>CM077318.1:55584659-58185909 GCA_039655065.1 Glossophaga mutica
GTTAAACGTCCCAACATCTGAATTATAGGGGTCCCAGAAGGGGAAGAAGAAAAGCAACAAGTGGAAAACTTATTTGAACAAATAATAAAGGAGAACTTCCCCAATCTCGCAAAGGAAATAGACTACCAGGATGTCCAGGAAGCTCAGAGAGTCCCAAAGAAGTTGGACCCAAGGAGGAACACACCAAGGCACATCGTAATTACATTAGCCAAGATTCAAATGAAGCAGAGAATTCTAGAAACAGCAAGGGATAAGGGGACAGTCACCTACAAGGGAGTTCCCATCAGACTGTCAGCTGATTTCTCAAAAGAGACCTTCCAGGCAAGAAGGGGCTGGAAAGAAATATTTGAAATCTTGAAAAGCAGGACCCTGCATCCAAAATTGCTCTATCCAGCAAAGCTGTCATTTAGAATGGATGGACAGATAAAGCGCTTCTCAGATAAGGTCAAGTTCAAGGAGTTCATCATCACCAAGCCCTTATTCTATGAAATGTTAAAGGGACTTATCTAAGAAAAAGAAGATAAAAATATGACAGTGAAAAGACAGCAAACTCACAGCTATTAAGAACCACACCTAAAACAAAGCAAACTAAGCAAACAGCTAGAACAGGAACAGAACCACAGAAATGGAGATCATATGGAGGGTTAGCAACAGGGGTGTGGGAGGAGGAGAGAGGGGGAAAAGGTACAGAGAATGAGTAGCATAGATAGTGGGTAGAAAATAGATGGGGGAGGGCAAGAATAGTATGGAAAATGTAGAAGCTAAAGAACTTATGACACATGGACATGAACTAAAGGGGGGAATGCGGGTGGGAGAGGGTGTGTAGGGTGGAGGGGAATGATGGGGGAGAAATGGGACAACTGTAATAGCATAATCAATAAAATATATTAAAAAAACAAAAAACATCATATAGCATGATCAAGTGGAATTCATGTCAGGAATGCAAACATGGTACAATATTCACAAATCAACAAACATAATATATCACATAAAGAAAATGAAAGACAAAAATCACATGATCATATCAGTGGATGCTGGAAAAGCATTTGATAAGGCACAGCACTCATTAATAATAAAAACACTAAGCAAAGTGGGAGTAGAAGGAGCATACCTCAACATAATAAAAGCCATATATGAGAAACCTACAGCCAGCATCCTACTCAATGGGCGTAACTAAAAGCTTTCCCCCTAAGATCAGGAAGAAGACAATGGTGTCTGTATTCAACACTTCTATTCAACATAGTATTAGAAGTCCAAAACACAGTGATAGGTCAAAAAGAAATACAAGGTATCAAAATTGGGAAGGAGGAAGTAAAACTGTCATTGTTTGCAGATGTCATGATAGTGTACATAGAAAGCCCTATAGACTCCATCAAAAAACTACTTGATCTAATAAGTTAGTTTTGGAAAGCAGTGGGATACAAAGTCAATATTCAGAAATTGGATGCATTTTTGTACACCAACAATGAAATATCAGAAACAGACATCAGGAAAAAAAATCTCCTTTGCTATGGCAACAAGAAAAATAAAGTACCTAGGAATAAACTGATCCAAGGAGGTAAAATACCTGTACTCAGAAAACTACAGTACAATGAAGAAAGAAATTAAGGAAGACATAAATAAATGGAAGCATATACACTATTCATGGATTGGAAGAATTCACATCATCAAAATGTCCATACTACCCAAAGAAATTTATAGATTCAATGCAATCCTTATTAAAATACCAATGACATATTTTGCAGATATAGAACAAACATTTCAAAAATTTATGTGGAACTATAAATGACCCCAAATAGCCTCAGCAATCTTGAGAAAGAATAATAAAGTAGGAGGGATCACAATATCTGACATCAAAATATATTACAAGGTCACAGTAATCAAAACAGTCTGGAACTGGCAGAAGAACAGACATATAGATCAATGGAACAGAATGGAGAGCCCAGAAATAAACCCAAGTCTCTATGGTCAATTAATATTCAACAAAGGGGACAGAAGCATGAAATGGAGTATAAATAGCTTCTTCAACGAACGGTGTTGAGAGATCTGGATAGCTACATGCAAAAAAATAAAAAAGAAAGAAAAGAAAAGAAAAGAAAAGATGAAAAAGAAACTCTACCACCAACTTACACCATACACTAGAATAAACACAAGATGAATAAATAACTTAAATATAAGTTACAACACCATAAAAGCCCTAGAGGAGAACATAGGCAGGGAAATCTCTCATATTCCATGCAGCAATATTTCACCAATATGTCCCCCCTAGAGCATGGGACATAAAGGAAAGAATAAGCAAATGGGACTTCATTAAAATAAAAAGCTTCTGCATGGCTAAAGAAAACATCAGCAAAATGAAAGGGAAACCTACTGTATGGGAAAATATATTTGCCAATGATACCTCAGACAAGGGTTTGATCTCCAAAATATATAAAGAACTGACATGACTCAAATCCAGGAAGACAAACAATCCAATTAAAAATGGCCAAAGGACCTGAACAGATACTTCTACAAGGAGGACATACAGAGGGCCCAGAGACATATAAAAGAATTCTCAGCCATCACTAGCCATCAGGGAGATGCAAATTAAAGCCACAATGAGATACCACTTCACAGCAGTGAGAATGGCCATCATAAACAAATCAACAAACAACAAGTGCTAGGCTCTTTATTCTGTTCCATCAATCTATATGTCTGTTCTTATGCTAGTATGAGGCTGTTTTCATTGCAGTGGACTTATAGTATAGTTTCATATCAGGTATTGTAATGCCTCCAACTTTGTTATTCTTTCTCAAATTGCCTAGGCTATTTGGGGTCTTTTTTAGGTCCATATAAATCCACTGCAGCATTTGACAATGATGACCACATCCTTCTTTATTTTTAGAGAGAGGGGAGGGCAGAGAGAAAGAGGGAGAGAAGCATCAATGTGTGGGTGCCTTGTGTGCCCCCTGTTGGGGACCTGGTCCACAACCCAGGCATTTGCCTTGACTAGAAATTGAACCATTTTGTTTGCAGGCCCGTGCTAAATCCACTGAGCTACACCAGCCAGGGTGAAACGTTTTATTTTTAATTATATTTTATTGGATATGCTGTTACAGTTGTACTGATTTTTTTCCCCTTTGGCCCCCTTCACCCAGGACCCACCTCTCCCTCAGGCAATCTCCACACCATTGTTCATCCATGGGTCATGCATGTAAATTCTTTGGCTACTCCATTTCCTGTACTGTAATTTCCATCCCCATGGCTATTCTGGAACTACCTATTTGTACTTCTTAATCCCCTCACCACTTCACCCAGTCACCACAGCCCCCTCCCATCTGGCAACCATCAAAATACTCTCCATATCCATGGTTCTGTCTCTGTTTTTCTTGTATGTTTAGTGTTTTTATATTCAGTTGCTGATAGATAGGTAGTTTTGCCATTTTATTATTCATAGTTTTGATCGTCCTTTTCTTAAATAAGCCCCTTTCACATTTCATATAATAGTAGTTTGGTGATGATGAAATTAATTTTTTTCTTGTCTGGGTGGTTCTTTATCTACCCTTCGATTCTAAGTGATAGCTTTGCTGGGTAGAGTAAACTTCGCTGTAGGTCCCTTCTTTTCATGACTGAATATCCCTTCTAGCCTGCAAAGTTTTCTTTTGAGAAATCAGCTGACTGTTTTATGGGTACTTCCCTGTAAGTAACTAACTTCTTTCCTCTTGCCTCTTTTAAGATTATCTCTTTATATTTAACCTTTGGCGTTTTAATTAAGATGTGTCTTGGAGTGGGCTTCTTTGCATCCATCATAGTTGGGACTTTCTATGCTTCCTCGACTTGCATGTTTACTTCCTTCACCAAGTTAGGGAAATTTTCTTTCATTGCCCCCCCCCCCCAAATAGATTTCCTATTTCTTGCTCTTCTCTTCTTCTGGCACCCTTATGATGTGAAGGTTGAACCTCTAGAAGTTGTCTTAGAGGCTGCTTATGCCATCCTCATTTGGGGGGATTCTTTTTTCTTCTTGTTCTGATTGGCTGTCTTTTGGTTCCTTATATTCCAAATCATTTATTTGATTCTTGGCTTCATCCACTCTATTGTTGTTTCCCTGTAAATTGTTAATTTCAATTACTGTATCCTTCATTTTTTACTGTTTTTTTTTTCTTTTTATGCTGCTGAGGTCCCTACAAATTTCCTTGCACATCCTTATAACCAGTGTTTTAAACTCTGCACCTGATAGGTTGTTTATCTCCATTTTGTTTAGCTCTTTTTCTTGAGTTTTGATCTGTTCTTTCATTTGGACCATGTTTCTATGTCTCCTACTATTGGCAGCCTCCTTGTATTTGTTTCTATGTATTTGGTAGAGCTGGTATGACTCCGTGTCTTGGTAGTGTGGCCTAATGTGGTAGGTGTCCTGTAGGCTCTAATGGCACAGCCTCCTCTATCACCCAAGCTGGGCACTCAAGCTGTGCCCTTCAGGTGGTCTGCATATACCCTCTTCTTTAGTTGAGCATTGGTTGCTGTTGGCAGGTCAACGAGAGGGATTTATCCAGGCCAGTCAGTTGCAATGATTGGCTGTGGCCCCTGACCACCAACCTCCACCCTCTGTGGAGGATCAGCTGTGTAAGGGCAGTGTTGTGGTGCTCCGACATGGTCTGTAGCTCTCCAGTAGGTGCACTGGCCCTGGGATGTCCCAGGTGGTAGAAGCCATAGTCTGCTCCCACCTGCGTTTTGACCAGAACCGTCCTGCCTGAGTTATAAAGCAATCTGAGATGTCTGCTACTTATCCTGGGCTTGGAGACTCCCAGGTGAAGACAAGCTGTGAATCTAGGCTGGCTGTTGTTAATGCCAGGCCTGGAGCCTACTAAGGCCAGCTATTGCTCGTTTGATAGGATATAGGAAGTTGTGAAGCATAAACCAAGACCAGCCTTTCATATGGGAAAGAAGCTTGGGTGGGCCTGTAAGTTGGGTGGGACGGAGTCTCTGAGGATCTCCAAGGAGGTCAAACAGTGTTAGTCAGGTTGATGGAGTCTCAGATATGGCACCAGCTTGCAGGCTCTGTGGGGAGAGGGTTTAGAAAAGTGACAATGGCCTCTAGTTGCCTTGATGCCAGATACTTCACTTCCTCCCTTTCTGTCACTGGTGCCTTTCAAGTTGCCACCCCAGTCCTGGAGCTCAGAGAGAGTGAGTCTGAGTAGGTGAGTCCATGTGTATGTTCTTTAAGAGGAACTGCTTGGAACTACAGAATTTTCTTCCACCGAGTCAATCCCCATTGGTTTTTGCAGCCAGAAGTTGTGGGGACTTATCTTCCTGGCACTGGTACCCTGGGCTTGGCAGCCTGGTGTTGGGCTGGGACTCCTCAGTCCTGAGATATCCCTCCTGAATTTTTATTCACCACATGTGGGTGAGGGACCAGCCTGTTCCACCTCTGCACCTTTTCTACCAGCCTGGATGGATGTGGTTTCTTTAATCCTGTAGTTGTCAGACTTCCATTCAACTCAATTTATGAGGGTTCTGAGTGATGGTTGTTCTATATTTTAGTTGTAATTTTGTTCTGGTTGTGCAAAGAGGTGAGCCATGTCCGCCTATGCCGCCACCTAGACCAGAAGTCCTGTGACTGAAGGTTTTAATTGAAAGGGACCTTTTGCCACAAGAAAACTAGGGGGCCTAAGTCCCAAGGCTGCACTCCAGTGAACTCATCCTGAGGGTATGGTTTTACTGAGATTTTGTTCTGGCACTTGCAGAAGGACAAAGCATAGATTAAAAGGATATATTAAAAAGGAAGACCTAATGAGAAGTCTTGCAGGCTTCTTCAGACAGCAGAAAAGGATGTCAACAGCCCTTCACTCTGCCTCTTCACTTGTTCTATTCACTAAATCAGCCATAAAATTCATCAGTATTGGTGGAGTCTTTGGGCTGTGGCCAGCAGGCTTGCTGGGCAATAATTCTGTCAGCTCTCTATTCCAAACAACTGTCTTTGAGACTTCCAAAACCTAAACACAGGAAAACCACACCAGCCGCAGGCTTCATTAACCAATAAATCCTTGATGGAAAGCAGGGTTTTACATGGTTGTTTCTGGTACAAAACTTCCCCAATGGAAGGGGACAGTTATACTTAAAAATCCCATCAGACTTGTTAAAGATGCTCCTATCCTTCACAATTCACTTCAGAATTTGGGTCAGACCAGTATTTCTACCAATAGTATAAAATACCAGAAGGGATATTCAGAAGATCTTGGCAAGAAAAGTATAAGTAAATGTAAGAGCACAGGTAGTGATATTTTGAGAAGTAGTATTAACTGTCCTCAGTAGAATAGAAAGTAAATTATTTACACTACTAAGGATTTAGGGCAGACTTGGCCATTTAAGGGAGGGAGGAACAACCATCTGCTGTTCTAGCTACAAGTGACTAGCTTACATGTCACATGCCAAGGCTTGAATCACAGGCAAAAATATGAATTACAGCCAGATACAGCCCCCAAAAATTCTACCTTGGAGGTCTGTAAAGGGTGAATAAATGTGCACTCTTTTTACTGGCAACTGTAATTAATTGCTAATTCTTACATAACACAACTTTTCAAAGGAAGTCCTCTCCTTAATAAAAAATAGGAAGCAAGCAAAATACTTTAAACTACTTTATTTCTACCATGTTCCCCTTATGAAATCCATTCCTCATCCATTCACCCTGGGCAAGGGAGACTCTACAGTGGATGAATTCCCTAATTATTCAGCTGCCTTCAGGGACACCCAAACACACGTGAAATCGAATTAACCACTTTACCTTTCCTCTATCACAATGCCAAAATAGATTCTTTTTGATCAAATTGCTTACTACCATCCTACTAAACTCAAAGCTTGAAACCCTTCCCATCTTTTGCTCCCACATCTGGTGTGTCCTTCAAATTTGCCTTTTTTTCAGGTACATCTCTTGATTTTTCCTCCTCCTCTGCCCTTCCTGTGGTCTGCACCATGATAGGCTTTATTCTCTCATGCTTTGCTAAGTGTAACAGCCTGTAAGCTTCCTGACTTACGGATTTCCTCTAACTTTTCTCATGTTGCACTGAGCTCATCTTTCTCACCTACCATTTTGAAAAATTAGTTAATTCCCCTTCTTTTCAAGGAATGACAATGATTCCTGGTTTCTTGTGGCATCAAAGCCCCTGTGTGGCAGCCCTGTTACTGTAACTTCACTCACTGTATCAAGCACCAACTTCACGCTGGTGCTTGGAACATTAATTTCCACCTTTGAATCTGCTAAAACAATTTGTTTTGCTTGGAATACTCCTTGAGACCTCCTCAACATTCCTACCACTCCATATAGGCAAAGCCAGTCCCAAATGTCTATCTCCCCATGAAAATTATCTAATAATATTAATGATATGACTAGAAATGTAATTAAAAGGCAAAAAACCAAACAACAACAAGAATAAGATAAGCAGGAGGATTTCCAGTCTTCTTACTGGTGGCCTTATTGTTGGTTTCTTTGGCAATGCCTTTTTCACATATCCCTCATTTCTATTTCTTTTTTTTTTTTTCAATGGTGAGAAGAATCTTTATTTTTTATTTTCTTTGTACAAAGTAAAATTTATGCACACTTATATAATCAAATAATAATTATATAGAGAAATATAAGTTACCTATTTAGCATGAGTTCTATTCATTGAGAATATGCACCTTTTAATCAATAGATTTTTTTTTTAATTTTTATTTTCATTGTTGATCTTGTACAGTTTTCTGTCTTTTATTCTCACCCGAACCCGCCACCCTAACCCTCCCCACCTCCCTCCCATTTCCACCCCCCCCCCATAGTTTTTGTCCATGTGTCCTTTATACTTGTTCCTGTAAATCCTTCCCCTTTTCCCCTGAAATTCCCTCCCCTCTCCCCTCTGGTGACTTACAGCATGTTCCCAATTTCCATGTCTTTGGTTATATTATGCTTGTTTGTTTGTTTTGTTGATTAGGTTCCTGTTAAAGGTGAGATCATATGGTATTTATCTTTCACTGCCTGGCTTACTTCGCTTAGCATGATGCTCTCAAGTTCCATCCATGCTGTTGCATAGGGTATGAGCTCCTTCTTTCTTTCTGCTGCATAGAATTCCATTGTATAAATGTACCACAGTTTTTTGATCCATTCATTTACTGATGGGCATCTAGGTTGCTTCCAACACTTGGCTATTGTAAATTGTGCTGCTATAAACATAGGGATGCATAGTTTCTTTTGGATTGGTGTTTCAGGGTTCTTAGGATATAGTCCTAGCAATGGAATTGCTGGGTCAAAAGGTATATCCATTTTTAGTTTTTTTAGAAAATTCCATACTGTTTTCCATAGTGGTTGTACTAGTCTGCACTCCCACCAGCAGTGCAGTAGTGTCCCCTTTTCTCCACAACCTCTCCAACACTTGCTGTTTGTTGCTTTGTTTATGAGGGCCATTCTGACTGGTGTCAAGTGGTATCTCATTGTGGTTTTAATTTGCATCTCTCTGATAGCTAGCGATATCGAGCATCTTTTCATGTGTCTCTGGATCCTCTGTATGTCCTCCTTGGAGAGGTGTCTGCCCAAGTCCTTTGCCCATTTTTTAATTGGGTTGCTTGTCTTCTTAGAGTGGAGTCGTGTAAGTTCTTTGTATATTTTGGAGATTAAACCCTTATCTGAGATATCATTGGCAAATATGTTTTCCCACACAGTCGGTTCTCTTTTTATTTTAATACTGTTTTCCTTGGCCATGCAGAAGCTTTTTATTTTGATGAGATCCCATTTGTTTATTCTTTCCTTTATGTCCCTTGCTTTAGGGGACATATCAGTAAAAATGTTTCTGCGTGTAATATCTGAGATTTTCCTGCCTATGTTCTCTTCTAGGACTTTAATAGTGTTACGGCTTATGTTTAAGTCTTTTATCCACCTTGAATTTATTTTTGTGTATGGTGTAAGTTGGTGCTCGAGTTTCATTTTCTTACACGAAGCTGTCCAGTTCTCCCAACACCACTTGTTGAAGAGGCTGTTTTTACTCCATTTTATGTTGCTGCCCCCTTTGTCGAATATTAATTGACTATAGAGACTAGGGTTTATTTCTGGGCTCTCTATTCTATTCCACTGGTCCACGTGCCTGTTTTTATGCCAGTACCAGGCTGTTTTGATTACCGTGGCCTTGTAATACATTTTGGTATCAGGTATTGTGATCCCTCCTGCTTTGCTCTTCTTTCTCAAGATTGCTGCCGCTATTCTGGGTCGTTTATGGTTCCATATAAATTTTTGAAGAGTTTTTTCTATATCTGTGAAATATGCCATTGGTACTTTAATAGGTATTGCATTGAATCTGTAGATTGCTTTGGGAAGTATGGACATTTTGATGATGTTAATTCTTCCAATCCATGAACACGGTATGTGTTTCCATTTATTTGTGTCTTCCTTGATTTCTTTCTTCAGTGTTGTGTAGTTTTCTGCATACAGGTCTTTTACCTCCTTGGTTAGGTTAATTCCTAGGTACTTTATTTTTCTTTTTGCTATATCAAATGGTATTTTTTTCTTGATTTCTGCTTCTGTTGTTTCATTGTTGGTATACAAAAATGCCTTTGATTTCTGGATGTTGACTTTGTATCCGGCTGTTTGGCTAAATTCATTTATTAGGTCGAGCAGTTTTTTGGCCGAGACTATAGGATTTTCTATGTATACTAACATGTCATCTGCAAACAATGATAGTTTTGTTTCCTCCTTTCCAAGTTGGATGCCTTTTATTTCCTTTTCTTGTCTAATCGCTGTGGCTAATACTTCCAATACTATGTTGAATAGAAGTGGAGAGAGTGGACAGCCTTGTCTTGTTCCTGATTTTAGTGGAAAAGAATTTAGTCTTTGCCCATTGAGTATGATGCTGGTTGTAGGTTTCTCATATATAGCCTTTATTATGTTGAGGAATGCTCCCTCTATTCCCACTTTGCTGAGTGTTTTTATCATAAATGGGTGCTGTACCTTATCAAATGCTTTTTCCGCATCTATTGATATGATCATGTGATTTTTGTCTTTGCTTTTGTTTATGTGATGAATTACGTTTACTGATTTGCGAATGTTGAACCATCCTTGCATCCCTGGGATGAATCCCACTTGGTCGTGGTGTATGATCTTTTTAATGTGTTGTTGGATGCGGTTTGCCAATATTTTGTTGAGGATTTTAGCATCTATGTTCATCAGCGATATTGGCCTGAAGTTCTCCTTCTTTGTTGTGTCTTTATCTGGTTTTGGGATTAGGATGATGCTGGCTTCATAAAAAGAGTTTGGGAGTCTTCCTTCTTTTTGAATTTTTTGGAATAGTCTGTGGAGAATAGGGGTTAGCTCTTCCTTAAATGTTTTGTAGAATTCTCCTGTGAAGCCATCTGGTCCAGGGCTTTTGTGCATCGGGAGTGTTTTGATTACTGATTCAATTTCACCAGCTGTTATTGGTCTGTTCAGGCTTTCTGTTTCTTTTTCATTGAGTTTTGGAAGGTTATAATTTTTCTAGAAACCTGTCCATTTCACCTAGGTTTTCAAATTTCTTGGCATACAGTTCTTCATAGTAATTTCTTACAATCCTTTGTATTTCTGCGGTGTCGGTTGTAATATCTCCTCTTTCATTTCTGATTGTGTTTATTTGAGTCCTCTCTCTTTTTTTCTTGATGAGCCTGCTTAAAGGCTTGTCGATTTTGTTGATCTTTTCAAAGAACCAACTCCTGGATTCATTGATCTTTAGGATTGTGCTTTTAGTCTCTATGTCATTTAATTCTGCTCTTATCTTGGTTATTTCTTTCCTTCTACTTGCTCTGGGCTGTCTTTGTTGTTGTTCCTCGAGTTCTTGTAGGCGAAGGGTTAGGTTGTTTGTTTGAGATGTTTCTGTCTTTTTTAGATAGGCCTGTATCGCTATAAGCTTCCCTCTGAGGATTGCCTTTGCTGTGTCCCATAAGTTTTGGGTCGATGTGAGTTCATTATCGTTTGTTTCCAGAAACTTTTTGATTTCCTCCCTAATTTCATTCTTGACCCATTCATTGTTTAATAGCATGCTATTCAATCTCCATGATTTTGAGGGTTTTGGGTTTTTCTCCTTGGGGTTTGTTTCTAGTTTCAGTCCCTTGTGGTCAGAGAAAATGCTTGGTATGATTTCAATTTTCTTGAATTTGTTGAGGCTTGATTTGTGTCCTATCATGTGGTCTATCTTTGAAAATGTTCCATGTGCATTTGAAAAGAAAGTGTATTTAGCTTCTTTGGGATGAAGGGCTCTATATATATCAGTTAAGTCCATTTCCTCTAGAGTGTTGTTCAATGCCACAATATCTTTGTTGATATTTTGTTTGGAAGATCCGTCCATTTTTGACAGTGGGGTGTTAAAATCACCTACTATAATTGTGTTGCTGTCTATATCTTTCTTGAAGTCCTCTAAGATTTTCTTGATGTATTTAGGTGCTCCTCTGTTGGGTGCATATATATTTACAATGTTTATGTCTTCTTGGTGGATTCTTCCCTTGAGTATTATGAAGTGACCTTCTGGGTCTCTCTTTATGGCCCTTCTTTTGAAGTCTATTTTGTCTGATATGAGTATTGCTACCCCAGCTTTTTTTTCCTGACCATTTGCTTGGAAAATTTGTTTCCAGCCCTTCACTTTGAGCCTGTGTATGTCTTTTGTCCTGAGGTGGGTTTCTTGTAGGCAGCATATGTGTGGGTCATGCTTTCTTATCCATTCAGCTATTCTATGTCTTTTGATTGGAGCATTTAATCCATTTACATTTAAGGTTATTATTGATAGGTAATTATTCATTGCCATTTTCGTACCTGTGTTACTCTCTCTCTTTCTCTCTCTGTCTTTTCCTTTCTTCCCTTAAAGCAGTCCCTTTAGTATCTCTTGCAGCATTGGTTTGGTAGAGGTGTATTCTTTTAGACTTCTTTTGTTTGGGAAGCTCCTTATTTGGCCTTCTATCTTGATTGAAAGCCTTGCTGGGTAAAGTAGTCTGGGTTGCAGGCCTTTGGTTCTCATTGCTTGGAATATTTCTTGCCATTCTCTTCTGGCCTGGAGTGTTTCCATTGAGAAGTCAGATGCTAACCTGATTGGGGCCCCCTTGTATGTTACTTCCTTTTTCTCCCTTGCTGCTTTTAAGATTCTCTCTTTGTCTTGGAATTTTGCCATTTTAATTATGATGTGTCTTGAAGTGGGCCTGTTTGGGTTCCTTTTGATTGGGACTCTCTGTGTTTCCTGGATTTGTGTGGTTTTTTCTCTCACCAAATGAGGGAAGTTTTCCATCATTACTTTTTCAAACAGGTTTTCTATCCCTTGTTCTTGTTCTTCTCCTTCTGGTATCCCTATTATACGAATATTATTCCGTTTCATGTTGTCTTGCATTTCTCTTAAACCCTCTTCATTCTTTCTAAGCCTCTTTTCCTTATCTTGCTCATTCTGAGTGTTTTTTTCTATTTTGTCCTCCAACTCGCTGATCCGATCTTCTGCTTCATCGATTCTGCTTTTCATTCCTTCTACTGTGTTCTTTAGTTCAGAGATTGTGTTCCTCATTTCCTCTTGGCCCTTGTTGATAGTTTCTATTTCCTTTTTCATGTTGATATAGTTTGCCGTGAGTTCATCATAACTTCCCTGTAGTTTATGGTAGCTCATTGAGAGCTCATTGAGCTTCCTGACAACCATTGCTTTGAACTCTGTATCTGATAGTTGAGTTGCCTCTGTTTCATTTAGCATTCTTTCTTGAGCTTCCTCCTTTCCTTTCGTTTGGGGATTGTTCTTTTGTCTTCCCATTGTTTGTAAGACTCTTGTTGTTAGCTTCAACTTCTTAAATTGATTTGTTCTGGCTCCCTGGGTTTGTGGTATGACCTTCTGTGGTAGAATATCTGTGAGATTCAGTGGTGGATTCTCCTTCGGGTATCCTGTTGTTCACCGCTTTCACTGTCTCATCAGCTGGTATATCCTCTTTTGGGGGCCAACTCTGGTTTTTGTTTTTGTTTTTGTTTTTCCCCACAGTTTCAGGCTTGCTTGTTTGTTTGTTTTGTCTCACTCGTGGGTATTTACAAAAAGAAGAGGGGGGAAAATGAAAAAAAGAAGCAAGAGGAAACAAGAGGAAGGTAGAAGAGATAAAATTGAAAAGAAAGGAAGAGGGGATAAGAGGAGAAGGAATTCAAGGGAGGCAAAAGGAGTTGGGGAGTAAAGAAGAAGATATAAACAATGAAGAAGGAGTAGTTAAAAACTCATATAGATAGACAGGCTTACAAACAAAAAGACACTAACAAACTGGCAAAACAAAAAAGAGACACGCACACAGACACCCCCACACAAATATAAGCAGCCGGGGGCGGGGGGAAGGAACAAGCAAAGCGCAACAAAATATTTTTTAAAAAAATAAAATAAAAAAATAAAAATATATTAAAAAAATAAAATTAAAAAATGAAAAAACAAAACAAAACAAACAAACAAACAAACAAAAAAAACACCCTCTTGTTGTTTTCAAACTTGCCAGCCGGTTTTTCTGGACTTGCTGGCTGCAATGGCCGAGGGGTGATCTTATTGCTTTTCTCTGTGTTCAGAACTCAGTCCTCACTGTGCTATGTATCCCAGCGTTAGTGGGCGCCTCTCCCCACAGGGTTTCCAGCCTGTAATCTGAGCCTCCTTGTGTGTGCGCACTGCACAGCCGCCTGCCTTTGTCCCTGGGAGGCTTTCAGTGTTCGGGCACAGCTGCCTGCCTTTGTTTCTGAGAGGGGCCTGCGTTCCAGCTGCTATCCGGCGCCTGCAACTTGGGCCTGAGCTGTCCGCGTTTGCACCTCTGGCTCCACAGCTGTCTCCAGCAGCCCGCGCCTATGTTTTCACGAGTGTCCACTAGCCCGCGACCCTGTGCGGTCCCCTGAGGGTGTCTATTTTCATGCAGTTGTCTCACTTCGCCCACGCTTCTGTCTCTGTTGGGGGGCCTGTGCTTTCGTAGTCGCCCGGCGACCACGAAAACTCGGTTCAAAGTCGCACAGTGACCTGGTGCGGGGCACCCACTTTCGCTCCCTCGCGGGGCACCCACTTTTGCTCGGGCGCAGTCGCGCGGTGGCCCCTGAGATCTCCCAGCCGGTTCAGCGGCTGACCCAGCTCCCTCCCCAGGGCCCTGGGGCAGGCTTGGCGGAGCGCCAGGCCGGGGCCTCAGCCGCCCCGCTCTCCGTGTGCTGGAACCCTGGGCTCGTATTGTTCCGAAGAGCTCTCCTTACCGCTTGTTTTTCAGTGTCCGCTACAATTTCCGACCTCTTATTCTCCAATATGCTGTGTTACTGTTCCTTGTCTGTTCTGGTCTTTCAAAGTTTGGTTTGGTTTTTCTCCCGTGTGCAGAGGGGGAATAGGGACTGCTCCCTCCTACCACGCCGCCATCTTCCAGCCCTCATTTCTATTTCAATACAACCACTTTGTTTCAGGATGGCACTCTCTAACTTGATTTGCCAATGTTCTCAACCTTGGCTGTGTAATTAGAATCATTCTGGGTAGCTTCAAAAATGCTAGATACCCAGCTTGTACTCCAGATCATTACACTGAAATCTCTGGGGATGGTGAATCTCAGGTTTCAGTATTTTAAAATTTATTCTAGATGATTCCAAAGTTTAGAGCTATCAGTCCAGATAATCACTATAATCTCCTGCCAGATTTTCTCAACCTTTTGCTTTTCTAAATTGTACCATGTTCTACTACTACTTAAATTCTCAGCTCTAAGTGTTTGATTCTTTTACTCAAGATCTTTCAATGGTATAGCTGTATCTCTATCTCATCTTTATCTCTCTATCTGTATGTATCTGTATAGCATTATAGCTGTATCATCTATATCTATACCTATATTTATTTATATCTATATATCTAAATATACAGAAACATTATATACTATATTAAATGAAAAATATAGGTTAGAGAAGAATATGGTATATTTAAATATAAATTTTACATGTTTATTAGTTTTCTATTGCTACATAACAAATTTCCACAAACTTAGCAGTTTAAACTTAGCAGCTTAAAACAACACAAATTTATTGCCATATTTTTCAGGACTCCAAGCATAATTTAACTGCTGCTAAAGGTCTCTAACTAAGAGGTAAGTTTGATTACCAGTCAGGTATGGTAAGGCCAACAGATAGGGGATGAGAGCTATTAAAAGGATAATTTGTTACTACAGGTCCTAAGAGGAAGGGCACAGCATGCAACATGGGGAAGCACCAGGATCAGTCAGGAGGCAGGAGTGAGTAGAAAACATGGGTAAGAGCCTTTACTGTAGTTTTCATGGGAAAGAAAATGCAAAAGACAGAGTAAGCAGGTTTAAGATTGGCTGGTTTGAACTATTTCAGAGGGCTCTGAGGTATAGGAACTCTAACTAATTGTCTGGTACTAAGGTGTTGGATGATTAGGGCAGAGGAATATTACCCTAATATTAGTAGTGTAGAAGCTAGATAGATAGGGTGGTTCAGATATGGGGTCTAGATTGGTTGGATTTCATATGAAAGGCACCCTCCTGGAGAAGTTATTTGCTATCTGTAAGAACTAGCTAGCCCTGAGAAAGGCAGTCTCTCCCAAGACAACAAGTCCCAAATGCCAAAGCATCAAGAATTCAGAAAATAAGAAAATATAATTGATACACTTACTGTGTTAAAATCACAGTATCAAACAAGGCTGTGACCCAAGCTCACTACTTAGTGGCAGAATTCAATTCCTTGTAGTTCTAGGATGGAGGTCCCTCTCTCTTGCTGGCTCACTGCTAGACATCACTCTCAGCTTCTAGCCAGATGGTTCTCTCACAACACAAAGATTCTCCTTCAAAACCAGCTGGAAATTCTTATATAATGCAACCCATGTAACTATCTCATCACCTTTGCCATATAATATAACTTAATTGTGGGAGTGACAGAACATCATGTTCACAGATCTGCAAAAATTCAAGGGGAGAGGATTATACAGGGAATAGACAGGAAGCAGGAATCTTAGAATTCTGCCTTCCATAATATGGAAATGGTATATTTTACTGATGTGACTCCCAATTATTATGTAGGCAAAGAAAATGAAGACTTGTGGATCAAAATCCAGGTCCAGGTGGAGTTAACCTGGTTTACCAGATGAATGCCAATTTCATATATCATTTGGTGGAGTCAAGGCACAGCCCTCAGGTAGCCTGGCAGGGTTTGGCAATCCTAGTGTGCCCCACTGTGCCAGGATAAAGAGCTAAACAGAGGGAGTAGTACTAGCTCTCTTTTAAGCACAGGGTTGGAAAATATTATTCTTTGCTTTGCCTCTCATAATCTGACTGCCATGTATAGAGGGGAAAATTGTTAAAAAGGATGGTTGATTTTCTTGGCTAAATTCAATTCTCAGAAAAAAGCAAATGAAATTTCCTCACTTGGAATTAACATACTCATATATTACCACAAAGAGACCTAAATAAATAGGAAGAACTTTTTTGTAGCAATGGCCTAGAGAGCATCACTGATGGTGTTGCCTGGTTTCATGGAGCATTTGCTTTATGTTTATTGTCTGTGACTTTGGCTGGGGAATTTTTCCAAGGCAAAGGTTACATTTTTGGCATGAACTTCAAAATTCCACTCATGTGCATCCCCATCCCAGTTTCAGTCCACACAGTTGATTTCTTTCTAAAGGCATATGTGGTTTACTTTGGATTTCTGATTTAGATACTTTTCTTTAATTTTTATTTTAATTGTTGATCTTGTACAGTTTTCTGTCTTTTATTCTCACCCGAACCCACCACCCCAGCCCTCCCCACCTCCCTCCCATTTCCAACCCCCCCATAGTTTTTGTCCATGTGTCCTTTATACTTGTTCCTTTAAATCCTTTCCCTTTTCCCCTGAAATTCCCTCCCCTCTCCCCTCTGGTGACTTTCAGCCTGTTCCCAATTTCCATGTCTTTGGTTATATTATGCTTGTTTGTTTGTTTTGTTGATTAGCTTCCTGTTAAAGGTGAGATCATATGGTATTTGTCTTTCACTGCCTGGCTTACTTCGCTTAGCATGATGCTCTCAAGTTCCATCCATGTTGTTGCATAGGGTATGACCTCCTTCTTTCTTTCTGCTGCATAGAATTCCATTGTGTAAATGTACCACAGTTTTTTGATCCATTCATTTACTGATGGGCATCTAGGTTGCTTCCAACACTTGGATATTGTAAATTGTGCTGCTATAAACATAGGGATGCATAGGTTCTTTTGGATTGGTGTTTCAGGGTTCTTAGGATATAATCCTAACAGTGAAATTGCTGGGTCAAAAGGTATATCCATTTTTAGTTTTCTTAGAAAATTCCATACTGTTTTCCATAGTGGTTGTACCAGTCTGCACTCCCACCAGCAGTGCACTAGGGTCCCCTTTTCTCCACAACCTCTCCAACACTTGCTGTTTGTTGCTTTGTTTATGAGGGCCATTCTGACTGGTGTCAAGTTGTATCTCATTGTGGTTTTAATTTGCATCTCTCTGATAGCTAGCGATATCGAGCATCTTTTCATGTGTCTCTGGATCCTCTGTATGTTCTCCTTGGAGAGGTGTCTGCCTAAGTCCTTCGCCCGTTTTTTAATTGGGTTGCTTGTCTTCTTAGAGTGGAGTCGTGTAAGTTCTTTGTATATTTTGGAGATTAAACCCTTATCTGAGATATCATCGGCAAATATGTTTTCCCACACAGTCGGTTCTCTTTTTATTTTAATACTGTTTTCCTTGGCCATGCAGAAGCTTTTTATTTTGATGAGATCCCATTTGTTTATTCTTTCCTTTATGTCCCTTGCTTTAGGAGACATATCAGTAAGAATGTTGCTGCGTGTAATATCTGAGATTTTCCTGCCTATGTTCTCCTCTAGGACTTTAATGGTGTTACGGCTTATGTTTAAGTCTATTATCCACCTTGAATTTATTTTTGTGTATGGTGTAAGTAATTCTCGTGTTTGTGCTCTACTAATTCCCCTTGGAATAAGTATCTTCTCCCAATTGCTTTATCTCATCTGAGCAGTGATGCTGACTTATTAAAAGTTAAGCAATTTACCCCAGATTTTTAAGCTAGAAAACAGCAAGAGCAGGAGTAAAACCTAAGCAATATGAGCTTAAAGTTTGGGAGTTTAATCCCTACACTCTGTTGCTCAGGAATTTCAAAAACAAGAGGAATCACCTCATGGCTGGTGGGATCTTGAATGAGTTTGCAGAGGAGATAGCAATTAGTCCTGAGGGATGAGTAGAATTTTGAGAGAAATGAAGCAGTGGTATAATGTGAGTGTGCCATGAAGGTAGAAAATCACAGGGTAAAATATGGGCAAGGGTACTTAGTTTAGCTTCAATGTGTGATCATTTGAAGGGGGTATTAGAAGATGACTCCTTGAACAGAGTTGGGATTATGTTATGAAGAACCTATTTTGGTAGGATGAATTTATGCTTAGTTCAGTAAGGAACTGAAGGTTCTTGTTTTCCTTCCTTCCTTCCTTCCTTCCTTCCTTCCTTCCTTCCTTCCTTCCTTCCTTCCTTCTTGCTTGCCTGCCTTCCCACTTTCCTTCCTTGCTTGCTAAATAATTGCTTTGTAGAATAAAAATTAGTATCTAAAAAATACCATCAGAAAGTCCCTCAAAAGTGATGATTCATGTTAACATCTTCAAGACTTTTCACCCATGCAAAAACCACTTTGTGTTCTGAAGAAATAGCTATATTATTAAGATTTACCCTTTAATTAGCCCCTAATATGTTCCAGATACTTTTTACACATATGATCTCAATTAATCCTCACAATTCCACCAGCTAGGTATTCTTATCCCCTTCTGAAAGATGAGGACCCATTTGGAGGCAGCAAAATATAAGACTGAACAGTATCCCCCACTGATTTCTCCTTTCTCTGGCCTCCTGGAGTAACCCAGGACCTAAACACTTGCCTCAGAATACCCCAAAACAACCTCCTCCTGCTCCTAGGACAAGTGGCTCTTCCAAGGATTGCAGGCCAATCTGGTATTTTAGAAGTGTCTGCTGCTAGGCTGATTGATGGCATGGAGAAATGGATTGCTGCAATCAGAAAACAGAGTTGCAGCTTCTAATTGTCTAGTGAGCCTCGACCAAGGTCCCTTCCCTTTTGGGGGCTCTGCTTCCTGGTCTGTAACTTGAGAGGGTTAAACTAGATTAATGGCTTGTGAATTTTTGAAAGCTATGGAACCTTTGTTACACAAACAAAATCTTATATAAAGTCAAATCAGTGCCACTGGTTAAAACAGGTGGAACAAAGAAGGACAGAGAGGCAGCCTTTAAAGCACTCTGCTGAACCTTAGGGCTTCAGTGTCCACTGTTTGAAAATGAAGTTGTACTAGGTGATAACTAAAGGTACTTTCCACCTGTAATATTTGATGGTTCATAAGGTGAACAATTTACTCTTATATTTTGCAGTGCATTTCTCCCTTCCCTAAGCTGAAAATAGAACATATCCAAGATGAGGATCATGACATGCCCGTCTTACATTCCTAATCCAGTAAAAAATTTTATTAATGCCCCCTCACTTCTGAGATTCCTCTATACCACCATGGACAGGAAGAGCTGTCTTAAAGGTTATACAGGTGTGGTTATCAGACGGAGATAATTTCCAAAGACTTATGCTTTGGTACCTAGCACAGTGCTGTACATTTAACAGGTGTTCAGTAAATACTTGCTATGCACCTGTTGGCTCAAAGGAAGAGGTGGTCCTTGGGTATCTGTACCTTAAGATGAACATCCTCATTTGGCCATAGGCCCTATAGAATTTTAAGAGAAAGGTGAGTCTCGAAGACTATCATTCCATCCTCATCAAGACCTACAGCAGACCACTGTGGAATCTGACATCCTGATTATAAGGAATGACAGGACATAGTGCTTTATAGCTGGAGCACTTTTAAAAAACCTTTGAAATCTACAATGACAATGCCTTACAAAGTGACAAGAATGTATTAGACACAGGCTCCCAAGGAAAAAGAGGGCTTAGGAGGAAGACAGAACCTCTTTAATAGAGGATGCTGGGCATGGAAGATGTTAGGTATCAGTTTGCTCTTTGGAAAGAAGTTTAGATTATACAAGTCACATCTGAAGAAGAGCTGCACTTGAGAAATATGAGTGAGATGAGGAAGTTCAAAAGGCAAAACCAGAAGAAACTGTAACACATTCAGTAGGTTTAATGTTGTATTTATTTATTTATTTTTAAAGATTTTCTTTATTTATTTTTTAGACAGAGGGGAGGGGATAGAGAGACAGAGCAACATCAGTGTGTGGTTGCCTCTCACCTGCCCCCTACTGCAGACCTGGCCCGCAACCCAGGCATGTGTCCTGACTGGGAATCGAACCAGTGACCCTTTGGTTCTCAGGTTGGCACTCAATCCACTGAAGGATGCCAGCCAGGGTTAGTGTTATATTTATTGATTTGCTAATGCTGTTCTATTACCCTGCTTGACTGGTAGAGAAAGGACAAGTAGCTCTTGTGCTTTAGGCTGAATACCCTAAAAAGTAAGATACAAAGACCTAAAGTTGAATTGTCCTTTTGTATAGTATTGGGTGAAACTTTTAACATGATTTTTCTTAAAGATCACAGAAAAAGTCTTTGATTTGCCTTACTCGGGACACTTCATGATTTGGATCCAAACACTTTACAGACCTGGAGCCAACCACTTCAAAGAATGCTATGTTTCCAAATAAATAAAAATGAGGGTCAGAAAGGCATTCAGGTAGGAAAAGTTTGCAATTTACAGTGTTAATAGTCATTGAAAATTCATGTGTTCACTCCAGTCTTTTAACAGTCATGGACAATGAGGTGTTGGTTAAAATAAATGGAACAAAGTTATAGTTTTCAGAGCTCATAGGGTATCCAATCTTTTGGCATCTCTGGGCCACACTGGAAGAAGAAGAGTTGTCTTGGACCACATATTAATTACATTATGACATGTAATCACCAAAAATATCATAATATTTTAAGTAAATTTATGATTTTGTGTTGGGCCACTTCATAGCCATCCTGAGCCACATGCAGCCTGTGGACCACAAGTCAGATACCCCTAAATAAAGCTTCAAACATACCCCCATGCCTAATGTAGGTTTACTTCTCACATTCACATGGAAAACAGCTTAATCTCTCTCTTTTTTAATTCTTATTTATTCTACTATAGTTGGCCCAATTTTTCTCCCTTGATATGACCTCTAAACTCCATTCTTGCAACAAGACAGACCCTTGGTTAGAAAATTCTCTTGAAGAAATGTAAGATTCCAGGGAGGTGCCTGTAGGAAACCCTGAAAAGAGGGAGGGATGAAAAAAGTATTTTTGCTAAAACGAAGTGTGAAAACCATTGAAGCAGAACTTCAGAAAACATTATATCTATATCAAATTATCTCAGCTTCCTAGGGAAAATATTTGTTGACTTCAAATCTGGTATTTAGGCCTCAGATTTTATAATGCAGCTTACTAACAGAAACATCAAAGTAAACAACATTATGGTTTCTTTGCAAAATTTCCAGTGGAAGGTGTCCATCATATTACCTAATTCCCCTAATAACAAATGTACCTTTAAATTTATTTCCATGAAAAAGTTTGACTTCACTGATGAACTTGCATACTTTCTTTTATATTGAAAATTAAAAAAAAGAATCCCCACATTTCTTTTTGCCTAGTTGCCTTGAAACCCAGAGTTAATTGAGAGCTCAGTTTTAGAATTCAGTCAATGCAAGTGTATACTAACATTTAATTTTGGTTCTTTTAATGGATTTAGTTCTCATGGTCCTTGTTTTGTATAGAGAAGCAAGATAACATTTGTTCATTACATACAAGGCGCAGGTTCAGTATTTGTTGTGTGTCTTAAGGGTTATTTCATGAAACATTTTCAGTAATCTTGCAAAAATAAGTGCCATTTTCATTTTACAAGTGACACAGCTTAGTTTCAGAGAACTTAAATAATTTGGCCAAGGTCATCTGATTATTGAGATGCTTACAACGTTTTTGGAAGTAAACAATGTATTAACTCTTAGTAATGTACATTTTGTATTTAGGTTGGTATAAGAAATTATCATACCTATTTCTTTTCTTTAAAAAAATTTATTGTTGTTCTATTACAGTTGTCCCAATTTTTCCCCAATTGCTCTCCCCTACCTCACCCGCCCCTGCTCCTACAGTCAATCTCTACCTTGTTGTCCATGTCCATTGGTCATTTATACATGTTCCTTGACTAAACACTTCCCTTCTTTCCCACACTATCACCTTCCTTCCTCCCCCTCTGGTCACTGTCAGTTTGTTCCTTCTTTCCATGCTTCTAGTTCTATTTTGCTTGTTATTATTTTTTTTCCATTGGGTTTCTGCTTTATGTGAGGTCATATGATATTTGTCTTTTGCTGCCTGGCTTATTGCACTTAGCATAATACTCTCCAGTTCCATCATTGCTGTCACAAAGGGTAAGAGTTCCTTCTTTCTTTATGTTGTACAATATTCAATTGTATAAAAGTACCACAGTTTTTTTATCCATTCATTTACTGATGGGCAGTTAGGCTGTTTCCAGCAATTGGCTATTGTAAATAATGCTGCTATGAACACAGGAGTGCATAGGTTCTTTTAAATTGGTGTTTCAGGATCCTTAGGGTATAATCCCAGCAGCAGAATCACTGGATCAAAAGGCAGTTCCAAGGCCCTGGCTGGTGTAGCTCAGTGGATTGAGTGTGGGCCTGCAAACCAAAGGAGAGCTCAATTCCCAGTCAGGGCACATGCCTGGGTTGCAGGATGGTTCCCAGCAGGGGACACATGAGAGGCAACCATACATTGATATTTCTCTCCCTCTCTCCTTCCCTTTCCCTCTAAAGATAAATAAATAAATCTTAAAAATTAATTTAAAAAAAAGGCAGTTCCATTTCTTAGTTTCCTGAGGAATTTCATACTGTTTTCCACAGTGGTTGCACCAGCCTGTATTCCCACCAACAGTGCACTAAAGTTCCCTTTTCTCCATAATCTCACAGTACTTCTTGTTTATTGATTTGTTAATGATGCCCAGTCTGACTGGTGTGAGGTGGTATCTCATTGTGGTTTTAATTTGCATCTCTCTGATTGGCTAGTGATGCTGAGCATCCTTTCATATGCCTCTGGGCCCTCTGTATGTCCTCCTTGGAGAGGTGTCTGTTCAGATCCTTTGCCCATTTTTTAATTAGATTGTCTTCCTGGTGTAGAGCTGTATGAGTTCTTTCTCTATTTTGGAGATAAAACCTTTGTTCAAGGTATCATTGGCAAGTAAGTTTTCCATATGATTTGTTCCCTTTCCATTTTGATGATTTTTTTTCTTAACTCAGCAGAAGCTTTATGGTTTGTTGTAGTCTGATATGTTTATTCTTTCCTTTTTTGCCCTTGCTCAAGGACCTATATTGATGAAAATACTGTTGTATGGGATATCTGAAATTTTACTGCCTACAATTTCTTCTAGGACTTTTATGGTGTCCCAGCTTACATTTTAGTCTTTTATCCATCTTGAGTTTATTCTGGTGTATGGTGTAAGTTGGTGGTAAAGTTTCTTTCTTTCTTTCTTCTTTTTTTTTTTTTTTTGCATGTACCTGTCCAGATCTCCCAACACCATTTATTGAAAAGGCTATTTTTACTCCATTTCATGCTCCTGTCCCCTTCATCAAATATTAATTGACCATTGAGACATAGGTTTATTGCTGGGCATTCTATTCTGTTCCACTGATCTATGTGTCTGTTCTCATGCCAGTAGCAGACTGCTTTGATTACAGTGGCCTTGTATTATAGTTTGATATCAGGTATTATGATCCCTCCTACTTTGCTCTTCTTTCTCAAGATTTCTGAGGCTATTCAGGGTCATTTTAAATTCTGCATAAGTTTTTGAAATGTTTGTTCTAAATCTGTGAAATATGTCATTGGCATTTTAATAGGAATTGTGTTGAATGTATAGACTGCTTTGGATAGTATGGACATTTTAATGATGTGAATTCTTCCAATCCATGAACACGGTATACGCTTCCATTTATTTGTATCTTCCTTAATTTCTTTATTCAGTAGTTTTCTGAGTACAGGTCTTTATACCTCCTTGGTGAAGTTTATTCCTCTGTACTGAACTTTTCTTGTTGCTGTAGTAAATGGGATTATTTTTCCTAGATTCTGTTTCTGATATTTCATTGTTGGTATACAAAAATGCCATTGGTTTCTGAATATTGACTTTGTATCCCACTATTTTGCCAAATTCACTTATTAAGCCAAGTAGTTTTTTGCTGGAGACTATAGGGTTTTCTATATACACTATCATGTCATTTGCAAATAATGACAGTTCTACTTCCTCCTTTCCAATTTGGATGCTTTTTATTTCTTTTTTCTTGTCTGATCACTGTGGCTAGAAGTTCCAATATTATCTTGAATAAAAGTGGTGAAAGCGGACACCCTTGTCTCGTTCCTGATCTTAGGAGGAAATCTTTTAGATTTGCTTGTTGAGTATAAGGTTGGCTGCAGGTGTCCTGTATATGGCCTTTATTATGTTGAAGTATGCTCCCTCTACTCCCATGCTGCTGAGTGTTTTTATCATTAATGGATTCTATACTTTTATCAAATGCTTTCTCATCATCTATTGAATGATCATGTGATTTTTGTCTCTCATTTCATTTATGTGGAGTATTGTATTCATTGATTTGAGAATATACCATACTTGCCTCCCTGCGGTGAATCCCAATGGATCATGGTGTATAATCTTTTAATGTATTGCTGGATGTGGTTTGCCAATATTTTGTTGAGGATTTTAGCATCTATGTTTATCAGCATTGTTGGCCTGTAGTTTTCTTTCTTTTTTGTGTCTTTACCTGTTTTTTTTTTTTTTCTTGAATTAGAATAATATAGGCCACATAACAAGAGTTTGGGAATCTTCCCTCTTCTTGAATTTCCTGGAATAGTTTGAGGAGGATAGGAGTTAGCTCTTCCCTAAGTGTGTGATAAAATTCTCCTGTGAATTCATCTGGCCCAGGGCTTTAGTGTGCTGGAAGTTTTTTGATTCCTGCTTCAAATTCACTAGTTGTTATCGGTCTGTTCAGGCTTTCTGCTTCTTCTTGATTCAGTTGTGGAAGATTGTATGGACAAAAGAAATTTGTCCATTTCACCCAGGTTGTCAGATTTCTTGGCATATAGTTGTTTGTAGTAATTTCTGACAATCCTCTGTATTTCTGTGGTATCAGTTGTAATTTCTCCTATTTCATTTCTGATTTTATTTACTTGGGTTCTCTCCCTTTTTTTCTTGATGAATCTTGTTAAATGTTGTTTATTTTATTTATCTTTTCAATGAACCAGCTCCTTGATTTATTGATCCTTTGAATTGTTCATTTAGTCTCTATGTCATTTAATTCTGCTCTGATCATGATTATTTCCTTGTCTACTCGCTCTGGGCATTGTTTGCTGTTGTTCTTCTAGTGTTTGTAGATGAAGGGTTAGGTTGTTTATTTGAAATGTTTCTATCCTTTTTTAGGTGGGCCTGTATTGCTATGAACTTCCCTCTCTGAACTGCCTTTGCTGTGTCCTGTAAGTTTTGGATTGTTGTGAGTTCATTTTCATTTGTTTCCAGAAACTTTTTTCATTTCTTCCTTGATTTCACTGTTAACCCATTCAATATTTAATAGCATGTTCAGTCTCCATGTATTTGAATGTTTTTGAGTTTTTTTTCCTTCAGGTTAGTTTCTAGTATCAAGCCATTGTGATCTGATAAGATGTGTGATATTATTTCAAATTTCTTAAATTTGTTGAGGCTTGTTTTGTCTCTTACCATATGGTCTATCTTTGAAAATGTTCCATGTGCATTTGAAAAGAATGTATATTTTGCTTCTTTGGGGTTAAATGTTCTCTCTATATATCAATTAAGTCCATTTGATGTAGAGTGTTGTTCAATGCCATAATATCCTTGTTGATTCTTTGCTTGAAAAGTCTATCCATTGTTGACAATGGAGTGTTAAAATCCCCTATGATAACTGTGTTGCTGTCTATATCTTTCTTGAAGTCATACAAGATTTTCTTAATATATTTATGTGCTCTTATGTTGGGTGCACATATGTTTACAAGGTTTATTTATTTTTTGAATTTATACAGTGAATTTTATTTCATTATCTTTTATTTTAATTGTTGTTCAAGTACAGTTTTCTGCCTTTTACTTCCATCCCAGCTCACCCCCAGCCCTCTCCACCTCCCCCTCAACCCCCTCTGCCTGTTATTGTCCATGTGTCCTTTATACTTGTTCCTGTAAACCCTTCCCCTTTCCCCCTGAAATCCCCTACCCTCTCCCCTCTGGTCAATGTCAGCCTGTTCTCTATTTCACTGTCTTTGGCCATATTTTGCTTGTTTGTTTGTTTTGCTGTTTAGGTTCCTATTAAAGGTGAGATCATGTTTATAAGGTTTATAACTTCTTGATGGATTATTCCCTTTAGTATTATGAAGTGTCCCTCTTTGTCTTTTTTTATGCCTTTGTTTTGAAATCTATTTTGTTGACATAAGTATTGCTACCACAGCTTTTTTTCATGTCCATTTCCTTAGAATATTTTTTCCAATCCTTCACTTTCTGACTGTGTAGATCTTTTGTTCTGAGGTGGGTCTCTTGTAGACAGCATATGTATGGGTTTATTTTCTTATCCATTCAGCTATCCTGTGTCTTTTGATTGAAGCATTTAATGCATTTACATTTAAGGTTATTGTTAATAGGTACTTATTCATTACCATTTTCCCCTTTGTACCTGTGTTCCTCTCTCTTTCTCTTTTTCTTCATCATCCTAAAGCACGCCCTTTAGCATCTATTACAATGCAGTTTTGGTGGAGATGTATTCTTTCAGCCTTTTTTCTTGGTCTAGGAAACTCCTTATTTTGCCCTCCATTTTAAATGAGAGACTTTCTGGGTAGAATAATCTTGCCTTTAGTCATTTGCTTTCATTACTTGGAATATTTCTTACCACTATCTTCTGGCCTGTAGTGTTTCTGTTGAGAAATCATATGATAGTCTTTTTAAAAAAATATTGTTGTTCAAGTAGTTTTCTGCCTTTTCCACCCACCCTTCCCCCCTCCCTCCCCCATTTCCACCCCACCTTGTTATTGTCCATATGTTCTTTATAATTGTTCCTGGAAATCCTTCACCCTTTCTCCCCCATTATCTGGGCTCCTTTGTATGTTACTAGCTGTTTCTCCCTTGTGCCTTTAAGATTCTCATTTTGTCTTTAAATTTTACCATATTAATTATGATGTGTCTTGGTGTGGGCCTCTTTGGGTTCATCTTGTTTCAGACCTTCTGTGCTTCCTGTACTTGTGTGACCTTTTCTTTCATCAAGTTTAGGAAGTTTTCTGTCATTACTTTTTCAAACAGGTTTTCTATCCCTTACTCCTCTTCTCCTTCTGTTATCCCAATTATATGGATATCATTACAGTTCATGTTGTCCTGCAGCTCCCTTAAACTTTTTTTGTTGTTTTTGAGTCTCTTCATTTTGTTGCTCTGTCTTGGATATTTTTCAACCTTGTACTCAAGCTCACTGATTTGATCCTCCACTTCATCTAACCTGCTTTTAATTTCTTCTGCTGTGTTCTTTGTTTTAGATATTGTATTCATCATTTCTTCCTGGCTGTTATTGATAGTTTCTAGGTCCTTTTTTATGCTGGTGTTGTTCACAGTAAGTTCCTTCCCTGGAGTTCTTTGTAGTTCTCACTGAGCTCCTTGAGCATCCTTACAACCATTATTTTGAACTCAGTGTCTGATAGTTTGCTTGCCTCAATTTCATTTAGCATTCTTCCTGGGGATTCCTTCTTTCCTTTTGATTGGAGGTTGTTTCTTTTCCCCCATTTTAGGTGACTCTTCTTGTTTGTTTCTGTGTATTAGATTGATCTGCTTTGTCTCCCTGTCTTCATGGTGTGACTTTCTATAGTAGGAGACCTGTGGGATTCAGTGGTGTAGTTTCCTTGATCTCCTGAGCTCTGTGATCTTGGGATGTCTTTTATGACATTTACATTGGCTCTCTGGTTGTAATTTCAGTTTGGTTGTTTTGGGTCATTCTTTGCTGGGTCCTTCACTTCTTCTGGCTGGCGGAGTGTCACAACACACACCATGTATTGTATGTTGTTGTGCTGGTGCTGTCAGAACAACAACAACAACAACAACAACAAACCCAGGAAACAAACCCACACCCACAAAAATATCTGCTGCCTACAACCACATTATCAACAGCAAATGAACCAACATTTATATATGTGTAAAGAGGTTAAGACTAATATAAGAAAGGAAAAATAATATGAGATGACTAAGTGAAAGAAAAATTATTTTGAGAGTGTAGAGGGAGGAGAAATAATAACATTAGGGAATAGAAACAAGGCAAAGAAAGAAAGAGAAAGTAAAAACTTACACCATATATAAAAAATGGAGGGAAGAATATGGAAAGGAGTAAGAGAACAGAAGCATATAGTATTCAAAACAGGGAAGGGTAGAGTAATGGGGAAAGATGGGGACAACTGTAATTGAACAACAATAAAAAATATTTCAGATATTACTAAAAACAAAGTAACCCCAAAATAGAAAAACTACATAGTGGAACAAAAATAGGAACGGAATTGGATAAAAAGATCCACCACAGCAATATCAACAACAAATGAGCAAAGATTGGTATAGGTGGGGTGGGAATAAGTAGGAAAAAAATAAAAAAAGAAAAGCTTAAGGAATGTCTAGAGGAAAGAGAAGTGATTATGAGAGACTAGAGAGAGAAGGAATACTACAAGTGAGGAATGAAAATCAGGCTAAGACAGGGAAGAACTGAAATTTAAAATAAAAAAAGAAAGAAAGATCAGGAGGAAGGAAAATGGAGTAGGAGAGGGGAATGGTAAAATTTGAGATTTGAAACACAAAAATAGTGAAGATCTAGAAATAAAATTGAAGAAAGCAACAATAACTGCTGTATCCAGAACCAACCAGCAAAGGTTAGTAAGTGTGGAGAGAGGATAAGGGTATTTAAGAATGGGGAAAAGAATATTAGATGACTAATTACAAGAAATATGGTTTTGAGAAGCTGGAAGGGTGAGAGATAATAAAAGTGAAGAATAGAAGCAAGTCACAAAAAGAGATAAAATAAAATTTAAAACAAAAATAAGAAGAGAGAAGGTAAAATGGAGTAAGAGAAGGGAGGAGCAAAATATAAGGTTTGAAATAAACTATACTATAAACCCTAGTGACCTAATATGCACAAACTTGAAGGAAAAGAAATGACTGTTCACAAGCTATACAAGAGAGAAAAATAACACAATTCATGAAGAATCATGAATTCACAATTCATTTGAATGTGAATAACACAATTCACATTCAAATAACACATTTGAATTCATTTCAGTAGAATCTAGTGTTTACCACTGGATCTTTCCAGATCTTTCTGGATCTGCCCCGGTGATGTCAGATGGTGTCCCAGTCTGGCATTAGGCAGCATGTTCGAGGTTGCAAATGATCCACAGTCTGTTGCTGTCTTCTTCAGATTTGGCTGGACTCCACTCTTCTGCCCTGCTGGGTTTCCATCAGCCCTGGGATCAGGTGTGGTTCATTTAATGACCCGAGAGGACTTCCAGTACCTTCTCCACCTGCCTCCAGAGGTGGCCTCTGGTACAATAGAGTGGGTGGGAACCTTAGGTCACCCCCTGCGGGAGAGTATTCAGTCTTCAGGTAAGATGGTGTGAGTGTTTCCTCATCCCCTTGCCACACGGTTTGGTCTATCCCAGATTTTTTCCAATAATGTATGGCTTTTGGTGAATTTGTTGACCATTTCCTATAAGGGTACTACCTATAAAATGGGGAGCTCTTTCCTACTTGGTGCAGGCAGCAGATCTGTCTGGATGCTGAGTCTGGTTGAGGCCCTAACCCCACCTTGTTGCACCTGTCTCTATTCTCACTGCTCTACAGGGTCTAGTAGATCAGTACCCCATCAGTGTAGTTTGTAGTGTCTGGTTAAGGGCCCTTTCAGAGCTTTTTATTCTTTCCCATGTGTAAGTGTACCCAGAAGGATGTTCCTGAGCTTGGTTGGCCTCACTGATCTGCTGAGCCTATAATTCCACAGGTGGGGGTTGGGCTAGCCTGTCTGTGAGGGGATCTGGCTGGCTGCAGAAAATCTCAGGCATTCAGTTTTTGGCCTTCGACATCCCAGTTTGCTGCTCTGCAGGTGGATTGGGCCCGAATTCTCCACTCTGAACAACTCCCTTCTCACCAGCCATACTGGGTGAGCCCCACAGACCATTCAGTGTGACTCTATCCCTCTGAATTCTCTGTTGGCTGAGCTGCTGTACCCGTGTGAATGTGTGTGCAAGCCTCAGGTCCCTGCTGAGTCTTGGGTCTCACCTCTGTTCCCCGTTTAAAAGTTTCTGTGTGGTCCACATGCTGTAGCATCAAGCCTGGAGGATCCTGTTCTGCTCGCATACCCTCTCTCCAGAAACCACAGAGTCTCTCACAGTTAGGTGCCGGGGCCCCTGTCCTGGGCGCCAGATGTGGGGGGGCTCTGCCCTCAGAGCCCCATCCCTCCATCATGGATGAAAATAAAAACTACCAAGACATGATCTGCTTGGGGAGGAAAGGTGGTCAAACTCTCAGAGGAGAATGACCCAGAGCCCCTTCCTCACTGGGCTTTTATTGGGTTCAAATACACAGGAATACAAGTATGTCAGGTGGTAAGGATCAAAGAATGGTTAACATTTCAAAGAAATCTGAGGGCTTAATCTGAGTCAATGTCTGTCCGGAAAGGGGCTTGCAAAACTTTGGGAGACATACCCATTTCCTCCTCGGACCCTTATCATTTAAATGAGAGCACTCTTAGCAAAGCAGATTTCACAGGACTTTAGGAATTCTTTCTTATGCCCGATCACCCAGGGAACTGTCCTGGCTGGCACAGGGCTGCACCACTTGCCCTCATAGTTTCAGGCTTTAAGCCCATTAGGAAGCAGAAGACATCTCCCAGACGGAAATGAGGACTCAGGCTATGTTAGAATAGTTGGGGGGAGAGGGTCCATCACATCCTCTTTGCTGCAGCCCCCCAAGTCCTTCCATGAGGGCCTCCCAAGTGGTTGTGTCTAGCTTAGGTTGCCCCTCCCATGAGGAGTCTTACCCGTCATTGACTAACCAACCAAGCATTGAGGCCAGAGATGGATGAGGCAGAAGCAGCACTCCTGCCAGGGAGATAAGCTTTGTCTCCTTAGTAGGTCATGTCCTCTTGACTGAAAAGACCCAGATGAAGTACATCCCTAGGCTCTTACACAGCCCACCATGGGGTGAGGGTTACAACTCCTGAGACCAGGCTGAATGGTCCGCAACAGTTAGGGCTGGCCACTACCTGTCAGAGCCTCCAACAGTTTTAGATAAAGTTTCTCTCTGGATATTTCCTGGATGGTGCTGGGAAAAGCCCCACAGCTATACTATAATACAGGGTGATGATAGGATGCTGTTCTAACTCTTTTCAGAGATTTTCAGCCTTAGGCGGTCCTGCTCTCACAGCACTGTTTCTGGAGCCAGCACCTCTCTGGCGATCTCTCTCTGCCACCCATACTCATGGCTCCTGCACTGATCTGCAGCTGCCCGGTTCTGTGCCACCAAAAGTTCTGATTTGAGTCCCAATGGCAGCAGTTGCTCCACTAGGAGAGCTGGAGCCACTGCTCCTTGGTGCCCTGCAGACTGGTAGGCTCTTGCCCAGTCCTGCACACTCCCCGTGCTCTCTCATCTGCATACACGCTCACTTACTCATGCTCTCATTCACTCTCTACTGGATTTTTGAGTTGAATACTCTGTGATTAGGCTGCAAGACTGGTCTGGGACTGGGAGCATATGCACAGAGCTCCCAGGTACTCTGTAGCCATCTTGGATCTACAACGTAATCTCTTAATATCCATTTCTTTTTGGGTGAGAACACCCATCCAATCCCATAATTTATATGAATGCTCACCCCTACCCTTCATTTTATCTAAATAGCAAGGTCTTACTGAAAACAAAATTATACCTGAAAAATAGCATTTTGTAAAGTCAAAACCATCTGCTCTTTCCCAGTGGCCCGGTAGTATATATTGTGGGTCTACTGGATGCCCAATGAGAAGTCAAATTAGACAGGGCACAGCAAGTAAGTGAATGTGTTTACCAAATCTATTTCATTGTGACTTCTGTGAATAAGTTCATAGTAGCAGAGCCCAAAGGGAAAGAGTCTTCCCCTAAAGTCACAATCTGGAGTCCCAATCAGCACTGTAAGAGTCTTCCCAACATCTTCGACCAAAGCAATTCTCTAGGTTTTTAGTTTGCTGTACAAAACCCTTATGAAAGTTATACTTCAGAAATCAATATTATTTGTTGTAAAGAATAACAATGATGGTGATACTAATAATAGAGAACAATTCGATTACAGGAGGAGAGAGTTTATATGGGGGGAAATTAACATCTCATATTGTATGTGAGGAGAAGGTTTTTAAAGTAACCAAAGCCGTTAGTACCTGGAAAACACTTAGGCATGAATTCTTGTAGATTTTTTGGTCTGAGTTGCTCAACACAACACACAGAGCTAGTGCAAATTCTCTAGGAACATTCAGTGAGCCAGCCATATACTTAGTTGGCACCTTGGGGAAAAAAATGTCATTTCTTCGGCAATGCTTTCTTGTTGGAAACAAGCAGATCAATTGTGTGCCTACTTACAATCTCTTGAAAAGTATGGCATCTGCTTTGGCATTATGAGAGCAAAAATACTTTCAGAAATACCAAAACTGTTTAAAATGATCAAGTGTAATAACCAGGCTTTTTGAGATTTAGGAATAGTTGTAGGGCCAACCAAAAGAAAGTCTGGGTAGGAGTTGTTACATGGTCCATAGAAAAGACTGTATAACTATCATGTGCCAATTTTTTCTCCACCATGGAAAAGGCATTGAGGTTCCAGGGCATGCAATACGGATGTCTCTTTAAAAGCTATAGATGTTGCCCTGGCTGGTGTAGCTCAGTGGATTGAGCGCGGGCCTGCGAACCAGAGGATCGAGGTTCAATTCCCAGTCAGGGCACATGCCTGGGTTGCAGGCCAGTTCCCGGCAGGGGACACACGAGAGGCAACCATACATTGATATTTCTCTTCCTCTCCTTCTCTCCTACCCTTCCCCTCTAAAAGATAAATAAATAATAAATTTAAAAAATCTTAAAAAAAAAAGCTATAGATGTTAGTGACTTTATTAGGAAAGAACATGAGCTGTTTCAAGACTAGGGCATAAACACACCAAATGACCCTGGCTTTTTGGCCAGGATAAACATAGGCATAAGTTAAACAAAATGCTACACTCCAACTCTAGCTTGGTGTCACTGATTAAGGAAATGGAGCAACTCTGGCAGTTTGAGGTAAAGTCAAAAGTATATGGATATATGAGGGGGTCAAACAACCCCCAAACAAATTAATTGGATTTTTAATTTTTGACCATCAAAAACACTGAGGTACAGTCTCACTATTTATATGTATTCCACTAAAATTGTATGTTTAGATACTTAAATTTCCTATTTTCACCTGTCACAGAACATTATTCTTTTTATTTTTTCAACTATTACAAAATGTAAAATCTATTCTAGCTCATGGGCCTTATTGAAAAAGATAGTGGGCCATATTGGGCTGCAGGCCACAGTTTACAGACCCTGGTTCTAGATGGGAAAACAGAGTTTAGTAGTGACCAAGGCTACTGCTCACACATCCAGATAAAGACAGGCAAGATCAGAAGTGTGAGCCCCTGATTCCATGCTAGTGGGTGTAGTCAGGGAGCTGAGAAATCATCATTTTCCTCCTCCTCGGTCCATTTACACACAAAAACAGCTTCTGAAGTTACAAGATCAGTAGGTAGGGCCAGTCCCCAAGGACAGAAGTGGGTGGCTGGTAGTGCTGGAGCTCAAGTCCTGGGGAAGTGTCCATTCCCTCTCAGGATGGAACTCTGGACAGGTAAAGGTGCAGGATTTCCTCTGCCCATTTTAGGCGCTCAGCTGCCTTCTTTACACCTTCCTTGTGGGCAGGCAGTGGGTCACTGGGAACTCCCTGAAGCAGGGTGTCCACACCATCCTGGTAACCCTGCATAGTTGCAGGAGAGGTGCCTGCCTTCTCAGCCCATGGGGCCTGGATGATGAGCTCTGTGGCTTGGCTTAGACAGTCAGGGATGGACCCTCCTTCCTCTTTCTTTTCCTCCTCCTTCCCTCCTGGCTCCAAGAGTTTCTGTTCCAGCCTCTCAGACTCTGCTTTCATTGCTACCAGGATACCTATGTGGGTAGGACTGAGCCTGCAACCCTTTCCTTGGAGAAGGGGTTGAAGAGGGCAAGCTCATCTAAGTGAGGGGGCCCTCCCTCAGGAAGGGGAACTAGACACCTTCTCAATGCTCCAATAGTTATAAAGAGGAGATCCAGGACCTCCTGGATGCAGTCGGATGGCAGGGATTCTGCTGAAACCTCCAACTCCACAAGGCCCCTCTTTTCTGTGGGGAGTGGCTGGGGCAACCAGGACTCATCAGGTGGCAGTCAGGGCTCCTCAGGGTGGTCTGGGGATCAGAGGGAGTGGCAGGATGTACAGGTCCCTGGACACATTGGAAGGCTGTGTCATCTCCCCACACTGGAAGAACTTGAGTTAGGGGCTGTTGTTGAGTGTGGGGATATGCACAGTGAAGCAAAGCAATTATTCATTCTGCTTTCACCATTCCTCATTCACAGAGACTTCAAATCTGTCAAATATCTAGGCACAGGGGAAAGCAGGGAACTCCTCCAGGTGGTGGTGGTTGTGGTTTTAGTGTGCATAAGCCATGTCCCTGTACAGCTTGCTGAAGTTGCTGTATCACTCCAGACTACCACCTTTCTGACATCCTCTGGGTCTCTCTTTGAGATGAATTGTGTGGTCGCTTTGTACTCAGTGTACCATTTGGGGTGGGTCTGGGGGTCAGAGACTGTGTAGTGGTGCAATAAGTCATCCTTCTGCTTGTGGGACATGGCAACGCAGGTGGGGCAGAGCTGATCACTGGTCGGTCTTGTTATTTTTAAGCCAGAAGTCATAATGTTATTCAAACTGGATCAGAATCTCTTCTGCATTGATGGGTTTGCACTTGAAAAATGATGGCTAGTTGCGTCCTATTTTGATTCTCCCATTCTTCATTAAGTGAGAACTCTGATGTTTTAGCTGGGAACCTAGCCACCCAGAAAAAAATCTACAATTGTTCTCAATTTCAGATGAATATGACCCTGAGACTAAGTTCTGGCCAATGGAATGAAGGGAAAGTGATGCCATGTGATTTCTAAGTGTCTTTAAATGGAGAGAAATACTCTTTTCCTTTAGTCTCCAATCCTGCTGGGTGGAATAAAGATATGATGGCTTCAGCTAGAGCAACCATTTTGGACCATAAACTGGAAATTATATGTTGAGAATGATAGACCAATGAGACAAAAGGACCCTCGTTATTATGGAGCTGCCATACAAGCCCTCAACCTCTTACATGAACTTTTATATCGTCTCAGATGTTGGGTTTTTCATTTCTAGAAGTTCTATTTAAGTCTTTTTAATTTCTTCCATGTCTTTATTTAATGTGCTCAATCTTAAACATATGGAAAACAGTTATAATAACTTTAAAATTCTTTGTCTACTAATCCAATTATCTGTATTATTTCTGGGTTGGCTCTTTTTTTCCCTCCTTATTATGGGTTGTATTTTCCTTCTTCAGAATGCCTGGTAGTTTTCAGTTAGATGTTGGATGCGAATTTTATCTTGTTGTATGATGGATTTTTTTTTTTATTTTTATAAATAGTCTTGGGCTTTATTCTGGAATACAGTTAAGTTACTTGGGAATGGTTTAATCCTTTCAAGGCTTATGTTTAAAATTCCTTAGGGTCTTGAGTATAGGACAAATTTGGCACCACTGATGAGAAAAGACCCTTTTGAATACTCTGATGTTTTGTGAATTGAGATTTTCAATTCTGGCTGGTGGGAAGAGGTACTCTTCCTAGTCTTGTGAGATCTCTGAGGATTGTTCTCCTGCACCTTTTGAGTGGTCCTTTTCCTAGCCTTTATATGTGTGTGTGTGTGTGTGTGTGTGTGTGTGTGTGTGTGTGTGTGTGTGTGTGTTTATCAGTATTCAGCAGAAGATTCAAGGGGAACTCTGCAAATCTCCAGAATTCTCTTTGTGCTGAAGCTCTTTACTCTAGTACTCTGTCCTGCAAATTCTAGATGCCTTGGTTTTCCCACCTTCTGGCTCATTCTCTTCATCCACCTGGCCCTGCCTAGGTTTCTGTTCCCTGAATCACTGCCTGGAAACTCTCTCCAGGCAGTAAGCTGGGACAATCATAGGGCTCACCTTGTTTGTTTCCTGTCTCTCAGAAAGCACTATTCTTTGTTGCCTGGTGTCCAATGTCTGAAGACTATTGTTTTCACTTTGTCTGTTTTTTCACTTATTTCAAGCAGGAGGGTACTCCATCTTGCCCAGAACTATGGACTTTTACATCAGAGAGAAATAAATGGCTGTATTGTCTAACCCACTGTTATTTTGGGTTTTATCTTATTTGCAGCCAAGTCTAATCCTAATAAAAGGCTGATCCTTGATTTATTTAGAGCAGTTTTTGACTTTAATATAGAGAAGCTAAGATTTTTAGAATAACAAGGAGCTTGAATAACACCTGAGTAAGGTCAAATACCTGGATGAAGACTGAAAGCTCTGTCATTTCCCATGAGGAGAGGTACTTAAGCAGCCAAATCAAGACAAGATGGTGCCAGTTGACAAAATAAAGTACACTTTTGCTTAGCGAGATTATTTTTTCCTTCATTCAGACAGTGCAATTGGAGAGAAATTTATTCAATAAACTTTCCTTGAACACTTACTGTAGTCTAGAGAATAGGCTATATTCTAGGGAGACAAGTATGTATAGTCTGGGACAGAAATTTCCACCAGCAGTTCACAATTTAGATAAGAAACCCCATGTTTAGATAAGATCCCTTGTCATGTGAATAGCTTATGAATTCAGCTAAAAAGCTTACTTTCAGCTTTTTTAAAAACTAAATATCATCTATGTTTTCTTTTACTTAGGGAAGATGCCTTTTCAACCCATGGTTCTGAAGTGAACCATCTAATTTATACATTCAGTAATAAAGTAATTTATCATTTCAGCATAAAGAAGCTTCTCCTGGAACAGGGTATTCACACAAAGTCAAAGCTTTACCAGTATCATTGTAGTAGAGAAATAAGTTAGCACCCTAACCAAATGATTACGCTTAACATTACCAATGATAGAAAAAAATGACATCATGTCTTTATTGTTGTGAGACACTGAGAAGGACACAGCATCGTAGAAACAAAAAGGTTTAACTTTAATGTATTAATGAAAAATAATCAGACAAATCCACTTGAAACACATTTTGTAAAACAATTGCCCTGGACCCTTTAAAATTTTGATGTCATAAAAAAATAAAGATGGGGTCTGGGGCTCTACATTAAAGGAGACCAAAGAGACTGACAACCAAATACAATATATGCCATTTTATTAGATTCTGCATTTCAAAAAAACCCAAAGCTATAAAGACATTACTGAAACAATTGAGGAAGCTTGAATGCAGGCATTATATCTATATATTGCACCAATGTTATACTTATTGAATGTGTTGACTATATAGGAGAGTGCCCTTGTACAATATTTAGAAGATTCTTACTCAAGTATTTAGGGATGAAGAGTCAAAGTATTTGCAACAAACCATCAAATAGTTCATAAAAATAGAGTAATAAAACAAATATGAACAAATGTTAAGAATTGTTATATGAGGGGGGACCCCCCAAAATGGAATTATTTTCTGGAGGGTGGGACTCTTATAGTACCAGTTTCCCCTGCTAAGTGTGTTTAGGAGCTCCTCTGTATCAGTGGACTAGCTGGCATTTTTGTGAGAGGCTGAGTTTGACTTCAGTGAAAATTTTTTGAAGACTCTTTCAACACATTCACCCATTTCATGATGTGTAGTTTATGAGCTCACCTGCCCATACCACGCTGAGTGTTCAGCAGTTTTTGACAAAAAATGGCATGGCCCCCATGCCCCACCCTCCCATTTCATCCAATCATTCCCTGAGCTACTTTTTTGTTTGTTTGTTTCCCTGGATGAGAAATTCCTCAAAGGGAACTGTTTTGCTGATGTGGAAGAGGTGAAACAAAAAATGACAGAAGCACTAGTAGGCAAAATTGATAAGTTCAAAAATTGTTGAGCAGTGGAAAAAAGTCTCAATAGGTGTATTGCATCAAATGGAGGGTACTTTGAAGGTGACTGAAGTTTAAACATGTAAGGATAAATACACATTTTTTGTTTTTTTTTAAGTGAGTTAAAGTTGTTTATTTGTTCTTATTTCTTTTTTTAAATATATTTTATTGATTATGCTATTACAGTTGTCCCATTTCTCCCCCATCATTCCCCTCCACCCTACACACCCTCTCCCACCCACATTCCCCCCTTTAGTTCATGTCCATGTGTCATAAGTTCTTTAGCTTCTACATTTCCCATACTATTCTTGCCCTCCCCCTGTCTATTTTATACCCACCAAGGAGTTCATCATCACCAAGCCCTTATTATATGAAATGTTAAAGGGACTTATCTAAGAAAAAGAAGATAAAAATATGACAGTGAAAAGACAGCAAACTCACAGCTATTAAGAACCATACCTAAAACAAAAGCAAACTAAGCAAACAGCTAGAACAGGAACAGAACCACAGAAATGGAGATCATATGGAGGGTTAGCAACAGGGGCGTGGGAGGAGGAGAGAGGGGGAAAAGGTACAGGGTTTTTTAAATATATTTTATTGATTATACTATTACAGTTGTCCCATTTTCCCCCCATCATTCCCCTCCACCCTACACACCCTCTCCCACCCAAATCCCCCCCTTTAGTTCATGTCCATGTGTCATAAGTTCTTTAGCTTCTACATTTCCCACACTATTCTTGCCCTCCCCCTGTCCATTTTCTACCCACTATCTATGCTACTCATTCTCTGTACCTTTCCCCCCTCTCTCCTCCTCCCACACCCCTGTTGCTAACCCTCCATGTGATCTCCATTTCTGTGGTTCTGTTCCTGTTCTAGCTGTTTGCTTAGTTTGCTTTTGTTTTAGGTGTGGTTCTTAATAACTGTGAGTTCGCTGTCTTTTCACTGTCCTATTTTTATTTTCTTTTTCTTAGATAAGTCTCTTTAACATTTCATATAATAAAGGCTTGGTGATGATGAACTCCTTCAACTTGACCTTATCTGAGAAGCGCTTTATCTGTCCATCCATTCTAAATGACAGCTTTGCTGGATAGAGCAATTTTGGATGTAGGTCCCTGCTTTTCAAGATTTCAAATATTTCTTTCCAGCCCCTTCTTGCCTGTAAGGTCTCTTTTGAGAAATCAGCGGACAGTCTGATGGGAACTCCCTTGTAGGTGAATGTCCCCTTATCCCTTGCTGCTTCTAGAATTCTCTGCTTCATTTTAATCTTGGCTAATGTAATTATGATGTGCCTTGATGTGTTCCTCCTTGGTTCCAACTTCTTTGGGACTCTCTGAGCTTCCTGGACATCCTGGTAGTCTATTTCCTTTGCGAGATTGGGGAAGTTCTCCTTTATTATTTGTTCAAATAAGTTTTCCACTTGTTGTTTTTCTTCTTCCCCTTCTGGGACCCCTATAATTCGGATGTTGGGACATTTAACGATGTCCCAAAGGTTCCTAAGCCTCTCCTCATTTTTTTGAATTCTTGTTTCTTCCTCGTTTTCTGTTTGGTTGTTAATTTCTTCCTTCTGGTCCACTCCATTGATTTGAGTCCCAGTTTTCCTTCCTTCTCTATCAGTTCCCCATGCATCTTCCTTCATTTCACGTATTGTAGCCTGCATTTTTCATCTAGTTTGTGAGCAAAATCAACCAATTCTGTGAGCATTCTGATGACCAGTCCTTTGAACTGCGCATCTGATAGGTTGGCTATCTCTTCATGGCTTAGAGGAATTGGCTCTGGGGCTTTTATTTGTTTTCCGGTTTGAGCCATTTTTGGTGGGTTTTTTTGTTTTGTTTTGGTTTTAGTCTGGTCGCAGTTATTACGTAGTGAGGGGTGGAGCCTTAGGTATTCCTCAGGGCAGGGCAGCCCAGTCGCCTGGTTGTGACGCTGTATGTGGGGGCGGGGTCTGAGAGGGAACAATGGCGCCTGCTCCGCTCTCTTCTGGACTCTGGCCTTTTCCGCCACTTCCCCTTCACCTGGATTATCTGGGCGCGCGTGCTGTTACGTAGTGAGGAGTGGAGCCTCTGGCGCTCCCCAGTGTGGGGCAGCTCAGTCGCTGGGTTGTGACGCTTATGTGGGGGCGGGGTCTGAGAGGGAACAAGGGCGCCTGCTCCGCTCTCTCCTGGATTCAGTCCCTTCCACCACTTCCCCTCTGCCTGGACCGTCTGCGTGCTTGAATGTGGGACCACCTGGTCAGCCAGCCGCCTTGTGTGGCCTCACTGGTTCTGCACAGTTGCCCCCCTGTGCCCGGGGTCCACCAGCTGCTGCCCGGGGACTGCCAGCTGCCGCCTGTGCACCTTGGAACTGCAAGCCGCTGCTGCTTGCGTTCCTGGGTCTGTACCTCCACTTTCTCCTGCCGCGACTCCGCCCCTCTTACCGGTCTGGATGAATGGTTGTTGGACTTCCGTACAGTTCAATTTTCTATAAGTTCTGGTTGTTTTCTTGTTTCTAAATATTTGTTGTCCTTAATTTTGGTTGTGAGAGGAGGCACAGTGTGTCCGCCTATGCCTCCATCTTGGCCGGAAGTCTAAATACACATTTTTTTAATAAATAAATTTTTTTTTTTTTGGTTCCCCCTTGTATCTAGGTGAAGGGTATACATGGGTGCTCATTGTTCTATTCTAACTTTTCTGAAGATTTGAAAACATTCAAAATAGAAAGCTGATGGGAAAACAAAAAGTTCGCAACAAGTAAAAAGGTTTCTCTAATTCCTATTATAGGTCTTAAGTTTGGTTTTCTGAGAGGTTTCATGGGAGGTCAGACTAAGACTTGCAGGCAGTAACCAGAAGCTCCTCTGTTCCTCTGGGCCTTCCTTTAAATTGTCTCAAATCTGGAATATCCTAACCCATTACTTTATATTCCCATCTCCTTCCCTTTTTTATGTATTAAAATCAACCTCCTGGGATAATGCCAATACTTAAATTCTTACTGAATCGATATAAATTCAGGAAAGCAAGACAGTCAAAGTGAGTATTCTGTTCCTAGTGGTGTGCTCGAAATGTTATGCACTGGCTTGTACTGGTTAGCACTGGTTTACAGCAGCCCACCATATTGGCTGTTTGAAATCAGCCCTGGTAGAAGTATTTACAACATGGGTTATCTGGACATGCTACAGATGAGTCCCTCTCTCCTATCTCCCAGAGCCAGTGGTTAAATATTTACCAGAACACTACTGACTTGAATTTTTAACCTGTAAAAGGTGTCCTGTAGACCACATAATTGTTTTTACAGTCTTTCTAAATCATCCTGAAGTTGTCTAAGAATTACTAACCAAATATCCCATAGACTATTCCCTGGTGGCCTCTATTTAGTCCAAGAATAGGCTTTGACTATACCTAAGATGTAGGTAGGAAAAGAGTAGTCTACAGTGAAAAGAAAAAAAAGTTGGTTATGCCCTCAATCATAAAGACTTTTTACTGGGTGGCAATTTAATGAAGCGGAAAAGAATGCTGGACCAAAAGACAAACAGCCCTATCACTTAGTGACTATATAAACTTAGCCAAGGCAATTAACCTCTCTGACCCGCAATTTTCTTATCTGTAAAATGGGAGCATTAATAGAATTGCTTATCTCATAGAGTTGCCATTAGGTGGTGTAGGATTTCCGTATCTATATTTTCAAATTAAGTAATCAATCACATATAAACATCAGTGCTAATGTTTAATGAGTATTTACTAGTTTATTTAGATATATATTCTCACTTAGGCTATATACAATTCTATAAATTTGAACTTATTAATACTCTTATGATCATAGAACTGTATCCAAAGCAATGTAGTGTGTACCTAGTTAATGTTTATTTTTATTGTAATCCCTTGTATTTATGAATAACTGGATTTCATCTGTATAACAACTCGGTGAACAAGCAAGGTAACTATTTATAGCCTCAACTAAGCCTTAAGTTAAGTGCCTTGCTAATAAATAGTGCAATTATACCCTTTGAACTCCCAGTGTAGTACTCTGCTTCTTGTGTTACTTTAACACTACCTATTTCCAAGTCTCAATATTCTTGAGTCTGAGGTGACAAACTCATCTCAGTTTGTACAAGAATTTCCCAGTTTTAACCATATCTTGGGAAACTCCTTAGCTCTGGGTAAACCAGGATGATTGCTCACCTAAATTGAATCTTCCCTCTCATACACAGAATAGACTCAGACCGCTTCCTAAGAAAACCCACCTGGCCCTGCTACCAAACTGTCACTCATTGCTTTAGTTCACCTTATTTAAGAATGCTGTCTCTTTTTTGAGGACTCCTCTTCTGCATGTCCAAAATTGCCCCCATAATGTTTTCTCTTGGTGATAACCACTGGTAACATTTTAGTGTATGTTCTTTCAGTCTTTTTAAAAAGTTGGATATGTATTATAATTATTATTATTGCAAAAGTGTTATTATACTGCATAAATACTTGTTTCCCATAATGCTCACTTAACATTACATCATAAGCTTTTTTCCGGGTCATTAAACATTTTCAAAGAAACATCATGTTAGTAACTATACTATATCCCACCAAAAAAATATACCATATATTATTTTTTACTTAACCATTTTCTCACTGTATGATATTTAGGGTTTTCCTATTTTTAATGTTATAAATAGACCTCTGATAAATACTTTATGCATAAATATTTCTGTACTGCTTTGATTATTTCTTTCAATTAAATTTATAACAGTGAAATTACTGGATCAGAAACTCTGAACTTTTAAAGCTATTGATATATACTGCCAAAATGCAGAGAGGAACAATTGGGAAAATAAATTGCTAGTATTAATTTAAGTTAATTTTTTATCATAGGTAATTTAAAAAATATTTCATTGATTGTGCTGTTACAGTTGCCCCTTGCCCCTAGCAGCACACCTACTCCCATTAAACAATCCCCAACCTTTGTTCATGGCCATGAATCACATGTATAAGTTCTTTGGCTGCTCCATTTCTTATACTGTACTTTACATCCCCATGGCTATTCTGTAACTACCTATTTGTACTCCTTAATCCCCTCACCTCCTCACCCATTCCCTTATACCCCCTCCCATTTGGCAACCATCAAAACGCTCTCTGTATCCATGATTCTGTCTCTGGTCTTATTTGCTTAGTTTATTTATTAGATTTAATTGTTGATAGGTATGTGTTTATTGCTATTTCATTATTCATAGTTTGGATCCTCTTCTTTTTCTTCAATAAGTCCTCTTAACATTTCATATAATAATGGCTTGGTGATGATGAACCCCTTTAGTTTTTTCTTGTTTTGGAAGGTCTTTATCTGCCCTTTGATTCTAAATCATAGCTTTGCTGCATAGAACAATTTTGGCCATAGGTCCCTGCTTTCCATGACTTTGAGTATTTCTTGTCAATTCCTTCTAGCCTGAAAAGTTTCTTTTGATAGCCTTAGGGGAACTCCCCTATGGGTAACTAACTGCTTTTCTCTTGCTGCTTTTAATATTGTCTCTTCAGTCCTGGCTGGTGTAGCTCAGTGGATTGAGCGCAGGCCTGCGAACCAGAGGATCGCAGTTTGATTCCCAGTCAGGGCACATGCCTGGGTTGCAGGCCAGTTCCCAGCAGGGGATGCATGAGAGGCAACCGTACATTGATATTTCTCTCCCTCTCCCTCTCTCCTACCCTTCCCCTCTAAAGATAAATAAATAAATAAATCTTAAAAAAATTAAAAAAAAAAAGATTGTCTCTTCATCTTTAACCTTGGCATTTTAATCATGATGTGTCTTGTTGTAGAACTGTTTATATCCATCTTGTTTGGGACTCTCCTGCTTCCTGGACTTGAATGTGTATTTCCTTCACCAAATCAGAGAAGTGTTTTTTCATTATTTTTTCAAATATATTTTTTAATTTCTTGCTCTTTCTTTTCTCCTTCTGGAACCTCTATGATGTGAATGTTGGTTTGCTTGGAGTTGTCCCAGAGGCTTCTTACATTATTATTATTATTATTATTATTATTATTATTATTATTATTATTTTCTTCTTGTTGCTCTGATTGGTTGTCTTTTGTTTCCTTCTGTTCCATATCATTGATTTGATTCTCGGCTTCATCTCCTCTACTGTTGATTCTCTGTAAATTTTTCATTTCCATTAATATATCTTTCATTTCTGCTTGGCTCTTTTTTATGCTGTTGAGGTACTCAATGAGTTCTTTGTGTATCCTTATTACCAGTGTTTTGAACTGAGCATCTGACAGATTGCTTATCTCTGTTTTGTTTAGCTCTTTTTCTGGAGTTTTGATCTGTTCTTTCATTTGGGCCATGTTTCTTTGTCTCCTTATTTTGGCAGCCTCCCTGTATTTGTTTCCATGTATTCGGCAGAGCTGCTTTGACTCCCTGTCTTCATAGCATGGCCTGTAGGGTCTACTGGCACAGCCTTCCCTGTCACTCAAACTGGGTAATTGAGGTGCAGCCTCCATGTGGGCTGAGTACACTCTTGTCTTGTAGTTGAAACATATTTGTTGCTGGCAGGTCTATGGAAGGGATTTACCCAGGCCAGTCAGCTGCAAGGACTGGCTGTGAACACTGACCACCATGCTCCACCCTCTGTGGAGTATCAGCTCTGCAGGGCAGGGTAGTGGTGCTCTGACGTGGTCTATAGTTGTCCACTGGGTGTGCAGGCTCCGGGGTCTCCTGGGTGGTGCTGGTCATGTTCAGCAACTACCTGTGTTCTGCCTGGGGCCACCCATCATCAGCTACAAAGCAATCTGGGATGGCAGCTACTTGTGCTGGGCTTGGGGATTTCAGGTGGACCCCAGACTATGACCCCATGCTGGATGCTGTTAGTGCCAGGCCTGGGCCACTTAGCCAGAGATATGGGCCTGGCGGTAGAACAGTAAGGGTGGTTCCTCAAGTAAATGCCAGGGCAGGCAAAATAGTGTTAGCTAGGTTGTTGGAGTCTCAGATATGGCTCCTGCCTGCTGGTTCTGTGGCTCTGTTGGAAGAGGGTTCAGAAAAGGCACAATGGCTTCTGTCTACCATTGTGTCTGGGAGAAATCTGTCCCCCAGCTCTTGCCTTGATGCCAGACACTTCAGTTCCTCCCCATATCACACTGGTGCTTTTCATGCTGCTACTCTAGTAGTGCTGGTGCTCATACGGAGTTAATCTGAGTAAGTTCAGCAGAAGCCCTTTAAGAGGAACTTCCAGGGAGTCAGGTAGTTTTTTTCACTGACTCCAATCTTGCTGAATTTTGCAGTTCATGCCAGAAGTTATGGGGATTCTCTTCCAGGCACTGGTACCCTTGGCTGGACAGCCTGGTGTGAGGCTGGGACCCCTGGCTCCCAAGATATCCCTCCCAAATATTTATCTACCACATGTGGGTGTGGGACCTGCACATTCCACATCTCTGCATCTCCTACCCTTCTGAACTGATGTGGTTTCTTTAGTTCCAGATTTCCATTTAGTGTCAGATTTCCATTCAACAAGGTATCTGCCAGTTCAGAGTAAACTTTGGTCTGTTGTTTAGTTGTAATTTCGATGTAGTTAGGCAAAGAGGCAAGCTAGGTTTACCTATTCATCCATCTTGACTAGAAGGTAATTTTAGAGACATATTTGGTAATGATTTGAAAAATATGTGGGTGATTTTGGCCCTTTGTTTTATAATTGGTTCTGTGAAAAGAACATAGATTACTTTGAAAGCACTTTAAAGTTAAAATCTAAGTAGGTGAAAAATGTTAATGAAATATTTAGTCAATATGCATTGTATTGTTCATTTTAGATGACATTTGTCTTTACATGAAAAAGATGAAACAGCCGAGACCCCTTTTATAAATATTATGTAGAGTGTATCTATGCCCATTGTAAGTCACATGCCTTAATTCTATTATATAGAATTATTAGTCCTACTGTATTGTATATTGGTTAACATAACAAATTGCCATATTTTTAATTTATTTGATACAGTGTCCTTGTTCTGAAATGCAGCTGCCCTTATAACATTATTCTCTTTGTACCATCTTTTTAATAACACACCAAAGGAAAAACAGAAATATATTTACCACCTTTTAGCACTTGCATCAACAATTATTTTGCTTTCTTTTTTCTTTTTTTATTGTTGTTCAAGTATAGTTCTCTCCATTTTCTCCCCACCCCAGCCATTCTCACTTCCAACCCTTGATCCTACCCCCCTTTGGTTTTGTCCATCTGTCCTTTTTAAAAAAATATTTTAAAAATATATTTTATTGATGATGCTATGACAGTTTTTCCAATTTGCCCCTTTTATCCCCCCTCTACCCTGGGCCCCCGCAACCCTCCAGCATTCCTTCCACTTAATTCATGTCCATGGGTTGTACATACAAGTTCTTTGACTTCTCTGTTTTCTATATCATTCTTAACCTCTCCCTGTCTATTTTATGCCTACCAATTATGGTTCTTATTCTCTGTACCTTGCCTCCCTATTCCTCCCCTCTCCCTCCCCACTGAAAACCCTCCATGTGATTTCCATTTCTCTGATTCTGTTCCTGTTCTAGTTGTTTGCTCAGTATTTGTTTTCATTGTTGTTTTCTTTTTCAGGTTCATTTGTTGATAGTTGTGAGTTTCTTGCCACTTTAGTGTTCATAGTTTTTGACCTTCTTCAATTTCTTAGATAAGTTTCTTTAACATTTTGACTTGACCTTATCTGGGAAGCACTTTATCTGCCCTTCCATTCTAAATAATAGCTTTGCTGGATAGAGTAATCTTGTATGTAGGTCCTTGCCTTTCATGACTTGGAATACTTTCCAGACCCTTCTTGCCTGTAAGGTTTCTTTTGAGTAATCAGCTGCTAGTCTAATGGGAACTCCTTTGTAGGTAACTGTCTCCTTTTCTCTTGCTGCTTTTAAGATTATCTCCTTTATCTTTAATCTTGAGCAACTTAATGATGATGTGCCTTGGTGTGTTCTCCTTTGGGTTCAACTTCTTGGGGGCTTTCTGAGCTTCCTGGACTTCCAGGAAGTCTATGTCCCTCCTTAGATTAGGGAAGTTTTCTTTCATTATTTGTTCAAATAAGTTTTCAATTTCTTGCTGTTGTTCTTCTCCTGCTGGCACCCCTATAATTTGGATATTGGAAAGTTTAAAGTTGTCCCACAGGTTCAAATTCTCTCTTCATTTTTTTTTTTGAATTCTTGTTTCTTTATTTTGTTCCAGTTGAATGTTTATTTTTTCCTTTTGTTCCAAATCATTGCTTTCAGTCCTGGTTTCCTTCCTGTCCCTGTTGGTTCCCTGAATATTATGCTTTATTTCATTTTGGGTATCTTTTATTTGTTCTTTTATTCTTTGACCAAGCTCAATCAGTTCTGTGAGCATTTTGATTATCAGGGCTTTAAATTCTCCATCAGATAGGCTATGTCCTTATCGCTTAGCTCTCTTTCTGAAGTTTTGCTCTGTTCTTTCATTTGGGCCCTATTGCTTTGTCTCGGTGCACCTGTTAAGTTGTAAGGAGGTGGAGCCTTAGGTATTCACCAGGACAGGGCAACCCTCCTTGGTGTGCTGCCTGTGGGGGAGAGTCTAGAGGGGAACAAGGAAGCTCACCTTCATGGCTCTAGTCCCACTTTCCAAGGACCTCTCATGTGAGACTGGGAGTTTCTCCCATCACAGCAACTCCTGCAGTAGTCCACAGTGAGCTTTGAGTCTCAGTTTCCCATTCAGTCATCCCTGTCTGCACAGTCCGCTGCCTCGCCCCAGGCTCTCTCTGATTGCCCATCTTATTGGTCTGGTTGGTCTAGTTGACTGTTTCTTTAATTCCTTGGTTATTAGAGTTCCATGCAGTTTGACTTTCTGGAAATTCTGGTTGTTTATTGATTTTTGATTGGTTGTTATCCTCCTTTCGGTTGTGCAAGGAAGCAAAGGGTTTCTATCTAAGCCTCAATCTTGGCTGGAACTCTGTCAGTTTGTTCTTAATTTCAATGTCTCTGGTTATATTTTGCTTGTTTGCTTGTTTTGTTGATTAGGTCTCACTCATAGTTGAGATGATATGGTATTTGTCATTCATCACCTGGCTTATTTCACTTAGCATAATGCTCTCCAGATCCATCCAAGCTGTCATGAAAGGTAGGCGCTCCTTTATTTCTGCTGCATAGAACTCCATTGTGTAAATGTACCATAGTGTTTTGATCCACTCATTTACTGATGGACACTTAGGTTGCTTCCAACACTTGGCTATTATAAATTGTGCTGCTATGAACATTGGGCTGCATAGGTTCTTTTGGATTGGTGTTTCAGGATTCTTAGGACTCCATTCTTAGAATGGAATTGCTGGGACAAATGGCAGTTCAATTTTTCTGAGGAAATTCCATACTGTTTTCTACAGTGGCTGCACCAGTCTGCATTCTCACCAATAGTGTACTAGGGTTCCCTTTTCTCCACAACCTCACCAGCACTTATTGTTTATTGATTTGGTTATTATGGCCATTCTGACTAGTATGAAGAAGTATCTGACTGTGGCTTTAATTTGCATCTCTCTGATGGCTACTGATGCTGAGCATAGTTTCATATGTCTTTGGGCCCTCTGTATGTCCTCCTTGGAGAAGTGTCTGTTCAGGTCATTTGCCCATTTTTAACTGAATTATTTGTCTTTTGGAATGGAGTCATGCAAGTTCTATATGTATTTTGGAGACCAAACCCTTGTCTGAGGTATCACTTGCAAGTATATTTTCCCATATGGTTGGTTCCCTTTTAGTTTTGCTGACATTTTCTTTAGCCATGCAGAAACTTTTTATTTTGATGAAGTCCCATTTCTTTATTCTTTCCTTTATGTCCCTTCCTCCAGCTGGAAGGAAGGACTCATCAAAGAATGACCCAATAACAACCAAAACCCAATTACATCCAGAGAGCTAACATAAATGGCATAGAGGGCATCTCAAGAACATTAAGTTCAGGAGATCAAGGAGAATGCATCAATGAATCTCACAGGTCTCCTAACATATTAGTTCACACCACAAATTCAGGGAGTCAAAACAGACCAATTTAAGAAGCACAGGCAAACAAGAAGAGTGTCACAAATAATGGGAAGGCAAAGGAACACACTCCAAATGAAAAGAAAGGAGGAATCCTTAAAAAGAATGCTAAATGAAGTAGAGGCAAGTCAACTATCAGATCTTGAGTTCAAAGCAATGATTATAAGGAAGCTCAATGAGCTCACTGAGAATTACCAGAAACTACAGAGAAACTATGAGGAACTTACTGCAACCTATATCAACATGAAAAAGGACATAGAAACTATCAACACAAGCCAAGAAGAAATGAGGAATACAATTTCTGAATTGAAGAACACAATAGCAGGAATCCAAATCTGGGTAGATGAAGCAGAGGTTTGGATCAGTGAGCAGGAGGATAAGGTAGGGGAAAAAAAAAAACAGAAAGAGCAAGAAAAGGAAAAAATAAACACTTAAAAAAAACCGAAGAGGCGATTCCCAGTCAGGGCACATGCCTGGGTTGCAGGCCAGTTCCCGGCAGGGGACACATGAGAGGCAACCGTACATTGATATTTCTCTCCCTCTCCTTCTCTCCTACCCTTCCCCTCTAAAAGATTAAAAAAAAAAAAAAAAAAACCGAAGAGGTGTTAAGGGAACTGCAGGACAACATGAAATGTAATAATATCCGTATAACAGGCTTAACATTGTTCTTAAGGAAGCAATCTTCTTTGGATGTTACTTCCAGGATTGCATTTACAGTAAAATGTGGGCACCACTTATAAGACCATTCTTTCCTCTTTCCAGTGATCACTAGAGGGGAGGCAACATTCAGAAGTGGCTCACAGCATCTCTCTATCCTCCAAAAGGACAAAGGTGTTTTCTAACAGAGTCTACCCACTTAACACAGTCACACTCTTCAGCTATTTCCTGGTTAGGCTATTTCTGTAGCTCCAAGACTCCATCTTGCAAAATAGGGCCACCTCTAGGAACAATTGTTGCCCTTTAACTTATCGTAAAGTGACAGAGGTTTTGAGGGAGAACAAGACAGATCCTCCTGCTAGTTATATTTTCTCTATACATCAAAGGAAATGGATAATTAATTTAAAGGTAGGATGATAGAAGTTATTATTCTATTTGTGAACACTGAAAATTAGAATATGTGAAGTAATCAAGAAAAAATTAAGGACACATCTATCTATAGGACAAAGTAAACTTGTGTGCAGCAGTAAGAGAAATAAAACCCTGAAAAATCACTGCAGTAACCTGCTTCAGTTCAACCCAGAATCTCTTATAACCCCTCCCTGATAGTGTCAGCTCTACTTCAGACTCTTAATGTACTCCCGACAGGATACAGTAGAGAAAAAAAAACATGACCTTCACTTCATTAATTCTCTGACTAAGCACCAAGTCAACTTTGTGACTGCGATCATTTTATCTTTGTGTACAGTCTCTAAGTGTGTGGACTGTGGGTACCAGCAGCACTCGTGTGTTCTGGGAGGAATTATTATAGTATACTGGTTGAGGGTACATAAGTTAGAACCAAGCATATCTGAGATTTAATCCTAGCTTCACCACTTTCCAGGTCTGCAACCCTTGGCTTCTTTAATTTTTAAAACAAGGAAGATATTAATAACTCACCTTTATAAGATTGTTTTAAGAATTAAATGAGATAATTAATGCATAGTAAAGCCCTTAGCAAAGTGCATGGTATTTAGTGAATACTAATTAATAACAATTGTTAGTATTAGTCAAGTTCAGGTCTCTGGTATTTGCTCTTAGATTGTGTCTTGGCATCTTGCTGTTTGCACCTTTGCTGACTTGTCACCCTGCCCATGTTTGGATTGGATGTTGGAATCAATTTAAACTGATAAACTGATAACCTGGCTTAAAATCTATATTCCAATATTAGTTGACTATTAAGGTGTGGGTTTATTTCTTGGCTCTCTACTCTGTTCCATTGATCCATGTGTCTGTTTTCATGCCAGTACCATCCTGTTTTGATTACTATGGCCTTATAGTATAGTTTCATATTAGTTAGTGTGATTCCTTCATCTTTGTTCTTCTTTCTGAGGATTGCTGTTGCTAGGTGGGCCCTTTTGTGCTTCTATGTAAACTTTTGAAATATTTGTTCTAGTTCTATGAAATACATCATTGGAATATTGATAGGAGTTGCATTGAATCTATATATAGCTTTGGGTATTATGGACATTTTAATGTTGACAGAGGAAGTAAGCACATACAATGGGCTAAATAAAGTTATTCAGTAAATGGTATTGGGAAAATTGGACAGATAGGTGCAGAAAATTGAAACTAGACCATCTTCTTACACCACACACAAGAATAAATTTAAAATGGATTACAAACTTAAATGATTTTAAACCATAAAAATCATAGAAGAAAACAGGCAGAAAAATATTGGACATTGCTTGTAGCAATAGTTTATCAGATATACCTCCCCAGGCAAGGAAAACAAAAGAAAAAATAAACAAGGGGAATGCATCACACTAAGTTTTTGCACAACAAGGGAAACATCAACAAAATTAAAAGATAACCCACATTTATAAAGAACTTGTAAGATTCAACATCAAAAAACAAACAACCCAATTAAAAAATGGGCAAAGGATCTGCACAGACACTTCTCCAAGGACATACAGAGGGCCCAGAGAAATTCAAATAAAAACTACAATGAGATATCATCTTACGCCTGTCAGAATGGCCATCATCAATAATCAACAAATAACAGGTGCTGGTGAAGATGTGGAGAGAGGGGAAACCTAGTGCACTGTTGGTGGGAATGCAGATTGGTGCCGCCACTGTGGAAAGCAGTATTGGAGATACCTCAAAAAGCTAAAAAATGGATCTGCCTGTTGACCCAGTGATCCCACTTCTGGTAATATATCCAAAGGAACCCAAAACACTAATCTGAAAGAACATAAGCACCCCTATGTTCATTGCAATGTTATTTACAATTGACAAGATATGGAAGCAGTCCGAGTGTCTGTCAGTAAATGAGTGGAAAGAACAACAATGGGATATTTATACAATGGAATACTACTGAGCTATGAAAAAGAAAAAAAAGTTTTACTCTTTGCGACAGTATGGATGGACCTTCAGAATATTATGCTAATGAAATAAGCCATTCAGAAATAGACAAATACCACATGATTTCACTAATATGTGGAATCTAATGAACAAACTAACAAGCAGAATAGATACAGACTCATACATAGCAGGATGACAACTAAGGTGGGGGAGGTGTGGGGGTAAAAGGACTGAGAAAAAAAGGAAAAAGGACTCATGGACATGGAAAACAGTATGGTGATTGTATGGGGAGAGACTATAAAGGGGAAGGGTTTATAGGAACAAGTATAAAGGACCCATGGACAAAAACTATGGGGGGTGGAAATAGGAGGGAGGTGGGGAGGGCTGGGGTGGTGGGCTGGAGTGGGAGTAAAAGACAGAAAACTGTACAAGATCAACAATTAAAATAAAAATTAAAAAGGGGGCTAAATAGTAACAAAAATACAATACAATTATTAAATAAAAATAAAATAAAACGTATTTTCCAGATTTTCATTCAAACCTGCTAGGTTTTAAATAGCCCATTACACTCTCAAATATATTTGGTTTTTGGCCTATAGCCAACCACATATGTCTGCCGAGGCTTCTTGATCTTCTCAGGCATGCCAGACCCATCTGACACTGGACAACTCCTGGCTATGCTCAATATCCTACAAGTGAAATGCAGTTTTGCTTTTTTGCTGAAAACAGGAAATCAATGAAGTTTCTTAAACAGCAAAATTCTGTGACTACAGTGAAGAAAACAGTCAGAGATTTAATGCCAAAAGTGATCTTTATGCTTTTAGCTGATTGAACCAGCAAGGATTTGCACCAACTATTTACCTTGACTGGTATGCTATCTGGAATGCTATAATCCACTTCCTTGCATAATAAACACTTTTAGCAAAGCTTGCCTTCTGGGCAGGCAGTGTAGGGAGATTCCAGGCCATGGATCTTGATGGGTGCTCTATAATTCTCCTTTCTACCCATTCACTGATGCCACCAAAATATTGGATTGACCAAAAAGTTTCTTTAGTTTTTTTTTTTTCTGTAAAATAAAAGACACATTTTCATTTTCACCAATGACTTTATTGAACTGTATATTTTGAGTATGTCAGCTATCTCCCTCATGGTTTAATGTTGATCGTTCTCAATTAGTGTCTTGATTTGATCGCCATCAATTTCAACCAGTCTACCCAACAGTGGAGCATCATCCAGTGAGAAATCTCCAGCACAAAACTTTGGAAACCACTTCTGACATATTTAATCAGTCGCAGCACCTTCTCCATAAACTACACAAATCTTGTTTTGCATTTCAGTTGCATTTTTACTTTTCTTATAATAATAATGCATAATATGTCAAAAATGTTGCATATTTTCCTCCATTTTCAAAATTAAAATGGCTACACAAAATATCTCCAGTTCTGATAAGTTTTTTAATGCATTCTAATATTACACCTGTCAAAATACAATCTAACAAAGTTGTTTCAAATGAAGTTAAAGACAACTAAGCTCTACTAGAGCCTTCTTAATGGCAAAAACCAAATGAACTTCTTGGTCAACCCAATAAATACCACCATTTACTGAGCATACACTCTTTGAAGGTAGTGCATTATACATTTAGCATGTATATACAATTTAGACTTCATAGCAGGTCTGTAATGTATGAACTATTATTATCTATATTTTATAGCTGAGGTAACTGAAAGTTGCAGGGGTTAACAGCTCAGAGTAACACATTTAACATTGGGAAACCAAACCGGAACTTAAAATCCAAGCTGGCAGCCAAAGTTTTGCTCGTATCACTATGCTAAATAATGGGTTAATATTAAACAAATGTTGCCCTAAAAGGATGTAACTAATCAAGGTTTTATTTTTTTTAATTTTTATTTATTTATTTATTTATTTATTTATTTATTTATTTATTTATTTTTTAATCAGTATTTTTTAATTGTTGATATTGTACAGTTTTCTGTCTTTTACCCTGCCCCAGCCCACCACCCCAGCCCTCCCCACCTTTCTCCCATTTCCACTCCCCATAGTTTTTGTCCATGAGTCCTTTATACTTGTTGCTCTAAACCGTTCCCCTTTTCCCCTGAAATTCCCTCCCCTCCCACTCTGGACACTGTCAGACTGTTCTCAAATTCAGTGTCTTTGTTTATATTATGCTTGTTTGTTTGTTTTGTTGATTAGCTTCCTGTTAAAGGTGAGATCATATGGTATTTGTCTTTCACTGCCTGGCTTATTTCGCTTAGCATGATACTCTCCAATTCCTTCCATGCTGTCGCAAAGGGTAGGAGCTCCTTCTTTCTTTCTGCTGCATAGAATTCCATTGTGTAAATGTACCACAGTTTTTTGATCCATTCATTAACTGACGGGCACCTAGGTTGCTTCCAGCACTTGGCTATTGTAAATTGTGCTGCTATGAACATAGGGGTGCATAGATTCTTTTGGATTGGTGTTTCAGGATTCTTAGGATATAATCCAAGCAGTGGAATTGCTGGGTCAAAAGGTATGTCCATTTTTAGTTTTCTTAGAAAATTCCATACTGTTTTCCATAGTGGTTGTACCAGTCTGCACTCCCACCAACAGTGCACTAGGGTCCCCTTTTCTCCACAACCTCTCCAACACTTGCTGTTTGTTGCTTTGTTTATGAAGGCCATTCTGACTGGTGTCAAGTGGTATCTCATTGTGGTTTTAATTTGCATCTCTCTGATAGCTAGAGATATCGAGCATCTTTTCATGTGTCTCTGGATCCTCTGTATGTCCTCCTTGGAGAAGTGTCTGTTCAAATCCTTTGCCCATTTTTTAATTGGGTTGCTTGTCTTCTTAGAGTGGAGTCATGTAAGTTCTTTATATATTTTGGAGATTAATCCCTTGTCTGAGGTATCATTTCCAAATATGTTTTCCCATACAGTCAGTTCTCTTTTTATTTTAATACTGTTTTCTTTAGCTGTGCAGAAGCTTTTTATTTTGATGAGATCCCATTTGTTTATTCTTTCTTTTATGTCCCTTGCTCTAGGGGACGCATCAGTGAAAATATTGCTGCGTGAAATATCTGAGATTTTCCTGCCTATATTATCCTCTAGAATTTTAATGGTGTCATGGCTTATATTTAAATCTTTTCTCCACCTTGAATTTATTTTTGTGTATGGTGTAAGTTGGTGCTCGAGTTTCATTTTTTTGCATGTAGCTGTCCAGTTCTCCCAGCACCACTTATTGAAGAGGCTATTTTTGCTCCATTTTATGTTGCTGCCCCCTTTGTCGAATATTAATTGACTGTAGAGACTTGGGTTTATTTCTGGGCTCTCTGTTCTATTCCACTGGTCCACGTGCCTGTTCTTGTGCCAGTACCAGGCTGTTTTGATTACAGTGGCTTTGTAATACAGTTTGGTATCAGGTATTGTGATCCCTCCTACTTTGCTCTTCTTTCTCAAAATTGCTGCCGCTATCCGGGGTTGTTTATGATTCCATATAAATTTTTGAAGTGTTTGTTCTATGTCTGTGAAATATGCCATTGGAACTTTAATAGGTATTGCATTGAATCTGTAAATTGCTTTGGGTAATATGGACATTTTGATAATATTAATTCTTCCCATCCATGAACATGGTATATGCTTCCATTTGTTTGTGTCTTCCTTGATTTCATTCTTCAGTGTTGTGTAGTTTTCTGCATACAGGTCTTTTACCTCCTTGGTTAGGTTTATTACTAGGTATTTTATTTTTCTTTTTGCTATATCGAATGGGATTTTTTTCTTGATTTCTGCTTCTGTTGTTTCACTGTTGGTATACAAAAATGCCTTTGATTTTTGGATATTGACTTTGTATCCAGCTATTTGGCCAAATTCATTTATTACGTCGAGCAGCTTTTTGGCCGAGTCTATAGGATTTTCTATGTACACTATCATGTCATCTGCAAACAATGATAGTTTTGTTTCCTCCTTTCCAATTTGGATGCCTTTTATTTCCTTTTCTTGTCTAATTGCTGTGGCTAAGACTTCCAATACTATATTGAATAGAAGTGGTGAAAGTGGACAGCCTTGTCTTGTTCCTGATCTTAGTGGGAAAGATTTCAATTTTTTGCCCATTGAGTATGATGTTGGCTGTAGGTCTCTCATATATGGCTTTTATTATGTTGAGGAATGCTCCCTCTATTCCCACTTTGCTGAGTGTTTTTATCATAAATGGGTGTTGTACTTTATCAAAAGCTTTTTCTGCATCTATTGATACGATCATGTGATTTTTGTCTTTGCTTTTGTTTATGTGATGTATTACATTTATTGATTTGCGAATGTTGAACCATCCTTGCATCCCTGGGATGAATCCCACTTGGTCATGGTGTATGATCTTTTTAATGTATTGTTGGATGCGGTTTGCCAATATTTTGTTGAGGATTTTAGCGTCTACATTCATCAGTGATATTGGCCTGAAGTTTTCTTTCTTTGTTATGTCTTTATCTGGTTTTGGGATTAGGATGATGCTGGCTTCATAAAAAGAGTTTGGGAGTCTTCCATCATTTTGGATTTTTTGGAATAGTCTGTGAAGGATAGGGTTTAGCTCTTCCTTAAATGTTTTGTAGAATTCTCCTGTGAAACCATCTGGTCCAGGGCTTTTGTGTGCCGGGAGTGTTTTGATCACTGATTCAATTTCACCAGCTGTTATTGGTCTGTTCAGGCTTTCTGTTTCTTTTTCATTGAGTTTTGGAAGGTTATATTTTTCTAGAAACTTGTCCATTTCACCTAGGTTTTCAAATTTCTTGGCATACAGTTCTTCATAGTAATTTCTTACAATCCTTTGTATTTCTGTGGTGTCAGGTGTAATCTCTCCTCTTTCACTTCTGATTGTGTTTATTTGAGTCCTCTCTCTTTTTTTCTTGATGAGCCTGCTTAAAGGCTTGTTGATTTTGTTGATCTTTTCAAAGAACCAGCTCCTGGATTCATTGATCCTTAGGATTGTGCTTTTAGTCTCTATGTCATTTAATTCTGCTCTGATCTTGGTTATTTCCTTCCTTCTACTTGCCCTGGGCTGTCTTTGTTCTTGTTCCTCGAGTTCTTATAGGCGTAGGGTTAAGTCGTTTGTTAGAAATGTTTCTGTCTTCTTTAGGTAGGCCTGTATTGCTATGAACTTCCCTCTGAGGACTGCCTTCACTGTGTCCCATAAGTTTTGGGTTGTTGTGTGTTCATTTTCATTTGTTTCCAGAAACTTTTTGATTTCCTCCTTAATTTCATTCTTTACCCATTCATTGTTTAATAGCATGCTATTCAATCTCCATGATTTTGATGATTTGGGGATTTTCCCCATCAAGTCGGTTTCTAGTTTTAGTCCCTTGTGGTCGGAGAAAATGCTTGGTATGATATCAATTTTCTTGAATTTGTTGAGGCTTGTTTTGTGTCCTATCATGTGGTCTATCTTTGAAAAATGTTCCATGTGTGTTTGAAAAAAATATGTATTTAGTTTCTTTGGGATGGAGGGCCCTATATATATCAGCTAAGTCCAATTCGTCTAGAGTACTGTTCAATGCCACAATATCTTTGTTGATAATTTGTTTGGAAGATCTGTCCATTTATTTATTTATTTATTTATTTATTTATTTATTTATTTATTTAACTTTAGAGGGGAAGGGAAGGAGAGAGGGAGAGAAACATCAATGTGCGGTTGCCTCTTGTATGTCCCCTGCCGGGAACTGGCCTGGCAACCCAGGCATGTGCCCTGACTGGGAATCGAACCGCAATCCTTTGGTTCGCAGGCCCGCGCTCAATCCACTGAGCTACATCAGCCAGGGCAGATCTGTCCATTTTTGACAGTGGGTTGTTAAAATCTCCTACTAAAATTGTGTTGCTGTCAATATCTTTCTTGAAGTCCTCTAAGATTTTCTTGATGTATTTAGGTGCTCCTATGTTGGGTGCATATATATTTACAATGTTTATGTCTTCTTGGTGGATTCTTCCCTTGAGTATTATGAAGTGACCTTCTGGGTTTCTCTTTATAGCTCTTCTTCTTTTTTTATTTTTTTTCTTTTTTTTTTCTTTTTTTTTTAGATTTTATTTATTTATCTTTAGAGGGGAAGGGAAGGAGAGAGGGAGAGAAACATCAATGTGCGGTTGCCTCTTGTATGTCCCCTGCCGGGAACTGGCCTGGCAACCCAGGCATGTGCCCTGACTGGGAATCGAACCGCGATCCTTCGGTTCGCAGGCCCGCGCTCAATCCACTGAGCTACACCAGCCAGGGCTATAGCTCTTCTTTTGAAGTCTATTTTGTCTGATATGAGTATTGCTACCCTGGCCTTTTTTTCCTGTCCATTTGCTTGGAAAATTTGTTTCGAGCCTTTCACTTTAAGTCTGTGTAGGTCTTTTGTCCTGAGGTAGGTTTCTTGTAGGCAGCATATGTGTGGGTCATGCTTTCTTATCCAGTCAGCTACTCTATGTCTTTTGATTGGAGCATTTAATCCATTTACATTTAAGGTTACTATTGATAGGTACTGATTCATTGCCATTTTCATATCTGTGTTCCTCACTCTCTCTTTTCCTTTCTTTCCTTAAAGCAGTCCCTTTAGTATCTCTTGTAGTACTGGTTTGGTAGAGGTGTATTCTTTTAGACTTCTTTTGTCTGGGAAGCTCCTTATTTGGCCTTCTATCTTGATTGAAAGCCTTGTTGGATAAAGTAGTCTTGGTTGTAGGCCTTTGGTTCTCATTACTTGGAATATTTCTTGCCATTTTCTTCTGGCTTGGAGCGTTTCCATTGAGAAGTCAGTTGCTAACCTTATCGGGGCTCCCTTGTATGTTACTTCCTTTTTTCTCCCTTGCTGCCTTTAAGATTCTCTCTTTGTCTTGGAAGTTTGCCATTTTAATGATGATGTGTCTTGAAGTGGGCCTGTTTGGGTTCCTCTTGATAGGGACTCTCTGTGTTTCCTGGATTTGTGTGACTTTTTCTCTCACCAAATTAGGGAAGTTTTCCATCATTACTTTTTCAAATAGGTTTTCTATCCCTTGCTCTTCTTCTTCTCCTTCTGGTATTCCTATTATACGGATATTATTACGTTTCATGTTGTCTTGCATTTCTCTTAAACCCTCTTCATTCTTTCTGAGCCTCTTTTCCTTTTCTTGCACTATCTGGCTGTTTTTTTCTACTTTGTCCTCCAACTCACTGATCCGATCTTCTGCTTCATCGATTCTGCTTTTCATTCCTTCTACTGTGTTCTTCAGCTCAGAAATTGTATTCTTCATTTCCTCTTGGCCCTTTTTGATAGTTTCTATTTCCTTTTTCATGTTGATATAGTTTGCACTGAGTTCATTGTAGCTTCCCTGTAGTTTCTGGTAGCTCATTGAGAGCTCATGGAGCTTCCTGACAACCATTTCTTTGAACTCCTTATCTGATAGTTGAGTTGCCTCTGTTTCATTTAGCATTCTTTCTGGGGCTTCCACCTTTTCTTTCATTTGGGGATTGTTTCTTTGTCTTCTCATTGTTGGTGAGACTCTTCTTGTAAACCTCTGCTTCTGAAGTTGATCTGTTCTGGCTACCTGCGTTTATGGTGTGAACTTCTGTGGTGGAATACCTGTGAGATTCAGTGTTATAGTCTCCTTCAGGTATCCTGGTGTTCACAGCTTCCACTGTCTCAGCTGTGGGAATGCACCCTCTTTTGGTCCAACTCTGGTTTTTCCACAGTTCTAGGATTTCTTTGCCTCACTCGTGGGTATTCAAAAAGAGAAAAGAATAAAGTGAAAAAAGAAGAGAGAGAAAAAAGAAAAAAAAAAGAGGAGGGAAGGAGAGATAGAATTGGAAAGAAAGGAAGAAGGAATAAAGCCAGAAAGAAGTAAAGAGAAGCAAAAGGAATTGAGGGATAAAAAAGGTAGAAGTAATAAAGAAATAAAAAATATATAATCAAAACAAAACAAAAGAACCCCACAAAAACGAAAAACGAACCAAAACAAAGAAACAAACAAAAAACCCAACTAAACAGACAAAAAACAACTATCAAAAAAACCCCACAAAACAAAATGAAACAAAACACCCCCCCCCAAAAAAAAAAAAGAAGGAAAAAAAAAAAAATCTCTTGCTATTTTCACACAGGCCAAACTGGATTTTCTGGACTTGCTGGCTGTAGCAGGCTGCGAGGCGACTCGTACCGCTTTTCTCCCTGTTCCTCACTCAGTCAGCTTTGGGCTACTGTCCTCAGCGCCAGCCCAGCACTGTCCCCAGGGCTAATGGCGTACTCTCCATGCAGTGCCTTGGGTGTGATTTCTGAGCCTCCTGCAGGGGGCGAGCTTTCCAGAGTTTATGGGTTTCAGCTGGAATCTCTTACAGATCCATCCCTCCCCGAGCCTATTGCTGTGAGCTCCAGGTCTCCTATAGGGCGCAGGTGCCCACCTGAGACTACGGGCGTGGGCTCCGAGAGTTTCCCGAGTTGTGCGCACTCACCCCAGGATCACAGATGTGAGCTCCGGGTCTTCCAGAGTCCCCTTCTCTAGTTGCAGGGTCGCCTCTGGCCGCAGGGCTGCTTCCAACCCGGTCGCAGAACCGCCTCCGGTCGCACGGCCGCCTCCGGTCCATTGCAGAGCCCCCTCCGGTCGCGCGACCGCCTCCGGTCCGTTGCAGAGGCCCCTCCGGCCGCGCGGCCGCCTCCGGTCCCTAATCAAGGTTTTAGATCTTCAGTGCAAATTAATGTCAGTAGCTCAAAACAGATTTTTTACTGGGGAGCTGTGTGCTGTATACTAGTGTGTGTATCGGAAGGATATAGAGCCAGGAGGGTGGTTTCTAGCGAGACCAAAGGAATCAGTCCCTTGAAGGACAAAGAATAAGAGTGCAGGAAATATAGAAGAGAGAAACAATGAAGTTATTTGGACCATTATACAAGTAAAGGATCATCAGGGATGCAGAAAGAGATGTATGGGTTTGGGGAGTAGACAGATCTGCCTTTGATTCTCAGCTCTACCACTTACCTGCTAGGGGATATTGGCAAATCACTTAAACACTCTATATCTTTGTTTGTTAATTTGTAAAACTGGTTTTAAAATAAATACTCTCCAAGGTTACTGTGAAAATTAAATGAGACAGTGTGATGAAACGTAATGGGATTAGATAGTTGTGATGGCTGGACAACCTGGTAATACACTAAAAAATCCTCTGAATTTTAAACTTTCAAAGGGCAAAATTTGTGGTATAATATTTAATATCTCAATTAAAATATTAAATCAGACAGCATATATAAAATACCTAGCACAATGCCTGGAACAGAGTATATATTTTACAAATGGTACAACTATTTATTATCTCATTGGTGTATGCTATCTTTATAATTTTGATGATGATGATGAAAGGAGATGAGTGGGTAGTTTCTGAATACATTTAGATCACAGATGGGATTACTAAGCTAGGAGCTCATTTGGTATCTATAGGAGGCTCAGGGGTCAGGCATCTGGGTTACCTTTCCAGAATGAATAACAACTTCCCCCTGCGTTTGATCAATACTTTTTTCAGGAGCCTTGGCTATATATGGATCCAGATGGATATTGGAGAAACTTAGACAAATAATAATAGAACTGCCAAAAGACATGAACAGGACAGCTACTTGGAAAATCATGGTAGCCTTTATGTCACTTCTGTATTTATTAAGCAAGCCTTGAAAAACAAGACTGTCATTTTAAAAAGTTTACAAAAATAAGTAACAAAGTTCAGTTTTAAAAGAACTTTCAGTTGATGGCAAATTTGAGCTCAAAGAAAATAAGTGCTGATTTAAAAATAAAGTTGTATTAACATAATTTTTTGAAGGCAATGATTGGGGTTTTGTAGATTTAAATTAATTCTTTGGTTATTTATGTTAGCTATATGAAAATGTTTCTCTGCACTTGAGCAGGTCCCATCCGGCAATTGACAGATAGGCTGACCTATTTGCAATGCACATTGATTACTACATATGGGCTATAATGCAAGTGAGCAAGAGTGTAGGTTTTGAATGGTCAGAAATTAGAAACATATGGGTGTTACTTAATATTTCTTGGTCAGAGTCCAAGCTGTGGACATTTTGTTTGGACTAGGTGGTGAAGAAGAGAAAGGAAAATTAGCAATCTTCTGGTCAAGATGGAGACATAAGAAGATATAGCTCATCTCCTTGCACAACCACATCAAAATTACAAGTAAACTATAGAAAACTATCACTCAGAGCCATCATAAAGCTGTTGAATGGAAGTACAATAATTACAGAATTAAAGAATCCACATACATCCAGACTGACAGAAGGGGTGGAGACATGGAACAGACTGGTCTTACATCCATGTTTGGTGGATAAAACTTTGGGAGGGATATCTTGAGAACAAGGAGTACTAGCCCCACACAAGGCACCTTGGGCCCAAGTTTCCAATGCCAGGAAGATAAATCCCACTAACTTGTGGATGAAAAAAACAGTGAGGAGGGAGAAAAAGAAGACAGCAAGATAGGTGGGAAAAGAGTCCACTTCTCCCTGTGAATGGGTGAAACACCTAGCTGATCTTCTGAGGAGCAGAGTGAACAGCCAACAGTGTCCCAGGATATATGAAGATTAGAGACCAAAAACTGTAGAAGACATTGAAAAATCAGACAGTAAGGAGAGTGATTCAGGACAATAAAATCCTTGGGACCAGCATGGGGACCAGGGCAGCTACAGCCCCACGCCTGGCACCCACTGGATCTGCTGCAAGATTCTTGGGAGAGAGACACGTTGGGCTGTGTGAGAGGCCAGGTGCTTCTTTAGAGTGGCAAGCTTGAATAGGAGGAATTTTTCAAAATGAAAAAGAGAAAAAAGGGGCACTCAGCAGCTGTTTGAGGAATTCTCTGTAGCAGCCACCCCTGTGTCCTCCTCTCCTACCCCATGGCCCCGGGGATGAAGCATACCCGACCCTGCAGTCCAGCACCTGGGACAGGATGCACCTGATCCCATGGCCTGGCAACTGCCTGTCCCACCCCAGCAGCAAGGCCGAGTGTTCAGGCCCCACCAATAGCCCCTAGACTGAGCACACCTGACCCTACTGCCCAGAGGCACCTCCCACCCAGCCGCTGCATCCAGGGCCCTGCAGGGATAACTGGCTCTCTAAGAGGAAGGCAGAGATGCCCTGAAGAGAAGAGATGTAGGGCTCATGAAGTTGGCATTCCCAAGAAAGACTTAACTCAGTGGGGGGGGGGGTGCTAACTACCAGGGGTGCTGAGAGTCCCTAGCATCTAAGACAGAAAAGAGGGAGAAGGTGGTGTGTGAGTTGTCCCTCATTGGTGCACCTCAAGGACAGCACAATTGGTGGACAGAAGTTGTAGGCTGGGCACAGAAGGGCACTGGGGACCTAACAGTGAACTGAGGAACTGAGCTGGAGGCTGGGCAACAGCAAAGAGTGTGGCTCAGGAAGGGAGAAAAGTGAAACCAATCCCTCCTCAGCCTGCTGCAGCCAAGAAGACCAGCAGAACTGGCTTGGCAAGTTTAAAGCCAGCAGAAGGCTTTTTCTTTTAAATTTTTAAAAATTCCTTCTTCCTTTCTTTCCCTCTTTCTTTTTTTTTATTCCTTCTTGCTCCCTTTACTTTTTTATTCCTTCTTCCTTCCTTCCTTCTTTTTTTTTTAAATTCCCACAAGTGAGACAATAAAACCTGGAGCTGTGTAAAGACCAGAGTTAGACTCAAAGAGGGGATCATCCCAACAACTGAGACAGTGAGACAAATTTCACTTTCCTACTCCAGAGTACTTGAAGGTTATTGTATATTTGTATTATTATTTTTTCATTATTCTTACATCTTTTATTTTGTCAGTATTTTTGTATTTTTCATCTTTCTGTTTAGTCTTCTTCATTTGGTTTGTTAAATTTCATTGCTTGACTGTTATAATGGTTGCTCCATTACTATTGTAAATAATTGCTGTTCCATATAATTGTAAATACTACACAGCACCCCTCCCAGATCTTAGCTCACTTCACGATTTCCTGAACTTTATTACTGTGGGGGTTAATTCTATTCTCTCACACACTACACCTATTTTCTATCCTTTCCTCTCACTTTACCTCATAATCTGACCCCCCACAAACTCACTGCTTTCTAGATCCAACTCACAATCCTTCCCTGTCCCTAACAAGAGTCTTATCTTTTTCCCACGCTTTCCCTAATAAGAGTTTTATCTTTTTTCCATGCTTTCTAAAGAGTGGCTACTTAGGTGAAATATCACGGTTAACACTATACATAGCCAAAGGATCTCCTATCTCTTCTCTATGGGTTGGTACTTTAAATACCATAGAATTGACTCCTGCTGTCTTAAGCCATTTTGCCTTGCCCCTCCAACTGATTGTAAAAAAAAGTAGGTGGGCGCTGTAAACACCAGTACACCTGTTGGAAGAGGAAACCCACCAACAAAGGAACCACCAACAGATAACAACAGAAGAATGAGAAGGAAGGAGGGGAAGCCACACTAATTTCAATCCAGGACCAAGCTGAAAATACAACTAAATGGTGGATAAGTTTCCAAATCAAACAACTGAACAAGAGTGAAAGAGAAGCCTCAAAACCTTGTACATATAGATGAATCAACTTCCACACAACCTGTCCACACCTACACAACAGAACACAAGACCTGGTGAATGGAGTGACTTTCAGTTATCCAGCTAGTGGGAAAAACTCACTAAAGAAAAACCCAACAACAATCAAAACCCAAAGACAAACACAAAGCCAACTTAAATGACAGCCCAAGACCAGTGAGCTCAGGAGATCAAGGAGACTGCACCACTGAATCTCACAGGTATTCTACCATAGAAATTTACACCATAAACCCAGGGATCTAGAAGAGATCAATTGAAGAAATAGAGGCTAACAAGCAGAGTCTCACAAACATGGGAAGACAAAGAAACAATCTCCAAATAAAAGGAAAGGAGGAAGCCTCAGAAAGAATGCTAAATGAAGTAGAGTCAACTCAACTATGAGATACTGAGTTCAAAGCAATGCTTATCAAAAAGCTCAATGAGCTCACAGAGGATTACCAAAAACTACAGGAAAACTGCAATGAACTCTTTTCAAACTATATCAACATGAAAAAAGAAATAGAAACTATCAACAAAGTCTGAGGGGAAATGAAGAATACAGTTTTTGAATTCAAGAACACAGTAGAAGGAATCAAAAGCAAGCTAGATGAAGCAGAGGATTGGATCAGCAAACTGAAGGACGAGGTAGAAAAACACCCAGAAAGAGCAAGAAAAAGAAAAAAAAGGCTCAGAAAGAATGAAGAGGGGTTCAGGGGAATGCAGGACAACATGAATCATAATAATATATGTATAATAGGGATACAAGAAGGAGAAGAAGAGCAAGGGATAGAAAACCTATTTGAAAAAGTAATGATGGAAAACTTCCCTAATTAGATGAGAGAAAATATCACACAAATCCAGAAAACATAGAGAGTCCCAATCAAGAGGAAACCAAAGAGCCCCACTTCAACACACCTCATCATTAAAATGACAAAATACCAAGACAAAGAGTGAGTCATAAAGGCAGCAAGGGATAAATGGGAAGTATAATACAAAGGAGCCCCAATAAGACTACCAGCAGATTTCTCAATGGAAACGCTCTAAGCCAGAAGAGAATGGCAACAAATATTCCAAATAATGAGAACCAGAGGCCTGCAACCAAGGCTATTTTACCCAGCAAGGCTCTCAATTAAGATGGAAGGCCAAACAAGGAGCTTCCCAGACAAAAGAAGTCTACAAGAATAAACTTCCACCAAACCAGCTCTGCAAGAAAGGCTAAAGGGACTACTATAAGAAAAGGAAGGAAAAGAGTGAGATAGAGAGGAACACAGATACAAAAAAATGGCAATGAATAAGTACCTATCAATAATAACCTTAAACATAAATGGATTAAATGCTCCAATCAAAAGACATAGAATAGCTGAATGGATAAGAAAGCCTGACCCACATATATGCTGCCTACAAGAGACGCTCCTCACAACAAAAGACCTACACAGATGGAAAGCAAAGGATGGAAATAAATTTTCCAAGCAAAAGGAAAGGAATAAAAAGCAGGGCTAGTGATACTAATATCAGACAAAATAGACTAAAAAAAAGCCGTATAAAGGACCTGGAAGGTCACTTCATAATATTCAAGGGAAGAATCCATCAAGAAGACAAAACCATTGTAAATATATATGCACCTAACATAGGAGCACACAAATACATAAAGAAAATGTTGGAGGACTTCAACAAAGATATTGTCAGCAACACAATTATAGTAGGGGATTTCACCACCCCACTGTAAAAAATGGATAGATATTCTAAACAAAATATCAACAAAGATATTTTGGCATTGAACAATGCACTAGATCAAATGGACTTAACTGATATAAATAGACACTTTCATCCCAAAGAAGCTAAATACACATTCTTTTCAAATGCACATGGAATATTTTCAAAGATAGACCCCATGGTAGGACATGAAACAAGCCTCAACAAAGTCAAGAAAATTGAAATCATATCAAGCATTTTCTCTGACCACAAGGGACTGAAACTAGAAACCAACATCAAGGAAAAAAACTAAAAAATACTCAAACTCATGGAGATTGAATAGCATGCTATTAAACAATGAATGGGTCAAGAGTGAGATCAAGGAAGAAATAAAAAAGTTTCTGGAAAAAATCAAAATGAACTCAAAACAACCCAAAACTTATGGGACACAGTGAAGGCAGTCCTAAGAGGGAAGTTCATAATGATACAGGCCTACCTAAAAAAAGGGAAACATTTCAAATAAACGACCTAACAATACACCTATAAGAACTCAAAGAACAACCACAAAGACAGCCCAGAGCAAGTAGAAGGAAGGAAATAACCAAGATCAGATCAGAATTAAACAACATAGAGACTAAAAGCACAATTATAAGTATCAATAAATCCATGAGCTGGTTCTTTGAAAAGATTTTTAAAAATCAACAAGCCTTTAAACAGACACATCAAGAAAAAAGAGAGAGGACCCAAATAGACACAATCAGAAATGAAACAGCAGAGATTATAACTGATACCACAGGAATACAAAGAATTGTAAGAACTTTCTACAAAGAACTATATGCCAAAAAGTTTGAAAACTTATGTGAAATAGACAAATTTCTGTAAAAATATGATCTTCAAAAAGTCAATGAAGAAGAAGCAGGAATCCTGAACAGACCAATAACAGCTGATGAAACTGAAGCAGTAATCAAAAAGCTCCTGACACAGAAAAGCCCTGGACAAGATGGTTTCACAGGACAATTCCACAAAGCATTTAAGAAAGAGCTAACACCAACCCTTTACAGACTATTCCAAAAAATCCAAAATGATGGAAGACTCCAAAACTCCTTTTATGAAGCCAGCATCATCCTAATATGAAAACCACATAAAGACAAAACAAAGAAAGAAAACTTCAGGCCAGTATCACTGACGAACATAGATGCTAAAATCCTCAACAAAATGTTGGCAAACTGCATCCAGTCATACGTGGAAAAGATCATACACCATGACCAAGTGGGATTCATCCCAGGGATGCAAGGATGGTTCAACATTCTCAAATCAATAAACTTAATATATTACATAAACAAAAGCAAAGACAAAAATCACACAATTGTATCAATAGATGCAGAAAAAGCATTTGATAAAATATAGCACCCATTTATGATAAAAAACACTGAGCAAAGTGGGAATACAGGGAGCATTCCTCAATGTAACAAAGGGCATATAGGAGAGACCTACAATCAACATCATCCTCAATGGGCAAAAGCTAAAATCTTTCACTCTAAGAACAGGAACAAGACAAAGTTGTCCGCTTTCAACATTTCTATTCAACATAGTATGGATGTCCAAGCCACAGCAATCAGATAAGACAAGGAAATAAAAGGCATCCAAATTGGAAAAGTGGAAACAAAACTGTCATTGTTTGCAGATGACATGACAGTGTACATTAAAAATCCTATAGAATCCACCAAAAAATTGCTTGACCTAATAAATGAATTTGGAAAAACTGCAGGATACAAAGTCAATATTCAGAAATTAAAGGTACTTTTGTATACCAAGGATGAAACATCAAAAGGAAAAATCAGGAAAAAAATCCCATTGATATAGTAACAAGAAAAATAAAATACCTAGGATTAAAACTAACCAAGGAGGTAAAACACCTGTACTCACAGAACCACACAACACTGAAGATTGACATTAAGGAAGACACAGAGAAATGGAAACATATACCACATCAATCCTGGAAGACTTAACATCATCAAAATGTCCATACTACCCAAACAATTTATAGATTCAATGGAATACATGTTAAAGTACCAACAGCATATGTCACCGATATAGAACAAACCCTTCAAAACTTTATATGGAACCATAAATGATGCTCAATAGCTGCAGTACTTTTGAGAAAAAAGTGAAGTAGGAGGGATCACAATACCTGATACCAAACTGTATTACAAGGCCACTGTAATCAAAACAGCCTGGTACTGGCATAAGAACGCATAGACCAATGGGACAGAATAGAGAGCCCAGAAATAAGCCGAAGTCTCTCTGGTCGATTAATATTTGACAAAGGGGGAAGAGGCATAAAATGGAGTAAAAATAGCCCCTTCAATAAATGGTGTTGGGAGACCTGGAGAGTTACATGCAAAAAAAAAAAAAAAAAAAAAAAAAAGAAACTTGAGCACCAACTTACACCATACACAGAAACAAATTCAAGGTGGATAAAAGATTTAAATATATATCTTGACACCATTAAAGTCCTAGAGGAGAACATGGGCAGGAAAATCTCAGATGTTTCACACAGCAATATTTTCACTGACATGTCCCCTAGAGGAAGGATCATAAAGGAAAGAATAAACAAAGGAGATCTCATTAAAATAAAAAGCTTCTGCATGGCTAAAGAAATCAGTATTAAAATGAAAAGACAGCCAACCATATGTAAAATCATATTTGCCAATGATACCTCAGACAAGGGTTTGATCTCCAGAATAGAGTTGACTCACGTGACTCAACTTTAGGAAGACAAGTAACCCAATTAAAAAAATGGGCAAAGGACTTTAACAGACACTTCTCCAAGAAACACATTCAGACGGTCCAGGGACATATGAAAAGGTGCTCAGCATCACTAGCTCTCAGAGAGATGCAAATTAAAACCACAATGAGATACTACTTCCCACTGTTGAGAAGGGCCATCATAAACAAAGCAACAAACAAGTGTTGGGGAGGTTATGGAAAGAAGGGGACCCTAGTGCACTGTTGGTGGGATTGCACACTGATGCAACCACTGTGGAAAACAGTATGGAATTTCCTCAGAAAAATAAAAATGGAACTGCCCTTTGACCTGACAATTGCACTACTAGGATTATATCCTAAGAACCTTGAAACAGCCATCTAAAACAACCTATCCACCCCAATGTTCATAGCAGCACAATTTACAGTAGCCAAGTGCTAGAAGCAACCTTCGTGCCCATCAGTAGATGAATGGATCGAAAAACTATGGTACATTTACACAATGGAATTCTATGCCCAGAAAGAAAGAAGTAGCTCCTACCATTTGGGACACCGTGGATGGAACTGGAAAGCATTATGATAACTGAAATGAGCCAGGTAGTGTAAGACAAATACCATATGTCCTCACCTTTAACAGGGACCTAATGAACAAAACAAACAAGCAAGCAAAATATAACCAAAGACACTGAAATTGAGAACAGGCTGACAATGACCAGAGGGGAGATGAGAGGGGATTACAGGGGAAAAGGTTGAAGGATTTCCAGGAACAATTATAAAGAATTATAAAGGACACGTGGAAAATAACAAGTGGGGTGGAAACAGGGAAGGGGGTAGAGATGGCTGGGGTGGGGGTAGGGGTGGGAGTAAAATGCAGAAAACTACTTGAACAACAGTAAAAAAATTTTTTAAAGAAAGAAAAGGAAAAAGAAAAAACCAGTGAGGATTTCTCGCCAAGATGGAGGCATAGGTCGATACGCATTGAATCTTTGCACACCCAAAAGAAGGACAACCACAAATTAAAAAAAAAAAAATAACCAGAATTTCCAGAAAATTTTAACTGTAAGGAAGTCTGACAAGCAAGTAGTTAAAGAAGAAACATTCATCCAGACTGGTAGGAAGTGTGGAGATGGGCAGCTGGGGTGGAGAGGATGCAAGGTAAGGTGGCAGCTGGTAGACCAAGTGGTTCCACATTTGCCTGGGTAAACCAGGAGGAACAACTGTGGAGCAAGATAGACCATATAGCCCAGGGTTCCACCTTGGGGAAATAAAGCCATATAGCAAATAAAGCTGTAAAAATCTGTAGAGGTTGTGGTGATGGAAAAACTCCCAGACTCACAACAGAGTTCATTGGAGAGACTCACAGGTTCCTAGAATGTACACAAACCCACCCACCTGGAAATCAGAACCAGAAGGGCCTAATTTGCTTTAGCAAGGGAAGTGACTGAGAGCCAGCTTAAAGCTGAGCAAGCAGCATTATTCCCTCCCCCTCTCTCCACATACAGCTCCACAATCCAGTGGCATGAGTTGCCCCACGCTGGAATATATAAGGCTCTGCTCCTTACAACTTAACAGGCATGTTGAGACTATATATATATATATATATATATATATATTCCAAAAGTAGAACCAAGCAATGAAGAGATAGCTAACCTATCAGATGCAGACTTCAAAACACTGGTAATCAGGATGCTCACAGAAATGGTTGAATGTGGTCACAAAATAGAGGAAAAAGTGAAGGCTATGCAAAGTGAAATAAAGCAAAATATACAGGGAACCAACAGTGAAGGGAAGGAAACTGGGGCTGAAATCAATGGTTTGGAGCAGAAGGAAGAAGTAAACATTCAACCAGAACAGAATGAAGAAAGAATTCAAAAAAATGAGGTGAGGCTTAGGAACCTTCGGGACAACTTTAAACATTCAAATATCTGAATCATAGCAGTGCCAGAAAGAGAAGAGGAAGAGCAAGAAATTGAAAACTTCTTTGAAAAAATAATGAAGGAGAACTTCCCCAATCTGGCATAGGAAATAGACTTCCAGGAAGTCCAGAAAGCTCAGAGAGTCCCAAAGAAATTGGACACAAGGAGGCACACCACCATACATCATAATTAAGTTACCCAAAATTAAAGATAAAGAGAATCTTAAAAGCAGCAAGAGAAATGGAGAGAGTTAACCTACGAAGGAGTTCCCATAAAACTATCAGCTGATTTCTCAAAAGAAACCTGGCAAGCAAGAAGGGGATGGAAAGAAGTATTCAAAGTCATGAAAGGCAAAGGCCTACATCCAAGATTGCTCTTTCCAGCAAAGCTGTCATTTAGAATGGTAGGGCAGATAAAGTGCTTTCCAGATAAGGTCAAGTTAAAGGAGTTCATCCTCACCAAGACCTTATTATATGAAATTGTAAAAGGACTTATCTAAGAAAAAGAAGACCAAGACTGTGAACAATAAACTGACAACAAACTCACAACTGTCAACAACTTATCCTAAAAATCAAAAGCAATAAGAAACTAAGCAAACAACTAGATCAAGAATGGAGTCACAAAAGTGGAGATCACATGGAGGGTTATCAGTGGGGAGGGAGAAGGGGAGAATGGGGGAAAAGGTACAGGGAATAGGAAGCATAAATGGTAGGTACAAAATAGACAGGGGGAGGTTAAGAATAGCATAGGAAATGTAGAAGCTAATGAACTTATATGTACTACTCATTAACATGAACTAAGGGGTGGGGGAATGCTGGTTGGATGGGGCTGCAGGGCAGAGGGGAATAAAGAGGAGAAAAGAAATGGGACAAGCGTAATAGCATAATCAATAAAATATATTTTTAAAAACAGAAAGAATAAACCAGTGTGGATTGAGTTGGTGGAAGAAACCCCTAGAGTCCCAAACAGTTCCTTATAAAGAACCCCCACACAGACTTACTCAGACTCACTCCCTCTAAGCTCCAGCACTGGGGTAGCAGCTTGAAATGCACCAGTTGCATACAGGGGGGAACTCAAGTATCTGGCATCAAGGTGAGAGCTGGGGGACAACTTTTCCCCAGACAGGAAGGCATGTAGAAGCCACTGTTTCTCTTCTGAACCCTCCCTCTACAAAGCCAAAGAGCCCAAAGATGGGTGCCATATCTCAGACACCATCAATCTGTTTAACACTGTTTTTTTCCATCCTGGAGATCCCTTGAGGCCCCATCTCACCAAACTTATGAGCCCAACCAAGCTGTTAACAGTGGCTTTTCCATATGAATGGCTGATTTGGCTCACACTTCACAAATTTTGAATCCTCTGGAAGAGGCAACAGCCAACCTCAGACCTAGCAATAGCAGCAGCCAGCCTAGATTCACAGCTTGGCTTCATGTGGGAACCTCCAAGCCCAGCACAAGTAGCAGCCATCTCAGATTGCTTTAAAGCTCATTCAGTTTGGCCCTGGGCAAAACATAGGTGGGGGCTGACCTTGGTCTGCACCAACCCAGGAAAACCCAGAGCCTATGTAACCAGTGGGCAGCTACAGACCACATCGGAGCACCACCAACCAGCCCCTGTACAGCAGATCTTCCACAGAGAGCAGAGGCTGGTGGCCAGGGGTCATAGCTAGCCCTTGCAGCTGACTGGCCTGGGTGCATCCCACCCATTGACCTGCCAACAGCAATCAAGGCTCAACTGAAAGAGGGGGGCATATTCAGCCCACATGATGAGTGCACCTTGAGTACCCAGCTTGTGTGATAGGGCAGGCTGTGCCACTGGACCCTACAGGACATCTACATATTAGGCCATGCTACCAATACAGGGAGTCATGGCAATTCAACCTAATACATAGAAACAAACACAGGGAGGCTGCTAAAATGCAGAGGTAAGGAAACATTGCCCAAATGAAAGAACAGATCCAAACTCCAGAAAAGAACTAAACAAAATGGACATACGCAATCTATCAGATGCAGAGTTCAAAACACTGGTTATAAGGATGCTCAAGGAACTTAGTGAGAATCTTGACAGCATAAAAAAGATCCAATCAATAATGAGGGATACACCGATTGAAATAAAGAACAATGTACAGGGAAACAACAGTAGAGTGGACCAAGCTGAGAATCGAATCAATGATTTGGAAAATAAGGAAGCAAAATACAACCGATCTGAACAAGAAAAGAGAATTTAAAAAAAAAAAAGAAAAAGAAAGTGTAAGCAGCCTCTGGGACAACCTCAAGCAAACCAACATTGGCATTATAGGGAAAGAGCAAAAACTGGAAATCTGTTTGAAAAAGTAATGAAAGAAAACTTCCCTAATTTGGTGAAGGAAATAGATGTGCAAGTCCAGGAAGCACAGACAGTCCCAAACAAGATGGATGAAAAGAGGCCCACTCTAAGACACATTATAATTAAAATGCTGAAGGTTAAAGATAAAGAGAAAATCTTAAAAGGAGTGAGAGAATAGCAGTTGCTTACTTACAGGAGAGTTCCCATAAGACTGTCAGCTGATTCCTCAAAAGAAACTTTGCAGGCTAAAAGGGACTGGAAGAAAAACTCAAACTCATAAAAAGCGGGGAACCTATAGCCAAGATTTCTCTACCCAGCAAAGATATCATTTAGAATCGAAGGACAGATACAGAGATACCCAGACAAGAAAAAAAAAATTAAAGGAGTTCATCATCACCATACCCTTATTATATGAAATGTGAAAGGAACTTTTTTAAGAAAAAGAACTATGATCATATCAAAACTATCAACAATAAAATAGCAATAAGGGACTTCCAGCCAAGATGGAGGCATAGGTAAACAAGGTTTGCTTCCTCGCACAGCCAAAATAAGGACAAGAACAAATTTAAAACCAAAAAGCAACCAGAACTACCACAAAAATCAAACTATATGGAAGTCCAACAACCAAAGAGTTAAAGAAGAAACATTCATCCAGACTGGTAGGAAGGGCTGAGATGGGAAGCCACATTCAGAGGATGCACGGCAAGGTGGCTGACTGGGTGGTCCCACATTTGCATGCCGATAAACCGGTGAGAGAAACTGGGGAGCGAGAGAGTCCACACAACCCAGGATTCCAGCACAGGAAACTAAAGCTTCAAAACCTCTGACTGTAGAAACCTGTGGGGGGTTTGGAGGTGGGAGAAACTCCCAGCCTCACAGAAGAGTTCATTGAAGAGACCCGCTGGGACCTAGAATGTTCACAATCCCACCCACCTGGGAATCAGCACCAGAAGGGCTTGTGGGTAGCAGGGGAAATGATGGAAAGTGGGGAAGAGCCAAGAGAGTACCATTGTTCCCTCACTGACCTCTCCTCCACAAACAGCACCACAATGCTGTTACATGGGCTGCCCTGCCCTGGCGAATACGTAAGACTAAACCTCTTACAATGTAATGGGTGTGCTGAGAAAAAGAAATATGACCCAAATGAAAGAACAGATTGAAACTCTACAAAAAGAACTAAGCAATGAGGAGAAAACCAACCTATCAGATACAGAGTTCAAAACACTGGTAATCAGAATGCTCACAGAAATGATTCAGTATGGATGCAAAATGAAGGAAGAAGTGAAGGCTATGTAAAGTGAAATACAGCCTATTATACAGGGAACCAAGAGTGAAGGGAAGGAAACTGAGACTCAAATCAATGATCTGGAACAGAAAGAAGAAATAAATATTCAACTGGAACACAATGAAGAAACAAGAATTTTTTAAAAAATGAGGAGAGTCTTAGGAATAGCTGGGACAACTTAAACCCTCCAGCATCCAAATCATAGGATTGCCAGAAGGAAAAGAGGAAGAGCAAGATATTGGAAATTGGTTTGAAAAAATAATGGAGGAAAACTTACCCAATCTGGTGAGGGAAATAGACTTCCAAGAAGTCTAGGAAGCTCAGAGAGTTCCAAAGAAATGGGACCCAAGGAAGCACACACCAAGGAACATCATCAAATTACTCAAGATTAAAGATAAGGAGAGAATCTTAAAAGCAGCAAGAGAGAAGGAGACAGTTACCTACAAAAGAGTTCCCATAAGACTGTCAGATGATTTCTCCAAAGAAATCTTGCGGGCAAGAAGGGGCTAGAAAGAAGTATTTGAAGTCATGAAAGGCAAGGACCTATATCCAAGATTACTCTATCCAGCATAGCTATCATTTAGAATGGAAGGGCAGATAAAGCACTTCTCAGATAAGGTCAAGTTAAAATGTTAAAAAGACTTATTTTGATGGGGTCCTGTTTGTTTATTCTTTCCTTTATGTCCCTTGCTCTAGGAGACATATCAGTGAAAATATTGCTGCATGGAATGCCTGAGATTTTCCTGCCTATGTTCTCCTGAAGAATTTCTATGGTGTCACAACTTATACTTAAGTTTTTTATCCACCTTGAATTTATTTTTGTGTGTGGTGTAAGTTGGTGCTCGAGTTTCATTTTTTCTTTTTGTATGTAGCTGTTCAGCTCTCCCAACACCATTTGTTGAAGAGGATATATTTACACCATTTTATGCTCCTGCCTCCTTTGTCAAATATTAACTGACTGTAGAGACTGTGGTTTACTTCTGGCCTCTCTATTCTGTGCCGTTGGTCCATGTGTCTGTTCTAATGCCAGTACCAGGCAGTTTTGATTACAGTGGCCTTGTAATACAGTTTGGTATCAGGTATTGTGATCCCTCCTACTTTGCTCTTTTTTCTGAAAATTGCTGCAGCTATTTGGGGTCGTTTATGTTGCATTCACCGACGCGAGAAACAAATGTTCAGAAACTTTTAGGACTCAGAGGTGGTACTTTATTGGCCAAAACTTTTAACCTGCGCAGGGGCGAACTCCCAGAGTGCCCGGAGACACGATGCTCAGAAGAGCTGCAGACGAGAATCGCGCCTAACGCTTACAGCTAGGCCTTTTTATAGACGCAAGCAAGCAAGCATTTCACAGAAGCAGATGTGGCTGTTAGCTATTGGCTACCTTTTGGCATGCGCGGGATCTATGCATTGCAGGGTTTGGGGAATGGGAAATATAAAACTAAACATCTCCTTAAATGGTAATCTGCCTCCAGTTCTTTGTTCTCTGTTCTTGGACAGCCAAACCTCACAGGGACAGTCCTTTAGCTATTTTCCTGGTTCCAACAGTTTACAGTTCCATATAAATTTTTGAAGTGTTTGTTCTATGTCTGTGAAATATGCCGTTGGTATTCTAATAGGTGTTGCATTGAATTTGTAAATTGCTTTGGGTAGTATGGACATTTTGATATTAATTCTTCTGATCCATGAACATAGTATGTGTTTCCATTTGTTTCTGTCTTCCTTTATTTCTTTTTTCAGTGTTGTATAGTTTTCTGAGTACAGGTCTTTTACCTCATTGGTTAGGTTTATTCCTAGGTATTTTATTTTCCTTGTTGATATACCAAATGGGATTTTTTTCATTATTTATTTCAATTATTGTTCTTGTACAGTTTTCTGTCTTCTACTCCCATCCTAACCCACCACGCCAGCTCTCCTCACCACCCACCCATTTCCTCCCCTCCTAGTTTCTGTCCACATGTCTTTTATACTTGTTGCTCTAATCCCTTCCCCTTTTGCCCTGAAATTCCTTCCCCTATCCTCTCTGATTACTGTAAGCCTATTCTCAATTTCAATGTCTTTGGTTATATTTTGCTTGTTTGTTTGTTTTGTTGATTAGGTTCCTGTCAAAGGTGAGATCATATAGTATTTGTCCTTCATTGCCTGTCTTATTTCACTTAGCATAATTCTCCCCAGTTCCATCCATGCTGTTGTGAAAGGTAGGAGCTCCTTCTTCTTTCTGCTGCATAGAATTCCATTCTGTAAATGTACCATAATTTTTTGATCCATTCGTTTACTGATGGGCACCTAGGTTGCTTCCAACACTTGGCTATTGTAAATCGTGCTGCTATGAACATTGGGGTGCATAGGTTCTTTTGGATTGGTGTTTCCGGGTTCTTAGGATATAATCCTAGCAGTGGAATTGCTGGGTCAAAAGGTATATCCATTTTTAGTTTTCTTAGGAAATTCCATACTGCTTTCCACAGTGGTTGTACCAGTCCGCAATCCCACCAGCAGTGCCCTAGAGTCCCCTTTTCTCCACAACCTCTCCAACACTTGCTGTTTGTTGCTTTGTTTATGATGGCCATTCTGACTGGTGTCAAGTGGTATCTCATTGTGGTTTTAATTTGCATTTCTGTAATAGCTAGCGATACAGATCATCTTTTCATGTGTCTCTGGATTCTCTGTATGCCCTCCTAGGAAAAGTGTCTCTTCAAGTCTTTTGCTCATTTTTTAATTGGGTTGCTTGTCTTCTTAGAGTGGAGTCATGTAAGTTCTTTGTATATTTTGGAGATTAAACCCTTGTCTGAGGTATCATTGGTAAACATGTTTTCCCATACAGTCAGTTCTCTTTTTCTTTTAATACTGTTTTCTTTGGCCATGCATAAGCTTTTTATTTTGAGGAGATCCCAATTTGCTTATTTTTTCCTTTATGTCCCTTGCTTTAGGGTACGTATCAGTAAAAATCTTGCTGCGTGGAATAACTGAGATTTTCCTGCCTATGTTCTCCTCTAGGACTTTAATGGTGTCATAGCTTATTTCTAAATCTTTTATCCACCTTGAATTTATTTTTGTGTATGGTGTAAGTTGGTGCTCGAGTTTCATTTTTTTGCATGTAGGTGTCCAGTTCTCCCAGCACCACTTGTTGAATAAGCTATTTTTGCTCCATTTTATGTTGCTGCCCCCTTTGTCAAATATTAATTGACTATAGAGACTAGGGTTTATTTCTCGGCCCTCTGTTGTATTCCACTGGTCCACGTGTCTGTTTTTATGCCAGTATGAGGCTGTTTTGATTACAGTGACCTTGTAATACAGTTTGGTATCAGGTATTGAGATCCTTCCTAATTTGCTCTTCTTTCTCATGATTGCCGCAGCTATTCTAGGTCATTTATGGTTCCATATAAATTTTTGAAGTGTTTGTTCTATGTCTGTGAAATATGCCATCGGTACTTTAATAGGTATTGCATTGAATCTGTAAATTGCTTTGGGGAGTACGGACATTTTGATGACGTTAATTCTTCCAATCCATGAACATAGTATGTGTTTCCATTTGTTTGTGTCTTCCTTGATTTCTTCCTTTAGTGTTGTGTAGTTTTCTGCATACAGGTCTTTTACCTCCTTGGATAGGTTTATTCCTAGGTATTTTATTTTTCTTTTTGCTATATTGAACGGGATTTTTTCTTGATTTCTGCTTCTGCTGTTTTATTGTTGGTATACAAAAATGCCTTTGATTGCTGGATATTGATTTTATATCTGGCTGTTTGGCCCAATTCATTTATTAGGTCAGCAGCTTATTGGCCCAGTCTATAGGATTTTCTATGTACACTATCATGTCATCTGCAAACAATGATAGTTTTGTTTCCTCCTTTCCGAGTTGGATGCCTTTTATTTCCTTTTCTTGTATAATCACTGTGGCTAAGACTTCCAATACTATATTGAATAGAAGTGGTGAAAGTGGACAACCTTGTCTTGTTCCTTGTCTTAGTGGGAAAGATTTCAGTTTTTGTCCATTGAATATGATGTTGGCTGTAGGTCTCTCATATATGGCCTTTATTATGTTGAGGAATGTTCCCTCTATTCCCACTTTGCTGAGTGTTTTTATCATAAATGGGTGCTGTACCTTATCAAATGCTTTTTCCGAATCTATTGATATGATCATGTGATTTTTGTCTTTGCTTTTGTTTATGTGATAAATGACATTTACTGATTTTCACATGTTGAACCATCCTTGCATCCCTGGGATGACTCCCACTTGGTCATGGTGTATGATCTCTTTAATGTACTGCTGGCTGCAGTTTGCCAATGTTTCGTGGAGGATTTTAGCATCTATGTTCATCAGTGATATTGGCCTGAAGTTTTTTTTTTTTCTTTGTTGTGTCTTTATCTGGTTTTGGTTTAGGATGATGTTGACTTCATAAAAAGAGTTTGGGAGTCTTCTATGTTCTTGGATTTTCTGGAATAATCTGTGAAGGATCAGGCTTAGCTCTTTCTTAAATGCTTTGTAGAATTCTCCTGTGAAGCCATCTGGTCCAGGGCTTTTGTGTGCTGGGAGTTTTTTTTATTACTGCTTCAATTTCATCAGCTGTTATTGGTTTGTTCAGGGTTTCTGCTTCTTCATTCAGGTTTGGAAGATCATATCTTTACAGAAATTCGTCCATTTCATCCAGGTTTTCAAATTTCTTGGCATGTAGTTGCTTGTAGTAAGTTCTTACAGTCCTTTCTATTTCTGTGGTATCAGTTATAATGTCTTCTTTTTCATTTCTGATAGTTTCATTTTCGTTTATTTGGGTCCTCTCTATTTTTGATGAGTCTGCCTAATGGCTTGTGGATTTTATTTATCTTTTCAAAGAATCAGCTCCTGGATTTATTGATCCTTAGAAATGTGCTTTTAGTCTGTATGTCATTTAATTCTGCTCTGATCTTGGTTATTTCATTCCTTCTACATGGCTCTGGCCTGTCTTTGTTATTGTTCCTCGAGTTCTTATAGGTGTAGGGTTAGCTTACTTATTTGAAATATTTCTGTCTTTTTTAGGTAGGCCTGTATCACTATAAACTTCCCTGTTAGGACTACCTTCACTGTGTCCCATAAGTTTTGGGTTGATTTGAGTTAATTTTCATTTGTTTCTAGAAACTTTTTGATCTTCTTTAACCTCATTCTTGACCCATTCATTGTTCAATAGCATGCTATTCAATCTCCATGATTTTGAGTGTTTTTGGTTTTTCCCCTTGTGGTTGGTTTCTAGTTTCAGTCTCTTGTGGTTGGAGAAAATACTTGGTATGATTTCAATGTTCTTGAATTTGTTGATGCTTTTTTTGTGTGCCCTATCCTGTGGTCTACTTGCAAATATTTCATGTGCATTTGAAAAGAATGTGTTTTTAGCTTCTTTGGGATCAAGGGCTTTATATATGTTAGTTAAGTCCATTTCACCTAGGGCAGTATTCAATGCCACAATATTTTTGTTGATATTTTGTTTAGAATATCTATCCTTTTTTGACAGTGTAGTGGTAAAATCCCCTACTATAATTGTGTTGCTGTGAATATCTTTGTTGAAGTCCGCCAATATTTTCTTTATGTATTTGTGTTCTACTATGTTGGACGCATATTTATTTAGAATATATATGTCTTTTTGATGGATTCTTCCTTTGAGTATTATGAAGTGACCTTCTGGTTCTCTTTTTATTGTCCTTGTTTTATAGTCTATTTTGTCTGATATGAGTATTGCTACCTCAGCATTTTTTTCCTTCTCCATTTGCTTGGAATATTTGTTTCCAGCCCTTCACTTTGAGTCTGTGTAAGTCTTTTGTTCTGAGGTGGGTCTCTTGTAGGCAGCATATGTGATGGTCATGTTTTCTTATGCATTCAGCTATTCTATACCTTTTGATTGGAGAATTTTATCCATTTACATTTAAGGTTATTATTGATGGGTACTGATTCATTCCCATTTTTTCATACCTGTGATGTTCTCTCTATCACTGTTTTTCTTCCATTTCTAAAAGCACTCCCTGTAGCATCTCTTCTAGAGCTTGTTGGGTGGAAGTATATTCTTTTACATTTCTTTTGTCTGGGATTCTCCTTATTTGGCCTTCCATTTTCATTGAGAGCCTTACTAAATAGAGTTGTCTTGGACACAGGACTTTGGTTTTCATTGCCTGGAATATTTCTTGCCATACTCTTCTGGCTTGGAGTATTTCCATTGAGAAGTCAGCAGCTAGTCTTATTGGTTTTCCTTTGTATGTTACTTCCCATTTCTCCCTTTTTTGCCTTTAAGATTATCTCTTTGCCTTGAAATTTTGCCATTTTAATTATCATGTGTGTTGAAGTGGGCTCGTTTGGGTTCCTCTTTATTGGAACTTTCTGTGTTTCCTGGATTCATGTGACTTTTTCTTTCATCAAATCTGGGAAGTTTTCCATCATTCCTTTTTCAAACAGGTTTTTTTATCCCTTGCTCTTCTTCTTTTCCTTCTGGTATCCCTATCATAAAGATATTATTATGTTTCATGGTGTCTTGCAGTTCTCTTACCATCTCTTCATTCTTTCTAAGTCTCTTTTCCTTCTCTTGCTCTTTCTGGGTGTTTTTTTTTCCTACCTTGTCCTCCAGTTCACTGATTTGATCCTCTGCTTCATCCATCTTTCTTGTAATTCCTTCTAGTGTTTTTTTTCTTGAGATTTTATATTCATTTCTTCCGTTTTTTTTTGTTTATCATTTCTATTTCCTTTTTTCATATTGTTGTAGTTCTCACTCAGTTCCTTGTAGTTGTCTTTGAGTTCCTTGAGTGTCTTTATAACCATTATTTTGAATTCCAAATCTGATAGTTTGCTTACCTCCATTACATTTAAGTCTTTTAGTTGGGAGTCTTTTATTCCTATTGATTGCATGTTCTTTTTTTGTCTCCCCATTTTAGGTGACTTTTTTTTGTTTGTTTGTTTGTTTGTTTGTTTGTTTGGCTTTGTTAGCTGTATTTGTAGGGTGAATTTCTATGGTAGGAATTCTATGGGGCTCACTGGTATGGTCTCTTTGATCTCCTTACCTGGATGCTCTAGGGTTGCCCTTTTTCTGTTTGTGTGGGCTCTCTTGTTGTCCTTGGGTTTTTACTTTTTGGTAGTTTTTCTCCTCTAGCAGGTATACTGATGTTTGCAGCTCCCGCCTATTCTTGTATGTGATCACTGCTGGGGGGTAGGCAAAATGGATTAAGACTCCAGGAGAGTATTTTATGGGTTTTAAAGTACCAGCAAGCAGAGTAGAAATAGGAGATTCTTTGGATAAGTATAGTGTTAATTGTGATATTTCATCCAACTAGCCACTTTTTTATGAAAGGTGAAAGAGATAGGACTCCTTTTAGAGGGGAGAAGGATTGTGAGCTGAATCCAGAGAACAGAGAGCTTGCGCAAGATTAGATGATGAGATATAGTGAGAGTAAAGGATGGAAAGTAGGCGTAGTGTGAGATAGAATAGGGTTAACCACAACAATAATAATGCTCAGGAATAAAATAAAGTGGGTTAAGATCAGGGAGGCTTGCTATGTAGTATGCAGAATTGTATGGAACAACAATTATTTACAATAGTACTGAAACAACAATAATATGACAAAAATATATGATTTGGATAACCAGAATAGAAATTATATGTTCAAGAGTAATGTGTTATTGGAATATGAGTGAAGTGAAAGAGGGAAAATTAAAATACAATAAAGAGAGAATAAGGAAAACCAGCAAACAATGCAATTAACAGAGAAATAAAATGAGGAAAACTAAACATAAGGAAGAGATACAAAAATGCTAATAAAATAAAAGTGTTAAAAATAATGAAAAATTATAATAATACACATAAACAATAAAAATGCCTGCTCTATGGGATGGTGTAGTGAAATTTATCTCAGTTTCTCAGTTTTTGGGGTTAGCTTTGTGCTCCCCCTTGGATCTGTCTCTGGACCCTTCATATCTCCATGTCTTATTGTCTCACTTGGGGGAAGAGAAAAGAGGAAAAGAAAGATAGAGGAAAGAAAAAATAAGCCTCCTGCTGACTTTACGCACATTCAGTGAGTTCTGCTGGCTCTCCTGAATGCCACAGGGAGAGGGGACTGGGCTTCTCTTTTCTCCCTTCCCATGGTTTTGAGAAGATAGGGACCAGGGCTGGGCCACAATATTCAGTTGCCCAGTCCCTGGCCCAGGTCCTCTGTGAGTTACCAGTCTCAAATCAGCCACTCAGCCTCTAGGCGTGCAGTGTGAGACGAGCTCGGGCAGGCAATTCCACTTAGTCACTCAGTTTCTGGTTGTGTGCAGCTCAAATCACCCTTGGGGTGAACCAGCTGCTACTCAAGAGTTCCTTATAAAGCAGTTTCCCAGCATTTGTCACGAGTGCACAGCTTTTCACACAGCCCAACTTCCCAAGCAGTGTGGAGGTTTTTCACGTCAGGTCCAACATGGCCAATTCCTCCCTTCTCCAGGTGTCACCTGGCACCTCAATTTCTCTGCTGCCAGCATCCATAGTCCCAGGGGGGTATATACCACCTCTGTGTGTCTCCCAATTTGTCTCTATTCCCCCTAGCGACTTCCAGCATCCAGGTCCCTCCTGGTGCTGGGCTGCCCTACTTGCTCTGGTAGGGGAGAGAGCTGGTGACCTCCCTGTATCCTGTGGTAGGTATTGGGCCAGTGGCCACAGTGGCCTAGGTCCCTGCTCAGATCCCAGAGACCTTACTGTCTCAGTGCAATCTCCTCTCCAACTATTTTTCAGTGTCTTCTACATTTTTTTTTTTTTTGCCTCCAAACTTCATATAAGCTGGGATTCAATTGGCTGTTCACTCTGTTCCTCAGAAGACTGGCTAGGTGTTCCAGCTGAGCAGAGAGAGAACTGGGCTCTGGTCCCACCTACCTTGCCACCATCTTGCCATAAACTAGGAAATGCTCTTTTGTGTCAAACTTCAAATCTCATATGCTACTGCTTGAGCCATTTTTATTTGCCATCTCTTTGTAAATATAAAGTAAGTCAATAAGTATCACCCATTAGTAAAGTGGGTACAGGATATGTCCAGGAAATTCATTGAAGAAACACAAACATGCAATGATCATGTGAAAAGATGCTGAAACTAATATGTAGTCCGTGATTGGGATAAGTTTCACCCATATTAGCAAGAATATCAAGTGTGGGCAAGGACATAGAAATGTAAGCACTCTTACACCATACTGATTTAAAGGTAATGAAGTTGGAATAGATGCTTTTGTGGGGGTAATTGAGCACTGGCTTTGAAAATTAAAAATGCCTATTACACTTGTATCTGGTAATTCTGATGCTTAGTATCTATGTTGGAGATGTGTACAAGGTGGCCTGTTCAAGGATTTCCACTGTAGCACTCCCATTTCTTAAAATAGCAAGAACTCTAAAACAACCTAAGTGTTCATCAAAATGGAACGGCTAGACTAAGCTATGGGAAGGAGGTCTTAAAGACATATCAAGTGAACAACAAAAACAAAACAAAATAAGGCAAAGTATATATAATAATATATATGATTATTATAATATATAATATATAATTCATATAATATAATATAATATATATTTTGATGCAAAAACATAAAGTGAAACTTTTCATACATATTTGTGCATATCTCTGATTATGCACAGAAAAAGACCAGAAAGACAATAATGGGACAGAGAGAACATCAAGGGAGACTTTTGCATTGTCTTCATTGCTTGCTGTAGATGATTTGACTTTGGGTGGTGGGCACACAACACAATATAAAAGGGTTGGCAAAAGTAAGTTTACAGTTGTAATACAAATAAATAATACAATAATTAATAAATAATACAAGAATAAACTCTGTTTCACATACTTACAACCATATACCTGTTTTTGTCCACTCCTGTACACATCAAGTATCATAGATATGTACACTTGAGACCTATATATTAACTAATGTCACCCCAATAAATTTAATTTAAAAGAAAATGTATTCATATATTTATTGTCAAATTGTTTTTTTCTAAAGTGTGTCCTGGTTGTAGATCAGAGGCCAGGGCATGGATCTTGGTGGCTATAGTGAACATGATTTACCTGGTAGACAGTGGTGGGTAAAGTAAATATGGAAGAAATCAAAGGACCCAGGTAATAACTCAAAGTTGTCATCGATTTTCCGTGTGATACTGGGAAGCCATTTTCCTTTTCAGAATATCTGTACAATCAATGGATAAGGCTAGAAGCTCACTAAGATACCTTCTTTTTCTGGTATTTTGTGATTCTCTAAATGTCTGACTTCAATGTAAAATGGGTCTTATTCTTTTAGATAGATAGGGAGATGGCTTTTTATTCTCTTCTCTAAATTCTGGTATAGTTTGACATTTCACTTTACTGCAGATGGAAGATAATGAAAGAGATGGTAGAGCAGTCACTTTGTTCCCTGTTTGGTTATGTTTTTGAGGATTTTGTTGACCTGTTTATGCTACCTTTTTTTGACAGTGTAAGCTCTTAGACTTGTTTGAGTGGTATGGAAGTGTAAATACAATGCTGGAAGTCAGAAAATCTCAATTCTACAGTATGGCCATAAATTCTGGAAATATTTATTTATTTATTTATTTATTTAATAGGTTGAGTCCCCTTGAATACTTTTCTGAGTTATACTAAAGATGCAGGTTTATTCAGTGAAAATCAGAGATACAAATCATCTGGGGTAATGCATCACATATTCACATACAAGGATTGGTGGAAATGCTGCATGAGTGCACCGTATTCATTGCAATTTTCACAGTTTGAACTGTGCATTGTTAATAGGGGACACTACATTGAACATTATCACATAACATTTTCACATATTCTATGTTTTAATATAATATCTATAAATCGCTCTTTATATATACTCACATATATTTTTGGACTTTATGGATACCCTGCACTCTTGATATTGGATGAGTTCGATCCCTACTTTGTAGATAGCAATTGGACCACTTGATCCCCAGAATAATAGGGAAGAACCACCTGGGTATAAATGAGCTATAACAATTTATACATATCTACAAACATATCATAATTTGGTTCTGCACAATCTAACTGGCTTTTGTAAATACTCCAAATGAAATCTTGAGGAAACCTTGGTATTAAGTCAATGAAGGATACCTCTTCCTGGTCCCTCAGAAATTTTGACCAATTTAGTTCTGCCTATTAGTTAGCAAAGCTCCTTCCAACTGGTCCTCATCACTTTGCTTGTTCCATGAGGTCATAAGAGGAAATCCTAAGCAGTTTAATTCTTAAAAAATGCACATACTTCAGATAACTGCTCCTGTTACTATTTGTCTTTAAGCAATGAAAGAAGCAACTTACTCTCACTCCTTTCTCGGAAAAGCATTTACAGCCCTTACTGCAGTCTTGGCTTCCATATGGCTTTCCATAGGATTTCTGCTCTCCCTATTTAAAAAAATAAAAGGAAGTTAGTAAATCATGTGAACCCAGAAGGAATGTTGCCCCACGAAACTTAACCTTTAGACACGCTTCTCCTAGCCAAGTAAATTTAGAGTGTCTTTAATCATCTCACTTGATGGTGTCATGAATCACACAAGATAAAAAGTCATCTTAAGCTCGTACCATTTTAGGTCAGTTTTATACCTCACTAAATAGCTAGTTTGGTAGCAGGTGTGTGGCTGAGATGCCCCCTTATTGGTATAAATTCTAGTCACAAAATACAAGAGACTTTCTTTACATGGTACTCGAAGTAGACCCTTGACATATCCCTGTGCCCCACTGGACTTATGTATTTGCCCTCATTGAGAAAGCAGTAGATATAACAGGAACTTGAGAAAATTCAAGTGCTAGAAATGTAATGACAGATAAAAATGGGCACCCTGTACTCTGCTCTTAGAATTGTTCCTCTGAGGTTCTGCTGTTAACACTCCATTCAGACCTTACAGTGACAGCACTGTACCCAGTTATTCAGATCCAAATTCCTCAGATGATATTGCAAGTATTCTCAAACTCTCCAACTTTTTTGTCTTCTCTGCTCGATGATGATGATGATGATGAAGGCGAGGAGGAGAAGGAGCCGAATTTCTACAAGGCCCCTGCATGACCTGACCTGTGCTGACCCTCTCCAATCTCATCTCCTCATTCTCTCCTGTGTTCACTCTGCTTCAATCACAATGACATTCATTCTATTATTTATAAACTTAAACTTGTTTCTGCCTCAGGGCCTTTGCCCTAGCTGTTACTTTTGTCCGAAATGTTCTTCCCTTAGATGTTTTTTTTTCCATTTTTTAATTTTATTTTTAATCAGTATTTTTTAATTGTTGATATTGTACAGTTTTCTGTCTTTTACCCCACCCCCAGCCCACCACCCCAGCCCTTCCCACCTTCCTCCCATTTCCACCCCCCATAGTTTTTGTCCATGAGTCCTTTACACTTGTTGCTCTAAACCGTTCCCCTTTTCCCCTGAAATTCCCTCCCCTCCCCCTCTGGTCACTGTCAGACTGTTCTCAAATTCAGTGTCTTTGTTTATATTATGCTTGTTTGTTTGTTTTGTTGATTAGGTTCCTGTTAAAGGTGAGATCATATGGTATTTGTCTTTCACTGCCTGGCTTATTTCGCTTAGCATGATACTCTCCAATTCCTTCCATGCTGTCGCAAAGGGTAGGAGCTCCTTCTTTCTTTCTGCTGCATAGAATTCTATTGTGTAAATGTACCACAGTTTTTGATCCATTCATTAACTGATGGGCACCTAGGTTGCTTCCAGCACTTGGCTACTGTAAATTGTGGTGCTATGAACATAGCAGAGAGCCCAGAAATAAACCCAAGTCTCTACAGTCAATTAATATTCGACAAAGGGGGCAGCAACATAAAATGGAGCAAAAATAACCTCTTCAACAAGTGGTGCTGGGGGAACTGGACAGCTACATGCAAAAAAATGAAACTCGAGCACCAACTTACACCATACACAAAAATAAATTCAAGGTGGATAAAAGATTTAAATATAAGCCATGACACCATTAAAATTCTAGAGGAGAACATAGGCAGGAAAATCTCAGATATTTCACACAGCAACATTTTTACTGATACGTCCCCTAGAGCAAGGGACATAAAGGAAAGAATAAACAAATGGGATCTCACCTTAGATGTTTTTTATTGCTGGCTTCTTTGTGCAGGTCTCACTTCAATCTTGACCACTCAACCTAAGGTAGCCCCCAGTTACTTCCAATCACATCACTAGGTTATCTTTCCCACATTCAATATTGTCTTCCTCCACTAGAATGTAAGCTCCATTTTAGTAGAGACCTTATCTGTGTTGTCAAACATTGTATCCCCAATGTCTAAAACAGTGGATGGCACATAAGGAATGTTTGATGACCACGTGAAAGGAGCTGGTTGAACCCAGGGCTGACAAACTCCAAAGTCTTGACTTTGACCCTTATGCTTTAGTGTTTTCTAAGTCTTTTGTTTACCAGACCCTTAATGTGAAAACTAAAAAATAAGGAAACTGCCATTGTGACTCTATTTACCTTGGGAAAAAAATAAAACATAAATTCTAACTATTATCTGTTAAGAACTTTATCTCTGGGATGGATTTAGTATCATCTAACTTGTTTTTTTTATAATGTTCGCAGTTTTTTTTTTTTTTAACAAAAGAGGAAGGCATATTTATGAACCAGCCTCATACTTAATCACTCTTACCTCTTTGTACTGTGAGCCTTTTTCTAATTTACAGGAAATTTCTCAGATGGTCTCTTATCTCTTTAGACATTCCCACAACACGCTATCACCACAACACCTCAGTAATAAAGTAGTGATGGCAGAGCTATGACAAAATATTGCTATTTTAGATTCCAAACACCCTCCTGATATGAGATATTTTCTCTCTCATATATGGCTTTGACATGGTAAGTGCTATGGTACACTTTGAAGTTTTTCTTCCATTTTATAGGATATAAAACAGTCAAGTTTTCATAAGCATGAGATCAAGAAGTACTGTGGGAGGAGGAAACTAGGGGCTGGCAGAGAAGAAAGACAGAGTTTAATCATTGAATTTAATCTTCACCTATGTTGTCATTTTGTCTAATGTTGAGTACTGTATTTCTTCAGATAATGGATAATTTCTATTTGCTTTTCCAAATATTTCTGTACTTTCCAAACAGTCTTCAGTGAGTACATATAATTAGAAAGAAGAAAAAAACAATATGTTACTAAATGATAAAAGCCATTCCCTTCAAACAGAGAGGACTGAACAGGCATTGCCAAAATTGAAGTTGTATCTGTTTGGCGCTATGGCATACTTACAAACAATGACTTCTTTTATCTTTATTTTTTATTTTTTTATTTTTTTAAATATATTTTATTGATTATGCTATTACACTTGTCCCATTCTTCACCCATCATTCCCCTCCACTTTGAACACCCCCTCCCACCCACATTCCCCCCTCCAGTTCATGTCCATGTGTCATAAGTTCTTTAGCTTCTACATTTCCCATACTATTCTTGACCTCCCCCTGTCTATCTTCTACCCACTATCTATGCTACTCATTCTCTGTACCTTTTCCCCCTCTCTCCTCCTCCCACACCCCTATTGCTAACCCTCCATATGATCTCCATTTCTGTGGTTCTGTTCCTGTTCTAGCTGTTTGCTTAGTTTGCTTTTATTTTAGGTGCAGTTCTTAATAGCTGTGAGTTTGATGTCTTTTCACTGTCCTATTTTTGATCTTCTTTTTCTTACATAAGTCCCTTCAACATTTCATATAATAAAGGCTTGGTGATGATGAACTTCCTTGAACTTGACCTTATCTGAGAAGCGCTTTATCCGTCCTTCCATTCTAAATGACAGCTTTGCTGGATAGAGCAATATTGGATGTAGGCCCTTGAATTTCATGACTTGGAATATTTCTTTCCAGCCCCTTCTTGCCTGTAAGGTCTCTTTTGAGAAATCAGCTGACAGTCTGATGGAAACTCCTTTGTAGGTGACTGTCCCCTTATTCCTTGCTGCTTCTAGAATTCTCTCCTTCATTTTTATCTTGGCTAATGTAATTACGATGTGCCTTGGTGTGTTCCTCCTTGGGTCCAACTTCTTTGGGACTCTGAGCTTCCTGGACTTCCTCGTAGTCTATTTCCTTTGCCAGATTGGGGAAGTTCTCCTTTATTATTTGTTCAAATAAGTTTTCCACTTGTTGCTCTTCTTCTTCCCCTTCTGGGACCCCTATAATTCGGATGTTGGGACGTTTAACCATGTCCTGGAGGTTCCTAAGCCTCTCCTCATTTTTTTGAATTCTTGTTTCTTCCTCGTTTTCTGTTTGGTTGTTAGTTTCTTCCTTCTGGTCCACTCCATTGATTTGAGTCCCAGTTTTCCTTCCATCTCTATCAGTTCCCCATGCATCTTCCTTCATTTCACATATTGTAGCCTGCATTTTTTCATCTAATTTGTGAGCAAAATCAACCAATTCTGTGAGCATTTTGATGACCAGTGCTTTGAACTGTGCATCTGATAGGTTGGCTATCTCTTGGTCGCTTAGAAGAATTGGCTCTGGGGCTTTTATTTGTTCTCTGGTTTGAGCCATTTTTGGTGGTTTTTTTTTTTTTTGTTGTTGTTGTTGTTGTTTTGTTTTGGTTTTAGTCTGGTCTCCGTTATTACATAGTGAGGGGTGGAGCCTTAGGTGTTCCTCAGGGCGGGGCAGCCCAGTCGCTGGGTTGTGATGCTATAGGTGGAGGCGGGGTCTGAGAAGGAAGAATGGCGCCTGTTCCGCTCTCTCCTGGACTCCGGTCCCTTCCGCCGCTTCCCCTTCGCCTGAATTATCTGTGCACGCACGCGTGCTGTTACGTAGTGAGGAGTGGAGACTCAGGCGCTCCCCAATGTGGGGCAGCCCAGTAGCTGGGTTGTGACGCTGTATGTGGGGGCGAGGTCTGAGAGGGAACAATGGTGTCTGCTCCACTCTCTCCTGGATTCATTCCCTTCCGCCACTTCCCCTTTGCCTGGACCGTCTACACGCGCAAATGTGGGACCACCTGGTCAGCCAGCCGCCTTGTGCGGCCTCACTGGGTCTGCACAGTTGCCCCCCAGTGCCCGGGGACCGCCAGCCGCCACCTGTGCATCTGGGAACTGCCAGCCGCTGCTGCTTGCATTCCCGTTCCCGGGTCCACACCTCCACTTTCTCCTGCCGAGACTTTGCCCCTCTTACCGGTCTGGATGAATGGTTGTTGGACTTCCATACAGTTCAATTTTTCTTTAAGTTCTGGTTGTTTGCTTGTTTCTAAATATTTGTTGTCCTTAATTTTGGTTGTGAGAGGAGGCACAGTGTGTCCGCCTACGTCTCTATCTTGGCCGGAAGTCCCAACAATGACTTTTTTTAAATGTGTGGTAGATGTTTATTGCTGGTGATCATTGCGTACTTGTTACATGATCTTCTCTTGATAGGAGAAAAAGCCCTCTCCCTCTAAGAGAAAACAATCGCCTTATGTAAAATTTCTGTCTTTTTGAGTAGATGGTAAAGGGGAGAAGATGGGGGCTGGTGATAATTTGGAGGGAGAAGAAGGTGGAGAAACTATCTGTTAGGATTCATTACTGGCCTTTCAGCCCTTCTCTTAACCTTCCCTTTCTAGGAGCTCTTTATCCTCCAGCTCTCCCCAATTTTCTGACCTACTGGAGCTTCTTTCATTTCACGTGGCCCCTAACAGGACAGAACCAACGCCTGCAGTCTGCAGGGTGGCCTTACCCCCACTGCCACAGCTGTGAAAGTGGGCACACGGGACTGGGGCATTAGCAGTTAATTTCAGAATACATTTTCCTGCAGAATCATTATGATAATTTATCGATTGTTTTATATTACCATTAATAAGTGACTTTTGAGTGTCCCAGAACTCTGACTATTGTGAACCAAAAGTTTCCAGATCTCTAGCATAGAGCAAGAACGCCTGAGGTAAGAGAGCTGAGTAAGGCAGGGGAAAAACTCTCAATAACAGGAGCTGAAGAAAAATGTGAGGACCCAAAGTTATGGTTTCTTGGGAATTTGGAAGGAAAAAAAAAGGCAAAGGCATCCATCTAACAGACAGGAAGCCATCACTGTCCTCTGTCACTGAGGAAAGTAACCAGAGAAACTTCTGGCCACAAGCAATTTCCTGTAATGTTATCTCTGGCAGTTCCCCAAGGAGTTTTCAATTACAGTTGAGAGTGAAGGCATAACAGGAGTGGCTTCCAGGGAACATTACAAGACCAGGCCCTGAGGAAGTCTCTGCCCTAACCTGATTTGTCTGGGGTCACTCTAACCACTGCTTAATCAGGCCATGTCACTGATGTCATTCCTACACTGGAATGCTCTCCTCCCTTCTCTCGAAGTCCAACCCCTCCTTGTTATACCCACAAAAATTTAGAACGGGAAATGCTCCAAGAGATTGTCTAATACAGTGGTTCTTTCAATTGACTGATTGACTGATTCGAGAGAGAGAGAAACATTGATTTGTTGCTCCACTTACATATACATGCATTCATTGGTTGCTTCTTGTATGTGCCCTGACCAGGGATCAAACCTGATGTATTGGGATGATGCTCTAACCAACTGAACTACCCAGCCAGGGTCAATAATACAGTGGTTCTTTATCAGACCAGCACATCATTTTTATTATAAGTATTTATTATTCTTTCTTGCTATCCTGAAAAGAAATGCATAAGAATAACATAATAAAGATGTAAATGATAATTTAAAACATACATATTATGCCATAACTGTATTGCAAAGAAAAAATACAAGTAATTTATAATGAAACAATACATATTTTAATATATACATGATTACATATGGTTATATTAGAAGATATAATGAAATTGTCAGAGGCTAGCAGCTCAATGCAGAATCACCATGAATGTAACAGCCTGCCAAAGTAGAATGAGAGTGGGAAAACTTTACTGGTGGCTCAAATACTATGGATGGAGTTGCTTTTAGTATAGTGATTCTCTGAAATGGAGAATAACTCATGGTAAAGTCCTGAAAAAAATAGTTCAATCTTTTCTTTATTTATATGATAATTTTTTTCTATAGTAATAAAGCCATGAAAAATATATTTCAATATGTAAAATGTGGTTATATTCTAGGCTCAGATAAACAGTTTTCAACTCCATGAGTGTTCAGAGGTCTTCCAAGTGTAGAGCAGGATGCAGGACAATTCTACGTAGTGTACAGAACACTTATCATTCCTGGCCCCTACCTCAGAGCCTCACCCAATCATTTTGACAAACAAAACGCTCTCACAACTTCCAAAATACCTCATATGGTTAGAGTACATCTGAGGAGAACCACTAGTATAATCCAAATCATCCATTTTACAGATGAGAACACTGAAGGAAATTTCTCTGGCCTAGGTCGCACTGCTAGCTAGTGGACCCTAGCACCTCTAACCCTAATCCCATATTCTTTATACTATTCCATATTTCTCAAGGCCAAACTCAACTTCCATTTCTTTCATGATCACTCCAGCTCAGAGAAAAGACACAGCACACATTATAGGTCTCACTCATTGGGAAAGTGCCCTATGTTCCTGTAGGATAGTCCTTGCAATGTTCCTTAGGTTGCATGGCTGAGAGTCTTGGGTTTTTTTTTTTCCAAACAAAAAAAAATAATGTCTATAATGGAAAGGTCAACCCATTTTACCTCTTTCTATATCCCTATAGTGTTAGAAGCCAACTATGTTCTAGCCCTTACCTGAGGCAATGTACCTTAGTAAAGCACATAAGCTCCGGAGTCAGCCTGTATAGGCTTAAATCCCAGCTCTAATATTCCTAAGTTGCATGATCTTTGGCAAATGACTTAATATATTTGATACTCAATTTTCAGTCTGTAAAATTTGGATGGCAATAGTATTTACCGTATAGGGGTTGACTGGAGTATTCTATAAGATAAAGCATGCAAAGCACAGTGCCTGGCTCATAGTAAGCACTCAGTTTCAGCTATTACTATTACATTAATATCAGCCATGCCATACTACTCAGAATTTCTGTAACACCAACACCCTAGTATTTCTTTGGAGCTGATAATGAAGTTTGTATGTAATAATGTGGTCATGCCAGTTTGTTTATGGATGATGTCCACTCTACTTGGTTAGTGTAACATTTGGATTTGTTGATGTCTGTGTATACCTGATTGTTAAATATTTTTAATATCACCAGTATTGTATACATCTATCCTTTTGCTTATGCTTGTTTTGTATTACATTCCTTTCCCACCTTTTTTTTTTTTTGCCATTTTCCACAATACCACAAAGCTAATTTCTACTCATTCTTCAAAACCCAGTTCAGTCACCATACTCTTGGTGAGGAACCAGCCCCTACCCCCGCCAACCTGCCCAATCTTTCCCTCTCAGCAATTTTAGGCAGAAGATCTTACTCTCTCCTCTTTGCTAATGGTGCACAGCCATATTTGACTCCATCTATTTGTTTATGCCATCAGACTGGAAATAAGACTTTTGTATTTTTCTCTGTTTCCCTTGCACAAGCAGGTAATGAGTAAAGGGGTGTGAGCCCTGGCTGGCGTAGCTCAGTGGATTGAGCGTGGGCTGTGAACCAAAGGGTCGCAGGTTCGATTCCCAGTCAGGGCACATGCCTGGGTTGCAGGCCAGGCCCCTAGTGGGGGCCACGTGAGAGGCAACCACACATTGATGTTTCTCTCCCTCTCTTTCTCCCTCCTTTCCCCTCTCTAAAAATAAATAAATAAATAAAAAATAAAGGGGTGTGAAATAATTGCTCTCAGAACAATTGATTACCAGTGTTAGACTAGCTCCACTTGAGATTCTCCCTCTCCCTTTGGTTTCCTCAAATAGAGTTAATTCACAGTGTTCTTCTACAAACTAGTGTGCTTTTCCACACATTGCCAGTACTTTCTAGCATGAGCAGTATCAGGGGTGACAATTATACAATAGGTAATCCAGGAAGCTGAAGATGAAATATAAGAGCAGCTTAGCTGCAGTGATTGAATGATTGGCAAAGGTGAGCTATCTTTGTGAGCAATTCCTCCAGAATCTTGGGTCACTAAAAAGCTTGCTGTACAATATTTTATTTTGACCATCCACTCAACAAATATTTATTAAGCACCTACTATGTGCCAGGCACTGTGCTACACATAGGAAATAGAGGCTACATCATAGAGCCACAAATGAAACCAAATCCCTGCTCTCATGGCATTTACAATCCAGAAAGACACACAATAAAACATTACATATGTAATTGTTAGATTACATGTGTTGTGGAGGAAAATATAGCAGGCTAAGGGGCATATGAAAATGTTGGGGTCAGATTTTTATTTTATTAGGGTAGTAAGGGAAAGCATTGCTCATAAGGTGACTTCTGAGCAGAGAACAGTGCTTCTCAAAGCAACATAACTTGGGCTTGATGATGCCCTGAAAACTTGTTTAAAATGCAAATAATTGCTTCTAAGTCATAAAGTTTAGAATGGGGCCCAGAAATCTGTGTTTTAACAAGCCCTTCAGGTGATTGCTATGCACAGTAAAGTCTGAGAACATATGTGAGTGATCAAGCTCTGTAGTAATCTGGGGAAAGAGTGTTCCAGGCAAAGGGAAAACTAAGATCAGAAGCAGTAAATAAGAAAACATACTTGATGTTTTGGCTGAGCAGCAAAGAGGCCAAAGTGCTGGAATGAGGTGTAAGAGGATTCAGGTTGATGATGAAGTCAGAGATGTAGCAGGGGCCAGGTCATGTAAGATTTTTATAGACCACTATAAGAAATCTGACTTTGGAAAAACTTTGAATTGTTTTGAACATAGGAGTGACATCTACTGATTTACTTGTCAAAATGGATCACTCTAGGTGCTATGTGAACTGCAGTGGGGCAAGGGTGGAAGGAAGAAGGCCATCTAGGAGACTGTCATGATAACTCAGAAAAAGGAGGATGATAACTCAGAAAAAGGAGGATGATGACTTGAACCAGAGGAGCAGTTGTAGAGACTGGCAAAAGTGGGAGGATTTTGGATATGTTCTAAAGTTAGAGCTAATAGGAATTGCTGATGGATTGGATATGGGGTGTGACTGAAAGAAAGAAGTCAAGGATGACTCCAAAGTTTTAAAGTTTCTGTACTAAGCAACTAGAAAGATGGCATTTTCATTTATTCAGATGGAGAAAACTTTCGGAGGAACTGGCTTGGAAAGCATCAGGAATTCTGGTTTTAAGATGTCTATTAGACATCTCAATGGAGAAATCCAGTACATAGCTGTCTGTGGTTGTCTGGAGCTCTAAGGAAATGGCTAGCTTGGAGATGTGCATGTGATGCCTTAGTCAATACAGACTCAACTGTGCTGTGGTAACAAACCTCAAAGTCTCAATTGTTTAACATAAGTAAGGTATATATTTTTTTGTTCTTGTCACAAACCAGTGAGAAGACGCTGCTCTCCTTAGCGGCTTTCTTCCAAAGATGACTTAGATTTCCAAGCTGCTTTTGTCTAGCAGCTACACCACCTCAGATGCTAGTAGTTGCTCTTAATTGCCCCTGAGTGTGTTTATATGCCTCTTAACAAGAACTACACACAATGGGCAACCTAACCGTATGGAAAATAGAAGAGAACAGGACTATTCGATGAGCACCATCTTTGCCACCACTGCTATGTAAATAAACCTACAAGACTAGATGAGATCATCAAGGGAGTGAATGTAGATAAAGGGAAGAGAAGACATTCTGGAATTGAGCACTGAGGTACTTCGATGTTAAGAGAACAGGAGGAGGTACCAGAGAAGGAGTAGCTATTGTGGTATGGAGAGAACCAACATAGAGAAGTGGGCTTGGAGTCAAGTCAACAAAGTATTTCTAGGAGAAAAGAGTGCTAATAAACTGTGCTAATTTGTTAAGTCAAGTAACACAGGGTATGAGAACACATCAATGAATTTAGCAATGTGGTGATCTGGACCCAAGCAATTTCAGGAAGAAGAACTAGAGAAATTTGGTAGGACTGCAAGGAAAACCAAGGGTCCACTTGAGGGTAATGGTCATGGATTTAGAGGAACACCAGTTATAAACATTGTGAGATTTCCTTTAGCTTCGTTCAGCCATGTGGGTACAGATGCACATTAGTGGAAGGATTGGATTTAACCAGGGTTGGGTTCTTCTAGGAGAGAATGGTAAAAAAAAAAAAAAAAAAAAAAAAAAAAAAAAAAAAAAAAAAAAGAAAGAAAGAAAAAGAAAAAAAAGAGGGGCAAGGGATTCAAATGTTTATGGAAAAAAAACAGTTATAATGAATCACTGAGTTTAGGCTTCCTAAAGAGGAAACTGAGCACAGGCAATGGGTAAGAGGCAGTAAAAAAAAGGTAGTAGATCCTTTGTCCATTTATTATTATTTATTTATTACTTTTTATTTTCTTTAATTTTTATTTTGACTTTTAATTTAGTGGGATCTAATGGATCGGATAGACCCAGATCTGATTTTCTTTTTCTTTCTTTCTTTCTTTTTTTTTTTTGTTTAAATGTTGTTCAAGTAGAGTTGTCTCAATTCTCACCCCACCATGCCCTCCTGCCTCACCCATCCCCACCTCCCAACCTCAAACCTACCCCTTTGGCTTTGCCCATGTGTCTTTTTTACATGTTCCTCAATGGCTCTTCCCCTATTATCCTCTATTATCCTTCTCCCCTCTCCTCTCTGGTTACTGTCAGATTGTTTTTTATTTCAGTGTCTCTAGTTGTATTTTGCTTGCTTGCTCATTTTGTTGATTAGGTTCCACTTATAGGTGAGATCATATGGTGTTTGTCTTTTGCCACCTGACTTATTTCACTTAGCATAATGCTCTCCAGTTCCATCTGTGCTGTCACGAAGGGTGGGAGTTCCTTCTTTCTTTCTGTTGCATAGTATTCCATCATGTAAATGTACTACAGTTTTTTGATCCACTCATTTGCTGATGGGCACTTAGGTTGTTTCCAGCACTTGGCTATTGTAATTGCGCTGCTGTGAATATTGAGGTGCATGGGTTCTTTTGAATTGGTGTTTCTGGATTCTAAGGGTATAATCCCAGCAGTGGGATTGCTGGGTCAAAAGGAAGCTCCATTTTTAATTTTGGATTGTTTGGATTTTGGTGTTGAGTACTATCTTTATATATTTTTTCTTTTTATTGAATTTATTGGGGTGGCACTGGTGAACCTAATTATACAGATTTCAGGTGCACAATTCCATAACACATCATCTGTACACTGTATTTTGTGTTCATCATTGTAAGTCAAGTGTCTGTCCACCACCATTAATCTCTCCTATACCCTCCCCCTCTCCCCACCCCTCTCCCCAGCAATCACCACACTGTTGTCCTTGTCCATGAGTTTTTTCTTTTTTGCTCAATCCCTCCATCCACACCCAGCCCCCAAGCCCCTCTCCCAACAGCCTTAGCCTGCTTTCTATGAATCTTTCTCTATTTTGCTTGTTAGTTTATTTCAAGGGTGTCAAACTCATTTTCACTGGTGGCCACATCAGCCTCGCGGTTGCCTTCAAAGGGCCAAATGTAATTTTAAGACTGTATAAATGTAACTACTCCTTAACAGTTATGTGAGAACTCGGCGCTGCTGCCAGGAAGAAACATGCTGCCGGGCTGGATAAAAAAAGGTGGTGTTGGCCCTCAGGTCTTACGTTTGCCACCTGTGGTTTATTTGGTTCATTAGATTCCATATATGAGTGCAATCATATGGCACTTATCTTTCTATGACTGGCTTATTTCACTTATCATAATGGTCTCCATGTTCATCTATGCTGCTGCAAAGGGTAAGGTCCTTTTTTTTTTATAGTGAAGTAGTATTCAATTATGTAAATATATCACAGCTTTTTATTTCATATTAACCCCCTATCAAATGTATCATTGGTATGTTCTACCATTCAGTGGGTTATCTTTTCATTTTATTGATAGTTTCCTTTGGTGTGCAAAAACTTTTTAGTTTGATATAATCCTATTTGTTTATTTTCTCTTTTGTTTCTCTTTGCCAAGGAGCTATATTAGAAAAATAAATTCCTAAGAGAAATGTCTGAGATTTTATTCCCAATGTTTTTTTCTAGGATTTTTATAGTATCTAGTCTTACATTTAAGTCATCAATACGTTTTGAGTTTATTATTGTATATGGTGTAAGAAGATAGTCTAGTTTCTTTTTTTTTTTTGCATGTATCTAATTTTCCCAACACCATTTAGTGAATAGATTATATTTACCCCATTGTATGTTCTCGTCTCCTTTGTCAAATATTGATTATATAGATGAGGGTTTATTTCTGGGCTCTCTATTCTGTTCCATTGATCTATATGTCTGTTTTTATACCAGTACCTTGCTGTTTTGATTACTGTGGCCTTGTAGGTATTTTGATATCAGTTAGCATGATTCCTCCAAATCTGTGTTCTTCTTTCTCAAGATTGCTCCGGCTATTACAAAATAATCATGAGGATATAAAGTAAAGCATAGGAAATATAGTCAATAATATTGTAATAACTATGTATGGAACCAGTTGGGTAATGCAAATATCAGGGGAACACTTTGAAAAGTATGTAATTGTCTAACCACAATGCTGTACACCTGAAACTAATACAAAATACTATCGAATATAAACTGTAATTTCAAAAAAATTTAAGAAAAATTTTGATTTGAACTTTATTGTATTTCCATTACTGATAGAGATCTGATCAGATCACTGGGGAGACGTAGGGAGGGGCCGTATGAGGAATTGCCCAAGGCAATGGTAAACAGTCTAGGACAGGATTGGTTGAGAAGCCGAATGCCTCCAGAGTGCATGGAAATAAAAAGAGGGCTGGCTCTCTGGCTGGCTGGCTCTTGGGATCACTGGGCGGCTCCCTCTTCCTTGAGGATAGCTGGATAACCATGCTGCAGCTGCCTGCACTTCCCAATGGATGGCATTTTTGATGGGAAGGATCTCCAGGTGCAGCTTTGGATCAGGTTAGCCTTGCAGAAGGTGGCAGGGTTATTCTTCTTTGGGTGTTCTGGGGAGCAACCTCTGAGGCAGAAGCCTGCCATTCTTCCAAGATTGTGTAGCTTTTGTATCTTATGTTGTTTTAGTGTATAAACTAACCCTATAGAAATAAGATAATTAAAAACTAGCAGGGGGAAATCGTAGGAGAACTCAGGTGTTAAGAGGTTTATCCTTAATCAATGGGTTTAAGTGATTAAAGCTGTGTGTAGAGTTAAAGAGTTTAGCCTTAATTGATAGGCTTAAGTGACTAATGCATGTGGAAAGCTGTTATTCCAAAATTGTAAAGCTTTTGAATAAAAACTCATTTCCTTTATCACCAAATCTTTGCCTGTGGAATTTTGTCAAGAAGATGGTGGCAGGCAGCAGTACTCCACTTGCCATTCTGTAACATTACCATTTACTCCCCTTATACCCCCTTCCCTCACCACAACCACTACACTGTTGTCCATGTCTATGAGTCCTTTTTCTTTTTTGCTCATACCTCCCCCTGCCCACCACTAGCTGTCATCCTGCTCTCCATTTTATATGTGTCTCCATTTTCCTTGTTATTTCAGTTCATTCATTAGATTCCACATATGAGTGAAATCATATAGTACTTGTCTTTCTCTGACTGGCTTATTTCATTTAGCATAATGTTATCCAGGCCCATCCATACTTTCACAAAGGGTGAAATTTTCCTTTATATTTTTTTTTTTGCTTTTTAAAATATATTTTATTGATTATGCTATTATAGTTGTCCCATTTGCCCCCTTCATTCCCCTCCACCCTGCACAACTCCTCCTACCCACATCCACCCACTTTAGTTCATGTCCATGTGTCATAAGTTCTTTAGCTTCTACATTTCCCATACTATTCTTGCCCTCCTCCTGTGTATTTTCTACCCACCATCTATGCTACTTATTCTCTGTACCTTTTCCCCCACTTTCTTCCTCCCACTCCCCTATTGCTAACCCTCCATGTGCTCTCCATTTCTATGTTTCTGTTCCTGTTCTATTGTTTGCTTAGTTTGCTTTTCTTTTAGATGTGGTTGTTAATATCTGTGAGTTTGCTGTCTTTTCACTGACATATTTTTATCTCCTTTTTCGTAGATAAGTCCCTTTAACATTTCATATAAAAAGGGCTTGGTGATGAACTGCTTTAACTTCACCTTATCTGAGAAGCACTTTATCTGCCCTTCCATTCTAAATGACAGCATGGCTGGATAGAGCAATTTTGGGTGTAGGTCCCTGCCTTTCAAGACTTCAAATACTACTTTCCAGCCCCTTCTTGCCTGGAAGGTCTCTTTTGAGAAATCAGCTGACAGTCTGATGGGAACTCCTTTGTAGATGACTGTCCCCTTATCCCTTGCTGCTTCTAGAATTCTCTCCTTCATTTTTATCTTGGCTAATGTAATTACAATGTGCCTTGGTGTGTCCCTCCTTGGGTCCAACTTCTTTGGGACTCTGAGCTTCCTGGACTTCCTGGAAGTCTATTTCCTTTGCCAGATTGGGGAAGTTCTCTTTTATTATTTGTTAAATAAGTTTTCTACCTGTTGCTCTTCCTCTTCCCCTTCTGATACCCCTATAATTCAGATGTTGGGACGTTTAAAGATGTCTAAGCCTCTCCTCATTTTTTTGAATTCTTGCTTCTTCATTCTTTTCTGTTTGGTTGTTTGTTTCTTTCTTCCTTCTGATCCACTCCATTGATTTGAGTCCCAGTTTCCCTCCCATCACTATTGATTCTCTGTGAGTTTACTTTCATTTCACTTATTGTAGCCTTCATTTGTTCATCTAATTTGTGAGCAAAATCAATCAATTCTATGAGCATCCTGATCACCAGTGCTTTGAACTGTGCAACTGATAGGTTGGCTATCTCCTGGTCGCTTAGATGAATTGGTTCTGGGGCTTTGATCTGTTCTTCCGCTTGAGCCATTTTTGGGGTTTTTTGTGGGTTTTTTTTTTTTTTTTTTTTGGTCTGGTCTTGCCTGTTATGTAGTAAGAGGTGGAGCCTTAGGTTTTCGCCAGGGCATGGCAGCCCAGTGGCTGGGTTGTGACCCTGTATGTGGGGGCGGGGTCCGAGAGGGAACAATGGCACTTGCTCTGCTATCTCTAGGATTCCAGTCCCTTCCACTGCTCCCTACAAGCAAATTGGGACCTTCTGGTGCTGATTTCCTTGTGAGTGGGCTTGTGTATGTTCCAGGATCTTGTGGGTCTCTCCAACGAACTCTGTGAGGCTGGGAGTCTCTCCAGGCACCTCAACCCCCGCAAGTGTTTTCAATCAGTGTTTTTAGGTTTTATTTCCCGGTACTGGGGCCCTGGGTTGTGAGGTCTATCTTGCTCCCCGTTTTCGCCTGGATTATCTGTGCACAAATGTGGGACTGCCTGGTCAGCCAGCCACCCTGAGCGGCCTCACTGGGTCTGCCTGTTGCCACCCCATGCCTGGGGTCTGCTAGCCGCAGCCTGCATGCCCAGTTCCACCAACCTCCTCTTTTTCCTGCCATGACTCCGCCCCTCTTACCGGTCTGGATGAATGATTGTCGAACTTCTGTACGGTTCAATTTTCTGTCCGTTGTGGTTGTTTTCTTGTTCCTAAATCTTTGTTGTCCTTAATTTTGGTTGTGTGAGGAGGCACAGTGTGTCCACCTATGCCTCCATCTTGGCTGGAAGTCCAAAATGTTTCTTTTTTAATGGCTCAGTATTATTCTATTTTGAAAATGCCCCTTAGTTGTTTTATTTACTCATCTACTGATGGATACTTGGGCTGCTTCCATATCTTGGTGATTGTAAATTATGCTGCAATGAACATAGGGATGCTTTTGTTGTTTTTAATTAGTGTTTTGAGTTCCTTTGGATATATTACCAGAAGTGGGATCCCTGGTACAAAATTTTTAAAAGGTAGTAGAGTCTATGAATGATTGATTCTGTTGAGGTTGAAGAAATGTGTGGATTTTAGAATTGTGACCAGGTCTTCAAAAAAAGAAGAGGCGGTGCTGTAAAGAAGCTGGGGTCTGTTACTACCCTATTTAGTGCAAAACAAGACAGTCCTTGGAATATAAGTACTTCTTGAATTAGCTCAGTAAGTGGTTGTTGAAATGGATGCTAATTTCAACATAACAAAACTATTTCTGTTTTAGTAACATTAGGTTTCTTTAAAACATCTTTCATACCAAATCTCATTAGCTTTTCTACCACAAATCCGAAATAGGTATTGTAGATGTATGTGTATGTGCAGAGACACACACAATATCACAATAATTTCATTATACCTTCATCCACCCTCCTAGACAGTAAGTTCCTCTGAGAAGACCTTGGTTTGTTCACCATAAGGCAAATCAATTTAAACCCTCAAAGCCTCAATTTCCTCAACTCTACAATAGGGATAAGTCTATTTTAAATTACTAGGGTGTTGTGGGGTTAGAGAAATGCCCCTAGCAAAACTATTGGCACATATAGTATGCTCAGTGTATTTTATATTAGTTGATGTTATTTATAATTATAGCACCTATTAGGTACTGTGCCTGCAGGTACCTCATAGGTGCTTACCCAATGACTGATATATATTTTAAATATGAGAAAATGGAAGTTCAGCTGTTAGTGACTCCCTCAATGTAAGAAATTAAATATCAGAGTTGGGATAAGAAACCAGGTATCCTTACTCTCAGCATTTTTCCCCCACTAGACCCAATGCCACTACTTCCAGGAATTAGCCTGAAGTTAAGAAGTTAGGAAAAAAGGAATGTCAAAAGAAGTGACTTTTTAAAAATCAGCATTGTTTTACAGACTTTACAATATTACTTATACTGTTTGTACACTTTCAGAACAACCTTCATAGATGATTCTCATGCTTTTGAAACAAAGGAAGAATTTTATGTCCCTTTTCCAGATTTAAAAAGAAAACCTGAGGCTAAGAAAATTTGTGTAACTTGCTAGCTATGCGATAAAGCAAAACTCAATTCTCCTTTTTTTCAGTGCACAACTAAACCTCTAAAAGGGAAATATAATACAAAATGCTGAGGTTCATTTTAATAGCCTTAATTGCCTGCCAGTGGCCTCAGGATCTAGAAACCCAGAGAGGTATCTTTGGTGGAGGCGTATTCATGAGGCCCATATTCACAATAATGGCTACCACTTATTGAACATCTGCAGTGTGCCTTTCTAAGTACTTAATTTTTGTTACTTCAGGGAACTTACCCAACTACACTATGAGGTAAGTGCTATTACCAATATCATTTCACAGATAAGGAAGATGAAGCTTAGAAGGGTTAAATAGTTTGCCTACCCAAGGTCAGACAGGTAGGGAGTGACACAAACTCAAACCCAGGTCTTAGTGTTTTTCCACTAAGCCAGGTCCTGTTTAATATCATCCTAGGTTTCTGAACTTTGTGCTAATAATATGGAGAGTCTGGGTTTACTTCGAGCAATTCTAAAACAAAAACCTGTCCACTGAAATTTAAATATACACACATATTTAATGTGCATTTACCTTTTAAGAACATAAGAATTCATAGCTCCCTATGAATTTATGAATGAAAGTATCTCAGAAGAGTAGTGAGTGATCTATGGGAGCTTATTCCTACCAGGTAGAATTTGTTACCCACACTTTATTTTAAGGATGAAGCTAACACCAGACATTGCTGAATAGTTCAGGAAGGTATTTTCCTCCAACATCTATCTGATGTGTTCACACACATACACAAACAAAACTGACAGGGTCAGGAGTCGGGGAGAAACAGGCATGCTAGATTTCACTTGGTAAAGCCTTGACAAGCCGCAGTGAACCAGGGCTGAAAGAAACACATTGTCCAGTTAGACCTTAAAGTGAATTCACCAAGCAAATGCTTAACACACAAATAGACAAACTAAATGTTGCTCATAATGTTCTTAAAATAGATGTCTCCTTTTCCTTTGCCAGTTAGTACCTAGTGAACAGATATGAAAGAACAACAATTTCTAGGGCCAGTCACTGGAGCAAGTGAGGAATCTTTACATTTTAAAGCTAGTAGAGGTTTGAGGATCAGAGGACTAATTTCACACTTAGAGTGAACAGATTTAGGAAATAAAAATTCAGGATGCCAAGTTAAATATAAATTTCAGAGAAAGAACAAGAAATTTTTACCATAAGTGTGTCCCAAATAGCATAGCTATGTTCAGTACAATGTTTGGGATATACTTATACTAAAAAAATCTTTCAGCTGTGTATCTGAAATTCAAATTTAACATGGCAACCTATACTTTATCTGCAAATCTTACAGTTGGCACCATGACACACATGTGACAAGTTTAGTTATGGGGTACGTCAAAAGTAATTGTTAGTAATAATAACAAAAGTACAAATTCTGCAACTTTTTAGAAACTTAAGAGAGTATTCAAGTTTCTTTCTGTAACTGAGTCACTCTTACTCATTTTATCCTAATATGCTTTCCAAAGCAGGTGGGGAAGGTAGGCATTACTAACATTGTGATAATTAGAATCATTCATTTTCTCAACAAATATTTATGGAGTGCCTACTGTGTACCAGTCACTGTTCTCGGTGCTGGGTATATGATGATAAAAATTGAATATGACTTGTACAGGAATGTTCATAGCCACTTTATTCATAATAAACCCAAAGTGAAAAGAGCCTAAATTTCCATCAGTAGCTGAATGGATAAACAAGTTGTGATATATTTGTACAATGGAATAGCATTCAGGAATAAAAAATGAACAAATTATTGATATGTGTAACTACATGAATGAATCTCACAGACATTATATTGAGTGAAACAAGCTAGAAACATTAAGAGCACATTCAGTATGTGTCCACTTATATATGATCTAGAATAATCAAAGTGAATACATGATGATAGAAATCAGAATAGTGGTTTCCCCAGGGGTGGGGGTGAGGTTGACTGGGAGTATAAGGGGATTTTCTGGAATTATGAATATATTATTTGGGGTGATGTTTATGAATATACACATGTCAAAACTCATCAAACTGTACAATTATAGTCAGTATATTTTATTGTTTGCAAACTATAACTCAATTAAAAAATAACTATAAACAATCACAGAGCTTAGATTTTCATATGAGATAGAGATAAATACAGAAATATTTAAAGAATAATAATTGTGAAAAGTGTGATAGAGAAAAACAGGATATTATGAAAGTTTACAATGTTTAAGTTATTAAGATATAAGCATTAATTATTCATTCAATAAATATTTATTGAGCTCCTACTCAATGCCAGGCACTGGATTATACCCTGAGAATATACTGTTAAATAAAATAGACTAGATCTCCTGCCTTTATATTCTTGCAAATAAGAAAGGCATTCAAAAAATAAATAATCATCTTTTAGTTATAATTGTGCTAGGTAATACAAAGTTGACTGATGAAAGGATATGAAAACATAAAACAGTGGCACTTGGCCTCCTTGGTGGGATCAGAGGAGGTTTACATAAGAAAGTACGGTTAAAATGATGTCTGAAGAATGAGAAAGCATCAACTAGGTTAATAGTTGGGAGTGAGGTAGAGAATCTTCCAGGCAGAGGGAACAATGTATGCACATGTCCTATGGTAAGTGAGAGCATGGCAAATAAGAGAAACTGAAAGAAAGCCAGAGTGACTGGAAAAGGAATGTAAGTGGGAAAGTGACATGAGATGATACTGTATAGGCAGGCAAAGACCTGCTCATGCAGAATCTTGTAGGCAAAGTTAGGGAGGTTGGTTTTTATCCTCATGGCAACAGAAAGTCATTGAATAATTTTAAGCAGAGAAGAACATGATCAGATCGATATTTTTACACAATGGAATTCTATGCAGCAGAAAGAAAGAAGGAGCTCCTACTCTTTGCGACAGCATGGAAGGAATTGGAGGGTATCATGCTAAGCGAAATAAGCCAGGCAGTGAAAGACAAATACCATATGATCTCACCTTTAACAGGAAGCTAATCAACAAAACAAACAAACAAGCATAATATAAACAAAGACACTGAATTTGAGAACAGTCTGACAGTGTCCAGAGTGGGAGGGGAGGGAATTTCAGGGGAAAAGGGGAACGGTTTAGAGCAACAAGTATAAAGGACTCATGGACAAAAACTATGGGGGGTGGAAATGGGAGGAAGGTGGGGAGGGCTGGGGTGGTGGGCTGGGGGTGGGGTAAAAGACAGAAAACTGTACAATATCAACAATTAAAAAATACTGATTAAAAAAACACGTTTTAACACATTAAAAAAAAAAGAAAATATTTTTTTTCTAGTGGCAGTATGTTTGGTAGTGAGGTGAGAGTCCATTTCGGAGATTGTTGCAGTGACAGAAGGTGATAGTCTGAACAAGGATTGTGGAAGTTTGATGGGGAGAAGTGAATGGGATCTAAGATATATTTAAATAGAGGGGACATGACTAGAAAGGGACGAGACTAGAACCAAGGCCTTCTCACAACAAGTTTACTTCACTGTTTTGAAGACAATCTTTAACACACAGCTGCAGAATATAAAGGCACTATTTTTGATACTATGGAAAAAAGGTAAGTATTTAGAACACATTTATTGCACTCAAGGAACTTAAACTTAATGAACGAGATAACTATAATAGAAAGAACTGAAAAGCATCATTGGAAAAGGTATAGATACCATTCTAAAACTCAGATGTGACTGTGACCTATTTTCTCTCAAAAACCTTTGACGACTCTTACCTGCAAAGTTCAAAATCCAAGCATGACATTTAAGAGCCCTTCTAAATCAGGATCTACATACCATTGAAGACACACCTATCACCTCCAATATTCTACTTATAGAAGTCTATTTTTCAGTGATTCCATTTTACTGGTTTGTCTTTTGTGACCCATCCATTTTTCCAAAAACCCCAGACATACCCTTTCTTTTTCATATATGATATATTCACATATCCTTTCTCAAATGCCACCTTCACTCTTCCAAAAATACCATTTATTTATGTTTCATTATGGTATTAATTGTCTACTCTAAAATCCTCCCCTTTGACTGCTTCAGAGAAATTGTGATGACAGTTTTACAATAAAAATATACATGATTATTTTGAGTGGTTAGCCTGAGCCTCAGTTTGCTCAGCTGTGTAATGCATGGTGGGGATGTATCTCATTCTACTTACTGTGTGCCTACTTTTGCTATTGGAACTTATGTATACAGTGTCATAGGCTTTAGAGGCTTGGCCCAAAGCCTTATCACTTATTAATAATGTGATTCCTTCAAGAAAATCATCTCAAGTTGGAGACAAAAATCCTTTATTGTTTTTAGTTGGGGGCCTAAGTTAGAAGGGAAGACTTGATAAGCTCTCTCTGAGTTGAACGTACAGGAATAGGAATGATTATGATTCCAGGATAGAGACTACAGCTTGCTAGAAATATTTTAATAGACTGTTTCATCTGTTACTGAACCCAAATAATCAAGGACACTGCTCTTTCTGTCTTTCATACTAGAGAGAAGGAATCTAACAAATGCTCAGTTGATATGGACAATAAATCCATGTGGAGTTCACCAAAAGTAGCAACTATACAGAGACAGAATAGGAAACAAATACAGGTTGTCTCCATAAAAATCATGGAGCTAGATATTTACCTCATGATTTAGATAGTCTCTAAGACCTACTGATGTAGATGAGGCTAAAGATGTTTTGCCTTGCTCAAAGATGAGGAAAGATGACCTGGATGGAGCATCTAAACTAGGAAATTAGAAAGGCTCATAGCAAATACATCCCTCATAAATAGAATAAAAATGAAAGAAATTCCCTCGATCCCAAGTACAAAACCAAGTAAATAGCAGACTAAGATCTCTGTCTTCATTTGCCAAGAACAGGATAACACTTTTACCTAATTTTATGGCTGCAATTTTAAGCTGTAAATCCTTTCAAAAGTTAAATTTAACTTTCTCACAGGGTGAGCAAGACAAATCAATTTGTCATTTATGCCTGAACTTCTAAAATTAAGAAAAACAACCCTGCCCTGGCTGGTGTGGCTCAGTGGATTGAATGCCGGCCTATGAACCAAAGGGTCGCCGGTTCAATCACCAGTCAGAGCACATGCCCAAGTTGCAGGTCATGTTCCCAGTAAAGGGCTCTCAAGAGGAAACCACACCTTGATGTTTTCCTCTCTTTCCTCCTATCTTCTCCTATCTAAAAATAAAATAAATAAAAATTAAACAAAAAGAGAAACAGTTCTTATCCCTTTTATATGCAGAAAATAGAGGACTTCTGGCCAGGATGGAGGCATAGGTAGATACAATTTGCATCCTTGCACAACCAAAAGAAGGACAACAATCAATTTAAAGACAAAAAAATAACCAGAATTTCCAGAAAAAATCAAACTGTATGGAAGTCCTACAAGCAAGGAGTTAAAGAATAAAGATGATCAGAAGGAGAATAAATGCTCTTTAATCTCTTAAGATTAAATGGATTAAATGCTCCAATCAAAAGACATGTGGTAGCTGAATGGACAAGAAAACAAGATTCACATATATGCTGTCAATAAGAGACCACCTCAGAACAAAAGGTCTACACAGGTTGAAAGTGAAGGGATGGGAGAAAATATTCCCAGCAAACAGACATGAAAAGAAAGCTGGGGTAGCAATACTTATTTCAGACAAAATAGACTTCAAAACAAAAGCTATAAAAAGGGAAAAAGTAGTACTTAAAGAAACAATTCAGCAGTAATATATAACCCATGTAAATATAAATGAACCCAATATAGGAGCAAATTATATATATATATATATATATATATATATATATATATATATATATATTATATATATAATATATATATATTATATATATATATTATATATATAATATATATATATAAATAATATATATATTATATATATAATATATATATAAATAAATAATATATATATTATATATATTATATCTATTTGTGTGTATATATATAAAATCTTGGAGGATTTCAAGAAAGATATGGACAACAACACAATCATCATAGAGAATTTCAATGTTCCACTGTCAACAATGTATAGATCTTCCAAACAAAGATTCAACAAGGATATTGTGGCACTGAACAACACTCTAGATCAAATGGACTTAATTGATATTACAGAACATGACAACCCAAAGAAGCAAAACATACATTCCTTTCAAATGCACATGAAATATTTTCAAAGATAAATCGCATGGTGGGACAAAAAACAAGCCTCCACAAATTCAAGAAAACTGAAATCATATCAAGCATGTGTGCAGATTACAATGGGTTGAAAGTAAAAACCAATCTCAAGAAAAAACTAAAAACATTCAAATGCATGGAGACTGAACAACATGTTATTAAATAATGCATGGGTCAACAATGAGATCAAGGAAGAAATCAAAACATACCTGGAACTAATGAAAATGAACACACGACAACCTAAAACCCATGGGCCACAGTGAAGGCAGTACTGTGAGGGAAGTACATAACAACACAGGCCTACCTAATAAAAGATAGAAACATTTCAAATAAACAACCTAACCCTTTATCTACAAATAAAACAACCTAACCTTTTGTCTACAAACAACAGCAAACAATGCCCAGAGTGACTAGACAGAAGGAAATAATCATGATCAGAGCAGAATTAAATGACATAGAGACTAAAAGAACAATTCAAAGGATCAATAAATCAAGGAGGTGGTTCTTTGGAAAGATAAATAAGATTGACAAACCATTAATCAGACTCATCAAGTAAAAGAGAGGACCCAAACAAATCAAATTAGAAATGGAAGAGAAGTTACAACTGATACCACAGAAATAAAAAGGATTATAAGAAATTACTATGAAGAACAAATACCATATGATCTCACCTTTAACAGGAACCTAATCAACAAAACAAACAAATAAGCATAATATAACCAAAGACACTGAAATTGAGAACAGGCTGACAGTCACCAGAGGGGAGAGGGGAGGGAATTTCAGGGGAAAAGGGGAAGAGTTTAGAGCAAGAAGTATAAAGAACACATGGACAAAAACTAGGGGGGGTGGAAATGCGAGGGAGGTGGGGAGGGCTGGGGCAGTGGGCTGAGATGAGTGTAAAAGACCGAAAACTGTACAAGAACAACAATTAAAATAAAAACTGAAAAAAAAAGAAATTACTATGAAGAACTATATGCCAAGAAATTTGAAAACCTGAGATAAATGAACAAATTTTTAGAAACATACAATATTCCAAAATTGAATCAAGAGGAAGCACAAAGCCTGAATAGAAAGATCACGGCTAATGAAACTGAAGAAGGAATAAAAAACTCCTGGCACACAAAAGCCCTGGACCAGGTGGCTTTACAGGTGAATTTTACCAAATATTTAAGGAGGAATGAACTCCTATTCTTCTCAAACTATTCCAAAAAATCCAAGAAGAGGGAAGACTCCCAAACTCTTTTTATGAGGCTAGTATCATCCTAATTCTAAAACCAGGTAAAAACTCAAGAAAGAGGGAAAACTACAGGCTAATATCTCTACTGAACATACATGCTAAAATCCTCCACAAAATACTGGGAATCTGGATTCATAGAGATAATAAAACGATCATACACCATGATCCAGTGGTATTCATCCCAGAATTGCAAGGATGATAAAATATTTACAAATCAGTAAACGTAATACACCACATAAAATGAAGGACCACCTGATCATATCAAAGGTGCTTAAAAAGCATTTGATTAAATCCAACACCTATTTATGATAAAAAAAAAAAAGCCTCAGCAAGGTGGGAATAGAGGGAGATTATCACAACATAATAAAAGCCATATGAGAAACCTACAGACATTATACTCAACAGGCAATAATTAAAAGCTTTCCCCTTAAGATCAGGAACAAGGTAAGGGTGTCCGCTCTCACCACTCTTATTCAACATACTACTGGAAGTTCTAGACACAGTGATCAGAGAAGAAAAAAATAAATAAAAGGCATCCAAATTAGAATGGAAGAAGTAAAACTGTCATTGTCATTACTTACGGATGACTTGATAGTGTACATAGAAAATCCTATAGTCTCCACTCGACCTAATAAGTGAATTTGGCAAAACAGCAGGATACAAAGTCAATATTCAGAAATCAATGGCACTTTTATACACCAACAACAAAATATCAGAAACCATGAAAAAATACCATTTACTATATACAAAAAAGAATCAAGTACCTAGGGATAAATTTAACCAAGGAGGTAAAAGACCAGGATTTGGAAAAGTATAGAACACTGAAGAAAGGAATCGAGGAAGGTATAAATAAGTGGAAGCATATATCATGTTCATGGAATAGAAGAATTAACATCATTAAAATGTCCATACTTCCCAAAGCAATATATAGATTCAACACAATTCCTACTAAAATACCAATGGCATACTTCACAGATTAGAACAAATATTTCAAAAATTTATATGGAACCAGCCCTGGCTGGTGTAGCTCAGTGGATTGAGCGTGGGCCTGCGAACCAGAGGATCGAGGTTCGATTCCCAGTCAGGGCACATGCCTGGGTTGCAGGCCAGTTCCCAGCAGGGGACACACGAGAGGCAACCATACATTGATATTTCTCTCTCGCTCCCTCTCTCCTACCCTTCCCCTCTAAAGATAAATAAATAATCTAAAAAAATAAAAATAAATAAAATCTTTAAAAAAAAATTATATGGAACCAAAAAAGACCCTGAATAGCCTCAGCAATTTTGAGAAAGAAGAACAAAACAGGAAGAATCACAATACCCTGTATCAGACTATACTACAAGGCCACTGTAATCAAAACCATTTGATGCTGTCATAAAAACATACACATCGATCAATGGAACAGAATAGAGAGCCTAGAAATGAATCCAGGCTCTATGGTCAATTAATATTTGACAGAGGAGGCATGAGCATACAATGGATTAAAGATAGCCTCTTCAATAAATGGTGTTGGGAGAACTGGAATTGTATATGCAAAAGAAATGAAACTAGACCACCAACTTACATCATACATCAGATTAAACTCAAGATGGATAAAAGACTTAAATACCAGTCATGACACCATAAAAGTCCAAAAGGAAAACATAGGCATGAAGATTTCAGATATCCCATATAGCAATATTTTTGCTTATATATCTCCTAGAGAAGGGAAATAAAGGGGAAAATAAATAAACGAGACTACATAAAACTAAAAAATTTCTGCACAGTAAAGAAACCATCAGTAAAATGTAAACAGAACTGACCATATGAGAGAACATATTTGCCAATTATACATCAGACAAGGGTTTGATCTCCAAAATATATAAATAACTCATATGAATCAACACTAGGAATACTAACAATCCAATTAAAAAATGGCAAAGGACCTGAACAGACATTTCTCCAAGGAGGACATAGTGATGGCCCCATAGACATAAGAAGAGATGCTCCTTGCTAACATGTATCATTCATCGCCTCAAAGAGGTTATCTATTCAATAGCAGTAGCCTTTGCTTCTGACTCCTACGGGGCTGCTAAGGGATAGGTTCCTATTTTAGTATTTAATCTATTCCCTCATCTTCATTTTATGGGTTGGTTGAAAGCAGAAGCTCTGTCACTTTCTTTTAACTAAAAGGTCTCTGGTTATAACCGGAATACCATACGCATTAAGTAAAGATAAGGTCCCAACTGTTTCGTTTCTAAATGAACAAATAAGATCAAAGGTTTCAGGCAGCCATTTATAAGCACTTTTAGCAAATAACACATTGTCAGTGTAAAGAGTCTTCATTCCCAGCAAATGAAAAGCCAAATGGATAAGGTATTATAGGGTTCACCTGAGGCTTCTTGCACTTGACACTGCAGGGCTACCTAGTGTTTCTTTTATAATAAAGTTAGGAAATAGATTATTTTTTCTTGATTTCTGGAACAAAAGGGTAAAGATGAAATTTAAGGAAGGACTTCCTGATAATGAAAGGAACAAAGACAACAGGATAGGAAAGATTCTTCCCTGAGAGAGTTTAAATTTGGAAGATTTGTACAACGTTGCTATCTTAAGAAGGAGGAGGAGAAAAAGGAGGGGAAGAAGGAGGGAGAGAAGATGGAGGAGGAGGAGAAGGAGGAGAAGGAGACTGGCATGGACTTGGTGATGGAAGGATGAAACTTTCCCCTCAGCATCCCGAGAAGAGAATAGCGATCAAGAAGACACACCACTGGCCTCTCTCTAATCCCAACTGTCCTTTCCCTTAAGGGCATTGTCTTAAACAAACATTCTTATTTAACCTGTTCTGCTGACAGTGAAGTAAAAATAATAATAACTGTTCCGATGCGTCAGAAGATTGTTTGGAGATCAGTGATCAATGAACTGTTTGGGGACAACCTTTGCAAATTGTAGAGTACACTAAAATTGAAGGTGCTATGGTGGGGGAGGCAGAAAACTGTACTTGAACAACAATAAAAATGTTAAAAAATAAAATAAAGTAGACTTCCGGCCAAGATGGAGGCGTAGGCAGACACATTGTGCCTCCTCTCACAACCACAATTAAGGACAACAAATATTTAGAAACAAGAAAACAACCAGAACTTATAGAAAACTGAACTGTACGGAAGTCCAACAACCATTCATCCAGACTGGTAAGAGGGGCGGAGTCGCGGCAGGAGAAAGTGGAGGTGCGGCCCCAGGAACGCAAGCAGCGGCGGCTGGCGGTTCCCAGGTGCACAGGCCGCGGCTGGCGGACCCCGGGCACAGGGGGGCAGCTGTGCAGACCCAGTGAGGCTGCACAAGGCGGCTGGCTGACTGACCAGGTGGTCTCACATTCGAGCACGCAGACGGTCCAGGCGGAGGGGAAGGGGCGGAGGGGACTGAATCCAGGAGAGAGTGGAGCAGGCGCCATTGCTCCCTCTCAGGCCCCACCCCCACATACAGCGTCACAACCCAGAGACTGGGCTGCCCCACTCTTCACTACGTAACAGCACGCGCGCATGCGCAGATAATCCAGGTGAAGGGGAAGCAGCGGAAAGGGCCGGAGTCCAGGAGAGAGCGGAGCAGGCACCATTGCTCCTTCTCAAACCCCGCCCCAACCTAAAGCGTCACAACCCAGCGACTGGGCTGCCCCGCCCTGAGGAACACCTAAGGCTCCACCCCCTCACTACGTAATAGCCGCGACCAGACTAAAACCAAAACAACAACAACAACAACAGAAAAAAAAAAAAACACCAAAAATGGCTCAAACCGGAAAACAAATAAAAGCCCCAGAGCCAATTCCTCTAAGCAGTGAAGAGATAGCCAACCTGTCAGATGCACAGTTCAAAGCCCTGGTCATCAGGATGCTCACAGAATTGGTTGATTTTGCTCACAAACTAGATGAAAAAATGCAGGCTACAATCCGTGAAATGAAGGAAGATGCATGGGGAACTGATAGAGATGGAAGGAAAACTGGGACTCAAATCAATGGAGTGGACCAGAAGGAAGAAACTAACAACCAAACAGAAAACGAGGAAGAAACAAGAATTTAAAAAAATGAGGAGAGGCTTAGGAACCTCCGGGACATCGTTAAACGTCCCAACATCCGAATTATAGGGTTCCCAGAAGGGGAAGAAGAAGAGCAACAACTGGAAAACTTATTTGAACAAATAATGAAGGAGAACTTCCCCAATATGGCAAAGAAAATAGACTACCAGGATGTCCAGGAAGCTCAGAGAGTCCCAAAGAAGTTGGACCCAAGGAGGAACACACCAAGGCACATTGTAATTACATTAGCCAAGATTAAAATGAAGCAGAGAATTCTAGAAGCAGCAAGGGAGAAGGGGACAGTCACCTACAAAGGAGTTCCCATCAGACTGTCAGCTGATTTCTCAAAAGAGACCTTACAGGCAAGAAGGGGCTGGAAAGAAATATTTGAAATCTTGAAAAGCAGGGACCTACATCCAAGATTGCTCTATCCAGCGAAGCTGTCATTTAGAATGGAAGGGAAGATAAAGTGCTTCTCAGATAAGGTCAAGTTGAAGGAGTTCATCATCACCAAGCCCTTATTATATGAAATGTTAAAGGGACTTATCTAAGAAAAAGAAGATAAAACTATGACAGTGAAAAGACAAGAAACTCATAGCTATCAAGAACCACACCTAAAACAAAAGCAAACTAAGCAAACAGCTAGAACAGGAACAGAACCACAGAAATGGAGATCACATGGAGGGTTAGCAACAGGGGCGTGGGAGGAGGGGAGAGGGGGAAAAGGTACAGAGAATGAGTAGCATAGATAATGGGAAAAAATAGACAGGGGGAGGGCAAGAATAGTATGGGAAATGTAGAAGCTAGAAAACTTATGACCCATGGACATGAACTAAAGGGGGGAATGTGGGTGGGAGAGGGTGGGTAGGGTGGAGGGGAATGATGGGGGAGAAATGGGACAACTGTAATAGCATAATCAATAAAATATATTAAAAAATAAAATAAAATAAAGTAAATGGGAAAAAAAAAGAAGAGATGCTCAACATCACTCACCCTCAGAGAGATGCAGATTAAAACCACAATGAGATATCACTTCATACTGGTCAGAATGGCCATCATTAATAAATCAACAAACAACATTGCTAGCAGAGAAAAGGTAACCCTAGTGCAGTTTGGGTGGGAATGCAGACAGGTGCAGCTGCTGTGGAAAATAATATGGAATTTATCTGAAAAATTAAAAATGGAATTTTCTTTGGACCCACTGATTCTGCTACTGGTAATATATCTTAGGAATCCCAAAACACCAATTCAAAGAACTTACATGACCCTGTGTTCATAGCAGCGCTATTTACAATAGCCAACTGCTGGAAACAGCCTAAGTGCCCATCGGTAAATGAGTGGATCAAAAAACTGAGGTGCATTCATACAATGGAATACTACACAGAAGAAAGAAAAAGTGAACTTCTATCTTTTACAACAGCATGGATGTAACTGGAGAAATAAGCCAGTCAGTGAAAGACAAATACCATATGATCCCACCTATAAAAGGAATCTAATGAACAAAGTAAACTAATGACCAAAATACAACCACATGGAACAAACTGACAGTGACCAGAAGGAAGAGAAGAGGGGGATAATAGTGGAAAGAAGGGGAAGGGACTAAATAAAGAACATGTTTGAATGACCCATGGAAATGGACAACAGTGTGGGAATTGACTGTGGTGGTAGGTGTTGGTATGGGCATAGGAGAGAAAAGAGGAAAAATTAGAACAACCATAATAGAATAACAAACAACATGATTTAATTTTAAAAAGATAAACATATTTGAGTTATATCAAGTATTAACAAATTGCTTCCAAAGCAATATGTACCAATCATACTATTGTACAACCGAGAAAATAAAAGACATCAAAATCAGTGAATATTTGTGTATCTATTTTATTATTGAACATGGAAAAATACACAAAATTTTTGGAATATTATGCTTTATTATTTTAAGAAAGGTAAAAATGCAAATGAAATGCAAAACAAGACTTGTGTAGTTTATGGAGAAGGTGCTGTGATTGATTGAACATGTCAAAAGTGGTTTGCAAAGTGTCGTGCTGGAGATCTCTTGCTGGATGATGCTCCACAATCAGAGAGACCAGTTGAAGTTGATAATGATCAAATTGAGACATTAGTTCACAACAATCTACATTATACCATGTAGGAGATAGCCAGCATACCCAAAATATACAAATCAATAAAGTTATTGGTGAAAATGAAAAATATATCTTCCAGCCAAGATGGAGGTGTAGGTGGACACACTGTGCCTCCTCTCATAACCAAAATTAAGGACAACAAAGATTTAGAAACAAGAAAAGAACCAGAACTTATAGAAAATTGAACTGTATGGAAGTCCAACAACCATTCATCCAGACTGGTAAGAGGCGTGGGGTCGCAGCAGGAAAAAGTGGAGGTGCGGACTCAGGCACACAGGCAGCAGTGGCTGGCAGTTCCCAGGCATGCAGGTGGTGGCTAGCAGACCCCAGGTGCACAGGTGGCAGCTAGCAGACCACGGGCACGGGGTGGAAACTGTGCAGACCCAGTAAGGCCACACAAGGCGGTGGCTGACCAGGTGGTCCCACATTCCCACGCAGATAACCCAAGTGAAGGGGAAGCGGCAGAAGGGACTGGAATCCAAAAGAGAGCAGAGCAGGTGCCATTGTTCCCTCTCGGACCCCGCCCCCATATACAGCATCGCAACTCAGCCACTGGCCTGCTCTGCACTGGTGAACAGCTAAGGCTCCAACCCTCGCTACGTAACAGCCACGACCAGACCAAAAGAAAACAAACAAACAAATAACAAGAACAACAAAACCCCACCAAAAATGGCTCAAACTAGAGAACAAATCAAAGCCCCAGAGCCCATTCCTCTAAGCGATGAAGAGATAGCCAAACTATCAGATGCACAGTTCAAAGCCCTGCTGATCAGGATGTTCACAGAATTGGTTGATTTTGCTCACAAATTAGATGAAAAAATGCAGGCTACAATAGGTGAAATGAAGGAAAATGCATGGGGAACCGAGATGGGAGAAAAACTGGAACTCAAATCAATGGAGTGGACCAAAAGGAAGAAACAAACACCAAACAGAAAACAAGGAAGAAACAAGAATTCAAAAAAGTAAGGAGAGGCTTAGGAACCTCCAGGACATCTTTAAATATCCCAACATCCGAATTATAAGGGTCCCAGAAGGGGAAGAAGAAGAGCAACAGGTGGAAAACTTATTTTAACAAATAATAAAGGAGAACTTCCCCAATCTGGCAAAGGAAATAGACTTCCAGGAAATCCAGGAAGCTCAGAGAGTCCCAAAGAAGTTGGACCCAAGGAGGAACATACCAAGGCACATCGTAATTACATTAGCCAAGATAAAAATGAAGGAGAGAATTCTAGAAGCAGCAAGGGAGAAGGGGACAGTCACCTACAAAGGAGTTCCCATCAGACTGTCAGCTGATTTCTCAAAAGAGACCTTGCAGGCAAGAAGGGGCTGGAAAGAAGTATTCCAAATCATGAAAGGCAAGGACCTACATGCAAGATTGCTCTATCCAGTGAAGTTCTCATTTAGAATGGAAGGGAAGATAAAGTGCTTCTCAGATAAGGTCAAGTTCAAGGAGTTCATCATCACCAAGCCCTTATTTTTTTCAGCATTCCATCTTTTTTTTAATTGTTGATCTTGTACAGTTTTCTGTCTTTTACTCCCATCCCAACCCACCACCCCAGCCCTCCCCACCTCCCTCCCATTTCTTCCCCCCCATACTTTTTGTCCATGTGTCCTTTATACTTGTTTCTGTAAACAAAGCCCTTAGTATATGAAATGTTAAAGGGACGTATCTAAGAAAGAGAAGATAAAAAATAGGACAGTAAAAAGACAACAAACTCACAGATATTAACAACCACACCTAAAAGAAAAGCAAACTAAGCAAACATCTAGAACAGGAACAGAACCACAGAAATGGAGATCACATGGAGGGTTAGCAACAGGGGAGTGGGAGGAGGAGAGAGGGGGAAAAGGTACAGAGAATAAGTAGCATAGACAGTGGGTAGAAAATAGACAGGGGGAGGGCAAGAATAGTGTGGGAAATGTAGAAGCTAAAGAACTTATGACACATGGACATGAACTAAAGGGGGAATGTGGGTGGGAGGGGTTGTGCAGGGTTGAGGGGATTGATGGGGGAGAAATGGGACAACTGTAATAGCATAATCAATAAAATATATTTAAAAAATAAAATAAAATAACAAAAAAAGAAAAATGTTTCTTTTATTTTACAGAGAAAAATCCAGACTTTTTGGCCAATCCAAAATTTGTGTGAAAAAATGGAATTGTACATGGATGACATTGTACAAAGAAAGAAGAGGTCCTAGGACAAAGGCCTGAGGAACACCCACATTAAACACCTGAGCAGAGAATATAAGACACAAACTGTATGAATACAAAGGAGAATTGGACAAAGACTTTGCTTACAATTTAGCTTAGAGGAATACAGTTAGTAAGTTCTATAGGTCTGGTACTAGCCCAGATACAATATTTTTAAAATAGACACATGCTTTTTCACCTACCCACTTCCAATAACCTCCCTTCTGGTGACTACCAATTTGTTCTCTGTGTTAATCAGTTTATTTCTGTTTTGTTTGTTCATTTATTTGTTTTTTGTAGATTTCACATATAAGTAAAAGCATATGTTATATGCCTTTATCTGACATGTCACTTAGCATAATACACTCTAGATGTATCCATGTTGTCATAAATGGAAATATTTCATTCTTTTTTATGGCTGAGTAATATCCCCTTGTATATAAGGTGAAAGGGACTAGGAAGTACAAATGGCCTTTATGAAAATAGTCATCAGGATATAAAGTACAGCATCATAAATATAGTCAATAATATTATAATAACTACATATGGTGTCAGACGGGTACTAGACTTATTGGGGTATCACTTCATAAGGTATATAAATGTATAATCACTAATGTAATATTTTATATCAACTACAATTGGGAAATAAATTAATTTAAAATAAAACATAAAAAGTAAAAAATACTCATATGCTGCCTTGCATGGCTCTCCAAATATTCTATGGGCATTAGTCTTCTCTCTCCCAAGACTGTAAATGACTCTAGTACAGGGAGTTGAAGAAAAGCTTGCATCTTTGGGAATACATGGAATTCACATTTTAAGCCTTCCCTAAAATACCCAGGGTCAGCCTTTTTGACAGGCAGTACATGCAAACTAGGCACTGATAGAGTATCAACACTGAGGAAGCAGTTCTGGAAACCAAGAAGTAGAAGGCTGGGGACAGGTTACTGCCCAAGCCAATAGATACATTGTGTAACTGGACCTAAATCAAGTTGTCAGACAGACAAATGGGCTGACCAGGAGCTTCTATGTGTGCAGTTTTCACTTCCCAGCTACATCAACTTCTCCTTCCCTGAGTTCCAAAGATTAGGCCCTGGCAACCTTGAGATTTCGCAGACCATCACCACTTTGTCGTTACACACTGTGCACAAGGCCAAGATTCAGTAAATATTTAGTAGATTAATAAATTCAATGAATAGATTTAAATACTCAGGGTAGTCTAAAAAGAGGAGGAGAATCTATTTTTCCTAGTGGCAAGGTTTCTCCTTCAGAATTAAGCAAATTGTCCACTTAAACTTTTAGTGTTAATACTATTGGCAAGTGTAAAGGTTGTTAGGAAATACACATGGGTGCTTTCCCTTTTTTAAATTTTTCAATTACAGCCTATATTCAATATTATTATGTATTAGATTCAGGTATCCAGCATAATAGTTACATAATCATATACTTTACAAAGTAGCCCCCAATTTTTGGAGTACCCACGTTCCCTAATACACAGTTATTACAATATTATTGACTATTCTCTATTCTCTTGTGGCTTTATTTTCCCATTTTGTCTTACCTTTGTCCATGTGCTTTGTCATATTTTGCCAGATTGTACACATCTTTTTATAAAGAGATCTCTTGTCTATATTCCCAGAGGCTAGCACTGTGCCTGATAATTAGGAGGTGGTTGAATTGGTCAGGGTTCTCCAGAAAAACAGAACTAACTGTGTGTGTGTGTGTGTGTGTGTGAGAGAGAGAGAGAGGGGGGGGGGGGAGAGAGAGAGAGGGAGAGAGAGAGAGAGAGGGAGATTATTTATCTACATATTTATTTTTTTAAAATAATTCACTCAACATTGAAGCGAGACAGAGACATCAATCGGTTGCTTCTCTCAGGCACCCCAACTGGGAACTAAACCTACAACCCAGGTATGTGCCCCCAGCTAGGAAATGAGTTTGTGACCCTTTGCTTTGTGGGAGGATGCCCAATCAACTGAGCTAGAACAGTCAGGGAAAGAACATACACTTTTTTTTCCTATTTTATTTTATTTTTTTATTTTATTTATTTTATTTTATTTTATTTTATTTTATTTTATTTTTTAATCAGTATTTTTTAATTGTTGATATTGTACAGTTTTCTGTCTTTTACCCCACCCCCAGCCCACCACCCCAGCCCTCCCCACCTTCCTCCCATTTCCATCCCCCATAGATTTTGTCCGTGTGTCCTTTATACTTATTGCTCTAAACCATTCTCCTTTTCCCCTAAAATTCCCTCCCCTCCCCCTCTGGTCACTGTCAGACTGTTCTCAAATTCAATGTCATTGTCTATATTATGCTTGTTTGTTTGTTTTGTTGATTAGGTTCCTGTTAAAGGTGAGATCATATGGTATTTGTCTTTCACTGCCTGGCTTATTTCGCTTAGCATAATGCTCTCCAATTCCATCCATGCTGTCGCAAAGGGTAGGAGCTCCTTCTTTCTTTCTGCTGCATAGAATTCCATTGTGTAAATGTACCAAAGTTTTTTGATCCATTCATTAACTGATGGGCACCTAGGTTGCTTCCAGCATACACTTTTAACTACTACCTTGAATTGCCTCTTCTTGAAAAATATTTCTAAAAGAACACACAGGTGGAAAGAAGGGGCAAGGACTAGACAAAGAACATGTATGCCTGATCTACGGACATGGACAACAGTGTGGGGATTGACTGTGGGAGCAGGAGGTGGGACAGGTGGGGGAGAGCAAAGGGGAGGAAATTGGGACAACTGTAATAGAATAACAATAAAAATAATTTGAAAAACACACAAAGGGTTTAACATTTTAAGAAAGCTTTTCCACTAGAATAATTACAGTGTATGTGTGTGCATATATGCATATATACATACAATTTAATTAATTAAAAACATAAGGGGTTAAGGAACCAGAGTAGCTCATTTTTTTTTCTGTAAATTTGGATCATCTCTTGAGTTTTATAAGGAGAAGGGGCAAGGACAAGTAGCAAAGACAATGAGAGGGCTGCTATTTCTCTACTATCTGTATGTTGACTATACATTATATTTATTTACCATGAGACTTACAGAGGCTATTCCTAGTAGCTGCCATTTATCTAATGCTGTCTATGTACCAGGCACTGTGATAGGTGATTTATGTGCTTTATGTCATGTAATCCCCCATACAACCCTATTCAGCACATGAGAGACCTGAGGTTCAGAGGTTATTTCACACACTCGAGATCATGAAGCTAGTAAGTAGCACAACCAGGATTCAACTCAAATTTCAAACCCTTTGTTTTTAACAAGTATGCTAGACTTTCATGAAAAAACATGGCATTTTTCAATAAATTTAAGATATAATTGCCATATGGCACAGAAATTTCTTTCCTAGTTAATACCCAGAAGAATTGAAAACAAGTGTTGAAACAAAATCTCACACACCAATGTTCATAGAAGCTCTAGTCACAATAGCCAAAAGGTGAAAACAACACAAATGTCTATCAATAGATGAATTAATAAAAATATAGTATAAATCTATATAATGGAATGTAATCCAGCCATATAAAGCAATGGAAATTTTGATATATACCAAAACAGGTAAATCTTAAAAATATTATGCTAAGTGAAAGAAGCCAGACCCACAAGGCTACACATTATATTATTCCATTTATATGAAATATTCACAATAGGCAAATTTGTAGATACAGAAAGAGTTTAGTGGTTGCCAGGGGCTGGGAAGAGGGAGGAATGGGGAATGAGTGCTTAATGGGTATGAGGTTCCCATTTAGTACGATGAACAGTTCTGGAACTGGATAGTTGTGATGGTATACAATATTGTGAATGTACTTAAATGCCACTTAATTGTACACTTTAAAATGGTTGAAATGGTAAATTTTGTATGAATTTTACAACAATAAAAACAATGAATCCACTAGTTTAATAGGCATTGATTGCCTAACTTTGTGGGTGTTGCTCTTTAAAACATGTATGAGTGTCTCCTCTCTGATGGCCCATATACACTCTAGGCTCATCTCCCCCTCTCTGCCATAACTCCTACTGTCTCTTCACTATTCTTCCTTGGACCTGGAGTCTCTTCCATCCTTGCTACCAATATAAATTTTAGACATCCTTAAGAGTTCAGCCTATCCATGAAGCCTTCCCTGATTATTTGTATTCTGCTTCTATTCATGAAACCCAGAATGATCTAAGTAGGCCCAATTTATTTTTTAAATCGACATTAAAAATAACACTAAAAGTTAACATTACACAACTATTTCTAAAACAATGTCTTGGTTTTCATGACAATGTCCTTTCTATTAACACCTCAGTGTCTCCTACAGCATTTAGAGTTGTCACATGAGTTAGCATATTATTTTATATGAATATATATATTCTAGGAAGGGTTCCTGGAAGTTAGCCTTATTTCTCCAGTAAGACAGTAACTTCTTGATGATAATGCCTATTCTTTATACACCTTTGAATCACCCAACATGTGTTTGCACATAATAGATGCCCAATAAATTATTATGATGAATGATCTGCAAATTTTTACAACCTGCCGCAAACTCATTGTTGACATGTAAAATAGGAGAGTATAACTCATTACATCATCGGAAAGGAAACATCTATTTATTCTACTGTATTTTATTTTCTAACAAATTAAAATCAGATGAGCTCTTGCCTGCAAAGCAAGTAGCAAACAGACACTTTCCAAAAAGAGGCAACTCAATGTAGTAATTAAGAGCTTATGTTCTGAATCAGAACACAATGTGAGTAAATTCCAATTCTGTCTTTATTATCTGTGTAGTTGTGGGCAAGTTACCTTACTTCCCTGAGCCTTATTATCCTCATCTGTAAACACGGGATATTTATTTATTTTTAATATATTTTATTGATTGTGCTATTACACTTATCCTATTTCTCCCCCATCATTCCTCTCTACCCTGCACACTCCCTCCCACCCACATTCCCCCCTTTAGTCATGTTCATGTGTCATAAGTTCTTTAGCTTCTACTTTTCCCACACTATTCTTGTCCTCCCCCTGTCTATTTTCTACCCACCATCTATGCTACTTATTCTCTGTACCTTTTCCCCCCTCTCTCCTCCTCCCACTCCCCTGTTGCTAACCCTCCATGTGATCTCCATTTCTGTGGTTCTGTTCCTGTTCTAGCTGTTTGCTTAGTTTGCTTTTGTTTTAGGTGTGGTTCTTAATAGCTGTGAGTTTGCTATCTTTTTACTGTCCTTTTTTTAATCTTCTTTTTCTTAGATAAGTCCCTTTAACATTTTATATAATAAGGGCTTGGTGATTATGAACTCCTTGTTTTGAACTTGACCTTATCTGAGAAGCACTTTATCTTCCCTTCCATTCTAAATGACAGCTTCGCTGGATAGAGCAATCTTGGATGTAGGTCTTTGCCTTTCAAGACTAAAAATACTTCTTTCCAGCCCCTTCTTGCCTGCAAGGTCTCTTTTGAGAAATCCACTGACAGTCTGATGGGAACTCCTTTGTAGGTGACTGTCCCCTTATCCCTTGCTGCTTCTAGAATTCTCTCCTTCATTTTTATCTTGGCTAATGTAATTACGATGTGCCTTGGTGTGTTCCTCCTTGGGTCCAACTTCTTTGGGACTCTCTGAGCTTCCTGGACTTCCTGGTAGTCTATTTCCTTTGCCAGATTGGGGAAGTTCTCCTTTATTATTTGTTCAAATGAGTTTTCCACTTGTTGCTCTTCTTCTTCCCCTTCTGGTGCCCCTATAATTCAGATGTTGGGACGTTTAAAGATGTCCTGGAGGTTCCTAAGCCTCTCCTTACTTTTTTGAATTATTTTTTCTTCATTCTTTTCTGTTTGGTTGTTTGTTTCTTTCTTCCTTTTGGTCCACTCCATTGATTTGAGTTCCAGTTTTCCTCCCATCACTATTGGCTCCCTGTGCATTTTCCTTCATTTTACTTATTGTAGCCTTCATTTTTTCATCTAATTTGTGAGCAAAATCAACCAATTCTGTGAGCATCCTGATTGCCAGTGCTTTGAACTGTGCATATGATAGGTTGACTATCTCCTGGTTGCTTAGATAAATGGGCTCTGGGGCTTTGATCTGTTCTCTCGCTTGAGCCATTTTTTGTTTTCTTTTCTTCCTCCCTTTCTTTTCTTTTCTTTCTTTCTTTCTTTCTTTCTTTCTTTCTTTCTTTCTTTCTTTCTTTCTTTCTTTCTTTCTTTCTTTCGTCTTTCTTTGGCTGGTCACAGCTGTTATGTAGTGGGGGTGGAACCTTAGGTGTTCCCCAGGGTGGGGCAGCCAAGTTCCTGGGTTGTGAAGCTGTATGTGGGGGCTGGGTTAGAGAGGGAACAATGGTGCTTGCTCTGCTCTCTCTCAGACTCCAGTCCCTTCTGCCGCTTTCCCCAAGCAAATTGGGCCCTTCTGGTGCTGATTTCCTTGTGGGTGGGCTTGTGTACATTCTAGGATCCCATGGGTCTCTCCAACAAACTCTCCTGTGAGGCTGGGGGTTTCTCCTGGCACTTCAATTCCCACAAGTGTTTTCAATCAGTGTTTTTAGGTTTTATTTCCTGGAACTGTGGCCCTGAGTTACGAGGTCTGTCTCAGTCCCTGTTTTTGCCTGGATTATCTGCACATGAATGTTGGACCGCCTGGTGAGCCAGCCGCCTCGTGTGGCCTCACTGGGTCTGCCCATTGCCACCCCATACCTGGGGTCCACTAGCTGCCAAATATGGGATATTTATAATAGTAGCTTCCCTTGTCTTTTTTGTTGTGAATATTAAATGAGATAATACAAGCATAGGGCCAGACATATAACAGCACATATATGTTAATGCTTATGATTATCGATTGCTTTTTCAAAATTTATTTCTAAGTAACCAGTTTATTCATTGAACTAGGTTTCAGGGAATCATTCAGCCTAGTTGTCTGTAGTATAGTGGCTTCAACCATTGGGTCATAATGGTGGCATCAGGACCCAGAGATATACATTAGGAAGGTTCAATAATCAAATCCAGGAAAATATAGCCTGATGCTGTGATACTGTAATTATAACCTAATAAGTTCAATTAACTGTGCCAGCTAGATACCTTTTGGAATAACTGCAGTATTCCTAAGCCTGAGAACAAAAGTGGGACTTCAAAGAAGGGCTAGTTTCAATCCTGGCAGATGAACAAAGGATCTGCATGTGGCTTACCAGCTGATAATAGAGAAATCAATGAACAGGAATGAGATGGCATTCCCAGTGTTTAACCACAAGAATAATCCTTTTAATTCCCTAAACTTTATTCATTTCTTGGACACATGGCTATTCAACAATTGTCTTCAAACATCTGATTGCCTATCCATGCCAAGACAACTGCCCATGTTTCAGTAGACTGGCTCACACCTGGGCACGAGGATTTGAGGCTAAAGACTGAAGTTACATGAGGTAGAAAGAAGTAAGGAGTCAGAGAAATGGCCCAGGGAACTGAAAAGCTGTGATCTTTGCAACAAATTAGCAATTCACACACACAGCTCTTTCAGACTGGTCTATCTTAGGAATCCAAACTTGTGTCAGCATTGCTAGAGGGTATAGAAAGCCATTGGGAAAGATCTGGGATTGTAAACCACTGTTGGTAACAAAAAGATGTCTCCTTGAGTTTTTTCTCCCTTTTTTTGATCAATCCCTCCACTACCCCACCCAGCCTCCCAATCCCCACCTCTGACAGCTGTCAGCCTGCTCTCTATCATGAGTCTGTCTCTATTTTGCTTCTTAGTTCATTTCGTTCATCAGACTCCACAGATGAGTGAAATAATATAGTACTTGCCTTTCTCTAACTGGCTTATTTCACTTAGCATAATGTTTTCCAGGTCCATCCACGCTGTCACAAAGGGTAAGAACTCCTTCATTTTTTATGGCAGAATACTATTCCATTGTGTAATGTACCAGAAGCTTTTTTTAATCCACTTGAAACAGTGTGCAGTCAAGAGGGGGGTCCCAAAAATAGTGATTTGGAATGGGGCCCAAAACTCAAGGTGTCCAGGAAATATTAGGATGTCCTCCCCCCTTCCCCCCTCAGGTGTGGGTTGGGGGAAGGGACAAATGAAGCTGGGCCATTGAGAGCTGTTTTGCATAGTAACAGTTTTGCAGCTAACCTCTGGCATGGTCATTTAACACATCTATAACCTTTAACTGATTTCATAGGTATGTTGAATAGCTGTGGCCATGCTTTGAGCCAGGGAGAAGGGAGCAACTTCCACCCAAGATGTAACTGGGAGGCAATTCCCCCTGTTTACAGCGCCTGCGTGAGAGCTTGAAGATGATTGGCTCCATGCCATGGGGCCATGCCTGCCCAGACTCACTATGACAGCCCAGTAAAGCTGGAAGGGTATGGGAGTGCTGGCAAGTGTAGCTGATTGTGGGAGGAGTCAGAAATGGGGTTGCAGAGGAAGATTGGTGGGGATTTAAACCCAGATGTGGCAGCCATTAAAGAGAGAACCACGTAGCTTTGGCCAGAGTGGAGACCACCCCCTGCCCGCAGCTTTGCCGGGGGAGCCACGTGGCTTTGGCAGAGAGAGCCATGTGGTTTTGCCAGAGTGCAGACCCCTGCAGCTTTGGTAGAAGAGGACCATGCGGCTTTGAGGTGGTCCCTTTGGCTGCATGGCCTGGGAAGCAGGAGAGACTTCACCTGGAAGAAGGGTGAACGAACTCTTGCCAGCAGCCCATGAGAAGGTGCCACATGGCTTTGGATTAATCAGAGATCCTGCCTGGACGATGACACAGCTGATGGTGTCAGGAGCCTGGATCCTGGAAGTTTGCTTCTTTTCCCGAGTTATGGTACCCTGAATTAGGGACAGGGGGAGAAGGAAGGACTGTGGGCATCTGTGGGTATCCTAAAGGACTTTGATATTTTAATGAAGACATTAGGTCACTACTTTAAGTTTATATAGCATTAAATAAACATTCCCTTTCCTTTTAACAAATCTCTGGCATTGAGAGATGTCTTTCCTAAGGCGGCGGGCATAACAAACCTGGGGGGTCCTTTTGGTAATTGTATATCGTCGTCACCCATATCTTCGTCCCCCTTGGCCCTGTGGTCCCTGTTCTGTAACACACTCATCTACTGTGGGATACTTGGGCTGTTTTGAAAGTTTGGCTATTGTAAATAATGCTACAATGAACTTACAGGTGTGTGTATTCTTTTGAATTAGTATTTTGTAGTTCTTTGGATAAATTCCCAGAAATGGAATAATACAATGTACAGGTGTTGTGTTGCAGAATTGTGTACCTGAAATCTGTAAAATTTTGTTAATTAGTGTCACCCTAATAAATTCAATAAAAAGGAAAAATAAAAATAAAAAATAAAATAAATGTCTCTGATTTTCCACTCATACTCAACTTCCCCTATAGCCTCATACATGTCCCCTCCCTTCCAAAAATGTTGGGAATCAGAATTCTTAAATCACTGCCTCTGACTTGGGAAGGTAATGGAATTGAGGGTAAGAGCTACAAAATCTATGAAGAAAACCAGGAGTGGACAATGCAGCAGCACAGAGAGCTTCACAGAAACCTGGGGTTAGAACTGTACTTTCTGTCTAAAGCAGACCCATGGCTTTTAAATCCCACATCACATTCCTGCTATGTCATTTTAATTTATAAGAAGAACTATACAATTAACTAAAAACCAATATTAAGACCTGTATAATGTCACCTCTCGTTGTACTCTGTCTCCACCTGACCATTGTTCTTCTCATCCCCCTTTCCTTTTTGATCTGTTCTTCTTGTACCACATGCTCACTCCCTGGTCTCTGACTCTTCCCAGAGTAATTAACATCTCAAAAATGCAGTTCTTAGCAGCCTAGTCCAGGCCCTGCCCTCCCTCACCCGTCCAAATGTTCACAGCTACTTAAAGTGGAAGCCAAATCCTAATCTTCCTCCACATTTTTACAGATAACCTTCTAACCATAGCTTTCACTAAAAGTAGACAGGTCTCTCGTGTGTGATGGCAATCTACATTGGCTATCATACACAAGAGACCTGTCTACTTTTAGTGAAAGCTATGGTTGGAAATAAATAGATTTTTTTCCCAATTAATGAAGCAATATGAATTTATTTTCACGAGCTCAAGTTCATATTTTACATTAAGACTCACTCTTTTTGCTGTACAGTCCTATGGGTTTTGATGAATTCATAATGTAATTTATTCACCATTACAATTGTAATCCAGAATAGTGTTACTGCCCAAATTCCCTACACTTCACCTATTTATTTCCTCCATACCCTCCCTCTGCTTCCTTCTTGAATTCTTGGAAATTACTGATCTTTTCATTATCTCCATAGTTTTCCCTTTTCCAGAATGTTGTATAGTAGTAAACAGTATATGTTCTTTTCTTGTCATACAGCCTTATTTTATTTAGCAAAATGTATTTAATATTCCTCCATGTCTTTTTGTTGCTTCATAGCTTATACCTTTATTTCCAGACAATATTCTTTGTATAATGCATCATAGTTTGTTTATCAATTTTCCTATTGAAGGACATCTTGGCTGCCTCCAAGTTTTGAAAATTATGAATACAGCTGCTGTAAACATTTGTGTACAGATTTTTTAGTGTACTTAAGTTTTCAACTCATTTGGGTAAATATTAAGGAGTGCAATCATTGGATCATATGATAAGCCCATGTCTAGCTTTGTAGTAAAATAAAAGAACCCAGAATAAATCCATGGATATATAATCACATGATATTTCATAAAGAAGCAAAGTTAATTCAGTGGAAAAAGATATTTTTCAAAAATAGTTCTGAAACAATTGGACATCCATATGTCAAAAAAGAATCTCAACATACAACCTAACTTTTCACAAAAATTAACCTAAAATAGATCATAGACCTAAATGTAAAACTATAAACCTACTAGAAGATAACATAAGAGAAATAATAGGGACAGTGGGCTTGGCGATGAATTTTCAGAGGTAACATCAAAAGCACTATCCATGAATGAAAATATGATCAGTTACACTTCATTAAAATTAAAAGCTTCTTCTTTGTGAAAGACATTGTTACAAGAATAAAAAGATAAACCACAAATTGGGAGAAAATATTTGCAAAACAGATAACAAATAAAGGGCTGTTATGTAAAATATACAAAGAATTCTTAAAACTTAGCAATAAAAAATGAACAATCCAATTAAAAATGAGTGAAAAAAGCCCTAAATAGATATCTGACTAAAGAGGACATACAGATGGCAAAGAAGCATATAAAAATATTTTCTGTATCATACATCAGTAAGGAATTACAAATTCAAACAACAAAGATACCACTAAACAACTATTAGAATAGCCAAAATCCAAAACACTGACAGCACCAAATGCTGGTGAAGGAGTAGAGCTACGGAATCTCTCTTTTATTGCTGGTGGTAAGGCAAAATGGGATGGTCACTTCAGAAGGAAGTTTGGTATTTACTGGAAATGAATAGATTTTGATCTCAAAGCCAGGAGCAGAGGCTTCAGAGACCTACATATTTTCCACAGCCTCTGTCTTGAATTGCTCTCTTCAACCTGCCTTGCACTCCACCTCTTGGCCTCCTTTTAATCTTTTTGGCTTCTGACCTCATGATTCATTTTACCCACTCAAAGTCATGCCTTGGATCTGATTCTTGCTACAGCTTCTCTGTTTTTGAGCTATCTGATTTCCTCCATAATAATGATTCCAACTCCTTCTCCTGCTATGCTGCAGTTGACTGCCCTGGATAAACACCCTATTCAATTCCCCTCCAAACTCATGCACAGGACCTTGAAACTCTGCTCAAATTTTACCTGCTCTAAACTTGTTCTACTATTATTCCTGGACCTCATTTGACACTTACTATATACAGAGTTGTAATGCAATATTTTGATATTCATTTATTCCATAGATATTAAGTGCTTCTTATATTCATGATACAGTGGGAACATGTAAATAAGTTCATTCTCCAAGAGAACATTGTATAATTCAATAGAACTTTCTGCAATGCTGGACATGCTCTATATCTGGGTCATTCGATTCAGTGGCCACTAACTATATGTGCCTATTAAGCACCTCAAAATTGGCTAGTTTTACTGAGGAACAGATATTTGAATTTTACTCAATTTCGATTCATTAAAATTTAAATAGCCACATATGATTAATGGCTACCCTACCTGAACAGTGTAGATCTAGTGTATATATCTAGGAATTGATTGCTTGGGTTCAAGAGTATGTATATTTTCCGTTTTACTGGACATTGCCAAATATTTTCCAAAATGGTTGTCCCAAAAATGGAAAAGTAACTTAAACATTTAACAAGAGACAAAAAGATAAACACATTATGGGTATATACATAAGATGAAATACTACATAACAGTTATAATGAAAGAAACAGACCTATAATATAGATGACTCTTAAGACAATGTTGAATGGACACAGCAATCTGTAGAATGTAGTGTCTCATATCATTTACATTAAATTTATGAACATGTAAAACAATACTCTGTGTTTTTGAGGAATGTAGTGAAAGTATAAAGACAATCATCAGAATGACCAGTATGTAAAATAGTTCATTAAAAAATAAAGTTTAAAAAAGAGTCAGAAGATGGTGGAGAGGTAGGTAGGAGTGGAGTCCAATTCTCCCTGTGCCCAAATGGAACACCTAGCAGATCTTCTGAAGAACAGAGTGAACAGCCAATAGAATCCCAGTTTATATGAAGTTTGGAGGCAAAAATTTGCACAGGGCATTGAAAAACAGATGGTGAGGAGATTGCACCAGGATGGTAAGGTCCCTGGGATCTGTGTGGGGACCAAGGCTGCTGAGGCCCCCAGCCCAACACCTGCTTCAGGATATGGGGAGGAGAGTTAGAGCACCAGCTCCCTCCCATACCAGACCAGAGAGGGCAACACAGCACCAGGAGGGACCTGGATGCTGGAAGTCACTGGGGGGAATAGAGACAAAGTGGGAGACACACAGAGGCAGTACACATCTGCTAGGACTGTGGATGCTGGCACCAGAGAAATTGGGGTGCCAGGCAACACCTGGAAAAGGGAGGAGTTGGGCCATGTCTGACCCTGACTTGGATATTCTCCGGACTGGTTGGGAAGTTGGACTGTGTGAAAAGCCATGTGCTGGTTAAGAATGGTGGGAAGCTGCTTTGTAAGGAACTCTCCAGCAGTTGCTGGCTTACCCCAAGGGTGATTTTAGCTGAGCACTACCAGAGACTAAGTAGTTGAGCAGAACCATGAGCCCCACTTTTCTCTCACTGCATTCCCAGAGACTGAGTAGCTGAGCAGAATTGTGCCCCCTCTTGTCTCACACTGTGTGCCCAGAGGCTGAGTAGCTGAACAGAAACAAATGCCCAACTTGTCAGGGGCTCTGCACCTGAGATTGACTCATGCTGTGAGTAGCTGAGTGGCTGATTTGAGCCTGGCAGGTGAAAGAGAACCTGGGTCTGAGGCTGGGAAACTGAATATTGCAACCCAGACTGGTCTCCATCCTCTCAAAACCATAGAAAGGGAAAAAAGTGAAGCCCAGCCCCCATCTTCCTGTGGTATCCAGGAAGACCAGCAGAACTCACTGAACAGGTTTAAAGTCTACAGGAGGCTTATTATTATTTTTTGTTTTGTTTTGGATCCTCTCCTCCTTCCCCTTTTTTTTCTTCCCTGCAAGTGAGACAATAAGATGTTGAGTTACAAAGGGTCTAGAGACAGATCAAAAGAGGGAGCATAAGGCTAACTCCCACAACTGAGAAACTAAGACAAATTTCACTTTCTGTCCCATAGAGCTGGCATTTTATTGTTTATGAGTATTATTATTATTTTGTCATTATTTTTGCCAGTTTTATTTTATTAGTATATTTTTATTTCTCTTTCTTATATTTAGTTTTCCTCATTTTATTTCACTGTTTACTTGCATTGCATGACTGGTTTTTCTTATTCTCTCTTTATTGTATTTTAATTTTCCTTCTTTCACTTCACCCATGTTCCAATAACATATAACTCTTGATCAGGTACTTTCTATTCTGGTTATCCAAATCATATATTTCTTGTCATATTATTGTTGTTCCAGTACTATTGTAAATAATTGTTGTTCTATACAATTGTACATACTATACAGCAATGCTCCATGATCTTAGCCCACCACACTTTAATCATGAGCATTATTATTATTGTGGTTAACTCTATTCTCGCTCACACTACACCTACTTTCTATCCTTGACTCTCACTATATCTCATCATCAAACCTTGCACAGGTTCTCTGTCTTCTGTATTCAGCTCACAATTCTCCTCCCCTCTAACAAGAGTCTTATCTCTTACATCTTTCATAAAAAGTGGCTAGTTGGATGAAATATCACAGTTAACACTAGAGTTATCCAAAGAATTTCCTATCTCTTTTCTACTTGCTGATACTTTAACTCCCATAAAATACTTTCCCATGGTCTTAATCCATTTTGCCTACCCCCTGCCACTGATCATATACAAGAATAGATGGGAGATATGACCATCAGTATACGTGCAGGAGGAGAGAAACCACCAACAAAGGAACCACCAAAAGGTAAAAATCCAAGTACAACAAGAGAGCCCTCACAAACAGAACAAAGGGAAAATGAAGACCATCCAGACAAGATCAAAGAGACCACACTACTGAACCTCGCAGAATTCATACCATAAAAGTTCAACCCTACAAAGACAGCTAGCAAAGGGAAACATCAGGAAGTGCACAAACAAACAAAAAGAGTCACCCAAAATGGGGATACAAAAAAAGAACATGGAATCAAAAGGAATGAAAGACACCCCACTACAAGATATAAATGAAATTGAGGTAACCAGACTATCAGGTAAAGGATTAAAAATAATGGTTATAAACATGCTCAAGGAACTCACAGACAACTCCAAGGAACTGAGTAAGAACTACATCAGCATGAAAAAGGAAATACAAGCTATAAACAAAACCAGGAAGAAATGAACAATAAAATCTCAGATATAAAAAACATACTAGGAGGAATTACAAGCAGGCTGTATGAAGCAGAGAATCAAATCAGTGAGTTGGAGGACAAGGTAAAAAAAAAAAACCCAACCAGATAGAGCAAAAAAAGAAAAAGATATTCAGAAAGAACAAAGAGAACGTAAGGAAACTGCAAGTCACCATGAAACATAATAATATCTTTATAATAGGGATACCAGAAGGAGAAGAAGAGCAAGAGATAGAAAATCTATTTGAAAAATAATGAAGGGAAACTTCCCAAATTTGATGAGAGAAAAAGTCAGACAAATCCAGGAAACACAGAGAGACCCAATGAAGAGGAACCAAAAGAGCCCCCCTTCAACACACATCATAATTAAAGTGGCAAAATTCCAATGCAAAGAGAGAATCTTAAAGGCAGCAAGGGAGAAACAGGAAGTAACATAAATGGGAGACCAGATAAGACTAGTAGCTAGCTGACTTCTCAATGGAAACTCACCAAGCAAAAAGAGAATGGCAAGAAATATTCTAAGAAATGAAAACTGGAGTCCTGCGACCAAGATCACTCTATCCAAAAAGACTCTCAATTAAGATAGAAGGCCAAATAAGGAGCTTCTTAGACAAAAGAAGTCTAAACAAATACACCTCCACCAAACAAGCTCTGCAAGAAACGCTAAAGGGACTGCTATAAGAAAAGGAAGAAAAACAGTGAGAGAAAGCGGAACCCAGGTACAAAAAAAATGTCAATGAATATGTATTTATCAAAAATAACCTTAAACATAAATGGATTAAATGCTCCAATAAAAAGACATACAATAGCTACATGGATAAGAATGCATAATCCACACATATGCTACCTATAAGAGACACACCTCAGAACAAAAGACCTACACAGACTGAAAGTAAAGGGCTCGAAATAAATATTCCAAGTAAATGGACAGGGAAAAAAAAAGCTGGAGTAGCAACACTCATATCATACAAAATAGACTTCAAAAGAAGAACCATAAACAGAGACCCAGAAGGTCACTTCATAATACTCAAGGGAAGAATCCACCAAGAAGACATAAACATTGTAAATATATATGCACCCAACATGGGAGCACCCAAATACATAAAGAAAATCTAGGAGGACTTTAAGAAAGATATTGACAGCAACGCATTTATAGTAGGGGATTTCACCACCATACTGTCAAAAATGGATAGATATTCTAAACAAAATATCAACAAAGATATTGCAGTATTGAATAATATCCTAGAAAAAAATGAACTTAACTGAGAGAGAGAGAGAGAGAGAGAGAGAGAGAGAGAGCGCCTTTCATCCCAAAGAAGCAAAATATACATTCTTTCCAAATACTCATGGAACATTTTCAAAGATAGACCACATGATAGTACACAAAACAAGCCTCAACAAATTCAAGAACATTGAAATTATATCAAGCATTTTCTCTGACCACAAGGTACTGAAACTGGAAACCAACCTCAAGGAAAAAAGTAAAAAAAAAAAAAACACTGAAACTTATGGAGATTGAATAGCATGGCATGAAATAATGAATGGGTCAAGAATGAGATCAAGGAGGACCTCAAAATGTTTCTGGAAATAAATGAAAATGAACTCACATCAACCCAAAACTTATGGGACACAGCAAAGGCAGTTCTGAGAGGGAATTTCATACCAATACAGGCCTACCTAAAAAAGATGGAAACATTTCAAATAAACAACCTAACCCTACATCTACAAGAACTCAAAGAACAGCAACAAAGACTGCCCAGAACAAGTAGAAGGAAGGGAATAACCAAGATCAGAGCAGAATTAAATGACATAGAGACTAAAAGCACAATCCTAAGGATCAATAAATCCAGGAGCTGGTTCCTTGAAAAGATAAACAAAATCGACAAGCCTTTAAGCAGAGCCATCAAGAAAAAAAGAGAAAGAACCCAAATAGACACAATCAGAAATGAAACAGGTGAGATTACAACTGATACCACAGAAATACAAAGGATTGTGAGAAATTACTATGAAGAACTATATGCCCAGAAATTTGAAAACCCAGGTGAAATGGAAAAATTTCTAGAAAAATATAAGGTACCAAAACTCAATGAAGAAGAAGCAAAAAGCCTGAACAGACCAATAAGAGCTGATGAAATTGAAGGAGTAATAAAAAAACTCCCAGCACACAAAAGCCATGGACCAGATGGTTTCACAGGAGAATTCCACAAATCATTTAAGGAAGAGCTAACCCAATTCCTTTGCAGATGATTCCAAAAAATCCAGGAAGATGGAGGACTCCCAAACTCTTTTTATGAAGCCAGCATCATCCTAATCCCAAAACGAGATAAAGACACAACAAAGAAAGAAAACTTCAGGCTAATATTACTGATGAATACAGTCACTAAAATCCTCAACAAAATATTGCCAAACCACACACAGAAATACTTTAAAAACATCATACACCATGACGAAGTGAGATTCACTCCAGGGATGCAAGGATGGTACAATATTCACAAATCAATTAACATAATACATCACATAAACAAAAGCAAAGGCTAAAATTACATGATCATATCAATAGATGTGAAAAAAGCATTTCATAAGGTACAGCACCCATTTATGATAAAAACACTGAGCATAGTGGGAATACAGGGAGCATCCCTCAACATAACAAAGGCCATATATCAGAGACCTACTGCCAACATCATTCTCAATGGACAAAAACTAAAAACTTTACCACTAAGAACAGAAACAAGACAAGTTTGTCCACTTTCACCATTTGTATTCAACATAGTATTGGACGTTTCAGCCACAGCAATCAGACAAGAAAACGAAATAAAAGGCATCCAAATTGGAAAGAGGAAACAAAACTGTCATTGTTTGCAGATGACGTGATAGTGTACATAGAAAATCCTATAAACTCCACCAAAAAGCTGCTCAACCTAATAAATGAATTTGGCAAGACAGTGGCATAAAAAATCAATATCCAGAAATCAGAGGCATTTTTGTATAGCAACAATGAAATACCAGAAACAAAAATCAGGAAAAAAAAAATCCTATTTGATATAGTTACAAGAAAAATAAAATACCTAGGAATAAACCTAATCAAGGAGGTAAAAGACCTGCACTCAGAAAACTATACAACACTGAAGAAAGAAATTAATGAAGACACATACAAATGAAAACACATCCAATGTTCATGGATTGGGAAAATTAACATCATCAAAATGTCCATAATACAAAAGCAATTTATAGATTCAACACAATACCTACTTAAGTACCAATGGCATATTTCACAGATGTAGAACAAACACTTCAAAAATTTATATGGAACTATAAATGACCCCAAATAGCTGCTGCAATTTTGAGAAAGAAGAACGAAGTACGAGGGATCACAATACCTGATATCAAACTGTATTACAAGGCCACTGTAATCAAAACAGCCTGGTACTGGCATAAGAACAGACACATGGACCAATGGAACAGAATAAAGAGCTCAGAAATAAATCCAGGTCTCTTTAGTCAATTAATATTCGACAAAAGGGGCAGCAGCATAAAATAGAGCAAAATATAGTCATATGAAAAGATGCTGAGTATCTCTAGCCATCAAATAGATGCGAAATAAAACCACAATGAGATACCAGTTCATGGTAAGAATGGCCATCATGAACAAATGAACAAAGATCAAGCATTGGAGAGGTTGTGTAGAAAAGGGAACCCTAGTGCACTGTTGGTATGATTGCAGACTGCTGTAACCAGTATGTGAAACAGTATAGAATTTCCTAAGAAAACTAAAAATGGAAGTGCCTTTTGACCCAGCAATTCCACTGCTAGGATTATATCCTAAGAACCCTGAAACACCAATCCAAAAGAACCTATGCACCCCAATCTTCATAGAAGCATAATTTACAGTAGCCAAGTGCTGAAGGCGACCTAAATGCCCATTAGTATATGAATGGATCGAAAAACTGTGGTACATTTACACAATGGAATTCCACAGCGGAGTGAAAGAGGGAGCTCCTACCTTTTGTGACAGCATGGATGGAACTGGAGAGCATTATGCTAAGTGAAATCAGCCAGGCAGTGAAAGAGAAATTCCATATGATTCTCACCATTAAGAGGAACCTAATCAACAAAACAAACAAGCAAGTAAAGTATAGCCAAAGACATTGAAATTGAGAACAGCCTGACAGTGACCAGATGGGAGAGGAGAGAGGAAAATGGTGAAGGGTTTACAGGATCAATTATAAAGAACACATGGACAATAACAAGGTGGGGTGGAAACAGGGGAGGGAGGTAGGTTTTGCTGGGGTGGTTGGGAGGGGTGGGGAGAAAAGGCAGAAAATTGTATTTGAACAACAATAATATGTTAAAAAATGTTTCTTAAAGATTTAATGAGAGAGCAAGTGACTACTGTACTGAGGTAATATGGACCTTGACATCATAACAGGTTTGGACCCAACCCCTTTTCTTCCCATTAGGGCCAGATATTCCTAAGAGCTTCTCTCCACTTTTCCACCCCTAATAGCTGCTTTTATCTCAAGAGCCCTTACCAATGTAGAGAAGAAGCTACTCTTTCTGTAGATTAACATGCTGAAAGGACATGGATTAAAGTCAGCTGCTACCAATGGGAGGACTCCTGGTGAAACAGTCTCATACACACTGAAAGTATGACCTGATACAGTGGTTACCACAGGGCTAAATTGTTGTGTAATCCCAGTCATAGCCCTTCCTTGTCTGCCAACTCCAGGACACATCGAAATTAAAATGTCAAAGCTTAAAGGTAAAGAGAGAATCTTAAATATAGCAAGAGAAAAGCAGAAATTACCTATAGAGGTGTTCCCATAAGACTATTAGCTGATTTCTCAAAAGAAACTTTGCAGGCTAGAAGGAAGATTGGCTAGAAGTATTCAAAGTCGTGAAAAGCATGGACCTACAGCCAAGACTGCTCTACCCAGCAAAGCAATCATTTAGAATTGAAGGGCAGATAAAGAGCTTCTCAGACAAGAAAACACTAAAGGAGTTCATCATCACCAAACTATTATTATATGAAATGTTAAAGAGACTTATTTAAGAAAAACAATATCAAAACTATGAACACTAAAATGGCAATAAATACATATCTACCAATAAGTGAATCTGAAAAACTAAGCAAACAAGAACAGAGACATAATCATGGATATGGAGAGCATTTTGATGGTTGCCAAATGGGAGGAGTGTTGGAGGAATGGTTGAAGAAGTGAGGGGATTAAGAATTACAAATTGGTACTTACACAATAGCCATGGGAATGTAAAGTACAGTATAGAAAATGGAGAAGCATAAGAACTTATATGTATGACCCATGGATATGAACAATGGTGTGGGGATTGCCTGAGGGAGTAGGAGGTGATGGGTGAAGAGGGAAAGGGGGGACAATTGGGACAACTATAATAGCATAAAAATAAAATATAATTAAAAAATAAAGTTTATTTTCTTCCAGGAACTTACAGTCTACTAGTAGAGAAGAAAGACAGGAGGGCAACTATTTGCACAAATAACCATACTTTCTAAAGGTCATGAAAATTAAAAAATATTCAGAAAATTTTCAGGGAAGGTCTCCCATATTTGCCTTTGCATACTTAGAACAGATTTTGATAGTTCAAGGGTCAAGTCTTTCAGACAAAAAGGTCAATAGTTGCTAAGTCAGAGTTTGTAAGGCTGATTGAAAGCCATGGGACAGAGGGTGTACCACATTTCTCTACCATTAGACCTATTTAAACTCCCAGTGGATTGCATTTTACTTACCCTAATACACAACAGTGTGTTACAGGTAAGCAATAACAATTATACAAGTTATGCTCTCTACTGGAAATTACAATATTCTTAACATACCCTTACAATTTCTAATTTGAGACTTCTTAGCTGTAATGCCACTTGTTCTGAAAAGCATTTTCTCCCTGCCCCAGACAAAATTAATCACTCATATCAGTGAAAAATCTTTCTTCCACTTGAAAAAATGGCAGTGATTTTGGGGTTAGAAATGCATTTTGCTCTTCCATTTGAGAGCTGTACTAGATTATATAAGAATCCACAAAAGACCTAGCAATGCACCCACAAAACTCTAAGAATTTAATAAATAAAATTAAGGCACTTTATATTATACCAGTGAGATGCAAAGCCACCTTACAAGAGACAGCAGAAGCTCCAGGCTGATAGCCAGTTCAGACAGTAATTTAATCAGTGTTAGCATCATATCTTTAAAAAGTCCGTCCATTGGGAAGATAAAGGTCAGTCGGAAATATTGAAAATCAGGATTTTCAAAAGGAAATCTTTGATGATGCAGCACTGCCAAGGCTAGGAAGCTGCTCTGGCTTAAGAAATCTACTTCCCATTTGCTGAGGTCAGTACATCCTCATCCTGAAAATGGGTGGATCAGCCCATTTGATTTGGTCATCAGCAAAGATTAGGATTATACAATCAACTTCCCTTGCTGCAGTGCCATACACAACAAGCAATCTTCTTATTGTCTTTCGGCTTCCCATATTGATTTTTCTGCAAGCAGAATATTCATTCATGTGACCATATGGTTCTTCCCAGTAGTTATTTTTTCTCATACTAAACCAATAAATTAATGTTCTAGTTTAGATGTCCATCTTTTGTGAACTTGCCACGACTGGGTGTATCCTAAGAAGATTGTGTATTCCCCCTGGACTGACAACATTACATTCACAAGAGAGAAATCTTAGGATCAGATTTAGAAATGTGGGGAACTAAGTAAGGTGTCACCCAAAGGGCCATGTAACCTTCCGCTGAGAACACTTCTAAACTATTACCCCTTTTGAACACTGCATTCAGTGATTGGAAACAGCCATGGAACATTCTATGGATAATTTTATGCAGAGATCTTGCTGCATAGGTGCATTTTGTCTCTGTATTTAGGCATAAAGTTTTGGAGGGAAGGCACATTTTGGGCCTGCAATAGAGCAGAACATAGTACTTGACTAGGTAAGTACCCAATGGATACTTGTTGAATGAAATTTTGACTCTATGTGCTTTCTAAATGGTGGAATTAGAGGTCGTATGGAGTTGGATTAAGGAAAAGAAAAGGGATTTTGTTTATTAATTCAAAATATTTAAGAGTGCCTGATGTATGTTAAATGGTATATTATGCACTGAAGATACAGTGAGAACAGGATGGACACGACTCTTGTTCTCACGGATTTTATGTGACTCACAGAGTTGTTTCAAGTGACCAGCTTAGGCAGTAGTTTGGTATGTATGTAGATATTCATTAAGTGTCTCTCAATCTACAAATTTCAAAATTGTAATAAACACTATGAAGAAAAAAATAGAGTGCTCTAAGAAGGATTAATAGAAAGCTAAATAAGGTGAGTATTCCTCAATTGGCAGTCTCCCTAAGTAACACCATTTCAGCTAGGCCTGAATTAGTAGTTAGCCATAGAAAGAAATGAGAGGAAGCACAATTCAGAAATAGGGAATAAGCAATATATAGGTCCTGAATTAAGAAATAGTTTAGTATAGTTGAGGACATGGAAGTGTAATTAGAGTGTAATGAGCAATGAAAAAGTGGACAGAGCTGCTCTTAGTGATATATGCAAAGACAGTCTGTATAGAATCTTTTGGGCCATCCTGAGAATTGTGGGAAGGAAGAAAATTTTAAGAAGTAGCATTGACTTAAGCAGATCTGCATTTTGTAAAGATTATTAAAATCGTTTTGTAGAGAATATACTACAAGAAGACAGTGGATGGGGAGACCATTGAGAGGTTGCTATAGAAACTCAAGCTAGAATGTGACAAGGAAGATCCAAGTGAGGTAGGAGGGAGCATATTCCACTTCCCTCTACACACAGGAGAAAGGTCTAGCCAATCTACAGAGGAACAGAGCAGACAGCCAACAGTACCCCAGCATATATGAAGATAGGAGACCAAAAATTGTAGCAGACATTGAAAAACCAGATAGTAAGGAGAGTGCTTCGGGACAATAATGTCCCAGGGACCAGCGTGGGAACCAGGGCAGCTGCCCCAGGCCTGGTGCCCACAGGGTCTGGCACAGGGTTCTTGGGAGAGAGCTGGGTCAACTGCTCCCTCCCCTGTCAAACAAGGATTGAGTAGCACCAAGAGAGACCTGGTTGCTTGAAGTCACAGAGAGGAGAATAAGGACTAAGTGGCAAACACGCAGCGGCTATGAGCACTCTGGCTGGGGAGAGTTGAGAGTCGAGCCATAACAGACCCTGACCCCGATAGTCCCCAGTCTGGTTGGAGAATTGGGCTTTGCCAGAGGTCAGGCCTCTGTACAGAATGGCAGGCTTGCGTAGGAGGGATTTCTCAAAAAAAAAAAAAAAAAAAAAAGAAAGAAAGAAAAAAAGTGAAAAAGAGACACTCTTTGGGAAATTCTCTTGTGGCGGCAGCTCCAGCCTCCTCCCCACCCAGCTGGGAGGCACTCCCAAGGTGGTGCAGAAGGTCCTGCACACCACCATAGCCCTGGGAAGGGTGCATACCTGAACCTGAGAGACTGGAGGTGGCCTGGCTGAGCCCACACGCCCAAAACCCAGGGAGAGTGTGCTCTGCAGAAGGCCCCGAGCCCACACCTGTAACCCCGGGGAGAGTGTGTTCTGAGGAAGGCCTGGATCCCACACTCAAAGAGCCAGGGAGAGGTGCCCGGTGAGCCCTGGGAAGAGTGCAGTGTGGACAGGAAGGGAGAAAAGCTAAACCAATAACCCCTCAGCCTGCTGCAGCCAGCAAGACCAGGAAAATCGGTCTGGCTAGTTTAAAACGAGCAACAGGCTTTTTTTTTTTTAAGTAATTCTTTATTTTTTATTTTTATTATTTTTTATCTCTCAATTCCTTTTTCTTCTCTTTCCATCTTTCATTTTTTTATTCCTTCCTCCTTTCTTTCCAATGTTATCTCTTCTTCTTTTCTTTTTAAATACCCACAAGTGAGACAAAAAACCTGGAACTGAAAAGACCAGAGTTGGACCCAAAGAGGAGGCATCCCAACAGCTGAGACAGTGAAACAAATTTCACTTTGCTATTACAGAGAACCTGCAAGTTATTGCATATTTGTATTATTATTTTTCATTATTCTTATATCTTTTATTTTAATAGTATTTTTTGTATTCCTCTTTTTTCTGTTTAGTCTTCTATGCTTGCCTGGTTAAATTGCATCATTTAACAGGTTTCCCTTGTTCTCTCTTTCATAGTGTATTGCTAATTTACTGTCCTTCACTTGTGTTCCATTAGCACACTACTAATATTATAATCTTATATTTCCTATTCTTGTTATCCAGATCTCATAGATTCTGTCATATGATTGTTGATCCATTATTATTGTAAATAATAGCTGTTCCATACAATTGTAAATATTACACAACATCCCTCCCAGATCCTAGCCCACTTCACGGTTTCCTGAACTCTATTACTGTAGTGGTTAACTCTATTCTCTCACACACTGCACCTATTTACTATCCTTTACTATCATCTTACTTCAGACTCTGATCTTCCACAATGTCATTACTTTCTAGATTCAACTCACAATCCTTCCCTCGCCAACAAGATTCTTATCTTCTATCCATCCTTTCTAAAAAGTGGCTAGTTGGGTGGAATATCATGGTTAACACTATACGTAAACAAAGGATCTCCTATCTCTTCTCTACTGGCTGCTACTGTAAATATCATAGAATAAACTCTTGTTGCCTTAAACCATTTTGCCTTCCCCCTCCAACTGATCTCAAAAATGAGTAGGTGGAAGCTGTAAACACCAGGATACCCACTGGAAGAGGAAACCCAACAACAAAGGAACAACTAAGAGATAACAACAGAGAAAGGTGAAGGAGGGAGTGGAAGCCACACTAACCTCAACCCAGGACCTATGTGGAAATACAAATAATAGTGGAGAAATTACCCAGAACAAACAACTAAACAAGAGCAATAGAGAATCCTCAAAACCTTTTACACATGGAAAAACTAGCTTCAACACAACCTGCCCTCACCAGCACAACAAAATACAAGAGGTGGTGGACGGAGTGACCCTCAGTTAACCAGCTAGTGGGAAGGACCCACCAAAGAAAGACCCAACAACAATCAAAACCCAAAAACTAACACAGAGCCAACTTAAATGACAGCCCAAGATCAGTTACCTCAGGAGATCAAGGAGACTGCAGCACTGAATCTCACAGGTATTGAATCATAGAAGTTGACATCATAATCCCAGGGAGATAGAACAGATCAACTTAAGAACTAGAGGCTAACAAGAAGAGTCTCAAAAACAATGGGAAGACAAAGAAACAATCCCCAAATGAAAGGAAAGGAGGAAGCCCCAGAAAAAATGCTAAATGAAATAGAGGCAACTCCACTATCAGATATTGAGTTCAAAGCAATGGTTATTATGAAGCTGAAGGAGCTCACAGTGAATTACCAGAAACTACAAGGAAACTACAATGAACGCACTGAAAACTATATCAACATGAAAAAGAAAATAGAAACTATCAACAAGGTCCAAGAAGAAAGGAAGAATACATTTTCTGAACTGGAGAACACAGTAGAAGGAATCAAAAGCAGGATTGACGAAGCAGAAGATTGGATCAGTGAGCTGGAGTACAAAGTAGGAAAAAAAAAAAAAAACCCAGACAGAACAAGAAATGGAAAAGAGGCTCAGAAAGAATGAAGAGAGGTTAAGAGAAATGCAGGACAATCTCAAACATAATAATATCCATATAATAGGGATACCAGAAGGAGAAGGAGAAGAGCAAGGGATAGAAAACTTATTTGAAAAAGTAATAATGGAAAACTTTCCTAATTTGATGAGAGAAAAAGTTACACAAATCCAGGAAACACAAAGAGTCCCAATCAAGAGGAACCAAAAGAGTCCCACTTCAACACATATCATAATTAAAATGGCAAAATTCCAATGCAAAGAGAGAATCTTAAAGGCAGCAAGGGAGAAACAGGAAGTAACATACAAGGGAACCTTGATAAGGTTACAGCTGACTTCTCAATGGAAATGCTCCAAGCCAGAAGAGAAGGGCAAGAAATATTCTAAGTAATTTGAACCAGAGGCTTGCAACTGAGGCTACTTTATCCAGCAAGGCTCTCAAATCAAGATAGAAGGCCAAATAAGGAGCTTTCCAGACAAAAGAAGTCTAAAAGAATACACCTCCATCAAACCAGCTCTGCAAGAGATGCTAAATAGACTGTTTTAAGAAAATAAAGGAAAAGAGAGAGAGAGAGAGGAACACAGGTACAAAAATGGCAATGAATAAGTACCTAACAATAATAACCTTAAACGTAAATGGATTAAATGCTCCAATCAAAAGACATAGAATAGCAGAATGGACAAGAAAGCATGACTCACACATATGCTGCCTACAAGAGATCGATCTCAGGACAAATGACCTACACCGACTGAAAGTGAAGAGATAGAAACAAATTTTCCAAGCAAACAGACAGGAAAAAAAAGCCGGGGCAGCAATACTTGTATCAGACAAAACAGACTTCAAAAAAAGAGCCATAAAGAGAAACCCAGAAGGTCACTTTATAAGACTCAAGGGAAGAATCAATCAAGAAGACATAAACATTTTCAATATTTATGCACCCAACATAGAAGCAACCAAATACATAAAGAAAATCTTCGAGGATTTCAAGAAAGATATTGACAGCAACACAATTATAGTAGGGGATTTCACCACCCCACTGTCAAAACCAGAGATCTTCCAAACAAAATATCAACAAAGATATTGTGGCATTGAACAATGTCCTAGACCAAATGGAGTTAACCAATATATATAAAGCCCTTCACCCCAAAATAGCTAAATATACATTTTTTTCAAATGCACATGGAACATTTTCAAAGATAGATGACATGATAGGACAAAAAACAAGCCTCAATAAATCCAAGAACATTGAAATCATATCAAGCATCTTCTCTGACTACAAGGGATGGAAACTAAAAACCAACCCCAAGGAAAAAAAAACCCAAAGCACTCAAACTCATGGAGACTGAATAGCATGCTATTAAACAATGAATGGGTAAAGAATGAAATTAGGGAAGAAATCAAAAAGTTTCTGGAAACAAACGAAAATGAACTCACAAGAACACAAAACTTCCTGGACACAGCAAAGGCAGTCTTGAGTAGGCAGTTCATAGCAATACAGACTTACCAAAACAAGATAGAAACATTTCAAACAAACAGCCTAAACCCTACGCCTACAAGAAGTTGAGCAACAACAACAAAGACAGCCCAGAGCAAGTGGAAGGAAAGAAATAACCAAGATCAGAGCAGAATTAAATGACATACAGACTAAAAGCACAATTCTAAGAATCAATGAATCCAGGAGCTGGTTCTTTGAAAAGATAATCAAAATCAACAAGCCTTTATACAGGCTCATCAATAAAAAGAGAGAGAGGACCCAAATAGACACAATCAGAAATGAAAGAGGAGAGATTACAACTGACATCACAGAAATGCAAATGATTGTAAGACATTACTATGAATAATTATATGCCAAGATATGTGAAAACCTAGATGAAATGGACAAGTTTCTAGAAAAATATAATATTTCAAAACTGAATGAAAAAGCAAAAAGCCAGAACAGACCAATTGCAGCTGACAAAATTGAAGGAGTATTCAAAAAACTCCTAACAGACAAAAGCAGTGGACCTGATTGATTCACAAGAGAATTTTATAGAGCATTTAAGGAAGAGCTAACCCCTATTCTTTACAGACTATTCCAAAAAATCCAAAATGATGGAAGACTCCCAAACTCTTTTTATGAATCCAGCATCATCCTAATCATGAAACCAGATAAAGACACAACAAAGAAAGAAGAATTCAGGTCAATATCACTGATGAACATAAATGATAAAGTCCTCAAAAAAATATTGGCAAACCACATCCAACAACACATTAAAAAAGATCATACACCTTGATGAAATGAGATTCATTCCAGGCATGCAAGGATGGTACAATATTCACAAATCAATAAGTGTAATACATCACATAAACAAAAGCAAAGAGAAAAATCACATGATCATATCAATAGAAGTGGAAAAAGCATTTGATAAGGTACAGCACCCATTATGATTAAAAAAAAAAAAAAAACACTAAGCAAAGTGGGAATAGAGGGAGCATTCCTGAACCTAATGAAGGCCATATAAGTGAGACCTACTGCCAACATCATACTCTATGGGCAAAAAATTAAATCTTTTCCACTAAGATCAGGAACAAGACAAGGTTGTTCATTTTCACCACTTCTATTCAACATAGTATTAGAAGTTTTAGCCACAGTGATTAGACAAGAAAAGGAAATAAAAGGCATCCAAATTGGAAAGGAGGAAACAAAACTATCATTGTTTGCAGATAACATGACAGTGTACATAGAATATCCTATAGACTCCGCTAAAAAACTCCTCGACCTAATAAATAAATTTGGCAAAACAGTGGGATACAAATTCAATATCCAGAAATGAAAGGCATTATTGTATACCAACAATAAAACAGCAGAAATAGGAATCAAGAATAAAATCCCATTTGATATACCAACAAGAAAAATAAAATACCTAGGAATAAACTAACCAAGGAGGTAAAAGACCTGTACTCAGAAAACTACACAACACTGAAGAAAGAAATCAAAGAAGACATAAACAAATGGAAACATATACCGAGTTCATGCATTGGAAGAATTAACATCATCAAAATGTCCATACAGCCCTGGCTGGTGTAGCTCAGTGGATTGAGCGCGGGCCTGCGAACCAGAGGATCGCGATTCGATTCCCAGTCAGGGCACATGCCTGGGTTGCAGGCCAGTTCCCAGCAGGGGACACACAAGAGGCAACTGTACATTGATATTTCTCTCCCTCTCCCTCTCCCCTACCCTTCTAAAGACAAATAAAAAAAAATCTTAAAAAAATTAAAAATAAAATAAAATAAAATAAAATTTCCTAAATGTTTAAAAAAAAAATGTCCATACAACCCAAAGCAATTTACAGATTCAATGCAATACCTATTAAAGTCTCAATGGCATATTTTGCAGACATAGAAGAAACACTTCAAAAATTTATATGGAACCATAAATGACCCCGAATACATGCTGCTATTTTGAGAAAGAAGAGCAAAGTAGGAGGGATCACAATATCTGATACCAAACTGTATTACAAGTCTATTGTAAGCAAAACAGTCTGGTACTGGCATAAAAAGAGGCACTTGGACCAGTGGAACAGAACAGAGATCCCAGAAATAAACCCAAGTCTCTATGGTCAATTAATATTCAACAAAGGGGGTAGCAAAATAAAATGGTGTAAAAATAGCCTCTTCAACAAATGGCATTGGGAGAATTGGACTTTTACGTGAAAAAAAAAATGAAACTTGAGCGCCAACTTACACCATACACAAAAATAAATTCAAGTTGGATAAAAGATTTAAATGTAAGCCGTGACACCATTGAAGTCCTAGAGGAGAACATAGGCAAGAAAATCTCAGATACTTCACCCAGCGACATTTTCACTAATATGTCCCCTAAAGTAAGGGATATAAAGGAAAGAATCAGCAAGTGGGGTTTCATCCAGATTAAAAGCTTCTGCACGGCTAAAGAAAACAGTATTAAAATAAAAAGAGAACCAACTGTATGGGAAAACATATTTGCCAATGATACCTCAGACAAGGGTTAAATCTCCAAAATACATAAAGAACTTACACGACTCCACTCTAAGAAGACAAGCAACCCAATTAAAAAATGGGCAATGGACTTGAACAGACACTTCTCCAAGGAGGACATACAGAGGATCCAGAGACACATGAAAAGATGTTCAGTATCGCTAGCTATCAGAGAAATGCAAATTAAAACCATAGTGAGATACCACTTTACACCAGTCAGAATGGCCATCATAAACAACTCAGCAAACAGATGTTGGAGAGGCTGTGGATAAAAGGGAACTCTAGTGCACTGTTGGTGGGAATGCAGACTGGTACAACCACGATGTAAAGCAGTATGAGATTTTCTTAGAATACTAAATAAAAATGGATCTGCCTATTGACCCAGCAATTCCACTGCTAGGATTATATCCTAAGAACCCTGAAACCCCAATCCAAAAGAACTTATGCATCCCAATGTTCACAGCAGCACAATTTACAATAGCCAAGTGGTGGAAGCAACCTAGGTGCCCATCAGTGAATGAATGGTACAAAAAATTCTGGTACATTTACACAATGGAATTCTATGTAGCAGAAAGAAAGAACGAGCTTCTGCCCTTTGCGACAGCATGGGAGGAACTGAAAAGCATTATGCTAAGCAAAATGAGTCAGGCAGTGAAAGACAAATACCATATATTCTCACCTTTAAAAGGAACCCAATAAACAGAACAAGTGGACACGCCTAATATAACCAAAGGCACTCTAATAGAGGGTGGACTGAGAGTGACCAGAGGGCAGAGGGGAGGGGATTTCAGGGGAAATGTGAAAGATTTGCAGGAATAGGTATGGGGGAAACATGGTCAGAAACAAGGGGAGGTGGAAATGAGAGGGAGGTGGGGAGCGCCGGGGGCTGGGCTGAGATGGGAGTAAAAGGCAGAAAACTGGACTTCCGGCCAAGATGGAGGTGTAGGTGGACACACTGTGCCTCCTCTCACAACCAAAATTAAGGACAACAAATATTTCGAAACAAGAAAACAACCAAAACAGATAGAAAATTGAACTGTACGGAAGTCCAACAACCATTCATCAAGACCGGTAAGAGGGGCGGATTCGAGGCAGGAAAAAGTGGAGGTGCGAACCCGGGCACACAGGCAGCAGTGGCTGGCAGTTCCCAGGTGCACAGGTGGCAGCTAGCAGACCCTGGGAACGGGGTGGCAACTGTGCAGACCCAGTGAGGCTGCACAAGGTGGCTGACTGACCAGGTGGTCCCACATTCAAGCGATCAGATGCTTCAGGTGAAGGGGAAGCGATGGAAGGGACTGGAATCCAGAAGAGAGCGGAGCGGGCGTCATTGTTCCCTCTCAGACCCTGACCCCAGAAACAGCGTCACAACTCAGCGACTGGGCTGCCCCGCACTGGGGAACACCTAAGGCTCCACACCTCACTACATAACAGCCGTGACCAAACCAAAACCAAACCAAACCAAACCAAACCAAAACAAAAAACACCAAAAATGGCTCAAATGGGAGAACAAATGAAAGCCTTAGAGCCAATTCCTCTAAGCCATGAAGAGATAGCCAACCTATCAGATGTACAGTTCAAAGCTCTGGTGATCAGGATGCTCACAGAATTGGTTGATTTTGCTCACAAATTAGATGAAAAAATGAGGCTACAATATGTGAAATGAAGGAAGATGCATGGGGAACCAATAGTGATGGGAGGAAAACGGATTCAAATCAATGGAGTGGACCAGAAGGAAGAAACTAACAACCAAACAGAAAACGAGGAAGAAACAAGAATTCAAAAAAATGAGGAGAGGCTTAGGAACCTCTGGGACATCGTTAAACGTCCCAACATCCAAATTATAGGGATACCAGAAGGGGAAGAAGAAGAGCAACAAGTGGAAAACTTATTTGAACAAATAATAAAGGAGAACTTCCCCAATATGGCAAAGGAAATAGACTACCAAGAAGTCCAGGAAGCTCAGAGAGTCCCAAGGAAGTTGGACCCAAGGAATAACACACCAAGGTCCATCGTAATTAAATTAGCCAAGATTAAGATGAAGGAGAGAATTCTAGAAGCAGGAAGGGATAAGGGAATAGTCACCTACAAAGGAGTTCCCATCAGACTGTCAGCTGATTTCCGAACAGAGACCTTCTAGGCAAGAAGGGGCTGGAAAGAAATATTTGAAGTCTTGAAAGGCAGGGACCTACATCCAAAATTGCTCTATCCAGCAAAGCTGTCATTTAGAATGGAAGGGAAGATAAAGTGCTTCTCAGATAAGGTCAACTTCAAGGAGTTCATCATCACCAAACCTTATTATATGAAATGTTAAAAGGACTTATCTAAGAAAAAGAAGATAAAAATATGACAGTGAAAAGACAGCAAACTCACAGCTATTAACAACCACACCTAAAACAAAAGCAAACTAAGGAAACAACTAGAACAGGAACAGAACCACAGAAATGGAGATCATATGGAGGGTTAGCAACAGGGGAGTGGGAGGAGGAGAGAGGGCGAAAAGGTACAGAGAATAAGTAGCATAGATGGTGGGTAGAAAATAGGGGTAGGGCAAGAATAGTGTGGGAAATGTAGAAGCTTATGACACATGGACATGAACTAAAGTGGGGGAATGTGGGTGGGAGAGGATTTGCAGGGTGGAGGGGAATGATGGGGGAGAAATGGGACAACTGTAATAGCATAATCAATAAAATATATTTGAAAAGGTAGAAAACTGTAGTTGAACAAGAATTAAAATTTGAAACAAACAAACCAAAATTAAAAAAAAAGAAACTGAAGCTGGAAATGATAACCTAAAGTAATAAGTAGTGACAAAGAGACAAGGAGAGATTATATAAGTGTAATATAATGTAAAACTTATCAGGATTTAGTGAGGAATGTGATATGCAAGATGAGGGACAAAAAGAAAGCAAGGATGATATGCAGGTTTTTTTAAGACATAGGTGGATGGTAAAACAATTCACTGTGATAAAGAATAATGGAGCCCTGGCCATTGTGGCTCAGTAGATTGAGCATTGGCCTATGAACCAGAATGTCCCTTTTTTGATTCACACTCAAGGCACATGCCTGAGTTGCAGGCTAGGTTCCCAGCTGGGGTCATGCAAGAAGCAACCAATCAATATTTCTCTCTTGCACATTGATGTTTCTTTCTCTTCTTTTCTCTGATCCTTCCCCTCTCTGTAACAATACATAAATAAATAAGTTCTTTAAAAAAAGAAAAAGTGTAAAAACGAATGATGCAGGAGGGCCAGTTTGCGTTTGCATGGGGAGGGGAAAGGGTGATGCCTTTTCTTGAGTTTCAGATACATTTGAGTTATCCAAGATGAGCTATTAAGTAGATAATTCAATATACAATCTCCTAACTGGTCTTCCTCATCTGTTCTTGCCCCATCCCTAAATGGCAGCGAGTCATCCTTTTTAAACATAATGTTGGAGTTCAGGCCAAGATGGAGGTGTAGGTAGAAACACTTCACTTCCTCGCACAACCAAAAGAAGGATAACAACAAATTTTAAAATAACAAACCATCAGAAGTTCCAGAAAATCAAATTGCATGGAACTCCCACAAACAAGGAATTAAAGAAACATTCACCCAGCCCAGTAGGAGAGACAGAGTCAAGAAAACTAGCAGAGAGGATGCATGACAAGGTGGAGGACCCCGTGGATGAGGCGGGGGTGGCTGAATGGGAAACTAAAGACTCAAAACCTCTATTTGTAAAATACTGTGGGGGTTGTAACAGTCGGAGAAAGTGCAAGCCTCACAGGATAATTCATTGGAAAGTGGGGCTAGAGCAGAGAGAGCAAGTCCCATTGTTCCCTTCCTGAAACCTTCCCTACAGACAGTGCCACAATGCAGTAAGAAAGGTTGCCCACTCTGGTGAATACCTAAGGCTCCATCCTTTACCATGAAACAGGTGCTCTGAGACAAAGAAATATGGCTCAAATGAGAGAACAGATTAAAACAGATTAAAAGAATTAAGTGACAACTAGATAGAAAATCTATCTGATGCACAGTTCAAAACACTGGTAATCAGTATGCTCACAGTAATGGTTGAATATGGTTGCAGAATGAAGGAAAAATGAAGGCTACAGAAAGTGAAATAAAGGAAAACATACAGGGAATCAACAGTGAATGGAAGAAAATCAAGACTCAAATCAATGATTTGGAATAAAAGGAAGAAATAAACATTCAAGTGAAACAGAATGAAGAAACAAGAATTCAAAAACAAAATGAGGAGAGGGTTAGGAACCTCTGGTACAACTTCAAATGCTCCAGCATCCAAATCACAGGCATACCATAAGAGGAAGACCAAGAAATTGAAAACTTATTTGGATAAATAATGAAGGAAAACATCCCTAGTCTGGTGAAGGAAATAGACTTCCAGGAAGTCCGGGAAGCCCAGGGAGTCCCAAAGAAATTGGACCCAAGGAGGAACACACCAAGGCATATCAGAATTAAGTTACCCAAGATGAAAGATAGAAAATCTTTCTTTTTAAAATATATTTTATTGATTTTGCTATTACAGTTGTCCCATCCCCCCTCCTTTATTCCCCTCTGTCCTGCACACCCACTCCCACCTGCATTCCCAGTCCCCTTAGTTCGTGTTTATGGATCGTACATATAAGTTTGCTGGCTTCTCCATTTCCTATACTATTCTTAACCTCCCCCTGTCTATTTTGTACCTACTGTTTATGCTTCTTATTCCCTGTACCTTTTTCCCCCATTCACCCTTCCCGTCCCCACTGATAACCCTCCTTTTGTGATCTCCATTTCTGTGATTCTCTTCCTGTTCTATTGTTTGCTTAGTTTGTTTTTGTTTTTGTTTTTGTTTTTTTAGGTTCAGTTTTTGATAGCTATGAGTTTGTTTTCATTTTACTGTTCATAGTTTTTGACCTTCTTCAATTTCTTAGATAAGTCCCTTTAACATTTTGACTTGACCTTATCTGGGAAGCACTTTATCTGCCCTTCCATTCTAAATGATAGCTTTGCTCAATACAATAATCTTGTATGTAGGTCCTTGCCTTTTATGATTTGGAATACTTCTTTCTAGCCCCTTCTTGCCTGTATGATTTCTTTTGAGAAATCAGCTGATAGTCTTATGGGCACTCCTTTGTAGGTAACTGTCTCCTTTCATCTTGCTTCTTTTAAGATCCTCTCCTTCTCTTTAATCTTGGGTAACTTAATGATGATGTGTCTTGGTGTGTTCCTCCTTGGGTTCAATTTCTTTGGGACTCTCTGGGCTTCCTGGAATTCCTGGAAGTGTATTTCCTTCACCAGATTGGGGAAGTTTTCCTTCATTATTTGTTCAAATAAAAATTTTCAATTTCTTGGTCTTCCTCTTCTGGCACACCTGTGATTTGGATGTTGGAGCATTTGAAGTTGTACCAGAGGTTCCTAAGCCTCTCCTCATTTTTTTTTAATGCTTATTTCTTCATTCTGTTCCAGTTGGATGTTGATTTCTTCTTTTAGTTCCAAGTTGTTGATTAGATTCTTGGTTTCCTTCCCTTCACTGTTGGTTCCCTGTATATTTTTCTTTACTTCAACTTATGTAGCCTTCATTTCTTCCTTCATTGTGTGACTGAGCTCAATGAGCTCTGTGAGAACCTTGATTACCAGTGTTTTGAACTGCGCATCAGATAGATTTTCTATCTAGTTGTCACTTAGTTCTTTTTCTGGAGTTTAGATTTATTCTTTCATTTGGGCCATATTTATTTGTTTCAGTGCACCTGTTACATAGTAAGGGGCAGAACCTTAGGCATTCACCAGGGCAGGGCAACCCAGGTCAATGTGTTGTGGTGCTGTCTGTGGAGGAGGGGTCAGAGAGGCAGCAATGGTGCTTACTTGGCTCTTATCCCACTTCTTGTCACTTCCCTCACTTCCCATGTGCATATTATGCCTTTTCAGGTGCTGATTCACAGGTGGATGGGTTTGTGTACATTATAGAACCCTGTCAGCCACCCCCACAGATTTTACAGCCAGGGGTTCTGTGCCTTAATTTTCTGCACTAAAACCCTGGGTTTTGTGGTCTGTCTTGCTCCCCAGTTGTTGTTCCCTGCTTATGTGCTTCTGAATATGGGATCACCCATGGGGTCTGCCATGTTACCTTGTGGTGCATCTTCTCTGCCATTGCTGCCCATTTCCACTCCTCCTACCAGTCTGGAAGAATGTTTCATTAACTCGTTTGTTGTTGGACTTCCATGCAAATGATTTTCTGGCAGTTCTGGCTGTTCTTTGTTTTCAAATTGGTTGTTAACCTTCTTTTGGTTGTGTGGGGAAGTGAAATATTTTTGCCTATGCCTCCATCTTGGCCAGAACTGAAAGTTGCTGCTTTTAAAACAGCCCGTTTCTTTCAAGAAGACAAAGAAACCAACATTATCTAAGAAAAATAACTATTCTTAGCCATGATGACATATAGGTTTGGGATGAGAGATGAATAGGATTTGGAGATTGGAAGGACCTTAAATTTGAGGATTGATTAATTAGCTCAATTGAAATAGAAAGGAGAACATTAATTATCCAAATACTCAATAAATGTTCAGAGTGACTGAATGCCCAAAATAACTGAGGTACCAAACAGATTATAATAAACTTCGGTTTTATACTCCCACTCCAAATTAGGATGAAAATGAATATAATTTACCAGTTACTTTTGGCTGGAAAGGCAAAAAGCCAAAAATCGTAGAGGGGGAAGTGGGTGAGGGAGGAAGAATCGGACAGAATTAAGTTGCCTGAAATTTAAACATATCTAGTTATCAACCAAAGGTGGCCCAATCCAGAGAGGGGGAATGGTAAAGGAAGGGGAAGGGTCTAGTCAGAGAACATATATGAATGGCTCACAGACATAGACAACAGAGAGGGGATTGACTGTAGGTGAGAGGGGTGGGCTAGGAGGAGAGGTACAAAAGGGAAAAAAGAAATTAGGACAACTGTAATAGAATAAACAATAAAAAAGATGGAAAAAAGAGCAACAATAGTGAAATTGACTTGACAACCATACATCTATATTAGATGGGAGAGATAAAATGCAATAGCTTGAAACACTGAAGCCATTAGTTTGTAGTTGGAGTGTACTTAGATGCAAAAGTTCCCTCTCACTTTCACTTTCAGAGATCAAACTAAAGATTTCAAATCCCTTCTTTTGGTGAAGCGGTGATCTCAGCCAAAGAACATCACAACCCAGGACCTCTGTCCTGGCCACCAAGAATAAACAAGAGTTTTACAAACAAAACAAAACCAACTTCCTTCCCCACTGCTTTCTTCATTATACTTGGAAGAATTTCAGAGTTCTGGAGACAATTTTAGAATATAAAAGATTTGTGTTTAAGAGAAAATCTGAATTTTGCTGAGGCTTAGCAGAAAGGCTCTTCCAAGTCACACATTTAAAACCATATTATCAATAATTTATTTCCAGTTACTATTTATGAGAAAAAAATTCTTTAAATTAAAATAGTATTATATGATCAGCCATGATTTGTTTCTCATTGAAGATCCTTTGATTTTGAATTGACAAATTTATTTGCAAATGGGCTCTGGGGTTGAAAGAGTGGATTCATAAATCATGTCCCTGTATAAAAACCATATTGATTGTCTTCTATCAAGAGTACTAAGACTTACAGGAAAGAATCCAGACATAAATGCATAAATGTGGGTGAATATGATTTATATTTCCATTTTATGCAGAAATTAATTGCAAACTGAGCTGTTACCCAGTCAAATGCTAACCATGGGTGGTAAGTTGTGGGATGATTGTACCCCACTTACTAATATTAATATTAGTAATAGGTCCCACCCTGGATTAAGTGTCTACATTAAGCTAGACTGCATCATAGACAGATAAGGCAGAGAGCTATTCCTAATTTCTGCCCTCTCAGGTAGATTTTTGTTGCCTGGCTTTGAGTCATCCAGGCAAACAAAAGTTGTCCTACTTATTTTTCATCCATATTTAACTAAAACCTCAAGTACTAAGATAGTTTCCCCAGCTCCTCCATCCCATAAGACTTCATTAGCCAAACAAATCTGTTTTCAGATAATTTTTAATATGCAATAACAAAGAGTATATTTTACCACTTATTAATCACAAATGGGTCAAAATTACCAAAAAAGTTGAAAGTCAGCATAATCTCTATTTATCTAAATAAAACACATGTAGTCATCTTCTGGAGCCGACAGAAGGGCATGAGTTATAGCACCATGTGGAAATGTGGACAAGACAGATACATGTTGAAGCCTAAATTAATAAAAGCTGAGCAATAGTTAACAACTCAAACATCGGAGATCAGCATTAATGATATTAACTCTTAGACTCATGTACTCAAATTGATTACGAGGCCCAATGTACACTTTTTATCACCCTTAACGCAAATTGATACATTAAACGGAGAGGGGTGATATCTGGTAAATACAGGTAGGATCAATACAAATTGTGTGGATTGGTGATTATTGCCCCAGGTCAAGAGATTTGTAGTAGCAGCAGTATCACTCTGCTGTCTTCAATGCCATGACGTTAATTTTCATCATCCTTATTGCATATGTGCAGCACCTGTGTAAAATCTACTGGTTCTCAACTCTCAATGCACATTAGAATCTCTTGGGGAGCTTTGAAAAATCCCATTGCCTAGGCCCAAACTCAGAGGAATTAAATCAGAATCTCTGGAGGTGGGGCTCAGGCATCTATGTATTTTTTTAAAGCTCCCCAGGTAAAGTCAATGTGTAGCCCAGGACGAGACCCACAAGTCTCAGTGTGATTGACAAGGATTAAAGCAACACAATAGGGGAAACCAAAGACATCTCCCTGTGGCATTGCCATTTAACTGGAGGGTCTGTTGGTTCCCTACCTTGGGATAGCTACCTTAAAACTGGGACCATAAAGATACTGCCTTCCTCTTGGTGAAAACAGCCAACATTTAATTGGCATTTCTTTTGTGCTAGGCACTGTGTGTGAAGCCTGACATGTGCTCTCATTTAAACCTCATGCTATTCACTCTGGTGGGTGTGGCTCAGTGGATTGAGTGCCAGCCTGTAAACCAAAGGGTCACCAGTTCGATTCCTAGTCAGAACACGAGTGGGTTGTGGGCCAAGTCCCCAGTAAGGAACATGTGAGAGGCAAACACACATCGATGTTTTTCTCCTTCTCGCCTTCCCTTCCCCTCTCTCTAAAAATAAACAAAATCTTAAAAAAAAAAAAAAAACAAACCTCATGATATTCATATGAGGGATATATTGTTGTTATTGCCTTTTTACTGAGGAGGAAACTGAGACACAGAAAACTAAAGTTGAAGTGATTTTCCTAATGTCACACAGCTAGTACCCGCAACTCCCTCCTCAGAAACTAAAAAACAAAACAAAACCAAATAAAAACTTTGTCACAAACTGTCCAAAGGTCTGGGTTCTCTTTTGTCACATCATTTCCCAACTAAAAAGGTAACTTCTTTCTGGAGGGAACCAGACAGTCTACCCTCACCAATAATGATGTGCTATTTCAAAAATGTCAGCATAAATCAACCAAGTAACATCCATTTATATACATGCAATTTACTACAACTTTAACCAACTCCTAATTAATAGGTACATTTCCCAAAACATTTTGTTTTTATCTGTCTTTCAAATTTGGCCTTCAAATAGGGAATCAAACTCAGGAAAAATGCCAAGATGATCTGCCAAGAAAATCTATAGTTGAGACTAAGAGCCAAAAACAAAAATTATAGAAAGGTCAGCTACTTTACCTTACCTTGTGGCAACTCCTACTGGCTACTCTTCCCAAACTTAATAATGAGCATCTACTTCAGAAGAATCATAAATTTCCCAGAGTCAGTAATCTAGCATTTTTATTATGACTGTTAAATTGTTCTAAGGTATTATTTCACTAAAATCAAGATTGAGTAAAGGGAATGAAGAAATTCCATTTCTAACAGCGTCTCACTAGGCTGGACATGTGTGAAGAATGGATGGCCCCAGGATACCAGGTTAGATTGTTGTATGGTGAGCTGCAGTGAGGCAACCCCAAGAAGGGAGGGCAGAAGAAAACCCATTAAAGCTGCTCTTAAATGGGGCCAAGCTGCAGGAAGCAGGAAACAAGCAGCAGGCAGGCCAGGCTGGCTAAAGCAATAAGGGAGTATAGGAGAGGATTGTTTTCTGAGTTCCAGGATGACATCAGGTCTCAGAGGCAGAATCCTAGTCAACCACCGTATCAGCACAGCTGCCAATTTTATCTAAAAAACAGTCTTTGTATGTACAGTGGTCTATTACTGAGACTGTCACCCTAGTCTTTTCAACCCCATCTGTACTCATAGATAAAATCTCTATGTGTAGTATTACCTTCAAATGTATATATAACATCAGCATAAATATAGCTAGCATAACACTTCTGTGAATACAAATAGTGGCAGGACCTGTAGAGGGAGGATAATAATCTGTGATATCTTTTAACTTTGTAAATAAATTTTCTTTACAATAGGGCCATTTTTGTTAAAACTCTATCTGCATATAAGAGAAAATATTAGAATTATATACACTAAAATGTTACCCATGTTTATCTATGGATTTTGGAATAACTGATGATTTATTACCTATTTTCTTTTATTTTTAAATTTCCTAAAATAAACATTTTTTAAATAAGTTTTAAAGGGGTTTTGTTGTAGAATTAAAAAAATGAAAACAAACGACTTTTAATGAGTGTTTTAATTCATCTTCAGTTTCAAAGATTGTATTTGAGAAAAGAATCTGAATTTCTAAAAATAGAGCATGACACAATATATTCATGTACCCTTTGGGAAAAAAGATTCTATAAATAAGTCACAAGAGTCCCTTGGCAGGGGCTCAATATCAATAATATAGCCAGTCCTAAACTCTGGAAGTTGGCCAGAATATCAATTCTACTGAATTTCAGAATCCTGGCATACAAGAAAGGCTCATTTTTTCCCCTTGACTATTGGCATCATACATTGGAACAATACTCAGGGATTGGTTTCTCATTCTCTATAAAGATGGAGGCAGTGCTAGAGCCAGCTCACATCATCTCAAGACTTTGCATTGTGCACATCTCTTCCCGACTCTGCATTCAGTGACATCACATTGATGGCTTGAAATCAGCCGTGGTGGGAGTATTTATACAGTAGAAATTGGCAAATGCTACAAATCAGGGCTTTCTCCTCCTCCCACAGAGAGCTAGTTGTTAAGCATGGGAGCTAGTTTTTCCTTCTAATTCAGCAGAGCCATTGTCTAATGCTTGAATTGGGGAGTGAAAACTTTTATTTGTATCACAGCAAAACTATATTGATGTAAAAACTGCAGAGGTTGGATTCAATCTCTTGGCTCCGTTGTAAGCAATCTGCGTATCTCACTCTCCCTCCTTGGCTTCAGTTCTTCCATTTCTACAATGCAAGGGCTAGACTACGATGTCTAAGGTCCCTTACAGACAGAGACAATTTATGATTGAGAGCTGGACAGGCAGTTTTTATAGGTTCAGACTTGAGAGAGAAGAAGGTCTTTGGTTTAAATTTTGGCTATCCATTTACTAGCATCTGTGTGACCTCAGGCAAGTTATCTACCCTTTCTGACTCTCCATTTCCTCATCTTTAAAATAATGATAATAATAACAATAATAAAAATAATCCCTTTGTTACAGGGCTGTCCTTAGGATTAGATGAGATCATTATCAGCATTCACAGTAGTAGGCACCAATAAATGTTAACTATTAGTATTAAGCCTGTTCTTACTTGTCTCTAACAAAAAAAATGCCTTAGAACTATAGGGAAAACATGATTTACTAAGACATTTATGAGATGTTGCCTAGACCCTATTAGATATTTATAACCTGGTATGGATTAATTGGCACTAAAAATAGTGGGAGAGCATCACTTGCAATATAAATATTGATAATAAAAGAGGGATAAGGAGTTAACATTTATTGTCCCCTCTGCTAGGTCTTTAATATACTTTATCTTATTTAATGCTCTCACTGCTGGGGTTAGCCAGGTGTTTTATGTTTATTTTTTGTCCCTTTTACATTAATGGACAATGAGATTCAGAGATATTAGGTCACTTGCTCAAGGATTTACAGCTAATAGTGATTGCTAAGCCAGAAATCCTCTCCGAAAGAGAACAGCCCAGATACAATCTGAAAGTACTGTAAGACTACATTTTTTTTTTAGAAACACAAGCACCAGAGCAATTCTGTTAATTAGAAGGTACACGGGTAGATAAAAAATAACTCTGGAACAAAAGTGCTCTCATAGATATAAAAAATAAAATCTGCAAAGCTATGGTGGATAAATCCAATACTTTTCTACAGAAATTAGCCTAAATCAATAATAATGACCTTGGGATATATGTGAATCAACCTACAGTTCATTTATAATTCTAAAAATATTTGAATACCTACATGGAAGCTTTGCATTAAGCCTCAGGAGGATGAAAAGAAGATTAGGAGAAAAGGCTAAAAGAATTTACAACAACAAAAGTTCACTTCCCACTGAGGTGGCATTTAAAAGAACTTTAAAAGATGGGAAGAATTTAATTAGCTAGAGATTATATGGTGAGGGAGAGGCATTCCAGAGGGAAGGAATAATATGAGCAAACATTCAGTGGGGGAAGGGGTGGTAGAAAAGATTGAACCAAAAAGGCACAGGGACTATCTAGGAAAGACAAGATTAAGCACTCCAGGATGTCTGAGATTAGAGTACATTATGGAAGTGGTGGGAAAGTAAGCAAGATCCTAAAAGGGTTTTAGTGTTAAATTCAAGGGTTTGACTTTATTTAACTGGCAGGAAACACCATTAAATGTTTTGATAGAAAGTAATGCTATCAGACAAGAAATTTGAAAATATTAATACAAGAGAGCTGGAAAATGAGAGAAACTTTGCGTGTGACATAGGTTAAGATGCTATGCAGGATGCAAAAGGAATGTTAAGATATGGTCTTTACCAGCAAGAAGTATATACAGGGTTCAGCAAAAGTAAGGCTTGCTTGAGTGTGGTTGGTAGGGTATGTGAATGGCTCGCACGAGATGGACAGCAACTTGAACATTTTACCTAAAATGTCATATGGTGTGCTTGAGTGTGATATTGTTATGTTACAGAATTACATGCTCGTGTTTTGTAATGTAAGATTTTGTAATAAAAAAGGGTGTTATTTGTGCCAGACCCTGTACTCATATAAACTAAAAGCAACAAATACCATGAAACAATTATGTGCTACTCAGTGCAGTTCTATAAGTGTTTTATTATATGGCACTGACTACTGACTAACAACTTCTGAAAATGTTGTTTTTTTTTTTCAGAAATATTACTTTCTGTGCCAAGTACTTCTACAGGCACATTGCAGCCCTTAATTTTAAACCCTGTTAACTGGAAATCTTCCTTTTTTCCTCACGTTAACACACCCTCATTCACCAGAAGGGAAAATAAAAGGCTTTTCAATGATAGCTTTTTTCTTAGGATAGTCTTAGATTTTCTTTCCTTACTTCATTTAACAAACTAGATCTTTGTAGAGTATCAAGGTCCCAGAGCTGACATAGACATTCCATCCAAGGTCCCAAATCACCTGTGCTAATTTTCTGAACAGACTTGTGAGATTATAATCAAATATTTAGGAAGAAAAACATGCCATATCTATGGCAACCTGAAGGTTTGAGAGGAGGCCCATCTTGAAATCAATGCTCTCTTTGAGAAGTCTCTAAGGATTAGTTTAGACAATCTCTTATTAAGAGGTTGGCTATTATTACTATATCCACTTCTCAAACCCACAAATATAAGCCCTAACTCTTGAAATTCCTATGCAAGTGGTCTCTTTTCTTTACACACCTCATTGACATAAAATGGTGTGATGCTAAAGGAAAAGAAAAAGTTCATTCATATAGGGGACAATGATTAGGCAACTGCTGTGTGCAAATGAATGTGAAAAATGCTCTAAGGATACTATAATAAAAATGACAACATCATACCCTTTGAGATGTCAACATCTATCCAAGGACACCTTTGGGAATAAAGTAGAGAATGACAAAACATTATTAGGTACCCATTTTGCAATGGTCACTGTAGGAGACACTAGCATTACAAAGATCATATACTTGGATTTTCAGAGACAGTGCTAATGGCATTGTCTGCACTATCACTACCTAAACCATCAAAAATGTGCAAATTCATTTTTCACATATGAAGATTATTTTCAATATTTGAGGCCCCAGAGTATATCTCCTAATTTGCTTCTTATACCTTAAAGCATATAACAGTTCTTTGACAGAAGAGGTACCCTGGTTTGGGGTCAGAAAATATAATCACTATATTTGTTTACTCATTCAACACATATTAATTGAACACTGCCACATACTATGATCAACTGTATGGATACAGTGGTGAACCAGGCAAAGCAGGTCCCTGGCCTCATGGAGCTTATGTTCTAATGATAATACTCAGACAATACATAAATAAACCAGATAATTCTAGAGAGTGGATACAAACAATGAAGGAAACCACAAGTTATGTGATAGAGCATGGCAGGAAAACAAATCCTACTTTATTTTTTTAATTTAATCTTTTTTTTCTATTACCATTTAGTCCCCTTATACCCCCTTCCCCAGCAATCATCACACTGTCAAAAACCTACTTTAGATTGGGTGGTTAGGAAAGGCCTCCTTGTGGGAATAACATTTGAGTGAACATCTTCATGATGATAAAGAGTCAGCTAGGAAAATCTCTTAGGGAAGAAAGTTATGGATAGAGGGAACAGCAAATACAGTTTCAGAGGCAAATAATAGTATTAATAGTATGTGACCAGCACTGTTCAAACGCTTTACAGATTAAAATCATTTAATATTCACCACAACCTCATGAGGTAGATACTATTAACAACCGCAGTTTTCAAAGGAAACTGAGACAAAGAGAGGTTGCAAGACTAAAATCAATAGCCAGTAAATGGCAGGTCTAGAGTTGAAACCCAGGCAGTCTTGCTGGAAAATCCCTATTAATTGTATTTTAGGGAGGTAATCAAGCAACACAAGAATCTATCCTTAATACTTGAAATTGTCATAACACACACTGAAAAATCTTACAAAGCAATCTAGGAAGTTGTGGGGCTAACTCAGTAACTGAGCTGCTAAGAAGCAGGTAATTATGAGTGGTGCAAGAACCCACTTCATACTGAATGAGATTGAAACCAAAGAATTTTGATATATGGAGTTGTCCCTAATCCCCAAACTTGAACGTTTCTAAAACACTCAAAAGTGTCAGAAAGAAGGGTTATCTTCAGAAATACCAGAGTGTAAGAATATTAATCCTCTTCATAACAACCACCATAAATTCAAGCTTCCATCACCTACCTAAAGAGTTCTCTTAAGTAAAACAGTCTGATTAAAAGTGTGAAGAAGCTAGCAACATGTCATCAATACAGATAGTTGGTTCAAGGGTGTAATCATCATTCTTCATTTCCCTGAATTTTTTCAACTGTGATACTTATCTATTGAAATAATAACAGCAGAAGTGGTATCTTTCATTTAAATAAAAAATAAAACCTAAAGATACAATAGCTACAAACATAAACTCATTGCCCTCATGCTATAACAACAAAGTGTAGAAAAGTTTTTCAATTCCTTTTAAAGACAAAAAAGAAAGGGTTTGAACTCTAAATACTTTTTGTCCACTCCACCTGTCCTTTCAAGATTGTTCTTTACTCCATTTTAGCTGTTGCATTGTTTTCAGTATTATCTTCTCAACATACATATATATGTATGAACAGGCAAGTATAATTACTCAATGAATGCTTATAATGATGGGCAGAGAACCTGAAAATATACAGGATTTGGGAAAAAGCAAAATAAATGTTAGAGCTGGAATACATGTGGTAGAATTTTATCATTATAAGACCTGGGAATGATACTACGCTATACATGATCCAAAAAGCTATAACTAACAGGCTAGGCTTCCTCTACCTGCTATTTCACAGTCCCTAGCCCAGAGGTAGATAGATGGCTTACTTTGACTCCATCCCAGTTTGGGACCTAAAATGTCATTTGAATCTGAAATTTGGTAAAATTCCACTTGTACCCTTTGCTTCAGTTTCCATACCTGACAAACACTGAAATACTACAATGACAAGAAATAGATGGTCATTCTTTCATAAAACAGTTTTGGGGGTTACTTATTATCTTACAAGATGAACTCCACCTTCCTGACCATGGCAAGGCCCTCTACATATACTTCTCTGACCTTCTCTTGTCACCTCCACCAACTGCCCTTTACACTAAAAATTCCTCTTTCATCTCCTTCCTTTTGTATACATTGTTACTCTTACATGTAATACCATCCCTTCTTCCTTTCCTTGCTACTGTGCCTGCCTCTTCTCCTGAGTAACTCCAACTTGACATTTCTTCTTTGGGAACTTTTAGAAGAGTAATCTGGAAGTTAAGTATATGATGGGCCAGAATAGGGTTAGCTAGGGACTGAGAAGGTCTCTAGTTATTTGGAAGGTATTTTATAGACTTTTAACCTTTATAGAACATCAATATGTTGAATCAGTTATAGGCTATATCAAAAAAATGTGTTAAAATAATTGTTAAAGTATCAAACTTTACAAATGATGGAAAGCAGATTCAAAGTTATTTCTATATCATATCACTTGCACTAGGTTCCCCAAGAAGCCTTTTTTGACTTCTCTCTCACAGTTTAGGGTATCTTGGACTCCCACAGCACCCCAACAGATAGCATTTAGAATTCTTCATCGGAAATATTAGTTTTCTTGTCTGTTTCCCTTTCTAGACTGTAAGTTCCTTAAGAACAGGGAGAATATATTATTTATTTCTGTATTTCCATGGCCAGGTACAGCATGTGGTACAGAGTAGGCATTTGCTGAATGGGAGCATGAACACTAACAGGTAAAGTAACTAGGAAACAGCAAAAATTCCTTTGAGGACTAATATGGCTTCACCTTGTTTTACCTGTAACATCTAACCAGACCTAAGTTTGATGGATAATTACTCTTTAGAAATTGTCTCACTTGATTTGTTACTATAAAACTCAATCAATATTCCTTTTGATTTGGGAAACTGAAGACAAAATAGAGCAGAAAGATTTGTTTAGCAATCCTGTCTTTTGAATTTTGTCTATGAGCTGAAAACACAGCATAGCATAAGGCATAGGTAGAATAAAGTAGCTGAAATGGAAAGTGTGGAGTACACATCCTTTCCAAAGAGCAGCATTTCTAGACTAGGCATGGCAATGGGGCATAAGGTAGAAATAGCTTCAGAGTCCTAGGGATATGTACAGAGTTGGGCAAAAGTAGGTTTACAGTTGCAAGTACACAAAACACAGAGTTTATTCTCATACTATTTATTAATTATTGTATTATTTTCCATACAAAAAAATGATAAACCTACTTTTGCCCCACTGTTTAGTTTCAACATGGTTCAAGACAAAGAAATCCTTTGCATTTCTGTGGAGTGGGTTGTAATCTCTCCTCTTTCATTTTTGATTGTGTTTATTTGGGTCCTCTCTCTTTTTTTTCTTGATGAGCCTGCTGAAAGGCTCGTCTATTTTGCTTATCTTTTCAAAGAACCAGCTCCTGGATTCATTGATCCTTAGACTTGTGCTTTTAGTCTCTATGTCATTTAATTCTGCTCTGATCTTGGTTATTTCCTTCCTTCCACTTGCTCTGGGCTATCTTTGTTGTTGTTCTTCAAGTTCTTGTAGGTGTAGGGTTAGGTTGTTTGAAATGTTTCTATCTTTTTTAGGTAGGCCGATATTGCTATGAACTTCCCACTCAGGACTGCCTTCACTGTGTCCCATAAGTTTTGGGTTGTTGTGAGTTCAGAAAACTGTACAAGAACAACAGCTGAAATAAAATTTTTTTAAAAAGTGAAAAAAAAGACAAAGCAGAACCCCAAACTATTCTGGAAGCTGATCTACACACAAAATTCAACAGATATTGCCTTCAAGTCCTTGCTAATCAGTCATCCACCCTTTCCGATATTATCAAACTCTTAAACTCTACTGGATCTTTTCCTACCTCCTAAAAATGCACAAGTCTCCTGAATCATTTAATTTGATTCTCAAACTAATACCACAAAGTAGGCAATACCATTACTTTCATTTTAGAGATGAGAAGATTGAAGAGCAGAGAAAGAAGTAAATTACCCAAGAACACACAACTAATAGGTGATCAGATCTGGGACTCCAATCCAGATATATCTGACACCAGAATCCTTGTTTTTAACCACTCTGCTAGTATTACCTTCTTATCATACTTAGACAAGTGACAATTGTACGTTTTCCCCCATTATCTTGTCTTTCAAGGTAATAGAAGACAACTGTCTATGCTATCCACATAATACTGTACCTTGTACTGGGATATTCATGATCACGTCTATCTCTAATAATTTCTTGTTAAAATAAAACACAGATGGTTTAGGCTTTATAGTCTATTTAGCACGTCTTTAATTAAGTCAACTAAACCTGGAAAAATTTATTAAGTGCCTACTATGTGCCCACTCTGTATTTCAGAACTCAAAAGAAGACTTCCAGCCAAGATGGAGGCGTAGGCGGACACACTGTGCCTCCACTCACAACCAAAATTAAGGACAACAAATATTTAGAAACAAGAAAACAACCAGAACTTACAGAAAACTGAACTGTACGGAAGTCCAACAACCATTCATCCAGACCGGTAAGAGAGGCGGAGTCGCGGCAGGAGGAAGTGGAGGTGCAGACTCAGGAACGCAAGCAGCAGCGGCTGGCAGTTCCCAGGTGCACAGGCGGCGGCTGGCGGTCCCCGGGCCCAAAGGCAGCAGTTGGCGGACTCCGGGCACAGGGGGGCAACTGTGCAGAACCAGTGAGGCCACACAAGGTGGCTGGCTGACCAGGTGGTCCCACATTCATGCACGCAGACGGTCCAGGCAGAGGGGAAGTGGTGGAAGGGACTGAATCCAGGAGAGAGCGGAGCAGGCGCCATTGTTCCCTCTCAGACCCTGGCCCCACATACAGAGTCACAACCCAGCCACTGAGCTGCCCCACACTGGGGAGCGCTAGAGGCTCCACTCCTCACTACGTAACAGCACTCTTGCGTGCCCAGATAATCCAGGTGAAGGGGAAGCGGCGGAAAGGGACCGGCGTCCAGGAGAGAGCGAAGCAGGCACCATTGTTCCCTCTCAGACCCCGCCCCCACATACAGCGTCACAACCAGGCGACTGGGCTGCCCTGCCCTGAGGAACACCTAAGGCTCCACCCCTCACTACGTAATAACCGAGACCAGACTAAAACCAAAACAAAACAAAACAAAAAAACCACCAAAAATGGCTCAAACCGGAAAACAAATAAAAGCCCCAGAGCCAATTCCTCTAAGCAGTGAAGAGATAGCCAACCTATCACATGCACAGTTCAAAGCACTGGTCATCAAGATGCTCACAAAATTGGTTGATTTTGCTCACAAATTAGAGGAAAAATGCAGGCTACAATACGTGAAATGAAGGAAGATGCATGGGGAACTGATAGAGATGGAAGGAAAACTGGGACTCAAATCAATGGAGTGGACCAGAAGGAATAAACTAACAACCAAACAGAAGACGAGGAAGAAACAAGAACTCAAAAAAATGAGGAGAGGCTTAGGATCCTCTGGGACATCGTTAAACGTCCCAACATCCAAATTATAGGGGTCCCAGAAGGGGAAGAAGAAAAGCAACAAGTGGAAAATTTATTTGAACAAATAATAAAGGAGAACTTCCCCAATCTTGCAAAGGAAATAGACTACCAGGATGTCCAGGAAGCTCAGAGAGTCCCAAAGAAGTTGGACCCAAGGAGGAACACACCAAGGCACATCATAATTACATTAGCCAAGATTAAAATGAAGCAGAGAATTCTAGAAACAGCAAGGGATAAGGGAACAGTCACCTACAAGGAAGTTCCCATCAGACTGTCAGCTGATTTCTCAAAAGAGACCTTACAGGCAAGAAGGGGCTGGAAAGAAATATTTGAAATCTTGAAAAGCAGGGACCTACATCCAAATTGCTCTATCCAGCAAAGCTGTCATTTAGAATGGAAGGACAGATAAAGCGCTTCTCAGATAAGGTCAAGTTGAAGGAGTTCATCATCACCAAGCCCTTATTATATGAAATGTTAAAGGGACTTATGTAAGAAAAAGAAGATAAAAATATGACAGCGAAAAGACAGCAAACTCACAGCTATTAAGAACCACACCTAAAACAAAAGCAAACTAAGCAAACAGCTAGAACAGGAACAGAACCACAGAAATGGAGATCATATGGAGGGTTAGCAACAGGGGTGTAGGAGGAGGAGAGAGAGGGAAAAGGTACAGAGAATGAGTAGCATAGATAGTGGGTAGAAAATAGACGGGGGAGGGCAAGAATAGTATGGGAAATGTAGAAGCTAAAGAACTTATGACACATGGACATGAACTAAAGGGGGGGAATGTGGGTGGGAGAGGGTGTGTAGGGTGGAGGGGAATATTGGGGGAGAAATGGGACAACTGTAATAGCATAATCAATAAAATATATTTAAAAAAGAACTCAAAAGAAGTTGTTGGCTTAAAGTTGGGGAAATGTAAAAATATGGAATACAAGACACTGAGGTGGGCACAAGTAAGCAAATATACAGTTTTCATTTTAAATGCTCACCTGTTCAAGATAACTAAAGGACAGAGGTTATAATCCTTTGCTTTTGGAAAGTACAGGTGTCAGTGAAATACCACCTGCAGGACATATTTGTAGTTAAAGAAATAAAAGAGATATCCTGTGCACTTATCTTACTTTCATAGAGTCATGAGTGTTGATCCAGAGCTGCTATATTCAGAGCAGCTTCTAGAAAAGTGGACCCAGATAGACAAAAGTCATTAAATTTACAAAGGCAATATTTCTAAACACACCCACAGCTGTGTCAGTCATATCTGGAGGCAATGAGATGTTTTGGTTTGTGTGGTGGCTACCATCAAATAATCTCAAACTTCAGAGATCTACCTAGTTTTCTTTTAGTTCAATTGCTGGGGTCCCCACATGCTTTCATTCATGCCAATATCCAACCGTGAATCTCACTTTTCCACTCTGTTCAACTATGACTATCCTCTACATGAAATTATCAGTCCATTAATCTAGTGTCTTACTATGCACATGGTGCTGTTGGAAACATGAGGACATATCATATAAGGCAGAATTCGGTTCTATCTCTCAGGAGCTTACAAAATACTAATGAATGGGGGATAGGAAAACAATAACTCACATGAGAAGATGACAGTAGTTCCCCCTAATCCATGGTTTTGCTTTCTGCCGTTTCAGTTACCTATAGTCAACCACAGTCTGGAAGTATTAAATGGAAAATTCCAGAAATAAACAACTCATAAGTTTTAAATTGCACATCATTCTGAGTAGCATGAAGAAATATCATGCTGACTTATGACTGAGCCCGAAGATGTGAATCGTCCCTTTGTCTAGCATATCAGATCAGATCGACTGTTACAGTATGATAGTGGCTGTGTTCAAGTAACCCTTATTTTACTTAACAATGTCACAAAGCAAGAGTAGTGATGCTGATAATTAGGATATCAAAGAGAAGCCCTGTAAAGTGCTTCCTTTAAGTAAAAAGGTGAAAGTACTTGACTTAAATAAGGAAAGAAATGAATCATATGCTGAGGTTGATACAATCTATGGTAAGAATGAATCTTCTATCCATGAAATTGTGAAGCGAAAATAAAATATTTGGACTTCCGGCCAAGATGGAGGCATAGGCGGACACACTGTGCCTCCTCTCACAACCAAAATTAAGGACAACAAATATTTAGAAACAAGAAAACAACCAGAACTTATAGAAAATTGAACTGTACGGAAGTCCAACAACCATTCATCCAACTGGTAAGAGGGGGGGAGTCTCCGCAGAAAAAAGTGGAGGTGTGGACCCAGGAACACAAGCAGCCAGCGGCTGGCAGTTCCCAGGTGCACAGGCGGTGGCTGGTGTACCCCGGGCACAGGGGGGCAGCTGTGCAGACCCAGTGAGGACACACAAGGCGGCTGGCTGACCAGGTGGTCCCACATTCGAGCACGCAGATGGTCCAGGCAGAGGGAAAGTGGCGGAAGGGACTGAATCCAGGAGAGAGCGGAGTAGGTGCCATGGTTCCCTCTCAGACCCCGCCCCCACATATAGCCTCACAACCCAGCGACTGGGCTGCCCCGCACTGGGGAGTGCCTGAGGCTCCACTCCTCACTACATAACAGCACTCGAGTGCAAGCGCAGATAATCCAGGTGAAGGGGAAGCAGCGGAAGAGACCTGAGTCCAGGAGAGAGCGGAGCAGGCACCATTGTTCCCTCTTGGACCCCGCCCCCACATACAGCGTCACAACCCAGCGACAGGGCTGCCCCGCCCTGAGGAACACCTAAGGCTACACCCGTCACTACGTAATAGCCGTGACCAGATTAAAACCAAACCAAACCAAAACAAACAAACAAACAAAAAAAACCACCAAAAATGGCTCAAACCGGAGAAAAAATGAAAACCCCAGAGTCAATTCCTCTAAGCCGTGAAGAGATAGCCAACCTATCAGATGCACAGTTCAAAGCACTGGTCATCAAAATGCTCACAGAATTGGTTGATTTTGCTCACAAATTAGATGAAAAAATGCAGGCTACAATACGTGAAATGAAGGAAGACGCATGGGGAACCGATAGAGATGGAAGGAAAACTGGGACTCAAGTCAATGGAGTGGACCAGGAGGAAGAACTAACAACCAAACAGAAAACGAGGAAGAAATAAGAATTCAGAAAAATGAGGAGAGGCTTAGGAACCTCCAGGACATGGTTAAATGTCCCAACATCCAAATTATAGGGGTCCCAGAAGGGGAAGAAGAAGAGCAACAGGTAGAAAACTTATTTGAAGAAATAATAAAGGAGAACTTCCCCAATCTTGCAAAGGAAATAGACTACCAGGACGTCCAGGAAGCTCAGAGAGTCCCAAAGAAGTTGGACCCAAGGAGGAACACACCAAGGCACATCATAATTACATTAGCCAAGATTCAAATGAAGCAGAGAATTCTAGAAGCAGCAAGGGATAAGGGGACAGTCAGCTACAAAGGAGTTCCCATCAGACTGTCAGCTGATTTCTCAAAAGAGACCTTACAGGCAAGAAGGGGCTGGAAAGAAATATTTGAAATCTTGAAAAGCAGGGACCTACATCCAAAATTGCTCTATCCAGCAAAGCTGTCATTTAGAATGGAAGGACAGATAAAGCGCTTCTCAGATAAGGTCAAGTTGAAGGAGTTCATCATCACTAAGCCCTTATTATATGAAATGTTAAAGGGCCTTATCTAAGAAAAAGAAGATCAAAAATATGACAGCGAAAAGACAGCAAACTCACAGCTATTAAGAACTGCACCTAAAACAAAAGCAAACTAAGCAAACAGCTAGAACAGGAACAGAACCACAGAAATGGAGATCACATGGAGGGTTAGCAACAGGGGAGTGGGAGGAGGAGAGAGGGGGAAAAGGTACAGAGAATGAGTAGCATAGATAGTGGGTAGAAGATAGACAGGGGGAGGTCAAGAATAGTATGGGAAATGTAGAAGCTAAAGAACTTATGACACATGGACATGAACTAAAGGGGGGGAATGTGGGTGGGAGAGGGTGTGCAGGGTGGGGGGGATGATGGAGGAGAAATGGGACAACTGTAGTAGCATAATCAATAAAATATGTTTAAAAAATAACAAAAAAGAAAATAAAATATTTGTGCTTAGTTTTGCAGGCAACCTCAAACTGCAAATCTTACTGCCGCAGTGCATGATAAGTGCTTAGTTAAAATGGAAAGGCATTACATTTGTGGGAGACAAACAGACATAAACAGAAAGCATTTCCAATTGATGACAATGTGTTGCACCAGAAAACTTTGAACATATACAAAGACTTCATCAAGGGATACCCTGAAAAGAGTGAAACCAAGACATTTACTGCAAATAAGGGATGGTTGCACAGATTCAGGAATAGTTTTGTTGTTGTTGTTGTTGTTGTTGTTGTTTTAATTTTTATTTATTTTTATATTATTTTTAATCAGTATTTTTTAAATTGTTGATATTGTTCAGTTTTCTGTCTTTTACCCCGCCCCCAGCCGACCACCCCAGCCCTCCACACCTCCCTCCCATTTCCACCTCCCTAGTTTTTGTCCATGTGTCCTTTATACTTGTTGCTCTAAACCGTTCCCCTTTTCCCCTGAAATTCCCTCCCCTCTCCCATCTGGTCACTGTCAGACTGTTCTCAAATTCAGTGTCTTTGTTTATATTATGCTTGTTCATTTGTTTTGTTGATTAGGTTCCTGTTAAAGGTGAGATCATATGGTATTTGTCTTTCACTCCCTGGCTTATTTCGCTTAGCATGATGCTGTCCAATTCCATCCATGCTGTTGCAAAAGGGTAGGAGCTCCTTCTTTCTCTCTGCTGCACAGAATTCCATTGTGTAAATGTACCAAAGTATTTTGATCCATTCATTAACTGATGGGCACCTAGGTTGCTTCCAGCACTTGGCTATTGTAAATTGTGCTGCTATGAACATAGGCGTGCATGGGTTCTTTTGGATTGGTGTTTCAGGGTTCTTAGGATATAATCTCAGCAGTGGAAATGCGGGGTCAAAAGGTAGATCCATTTTTAGTTTTCTGAGAAAATTCCATACTGCTCTCCATAGTGGTTGTACCAGACCACAGTCCCACCAGCAATGCACCAGGGTCCCCTTTTCTCCACAACCTCTCCAACACTTGCTGTTTGTTGCTTTGTTTATGAAGGCCATTCTGACTGGTGTCAAGTGGTATCTCATTGTAGTTTTAATTTGCATCTCTTGGATAGCTAGCGATATCGAGCATCTTTTCATGTGTCTCTGGATCCTCTGTATGTCCTCCTTGGAGAAATGTCTGTTCAAATCCTTTGCCCATTTTTTAATTGGGTTGTTTGTCTTCTTAGAGTGGAGTCGTGTAAATTCTTTATATATTTTGGAGATTAATCCCTTGTCTGAGGTATCATTGTCGAATATGTTTTCCCATACAGTTGGTTCTCTTTGTATTTTAATACTGTTTTCTTTAGATGTGCAGAAGCTTTTTGTTTTGATGAGATCCCATTTCTTTATTCTTTCCTTTATGTCCCTTGCTTTAGGGGACATATCAGTAAAAATGTTGCTGCATGAAATATCTGAGATTTTCCTGCCTATGTTCTCCTCTAGGACTTTAATGGTGTCACGGCTTATATTTAAATCTTTTATCCACCTTGAATTTATTTTTGTGTATGGTGTAAGTTGGTCGTCGAGTTTCATTTTTCTGCATGTAGCTGTCCAGTCCTCCCAGCACCACTTGTTGAAGAGGTTATTTTTGCTCCATTTTATGTTTCTTCCCCCTTTTTCGAATATTAATTGACTATAGAGACTTGGGTTTATTTCTGGGCTCTCTGTTATGTTCCACTGGTCCATGTGTCTGTTTTTGTGCCAGTACCAGGCTGTTTTGATTACAGTGGCTTTTTAATACAGTTTGGTATCAGGTATTGTGATCCCTCCTACTTTGCTCGTCTTTCTCACCAACAGTTAAACAGCAGAAGCAGAAATCAAGAAAAAAATCCCATTTGATATAGCAAAAAGAAAAATAAAATACCTAGGAATAATCCTAACCAAGGAGGAAAAGACCTGTATGCAGAAAACTACACAACACTGAAGAAAGAAATCAAGGTAGACACAAACAAATGGAAGCATATACCGCGTTCATGGATCAGAAGAATTAATATCATCAAAATGTCCATAGTACCCAAAGCAATTTACAGATTCAATGCAATACCTATTAAAGTACCAATGGCATATTTCACAGACATAGAACAAACATTTCAAAAATTTATATGGAATCATAAACAACCCCGAATAGCTTCAGGAATAGTTTTGGACTGAAAAATATAACAGTTACTGGGGAGACTGGTTCTGCTGATGAAGAAGCTGCTGCAACATTTCTGGCAGAATTGAAGAAGTTGAATAAGGAGAAAGGTATATATGAGGTCTGTCCAGAAGATATCCAGCCACATAAGATGAAAAATAGATACATTTATTGAAGAAGATAGAAGACACAAGAAACATTGTACATAGGACAATGACGCCTCAGTCCCCTTCAAAGTAGGCACCTTGGGACCTCACACAGTTCTCCCAATCCCCATCAGCTGCCCTGGTGTATTTATTTGAATCTAATCAATGGTCTGAATCTCTTCCCCTTCAAAAGTGATTTTAGTTTTGGGAAAATCCAGAAGTCACAGAGTACCAAATCTGGGTTGTAGTAGGGCTGAGTCACCTGGGCAATTTGATGTTTCATCAAAAAAACGCACAAGACGTGGTGCCTGAGCAGATGTGTTATCGTAATGAAGCTACCCATCACCACTTGCCCATAGATACGGCCTTCTGAATCATCCCAATAGTTTCTGTGGAGGAATGTCTAAGCTTAACACAAAATTTGATGCAGATATATTGTTCTACTCACTCAGTCATTTTGTTTGTTTTTTAAAAGTATTTTTATTGATTATGCTATTATAGTTTTCTCAATTTTCCCCCTTCATCCTGCACCCCCAAACCCTCCAGAATTCCCCTCTTTAGTTCATGTCCATGGATTGCACATATAAGTTGAGTCCTCCATTTCCTATACCATTTTTATCTCTCCCCATCTATTTTATGCCTACTAATTATGCTTCTTCTTCCCTGTACCTTTTCCCTGCTATTCCTCCCTTCCCCCTCCCCACTGAAATCCCTCCATGTGATGTCCATTTCTCTGATTCTCTTCCTGTTCTAGTCATTTGCTTAGTTTTTGGGGTTTTTTAGGTTCAGTTGTTGATAGTTATGAGTTTGTTGTCATTTTACTGTTCATAGTTTTTGATCTTCTATTTCTTAGATAAGTCCCTTTAACATTTCACATAATAAGGGCTTGGTGATGATGTATTCCTTTAACTTGACCTTATCTGAGAAGCACTTTATCTGCCCTTGCATTTAAAATAATAGTTTTTACTTGATAGAGTTATCTACCCAAGGTTAAAGATAAAGAAAAAAAAATAAAGAGATAATCTTAAAATCAGTAAGAGGAAAGGAGAGAGTTACCTACAAAGGAGTTCCCATAAGGCTATCAGCTGATTTCTCAAAAGAAACCTTGTAGGCAAGAGGGACTAGAAAGAAGTATTTAAAGTCATGAAAGGCAAGGACCTACATCCAAGATTACTCAATCCAGCAAAGAAGAGTCTGTAGTATTGATTAACTTTTGGAATCTCCTTCACATCTACTGACCTGTCTTATCTATTATTCAACACCCTGAAAGAAATTTAAAGGCAAATCTTGAACATCTAGGGCAAATCCTACTTGAAAATTCTCTGTCACACTGTTACCTCCTCAGTTTACAAAGTGCTCTTAGAAAATTAAAAAAAAAAGTCCAGATTTTTAGCTTTTTTGAATTTACATTATTTAGGACACTAAACCAGAAATTACCAGCTCAAGATTTTTGAGTCACTAAGTAGCTGTGTGTCTTGAAAAAAAATGACAAAACTGATAGGGGCATCAGTTTTCTCATATTTAAAAAGTGGATAATAATCATCTACTTCATAGGATTGTTGAAAGGATTCAAAGAAATATGTGCATGTAAAGCATTTATTACAATGTCTAAGACATAGTGAGTACTGTTATTGTTAGAGTATTATTTTTCATAAAGTAGATCAACCTTATCTACGATTCTATTTTCATCAGCTGTTTATATAAGCCATCTTCTATATATGCCTGGTTCACATCTAACCCTTTAAAATTTTGTGCTTTCAGTAACTGTATTATTAAGTTATAAGTTGTGTTATTTATTATTTTTATCTATGCTTGTCTTTCTTCAAAGTTCCTGAGAACTGCAGGTATGTCTTATACCATGACAATTGTGACTCATACCCCACAAAGAGAGTCAAGTAATATAAATGATTTAAGCAGCCTGGGTAGGTACTAGAGTCTCTGAGAATCTATGCCCTGTCTAATGTGGGACACTCATTAAGTCCATGGGTAGCTAGATTTCCCCATATTTTTAAAAAGCTGAAAAATATGTATCTTTTAAAAATGTGAATTGTCTGTTTACATGTTGAAAACAAATTATTTTTAATGTATATTTTAGAATTTCTTTAAAGATTCTATTTGTTTACTTTTAGAGAGGGGAAAGGAAGGCGAAAGAGAAGGAGAGAAACATCAATGTGTGGTTGCCTCTCACATGTCCCACATTGGGGAAACAGATTAATCTTTAACAACATTGTTCAGACTAAATAAAAATAGCTACAACTTTAAACTACATAAGGCTCCAGTATTTACCAGCTTGTTTGACTTTGGGCAGTTACTTAACCTCTATACTCCAGCTTCCATAATCACAAAATTAGAATAATAGTACTTAACTCCTAAGCCATTATGGGGATTAAATGAGGTAATGTGTGTAAAGAAAAATATTATAATTCCTAGGAAATAATTAGCACTTAGTAAATGTTAGCCATATTCATATTCATTTAAACATTTATTGGTAACAAGAATGTCATTAACAACAACTACAACAACATTATCAATAACAATAGCATTAGTATACAGTCTAACATATTTACGTCAACATATGCAATTAATGATATTTGTTATATATAATACTTGATAAGATCACCTGCTCTTTCTTCCTTAGCTTAACAAACACAAGAAGCACAAAGCAGGGACTTTTCAGTCAATTTTCCTCCTTTTTTCTCTCTTTAAGATTATCACAGTATCCCTTTGCGACAGCATGGATGGAACTGGAGAGCATCATGCTAAGCGAAATAAGCCAGGCAGTGAAAGACAAATACCATATGATCTCACCTTTCACAGGAACCTAATCAACAAAACAAACAGAGAAGCAAAATATAACCGAAGACACTGAAATTGAGAACAGTCTGACTGACCAGAGGGGAGAGGGGAGGGAATTTCAGGGGAAAAGGGGAAGGGTTTACAGGAACAAGTATAAAGGACATATGGACAAAAACTAGGGGGGTGGAAATGGGAGGGAGGTGGGGAGGACTGGGGTAGTGGGCTGAGATGGGAGTAAAAGACAAAACTGTACAAGAACAATTAAAAATTAAAAAAAGATTATCACAGCATCAGGTCATATTCATTCTAAAGCATACATTTCTCTTTTTCTTTTGATTGAATTTTCCCTTCAAACCCACTATGACTATCTAAATTTAGGTCTTTATCATTTCTCACCTAAGCCTTAACAGCAGTGTCTTCACTGGTTTCACAGCCCTCATTTTGGTACCCTCAAATCCATTTCCAATAGAACAGCAGAGTGATTTTGTTAAACTACAACCCTGTTCACATCTCACTTCAGAAATCTTCAAATGCATCCCTAAATAATATATAATGTCCCTTGCATCTCCACTAGGTCTGCCAGGATTTAAATACTGCATTTGCCTTCCATTTGCTATGTGACCTCTGGAAAGTTGCCAAGTCTGTTTTCTCATATCTACCTCAATAGGTAGCTGTGAGAATTAAATTATTTAACTTAATGAGTGTACAGTAGTACCACAATGACTGGAACATAATAAGTACTTGATAAAGAAAATATTATCATCACTCTAGTCTAACTAATGGTTATGGTAACCCTTACATTAATCTCTTAGGTCCAGGTACAAAAACAATCCCTGTTTCCAAATATGCCAAATTATTCTATACTTCTATATCCATAAATCTGTATACTGTGATTAATAGTAAACCTTAAAACAAGCACTACAAAAAACCTCTTGCTAAAAAACAAAACAAAGCAAAAACAATAAGAGACATAACTAAAAGCCAATATTGTGATGAAATATAATGGAATGTAAACAAGCAATATTTAAAAACATATTTGATTACCTTAAAGAAGACAAGAAAAGAAGAACAAATGACGGAGGTGTCAAATAGAAAGCAAACAGCAAATAAGTAGACTTAAGCCTAACCATAACAACTATTATTATTTTTTAAAAGTAGACTAAAAGTCTTTTACCTCCTTGGTTAAATTTATTCCTAGTACTTTCTTTTTCTTTTTCTTTCTTTCTTTTTTTTTTTTTTTTGCTACTTTTGTGTTCTATTTCTCCCATGAATTATATCAATGTTTGCTTCATATATTTGAGTTCTCATATGTTAGCTGCATATAAATTTATAATTGTTGCATATTACAGATGTATCTACCCTTTTATTATTATTACTATTGTTTTAGATTTATTTTATTTTTTAATCAGTATTTTTTAATTGTTGATATTGTACAGTTTTCTGTCTTTTACTCCCCCCCAGCCCACCGCCCCCACCCTCCCCACCTCCCTCCCATTTCCACCCCCCATAGTTTTTTTCCATGTGTCCTTTTATACTTGTTGCTCTAAATCGTTCCCCTTTTCCCCTGAAATTCCCTCCACTCTCCCCTCTGGTCACTGTCAGACTGTTCTCAAATTCAGTATTTTTCTTGATGCTATAATAAATGTGATTTTCCCCTAGTTTATCTGATATCTGATTTCTGGTATACAAAAATGTCATTGATTTCTGAATACTGACTTTGTATTCTGCTGTTTTTGCCAAATTCACTTATTAGGTTGAGTAGTTGTTTGGTGGAGCCTATAAGGTTTTTAATTTACACTATCATGTCATCTGCAAATGATGACAGTTTTACTTTTTCTTTCCAATTTGGATGTTTTTTATTTCTTTTTCTTTTCTGACTGCTGTGGCTAGAACTCCCAATACTATGTTAAATAAGGGTGGTGAGAGCAGACAACCTTGTCTTTTTCCTGATCTTAAGGGGAAAGTTTTAGATTTTTGTCTGTTGTGTATAATGTTGGCTGTACATTTCTCATTTTTATGGCCTTTATTATGTTGAGGGCTGCTCCCTCTATTCCCATCCTGCTGAGGGTTTTTATCATAAACGGGTGCAGGATTTTATCAAATGTTTTTCAGCATCTATTGATATGATCATGTGGTTTTTGCCCTTCATTTTGTTTATGTGCTGTATTACATATATTGATTTGTGAATATCATACCATCTCTGCATCCCTGGGATAAATCTCACTTGATCATAGTGTATGATCTTTTTAATATATTGCTGGATATGGTTTGTCAATATTTTATTTATGATTTTACCACCTATCCTCATCACAAATATTGGTGTGTACATTTATTTCAGTGTTTTGACTTTACCTGGTTTTGGAATTAGGATGATACAGGCTTCGTAAAAAGAGTTTGGGAGTCATACCTCTTCTTGAAATTTTTGGAATAGTTTGAGAAGGATAGGAGTTCGCTCTTCCTTAAATGTTTGGTAAAGTTTCCCATGAAACCATACAATGCAAGTCTTTTTTGTGCCAGGAGTTTTTTGATTACTGCTTCAATTTCAGTCATTGTTATTGGTCTATTTAGACTTTCTGCTTCTTCTTGAGTCAATGTTGGCAGAATATATGTTTCTAGAAATTGGCTCATTTTGCCCAGGTTGTCCAATTTCTTGTAATATAGTTTTCATAGTAATTTATTAAAATCTTTTTTATTTCTCTCATATCAGTTTTAACCTCTTCTCTTTCATTTCCAATTTTTTAATTTGGGCCCTCTCTCTTTTATTCTTGATGAATCTGGTTAAAGACTTGTTGATTTTATTTATCTTTTCAAAGAACCAGCTCCTGGATTTATTGATCCCTTGAATTGTTCTTTTAGACTTTCTGTCATTTAATTCTGCTTTGATCTTGATTATTTCTTTCCTTCTACTCACTCTAGGCTTTGTTTGTTGTTGTTCCTCTAGTTCTTGTAGATGTACGGTTATGTTGTTTATTTGAGAATTTTCTATCTTCTTTAGGTAGGCCTGTATCACTATGAACTTCCCTCTCAGGACTGCCTTTGCTGTATCCCATAGATTTTGGGTTACTGTGTGATCATTTTCATTTGTATCCAGATAGATTCTAATTTCTTCCTTGCTCTCATTGTTGACCCATTCAGCATTTAATAACACATTCTTCAGTCTCCATGTATTTTAATGTTTTTGTCTTTTTCCCTTGAGTTTGGTTTCTATTTTCAATCTGTTGTGATCATAGCACATGCTTGATATGATTTCAATTTTCTTGAATTGCTTGAAGTTTGTGTTGTTTCCTGTCATGTGGTCTATTTTTGAAATTGTTCCATGTGCATTTGAAAAGTGTATATTTTGCTTCTTTGGGGTGAAAGGTTCTGTATTTAACAATTAAGTACATTTGATTTAGAGTGTCATTCAGTGCCAAAATATCCTTGCTGATTATTGGTTTGGAAGACCTATCCATTGTTGACAGGGGGGTATTAAAATCCCCTGTGATGAATGTGTTGCTGTCAATATCTTTCTTGTAATCCTCTAAGATTGTATATATATATTTTTGGTGCTGTTATGTTTTGTGCATATTTGTTTACAAGGGCTATATTCTGCTGCTGGATTGTTCCTTTAAGTATTATGTAGTGACCCTTTCTGTCCCTTTTTATGGCTTTTGTTTTGAAGTCTATTTTGTCTGATATAAGTATTGCTACCCCAGCTTTCTTTTTGTATCCGTTTGCTGGAAATATTTTTTTCCATCCCTTCACTTTCAAACTGTGTAGATCTTTTATTCTCAGGTGGGTTTCTTGTTGACAGTATATATGTGGTATTGTCTTCTCATCCATTAAGGTATCCTATGCCTTTTTATGGGAACATTTAATCATTTACATTTAAGGTTATTATTGACAGGTACTTATTCTTTGCCATTTTCCATACCTGTGTTCCTCTCTCTCTCCCTCTCCCTCTCCCTCTCTTCCTCTCTCTCTCTCTCCTCCTTTTTCATAGCAACCCCTTTAACTGCTGCAGCCCGCTGCAGCAAGGGTGGTCGTGAGGCTGGGCGAGGGACTGAATATAGGAGAGGACCAAATGCTCAGCTGGCATAAGGCAAGTTTATTGCGCGGTCTTCAGGCTTAAATACAATCTTGAGTGCATAGAGAACAAAGGAGAAGCCTTCTGGCACGTAGCTCATTTCCTTGACCTACAAAGTTTATCTACTCCCTTAAGGTCGGGATGTTCTTAGGCTAACATTGCTACCGGGTACATGATGCACAGGCCAAAGATATGAGTTGATGGATAAAGAAAGGCGGCTGGTTTATCAAGGGTTCAGAGAACAGTCAGAGCCCAAGACAGCCCCGAGGCCGGAAACCAGGCCCAGTCACCACGCCTGCGGTGCAGGACCCTATCCTCGACCCCTCACAGGCCTCCTGGGCTCCAACATTTAACATCTCCTGCAGTGCTGTCTTGGTGGAGATATTCTCTTTCAGCCTTCTTTTGTTAGGAAGCTCTTTAGATTACCGTCCATTTTAAAGGAGAACCTTGCTTGATAGAATAGTCTTGGTTGTAGGTCCTTGCTTTTCATTACCTGGAATACTTCCTGCCAAATCCTTCTGGCCTGTAGCATTTCTGTTTAGAAATCAGCTGATAGCTTATTGAAGCTCCTATGTACACTACATGCTGTTTCTCCTTTGCTGCCTTTAAGATTCTCTCTATGTCTTTAAAATTTGACATTATATATGGCCTGCAATCACAAAACTATAGATCACTGAAAAAAGGAATTAAGGAAGATACAAATAAATGAAAGCATATACCAAGTTCATGGATTGGAAGAATTAACATCATTAAAGTGTCCATCCCACCCAAAGCAATCTATAAATTCAGCACAAATCCTATTAAAATACCAATGGTATTTATCATATTTACCAAAAAATACTGTATTTCACAGATGTAAAACAAATATTTCAAAAATTTGTATGGAACTGGAAAAGACCCTAAATAGCTTCAGCAATCTTGTGAAAGAAGAACAAAGCAGGATGTATCACAATACTTGGCTTCAAACTATACTACAAGGCCACTGTAATCAAAACAGTCAGGTACTGGCATATGAACAGACACATAGATCAACGGAATGGAATAGAACAGAGAGTCCAGAAACAAACCCAAGACTGTATGGTCAATTCATATTTAACAAAGGGGCAGAGAGCATACAATGGAATAAACATAGCCTCTTCAGTAAATGGTATTGTGAGAGCTGGACTGGTACATGCCAAAAAATTAAACTAGCCCATCAACTTATACCATATACCAGAATAAACTCCAAATGGATAAAATACTTAAGTATAAGTCGTGACACCATAAAAGTCCTAGAGGAAAACATAGGCAGGAGAAAATATCAGATATACCATGTAGCAATATTTTTGCTGAAATATCTCCTAGGACAAGAGAAATAAAGGAAAATATAAACAGACGGGACTACATAAAACTAAAAAGCTTCTCCATGGCTAATGAAACCATCACCAAAATGAAAAGGGAACTGACCATATGGGAGAACATATTTGCCAATGACACATCAGACAAGGGTTTAATCTCCAAAATATATTAAGAACTCATAAGACTCAACACCAGGAAGACAAACCAATTAAAAAATGGGCAAAGTGTTTGACTAAACACTTCTCCAAAGAGGACTTAAAGATGGCCCATAGACATGAAAAGATGCTCAACATCCCTAGCTGTCAGAGAGATGCAAATTAAAACCACAATGAGAACCAGTTCACTGGTTCACACCAGTCAGAATGGCCACTTCACACCAGTCAGAATGGCCATCATAAACAAATCAATAAACAATAAGTGTTGGCAAGGTTGTGGAGAAAAGGGGACCCTAGGGCACTGTTGGTGGGAGTGCAGACTGGTACAACCACTATGGAAAACAGTATGGCATTTCCTCAAAAAGCTAAAAATGGAACTTCCTTTAGACCCAGAGATTCTGCTGCTAGGAATATACCTTAAGAGTCCCGAGTTATCAATTCAAAAGAGCTTATGCACCCCTGTGTTCATAACAGCACAGTTTACAATTGTCAAGTGCTGGAAGCCACCTAAGTGCCCATCAGTAAATGAGTGGACCAAAAAAAACTTTGCAGGAGAAAGAAAGAAGCAAATGCCTTTTGCAACAGTATGGATGTTACTGGAGAATATTAGTTAAGTGAAATAAGCCCATCAGTGAAAGACAAATACCATATGGTCTCACCTATAAATGTAATCTAATGAACAGAAAAAAACTAAAGAGCAAAATAAATCCACAGGTATGGAAACATGGAGGAGACTGAAAGTGACCAGATGTATTGGGGCTGATACAATGGTGGAAAGAAAGGGAATGGACTAGGCAAAGAACATGTATGAATGACACACGGACATGGACAACCTTTTAGGAATTGACTGTGGGTACAGGGGGTGCAATGGAGAGAGGAGGAGAAAGGGGAAAATATTGAGACAACTATAATAGAACAACAATAAAAAAGATAAAAATAAAATAAATGGACCGAACACTGCAATTTAAATGCCAGCATTGCGAATATGAATAAAAAGCAACACCCATCTGACTCAACTACAGAGTCATAATTTTAGCATACTAACTCTTTAAAAATCTGACCAAACTGACCTTTAAAAAATGTTAGTAGAGACAACAGGGGATATTTGATAATGATAAAAGTTCAATCCATCAGCCAGATACAACAATTATAAATATATATGTTCCAAATAGCAGAACCCCGAAATCCATAAAGTAAAATATGATGGAAATCGAGGAAGAAATAAACAATTCAATAATAACAGTTGGAGTCATGGGCATGTAGTTCAGTTGGTTGAGTGTCATCCCATGCAGCAAAATGTTGCAAGTTCAGTATGTGCTCAGGGCATATATCTAGATTGTGGGTTTGTTCCCCAGTCAGGGCACATGTGAGAAGTAACTGAATGATGCTTCTCTCTCATGTTGATATCTCTCCCTGACATCTATGTTTCTCTCAATCACTCTCTCCCCCTCCTTCCCTCCCTCTCTCTCTAAAGTAAAAAATCATATCCTCAAGTGAGGTTTTAAAATCAAAATAAAAAAACAATAACAGTTGGAAACTTCAATTTCTGACTTCAATAATGGATAGATGTAGACAGAATATTAAAAAAGCAATAAAGGACTTGAACTACATTATAAACCAAATAGACCTAACAGATATTATAGAGTACTTTACCGAACAACAGCAGAATACACATTTTTCTCAAGTACACATGGAACTCTTTCCAGGCTAGACCATATGATGAGCCATAGAACAAACTTCAATAGATTTAAAAGGAAAGAAATAGTCAAAGTATGTCCCCCAACCACAGTAGAATAAAATTAGAAATCAATAGCTAGAAAATATTGGGGGAAATTAAAACCACACACTCCTAAATTGCCTATCTGTCAGAAGAGTAATAAAAAAATCAGAAAATACTCTGAAGTTTCCAAGATGGCTCTTGCTCCCAGCCCCAGACCAATCTTGCAGCTAAACCACAGAGCAATCAATTTGAAAATCCAGTTTAGTTTGTGTGAGAGATGTGTGAGTGAGCATGTGCATGAGTGAGTGTGCAGGTGTATGTGCAAGTATCTGTCCATCTGTGTGGGCACTCAGAGGTCGGGGCTCTAGGCTCCCCTGGTGGAGCCACTGCCACCACAACCCAGCCTAGTACATCTGGCTGAGCACATTTGGAGTACACAATTTTGTGAAATTTACCAAATCCTCCAAGGGAAGGAGCTGCTGGAGCAGTAGCACCTCAATGCCAGGCCATTCTTCTGTGCCCTCTGCACCAAGCCAGCCATGCACTCTGCTGCTGGGATCGAGGGTCTGGGGACTGTGGTATTTACTGTGGAGGGGACTGTCACCTTCCTGGTCCCAGGAACTTCTGGAAACACAGGCTAGATGGAGTCTGAGGAGGATGCAGATTGGCTGAGGAGCCAAGAGCACTGGGGGTGGAGAAAGGTGGCCAGGCTGCCAAGGGCTGCAGAGAACATGGGGGAAGTGCAATGGTGGGAGTCTGAGGCTAAGACTCACTGGAGAGAGCAGCACGAGTGTCCCACCACCATCCAGTGTCATAGTTTTGCTGCTGGACTCTTCCCTTCTTTCCCCTACCCCATCAGGATATGAGACTTGAAAGAAGATGATTCCTATATCCTTTATAGTCTATTAATTTGGGAGGGAGAGAAGGATAGAGAGAGAGAGGGAGGGAGGGGGGGAGAGAGAGAGAGAGAGAGAGAGAGAGAGAGAGAGAGAGAGAGAGAGAGATCAGTGTGTGAGAGGAGCATCAATGTCTGGCCTCCTGTAAAAGCCCCAACTGGGGATCCAACCCACACTTAGAATAAGGCCTTTCAAGGCAAAGGCTGAAGGGCAGTTCCCACCATTGAATGGGACAATAAAAATCAGGACCCAAATACCACAGGAGAGTTCACATAACCCACAAAGAGGACATTCCTAGAGTATCAAGACAGGAGATTCAAGAGTCTGCACTATTGTAGAGGGCTTTTTCCACTGGGGAGAAATAAAAACCACTAGGCACAAACCCAACACCTTTTTTTTTCCTTAAAGGGGCAAAGCACAGATTTTGTATTTGCGGCTACTACCTTAGGTCCCAATGAGGGGAATAATACTGTAGAGCCTCAGACTAGTGGCTCCAGGGAGGGAGAACACAGCCCCCATCTTCCCTTAAGTCTGAAAGGCACCTGCCACAGGTGATCCAGGAATCACACTCCCCCCCACCACTGTTTCCACCAGCAGCCTTTTCAAAAATAGTCAGGTCTGTGACTAGGCTAAGACTGATAGCAGGCCAGAGGAAGAGACAGGCAGAGGTAGAATGTGTGGTGACTTGGAAAGTTTGCTGACCCACCCCTGGATCCAGTACTGATAACAGCCAGCTTTGCAGAGCACCTTGACCCACCCTGGGGGTGGACAAGAACAGAGGAATCAGCTACAAACTGTGCATCATCTGTAGCTTCAAAAAGGTGGCTGAGGGCCAATTGTAGATAGCACCTGACATTGGCTTACACCAGACTCAGACAACAGGGCGGTTTCCAAAGGGAGAAACCAGAAGACAAGATCTAAATTCTGCTGAAACAAATCCACTTGTTTCTTTTTTCATTATCTTAGTTACTTTTTCTTCTTTATAGACTTTTTATTTTTATCTATTTTCATTTTCTTGTATTTTGGTGCTCTATTTTCCTTCAATATCTCCTATTTTACTCTTATCTTTTATCACTCAACCGTTCCCTTCTCTGCTGTTAAATTTTTGTTACCTTTTCTGTGTTCCTTTTCCCTGCTTTCCTCTTATTATGAGTATTAGTTCTGCTCATATTTCTTCTTTCATGATCACTTTTTTTTCCCTTTGGTCTTCTCATATTCTTTTCTACCCTTCCATTTTTCTTTCCACTCTAATTATTCTTTACTCTCTTATTGACATTGCCATGTTGGTTGCGGAGGTTGCTTGTTATTGGTGTTGTTTTGTTCTTCCAGCACCTATACAGCAGAGTACAACATGGAGTGGGAGTTCAGCCCCTCACTCAGCCAGCTGGTGGGGAGTTCCCACAAATGAATGGACCAATAACATCAGGAACCAAATACAAAAAGACAGTTCACACAATACACACAGAGGACATTGTTAGAGCAACCAGAGCAGTAGATCAAGGAGCCTGCACCACTGGGTCCCAGAGGACTTCTATCACATAAGGCCACTCACAAGAAAGTGTCAAAGCAAAATTAATCTAATACATAGAAACAAACCCAAAGAGACAACTAAAATGGGGATACAAAGAAACAAGTCTCAAATGAAAAAAAAAAAAAAAAAGAGGTATCTCCAGAAAAAGAGTTAAATGAGAATGAGGTAAGCAATTTATCAGACATAAAGTTCAAAGTAATGGTTATAAGGATGCTCAAGAAACTTAGAACTATAAGGAACCTAGTGGGACCTACATCAAATAAAAAAGAATATAGAAACCTTGAATAAGGCCCTGGCTGGTGTAGCTTAGTGGATTGAGCGCGGGCCTGCGAACCGAAGGATCGCGGTTCGATTCCCAGTCAGGGCACATGCCTGGGTTGCCAGGCCAGTTCCCGTCAGGGGACATACAAGAGGCAACCGCACATTGATGTTTCTCTCCCTCTCTCCTTCCCTTCCCCTCTAAAGATAAATAAATAAAATCTAAAAGAAAAAAAAAATCTTTAAAATAAAAAAAAGAAACCTTGAATAAGAAACACTTGGAAATGAAGAACGAAATATCTCAAATGAAGAATGCACTAGAAGGAATTAAAAGCAGGCTAAATAAAACAGAAGACAGAATCAGTGTGTTGGAAGACCAAGTAGAAAAAAACACCCAGACAGAGCAACTAAATTAAAAAGGACACAAAAGGAATGAGAATAGTATAATGGAGCTTTGGGACAACATGAAACATAACAATAATTGCATCATAGGGATACCAGAAGGATAAAAAAATGAGCAAGGTATAGAAAACTTGTTTGAATAAATAATAACAGAAAATTTCCCAAACTTGCTTAGGGAAAAAATCATGCAAGTACATAAAGTACATATGGTTCCAATCAGATGAACCCAAAAAGGCATACTCCAAGATACATTACAACCAAAATGGCAAAATTTAAACAGAATGAGAGAATCTTAAAGGCAGCAAGGGAGAAATAGCTAGTAACATACAAGGGAGCTCCAATAAGGCTATCAGCTGATTTCTCAACAGAAACACTAAATTCAGAAGGGGTTGGCACGAAATATTCCAAGTAATGAAAAGCAAGAACCCACAACCAAAACCACTCTGTCTAGCAAGACTCTCATATAAATGAAACACAAAATAAAGAGATATCCAGATAAAGGAAGGGTAAAAGAACACATCTCCACCATTCCAGCACTGCAAGACATGCTAAAAGAACTTCTTTATGAAGAAGAAGAAATAGAGAGAACATAGGGATAAAGGGGGGAAAGGAAATGTTTAAGTACTTATCAATAACTTTAAATGTAAATGGATTAAATGTTCCAAACAAATGACATAAGGAAACCCAACCTGCATATATGTGGTCTTCACAAGAGACTCATGCAGAACAAAGGATAACACACAGGCTGAGAGTGAAGGGATGGGAAAAAATATTCCAAGAAAACAGACATGAAAAAAAGCCAAGGTAGCAATACTTACATCAGACAAAATTGATTTCAAAACAAAGGCCATAAAAAAGAGACAGGGAAGGACACTTCATAATCTTGAAGGGTGAATACATCAAGAAGATCTAAACACTGTAAAAATATATGCACCCAACATAAGAACACCCAAATATATAAGGAAAACCATGGAGGACATCAAGAAACATATACACAGCGACACGCTTAGAGCATAGGATTTTAACACTCAACTGTCAACAATGGATAGCTCTACCAAACAAAGAATCAACCAGGATATTGTGGATCTGAAAGACATGCTTGATCAGATGGTGTTAACTGATATGTACAGAGACTTTCACTCCGCAGAAGCAAAATACACATTCTTTTCAAATTCACATGGTACATTTACAAAAATAGAGGGAGAAGGAAGATGGTGGCGTGGTAGGAGGGGGCAGATTCCACTTCCCCCTACACACAGGAGAAAAACCTGGCTGATCTACAGAAGAACAGAGCAGACAAGGAACAGTAACACAGCATATTTGAGAATAGGAGATCGAACATTGTAGCGGACATTGAAAAACCAGTAGGTAATGAGAGTACTTCAGAACAATAGGAGCCCAGGGGTCAGCACGGAGACCAGGGCGGCTGAGGCCCCAGCCCAGCACTTGCCGGGCCTGCCCCAGGGTTCTAGGGAGGGAGCTGGGTCAACCACTGAAATGGGCTGAGCGATCGTGGTCACTGCGTGACTGCAGAGGGGTGAGATGGCTGCATGAAAATAGGCACCCAAACGTGACCGCAGACAGTAGCGGGATCATAGACACGAGCGAGATCATAGGTGCTTGACACTGGAGACAGCTGTGGGACCGTAGTCACGTACCCGTGAACGCAGACAGCTCAGGGCCACAGGCGTGCAGGCGTGAGATGGCCGCAGGATAGTAGGTCCCACACCACCACAGAAAGCTGCGCCGGGTCCAACGGAGATGGCTGCGCATGACCGGAGACCTGATTTCATATCCACAAACTTGGAAAAAAGTGCACGCACTCCAGGAGGCTCAGAACACACACCAGAAGCCCTGTGCAGAGAGGTGCTAGACTAACTCTGGGGACAGTAGCACAATGATGACTGAGTGCTAAACACAGAGAAAAGCAATACCATCACCCCTTGGCCATTGCAGCCAGCAAGACCAGAAAAACCGGCTCAGCAAATGAAAACAGCCAGAGTTTTTTGTTTGGTGTTTTTGTTGTTGTTTGTTTGTTTTTTGTTTTTGTTTGTTTCTTTTTTCTTTGTGTGCCTGCCTGTTTATATAATTGTTTTAATTATTATTTTTATCTTCCTTTTTACTCAACTCCCTTTGCCTCTCTTCTTTCTTGTTTTTTCCCACTTCCTTCTTTCCAATTTTATCTCTTCTACCTTCCTCTTTTTTTCTTTCTTCTTTTTTCATTTTCTCCCTCTTTTCTCTTTTTAAATACATACGAGGGAGACAAACAAACAAACAAACAAACCCGGAACTGCGAAAAAAACCAAAGTTGGTCCCAAAAAGAGTGTATCCCAGCAGCTGAGACAGTGGAAGCTGGGAACAACAGGATATCTGAAGGAGACTACACCACTGAATCTCACAGGTATTCTACCACAGAAATTCACACCACAAACCCAGGGAGCCAGAACAGATTAATTTAAGAAGTTGAGGCTAACAAGAAGAGTCTTACAGACAATGAGAAGACAAAGAAACAATCCCCAAATGAAAGGAAAGGAGGAAGTCCCAGAAAGAATTCTAAATGTAATGGAGGCAACTCAACTATCAGATACTGAGTGCAAAGCAATGGTTGTCATGAAGATCCATGAGCTCTCAATGAGCTACCAGAAACTACAGGGAAGCTATGATGAACTCACTGCAAACTATATTGACATAGAAAAGGAAATAGAAACTATCAACAAGGGCCAGGAGCAAATGAAGAATACAATTTCTGAACTGAAGAACACAGTAGAAGGAATGAAAAGCAGAATGGATGAAGCAGAAGATCGGATCAGCGAGTTGGAGGACAAAATAGAAAAAAAAAAAAAACACCCAGAAAGAGCAAGTAAAGGAAGAGAGGCTCAGAAAAAATGAAGAGGGTTTAAGAGAAATGAAAGACAACATGAAATGGAATAATATCCGTATAATAGGGATACCAGAAGGAGAAGAAGAAGAGAAAGGGATAGAAAACCTATTTGAAAAAGTAATGATGCAAAACTTCCCTAATTTGATGAGAGAAAAAGTCACACAAATCCAGGCAACACAGAGAGTCCCAATCAAGAGGAACCCAAACAGGCCCACTTCAAGACACATCATAATTAAAATGGCAAAATTCCAAGAGAAAGAGTATCTTAAAGGCAGCAAGGGAGAAAAAGGAAGTAACATAGAAGGGAGCCCCAATAAGGTTAGCAGCAGACTTCTCAATGGAAACTCTCCAAGTCAGAAGAGAATGGCAAGAAATATTCCAAACAATGAGAACCAAAGGCCTACAACCAAGACTACTTTATGCAGCAAGAATTTCAATCAAGATAGAAGATCAAATAAGGAATTTTCTAGACAAAAGAAGTATAAAAGAATACACCTCTACCAAACCAATTCTGCCAGAGATACTAAAGACAGTGGTTTAAGGAAAGGGGGAGAGAGGGAGAGAGAGGGAGAGAAGGGGAGAGAGGGGGGAAGAGAGAGAGGGGGGGGAGGGAGAGGGAGAGGGAGAAACACAGGAATGAAAATGGCAATGAATGAGGACCTATCAATAATACCTTAAATGTAAATGGATTAAATGCTCCAATGAAAAGACATAGAATAGCTGAATAGATTATAAAGCATGACCCACACATATGCTGCCTACAAGAGACCGACCTCAGGACTAAAGATGTACCAAGACTCAAAGAGAAGAGCTGGAAACAAATTTTCCAAGCAAATGGACAGGAAAAAAATCCGGGGTAGCAATACTCATATCAGACAAAGTAGACTTCAAAAGAAGAGACATAAAGAGAGACCCAGAAGGTCACTTCATAATACTCAAGGGAAGAATCCACCAAGAAGACATAAACATTGTACACATATATGCACCCAACATAGGAGCACCTAAATACATCAAGAAAATCTTAGAGGACTTCAAGAAAGAAATCGACAGCAACACAATTATAGTAGGTGATTTTAACACCCCAATGTCAAAAATGGATAGATCTTCCAAACAAAATATCAACAAAGATATTTTCGCATGGAACAACACTCTAGAGGAAATGGACTTAACTGATATATGTAGAGCCTTTCATCTCAAAGAAACTAAATACACGTTATTTTCAAATGCACATGGAACATTTTCAAAGATAGACCACATGATAGGAAACAAAACAAGCCCCAACAAATTCAAGAAATTTGAAATCATACCAAGCATTTCTCCGACCACAAGGGACTGAAACTAGAAACCAACCCCAAGGGGGAAACCCGAAACCCTCAAAGTCATGGAAATTGAATAAAATGCTATTAAACAATGAATGGGTCAAGAATGAAATTAGGGAGGAAATCAAAAAGTTTCTTTAAACAAATAATAATGACCTCACATCGACCCAAAACTTATGGGACACATGGAAGGTAGTCCTCAGAGGGAAGTTTATAGCAATACAGGCCTACTTAAAAAAGACAGAAACATCTCAAACAAAACCTAACCCTACACCTACAAGAACTTGAGGATCAACAAAAAAGACAGCCCAGAGAAAGTAGAAGGAAGGAAATAACCCAGATCTGAGCAAAATTAAAAGACATAGAGACTAAAACCAAAATTCTAAAGATCAATGAATCCAGGAGCTGGTTCAAAAGATAAACAAAATCCACAAGCCTTTAAGCAGGCTCATCAAGAAAAAAAGAGAGAGGACTCAAATAAACACAATCAGAAATGAAAGAGGAGAGATTACAACTGACACCACAGAAATACAATGGATTGTAACAAATTACTATGAAGAACTGCATGCCAAGAAATTTGAAAACCTAGGTGAAATGGACAAGTTTCCAGAAAAATATAATCTTCCAAAACTCAATGAAGAAGAAGCAGAAAGCCTGAAGAGACCAATAACAGCAGATGAAATTGAAGCAGTAATCAAAAAACTCCCGGTACACAAAAGCCCTGGACCAGATGGTTTCACAGGAGAATTCTACAAAGCATTTAAGGAAGACCTAACCCCTATCCTTCGCAGACTATTCAAAAAAATCCAAAATGATGGAAGACTCCCAAACTCTTTTTATGAAGCCAGCATCATCCTAATCCCAAAACCAGATAAAGACACAATAAAGAAAGAAAATTACAGGCCAATATCACCGATGAACATAGACACTAAATCCTCAACAAAATACTGGCAAACTGCATCCAACAATACATTAAAAAGATCATATACCATGACCAAGTGGGATTCTTCCCAGGGATGCAAGGATGGTTCAACATTCCCATATCAGTAAATGTAATTCATCCCATAAACAAAAGCAAAGACAAAAATCTCATAATCATATCAATAAATGCGGAAAAAGCATTTGATAAGGTGCAACACCCATTTATGATAAAAACACTCAGCAAAGTGGGAATAGAGGGAGCATTCCTCAACATAATAAAGACCATATATGAAAGACCTACAGACAACATCATACTCAATGGGCAAAAACTAAAATCTTTTCCACTAAGATCAGGAACAAGACAAGGTTGTCCACTTTTCCCACTTCTATTCAAAATAGGATTGGAAATCTTAGCCACAGGGATTAGACAAGAAAAGGAAATAGAAGGCATCCAATTCGGAAAGGAGGAAACAGAACTATCATTGTTTGCAGATGACATGATATTACACACAGAAAATCCTATAGACTCGGCCAAAAAAACTGCTCAACATAATAAATGAATTGGGCCAAACAGCCGGATACAAAGTCAATATCCACATATCAAAGGCACTTTTGTATACCAACAATGAAACAGCAGAAGCAGAAATCAAGAAAAAAATCCCATGCAATATAGCAAAAAGAAAAATAAAATACCTAGGAATAAACCTAACCAAGGAGGTAAAAGACCTGTATGCAGAAAACTATACAACACTGAAGAAAGAAATCAAGGAAGACACAAACAAATGGAAACACATACCGTGTTCATGGAACAGAAGAATTAACATCATCAAAATGTCCATACTTCTTAAAGCAATTTACAGATTCAACACAATACCTATTAAAGTATCAACGGTATATTTCACAAACATAGAACAAACACTTCAAAAATTTATATGGAACCATAAACAACCTCGAATAGCTGCAGCAGTCTTGAGAAAGAAGAGCAAAGTAGGAGCGATCACAATACCTGATACCAAACTGTATTACAATAGCCTCTTCAACAAGTGGTGTTGGGAGAACTGGACAGATACATGCAAAAAAAAAAAAAAATGAAACTTGAGTACCAACTTACACCATACACAAAAATAAATTCAAGGTGGATAAAAGATTTAAATATAAGCCGTAACAGCATTAAAGTCCTAGAGGAGAACATAGGCAGGAAAATCTCAGATATTTCACGCAGCAACATTTTTACTGATATGTCCCCTAAAGCAAGGGACATAAAGGAAAGAATAAAGAAATGGGATCTCATCAAAATAAAAAGCTTCTGCACGTCTAAAGAAAACAGTATTAAAATAAAAAGAGAACCGACTGTATGGGAAAATATATTCGACAATGATACCTCAGACAAGGGATTAATCTCCAAAATATACAAAGAACTTACACGACTCCACTCTAAGAAGACAAGCAACCCAATTAAGAAATGGGCAAAGGACTTGATCAGACACTTCTCCAAGGAAAACATACAGAGGATCGAGAGACACAAGAAAAGATGCTCAGTATCCCTAGCTATCAGAGAGATGCAAATTAAAACCACAATGAGATACCACTTGACGCCAGTGAAAATGGCCATCATAAACAAAGCAACAAACAGCAAGTGTTGGAGAGGTTGTGGAGAAAAGGAGACCCCAGTGCACTGTTGGTGGGAGTGCAGACTGGTACAACCACTATGGAAAACAGTATGGAATTTTCTAAGAAAACTAAAAATGGATCTACCTTTTGACCCAGCAATTCCACTGCTTGGATTATATCCTAAGAACTCTGAAACACCAATCCAAAAGAACCTATGCACCCCTATGTTCATAGCAGCACAATTTACAATAGCCAAGTGTTGGAAGCAACCTAGGTGCCCATCAGTGAATGAATGGATCAAAAATCTGTGGTACATTTACACAATGGAATTCTATGCAGCAGAAAGAAAGAAGGAGCTCTTACCCTTTGCAACAACTGGAGAGCATCATACTAAGGGAAATAAGCCAGGCAGTGAAAGACAGATACTATATGATCTCACCTTTAACAGGAACCTAACCAACAAAACAAGCAAACAAGCATAATATAACCAAAGACACTGAAACTGAGAACAGGCTGACAGTGACCAGAGGGGAGAGGGGAGGGAACTTCAGGGGAAAAGGTGAAAGGTTTACAGGAACAAGTATAAAGGACACATGGACAAAAACTATGGGGGATGGAAAGTGGAGGGAGTTGGGGAGGGCTGGGCTGGTGGTCTGGGGTGGGAATAAAAGACAGAAAACTGTACAAGATCAACAATTAAAATAAGAATTAAAAAAATAAACATGGGGAAAATATACAGAACATGTAATGCTGTGATTTATTTAAGCAAAAGCAATTTAAATGTGTATTTCATTGTGACAGTAGCTGTCCTCCTAATAAGTGCAGTGTATAAAATATTCTCTACAAATTCATAATTGATACATTTAATAAGGGACATTTCACCTTGCAAAGACTTGATCAGTATCCACCTCAATTAGTAATCATACATATATAAACCAAATTAAACATTGTGTGTCTTCATTTAACTGCCAAATTAATCTGAAAAAAGTTATCAAATAAGTACTATTTCAATATGAAAAAAGATACATTTAACTAGATTTTTTCAGAAGATTCCATAATAAGAGGGACTGACCTCATTTTCTTTCCCAGTTAACCATCTTGCAGTTTCTTGATGAATCAGAAGAAACACAATTCACGCTCTTCATATTCCTCATTGAAACATGACTGATCCAGGAAAGAGTTAACCAGCATGAAACCATTCGTGTTGCCTTTCTGGACATTCTTATAAACATTTAAAAATGTTGTGTCCCTCTTCTATCCTTTTCAAGGTATCCCTCTTTCATTTCCCAAGTTCTGGGGTGGGGAGCAAAAAGCAGAAAAAAATTAATTACTTGGAGCAAGCTGTCAATTGTTATGGAGTAATTTGAGTTGGAGAAGAGCTGCTTTCTTTAGGTATGTGAGAGCACGAGCCTGTACTTGTGCCTCTTGCTGTTCATACATTCTTTTGTTGTGGAATTCAGGTCAGAAACTCTGTATCACCTACCTCCTCCTTCTACTGTTTCCACCCTCCCTTCTCAAAGTCTTCCAAGAATGAATTCACAACCTTGGAATGAAGAGGGTGAACAGAGCTTTCTCTTCATTTATCTTGACTTTTGTGCACTGGCTTGAGTTCTCCCAAACAGTGAATTCATCAAGTGTGTCGGGACAGAGGTACTCTTGATCATTAAGTACACTCCAGCACAAAGGCACTTCTCTTATCTAAATTTTGTGGCCCAGTGCAGTGAGATACTTACAGAAGCTCTGTTAACTCTTTCTGGACAGAAAGGTATGATCCAGCACTACCTCCACGTGCAAAATAATCCTTCAACAGGCTGGTTGGGGAAATGAAGCTTACGATTCAAAAACAATTCAAGGCACAATTCACTTAAGATTCATAAATTGATGTCATTCAGAAGGTGATCCCCAGGAGGAAAGTTCAATGATGACTAGGAAGTTAGGGAAGACAATTGATGTAATTCTGCCTGGGCTCCCTCTTTCCGCCTATCCAATTACCATGTTTCTTTCAAGGCCTACCTCAATTTCCACTTGATCCAGGAAGCCTTCTCTGACCACAGAAGTAAATTCTGAGCTCTCTCTTTTTTGATCAATTATTGCTTGAACTTGACATATTTTTAAATCATTTCTGTTTGTTAGGACTTTCTATGGATGAATATCATACCTCTCCGCATAGGATGCGACTTTCTTGAGAATAAGAACGCTGTGTTACATATCATATCCTCCAGAAAGGCATTTATACACACAGTAGATTCTGATTCCTCAATGAAGACCCTCTCTCCATCCCTAAGCCAGACCTCATCTATTCTTCAAGATCCACCACTAATAAACCTATAATCCATATATAAATACTGCATTTGGTAATGTAAGTGCAAGTTCAAGACAAGTTCTCCAGCCTTCCCTTCTAATCAGATTGCCAGCCCCTAAGCCATGGGTGTCAAACTCATTTTCACCGGGGGCCACATCAGCCTTGCAGTTGTCTTCAAAGGGCTGAAGTAATTTTAGGATTGTATAAGTGTAACTACTCCTTAACTGTTAAGGAGTTGAAATTACATTCGGTCCTTTGAAAGCAATCGTGAGACTGATGTGGCCGCCCGGTGAAAAGGAGTTTGATACCTCTGCCCTAAGCCTCTCCTGTATAGAAATTCTGAATCAGCTAAAATAGTAATGATTTTTTAAGGCCTTCTCCAATCTCCCCAGAGGGGGGTTACTCACTTAATACTCAATAATTTTATTGTCTTTACCATTTATTGTTGTTGTTTAAATATAGTCAGCCTCACACCTTTCTTTAGCTCTTTTTTGTTATTATATATTACTTCTCAAATTAAATTATTGGATGATTGGCCTCAGCATATTCTATTTCTCTTTCATCTGTCACAGCCCTTGAATGTAGTGCTGAGTGCCATAGTAAGCACTCAAAATGACATTAGAAGAATAGAAGATGTTCAGGACAACAAAAATGCTAGGCAAAAAGAACACAACGAGGTAGATTAGTCTCTCCTTATATTTGGAGGTCTGTGTAGCATTGTTCACCCTCAAGTGCAAACATATTTCCCTACAAATGACACCAAACAAATAAATTCCACTGGAGTTTGTTTAAACACAACCACTTAGATAAGATGTGTTTTTTTGAAAGAATTTATTAGCTGACATTTTGTTTCAGGATGGCCAACTGAAGCAAAAAATGACTAATCCTGTATTTATTGTACTCCTTTTCCATGCAAGACCCTGTGCTAGGTGATGTGAGAGTTTAATCCCCCAAACAGGTGACTATCCTTAAAATTATTTTGAAAGACAGAAACACAAAAGCTTGAGCAATATATGATAAAATAGTTAAATAAAGCTTATTTTTCTCAGTCAGAATGTACTCTCCCCACTCTGCCCTCAAAGCAAGAACAGACTAACGATGAATCAATCTTTGCAAACCTTCGACACTGTTGATTTATTTTGGGCATTATCAGATTCTGAGTCATACTTTACTTTTGTAATTAGTTCTGCAATTTTTCCCTCATTTTATGTGAAGGATCAGATTCATAAATCATACAGTCAGAAAGGTATAAGAGGTTATCCAGGGTTTTTCCACCTTTGTATGTGTGTGGGTAGAGGGGTGCCATGGACTCTTTTGGTAGTCTGGTGAAGGCTTTAGATACTTTCTCAGAATAATCTTTAAATGTATAAAGTAAAATGGATGATAGTGATTCTTATTATTTAAAGTTCAAGAGCAGGCAGCACTAATTTATAGTGTCAGAAGTTAGAACAAACCCCCTTGGGGTTTCTCATGGGAAGGGGGCAGGAGGAACCCTTCTGGAGTAGAGGTATTGTAGTACTTTTGTTCCTCATTCTGGGTGCTAATTATATACTTATTGCCACTTTGTAAAAATTCATTGAACTGTACACTTATGATTTAGGCTCCTTCCTGGATATATTTTCAACTTCAGTAGAAAATTTTAAAATAAATAAGACATATAGGATTATAAAGGAATCTGTTACATTGAAATACAGTTCAATCCACAAACTCTTAAGGGATCTCCTCCCTATGTTAATAACCCAGAAAAAAAGAGGCAAGGAGAACAAAAAGGTATGAGAGAGAAGGCCCTTACTTCTAGTAGCTGATAATCTGATTGAGGGAGAAACACTGATAAATCTGAAGTCTGAAGAAACCAATAAGTATATTTGATAAGAGCCAGTGATAAGAAAAATCAAGAGAAAAGTGGAAATAATTATTTTGGTTGCTAGAGTGTCAGGGCAGAATAAGTAGAAGATGTGGAAATCTACGCTGTCAGTGGATGGGTGTGAAGGATGTAGGTAAGTTGAAGGTAGTGCATTATTCATGAAGTGTGGAGAGTCAAGGCCTCGGGAGGATTTTTATCCATTTGGCCATGGTGAAGTAGGCATGTCAGCAGGTAATATGAAATAAAGCTGATAACTATTGCTAGGTACAGAATGGGAAGATAATTTTGAACTTGGAGCTCAAAATTGAATTTTTAACAAGGGAATAATAGAGATTGCTGTTTTATGACATGATTCAGTTCCATTTCACAAACGTTTACTAAATGCCTACTAGATTTAATGTACAGTAGTAATACGCTAGAATCTTCTCTGGTTCATGGTTTTAAACAGACCCTAAGAGTTTCTGTTTTGTGCCTTTCATAAGTACTAGAACTATCAAATTTGTAAATTAAAGAATTATATTTACATTATAGGTTGGTATAAATCAAGACTGCTGTTTATTCAAAAGTGTGATTCTTTAGATATTACAAATCAAGCAAAACTGTGGCAAAAAGACAATAGAATATGTTTCTACTTGGGTTAGGAACATGCCTCAAAGATTTTAGATGGATTGTTTTCAAGTGCCCGGGCCAGTGTAGCTGAGTTGGTCATGTATCGTACCACAAACTACAAGGTCAATTCCTGGTCAGGGCTCATGTTTGGGTTGCAAGTTGGGTCCCAATTAGGGGCACGTGCAGGAGGTAATCAATTGATGTTTGTGTACCTCTCTTTTTCCCTCCTTTACTCTCTCTCTGGAATCAATTTTAAAAAAGAAAACAATTTTTAAAAGGCCTGCTTTTCCAAATGTTTCTCCTTCAGGCAATGTTCTTTTCAACATAAAAATTGCTAGGGCTATGAAGAAGATGAGACACCCCAGGAGGGCAGCAGACTTTAATAACCACTAAATTAGTCCAATGATTCCCCTTGGTATCTTCTATTATTAACCGCTTTGAAAGGTTGATAATGAAAATGGACCATGGAGAAGTCCATCCAACTATAGAAACCCAGATAATGGAGAAGCTTCCGAACTTCCCAGCCTACTCTGTTTTTCTATTATCTAACATGAAGGTCACACTGAGTTTTAAGTTAGGAATAGTCTATTTCACATTGAGGAAGATAGTGGAGATGGCTAAATTCAGGGAGTTTACTGTGTTTCTTTCAGTGCCTAAAAGCTATTCTATCTATGTCATCATGACTACCAGTCAAGGAATGTTTTATAACAGACTATGCGACTGCCAATAACACTTTTTTTTTTTCAGAAAAACAACACTAAGCCTCCTATATTATGTGGTGAAGGTTAGTAAGGATTAATATTTAATAAGAAAATATATTTAAGACAACTCTAAAGAAATAGTTTCTCTGCAGCATTTGCTGTTGGGCTAATATTCTTTTAAATATATTTTATTGATTATGCTATTACAGTTGTCCCATTTCTCCCCATCATTCCCCTCCACCCTGCACACCCCCTCCCACCCACATTACCCCCTTTAGTTCATGTCCATGTGTCATAAGTTCTTTAGCTTCTACATTACCCACACTAATCTTGCCCTCCCTATGTCTATTTTCTACCCACCATTTGTGCTACTTATTCTCTGTACTTTTTCCCCTCTCTCCTCCTTCCACTCCCCTGTTGCTAACCCTCCATATGATCTCCATTTCTGTGGCTCTGTTCCTATTCTAGTTGTTTGCTTTTGTTTTAGTTGTGGTTGTTACTATCTGTGAGTTTGCTGACTTTTCACTGTTACAACCTTTAGGAAACAGAAGTCCCTAGGTCCATAATTCAATTCTGCCCTTTCTCCTCTCCTCTCCTCTCTTCTACCTTTCCCTACTGTCCCCTCTCCTCTCTTCTGTTTCTTTACGCTATCCTTTCCTTCAGAGTATTTTATTTTTTAATATTTGATTTTTATTTTATTTTCCATTACCATTTAGTCCCCTTATACCTCCTCACCCATGCAATCACCACACTGTTGTCTATGTCCATGAGTAGTTTGTTTCTTTTTGCTCAATCCCTCCAACCTCTAACCTCCCCGCCCTTAGCTATTATTCTGCACTCTATCTATTAGTGTAACTTTACTTTGCTTCTTATTTCAGTTTGTTCACTGGAATCCACAATGAGTGAAATCATATGATATTTTTCTTTCCATAGTTGGCTTATTTCACTTAGCTTTTGTTGTCCAGGTCCATCCATATAGTTGCATAGGGTAGAAGATACAAATAAGTGGAAGAACATACCATGTTCATGGATAGGAAGAATTAACATCACAAAAATGCCCATACCACCCAAAGCAATCTATAGATTCAATGCAATTCTTATCAAGATTCCAATGATGTATTTCATAGAACTTGAACAAATATTTCAAAAATGTATATGGAACCACAAAAAGCCCCACATAGCAACAGTGATCCTCAGAAAGAACAAAGTTGGAGGAATCATGCTAACTCATATCAAACTATACCATAAAGCCATGGTAATCAAAACAGCATGGGGCTGGCATAAAAGCAGACACATAGATCAGTGGAACAGACAGAGAGCCCAGAAATAAACCCGCAGCTTTAGCATCAATTGATAGGAGACAGAGGAAGCAAGCACATACAAAGGGCTAAAGATAGTTTATTCAATAAATGGTGTTGGGAAAGTTGGACTGACGTGCAGAAATATGAAACTAGACCATCTTCTTACACTACATACAAGAATAAATTCTAAAAGATTGAAGACTTAAATGTTAGACCCAAAACCATAAAATCCTAGAACAAAACATAGGCAGCAAAATCTTGGACATTGCTCATAGTAATATTTTATCAGATATATATCCTAAGGCAAGGGAAACAAAAGAAAAAATAAACAAATATGACTACATCAAACTAAAAAGTTTTGCACAACAAAGTAAATCATCAACAAAATAAAAAAGACAATCCAGAGAATGGGAGAACATATTTGCAGACACATCTGATAAGGGGTTAATATCCAAAATTTACAAAGAACTTACAGAACTCAATACCAAAAAAACCCCAAAACCCCAAATAACCCAATTGCAAAATGAACAAAGGACCTGAATAGACACTTCTCCAGGGAGCAAACAGATGGCCCATAGACATATCAAAAGATGCTAAATGTCATTAATCATCAGAGAAATACAAAGTAAAACCCCAATGAGATATCATCTCACACCTGTCAGAATGGCTATCATCAATGAACCAACAAACAAAAAGTGCTGGCAAGGATGTGTAAAATGCTTGAAAGTGTAAGACTGCTTGTTACAATGTATAAAGATTGTCCATATATGTCACACACAAGTGGTACAGTTTCATTACTTATTTTATCTTGGAATAGTTTAAATTCCCAGCATTTTAATAGTCACACCCAGATTTTCACAGCCCATTTATTTTTGCCCTTAGCTCAACACTACTGCTGCATCTCAGAGCAATGTGCCTTCCATCTGGGCTGCAAAGTATAGCAAGGTGAAACTGTCAAGCCTCGTGTCACCTTAATCTCAGAGTAGAAAGCCTTTTATAATTTCCATGTAGTCTCAGAAAATCTGTTTTCTAGCACTCAGAAGGCCAAAAGCGAAAGCTTGGATTCCTTTCTTGAAAAACAGCCAAGTATATTCAGAAAAGTATAGGATACTGAAGAAAGAAATTGAAGAAAGTACAAACAAGTGGGAGCATGTACCGTGTTCATTGATTGGAAGAATTAACACCATTAAATGCCCATACATGTCAAAGCAATCTATAGATTCAATGAAATTCCTATTAAAATACCAATGGTATTTATACCAATATCTGTGAATACCAATATCTGTGAATAGAAGTGTCTATTTCACAGATATAGGAAAAATATTCTGAAAATTCATATAGAACTAAAATAGACTCCAAATAGTCTCAGCAATCTTGAGAAAGAAAAACGAAGTTGGAGGGATCACAATACCTGATATCAAACTATACTATAAGGTCACTGTAATCAAAATAGCTTGGTACTGGCATAAGAACAGACACATAGTAGACTATGTTGTATTTCCTAAATTTGGGTATTCATGTCTTTTATCAGTTCTGAAAAATTATCAGTAAATATGTCTGCAAATAGTGCTTCTCCTCTATTGTCTCTAGTCTCTCTTTATGTATAAATTGTTTGCACTCTGTACTCTATCTCTCTTTTTCATTCCAGCTCCTTTTATTTGTCTCCATTATAGTTAATACTTCTAGGTTTTTCTTCTAGCTTGCTAATTCTCTCTTCACCTGTGGTCTGAGCTGTTTTTTTTTGTTTGTTTGTTTTGTTTTTACCATTCAATGAATTTTTATTTAAATAAATCTATTGTTCATTTCTAATAATTTAGTTCCATTTAATTATTTTTCAAAATTTCCATGCAACTTCTAATACTCTTGTTGCTTCCTCATCTTTGTTATACATCCTTAATTTTTAAAAATATTCATACGTAACTATTCTAAATATCTGAAGTCCTCAGGAATATAAATCTGCTCATTATTGTTTCTGTGGACTCTTGCTTATGGTGTTTTCCTTTTATAGGTGTTTGGTGATTTTTTACTTTTGTGAACTCATATGTGATTTTACATAGTCTATCATAAAACTGCAGGTCTAAATTGGAATTTTTTTCAGAATACATCTTTTTGCTTCTCATAGGGAGGAAGGACACTACTAACCTACAATCACATTAGTTCCTTCATGTGTTCTGGCTTAATGAGGGAGTCTCAGGTTCAGAGCCCCCTTTCATGTGCTCCCAATCTTACTGATATTTCAAGTCTTGGTAAACTGAAAGCAGAACTACCATATTATTGGTATTTCAACTCAGAGCAATGCCCACGTATCTAGCTCTCTTATTACTCTTACTCTTAGCTTTTGTTTCAGTTCATGGTTTATACCTTTTGAACTGAGGTGGTTTTTGCAACCTCCCCTCTATATTCTGTAATCCAAGAAGTGCACAAAAACTATATTTCATCCAGGATCTTACTTTTTTTCAGTTAGTGAGTATTCCCAGTATGTCTATTACATTACATGACTAGAAGCAGAAGTGTCTAGACAATGTAAAGTTTTATACCCAACCACAATATTAAATGCCTTGACTCTTGGGCTTAAATAGACTACTACAAACTACTACTAATTCTGCACCACCAATAATTTTGTAAAATGTATAACTTGTTTTCCCTGAAAATAACATGAATTATTTTATTGAACTTAAACTATTGATAAATCAGCAACAAATGCAGTATGCCTTTCCTGAATATTTTGACTTGGCAGACAGATAGTCATATAAGAATGGTTTGTCCTAAACTTATCAAATATTTATTTATTTATTTATTTATTTTTAGAGGGGAAGGGTAGGAGAGAGGGAGAAGGAGAGAAATATCAATGTATGGTTGCCTCTTATGTGTCCCATGCTGGGAACTGGCCTGCAACCCAGGCATGTGCCCTGACTGGGAATCGAACCGCGATCCTTTGGTTCACAGGCCCGCGCTCAGTCCACTGAGCTACACCAGCCAGGGCTCAAATCTAAACAAATAAAAGTTTTCTCTCTTTTCTACTTGCTGAGAGCAAATCTTCTCCCTGTGCTACTCCCCATGGCCCCATTAAAGTTCTCCCTCCAATTCTGCTGCAATGTTTGATGTGTGGAATTTCATTTTACAATCAAATTGACTAGAATAGAGGTTTTCCACAAATGGAGGGAAACCTATATGTTTTTATGATAATAATACAATAAATAAACAGAATTATTTATTTTCAATGAATTTTATATCATATTTTAATAAAAATAATGATTTTCCAATACCTACTTGATTTTTAACTATTTTAAATATGCAAACTTAATTTTTAAATTTTAATTAAATTTATTGAGGTGACATTAAAGATTATATAGGCTTCCTTTTTATAATACTATTTATTTATTTATTTATTTATTTATTTATTTAATATGAAGAGAGAGGGAGGGAGGAAAAAAGAGAGGGAGAGAAACAGCAATATGTGGTTGCCTCTCATGCATCCCCAACTAGGGACCTGGCCTGCAACCAAGATATGGGCCCTGGCTGGGCATCGAACCTGTGACATTTTTGGTTCACAGACTGGCACTTGATCTACTGAGCCACACCAGGAAGTGCATATACAGGTTTCAAATGCACATTTCTATGACACATGATCTGTATTTTGGATGGTGTGCTCACCACCCAAAGTTAAATAATCTTTTGTCAATGTATATTTACTCCACTTTGCTCTTTACTACTCTCCAACCCCCTTCCCTCTGGTCAAATATGCAAACTTTATTAATCCATTCATATTAGAGAACTGTACCACTGATTATCTTTATATGTTTGATTTTCAGAGATTTATTTACTCTGCTAATAAGTCATAAATCTGATCTACACTTTATTTCTTAATTACTGAAGTGGAATGGAGAGGAGACAGACACCATCACTCCCATGTAAAATCATCCTTTTCCCAGGTTTACAGATGAAACATTGACCAATATCCCAGGAAAAAGCTTTAGTTTGTAGAAATTTCATAATTTGGAATGGTAATAGTCAACCCACTTTATGTGTTATATGTAATTAGTGAAAAAGCTGAATGGCAGAGGCCCACTGGAAAATAAGTCTTCTAATTGTTCATCTGATCGTATCCAGAATTGGGAGCATGATATTTAAAAATATACCTTATTTGGCTGTGTTTCAGGTCTTAATAGCTCATCTGGCAAGCACCTCCTACAAAATACATATCCCACCTTCCCATCTATTAGTATATATTTAGCAATATGTGATGATGTTTAAAATTTTTTATTTATTTAATCTTAGAGAGAGGGGAAGGGAAAAAGAGAGGGAGAGAAACATTGATGTGCAAGAGAAATATTGATTGGTTGCTTCTCCCACATGTCCTAGCTGGGACCCAGCACACAACTCTGAGGCACGTACCCTGACTGGGAATCAAACCAGTGACCTTTCATTTTGTGGGATGATGTTGAACCATCTGAGCCACATTGATCAGTGTGACATGTGATGACTTAATGAAGCTGAGTTGAATGAAATAGAACTGAATGCTGAACAAATATCATTATCAAGTTTTTAAACATTACTCTCATCCTTATTTGTTTTCATCAAAAGTAAAGTTTGAGCCATATGTTTACCCCACATATTTGGATTTTTGATAATATTTAAATCAGTTCTTTAGAGAAGTGGTTGCAAAATTTCTCTTTTTTAAATAGTAGGGTTATGATCCTTCCCCACCCATACCAAAAGTACAATGAAAACAGAAATACAATAAGCCAGAAGGTGAAAGACAAATACCATATGATCTCACCTTTAATTGGAACCTAACCAACAAAACAAACAAATAAGCAACATATAACCAGAGAAATTGAAATTAAGAACAAACGGACAATAACCAGAGAGGAGATGGGAGGGGATAATGGGGGGAAGGGGGAAAGGATTTATAGGAACAACTATAAAGGACAAATGGACAAAACCAAGGAATGAGAGGAGGGAGGTGAGGATGGATGGAGTGAGGGAGATACATGGGGGGAAGGCAGAAAACTGTACTTGAACAACAATAAAATTTAAAAAAAAAACTGGAGGTACTGGCACTTTTATGCCATACATTTCGAATAGCGTGTGTTTGTGCACTTGTGTGTGTTTGAGATATTAATGATAAAATGCCAAATTCTAAGTAAGGACATTTTTATCCTTTACTAATGTGCCTTGCTAGTTCTTAACACATTATAGATGCTCAATAAACATTTTCTAAGTAAAAAAAAAAAAACAGAAATACATACACAGACACAAACATGCACATAAAGTAGATGTGAAGCATGTTCTAACATTAGTTAAGGGGGCTGGTCAGTCTCTTCCTTGTCCCATTCTGCAGTCTGAATGGTAAATTCTCAGCACTGTGCCACTTTGAGGGATAGTTTGAAATTCAATATCATCATTAACTAGGTTGTAAAATGCTCAAGTTGAGGGTCTTCCTATATTTAGTATACACACTTAAGAAATATTTGTTAAATACTATTGCACCAGAATTATGTTCTCAGACCTTTGCTGTTTTTATTCTACATGTTCTCCCGAGTAAGCTCATTCATTATTATAGTTACAATTACCATCAATATATATATACCATTCCTGTATCTATATTTAGCCCAATTATCTACCAAGAATTAGAATTTCCAACCACCCTATGGTTATTTCCACTCCTGTGAACCAAGGATGGTCAGGCATCACACACTTAAACTATCCAAAATTGATGTCAAGTCTAATCCCTATGAAATCTTTCCTTCTTTCCATATTGTCGCTATCAGTCATTGCCATAAATAAATTAGACACCCCGGGTGAACATTTTCCTTAATAATGGATCTTCCATGACCTCATGTACACTAAATCATAAACTCTTGCTAATTTTATCTCCTAAATATTTATTTTTTAAAATATATTTTGTTGATTATGCTATTACAGTTGTCCCATTTCTCCCCCATCATTCCCTTCCACCCTGCACACCCTCTCCCACTCACATTCCCCCCCTTTAGTTCATGTCCATATGTCATGAGTTCTTTAGCTTCTACATTTCCCACACTATTCTTGCCCTCCCCCTATTTTCTACCCACCATCTATGCTACTTATTCTCTGTACCTTTTCCCCCTCTATCCTCCTCCCACTCCCCTGTTCCTAACCCTCCATATGATCTCCATTTCTGTGGTTCTGTTCCTGTTTTAGCTGTTTGCTTAGTTTGCTTTTATTTTAGGTGTGGTTGTTAATATCTGTGAGTTTGCTGTCTTTTTACTGTCCTATTTTTTATCTTCTTTTTCTTAGATGAGTCCCTTTAGCATTTCATATAATAAGGGCTTGGTGATGATGAACTCCTTGAACTTGACCTTATCTGAGAAGCACTTTATCTTCCCCTCCATTATAAATGACAGCTTTGCTGGATAGAGCAATTTTGGATGTAGGTCGTTGACGTTCATGACTTGGAATACTTCTTTCTAGACCCTTTTGGCCTGTAAGGTCTCTTTAGAGAAATCAGCTGACAGTATGATGGAAACTCCTTTGTAGGTGACTGTCCCCTTATCTCTTGCTGCTTCTAGAATTCTCTCCTTCATTTTAATCTTGCCTAATGTAATTACAAGGTGCCTTGGCATGTTCCTCCTTGAGTCCACCTTCTTTGGGACTCTCTGAGCTTCCTGGACTTCTTGGTAGTCTATTTCCTTTGCCAGATTGGGGAAGTTCTCCTTTATTATTTGTTCAAATAAATTTTCCACCTGTAGCTCTTCCTTTTCCCCTTCTGGTACACCTATAATTTAGATGTTGGGACTTTTAAAGATGTCCTGGAGGTTTCTAAGCCTTTCCTCATTTTTTTTTTTTTTTAATTCTTGTTTCTTCTTTCTTTTCTGTTTGGTTGTTTCTTTTTTTCCTTCTGTTCCACTCCATTGATTTGAGTCCCAGTTTTCCTCCCATCACTATTGGTTCCCTGTGCATTTTCCTTCATTTCACTTATTGTAGCCTTCATTTGTTCATCTAATTTGGAATCAAAATCAACCAATTCTGAAAGCATCCTGATAACCAGTGCTTTGAACTGTGCATCTGATAGGTTGGCTATTTCTTGGTCACTTAGATGAATTGGCCCTTGAACTTTGATCTCTTCTCCCATTTGAGCCTTTTTTTTTTCCGGTCTGGTCCCGGCTGTTATGTAGTGAGGGGCAGAACCTTAGGTGTTCCCCAGGGCGGGGCAGCCCAGTGGCTGGGTTGTGACCCTGTATGTGGGGGTGAGGTCTGAGAGGGAACAATGGTGCTTGCTCTGCTCTCTCTCAGATTCCAGTCTCCTCTACTGCTTTCCCTTCACCTGGGTTATCTGTGCACAAATGGGAACCGCCTGATCAGCCAGCCGCCTTGTGTGGCCTCACTGGGTCTGCCCGTTGCCACGTTGTGCACGGGGTCTGCTAGCGGCCACCTGGGCGCCTGGGTCAGGTAGCTGCTGCCTATTTGCCTGGGATCTGCCAGCCGCTGCCTGCGTACCTGGGTCCACCAACCTCCACTTTTTCTGCTGCTACTCCACCCCTCTTATCAGTCTGGATTAATGGTTGTTGGACTTCCATACAGTTCAATTTTCTATAAGTTCTGGCTGTTTTCTTTTTTCTAAATCTTTGTTGTCATTAGTTTTGGTTTTGAGAGGAGGCACAGTGTGTCCACCTACGCCTCTTTCTTGGCCGGAAGTCCTATCTCCTAAATATTTCTTGAATTTGTTTTTTCCACTCTGCTTTGACAATCCTTGCCCTAGTTTATGCCCTTGTCACCTCTTACTCGAGAGTATTTAGGAAAATTTTCACCCAACCATTCTACTAGCCTTACAGCATCAAATCTTATATTAGAATCTTCTAGTAGATCACTAACACTAACTTAATATATTTCAGCTTATATGATATACAAGTCTTTTATCTGGTGCTTGCTTATTTTGGCCTTTTTAAAAATTATTGTTCTATTCAAGTTGTCCCAATTTTCCCTGTTGCTCTCCCCTGCCTTATCCACCCTCCATTCCCACAGTCAATCTCCACCCTGTTGTCCATACCTATGAATTGCTTATACCCGTTCCATGACTATACCCTTCCCCGTCTTTACCCCATTACTGCCTGCCCCTCACCTCCGGTGGCTGCCAGTCTGTTCCTTGTTTCCACACCTCTGGTTCTATTTTGCATGTTTGTTTGTTTTGTTCATTAGGTTACTCTTATAGATGGGATCATATAGTATTTGTCTTTTGCAACCTAGCTTATTTCATTTAGCATAATGCTCTCCAGGTCCATCCATGCTGTTGCGAAGGGTAAGAGTTCCCTCTTTCATTCTGCTGCATTGTGTAATGTACGTCAGTTTCTTGATTCACTCATTTACTGATGGACACTTAGGTTGCATCCAGCCGTTGACTATTGTAAATAATGCTGCTATGAACATAGGGCACACAGGTTCTTTTGAAATGATGTTTCAAGATTCTTAAGGTATAATCCCAGCAGTGGAACTGCCAGGTAAAAAGGCAGTTCTATTTTTAGTTTTCTGAGGAAATTCAATACTGTGTTCTACAGTGGCCTCACCAGTCTGCATTCCCACCAACAGTGAACCAGGGTTCCATTTTCTCCACAACCTCACCAGCACTTATTGATTTGGTAATGATGGTCATTTTGACCAGTGTGGAGTGGTATCTCATTATGGTTTTAATTTGCATCTCTCTGATGGGTATTGATGCTGAGCATCCTTTCATATATGTGTCTGGCCCCTCTATATGTCTTCCTTGGAGAGGTGTCTATTCAGGTCCTTTGCCAAACTTTTAATTGGATTGTTTGTCTTTCTGGTGTTGAGTTGCATGAGTTCTTTACATATTTTGGAGATCAAACCCTTGTCCAGGTATCATTGACAAAGAAGTTTTCCCATACAGTCAGTTCTCTTTTCATGTTGATATTTTCTTTAGCCATGCAGAAGCTTTTTAATTTGATGTAGTTTCATTTGTTTATACTTTCCTTTATTTCCCTTCCTCTAGAGGATATAGTGGCAAAAATATTGTTGCATGTGATAGCTGAAATTTTCCTGCCTATGTTTTCCTTTTGGACTTTTATGGTGTCATGATTTATGTTTAAGTTTTATATCCATTTTCAGTTTATTCTTGTGTATGGTATAAGTGGGTGGTCTAGTTTCATTTTGTTCGCATGTATCACTCCAGTTCTCCCTACACCATTTTTTGAAGAAGGTAGTTTTACTCCATTTTATGCTCCTGCTTCCTTTGTCAAATATTCATTGACCATCAAAACCTGGGTTTATTTACTTCTGGCCAAGATGGAGGCATAGGTGGACACACTGTGTCTTCTCTCACAACCAAAATTAAGGACAACAAATATTTAGAAACAAGAAAACAACCAGAACTGATAGAAAATTGAACTGTACGGAAGTCTGACAACCATTCATCCAGACCGGTAAGAGGGGTGGAGTCACGGCAGGAAAAAGTGGAGGTACAGACCCAGGAATGCAAGCAGCAGCGGCTGGCAGTTCCCAGGTGCACAGGCAGTGGCTGGCAGTCCCTGGGCCCACAGGCGGCAGCTGGCAGACCCTGGGCACAGGGTGGCAACTGTGCAGACCCAGTGAGGCTGCACAAGGTGGCTGGCTGACCAGGTGGTCCCACATTCCCTCGCACAGATGGTCCAGGCAAAGGGGAAGCGGCGGAAGGGAGTGAATCCAGGGGAGAGTGGAGCAGGCACCATTGTTCCCTCTCAGACCCCACCCCCACATACAAGGTCACAACCCAGCGACTGGGCTGCCCCGCACTGGGGAACACCTAAGGCTCCACCCATCACTACGTATAGCCGTGACCAGACTAAAACCAAACCAAACCAAAACAAAACAAAACAAAACAAAAAAACCACCAAAAATGGCTCAAACCAGAGAACAAATGAAATCTCCAGAGACAATTCCTCTAAGTGACGAAGAGATGGCCAACCTATCAGATGCACAGTTCAAAGCCCTGGTGATCAGGATGCTCACAGAATTGGTTGATTTTGCTCACAAACTAGATGAAAAAAATGCAGGCTACAATACGTGAAATGAAGGAAGATGCATGGGGAACCAATAGAGATGGGAGGAAAACTGGGACTCAAATCAATGTAGTGGAACAGAAGGAAGATACTAACAACCAAACAGAAAACGAGGAAGAAACAAGAATTCAAAAAATGAGGAGAGGCTTACGAACCTCTGGGACATCGTTAAACATCCCAACATCCGAATTACAGGGGTCCCAGAAGGGGAAGAAGAAGAGCAACAAGTGGAAAACTTATTTGAACAAATAATAAAGGAGAACTTCCCCAATATGGCATAGGAAATGGAATTCCAGGAAGTCCAGGAAGTCCAGGAAGCTCAGAGAGTCCCAAAGAAGTTGGACCCAAGGAGGAACACACCAAGGCACATCATAATTACATTAGCCAAGATTAAAATGAAGGAGAGAATTCTAGAAGCAGCAAGAGATAAGGGGACAGTTACCTACAAAGGAGTTCCCATCAGACTGTCAGCTGATTTCCCAACAGAGACCTTCCAGGCAAGAAGGGGCTGGAAAGAAATATTTGGAGTCTTGAAAGGCAGGGACCTACATCCAAAATTGCTCTATCCAGCAAAGCTGTCATTTAGAATGGAAGGGAAGATAAAGTGCTTCTCAGATAAGGTCAAGTTCAAGGAGTTCATCGTCACCAAGCCCTTATTATATGAAATGTTAAAGGGCCTTATCTAAGAAAAGGAAGATAAAAATATGACAGTGAAAAGACAGCAAACTCACAGCTATTAACAACCACACCTAAAACAAAAGCAAAGTAAGAAAACAACTAGAAGAGGAACAGAACCACAAAAATGGAGATCATGTGGAGGGTTAGCAACGGGGGCATGGGAGGAGCAGAGATGGGGAAAAGGTACAGAGAATAAGTAGCATAGATGGTGGGTAGAAAATAGATGGGGAGGGCAAGAATAGTGTGGGAAATATAGAAGCTAAAGAACCTATGACACACGGACATGAACTAAAAAGTGGGATGTGGGTGGGAGAGAGTGTACAGGGTGGAGGGGAATGAGGGGGGTGAAATGGGACAATTGTAATAGCATAGTCAATAAAATATATTTTAAAAAAAACCTGGGTTTATTTCTGTGCTCTCTATTCTGTTCCATTGATCCGTGTGTCTGTTCTTATGCCAGTACCAGACTGTTTTGATTTCAGTGGTTTTGTAATAAGTATGATATCAGGTATTGTGATCACTCCAACTTTGTTCTTCTTTCAAAAGATTGTTGAGGCTATTCAGGGTTGTCTTGGGTTCCACATTAGTTTTTGAAATGTTTGTTCTCTATCTGTGAAATATATCATTGGTATTTTAATAAGATTGCATTGAATCTATAGATTGCTTTGGGTAATATGGATATTTTGATGATGTCAATTTTTTTTAATTCTTTTTTTTTATTATTTATTTATCTTTAGAGGGGAAGGGTAGGAGAGAGGGAGAAGGAGAGAAATATCAATGTACGGTTGCCTCTCGTGTGTCCCCTGCTGGGAACTGGCCTGCAACCCAGGCATGTGCCCTGACTGGGAATCGGACCTCGATCCTCTGGTTCACAGGCCCGCGCTCAATCCACTGAGCTACACCAGCCAGGGCTAATGATGTCAATTTTTGTATTCCATGAACACAGTATGTGCTTCCATTTATTTGTGTCTTCCTTAATTTCTTTCTTCAGTGTTAAGTAATTTTATGAGTACAGTTCTTTTACTTCCTTGGTTAGGTTTATTCTTAGGTACTGTCTTTTTCTTGTTGCTAAAGTAAATGGGATTTTTTTGCTAGTTTCTGTTCCTTATTTTTCACTGTTGATGTACAAAAATGCCTTTGAATTCTGAATATTGACTTTGTATCCTGCCACTTTGACAAATTTGCTTATTATGTTGAATAGTTTTTTGGTGGAGTCTATAGGGTTTTCCACACACAGGATCATATCATCTGCATATAATGGCAGTTTTACTTCCTCCTCTACAATTCAGATGCCTTTTTATTTCTTCTTCTTGTCTGATCACTGTGGCAAGAACTTCTAATACTATGTTGAATAACATAAGTGTAAGCAGAGATTCCATCTTGTTCCTGATCTTAGAGGGAAAGATTGTAGTTGTTCCAGCTGATTATAATGGTGCCTGTAGGTTTCTTATATATCACCTGCATTATGTTGAGGCATGATCCTTCTCCTAATTTTCCTAGCATTTTTATCATAAGTTGGTGCTGTAATTTATCAAATGCTTTTTCAGCATTTATTGATGTGATCATGTGATTTTTTTTTTTCTGCTTTCATGGCCTCCTTTTATTTTATTTTATTTTATTTTATTTTCACATTTTTTTTAATCAGTATTTTTTAATTGTTGATATTGTACAGTTTTCTGTCTTTTACCCCGCCCCAGCCCACCACCCCAGCCCTCCCCACCTTCCTCCCCTTTCCACCCCCCCATAGTTTTTGTCCATGAGTCCTTTATACTTGTTGCTCTAAACCGTTCCCCTTTTCCCCTGAAATTCCCTCCCCTCCCACTCTGGACACTGTCAGACTGTTCTCAAATTCAGTGTCTTTGTTTATATTATGCTTGTTTGTTTTGTTGATTAGCTTCCTGTTAAAGGTGAGATCATATGGTATTTGTCTTTCACTGCCTGGCTTATTTCGCTTAGCATGATACTCTCCAATTTTTTCATTTTGTTTATGTGGTGTATTATGTTTATTCATTTGTGACTATTATAACATATTTGCATCCCTGAGATGAATCTGTTTTGATCATGGCATATGACCTTTTTAATATATTGCTGGATCTGGTTTGCCAATCTTTTGTTTAGGATTTTAGCATCTATCATCATTGCAAATATTGGTTTGTAGTTTTCTTTCTGTGTTGTGTCTTTACCTAGTTGTGGAATTAGGATTATACTGGCCTCATAGAATGAGTTTGGGAGTCTTTCCTCATAGAATGAGTTTGGGAGTCTTTCCTCTTCTTGGACTTGTGGGGTAGTTGGATAAGTATAGGGGTTAGCTCTTCCTGAAATATTTGGTAAAATTCACCTGTAAAGCCATCTGGTCCAGGGCTTTTGTGTGCTGGGAGTTATTGATTACTGCTTCAATTTCAGTACTTTGGGGTTTATCCAAGTTTTCTGTTTCTTCTTGATTCAGTTTTGGATGAGTACATGTTTTCAGAAGTTAGTCCATTTTGCCCAGTTTGTCCAATTTCTTGGCATATAGTCATTCATAGTAATTTCTTACAACCCTTTGTATTTCTGTGATATTAGTTGTAATTTCTCCTCTTTGGTTTCTGATTTTACTTACTTGGGTACTCTCTATTTTTTCTTGATGAATCTGGTTAAAGGCTTGTCATTTTGTTTATCTTTTCAAAGAACCACCTTCTGGATTTATTGATCATTTTGATTTTTCTTTTATTCTCTCTGTCATTTAATTCTGTTATGATCTTGATTATTTCCTTTCTTCTACTTGCTCTAGGCTTTGTTTGTTGTTGTTCCTCTAGTTCTTATAGATGTAGGGTTAGGTCTTTTTTGAGATCTTTCTATCTTCTTTAGGTAGGCCTGTATTGCTATAAACTTTCCTCTCATGACTCCCTTCACTGTGTCCCATAGGTTTGGCGTTGTTGTGTGTTCATTTTCATTTGTTTCCAGAAACTTTTTGATTTCTTCCTTGATCTCACTCTTAACACATTAATTATTTAATAGCATGCTATTCAGTCTCCATGAATTTGAATGTTTTTGACTTTTTTTTCCTTGAGGTTTGTTTCCAGTTTCAAACCATTGTGGTCTGAGAAGATGCTTGATATTATTTCAATATTCTTGAATTGGTTGAGAGTTGTTTTGTCTTCTACCATGTGGTCTATCATCGAAAATGTTCCATGTGCATTTGAAAGGAATGTACATTATGCCTTTTGGGGGTGAAACATTCTGTAATACCAATGAAGACTATTTGATATAGAGTGTTGTTCAATGCTTTAATATCTTTGTTAATTCTTAATTTGGAAGATGTATCCATTGTTGACAATGGGGTGTTAAAATTCCCTACTATGAGTGTGTTGCTGTAGATATCCTTCTTGAAGTTCCAAGATTTTCCTTATATATTTGGGTGCTCCTATATTGGGTGCATATATGTTTACAAGGTTTATATAATCTTGATGGATTATTCCCTTTAGTATTATGAAGTGTACTTTTTTATCTCTATTTATGATCCTTGTTTTGAAATCTATTTTGTGCGATATAAATACTGCTACTTCAGCTTTGTTTTTAAGTCTGTTTCCTAGGAATGTTTTTTCTATCCCTTCATTTTCAGTCTATGTATATCTTTTATTGTGAGGTGAGTATCTTGTAGACAGCATATTTGTGGATCTTGTTTTCTTATCCATTCAACTACCTTATGTCTTTTGATTGGAGCATTTAACTCATTTTCATTTGGGGTTATAATTGATAGGTACTTATTCATTGTCATTTTTGCCTTTGTACCTGTATTCCTCTCTCTCTCCCCCTTTTTTTTTCATTTTAAAACAGTCCCTTTAGCATGCCTTGCAATGTTGAGTTGGTGGAGGTGCATTCTTTGAGCTTTCTTTTGTCTGGGCAACTCCTTATTTTGCCCTCTGTTTTAAATGAGAGCCTTGCTGCGTAGAGTAATCTTGGTTGTAGTCATTTGCTTTCATTACTTGGAATATTTTTTGCCATTCCCTTCTGGCTTGTAGTGTTTCTATTTAGAAATCATCTGATAACCTTATTGAAGCTCCCTTGTGTATTACTTGGTATTTATCCCTTGCAGCCTTTACAATTCTCTCTTTGTCTAGGAATCCTAACATTTTGATTAGATGTGTCTTGGAGTGGGCCTCTTTGGATTCATCTTGATTCAGACTCTCTGTGTTTCTCGGACTTGTGTGACTTTTTCTGTCATCAAGTTATGGAAATTGTCTGATATTACTTTTTCAAACAGGTTTTCTATTCTTTGCTCCTTGCTTCTATTCTTCTCCTTTGTGTATCCCTATTATATGGATATTATTATTTTTCATGTTGTCCTGCAGCTCCCTTTACCCCTTTGTTCTTTTTGAGTTCCTTTTGTTTGTTTTGTTGCTGTGTCTGGGAATTTTTTTCTACCTTGTCCTCCAGCTCACAGATTCGATACTCTGCTTCATCTAGCCTGCTTTCAATTCCTTCTACTGTGCTCTTTATTTCATATATTGTATTCTTCATTTCATCCTGGCTCTTATCGATAGTTTCTATGTATTTTTTCACACTGGTGTGGTTTGCATTAAGTTCCTTGTAGCTTTCATGGAGTTCTTTGTGGTTCTCACTGAGCTCATTGAGCATTCTTATTACCATTTTTTTTAAAATTTCATGTTTGATAGTTTGCTTGCCTGTATTTAATTTAGGACTCTTTCTGGGGATTCCTTCTTTCCTTCCTATTGCAGGTTGTTTTTTTGTCTCCCCATTTTAGGTAACTGTTCTTGTTTTGTTCTGTTTCTTAGATTGATCTGCTTTGACTCCCTGTCTTCATGATGTGATCTTCTGTGGTAGGAAAATTGTGGGGTTCAGTGTTGTAGTATCTTTGATCTCCTGAACCTGATGCTCTTGGGATGGATTCTCTAGATTTAATTAGGTTTTGTTTGTTTTTGGATCATTCTTTGGTCAGTTCTTCCCTCCAGGTGGCTGACTGTGAGTCACTCCACCAACCATGGCTTCTATTCTCTTGTACACGTGCTGCCAGAACAAAACCACAAAGCCCAGAAACAAACCCACACCAGCAAAAATAACCCCCACCCACAATCATACCATGAATAGCAAATGAGCCAATATTAACAAAGATGTAAAGTGATTAAGACTATCATAAGAAAGAAAAAATGAATATGAAATGACTAACTAAAACAACAGTAATTTTGAGAAGTTGGAGGGAGGAAAAATAAGAGTAGAGAATATAGACAAGGCAAAGTGAGAAAGAAAGTAAAATGTACATCATAAATAAAAAAGGGAGGGAAGAAGGTGGAATGGGATAAGACAAGGGAAACATATACTAGTAGGTTTAAACTGAAATTTATAACATGTAGTGACAGAGAGAAAAATAATATGAACCAAATTGTAGAAAAAGATTCACCACATCACTATCAATAAAAAATGAGCAAAGATTAATATAGGTGGGATAGGAATAAGAGGCAAAAAAAGGAAGGAAGGAAAGAAGGAAGGAAGGAAGGGAGGAAGGAAAGAAGGAAGGATGTCAGGCTTAATAGAGGTCTAGATGAAAGAGAAGTGATTTTGAGAGGATAAAGAGAGGAAAAATACTAAGAGTGAGGAATGAAAACTAGAGTAAGACAGGAAAAATGAAAATTTAAGATGAAAAAAAAAAGGCAAGAGGAAGGTAAAATGGAGAAGAAGAGGGGAATGATAAAATTTGAGATTTGAAATACAAAAATAGTGAAGGTCTAGAAATAAAATTGAAGAAATGAAACAACAACCACCCTGTCCACAACCAACAAGAAAATATTGACAAATGTGTAGAGTGAATATGGGCATTTTAAGAACAAGAAAAAGAATGTGGGGTTCAAGATGGCGGCATGGTAGGAGGACGCAGATTGTCCTTCCTCCTGCACATGGGAGAAAAACCTAACTGATCTACAGAGGAACAGAGCAGAAAGCCAACAATACCACAGTATATATGAAAATAGGAGGTCAAAATCCGTAGCAGACATTGGAAAACTAGACGTGGCAGCCGAGAGACCGGAGGTGGCCCTGAGACGGGACAGAGTCGACCCGGCGACCGGAGGCAGCTCTGCAACCGACCGGAGGCGGTCCGGCGACCGGAGGGGCCTCTGCAACCGACCGGAGGCGGCCCGGCGACCGGAGGCGGCCGCGCGACTGGAGGCGGCTCTGCAACCGACCGGAGGCGGCCGCGCGACCGGAGGCGGCTCTGCGACCGACCGGAGGCGGCCCGGCGACCGGAGGGGCCTCTGCGACCGACCGGAGGCGGCCTCGAGACCAGAGGCAGCTCTGAGACTGGGTTGGAAGCAGCCCTGCGGCCAGAGGTGACCCTGCAACTAGAGAAGGGGACTCTGGAAGACTCGGAGCTCACATCTGTGATCCTGGGGTGAGTGCGCACAACTCGGGAAACTCTCGGAGCCCACGCCCGTAGTCTCAGGTGGGCGCCTGCGCCCTGTAGTAGACCCGGAGCTCACAGATATAGGCTAGGGGAGGGATGGATCTGTAAGAGATTCCAGCTGAAACCCATAAACTCTGGAAAGCTCGCCCCCTGCAGGAGGCTCAGAAATCACACCCAAGGCCCTGCATGGAGAGTACGCCATTAGCCCTGGGGACAGTGCTGGGCTGGCACTGACGACAGTAGCCCAAAGCTGACTGAGTGAGGAACAGGGAGAAAAGCGGTACGAGTCGACTCGCAGCCTGCTACAGCCAGCAAGTCCAGAAAATCCAGTTTGGCCTGTGTGAAAATAGCAAGAGTTTTTTTTTTCTTCTTCTTCTTATTCTTTTTTTGGGGGAGGTGTTTTGTTTCATTTTGTTTTGTGGGGTTTTTTTTTGATAGTTGTTTTTTTGTCTGTTTAGTTGGGTTTTTTGTTTGTTTGTTTTGGTTCATTTTTCGTTTTTGTGGGGTGCTTTTTGTTTTATTTTGATTATATATTTTTTATTTTTTTTATTACTTCTACCTTTTTTATCCCTCAATTCCTTTTGCTTCTCTTTACTTCTTTCTGGCTTTATTCCTTCTTCCTTTCTTTCCAATTCTATCTCTCCTTCCCTCCTCTTTTTTTTTCTTTTTTCTCTCTCTTCTTTTTTCACTTTATTCTTTTCTCTTTTTGAATACCCACGAGTGAGGCAAAGAAATCCTAGAACTGTGAAAAAACCAGAGTTGGACCAAAAGAGGGGGTATTCCCACAGCTGAGACAGTGGAAGCTGTGAACACCAGGATACCTGAAGAAGACTATAACACCGAATCTCACAGGTATTCCACCACAGAAGTTCACACCACAAACGCAGGTAGCCTGAACAGATCAACTTAAGAAGCAGAGGTTTACAAGAAGAGTCTCACCAACAATGAGAAGACAAAGAAACAATCCCCAAATGAAAGAAAAGGTGGAAGCCCCAGAAAGAATGCTAAATGAAACAGAGGCAACTCAACTATCAGATAAGGAGTTCAAAGAAATGGTTGTCAGGAAGCTCCATGAGCTCTCAATGAGCTACCAGAAACTACAGGGAAGCTACGATGAACTCAGTGCAAACTATATCAACATGAAAAAGGAAATAGAAACTATCAAAAAGGACCAAGAGGAAATGAAGAATACAATTTCTGAGCTGAAGAACACAGTAGAAGGAATGAAAAGCAGAATCGATGAAGCAGAAGATCGGATCAGTGAGTTGGAGGACAAAGTAGAAAAAAACAGCCAGATAGAGCAAGAAAAGGAAAAGAGGCTCAGAAAGAATGAAGAGGGTTTAAGAGAAATGCAAGACAACATGAAACGTAATAATATCCGTATAATAGGAATACCAGAAGGAGAAGAAGAAGAGCAAGGGATAGAAAACCTATTTGAAAAAGTAATGATGGAAAACTTCCCTAATTTGGTGAGAGAAAAAGTCACACAAATCCAGGAAACACAGAGAGTCCCTATCAAGAGGAACCCAAACAGGCCCACTTCAAGACACATCATCATTAAAATGGCAAACTTCCAAGACAAAGAGAGAATCTTAAAGGCAGCAAGGGAGAAAAAAGGAAGTAACATACAAGGGAGCCCCGATAAGGTTAGCAACTGACTTCTCAATGGAAACGCTCCAAGCCAGAAGAAAATGGCAAGAAATATTCCAAGTAATGAGAACCAAAGGCCTACAACCAAGACTACTTTATACAGCAAGGCTTTCAATCCAGATAGAAGGCCAAATAAGGAGCTTCCCAGACAAAAGAAGTCTAAAAGAATACACCTCTACCAAACCAGTACTACAAGAGATACTAAAGGGACTGCTTTAAGGAAAGAAAGGAAAAGAGAGAGTGAGGAACACAGATATGAAAATGGCAATGAATCAGTACCTATCAATAGTAACCTTAAATGTAAATGGATTAAATGCTCCAATCAAAAGACATAGAGTAGCTGACTGGATAAGAAAGCATGACCCACACATATGCTGTCTACAAGAAACCTACCTCAGGACAAAAGACCTACACAGACTTAAAGTGAAAGGCTGGAAACAAATTTTCCAAGCAAATGGACAGGAAAAAAAGGCCAGGGTAGCAATACTCATATCAGACAAAATAGACTTCAAAAGAAGAGCTATAGCCCTGGCTGGTGTAGCTCAGTGGATTGAGCGCGGGCCTGCGAACCGAAGGATCGCGGTTCGATTCCCAGTCAGGGCACATGCCTGGGTTGCCAGGCCAGTTCCCGGCAGGGGACATACAAGAGGCAACCGCACATTGATGTTTCTCTCCCTCTCTCCTTCCCTTCCCCTCTAAAGATAAATAAATAAAATCTAAAAAAAAAAAGAAAAAAATTAAAAAAAAAAAAAAGAAGAAGAGCTATAAAGAGAAACCCAGAAGGTCACTTCATAATACTCAAGCGAAGAATCCACCAAGAAGACATAAACATTGTAAATATATATGCACCCAACATAGGAGCACCTAAATACATCAAGAAAATCTTAGAGGACTTCAAGAAAGATATTGACAGCAACACAATTTTAGTAGGAGATTTTAACAACCCACTGTCAAAAATGGACAGATCTTCCAAACAAATTATCAACAAAGATATTATGGCATTGAACAGTACTCTAGACGAATTGGACTTAGCTGATATATATAGGGCCCTCCATCCCAAAGAACCTAAATACATATTTTTTTCAAACACACATGGAACATTTTTCAAAGATAGACGACATGATAGGACACAAAACAAGCCTCAACAAATTCAAGAAAATTGATATCATACCAAGCATTTTCTCCGACCACAAGGGACTAAAACTAGAAACCGACTTGATGGGGAAAATCCCCAAATCATCAAAATCATGGAGATTGAATAGCATGCTATTAAACAATGAATGGGTAAAGAATGAAATTAAGGAGGAAATCAAAAAGTTTCTGGAAACAAATGAAAATGAACACACAACAACCCAAAACTTATGGGACACAGTGAAGGCAGTCCTCAGAGGGAAGTTCAGAGCAATACAGGCCTACCTAAAGAAGACAGAAACATTTCTAACAAACGACTTAACCCTACGCCTATAAGAACTCGAGGAACAAGAACAAAGACAGCCCAGGGCAAGTAGAAGGAAGGAAATAACCAAGATCAGAGCAGAATTAAATGACATAGAGACTAAAAGCACAATCCTAAGGATCAATGAATCCAGGAGCTGGTTCTTTGAAAAGATCAACAAAATCAACAAGCCTTTAAGCAGGCTCATCAAGAAAAAAAGAGAGAGGACTCAAATAAACACAATCAGAAGTGAAAGAGGAGAGATTACACCTGACACCACAGAAATACAAAGGATTGTAAGAAATTACTATGAAGAACTGTATGCCAAGAAATTTGAAAACCTAGGTGAAATGGACAAGTTTCTAGAAAAATATAACCTTCCAAAACTCAATGAAAAAGAAACAGAAAGCCTGAACAGACCAATAACAGCTGGTGAAATTGAATCAGTAATCAAAACACTCCCGGCACACAAAAGCCCTGGACCAGATGGTTTCACAGGAGAATTCTACAAAGCATTTAAGGAAGAGCTAACCCCTATCCTTCACAGACTATTCCAAAAAATCCAAAATGATGGAACACTCCCAAACTCTTTTTATGAAGCCAGCATCATCCTAATCCCAAAACCAGATAAAGACATAACAAAGAAAGAAAACTTCAGGCCAATATCACTGATGAATGTAGACGCTAAAATCCTCAACAAAATATTGGCAAACCGCATCCAACAATACATTAAAAAGATCATACACCATGACCAAGTGGGATTCATCCCAGGGATGCAAGGATGGTTCAACATTCGCAAATCAATAAATGTAATACATCACATAAACAAAAGCAAAGACAAAAATCACATGATCATATCAATAGATGCATAAAAAGCTTTTGATAAAGTACAACACCCATTTATGATAAAAACACTCAGCAAAGTGGGAATAGAGGGAGCATTCCTCAACATAATAAAAGCCATATATGAGAGACCTACAGCCAACATCATACTCAATGGGCAAAAACTGAAATCTTTCCCACTAAGATCAGGAACAAGACAAGGCTGTCCACTTTCACCACTTCTATTCAATATAATATTGGAAGTCTTAGCCACAGCAATTAGACAAGAAAAGGAAATAAAAGGCATGCAACTTGGAAAGGAGGAAACAAAACTATCATTGTTTGCAGATGACATGATAGTGTACATAGAAAATCCTATAGACTCGGCCAAAAAGCTGCTCGACGTAATAAATGAATTTGGCCAAATAGCTGGATACAAAGTCAATATCCAAAAATCAAAGGCATTTTTGTATACCAACAGTGAAACAGCAGAAGCAGAAATCAAGAAAAAAATCCCATTCGATATAGCAAAAAGAAAAATAAAATACCTAGGAATAAACCTAACCAAGGAGGTCAAAGTCCTGTATGCAGAAAACTACACAACACTGAAGAAAGAAATCAAGGAAGACACAAATAAATGGAAACACATACCGTGTTCATGGATCGGAAGAATTAACATCATCAAAATTTCCATAATTCCCAAAGCAATCTACAGATTCAATGAAATACCTATTAAAGTTCCAATGGCATATTTCACAGACATAGAACAAACACTTCAAAAATTCATATGGAATCATAAACGACCCTGGATAGCGGCAGCAATTTTGAGAAAGAGGAGCAAAGTAGGAGGGATCACAATACCTGATACCAAACTGTATTACAAAGCCACTGTAATCAAAACAGCCTGGTACTGGCACAAGAACAGACACGTGGACCAGTGGAATAGAACAGAGAGTCCAGAAATAAACCCAAGTCTCTACAGTCAATTAATATTCGACAAAGGGGGCAGCAACATAAAATGGAGCAAAAATAGCCTCTTCAATAAGTGGTGCTGGGAGAACTGGACAGCTACATGCAAAAAAATGAAACTCGAGCACCAACTTACACCATACACAAAAATAAATTCAAGGTGGATAAAAGATTTAAACATAAGCCATGACACCATTAAAATTCTAGAGGATAATATAGGCAGGAAAATCTCAGATATTTCATGCAGCAATATTTTCACTGATACGTCTCCTAGAGCAAGGGACATAAAGGAAAGAATAAACAAATGGGATCTCATCAAAATAAAAAGCTTCTGCACAGCTAAAGAAAACAGTATTAAAATAAAAAGAGAACCAACTGTATGGGAAAACATATTTGGAAATGATACCTCAGACAAGGGATTAATCTCCAAAATATATAAAGAACTTACAAGACTCTATTCTAAGAAGACAAGCAACCCAATTAAAAAATGGGCAAAGGATTTGAACAGACACTTCTCCAAGGAGGACATACAGAGGATCCAGAGACACATGAAAAGATGCTCGATATCCCTAGCTATCAGAGAGATGCAAATTAAAACTACAATGAGATACCACTTGACACCAGTCAGAATGGCCTTCATAAACAAAGCAACAAACAGCAAGTGTTGGAGAGGTTGTGGAGAAAAGGGGACCCTAGTGCACTGTTGGTGGGATTGCAGATTGGTACAACCACTATGGAAAACAGTATGGAATTTTCTAAGAAAACTAAAAATGGACATACCTTTTGGCCCAGCAATTCCACTGCTTGGATTTTATCCTAAGAATCCTGAAACACCAATCCAAAAGAATCTATGCACCCCTATGTTCATAGCAGCACAATTTACAATAGCCAAGTGCTGGAAGCAACCTAGGTGCCCATCAGTTAATGAATGGATCAAAAAACTGTGGTACATTTACAGAATGAAATTCTATGCAGCAGAAAGAAAGAAGGAGCTGCTACCCTTTGCGACAGCATGGAAGGAATTGGAGAGTATCATGCTAAGCGAAATAAGCCAGGCAGTGAAAGACAAATACCATATGATCTCACCTTTAACAGGAAGCTAATCAACAAAACAAACAAACAAGCATAATATAAACAAAGACACTGAATTTGAGAACAGTCTGACAGTGTCCAGAGTGGGAGGGGAGGGAATTTCAGGGGAAAAGGGGAACGGTTTAGAGCAACAAGTATAAAGGACTCATGGACAAAAACTATGGGGGGTGGAAAGGGAGGAAGGTGGGGAGGGCAGGGGTGGTGGGCTGGGGCGGGGTAAAAGACAGAAAACTGTACAATATCAACAATTAAGAAATACTGAAAAAAAATAACAAAAAAAGAAAAAAAAAGAATGTGAGATGACTAATGGCAAGAAAAATGGTTTTGAGAGTCTGCAGCGGGGGAGAATTAGTAATAGTAAAGAATGGAAACAAGTCATAGCTACAGAGAAAATAAAATTTCAAATCATAATAGAAACAATAAGAAGGTCAAATGGAGTAAGAGAAGGGAGGAATAAAATATGAGATTGAAAATAAACTAATATAAAAACTAGTGTCCTAATAGGCACAAACTTGAAGGATAAGAAATGAGTATTAAAAAGCTATGCAGGAGAAAAAATAATGCAAATCATGAAGACTGTGGTGGAATTCATCTCAGGAGAATCTAGTGTTTACCACTGTCTTTTGTTTCTGGATTCACCTCTGGTGATGTCGGGTGGTGTCCCAATCTGGCTCTAGGCAGCCTGTTCCAAACAATCAGTGATCAACAGTCTGTATCTGTCTCCTTCAGTTGTTAATCCAGTCAGTTTGTAATCAGCACCACAGAGTGAGGCAGAGTAATTCCTGCAGGCAGAGCTATTACTTCCTCTCAGGCTGCTGCCACTTGGAGAAGAGTGCTCTGCCTGAGAAAGATGGCTCCTGCAGCATGGTGGATGACTCAGCACCAGGATCCTGGTGTCTGCCCTCTCCATTTTCTCCCCAAAGCCACAATCCCCAGTCTCTCCACCACTGTCTCTAGTCCACTCTGCCCTCCATTTGCCTGTACCCAGGGTAAGTGGCTGCAGATGAAACTTTGTGTTGGCCCTTTAAGAGGCTCTCTGTATCTCCAGCCATTTCTCCCTGGTAGACAGAAACTCCACCACTTTTCACAGCTGGATGTTTTCTGGATGCCATTCTGGCTCTAGTGCTGTAGGCTGGGGAGCTCAACTTGGGGTTTAGACTCCCATACATCTCAGCAGCCCCCCGCCCAGCCATTGAAACATCCCTCTTGCACCTCACCTGCCACCCATGGGAGCCCAGACAACTTTCTCGCATCTCTTCTACACTTTGTACCAATCATGTTGTGGTCAAGTGGTTTGCCCTGTCTGTCCATGGTTATAAGGCTTCTCTCCAGTTAATGTTCAGTTGTTTATTCTGGATGATTTCTGTACAAATTAGTTATAATTTCAGATTGGTCCAGGGAGGAAGTTAGTGTAGCTTCCACTTACTCCTCCACCATCTTGGACCCTCTCTTATTTTGGCTTTTTTAAAAAATTGATTTCTACCTGGCACATGGTGCTTTTCTAACACTGAATTTCTTGGAATTTTCTAAACACCACTCTGGTCTTTCTGTGATTTTATGTTCAGTGCAGCAACTTCTGCCTGAAATAATCTTTGTTTGTACCTTAACTCTTTTTCTGGAAGACTCCTTTCTATGGAGGTTACCTTGGTGCTTCCATCCTCTGTGATTTCATAATATTCTTTGCATATTTTAATTAGAATGTTATGCAATAAATGCAACAGAAATCTGTTTGTGTGTTTGTGTCCTGTATTAGACTTTTAACTATTTGAGGGCAAGGACTAATGGTGGTGTGGTAATAGTGATGGTCACACAACATTTTTGGAGGAAAAGAAGGAATAAAAACAGGAAGAAAGGGAAGCAAGAAGGCAGGAGCTCTGTAACTGTTTTAGAAATGGCAATATAAATTTTCCTGCTGGAATATAAGAACAGGTTGTATTAATAAACAATTATCATGGTTTTATGACATCTGTGATTTTACTACCAGAAACCTTAACTCTGGCAGCAAAGTACATGTAATCAAATGACTTCACTATGACTGCTAATGACTTTTATTTTATCTATCTACTTATTTGAGAGAAGGGAATGGAAAGGGAAAAGAGGGAGAAAAACATCAGTATGAGAGAGAAACATCAGTCGGTTGCCTCTTGAATATGCCTTGATCAGGGACTGAATCCGCAACCTAGGCATGTGCCCTGACCAGGAAACAAGCTAGTGACCATTTGCTTTGCAGGACGACACTCAACCAACTGAGCTACACTAGTCTGGGCTGACTGCTAATGACTTTAAAAGGGTGCTAAAACCAATTTTTATAACCAGAGAGTGTAAAGGATAAAATCAAACATTTCTTGCCTCTCCCATGAGCGATTAATGCTAAGTGCACACTCACAGTTGCATCACAAACTATGGTTTGAAAAGGTGGGCCAGGAACTCTTAGTGACTATTGAGCAGTAGTAATTTACTTTCCTCCTTTAGAGGATGTTAAGGCCTTAAAAATCTGGAGGTTCCAGCTAAGAAACTGAGGAACTCCTTAACTACAAAAAGGTTGGGACCCTTGATTCAGGAGACAATAAAAAGTACAGTATTGTTGCAGGTAACAGAGAGAAAGAGCAAGAAAAATAAATTTTATATGGGAAGTTTATTAAGAGTGATTTTTTTCATCCAGAGTAATAAACTTGAATATAATCTAATACTCAAAACTGGAAATAGTTTTTAAACATGTGTTGTCTGGGGCATATAAGGAATATACAAATAAATAAAATATAGCCCTTGCTCCCAAAGAGCTCATAATCTGCTAGGTGAAGACTTTGCAGAAACCTGGTCAATCACCTACATCAATCATTTCCAAATTGTGTTCGACAGAACCTAGAGTTAGTATCTGACAGTGATGGACATATAAAATTGAACATTTTACAGTGTTGTAAGATACATTTGAAAAAGTGTTTCCCACCAAACAATGAAGATGAAAGGAATAAAGGAATCTGTTGACCAATTCTGTTGCTATATGATTTAAGGAATTCAAAATGATACAGCTGCTGGTGACCGTGACAGTGCCAGTTAGTATTCACTGAGTGCTTATAATGTTCCAGGCAATCTGAAAAGCCTGCAATATTTTACAGACTGTACATATGGTGTCTTACTTAACCCTCATAACATTTTTAGATAGGTACTATTATACAAACATGGAGACAAAGGCTCAAGGAAATTAATTAACATATACAAGTCCAGGCAATTTTTTTCTATTAACATTATTTTAAGCTGCTAGATCAGTTATTAAAACAAAGAAATAAACTGCAACTATGAACAATTACTACATCTATGTAAATTTTATGTTAAAAACTGTATAGAAAATGTTTTTCCTAAGGTGGGCATGATCAACCCTTCTCTGTATCTTAAGCATTTAAAAGCAGCTTATTCTAAAGTTGCCCCTTGAAGTCTTCCCCAGGTTCCTCCTATCATCCAAGAGAAAGATCCTTGGGGAAAGTAACACATTAAAAATAAAGAGTTTCTCAAGTGGCTGTTCAGGGTCTAAGGGTGTTTGGGAAGTGATGAGTAAGTTTACTAAAGGTTCCCATCTCAAGGGCAGTGACACAAAGTCCTGGAACCAGTGAAATTCTTTCCAAACATTCTCTGGTAGGCCTAAGAGTAGAGAAGCCAGAGGAAGATATTGTTGTATGGTCACTAAGTCAATGGGCTTTATATCACTCCTTACCCTCTATGATTTTGTACCTCTCTGTAGTTTAAATTTCCTGATTAACCAATTTTGCATTTATCGAACACCTACTCTGAACAAAAGCACTTTGGTAGGTACATAAGAAAGAATATACTATCAATAAAACAGTTCAGAAACTTAAACATGTTTTCAGCCAGACGGTGAAGCAGACATGTAAGAGAGGTAATATGCCAGATGTGTGGATGGTTCGCCTTTACTAAGGTTTTTCAGAAGGTATTCGTGTATAACTTTCTCAATTAAATAAGCACACAGCATTTGCCGGGCAGTAGTAGTACCTGAAACCTGTAAATCCAGGGTGCCTGTGTATACCCTTTCTGGATAAATCATGATAAAATTAAAATATATACAAGTTAGAAGATAACTTAAAAGTCATCTTAGTCAATTTCTGTAGGAAAGGGACTGGGTATTACAATTAAAAATAACCAACCCCCTAATATGTTATCCATAAATATATAATTAATATAAGTTATCAATAAAAATCTCTTCAATAACTGATTATCACCATGTTAGGGTAAACAAAGTCTAGCTTTGCACCCTCTCCAGTAGGACTCAAACCTTTCATGTCAGTTTACCATCTCAAATTTCTATTTTCTGAAGTGACATTTGCATCAAGAACTCAATTTTCATCTCAAATTAATGATAAATGAGTTGTGATTTTTAAAAGTTTACACAGAGAATGTTTACTCCTAAGCTAACCCTACACCAACCCAACTGGGGCAACGATCACTTCCCAAACTTTTAATAACTGTTATCTATCTAGATATCAATTAATACAATAAACGCAAGAGAAGCTGTCAAAGGGTAAAATAACCAGCATCTGCAAGGATGAAAGATTTGAGCGCAGCAGAGGTAGATGAGAAATAAATAAATTTCACACAAGAAAGATTAGCTGAGAGGTGGGCCAAGGCAGGCAGTAGTAAATATTCTTCTCTTATAAATCTTACCAGTAAGTTATAATTAATACCAGGATAATAGTCTTTTTGAGGCAGTACCTTTTAATTGGCAAATAGTGCCTTAAAAATATAATACAACTACAGAAAAGATTGATGATTATAATAAGTTTACCCTTTGACTTCTAGCTACCAATGGATAAGAAGTGGCAGGCAATTTTCTCTCCCCTATGATAGGAAAGGGAGGTGTCAGAAATAACATAACTTTAAAGTTCTGCGGGGTCTCGTGTACACATTCACTATTATGTGGGAACTTGGCTACAAACTTGTGAGGGATGCAGGGCTGATACTGTTATCACCATTTTGCAAAAGAAGAAACTCAGAAAGAGTTGAACTGCCTAAGGCAATAGTGTAGGGCCAGAAGTCCTCCAATTGGTTCCCAGGGAATTTTCATTACACCCCATCCCCTTGAAACAAAGTGTTAGAAAAAGATCCTAGGTAATCTATGAATTGAATGTATCCAGGGTATTCTAATTCATTAGCAGCAAAAGCAGTGAGAGAGTGAGATGTACTTCAACTGTTTTAGAATTGTAAGTATCTGAGACCTGTAAATCCAGGGGGCCTGTCTATACCGAAGTTGACACTTAGAACATTAAACTTTATTTTAAAATCCACAAGCATTTTTTACCTATACATATTTATGTATGAAAACTAACCTATACATTACAAGGGTTATGATTCCAGTTAACACAGAATGATAACACTTAACCTACCCTTTCCCACTGAATGTAGCTATAAAACCTGAATAGAATGCATGGAGCAACTATTTAAGGATGCTTTTAAAAATTTTTTATTTTATTTTAATTGTTGTTCAAGTACAGTTTTCTTCCTTTTACTCCCATCCCAGCCTTCCCCTCCTCTCTTCCATTTCCACCCCCACCTTGTTATTGTCCATGTGTCCTTTACACTTGTTCCTGCAAACCCTTCCCTTGTTCCCCTGAAATTCCCTCCCCTCTCCCCTCTAGGGTCACTGTCAGCCTGTTCTCAATTTCAGTGCCTTTGGTTATATTTTGCATGTTTGTTTCTTTTGTTGATTAGGTTCCTGTTAAAGGTGAGATCATATGGTATTTGTCTTTCACTGCTTGGCTTATTTCGCTTAGCATGATGTTCTCCAGTTCCATCCATGCTGTTGCAAAGGGTAGGAGGTCCTTTTTTCTTTCTGCTGCAGAGAATTCCATTGTGTAAATGTACCACAGTTTTTTGATCCATTCATTTCCTAATGGGCACCTAGGTTGCTTCCAACACTTGGCTATTGTAAATTGTGCTGCTATGAACATAGGGGTGCATAGGTTCTTTTGGATTGGTGTTTCAGGGTTCTTAGGATATAATCTCAGCAGTGGAAATGCGGGGTCAAAAGGTAGATCCATTTTTAGTTTTCTGAGAAAATTCCATACTGCTTTCCATAGTGGTTGCACCAGACCACAATCCCACCAGCAATGCACTAGAGTTCCCTTTTCTCCACAACCTCTCCAACACTTGCTGTTTGTTGCTTTGTTTATGATGGTCATTCTTCCTGGTGTGAGACAGTATCTCATTTTGGTTTTAGTTTGCATCTCTCTGATAGCTAGCAATACTGAGCATCTTTTCATGTGTCTCTGGACCCTCTGTATGCATCTTGGAGAAGTATCTGTTCAAGTTCTTTGCCCATTTTTTAATTGGGTTGCTTGTCATCTTAGAGTGGAGTCATGTGACTTCTTTATATTTTAGATATTAAACCCTTGTCTGAGGTATCATTGGCAAATATGTTTTCCCATATAATTGGTTCTCTTTTTATTTTTTTTGTATTTTTTGTATTTTATTTTATTTTTTAATATATTTTATTGATTGTGCTATTACAGATGTCCCATTTCTCCCCCATCATTTCCCTCCACCCTGCATACCCCCTCCCACCCACATCCCCCACTTTAGTTCATGTCCATGTGTCATAAGTTTTTTAGCTTCTACATTTTCTACACTATTCTTGCCCTCCCCATTTCTATTTTCTATCCACCGTCTATGCTACTTATTCTCTGTATCTTTCCCCCCTCTCTTCTCCTCCCACTCCCCTGTTGCTAACCCTCCATGTGATCTCCATTTCTGCAGTTCTGTTCCTGTTCTAATTGTTTGGTTTGTTTTAGGTGTGGTTGTTAATATCTGTGAGTTTGCTGTCTTTTTACTGTCCTATTTTTTATTTTCTTTTTCTTATATAAGTCCTTTCAACATTTCATATAATAAGGGCTTGGTGATGATGAACTCCTTGAACTTGACCTTATCTGAGAAGCACTTTATCTTCCCTTCCATTCTAAATGACAGCTTTGCCGGATAGAGCAATTTTGGTCCTTGCCTTTCAAGACTTCAAATACTTCTTTCCAGCCCCTTCTGGCCTGGAAGGTCTCTTTTGAGAAATCAGCTGACAGTCTGATGGGAACTCCTTTGTAGGTGACTGTCCCCTTACCCCTTGTTGCTTCTAGAATTCTCTCCTTCATTTTAATCTTGGCTAATGTAATTATGATGTGCCTTGGTGTGTTCCTCCTTGGGCCCAACTTCCTTGGGACTCTCTGAGCTTCCTGGACTTCCTGGTAGTCTATTTCTTGTGCCAGATTGGGGAAGTTCTCCTTTATTATTTGTTCAAATAAGTTTTCCACGTGTTGCTCTTCTTCTTCCCCTTCTGGTACCCCTATAATTCAGATGTTGGGACGTTTAAAGATGTCCCAGAGGTTCCTAAGCCTCTCCTCATTTTTTTGAATTCTTATTTCTTCCTTGATTTCTGTTTGGTTGTTAGTTTCTTCCTTCTGGTCCACTCCATTGATTTGAGTCCCAGTTTTCCTCCCACCTCTATTGGTTCCCTATGTGTTTTCCTTCATTTCACGTATTGTAGCCTGCATTTTTTCATCTAATTTGTGAGCAAAATCAACCAATTCTGTGAGCATCCTGATCACCAGGGCTTTGAGCTGTGTATCTGATAGGTTGTCTATGTCTTGGAAGCTTAGAGGAATGAGCTCTGGGGCTTTGATTTGTTCTCCAGTTTGAGCCATTTTTGGTGTGTTTTTTTGGGGGGGTGTCTGGTCACAGCTGTTACATAGTGAGGAGCAGAGCTTTAGGTGTTCCCCAGGGCAGGGCAGCCCAGTCGCTGGGTAGCGATGCTATATGTGGGGGCAGGGCCCGAGAGGGAACAATGGCGCATGCTCCCCTTTCTCTTGGATTGCAGTCCCCTCCACCACTTCTCCCTCTCTGTGTGAATGTGGGACCACCTGGTCAGCCAGCAGCCCTGTACGGCCTTACTGGGTCTGCACCACTGCCACCCGTGCCCGGGGTCTGCCAGTGACCGCCTGTGCATGAGGTCTGCCAGATGCCGCCTGTGCACCCGGGAACTTCTAGCCCCTGCTGCCTGCGTGCCAGGGTCTGGGCATCCACTTTTTCCTGCCGCAACTCCACCCCTCTTACCGATCTGGATGAATGGATGTTGGACTTCCTTACAGTTCAATTTTCTATCAGTTCTGGTTGTTTTCTTGTTTCTAAACATTTCTTGTCCTCAATTTTGGTTGTGAGAGGAGGCATAGTGTGTCCACCTATGCCTCCATCTTGGTTGGAAGTAGGATCTCTTTTTATTTTAATACTGTAAAACCTACAAGCATTTTAAGTGCTTCTTTTTAGTTTCATGTTTTTCCCTCTGCTCCTATATTTGGATAGAGTGGGTGCTCAAGATGAGTATAGGGGTAGGATCAGATGGAAGAAGAGAGATATATGAAACCCATGCACGGGAGGCCACGGGGTCCCTGTGTTTTGGGGGGGTGCATTTCACATGCTGAAATAGGCATTTTCACAAAAGCATGCCTAAGTCTTAATGAAGAGGAGCAAGAGATAAGTCTTATCAGGCAAAAAGAAAAGAATCACAAGAATAACATTAGTGCTTGTTTTAATAGAAACGTAGGAAGTGTGTTTTGGGACTCATCCAAAATGCTTGTCCAGTAAAAGGAATGAGACATGGTGTCAGTAGATCTGTGGGATTATCTAGCTTTCCCAAAATAAGTATTGTATATAAATATTGGTTTATTATTACTCACTGTATATTAATTAGAGGATATGGCATAACATAGTATAAACAAAGATCTACATTCTCTCAGAAAGATGAGATGTAGTACAGCACACTGGACATAAGTTCTGTGTCCTTCTCACTGAAAATTTGAAAATAAAGATAGTTTCTCACTGTTTAACATGTTTTAAGCCTACTGTGTGAAAAAGCACTCTACTAAATCCAGGACTGCCATAAATTCAGAAAGAATGAAGAAGCAGAGGTGAGGCTAAGGGTGCATCATCTTCATAATATACCATGTGAAGAACCATTTTTGTTTTGTAGGAGAACTGTGGAAAGATCACTCTACCCACTTCTGCCCCACTAATTTGACAAAAGCACTAAATGCCTTTGCCTCTCCTGTGATTTTCTGGCCCTCAATCACCTCAGGCACCAACTCTATTAAATGAAAAAGGAGCCCAGCTGACATTAAAAAGTTTCCAGAATTTTGACAACCAGTATGTATAATGACCAAGTATATAAACACCTGTTAGCCAAACAACCAGTGCATAACAAAGGCATTTCTATGATCCAGGAAACAAAACAATATAAATATGCTCTGCAGGCCCCCCAAAGGAAGAGATAACTTGACCTGCTATGTTTCTAGCATCTTTCAGGCAGTTTCCACTGCTTTGCTAGAAATAAGATGCACTAGCCTTACCTGGCTTCTAGACAGTTTCCCAGCCTATGTCCATAGAACTCTGGAGATTCACAAAGACTAAAGACAGGGTAAGGAGTCAAAAAAATCTATTACCACTGGTTTTCTGATACAGTGTAAACAATATCAGGCAGGTGACCACTTAAAAGCAGTAAATCTGCCCTGTATGGTATAGCTCAGTGGATTGAGTGCAGGCTGTGAACCAAAGGGTCACTGGTTCCCAGTCAGGGCACATGCCTGGGTTGCGGGCCAAGTCCCCAGTGTAGGGTATATGAGAGACAATCACACATTGAGGATTCTTTCTCTATCTTTCTCCTTCCCTTCCCCTCTCTCTAAAACTAAATAAAATATTTTCAAAAATCAGTAAACCTCAGCTTATTTCATCTATAAAATGGGTATAATAATCTTTACCTATCTTATATAACTGATGAATAGTTCTACTCAGATAACATATGAAAGCCGTAAACACAAATGTAAAGGTAATGTCATCATCATTATTATTCATCATTCCAGATGGTGGGAAAGGATTGTTTAATGTTCACTCTTGAAGAATTATCAAACTTTAAATTTACTAGTTATATAAAGCAACACTCATTGTGTATTATCAATTATTCCTAGTAGCCTTGCATGCTGATAATTCGTAAGTAAAACATTTGAGATGCACATTGGAGATAAATCAAATGGGATAATTATAGCACAGAATCTGGAATAGAGCTTATGCTAAACAAGTATTAGTTATTGTTGTTATAGTAGATAACAAATAATTTAATACTCTCTTTCACAACCCTCTGCAGTAGTTATCCATGCTCCAAAATGATCTTTTAACTTTTTCAAAAGTACTCTGGCCAAATTCTCAGCAAAGATTAAAAAACTATTGTGCACTAGTATGTAAATTGCTTTTATGTTCTAAAGATATACATAATTTAGGATAATGTCTATAGGTATCAGTGGCTAAAAGAATGGCTCTATAATAGCCCAATTTTAGACAGTGTATGATAAACAAAATTCCTTTGCAGTAGGGAGTTCTTAGGAAGATTTAGAGATTATACATCTTAATTAATAGCCACATAGTAACTAACAGCAAGCCTTACTTAAAATTTATTTTATTCTCTTAGTTCTTCCTCCATTTAAGAATAAAACCTAACAAGTCAAGTCAACAGGCATTTATATGTCTGTTGTACGCCTGACATCATGCTTGGTGAAGGATATAGGAAATGAAGATTAGTTTCTGTCTCCCTTTTAAGCAATTTATATATATATATATATATATATATATATATATATATATATATATATATGTATGTATACGTATGTGTATACACACACAGACACACACACACACATATACACACACACTTTGAACAGTTCAAGGGGAGTCAATATTGATATAATAGTAGCAGAACGTGATGTGAAGAAGACTTGTATCTTGAGCAAGTAAGAAACATCTGAGCCTTCATTTATTTCATTGTAAGTGCATATAATACAGTATAATATTTTCCTTTCCTTTTTCAGAGTTCCTGTCAAAATCAAATAAGACAGTATGCATAAAAGAGATTTTCTTAACTGAGTACACTTACTACATGCTGATGCAGTACTCATAGTGTGATATGGGAATGAGTATTATAGTGGTAATAACCCATTGTAAAATGAAAAGGAGAAACTGCCCGTATAAAATACAAAAAGATGAGTTCTAGGGACTTCCACCAAAGTATACTACCTGACAGCACTTTAAGATCCTATCATCCTATTCCCTTGGGTTGTTGTGAGGAGGAAATGAAATTATAAATAAGATTCTTAGTATGATGATTAGCACATGGTATTATCATCATCTTTTTGCTATTGTTATCATATTATTATTAGTAGTAGCAAGCATTAATTTCCATACTATATTTTAAGCTGGTTATTATCTTTCAGAGTCAGTGTAAAATAAAAGCATTAGTAAGTTTCCATCCCAAAATGTGCTTAGAATTCTCCAACTGCCACTAAGTAACATGTGTGCCAGTAGAGGGGTATCCTCCCCTTAGCAGATTATTGTTCCATGTAACATAGGTATAAAAATAAAATAAAATAATCAACTCTGCATGACAAAGAGGACTAAAATCTTCATTGTTGTCAATTTCAATACTTATTAATGGAAGCAAATGTGGAGACAATATTTTATTTATACAGTACTTATTCATATTGTTGGGAACCCTTTTTTCTCCATCAGAATGCCCACATTCTGTTCACTGAAGGCAAATCATAACCTTTAGGTCCTGTGTATTTGTTTCAACAGAAACTTGTTTGCTAAAACTAAAATTTTTCTGTTTTTCCATTAAAGTGCTATTTCTCATCCTTCAGAACTCTAGAATGGATTCATGGATTTTTTGAGAAACACTTACATAGGAAGGTTAAATCTTATTTTATGAAAATGCTTTCAAATAATATGTTGCTATTTTAAAAGACGAGTACTAGTAAAAGAATTCAAAATGAGTGTAAAAGTAAACACTCAGAAGGATTTTTATCAGTTTGATATTAAAAGAATGTTTCTTAAACTAAATAACTTATAGATGCCCAAGAATAAATTTGCTGACACCCCAAGGTTGATAAAAAATATGAGAAACTTGATTTGATATAATGGATACATCCTAATAAAAGGGCACCCTTGTCTCCAAGAATTCCTCAGGGAACTGGTTGGTGATATCTGTGGTTGAGCAAGTGAAATGATTATTTTGGATACCATTTTACAATGGTGTAAATAAATTATCTTTCTTTACATAAAAGCTTAATATTTATACTTACAGTTGTCATAAGAAGTGAAAAGGCATTAAAAAACAGTTCAGAGCCCTGAAATGCAAATTATTATGATAATCGTTATAAAGGTCTCATAGTAGATTGGACATAAGCTGATAATTATTGAAGCTGGGTGATAGGAATGTGGAGTCTTACTTTACCATTCTGTCAGCTTTGTTCATGTATAAAATTTTTCATGATGAAAATATTGACCTGGTAGTTAAATGGCTACAACAAAGGACTCTGTAAGAAAATATTATGGAAGATATTTTATCACCAAGGTTGATATTAGCTTTGACTTTGCACTAATAACCAGTGCCCTCATAGATCTAGTTCTGTGATTCAAAATATGATAATAATCCAGATTTTAGCATCAGAAGAGTACTCAAGATCACCTGATGCCAGAAGACAAAGTGTTGGAACAATGCAGAACATCATTTTAATAAGCTTTGTGGTGGTATTCATTGAAAAGTTTCTTTCTTCCTAACCTACAATTTATACAGTAGTCCCTCCTTATCTGTGGGGGATACTTTCCAAGACCCCCAGTGGATACCTGAAACCAAACCCTAATATATGGAATGGGGAAAAGTTAGGTTTACAGTTGTGAGTACTCAAAAATCAGAGTTTAGCCTTGGCTGGTGTGGCTCAGTGGATTGAGTGAGGGCCTGCAAACCATAAGGGTCGCTGGTTTGATTCCCAGTCAGGGCACACACCTGCATTGTGGGCCAGGTCCCCAGTGGGGGCCACGGGAGAGGCAACCACACATTGATCTTTCTCTCCCTCTCTTTCTCCCTCCCTTCCCTTCTCTCTAAAAATGAATAAATAAAATCTTTACTATTTTTTAAATTTTATTTTAAATAAAATCTTTTTAAAAATAAAAAGATCTTTCCTTTCATTAAAAATCAGAGTTTGTTCTTTATTATTTGTTAATAATTAATATAATATTTATTTATTCATTTATTATTGCATTATTTTCCATATGAACAACTACAAACCTACTTTTTGGCTTTGTCCTGTACTATTTTTCCTATATATGCATGCATATGATGAACTTTAATTTAGAAGTTAGGTATAGTAAGAAATTAACAATAATAAAATAGAAAAATTGTAACAATATATTGCATATGAATGTGGTCTCTTTGCCCCTCAAAATATCTTATTGTACTTTATTCATCCTTCTTGTGATGATGTGAGATGATAAAATGCCTACATGGTGAGAAGAAGTGAGGTGAATGACATAGGCATTGTGGCATAACATTGGGCTACTATTGACTTTCTGGTGATAAGTCAAAAAAGGGATCATCTGCTTTGGGTGATTCTAGATCATGGAGCAATAGTATTGTCAATGATTGAATACCAGGTACAGGCAATGTATATGGTTAAAGAAATTTTACATTATCAGGCTGCAGTTGATAATGTGTATCTGAAACTGTGAAAAGTGAAATTGTGGATAAGGGATGTATTATCGAATCTACATAAAACCTCAATGATGTACTCCTTTACTAAGCCTGGGCAGAGGTTTGTGGTACCTGCAGATACTCTGGACCCCCATGTCATATTTGATCTTTTTCTAAAGCTTTTATTAAACTGTATCATTTTTTATCCTCACCCGAGGACATTTTTCCATCACTTATTTTAGACAGAGGGGAAGGGAGAGAAGGAAGGAGAGAAACATGTGAGAGAGAAGCATCAATCGGTTGCCTACAATATGTGCCTGGACTTCGGACTGTACTTGCCCAGACCAGGGTCGAATCCACAACTAGGCATGTGTCCTGACTAGGAATCAAACTCAAAACCTTTCAGTTATGGGACAATGCTATAACCAACTGAACCACACTGGCCAGGGCTCTGATTGATATTTTGACAAGAGCTCCATCCATCTCTGTTAAGACTTGTTTGTATAGGAGAGATGCCTCCTTTATTACCTATGATTTTTAGAGGTAGTCACCTTGACTTGGGCTTTTTCCTAAGCTATTATAAATAGTAAATTTGGTTAAGATAAGAAGCATTATTAAAGAACTTTATAGTAAACTATACATGAGGAGAGCCCACAGCAGTTCACAGAAAAACAAAACTTCAAATTGACACAGGTTGGCACATCATATTCAATAATGCTCTCACCAGGCCATTCATGCTATTTGTAAAATTTAATCCATTGTCTTACATTCTAAGTACTAGTAATAAATAAACCTGTAATAACAAAATGCATACAATGCCTTATTCTAGATTGAGATTCAGCAGAGGTGGTGAAAGTCCTTCTTTGATTCTTACAGATACTCAGGATCATGTTATTGAGTTATTTAGAACAAGTCATTTGTTTCAAGAAAGAATTCGAATTTATCAGCATAGGAATCTCAGAAATCTGATTTTATGACCTGGATGGAACTCATCAAAATACTCAAAATGAGACATTTAAATGGAAAATTCCTTCTGTTCAAGATTAAAGACCAGATTCTGTTGTTACCGGTCCTGTTTGGGAATACATTACACAGCTTCCAGTTATACAACTTTCTTTATAATAGGACCTGGTGTAATAAAAACAAAACAGACTGTGAGTCAGAAAACCTGTTCTAGTTCAGATTCCTCTAATACTAACTAACTATATACCCTTGGGCAAGTCATTTAATCAGATTTTTATGGTCAAGGTTCACAGAATTATAACTATTCTGTTACTAGTAGAATGTAAATAGCAAGAGGTGAGGAAGAGCCCAAAAGAGAAAATTTTGTTGAAACACAGCCATTCTAAGTTAATACCTTTGAATGTCACTGCAGAAACAACTGTAGAAACACCAAAAAGACAGAAGGAACTCAAATTAAGGGGAAAAACACCTTACATTAAACAGCCTAGCCTATAACATACACAATAATTACCAAACAGATAAGAAGTAGTTTGATTTCTGCAAAAGCAAGGAAATGAGAATGAATGAAATTGAAAGGAATTGACTTAGCAAGATGTCCCAGGGTAAGAGAAGAGGCAAGAGAAACCAGCGATATGTTTCTATAGGGCACATCAAGTAACAGTGTGACTGAATATTTCTAGCTCTTTACCTTTGGAGTACATGGTAGGCTTGTGCTTCCTGGCCTCTGACTGGTCCTTAAGTTTGATCAATAGTATATGAGAAGAGTGACATGTGTCACATGCAGAAATAAGATTTGATTGGTAGTGCAGTGTGACATCTCCAGAGCTCTCTTTCTCTCTGCCATGACAATCAGAAATGTTCCAAATGATGGCTGCTCCACATGGATCCTAGCTTGAGGACTACATAATATTCCCTAGGTGACACATGATAGGCATGCAGTGTAAAAATAAATAAACTTACGTTATTTTGAGACACTGAGACGTTGGGAGTCTTTTGCTACAGCAACATAACCTACTGTTTCCTGACTAAAGGGATGGCAGGTATAACGTCAAGCACTCTACCTAACAGAAGTCAAAGATAACTTGGCAGCTTTGTTCTTGACAGATTAGCCACAATAAGGGCAGTGGTGCTTCTCAGAGGCTTTGCCCCCAAATATTGTATGGTTCTATTATGCATATGAACAAAAGTATGTCCCTGTTACTGGCAGCTAATAGTAGACATAAAAATAAAGAGGACAGGGAATGCTCAGGGGACTGGTAACTTGATATAAATCTTTCCTGTCATTCTGTTCTAAGTAAATAGTGACTGAAAGTTACATGACTCTTCAATGGCCTGTCCAGAAGCCATCAGGTGCTCTTCATAATAGAGTTGGCACTTTCATTTGTCAATCTATTTAGGAGCAGAGTGGGCAAAAAACTGAACGAACTGGGAAGAGAAAATTACCTTTTTACCATCTGAGCCCTTAAATGTGACCAGACTGAGAATAGTGTTACATACTTTGAGGTGTAAAATTTAAAATATGTATCCCTATGCAATTTAAAGCTAACTGGTCTTCACCTACATTATTTTCTCCTGAAAACTCTGATGATCATTGTTTCTGTCCTAACCTGAGCTACTTATAGGTATAAGGCTACTACTAAGCTAATAAACAGCATTGCAGGAAATTGAGGCAGTAATTACAGGCTGTCTTCTCGGCATGATCTCCCTCCATTAGCAACACCTTAAATAGGGTGCTAGGATATGAAAAGACACACAAAAGTGGTATGAGAATTAACTGTCAATATTAGGTACAATTTATTAAACACATACAACAACCAGACAATTTATAACAATGTCATAGCTCTATTCCTCACAACTATATGAAGCAGGTATTATATTTTTCAAATGAGCAGACTGAAGAATGTCAAGAGAAAACAGAAGCAAGGGAGAGAGTCTAGAAGGAGAAGTGAGTCAAGAGTAGAACACTACTGGTAGTTCAATGAGGATACAGAATGAGAAAAAGTAATTAAATTTGGCGATTAGGAAGTAACCTTTAAGAAATGGATTTCAGTAAATTGGTTGGGGGAGAAAGCCAGAATGCAAACAGCTAAACAATAAATAAGTGTCAGGAAAGGATATGCACTAACTGTAGGCTTTTTTTTTTTTCATGAAATATGGTACTTCACACATGGCTTACCTTTATCCATATAAACCTCATGACAGCTAAGAACCTTTCCCCAGAAAAATGCATATATGTATCTAATTTTGTATATAATTTCAGGGCATTCATACATCCACCTAAAACCCACTTAAGGACTGTAGCTTAACAATAAATGATATATAGCAAATTTAAGATGGTGGATCTAGGGCTGTGGGAATGGTACACATGTGGTTTTAACTGCATCAATAATATTTTGTTTCTTGGCTGAGTTATTTATGGTCACACATTGATTATCTTTGTTTATTATATAATTACATATGTTCATTACAGTTTTAGATAATTATATGTGTTATATACTATATGTATTATAGCATTTTAGTTGCCTAAATTTGTCACAAACTTTTAAAATAGAAAAATGATTATATAACAATATCTTTGTTTGTAGGAAGTATACACTAAAATATTTGGGAGTCATGTAACATCACATTGACAATTTACTCTAAAATAGTAAAAGAAAGATGTTTTATTTTTTTAATATTTTATTTATTTATTTTTAGAGAGAGGGGAAAGGAAGGAGAAAGAGGGGGAGAGAAAGATCAATGTGTGGTTGCCTCTCACATGTCCCCAACCAAGACCTGGCCCGCAGCCCAGGCATATGTGCCCTGACTGGGAATTGAATTGGTGACTTTCTGTTTCACAGGCTGGTGCTCAATCCACCAAGCCACACCAACCAGGGCTAAGAAAACAGTTTTAGACTATTCATTAAAATGTTGCTGTGAACTGGAGAGTATTATGCTAAGTGCAATAAACCAAGCAGTGAAAGACAAATACCATATTATCTCACCTATAAGTGGAACCTAATCAATGAAACAAACAAGTGAGCAAAATGGAACCAGAGACATGGAAATAAAGAAGAAACTGAGTAATCAGAGGGGAGCGGGTAAGGGGATAACAGGGGAAAGAAGGGGAAGGGTCAAGTCAAGGAACATGTATAAAGGACCCACCTACGAAGACAAGAGGGGGAATGGGATTGAATGTAGGAGGTGGGGGTGGGTAGGGCAGTGGAGAATAATGGCAGAAAAATGGGGACAACTGTAAGTGAACAACAATAAAAAACTTTTAAAAAGAAAAAAGAAATGTTGCTGTAAGTTTGAGATTATTTCAAAATTTAAAAAACACAGTAAAAGACAACATTGAAAAGAAAACTGACAAAAAAACCCTTAAATACATACATAATCTCAGAGATATACAGGAAGGAATAACCAAATTTACAGAGAAATGTACACTTAGAAATGCATAGAAAGATCCTTTAAAATAGAGAAACAGCTGTTACTTTGACCCTAAAGTACACTGTTTATATCAGAAGTGTCTTTCCCCTACTGACTTAAATTCTGACTGAGAGAATACAAGCTGGCTATCACAGACATTAGGGAGAGTTGGAACCTCAATCTCCTGTCATGGCTTCAAGACAGAGGTGCAGACACTGAGAGCTCAAATCAGGAACTCAAAAGCAAATCAGAGAAAACTACAGATCTCTTCCAACTTGACTATTATACCTTAAATTCTTCTGGTAGTCCACTATGGAGAGATTTGGGAGGTGGGAAAGGAAGATAATTTTTTAATTGCATAGGCATCTGTGTGATGTCATGACTTCTTGATCAAGAGAAGGATAAAAGCAGTGATTTAGGAAGATAGTATATAGAGGCAAAGGCTGTGGTTAGAGTGTCAGTCTTTATAATAAAAGTATTAAAAATGAATAAACAAATGAAATTATATGTGTATTTATATTTGGTATGTATATTTATGCAGGCTATATAGGATACAAGGAGTTACATATATGTTCAGGTAATTGTCTGGCAAAAGACTGAACAAAAGACCCATTGATCATCTCAGTATTTCCTGCAAATAGCAATTGTAAAAGCCCCCACCAATCAGGAACTTCTGCTTTGTTTGATCGAGCCAATAGCTAACTGCTGCATCTGCTTCTGTATCCCCTGCTTGCTTGCTGCGCTCTATAAAGACCCCTGTAGTCTGTAAGCCGGGCGCGACTTCCATTTGGCAGCTCTGCGTAGCTGCGAGACTACGGTCTCATTTGGGAAGTACGCCCCTGCGCAGGTTAAACTTGGCCAATAAATTTATCATCAAACTGCTCTCAGTGTTCGGAGATTCTTTTCACTCGCTACTTGAATACAACATTTGGAGGCCCCAGCGAGATCAAGGGAAGTCTTCGGAGACTGAGAAAGTGGAACCCGGGTAAGTTTGCCGCGGAATTTGGTTTGGGAGTCTAGACTCATTGGAGCCGCGAGGCGGTAGGCGAGACGTTGCCGGTAGCCCGCCCGCGGGGTTCTCAAGGAGAGGACGCTCTCGAGAACCGGAGCTTCTGCTCCCGCATTTGAAATTTGGTTTCGTTGTGCACAGTGATTGCGACTAGGTCGCATTTGGTATTTAGTTTCGTTTTGCGCCGCGACCAAACGCGCTAGCGAAGTTTGAATGTGTGGAGAGGCTGAAGTGCGCCGCGGCCTGTTTGTGCGTGAATGGACTGAGTGGAGAGGAGCTAGTTGTGTGTTTTTGTGTGGAATTTTAGTGTCCCTCATATTCCTAATCCTAGGTGCCGTGGAAATCGGGCAAAAGGCATCCGCGATGGGACAAGGAGGCTCCACCTCGAGCACTGCCCTAGAATGTTTATTAAACAATTTTTCTGACTTTCAGAATCGCGCTCGGGGCTATGGGGGACCGCCGCCCGACCGGGAGGTCCTGCGAACTTTCAGTGAGCTTGAGTGGCCGACCTTTGGCGTAGGATGGCCCACGGAGGGAACTTTCGACTTGTCCCTCCTTTTCGCGGTTCGGCGGATTGTTTATGAGACCCCCCATCCAGATCAGATGGTCTATATAGATGTGTGGGTAGACATAGCCACTGATCGCCCCGGGTACATACGCCGATGCCAGTCGAATGGTCAGAGGAAGGGAAGGGCCCTCTGCGTGGCGACGGCGCCAAGGCAGACTCCCCGCTTACAGGCAGACAAAGGGCGCCGACCTCAGCAGAGCCAGGAGAACGAGGGAGGGAGGAGGTTATACCCTGTTTTGCCCGAAGTACCCGAGGACCCGCTGTTGGCTCCCTCCGTTCCTCCCCCGTATCATCAACCCTTGCCTGATTCCTCTAGTGGGAGGGCGGAGAGGATCCAGAGTCCTCCTCATACCCGCAGCGGTACTCAATATGGGGAAGGTTTGGCGCCAAAACAGGATGGCGCCGCCATTTTAAGTTCGGCACCACACTCAGGTGGCGCCGCCATTTTGCCACTCAGGGAGGTGCCACCGGCTCCAGACGCCCCATTACATGCACCGCCGCGGCTAATCTATGTCCCCTTCTCAACTAGTGATCTATATAATTGGAAATTGCAAAATCCTCCGTTTTCTGAAAAGCCGCAGGGATTAATCTCCCTGTTAGAGACTATATTTAGAACCCACCAGCCCACGTGGGATGATTGTCAGCAGATATTGCAAACATTGTTCACCTCAGAGGAAAGAGATAGAATAATGAGAGAAGCCGTCAAAGCGGTTATGGGAGAGGAAGGAGAAACCGCAGTGGGGAGGAGGGAGGTACAAGATATACTACCAGAACAACCCCCTAATTGGGACCCCAATACGAGTGGGGGAAGGGATGCGCTCCTCCAATACCGCCGGGCTCTGTTAAGAGGGTTGAAGATAGCAGCTAAGAAGCCAACAAATTTTAGTAAGGTCAGTGAGGTAGTACAGGGGAGAGAAGAGTCCCCTGCTAGTTTTCTAGAAAGACTGATAGAAGCCTACCGAGTGTACACCCCATTAGACCCTCAGGCTCCTGAGAACAGGCGGCTTTTGAACATAGCCTTTGTGACCCAGGCAGCTCCTGATGTTAGAAAGAAGTTACAAAAAAATTGAAGGATTTGAAGGAGAAAATATCAGCAAGCTTGTAGAAATTGCTCAGAAAGTATATGTGAACAGAGATGACCCAGAAGTAGGAAGGGCAAAAGAGGTAGCAAAAATCCTAATTGCAGCCCAGGCAGGCCCGAAGAAAGAAGGGAAGAAAGGGAAGCCAAGAGGCCAGTGGCCCAGGGTAGACAAGGACCAATGTGCATTCTGCAAAGAAAAGGGACACTGGAAGAAGGACTGCCCCAAATTACAGGCAAAGGAGGCTCGTCCTGCGGTGCTGCTTCAAACCTTAGATTGACGGGGCCAGGGCTCCATACCTGTTGGCTCCCAGGAGCCCATGGTCACCTTGAATGTCGAAGGGAAACCAGTAGACTTCCTGGTCGACACGGGAGCCACATTTTCTGTTCTAAAGCAACCTCAGGGACAACTCCAAAAAGCAACCACCAAAATTATAGGAGCAACGGGTAAGGCCGAAGCGTATCCCTGGACAGCGGCCAGAGTTACCAACTTAGGAAAAGGGACTATTACTCACTCCTTTCTAGTCATTCCAGACTGTCCATACCCGTTACTCGGGAGAGATTTGTTACAGAAGCTCCATGCTACCATAAGCTTCAAATCAGCAGAAGCACCTGAAGGGACCAGTTTGGAGGTGACGGTCCCCCTGTCGGAAGAATACTTGCTGGCGATACTCCCAGACGGTGAGAAAAAGGAGGATACAGTCCTAGAAGAACTGCAAACGCAAGTACCAGGGGTGTGGGCAGAGGCAAACCCGCCAGGGTTGGCCGTTCACCAACCGCCGGTGCTGGTCCAGCTGGCCAGCACGGCCCGGCCGGTCCGGATCAGGCAGTACCCTGTCCCAGCACGGGCCAGACAGGGGATTGCGGGGCACTTGAAACGCCTATTAGAGGCGGGCATTCTGAGAAAATGCCAGTCTGCATGGAACACCCCCCTTCTCCCTGTCCAAAAACCTGGGACCCAGGATTACCGGCCAGTGCAGGACTTGCGGGAAGTAAACGCCCGAGTTGAAACCATACACCCCACGGTACCAAACCCGTATACCCTCTTGAGTTCGCTGCCACCAACTCATACCTATTATTCTGTTTTGGATTTAAAAGATGCCTTCTTTTGTATACCCCTGGCTCCCCAAAGTCAGGAAATGTTTGCCTTTGAGTGGAGTGACCCCGAAAATGGACTAGTAGGGCAGTTTACATGGACCAGACTGCCCCAGGGTTTCAAGAATTCACCAACTATATTCAATGAGGCCTTGAGTAAGGATCTCCAGGAGTTCAGGAGAACCCATCCATCAATAGTTCTCCTCCAATACGTAGATGACATCCTGGTAGCGGCCCGGACACAGGAGGAATGTGAATCTGCCACACTAGACCTGCTCCGGGACCTTGAGAGGATGGGCTACCGAGTGTCAGCCAAGAAAGCTCAGATTGCGACGCAAACTGTAAGTTACCTGGGGTACGACCTGAAAGGAGGGCTGAGGGCTTTGTCAAACCAGCGGATCCAGGCAGTCCTACAGATTCCAGAGCCAACTACCAAGAGACAGGTACGGGAGTTCCTAGGGGCCGTAGGCTACTGCAGACTGTGGATATTAGGTTTTGCAAGCATAGCAAAACCCCTGCATGATCTCACCAGAGGCAAGGAGGACTCCTTTACGTGGACTGAGGAAGGGAAGCAAGCATTCCTGGCTTTGAAGGAAGCCTTAGTCTCAGCCCCAGCCCTAGCCCTACCTGATTTGACCAAACCCTTCCAGCTATATGTTGCTGAAAAGGAGGGTACGGCCCTAGGTGTTCTGAGCCAGACCCTCGGCCCGTGGAAGAGGCCTGTGGCCTACTTGTCAAAGAAACTCGATCCTGTGGCATCGGGATGGCCGGCCTGTTTAAGGGCTATCGCAGCCACGTCACTACTAGTTAAAGAAGCAGGCAAGTTGACCCTGGGGCAGGACATACAGGTCATAGGAGAGCACTATATCGAACAGGTCCTACGGTCCCCCCCAGACCGATGGCTGTCTAATGCGCGGCTGACGCAGTACCAGGCACAGCTGCTGAACCCTCCAGCGGTGCAGTTCCTTAAGAGCACTGCCCTGAATCCAGCCACTCTGCTGCCAGTACCAGACTCCACTGTGATCCACAGTTGCAAGCAGATCCTTGACACAGTGACTGGCTCCCGCCCGGACTTAAAAGATCAGGCATATGAGAAAGTAGACCTGACCCTCTTTACTGATGGGAGCAGTTTTATCAAGGACGGACAGCGGTACGCAGGGGCAGCAGTGACCTCAGAAGATAGGGTCCTGTGGCAAAGGGCATTGCCTGCAGGAACCTCTGCACAGAGGGCGGAACTGATAGGGCTGACCAGGGCCCTAGAGATAGCTGAAGGAAAGATTGCCAATATCTACACTGACAGCCGCTATGCTTTTGCTACCGCCCATATTCATGGAGCCATCTACAGAGAGAGAGGTCTCCTAACTGCAGGAGGAAAAGACATTAAAAACCGTGAAGAGATTCTCTCTCTCCTAAAGGCTATATGGTTACCCAAGAAAGTTGCCATTATCCATTGTAAGGGCCACCAGAAGGGAGATACTCCTGTCATAAGAGGGAATAGTCTGGCCGATGCTGCCGCCAAGGAAGCCGCTATGAGGACAGAGAGTAACCTGCTCCCCCTAGTACCCCAGCCGGAGTTGCCCCCAAACCCCACGTATTCTAAAGAAGAAGAGCAAGAGGGAGCAAGGCTAGGGGGAACAAAGAATGAAAATAGATGGATAGTACTTCCAAACGCCAAGCTATACTTGCCAGAAGGGGTACTAACAAAAATTGTCCAGGACATTCATACTAGCACCCATTTGGGACAGAACAAACTAGAACTGTTAATCAGGAAATATTACCTGGGACCACACCTAAGGGAAATAATTCACTCCATCACCTCGCGATGCAAGACTTGCGCGAAAGTGAACGCCCAGAATCAGAAATTACCTCGCTTCGTGAGGCATCGAGGCAATGCCCCGGGAGAACTATGGGAAATTGATTTTACTGAAATGCCTAAAGGGAAATCAGGATACAGGTACCTGCTAGTCCTAGTGGATACTTACTCTGGGTGGGTAGAGGCCTTTCCCACAAGGGGAGAGACCGCTTCCACAGTTTGTAAGACCTTAATAAGAGAAGTTATACCTAGATATGGGATACCCATAGCTATAGGTTCTGACAATGGACCAGCATTCATTTCCAAAATCTCACAGGAATTGGCAAATAAATTAGGTATTAATTGGAAGCTACACTGTATTTATAGACCGCAGAGTTCAGGACAAGTAGAGAGAATGAATAGAACACTGAAAGAAACTTTAATAAAATTAAAAGAGGAGACCGGCGAAAATTGGGTAGAGCTGCTCCCTTTCGCCCTCTTCCGGGTAAGGTGCACCCCATACATTAAAGGTTGGGCACCTTTTGAAATATTATATGGACAACCGGTACCCTTAATTCCCAAGTTGTCCACCGAGGAAATAGAGACATCTAACTGTAACTTCCTCAAGTCCTTACAGGCGCTGCAAGAAATCCGGAGTGAAGTGCGCGCTTTCCAGCAGACCCGACATCAGGGACTTGAACAAAGAAAAGAAGAAAAGCCTGAACAGCTGGAGCCTGGACAGTGGGTATGGATCCTTAACCATCGGAAGGGAAACTTGGAACCACGTTGGACGGGACCATACCAGGTATTGTTAAGCACACCCTCCGCTATACGGGTAGCGGAGAAGCCCTACTGGATCCACCTGTCCCACATTAAGGCGGCCCAACCACCAGAGGAGGAACCACGAGCATGGCGGGTCCGCCAAGATCCAGACAAACCCTTGAAGCTTACTTTTTCGCATACTTAGGGCTCCTAATCCTCGGTAGAGCCCAAAGCCAGAACCTAGAACAGCAAGAGTGGGTGCTTATAAGAACTGCTGATGGGACAGTAATTGCCACTAACTATACTTGGGGCGGAGCGAGCTCCGTCATGCTAAAGACAGACTTTTCTAAATTTTTTGATGATCCGTACTGCGCCTCTGCGGCGGCGATCCCGGCTTTGAATTCTCTAACTCTAGGGGGCTATGCTTACCGACCCTCATGGGGTGACCAATGTGGCAGTGCACCCAAAAATTATGCTCTTAGGAGTGCACCCCATTATGGGTGTCCAGAGCCCCCTCCAGGACGGCGATATACATGTGGATCACACAATGATTTTTATTGTAAAAGTTGGGGCTGTGAGACCTTAACTAATGGTGGTTGGAGCCCCGGAGGGGGAACTGACAAACACATTCTCCTCACCCGGGATAGACGCGAGGAACCAAGTAACGGATGGGATGCAGACTGTGCAGCGGACAGGTGTAACCCTGCCTCCGTGACGGTCTTGAACCCGGGAGACCCAGGGTGGCTGAAGGGTCGCACGTGGGGTCTCAGACTCTATATCAGTGGCACAGACCCGGGGACCTTCTTCACAGTAAGAAGGTTGCCCACTCAGGGAAGGCCATTATTAAGAGGGGGAACGGGAAAGCTACCACCACGCCCACCTAAACCTACCACTAGACCAGCAAGTCAGGATAGGACTTCCCCAACGCCTATAGCACCTACAGGAATAAGCACCAACCAAAGTGAGACCATAGGACCTCCACAATTGGAGGTCGAGAGCCAATTAAGGCCTCCCCTTGGAGATCCCGAGCCCTTGATAGGGAAACCACACCACCGAGGAGAATCAATATTAAGTTTGTTAGAACAAGTGTTTCCATACTTCAATAGCACCCAGCCTAACATAACTGAGTCCTGCTGGCTATGCCTCAGCCCTAGACCCCCATTTTATGTAGGTTTAGGGGCCAATACCACTGGAGAGGACATGCCAGAAACAAAACCCCTTCCCACAGATAGCCAAGCAGGAGGCCTGCAACAGTGTGCATTTGGAAGTACCCTTACATTAGCAGAATTCCATGGACAAGGAACTTGTTATTTGCTGGCGAACTACACCCTTGCCACCTCAAATTATAGTGATTATTGTCTTAACCATAAATATGTGCCAAGAGATCCTAGAAACTTGACTGTTACAATAGCTCCAGAAGGATTATGGTTTATTTGTACTCAAGGTATCTTTAAGTGTCTAGTACCAATTAACCCCGAGCTTTGTATTAGTGCTTATATCATTCCCCAGGTATATCTATATGGAGGAAACCCAGATTTTCTGATGCAAGTCCCTAACCGAGTTAAGAGAGACCCATTGCTAATTCCTATCCTCGCCACTATCGGTATCATAGGGTCAGCTGCGGTAGGGGCAGGAGCATTAATCCATGGAGAAAATAGTCTCAAAGCTTTATCACAAACCTTTTCTAAGGACCTCTCCTTGCTGCAAGAGCAAGTAGAATATTTAGAACGTCAAGTAGATTCTCTAGCAGAAGTGGCGCTCCAGAATCGAAGGGGGATAGACCTAGTTTTCCTACAACAAGGAGGAGTATGCGCAGCTTTAGGGGAAGATTGTTGCTTCTATGCCAACCACTCAGGAATAATTAGGGAAAGTATAAAAGAGCTCACCAAACGCCTTAAAGACAGAGAGCAGGAGACAGAGTCGTCCTCCTGGTATTCTTCCCTATATAAGACTTCCCCTTGGCTAACTACGCTGATATCCGCCTTAGCTGGACCTCTAATTCTCCTCCTCTTAGCTCTAGCCATAGGACCAATAATTCTAAACAAGCTTTTAACTTTTATCAAAAATAGAGTAGAGACGGTAAAACTCATGGTTTTGTCTCAGCCCTATACAATTCTTCCCCAAGAGGAACATGAGTCAAAGGTTTGACTAATGAGAAAGAGAAGGAGGGAATGTAAAAGCCCCCACCAATCAGGAACTTCTGCTTTGTTTGATCGAGCCAATAGCTAACTGCTGCATCTGCTTCTGTATCCCCTGCTTGCTTGCTGCGCTCTATAAAGACCCCTGTAGTCTGTAAGCCGGGCGCGACTTCCATTTGGCAGCTCTGCGTAGCTGCGAGACTACGGTCTCATTTGGGAAGTACGCCCCTGCGCAGGTTAAACTTGGCCAATAAATTTATCATCAAACTGCTCTCAGTGTTCGGAGATTCTTTTCACTCGCTACTTGAATACAACAGCAATCAGTACAATGCTTTGCAGTAAAATTGTTCTCTCTGTCTGGTTTTTAGGGCCTAACCCTGTTTCAACTGCCATAGTCATTTCCTTCTACTACTTTGCTTTAGCCAGGAAGCTGTTCTCATGGTCCTCCAACCAACCATATTTATTCTTGCTAGGGCTGCTTTGCTTGGTTTTTCATAGGATTCACTGCAAAAGGAAACTTGATTAAGAGAGTAAGTGGGGACCGAAATTCAGGCTGCTTGCTGCTCACCAAAGAGTGAGGCCTGACAAGAAACTAGGACTGTCTAGAGCAGGATTCCCCGAACTCCAGGCCATGGACCAATACCCATCTGTGGCCTGTTAGGAACCAGGCTACACAGCAGGAGGTGAGCAGTGGGCAAGCCAGTAAAGCTTCATCTGTATTTATAGCCACTCGTGTTGCTGCCTGAGCTCCGCTTCCTCCCAGATCAGCGGCAGCATTAGATTCTCATAGGAGTGTGAACCCTACTGTGAACTACACATGTGAGGGATCTAGGTTGTGCACTACTAATGAGAATCTAATGTCTGATGATCTGAGGTGGAGCTGAGGAGCTGATGGTAGCACTGGAGAGTGGCTGCAAACACAGATTATCATTAGCAGAGGGATGTGACTGCGCAGAGACCATAATAAATCAATTGCTTGCAGACTCATATAAAAACCCTATTAATGAGTGGCAAGTGACAATTAAGCTGCATCTGGTGGCAGACTTTAAGTCAGAATCTGACACTTATTTTAGTCTGTGCCTGGCCTGCCAATTATTTCATTTACCACTTCTGTCAGAGCCTCTTTCTGGCACTGTGCAGTTGTCTCAGTCAGTTTTAGTAAACCCACATGCTAACCCTAGCATGTGGAAAGTTGTATAATTATTTCATTGTCTATTACAGTGTAATAATAATAGAAATAAAGTGCACAAAAATTAAATGCAATTCAATCATCCCCAAACCATCCCCCCTACCCTGGTCTGTGGAAAAATTGTCTTCCATAAAACTGGTCCCTGGTGCCAAAAGGTTGGAGACCACTGGACTAGGGGAAAGTGTGCCTTTTTCTAATTCTCTCAAAGACGCCACACCCTGATACCTCCTCCATATTTTTGCTCATGCTCTAACAAGGTTGTCTTTCCAATATTTACTACAAGTACTTATTTATTTCCTTATTTATTTATTTATTTATTTATTTATTTTATATGTTCACCATTTTTTCTTACTATTTGTTTTTACATCTTGAATTTCCTCCTAGACATATTTTTGTTCTCCCTGGAATATATTTTTCAATTCAGCCCATTAGTGAATAGTCATTTTTAATCTGACAGTATTATTTTATCCTGTTTTTAACTTTTTGTATTTCACTTCATTTATTTTTATTTTTAATATTTTATTTTTTCAATTACAGTTTACATTCAATATTATTTCAAATTAGTTTCAAGTGTACCACATAGGGATTAGACAATCATATATTTCCTATGCTGTTGTGGACTGTTCAGCTTGGTTTCAGGAGTTGTAACCCTCACCCCATGGTGGGCTGAGTAAGAGCCAAGGGACCCGCTTCATCTGGGTCTGTTCTGTCAAGAGGACGTGAGCTACTAAGGAGACAAAGCTCATCTCCCTGGCAGGAGCACCGCTTCTGCCTCATCCATCTCTGGCCCTAATGCTTAGTCCCTTAGTCAACGACGGGTAAGACTCCTCACGGGAGGGGCAACCTAAGTCAGACATGACCACTTGGGAGGCCCTTATGGAAGGACTCGGGGGGCTGCAGCAAAGAGGGGGTGATGGACCCTCGCCCCCCCCCCGCCCCCCCCCCCCGCTATTCTGACATAGCCAGAGTCCCCATTTCCGTCTGGGAGATGTCTTCTGCTTCCTGGGTCTAATGGGCTTCAAGTCTGAAACTATGAGGGCGAGTGGTGCAGCCCTGTGCCAGCCAGAGCAGTTCCCTGGGTGATCGGGCATAAGAAAGAATTTGTGAAGTCCTGTGAAACCTCCTTTGTTTGCTAAGAGTGCACTCATTTAAATGATAAGGGTCCGAGGAGGAAATAGTTATGTCTCCTAAAGTTTGGCAACCCCCTTTCCTGACAGACACTGACTCAGATTAAGCCCTCAGATTTCTTTGAAATGTTAAACCTGTATTCCGGTGTATTTGAATCCAATAAAAGCCTAGTGAGGAAGGGGCTCTGGGTCATTCTCCTTTGAGAGTTTGGCCACCTCTCCTCCCCAAGCAGATCATGTCTTGGTAGTTTTGTTTTCATCCGTGATGGAGGGATGGGGCTCTGAGGGTGGAGCTCCCACACACTATGCTGTACTTCACATCCCCATGAATATTTTGTAATCACCAATCTTTACTTCTCAATCTCTTTACCTGCTTTGCCCAGCCTCCCAATCCCTTTCCCCTCTGGCAACCATCAGTCTGTGGAACTACATTTTTAAATCAAAGATGAATCATCTGTTCTGACAAACACCAATATAGAGACCTAGAGAAGAAAATTGAAATCTAAGATGTCCTGGAAAATGTAGAATATACAGTACCTACATTTATCACTTATTTTCTGCCAGTCCTTTATTGCCCAGCATGAATTGTACTTCTGTGAAGGCTTCCCTGACTATAATCCATATTATATATGATTGTTCCTTTTTCACCTTCTGTAGCACTTCATTCTGTCCCATCAAGTTTGATGCCTGGTTATCATATAATTTGGTGTTTTAAAATTGTAGATATATTTCAACAGTTCTACAGCATCTGATTTTAATTTCATTATATACACACACACACACACACACACACACACACACACATATATTTAAACTAATAAAACACAGCACATATCATTCAAATAGGTCACATACCAAACATTAACACACCAGAAACTACCGTTGGTGTGTTAATGTGTACTGACAAGTTAACAAGTTAACAGTGTGAATGTATGTGTGTATGAGAGAAAAAGGTATGTGTTGAGACCTGCGAATATATATTTTCTTGCTATGTCTGTTTACCTGAAGACTATCCTGGGATACCAAGACAAAGTGTTAAACAAAAAAGCCTTCACCCCATGGTATCCAGTATTTATTTGGGTACATCAGAATTTTCTCCACACTCTATAAAACAGAATAAAACATAAATAAACTGAAGACTGTGACTGCTATAGCTCTCGATTACAGATTTTATTTTATTTTTTAAATATTTTTATTGATCATGCTATTATAGTTGTTCCATTTTTTCTAAGTTTTATTCCCCTCTGCCCTGTACCTGCCTTCCCACAATCATTCCCATAAATTAGTTCATGTCCATGGGTCATACATATAAGTTCTTTAGCTTCTCCATTTCCCATACTATTCCTAACCTTCCCATGTGTATTTTGTATCTACCATTTATGCTTCTTATTCCCTGTACCTTTTGCCCCATTCTCAATCTGACCCCTCCCTGCTGATAACCCTCCATGTGATCTCTATTTCTGTGAATCTGTTCCTGTTCTAGTTCTTGCTTAGTTCATTTTAGATTTTTAGGTTTGGTTGTTGATAGTTGTGAGGTTGTTGTCATTTTACTGTTCATATTTTAATATATTTTATTAATTATGCTATTACAGGTGTACCATTTCCCCTCTTTATGCCCCTCAGCCCTACATATCCCCTCCCACCCGCATTACCCCCGCTTTAGTTCATGTCCATGGGTTGTACGTGTAAGTTCTTTGGCTTCTATATTTCCTATACTATTCTTAACCTCCCCTTGTCTATTTTGTATCTCCCATTTATGCTACTTATTTTCTGTACTTTCCCCCCTCTCCTCCTCCCATTCCCTCAATGATAACACTCCATGTGATCTCCATTTCTGTGATTCTGTTTCTGTTCTAGATGTTTGCTTAGTTTGTTTTTGTTTTGTTTTTATTTTTAGATTCAGTTTGTAATAGCTGTGAGTTTGTTGTCATTTTACTGTTCATATTTTTTATCTTCTTTTTCTTAGATAAGTCCCCTTAACATTTCATACAATAAGGGCTTGGTGATGATGAATTCCTTTAACTTGATGGTATCTGGGAAGCACTTTATCTTCCCTTCCATTCTAAATGATAGCTTTGCTGGATAGAGTCATCTTGGATGCAGGTCCTTGCCTTTCATGACTTGGAATACTTCTTTCCAGACCCTTCTTGCCTGCAAAGTTTCTTTTGAGAAGTCAGCTGATTATGGGAACTCCTTTGTAGGTAACTCTCTTCTTTTCTCTTGCTCCTTTTAAGATTCTGTCCTTATTTTTAATTTTGGGTCATGTAATTATGATGTGCCTTGGTGTGTTCCTCCTTGGGTCCAACTTCTTTGGGACTCTCTGAACTTCCTGGACTTCCTGGAAGTCTATTTCCTTTGCCAGATTGGGGAAGTTCTCCTTCATTATTTGTTCAAATACGCTTTCATTTTCTCTCCCTTCCTCTTCTCCTTCTGGCACCCCCCTATGATTCAGATGTTGGAACATTTAAAGATGTCCTGGAGATTCCTAAGTCTCTCCTCATTTTTTTTTGAATTCTTGTTTGTTCATTCTGCTCTGGTTGAATGTTTCTTCCTTCTGCTCCAAATCATTGATTTGAATCCCAGTTTCCTTCCCATCACTGCTGGTTCCCTGTATATTTTGCTTTATTTCACTTTGCGTAGCCTTCATTTGTTCCTTCATTTTGAGACTAAGATCACTGAGTTCTGAGAGCATTCTGACTACCAGGGTTTTGAACTGTGCATCTGATAGGTTGGCTATCTCTTCATCGCTTAGTTGTATTTTTCTGGAGCTTTGATTTGTTCTTTCATTTGGGCCATGTTTTTTTGTCTCGGCGCACCTGTTACATAGTAAGGGGCAGAGCCTAAGGTAGTCACCAGAGTGGGGCAACCCATGTTGTTGCATTGTGATGCTGTGTGTGGGGGAGGAATCTGAGAGGGAACAGTGCTGCTTGCTCCACTCTCTTCTGGTTTTTAGTTACTTCCCCCACTACCACCCATAATCAAATTGGGCCCTTCTAGTGCTGATTACCAGGTGGGTGGGCTCATGTTTGTTCTAGAATCCCCTGGTCTCTCCAATGAACTCTCCTGTGAGGCTGGGAGTTTCTCCTGCTGCCACTTCGACCCCCACAGGTGATTTCAGTCAGAGGCTTTAAGGCTTTATTTCCCAGAGCTGGAAGCCTGGGTTGCATGGTCTATCTAGCTCCCCAGTGGTTCCTCTTGATTCACTTGCACGTGAATGTGGGGCTATGCAATCTGCAAGACGACACCTCGCCAGGATCCACCAGCCACTGCCTTGCCTGCCCCAGTCCTCCAGCTGTTGCCTTGCCACAAGTCCTCTCTGCCCAGCTGCCCATCCACCCCTCCTACAGGTCTGGATGAATGTTTTTTCTTTACACTTCGATTTTTCTGTTAGTTCTGGTTGTTTTTTGTTATAAAATTTGTTGTTGACCTTCTTTTGGTTGTTCAAGGAGGCACAGTGTGTCTACCTACGCCTTCATCTTGGCTGGAAGTCCACTGTTCATATTTTTTACCTTCATCTTTGTCTTTGATAAGTTCATTTAACATTTCATATAATAATGGCTTGGTGATGATGAACTCCTTTAACTTGATAGTATCTGGGAAGCACTTTATCTGCCCTTCAATTCTAAAGGATAGCTTTGCTGGATAGAGTGATTTTGGATGTAGGAGCTTGCCTTTCATGACTTCAAATACTTCTTTCCAGCCCCTTTATGCCTGTAAGGTCTCTTTTGAGAAATTAGCTGAGTCTTATGGGCACTCCTTTGTATAACCTTCTCCTTTTCTCTTGTTGCTTTTAAGATACTCCCTTTCTCTTTAATCTTGGGTAATTTAATTATGATGTGCCTTGGTGTGTGCTAAATTGGGTCCACCTTCTTTGGGACTCTGAGTTCTCTGGACTTCCTAGAAGTCTCTTTCCTTTGCCAGATGGGGAAGTTCTTCATTAGTTTTTCAAATAAGTTTTCAATTTCTTGCTCTTCCTCTTCTCCTTCTGGCACCCCTATGATTAGGATGTTGGAATGTTTAAAAGATGTTCTGGAGATTCCTAAGCCTCTCCTCATTTTTTTTTTTTTTTTGAATTCTTGTTTCTTCATTCTATTCTGGTTGAATGTTTTCTTCCTTCCTTCTGGTCCACACAGTTTATTTGAGTCCCGGTTTCCTTCCCGTCACTGTTGGTTCCCTGTACATTTTCCTTTATTTCACTTAGCATAGCCTTCATTTTTTCATCTAATTTGCAACCGTATTCAACCAATTCTGTGAGCATCCTGATTACCAATGTTTTGAACTGTGCATCTGATAGGTCAGCTATCTCTTTGTCACTTAGTTGTATTTTTTCTGGAGCTTTGATCTGTTCTTTCATTTGGGACAAATTTTTTTTGTCTCAGCATATCTGTTAAGTAGTAAGGGGCAGAGCCTTAGGTATTCTCCAGGGTTGGGCAACCCATGTAGCTGTGTTGTGGCACTGTATGTGGTGGAGGAGTCTGAGAGGGAACAATGTGAGTTGCTTAGCTCTTGCTGACCTTCATTCACTTTCTCCTTGACTTACATGCAAATTCAGCCCTTAGGGTGCTGACCTCCAGGTGGGTGGGTTTGTGTGCATTGTAGGACTCTGTGGGTCTTTTCAACAAACTCCTGTGAGGCCGGGAGTTTCTCCTGCTGCCTCAACCCCCACAGGTTTTTTCAGTTAGAGGTTTTGAGACTTTATTTCCCCACACTGGAACCCTGGTTTGCATGGTCTGTCTCGCTCCCCGCTTGTTCCTCCTGGTTTATCCACACAAATGTGGGACGACCTGCCTTGCTGCACATTGTCTCTGCCCTCACTGCCTGTCTCTGCCCCTACTTCCAGTCTGAATGAATGTTTATTCTTAAACTCCTTGGTTGTTGGACTTCCATACAGTTCTATTTCCCGGCAGTTCTGGTCATTTTTTGTTTTTAAATTTGTTGTCATCCTTATTTTGGTTGTGTGAAGAGGCAGTGTGTGTCTACCTATGTTCAATTTCAGATTTTAATGTTTTCTTTAGTATATTCCTTCTTACCAACTTTACAAATAAATAAATGTTAGAAACTTGGACTTATTATAGAAACACTTAGTTTAGTTTTTCTATTGGGGTCATAGGAGATCTTGTGTTTGGAGGAAAAGAATCTACTGCTGTAAATTTTGGAAAATGCTGTAATAATTCTTTTTCTTTTTCTTTTTTTTTTTTTAGATTTTATTTATTTATTTTTAGAGAGGGGAAGGGAGGGAGAAAGAGAGGGAGAGAAACATCAATGTGTAGTTGCCTCTCACGTGGCCCCCACTAGGGGCCTGGCCTGCAACCCAGGCATGTGCCCTGACTGGGAATCGAACCTGCGATCCTTTGGTTCGCAGCCCGCATTCAATCCACTGAGCTACGCCAGCCAGGGCAATAATTCTTTTTCTTATTCATCACAATTATCAACATCATTATCTGTAAGCATGCTCTGAATATCCAGTTGCAGGCTAGGTGCTGGTAAGTATGCAACTTAATCATATCTCCAACACAAGATCACATAGATCTTATAAATCTAGAGTTGACCCTCATCTTTAAGATATCTACTACATTAACAAAAACAATTTAGAGATACTAGATATTTTAGATTTTTCTCTGCCAACCCTTTTCCCTTTTGGTAAAAAATAAAAAAGTTCACTCAAAGCTTTATAGATCAAGGAAAAATACCACTTATTTTTCATTTCCTTGCCCAGATACAATCTGTTTCCCAAAGTATTAGTTCAGCCTCTTGGCCAGAGGTCCCAGATATTTCTGGGAAAAGCTGGTCTTTCTGAAGTAAATGCTGTAGAATTTTTCTGACCAGGGAAATTTCCTCTGCAGAGCATCAACTACCCCTAAGTACAAGGAGGCCAGATTGAAAGATCATGACGAACTAGCCTTATTGTTGTTAAACAAAAGGAAACTGGGACTTCAAAGATGATGCCTGGAGAGGTTATCTTCAGACAAAAATCTTTAGTTGGGAAGTTGGTCTCCACAGTAGGTGACTAAGGTAAGGCAGCATGGTAGAAGTGGCTTTGGGGAACCTGGAATAAATGTAATAATTCTCTTTTTTACTCTCTTAGGAAGTTTGAAACACAAATTCAACACATTATTAGCAATTTTCTTTAAACTTCCCCCAAAATGTGCTTACAACTCATTTGAAGCACAGAGGCAATTACAATGAGTAGTAGGAGAATAATAACAACAGTAATAATTTTATAGCTAATAATATATTTAGTGATTTCTCTTAAGGCTATAGTTAGTGTTGGAGTCTGTATTCAAATTTTGGAACATTTGGCTCCAGATTTGAAGGTTTGTATTTTTAAAAAATTATTTTGTTGTTCAATTATAGTTGTCTGCATTTACCCTGCACCCCAGCTAAACCCACCTCCCTCCCTTGCTTCCACCCCACTTTAGTTTTGTCCATGTGTCCTTTACAGTTCTTCCTATAAGCCCTTCCCCCCATGATTCTCTCCTACCTTCCCTCTGGTTACTGTCAGATTGTTCTTAATTTCAATGTCTCTGGTTCTAATTTGCTTGCTTTTTTCTTTTGTTGATTAATTTCCTGTTAAAAGTGAGATAATATGGTATTTGTTCTTCACCGCCTGGCTTATTTCACTTAGCATAATGCTTTCCAGTTCCATCCATGCTGTCATGAAAGGTAGGAGCTCCTTCTTTCTTTCTGCAGTGTAGTATTCCATTGTGTAAATGTACCATAGTTTTTTTTATTCACTCATTTACTGATAGTCACTTAGGTTGCTTCCAGCATTTGGCTATTGTAAATTGTGCTGCTATGAACATTGGGGTGCATAGGTTCTTTCGGATTGGTGTTTCAGGGCTCTTAGAGTATAATCCTAGTAGTGGAATTGCTGGGTCAAAAGGCAGTTCTATTTTTAGTTTTCTGAGGAAATTCCATACTGTTTTCCATAGTGGTTGTACCAGTCTGAATTTCCATCAACTGTGCACTAGGGTCCCCTTTTCTCCACATACTTTCCAATACTCATTGTTTGTTGATTTGTTTATGATGGCCGTTCTCACCACTGTGAAGTGGTATTTCATTGTGGTTTTAATTTGCATCTCTCTGATGGCTAGTGACGCCAAGCATCTTTTCATATACCTCTGGGCCTTCTGTATGTCCTTGGAGAAGTGTCTGTTCAAGTCTTTTGCCCATTTTTTTTTAAAGATTTTATTTATCTTTAGAGGGGAAGGGAAGGAGAGATGGAGAGAAATATCAATGTATGGTTGCTTTTTGTGCGTCCCCTGCTAAGAACCGTCGCTGGGAACTGTCCTACAACCCAGGCATGTTCCCTGACTGGGAATCGAACCGCAATCCTTTAGTTCGCAGGCCCGCGCTCAATCCACTGATTTGCCCATTTTTTTAATTGGATTTTTTGTCTTCCTGAAGTGGAGTCATGTAAATTCTTTATATATTTTGGAGATCAAACCGTTGTCCAAGGTATCATTGGCAAATATGTTTTCCTGTATAGTTGGTTCTCTTTTCATTTTAATGCTGTTTTCTTTAGCCATGCAGAAGCTTTTTAATTTGATGAGGTACCATTTGTTTATTCTTTCCTTTATGTCCCTTGCTTTAGGGGACATATCAGTGAAGATACTGCTGTGTGGATGTTTGAGATTTTCCTGGCAATGTTTTCCTCTAGGACTTTTATGGTGTCATGACTTATATTTAAGTCTTTTACCCACCTTGAATTTATTGTTGCATATGGTGTAAGTTGGTGATCGATTTTCATTTTTTTGCATGTGACGTTTTATGTTTTTTAACCACACTATAATCTATAAAAGGAAAAAAGTCAGGAAAGAGATCACTAGACTTAAGCATGGAACCCAAAAGAGCTTGAGGAAAGATACATACATCATGTCTTGTTTACATTTTAGAAAACTGGGTGGGGCAGATATTTGCCACAGGAATGATCTTTTCATATATAAAGGGCATGTCAGTGCTGGATACAGGATCAATGACAGGTAATAACCATAATGCTTACCATACCTCACTCAGGGAAATACACTTTTGCTCAGGCATTAGGTAAATGCTCTGAGAAGTCAGGGAGAAAATAAGAGAGCAGGGCAGGTCTGGCCCTTTTCTATTCCTTCAGCCTCATCTCAGACAGTGATCTTCCTACCTCCCTCCACTTTACCTTCCCCCTGCTCCAGCCACACTGGCTTAGTATTTGCCATGGTTCTTCAAACAGGGATAATCAGATGTTTGGCACATAGTAGGCACTAAATAAATATTCATTGAAGGAAAGAAAGAAGGAAAAACAAAGAGAGAACTAGAAGGACAGAAAGAAGGGGACACCAGAAAAATATTCACTGAAGTGGGCCTTCAGGGAAGTATATGTCTACCTGTAGAGACAGGAGGGAAGAAAATAATGAGAAAAGAACAGTGTTTCAAACAGAAGGAAAAACATGGATATTGATCCACCACCAAACTATAACTATAATCTAAACATTAGCATAAGCACAATAACAGGAGATAGGGTCAGATGGGTAGGTAGGGCCAGATGGCAACAGGTATAGGGAGCTTTTATAAATGTTGGGGTGGCATGATCGTATTTGTGTTTTAGAATAGGCCCTTTGCTTGCAAAGAGAATAGATATTAGGAAACGGGGTGGGAGACAGGGGATGGCTGAAACCAGAAGTCAGGTCTGTTGTGGGAGTCCAGATAAGAGATGATAAAAATCCTGTTTTAGAGAGACAGAGTAACATAGTGGGTTTTAACCCAAATTCTAGTCTCTGCTGGATTTGTAATTTTGGATAAATCAGTTAACCTCTCTGGGCTGAGGATGTTTTTCCTACATATTTCATAGGGTAGTCATGTGTAAATAAGACACTATTAGGAAGTGCTTTGTAAAATTAAAACACTAGAAATCATATATCATTCTTAAAGTGATGGAATAGGGGAAAAAGATGAGGGGAACTGTTAAAAACATGACCATTCTTGTAGACATACCATCTACAACGTATAGTCTTCTTTGACAGGTCCCTTTTTCTCATCTTGTTGTATATCAGTTGTCAAAATTGCGAAATGCTTTTTAACAAGGTTGTTATTTTTTCCATCAAAGCAGTTGGTATTAGAGTTAACATTAGTAATTCCTAAGATAGACAAGAAAAAGGCAGTTCTTGCAGAATATTAGGAGTAGATCTGTTTTGCGGGGGACCCTGTCCTGGGTGCCAGATGTGGGGGCGCTCCGCCCGCAAAGCCCCATCCCTCCGTCACGGATGAAAATAAAAACTACCAAGACATCTGCTTGGGGAGGAAAGGGGTAAACCTCTCAGAGGAGAATGACCCAGAGCCCCTTCCTCACTAGGCTTTTATTGGGTTCCAATACACCGGAATACAAGTTTAACATGTCAAAGAAATCTGAGGGCTTAATCTGAGCCAGTGTTTGTCAGGAAGGGGGGTTGCCAGACTTTGGGAGACATACTCATTTCCTCCTGGGACACTTGTCACCTCAGGAAGAGCACTCTTAGCAAAGTAGGTTTCACAGGGCTTTAGGAATTCTTTCTTATGCCAATCACCCAAGGGGCCCGTCCTGGCCAGGACAGGGCTGCACCGCTCACTCCCACAGTTTCAGGCTTTAAGGCAATTAGGAAGCAGGACTTTAAGGCAATTAGGAAGCAGGGGACATCTCCCAGATGGAAATGAGGACTCGGGCTATGTCAGAATAGCCGGGGGGCGAGGGTCCATCACATCCTCTTTGCTGCAACCCCCCCAAGTCCTTCCATGAGGCCTCCCAAGTGGTCGCGTCTGGCTTAGGTTGCCCCTCCCATAAGGAGTCTTACCCGTCATTTACTGCCAACCAAGCTATGGGGCCAGAGATGGGTAAGGCAGAAGCAGTGCTCCTACCAGGGAGATAAGCTTTGTCTCCTTAATAGGTCACATCCTTGTGACAGAACAGACCCAGATGAAGTGGGTCCCTTGGGCTCTTACACAGCCCACCATGGGGTGAGTGTTACAACTCCTGAAACCAGGCTGAATGGTCTGCAACACTGTTTAATCATTTAAAATTCATTATTGATCACTTAATATATGCCTGGCATTATCTTGGCCATTGTTAGTACAAGGTTGAAGAGGGTACCATAGACATATAAGCATAGAGATTTCAAAACCACATAGTAGGTGCTACCAAAGGGGCCCAAAGTCCATTAGAGGCACAGGGGATGGAAGAATGAATTATTTCTAGAGAGTTCTGTTTCATAGAGTTAATGACATTTTACCTGGGTTAGGAGTTCACTAAGCAGAAAAGAAGGTGTAAAATATGAAGAAGGACATTCCAGATATGGGGACATCATATGTAATCAAAGAAATGTAGAAAACCATAAAGTGGTTTGGGAATGGAGAGCAGTTCAGTCATAATTAAGTGTAATGTACACTATCAGTTTGCGAAGAATGGGTGGCAGAAAAAAAAAAGAGACACAAGACTAGAAAGTTAGCTCAGGTCAGATAATGAAAGCCCTTAAATGTGCCAAAGCAAGGAGCATGCATTTTAACTCTGGAAGAAACAAGAAACCAAAAAAGGTTTTAAATCAAGAGATAATATAATTGGATTTGTCGTTAATGAAATAACTGGTGGCAGTGGAGATATTAGAATGGAGTCAGGAGATGGAAAAACTAGTTAAGAAGCTCTTGATTTATGCCGATTATGAGGTTTGAAACTAACATAATGTGAATGGAAAAGATCGAGTCTACATTTTTTTTTTGGTGCAACTAACAGAAGTTAATGAAAAGGATGGAGATAATGAGAGTTGGTGGCTGATTCTATAGTCTCTTGCTTGCAATTAGGTGGATGATGATATTTAACAAAGGTCAAAAAATGGTGGCATGAGGTTGAAGTATCCTAGAAGGGCTAGCAATAGTTTTATGTTTGGATACACTGTATTTGGGGCAATACAAAATGAAAATAGCTGGCATTGGTTGAGTGCTTATACTAAGCTCTGTTTTTCAGTACTTTGTATGTATCAACTTATTGATATACAAGAACAAGAGCATAGTAGGTAATTGGCAATATAAGTTTGGAGCTCAAGAGATATCTAGCCTCAAAATAGAAATTTGGCAGCCATCAACATATAGGAGGCATGGTTAATACTATTGAGACAAGAAGGCAAAGGATAAAATGAAAAATCACCATTTTAGGACCAGGGAGTAATGAAAATTGTAAGCTTCATATTGGCAAAGATCATCCCTGAGTTGTTCACCACTGTCTCATCAGAACCTGGCATACTATTTAGGATACAGTGGTTGCTCAGTCAATAAATGTTGAATGAATAAAATAAAAATATCAGAGAAATATAAGGAGAAGCAAGAAGGTACAGTGTCTTGGAAGTCAAAGGGAAAAATGTAATTTCAGAATGATTGTAATATACCAAACACTACAGAAGAGAAGTCAGATAGAATGGGGACTGCAAAGTAACCATTGGGTTTCTCATTAATAACTCAAAAGAGTGTAGTTTTGGTGGAATAGAATTAGTCTAAATTGTTAGATGCATAAAGTTAAATGGTTGTTGAAAAAGAGTAGACAATGACCAGGAAATTGGCAATGTTGTGACTGAGGTGATTAGAGTCACTGAGGAAAATGAAGCGATGTTTTTAAACATGTTTTAATAATGGAGGAGACTTCGATATTATATGTAGAAATAAAAAAAAAAAAGAAGTCCTGGCAGAGGGGTAGATTAAAGATGGTAAGAGAGCAGATAATTATTCTTAACTGATTTTCCAATCATTGTTATCCTTGGGTATGCTTATCAGGTTTTGTATTTACAGTTAGACTTTAAAACAAGTTAGAGCCCTAAGATCTGCCTCAATGGTACATTTAGTTAAGCTTAAAATAAGTTAGTGATTTAATACAACTTGTTGCCTTCTTATGTTTTTTCTATGTTTATGTCATGCCATCTATACAGCATAGGGCAAGTCTATATTATAAGCATTAATGGTGAAATTACTAGATTATCCATATAACACATGCAAGCAAAAACCAATATGTATCTGATATTTGAGGTTGATTTGTTTCATTCTTATACTAATTAAATAATTAGAGGAACAGCATACTTTGCTCCTGTGATCTGGTTTTACTATAAGTTTATAAAATATGGGGGAATATTTACTGAACACTTAATAATATGCTTAAAATCTAAAAGATTGTTGATGTTTGTAGTCAGTACAAATGCCCTCTCATGCCTGAACAAGCCTTAGAAAGTGACACTTTGTTTGCTGTATAATCTAAAGGTTCTATATTAATGTCATGTATTACTTTAGCAATCTAATGAAGCCTATGGATTCCTTTGCAGAATATTTTTAAATATATTCAATAAAATATATAGGATTGCAATATAAATCAATTTTATTAAAATGTAATCATCAAAACTTATAAGAAAACAAATTAATATGGTAATATGGCTGCATCTTTACTAACACATTAAATAATATCTATTTTCCCCTCCTGTACCATCTTAAAATATTTTTGTATTTGACCTACCAATAATGTAACTATATTATCATCCGTGTATTATCTATTTATGTAGCTAATTGATGATGTAATTATATATCCACATTAGTATCCCCATTCATCCCAAGATATATATTCTGTGTACACACATATGTATGTTATATATTTTGATTATTCATAACTAGTTGATGTAGATAATTGCTAGCAGGCAAAGCAAAGGATTACCATAAAAGTTCATATTAAGAAAATGAAAGGATAAGCAACAGACTGGAGGAGAGTGTTGGAAAATCACATATATGGCAAAAGACTTTTATTCATAATATACAAACTCTTACAACTCGGTAATAAGAAGATGACCCAATTTTAAAATGGGCAAAATATTTGAATGGACATTTCTCCAAAGAAAATGTATAAGTGGGTAAGAAGCACTTGAAAAGATACCTAAGACCTTTAGTCAATAGGGAAATGCAAATAAAAGTCACATTGAGATACCACTTTACATCCACCAGGATGGCTATGATCAAAACTAGATGATAACAACTGTTGACAAAGGATGTGGAGAAACAGAAATTCTTAAGAGATTGCTGGTTGGAATGTGAAGTAGTACAGATACTTTAGGAAGCTTTTTTGCAGTTTCTTCAAAGGTTATAAATTTTTCAAAAGACCCAGCAATTCCATTCCTAAATATCTACTCAAGAGAAATAAAAATATATGTCCATACAAAGATTTGTAGATTAATATTTATAGAAGCAGTAATAATAGCTAAAAATAGAAAGAGCCCAAAACTCCATTAACTGGTGAATGCATAAATAAAATGGGGTGTATCCATAATGGAATACCTACTAAAAAAGAGTAAAATACTGACACATGCTACAACATTAATGAACTTTAAAAGCATTATGCTAAGTGAAAGATGCCAAACATCAAAGATTACTACATATTATTCTATTCTATTCTATTCTATTCTATTCTATTCTATTCTATTCTATTCTATTCTATTCTATTCTATTCTATTCCTATTTATGAAATGTCCAGAAAAAAGCAAACCTATAGTGATAGAAAAGTAGATTCATGTTTGCCTGGGGTTGTGGGTGGGAATGGGGATTAACTGTAAATGAAAGATCTTACTGGGGTGATGACAGTGTTCTAAAACTGGATATCATTATAGTTGCACAGCTTGGTAAACATACTAAAATCATTGAATTGTCTACATAAAATAGGTGACTTTATGGTATGTAAATTATATCTCAATAAAGTTGTTTTTAAAAGAAAAAACGTGGCCCTGGCTGGTGTGGCTCAGTGGATTGAGTGCTGGGCTGCAAACCAAAGGGTTACCTCTTCTATTCCTATTTCAGGGAATATGCCTGGGTTGCAGGACAGCCAGGTCCCCAGTAGGCGGTGCATGAGAGGTAACCACACATTGATGTTTCTTTCTCTCTCTTTCTCCCTCCCTTCCCCTCTCTCTAAAAATAAATGAATAAATTTTTTTTTTTTAAAGAAAACACGTGTGGAGACATAACGCCCAACAAGGCAAATAGTCCTCTCAATCCACTGGGTAGGAAGGGATTTTCTCCATCTCTGGAAAACCTTAACACTCAGTTCATACTTTGATGATTACAATTACCACAGAAAATGACAATGGAAAGAACCAACCTGGGCAAGTTACAACTTTAAGGCAAAAAGGTTGTATTTCAATCTGAACTTGATTTGAATGTGGCTAAAAGCATTTTACTTATGCTTTTAGCAGAAGGGACAGCAGGTGACATTTTTCCTCCCCTTTGTCCATTCCTCACCCAAGTAACACTCCTAGTAGGCTTTGACTTTTAAATATGCTTCGTTGTATTAGAGGCTTTCCCGAAAGCAGACTTTGGGTAAATTGGAAAGGAAACATAAGGACCTTGGCTACTTTGAAACACATTTTAACTCCTAGACATGTTGCCCTATGGTGAGATATGAATCTTTCTATTCTTTTCTCTAACACAATGCAGACACATGCAGATAATAATTTATCATTAATTATCCTATCTTTTAAAGGAACTCAATGAACACCATTGTCCGAGAAAGAAAACTTTTAGAAATTTAGACTATGTTTAAATTGAACATAATTTTTTTGTGTTGTGCCTTACCAAAAACATTTATGGATATTCTAAAATCCTAAACTCTATCTCATTCAGATAAATTGAGTAAATGTTTCACCTGAATGAAGATCATCACTCCTTTAAAAGAAATTTAATGATAATTCATTTGTGAATCCTGGGATTTAACATTCAGCTTTCCATCCCTTTAATAAAGAGCACTGCTTTATAAACTCTTAAAAATAAATAATCAAAAAGCACCTAAATAACCCTATCTTAAATGCTCACCAATATTCCATTATTGACAACTTAACTCTTACAGTGAAGACACTTTCTCATAGTGAAGTGCAACATAATTCTTGTCAATCTATTTATAATCAGAAGGAAGATGGCGGCGTGGCACGAGGGAGCAGATTCCACTTCCCCCTACACTCAGGGGAAAAACCTGGCCTATATACGGAAAAACAGAGCAAACAAGTAACAGTTACACTCCATAATTGAGAATAGGAGATGGAAAATTGTAGTGAACATTGAAAAACTAGTTCTGAGACAAAAACAAACAAACAAACCTGGAACTGTGAAAACAAACAAACAAACAAACAAACAAACAGAGTTGGTTCGAAAAAGAGGGTATCCCAGTAGCTGAGACAGTGGAAGCTGTGAACACAGGATATCCGAAGGAGACTCCACCACTGAATCTCACAGGTATTCTACCACAGAAGGCCACACCATAAATCCAGGGAGCCAGAACAGATCAATTTAAGAAGTTGAGGCTAACAACAAGAGTCTTACAAACAATGGGAAGACAAAGAAACAATCCCCAAATGAAAGGAAAGGAGGAAGCCCCAGAAAGAATGCCAAATGAAACAGAGTCTACTAAACTATCAGATATTGAGTTCAAAGCAACAATTGTCAGGAAGCTCCATGAGTTCTCAATGAGCTACCAGAAACTACAGGGAAGCTATGATGAACTCACTGCAAACTATATTGACATAGAAAAGGAAATAGAAACTATCAACAAGGGCCAGGAGCAAATGAAGAATACAATTTCTGAACTGAAGAACACAGTAGAAGGAATGAAAAGCAGAATGGATGAAACAGAAGATCGGATCAGTGAGTTGGAGGACAAAATAGAAAAAAAAAACACCCAGAAAGAGCAAGTAAATGAAGAGAGGCTCAGAAAAAATGAAGAGGGATTAAGAGAAATGCAAGACAACATGAAATGGAATAATATTCATATAATAGGGATACCAGAAGGAGAAGAAGAAGAGAAAGGGACAGAAAATCTATTTGAGAAAGTAATGAAGGAAAACTTCCCTAATTTGGTGAGAAAAAAATTCGAACAAATCCAAGAAACACAGAGGGTCTCAATCAAGAGGAACCCAAACAGGCCCACTTCAAGACACATCATAATTAAAATGGCAAAATTCCAAGACAAAGAGAGAATCTTAAAGGCAGGGAGGGAGAAAAAGAAAGTAACATACAAGGGGGTCCCGATCAGGTTAGCAGCTGACTTCTCAATGGAAATGCTACAAGCCAGAAGAGAATGGCAAGAAATATTCCAAGCAATGAGAACCAAAGGCCTGCAACCAAGACTACTCTATCCAACAAGGCTTTCAATCAAGATAGAAGGCCAAATAAGGAGCTTCCCAGACAAAAGAAGTCTAAAAGAATACACCTCTACCAAACCAATTCTGCAAGAGATACTAAAGGGACTGCTTTAAGAAAAGGAAGGATTAGTCAGACAAAATAGACTTCAAAAGAAGAGTCATAAAGAGAGATCCAGAAGGTCACTTCATAATACTCAAGGGAAAAATCCACCAAGAAGACATAAACATTGTAAATATATATGCACCCAACAGAGGAGCACCTAAAAACATAAAGAAAATCTTAGAGGACTTCAAGAAAGATATTGACAGCAACACAATTATTGTAGGGAATTTTTAACACCCCACTGTCAAAAATGGATAGATCTTCCAAACAAAATATCAACAAAGATATTGTGGCATTGAACAACACGCTAGATGAAATGGACTTAACGGATATATATATAGAGAGAGCCCTTCATCCCAAAGAAACTAAATACACTTTCTTTTCAAATGTGCATAGAATATTTTCAAAGATAGACCATATGATAGGACACAAAACAAGCCTCAACAAACTCAAGAAAACTGAAATCATACCAAGCATTTTCTCTGACCACAAGGGACAGAAACTAGAAAACAATTCCACGGAAAAAATCCCAAAATCATCAAAATCATGGAGATTGAATAGCATGCTATTAAACAATGAGTGGGTCAAAAATGAAATTAGAGAGGAAATCAAAAAGTTTCTGGAGACAAACGAAAATGAACTCACAATGACCCAAAACTTATGGGACACAGTGAAGGCAGTCCTCAGAGGGAAGTTCATAGCAATACAGGCCTACCTAAAGAAGATGGAAACATTTCAAACACATGACTTAACCTTACGCCTATAAGAACTCGAGGAACAACAACAAAGACAGCCCAGAGCAAGTAGAAGGAAGGAAATAACCAAGATCAGAGCAGAATTAAATGACATAGAGACTAAAAGCACAATCCTAAGGATCAATGAATCCAGGAGCTGGTTCTTTAAAAAGATAAACAAAATCGACAAGCCTTTAAGCAGGTTCATTAAGAAAAAAAGAGAGAGGACTCAAATGAACACAATCAGAAATGAAAGAACAGAGATTACAACCGACACCACAGAAATACAAAGGATTGTAACAAATTACTATGAAGAACTATATGCCAAGAAATTTGAAAACCTAAGTGAAATGGATAAGTTTCTAGAAAAATATAATCTCCCAAAACTCAGTGAAGAAGAAGCAGAAAACCTGAACAGACCGATAACAGCAGATGAAATTGAAGCAGTAATAAAAAAACTCCTGGCACAAAAAAGCCCTGAACCAGATGGTTTCACAGGAGAATTCTACAAAACATTTAAGGAAGAGCTAACCCCTATCCTTCACAGACTAATCCAAAAAATTCAAAATGATGGAAGACTCCCAAATTCTTTTTATGATGCCAGCATATCATCCTAATCCCAGAACCAGATAAAGACACAACAAAGAAGGAAAATTACAGGCCAATATCACTGATGAACATAGACGCCAAAATCCTCAACAAAATATTGGCAAACCGCATCCAACAATACATTAAAAAGATCATACACCATGACCAAGTGGGATTCATCCCAGGGATGCAAGGATGGTTCAACATTCCCAAATCAGTAAATGTAATGCATCACATAAAGAAAAGCAAAGGCAAAAATCACATGATCATATCAATAGATGCGGAAAAAGCATTTGATAAGGTGCAACACCCATTTATGATAAAAGCACTCAGCAAAGTGTGAATAGAGGGACCATTCCTCAACATAATAAAGGCCATATATGAGAGACCTACAGCCAACATCATACTCAATGGGCAAAAACTAAAATCTTTCCCACAAAGATCAGGAACAAGACAAGGATGTCCACTTTCACCACTTCTATTCAACATAGTATTGGAAGTCTTACCCACAAAGATTAAACAAGAAAAGGAAATAAAAGGCATTCAAATTGGAAAGGAGGAAACAAAACTATCATTATTTGCAAATGACATGATAGTGTCCACAGAAAATTTTATAGTCTCAGCCAAAAAGCTGCTCGACCTAATAAATGAATTAGGCCAAACAGCTGAATACAAAGTTTAATATCCAGAAATCAAAGGCATTTTTGTATACCAACAATGAAACAGCAGAGGCAGAAATCAAGAAAAAAATCCCATTTGATATAGCAAAAAGAAAAATAAAATACCTAGGAATAAACCAAACCAAGGAGGTAAAAGACCTGTATGCAGAAATCTATACAACGCTGAAGAAAAAAATCAAGGAAAACGTGAACAAATGGAAGCATATACCGTGTTCATGGATCGGAAGAATTAATATCATCAAAATGTCCATACTATCCAAAGCAATTTACAAATTCGATGCAATATCTGTTAAAGTACCAATGGCATATTTTCCAGACATAGAACAAACACTTCAAAAATTTATATGGAACCATAAACGACCCAGAATAGCTGCAGCAATTTTGAGAAAGAAGAGCAAAGTAGGTGGGATCACAATACCTGATACCAAACTGTATTACAAGGTCACTGTAATCAAAACAGCCTGGTACTGGCATAAAAACAGGAACATGGATCAGTGGAATAGAACAAAGAGCCCAGAAATAAACCCAAGTCTCTAGAGTCAATTAATATTCGACAAAGTGGGCAGCAACATAAAATGGAGCAAAAATAGCCTCTTCAACAAGTGGTGCTGGGAGAACTGGACAGCTACGTGCAAGAAAATGAAACTTGAGCACCAACTTACACTATTCACAAAAATAAATTCAAGGTGGACAAAAGACTTAAATATAAGCCGTGACACCATTAAAATCCTAGAGGAGAACATAGGCAGGAAAATCTCAGATATTTCATGCAGCACTGTTTTTACTGATACGTCCCCTAAAGCAAGGGACATAAAGGAAAGAATAAACAAATGGGATCTCATCAAAATAAAAAGCTTCTGCATGGCCCAACAAAACATTATTAAAATAAAAAGAGAACCAACTGTATGGGAAAACATATTTACCAACGATACCTCAGACAAGGGTTTAATCTCCAAAATATACAAAGAACTTACACGACTCCACTCTAAAAAGACAAGCAACCCAATTAAAAAAGGGGCAAAGGACTTGAACAGACACTTCTCCAAGGAGGACCTTCAGAGGATCCAGAGACACATGAAAAGATGCCCAATATCGCTAGCTATCAGAGAGATGCAAATTAAAACCACTATGAGATACCACTTGACACCAGTCAGAATGGCCCTCATAAACAAAGCAACAAACAGCAAGTGTTGGAGAGGTTGTGGAGGAAAGGGGACCCTAGGGCACCATTGGTGGGAGTGCAGACTGGTACAACCACTATGGAAAACAGTATGGAATTTTCTGAGACAACTAAAAATGGATCTACCTTTTGACCCAGCAATTCCACTGCTTGGATTATATCCTAAGAACCCTGAAACACCAATCCAAAAGAACCTATACACCCCTATATTTATAGCAGCACAATTTACAATAGCCAAGTGTTGGAAGCAACCTAGATGCCCATCAGGAAATGAATGGATCAAAAAACTGTGGTGCATTTACACAATGGAATTCTCTGCTGCAGAAAGAAAGAAGGAGCTCCTACCCTTTTTAACAGCATGGATGGAGCTGGAGAGCATCATGCTAAGCGAAATAAGCCAGGCAGTGGAAGACAAATACCATATGATCTCACCTTTAACAGGAACCTAACCAACAAAACAAACAAAGAAGCATAATATAACCAAAGACACTGAAATTGGGAATAGGCTAACAGTGACCAGAGGGGAGAGGGGAGGGAATTTCAGGGGAAAAGGGGAAGGGTTTTCAGGAACAAGTATAAGGGACTCATGGACAAAAACTATGGGGGTTGGAAATGGGAGGGAGGTGGGGAGGGCTGGGGTGGTGGGCTGGGGTGGGAGTAAAAGACAGAAAAGTGTTCAAGATCAACAATTAAAATAAAAAATTAAAAATATAAATTTATAATCATTATTTTTATTAATATTAGTCAATTGATGTACAGAGAATTAAATGTTTAAAACTATATAAAAGTTTGAAAACATTACAAGTCCAGAGGATAAACTGGAATTGAGTGTAAAAAATGAGAACTAGCCGAAATAGATAAAAACCCAATACAAAGAATAAAAAGAAAAATAAAAAGTTGCACTCAGAAAAGTCACCTTCTGAGAACTTACCCTATGACTCTCCTCTTTCTCTTGCCATTTTTCCAAAAATTAAAAAATATATAGCTTCACAACATCAAAGATATTATGCAGAAGTAAACAAGTGAAGGAAGCAGCTCTGAACTTAAGTGAAGAAAGTACTGTCCGTGAATCTTCGGGTTTATAAAATATGACAAAGCAGTTGAAATTGTAAAACAATGAATAAAAAAAGCTCACCAAAGCAGTGCTTGATTTTGAAGACACACTTCAATACTTCTAAGAATTGAAGGCATCACCCTCTGTTCACTTTTGAGGATATCAAGTGATAGGATATAGTGTTTGGGAAATTTACGGCTACATAATTTGTTAATGCTTTTCCCAAAAGTGCACTGAATATGATCAGTCAGAGTCTGAAAATAAAGGTTTCACTGGAGGTTATTCTGCCCAAGCATGACATTTTTACAAGTGGTAAGATTCTTGGAAAATTTGTTAACTAATCAAAACCTGGCATTTTCAATACTAAAATGTAGTATTGATCTTCAAAGTAACATATAACTTTACTTGTATACTGGGGGAATCAGATGTAGAAGTGTGCAGGACCCTTGATCAGTACCTCTTCTTACAAAGCCTAAAATTTACTTAAATTAGAGCTCATGTTCTGAGTTAATAGGTCACAAAATGCTAAAATTCAAAATTTCTAGCATCATCCTCTTTTCATAAGAGAAATGATTTTACTTCATTGTGATATCTCCTTAAAGACATATGTCAGGACAAAGTAATCAAATTTTTTTCCATAAAGGTATTAGGTAAATTTAATGGGCTGAATTAAGCGTGGCTCTAAAAATAGGATTTTAAGATATTTAAAATAGAATTGATCAGTTAAAATAGTCAAAACCCACAAAGCAAATATTTGTAATATATAATCATCATCTATATGCACATGACTTGATCTATTATTAAGGTCTTTTAAAAAAATAGAGCAGTGAAATAGTAGTCAATAGTTGAAGGACTTCTTATTTGAACTCAGTTAACTTTGTATCTGTTAACATAAGTAGCTAATGAGACTGGAAAACTGCAACACCTCTGATTACTGGAATCACTCCACTTTTGGAGCACTTTTACTATCCTAGTAATTCCATTAGAGTTCTTTCTACATTTTGGGATCCATTAAACCTTTCTTTACCAAATGTCTACAGAAAGTCCTTTGCCTTCAATCAATAGCTGATTTTATGTAAGATATCCAAACAGTCTATGAAATGTTGATTTTAATTTTTTCTATTCTAAGCACTTTAATTTTCTGATGACACACACACACACACACACACACACACACACACACACTAACAATAAGAGGAAACACGAGGCAGAAATTGAACGTTATTTAGTGGTATCAGTTCAGTTCGGGTAGTTAAAGAATCCAGATGCTGTGTCCTGGTACTGTCAAAGGACTCACAAGCAAATACTTAAGGTTAACGCTCACAACATTTGTAGCACATTAAAGTTACACTCATAGTGCTCTCCTTTTACTCTCAAAATTGTGTGCCAAATTCATGTTGTTGTAGATCCGGGACAATTACATTTCTTCTGTCTTAGAGATCAATGCAGAGAAGAGCATCAGATGTCACTCATCTCAAATGGTCCAGTAAAGGCTCAGAAATGTGTCTCTTGTGTCTTCTACAATACTTTTATTTTCCCAACCCATTACAATGTTTTTCCACAGAAATATGCCTGATTCCCACTGTCATTAGTCTGACACTGCAATTTCTTTCTAAGAACCCCATTACCTTCTATGATAAATGAGAGTTGTGACTTCTGTTTTGTGAGACAATCTTCTGTAACCGCCCCCTCCCAACACAAACACAAGAGGTGGGATGGGGTGGGGTCAAAGGAAGAGGAGGGAAAGGGGTCAGAAAAGACTCACCACTCCTGCAAGTTTCTCTGTCAGGCCGAATGTAATCAGGAGCAGCCAAAACCTGAAACAGGAGGGAGGGTGAGTAACAAGGGATCTCTAGGCTCTGGGGTCCTGCATCTGTCCATAGACCCCCGACCCCTTTATGCTGCCTAACCCCACTTTCTCAGCAGTGACAAAAGTACAAGTGTATATAGTCCGGGTTCAGCAAAACAGCCCAAAGAAGAAAGAGGAGAGGAGATCGGGGCAGCAACAACTCACCCAGGGTGCATGCTTGCCGTTCCTCCTGAGCCGAGTTCCAGGAGACTGCTAACTGGCTCCGTGGTGGCTGATGATCACTGGGGCTCCGCTGATACTTGGAGGCTGCTTCTTTATTCAGGAGGACAGAGTAGGGGGGTGCCGAAGTGGCTCACTTTGGAGGAAACTACACTCAGGTCCTAGGTAAGAACCCCAAAGGGAAACACGCTCAGCGGTGTCCCCTACAACTTGCCACACTCAAAAGATAGTTCCATGCACCAGGAGAGGAAGGAATGGAGCGGCCGGGGGCGGAGCTGTCTGCTGTCAATCACCCCCCTACCCTGAGCAGCCAGTTGTTATTTCTCACTTTCAGGCATCTCTACACACAACATTCCTGTGCATCTCCACAGCTTCAAGCACGGCCCATAGTGACTTTACTCTAAGATGTAAGCAATTATGCATCACACACTTCCATAGACCACTGTTAACTGTTACACATAATACATGTATAGATTAAGGCATAGGACTTTTATGTAGACAAGTGAGCCTCAAGATTCCCTTGCATGATTGTCCAAATACATACAACACTCATTCCAATGGATTGTATACCAAGCTCTTGGGAGAAGCAGGGTTGGTACTGCTGCTGTTGGTGGTTTCTAGAGTTGTAAATCTACTGTAAACTGAGTAGAGCCTGAGGATCAGTAGGATGCCATGAAATAGCTCTAAAGCTTTGAAGGCTCTAAAGTGGTAAATTCTAGGGTTTGAGATAAAAATGCCCTGAAGAATTCTTCAGTCAATCCTTGTAAGATCCTTTAAGGAGTCCACATCAAGTATTTTTCCGGACCTGTTGGTACTTTAAAAACATCTATGTATCAAAACTATGAAAGTAATGTTCAGGTCTTTTTAGGAGACATCTACACAACTGACATAAACTCAAAGTAAATATTTCCAGTTAGGTGTTTGCATAATCAATAAAATATATTAAAAAAATAAAAATAATGAAAAAATAAAAACAAACAAACAAAAAAAAACATATCTACATATGAAAAAAAAATGCATGATAACTATTTAAGTCTCTGTCCAAAATCCCTCTGAAACACAATTGCAATGAAAGTTGGTAACTTTTATGTTAGTTCAATATAAGACATAAATATCAATTATGGCATTCAGTGTAGCTAAATAAAAAGATATGACTCTATTACAGTAACACTCAACCATATAATAATTACTAATACCTACTAAATTCTACCAAATGCCTTATGTATATATCCTGCAATAAAGTCACTTTATTAATTCTTTGGTTATAAGCATTATTTATACAAATGTATTTATATATTTCTACTATTTTCATGTATTCCATTGTATGTAGAAACACTTTCCTGTGAGCAGGTGGTAGAGAAAGAACACCAGCAGTCCAAGGAGCGGTGATTAAAATTTGTTTGTAATCATTAACAATAAAAATGTCCGTTCTCTCTGAGATTCTCCCTGAGATCCATCCGCTAAAAAATAGTCCCAGGTCAGGACTATTTGTAATCAACTTGGATGCTTACACCCATGAGAGGGGGACTATGCAGGGAAGAGTAGTATTAACGGAAGGTGCAAGTGAATGAATAGTGAAGCTTCCCGGTTGCACGCACAGTGCTCAGTCATCTGGTCTGGGAGATTGCCTCCCCAAATAACTGAGCTTCACTCCCTCGCAGGTTGCTGGTGCAGTCTAAAGCTGTGGCGGAGTGATCCTCTAAATCCCTAGCGCTGGTGGGCAGAGGGGAGGTGCAGCCGAAAAGAGAGAGGAAAGTAGATCTGTGGCATTTGTGTGAGGAAAAAGTTTGCAAGTCTGGACAGAAGAGAAAAGTGTTTCGGAGAGACTGGCTTTGAGGGTGGAGGGAGGAGAAAAGAATTGCTGCTGCTGCTGCCTTTTTTCTTTCTCTTCACTCTAAAAAAGCTTTCTCCTTACCCAAGCCGACCTGCACAATTGACAACCCTCGCTGTACTTCTCCGGCTCTAGCTCTCGTCCAATAACCCCTCAAGATTATGTCAATTGGTCATAGCCAGTCAGGGATATCCTGTGGGTGCTGAAGGAGCTGCGGCAGCATGAGAATGAAACTGCATGGAGTCAGCCAGGCTGCAGGCTTGTTCTTATTGGCCCTGAGTCTTTGGGGGCACCCAGCAGAGGCTGCGGTAAGTTCTTCCTTCTACCCCCATCCCCACTCCCACCGCCACCCCATCACCTCACTCTCAAACTGAAATTATTATTTTTTTGTCCCCTTTCCTTCCTTTATCTTAGGCCTTGGCTAGGGAATTCAAATTTGCCTTCACTTGTTTAAGAAGAAACATTTCAATTTAACGTTGGTAACTCAAGCCTTAAGTTCAATGGAGAGGTTTAAGTGTTTTAAAATAGGGCTGCTTGCTTTCCTGCAGCTAGCTGCTCTGCCGACTAGAGCAGAGCATGGGGTGGGGGGAACTCAAGCCAATAAATCACTATTCTCTGGTGGGTATTTAAAACTTTTTTCTCCACCCTTTGCCCTTGGGTGCTTCCCTTCCTGCCTGCCTTCCGGCTTTTTCTCTAGTTGTACTCAACGCACTCACTTTTAAACTTTGTCTATAGTTTGATATTTTAGTTTTTCTAATTTCGAGTTTCCATTAAAATGTTAAGGGCGCCCATGAAGTTCTTCCCTTCTCCCCCTAGGCAACCTGAACCTACCCTTTCCTGTGGTCAGTAAAGCCTCTCTAACACACTCTGCCATCCTTGCCATCCTTGTTGCAAATGCTCAGGTACAGAAGAATGAAGAGGATGGCCTCAGGCTTTGGGTCTTCGGCGTCTTTTTAAAAAGTTCTGAGTTTGTTTGTTGTTTACTTTTGTTTTTAAAACTTACTAAGGCACCTGAACAAATTGAGAAAATTTCCATCACCTGTTTAAAGGAAAATAGTTGTCTTTTTTTTCCAAAGGAAAATGAGTGCTTTTATTAAAAGGAGAGTGGAGGAGGATGCACTTGTGAAATGACAGAGCAAAAATTTCCACTGTTTTAGGAGTGTAGAATTAAAACCTCAATAAAGCTCCTAGGCAAGTATCCCTCCAGTGCCACCCAGTATTCTTCTGTGGTTGAGAGGCACGTGTAAAGGAATGAATGGCTTTGCCAGAGAAAATGTTCTCAACCCTAAAGCCCATCATCCTTAGTTTCATTTAACCTCTAAGGAGTTTAGAAAGTAAAATATCTCTGTAAGAATATTCAAGAAACTAATAAGATGGGCTGTCTGGGGGAGGGGAAATGGATGGTTTAGGAATAAAAATTTGAAGAAAAAAAGAACTGTGCATCAAATTACTTCAAAGTTATATTTGAATAATCATTATAGCTGATTTTAAAACCACTTCAGTATGAGATCATGGCTTAGGCATTTACATAGTTGAGTGACTATCAATTATTTACATGTTATAGTTTATCTGGGTCCACTTTATTTAAGAAAATTATTGTTCCAGAACAGTTGTTTGCATTTACACCTCACTTTTATTTATTTATTTATATTTTAATTGTTCAAGTACAGTTTTCTGTCTTTTACTCCCATCCCGGCCCACGCCCCCAGGCCTCCCCACCTCCCTCCCATTTCCATCCCCACCCCAGTAGTTTTTGTCCATGTGTCCTTTCTACTTGTTCCTGTAAACCTTTTCCCTTTTCCCCTGAAATTTCATCCCCTCTCCCCTCTGGTCACTGTCAGCCTGTTCTCAATTTTAGTGTCTATGGTTATATTTTGCTTGTTTGTTTGTTTTATTGTTTAGGTTACTGTTAAAGTTGAGATCATATGGTATTTGTCTTTCACCGCTTGGCTTATTTTGCTTAGCATAATGCTTTCCAGTTCCATCCATGCTGTAGCAAAGGGTAGGAGCTCCTTATTTCTTTCTGCTGCATAGGATTCCATTGTGTAAATGTACCATAGTTTTTTGATCCATTCGTTTACTGATGGGCACCTAGGTTGCTTTCCAACACTTGGCTATTGTGAATTGTGCTGCTATGAACATTGAAATGTACACTTTTAAGTTAGCTGTCTAGCTTCTCTCTGTACTTAGGATGCCACAGATTACATTGCCCTCCTTCTATCTTCCAGAAAGTATGTACTCAAGGTAGGAAAGCTAACTTCATAATATTCTAAGTACACTGTATATGATAGCACATCTGCTGAAAAGCCATGCATATAAAATATTTTTAATTACACTTGCCATAATTTTTCCTCCATCAAAGTAGATAGATGACTTAAAATTGCTTTTTTGATTTAGAGTATCTTAATGAGATAAGGTTTACACATTCCATACTCCTACAGACTCTTGGATAAAAGTACACTTGTGTTGTTGAAAACAGTTACTTCTAAAAACATCTAGGTGCTTATTGCTTATGAAATTTGGCCTGGGGCAAAGATTTTATAGATATTTGATTAAATATTTCAATTTTTTTTGATATTGCTATTAATAAATGTGCACCAGATACCAATCATATAGGTGTGTACAATAATACTATATAAACCAACTTATATTAAATCAAATTGTATTAAAATATTTCTTTTTTGGAGGAGCAAGCCTATTTTCTTGGAACCTTTAAAAATTAAGTGTTCATGAAGAACTTACAGAAGACAGAATGAAGGTTTTTTTCTTCCTTTTTTCTTCTATATAATTTTTTACAGAACATTTTCTATTACATTTCTATATCATTAGGATATTGTACCTTTAATAAAAGTGTTCTTTCTGCTTCATGCATCAATGTCATAGTTAGATGAATGTTTTATTCATCTCAAAGATACGAATGGTATCTGCTCTCCATACTAGTGCTGGGGATATTGGTGTCCTTCTCTAGAGTAAACTGGATGGTAGTGGTTCTGGTTGCTGACTGAAGTAGTCTAGTGTTGGGACTTTTTTTAACATTTTTAAAAAGATTTTATTTATTTATCCTTAGAGGAGAAGAGAAGGAGAGAGGGAGAGAAACATCAATGTGTGGTTGCCTCCATGTGTCCCCTACCGGGAACTGGCCCGCAACCCAGGCATGTGCCCTGACTTGGAATCGAACCACGATTCTTTGGTTCGCAGGCCCACACTCAATCCACTGAGCTACATAAGCCAGGGCAGTATTGGGACTTTTATATCAGGAAGAGCAGTGCTCCTTAAATTGCTTTAATTTTTTCACAGTTAAGTGATTTATCTCTGAAGCCATGCCAAATTGGGATGTTACAAATATGTGGAAGGTCTTTTTTTAGGTAAAGTGTGTATTAGATGGGGTAAAATAACCCATATGCCAATGGATTAGCAGTAAGAGAAATAGGCAGCTTTAGGTTGGAAAAGTCATTTCTAGTAATGGAAATAATGTATTTTTTAAAGGTTATTATCTGTACTGACACTTGCAGTAATATGCACTCCTACTTTGTGCATATGGCCTGTAAAATTACACTATTCCTACTGTTCAAATGTTAGTTTATTGTGTGTATGTGTGTGGTCAGTACAGTAGATAGATAGTTTTCTCCAATTTAAATGTACTATTCCCTTGTGTTCAGAGGCAACAACTCATTCAAGGCTGTAGTGTGGTTCACTGCCATGGAATAATCTTTCCTCTATGAAGTATACTGCTACATAGGAAGAATTTGTCAATATTCTTATAACTCACTTCTTTGAGTGCTTACTATGTGCCAGGTACTGTACTGATATGGTAATATACATGATCATATTTAATTTTCACCAAAAAATCTGTGAAGTATATGCCATTGGTATCTCCTCCACTTTACAGATCAAGAAGCTACAGATCATAGAGGTTAAGTAACTTACTGAAAATCACCTAGCTAATAACATTGTGGAGCTGGAAATTTGAATCCAGGCAGTTTTATGTTAGTTTCTTTGCCCTTAACAACTGTCTTATACAGCCTCCTTTGTATGTGTTCTACAGAGATTTATTTGCTGTTTAGAGTATTTTTATTTCTGCTACTTTTTTGGGTGTGGGGAGGGGCAGACACAGGAAGTAAAAAGGAAATGATAAAATGGGGATTCCATCTCTTCCAGCTGATGTTAGAAATAGCAGGGTATAATGGAAATAGCTTTGGAATTAGAATAAAATATTAGAGTTTGATCTCTATATGCATGTGTGTGTGTGTGTGTGTGTGTGTGTGTGTATAGAGAGACAGGGAGAGAATTTAAAAACAACCTAGGAAGAACTTTAATTTGTGGTAGATGGTTATTTTGAAGAATGATTTGCCTTATGGTTCTTTTAATTAGTCAATTTCCATAAAAATGTAAATATGCTGAACTTTTCAGGTGTATGTCCATTGTGATGAAACAGGGTATGTCTTCTTAAGATGTCCATTCATTTTTGTTTTTATCAACTCATCATATCCAATTCTATTCACTCAACTGTCTATATATAGTTTTGTGCATATATTTAGATATGTATCTGTTCTGTGATTATGTAAGAGTGCACATAATTTGGCTTTTGATGTCTCTATATGCAACACATGAAACTCTTAACCTTGAGTTAACAGTGGTAACTTGGTTAAGGTTGTGTCTGCCAGGTTTATCCACTGTAAAGTCACTTATTTTCCCTTTGTAATTACAAAGTGAGCAGATTTTGTGAGACTATATGAGCAATATTGTGAGACAAGGTAAATATCCTGTCTCACCAAACTTTGCCTGATAATTTTAAGATCTATTGAGGATTATGGCCTGAATAATTATTACTGTGATCTTTACCAAATGGTGATTTTGAGTTTTCAACTTTCTGCATTTTTAAAGTATTTTTTTGTGGATTATGCTATTACAGTTTTCTCATTTTTTCTCTCCACTTTATTTCTCTCTGTCCAACAACCTCCCTCCCATCAGCATCCCCCCTCTCTTAGTTCATGTCATTGGATCCTACATATAAGTTCTCTGGCTTCTCCATTTCCTATACTGTTCTTAACCTCCCCCTGGTCTATTTTTTACCTGTAATTTATGCTTCTTATTCACTGCACCTTTTCCCCCATTCTCCCCTGTCTCTCCCCACTGATAATCCTCCATGCGATCTCCATTTTTGTGATTCTTTCCTGTTCTGGTTGTTTGCTTAGTTTGTTTTTGTTTTCATTGTTGTTTTTTAGGTTCAGTTGTTGATAGTTGTGAGTTTGCTGTCATTTTACTGTTCATATTTTTGATCATCCTCTTTTTATTAGATAAGTCCCTTTAACCTTTCATATAATAAGGGCTTGATGATGATGAACTCCTTTAACTGGACTTTATCTTGGAAGCACTTTGTCTTCCCTTCCATTCTAAATGAAAGCTTTGCTGGATAGAGTCATCTTGGATGTAGGTCTTTGCCTTACATGACTTCAAATACTTCTTTCTATCCCTTTCTTGCCTGCAAGGATTCTTTTGAGAAGTCAGCTGATAGTCTTGTGGGAACTCCTTTGTAGGTAACTGTCTCCTTTTCTCTTGCTGCTTTTAAGATTCTCTCCTTTATCTTTAATCTTGTGTAATATAATTATCATGTGCCTTGGTGTGTGTTTACTTGGATCCAACTTCTTTGGGACTCTCTGAGCTTTTTGGACTTCCTGCAAGTCTATTTCCTTTGACAGATTAGGGAAGTTCTCCTTCATTATTTTTTTTTTTCAAATAGATTTTCAATTTCTTGCTCTTCTTCTTCTGACACTCCTGTGATTCAGATGTTGGGGCATGGAATATTTAAAGGTGTCTGAGAGGTTAAGCCTCTTCTCATTTTTTTTTCCTGAATTCTTGTTTCTTGGTTCTATTCCGGTTGAATGTTTATTTCTTCCTTCTGCCCCAAATCAATGATTTGAGACCTAGTTTCCTTCCCTTCACTCTTGGTTCTCTGCAGATTTTTATTTCACTTTGCATAACCTTCTTCCTCTGTTTTTACATCCGTATTTAATCAATTCTGTGAGCATCCTAATTACCAGTGTTTTGAACTCTGCATTTATTTTATTTTATTTTTTTAAATTTTTATTTTAATTGTTGATCTTCTACAGTTTTCTGTCTTTTGAACTCTGCATTTGATAGGTTGGCTCTCTCTTCATCCCTTTGTTCTAATTTTGGAGTTTTCATCTGTTCTTTCATTTGAACCATATTTCTTTGTTTCAGTGCACCTGTTATGTTGTAAGGGAGGGGGAGCCTTAGATATTTGCCAGGGCTGGGCAACACACATCGCTGTGTTGTGGTTCAGTCTGAGTGAATGTTTCTTTAATTCCTTGGTCATCGGACTTCCATACAGTACGATTTTATGGCTGTTCTGGTTATTTTTTGTTTTTAAATTTGTTGTTGTCCTTTTTTGGTTGTGGGAGGGGAGGCAAAGTGTATCTTGGCTGGAAGTCATTTTCTGCATTTTTAATTGAATTTTAAATGTAACAATTAATGTTACATTCTCTGCTATTTATTAGGTTGCTTATTTATAACAGTATGAGTTTACAGATATTTATTTTAACTCTATGTGTTATAATGATTTATGCTATTTTCACATTTTTTTTGGTGGAAGTTACCCCAGATTTGGCCAATAGAAGCCCCTTTCAGTTGGCTCCTGTGTCCTTTCAATGTGTCTCCTTTTTATTTTGAGCATTCCCTTAAATCCTGGCACCACAAGAATTTCCAGGTTCATTTTCCACTTTCCCTGCTGCAGGCCTGGAATCAGACATTTCTCCAAGGAGCTCTAATTCTTTTCATTGGATATTGGGATTTAGAGATCAGGATCTGGGTGCTTGACTTATTCAATGCTTCTAGGGTGTTACTGCTTTTAGACCTTTTCAGCAAACAACTCTAGGAAATATATGTACATATAGATAGATAGCAACTTCTATATCTATTTTTTAAATTTCTCTTTAAATATATGTGTGTGTGTTAAAAAATATGAATTTGTACTGATACCTCTGATTCCAGTTCTAGACCACAGAATAAATATACATCTTTGATGTCATGTAATCTGAACTGCTTTCTGACTTCCGGCCAAGATGGAGGCATAGGTGGACACACTGTGCCTCCTCTTACAACCAAAATTAAAGACAACAAATATTTAGAAACAAGAAAACAACCAGAACTGATAGAAAATTGAACTGTACGAAAGTCCAACAACCATTCATCCAGACCAGTAGGAGGGGCGGAGTTGCGGCAGGAAAAAGTGGAGGTGCGGACCGGGAAATGCAAGCAGCGGCAGCTGGCAGTTCCCAGGTGCACGGGCAGCAGCTGGCGGACACCTGGCACAGGGGGGCGGCTGTGCAGACCCAGTGAGGCCGCACAGGGCAGCTGGCTGACCAGGTGGTCCCACATTCGCGCATGCAGACAGTCCAGGCAGAGGGGAAGTGGTGGAAGGGACTGAATCCAGGAGAGAGCGGAGCAGGCGCCATTGTTCCCTCTCAGACCCCGCCCCCACCTATAGCATCACAACCCAGCAACTGGGCTGCCCTGCACTGGGGAGCGCCTGAGGCTCCACCTCTCACTACGTAATAGCCGCGAGCAGACTAAAACCAAACCAAAACAAAACAGAACAAAAAAAAAAAAAAAAAAACCCACCAAAAATGGCTCAAACCAGAGAACAAATAAAAGCCCCAGAGCCAATTCTTCTAAGCGACCAAGAGATAGCCAACCTATCAGATGCACAGTTCAAAGCACTGGTCATCAAAATGCTCACAGAATTGGTTGATTTTGCTCACAAATTAGATGAAAAAATGCAGGCTACAATACGTGAAATGAAGGAAGATGCATGGGGAAGTGATAGAGATGGGAGGAAAAGTGCGACTCAAATCAATGGAGTGGACCAGAAGGAAGAAACTAACACAACCAAACCGAAAATAAGGAAGAAACAAGAATTGAAAAAAATGAGGAGAGGCTTAGGAACCTCCGGGACATCGTTAAACGTCCCAACATCCGAATTATAGGGGTCCCAGAAGGGAAAGAAGAAGAGCAACAAGTGGAAAACTTATTTGAACAAATAATAAAGGAGAACTTCCCCAGTCTGGCAAAGGAAATAGACTACCAGAACGTCCAGGAAGCTCAGAGAGTCCCAAAGAAGTTGGACCCAAGGAGGAACACACCAAGGCACATCATAATTACATTAGCCAAGATAAAAATGAAGGAGAGAATTCTAGAAGCAGCAAGGGAGAAGGGGACAGTCACCTACAAAGGAGTTCCCATCAGACTGTCACCTGATTTCTCAGAAGAGACCTTCCAGGCAAGAAGGGGCTGGAAAGAAGTATTTGAAATCTTGAAAAGCAGGAACCTACATCCAAAATTGCTCTATCCAGCAAAGCTGTCATTTAGAATAGAAGGACAGATAAAGCGCTTCTCAGATAAGGTCAACTTCAATGAGTTCATCATCACCAAGCCCTTATTATATGAAATGTTAAAGGGACTTATCTAAGAAAAAGAAGATCAAAAATAGGACAGTGAAAAGACAGCAAACTCACAGCTATTAAGAACTGCACCTAAAACAAAAGCAAACTAAGCGAACAGCTAGAACAGGAACAGAACCACAGAAATGGAGATCATATGGAGGGTTAGCAACAGGGGCATGGGAGGAGGAACGAGGGGGAAAAGGTACAGAGAATGAGTAGCATAGATAGTGGGTAGAAAATAGACAGGGGGAGGGCAAGAATAGTATGGGAAATGTAGAAGCTAAAGAACTTATGACACATGGACATGAACTAAAGGGGGGAATGTGGGTGGGAGGGGGTGTTCAAGGTGGAGGGGAATGATGGGGGAAAAATGGGACAACTGTAATAGCATAATCAATAAAACATATTAAAAAGAAATCTGAACTGCTTTCTGGTATCTGTTTCTTCAGACATGTTTTGTAGGATTTGTAGAGGTCTTGTACAGAGGCTTTAAGATCTTGGCTTCTGGAGTTAGACCTGCAGTTTGACTGGTAGATGTGTGACCTTTAGCCAAGTAGTAATCTCTGAGCCTTAATTTCTTTGTAGTCAAAAGGGGGCTAGCTGTACATACCTGGCAGATTCGTTTGAGGATAAAATGAGAAAAAGGCCTGTAAAGCATTTAGAATAGTACTTGGCACATAGTAAATGCTCAATAAATTTTAGATTTCATTATTGCCATTACAGCTCACCATTTATTGACTCGCCATTTGTTATTGCATTAATTCTCAAATTCTCTGCCTGATTTTCAAGTCCTATCATGATCTTTTCTTTTATGTAACCTCATTTTTCATTACATTTTACAACACACTCCATTCTAGCCTAGATTAACTTTTCTATAATCTCTTGAACATTGCATACATATTTTTTCTCTCCATCTTGATTAGAATCCTATGGATCCAAATCTTTGCTCAATTTCAGTATAATGTTTATGTTCTCTCAGCAGATATTTATTCAACAACTTGTAAGTACTATAGAATTGCATTTATGTTGTTCATGGGTATGTACTGTCAACAAAATTATTTTCTGGCAGACACAGTGGATACCACTGAGTAAGATAGACAGGATCCCTGCCTTCATGGAGTTTACATGCTAGTAAGAATGTATAAATAGTCTCTCTGAGAAAGTTTTTTTATTATTATATCAATTGCTGATTTACCTATTGAGTGTTGGCAGTATTTAGTCTCTTCCTGTCTAGTATCTAAATCCATTTTTCCTAAAAGTATTTTGTTTCATGAGATTTCATCTGTTCTCCCTATTAATTCTAGAGTCTTTGAGGACAAGAACTGTATATTTGTTTATTTATTCAACTAATTTACATGTTGATTTTGTCTGATAACAAAATTAACACATGCTCAGTGTTAGAAACTTTGAAGATATAGAAAATTATAAAGAAGAAAATAATCTGTCTACAATTCTGCCAGCTATATAGGAATACCTCTATTACTGTTCTGATGATTTTCCTTCTTATGTATTTAATCTTCTTTAAAAAGTAAAATGATAACATTACTGGTGATGTTAACCTAGATCACTTGGTTATGATGGTGCCTGCAAGGTTTCTCAAGAGTAAAGTTACTATTTTTCCCATTCAATAAAAGAGAGTCATCTTTATAGATTATTTAGTGATGTGTATATTCAAATCTTTTGCCCATTTTTAAAAATCTGGCCCTGGCTGGTGTAGCTCAGTGGATTGAGCGCGGGGCTGCGAACCGAAGGATCGCGGTTCGATTCCCAGCCAGGGCACATGCCTGGGTTGCCAGGCCAGTTCCCGGCAGGGGACATACAAGAGGCAACCGCACATTGATGTTTCTCTCCCTCTCTCCTTCCCTTCCCCTCTGAAGATAAATAAATAAAATCTAAAAGAAAAAAAAATAAAAAAAAAAAATCTGGTTGTTTTCTTATTACTTAAATTAAGAATTCTTTATGTATTCTCTATACAAAACCTTTATCAGATACATGATTTGAATACCTATTTTCCGAGTCTATGGCTTTTCATTCTGTTAAAAATATCTTTTGCAGACCAAATGTTTTTAATTTGATAAATTTCAATCTATCAATTTATTTCTTTTATAGATATGCTTTGAGTATCATGTTTTGTCAAACCCAAGGTGAGACAGTTTTTCTTTTCTTTTTTTTTTAAAGATTTTATTTATTTATTTTTAGAGAGGGTAAGGGAGGGAGAAAGAGAGGGAGAGAAACATCAATGTGTGGTTACCTCTCATGTGGCCCCCACTAGGAGCCTGGCCTGCAACCCAGGCATGTGCCCTGACTGGGAAGCGAACCTGTGACCCTTTGGTTCACAGCCCGTGCTCAATCCACTGAGCTACACCAGCCAGGGCAGTTTTTCTATGTTTTCTAGAAGTTTTATAGTTTCAGGTTTTACATTTAGGTACACAATTCATTTTGAATTAACTTTTGTATAAAGTAAGAGATATGTGTCTGAGTTATTTTTTTTAATGGACATCCAGTTGTCCCAGTGACATTCATTGAAAAGAATTCTCTCTACATTGAATTGCCTTTTGAAACTTTATCAAAAATGCATTGATTATATTTGTGCGAGTCTATTTCTGGATTCTCTTATCTGTGCTCTGTCTTTTCACCTATACCACCCTATTTTGATTACTGTAGCTTTATAGTAAATGGTAAAATCAGCTACTGTGAGTTTTCTAACTTTTTAAAAAATTTACAGAATTGTTTTGTATATTCCAGTTTCTTTTTTCCATATAAATTTCAGAATCAGCTTGTTGAGATCAGCAAAGAAGCAAACAGATGGTTCTTGTTTTTTTTTTTGTTTTTGTTTTTATCTAATCTGACAATCTGTCTTTTAATTAGCATTTAGACCATTCACATGTAAAATTAAGTGATTAATGTAAATTTTAACATTAAAATTTACCTTCTAACTAAAAAAAAGAAAATAAAAGTAAATTTGTTAAAATAAGAAGGAGTAGTTTACATATGGCTTTATGGTCTTTCTACTTGTGAATCATTTTTTTGTGTTATTACAATTATTGGTTTTAAAATAATTTAAAATGATTGTATGTAATTTGTAGTTATACACACCACAATTAATTTTGTAGAGTAATTTTTAAATTTCAGTTTTTAAGCCCTTGTAAGAAATATTGCTGTGAACAATTTTTATTCCATATTTTGTATTATTTTATTAGTACTATTTTCTTCATGTGGAATTAAGTGGGTTGAAGGACATTAGTATTTTTAGTCTTTGGTATGTTCAATAGACACTGACATTTAGAAAGGCTGTATCAGCAGGTAAAGTATGATAGCTAACTTTTTTTTAGAGGTTGCTATGTTATATCCTTTTAGGTAGATAATACTATTCCCATTTTTATATACAAGGAATTTGAGTCTCACAGTGTATTTAATAACTTGCTCAAGGTCACATAGTTAATGAACAATTGCTTTAGAACCTGCTAATGAGATTTTCCTCAGTCTCTGTTTTATACATGACAGATAATACAGAAAAATAAAGTTAATGTTTAAAAGTTGAATAATTCCCACTGCGTTTTCCATTACCTCTTCCTGTGACTTGTCACTTGACTTTATTCTAAAGATAGGCTCACCACCAGACCATTCTTTAACAACTTTACTATAATTGCTGGGCTATCTACCCTAAAGGCCCTAAATTTTAATTTTGTAAATGATGTGTCTCCTTACATTTCTCCCTTCGACAGAAGATGGAGCCTGCTCTCTATTAACACCATCCCCCATTTGCCTCTTCCTAGCTAGCTATAGCAATGTATACACTCCAAACCCACTGACATCCCCTCTCCCTGAAGAAAGTTTTGGAATGCATCTGAAATGGGAGCTCCTTTTGCCCACCCTCCCCAGCCCCTTCACCAGCCCTTTTGACATGGTTGCCTATAAAGCTTATATTTAAATGGCTGTGTCTTTTCCTAGTGCTATCCCTTGCTTTCTTCTCTTCCTTAGAGATACTCCAGAATCTCCCCTTCATTAATTGCAAATCTATTTTTCCCACTTTGGGGTGATACTATTCCAGCTCCCATCTCCTTTTTAAAACTTACTTTTGTTTTTGTTTTTGTTTAAAATTTTACTTTATTATATGTTTCCATTGCCATTCATCCCCCATCCCCTCTTCCACCTCCACCCACCCCTCCCCCATCTTTTTAAAGAAACAAACTTGTAAGTACATATGGAATGAGTGTTTTCCATTCATTTTTTTGTGCTACTCCCACTGAACCTTCTCCTGCTCCCTTGCTAGTTGACTATTGCCTTTTTGCAAGTATTGTAGCTTGTGCAATTCAAATGTATTCCTCCACAAAATCACAAATGCATTATGGGTTTTCCAGGTGGCATTTGAACAGCTGAACTTTAAGCTTCTGAATGACAGGGATCTGTTCTTGCCAGAGTGGTTTTTCCAAAGTAGTTTTGCCAATTATACTCCTATCAGTAGTGTTTAAGAGCACCTATGAGACACTCTTAATGATTTTTTTCTGTCTAGTACAGTGACTATGGAATTGATGTTCAATTGATTGCCATTTGATTGGCTGATTTGGTCTTTTCATCTAATGATTTTTCTTTTTCAAATGTAATCATTCTATCATCTCATCCCCTCTGACAATAGCAACCATGGGACAGAACTAATTTTTGAGAATATATTCTCTCTAATTAACCTTATAAATGAACCACCCAGCTACCTAACTAAATCTTCTTTACAAAGATTTCTTTTCAATAGCAATAATTCTTAAGGATTTTGGACAGGCATCTATAGTATAGTATCTAATGCATAGGTCCTGGTTTGTTCTTTTTAATAAACTAGATTCTCATTTAATGCATCAGTGCTTAAGTTTATTTACTTTCATAACCTGTCCAGGCCCAAATGCCCTTTGTTCCTTTAGCAGCTTCTGTTTAACCAAAAGTGTAGGCTGTGATGGTCCCTGCTACATTATTAAAATGGGAACTTTAAATCCCCTGCTTTCTGTTAACAAAAGACAACCAAGGACAAATGTTATAAAAGAAACAGGCTTTTGCTAAATAAGTTAAAGAAATTTTAACTTATTTTTTATCTTACTGAATCTGATTGTAAACATTACATTTACTTGTTAACTTGTAGAGAGACTTAAGCATCATTTATGAGCAAGTGCTAGTCAGATTAATGGAACTGGTTTTATGACAGTAAATACTAAACTAGGAATTTAAGAAATTCTTTTGGCATTTGTGTCATCTCATAATTAAGTAAAATAACACTCTTTCTACATGCTATGTGAACTAGTTGATTTGCTTCCAAAATGTCTTAGAGTAGGTATGACATTAGTGGAATATAGAAGGAGGTATTGGAACTTGGGGTTGCTGAGGAGGAATGGTGTTAAGAGTGGCATACTAGTTAGAAATTATTTAGTGTGTTCTGTATTTTGAACTCTCCAGGACTTTGCTCAAGGAGGATGGGTCCCTCTCTTTCCATTATTTCATAATCTAATTGATGTAGTAAAACATTTTTGTGCATGAAAGGTAGGCATAATAGTGCTTTTTCATATCAGATAGATTATTTCCTGTTGCAAGTGGTAGAAAACACTAATTCAGCTGTCTTAAGAACAAAGAAAAATTTTAGCTCACATAACAAGAAGTTTGGAGGTGGAGTATTTCCAAGGTTAATTAATTCCACCAAACAATGACCCAGATTCTTTCTACTTTCTGTTTTATTGTATTCTCCCTTTCAGCTTACTCTCTCAGATTAGTGCCCCTCATATTTGTAAGATTGATGCTGCAGTTCCAGGGATTACATGCAGACACCACCATGTCCGGTATAAGAAGGGTATGAACTGTTCATTTGTGTCCCTTTTTATCTGCAATGAAAAAACTCATCAGGAGTCCCACTCCTCAACTCTGAAAATGCCCCTTAAACGCCATCAGTTAGAATTGTGTTATATGTATATGCTTACACCAATACATTGGCAAGTGGAATCAGTCCATAAAGGTGGAGTTAGACCAGTGACTTATCCAACCATCCCCCAACTCTCCAACAAAGTTCATTGCTGCTTGGCGAAGTTGGAGTTCCAGGAAATCTGAATAAAATCAAGGTTCTTTTAGGAAGGAAGAAATAGTTCTTGCTTTATGACCTCATGACTTTGTCTTCAGGATGAGTTGAATAAAAGCTTTGTAAGACATGATATAAGTGTTAAATATAGACGTATTATTTAAAAGGGAAAGGAATGTTTGGTAGAGTTGTACAAATGAAGGATGTTGACATTTTACATGATTATAGACATTTCAGAGCTGAAGGGACGTCAGGGATCCTTTATGTTAGTGGTCCTCAGTGTGTTGTGTATGGACCCCTGGGATTCCTCCAATACTAGGAGGAGGAGCATGGCTATTTCAATAATGATATTAAGAATGTTTTGCCTTTCTTACTGTGTTGAGATGTGCACTGATGGTGGGTAAAACTGCTAATGCAGTGTATCCAGTTGTTCCAATACAGGCATACCTTGTTTTATTGCACTTTGCTTTATTGTACTTCATAGATGCTGTGTGTGTGTCTGTATATATATGTATATGTGTGTGTGTGTCTGTGTGTGCGCATTTTTTTCTTTTTACTAACTGAAGGCAAGACCTTCCACCAGAAAAATGTTACAACTTACTTGATTGCAGTAGTCTGGAATGAAATCTGCATATCTCCTTCCATCACCATTTATTTCTCCTATAACCTCCTCTATCTCCCTCCATCTCCTTTCCCTCTGGTAATCACCATGCTGTTGTCTGTGTCTATGAGTTTTTTTTTAAATCTCTTCACCATATCTTTTAAACACTCTGTATGGCCCTGGCTGGCATAGCTCAGTGGATTGAGCTCGGGCTGCGAATCAAAGGGTCGCAGGTTCGATTCCCAGTCAGGGCACATGCCTGGGTTGCGGGCCAGGCCCCTGGTGGGGGCCACGTGAGAGGCAACCACACACTGATGTTTCTCTCCCTCTCTTTCTCCCTCTCTTCCCCTCTCTAAAAATAAATAAATAAAATCTTAAAAAAAAAATAAAAATAAAAAAAATAAAATTAAAAAAAAATAAACACTCTGTATGATAAAATGGAAAATGTATGCAAGGTGATTCTATATGGCAATGTAAGATTGTTTCTAGGAAAAGTACATGTGCAGTTGTTTGAGGTGTGGGCTGAACTAGCTCATTTTTGCATAGAACACATTTTTACTTGAAAGAACAATTGAGACAAACTATGGTTATTCCAACTTGGGTACTTGGTGGGCATTTTCTTGCAAATGAGCAAAGTGAGGTTATCACTTCAAGGAAAACTACTGGCAATGTTAGTTGCCAATCAAAAAATTTGAATTTTTCAAGTAAGAATTCAAATTTTGGAAAACTTGAATCTACTGCTGTGAGCTTGAAAGCTTCCCAAATCTTAGCCTTTTCTAATCAGATTGGTAATTATAATAATGTGCATGATTTTTGCTATTGTATAATAAAATGTGTTAACATTTAACAGTTCTGCAAATCTCAGTGAACTAATATTTTCCAAATAACTAGTGCATGATGTTATAAAATTAGGCATATGTAACAGATTCAGTCAAAGGCAAGATAGATCAATGAGTTTTAATATAATCAATTCCCAAAGTTAATAATGTTTCAGATTCTATGTTGCAATGAACAAAGAGCCTTCCACTTATATAATTTTGATATAATGTCAAAGAATAGCCACAATTATCTTAAGGTTATCAACATACTCAGTTTTCCAAATATATAACTCTGTTAAGCCAGATTTTCTTAATATGTTTCAACCAAAACAATATATTGTAACAGAATGAATGTAGAAGCAGATATAAAGGTATTGCTCTTTATATCAAGTAAGACAATCTATTTTATTTCATACTGTAATTAGTTTTCATATAAAATACATGGTACATGTTAACATGTGATGAGTTCATTGTTGTTGGTTTTTTTAATGGTGAATTTCAAAATTTTATTGTATTTTTAAGTATATTTTATTGACTATGCTGTTATAGTTTTCCCAATTTTTCTCCCCTTTATCTCCCCTTTGCCCAGCACCCCCTCCACCCTGCAGCATTCCTGCCCTTAGTTTATGTCCATGGGTTGTACATATAAGTTCTTTGGCTTCTCTATTTCCCATACTATTCTTAACCTACCCTTGTCTATTTTATGCCTACCAATTATGCCTCTTATTCCCTGTACCTTTTCCGCCCATTGTCCCCCTCCCCATCACCACTGATAACACTCCATGTGATCTGCATTTCTGTGACATGGTTCCTGTTGTAGTTGTTTAATTTTTGTTTTTCTTTCTTAGGTTCAGCCTTTTTTAGGTTGTTGATAGTTAGGAGTTTGTTGTCATTTTACTGTTCATAGTTTTTTATCTTCTATTTCCTAGGTGAGTCCCTTTAACATTTCATATAATAAGGGATTGGTGACGATAAACTCCTTTAACTTGACCTTATCTGGGAAGATACATCAGTATATCTTCCCATCCATTCTAAGTGATAGCTTTACTGGGTAGAGTAATCTTGGATATAGATCTTTGCCTTTCATGACTTTGAATAATTTCCAGCCCCTTCTTGCCTGTAAGGTTTCTTTTGAGAAGTCAGCTGATAGTCTTATGAGAACTCCTTTGTAGGTGACTGTCTGCTTATCTCTTGCTGCTTTTAAGATTCTTTATTTTTAATCTTGGATAACTTGATTATGATGTGTCTTGGTGTATTCCCCCTTGGGTCCAATTTCTTTGGGACTCTCTGGGCTTCCTGAACTTCTGGAAGCCTATTTCCTTTGCCAGATTGCAGAAGTTTTCCTTCAGTATTTTTTCACATAAGTTTTTAATTTCTTGCTCTTCCTCTTCTCCTTCGGGCACCCCTATTACTCTGATGTTGGAGTGCTTAAAGTTGTCCTAAAGGTTCTGGAGCCGCTCCTCATTTTTTTAAATTCTTGTTTTTTCATTCTGTGGTGTTGGATGTTTATTTCTTCCTTTTGCTCCAAATCTTTGATTTGAGTCCTAGTTTCCTTCCCTTCACTATGGGTTCCCTGTATATCTTGCTTTATTTTCATTTTGTGTAGCCCTCATTTCTTCCTTCATTTTGCCATGAAGCTCATTCAATTCTGTGAGCATTCTAACTGCCTGTGTTTTGAACTCTGCAACAGATAGATTGCCTTATCTCCTTATCACTTAAGCTCTTTTTCTGGAGTTTTGATCTGTTCTTTCGTTTGGGCCATATTTTTTTTTGTCTTGGTGCACTTGTTAAATTATAAGGGGGTGGGACCTTAGGTATTTGTCAGGGCAGGGCAACCTTCTTTGCTGTGTTGTGGCACTGTCTGTAGGGAAGGTGTCAGAGAGGGAACAATGTCGCTGGCTTGCTCTGCTCTAGCCCCACTTTCCAAGTAACTCTCCTGTGAGACTGGGAGTTTCTCCTGTCTTCGAACCCCCCACAGAATATTAGAGTTAGAGTTTTTGAGTTTAGTTTCCTGGTGAGCCAGCCTCTCCTCACCCATGCAGTTTGCCATCTTGCCACGGGTCCTCTCCATCCGCCCAGCTGCCCATCTCAATCACTCCTACTGGTCTGGATGAATGTTTCTTTAATTCCTTAGTTGTCAGAGTTCCATGCAGTTTGTTGTTCTGGTAGTTAGGATGGTTTATTGTTTTTAAATTGGTTGTTATTCTTCTTTTGATTGTTAAAGGAAGCGAAGCATTTGTACCAACACCTCCATCTTGGCTAGAACTCTTATTGTATTTTTTCTACTACCATTGTCAGTTTCAAGTGAATAAATAAATAATTATTCAGAATATTACTCAGTTTTATTTTATATGGTACATATTGATAGATATAATGCATGTAAACATAAGTTATTGGTATCCTCAATGACTTTTAAGAGAGTGGAAAAAGTCTTGAGTCCAAAAAGTTTGAAAACTACTCCTTTATAGAGAACAACTCAATCATTGATGAAAGAGACAGTTATTTAGTTGAAGGGGCAGAATAAAATCTTATTCTAGCCCTCTCGCCAGTGTTCTTCATGAGTTTAGGGATTAGTAAACTGAGAATATGATTTTGTAATGTTTTAAAGATGTTATTTATTTGATGAGGTCCCATTTGTTTATTTTTTCCTTTATGTCCTTTGCTTTAGGGGACATATCAGTGAAGATGTCGCTGCATGGAATGTCTGAGATTTTCCTGCTGATGTTTTCCTCTAGAACTTTTATGGTGTCACAACTTTATTTAAGTCTTTTATCCACTTTGAATTTATATTTTTGTGTGGTGTAAGTTGGTGGTCACGTTTCATTTTTTTGCATGTAGCTGTCCAGATGTCCCAACACCATTTGTTGAAGAGGCTATTTTTACTCCATTTTATGTTGCTGCCCCCTTGGTCAAATATTAATTGACCATAGAGACTTGGGTTTATTTCTGGGCTCTCTGTTCTGTTCCATTGGTGTATGTGTCTGTTCTTATGCCAGTAAACAGGCTCTTTTGATTAGAGCGCCCTTGTAATACAGTTTTATATCAAATATAGTGATCCCTCTTGCTTTGCTCTTTTTTTCTCAAAATTGCTGCCGCTATTGAGGGTTGTTCATGGTTCCATATAAATTTCTGAAATGTATGTTCATAGCAGCACAATTTACAATAGCCAAGTGCTGGAAACAACCTAGGTGCCCATCAGTAAATGAGTGGATCAAAAAACTATGGTACATGTACACAATGGAATTCTATGCAGTAGAGAGAAAGAAAGAGCTCCTACCCTTTGCAACAACATGGATGGAACTGGAGGGCATTATGCTAAGTGAAATAAGCCAGGTGGTGAGGGACAAATACCATATGATCTCACCTTTAACTGGAACTTATTCAACAAAAGAAAAAAGCAAAGGAAATATAACCAGAAACATTGAAATTAAGGGCAATGTAACAATAGCCAAAGGGGGGGAAGGGGCCAATGAAGGGAAGGGTTTTCAGGAACTACTATAAAAGGACACATGGACAAAACTGAGGGGGAGGGTGGAAGCAAGGGAGGGAGGTGAGATTGTCTGGGGTGGGGGCAAAATGCAGACAACTGTAAGTAATATAACAACAATAAATTAATTTAAAAAATATGTTATTTTTAGAGAGGGGTAGGGAGGGAGAAGGAGAGGGAGAGAAACATCAGTATTTGGTTGCCTCTTGTGTGCTCCCATACTAGGGGACCTGGCCAGCAACCCAGGCATGTGCCCTGACTGGGAATCAAACTGGTGACCCTTTGGTTCGCAGGCCCATGCTGAATCCACTGAGCCAAACCAGCCAGGGCTGATTTTGTAATTTTATTTATCCTAGTAGATGCAGTTGAAATACCAAATAGAAAATGGAGATACTAGATTGTAGTTATATCTTTCCTGTCATCTTCAGTCCAGTTGCCAAGTCTAGAAATATTGTTGACATACAAACCAAAGCAGAGAAGACACTGATGAAAAAAGACAATGAGCTAAAATTATAGTTATTTTAAGGATTTTTGAAATTATTGAGGTGACATTGGTTAATAAGATTATATAGGTTTCAGGGGTAAGTTCTATAATACATCATTTATATATTGTATTGCATTATGTGATCGCCACTCCAAGTCAAGTCTCCTTCCATCACCATTTATCCCCCATACTTTCTACCTCCTGCCATCCTCTTTTCTTCTGGTAATCACCCCCCAGAAATTATAGTTATTTTTAGATACTAAATTGGAAAAATCCATTAAGCCAGGGTCCTTGTCTTGAATATCTTTGTGTTCACCCCAATTTACTTATTGGTTCCTTGCATATAGTTGGTTCTTATTAGTTACTTGTTGAATGAATTTTGAATTTAGGGAGAGGGTAGATTTATTTATATAGCACAAAGAGGGATGACCTGGAATCAGTGGGTTAAGTTACAGGAATTGTCAATGTCAATAGTTTTCTATTAAGCTATTTAGGAATTGGAATGCCCCATTTAGGGAGGGAATACCACTTCCTACTCCCATCCCTCTTTCTTAAGTAATCACTTATCTGTATTCTGCACATTAATTTTATTTTCTGGAATTTTATATAAATGGAGTCATATGACATGTACACTTTCTTTGTTCTGGCCTCTTCCTCTCAGTATTTGAGAGTCATCATGGTTGTGGTGAATATTCATAGTTTGTTATTTTCCTGCTGAGTAGTCCACTGTATAACTATAATTAATTTTTTTGCTGTTCACCTGTTGATGGACATTTTGGTTGTTTTCAGTTTGTGTCTCTTACCAGTAACTGTGTTACAAACATTTTATTTTTGCATTTTAACAGTTATATTTTTTAATTTTAATTTTAAATTATAGTTTATATTCTATATTTTGTATTAGTTTCAGGTGTACAGCATAGTGGTGAACAACTCAATTACTTAACAATTGAATACACCAACGATGTCAAGATATATAACATTTCCATTACTCCAAGTTATGTTATGCCCCTTCCCTTTAGGTGTCTTTTGTGTCTTGTCTAAGAAATCCTAAACTCCAAGGCTGTGAAGATATTATCATGTTTTTTCTAGAACATTTATAGTTTCAGAGTTCATCTTTAGACCCATTTTTCCATATAACTAGTTGTTTCAGTATGATATATTGAAAAAATTCTCTTTTCATTCATGTGCTTTGATGACTCCATTGAAAATCAGTTGAAAAAAATACACACACACACACATACACCTAGGTCAGAACTCACTAGGCTGTTCTGTTTATCTGTTTGTCTATTCTTATGCCAATATCACTGTCTTAATTATTTTTGTCATTATAACACCTCTATAAATCTTTTAGTACAAGTCCTTTAAATTTGTTCTTCTTCAAGATTGCCCTGACTGTTGTCTTGACTATTTATTCCATATAAATTTTAAATTTGCTTTATAAATTTCTACTAAAAACCTTTGAGATTTTTATACAGATAGCAATAATTTATGGATCAATTTAGGAATAATTGAAATCTTAAATTACTGTTTTTTTTTCTAGTACATGAACACAGTACATCTCCCCGTTAAGTCAGCTATTCTTTAATTCCTTTCATCATAGAAGTCATGCACAGCATTTGGTCAGTTTTTTCCTATGCATATGTTTGTTTCTACAGTAAATGGTATCATGTTTAAAATTTTATTTTCTGTTGCTCTTTGCTAAGATCTAGACATATAATTAATTTTTATATTGATATTTTTATCCTGAGGTATTACTACTTTTTTACGGTATGGTGTATGTATTGTAAAATTCACCCATTTTATGCACAGTTCTATGAATTTTTAAAGGTGCATACAATAATGTAAATGTAGTCTATAATTAAGGTACAGAACAACAATACTGAATTATTCATTAGATCTAGTAGTTACTTTGTATTTTCCATGTACATAGTCATATCATCTGCAAATAAAGAGAGTTATATTTATTTTACTTCTCCCTTTCTAGTCTGTATGCCTGACTACACTGGCTAGGACCTCCAGTACGAGTTTTAGAAAACATCCAGTTTTTGGCTGGGAAGTTATTCACTATTTCATTCTTGTGCTCGATTTACTTTTTCCATAGTCACAGATTTAAGAGGTCCCTTCCCATTTCTTTTTGCTGAGATTTTTTAAAAATGTTAAAATTTCATCAAAAAATAATTTGCACCTATATAAACAGTCGTATTGTCAGGGCCTCAGCTGAGCTGTTAGGTGTCTGAGTAGCTGATTAAAAAATCCAAAATGAAAGTAACAGTCAAGTTTTTAACTGCTTACTGTGATTGCACAAGCAAGAGGCTAAACCAGGGTCACTGCCAACTCTCCCTCTTTCCCATTTACAGTTTTCTTCATGCAGTGGCTCCAGATCAGTGGATTAGTACAGACTTAGGGGTCAGGTTTTGTCACTGAAGATACGTGAAATAAAAATCTTCAGATTTATGGACCTAAGGGCCTAGGAGAAGAAGGGTTAGAAAGGCTAGGATTGGAAAAGTACTGAGTACTGAGTCAGAGTGGAGAAAAGCATCTTCAAAATTTTGCCTCACTTCTACTATGAGCCTGAATAAATCTTTGTATGGACATATGCGTTCATTTTTCTTGGGTAAATATATATAAATAAATTGAATTGCTAGATTGTCTCAAAGTTTATTTTTAACTTCACAGGAAACTGTTAAATTGTTTTCCAAAGTGGTTTTAACACTGTACATTCTACCTATGAATATACGTACGTACATTCTAGGTGTTCCTCATCCCCGCCTGCATTGGCTATCATTACTAATTTTAGCCATTTTACTGTCTAATTATTTCTAGCTCCTTGTAGTTTTCTTATAGTTATCTTTTTATTTTATATCATGACATTTACTGTCTTTGGTGTACCATTCTGTGAGTTTTGGTAAAAGCATACAATCTTGTAACCACTGCCATAATCAAGATTCAGAACAGTTTTATTACTTCAAAATATTTCTTCATGCTTCCCTTTGTACTTAGGCTGTCCATTTACCCATAGTACCTGGAAATCATACATCTATTTTCTGTTCCTATAATTTTAGCTTTTAAAAATACTGTCATATAGATCAGATCATCCACTGTGTAACCTTTTTTAAAATTTTAATTTAATTGTTATGTTTTGAAACAGCCCACATTTAATATTACTTTTTGTATTAGTTTTAGGTGTATAACTTAGTGGTTAGACAATTGTATACTTTAGAAAGTGTCACTCCACCAATATTTCCAGTACTCACCTAGCACCATATATAGTTATTACAGTATTACTGACTATACAAGATCTGTCTTGAAAAAGTCCAGCCATTGTTAATATAATGAGAATGGTCAAAATGAGCCAGTAGAGGAACAAATCTGCATTAAACTTCCTCCATGGAAACTATTCAGCTTATTCAGAAGGCTGCAGCTGTGATCAACTGGTGATTGGCAGCTTCATCACACCGATGTGCCCACTCATGCATCATGTCTGGTGCAGAGGATTTTGATAAAGCATCAAATCACTCAGGTGACTCAGTCCCCCTACAGTCCATATTTGGCACCCTGCAACTCCTAGCTTTTCCTTTTTTTTTTTTTTTTTTTTTTATGCTTTTCCTAAAACTGAAATCACCTTTGAAAGGAAAGAAATTTCAGGCTGCCAGTGAGATTTAAGAAAATACACCAGTGAAGCTAATGTCTATTGGAAGAACTGTGTGAAGTCCCAAGGTGCCTACTTTGAAAGGAATGGAGTTATCATTTTCCTATGTATAATGGTTCTTATATCTTCTTAAATAAATGTGTCTGTTTTTCATAGCCTGTGGCTTGATACTTTCTGGACACATCTGTTATTTCCTATGATATAAACGTTTGAGTCTAGGTTTTTTTTCTCTTAATATGTTTAAAACTTATCCATGTTTTGTATATCAGTAGGCCATTTATTTTAATTTGAATTAATTAATATCCAAGAGAGAGAGACAGACATACAGACATAGATGTGAGAGAGGAAAATGGATCAGTTGCCTCTGTACATGTCCTGACTGACTGGGGATTGAAGCCACAACCCTTCAATCCCCAGTCAGTCAGGGTATGTGCCTTGATTGGGAATCAGACTTGCAACCTTTTGGTATATGGGACAGTGTTCCAACAAACTGAGACTTTCGGCCAGGGCAGACCATTTCTTTTTTAATGTTTTTCTTATAATTAAGTGATAAAAGCTCTATATGTTCTGGATGTAACATCTCCTTTTAAGTATATTTTATTGATTATGTTATTACAATTATCACATTTCATTTCTCCCCTTTATCCCACTCCATCCTGTACCCCACCTCCAACCAGCATTCCCCCTGGTTGGTTCATGTCCCTGGGTTGTCCATATAAATTCTTTGGCTTTTCCATTTCCTATACTATTAACCTGTCCTTGTCTATTTTGTACCTACCATTTATGCTTCTTATTCCCTGTACCTTTTCCCCCACTCTCCCCCAACTCCTTCCCCGCTGATAACCCTTGATGTGATCTTCATTTCTGTGACATGGTTCCTGTTCTAGTTGTCTGTTTAATTTTTGTTTTTCTTTTTTAGGTTCAGTTGTTGATAGTTAGGAGTTTGTTGTCATTTTATTGTTCATAGTTTTTGATCTTCTATTTCCTAGGTACAGCCCTTTAACATTTCATATAATAAGGGATTGGTGATGATTAACTTCTTTACCTTGACCTTATCTGGGAAGCACTATATCTGCCCTTCCATTCTAAGTGATGGATTTGCTGGATAAGGCAATTTTGGATGTAGGTCCTTGTCTTTCATGACTTGGAATACTTCTTTCCAGCCCATTCTTGCATGCATGGTTTCTTTTGAGAAATCAGCTGATAGTCTTATGGGAACTCCTTTGTAGGTAACTGTCTCCTTTTCTCTTTTTGATTTTAAGATTCTCTCCTTATTTTTAATCTTGGGTAATTTAATTATGATGTGCCTTGGTGTGCTCCCCCTTGGGTCCAATTTCTTTGGGACTCTCTGGGCTTTCTGAACTTCCTTGAAGTCTCTTTCCTTCCCAAATTGGGGAAATTTCCTTCAGTATTTTTTCAAGTAAGTTTTCAATTTCTTGTTCTTCCTTTTCTCCTGACACCCCTATGATTTGGATGTTGGAGTGTTTAAAGTTGTCCCAAAGATTCCAGAGCCTCTTCTCATTTTTTTTAATTCTTGTTTCTTCATCCTGTTCTGGTTGAATGTTTCTTTCTTCCTTTTGGTCCAAATCATTGATTTGAGTCCTGGTTTCTTTCTCTTCACTGTTGGTTCCGTGTATATTTTTCTTTATTTCACTTTGCATAACCTTCACATCTTCCTCTATTTTGTGCCTGTACTCAATCATTTCTGTGAGCATCCTGATTACCAGTGCATCTGCATGTGATAGGTTGGCTATCTCCTCGTCACTTAGTTTTTTTCTGGAGTTTTGATCTATTCTTTCATTTGGGACATACTTCTTTGTCTTGGTACACCTGTTAAATTGATACATACATGTTTTATAGCTATGATCTTTCCATTTGGTGGCTTGACTTTTCACTTTCTTAACTGCTATTTTCAGAGAATAAAAGTTTAATTTTGTCACAGTAAAGTTTATCAAAATTTTTTTTCTGGTTATGGCTTTGTGTCCTTTATAAGAAATCTGTAACTACCCCAAAGTCACTAAGATTTCTTTCCAGATTTTGTTCTAAAAGTTTTTATTTTAGTTTTAGCTTTCAACCCACTTAGTTATTTTGTGTGTGGTTTGTAGTATGGATCCAGGTTCATTTTTTCCCCCATGTGTTTAACTAGTTCCAGCACCATTTATTGAAAAGACAAGCCCTTCCTTTGGTACTGTTTTTGAAAATCAAGTAAGCATATATTTGTGGGTCTATTTTTGGAGTCTAGACTGTTCTATTAATCTATATATCTATGTTTCTGCTAATGTCGCACTGTCTTCATTACTGTTCTTTTATAATAAGGCTTGAAATCAGGTGGTGCTAATTCTCCATATTTGCTCGTTTTTTCAAATTTTTGGTCCTCTTCCTCCTCCTCCCTTTCCTCTTCCTATTCTTGTTCCTGTTCCTGTTCCCGTTCCTATTCCTATTCCTCATTCTCTCATCCCTTTACTTCTCCTTCTCCTGCCTCTCCTGCTTCTTTGAGTTTCTATATAAATTTTACAATCAGGTTGTCAATTTATGGAAATAAAACTTTTGGAATTTTTAATGGGATTGGGTTAAATTTGCAGATCTTTTGAGGGAAAGTTTATTTCTTAACAGTACTCGGTATTCTACAAAATGAACATGTTATATCTTTCTGTTTATTAAGGTCTTCTTTAATTTATCTCAGTAATGCTTTATACTTTCAGTGTATAGGTCTTATACGTACTTTGCTAAATTTATCCTCAAATATACATGTGTTTGAATGGTATTATAAATGATATTGTATTTTATTTTCTATTTTTAATTATGTGTTGTTTGTATATAGAAATAAAATAGATTTTTCTATTGATCTGTATACTGCAGTTTTACTAAATGAATTAATTTATTATTTCTGGTAGCTCTTTTATCATTTACTTAGAATTATCTACATACATGATTATGTTATATATTCTCTGAATTAAGATAGGTTTACTTCTTCCTTTCCAGTCTGTGTATTACTTTCCTCATCTTATCTTGTTAGGACCTTCAGAAGAATGTTTGATATAGGTTTGAGACCACAGTCCTTGGTAACTCTTTCCAGTGTCTGAAAATATTGTTTCTCATATTTTGTATAGTTTTCTGGTTGTTTATGGCAAGAGAGAAATCCAGTAACAATTGTTTCAACATAGCCATCATTTGTTTTTTCAATAACACTGCTGTGAACTTTTCAAACAAAATTGTTTGCATTTCAGATTATTTCAGCAGACTTTTAAAACTAGATATTGTCATCTATATACCTATAGCTCTATTTATCTTATTATATCTATCTATCTATGCATCTATATTTTATATACCTACTTATCTACTTACCTACTAATTCATTCATATATGTAAAACTATAGTTTAAGAGTTACCTCAGGAGCATTGATCATACTTTCTGCTTCTTCTAATACCTGATATCAGGTAGCTAGCTTTTCAATGAATTAATGGAAATTAAAGTTTTTTTCTTTCAATCATTTTTATTATTACTGTACTACAGTTGTCCCAATTTTCCCCCTTATCCCTCCTATGCTCATTACCCCCCTTGCTCCCACAGTCAATTCCCACACTGTTGTCCATGTCCGAGAGTCATTCATACCTGCTCTTTAACTAGTTCCTTCCCCTTCTTACTGCCATTATCACCCCACCCTGGTCACTTTCAGTCTGTTCAATGTTTTCATGTCTGTGGTTCTGTTTTGTTCAATAGTTTATTTTGTTCATTAGATTCCTCCTACAGGTGAGATGGAATGGTATTTGTCTTTCACTGCCTGGCTTATTTCACTTAGCATAATATTCTCCAGTTCCATCCATGCTGTCACAAAAGGTAGGAGTTCCTTCTTTCTGCTGCATAGTATTCCATTGTATAAATGTGCCACAGTTTTTTTTTTATCCACTCATTTGCTGATAGGTACTTAGACTGTTTCTAGAACTTCGCTATTGTAAATAACACTGGTATGAAAATATGGGTGCATACGTACTTTTGAATTGGTGATTTTTGATTCTAGGATATATTCTCAACAGTGCAATCGTTGAGTCAAAAGGCAATTCTATTTTCAGTGTTTTTGATGAAATTTCATACTTTTTTCCACAGTGGCTGCACCAGTCTGCATCCCCACCTATAGTGTACTAAGGTTCCCTTTTCTCCACATCCTTGCCAGCACTTGTTGTTTGTTGAGGTACTAAAAATGGCTATCCTGACAGATGTGAGGAGATCACTCATTGTGGTTTTAATCTGCTTCTGTCTAATGGCTAATGACATTGAGCACTTTTTCTTTTTTAAAAAGATTTTATTTATTTATTTTTAGACAGGGGAAAGGTAGGAGGAAGAGAGGGAGAGAAACATCAATGTGTGGTACGTTGAGCATTTTTTCATATGTGTATGGACCAGGTATATGTTCTCCTTGGAGAAGTATCTGTTCAATTTTTTTGCCCATTTTTTAATTGGATTGTTTGTATTCCTGGTGTTGAGCCATATAAGTTCTTTATGTATTTTGGATATCAAACCCTCGATTGATGTATCATTGGCAAATATGTTCTCCCATACAGTCAGTTCCCTTTTCATTTTGATGATGGTTTTTTTAGCCATGCGGAAGCTTCATAGTGTTATGTAGTCCAATTTGTGGTTTTTTTTTTTTCCTTTATTTCCCTTCCCTAGGAGATATATTGGCAAAAATATTGCTATGTGGGGTATCTGAAATTTTCCTGCCTCTTTTTCCCTAGGACTTTTATGGTGTCATGACTTATATTTAAGTCTTTTATCCATTTTGGGTTTATTCTGGTGTATGGTGTAAGTTGGTGGTCCAGTATCATTTTTTTCAATGTACCATTCAAGTTCTCCCAACACCAATTTTTTTTTCGTTCGTTGTTGGTTTGTTTATTTATTTGTTTGTTTTTTTGTTTACTTATATTTCCTTCCTTCCTTCCTTCCTTCCTTCCTTCCTTCCTTCCTTCCTTCCTTCCTTCCTTATTCATTCCTTAATTTTATTTTTATTCCTATTCTATTACAAATACTTCTTTGCTTCCCCCTCTTCGGGTGTGTAAGACATGGCCATCCGACAGTCGCCTTGCTTCCCACGCAATCATCCCCCCCCCAGTCTGTTCCTTAGAATCTTGTACCTCCCCCCTCCCTCTCCCCCCCGCACCCGCTCCCTCCAAATAAAACCGAAAGGAAACCAAATCGAGCGCCAACACGTCTATAACATCGCCACCGCACTCGTTACCGAGTTTTTCCGCCCGGGCACAGAGGACGCCTGTTTCCCTGCTTGGAGATGTCCGGATTGCTCCGGTGCGCGATCTCTCCCCGAGTCCAAGCGACGACCGTTCGTCAGTCGGCATGGGAGGAGTCCATCCTCGGCGCCTCAGAGAGGTCCCGGTCCTGAGTTCGTTCGGACGCCAGAAGAAGAAGGAAGAGAGGAGACGTGATGGGCCGGTTTCCCGAGAGAGTCCCCTTCCGCTGCGGCGACTCGAGATGAGGCCGCACTCCTGACCGGACCGCTGAGCGTTCTCCCCCAACACCAATTATTAAAGAGGCTATCTTTAATCCATTGTATGCTCATGCCCTGTTTGTCAAATATTAATTGACCATAGAGACTTGGGTTTATTTCTGTTCTCTATTCTGCTCCATTGATGTATGTTTGTTCTTATGTCAGTACCCGACTGTTTTGATTACAATGGCCTTGAAATATATTTAGATATTGGGTATTGTGATCCTTCCTATTTGTTCTTCTTTCTCAAAATTGCTGAGGCTATTCAGGGTCCTTTTTGGTTCCATATAATTTTTTTGAAATTTTGCAGATCTGTGAAATATGACATTGGAATTTTAATAGGAATTACATTAAATCTATACATTGCTTTGGGTAGTATGGACATTTTTGATGATATTAATTCTTCTAATCCACAAACACAATTTATTTGTATCGTCCTTAATTTCTTTCTTCAATGTTCTATAGTTTCATGAGTATAGATCTTTTACATTCTTGGTTAAATTTATTTCTAGATACTTTATTTTTCTTTTTGTTATAGTAAATGCGATCATTTACTAGTTTCTGTCTCTGATATTTCATTGTTGGTACACAATTGCCTTCAATTTCTGAATATTGACTTTCTATCCCGTTATTTTGCCATGTTCACTTATTAGGTTGAATAGATTTTGGGGGAGCCTATAGGTTTTCATATGTGCCCTATCATGTCATCTGCAAACAATGAAAGATCTACTTCCTCCTTTCAAATTTGGATGCCTTTTATTTCTTTGTATTGTCTGATCACTGTGGCTAGAACTTCCAGTACTATGTTGAATTAGAGTGGTAAGAGCGGATACACTTGTCTTCTTCCTGAAGCTTTTAGTTTTTGCCCTTTAAGTACAATGTCAGCTGTAGGTTTCTCATATATGACCTCTACTAAGTTGAAGTATGCTCCCTCTGTTCCCACTTTGCTGAGTCATTTTATCACAAATGGGTGCTGGATTTTATCAAATGCTTTTTCAGCATCTATTGATATGATCATGTGGTTTTTCTCCTTCATTTCGTTTATGTGGTGTATCACATTTATTTTTTTGCAAATATTGTACCACCCTTGCATCCCTGGGATGAATCCCCCTTGATTATGGTGTATGACCTTTTTAATGTATTTCTGACTACAAATTGCCAGTATTTTGTTGAGGATTTCAGCATGTATGCTCATCAAAGATATTGCCTGTAGTTTTCTTTCTCTGTTGTGTCTTTACCTGGTTCTAGAATTAGGATGATACTGGCCTTCGAAAAAGAGTCTGGGAGTCTTCTCTTTTCTTGGATTGTTTAGAATAGTTTGAGAAGGATAGGAGTTAGCTCTTCCCTTAATAGTTGGTAAAATTGTGAAGCCATCTGGTTCAGGGTTTTTGAATGCTGGGGGTGTTTTTGATTCCTGCTTCAAATTTCACTAGTTACCAGTCTATTCAATTTTTCTGCTTCTTCCTGATTCAGTTTTGACAGATTGTATGTTTCTATAAATTTCTCTATTTCAACCAGGTTGTCCAATTTCTTGTGGTATAGTAGTTCATAGTAATTTATTACAATCTTTTATATTTCTGTGGTGTCGGTTGTAACTTCTCTTTCATTTCTGATTTTATTTATTTGCATCCTCTCTTTTCTTACCTTGATGAGTATGGTTAATGGTTTGTTAATTTTGTTTATCTTTTCAAAGAACCAGTTCCTGGATTTATGGATCCTTTGAATTGTTCTTTTAGTCTCTATGTCATTTAAATCTGCCCTGATCTTTATTATTTCCTTCTTTGTACTGGCTCTAGGCATTGTTTGTTGTTCTTCCTCCAGTTAGTATAGATGTAGGGTTAGGTTCCTTGTTTGACATTTTTCTATGTTCTTTAGGTAGACCTGTATTGCTATGAAATTCCCTCTTGGTACTGAATTTGCTGTATCCCATAGGTTTGGGTTGTTGTGTGTCCATTTTCATGTGTTTCCAGATACTTTTTCATTTCCTCCTTTTTCTCATTGTTATTAAATACTGTATGGGTCAACATATTATTCAGTCTCTGTGTATTTGATTGTTTTTGAGTTTTTTCCTTGAGATTCATTTCTACTTTTAATCCATTGCAATCTGAGCACATGCTTGATATTATTTCAATTTTCTTGAATTTGTTAAGGCTTGTTTTGTGTCCTGCCTTATGGTCTATTTTTGAAAATGTTTCATCTGCATTTGAATAGAAAGTATATTTTGCTTATTTGATGTGAAAGTTTTTATATATAACAATTAAGTCCATTTGATCTAGAGTATTGTTCAGTGCTGCAATATCTTTGTTGATTCTTTATAGGAAGATCTATCTATTGTCAACAGTGGGTGTTAAAATCCCCTGCAATGACTGTGTTACTGTCATTATCTTTCTACAAGTCCTTAAACATTTTCTATATATATTTATATGTTCCTATGTTGTGTGCATACATTTTTACAAGAGTTATATCTTGCCGTTGGATTGTTCCTTAAAGTATTAGATAGTGACCTTCTTTTTTGCCTTTTATGGCTTTTGTTTCGAACTCCGTTGTCTCATTTAAGTATTGCTACTCCAGCTGTCTTTTTTTTTTTTTTTTTTTTTTTTTTTTTTTGCTGGGAATATTTTTTTCCCTCTCTTTACTTTCAGTCTTTGTAGATCTTTTGTTTTGAGGTGGGTCTCCTTGTAGACAGCATATATTTGGGTGTATATTTTTATTCATTCAGTACCCTGAGTCTTTTGATAGGAGAATTAAACCATTTACTTTTAAGGTTAGTATTGATAGATACTTATTCATTTCCATTTTTTCCATACCTGTGTTTCTATCCTTCCCCCTTTAGCTCTGTCTTTCTCTCTTTCTTTTCCCTTTTATAGCAGTCTGTTTACCATCTCTCACAGTGCTGAATTGATGGAAATATACTCTTTTAGCCTTCTTTTGTCTAGCATGCTCCTTATTTTATCTTTCATTTTAAAGGAGAGCATTGCTGGAAAGAGTAGTCTTGGTTGTATGTCCTTGTTTTTTATTACCTGGAATATTTTATGCCAATCTCTTCTGGCTTGTAGTGTTTCTGTTGAAAAATCAGCTGATAACCTTATTTGAGCTCCATTGTATGTTACTTGCTTTTTCTCCCTTGCAGCCTGTATTGTTCTCTCTTCATCTTTATAAGCCAGGCAGTGAAAGACAAATACCATATGATCTCACCTTTAACAGGAAGCTAATCAACAAAACAAACAAACAAGCATAATATAAACAAAGACACTGAATTTGAGAACAGTCTGACAGTGTCCAGAGTGGGAGGGGAGGGAATTTCAGGGGAAAAGGGGAACGGTTTAGAGCAACAAGTATAAAGGACTCATGGACAAAAACTATGGGGGGGTGGAAATGGGAGGAAGGTGGGGAGGGCTGGGGTGGTGGGCTGGGGCGGGGTAAAAGACAGAAAACTGTACAATATCAACAATTAAAAAATACTGATTTTAAAAAAAGAAATACTTGCAACATGGTAGAATGATTGAGGTGTGTGAACATTAATAAAAGATACAATGATGATGTGAAAAAAATTGCCATTTTAATTATGATTTGTCTTTGAGTAAACCTCTTTGGATTCATCTTGATTGGGACCCTCTGTGCTTACTGAACTTGCATGATTTTTCCCTCACCAACTTAGGAAAGTTTTCTGTCCTCTTTTTTACCAAACAGTTTTTCTATCTCTTGTTTCTTTTCTTCTCATTGTGAATGTTGTTACATTGCATGTTGTGTTGAAGTTCCCTTAAAGTATCCTTGTTCTTTTTGAGTCTTTTCTCATTTTGTTGCTCTGAGTGGGCACTAGTTTCTACCTTGTCTTCCATCTCATCATTTGGTCCTCTGATTTATATAGCCTGATTTTAATTCCTCCTAGTGTATTTTTCATTTCAGATACTATATTCTTCAATTCTTCCTGGTTCTCATTCATAGTTTCTGTGTCCTTTTCCATGCTGCTATATTTCTCACTAAGTTCCTTATAGTTCTCACTGACTTCTTTTAGCATTCTTATTTACATTATTTTGAACACCATGTCTGAGAGATTGCCTGACTCAATTTCATTTAGCTCTTTCTCTGGGGAATTCCTCCTTTCCTTTTGATTGGGGGCGGGGATTCCTTCTTTGCCTCTGTATTTTAGGTGACTCTTTTTGTTTGTTTCTGCATCTCAGGTTGCTTTGTTTTGCTTGTCTAGCTTCATGTGGTGGACTTCTGTGATTCAAGATTTTTGGGACTCAGTGATGCAGTCTCTTTGACCTCCTGATCTGGATGCTCTAGGGTTGCCCTTTATTCAGTTTATGTGGGCTCTCTTGTTGTACTTGGGCTTTGATTATGGATGGCTCATTTATTGGTGGGTTCTACCCTCCAGCTGGCTGGCTGAGTGTCACAACTTCCATGATGCTGTTGTACAGGTGCTGGTTAACAAAACAATATTACCAGAAAACCAACCTACACCAGGGAAAATAGCCTCCCACCACATCAGCAATACCAACAGCAATTGAGCAAAGTTAGTGAAGGTGGAGAGAAATTAAGAATAGTATAAGATAGGATAAAAGGACTATGAGATGACTAAAGGAGAACATAATGATTTTGGATGGGAAATGGGGGGAGAAATAAGAGTAAGAAATAGAAACAATACAAATAAATGTAGATAATAAAATTTAAAACATAAGTAGTGTAGGAAAGAGAGATGGCAAAATGGACTAAGAAAAGGGAAGAGTATAATATGAATTTTGAAATAAAATAAAAAGGTAATGACCCAAAGGGAACAAAATTACAGTAAAACCAGCAAGATTGATAACAGTGACAGTTGAGCAAAGATTAATAATGTGGAAAGATTATAAGAGTATTATACAAAATAGAAAAGAGAATATGAGATGTCTATAGTAAAAAAATATTTTGAGAGGACAGGGGGAGGGAACATATTAAGTGTCATATAGAATAGATTCCAGGCTAAGAACGGGGAAAAAGAGAAAAATCCTAACTCAAATAAGCAAGGGCAGGAGAGAAGCCATGTGGAGTAAGATGGGGGAGCATAACCCATGAGATCTAAAGTACAAAAAAGTAGTGAACAAATAGGAATGCCACTGAAGAACAGCAATAACTGTAATCCATGTCAAACAAAGCACAATTTATAAAGGTGGGAAGGAAAAAAGAATATCATAAGATGGGGATAAAGAATGTGAGCTGACTAAAGGAAGGAGGAATGCTTTTGAGAGTGTAGAGGGAGGAGAAATAATAAGAGTGAGGAATAGAAACAAGGTGTAGCATGGGAGAAAATAAAATTTACAATTAAAATAAGAAAGGGCAGGAAGGAGGCTAAAGGAGTTAGACACAGGAAGGGTACAGTGTGAGATTTGAAATAATGAAATTAAAATACTATAAAATCTAAATAAAAAGAATAAAAAATACACTGAATATCCCTTCAATCATAGGATAGGGATTTTTGAGCTTGCCTATGAAGTTAAAGAGAAGAGAAAACCAGGATAATTGCCATAATTTTTATTTCTTATTACCTTATTTTACTTCATTTAGCTCTCTTATTGCTCTTTAATAATGTCATAGAAAGCATATAATTAAACGATATGCAGATCTCAAATTTGGTCACTGAAAAAATAATTTAGAAAAAATATAGTTAATTTTATTTTGATAGGAAGAAGATTCTTTTTCAATCTTTCCTTCATTTTGACCTAATTTTATAGAGGAAATGTTCAAAGAATGACCCTGTAGGAAATGGCATTATCTATTTTTATTTCATTTAGTTTCAGGAAGCACCATGAAATGTGAAGCATTTACAGTAGTCCCCTCTTATCCACAGTATTCCTTTTCATGGTTTTAGTTACCTGCAGTATGAAAATATTAAATTTCTCCACCAATTGACATTTTCTGCTCCTGACATCCAACCATCAGCATCGTTATTGCTCAGTGATCTAGGATGCAGTTGACCTTCTTTCTGATGTATCATCAGAAGGTCAATAATAACCTAATGCTACATCACAGTGGCTAGATCATTCACCTCACTTCATCTCAACACATAGACATTTCATTATCTAATATCATTTACAAGAAGGTTGAGTATAGTATAATAAGATATTTTGAAAGAAAGAGAGGGACCACATTCACATAACTTTTATTGCACTATATTGTTATAATTGTTCTATTTTATTATTGTTAATTTCTTTCTTCACTTATTTATAAACTAAATATATATATATATATATATATATATATATATATATATATGTAGAGGAAAAAGCAGAGTATATGCAGGGTTTGGTGCTATCTGCAGTTTCAGGCATCCACTGGGGATCTTGGCACATATGCCTTCAGACAAGGGGAGACTACTGTATTTAAACTTAATATTCCTTCATTGTGTAAATGTTGCATAGATGTTTTATCCACTTGTCTCCTGATGGACACTTGGGCAGCTTGCGTATCTTGGCGCATATAAATAATGCTGCAATGAACAGTAGGGGTGCTTATAGTCTTTCAAATTAGTGTTTTAGGTTCCTTTGGATATGGAGTCTATCCAGAAGGTATCCAGCCATGTAATATGAAAAATAGAGACATTTATTGAAGAAGATACAAGAAACATTGTACATAGGACAATGATGCCTCAGTCCCCTTAAAAATAGGTACCTTGGAACCACACACAGCTCTCCCAGTCACCATCAGCTACCTCATCATATTTTCCTTAATCTCATCAACAGTCTGAAATCTCCTCCCTTTCAAAGGTGATTTTAGTTTTGGGAAAAACATGCAATTGCAGGACACCAAATATGGGTTGTAAGGTGATTTGACATTTCACCAAACATCTCTGCAAGCAGAGACTTGATGAATGATCAGGCACATTGTTGAGATGAAGATGCCAACCACCAGGTGTCCATAGCTGTGGCCTTCTTAATCATCCAAATAGTTTTTGTGGAGGAATGTTCAAGCTTAACACAAAATTTGATGCAGATTCATTGCTTTACTGGCTCAGCCATTTTGAATGCCATGACCACACAGTACACATGCTTACTCAATGACATTTACTGCCTCCACTGACTAGTACAGTGAAATTATCATTGTTCATGCACACACTTTCCAGTCCACATTCCTTGGCTTCCAGGTTACATCCATATCACGGAATCATTCTTGTTATATTAACAATGCCTGGACTTTTTCTGGACAGACCTTGTATTCCCAGAATTGGGATCAGTGGGTCAAAAGGCAGACCCATTTTTAACTTTTTGAGGTACCTCCATTTTGCTTTCCAAGTGTCTGCACCAGTCTTCATTCCCACAAACAGTATAAAAGTGATCCCCTTTCTCCCCAGCACTTGTTTGTTGATTTATTAATGATGGCCATTCTGACAGATATGAGATGATATTTCATTGTGGTTCATTGTGGTTTTAATTTGCATCTCTCTGATGATTAGTGACATCGAGCATTTTTTCACGTCTTTGGACCATCCGTATATCCTCTGTGGAGAAATGTCTATTCTGTTTCTTTGCCCATTTCTAAATTGGGTTGTTTGTGTTTTTGGTGTGGAGTTTTGTAAGTTCTTTATAAAGTTTCGATATTAACCCCTTATCAGATGTATTGGTGAATATTTTCTCCTATTCTTGGGGTTGTCTTTTTATTTTGTTGATGTTTTCCATTGCTGTGCAAAACCTTTTTAGTTTCATTAAATCTCAGTTTTTTTTTTTCCTTTTGTTTCCCTTACCTGGGGAGATACACAGTGGAATATTACTTAGTCATATAAAAGATGAATGCACCTGGGAAACATTATGCTAAGTGAAATGAGCCAGTCAGAGAAAGGCAAATACCCTATGATTTCACTCATATGTGGAATCTAATGAAATGGAACTAGCAAGCAAAATAAAGACAGACTCATAGATAGAGAGCAGGATGATGAAAAGGGGAGGGAAGTTAGAGGGTAGGAGGATTGAACAATAAGGAAAAAGGACTCAAGGACAAGGACAACAGTATTGTGATGGAACTGGGGGTATAAGGGGGCTAAATGGCAATGGAAAAAATACAAAAAAGTTTTTTTTGGAAAAATATTTTTCTGAATAGTTTTCCTAGGTGGCTATAAATGAGCTCTTTGTTCTAGCTTTAAGGTCATGTTAATTTTCATTGTTCTGATTTATTAGGAAGGGCTGAGCTCCATTTATGTTGTGATTTTTAAAATAAGCTATACATTTTCTTCAGATTATGGGTATGTTGAAAGCTCCTACTCTGATAAAATTTATCTCCCTAAGTTGTATATATCCCCATCACCGGTTTCCTTCACATTTTTTCTTTTAGTTCTTATGGCCAATTAAGTTCCTGCTTTTTAAAATTATTTTTTGCTTAAGTGAATATACTAAATGTATAGTGATTTTATTGATAGTGAATAAACTCATTATTAGTTCTTACCTCTCTAAATTCTATTTGCTGGCTTATCTGTTACAACCTATTTAGGCATTCCTTTTTTTTCCACAAGTAAAGTGAATAATTCTTTTTATTATAGCATAAGCTCATTAGACCTTATCACAACCTTCATGCCTTCATTTGTATATACATGTGATGAAAAAAAAAACACAGACTAATGTTGTAAAGTAACAAATGAGATTAAACTGACAAATATCACCTTTCTTAGATGAGAGAAAGGTTCATCTTCAGCGACTTGCATTTGGTTTTCTAATTTGATTGATATGTTTGAATTTGCAGAATGACAACCCTTATATTAAAAATATGGTTTTATAAACTTATCTGTATCCTAGCAGATTTTCACATCTATATTGTCATTTTTTTCTCTATTCTGACACATAGATAGGGAAAGGGAAGTATCTTTTTCTTCAGATGGTTATATCATAATTTGAAATTGATGATATGCTAAAAAAAAGGTAAGTTGAAAATCAGTTTTTCCTGATTTTCATGTGGCATTATAAACATTAGGTTACCCAAGCTTTGTTTTAAAATCAAGTCCTGATTTAGGTTGAAAAAAATGAAACTATTCAGAGGTAAAAGTGATTAAGATATTTCAGGTTATATTCTTTTTCTTAGCTTTGCTTACCTGTCTACTTCTTCATCTGTATTGTACTTCACGGCACTTAAATATTCTGAAAATATGGTGTTTGTCTTTCACTGCCTGGCTTCTTTCATTTAACATAATACTCTCCAGTTCCATCCATGTTGTCATGAAAGGTAGGACTTCCTTCTTTCTTTCTGCTGTATAGTATTCCATTTTATAAATATACCACAGCTTTTTGATCTGCTCATTTACTGATGGGCACTTAGACTGTTTACTAGCACTTGGCTATTGTAAAAAACATTTCTATGAAAATATGGGTGCATATGTTGTTCTGAATTGGTATTTCAGGATTCTTAAGATGTAGTCTCAGCAGTGGAATTGCTGGATAAAAAGGCAGTTCCATTCTTAGTTTTTGTGGAAATTCCATACTGTTTTCCACAGCGGCTGCACCAGTCTGCATTCCCACCAGCAGTGCATTAGGGTTCCCTTTTTCTCCCCATCCTCACCACATTTGTTGTGTATTGATTTCTTAATGATGGCCATTCTGACCAGTGTGAAATGGTATCTCAGTGTGGTTTTAATTTGCATATCTCTGATGGTTAGTGATGCTGAGCATCCTTTAGTATGTCTCTGGCCCTCCTTGGAAAAGTGTCCGTTCAGGTCTTTTGCCCACTTTTTAATTGGCTTGTTAGTCTTTCTGGTCTGAAGTCGTGTTCACATATAGTTCTTTATATATTTTGTAGATCAAAACTTTGTCCAAGGTATCATTGGCAGAGATGTTTACCCATACATATGTTTGGTTCCCTTTTTATTTTGCTGATGTTTTCTTTAGCCATGTGATCTCACCTACAAGTGGACCTAATCAACAAAACAAACAAACAAGCAAAAAAGAACCACAGACTTGGATATAAAGAACAAACTGACAGTGACCACTGGGGAGGGAAGATGGGGATAATGGGGGATAGAAGGGGAAGGGTGAAGTCAAGGAATATGTACAAAGGATCCATGGACAAGGATAATGGGAAGGGGATTATCTTTGGGATGGGGTGTTGTATGGTGCAGGAGAGAGCAAGGTGGGGAATGGAGACAACTATAACTGAACAACAATAAAAAGCCCTAAATATTCTGTAAATATTTTATTTGGGTTTAAACATTAATAGAATCATAAATTAAAGTAGAAGATAAGAGTATAGACATAGGTTCCTATTACATCACAATTAATATAAATGTGTGCTTAATGGAACAATCACTTGGCTAACTTTGAGTAGAATATTCTAGGGCACAAAGTTTCATCTCCTTTATTGGCCTATACATGATTTTTTAATTGTTTTATTTCATGGAATCTGTTTTTTTTTAAGATTTTATTTATTTATTTTTAGATAGAGGAGAAGAGAGGGAGGAAGAGAGGAAGAGAAATGTCAGTGTGTCATGCCCCTCACACGCTCGCACTGGGGACCTGGCCCACAACCAAGTCATGTGCCCTGACTGGGAATCAAACCTGCGACCCTTTGGTTGGAAGCCTGCGCTCAATCCACTGAGCTACACCAGCCAGGGCTTACATGATTTTTCTTTATAATAACATCGGTCTTCTCTATGATAAATGTTTATTCAAAATTAAATGGAGATAAAAGAGTCATAAGTGCTTTTTACTTCTTTATCTGTATTTTCTCAGTAATATACAGTAAATGTTTAGTACTTTGCCATTGAAATGTTTTAAAAGTACTTAGTTTATGGCTCTATATTTTAACATTTTTCATATTTAAACAATTTAACAACATATTTAACAGTTAACTATTTTTATGCCATTATTCTTTTTTTTTTTTTGAAAGGTAATCTTTATTAAACTCAGTGTTTTGTTTTCTGGTTTTTTTTTTAGAGATGAGAGGATACAGTTTAACCATTTCCTATAACACTTTCCTTAGAAATTAATTATGTTGAAACCCGTTTAGCTCGATGATGGCTGATCCACAATCACTGTTCGTTTTTTTTTTTTTTCCATTTTTTATTTTATTTTTTTTAAATCAGTATTTTTTAATTGTTGATATTGTACAGTTTTCTGTCTTTTACCCCGCCCCAGCCCACCACCCCAGCCCTCCCCACCTTCCTCCCATTTCCACCCCCCATAGTTTTTGTCCATGAGTCCTTTATACTTGTTGCTCTAAACCGTTCCCCTTTTCCCCTGAAATTACTGTTTTATTTTATTTTATTTCTTTATAGTTGTTCAATTACATTTGTCCCAATTTCCCCCCATTTCTCTCCCCTGCCCTGCCCATGTCCTCTCCCACAATTATTCTTTCTTTTTCTTTATTTTAATTGTAGTTCTTGTACAGTTTTATGTCTTTTACTCCCATCTAGGCCCACCCCCTCAGCCCTCCCCACCTCCCACCCACTTCCACGCCCCCTAGTCTGTCCATGTGTCTTCTGTACTTGTTGCTCTAAACCCTTCCCGCAGCCTGTTCTCAATTTCAGTGTCTTTGGTTATATTTTGCTTGTTTGATTGTTTTGTTGATTAGGTTCCTGTTAAAGGTGAGATCATAAGGTATTTGTCTTTCATTGCCTGGCTTATTTTGCTTAGCATAATCCTCTCCAGTACCATGGATGCTTTGCAAAGGGTAGGAGCTCCTTCTTTCTTTCTGCTGCAGAGAATTCCATTGTGTAATTGTACCATAGTTTTTTGATCCATTCATTTACTTATGGGCACCTAAGTTGCTTCCAACACTTGGCTATTGTAAATTGTGCTGCTATGAACATAGGGGTGCATAGGATCTTTTGGATTGGTGTTTCAGGGTTCTTAGGATATAGTTCTAGCAGTGGAATTGCTGGGTGAAAAGGTATATCCATTTTTAGTTTTCTTAGAAAATTCCATACTGCTTTCCATAGTGGTTGTACCAGTCTGCAATCGCACCCACAGTGCCCTAGGGTCCCCTTTTCTCCACAACCTCCGCAACACTTGTTGTTCGTTGCTTTGTTTATGATGGCCATTCTGACTGGTGTCAAATGGCATCTCATTGTGGTTTTAATTTGCATCTCTCTGATAGCTAGTGACATTGAGCATCTTTTCATGTGTCTCTGGATCCTCTGTATGTCCTCCTTGGAGAAGAGTCTGCCCAAGTCCTTTGCCCATTTTTTAATTGGGTTGCTTGTCTTCTTAGAGTGGAGTCATGTAAGTTCTTTGTATATTTTGGAGATTGAACCCTTGTCTGAGGTATCATTGGTAAATATGTTTTCCCCTACACTCGGTTCTCTTTTTATTTTAATACTGTTTTCTTTGGCTGTGTAGAAGCTTTTTATTTTGATGAGATCCCATTTGTTTATTCTTTCCTTTATGTCCCTTGCTTTAGGGGACATATCAGTAAAAACAGTGCTGCATGAAATATCTGAGATTTTCCTGCCTATGTTCTCCTCTAGGACTTTAATGGTGTCACAGCTTATATTTAAATCTTTTATCCACCTTGAATTTATTTTTGTGTATGGTGTAAGTTGGTGCTCAAGTTTCATTTTCTTATATGTAGCTGTCCAGTTCTCCCAACACCACTTGTTGAAGAGGCTATTTTTGCTCAATTTTATGGTGCTGTCCCCTTTGTTGAATATTAATTGACTGTAGAGATTTAGATTTATTTCTGGGCTTTCTCTTCTATTCGATTGGTCCACGTGCCTGTTTTTATGCCAGTACCAGGCTGTTTTGATTACAGTTGCCTTGTTATACAGTTTGGTATCATGTATTGTGATCCCTCCTACTTTGGTATTCTTCCTCAAGATTGCTTCAGCTATTCTAGTTCATTTATTGTTCCATATAAATTTTTGAAGTGTTTGTTCTATGTCTGTGAAATATGCCATTGGTACTTTAATAGGTATTGCATTGAATCTGTAAATTGCTTTGGGTAGTATGGACATTTTGATGATGTTAATTCTTCCAATCCATGAACACGGTATGTGTTTCCATTTGTTTGTGTCTTCCTTGATTTATTTCTTCAGTGTTGTGTAGTTTTCTGCGTACAGGTCTTTTACCTCCTTGGTTAGGTTTATTCCTAGGTATTTTATTTTTCTTTTTGCTATATCGAATAGGATTTTTTTCCTTGATTTCTCCTTCTGTTGTTTCATTGTTGGCTTACAAAAATGCATTTGATTTCTGGATATTGACTTTGTATCTGACTCTTTGGCCAAAATCATTTATTAGGTCAAGGAGCTTTTTGTCTGAGTCTATAGGATTTTCTATGTATACTATCATGTCATCTGCAAACAGTGATAGTTTTATTTCCTCCTTTCCGAGTTGGATGCCTTTTATTTTCCTTTCTTGTCTAATTGCTGTGTCTAAGACTTCCAGTACTATATGGAATAGAACTGGTGAAAGTGGACAACCTTGTCTTCTTCCTGATTTTAGTTTTTGCCCATTCAGTATGATGTTGACAGGAGGTCTCTCATATATGGCCTTCATTATGTTGAGGATTGCTCCCTCTATTCCCACTTTGCTGAGTGTTTTTATCATAAATGGGTGTTGTACCTTATCAAATACACTTCCTCATCTATTGATATGATCATGTGATTTTTGTCTTTGCTTTTGTTTATGTGATGAATTACATTTACTGATTAGTGAATGTTGAGCCATCCTTGCATCCCTGGGATGAATCCCACTTGGTCATGGTGTATGATCTTTTTAATGTATTGTTGGATGCGGTTTGCCAATATTTTGTTCAGGATTTTAGCATCTGTGTTCATCAGTGATATTGGCCTGAAGTTCTGTTTTGTGTCTTTATGTGGTTTTGGGATTAGGATGATGCTGGCTTCATAAAAAGAGTTTGGGAGTCTTCTATCATTTTGGATTTTTCTGAATAGTCTGTGAAGGATAGAGGTTAGCTCTTCCTTATATGTATTGGAGAATTCTCCTGTGAAATCATCTGGTCCAGGACTTTGTGTGTAGGGAGTTTTTTGATTGCTCCTTAAATTTCATCAGCTGTTATTGGTCTGTTCAGGCTTTCTGCTTCTTCTTTGTTGAGTTTGGAAGATTGTATTTTTCTAGAGACTTGTCCATTTCACCTAGGTTTTCAAATTTTTGGCATACAGTTCTTCATAGTAATTTCTTACAATCCTTTGTATTTCTGTAGTGTCAGTTGTAATCTCTCATCTTTAATTTTTGATTGTGTTTATTTGAGTCCTCTCTCTTTTTTTCTTGACGAGCCTGCTTAAAGGCTTCTCCATTTTTTTTTATGTTTTCAAAGAACCAGCTCTTGGATTCATTGATCCTTAGAATTGTGGTTTTAGTTTCTATGTCATTTAATTCTGCTCTGATCTTGGTTATTTCCTTCCTTCTACTTGCTCTGGGCTGTCTTTGTTGTTGATCCTTGGGTTCTTCTAGGCCTAGGGTTAATCGTTTGTTTGATATGTTTCTATCTTTTAGGTAGGCCTGTATCAGTATGAACTTCCCTCTGAGGACTGCCTTCGCTGTGTCAGATAAGTTTGGGTCATTGTGAGTTCCCTTTCATTTGTTTCCAGAAACTTTTTGATTTCCTCTCTAATTTCATTCTTGACCCATTCATTGTTTAATAGCATGGTATTCAATCTGCAAGATTTTGAGGGTTTTGAGTTTTTTCCCCTTGTGGTTAGTTTGTAGTTTCAGTCCCTTGTGGTCAGAGAAAATGCTTGGTATGATTTCAGTTTTCTTGAGTTTGTTGAGGCTTGTTTTGTGTCCTGTCATGTGGTCTGTCTTTGAAAATGTTCAATGTGCATTTGAAAAGAATGTGTATTTAGTTTCTTTGGGATGAAGGGCCCTCTCTATATACATCTGTTAAGTCTATTTCACCTAGCGTGTTGTTCAGTGCCACAATATCTTTGTTGATATTTTGATTGGAAGATCTGTCCATTTTTCACACTGGGGTGTTAAAATCACCTACTATAATAGTGTTGCTGTCAATATCTTTCTTGAAGTCCTCTAAGATTTTGTTGATGTATTTAGGTGCTCCTATGTAGGGTGCATGTATATTTACAATATTTATGTCTTTTTGGTGGATTCTTCGCTTGAATATTACGAAGTGACCTTCTGGGTCTCTCTTTGTGACTCTTCTTTTTAAGTCTATTTTGTCTGATATGAGTATTGCTACCCAGACTTTTTTTCCTTATCCATTTGCTTGGAAAATTTATTTCCAGGCCTTCACTTTGAGTTTGTGTAGGTCATTTGTCCTGAGGTGTGTCCCTTGTAGGCAGCATATGTGTGGGTCATTCTTTCTTATCCATTCAGCTATTCTATGTTTTTTGATTGGAGCATTTAATCCATTTACATTTAAGGTTATTATTGATAGGTATTTATTCATTGCCATTTTCATACCTGTGTTCCTCTCTCTCTCTCGTTCTCTCACTCTCTCTCTCTTTTCCTTCCTTTCCTTAATGCAGTCCCTTTAGTATCTCTTGCAGAATTGGTTTGGTAGAGGTGTATTATTTTAGACTTCTTTTGTATGGAAAATTTTTTATTTGACCTTCTATCTTGATTGAAAGCCTTGCTGGATAAAGTAGTCTTGGTTGCAGGCCTGTGGTTCTCATTGCTTGGAATATTTCTTGCCATTGTCTTCTGGCTTGGAGCTTTTCCATTGAGAAGTCAGGTGCTAACCTTATTGGGGCCCCCTTGTATGTTACTTCCTTTTTCTCCCTTGCTGCCTTTAAGATTTTCTCTTTCTCTTGGAATTTTGCCATTTTATTTATTATATGTCTTGAAGTGGGCCTCTGGGTCCCTCTTGATTGGTACTCTCTGTGTTTCCTGGATTTGTGTGACTTTTTCTCTCATCAAATTAGGGAAGTTTTCTATCATTACTGTTTCAAATAGGTTTTCTAACCCTTGCTCTTCTTGTTCTCCTTCTGGTATCCCTATTATATGGATATTATTCCATTTCATGTTGTCTTGCATTTCTCTTAATCCCTCTTCATTCTTTCTGAGCCTCTTTTCTTTTCCTTGCTCTTTCTGGGTGTTTTTTTTTTTTTTTTTTAATTTTGTCCCATAACTCACTGATCCGATCTTCTGCTTCATCGATTCTGCCTTTCTTTCCTTCTACTGTGTTCTTCAGTTCAGAAATTGTACTCTTTATGTCCTCCTGGCCCTTGTTGATAGTTTCTATTTCCTTTTTTATGTTGATATCGTTTGCAGTGAGTTCATCATAGCTTCCCTGTAGTTTCTGGTAGCTCACTGAGAGCTCATGGAGCTTCTTGACAACCATTGCTTTGAACTCTATATCTGATAGTTGAGTTTCCTCAGTTTCATTTAGCATTCTTTCTGGGGCTTCCTCCTTTCCTTTCATTTGGGGATTGTTTCTTTGTCTTCCCATTGTTTGTAAGACTCTTGTTGTTAGCCTCAGCTTCTTAAATTGATCTGTTCTGGCTCCCTGGGTTTATGGTGTTAACTTCTGTGGTAGAATATCTGTGAAATTAAGTAGTGCAGTCGCCTTTGGGTATCCTGGTGTTCACAGCTTCCACTGTCTCAGCTGTTGGGATGTCTCCTCTTTTTGAACCAACTCTGTTTTTATTTTTTTCAGTTCCAGGTTTGTTTGTTTTTTTTTTTTTGTCTCACTCATGGGTATTTAAAAAGAGAAAAGTGGGAAGAAAATGAAAAAAGAAGAAAGAAAAAAGAGGAAGGGAGAAGAGATAAAATTGGAAAGAAAGTAAGGGTAATAAAACAAGAAAGAGGTAAAGAGAGGCAAAGGGAGTTGAGTAAAAAAAGAAGATAGAAATAATAAATAATAATTTAAAACAATTATATAAACAGACATACAAACAAAAACACACAAAGAAATAAGAACCCCCCAAAACCCCAAAGAAACAAAAAACACCAAACAAAAAACTGCTACTGCTGGTTTGAAAAAACTTGCTGAGCCAGTTTTTCTGGTCTCGCTGGCTGCAATGGCTGTGGGATGATGGTATTGCTTTCTCTGTGTTCAGCACTCAGTCGTCATTGTGCTACCGTCCCCAGAGTTAGTGCAGCGCCTCTTTGCACAGGGCTTCCGTCATGTGTTCTGAGCCTCCAGGAATTCGTGCACTTCCCCAAGTTTATGGGTATGAGCTCGGGTCTCTGGTGGTGCGCAGCTGTCTTCATTTGTCCTGACACAGCTTTCTGTTGTGGCCCAGGGCCTAGGCGGCCATTTCGTGCCTTCACGCCTATGGCCCTGAGCTGGCGCGCGTGTGACTATGTTCCCACAGCTGTCTTCAGTGGCCAGCACCTTTGATCTCACTCGTGCCTATGACCCCATGACCGTCTGCAGTCGCGTGCGGTGCCTAATTTCATGCAGTGGTCTCAGTTCACACGCAGAGCCATCTGCAGTTGCATAGCAACCACTATCGCTCAGCCCGTTTCAGCGGTTGACCCAGCTCCCTCCCTAGAGCCCTGAGGCAGGCTTGGCAAGTGCTGGGCCAGGGCCTCAGCTGCCCTGGTCTGCACTGCTGATCCCTGGGCTCCTATTGTTCTGAAGTACTCTCCTTATGAACTGGTTTTTCAATGTCCACTACTATTTTCAATCTCCTGTTCTCTAATATGCTGTTACTGTTCCTTGTCTGCTCTGTTCTTCCATAAATTGGCCAGGTTTTTCTCCCATGTGTACGGGGAAGTGGAATCTGCTCCCTGCTACCATGCCGCTATCTTCCTTCCTCCCATTATTCTTATTAAAGGAAAAGAGGGCTAGGTGAATTGGTGAAAACTAAAACAGCTTTAAGTACTTTAATGAACATCTCAGATGAATTTATAGTGCTCCTTTACCAGCCTTTCTTAACATAATACTTCAGTGGGTTTTGTTTTTTTTTTTTTTTTAGGAAAAATTTCCAGTGGTTGTAATGATTAATAATTTTGGCATTGAACACAATGAAGAAGTCATATTTAACTTCTATGCATTCTTGCATAAAAAGTGTAACACACAATGTCTTTATCCTTTCCCCTCTGAGTGACAGACATTTTTCCACTTTTCATGTTATCAACACTAAAAAGAGTGATTTCAATTGCTGGATCCAACTATTTCATTTATATTTGGAGCAAAATGTGTAATGTATGTATGAAAGCTGCTGTTATTTTACAATCTTGTGAATGTATCCAAAATCTTTAGATAAATTGACACAAAACTTGCTATAAAATACAAATTTCTTTCTGGTAAAAAAATGTTGAATTTTAACATTTATGATTTAATTCAGTATTTTCTGATTGAATTAAAAAGTATTAAAGATTTATAAAGTATTACAGTATATAATACTTTTAAATTGTATAATTTATGCTAAAGCCTTAATACAGTTATTTTAACCAGTTTATGCTTTCCCAATATTGATTGAGAATATTGTTTTATATTACCTGTTCCTTCCCTAATCCCAGTCCAATCTTACAATTTTTCTGAGGAAGAAAATTTTGTCAATCTCAGTGTGTATTTGAGAGTTGCCTCCATAGCTAAGCTGGAAGAGAGGGTGTTGTAGAAGGGAGATAGAACTTTAGGATTTTTATTTCTGAGAGGATGAATGTTTTTCTGATTTTTGTCTAGAAAATGATAGCGGTGAATGTAGCTGGGAAAATGTGAATGGCATCCCACTAGTTATGTTGTACCCTTCCTCTTTTAGTTTTCTGCACTTTCATAGTCATTCCATTGTCAGGTAGTCAAAGTGTAGTGTGGGAGTTACATTTGGCTTCTCCACGTTGTTGTAGTTTATCACAGCAAATTATTGAAAAGAGCAGGATTTGGAAGTTAGGTTAGACTTTAGAACCAAGGGTAGAGAGAGATGCTCAGAAAATTTATCCTGGACACCATAGGTTTAGGAATTAGAATGATGGTGTTTTGAAGTAGGTAGGTCAGATTCCTTTTTATGGCAGTATAAAACCCCCACCATAGCTAGTTCTAAAGTGGCTATGGTAGTGTAATTTAATGGTTTAGTTTACAGGATGAGCATTGACATAGGCTTGGTTTAAGTTATGACTCTTGCACTTACTAATTATGCTATGTGTCTTAATGATTAACACTAGTAATTGTTCAATAAATGATAACTGTGATTTTTCCACAAGATCTGTATTCTTTTCCAGTATAGTTTAGTGAAGTCTCGTTGCCTTACTTTAGGTATAGTAATTTGTTTTCCTTCTTGACTAGCTTTCTTCAACTGTAGTCTTTACCATAAAGTGGAAAGATGACTTAAAAACACTTTTTTCCCACTTATTTCTGGAGGCATTGGTTAGACATTATGTCATTTAAATATATATACCAATCATTGATATATTAAAAAAATATGGAATTCCTTAAGTAGTGTTGTCTGGCTAGAGATAAAATAGTCCAAAAGAGAGATAGGAAAATTAGGGAGTGGGAATTGTTGTAGAGAAAAATAAAACTAATGTGTAAACATGAAAGCAGGTTATCATCAGACATAGGGAAAAACTGTTGAAACTATTCTGCCTACTTTACTTTTCTAAAAAAGCTTCTTAAGGTTTTTAAATATTAAGATAATTGCAGTATAGATGTATGCCTGTATGCATATATGTTACATATATGTAAGTTTGTTATTCCTAAAGTAATTTTGGAGTTCCATTACAACCAAAGGAAATTTAGATAAATACTTTGAATATTTCAGGAAATACAACATGCCATTTAGTAAATTTAAGGGAACAAGTGAATAACTTAGCTATTCCAACAATGTTTTGCCTCTGCATTCCTTGGCCCAAACAGGAACTTCAGTGAAGCATTTTTCATGGGAGTTGCCTGTGGAAATCTTACCGAAGAGGGTCAAGTCCCAGTTCATGCTCCCCTTCCTTCTGTTTTTTTAAAATAAACTTTGTTGAAGTAAGTTTGTATATAGTAAACTGAATCAATTTAATTAAGTATACAGTTTAATGCGTTTTGACAAATATATACACCCAGAACAAGGTATTAAATAGTTTTATCATCTTCAATATTTCACTTGTATCCCTTGCCCTTCCTATGTACCCTGAAAGCCATTGATCTGCTGTCTTTGCTATGAACATTTGTGTACAAGTCATTTCGTCCACATAATTTCCATTTCTCTTGGGTAAGTGCAAAGGAGTAGAGTATATAATGTGTTTAAGTTAAAAAGAAACAGCTAAAATATTTCTCAAAGTGCTTGTATCGTGTTAGCTAGAAAGTTCATTTTTTTTTCTGTAAGATGGCTGTAGTAGCAAATGGTAAGTTGTCTAACTTAATTAAAAACAATTTTGTTAGATTGTATTGGACAGGTGTCATATCAGTGTGCATTTAAAAAAGTATCAAAATTGGTGAATTTTTGTGTAACTATTTTAATATTGAAGGTGGAAGAAAATACGCAACATTTTCGGCATATTATGGCTTTATTATTTCAAGAAAGGGGAAAATGTAACTGAAACACACACACAAAAAAAAGTTTGTGCAATATGTGGAGTACAGTGTGTGGAGAAGGTGCTTTGATTGATCAAACCTGTAAAAAGAATTTTGTTAAGTTTCATGCTGGAGATTTCTCTCTGGACAATGCTCCATTGTCAGTTATACCAGTTGAAGTTATTAGCTTTCAAATCGAGACATTGAGAAAAATCAATGTTATATCACATGGGAGATAGCTGACATACTCAAAATATCCAAAGAAATAAAGTTATTGCTGAAAATGAAAAATCTTTTATTTTATGGAAAAACCATACATACTTTTTGGCCAACCAAATACTATTTTATATTCCTACCACCAGCATATATGACTTTTTCAATTACAGCTATCTTAGTAAATGTTGAGTGATATCTTGTTTTATTTTCACTTTACTGATGCTCAGCATATGCTCATGAAGTTATTGGTTATTCAAATATCTTATTTTGTGTAGTGTTTTCTCTAATCTTTGCCTATTTTTAAATAAATTTGATTGCTTTATATTCTTTTTATATTCTGAAAGCAAAATATTTATTACACACACACAATGATTTTCCCATTTTGTGGGTTGTATTTTCTTTTCCTTAATAGTATATTTCAATTAGCAGTGTTTTAAAATTTTGGTAAAGTTCAGCTTATCATTTTTATTTTATTAATATTACTTTTTGTGTCATATATAAGAAAACTTTATACTAAATTTTTCAAAAAAATGCATTTTATTGATTATGCTATTACAGTTGTATACGATAATTCCCTCTTTTATTACCATCCACCTTGCACCCACCCCACCATGTGCATCCCTCCCCCCCACTTAGTTCATGTTCATGGGTTTTACATATAAGTTCTTTGGCTTCTATGTTTCTCATACTATTCTTAACCTCCCCCTGTCTATTTTGGACTTACTATTTATGCTTCTTATTCCATGTACCTTTTGTTCCATTCTCCTTCTGCCCAATCCCTGCTGATAACCCTCCATATGATCTCCATTTCTGTGATTCTATTACTGTTCTACTTATTTGCTTAGTTTTTTTTTTTTTTTAGGTTCAGTTGTCCATAGTTGTGAGTTTGTTGTCATTTTACTGTTCAGTTTTCCATTTTCTTCTTTGTTTCAGATAAATCCTTTTGACATTTCATATAATAGGGGCTTGGTGATGATGAACTCCTTTAACTTGATGTTATCTGGGAAGCACTTTATCTGCCCTTCCATTCCACTTAATAGCTTTGCTGTATAGAGTAATTTTGGATGTAGGTCCTTGCCTTTCATGACTTCAAATAACTTCTTTCCAGCCCCTTCCTGCATGCATGGTTTCTTTTGAGAAATCATCTGATAGTCTTAGGGGAACTCCTTTGTAGGTAACTGTCTCCTTTTCTCTTGCTGCTTTTAAGATTCTCTCCTAATCTTTAATCTTGGGTAATTTAATTATTATGTGCCTTGGTGTGTTCCCTCTTGGGTCCAATTTCTTTGGGACTCTCTGAGCTCTGTGGACTTCCTAGAAGTCTCTTTCCTTCCCAGATTTGGGAAGTTTTCCTTCATTATTTTTTAAATAAGTTTTTAATTTCTTGCTCTTCCTCTCCTCCTTCTGGTACCCCATGACTCAGATGTTGGAGTGCTTAAAGTTGTCCCAAAGGTTCTGAAGCCTCTCCTCATATTTTTGAATTCTTGTTTCTTCATTCAGTTCTGGCTAAAAATTTATTTTTTCCTTCTGCTCCAAACCATTATTTTGAGTCCCACTTTCCTTCCCATCACTATTGGTACCCTGTCCATTTTCCTTTAATTCACTTTTCATAGCCTTCACTCTTTCCTGTATTTTGTGACATACTCAACCGTTTCTGTGAGCATCCTGAATACCAGTGTTTTGAACTCTTCATGTAATAGGTTGGCTATGTCTTTATTGCTTAGTTGTATTTTTCCTGGAGCTTTGATCTGTTCTTTCATTTGGGCCAAATTTTTGGCTCCGTGGGCCTGTTATGTAGTATGGGACAGACCTTAGATCTTCACCAGGGTGGGGCAACCCACATTACTGTGTTTTGGTGCTGTATGTGGGGGAGGGGTCTAAAAGGGAACAATGCTGCTTGCTCATCTCTCAGCTGGCTTTCAGTAACTTCCTCCACTACCCACAAACAAATTGGGCCTTTCTGGTACTGATTCCCGGGTAGGTGGGTTTGTGTATGTTCTAGGTCCCCATGATTCTCTCCAAGGAACTCTCCTGCGGACTGGGAGTTTCTCCTGCTGTTGTAAACCCCATGGGATTTTTTTCAGTTAGAAGCTTTGAGGCTTTATTTCCCTGCGCTGGATCCCTGGTTTGTTCTGTCTGTCTCGCTCCCCAATTGTTTGTCCAGGTTTATATGCATGCAAATGTAAACCACCCCCTCCACCAGCTGCCACCTCATCCTGTCCCCCAGATGCTGCCTTGCTGTGAGTCTTCACCCTAGCTACCTGTCTCTGCCCCTCCTAGTGTTCTGGATGAATATTTCTTCTTTAACTCCTTGGTTGTTGGACGTCCATACAGTTTGGTTTTTTGGCAGTTCTGGTTGGTTTTTGTTTTTAAATTTGTTGTTGTCTTTCTTTTGGTTGTGAAAGGAGGCGCATTGTATCTACGTATGCCTCCATCTTGCCCAGAAGTCTATATTTTTCAATTTTTAATATCTTCTATATGTTTGATGCTTTTAGCTTTTGTTTTTGTTTTTTTTTAAGATTTTATTTATTATATTATTTATTTTTAGAGAGGGGTAGGGAGGGAGAAAGAGAGGGAGAGAAACATCAATGTGTGGTTGCCTCTCACGTGGCCCCCACTAGGGGCCTGGCCTGCAACCCAGGCATGTGCCCTGACTGGGAATCGAACCGCAATTCTTTGGTTCACAGCCCGTGCTCAATCCACTGAGCTACACCAGCCAGGGCTATGCTTTTAGCTTTTGAAACAGTTATTTTTTGTGTCCAGTATAAGGTAAGGACTTTGCTTAAATCCTTTAAAAATTTATTAGGTGAAATTCACATAATGTAAAGTTAACTATTTTACATGAACAATTCATTGCTATTTAGCACATTTACCATGTTATGCAACTACAGCCTCCATCTAGTTCCGAGTGTTTTTATTACTCCAAAATAAAACCTCATACCCAGTGGGTGGCTTTTCCCATTTCCACCGTCCCTGCAGCCCCTGAAAACCACCAATCTGCTTTTTGTGGTTTTACCTATTCTGGATATATCAAATAAATGTATTCCTACATTTTGTAATCTTTTGAGTCTGACTTCTTTCCCTTAGTATAGTGTTTTCAAGGTTTATATAACATTGTACAATATTATGTTCCAGTACTTCATTCCTTTTGTATGGTGGTATCATATTGCATTGTATGAATATACTGTATTTTGTTGACCCATTATGGATATTTGGGCTGTTTACCTATTGTGAATAATGCTGCTATGAACATGTGTGTACATATATTTGTGTTGATCTTTTCTAAAAACTAATTTTTGTTTTGATTTTCTCTATTGTTTGTCTATTTTCTATATCATTTATCTCCATTTTAATCTTTATAATTTCCTTCCTTTTGATAGCTTTGCATTCAGTTTGATCTTCTTTTTCAAGTTTTCCTATACTGCAAGGTTAGGTTATTGATTTGAAATCTTCCTCTCTTTTTAATGTAAGCATTTATTTATATAAATTTTCTTGTAACCATTTCCTTTACTCCATTGTATAAGGTTTGGTATGTTGTGTTTTCATTTGAATCCTTTTGTAAGTTTTTTCTAATTTTCTTTCTGATTTCTTCTTTGACCTATTGGTTGTTTAAGAGTATATTGTTTAATTTCTACATATTTGTGGTTTTTCTAATTTTTCTCCTTTTATTGATTTCTAGCTTCATTCCTTTGTGATTAGGGAAGACACTTTCTATGATTTCAGTCTTTTTATATTTATTGAGACTGTCTTGTGGCCTAAAATATTTTCTCTCTTGGAGAATGTTCCATTTGTACTTGACAAGTATGTGTATTCTGTGCCTGAATGGAGTGTTCTATTTATGTCTTTAACGTTTAGTTTTATGGTATTGTTCAATATCTCTATCTCTTTATTAATCTTTGATGTAGATGTTCAGTCCATATTGAAAGTTGGCCATTAAGGTCTCCAACAATTATTGTTTACCTATTTAATTATCTCTTCAATTCTATCAATAAGTTTTTCATATATTGCAGAATTCATCATTTGGTGTGTATGTTCATAATTGTTGAAAATTATTAATTAATTTATCTTTTGAAGATATATAATGCCCTTCTTTGTCCCTTGTAATAGTTTTTGCCATTATTTCTAGTTTGTCAGATATTACAGCCAGCTACCTCACTTCTCTTTTAGTCATTATTTGCATGAAATATCATTTTCCTCTCTGGACCTTTCAACTTACTTTGTAACTTTGGATTAAAGTGAATTTTTTGTAGAGAACATATAATTGGATCCATGATTTCTTATCCTTTCTGCTAATCTCTGCCCTTTAAAAAAAAAATATTTATTTACGCTTTTATTTTTAGAGGGAAGGAGAAAGAGATGGAGAGAAACATCAATGGTTGCCTCTTGCGCACCCGCCACCAGGGACCTGGCCCACAACCCGGAGATGCACCTGACTGGGAATTGAACCAAGGACCCTTTGGTTCACTGGTTGATGCTCAGTCCACTGAGCCACACCAGCCAGGGGTAGTCTCTGCTTTTTGATTAGATAGTTTAATCTATTTGCATTTAAAATAGTGATTTATAAAAAGGAGTTCTGACATTTAGCTTTTTGTTTTCTTTTTTATAGACTCAGTGCTTTATGTATATAAGAAACTCAGCTCATGTTCATTAAATGAGAGAATGAAATTAAAGTAGGCAGTAAAAATAACTTTGTGAACTGAAAATATCCATATTGTGGCCTTCATATTGCACTTGAAGACTAAAGGAGCCATGGACAAAGCTTTTTGTTTTCTGTATATCTTAGACTTTTTGCCCCTCATTTTCTCCATTAATTTCTCCTTTTGTGTTTAATCAATTTTTTGTATTGTACCATTCTGATTCCCTCTTCATTTCCTTTCATGTATTTCTTACATATTTCCCTAGTAGGGAGTAAAATTAATGTTCCTAAAATTTAGGAATGTGTGTATAACATATCTGATTTAAATTGATACTCTATTGTAGTTCTCACAAGTTACATCTTATATATTGTGTGCTTTTTAACATATAGTTATAATTGTGTTTTTATGAATTTGTTGTTTGTATTATATAGGAAATAAAATGTTATAAAATAAAAATAGGAAATAAAATGTTACAAAATAAAAATACAATATACTTGATTTTATATGTACCTATATAGCTGTCTTTACCAGAGATGTTTATTTCTTTATAAGGCTTTGAATTAATGCCCAGTGTCCTTTCATTCCAGTCTGAATATAAGCCTTCAGCATTTATTATAAAGCAGGTGTACTGCTAATGAACACCCTCAGATTGCGTTCATCTAAACATGTCTTTTTTAAAGATTTTTTTATTGTTATTCTATTACAGCTGTCCTAATTTTTCCCCCTTTGCCCTCCTTTGCCCATCCTACCCCCAAATCCCACAGTCATTTCCACACTTTCAACAATGTCCGTGGGTCATTCATACATGTCCATTAAGTAGTCTCTTCCCCTTCTTTTCACCATTACCCTCTTCTCAGCTCTCCACTGATCACTGTCAACCTGTTCCATTTTCCCATGCCTGTGGTTCTATTTTAGTTCATTGGTTTATTTTACTCATTAGATTCCTCTTACAGATGAGATCTTTGGTATTTGTATTTCAATGACTGGCTTATTTCACTTAGCATAATATTCTCCAGTTCTATCCTTGCTGTGACAAAAGGTAGGAGTTCCTCCTTTCTTTCTGTTGTATAGTATTCCATTGTGTAAATGTACCGCAGTTTTTTGATCCACTCATTTACTGATGGGCATGTAGGCAGTTTCTGCCACTTGACTATTGTAAATTGTGCTGCTATGAACATAGGGGTGCATAGGTTCTTTTGAATTGGTGATCCGGGATTCTTAGGGTATATTCCCAGCAGAAAAGTTGCTGGATCAAAAGGCAGTTCCATTTTTAGTTTTTTGAGGAAATTTAATAATGTTTTCCATAGTGGTTGCACCAGTCTGCAATCCCAACAACAGTGCACTAGGGTTTCCTTTTCTCCACAGTCTCGCCAGCACTTGTTGTTTGTTGCTTTGTTTATGATGGCCATTCTCATGGCTGTGAAGTAATATTTCATTGTGGTTTTAATTTGCATTTCGCTGATGGCTAGTGATGCTGATCATCCTTTCATATGTCTCTGGGACCTCTCTATGTCCTCCTTGGAAAAGTGTCTGTTCAGGTCCTTTTTCCATTTTTTAATTGGATTGTTTGTCTTCCTGGTGTTGAGTCTTATGAGTTCTTTATATATTTTGGAGATTAAACCCTTGTCCAAGATATCATTAAATCAGATCCTTGCTGGATAGAATAGTCATGGTTATAGGTACTTGCTTTCTAATACTTGGATTATTTTGTGCCAAAGTAATTGCAGATTATTTTTGGCTTGTAATGTTTCTGATGAAAAATCAGCTGATAGTTTTATCAGAGCTGCCTGGTTTGCAACTACCTCCTTCTCTCTTGTTGCCTTTAAGATTTTATCTTTAAATTTTGTCATTTTAATTATGATGTGTTTTGGAGTGGTCCTCTTTGTGTTCATCTTGATTGGGACCTTTTGTGCTTCCTGAACTTGCCTGACATTTTCCCTCATCAAGTTCGGGAAGTTTTCCGTCATTATTTTTTTCAGTTTTTCTATTCCTTGCTTATTTTCTTCTCCTTGTGATATTCCTATGATGTGAATATTATTATGTTTCATGTTGTCCTGAAGCACCCTTAAACTATTCTCATTAGTTTCAAGGGTTTTTGGTGTGTGTGTGTGTGTGTGTGTGTGTGTGTGTGTTTCATTTTGTTTCTCTAACTAGGTATTTCTTTCTACCTTGTGTTCCAGTTCACTGATTTGGTTCTCTGCTTCATCTAGCCTGCTTTTCATTCCTTCTAGTGTGTTCTTTATTTCAGATATTGTATTCTTATTCTTCCTGATTCTTATTAATAGTTTATATGTCCTTTTTCATCCTGCTCTAGTTTCCACTGAGTTCCTTGAACATCCTTGCAACCATTATTTTGAATTCTATGTCTGATAGATTGCTTGCTCAATTTCATTTATCTCTTTCTCTGAGAATTTCTCCTTTTCTTTCAGTTGGGGGTTATTACTTTGTCTCCCCATTTTAGGAGACATTTTTTGTTTCTTTCTGCTTCTCTGGGTGTTCTGCTTTGCTTGCCTGTCTTCATGGGGTGGACTTCTATGGTAGTAGTTCTGTGGGACTCCGTGGTGCAGTCTCTGATCTCTTGATCTGGATGCTCTTTATTCAGTTATGTGGGTTCTCCCTTTCAACTGGCTGACTTGGAGTCATAACACTTGCCAGTCTTGTTTGCTGTTGTATAGGTGCTGGTTAACAAAACAATAATACCTAGAAAACCAAACACACACCAGCAAAAATACCCCCCTACCACACCACCAATATCAACAACAAATGAGCAATGATTAATAAAGGTGGAAAGAGATTAAGAAGATTATAAGAAAGGAAAAAAGAATATGAGATGACTAAAGGAGAGAATAATGGTTTTGAGTGTGAAGAAGAAGGAGAAATAATAATAGTGGGGAATAGAAACAAAGTAAAGAAAGGGAGTAAATAAAATTTAAAATGCAAGTAAAAAGGGAAGTGTGATTACAAAATGGAGAAAGAACAAGGAAGAGTATAATATGAGGTTTATAATTTTTAGAAAATAGTGAACCAATAGGAAAAAAATTAAAGAAAACCACTACAGGGTCAATAAAACAATAGAGGGGCAAAATTAATAAAAGTGGAAAGAGAATATTATAAGAAAGAGAAGAGAGAATTTACTTTTCTACAGTAAAGAAAAATGATTTTGAGAGGATAGGGGAAGGAAATATAATAACAGTAAGGAATAGAATCCAGGCTAAGAAAAGGAAAAGATAATTCCTGACTCAAATAAGCAAGGGCCAGAGGATGGCAAAATGGACTAAAGCAGGGGGAGAGTAACCATTGATTTGAAATGAAAAAAGTGAACAAATAGGAATACAATTGAAGAAAAACAGCAGTAACTGTAATATCTACACCAAAGAAGCCAAAAGTAATAAAAGTGGAAAGAGAAAAGGACTGTGAGCTCATTAAAGGCAGGAGGAATGATTTTGAGAGGATAGAGGGAGGAGAAATAGTTAAGAGTAAGATATAGGAACAAAGTGTAGCATGGGAGAAAATAAAATTTACAATGAAAATAAGAAAGGGCATGAAGAAGACAAGATAGAGTAAGGCAAGAGAAAGGTAGTGTGTAAGATTTGAAATTAAAACATTTAAAAATCTAAAAGAATGAAAAATAAAAGACAAAATATAGTGAATTAGTTGGAATACACTTGAAGAAAACAGAAATGTTAAGGAGCTATGCAAGAGAAAAAAAGAACACAAATTCTGAAGATGAACGAGGTGGAATTTGTCTCAGTGGAGTTTGGTGTTTGCTTTCTTTCTTCTCCTTCTGAATCTACCTCTGGCTTTTTTTCAGCTCAAGGTCCATAAGAGCATCATGTAACTTCTAGCACCACCACTTTTACCACCTTCACCTGCCTCTAGAGGGGGCTTGCATTGCCTTTGGGAGGATGGGACCCATGGGTCTCCCCTGGGAGGTGTTGTTCAGTCTTCTAGGAAAATTGTAGTTGTGTTCCTCTGCCCCTATGCCACCCATCTTGGTCTGTCCCAACTTATATTTTCTGGTGAACTAGCTGTCTGTTTCAAGGGAGGGCTAACCTGTATAGGAGGGTCAGCACTTTCCTACTTGGTGCTCTTGGCAGCTATGTGAGATCTGAGGCGTTCAAAACAGTCCTTTCAGAGATTCTCTTCCTGCTTTTCTCCTGCAGATATGTGATCTGCATGGAGTTCTTGAGCCTGCCCTGCCTGTTCTGCCAGTCCTACAGGAGATAGAAGCTGGGCGGGCCTTCCCCTCCCAGAGGTTTCATTTCTGCCAAGGAAGCAGGTTCTGTCTGGCTGTAAATAATCTCAGGTACTCAACTCTTGTCCATCTAATTCCCAGCCCACTGTCCTCATAGTAGACACAGTCCCAAACTCTGTTTTACATAGCCCCCAGGTAGCCCAGCTGGGCTGGGCCAGAAATCCCTCTGATGTGCAATTTTCTGATTTCCCTACCCAGCTGTATTCAGTAGGAGCAAACCATGGTCTCAGTCTTGTCCCTTTGTTGGCATGGCAGCTGCACACAGGGTCCCTGCCAAGCATGTTTCAGCTCCCCTATTACAAAGTCTTTCTGAGGCACACCCACTACAGCACCAAGTCACTCTCTGGCTTTCCACCCATACCACCTTTCCACAAAGCCAGAAGTCTTTGGAGGGCATGGCTGGTCCCTCAGCCTGCCTCTCCCCAACCCAGGTGCAGATTGAGTCCCTCTCTCTCTCTGGTACTCTCCCGGTTGGTATTTGGTGCTGCAGCTATGAATGATAAACTCCTTGCCATGTGTGACCTCACACAATCTTCCAGATCATTCCTGGTCTTAGTCTGTGGGCTCCCCTCTTGGGACTAGGGTCCCCTGCTTTGAGAGGTGAGGGAGCCACAATTTATGATCAATCTCTCTGCCCTTACAGGCACCACACATGGGATATTTCCCCTTCAACTTATAAAATCTCCTTATAGCCCATTGTGAAGTGTTTTCTGTACTCCTTGGCTCAAAATTTCTTGTCAGCTAAGATTCCATTGATTGTTCAGGTCTTTTTTCAGAAGATCAGCTGAGAATCTGAGATGGGGGCTAGAGCAAATGGACTCAGCTTCCACCTACTTTGCCGCCATCTTGAAAAAGCTGATACCCGCATCTAAACATGTCTTAATTTTACCTTCATTTTTTTAAAATATATTTTATTGATTATGCTATTACAGTTGTCCCTTTTCTCCCCCATCATTCCCCTCCACCCTGAACACCCTCTCCCACCCACATTCCCCCCTTCAGTTCATGTCCATGTGTCATAAGTTCTTTAGCTTCTACATTTCCCACACTATTCTTGTCCTCCCCCTATTTTCTACCCACCATCTGTGCTACTTATTCTCTGTACCTTTTCCCCCTCTGTTCTCCTCCCACTCCCCTGTTGCTAACACTCCATGTGATCTCCATTTCTGTGGTTCTGTTCCTGTTCTAGCTGTTTGCTTAGTTTGCTTTTGTTTTAGGTGTGGTTCTTAATAGCTGTGAGTTTGCTGTCTTTTTACTGTTCCTGTTTTTGATCTTTTTCTTAGATAAGTCCCTTTAATATTTCATATAATAAGGGCTTGGTGACGATGAACTCCTTTAACTTGACCTTATCTGGGAAGTGCTTTATCTTCCCTTCATTCTAAATAAAGCTTCTCTGGATAGAGTAATTTTGGGTGTAGGTCCCTGCCTTTCAAGACTTCAAATACTTCTTTGCAGCCCCTTCTTGCCTGGAAGGTCTCTTTTGAGAAATCAGCTGACAGTCTGATGGGAACTCCTTGGTAGGTGACTGTCCCCTTATCCTTTGCTGCTTCTAGAATTCTCTGCTTCATTTTCATCTTGGCTAATGTAATTACAATGTGCCTTGGTGTGTTCCTCCTTGGGTCCAACTTCTTTGGGACTCTGAGCTTCCTGGACTTCCTGGTAGTCTATTTCCTTTGCCAGATTGGGGAAGTTCTCTGTTACTATTTGTTCAAATAAGTTTTCCACTTTTTGCTCTTCTTCTTCCCCTTCTGGGACCCCTATAATTCGGATGTTGGGACGTTTAACGATGTCCCGGAGGTTCCTAAGCCTCTCCTCATTTTTTTGAATTCTTGTTTCTTCCTCGTTTTCTGTTTGGTTGTTTCTTTCTTCCTTCTGGTCCACTCCATTGATTTGAGTCCCAGTTTTCCTCCCATCTCTATTGGTTCCCCATGCATCTTCCTTCATTTCACGTATTGTAGCCTGCATTTTTTCATCTAATTTGTGAGCAAAATCAACCAATTCTGTGAGCATCTTGATGACCAGTGCTTTGAACTGTGCATCTGATAGGTTGGCTATCTCTTCACAGCTTAGAGGAATTGGCTCTGGAGCTTTCATTTGTTCTCCGGTTTGAGCCATTTTTGGTGGTTTTTTGTTTTGTTTTGTTTTGGTTTGGTTTCAGTCTGGTTGCGGCTATTATGTAGTGAGGAGTGGTGCCTCAGGCGCTCCCCAGTGTGGGGCATCCCAGTCGCTGGGTTGTGATGGTCTATGTGGGGTCGGGGTCTGAGAAGGAACAATGGCGCCTGCTCCACGCTCTCCTGGATTCAGTCCCCTCCGCCACTTCCCCTTTGCCTGGACCATCTGCGCGTGGGACTATGGGACCACCTGGTCAGCCAGCCGCCTTGTGCGGTCTCACTGGGTCTGCACAGTTGCCACCCCGTGCCTGGGGTCCACCAGCTGCTGCTTGTTCACCTGGGAACTGCCAGCTGCTGCTGCTTGAGTTCCAGGGTCCACACCTCCACTTTTTCCTGCCGCGACTCCACTCCTCTTACTGGTCTGGATGAATGGTTGTTGGAGTTCCGTACAGTTCAATTTTCTATCAGTTCTGGTTCTTTTCTTGTTTCTAAATATCTGTTGTCCTTAATTTTGGTTGTGAGAGTAGGCACAGTGTGTCCGCCTACGCCTCCATCTTGGCCAGAAGTTTTACCTTCATTTTTGAAGGATGGTTTCTGCTAGGTAACTAGAACTCTTAATTTTTAAGGTTTTTTTTAAATTTATTTACAGTACCTTGATGTTGTAAACCCATTGCCTTCTGATCTCCATGGTTTCTGATGACACATCAGTTGTTAATTTATTTAAAATCCCTTCGTTGTGATGAGTTCCTTCTTTTAAAACCGGAAAAGACACTGGCATGCAGGCTGCCTCTCACTACCAAACCCAGTAAGCAGTGACAGGGATAGAATCTTTATGGGTGCTTTATTCAAATGGCCGGTGATCTGAAAACATGGCAGGTTCATACCCTAACACACCATCTTGTCTCTTCTTTCCTGGCCAATGTTTTTATACCAGGGAATAAACAAGGTGTGGTGAGGGCTTTGAGATTCAGGGAGGATTAGGTGAAAGAAGCTGCAACATTTCTGTCCTGGGCAGTTAGCTGTTCCCAGGGGTGGGTGGTCATCTGTCTTTCCCTGGATCACAAAGGCCCAGATGCCTCCAGTTGTCCCCAGGAGGTCAGCTGTTTTTCTGGGAGCCAGGATGGGCCTTATCTGTAGTTTCTGAAACAAAAGCTTTAACATATACATTGCTTGCTAGGCTTATAACTTTTTACCTTAGACTAAAATTTTCCACTCTTGAGTCCCCTATCACTTTCTTGCAGTGCAGATTGTCTCTTTGTCTTTGACTGTTGACAGTTTGATTTAAATTTGTAGTGAATCTCTTTGAAGTTATCCTATCTGGAATTCATTGAACTTCTTGAATGTGTATATTAGTGTATATAATCCAACTTGGGATGTTTCATGCTACTGTTTCTTCGAATATTCTGACTTCCTTTCTTTCTTCCTATAGTACTTCTGAAATGTGTGTGCTGGTTTGCATGATGGTATCCTACAGGTCCCTTAGAATATACTCATTTTTCTTTATTCTTTTTCTTTCTGCCACACAAACTTGATCATTTCAGTGCCCTTCCTTAAAGTTCACTGATTCTTCTGCCTACTAATATATGATGTTGAATTAATCTAGTGAAGTTTTCATTTCAAATTTGCTTTTTACCTTTAGAATTTGCATTTGCTCATTTTTATACTTCCTATGTCTTTGTTGATATTTTTCTTTTGTTCACACAGTGTTTTTCTGGTTGCCTTTAATTTGTGGTCAGTGATTTTCTTTAGTCATTTGAGCATACTTAAGACAGTTGTTTTAAAGTTTTGTCTAATAAGGCCTATGTCTAAAATTACTCAGTGATGATTATCATTTTTTCTTAAATGGGCTATACTTTCCTGTTTATTTATATGCTTTTTAATTTTTCATTGAAAATGGAATTTGGATATTTAATACGGTAACTCTGGAAATCAGATTCTTGACCTTTTCCAGACTTTGTTATTGTTGATTGTTGAGGGCTGCATTTATTCATTTGTTTAGTTACTTTTACAACTTATTTTTGCAGAAAAAAACATATCCCTTGTTATGTGTGGTGTTGGAATGTATTGTTCCTTTTGCTTGTGTTCAGGCAGTGTTTTAATAGATATTTCTTGGAATGCAAGGTACCAATAAAAGAAAGAGAGAAAAGGCAAACAAAAGAATAAAAGAGGAAGAAAAAGAAACATCTCTTTCTTTGTGCATTTATCTCTGTGTTATGGCACTATTTTCACAATTAGCTAGGTCATTTGCAGCTTCAGCATTTAGAGTGATGGTTGACATTTCACATTAGCATGTTGTTTAACAACTTTTCAGAAGCCAACCCTGACTTTCAGGAAATTAATGGAAATGGCAGAATTATCAATCTGTAGATCCACAATCGAAAAAAGGAACTGCTGCTTTTTTGAGGGATGCCATCTCAATGGTTACACCACTAGCAAGTCCAGATTACCCGACATACTGGTAACCAATTTTGGGGGTATCAGGTACCAACAGATTGCTGGGCTTAAGGGGTCAAGTTTATGATTAAAGTGGAGAGGGATAAAAGGGCATGAAACAAATTTTAGTTTACCCACACCACAGGGTGTTTGTGCCAAGGCGGCTAATATATTAACATCAAGGGATCCCTCTTCACAGAACCAAGAGGAAGTCTCTCAAAACTAGAAGGGAAAAGTGTTTTTTTCCCATGTCAATACAGCTTTGGAAACACTTTATTAGTAATATATGCCCTTCCCCCCACAAAAAAAAAAAAAAAACAAAGAAGTGTTCTGTGTGCTAACAACATAGCTTAAATAAAGTAAAACAAAATTCTGCATTTTTATAAAACTTGATACAAAATAATATTTCAAACTCTACAGTCATCAGAAATACACAGTTATCAAAGCTGCACACATTTCAGTTGGCATCTCCAGCACCTTCAGCTTTCTGTGCCTGGTTTATTTGGCATCTCCTTTTTCTGCAGGGCTATTCCTATCCTTGCCAGCATCAGCTATCCCCTTCTCCCTTTGGGTACCTTCTCTCCCTCCTTTGCAGGGGGCTTTGTAGCCTTGGGCTCTGGCTTTAGAGGAGTGGGTTTAACCAATAACCTGGCAGGTCTTCTCTGTGGTTTGTTCTTCACCTCTGACATTGCCTTCAACCTTTCTCTTGGTCATGATAACAAAGGTGGCAGGGCATACAGGGCTGGGTGTATGATGCAGCAGAGTGTGGACTTTGTTCGGTCCAGGGGTTGTTCTTACTTCTTCTCCACACTGCTCACTCAATATTTTTTTAAATGTGAATATCCAGTTTTTCTTCCAGTGTTTTTTTTTTTGAAAAACAATCCTTTCCCTTTTGAGCTGTCTTTTCACTTCTGTAGTAAGTCAGCTGACCATATAAATGTGAATCTATTTCTGGATCCTCTACTCTGTTTTGTTGATTTACTTTTCTATCCGTATGCCAGTCCCAAACTGCCTTGATCACTGTGGCTTTATAATAAGGTTTTAAATCAGGCAGTGCAAGTTTGTTTTAACTTTATTGCTTCCATATAAATTTTGGAAACAGTTTGTAAATGTTTGAAAATACTTCTGGGATCTTGATTGGAATTGCATTTAGTCTATAGATTGATTAACATTAATAATATTGAATCTTATTTTACATGTCTATGATATATTTGTTTTTATGTGTTTAATTTCTCTTAGCAATGCCTTGTACATTTTAGTGTACCAGTTTTATTATTTCTTATAGAAGTTTTGGTAGGTTCTTCAGAATTTCTATATGCACACAATTACAGTGTCTTTTCAAAGAGAAAATTTTACGTTTTCCTTTCCATTTCATGTGCCTGTTAGTTGTTTTTTCTTTCTGCCCTGGCTAGGACCTCCAACATAATATTCAGTAGAAGAGGTGACAGCAAAGTGGTGAGATCAAATCTTCCCTGCCTTGTTTCTGTTATTAGTGGAGAAGCATTCAGTCTCTTACCATTAAATGTGATATTACTTCAGTGGTTCTCATTGTGGGGGGAAATTTGCATGTATGAAATGAATAGCTGAAGATATCTGGGGGCATTCTTTTGCTTTTTACAAAAAATTCAGTAACTTTTCTTTTAAAGAAACATTAAAAGTGTGCAAAATTAAATACTATGATTAAACACATGTAAGCAGAATATACATACTTTGCATTGAAACCCACATACAAAGTTAGTTGATCACCTGACAGTTAAAGAACTGGCATATTTAAGATATTTAAGAAAATCAGATACAGCCTGCAAGTAGTAGTAACAACACTGAGCTTGTAACCTATTTTAGTTACCAAATGTTTAAAAATGTTATGTGTCTTTTAGCCATCAGAGAGATGCAAATTAAAATCATAATGAGATACCACCTCACACTGGTCAGAATGGCAATCATAAACAAATCAACAAATAAGTATTGGAGAGGATGTGGAGAAAAGGGAATCCTAGTGCACTGTTGGTGGGAATGCAGACTGGTGCAGCCACTGTGGAGAACAGTATGGAATTTCCTCAGAAAACTAAAAATGGAACTGCCATTTCACCCAGCAATTCCACTGCTGGGATTATACCCTAAGAACCCTGAAACACCAATCCAAAAGAACCTATGCACCCCAATGTTCATGGCAGCACAATTTACATTAGACAAGTGCTGGAAGCAATCTAAGTGCCCATTAGTAAATGAATGGATCAAAAAACTATGGTACATTTACACAATGGAATTGTATGCAGCAGAGAGAGAGAAGGAGCTCCTACCCCTTCGCGACAGCATGGATGGAACTGGAGAGCGTGATGCTAAGTGAAATAAGCCAGGCGGTGAGGGACAAATACCATATGATCTCATCTTGAACTAGAATATAATCAACAAAAGAAACAAGCAAACAAAATATAACCAGAGACATTGAAATTAAGAACAATCTAACAATAGCCAGAGGGGAGGTGGGAGGGGACAGTGGGGAGAAAGATTTTCAGGAACTACTATAAAGGACAAATGGACAAAACCAAGCGGGAGGGTGCAAGCAAGGAAGGGAGGTGGGTTTGGATGGGGTAGCGGTAGTGGTGGGGGGAAAATGCAGACAACTGTAATTGAACAATAATAAAGTAATTAAAAATGTTATGTGTCATTCTCAAAATGTTAGTGTTTAGCTCTTCTTTTTTTTTTATTGTTGTTCAAGTATAGTTGTCTACATTTTCGCCCACCACTCCTTCCCACCCCACCTATCCCTGCCTCCCACCCTCGAATCTACCTTCTTTGGCTTTGTCCATGTGTCCTTGATACATGTTCCTTTATGGCCCTTCCTCTGTTTCTCCCCATTATCCCTCTCTCTCCTTCCCTTTGGTTACTGTCAGTTTTTTTTTCTTTATTTCAATGTCTCTGGTTCTATTTTGTTTGCTTGTCTGTTTTCTTTATTTCAATGTCTCTGGTTCTATTTTGCTTGCTTGTCTATTTTTTTTAGGTTCCAGTTAAAGGTGAGATCATATGGTGTTTATCTTACTACCTGGCTTATTTCACTTAGCATGATGCTCTTCTGTTCCATACATGCTGTTACAAAGGGTAGGAGCTCCTTCTTTCTTTCTGCTGCATAGAATTCCATTGTGTAAATGTACCACGGTTTTCTGATCTACTCATTTAATAGTGAGCATTTAGGTTACTTCCAGCACTTGGCTCTTGTAAATTGTGCTGCTGTGAACATTGGGATGCACGGGTTCTTTTGGATTGGTGTTTCAGGGTTCTTAGGGTATAATCCCAGCAGTGGAATTGCCAGGTCAAAAGGCAGTTCCATTTTTAGTTTTCTGAGGATATTCCATACTGTTTTTCACCCACTCATTTACTGATGGGCCCTTAGGTTGCTTCTTATAAATGTTGGGAAGAGAGAAGGATGGTGAGAGAGGAAGGTATAAACAGGGCCAAGGCATCTTGCCCCACTTTGTTTAGATGTGAGATGTTTCCCTTCATATCTTCTAAGTTAAGTGATACTTTTTCTTCTGTAACTAATTTTCAAAGTCCATGCATTACTCTTCTCTACATACAAAAGTGAAATTCAGTTCTCACTGGGAATTTCACCAAGACACCCCAGGTGATGCACAAACCACTGTACTCACTGGGTAGGCCTGGAGTTTGCCTAAGTTCTAACAGCTCCAACAGTAAGACAAAAAGCCAGCATGTGCATGTACATGGCCAAACCATAGGATTACAATAGGCACAGAGAGGACCACAATATAGGACTCATGATGTAAATGCCCACCTGTGTTCTTGAACACAGCTGTGTCTCTTTTCTTCATTTTCTTATGGGAGAAAATCCCTTTTCTAAGGCAAGCTTCTGGCATTATTATTCTATTTAAGTCTGGTTATAATGTAAGAACCAACATTTACACATCTGTTCATTTCTCAATTATAGACTCGGTGAAAATGATAGAATCTGTTGCCAAAAAACACATTTTGATTTGTCCATATTTTTCTCAACCCAGTTCCTATGTTTGTATGGAGCCCTTAACGCATGTGTGAGGAAGCAGCTCATTGAACTACAAGTAACAAGCCAGTAGTCAGGTTTCGGCTGCTCAGAGCAATTTGAGTGCCTATAGTGCCTCAATGATTGCTCTTTCTTTAATTCTGAAAATACAAAGCATTGCTTAGGAAAACAGACAACCACACATGATTTCAAGACCAAGGTCCTGGTGTAGTCCCTCCAGCCTGTCACCCAGTAAGCCCAAAGGTGCTGGCACCAGCCTTAGTATTTGAGGGACGTACTCAGGACTTTGTGGGCCCTTGACCATGGGTGTTGATTATACTCCAGATAAAGAATCACAGTTTGTCATTGGTCATTTTTAGAAACTGCAGGTAGACATGCTGGATGCACTCCCCTTTTCGCCCTTTTCAGTTGAACAGGAATTTGTAATAGCTGCCCTCTGCACAAATTGTGGTGAAAGCATTTGCCTCTGTTCCAAAGGCTCAAATGCATAGAGAGCCCAAGGGAATCTGAAACTTGGAAAAACTCTGCTTCGAACTGAAGTATTTTGGAAGGAAACTAGCTTATGTAAAACTAGACTATTTATTTCTTTTTGGATCTTCAGCAGCAAAAATGTGCATTATGCCGTGGTCACTGGACACACAGATGAGGGACAAGTCCAGTTGAAGTTAATGCAATAAATATTAGCTGCTTGAGATCCTCTTTGTAGTTCTTTGATTAAATACCCTGATAAAGGTGACTTCCGGCCAAGATGGAGGCGTCGGCGGACACACTTAATTTTGGACAACCAAAATTAAGGACAACAAATATTTAGAAACAAGAAAACAACCAGAACTAATAGAAAATTGAACTGTACGGAAGTCCAACAACCATTCATCCAGACCGGTAAGGGGGCAGAGTCGCAGCAGGAGAAAGTGGAGGTGCGGACCCAGGAACGCAAGCAGCAGTGGCTTGCAGTTCCCAGGTGCACAGGTGGCAGCTGGCAGTCCCCGGGCCCACAGGCAGCAGCTGGAGGACCCCTGGGCACAGGGGGGCAACTGTGCAGAACCAGTGAGGCCGCACAAGGTGGCTGGCTGACCAGGTGGTCCAACATTCCCACGCGCAAACGGTCCAGGCAGAGGGGAAGCTGCAGAAGGGACAGAATCCAGGAGAGAGCAGAGCAGGCGCCATTGTTCCCTCTCAGACCCCACCCCCACAAACAGCCTCACAACCCAGCGACTGGGCTGCCCCAAGCTGGGGAGCACCAGAGGCTCCACTCCTCACTACGTAATAGCACGCACGCGTGCGCAGATAATCCAGGTGAAGGGGAGGAGGGGAAAGGGCCGGAGTCCAGGAGAGAGCGGAACACGCACCATTGTTCCCTCTCGTACCCCGCCCCCACATATAGCGTCACAACCTCGCGACTGGGCTGCCCCGCCCTTAGGAACACCTAAGGCTCCACCCTTCATACGTAACAGCAGCGACCAGACTAAAACCAAAACAAAACAAAACAAACAAACAAACAAAAAAAAAAAAACCCACCGAAAATGGCTCAAACCGGAAAAAAATTAAAGCCCCAGAGCCAATTCCTCTAAGCAGTGAAGAGATAGCCAACCTGTCAGATGCACAGTTCAAAGCACTGGTCATCAAAATGTTCACAGAATTGGTTGATTTTGCTCACAAACTAGATGAAACAATGCAGTCTACAATACATGAAATGAAGGAAGATGCATGGGGAACTGATAGAGATAGAAGGAAAACTGGGACTCAAATCAATGGAGTGGACCAGAAGGAATAAACTAACAACCAAACAGAAAACGAGGAAGAAACAAGAATTCAAAAAAATGAGGAGAGGCTTAGGAACCTCCGGGACATCGTTAAACGTCCCAACATCCGAATCATAGGGCTCCCAGAAGGGGAAGAAGAAGAGCAACAAGTGGAAAACGTATTTGAACAAATAATGAAGGAGAACTTCCCCAATCTGGCAAAGGAAATAGACTATCAGGACGTTCAGGAAGCTCAGAGAGTCCCAAAGAAGTTGGACCCAAGGAGGAACACACCAAGGCACATCATAATTACATTAGCCAAGATTAAAATGAAGCAGAGAATTCTAGAAGCAGCAAGGGATAAGGGGACAGTCACCTACAAGGGAGTTCCCATCAGATTGTCAGCTAATTTCTCAAAAGAGACCTTCCAGGCAAGAAGGGGCTGGAAAGAAGTATTCCAAGTCATGAAAGGCAAGGACCTACATGCAAGATTGCTCTATCCAGCAAAACTTTCATTTAGAATGAAAGGGAAGATAAAGTGCTTCTCAGATAAGGTCAAGTTCAAGGAGTTCATCATCGCCAAGCCCTTATTATATGAAATGTTAAAGGGACTTATCTAAGAAAAAGAAGATAAAAATATGACAGTGAAAAGACAGCAAACTCACAGCTATTAAGAACCACACCTAAAACAAAAGCAAACTAAGCAAACAGCTAGAACAGGAACAGAACCACAGAAATGGAGATCACATGGAGTATTAGCAACAGGGGAGTGGGAGGAGGAGAGAGGAGAAAAAGGTACAGAGAATGAGTAGCATAGACAGTGGGTAGAAAATAGACAGGGGGAGGGCAAGAATAGTGTGGGAAATGCAGGAGCTAAAGAACTTATGACACATGGACATGAACTAAAGGGGAGAATGTGGGTGGGAGAGGGTGTGTAGGGTGGAGGGGAATGATGGGGGAGAAAGGCGACAAGTGTAATAGCATAATCAATAAAATATATTTAAAAAACAAAACAAAATAAATAAATACCCTGATGAAATATCCAAATTAGGTCACATTCTGACGTTTTATGTGAACATGAATTTTCAGAGGATGCTATTCAAACCACTATCTTCATAGTGATATATTTATGAAAATTTCTTATTTGTACTTTCAAAGGACACAAAAAATTATTTTCATTTTAATATATTTTGGTTCATATGCCAAATTTAAGTACTTTTATGAGCAAATATTCAGATAGACTAACATTAAAATAGAATTTCTCAAAGTTTTCAAAGCACAAAAAATGTAGGACATGATATCACTTTTATTTTTTAATTTTTTCTGATTTAACTTTATGAGAATAAAGCACACAATGGTTCCATTAGAAAGTGTTTGGAAGAGGAAGGAGGTTTGTGACACTGTCCTCAAACTTTTGCATTGCAGTACATGTGCCAGGCTAAGTGTATAATCTATTTCGGCCTCAAAGAGATCACAGTTCTGTTGATACAAATTACAATATACAATGATGACCACAATCGCAGAACTGTACATAAGTCACAGAGAGAATTACCTGTATTAACCTCTAAAACTGTGTGTGTGTGTGTGTGTGTGTGTGTCTGTAAGAGAGGTGAAGGGAGAAAGCATTAACCAATTAGTTTTTCAATTGGATTAGCTATATTTTATTTATTTTTTTAAATTTTATTTTAATTGTTGTTCTTGTACAGTTTTCTGTCTTTTACTCCCATGCCACCACACTGCCACAGCCTTCCCCATGTCTCTCACATTTCCAGCCCCCTAGATTTTGTCCATGTGTCCTTCATACTTCTTGTTCTAAACCCTTTCCTTTTCCCCTAAAATTCCCTCCCCTTATGCCTCTGATGACTGTCAGCCTGTTCTCAATTTCAGTGTCTTTGGTTATATTTTGCTTGTTTGCTTCTTTTGTTCATTGGGTTCCTGTTAAAGGTGAGAGCATATGGTATTTGTCCTTCATTGCCTGGCTTATTTCGCTTTCCGTAATGCTCTCCAGTTCCATCCATGCTGTTGTGAAAGTTAGGAGCTCCTTCTTTCTTTCTGCCGCATAGAATTCCATTGTGTAAATGTACCACAGTTTTTTGGTCCATTCGTTTACTGGTGGGCACCTAGGTTGCTTCCAAAACTTGGCTATTGTAAATTGTGCTGCTATGAATATTGGGGTGCATAGGTTCCTTTGGATTCGTGTTTCAGGGTTCTTAGGATATAATCCAAGCAGGGGAATTGCTGGGTCAAAAGGTAGATCCATTTTTAGTTTTCTTAGAAAATTCCATACTGCTTTCCATAGTGGTTGTACCCGTGTGCAATCCCACCAACAGTGCACTAAGGTCCCCTTTTCTCCACAACCTCTCCAACACTGTTTGTTGCTTTGTTTATGAGGGCCATTCTGACTGGTGTCAAGTGGTATCTCATTGTGGTTTTAATTTGCATCTCTCTGATAGCTAGCGATATCGAGCATCTTTTCATGTGTCTCTGGATCCTCTGTATGTCCTCCTTGGAGAGGTGTCTGCCCAAGTCCTTTGCCCATTTTTTAATTGGGTTGCATGTCTTCTTAGAGTGGAGTCGTGTAAGTTCTTTGTATATTTTGGAGATTAAACCCTTATCTGAGGTATCATTGGCAAATATGTTTTCCCACACAGTCGGTTCTCTTTTTATTTTAATACTGTTTTCTTTAGCTGTGCAGAAGCTTTTTATTTTGATGAGATCCCAGTTGTTTATTCTTTCCTTTATGTCCCTTGCTTTAGAGGACATATCAGTAAAAATGTTGCTGTGTGAAATATCTGAGATTTTCCTGCCTATGTTCTCCTCTAGGATTTTAATGGTGTCACGGCTTATATTTAAATCTTTTATCCACCTTGAATATCTTTTTTTTTTTAAGTACTTTTTTTTTCCTTTTAGATTTTATTTATTTATCTTTAGAGGGGAAGGGAAGGAGAGAGGGAGAGAAACATCAATGTGCGGTTGCCTCTTGTATGTCCCCTGCCGGGAACTGGCCTGGCAACCCAGGCATGTGCCCTGACTGGGAATCGAACCGCGATCCTTCGGTTCGCAGGCCCGCGCTCAATCCACTGAGCTACACCAGCCAGGGCCACCTTGAATATCTTGAATTTATTTTTATGTATGGTGAAAGTTAGTGCTTGAATTTCATTTTTTTTTTTTTTTTTTTTTTTTTTTTTTTTTTTTGCATGTAGCTGTCCAGTTCTCCCAACCCCACTTGTTGAACAGGCTATTTTTACTTCATTTCCTGTTGCTGCCTCCTTTGTCAAATATTAATTGACCCTAGAGACTTGGGTTTATTTCTGGGCTCTCTGTTCTATTCCACTGGTCCATGTGCCTGTTTTTATGCCAGTACCAGGCTGTTTTGATTACAGTGGCCTTATAATACAGTTGGTATCAGGTATTGTGATTCCTCCTACTTTGCTCTTCTTTCTCAAAATTGCAGCATCTATTCTAGATCATTTATGGTTCCATATAAATTTTTGAAGTGTTTGTTCTACGTCTGTGAAATATGCCATTGGTACATTAATAGGTATTGCATTGAATTTGTAAATTGGTTTAGATGGTATGGACATTTTGATGATGTTAATTCTTCCGATCCATGTACACAGTATATGCTTCCATTTTTTTGTGTCTTCCTTGATTTCTTTCTTCAGCGTTGTGTAGTTTTCTGCATACAAGTCTTTTACCTCCTTGGTTAAGTTTACTCCCAGGTATTTTATTTTTCTTTTTCCTATATTGAATGGGTTTTTTTTTTCTTGATTTCTGCTTCTGTTGTTTCATTGTTGGTATACAAAAATGCCTTTGATTTCTGGATATTGACTTTGTATGCAGCTTTTTGGCCAAATTCATTTATTAGGTCAAGGAATATTTTGGTCAAGTCTATAGGATTTTCTATGTACACTATCATGTCATCTGCAAACAATGATAGTTTTATTTCCTCCTTCCCAATTTGGATGCCATTTATTTCCTTTTCTTGTCTAATTGCTGTGGCTAAGACTTCCAATACTATATTGAATAGAAGTGGTGAAAGTGGACAAACTTGTCTTGTTCCTGATCGTAGTGGAAAAGATTTTAGTTTTTGCCCATTGAGTATGATGTTTGCTGTAGGTCTCTCATATATGGCCTTCATTATGTTGAGGAATGCTCCCTCTATTCCCAGTTTGCTGAAGTTTTTATCAGAATGGGTGCTGTACCTTATAAAATGCTTTTTCCACATCTATTGATATGATCGTGTGATTTTTGGCTTTGCTTTTGTTTATGTGATGAAATACATTTACTGATTAGTGAATGTTGAGCCATCCTTGTATCCCTCGGATGAATCCCACTTGGTCATGGTGTATGGTCTTTTAAATGTATTGTTGGATGTGGTTTTCCAATGTTTTGTTGAGGATTTTAGCGTCTATGTTCATCAGCAATATTGGCCAAAAATTTTCTTTCTTTGCTGTGTCTTTATCTGGTTTTGGGATTAGGATGATGCTGGCTTCATAAAAAGAGTTTGGGGGTGTTCTATCATTTTGGATTTTTTAGAATAGTCTGTGAAGGATAAGGGTTAGCTCTTCCTTAAATGCTTTGTATTATTCTCCTGTGAAACCATGTGATCCAGGGCTTTTGTGTGTGAGGAGTGTTTTGAGTACTGTTTCAATTTCATCAGCTGTTATTGGTTGGTTCAGGATTTCTGCTTCCTGTTATTCACTTTTGGAAGATTATGTTTTTCTAGAAATTTGTCCATTTCACCTAGGTTTTCAAATTTCTTGGCATACAGTTCTTCATAGTAATTTTTTATAATCCTTTGTATTTCTGTGGTATCAGTTGTAATCTCTCCTCTTTCATTTCTGATTGTGTTTATTTGAGTCCTCTCTCTTTTTTTCTTGATGAGCCTGCTTAAAGGCCTGTGGATTTTCTTTATCTATTCAAAGAACCAGCTCCTAGATTCATTGATCCTTAGAATTGTGCTTGTAGCCTCTATGTCATTTAATTCTGCTCTGATCTTGGTTATTTCCTTACTTCTACCTGCCCTGGGCTGTCTTTTTTGTTGTTCCTCAAGTTCTTGTAGGCCTAGGGTTAGGTTATTTGTTTGAAATGTTTCTATTCTATTTAGGTAGGCCTGTATCAGTATGAACTTCCCTCTGAGGACTGCCTTCACTGTGTCAGAGAAGTTTGGGTCATTGTGAGTTCCTTTTCATTTGTTTCCAGAAACTTTTTGATTTCTTCCCTAATTTCATTCTTGACCCATTCATTGTTTAATAGCATGCTATTCAATTTCCATGATTTTGAGGGTTTAGGATTATGCCCATTGAGATAGGTTTCTAGTTTCTGTCCCTTGTGGTCAGAGAAAATGCTTGGTATTATTTTGATTTTCTTGAATTTGCTGAGGTTTCTTTTATGTCCTATCATGTGGTCTATCTTTGAAAATCTTCCATGTGCATTTGAAAAGTATGTGTATTTAGTTTCTTTGAGATGAATAGCTCTCTCTCTCTCTATATATATATCTGTTAAGTCCATTTCATCTAGAGTGTTGTTCAGTGCCACAATATCTTTGTTGGTACTTTATTTGGAAGATCTGTCCATTTTTGACCGTGGGGTGTTAGAATCGCCTACTATAATTTTTTTGCTGTCAATATCTTTCTTGAAGTCCTCTAAGATTTTCTTGATGTATTTAGGTGCTCCTATGTTGGGTGCATATATATTTACAATGTTTATGTCTTCTTGGTGGATTCTTCCCTTGAGTATTATCAAGTGATGGTCTGCGTCTCTGTTTGTGGCTCTTCCTTTGAAGTCTATTTTGTCTGATATGAGTATTGCTAACCGGGCATTTTTTCCTGTCCATTTGCTTGGAAAACTTGTTTCCAGCCCTTCACTGTTAGTCTGTGTAGGTCTTTCGGCCTGAGGTGGGTGACTTGTAGGCAGCATATGTGTGGGTCATGCTTTCTTAAACATTCAATTATTCTATGTCTTTTGATTGGAGCATTTATTTCATTTATGTTTATGGTTATTATTGATATGTACTTATCCATTGCCATATTTGTACCTGTGTTCCTCTCTCTGTGACTTTTCCTTCCTTTTCTTAAAGCAGTCCCTTTAGTATCTCTTGCAGAATTGGTTTGGTAGAGGTGTATTCTTTTAGACTTCTTTTGTCTGGGAAGCTCCTTATTTGTCCTTCTATCTTGATTGAAAGCCTTGCTGGATAAAGTAGTCTTGGTTGCTGGACTCTGGTTTTCATTACTTGGAATATTTCTTGTCATTCCCCTCTGGCTTTGAGTGTTTCCATTAAGAAGTCAGCTCCTAGTCTTATCGGGGTTCCCTTCTATGTTACTTCCTGTTTCTCCCTTGCTGCCTTTAACATTCTCTCTTTGTCTTGATATTTTGCCATTTTAATGGTGATGTCTTGAAGTGGGCCTCTTTGGGTTCCTCTTAATTGGGACTGTCTTTGTTTCCTGGATTTGTGTGACTTTTTCTCTCATCAAATTAGGGAAGTTTTTCTTCATGACTTTTTTAAATAGGGTTTCTATCCCTTTTTCTTCTTCTTCTCCTTCTGGTATCCCTATTATACGGATATTATTCCATTTCATGTTGTTTTGCTTTTCTCTTAATCCATCTTCTTTCTTTCTGAGCCTCTTTTCCTTTTCTTGCTCTTTCTGGGTGTTTTTTTCCTACTTTGTCCTCCAACTCGCTGATCCGATCTTCTGCTTCATCGATTCTGCTTTTCATTCCTTCTACTGTGTTCTTTAGTTCAGAAAGTGTATTCTTCATTTCCTCTTGGTCCTTATTGATAGTTTCTATTTCCTTTTTCATGTTGATATAGTTTGCAGTGAGTTCATCATAGCTTCCCTGTAGTTTCTGGTAGCTCATTGAGAGCTCATGGAGCCTCCTGACAACCATTGCTTTGAACTCCGTATCTGATAGTTGAGTTGCCTCCATTTCATTTAGCATTCTTTCTGGGGCTTCCTCCCTTCCTGTCATTTGGGGATTGTTTCTTTGTCTCCCCATTGTCTGTGAGACTCTTCTTGTTAGCCTCAGCTCCTTAAATTGATCTGTTCTGGCTCCCTGGGTTTGTGGTATTACCTTCTGTGGCAGAATACCTGTGAGATTCAGTGGTGTAGTCTCCTTCAGGTATCCTGGTGTTCACAGTGTCCACTATCTCACCTGTTGTGATGCCCCCTTTTTGGGTCCAAGTCTGGTTTTTTCACAGTTCTAGGGTTTTGTTTTGTTTTGTTTGTATCACTCATGGGCATTTAAAAAGATAAAAGGAAAAAATGGGGAAAAAGGAAGGAAGAAGAGATAAAATTGGAGAGAAAGTAAGAAGGAATAAAACAAGAAGTAAGAGAAGCAAAGGAATTGAGTGAGAAAATATAAGAATAATAAAAAATTACTAAAATAAAAAATATATATAATTAAAAAAAAAACCAAAGTAACCAAAAAAAAAAAAAAAAAAAAAAAAAAAAAAAAAAGAACCTCTTGCTTGTTTCAAAGTTACCAAGCCAGTTTTTTTTGTCTTGCTGGCTGCAAGGGGCTGAGGGGTGACGGTATCAATTTTCTTACTGTTCAGTAGTCAGTCAGCTTTGGGCTATTCTCCATCGGGCCAGCCCGTCGACTCTCAGTGCAGGGCCTTGGGGCATGGGCTGTGGGCCTGCTGTGGATCCTGTGCTTTCTCCAAATTTATGGGTGTGAGCTTGGGTCTCCCATGGATTGAGTACTACCCAGGGTTTATGGGTGTGAGCTCTGGTTCTCGTACGGGACCTGCATGCCATCCCTGGTTTACAGGTACTGGTTCTGGGTTTCCTATGGAGCGTGTGTGCTGCTGTAGTTTATGAGTGTGGGCTCTGCGAGTTTCCTGTGTAGCGTGCTCACCCTGGGTTCACGTGGGTGAGTTCCAGGTTTCCCACAGATTGTGCCTAGTCCCTGGGTTTATGGATATGAGTTCCAGATTTCCTGTGGTGCGCACGCTCGCCCTAAGTTCACAGGCATAAGCTCTGGGTTTCCCACAGATTGTGCGCACTCCCTGGGTTCACATGGGTGGGCTCTGGTTCTCCCACGGATCGCTCGTACTCCCCGGGTTGCCAGGTGGGCTACAAGTCTTCCACAAAGCCCCCTCCTCCGGTTGCGGGCGCCTGTGGTTGCACGGGCTCCATGTGCACTCCACCCAGGGCTATGCGTGGGTGCTCACAGCCCCAGCATGTTTGCTACTCAGGCCTTAACTTCTTTCTCTGCCACTTCAAGCAACTAGGTCTCTCCTGTTGCTGCTCAACCCTTGTTTGGCTGGGGAGCAATTGGTTGACCTGGCTCTCTCCCTAGAGCCCTCTGGCAGACCTGGAAAGTGCCAGGCCCCAGGTTTCAACTGCTCTGGTCTCCAAGCTGATCCCTGGACTCTTATTGTCCTGAAGAACTCTGTACCGTCTGGTTTTTCAGTGTCCACTACGGTTTTTGATCTCCTATTTTCATATATTCTGGGGTACTGTTGGCTGATTGCTCTGTTCCTCTGTAGATGGGTAGGTTTTTCTCCTGTGTGTAGGGGGAAGTGGAATCTGCCCCCTCCTACCATGCCGCCATCTTCAAACTCTTAACCAATTAGTTTTGACAGGAAAAATAAGTAAATCAAACAATTGTTTATTTGAGTTACACTAATTCAAAAATAATGACTCTTTCAGTGTTGTAGTATTGTTCCACTGTATACCCAAAATGTTCACATACTTATTCCAAAATGTTGATTATTTGACCAAATACTTTCTTTTGGATCTGGAGGATCCATTAAAAGTAAAGCTTTTACATACCTAATCGTGAAATTTCATTGTGGAAAACATACCATAACACCATGAAACAAATACCATCCTGATTACTGATTTTGCAACTGAAGTAATTTTGTACCTTTGGTTCTTACTCTTCCTCAAAGCATTTTTTTTTTTTTTAGAGAAGAGAAATTAGCTGTAATAATTTTCTCTGGAAGGTGAGCTGTGTTACTTTGGATTGCTTTTCTTTTTCTTCCCCAACCCCTTACATTTATCTTTGGTTATGTAATACATTCAGGTGGTTCAAATTTGATCATTATAAAAGAATATACAGTTAAAAACTTCCCACTCTATGTGCCAAGATATGTAGTTCTCCTTCCCAGAAGTAATGTGTTAATATCCCTTGTTTTCACTTCTAGATCTATTTCATGAATATACAGGCATGGACACTCACAAACTCTTGTTTTATTCCTTATTTTTATACTTTTGTTTGTAATTTGATTTCGATCATTCCATATTTTAACATAAAGAGCTATGGCTACATAGTGTTATTTAATTAAATGCTATGCCATTATTTTCCTAACCAATCCCCTATTGATGAATAGGTAGCGTGTTTCCTTTTTGTACTGCATTTCTGCAATGAGTAAGCATTTAAAGAATCATTTCAGATGTATACTCTCTACAGGATAAATTTCTAGAAAATGAACTACTGGGTTGGATGTTATGTACCTTTCTCATTATGATGGATATGCCTTATTGTTCTCTATAGAGGTTGTACCAATTTACACTTATACCAACAATATACAAAAGTGGTTTTTCACCAACCCTCACCAACACATTGTGCTGTCGAACATTATATGTTTGCTGTATATGATAGGAGAAAAATACCTCATTGTGGTTTTAATTTGTATTTTTGTTCTGAGTAAAGTTAAGTATCTTATTATATATTGAAGACTCTGTAATGTTTATAAAAATTTCTTCTTTAGGATGGTTGGGATTTTACTGGATTGAAGGGTACAATGTCTTTTCTCCTGAACATACCAATGGACATGTTCTTTTATGGAAGAACAATGGTAATTAAAAAGAGCATGTTTAGATAAAATAAATGTTAAGACAACATTTTATGTGTTCAAAAAGTTCGCTAGCTTTTTATAATTTACTTGTTATATAGCTAAAATATCATAGTTGACAAACAACTAAACCAACATTCCTTAGTAATTTTAAATAATTTAAATTACTCATAAGAAATTGAACTTAATATTTTGTAACTTCTTAATATACATTGTATTTTATTTTTCATTTAATTTATTTTATTAAAAGAATATAATTGAGGTACCATTGGATAACTGTATTTCATCAGGTACAATAAAAACAAAATTAAAACCCAAATCATCAAGAAAATATTTTTCTTATATTCCTGGCTTCCTTGCATACATATGTGGTTGTTGAGAGACTAGGCTGGCTGGTAGACTTACCCCATAGGGGTAGCTCCTGTAAGAAAAAGTTCAGCATGATAGATGACTGCTTCTTGAGAGGGTGGAGACTTGGAGGGGCAGGCCAGGCCCCTCCTCTGAAAAATGCATCAGAGATTTCCAAGAAATGGAAGTGTCCCCAAACTCAAGGTCCATAGTACCAAAGCATACTCCTTTAGGTGGTCGTGGTCTCAACAGTCCTGGGCTGTTTGGTGCATTATGTGCAAAACTACCTGTTTGGTGCCGTACCACTCTCTCTGATGAAAAGTATTTCCTGTGATATAAGTATTCTTCATAGGACCTGCTACTCAAAATTCATCCATGTGTCTCCTCATCAGGGCTGGTTTGCCTACCTCCATTTCTCCTCTCACTACTTTTTCTTACCCTAAAAATACTCAGTTAACCAATAGCCTGGGGCCCAGATCATACATATATTGCCATCAGTAGCCACTGGTACAGCTGGAAGGGGTACAGCTCATGAGCATGGAGGACACAGGTAGGGAGTAGGACAAACTAGCATTGTGAATTGCATCTTTCTTCCAGGGCCAGAAAGGGTAGAAAAGCAGACAACCTGAAGTAAGGCCCTGTGAGTAGTCTAGAATGTCCTTAGCAATAGCTTCTCTGAAAATGATCTCTCTGCTCCCGTAGAAAGGGAGCAGAAAGGTGGTGTCTGCTGACTTCCCTTTTCCCCCTGGTGACACAAGTGGAGGTGCAGTCAGCTACAAGACAGGCAGTCTAGGGGACACGATTAGCGTGTAGGCATTGATATCCTTGGTGTGAGCTGTCTGATGCAGAGTTGGCTCAAAAGTGCTATATTGATTTTTGGTAGAGAGTGTTGGAGTAGCTCAGTGGAAGGTAGGATCTTGGGAAGAAGAAACCTGTCTTCCTTTCTTCACATAGCCTGTGACAAGCTGCTTCATTGCTTTGGGGCAGTTCTTATATAGCTTACTAAGGTCTGGGGAGGCATATTCTCGGCCCACCATGAAGATGATCTGATCTCATTTGTTGATGTGGGAACAAGGTAACTCCCCTGTCATAAGCTCATACAGCACAATGCCATAGGAGTAGACATCAGAATGGAAGCTGAAAGGGTTATTATTTTTCATTTGGATTACCTCTGGGGCCATCCACAGAATAAAGTCAGTGGGTTGTTCAACATTCTGAGAACCACTACAGTGTGACTTTACTGTTGCTAAACCCAAATCTTCAAATTTCACTGTCAGGCCTTCATGGAAAAATATAATGTTGGATTTCATGTTTCTTTGGATGATGTCCTTTGCATGTACTTATTCCATTCCCTGAGCCATCTTCTGGGCAATGTCAATCAACTGGAACATTTGGAGCTTCATCTCTTGGACATACAAGTGATTCTAGAGGCTACTGCCTTCACACCATTGGGTCACAATCACCAGATTGTCTTTTATTGTGTACCCCATGATGACCAGGATATTCATGTACTGTGTTTTGCACAGGAGAGCCATTTTGTTCCTGAAGGGCTGGAACTGCTCAGGTATAAGATCAACAATCTTTAGGATAATTACTGCAATGTCTCCATTAAACTTGCCCTTATAAACAGTTCCAAAAGAGCCTGACCCAATCTGAGTCGAGAGCATCACTTTACTGGCTTCTGTTTCCCAGTAATAACTTTAACCTCTCTGTCTATGAGGCCTAATTTTGTTTTTCTCCTGGGTCCCAAATCCTGATGTCCACTCTCTCTGTGCTGGCATAGAGGATTTTGGGCTGTGACCTGCCCTTTGGGCTCAGATTGTTGGGGCTACTGGACAAGACTGAAGGTGAGACTTATTCACTGTGACTTTGAATTGCATCCTTAGTCATCCTGTTGTCCACAGGCAGGGCGGTGCTGACCACATGGACATTTGGTGTGGACATTGACCTCTGACTCTAGGAGTGGGAACATTCAGAGGAGGGGCTGGATGTGTTGAATGTGAAGTGTGAGTTATGGAGTATCTGTGCTGGGAAATAACAGGCATCCAGGAAACAGACTCTCACATCGATGAATTGTAAAAGAAGGCAGTATTGGGACCCCCCATCCCTAATAGTGGAATTTGGAAACAATGAGTTGTCTGGTACTACTCCAGTCCACATACTTAGTAGGTAGTTTGGTGCTACAGTGCTCGTGAAACTTGTAACAAGTCTGACATCAAAATCCATTTAGCAGGATCTTCTGACACATGTCACAGAAGGCAAGCATCAGGAAAGTCTTCTGAGCAAAGCTGTATGTTGTAAGGGTAACACGATCTAGACTATCTACTTGAAGTTTTTCTCTAATCTCAATGAGGCAGCATCAGTATTCTAATCTAAATATGCTTTTTTACCTTTGTGTTTGTGAAGTCTGGACACTTTTAGGAGAAAGAAAGAGAGAGAAACATCAATGTGTGGTTGCCACTTGTACGCTCCCTACTGGGGACTTGGCCCACAACCCAGGCATATTCCCTGACTGGGAATCGAACCAGTGACCCTTAAAGCTTGCAGGCAGTGTTCAATCCACTGAGCCACACCAGCCAGGGCATACATTGTATTTTATGAACATTTATTTCATATCCCAAGAAAAATATTTTTTACTAAGAAACTTACCAGTGTGTTAGAATTTACACAGAATTATTTAAAATTATATCTTTTTATATTTAATATGTATTTGCAATTTTCCTTCTCAATTCTTAAGCCACATTACAGAAAGGTTTGAAGTTCAGTGTATATTTAAATGTGTTGGCTGATATGTAAATGGCTCTGGATTCTTGCATCATACAACAAATCTTTCTCAAAGCTTTATTGCACTGTAGATCACTTCTGTTATAATACTTAATGTCTGCCATGTATCATCATTAGTTATTTATGTGTATGACCTTCTCACTAGATTGTGAACTTCTAGGGAACAGGTAGCAAACACAAGGCCCACAGGCCAAATCCTGCGTTCCACCTTGTTTCATCCAGCCCAACACCTTGTTTCTACCTGGCGGCAGTGCCGAGCTCTCGCTTAACTGTTAAGGAGTAGATACATTTATACAGTCCTAAAATTACGTTTGGCCCTTTGAAGGCAACAGCAAGGCAGATATGGCCCCCAGGAAATATGAGTTTGACACCCCTGTTCTAGAGGATATAATTTGTGTTCCCCTTCAGAACTAAGAGCATTGCATATATTCCATATTCATAATATGCTTGGTGAATTGAATAGAATCATAATTACACTGGGTTCTAAAGTGGCATTTAAAGAATGTTTCCACATATTGTTTGATTTTCATTTTATGCAAAATCTTATTATAATATTGGTCGAGTTTGCTTTCTGCTAATATTATTGACTTTGTATTGAAAAGAATTACTCAAAATGCCCCTGAAATAATAGCATTGAAGAGGTAGTTTGTAATTGTTCATAAACCTTGCTGTTCTTAATTTTTTCCATCAAAGTCCTAGTTAATTATAGCCACAGGTAGTTATAAATGTTTATTTGGAAATGGTGGGTAGATTGGACACTTAGGAAAAGTATATATTTTTTCTTTTTTTTTTTTAAATTTTTATTTTCATTGTTGATCTTGTACAGTTTTCTGTCTTTTATTCTCACCCGAACCCACCACCCCAGCCCTCCCCACCTCCCTCCCATTTCCACCCCCCCATAGTTTTTGTCCATGTGTCCTTTATACTTGTTCCTGTAAATCCTTCCCCTTTTCCCCTGAAATTCCCTCCCCTCTCCCCTCTGGTGACTTTCAGCCTGTTCCCAATTTCCATGTCTTTGGTTATATTATGCTTGTTTGTTTGTTTTGTTGATTAGGTTCCTGTTAAAGGTGAGATCATATGGTATTTATCTTTCACTGCCTGGCTTACTTCGCTTAGCATGATGCTCTCAAGTTCCATCCATGCTGTTGCATAGGGTATGAGCTCCTTCTTTCTTTCTGCTGCATAGAATTCCATTGTATAAATGTACCACAGTTTTTTGATCCATTCATTTACTGATGGGCATCTAGGTTGCTTCCAACACTTGGCTATTGTAAATTGTGCTGCTATAAACATAGGGATGCATAGTTTCTTTTGGATTGGTGTTTCAGGGTTCTTAGGATATAGTCCTAGCAGTGGAATTGCTGGGTCAAAAGGTATATCCATTTTTAGTTTTTTTAGAAAATTCCATACTGTTTTCCATAGTGGCTGTACCAGTCTGCACTCCCACCAGCAGTGCAGTAGTGTCCCCTTTTCTCCACAACCTCTCCAACACTTGCTGTTTGTTGCTTTGTTTATGAGGGCCATTCTGACTGGTGTCAAGTGGTATCTCATTGTGGTTTTAATTTGCATCTCTCTGATAGCTAGCGATATCGAGCATCTTTTCATGTGTCTCTGGATCCTCTGTATGTCCTCCTTGGAGAGGTGTCTGCCCAAGTCCTTTGCCCATTTTTTAATTGGGTTGCTTGTCTTCTTAGAGTGGAGTCATGTAAGTTCTTTGTATATTTTGGAGATTAAACCCTTATCTGAGATATCATTGGCAAATATGTTTTCCCACACAGTCGGTTCTCTTTTTATTTTAATACTGTTTTCTTTGGCCATGCAGAAGCTTTTTATTTTGATGAGATCCCATTTGTTTATTCTTTCCTTTATGTCCCTTGCTTTAGGAGACATATCAGTAAAAATGTTGCTGCGTGTAATATCTGATATTTTCCTGCCTATGTTCTCCTCTAGGACTTTAATGGTGTTACGGCTTATGTTTAAGTCTTTTATCCACCTTGAATTTATTTTTGTGTATGGTGTAAGTTGGTGCTCGAGTTTCATTTTCTTGCACGAAGCTGTCCAGTTCTCCCAACACCACTTGTTGAAGAGGCTGTTTTTACTCCATTTTATGTTGCTGCCTCCTTTGTCGAATATTAATTGACTATAGAGACTAGGGTTTATTTCTGGGCTCTCTGCTCTATTCCACTGGTCCACGTGCCTGTTTTTATGCCAGTACCAGGCTGTTTTGATTACAGTGGCCTTGTAATACATTTTGGTATCAGGTATTGTGATCCCTCCTACTTTGCTCTTCTTTCTCAAGATTGCTGCCGCTATTCTGGGTCGTTTATGGTTCCATATAAATTTTTGAAGAGTTTGTTCTATATCTGTGAAATATGCCATTGGTACTTTAATAGGTATTGCATTGAATCTGTAGATTGCTTTGGGAAGTATGGACATTTTGATGATGTTAATTCTTCCGATCCATGAACACGGTATGTGTTTCCATTTATTTGTGTCTTCCTTGATTTCCTTCTTCAGTGTTGTGTAGTTTTCTGCATACAGGTCTTTTTCCTCCTTGGTTAGGTTAATTCCTAGGTACTTTATTTTTCTTTTTGCTATATCAAATGGTATTTTTTTCTTGATTTCTGCTTCTGTTGTTTCATTGTTGGTATACAAAAATGCCTTTGATTTCTGGATATTGACTTTGTATCCGGCTGTTTGGCTAAATTCATTTATTAGGTCGAGCAGTTTTTTGGCCGAGACTATAGGATTTTCTATGTATACTAACATGTCATCTGCAAACAATGATAGTTTTGTTTCCTCCTTTCCAAGTTGGATGCCTTTTATTTCCTTTTCTTGTCTAATCGCTGTGGCTAATACTTCCAATACTATGTTGAATAGAAGTGGAGAGAGTGGACAGCCTTGTCTTGTTCCTGATTTTAGTGGAAAAGTATTTAGTCTTTGCCCGTTGAGTATGATGCTGGCTGTAGGTTTCTCATATATAGCCTTTATTATGTTGAGGAATGCTCCCTCTATTCCCACTTTGCTGAGTGTTTTTATCATAAATGGGTGCTGTACCTTATCAAATGCTTTTTCCGCATCTATTGATATGATCATGTGATGTTTGTCTTTGCTTTTGTTTATGTGATGAATTACATTTACTGATTTGCGAACGTTGAACCATCCTTGCATCCCTGGGATGAATCCTGCGGGGGGCTTCGCCCGTAGAACCCCCCGTTCGTCACGGATGTAAATAAAAACTACCAAGACATCTTGTGCTTGGGGAAGAAAGGGGTCAAACTCTCAGAGGAGAATGACCCAGAGCCCCTTCCTCACTAGGCTTTTATTGGGTTCCAATACACCGGAATACAAGTTTAACATGTCAAAGAAATCTGAGGGCTTAATCGGAGCCAGTGTTTGTGAGGAAGGGGGGTTGTCAGACTTTGGGAGACATGCTCATTTCCTCCTGGGACACTTGTCACCTCAGGAAGAGCACTCTTAGCAAAGCAGGTTTCACAGGAGTTTAGAAATTCTTTCTTATGCCAATCACCCAAGGAGCCGTTCTGGCCAGGACAGGGCTGCACCTCTCACCCCCACAGTTTCAGGCTTTAAGCCGATTAGGAAGCAGGAGACATCTCCCAGGTGGAAATGAGGACTCGGGGTATGTCAGAATAGCCGGGGGGCGAGGGTCCATCACATCCTCCTTGTTGCAACCCCCCGAGTCCTTCCATGAGGCCTTCCAAGTGGTCGCCTCTGGCTTAGGTTGCCCCTCCCATGAGGGGTCTTACCCGTCATTGACTGCCAACCAAGCTATAGGGCCAGAGATGGGTAAGGCAGAAGCAGTGTTCCTGCCAGGGAGATAAGCTTTGTCTCCTTAATAGGTCACATCCTTGTGACAGAACAGACCCAGATGAAGTGGGTCCCTTGGGCTCTTACACAGCCCACCATGGGGTGAGGGTTACAACTCCTGAAACCAGGCTGAACGGTCCACAACAGAATCCCACTTGGTCGTGGTGTATGATCTTTTTAATCTGTTGTTGGATGCGGTTTGCCAATATTTTGTTGAGGATTTTAGCATCTATGTTCATCAGCGGTATTGGCCGGAAGTTCTCCTTCTTTGTTGTGTCTTTATCTGGTTTTGGGATTAGGATGATGCTGGCTTCATAAAAAGAGTTTGGGAGTCTTCCATCTTTTTGGATTTTTTGGAATAGTCTATGGAGAATAGGGGTTAGCTCTTCCTTAAATGTTTTGTAGAATTCTCCTGTGAAGCCATCGGGTCCATGACTTTTGTCGGTTGGGAGTGTTTCGATTACTGTTTCAATTTCACCAGCTTTTTTTGGTCTGTTCAGGCTTTCTGTTTCTTCTTCTTTGAGTTTTGGAAGGTTATAGTTTTCTAGAAACCTGTCCATTTCACCTAGGTTTTCAAATTTCTTGGCATACAGTTCTTCATAGTAATTTCTTACAATCCTTTGTATTTCTGCGGTGTCGGTTGTAATATCTCCTCTTTCATTTCTGATTGTGTTTATTTGAGTCCTCTCTCTTTTTTTCTTGATGAGCCTGCTTAAAGGTTTGTCGATTTTGTTGATCTTTTCAAAGAACCAACTCCTGGATTCATTGATCTTTAGGATTGTGCTTTTAGTCTCTATGTCATTTAATTCTGCTCTTATCTTGGTTATTTCTTTCCTTCTACTTGCTCTGGGCTGTCTTTGTTGTTGTTCCTCGAGTTCTTGTAGGCGAAGGGTTAGGTTGTTTGTTTGAGATGTTTTTGTCTTTTTTAGGTAGGCCTGTATCGCTATAAGCTTCCCTCTGAGGACTGCCTTCATTGTGTCCCATAAGTTTTGGGTCGATGTGAGTTCATTATCGTTTGTTTCCAGAAACTTTTTGATTTCCTCCCTAATTTTATTCTTGACCCATTCATTGTTTAATAGCATGCTATTCAATCTCCATGATTTTGAGGGTTTTGGGTTATTCTCCTTGGGGTTGGTTTCTAGTTTCAGTCCCTTGTGGTCCGAGAAAATGCTTGGTATGATTTCAATTTTCTTGAATTTGTTGAGGCTTGATTTGTGTCCTATCATGTGGTCTATCTTTGAAAATGTTCCATGTGCATTTGAAAAGAAAGTGTATTTAGCTTCTTTGGGATGAAGGGCTCCATATGTATATCAGTTAAGTCCATTTCCTCTAGAGTGTTGTTCAATGCCACAATATCTTTGTTGATATTTTGTTTGGAAGATCTGTCCATTTTTGACAGTGGGTTGTTAAAATCACCTACTATAATTGTGTTGCTGTCTATATCTTTCTTGAAGTCCTCTAAAATTTTCTTGATGTATTTAGGTGCTCCTCTGTTGGGTGCATATATATTTACAATATTTATGTCTTCTTGGTGGATTCTTCCCTTGAGTATTATGAAGTGACCTTCTGGGTCTCTCTTTATGGCCCTTCTTGTGAAGTCTATTTTGTCTGATATGAGTATTGCTATCCCAGCTTTTTTTTCCTGACCATTTGCTTGAAAAATTTGTTTCCAGCCCTTCACTTTGAGCCTGTGTATGTCTTTTGTCCTGAGGTGGGTTTCTTGTAGGCAGCATATGTGTGGGTCATGCTTTCTTATCCATTCAGCTATTCTATGTCTTTTGATTGGAGCATTTAATCCATTTACATTTAAGGTTACTATTGATAGGTACTTATTCATTGCCATTTTCGTACCTGTGTTCCTCTCTCTCTGTCTTTTCCTTTCTTCCCTTAAAGCAGTCCCTTTAGTATCTCTTGCAGCATTGGTTTGGTCGAGGTGTATTCTTTTAGACTTCTTTTGTTTGGGAAGCTCCTTATTTGGCCTTCTATCTTGATTGAAAGCCTTGCTGGGTAAAGTAGTCTGGGTTGCAGGCCTTTGATTCTCATTGCTTGGAATATTTCTTGCCATTCTCTTCTGGCTTGGACCGTTTCCATTGAGAAGTCAGATGCTAACCTAATTGGGGCTCCCTTGTATTTTACTTCCTTTTTCTCCCTTGCTGCTTTTAAGATTCTCTCTTTGTCTTGGAATTTTGCCATTTTAATTATGATGTGTCTTGAAGTGGGCCTCTTTGGGTTCCTTTTGATTGGGACTCTCTGTGTTTCCTGGATTTGTGTGGTTTTTTCTCTCACCAAATGAGGGAAGTTTTCCATCATTACTTTTTCAAACAGGTTTTCTATCCCTTGTTCTTGTTCTTCTCCTTCTGGTATCCCTATTATACGAATATTATTCCGTTTCATGTTGTCTTGCACTTCTCTTAAACCCTCTTCATTCTTTCTAAGCCTCTTTTCCTTATCTTGCTCATTCTGAGTGTTTGTTTCTATTTTGTCCTCCAACTCGCTGATCCGATCTTCTGCTTCATCGATTCTGCTTTTCATTCCTTCTACTGTGTTCTTCAGTTCAGAGATTGTGTTCTTCATTTCCTCTTGGCCCTTGTTGATAGTTTCTGTTTCCTTTTTCATGTTGATATGGTTTGCCGTGAGTTCATCATAACTTCCCTGTAGTTTATGGTAGCTCACTGAGAGCTCATTGAGCTTTCTGACAACCATTGCTTTGAACTCAATATCTGATAGTTGAGTTGCCTCTTTTTCATTTAGCATTCTTTCTTGAGCTTCCTCCTTTTCTTTCATTGGGGGATTGTTCTTTTGTCTTCCCATTGTTTGTAAGACTCTTGTTGTTAGCCTCAGCTTCTTAAATTGATCTGTTCTGGCTCCCTGGGTTTGTGGTATGACCTTCTGTGGTAGAATATCTGTGAGATTCAGTGGTGGATTCTCCTTCAGATATCCTGTTGTTCACAGCTTTCACTGTCTCATCAGCTGGAATACCCTCTTTTGGGGGCCAACTCTGTTTTTTTATTTTGTTTTTGTTTCCCCCCCCCACAGTTTCAGGCTTGCTTGTTTGTTTGTTTTGTCTCACTCGTGGGTATTTACAAAAAGAAGAGGGGGGGGAATGAAAAAAAGAAGAAAGAGGAAACAAGAGGAAGGTAGAAGAGATAAAATTGAAAAGAAAGGAAGAGGGGATAAGAGAAGAAGGAATTCAAAGGAGGGAAAAGGAGTTGGGGAGTAAAGAAGAAGATATAAACAATGAAGAAGGAGTAGTTAAAAACTCATATTGATAGACAGGCTTACAAACAAAAAGACACTAACAAACTGGCAAAACAAAAAAGAGACACGCACACGGACACCCCCACACAAATATAAGCAGCCGGGGGGGGGAGGGGAGGAACAAGCAAAGCTCAACAAAATATTTTAAAATATATATATATATATTAAAAAAATAAAATTAAAAAAATGAAAAAACAAAACAAAACAAAAAAAAAAAAAAAATCACCCTCTTGTTGTTTTCAAACTTGCCAGCCGGTTTTTCAGGTCTTGCTGGCTGCAATGGCCGAGGGGTGATCTTATTGCTTTTCTCTGTGTTCAGAACTCAGTCCTCATTGTGCTATGTATCCCAGGGTTAGTGGGCGCCTCTCCCCACAGGGTTTCCAGCGTGTGATCTGAGCCTCCTTGTGTGTGCGCACTTCTCCGAGTTTATGAGTGTGTGCTAGTTTCTCCAGACGTGCACAGCCACCTGCCTTTGTCCCTGGGAGGCTTTCAGTGTTCGGGCATAGCTGCCTTCATTTGCTTCTGAGAGGGGCCTGCGTTCCAGCTGCTATCCGGCGCCTGTACCTTGGGCCTTAGCTGTCCGCGTTTGAGCACCCGCCCGTGAACTGGCACCTCTGGCTCCACAGCTGTCTCCAGTGGTCTGCGCCTATGTTTTCACGAGTGTCCACTAGCCCGCGACCGTGTGCGGTCCCCTGAGGGTGTCTATTTTCATGCAGTTGTCTTCACTTCGTCCGCGCCTCTGTCTCTGTTGGGGGGCCTGTGCTTTCGTAGTCGCCCGGCGACCACAAAAACTCGGTTCAAAGTCGCGCAGTGACCTGGTGCGGGGCACCCACTTTCGCTCCCTCGCGGGGCACCCACTTTTGCTTGGGCGCAGTCGCGCGGTGGCCCCTGAGATCTCCCAGCCGGTTCAGCAGCTGACCCAGCTCCCTCCCCAGGGCCCTGGGGCAGGCTTGGCGGAGCGCCAGGCCGGGGCCTCAGCCGCCCCGCTCTCCGCGCTGGAACCCTGGGCTCTTATTGTTCTGAAGAGCTCTCCTTACCGCTTGTTTTTCAGTGTCCGCTACAATTTCCGACCTCTTATTCTCCAATATGCTGTGTTACTGTTCCTTGTCTGTTCTGGTCTTTCAAAGCTTGGTCTGGTTTTTCTCCCGTGTGTAGAGGGGGAATAGGGTCTGCTCCCTCCTACCACACCGCCATCTTCTCCTAGAAGAAGGAAAAGTATATTAATTGTTTCATCTCAGTAAAATTCCCAGTTTATGTAGGCAAGTTTGAAATGTGCAATTAAGATTTATTAAGTAATTTAGAAGGTTCTGTAGCAGAGTGAACAGCTTTACAAATGGCTAAGATTTTTTAGTTTTATATTTTATTGAAATAATTGTGATTAGAGAAGATGGTGGTGAGGTAGGTGGGAGTGAAGCCCAGTTCTCGCTGTGCCCAGCTGAAACACCTAGGCAATTTTCTGAGGAACAGTGAACAGCCAACAGAATCCCAGCTTATGTGAAGTTTGGAGGCAAAAAATTGCAGAGGACATTGAAAAACAGACAGTGAGGAGATTGCACTGGGAAGGTAAGGTCCCTGGGATCTGCATGGGGACCAAGGCTGCTGAGGCCCCTGGCCAGGCACCTGCCGCAGGATATGGGGAGGAGCGTTAGAGCACCAGCTCCTTCCCCTACCAGAGCAGGGAGAACAGCCTGGCATGAGGAGGGACCTGGATGCTGGACGTCACTGGGGGAATAGAGATGAAGCGGGAGACACACAGAGGTGGTACACATCTGCTGGGGCTGTGGACGCTGGCAACAGAGAAATTGAGGTGCTTGGTGACACTGGGAGAAGGGAGGAGATGGGCTGTATGGGACCCTAACTCCAATAGTCTCTGGAGTAGCTGGAAATTTGGGCTGTGTGAAAAGCCAGGCACTTGTTAAGAATGGTGGGCAGCTGCTTTGTAAGGAACTCTCAGCAGCAGCTGGCACGCACTGAGGGAGACTCTGTAGGTGAACAGAAACATGCATGCTGGCTTGCCTCAGGCTCCGTGTGCTAGAGATTGACTCATGATGGGTGCCTGGAGAATGAGTGGCTGATTTGAGCCTGGCAGCTCATGGAGAACCTGGGCCAGCAGAGGCCAGGAAATTGTGACCCAGACCTTGTCCCCATCCTCTCAAAACCATAGGAAGGGAGAAAAGCAAAGCCCAGCCTGCCTCTTCCTGTGGCATCTAGGAAGACCAGAAGAACTCACTTTAAACTTGTTCAAAGTCTCCAGGAGACTTTTTTTTCTTCTTGGATCCTCTTTTTTTCCCCCCTCCAAGTGAGACAATAAGACATGGAGTTACGAAGGGTGCAGAGACAGATTCAAAGGGAGAGCACAAGGCTAACCCCAACTACTGAGAAACTGAGACAAATGACACTTTGCTAAACCACAGAGCTGACATTTTATTGTTTACATGTATTATTATCTCTTCATTATTATTTTTTTTTACTTTTTTAAAGATTTCATTTACTTATTTTTTTTAAATCAGTATTTTTTAATTGTTGATATTGTACAGTTTTCTGTCTTTTACCCCGCCCCAGCCCACCACCCCAGCCCTCCCCATCTTCCTCCCATTTCCACCCCCCATAGTTTTTGTCCATGAGTCCTTTATACTTGTTGCTCCAAACCGTTCCCCTTTTCCCCTGAAATTCCCTCCCCTCCCACTCTGGACACTGTCAGACTGAAGTGAAAGGAAAAAAATTAAAATACAATAAAGAGAGAATAAAGAAAACCAGTCAAACAACACAATTAAACAGACAAATAAAATGAGGAATACTAAACATAAGAGAAATAAAAAATACTAATAAAATAAAAGTGATAAAAATAATGAAGAGATTGCTTCCAACAATAGCCAAGTGCTGCAATCTCTTCATTATTTTTATTTTTATCACTTTTATTTTATTAGTATTTTTTATTTCTCTTATGTTTAGTATTCCTCATTTTATTTCTCTGTTTATTTGTGTTGTTTGACTGGTTTTCTTTATTCTCTCTTTATTGTATTTTAATTTTTTTCCTTTTACTTCACTCATGTTCCCGTAACTCACTACTCTTGATTATGTACTTTCTATTTTTGTTATCCAAATCATATATTTCTTGTCACATTATTGTTGTTCCACTACTACTGTAAATAATTCTTGTTCCATACAATTGTATATACTACACAGTGGTCCTCCATGATCTTAGCACACTTCACTTCAATCCTGAGCATTATTATTATTGTGGTTAACTCTGTTCTTTCTCACACTACGCCTACTTTCTATCCTTTACTCTCACTATATCTCATCATCTAACCTTGCACAAGCTCTCAGCTCACAATCCTTCTTCCCCTCTACCAAGGACCTTATCTCTTTCACCTTTCATAAAAAGTGGCTAGTTGGGTGAAATATCACAATTAACACCATACTCATCCAAAGAATCTATCTCTTCTCTACTTGCTGGTACATTAAATCCCATAAAATACTCTCCCACTGTCTTAATCCATTTTCCCTACCCCCTGCTACTGATCACATACAAGAATAGGTGGGAGCTGCAAACATCAGTATACCTGCTGGAGGAGAAAAACCACCCACAAAGGAACCACCAAAAAGTAAAAACCCAAGTACAAAAAGAGAGCCCACACAAAAGAAGAAAGGGCAAACCTAGAGCATCCAGACAAGGAGATAAAAGAGACCACACCACTGAACCTCACAGAATTCCTACCATTGAAGTTCACCCTACAAAGGCAGCTAGCAAAGTGAAACATCAGGCGGCACAGAAATAAACAAAAAGATTCATCTAAAATGGGGAGGCAAAAAAAGAACATGCAATCAAAAGGAATGGAAGACTCCCCACTAAAAGAACTAAACGAATTGGAGGTAAAAAACTATCAGATACAGAATTCAAAATAATGGTTATAAAGGTGCTCAAGGAACTCACAGACAGCTACCAGGAACTGAGTGAGAACTACATCAGCATGAAAAAGGAAATAGAAACTATAAATAAAAACTAGGAAGAATGAACAATAAAATCTTAGAAATAAAAAACACATTGGAAGGAAGTACAAGGAGGATGGACGAAGCAGAAGATTGAATCAATGAGCTGGAGGACAAGGTAGAAATATCACCCAGAAGGAGGAAGAAAAGGAAAAGAGGCTCAGAAAGAACAAAGAGGTGGTAAGGGAGCTGCAACACAACATGAAATATAATGATATCCATATAATAGAGATACCAGAAGGAGGAGAAGAAGAGCAAGGGGTAGAAAACCTGTTTGAAAAACTAATGATGGAAAACTTACCAAATATTATGAGAGAAAAGTCACACAAATCCAGGAAACAGAGTTTCAATCTAGAGGAACCCAAACAGGCCCACTTCAAGACACATCATACTTAAAATGGCAAAATTCCAAAACGAAGAGAGAAGCTTAAAGGCAGCAAGGGAGAAAAAGGAAGTAATATACAAGGGAGCCCCGATAGGCTGGAAGCTGACTTCTCAATGGAAATGTTCTCAGCCAGAAGAGAATAGGAAGAAATATTCCAAGTAATGAAAACTAGAGGTCTGCAGCCAAGACTCCTTTACCCAGCAAGGCTCTCAATTAAGATAGAAGGCCAAATAATGAGCATCCCATACAAAAGAAGTCTAAAAGAAGACATCTCCACCAAACCAGCTCTGCAAGAGATCATAAAGGGACCACTTTAGGAAAAGGAAGAAAAAGAGTCAGATAGAGAGGAACACAGGCACAAGAAAATGGCAATGAATAAGTACCTATCAGTAATAACCTTAAATGTGAATGGATTAAAGGCTCCAATCAAAAGACATAGAAGAGCTCAATGGATAAGAAAGCATGACCCACACATATGCTGCCTACAAGATACCCACCTCAGGATAAAAGACCTACACAGACTGAAAGCAAAGGGGTAGAAACAAATTTTCCAAGCAAATGGACAGGAAAAAAAAGCCGGGGCAGCAATACTCATATCAGACAAATTAGACTTCAAAAAAAGGGCCGTAAAGAGAGACCCAGAAGGTCACTTCATAATACTCAAGGGAAGAATTCACCAAGAAGTCATAAACATTGTAAATATATATGCACCCAACATAGGAGCATGCAAATACATAAAGAAAATGTTGGAGGACTTCAACAAAGATGTTGACAGCAAGACAATTATAGTAGGGGATTTCACCACCCCGCTGTCAAAAATGGATAGATCTCCCAAATAAAATAACAAATTTATTGCATCATGGAATGATACCATAGATCAAATGGACTTCATTGATATATACAGAGCCTTTCATCCCAAAGAAACAAAATACACTATTTTCAAATATACATGGAACATTCTCAAAGATAGACCACATGATAGGACAGAAAACAAGCCTCAACAAATTCAAGAAAATTGAAATTATATCAAGCATTTTCTCTGACCACAAGAGACTGAAACTGGAAACCAACCTCAAGGAAAAAATTCAAAAGCACGGAAATTCATGGAGATTGAATAACATGCTATTAAACAATGAATGAATCAAAAATGAGAGCAAGGAAGAAATCAAAAAGTTTCTGGAAACCAATGAAAATGAATTCACAATAATCCAAAAATTATGGGACACAGTGAAGGCAGTCCTAAGAGGGAAGATCATAGTGATACAGGCCTACCTAAAAAAGATGGAAACATTTCAAATAACCTAACCGTACACCTACAAGAACTTGACGAACAACAACAGAGACAGCCCAGAACAAGTAGAAGGAAGGAAATAACCAAGATCAGAGCAGAATGAAATGACGTAGTGACTAAAAGCACAATTCTAAGGATCAGTAAATCCAGGAGCTGGTTCTTTGAAAGGATAAACAAAATGGAGAAGCCTTTAAGCAGGTTCATCAAGAAAAAAAGAGAGAGGACCCAAATAAACAGTCAGAAATGAAAGAGGAGAGATTACAACTGATACAACAGAAATACAAAGGATTGTAAGAAATTTACTGTGAAGGACTGTATGCCAAGAAATTTGAAAACCTAGGTGAAATGGACAGGTTTCTAGAAAAATATAATCTTCCAAAAGTGAATGAAAAAGAAGCAGAAGTCCTGAACAGACCAATAACAGCAGATGAAATTGAAGCAGTGATCAAAAAACTACTGACACACAAAAGCCCTGGACTGGGAGGTTTCACAGGAGGATTCTACAAAGTATTTAAGGTAGAACTAACCCGTATCCTTCACAGATTATTTGAAAAAATCCAAGAAATGGAAGACTCCCAAACTGTTTTTATGAAGCCAGCAGCCAGCATCATCTTAATCCCAAAGCCAGATAAAGACACAAGAAAGAAAGAAAACTTTAGGCCAATATCACTGATGAATATAGACGCTAAAATTCTCAACAAAAAGATCATACACTGTGACCAAGTGGGATTCATCCCAGGGATGCAAGAATGGTACAATATTCACAAGTCAATAGATGTAATACATCACGTAAACAAACGCAAAGAGAAAAATCACATGATCATATCAATAGATGTGGAAGAAGCATTTGATAAGGTACAACACCCATTTATGATGAAAACACTCAGCAAAGTGGGAATAGAGGGAGCATTCCTCAACATAATAAAGGCCATGTAAGAGAGATCTACAGCCAAGATCATACTCAATGGGCATAAAAGATAGTGCTTCATTGTTTAACAGAACTGAAAATTGAATTATTTGCAGTGATTAGTCTAGGAAAAAATTCACTTGGACACATGGTTTTCTTTATTTTTTTTTAAATTTAATATGTATCAATTATAGTTGACATTCAGTATTATTTTATTTTATGTCCAACACATGAATTTTTTTATTGTTCATCATTTCATATGAAGGATCCTTACAGCAAGTGGGTGATAGGAAGGGCAAAGAAGGAGAAAAGATCCTTAAGTAAAGATGTAATAATGTGCAGTTAGTACGGGGGAAAAATGAAATGACATCTGGTGCTTCATCCTTTTTTAATTTGTGATGCTTAAATCTTTTCTAGACAAGAAAATATTTCAAGTTTTAACATATTTATAGTATATTCTTAATTTTTATTTCAGTATTCTATAACCATTTACTTCCAGAGGAACTCATCTGTTGTAAATAAATTAAAGCACTGATGTTTTTATGTATTATTTAGTTCCTTTGTAGGTGAGATAATGTAGAGAGAGGTCTATATGAAAAGGACTGATTTCACAAATAATCACTCATCCAATGTGTCACTTACATGTTCTCAAAATTCTTTATGTGAATTAAGATATGTGAGTGGCAGACCTTGCACTGCAGAAATATGCCAATTTTGTAATAACCTAAAATTAAACTTTTCATGGTCTCATTCTCTTCAGTCCCCATGATTGAATTTTGTGTCTTTAAGAACGGATATTTACACCGTATGATCTTACCTTTTATTGGAACCTAATTAACAAAAGAAAAAGCAAGCAAAATATAAATGGAGATGTTGAAATAAAGAACAAACTAACAGTAACTGGGGGGAGAGTGGGAGGGGTATAACAAGGGAGAGCAGGGAAGGGTTTTCAGGAACAACTATTAAGGACACATGGACAAAACCAAGGGGGAGTGTGGAAGCAAGGCAGGGAGGAGGGTTTGGCTGGGGTGGGGTGGGGTGTGGTAGGGAGTAAACGCATACAACTGTAATTGAACAAGAATAAAATAATTAAAAATAAAAAAGAATAAAAATAACAAGATATTAATTTTTTTTTAAAAGAATGGGTATTTACTTAGAGGTACATTTGATGTGTTCTGGCTCTAAGTTAGAGCAAGGTACTTAAAAACTCAGTTATGAATATTGAGAAATACAATAAAGGTAGGAGGAATTTTATCTGATATTAAGGTCTACTATAAAGCTACAGTTAGTTAACATAGCTGTGTTAATTATAGAAGGAAGGATAGACACAGTGGTCAGTGAAACAGAAGAAACAATCATGAAATGGACCTACGTGCATATACCTAGCTAATTTGTAACAGAGGAGGAAAAGCAATTTGATAAGGGAAGGATAGTTATTTCAACAAGTAATTGCTAGAGCAATTGGACATACATAGAGAAAAAAATTAATCTTATTGACTGTGGGAGCTGGGGGTGGGTAGGGTAAGGGGGAGCAGTGGAGAAAAGGGACGGGCCATCAAGGAACATGTATGGGGGACACATGGACAAAACCAAGGAGGGGTGGGATCAAAGGTGGGAGGTGGCATGGGTTTGGTGGGGGGGTTGGTGAGGGGAAAGTGGAGGCAACTGTACTTGAACAACAATAAAAAAATAAAATGGGTAAAAGACATGAACATACATTTCAAGTAAAATAATGTGCAGATGACAATTAAGCACATGAAATGATGTTCAAAATCATGACCCATTGAGAAATGCAAATTAAGATCACAATGAAAATATCACTATATACCAGTAAGAATGATTAAAATAAAAAAATAGTAACAACATCAAATGTTGATGAGGATGTAGAGAATCTGAATCATTCATACGTTATTTCTCCTTTGTAGTGCATGCTATTTCATAGTTGTTTTTATTACCCTAATGGTTCATGATGTTGTACATCTTTTCGTAACTTGTTTTGTGAGGCATTTGTTAAAGACCTTTTTTAATTTTTAAATTAGGCCATTTATTTACTTTGTGATAATATTTAAGATTATTTTAATATAGTACTTGGGACCCAAGTCCTTTCCTTACTATGTGATTTACAATATTTTTTCCCAGTATGTAGGTTTTCTTTTTATTCACTTAACAGTGTTTTTCCCAGTTCAAAAATTTTTAAATTTATAAAATCCAAATAATTCTTTTTATCTTCTATGGAATGTGTTTTTTTCCTGCCTCTAAGGATTATTTTTTGCATTAGGCAAATTTTATTGTCTAAGTTTTTTTGCCTAAGATTTTCTTCTATACTCTCTTATAAAAACCTTATAGTTTTAAAGTTTACATTTAATTGTATCTTCCATTTTGTGTTAAATTTTGTATAAGATGTAGTATATCATTTAAGATTCTTGTTTTTGTATATAGAGTTCCAAATTTCTCCATTGAATTGCTTTTGTATTTTTGTTAAAGATCACTTGATCGTATTTGCATGCTTTTATTTCCTGACTATTCTTTTAGGTTGATCTGTGTGTATTTCTCTTCATTAATACCATTCTGTGGCTTTGTTGTTAAGTCTTAAAATCCTTTAGTGGGTTTCTTACTACTTCATTGTAATTTTATGTTTTCCCATATAAATTTTAATACCCGTCTTTCTATTTCTACAAAAATTACTACTAAGATTTTGGTTGGTATTACACCAAATGTATGTATCATTTTGGGCAAAGTTGACATATTTACTATGTTGTATTTTCCAATCCACAAACACCATTTATTTATATTGTCTTGAAATTCTTTTATGAGCATTTTATTGTATAAATGCTTAAAAACATAAAACTTTTCACTTTTTTTAGATTTACATCAAAGTATTTTATTTGTTGGGGTTGCTGCTGTAAATGATTTTTTTTAGTTTCAGTTTTAAATTGCGCATTCCTATTATATAAGAATAAAATTGAATGTTCCATTTATTTACATGAATTTTAAATTGAGTTTTGCATGTTGTTCTTTCATGCTACAGCCTTGATGAACTCATTTATTATTTCTAAGAGATGTTTTGTAGATTCCCTGGGATTTTTTACGTGTAAAATCATATAATCTGTGAATTAAGACCTTTTTATTTCTTTTTTCCAATATGTATGATTTGTATTTCTTTTTCTTATCTAACTACTGTTAAAGAAGAAAAATTCAATCTAGTACTAATATGAAACAACAACGGATTGGCAGAAAGTTGTACAACTTTGGTATACATTTGGTAAATATAATAGTTGTACATTGGTCTACCGGTAACAAAGATCTAATTGGCCGGCTTGCTTGATTCATGAATCATGAAGCATTCCATCTAGCATGGTTAGAGGTGCTCTGAGAAGCTGTACACACAATATAGAAGGCTTTTATAGGCAGATAATGGGTGGGACAAGCAAGTTATTAGCAAAATAAAGAAAAAATATTGTTTTAGACAAGGTCACCTTCCTTTAAGGAAGGCAGGTGTCTGATCAGGCAGACTGCCCCAACTTTTTTCAGGGTGGGGGGAATGGAGAGGGCCCATGAGACATATTACTTCATTGGTAGTTACTATAAATTCCAGACTTACTAATTTAGATTACATTTCTGAAGAAGGTTGAAGGTGCAATTAAGTTAGATATTATGTTTATGTTTGGTATTTTGAGTCCCACAAGGGACTCCATTTGGGGCCTGTGGTTTTCTCTTTAATGATTCTTCCATTTTGATCACACTCTCAGCTTGACTGAGAGGTATGATAAAAATTTAAGGCATTAGCACCACTGTCAGCTACCACTCTGTAGTTCTCACAGCTTTTATTGGCCCTCTTTATGGAATTCACAGGTCAGAGTGCTCTTGCTTGATCCCTGTGATACTCTCAGATCACAGCTTTAGTTTCACAATCTTTTTTCCCACACTGTACAACCCCCTTCAGTGCTCACAGCTCACAGATAAGGAGGCTGGGCAATGGTTTGAGGTTGCAATTTACTCTGGCATGGGTACACGAAGAGGTGTTTTGCAATCTTTAACTTAGTCATTCTATTCATTCCCCTTTTGACATTCCAATGTTAAGAGATCATTTGCTTGGTGGTTAGTGCTATGAACACACATGTAAAGCTTTTGAAAATACAATACACCAGGGAGGTTATTTATAATTATAAACAGGGTAGTTACCAATGTTTGGAGTACATTTCTGGAGCATAGTCCGCAGGACCCAAATCATTCAAAGAAAGACCCTGTTGAAGGAGTCACCATTTTATTTTTTAAGATTTTATTTATTTACTTTCAGAGAGAGGGGAAAGGAGGGAGAAAGTGGGGGAGAGAAACATCAGTGTGTGAGAGATATTAGTTGCCTCTCACAAGACCCCCAACCAGGGACCTAGCCTGCAACCCAGGCATGTGCCCTTACTAGGAATTGAACTGGCAACCTCACAGGCTGGCTCTCAATCCACTGAGCCACACCAAACTGGGCAGGAGTCACCATTTTAAAACAAGTGGCTTGCAAATGATGGTATGTAATTGAGTTTCAACTTCCTCAGAAGTATTAATCCAGGTACAGCAGGTGGTGTTGACCAAAGCACAGACACTTCTTTTACTTATCTAAAAGAAAATCAAGGACTATCCTATGGTCAAAAACAACTTTGGCCAGAGAATCTAAGGACTGTTTTTGAGCAGCTATTGGATTAACAGGATTTTTAAATATTTTCAAGAGCTTATGAGAGGTTCCTGATTACAGCCTCATTTGTATTTACTTCTAACCAGGAAAGTATTTACGTGCCAAAGGAAGCAAATTCTAAATCATGAGAAACCTAGTACTTCCTAACTAGAAAATGTAAATTCAGGGGAGTTGACCAATGAAGTATCTCAGTTTCTTTGTAAGCAATTAGTAGTATAGTTAGATAACTTAAGAGGCATTTCTTGGTTGTAGCCATTCATGTAGCCATTCATAGGTCCAAGGAGAGTAATAACCACCAAAGACAAAGATGAATTCTTTCAGGTATAAACTACTTGCACTAAGGTGGCACTATTAATGAACAGATGAGAGTTTTTTGATGATGAAAACTGAAAAGTGATGACAAAATCTGAAAGTTTATCTCCCTCAGCAATGACCTGGGAGTTGCAGATGATGGTTTTATCTTTCTAGGATAATACCAGTGAAAATGTACCAATACTAATTTTTTAAATTGATTCCAGAATTGGGGGAAGGGAGGGAGAAAGAGAGGGAGAGAAATATCAATATGAGAAACATTAATCAGTTGACTCTTGCATGCGCCACAACTGGGGACTGAACCCTCACATGTGTCTAGACTGGGACTCAGACCCTGGACCTTTCAGTTTGCAGGACAATACCCAAAGAATTGAGCTACACCAGCCATGGCTGTTCCCCATTTTTATTGGGGTCCCAGAGGACTTAAGAAACCCTTTTTTTTCATAATATCCCAGAATCATGGATGATTCCAAAGACATACCTGCTATCAATGTAAATAATTACAGTTTTTCCTTCTGATAAATGGCATGCTACTTTAAGGGAGTGAAGCTTTGTTAGACTGATTTAGCTTGTGAAAGGTTTTCTCTTTTGAGTACATCAGTCATATTTGTTATTAATAGCATAATGAGCTTGGAAATTCCCTATTCTGTTTCTGCAGTATGACCTATCAACAAGCAAGATTAGATCATGTTTTTTTTTACTTTTTATTTATTTTTATTTATTTTTCATGGTTTAACAATCTTTTTACTAATAAAACATCTTAGTGCAAAGTAGCAATTACAATTTTCAGAAAACATTTGACTTTAGTTTCTTGGAAGTGTTTTTATAGCTCCATAGTAATAAACATTTTTCTCTTCTTGAATTGAAACACTGAGCGGGTCCACTGACATTTTCTCTTTTGAAGTATTTCCTTTGGATAACATTCAAACAACAAAATCCTATTATACATCCTAATTTGGAAAACCCCTATTTTGACTGTATTTGACCAATGACTAACTTCAAATTTAGATTGAATGAGAAGCCCACTTCTGTCACCAACATATTTGTGAAAGTTATAATAATTTTAATATTTATATAGAATATAAATATTCAATATTATATTTATAATATAAACAAGCATAATATAACCAAAGACACTGAAATTGAGAACAGGCTGACGGTCACCAGAGGGGAGAGGGGAGGGAATTTCAGAGGAAAAGTAGAAGAGTTTAGAGCAACAAGTATAAAGGACACATGGACAAAAACTATGGGGGGTGGAAATGGGAGGGAGATGGGGAGGGCTGGGGCAGGTGGACTGGGGTGGAAAAAAAATAGTACCGTATTGTATATTTGAAAACTACTAAGAGAGAAGATCTTAATAGTTCTCATTAAAAGAAAGAAAAGTTGTAAAAATAATAATTTATTTGAATGATGAATAAAAGATCAGCATTATTTTAAAGGGTGTCTTGTAAATCAGGATGTAGTATCATATAATGGGACTTTATAACCTCAGTCATGCTGCTGGCCTTTGTAAGGTACAGATAGTAATGTAGGAAGATTAAGGATGTTACAGAGTTTAAGAAGGATCTTACATAAATGTTGTGCCAATTCAGAGTTAAGATGACTTTAGAGAGCATATGGAGTTTACAAATAAACATCATTTCCCAGAGTTAAATCCGCTGAGATTTCCACTAACTTTGCAGCTGCAGTTATGTCCTTAAAACAGCTGAGATAGGCACAATCAATTGAATTAAGTTGTATGCTGCAATAGACAAGAGCCATATATTTTTACCATGTTCTTCCATGAGATTTCCTAGTGCTTGATTATTTCCTTAATGCACGAATGAAGTAAAAGATTTTGAATAGATGGGTGGCCCTAAGAAGGGTGGTTCCTGCAGTGATTATTTAAGTCTTGTAACAACCTGCTCATTTTTTATCTTCCTAAGGATGTGGTTTAGGGACAGCAATTGTAGTAGTAATTTTATAGAGTAGGGAGGTTAATAGAGGAAAATTAGAAACCCATAGTCTGTGATAAGCATCCAAGCCTAGAAATCTATAAAGCTGTCACTTAGTTGTGGGTCTGTGAAATTTCTCGATTAGCTTAAATCTTTTAAGAGACAGTTTAGATCATGTCCCAGGTAATGAAGACTATCCAAAGATAATTGTTAATTTTTCCTTAGAGAATTTGTGTCTTTCTTCAGCTGTCTGTTGCAGCCAATAAATGGAACCTTTTATGAATTCCTCTGTGGTAACTAAGCAGCACAGCAAGAGGTCATCTACATATTGTAAAAGGGCCAGTTTCTCCTGGAACTGGAGGGTGCTTAAATCTTGGTGAAGTACGTGGGTGGGAGAAATACAAAGGGTCCTCAGTGAACCCTTGAGGCCTAACTGTCCAGATGTATTGTTGATTGTTAATATAGCCAACGATAGGAGTAACGACTTTCTAGTTCTGTACAAGCTAAAAACACTGTTTAATGTTGAGTTTTAGCTATTCTTTATATATTGTGGATATCAGTCTTTTATCACATATATTTTTGTAAACTTTTCTACCAGTCTGTGGCTTGCATATTCACTTATAGTTGTAGTGGTTAGACAATGGTCTTTATGATTATCTGAATTTTTAAAATTTTGATGAAATCTAATTTATTTTTCTTTTATTGTTTGTACTTTCCGTATCTTATTTAACAAATTGTTTACTATAAGGTCACAAAGATATTTCCAGTTTTTTTCTAGGAGCTATAAAATATTATCTTATATTTAAGGCATTATTGATACTGAAATAATTTTTGAATTATGTGAGATAGAGACTGACATTTCTTTTTAAAAGTATGAATATCTCATTTTATTAAAATTTATTGGAGACGGGTAAAGACTAAAATCTTTTCCACTAAAATCAGGAACAAGACAAGGCTGTCCACTTTCACCACTTCTATTCAATATAGTGTTGGAAATATTAGCCACAGCGATTAGACAAGAAAAGGAAATAAAAGGCATCCAACTTGGAAAGGAGGAAACAAAACTATCATTGTTTGCAGATGGCATGTTAGTATACATAGAAAATCCTATAGTCTCGGCCAAAATACTGCTCGACCTAATAAATGAATTTGGCCAAACAGCCGGATACAAAGTCAATATCCAGAAATCAAAGGCATTTTTGTATACCAACAATGAAACAACAGAAGCAGAAATCGAGAAAAAAAATCCCCTTCGATATAGCAAAAAAAAAATAATAATAATAATAATAAAGTACCTAGGAATATACCTAACCAAGAAGGTAAAAGACCTGGATGCAGAAAACTACACAACACTGAAGAAAGAAATCAAGGAAGACACAAATAAATGGAAACACAAACCGTGCTCATGGATCGGAAGAATTAACATCATCAAAATGTCCATACTTCCCAAAGCAATCTACAGATTCAATGCAATACCTATTAAAGTACCAATGGCACATTTCACGGACATAGAACAAACTCTTCAAAAATTTATATGGAACAATAAACGACCCAGAATAGTGGCAGCAATCTTAAGAAAGAAGAGCAAAGCAGGAGGGATCACAATACCTGATACCAAAATGTATTACAAGGCCACTGTAATCAAAACAGCCTGGTACTGGCATAAAAACAGGCACGTGGACCAGTGGAATAGAATAGAGAGCCCAGAAATAAACCCTAGTCTCTACAGTCAAGTAATATTCGACAAAGGGGGCAGCAACATAAAATGGAGTAAAAACAGCCTCTTCAACAAGTGGTGTTGGGAGAACTGGACAGCTTCGTGCAAGAAAATGAAATTCGAGCACCAACTTACACCATACACAAAAATAAATTCAAGGTGGATAAAAGATATAAACATAAGCCGTAACACCATTAAAGTCCTAGAGGAAAACATAGGCAGGAAAATCTCAGATATTACACGCAGCAACATTTTTACTGATATGTCCCCTAAAGCAAGGGACATAAAGGAAAGAATAAACAAATGGGATCTCATCAAAATAAAAAGCTTCTGCATGGCCAAGGAAAACAATATTAAAATAAAAAGAGAACCAACTGTGTGGGAAAACATATTTGACAATGATACCTCAGATAAGAGTTTAATCTCCAAAATATACAAAGAACTTACACGACTCCACTCTAAGACAAGCAACCCAATTAAAAAATGGGCAGAGGACTTGGGCAGACACTTCTCCAAGGAGGACATACAGAGGATCCAGAGACACATGAAAAGATGCTCGATATCTCTAGCTATCAGAGAGATGCAAATTAAAACCACAATGAGATACCACTTGACACCAGTCAGAATGGCCCTCATAAACAAAGCAACAAACAGCAAGTGTTGGAGAGGTTGTGGAGAAAAGTGGACACTAGTGCACTACTGGTGGGAGTGCAGACTGGTATAACCACTATGGAAAACAGTATGGAATTTTCTAAAAACAGTAAAAATGGATATACCTTTTGACCCAGCAATTCCACTACTAGGACTATATCCTAAGAACCCTGAAACACCAATCCAAAAGAACCTATGCACCCCTATGTTTATAGCAGCACAATTTACAATATCCAAGTGTTGGAAGCAACCTAGATGCCCATCAGTAAATGAATGGATCAAAAAACTGTGGTACATTTACACAATGGAATTCTATGCAGCAGAAAGAAAGAAGGAGCTCCTACCTTTGCGACAGCATGGAAGGAATTGGAGAGTATCATGCTAAGCGAAGTAAGCCAGGCAGTGAAAGACAAATACCATATGATCTCACCTTTAACAGGAAGCTAATCAACAAAACAAACAAACAAGCATAATGTAACCAAGGACACGGAAATTGAGAATAGGCTAAAGGTCACCAGAGGGGAGAGGGGAGGGAATTTCAGGGGAAAAGGGGAAGGATTTACAGGAACAAGTATGGAGGACACATGGACAAAAACTATGGGGGGTTGGAGATGGGAGGGAGGAGGGGAGGGCTGGGGTGGTGAGTTTGGGTGAGAATAGAGGACAGAAAACTGTACAAGATCAACAATTTAAATAAAAATTAAAAAAAATTATTGGAGAGGATTTTTTTTTTCCAAATGAACTTTTCTGGTACCATTTCTGGAAAACATTTGACTTTATTTGTGTGTCTAATTTTGGACTCTCCATTTTGTTCCACTGATCTATTCATTCACTCTTATCACACTGTCTTTGTTGAATTATAGTGAGTAAGTCTTCAAATTAGGTAGACTTAAATCTTACAACTTTCTTCCTCTTTTGATTATTATTTTGTATAGGTTATATCCTTTGCATTTCTAAATAACTTTAGAATCAGTTTGTACATTTCTACAATTTTGGGGTAATTGATAGCAATATTTAGACTTTGATATATAAACTAGTATATATTTCCATTTACTCAAGAACCTTTTAATTTTTCTAATCAATATTTTATTACTTTTATTATATAGGGATTGGACTCTCATTAAGTAATTTATGACTTTAGATGTCATTGTAAATGGTATTTAATTTACATAGTATTTAATGGTATTTAATTTAATAAAAGCCATTTTATTTTTCCCTTTCCATTCATTTTACCTTTGCAATCATTTAAACATTGTGCCAATGCCTAGGCTTTTATTTGAAGGTGTTATGATTGTTAAATGTAGAAAATTCCAACTCATCTTTAAAACAACTATGAAATCAAAAGAAGTGATTTTTTAGTATCACAGTATAAAAAGTAATTATATAAAAGTCAAAATAATATTAAATCAATTAATTTTTACAAGATAAAAATTAAATACCATTTACAAAGACATCTAAAGTCATAAATTACTTAGTGAGAGTCCAATCCCTATATAATAAAAATAATAAAGTATTGATTAGAAAAATCAAAAGATTCTTAAGTAAATGGAAATATATACTAGTTTATGTATCAAAGTCTAAATTTATGCCAGTGCTTAGGCACAATAGCACAACGTTGAATAGAAATGATGAGAGGATATTTATGTCTGTCCCCAATTATAGGGAGAAACTTCTTCAATATTTCATTAACTAAGTATGTTAGATGTACTGTTTTCTTTACCTGCACATTATTATGTTGAGGAAGTTCCCTTCTATTTTTACTTTGGAGACAATTTTTATTATAAATAATGTTGAATTTTGTCCAATGACCATGTTATTTTACTCCATTAATCTGATAGTGAATAGGATTGTAGTTATTGATTTTTGATTGTTAAACTAATCTTGCATTTTGGAAGTTAAACACTATATGACCAAGATGTAATATTGTACACACACACTGCATTTGGTTTGGTAATATTTTATTAGATATTGTTAAATGTTTTATAGATTATGCTATTATGGTTGTCCTATAACCTCCCTTATTCCCCTCCACTCTGTGCACCCCCTCCCACCCACATTCCCCCACTTTATTTCGTGTCCATGGGTCATATATATAAGTTCTTTGGTTTCTACATTTCCTTTACTATTCTTACCCTCCCTCTGTCTATCTTCTACCTACTGTTTATGCTACTTATTCTCTATATCTTTTCCCCCTCACTCCTCTTCCCACTCCCAGCTGATAACCCTCCGTGTGATCTCCATTTCTGTGATTTTGTTTCTGTTTTAGATGTTTGCTGAGTTTTTTTTTTTTTTTTTTTTTTTTTTTTTTTTTTTTTTTTAGGTTCAGTTGGTAATAACTGTGAGTTTGTTATTTTACTGTTCATATTTTTTATCTTCTTTTTCTTAGATAAGTCCCTTTAACATTTCCTATAATAAGGGCTTGGTGATGATGAACTCTTTTAACTTGACCTTATCTGAGAAGTACTTTATCTGCCCTCCCATTCTAAATGATAGCTTTGTTGGATGGAGTAATCTTGGATGTGAGTCCTTGACTTTCATGACTTGGAATACTTTCCAGCCCCTTCTTGCCTGCAAAGTTTCTTTGGAGGAATCAGCTGACAGTCTTATGGGCACTCTATTGTACGTAACTGTCTCCTTTTTTCTTGCTACTTTTAAGATTCTATCTTTATCTTTAATCTTGGGTCATGTAATTATGATATGCCTTGGTGTGTTCCTCCTTGGGTCCAACTTCTTTGGAACTCTGAGCTTCCTGGACTTCCTGGAAGTATAGTTCCTTTGCCCGATTGGGGAAGTTCTCCTTCATTATTTGTTCAAATAAGTTTTCAATTTCTTGATCTTCCTCTTCTCCTTCTGGCACCCCCCTATGATTCAGATGTTGGGGCATTTAAAGATGTCCTGGAGGTTCCTAACCCTCTCCTCATTTTTTTCAATTCTTATTTCTTCATTCTGTTCTTGTTGAATATTTCTTTCTTCCTTCTGGTCCAGACAATTGATTCGAGTCCCAGTTTCCTTCCCATCCCTGTTGGTTCCCTGTACATTTTCCTTTATTTCACTTAGCATAGCCCTCATTTTTTCATCTAATTTGTGACCATATTCAACCAATTCTGCGAGCATCCTGATTACCAATGGTTTGGTAAACTGTGCACCTGATAGGTTGGCTATTTCTTCATCATTTAGTTGTATTTATCTGGAGCTTTGATCTGTTCTTTCATTTGGGCCTTTTTTTTAATCTCAGCCTGCCTGTCACATAGTAAGGGGTGGAGCCTTAGGTGGTCGCCAGGGGGAAGCAACCCACATTGCTGCATTGTGATGCTGTTTGTGGGGGAGAGGTTTGAGAGGGAACAGTGATGCTTGCTCTGCTTCCTGCCAGTTTTCAGTCATTGCCCCACTACCCACAAACAAATTGGGCCCTTATGGTGCTGATTCCTGGGCGGGTGGGTTTGTGTACATTCTAGGACCCTGTGGGTCTCTCCAATGAACCATGTTGTGAGGCTGAGAGTTTCTCCTGCTGCCACCTCAGCCCCCACAGGTGTTTTCAATCAGAGGTTTGAGGCTTTATTTCCTTGCACTGGAACCCTGAGTTGGGCAGTCTGTCTCTTTTCCCAGTTGTTCCTCCTGGTTTATCTGCACGTGAATGTGGGACTGCCCTGTCAGCAAGTCACCGCCTTGCCTGGTCCACCCCCTGCCTCCTTGCCATAAGTCCTCTCTACCCCTGCTAAGAAAATCTCTGCCCCTCCTACCATTCTGGATGCATGTTTCTTCTTTAACTCCTTGGTTGTTGGACTTCCATACACTTTGATTTTTCTGTTAGTTCTGGTTATTTTGTTATTGTTGTCCTTCTTTTGATTGTGTGAGGAGGAACAGTGTATCTACCTACACCTCCATCTTGCCTGGAAGTCCATATTTTATTAAATATTTTTGCATCTTATTCTTGAGGGATATTTTAAGTATATTTTATTGATTATGCTATTATGGTTGTTCTATATTTTCCTCCCCTTAATCACCCTGCACTCTGTACTCCCATCCCACCAGCATCCCACCCCTTAGTTCGTGTCCATGAGTTACAAATATAAGTTCTTTGGCTTCTCCATTTCCGATACTATTCTTAATCTTTCCCTGTCTATTTTGTACCTACCAATTATATTTCTTATTCCCCATACCGTTTCCCTTATTTTCCCCCTCCATATGATCTCCATTTCTGTGATTCTGTTCCTGTTCTAATTGTTTGCTTAGTTTATTTTTGTTTTAGGCTCACTTGTTGATAATTGTAAGTTTGTTGTCATTTTACTGTTTATAGTTTTGATCTTCTTTTTCTTTGATAAGTCCCTTTGACATTTTATATAATAAGGGCTTGGTGATGATGAACTCCTTTAACTTTACTTTATCTGGGAAGCACTTTATCTGCCCTATGATTCTACATAACAGCTTTGCTGTATAGAATAATCTTGCATGTAGTTTCTTGGTTTTCATGACTTGGAATACTTCTTTCCAGCCCCTTCTTGCCTGCAAGGTTTCTTTTAAAAAATCAACTGATAGTTTTATGGGAACTCCTTTTCTCTTACTATTTTTAAGATTCTCTCCTTATCTTTAATCTTGGGTAATGTAATGATGATGTGTCTTGGTGTGTTCCTCCTTGGGTCCAGTGTCTTTGGGGATCTCTGAGCTTTCTGGACTTCCTGGAAATCTATTTCCTTCACCAGATTGGGGAAGTTCTCCTTCATTATTTTTTCAAAGAAGTTTTCAATTTTTTGCTCTTTCTATTCTTCTGGCACCCTATGATTCAGATGTTTGAGCATTCGAAGTTGTCCCAGAAGTTCCTAACCTTTTCCTCATTTTTCTGAATTCTTCTGTTCCAGTTGGATGTTTCTTTCTTCCTTCTGCTCCAAACTGCTGATTCTGAGTCCCAGTTTCCTTCCCTTGACTGCTGGTTCCCTGTATATTTTCCTTTATTTCACTTTGCACAGCCTTCACATTTTCCTCTATTTTGTGACTGAGCTCAATCAAATCTGTCAGCACCCTGATTACCAATGTTTTGAACTCTGCATCAGGTTGTCTGTCTCCCTCTTCACTTAGTTCTTTTACTGGAGTTTTGATCTGTTCTTCCATTTGGGCCATATTTCTTTATCTTGGCGCATCTGTTATGTGGCAGGGAGTGGAGCCTTAGGTATTTGCCAGGGTGGGGCCTGACTCTTGGCTGCATTGTGGTACTGTCTGTGGAGAAGGAGTCAGAGAGGAAACTGTGTGGCTTGCTTCACTTTCATCCCGCTTTCTCCACTTCTTTCAGTTCCCATAAGGGGATTGTGCCCAATCATGTGCTGATTCACAGGTGGGTGTGTTTGTGTACATTTTAGCACCCTATGGGCCTCTCCAGTGGTCTCTGGGGTGAGACTGGGAGTTTACCCTGCCACTTTAACCCCCACATATTTTTTTTTGCAGCTAGGGGTTTTCAGTCTTTATTTCCCCATGCTTAAACCCTGGGTTGCCTGATCTGTCTCGCTCCACAGTTATTCCTCCTGGTTTATCTGCATGGGAATGTGGGACTGCCCAAGTGGTGCACCACCTTGCTGCATGTCCTCTCAGGCCTGGCTGCCTGTCTCTCCGCCCCTCCTGCTAGTCTGGATGAATTTTTCTTAACTCCTTGTTTGTTGGGCTTACATGCAAATGATTTTCTGGAAGTTCTGATTGTTCTTTGTTTTTAAATTGGTTGTTATCCTTCTTTTGGTTGTGTGAGGAAATGAGGCCTCCATCTTAGCTGGAACTGCCCATTTATATTTCCCTGTATATTTTTCTTTATTTCACTTTATATAGCTTTCATTTCTTCCTTCATTTTGTGACCAACCTCAATCAGTTCTGGGAGCATCCTGATTACCAGCGTTTTGAACTATGCATCAGATAGGTTGTCTAGCTCCTTGTTGCTTAGTTCTTTTTTTTTTTTTTTTTTTTTTTTTTTTTGAGTTTTGATTTGTTCTTTCATTCGGGCCATATTTTTTTTGTCTCTGCACACCTGTTACATAGTCAGGGGTGGAGCCTTAGGTATTTGCAAGCAGGGGGCAACCCTATTTGCTGCATTGTGGCACTGTCTGTGGGGAAAGGGTCAGAGAGGGAACAATGCCACTCGCTTGGTTTTCGCCCTGCTTTCAGTCACTTCCCCTGCTACCCACAAGTTAATTAGCCCTTCAACGTGCTAGCCTGGTGCTAATTCCCAGGTGGGTGGGCTTGTGTTGTTTTAGGATCCCATGGGCTCCTCCAACAGACTCTCCTGTGAGACTGGCAGCTTCTTCTGCTGCTGCAACTGCCACAGATTTTTACCACCAAAAGTTTTGAAGTTTTCTTTTCCTGTGCTGGAACGCTGGGTTGCATGGTCTGTCTTGCTCCCCAATTCTTCCTCCTGGCTTACCTGCACTCTATTGTGGGTCTTCCTGGTCCTCCAGCTGCTGCTTTGCCATGTATCCTCTCCACCCCAGCTGCCCATCTCTACCTCTCCTACCAGTCTGAATGAATGTTTCTTCTTTAACTCCTTGGTTGTCAGAGTTTCATACCATTTGATTTTCTGACAGTTCTGCGGGGCTTTTTGTTTTGTTTTGTTTTTAATTGTTTGTTAGCCTTCTTTTCATTGTACAAGGAAGTGAAGCTTGTCTACCTCTGCCTCCATCTTGGCTGGAAGCCTCTTGAAGGATGTTTTTTGTACTTTAGTTCTCCTTTATTCATGAGGGATACCTTTCAAGGGCCCATTGGATACCTGAAACAGTAGATAGTACCAAATCCTATATATACTATATTTTTCCTATATATATATTTCTATGATAAACTTCAATTTATAAATTAGGCATAGTAGGAGATTAACTACTATAATTAAGAATAAAATAAAACAATTTTATCAATATACTGTAATAACACTTACGTGACTCTGGATCTCTTTCTCAGTATCATAATGTACTGTCGTCACTCTTCTTGTGATGATGTGAGATGATAAAATAACTTATTAAGTCAATAACTTACACCTTTTCACTTAAAGGAAGCACATTAAGGCTTCTTTTTGGTATATACAAATTGCCAGCATCATTACTCTTGCAATTTGGGCCATTATTAAGTAAAATAAGGACTACTTGATTACTTGAACACAAGCACTGCTATACCTTGACAGTCGATCTGATAACTAAGACAGGCACTAAGTTAATAACAGACATGTTGTTGTATAGAGCATGGATATGCTGAATAAAGAGATGATTTACATCCTGGGTTGGGCAGAGTGGGATGGCATGAGATTTCATCATGCTACTCAGAATGGCATGTAATTTAAAACTCATGAATTGTTTATTTCTGGAATTTCCCATTTAATATTTTCTGACTGGAGTTGACATCAGGTAACTGAAACTACAAAAAACAAAATTGCAGATAATGGGGGATATTGTATAATATTTTCTTGTGATTCATTTTTCTAGTTTTTGTATCAAGTTAATAGAGGTCTTTTAAATGAATTTTTCTTTTTGAATTTTCTAAAAGTGTTATAGCATTGGTATTATTTTTTTTCTTAAATGTTTTATCAGATTCAAAAATGAATCCATCTAGTGGAGATTTTTGTTTGTGCTATAATACAGTTTTATATTGTGCTTATTTAATTAACATTATATCATAGTAATCTATTCATGAAATATTTTTCAAAAACAAGATTTTTCACACTTGCATAATATTTATTAGGATAAATATACAGTAATATATTAACTGGGCTTCTACATATGGATATTTTGGTTGTTTAATATATTCCCCTCATTGGTTTCTTATTGCCAGGCAACAAAACAATTTAATTATGATGATTTTTCCTACGGCATATGTCTATGTGTATGAATATTTATATATATTATGTAACATATGATATATACTAAATGTAGTAATACAACATTATATTATATAAAACTTTATAATAAATAATATTATATTAGGTAACATGTAATAAATATATGTGCATATAATATATATATACACACACATGCACACACTAAGAGATACAGATAGATGACAAATTCTGGTATTAGATACATTAATACATTAATGTAGTCCAATTTTGGATATTCAGAGTTTGGGAATATTTTTTTCTTTTTTGTAGTTTCTTATATTTTTATATATATTTTTCTAGACTGAGAATGTCACTTTATAATTAGAAAGAGAAGAAGAAACTTGAACTGTTTGGTTCTTAGGAATTAAAAAAAATGATTTCTTAAGCTATCACAGGCAGATTTACAAATTACTATAATGCTATAGGATAATTAAAATTCCAGCAGTGTTCACATTTGAGATTATATTCCCCGGCACCAACCCATTAAATGATATCTGAGTAAGTGTAGCATTTCAAGTTCCTCTGCAAATTGCCAAATGATTAAGGGGACACTTACACTTTTTGGAAATAAGTCCCAAGTTTTATTTTTCTTCATCTTCAAAGGCTTAAAGAAATGCAAATCTTCACACCAAAATGCATTTTTCCCCTTTGATTTAGACCATGGAAGATACCCAATGTCAGGAGACATTGTAAGAATTGGCTTGACTTTTAAAAGTTGTTTCAGAGGGGAATGGAAATAAGAATTACTTAGAATGTAGCCAATGACAGAATAAAGTAAAAACTTTAGAACATCTAATGTATTGTGATTGCTCCAGTTTTCCAGGACAATTAAGAGATAAACTTTATTGCTCAAAGTTTTCAGAGACACTGGGAAATTTTTATGGATACTTTATTAGATGACTGAGAAATTGAGTGAGTGACAGTTTAGAGATGTTACCTATACTGTTAAACTTCTTATTTGGCCTTTAACAAAGGTATATGACAGCTTATAAGTTTTAGAAGTAGCATTAAAAAACACAAAAATAGAGGACTTTAAAAAGGGACATATACAGAGATCTGGTATTAATCCTCTCTTCAAATAAAATTGTGGAAAGAAAAGTATATAATCATTATTAGTCTGTTTACTTAGGCTGTTTCAGATCAACAATGAGAGATGAGTAACGCAGGAGTAATGGGACCAGAGGACAGGTTGTTGGGAGGTGGAGAAAAACTAGAAACAAAATACTTAGAGAAAAATCCTAAGGGCATAGGGTGAGGAAGTTTTTTTAACTTCCAAATTTGGATGATTTTTGGATTCTCCTATAAGCATCTGTACCTAAAATATGTTATTGTTAAATCAATTTAGGATTAAATAATGCTAGGAACAAATAATGAGGCCATAAGAAGGTGGAGAAAGAAAGGAGAGGAGTAACATCTTATTTACCTGATTTCTCTAGCTTAGTATTTTATAATGTGAAGTTGGGAAAGTACCCACAGTTGCTTCACTTAGGATACTTTACTAAATATTTCCTGAACCTCACTTCAAACATTGTGAAATTCTGATGGGTTGAATTCAGGACCAGGGCCTATGTCCTTGATTAAATTTATTTCTGAGTACCTTATATTTTTGCAATAGTACACAGTCTTAATTTCTGTAACTTTATGGTAAGTCTTGAAGTGAAGTTTGTGACTTCTTCCTTCAAAATTAAGCAAAAGATCTAATAAAAAAACCAAGGTTTTAACTAATTTATAATGAATGCCTTCCTTTTCCTAATACGAATAAGGGTTAAATTTTAGTATTTTCAACTTGGCCATTCACTGGCATAGTTAGAAAAGTAAAGAAAGAAAAGCAATAGTTTAGAAGAACAGAGAGGAAAGATGAGGAGAGATAAGAAAACTATATGTGATATAAACAGTAGTTCCTCACAGGTCTGGTATCCTTTAGATAAGCTAGGAGAGTTCATTTCAAATATTTATTTTAAATGCATCAACAACTTAAAGCAGTTAAAAGTGGAGTGTCCTCAAAAATTAAAAATTAAAAAAAGGAACTACCTTCTGACTCAACAGTTCTGTTCCTGGGTATGCATGTGTTTGGAGTTACTGACATTTATCGATTTAAAATTAATGTAATGAATAAGGTGTAATTTTGCCCATGCACTTACAAATTTTTATTTGTACATTTCTACCACTTTCTTTACATGTTCTGATAATGAAAAGATGCTAGAAAAGTTGATACCAGCATGATCACCTCAATCAGAAACTATTACTTTCTCCTGACAAGTTACAGATTTAAAACTATTGTCTGTTACTATTATGTAAGTGGGATAAATAACAGAAGTCTGCTGTGTGTGTTTTTTTTTTTTTTTTTTTTTTTTTTTTTTTATACATGGATGTTTGTCAGGCCAACTGTACTCATGGAGATATACTGCAAATGTTATATTCAGTGATAGCATTGCATATGATAACATCATGTTGGTTTTAGGTATTGGGTTGGTCAAAAAATCCATTCCTTTTTTTCCATACAGGAGCTCTAGAAGTACTTAGTTGTTTTTTTAAATATATTTTATTGATTATGCTATTACAGTTGTCCCATATCTCCCCCACCATTCCCCTCCACCCTGCACACCCCCTCCCACCCACATTCCCCCCTTTAGTTCATATCCATGTGTCATAAGTTCTTTAGCTTCTACATTTACCTCACTATTCTTGCCCTTCCCCTGTCTATTTTCTACCCACCATCGATGCTACTTATTCTCTGTACCTTTCTCCCCTCTCTCCTCCCACTCCCCTGTTGCCAACCCTCCATGTGATCTCCAATTCTGTGGTGCTGTTCCTGTTCTAGATGTTTGCTTAATTTGCTTTTGTTTTAGGTGTGGTTGTTAATATCTGTGAGTTTGCTGTCTTTTTACTGTCCTATTTTTTATCTTCTTTTTCTTAGATAAGTCCTTTCAACATTTCATATAATAAGGGCTTGGTGATGATGAACTCCTTGAACTTGACCTTATCTGAGAAGCACTTTATCTTCCCTTCCATTCTCAATAACAGCTTTGCTGGATAGAGCAATTTTGGATGTAGGTCCCTGCCTTTCAAGACTTCAAGTACTTCTTTCCAGCCCCTTCTTGCCTGTAAGGTCTTTTTGGAGAAATCAGCTGACAGTCTGATGGAAACTCCTTTGTAGGTGACTGTCCCCTTATCCCTTGCTGCTTCTAGAATTCTCTCCTTCATTTGAATCTTGGCTAATGTAATTACGATGTGCCTTGGCATGTTCCTCCTTGGATCCAAGTTCTTGGGGACTCTCTGAGCTTACTGGACTTCCTGGAAGTCTACTTCCTTTGCCAGCTTGAGGAAGTTCTCTTTTATTATTTGTTCAAATAAGTTTTCCACTTGTTGCTCTTCTTCTTCCCCTTCGGGTACCCCTATAATTCAGATGTTGGGACATTTAAAGATGTTCCGTAGATTCCTAAGCCTCTCCTCATTTTTTTGAATTCTTGTTTCTTCCTTGTTTTCTGTTTGGTTGTTAGTTTCTTCCTTCTGGTCCACTCCATTGATCTGAGTCCCACTTTTCCTCCCATCTCTATCGGTTCCCCATGCATTTTCCTTCCTTTCACGTATTGTAGCCTTCATTTGTTCATCTAATTTGTGAGCAAAATCAACCAATTCTGTGAGCATCCTGATCATCAGGGCTTTGAACTGTGCATCTGATAGGTTGGCTATCTTTTGGTCACTTAGAGGAATTGGCTCTAGGGCTTTGATTTGTTCTCCAGTTTGAGCCATTTTTGGTGGGTTTTTTTTTTGAGGGGGGGGTCTGGTCGTGGCTGTTAAATAGTTAGTGGTAGAGCCTTAGGTGTTCCCCAGTGCGGGGCAGCTCAGTTGCTGAGTTGTGACGCTGGTATGTGGGGGCGGGGTCTGAGAGGGAACAATGGCACTTGCTCTACTCTCTCTCTTGGATTGCAGTCCCTTCTGCTGCTTCCCATTCACCTGGATTATCTGTGCACGAATATAGGACCACCTGGTCAGCCATCCGCCTTGTGCGGCCTCACTGGGACTGCACAGTTGCCACCCTATGCCCAGGGTCTGCTACCTGCCACCTGTGCACCTGGGAACTGCCAGCCGCTGCTGCCTGCGTGCTTGGGTCTGCACCTCCACTTTTTCTGCCGAGATTCTGCCCCTCTTACTGGTCTGGATGAATGGTTGTTGGACTTCCGTACAGTTCAATTTTCTGTCAGTTCTGGGTGTTTTTCTTGTTTCTAAATATTTGTTGTCCTTAATTTTGATTGTGAGAGGAGGTACAGTGTGTCCACCTAGGCCTCCATCTTGGTTGGAAATCTGCTTAGTTGTTTTTAACTTTATTTGAAACAATTCTTTTAGATTGTGTGGTGACAGCTGTCATATCAGCGTGCATTAAAAACATTATCAAGCCCTGGCTGCTGTAGCTCAGTGGACTGAGCGTGGGCCTGCGAACCAAAGGATCGTGATACGATTCCCAGTCAGGGCACATGCCTGAGTTGCAGGCCAGTTCCCAGCAGGGGACACATGAGAGGCAACCATACATTGCTATTTCTCTCCCTTTCCCTCTCTCCTACCCTTCCTCTCTAAAGATAAATAAATAAAAATCTTTTAAAAAATTAAAAAAATAAAAATATAATAAAATAATTATAAAGTTGGTGAATTTTTGTGCAGCCATTTTAATATTGAAGATGGAGAAAACATGCAATATTTTGCCATATTAGGCTTTATTATTTCAAGAAAGGTAATAATGCAACTGAAATGCAAAAATAAGTTGTTCAGTGTATGGAGAAGGTGCTGGGACTGATCAAACATGTCAAAAGTGGTTTGTGAAGTTTCTTGGTACTAATGACATTTTGGCAAAATAATTCTTTGCTGTGGCTCTCTTGTGCATTGGAAGATGTTTAGCAGCACCCCTGGCTTCTACCTATTAGAAGCCGATAGCAGGAGATGGCCAACATACTCAGAATACCCAAATCAATAAAGTTATTGGCAAAAATGAAAATGTCTTTTATTTTGTAGATAAAAACATAACGGACTTTTTAGCCAACCCAATACAATAGTAATATTTTGGCTTATTCAATTGAATATCAATGAAAATACAGACTTCTCACTGTTTAATAGTAATTGTCCTGATATATTATAATGGCATATTGGTATTGAAGTAAATATAAACATAATTTAAGGAACTAGCAATCATACAGTATGTGTTCAAGAAACTAGACTGGATTAATAGCACTGTAGTGAAAAAAACAGTTTGTCATATGTATTTAGGCTTATCTGTTTTCTCTAAAATCACAAGTCTCTTTGAAATGGTGATTCACAATTTTTGTGATTTCATTACATATTTTATCTGGCAGTCCTTTATCATTTTTTTTGTATTGTTGTCATCACTTCTTTCTGAGAATGTTAGAGCCTTTAGGAAGCAACACAATTTTAAAATTTGGGCTAGTTCAAAGAGGTATCCTAAACTGCAGAGAGGCAGGCAGGGAACACTTTAAGTTTGCACTGTAGGTGTGATACCTGTGAAAGGACAGGGGAAAGGAAGAACTGAATAGAAAACATGTCAGACTACAGTGCAGTTCTAACAAAATTTTGGCCAGGCAAATGTAAATCCTTTGATCCAAAGTCTCCTATCAGTGGAGTCCCTTGTCCTATAAAAATGAACCTGTACTAATATCCCTGCTATTCTCAATCATTTTCTGGGAGCAGCCTGGGTGAAGTAAGGATTTGTTCTGAACATGATGGTGGATCTAGAGGGGTGGCAGCTTGGACTATAAATCAATCATAACCCTCACAGCAGATTAGAGTGGCACATTTCTGTGACCCGCATATTTCCATGTGCTACACAAATACACTTTTCCATATAAATGTTGGGGAGTAGTTCGTCTATGTATGGCGTCTATGGCCCTGTGTTCCTGAGGGCTAAATTAGAAGAGAGATTATTTGGATGAACCATAGTCTTCCATTCTTGTAGTTAATCTTGGAGCTTCCATTCTGGCAGGGATAATTGATGCTAATAAGGAGGAGGAGGTTGGGCTCCTTTGACACAGCAGAGTCAGAGAAGAATTTATGTAACCCAGAGGATGTACTTGATGCGTTCTGGTACTTCCTTGCCCCATTTAAACTGTGAATGGACACTCGGAGCATTTCTAGCATTGCAGATTTATAATTACCAAAGGAACAATCCCCTCTGAAATTAATATTTGAGTCACAACTCTGGGTTGTGTAAGACCCAATAAGTGAATAGCTAATGATGAGAAGTATTTAGAATGTCTGGTAGAGGGTGAAGGTAATTGAGTAGTACCACTGTTTAAGATACTGGGATCCATTAGTGAACAAAACAAATGCACTGTCCTCATAAAGGTTGTGTTCTAGGTTAGAGATAAATATTTTGTCATAATGTACTCCTAATTACATTACTCTTTATATTTTCTCCTGTAGCACTTTGTTTATACTTTCATTATAGCATTTCCTGTTGTTTTTATTATATTACAGTAATTGATTTGTCTGTGTATTTCTCAAACTAAATTGCCAGGTCTCTGAAAGCATGTTCTGTCTATTATATTCACCTTTGTGTCATCTTTCCCCATCCCAAACATTTCTCATTGCTTTTTTCCCCTCATTTCTCATGGAGATAGTAAAGCATGCAATGAACATCTGTGGGCTTGAATTGCATCTAGTCCATCTCTTGATGTGCCTACATATTGCAGAGGGTTAATAACTAGGAATATGGTCAGTATTCCCTCAAGAATAAAGAGACATTCCATTTTCAAAAATCCAGCCACAGGTCAAGATAGTGTACATTCTTTTCTGATTTTGTCTACTAACATATGCATCCCTCTTGTTTTAACAGATGTAACATTTGAATTTCATTTTATTATTTTCTGGTATGTAGTATTTATTTCATTTTTTTGTTTCAAATTTAATGTTGCATTAAATTATGTTTGCAGATGACAAGCCAGATAGACTTTGATTTCTAAAATTGTTTTACCAGCTTATGTATAGTTCGTAAAGGTTATTATCCAGCACTCTGGCATTCATTCACTAGAAATGAGCTGACAATAGAAAGCATGTACAACACCATTATTAACAAACTTTGTTAAATAGAAAATTGCTAGGTTGTTTCTGTTTTTATTAAAACAAAAGCTCATAGATTAACTCTGTGTATGTAAAGTATATTGTGACTCTTTCTGCCCAAAAAAGACTTTTCATCTTAACCTCCCAGATCTCTTTGTAAAATCATGTCTTTCTCACCTATACCTCCATAATTTTCTCTAAGATGGGATAAAGTAAAGAACAGATTTTTGTTGTGACAGGAACATAAGGTGACAGTAGATTTTGAGTACTATATAAATTAAAGCTGCTTTGGAAATCATTGTTCTATTTGAATGGAAAATATTGAAAAAATACTGTCAGCTTTAATATTAGAGGAAGTTGTAAGTTTTCTAAATATTAACTTGACAATTACTAGCCTATTTCATTGGAGCTGGACTTCTTGTGATTTGGGAGGGGCTGTGATATTGGGTGGTATACAATTTCTCACCTTTGGTATGTGATTTTATGTAATCAGTGCCCCATAATCAAGTATGTTATTAAAAGACATTTTTTTTCCTGTTGATTATAAGTGAAGCAGCCAGAACTAAAGCACTCCTGCTCTGTGTTATTGTACTAAACTAGGGTTTTTCTGATTTCTGCCTATGATGGAAAATACCATAGAGGCTTTCATGCAGAACACTTGCATTACTCAAAGTGGTAGGAAGGTTTCCTGCTTTTCTGCCTGTGAAATCAAGATCATATTAGCTGCTCTTACCATGAATGTCAACTGCTGAGATGATCAGGAAGTAATTCTGTAGGAAGTGTGCAGGAAATGTTGGTCTACTCTGTGTAAGGGCAAAATCTAATTTTTTCTTTTTACATTCCTGCCAGCAGGTAACAGAGAGGCCTAGGGCATGTTAGTACATTTTTACACTGGCATAAAGCCCTGGATTTGGACTCACTGAGTCTCAAATGCACTTAGAACACAGGTTTTGACTGCTTCATAGGAGACATTCCACACATATTTTATACTCAGCATGATTCTGCTGTTTTTATTCTTATTATCACTCTACTGAGGTCTTTTTGCTTCTTTTGTCTGTGATGTTAGTACTTTTCCAAGGCCAAGTTAAGACAAATAGCTACAGATAAGTTCAAGTTGTGCTAATCTCTTTACATTTATGGAACTACTTTACTGCAACTCTAAGAAAGATACTGAAACTCAGGATATGTCTGTACAGGCCTGGTAGAATGGAAGGCTGCAGTGCTGTCATTAGCCAGCCTTTAAAAGTCTCATTGCTGCACAATCAAGGTGTATCTTCTCAATTTTCTTTTCTCAGTAAAGACATGCCTTCAGTTAACTCATTTATGTGAAAATAAATTATTTTAAATGATGTTGGAAATTTTTATAATATTCATAAATAAATTATGACAATCCAATGATTTTATTGTTTTACTCATGTTTATCATCCCATCATTCTGGACCACTGATTTTTAGTTGGAAGTTTTGGGTACTTTCTTTCAGCATTAGAGCTTAAGGAACATGGCATTTCAAGGTAAAAGACAAAAATCTGTGTTCAAGTATTACCCTACTATATAATCCTAAAAAAAGTCATTTAAACTTTCTAAACCTCAATTTCTATATCTGAAAGTATAGATAAGTATATCTGCATACATCATAGCATTATTACTGAAAAGACCCAAACTATGTATGTCATAGCATTTATAAATTGTAAAGAGCTATACAAATGTTGGTTATCATTTTTGGTTTGAAACCCTTTTAACCCCAAATCTTTAATATATCTACCTTATGCATATAATCCCTTAGTGGCATGTTAGCTATGATAGTATCACTTGAGAATGTAAGTTTCATTTTATTGCCAAGCGTGTATAATACATATCACCAGATTTTCTTACCAAGGTTCTGTATTAAAAATGAATAATAATCCCGCCCTGGCTGGTGTAGCTCAGTGGATTGAGCGCGGGCCTGCGAACCGAAGGATCGCGGTTCGATTCCCAGTCAGGGCACATGCCTGGGTTGCCAGGCCAGTTCCCGGCAGGGGACATACAAGAGGCAACCGCACATTGATGTTTCTCTCCCTCTCTCCTTCCCTTCCCCTCTAAAGATAAATAAATAAAATCTAAAAGAAAAAAAATCTTAAAAAAAAATGAATAATAATCATTGTGGCAAAAACAATTTATAAACATGGTTTATCTCTACCTATCTCCAAAGTAAAATATCTGCTTTCAGTTTGTGTATGGAAAGTTAATGTTTCTTCTGCTGCTTATATTTTACCTTTTAGGAAACAATTTTAAGTGACTTATTGGATTGATCTCATTTTAAAGTGATTTTAATTTTTCATTTGCTTGAGTTCCTATTGTTGAATTTTCTTTGTAAGGGACTTTTAAGCACATTAAATCTCTTACTGCAGAAGTGTCTTAAACCTTACTACTATGCGCTGACTTTATGAGTTCATCATCATTGGAGGTTTTAATGAGGTGAGGCTGAATGGTTAGCAATGTTTTAGCAGAATATCGTAGATCATGTAGAGCTCAATACTAGAAAGCTTCTAATTCTGCTATTCTTTGACACTTACTTATGTTTATTTTCAAATTTGCATCATGAACATGCTTATCTGTACTTATTTTCTTAAAATATTTTCAATATTCCTTGTTCCATTAAAAGCTTTGGGTATTTTTGTTAGGGAAAAAAATGCCTAGAGTAACAGGTGAAAAACACATTTTTTGTGTGTTACCACTTTTTTTCTTTTTGTAATTAAGAATTAATTTTGTAAATCTATTGGGGTGATACTGGTTAATAAGATCATATACATTTCAAGTGTACAGTTCTATGATATATGATCTCTTACTTGAATTGTGTGCCCACCACCCAAAGTCAAATCACCCTTCATCACTATATATTTGGCCCTCTTTACCCTTTACTACTGCCCACCCCCACAGTTACCAGTTCTAAACAATGTTTTCTCTTTGGAATGCCCATAATACTTTGTTTACATCCATCTTAAGTAATTTATCTCATTCTGTCTAATGAGTACTAATTTTATTATTTCTCTAATTCCTCTTTTCAGTTTATAAAATCTGGGGAGATAAGTATTTAATAATATTCATACATCCCATATTAATTTGTACAGAGCCAGGTTCGGTAACACTTGTCAAATTTAATTTATGGGGTGAGGGTGGCAGCAGCACTGGTGACAGTTTATGGCAAGGATGACTGCTCTGAGGTAGAGTGGCAATCAGGCAGTGACCTTGATTCCTTCCTCTGAATGGTCCTGTTGTGAAATTGCTCACAGGGAATCTGAAGTCAATATACTGGAGAACCAGGGAGCAAAGAAATCTACTTTTGAATTCCTTCTCTACCACATAATAGTTTAATGAATAGGTGTCGGAAGAGGATTTAAGATGGCGGAGGGGTGAGTGGAAGTTACACTGACCTCCTCCCAGGACCAATCTGGAATTATAACTAAATTAGGGAGAAATCATCTAGAATAAACAACTGAACAGTAGTGGGAGAGAAGACTTATAACCATGGACAGACAGAAGAAACAGCTTCAGCACAATGCGACTAGTATGGAGTTCGAAGGAGATGCAAGAGGGCTGGCTGGGTTCCCATGGGTGACAGCTGAAGTATTGTGAGAACTATTTTCAGCACCCAGGATGATCCAACTGAGAAGTGTGAGGTCTAACCCCCAGGTTGGGGTCCTGAGCCTATAGGACCAGAGCCTGAAAAGTACTCATATAACATCCTGATGTGAAAAGCAGCAGGGTTTCTCTCTGCCAGGGTCAGACAGCTGGAGAAGCAGGGAGGCTTTGAAAGGGCCAACACATACATTTTCATTTGTAGCCACTTACCCTGGACTCTGGCAAAAGGAGGGTGGAGAGGACTAAAGATGCTGGAGGGCAGACTGGGGCCAGTGGCTTTGGGGAGAGAACTGAGAAAGCAACCACCAGGATCCTAGTGCTTAGTCATCCCCCATACTGCAGGAGCCATCTTGATCAGGCAGACCACCCATCATCTGAGTGGCATCAACCTGAGAGGAAGCAATAGCCACACCTGCAGGAATTACTCTGCCCTGCCCTGTGGTGCTTAAGCCTGGCTGATGAGTGCACAGTGACTAGACTAACAAATGAAGGACTTGGCCACAGATACTAGATCCCTAGTAGTCTCTAACAGGCTGCCTAAGGTCAGATTAGGATACTACCTGACATCACCAGAGGTGGATCCAGAAAGAAAAAAAAGTGGTAAATACTAGATGCTACTGAGACAAAAACCACCTTGGTCTTCATGAATTGTGGTATTTTCTCTCCTCCATAGTTTTTTAATATTCATTCCTTGTCCTTCAAGTTTGTGCATATTAAGTCACTAAATTTTATATTATAGTTTATTTCAAATCTCATATTTTGCTCCTTCTTTTAGCCCATTTTGCCTTCTTCTTTCCCCTTTTTATTTTCATTTTAAATTTTGTTTTCTCTCTTGCTACAAGTTGTTTCCATTCTGCACTCTTACTATTTCTTCCCCTCCTCCAGCCTCTCAAAACTGCTTCTCTTGTCATTGGTTATCTCATATTATTTTTTGCACTCTTAAAGTATCTGTGTTCTCTCACCACCTTTATCAGTCTTTGCTCATAGATGGTGGATAAGGTGGTTGTTGGTACAGTTCTTCAATCTTATTTCTAGATAGTGACTATCTTTGTATTTCAAATCTCAAATTTCACTGTCCCCCTCTCCTACTCCATTTTGACTTCCTCCTGCCTTTTCCTCTTTTCATTTTAAATGTTAATTTTTCCCTCTTTTAGCTGGATTTTCATCCTGCACTCTTAATAGTCTTCCTCCCTTTGTCCTCACAAAATAACTTCTCTTTTCTTTAGACATCTCTTAAACTCTTCTTTCCTTCTTTGTGCCCTCTTATTCCCATTCCACTTATATAAATCTTAGCTCATTGGTTGTTGGTATCTCTGTAGTAGAGATTTTTCTGCAATTAGGGCCATTATACACACACACACACACGTATATGTATATATACATATGTGTGTATGTATATATATAATATATATGTATATACACACACATATATGTGTGGGTATGTATATATATAATACATGTATACATATATAAGCATAAATATATATATATATATAGATATATATATATATAGTGTTGTGATGATGGTGGTGGTTTGTTTTTTCTCTTACTAGATACATACAAATATATACATTTTCTTTAAATTTCTATTTTAACCTAATATTACATGCTCATCCTCACTCCATTCTACCTTCCCTCCACCCTTTGTTTGTTACAAAGTAAATTTTATTTTCTTTCCTGCTTTGTCTTGTCTCTATACCCTACCCTTATTATTGCCCCTCCTTCTATGCTCACAAAATCTCTTTTCTTTCAGTTAGTCATCTCATATTCATTTTTCCTTTCTTATAATAGTCAATCTCTATACCTGTATTAACATTGGCACATTGGCTGTTTATAGTATAATTGTGGGTCAGGGATATCTTTCCAGATGTGGGTCTGTTTCTTGGGCTGTTTGGCTTTTCTCCTGGTAGCACCTGTAAAACAGTAACCAAGACATGGAGGGCAGATTGACTCTCACTCAGTCAGTCATAGGGAAGAACCCACCAAAAAACAAACCAACAACAACCAAAACCCAATTACAACTACATAAAAGCATAGAGGGCAACATAAGAACATCAAGCACGGTGATCAAGGAGATTGCACCACTTACTTCCACAGGTCTCCTGCCACAGAAGATCACACCATGAAGACAGGTAGTCAAAGCAGATAAATCTAAGAAGCAGAAAAAACAAGAAGAGTCATCTACAATGGGGTGATAAAGAAACAACACCCAATCAAAAGGAAAGGAGGAATCCCCAGAGAGACTGCTAAATGAAACTGAGGCAAGCAAATTATCAGACACTGAGTTCAAAATAATGGTTATAAGGATGCTCAAGGACCTCAGTGAGAACTTCAAAGAACTCCAGGAAAGCTTAAAGGAACTTACTTGGAATTACACCAGCATGAAAAAGGACATAGAAAATTTCAGTAAGAAACAGGGGGAATTGAGGAATACAATTTCTGAAATGACGAACACAACACAAGGAAATAAAAGCAGGTTAGATGAAGCAGAGGATCAAATCAGCGAGTTGGAGGACAAGGTAGAAAAAAATTCCCAAAAAGAGCAAAACAATGAAAAAAGACTCAAAAAGAATGAAGAGAGGTAAGGGAGATGCAGGACAATGTGAAATGTACTAGTATCCATATAGTAAGAATACCAGAAGGAGAAGAAGAGGAGCAAGAGAGAGAAAAACCAATTTGAAAAAGTAATGACAGAAAACTTCCCTAACTTGATAAGAGAAAAAAAAATCACACAAGTCCAGGAAGCACAGAGATTCCTAATGAACATGAACCCAAAGAGGCCCACTCCAAGACACATCATAATTAAAATGACGAAATTTGCCCTGACTGGCGTGGCTCAGTGGAATGAGCACCAGACAGTGAAACAAAGGGTTGCCAGTTTGATTCCCAGTCAGGGCACATGCCTGGGTTGTGGGACAGCTCCCCAGTTTTTGGATGCTTGAGAGGCAACCACACATTGATGTTTCTGTCCCTATCTTTCTCCCTTCCTGCCCTTCTCTAAAAACAAACAAACAAACAAATAAATAAATAATTTTAAATGGCAAAATTCAAAGACAAAGAAAGAATATTAAAGGCAGCAAGGGAGAAATAGGAAGTTACATACAAGGGAGCTCCAATAATGCTATCAGTTGATTTCTCAACAGAAACACTACAAGCCAGACGGTAATGGCAAGAAATATTCCAAGTAATGAAAAACGAAGGCCTACAACCAAGACTACTCTACCAAGCAAGGCTCTCATTTAAAATGGAAGGTGAATTAAGGAGTTTCCCAGGCAAAAGAAGGTTAAAAGAATATACACCCACCAAATGCTAAAGGGAGCGTTTTAAGAAGATGAAGAAAAAGAGTGAAAGAAAGAGGAACACAGGTACAAAGGGGGAAACATGAATAAGTATCTGTCAATAATAACCTTAAATATAAATGGATGTAATGCTCACATTTAAAGACATGAGGTACCTGAATGGATAAGAAAACATGACCCGCACATATGCTGCCTAGAAGAGACTCATCTTGGAACAAAACAACTACACAGACTAAAAGTGAAGGTTTGAAAAGAAATATTCCAAGAAAATGGACAGGTGAAAAAAGCCGGTGTAGCCCTGGCTGGTGTGGCTCAGTGCATTGAGTGCCAGCCTGACAACCAAAGTGTCGCTTTTTTGATTCCCAGTCAGGGCACATGCCTGGGTTGTGGGTCAGGTCCCCAGTAGGGGGCACTCAAGAGGCAACCACATTTGATGTTTCTTTCCCTTTCTCCCTCCCTTCCCCTCTTTCTAAAAATAAATACATAAAATCTTTAATCATAAAAAAGCTCATGTAGCAATACTTATATTGGAAAAAAAAAACAGATTTGAAAACAAAGGCCATAAAAGGAGAGATGGTCAATTCATAATACTGAAGGGAAGAATTCATCAAAATGACATAAATATTGTAAACATATGCTTCCAAAATAGGAGCCCCCAAATACATAAGGAAAATCTTGGAAGACTTCAAGAAAGATATAGACAGTAACACACTTATACTAGAGGATTTTGACACCCCACCCCACTGTCAAAAATGGATAGCTCTTCTAAAGCATCAACAAAGATATTGTGGCCATGAATGACACCCTAGATCAAATGGAGTTAATTGGTATATATAGAGACTTTCATACCAAAGAAGCAAAATGTACATTCTTTTCTAATGCACATGGAACATTCTCAAAGATAGACCACATGATAGGACACAAAACCAGCTTCAGCAAATTCAAGAAAATTGAATTCATGTCAAACATTTTCTTGAATCACAATGAATTGAAACTAGAAACCAACCAAAAGCAAAAAAGTCAAAAACAGTCAAATCCATGGAGACTGAATAACATGTTATTAAACGATGAATGGATTAACAACAACATCAGGAAGAAACCAAAAAGTTTCTGTAAACAAAATGAAAATGAAAGAAAACAAAACAAAACAAAAAAAACAGCCCAAAACCTATGGGACACAGTGACGGCAGTCCTGACAGGGAAGTTCATAGCAATACAGGCCTACATAAAAAAGAGAAACATTTCAAATGAACAACCTAACCCTGAAACTACAAGAATTGCAGGAACAACAACAAAGAAAGCCCAGAGCAAGTAGAAGGAAGGAAATATGGTCAGAGAGAATTATACCTATGTGTGTCTTTCCTGAGTTATATGTTTTCTTGAGAAATTACCAGTTTTCTAAAGCATTTGTACCATTTTGCACCCCCACTGGCAATATATGTATGAGGTTCCAGTTTCTTTGGAATCCTTGCTAACACTTTGTCTTGCTATTGTTTTTCTTTTGCATTATAGCTATTCTACTGTGTGTGAACTGTTACCTCATGTGATTTTGATCTGCATTTCCCTGATGGCTAAAGATGTTGAACATTTTTTATGTACTTAGTGGACATTTGGATATCTTTTTTGGAGAAGTCTCTATTAAGATCCTGTGCTTATTTTTAAATTGGGTTATTTGGACTTCCAGCCAAGATGGGGGCATAGGTGGACACACCGTGCCTCCTCACACAACCAAAATTAAGGACAGAAAGTATTTAGAAACAAGAAAAGAACAAAAACTGAGAGAAAACTGAATGGTACAGAGGTCTGAAAACCAATCATCCAGACTGGTAAGAGGGGTGGAGTCGTGGTGGAAGAAAGGAGGTTGGCAGACCAGGCCTGCAGGCGCACAGGCAGCTGGCTGACCAGGTGGTCCCACATTCCCGCACAGAGAATCCACGCGAAAACGGGGAGCAAGACAAAACTTACAACCCAGGGCCCCAGTGCTGGAAAATAGAACCTAAAAACACTGAGACCCCGCCCCCACGTACAGCGCCACAACCCAGCAACTGGGCTGCCCTGCCCTGGGGAACACATAAGGCTCTGTCCCTCACTATGTAACAGCCATGACAAGACCAAAAAAAAAAAAAAAAATAAAGGCTCAAATGGGAGAACAGATCATATTCCCAGAGCTAATTCATCTAGGTGAGCAGGAGATAGCCAACCTATCACATGCACAGTTCAAAGCATTGGTGAACAGGATACTCACAGAATTGGTTGATTTTGGTCACAAATTAGATGAACAAATGAAGGCTACAGTAAGTGAAATTAAGGAAAACGCACATGGAACCAATAGTGATGGGAGCAAAACTGGGACTCAAATAAATGGAGTGGAACAGAAGGAAGAAACAAACATCCAATCAGAAAAGAATAAAGAAACAAGAATTCAAACAAAATGAGGAGAGGCTTAGGAACCTCCAGGACATCTTTAAATGTCCCAACGTCTGAATTATAGGGGTACCAGAAGGGGAAGAGGAAGAGCAACCAGTGGAAAATTTATTTAAACAAATAATAAAGAGAACTTCACCAATCTGGCAAAGGAAGTAGACTTCCAGGAAGTCCAGTAAGCTCAGAGAGTCCCAAAGAAGTTGGACTCAAGGAGGAACACACCAAGGCACATCATAATTACATTAGCCAAGATTCAAATGAAGGAGAGAATTCTAGAAGCAGCAAGGGATAAGGGGACAGTCATCTACAAGGGAGTTCCCATCAGACTGTCAGCTGATTCCTCAAAAGAGACCTTACAAGCAAGAAGGGGCTGGAAAGAAGTGTTTCAGGTCATGAAAGGCAAGGACCTACATCCAAGATTGCTCTATCCAGCGAAGCTGTCATTTAGAATGGAAAGGAAAATAAAGGGCTTCTCAGATAAGGTCAAGTTCAAGGAGTTCATCATCACCAAGCCCTTATTATATGAAATGTTAAAGGGACTTATGTAAGAAAAAGAAGATAAAAATAGGACAGTGAAAAGACAGCAAACTCACAGACATTAACAACCACACCTAAAACAAAAGCAAACTAAGCAAACATCTAGAACAGGAGCAGAAACACAGAAATGGAGATCACATGGAGAGTTAGCAACAGAGGAGTGGGAGGGCGAGAGAAGGGGAAAAGGTACAGAGAATAAGTAGCATAGATGGTGGGTAGAAAATAGCCAGGGGGAGGGCAAGAATAGTGTGGGAAATGTAGAAGCTAAAGAACTTATGACACATGGACATGAACTAAAGGGGGGAATGTGGGTGGGAGAGGGTGTGTAGGGTGGAGGGGAATGATGGGGGAGAAATGGAACAACTGTAATAGCGTAATCAATAAAATATAATTTTAAAAGTATAATAAATAAATAAATTGAGTTATTTGCCAGTAAGTTGCTGTTATAGATTTTTATACATTTTTGATGCAAGTCCTTTATATCCATGATTTACAAACATGTTTCCCATTTTATGGATTGTCTTTATTTTTTAATGCCCTTTAAGCACAGTTTTTTTAAATTTTAAGTGTTCAAGTACAGTTTTCTATCTTTTACTCCCATCCCAGCCCACCCACCCATCCCTCCCTACCTCTTTCCCATTTCCACCCCGCCCCAATTTTTGTCCATGTGTCCTTTATACTTGTTCCTGTAAACCCTTCCCCTTTTCTCTTGAAATTCCCTCCCCTCTGGTCACTGTCAGCCTGTTCTCTATTTCAGTGTCTTTGTTTATATTTTGCTTGTTTGTTTGTTTTGTTGATTAGGTTCCTGTTAAAGGTGAGATCATATGGTATTTGTCCTTCACCCGCCTGGCTTATTTTGCTTTAAAGCACAAAATTTTTAAATTTTGATGAAAATTTTAAAGAAAAAATTAGGAAATTAAAATATATAGCTCTTGTTTTCTTTTGTCACTGTGCTTTTTGTGTTTTTTAGAAGGCTTTGACTAACCCTAAAGGAAGATTTACTCCTGTGTCTCATTTTAAGAGTGTTATAGTTCTAGCCCTTGTGTTTATTTGGTGATCCAGTTTGAGTTAATTTTTATGAATGTTGTGAGGAAGAGGTTTAGTTTCACACATCTACATGTATATATCTAGTTGTCCCTGCACTATCTTTGAAAAATCTATTCTTTCCCTTCAGTGATCATTCTTGACACCATTAAGAAACATAAATTCACCATAGTCACGTGGGTTTATTTCTGGACTTTCCATTTTATTCTATTGGTCTATGTGTCTAGGCTGATGCCAGTATTACACTGGTTTAATTATTGTGGATTTATAGTAAGGTTTGAATTGGGAAGTGTAAATCCTCCTGCTTTGTTCTTTTTCAAGATTGTTTTGAATTTTTTAAAAGAGAATTCATTATTTTTAGAAAGAGGTGAAGGGAGGGAGAAAAAGAGGGAGAGAAACACCAGTGTGTAAGTTGCTTCTCATGCACTCTCCACCAAAGACGTGGCCCGCAACCCAGAGGTGTGCCCTGTGTAGGAATCAAATCCGTGAGCCTTTGGTTCACAGGCCAGCACTCAGTCCACTGAGCCACATCAGCCAGGGCTGAATTTTTTTTAGTTGGTCATTTTGCAGTTAGTTTTGTGTTTTGAATATTGAAGTACCTTGCAATTCCATATACATTCAATGTGAATGTTAGAGTCAGCTATTTCTGCAAAAAAATAGTTGAACTTGATAAGGTTGCCTTGAATCTGCAGAATATTGGGTATTATTTTTATATTAGTAATATTGTGCCATCTGATCCTTGAACATGAGATGTTTTCCATTTATTTAGGTCTTATCTGAATTCTTGCAACAGTGTTTTATAGTTTGAGTGTAAATTTATATTTCTTAAGTTTATCCCCATGTATTTTATTCTTTATGCTATTGTAAATTGACTTCTACTTAATTTCATGCTAGTATATAGAAATACACTTCATTTTTTGTATATCAGTTTTTTTGCAGATTTTTTATTTTATTGATTATGCTATTATAATTGTCCCATTCCCCCCTTCATTCCTCTCCACCCTGCAATCCCCCTCCCACCCACATTTCCCCCTTTAGTTCATGTCCATGTGTCATAAGTTTTTTAGCTTCTACATTTCCCACACTATTCTTGCCCTCCCCCTGTCTATTTTCTACCCACTGTCTATGCTACTTATTCTCTGTACCTTTCCCCCTCTCTCCTCCTCCCACTCCCCTGTTGCTAACCCTCCATGTGATCTCCATTTCTTTTTGTATATCAATTTTGTACCTTGTAATGTTGTGAACTTATTTATTATCTAGCTCTAATAGGATTTTCTGTATACAAGATTATATCATATGTGAACAGAGATAGTTTTACTTCTTCCTTTTTAATATGGATGGCTCATTTTTTTAAATTAAAATGCCCTGGTTAAAACTTCAAGGATGATGTTGGAAAGAAGTGAGAGTAGAAATCTTGTCTTGTTTCTATTTTTGTAGGGAAAGGAGTCAGTCTTTAACCATTAATTGTGATGCTAGTTAAGGTTTTTTTTTTCCTCCAATCAGGCAAAGGAAGTTCACTGGTATTCTTAAGTTGGTAGTAAAGTCTCTTTCATTCCTGATTTTAATAATTTGAGTCTTTAAATCAAAAAGTTTTTTTTTAAACAAAACTCAATAAGTTCAGTGTTTCTCTTGGTAGTTTGTTAATTTTGATAATCTTTTTTCAAGAACCCCCTGTTGGCCCTGGCTGATGTGGCTCAGTGGATTGAGCACTAGCCTGCAAACCAGAAAAGGTAGCCAGTTTGATTCCCAGTCAGGGCACATGCTTGCGTTAAAGGCCAATGTCCACAGGTTGGGGTGAGAGGTAACTGATCAATGTGTCTCCCACACATTGATTTTTTTTTTTTTAAAGAACCGCCTTTTAGTTTCTTTGACTTTGTATTTTTCTATTCTGTATTTCATTATTTTCCACTCAAATCTTTTGTTAGTTTGATTTATTTTCTAATGTCTAAAATTGGAAGTTTAGTTTATTGATTTGATGTCTTTTTAATACAGTCATGTACTACTATATACTTCCCTCTAAGTACTGCTTTAAATGTACCCTACATTTGGTGCCTTGTGGTTTTATTTTCATTTATCTTATAGAATTTCTAGTATACTTTGTGATTTCTCCTTTGACCCAAAACTAGGAATTAATTGTTTATTTTCTGCATATGAATATCCCAAATTTCTTTCTGTTACTGATTTCTAATTTAATTCTATTGTGATAGGAACATACACTTTATATGGTTTTATTACCTTTAAGTTTATTAAGGTTTATTTTATGGCCCATCATATGACCTATCTTGGAGAATACTATATGCATTCTTGAGTAGAATGTATATTGTGCTCTTGTTAGATAGAATGTTGAATGAATGTTCTTTGGGTATAGTTAGTTTATATTGTTCAAGTCCTCTAATTCCTTACTGATCTTCTTCCTAGTTGTTATACCCATTAGTGAAAGTGGGGTATTGAAGTTGACTTCAATGTTTGTTGATTTGTCTATTTCTCACTTCAGTTTTTATTTCATGAATTTTGGTACTCTGTTGTTAGGTGTACCAACACCTACATTTATACTTACAGCTTCCTGGAAAATTGAACATTTTATCATTATAAAAAGTCCTTTATCTCTGGTAATATTTTTTATTTTATAATATATTTTGTCTAGTTTTGATATATCTGCCTCAGTTTTCCTGTGGTTATTGTTTTAGTCAGCTTGCACTGTTATCATGAAGTTCCCCAAGTTGGGTGGCTTATAAATAACAGAGATTTACTTCTTACAATTCTGGAGGCTTAAATTTCTATATTAGACTATTTCCCATATATTCCCATTTATTCCCACTGAGTATGATGTTGGCTGTATGTCTCTCATATATGGCCTTCATTAGGTTGAGGAATGCTGCCTTTATTTCCATGCTGCTGAGTTTTTTTATCATAAATGGGTGCTGTACCTTATCAAGTTCTTTTTCTGCATCTATTGATATGATCATGTAATTTTTATCTTTCCTTTTATGTGATATATTATGTTTCTTATTTACAAATACTGTACCATTCCTGCATCTTTGAATCCCACTTGGTCATGGTGTATGATCTTTATAACATATTCCTGGATGTAGTTTGCCAATATTTTGTTGAGGATTTTAGTGTCTATGTTTTTCAGCAATATTGGCCTGATGTATTCTTTCTTTGTTATGTCTTTTTCTGGTTTTGGGATTAGGATGATGTCGGCTTCATAAAAAGAGTTTAAGAGCCTCCATCTTCTTGAATTTTTTGAAATAATATGTGGAGGATGGAGGTTAGCTCTTCCTTAAATGCTTTGTAAAATTTTCCTGTGAAATCATCTCGTCCAGGGCTTTTGTGTGTTGGGAGTTTTTGATTACTGCTTCAATTTCATCTGCTGTTCTTGGTCTGTTCAGGCTTTCTGCTTCTTCTTCCTTGAGCTTTGGAAGATTATATTTTTCTAGACATTTGTCCATTTCACCTAGGTTTTCAAATTTCTTGGCATATTGTTCTTTATAGTAATTTCTTACAGTCCTTTGTATTTCTGTGGTATCAGTTGTAATCTCTCCTCCTTTATTTATGATTTTGTTTATTTGGGTCCTCTCTCTTTTTTTCTTGATGGGCCTGCTGAAAGGCTTTTCAATTTTGTTCATCTTTTCGAAGAACCAGCTGCTGGATTTATTGATCTTTAGGATTGTGCTTGTAGTCTCTATGTCATTTAAAATTCTGCTCTGATTGTGGTTACTTCCTTCCTTCTACTTGCTCTGGGCTGTCTTTGCTGTTGTCCCTCAAGTTCCTGTAGGTGTAGGGTTAGGTTGGTTATTTGAAATGTTTTTGTCTTTTTTAGGTAGGCCTGTATTGCTATGAACTTCCCTCCCAGGTCTGCCTTCACTGTGTCCCATAAGTTTTGGACTGTTGTGAGTTCATTTTCATTTGTTTACCGAAAATTTTCAACCTCTTCCTTGATCTCATTCTTGACCCATTCATTGTTTAATAGCATGCTATTTAATCTTCATGAGTTTGAGTGTTTTTGGTTTCTAGTTTCAGTCCTTTGGTGTCATAGAAAGTGGTTTATATGAGGACAATTTCCTTTAATTGTTTGAGTCTTGTTTTGTGTCCTATCATATGGTCTATCTTTGAAAATATCCTATGTGCATTTGTGAACAATATGTATTTTGCTTCTTTGGGATGAAAGGCTCTATATGTATATGAGTGAAGTCCATTTCATGTAGGACATTATTCAATGCCACAGTATCTTTGTTGATATTTTGTTTGGAGGATCTACCCATTTTTGACAGTGGGGTATTAAAATCCCCAAATATGATTGTATTGGTGTCAATCTCTTTCTTGAAGTCCTCCAAGATTTTCTTTATGTATTTGGGCGCTCCTATGTTGGGTACCTATACATTTACAGTGTTTTTGTCTTCTTGATATATTGTTCCCTTGAGTATTACAAAGTGACCTTCTGGGTCTCTCTTTATGACCCTTTTTTGAAGTCTATTTTGTCTAATATGAGTATTGCTGCCCCAGCTTTTGTTTCCTGTTTATTTGCTTGGAATATTTTTTTCTATCCCTTCCCTTTCAGTCTGTGTAGGTCTTTTGTTCTCAGGTGGGTCTTTTGTAGGTAGTGTATGCATAGGTGATGTTTGCTTTTCCATTCCGCTATCCTTTGTCTTTTTATTGGAATATTTAATCTATTTACATTTTAGGTTACTGTTGATAGGTACTTATTTATTGCCATTTGACTTCCTTCGTACTTGTGTTCCTCTCTCTCTCTCTTTATTTTCCTTTTCTTAAAGCATTCCCTTTAGCATGTCTTACAGAGTTGGTTTGGTCGAGGTGTATGTATTCTTTGAGGCTTCTTTTGTCTTTGAAACACCTTATTTGGCCTTCCATTGTAATGGAGAGCCTTGTTGGATAGAGTAGTCTTTGTTGCAGGCCTTTCTTTTTCATTACTTGGAATATTCCTTGTCATTCTCTTCTGGATTGCAGCATTTCCATTGAGAAGTTGGCTGCTAACCTTATCAGGGCTCCCTTGTATGTTACTTCCTGTTTTTTCCTTGCTGCCTTTAAGATTCTCTCTTTGTCTTGGAATTTTGCTATTTTAATGATGATCTGTCTTGAAGTGGGCCTCTTTGGGTTCCTGTTGATTGGGACTTTCTGTGTTTCCTGGATTTGTGTGACTTTTTCTATCATCAAATTAGGGAAGTCTTCCATCATTACTTTGTCAAGCAGGTTTTCTATCCCTTGCTCCTCTTCACTTTGTGGTATCCCTGTTATATGGATATTATAATGTTTCATGTTGTCCTGCTGTTCCTTTAACACCTCTTCATTCTTTCTGAGTCATTTTTCCTTTTCTTGCTCTTTCTGGGTGTTTTTTTCTACCTTGTCCACCAGCTTGCTGATTTGATCCTCTTCTTCATGCAGCCTGCTTTTTATTCCTTCTACTGTGTTCTTCAGTTCAGAAATTGTATTCTTCATTTACACTTGGCCCTTGATAGTTTCTATTTTCTGTTTCATGTTGCCATAGTTTGCAGAGAGTTCATCGTTGTTTCCCTGTAGTATTTGGTAATTCTCTGTGAGCTCATTGAGCTTCCTGTTAACCATTGGTTTGAACTCAATCTGTTAGTTGACTTGCCTCTATTTCATTTAGCATTTTTCCTAATGATTCCTCTTTTCCTTTTATTTGGGGTTTATTTCTTTGTCTTCCCCTTGTTTGTGAGACTCTTCTTGTTAGCCTGTGCTTCTTAAATTGATCTGTTCTGACTCCCTGGGTTTGTAGTGTGAACGTCTGTGGTAGAAGACCTTTGAGATTCAGTAATGCAGTCTCTGTGATCCCCTTAACTTGCTGATCTTGGGCTGTCATTTATGTTGGCTCTCTGGATGTATTTGAGTTTTGATTGTTTTCGGGTCTTTCTTTGGTGGGGTTTTCCCTCCAGCTTATTGATTGAGGTTCACTCTGCCTACCTCGTCTTATATATTACTGTGGAGGTGGGAACAGATTGTGTCAAAGCTGGTTCTTCTCTGCGTCTGAGGTTTTGAGGTTTCTCTCGCTATGGTTCAGTTGTTTTTTTCTGGGTATTTTCTCCACCATTTAATTTTAATTCCACAATGTTCCTGATGGAGGTTAGTGTGGCTTCCACGCACTCATTCACCATCTTCCTTTATTATCTGTTGGTGATTCCTTTATTGTTGCTTCTCCCTTCCAGCAGATATACTGGTGTTCACAGCTCCCACCTTCTCTTTTATGTGATTAGTTGGAGCAGGGAGGCAAAATGGTTTAAGGTAGCAGGAGTGTATTCTATGGGATTTAAAGTACCAACCTATAGGATAGAGATCAGAGATACTTTGGATAAGTATAGTGTTAACCATCCTATTCAACCCAACTAGTAACTTTTTATAAAGGGTGGAAAAGAGATAAGACTCTTGATAGAGGGGGGAAGGATTATGAGTTGAATCCAGAAAGTAGTGAGCTTGTGGGAGGTTAGATTATGAGATATAGTGAGAGTAAAGGATGGAAAATAGGTGTAGTGTGTGAGAGAATAGTTAACCACAACAGTATTAAAGTTCTGGAAGTCAATTAAATGGGCTAAGATATGGGATGGGGTGCTGTGTAGTATTTAAAATTGTATGGAACAACAATTATTTACCATAATACTGCAACAACAATCATATGACAGAATCTGTATGATCTAAATAAAACTAGGAAGTACACAACCTAGGTAATGTGCTATTGGACTACAAGTGAAGTGAAAGAAGGAAAATTATAAATACACTGTAAAAGAGAGAACAAGGAAAACCAGTCAAACAATGCAATTAAACAAATAAAGAAATAGGGAAAACTAAACAGAAAGAAGAGAAATTAAAAAATAGTAATAAAATAAAAGAAGTAAAATAATGAAAAAATAATAATATGAATAAATAATCAATAACATGCAAGTTCTCTGGAATAGCAGAGTGAAATTTGTCTCAGTTTCTCAATTGTTGGGATTAGCCTTGTGATCCCTGTTTGGGTCTGACTCTGGTCCTTTCATAGAAATATGGAACTTTTGTCAGGCTAAGTTGGGCATGAGGAGAGGTAAGGAGTGGGTTATGATTAAGATGCCATATATTCTTGTTGTTAATGCTGAGATTTAGTAAATTGTGTTTGAATAAGTGTTTCATCATTTGCTATAGATTCTTAGGGTAGTAGTCAGTGACTTAAATTTTGTTTTTTTCAAAATTTCATCAATTATTGTTTTCTTTTTTTGCTAGGTATACAGTCCACAGAGGTCCTCATGCTATTGTAAACAAAGTCACCTCTCCTATAGAATGGCATTGACTTTTTGAGGAGTCAATTCTAGCTGTCTTTTATAATGTACCACATTCCAAATTTGTCTGATTATTTCCTCATGCTGTACTATTTTACACTTAATTACACTTAATGCAATTACTGGTATGTCTCTTCTATTTGTCTTTTCTTTTTTAAATCTTTTTTGTTGCATTTTTTCCATTACTATTTATCCCCCTTATACCCACTTCCACCTCCTCTTATCCCTGTCCCCTGCAGTCACCACACTGTAGTCCATCCATGAGTTCTTTTTTCTTTTTTTAAATATATTTTATTGATTATGCTATTACAGTTGTCCCATTTCTCCCCCATCATTCCCCTCCACCCTACACACCCTCTCCCACCCACATTCCCCCCTTTAGTTCATGTCCATGGGTCATAAGTTCTTTAGCTTCTACATTTCCCATACTATTCTTGCCCTCCCCCTGTCTATTTTCTACTCACCGTCTATGCTACTCATTCTCTGTACCTTTTCCCCCTTTCTCCTCCTCCCACTCCCCTGTTGCTAACCCTCCATATGATCTCCATTTCTGTGGTTCTGTTCCTGTTCTAGATGTTTGCTTAGTTTGCTTTTGTTTTAGGTGTGGTTCTTAATAGCTGTGAGTTTGCTGTCTTTTCACTGTCGTATTTTTATCTTCTTTTTCTTAGATAAGTCCCTTTAATATTTCATATAATAAGAGCTTGGTGATGATGAATTTCTTGAACTTGACCTTATCTGACAAGCGCTTTATCTGTCCTTCCATTCTAAATGATAGCTTTGCTGGAAAGAGCAATCTTGGATGTAGGTCCCTGCTTTTCAAGATTTCAAATATTTCTTTCCAGCCCTTTCTTGCCTGTAAGGTCTCTTTTGAGAAATCAGCTGACAGTCTGATGGGAACTCCCTTGTAGATGACTGTCCCCTTATCCCTTGCTGCTTCTAGAATTCTCTCCTTCATTTTAATCTTGGCTGATGTAATTACGATGTGCCTTGGTGTGTTCTTCCTTGAGTCCAACTTCTTTGGGACTCTCTGAGCTTCCTGGACGTCCTGGTAGTCTATTTCCTTTGCCAGATTGGGGAAGTTCTCCTTTATTATTTGTTTAGATAAGTTTTCCACTTGTTGCTCTTCTTCTTCCCCTTCTGGGACCCCTATAATTCGGATGTTGGGACGTTTAACGATGTCCCGGAGGTTCCTAAGCCTCTCCTCATTTTTTTGAATTCTTGTTTCTTCCTCGTTTTCTGTTTGGTTGTTAGTTTCTTCCTTCTGGTCCACTCCATTGATTTGAGTCCCAGTTTTCCTTCCATCTCTATCAGTTCCCCATGCATCTTCCTTCATTTCACGTATTGTAGCCTACATTTTTTCATCTAGTTTGTGAGCAAAATCAACCAATTCTGTGAGCATTTTGATGACCAGTGCTTTGAACTGTGCATCTGATAGGTTGGCTATCTCTTCACTGCTTAGAGGAATTGGCTCTGGGGCTTTTATTTGTTTTCCGGTTTGAGCCATTTTTGGTGGGGTATTTTTTGTTGTTGTTGTTTTGGTTTTAGTCTGGTCGCGGCTATTACGTAGTGAGGGGTGGAGTCTTAGGTGTTCCTCAGGGCGGGGCAGCCTAGTCCCCGGGTTGTGATGCTATAGGTGGGGGCGGGGTCTGAAAGGGAACAATGGCGCCTGCTCTGCTCTCTCCTGGATTCAGTCCCTTCCGCCACTTCCCCTCTGCCTGGACCGTCTGTGCGCGTGAATGTGAGACCACCTGGTCAGCCAGCCACCTTGTGCGGCCTCACTGGGTCTGCACAGTTGCCCCCCTGTGCCCGGGATCTGCCAGCTGCTGCCTATGGGCCCGGGAACCGCCAGCCGCCGCCTGTGCACCTGGGAACTGCCAGCCCCTGCTGCTTGCGTTCCTGGGTCCACACCTCCACTTTCTCCTGCCACGACTCCGCCCCTCTTACCGGTCTGGATGAATGGTTGTTGGACTTCCGTACAGTTCAATTTTCTATAAGTTCTGGTTGTTTTCTTGTTTCTAAATATTTGTTGTCCTTAATTTTGGTTGTGAGAGGAGGCACAGTGTGTCCGCCTACGCCTCCATCTTGGCCAGAAGTTGAGTTTTTTTTTCTTATTTGCTCCCTCCCCCACCCCCTAACTGCCAACCCCTAGAGCAATCATCCTGCTCTCTATGAGTCCATTTCTATTTTGCTTGTTAGTTCAGTTTGTTCATTAGAATCCACATATGAGTTCTGTCTCTATCTGCCTCTGTCTTTTGTCATCTTTGGGTTTGTTGAGTGTTATCCCCCTCCTCTAGTTTAGAATTAGCACCTCACTTATTTTCTTTTAAGAGTTCCCTTGGAAATTAGAATCTTAAGTTGTATGCTTATCTTATCAAAGTTGTAAAGAATTACAAGGACCTTAGAATGCTTTAGCTTTACTCATGCTCTCCTGATTTATGATGTATTATCACTGTGTTTTTCTTTTAATTCTGTATTTTTAAACCCTGTAATTATTTTTGTAAGTGTGTTTTTATAGTTAGTATTTATTCAAATTCACCCACAAATTTCCCCCATCTTCATTCCTTTTGGCATTTTAGACCTTCCATTTCATTCTTATTACCTGTGATATAATAACAACAGGATACTATTGAAAAGCTTTGATTTTTTTTTCCCCTGAGGACCACTAGGAGCATACTTTCTCAATTTTTGTTTTTCTAAAAAACATCTTTATTTTCACCTTGTTCTTGAAAGGTAATTTCACTGGGTAAAAATGTAGGTTGAAAGTTTTCTCTCAGCACATTGAAGATGTCATTCCACAGGTTTCTGGCTTCCATAGTAGTTCTGAGAACTATTCTATAAATTACATGTCACTCTTTTGAAGTCAATGTGTGTTTTTTTTTTTAATACTTTTAAGATGTTGTCTTTGGTTTTATTTTCTGAGGTTACACTATTTTGTGTCTGGCTTGGGGTTTTATTTTGCTTCCTCTCAGTTTGTTGGACATCTTGAATAACTGATATCTTTATTTCTTGAAGACTCTGTTTCATAACTCTAACTCCTCCCCATTCTCTCTCATCTCTTTTTTAAAAATTCTCATTACCTGTATGCTACAGTTCCTCATACTTTCTTCCATGTCTCTTAGCTATAATTTCATATTTTCCAAAAGTTTTATCAGTATGCTGCATTATAGATGTTATATTTTCTTTTCCTCTGCAAAGTGTTATAACTTTAATAAGTTTCTCTTCAGCTGTATCTAGTCTACTGTGATGCCCATCTATTGAGTTTTAATTTTCAAAGTTTTTACTTCTAGAATTTACATTTTATTTCAGTTCAGCTGTTTATTTTTTCAATTTCCTGTCCCCTTTATTATTTTCAAATTTTTTATTTTTTAAATTTTTATTTTAATTGTTGATCTTCTACAGTTTTCTGTCTTTTACTCCCACCCCAGCCCACCACCCTAGCCCTCCCCACCTCCCTCCCATTTCCACTCCCATAGTTTTTGTCCATGTGTCCTTTATACTTGTTCCTGTAAACTCTTCCCCTTTTCCCCTGAAATTCCTTCCCCTCTCCCCTTTGGTGACTTTCAGCCTGTTCTCAATTTCAGTGTCTTTGGTTATATTATGCTTGTTTGTTTGTTATGTTGATTAGGTTCCTGTTAAAAGTGACATCATATGGTATTTGTCTTTCATTAAAAATATCTTTAGTAATGTTAAAAATAGTTCTTATATAATATATGTGTAATAATTCCAATACCTTAAATCTTTGCTTAGTAGTTTCTGCTGTCATGTTTCTCCTAGTGTCCCATTATATTTTGCTTCCTTATATGCTTAGTGAATTTTTTTTTAAAGATTTTTTTTAAGTACTTTTTTTTTCCTTTTAGATTTTATTTATTTATCTTTAGAGGGGAAGGGAAGGAGAGAGGGAGAGAAACATCAATGTGTGGTTGCCTCTTGTATGTCCCCTGCCGGGAACTGGCCTGGCAACCCAGGCATGTGCCCTGACTGGGAATCGAACCGCGATCCTTCGGTTCGCAGGCCCGCGCTCAATCCACTGAGCTACACCAGCCAGGGCATGCTTAGTGAATTTTGAGTGGAGTATCTTATTTTCCTTTCAAAACTGATTTTTTGGAATTCTTTGCAATTTACTGTGACAGTATGTTCTTCTACATAGGACTTTGTTGCATTTCTGCCCACACTCTGGGAATCAAGGCAGGTTTTTAAAAAGATTCTTGTTTATTACAGTTCTCACAATTTTCCCCCTTTGTCCTCCTCCACCTATCTCAACCCCTACTCCCACAGTCAATTCCCACACTGTTGTCCATGTCCATGGGTGATTCACACACATTCTTTGATTAATCCTTTCTCCTTCTTTCCACCATTCCCTATGCCCCGCTTCCTCTGGCAGCTGTTAGTCTGTTCCATGTTTCCATGTCTCTGATTCTGTTTTGTGTGTTAGTTTATTTTGTTCATTAGATTCTTCTTATCATTGTGATTATATGGTATTTTTCTTTCACCAACTGGCTTATTTCATTTAGCATGATAATCTACGGTTCCATCCAAACTGTTGCAAAGGGTTCAGATTCCTTTGTCTTTTTTCTGCTACGTGGTATTTGAATGTGTGAATGTACCATTGTGTGAATGTACCACAGTTTTTTTAATCCATTCATCTACTGATGGGCACTTAGAATGTTTCCAATACTTACCTATTGTATATAGCACTACTATGAACATAGGGATGCATAAGGTCTTTTGAACTGGTGTTTTAGGATTCTTAGAGTTTAATTTTTTTAGGAAATTCCATACTGTTTCCCTCAGGGGCTGCACCAGTCTGCATTCCCAACAGTGTACCAGGGTTCTCTTTTCACCACATCCTCACCAGCACTTGTTGATTTATTAATGATGTCCGTTCTAACAGGTGTGAAGTGGTATCTCATTGTAGTTTTAATTTGCATCCCTCTGATAGCTAGTGACATTGAGCATTTTTTCATATTACTATGGGCCCTCTGTGTCCTCCTTAGAGAAGTGTCTATTCAGGTCTTTTGTCCGTTTTTTAATTGGATTGTTTGTCTTCCTGCTGTTGAGTTGTATGTGTTCATTTTATATTTTGAAGATCAAACCCTTGTCCAATGTATCATTGGCAAATAGGTTCTCCCATACAGTAGGTTCTCTTTTAATTTTGATACTGGTTTCTTTATCTGTGCAGAAGCTTTTTAATTTGATGTAGTCCCATATTTATTTTTTCCTTTATTTCCCCTGCCCTAGGAGATGTATCAGCAAAAATATTTCTATGCAAGATATCTGAAATTTTACTACCTGTGTGTTTTCTCAAGGATTTTTTTATGTTGTTGAGAGTTATATTTAAGTCTTTTATACATTTTGAGTTTATTCTGGTGTATGGTATAAGTTGATGGTCTAGTTTCATTTTTTTTTGCAGGTACTGGTTCAGTTTTTCCAACACCATTTATTGAGGGGACTGTTTTTATTCCATTGTATTCTCTCGCCTCCTTTGACAAATATTAATTGACCATAAAGGCATGGTTTTATTTCTGGGCTCTCTATTCTGTTCCATTAATCTATGTGTCTATTCTTGTGCCAGCACCAAACTGTTCTGATTACAGTGGCCTTGTAGTATAGTTTGATATCAGGTATTATTATCACTCCAACTTTGTTCTTCTTTCTTAAAATTGCTGAGGCTATTTGGGGTCTTTTGTAGTTCCATTAAAATTTTTGAAGTATTTGTTCTAGATCTGTGAAATATGTTATTAATATTTAAGTAGGAATTGTATTGAATCTATAGATTGCTTTAGGTGATACAAGCATTTTAATGATGTTAAATCTTCCAGTTCATGAACAGGGTATATGCTTCCATTTATTTGATCTTCCTCAATTTTTTTTCATTGTTTTATAGTTTTCTGAGTACTGGTCTTTTACATCTTTGGTTAAATTTATTCCTAGGTACTTTTTTTTTTTGTTGTTGTTGTTGCTATAGTAATTGGAATTTTTTTCATAGTTTCTCTTTCTGATATTCATTGTTGGTGTACAAAAATGCCATCGATTTCTGAATGTTGATTTTGTGTCTCACTTCTTTGACACATCCATTTATTAGGTCAAGTAGTTTTTGATGGAGCCTTTAGGGTTTTCTATGTGCACTGTCATGTCATCTATAAACAATGACAGTTTTACTTCCTCCTTTCCCATTTGGATGCCTTTTATTCCTTCTTTTTGTATGGTCACTGTGGCCTGGACCTCCAGTACTATGTCGAATAAGAGTGCTGAAACCTGACACACTTGTCTTGTTCCTGATATTAAAAGAAACACTTTTAGGTTTTTTGTGTGTTTTTTTTTTTTTTTTTGGACTATAGACACATTTTTTCCCCTATATCTTTTGTCCATTGAGTATGCTGTTGGCAGTAGGTTTTTTGTATATGGCCTTTATTATGTTGAGGCATGCTCCCTCTATTCTCACTTTGTTGAGTGTTTTTTATCATAAATGGGTGCTAGATTTTATCAAATTCCTTTTTCTGCATCTATTGATATAATCACATGATTTCAAAGCAGTGTGAGTCCACTCTGAATTTGCAGTTTGAGGTTAGTGGGCTGCCCAGCTAAATACTTATTTAGATCGCAAAACTCTATGAGGGCCTGAATTTAGTTATAGTTTCTCAAGGATTTTTCACCTGTTCTTCTCTGCTGAGAGCCAAGATATCCTTTTAAAAAAAAATTCCCTGGGGAAAGGATTGTGGGTACTTTTATATATGGTACACCCTTACATTGAATAAATTATGAAAGAAGACTCTCAAATTCTCCAAATTTCGTAAATGGCTTCAGGGCAAAAATAATTGCATTAGCCAGTTTATCGGGCTTTCCCCTACAATATTCTGGCCTGATAAATCCTATTTTGCTTCTCTTTGATGCTCTTAAGATATTTCCTACATTTTCAAACATCTTTAGTTTTTCTTTTTTAAGCAAGCATATCAGTCTGGATATCGAACAACTACATTACTGACATTATTTCTTACTTCTCTAGGCCATTATTTTATAGTATACATCTTAGAGCACCTGAATCAGAATCACCTACTGATGTTTATTAGAATTTTATATTCTGGTAGCTAACGTCAGGGTTACTGAAATAGAATCTCTAGAATGGTGTCCTAGTATCTGGATTTTTATGAGGTTCTTTAAGTAATCCTAATGCACACAGAAGTTTGTTTTTATTCCTACTTTAAAGTCCTCTATCTGGTATTTTTCATTGTAGGATCCTAACAATATACTGTTCTTTATATTTGTCCTAGTTGATGAGTCCATTATTTTCACATCTCTTTGATATGCCAACTTTTATCATATTTTTTAAAATTTTTATTTATTTTTAAAACACTTTTTATTTTTATTGCTATTCAAGTGCAGTTTTCTGCCTTTTCCCCCTACCCCTCCTAGCACTGCAGCCTTCTCCACTTCCCTCCCCTTTTTCCATGCCCCTTGTTATTGTCCATGTGTCTTTTATAGTTGTTCCTGTAAACCCTTCACCCTTTTCCCCCATTATCCCCTCCCCTCTACCCTCTGGTCACTGTCAGCTTGTACCAATTTCAATGTCTGTGGTTATATTTTGTTTGCTTGTTCATTTTGTTGATTATCTTCACTTATAGGTGAGATCATATGGTATTTGTCTTTCAAAGTCTGGCTTATTTCATTTAGCATAAGCTTTCCAGTTCCATCCATGTTCTCGCAAAGGGTAGGAGCTCCTTTTTTCTTTCTGCTGTGTAGAAATCCATTGTGTATATGTACCATTGTTTTTCAATCCATTCATTTACTGATTGGCACATTTATCATATTTTGTGTGTGTGTGTGTGTGTGTGTGTGTGTGTGTGTGTGTGTCTGTCTGTCTGTCTGTCTGTTTCTGTTCTTTCTGTTTTGGTTCATTGATCTGCCTATTCTTCGAGCAATACCATAGTTTTTAATTAGTGTTGCGTTATGATGTGTTGTACTATGTGATAAAAAAAAATCTTCCTTAGTTTTTATTTTATTATTTTCTACCACACTAAAAATTAAAAAAATAGCATCATTATCTTGCTTCAACTGTCTTCAGTGACTCTATAGAATTAAATAATTTTTCTACACTTTTTGAGGAAGAGTTTTCATTAGCTTTGTCTCATACTGTACTTCATATTGACTTAAGAAACCCTTTTGACTGAGGTACTACAGTCTGTTTTACCTGACTCTTTACCCACAAAATCTTTGTTTTTTTTAATCCTAGTGCCCAGCATGGCCATTTTTCCTCTACATGTCTGTCTACCCATCTTTCAGAACTGAAGTTAAGGTATTTACCTTCACTACAGAGCTATGATGAACACACTCAGGCTCAAAGGAACCCTCCTAAATTTGAACACAATTATTGACTATATAACTCATTTTTACTTAATAATTCCTACTGAGTCACAGACTATAAAAGCTGCAAGCTACTTAAAGAAATCATACTGTCTGTCTCTGTCCCCTTACCAAAGAGAAAACTGAATCTCAGTGTATGGGAAAGACATGTTCATAATGATTTAATGATTTGAATTATTTAATTTCTGAGGTAAACTCAGGATGTATTTCTTGTATTTTAGAGCTCTTTCTATTACCACTGTTTGCGATATAATATTTCCACTATATTTTATTTTCTTTTGTTTGGGCCTAGTTGTTTTTTTTTTTTTTTCTCTTTAACTACATTGAATGTTCCTTGAAGGCAGGACTCAAATCTACATAATTTTATCTACAACTCATAGCCCTAATGTTTTCCTCTTTGCTTATTTGATACCTAATCAATATTAATAGATATTGGTAAAAATCAAGATGTTCTGTTAACCAGATGTCAAATTGGGGCTATTTCCTTGTGGGAATTCCTATTATAATTGCATGAAAAGTGGCATCTAGTGGTTGGTGTGTATAGGAAAATTGCTTTTAATTTTACACAGGTAATGAATTTTTCAAAATGTTCTTTTACTTTTTTAAAGTATATTTTTTGATTATGTTATTATAGTTGCTCCATTTTTTTCTCTCCATTATTCCCCTCTGCCCTGCACCCCACCTACATCCAGCATTCCTCTTCCCCTTAGTATATGTCTGTGGGTCGCACATGTAAGTTCTTTGGTTTCTCCATTTCCTATACTATTCTTAACCATCCCCTTTCAATTTTCTACCTATCATTTATGCTTCTTATTCCCTGTACATTTTCTCCCATTCTCCCCATGCCCCCACTGATAACCCTCCATATGATCACCATTTCTCTGATTCTGTTCCTGGTCTAGTTGTTTGCTCAGTTTTTGTTTGTATTTTAGGTTCACTTGTTGATAATTGTGTTTGTTGTCATTTTACTGTTCATATATTTGATCTTCTTCTTTTTCTTAGATAAGTCCCTTTAACATTTCATAAAATAAGGGCATGGTGATGATGAACTCCCTTAACATGACCTTATCTGAGAAACAGTTTATCTGCCTTTCCATTCTATATGAAAGCTTTGCTGGATAGAGTAATCTTGGATGTAGGTCCTTGCCTTTCATGACTGTGAATACTTCTTTACAGCCCCCTCTTGCCTGCAAGGTTTTTTTTGAGAACTCAGCTGATAGTCTTATGGGAAGGCCGTTGTTGGTAACTGTCTCCTTTCTTCTCACTGCTATCAAGATTGTCTCCTTATCTTTAATCTTGGGTAATGTAATTATAATGTGCCCTGGTGTGTACTTCCTTGCCTCCAACTTCTTTTGGATTCTCTGAGCTTCCTGGATTTCCTGTGTATTAAAATATGTATTTATTCTTCCATGTTCACACTGCAGTCACCTTCAAAATTTGATGCAACATACCTATCAAGATGTTTTTTCCACTGCTCAAACCAGTTTTTTTGTTTTTGTTTTTAAAATTATATTTTATTGATTATGCTATTACAGTTGTCCCATTTCTCCCCCATCATTTCCCTCCACCCTGCACACCCCCTCCCACCCACATTCTCCCCCTTTAATTCATGCCCATGTGTCATAAGTTCTTTAGCTTCTACATTTCCCACACTATTGTTGCCCCCCTGTCTATTTTCGACCCACCATCTATGCTACTTATTCTCTGTACCTCCCCCCCCACGCCCCTGTTGTTAACCCTCCATGTAATATCCATTTCTGTGCTTCTGTTCCAGTTCTAGTTGTTTGCTTACTTTGCTTTTGTTTTAGGTGTAGTGGTTAATATCTGTGAGTTTGCTGTCTTTTTACTGTCCTATTTTGCCTTCTTTTTCTTAGATAAGTCCCTTTAACATTTAATATAATATAAGGGCTTGGTGATGATGAACTCCTTGAACTTGACCTTATCTGAGAAGCCCTTTATTTTTCCTTCCATTCTAAATGACAGCTTTGCTGGATAGAGCAATCTTGGATGTAGGTCCTTGACTTTCATGACTTGGAATACTTCTTTCTAGCCCCTTCTTGCCTGGAAGGTCTCTTTTGAGAAGTTAGCTGGCAGTATGATGGGAACTCCTTTGTAGGTGACTGTCCCCTTATCCCTTGCTGCTTCCAGAATTCTCTCCTTCATTTGAATCTTGGGTACTGTAATTCTGATGTGCCTTGGTGTGTTTCTCCTTGGGTCCAAATTCTTTGGGACTCTCTGAGCTTCCTGGACTTCCTGGAAGTCTACTTCCTTTGCCAGATTGGGGAAGTTCTCCTTATTATTTGTTTAAATATGTTTTCCACTTGTTGCTCTACCTCTTCCCCTTCTGGTACCCCTATAATTCAGATGTTGGGACGTTTAAGAATGTCCTGGAAGTTCCTAAGCCTCTCCTCATTTTTTTGAATTCTTGTCTCTTCCATGTTTTCTGTTTGGATGTTTGTTTCTTCCTTCTGGTCCACTCCATTGATTTGAGTCCCAGTTTTCCTCCCATCACTATTGATTCCCTGTGCATTTTCCTTCATTTCACTTAGTGTAGCCTTCTTTTGTTCATCTAATTTGTAACTAAAATCAACCAATTCTGTGAGCATCCTGATCACCAGGGCTTTGAAGTGTACATCTGATAGGCTGGTATCCCTTGGTAGCTTAGATGAATTATCTCTGGGGCTTTGTTGTGTTCTCCCATTTGAGCCATTCTTTTTGTTTTGTTTTTATTTTATGTAGTTTTTTTTTGGCCTGGTCACAGCTGTTACCGAGTGAGGGGTGGAGCCTTTGATGTTCCCCAGGGCAGGGCAGCCCAGTTGCTGGGTTGTGATGCTGTATGTGGGGGCGGGGTCCGAGAGGGAACAAGGACGGCTGCTCAGCAGTCTCAGATTCCAGTCCCTTCCACAGCTTTTCCCAAGCAAATTGTGCCCTTCTGGTACTGATTTCCGTGTGGGTGGGCTTGTGTACATTCTAGGACCCTGTGGGTCTCTCCAACAAACTCTCCTGTGAGGCTGGGATTCTCTCCCTGCACCTCAACCCTCACAAGTGTTTTCAATCGGTGCTTTTAGGCTTTATTTTCCGGCTCTGGGGCCCTGCGTTGGGCAGTCTCTCTCGCTGCCTGTTTTCACCTGGTTTATCTGCATGCGAATGTGTGACTGTGGTCAGCTGCCTTGTGTGCCTTGCTTGGTCTGCTTGTTGCCTCCCCACACTCGGTAACTGCCGCCTGTGCGTTTGGGACCACTAGCCACTGCTTTTTCCTGCCCCAACCCCTCTGTGCCAGCCGCGGACTCCGCCCCTCTTACAGATCTGGGTGAATCATTGTCGGACTTCCCTATAATTCAATTTTCTATCTGTTCAGGTTGGGTTTTTTTTTTTTTTGGTTCTGTGTTTTTGTTGTCCTTAATTTTGATTGTGAGAGGAGGCACAGTGTGTCCACCTACACCTCCATCTTGGCCAGAAGTCTCAAAACAGTTTTGAACTCGTTGATTTTGATATTTTTAGTGATTCTGCCATTTTTTTTCTTTTTTTAAATATATTTTATTGATTATGCTATTACAGTTGTCCCATTTCTCCCCCATCATTCCCCTCCACCCTACCCACCCTCTCCCACCCACATTCCCCCCTTTAGTTCATGTCCATGGGTCATAAGTTTTTAGCTTCTACATTTCCCATACTATTCTTGCCCTCCCCCCATTTTTTCCCATTATCTATGCTACTCATTCTCTGTACCTTTTCCCCCTCTCTCCTCCTCCCACGCCCCTGTTGCTAACCCTCCATATGATCTCCATTTCTGTGGTTCTGTTCCTGTTCTAGCTGTTTGCCTAGTTTGCTTTTGTTTTAGGTGTGGTTCTTGATAGCTATGAGTTTGTTGTCTTTTCACTGTCATAGTTTTATCTTCCTTTTCTTAGATAAGTCCCTTTAACATTTCATATAATAAGGGCTTGGTGATGATGAACTCCTTGAACTTGACCTTATCTGAGAAGCACTTTATCTTCCCTTCCATTCTAAATGACAGCTTTGCTGGATAGAGCAATTTTGGATGTAGGTCCCTGCTTTTCAAGATTTCAAATATTTCTTTCCAGCCCCTTCTTGCCTGCAAGGTCTCTTTTGAGAAATCAGCTGACAGTCTGATGGGAACTCCTTGGTAGGTGACTGTCCCCTTATCCCTTGCTGCTTCTAGAATTCTCTGCTTCATTTTAATCTTGGCTAATGTAATTACAATGTGCCTTGGTGTGTTCCTCCTTGGGTCCAACTTCTTTGGGACTCTCTGAGCTTCCTGGACGTCCTGGTAGTCTATTTCCTTTGCCAGATTGGGGAAGTTCTCCTTTATTATTCGTTCAAACACGTTTTCCACTCATTGCTGTTCTTCTTCCCCTTCTGGGACCCCTATAATTCGGATGTTGGGACGTTTAAAGATGTCCCGGAGGTTGCTAAGCCTCTCCTCATTTTTTTGAATTCTTGTTTCTTCCTCATTTTCTGTTTGGTTGTTAGTTTCTTCCTTCTGGTCCACTCCATTGATTTGAGTCCCAGTTTTCCTTCCATCTCTATCAGTTCCCCATGCATCTTCCTTCATTTCACGGATTGTAGCCTGCATTTTTTCATCTAATTTGTGAGCAAAATCAACCAATTCTGTGAGCATTTTGATGACTAGTGCTTTGAACTGTGCATCTGACAGGTTGGCTATCTCTTCACTGCTTAGAGGAATTGGCTCTGGGGCTTTTATTTGTTTTCTGGTTTGAGCCATTTTTGGTGGGGTATTTTTTGTTGTTGTTGTTTTGGTTTTAGTCTGGTCGCGGCTATTACGTAGTGAGGGGGTGGAGCCTTAGGTGTTCCTCAGGGCGGGGCAGCCCAGTCGCTGGGTTGTGACCCTATAGGTGGGGGCAGGGTCTGAGAAGGAGCAATGGCGCCTGCTCCTCTCTCTCCTGGACTCCGGCCCTTTCCGCCGCTTCCCCTTCACCTGGATTATCTGTGCACGCGCGTGCTGTTACGTAGTGAAGAGTGGAGCCTCTGGCGCTCCCCTGTGTGGGGCAGCCCATTCGCTGGGTTGTGATGCTGTATGTGGGGTTGGGGCCTGAGAGGGAGCAATGGCGCCTGCTCCGCTCTCTCCTGGATTCAGTCCCCTCCGCCACTTCCCCTCCGCCTGGACCGTCTGCGCGCTCGAATGTGAGACCACCTGGTCAGTCAGCCAGCCACCTTGTGCGGCCTCACTGGGTCTGCACAGTTGTCCCCCTGTGCCCGGGGTCCGCCAGCTGCTGCCTGTGGGCCCGGGGACCGCCAGCCGCCGCCTGTGCACCTGGGAACTGCGAGCCTCTGCTGCTTGCGTTCCTGGGTCCGCACCTCCACTTTCTCCTGCCGCGACTCTGCCCCTCTTACCAGTCTGGATGAATGGTTGGACTTCCGTACAGTTCAGTTTTCTATCAGTTCTGGTTGTTTTCTTGTTTCTAAATATTTGTCGTCCTTAATTTTGGTTGTGAGAGGAGGCACAGTGTGTCCGCCTACGCCTCCATCTTGGCCGGAAGTCCTGATTCTGCCATTTTTTGTTTCACCTCTTCCATATCAGTAAAATGTTTTCCTTTGAGGACTTCCTTTTTTCACCTGGGGCACCAAAAATATAGTCCTTTGGGGTGAGATTGGGTGAGTAGGGAGGATAGGTCGCGGGGTCATTCCGTTTTTGTTCAGTAACTGCTGAACACTCAGCAGGGTGTGGACAGGTGTCCTCGTAAGTCATGAAATGGGCACATGCATTGGAAGAGTTTAAAAAAAAATTCACTGAAGCCTATCTGAGCCTTACACAACAACGCCATATGGTTCGCTAATACAGATGGGTTCCTAGAACACTCAACTAGTGGTGGAATCCTGTACTACAGGGGGCTTGTCCTCCAGAAGATAATTTTGTTTTGGGGGCCTCCTGTCACATGTATCACATAAAAGTTACTCTTATTTGATGAGAAGCATACTACTTTATTGTATATAAATACTGAGCTATTTACATGTGTTAAACTAATTAACTATTAGTTTTTCTAAGCAGTTAAGCTTTGGGCCAGAGTAAAGTGTTGTTCTGGATGAGAAGAAGTCATCCACTGTCTTCTTGACCTATAGGTTCTTACTTTATAGGAGGATATTTTTCTGTCTTTAGGACCTTGGTTCTTAATATGAGTGAATGAAATTGTTAGTAATGGCTATTATGAACATTTAGGTTGTGGGGACAGCTTTTGCAATAAAGCTTGAAACTGTTAAAGACTGTGCTACTAGAGATGAGAAAGTGTTTATACTCCATGGTTACTCATGAATGCAGAAAAGAAGCAACTTCAAGTGGAAAGCATTTTTAACTAAATGCCAAGGTTATTGCTAATATAGAATGATAGGTAATTTCTTACAGGAGATGTTAGGAGCAAAAAGGAGTTTTTAAGAGCTTACGGCAAATTATATTACAGAAAAGTTTCATGGATTTATTTTTAATTTTAAAATATATATGTTTTGCTTTAAAATTATAAAAATATAACAGATGATGTGTTGGTAATGATGTGGAGAAAAAAGAATCCATGTGCACTGTTAATAGGACCTCAAATTGGTGCAACCAGTGTTGAAAGTAGTGTGGAGATCTCTTGAAAAACTAAAAATAGATATTGTATATGACCTAGCAATTCCATTCCTGAATATTTATCTGAAGCAAATGAAAACACTAATTTGTAAAGATATTTGCACCCCTATGTTCACTGCAGCATTATTTATAATACCCAAGATATGGAAGCAATGAAGGTGTCCATTGATAAGTGATTGAATAAAAAAAGATATGGTACATACACACACATACAATGGAATGTTACACAGCAATAAAAAAGAATGGAATACTGTCATTTGTGACAATGCGGGTGGATATAGAGGGCATTATCCTAAGTTAAGTCAGTCAGGCAGAAAAAGACAAATACCACATGGTTTCGCTTATGTGAGGAATCTAGAAAATGAACAAACAAAAACAGTCTGATGGAAACAGAGACCAAAAGAATGGTTGCCAGAAGGAAGGTGGTGATAGAATGGGTAAAAAAGAGGAAGGGGAAAATAGTTAACAATATTGTGATGAGTTTGAATGGTGACGGATAACTGCTAGAATTAGTGAAGTGTGATGACATTGTACAGTATAAAAAGGTCAAATTACTCTATGGTATACCTGAAACTAATATACCTAATAAAATATTGTATAACAACTATACTTAAATAATAATAAAATTTACAATTATATTTGCTCATTGTGAAAAGTTTTAACAGAAATGTATACAATGAACAGATGAAAATTTCCCCAGAAGAAATCACTGTTTGCAATTTGGTTGGTATATAGCCTTTCAGATATTTTTTGGTATATTCTTATAAGTTTGGATTGTTGAATTCAGTTGACCTGTAAGTTACAATATGATGTTCAGGTTTATATTTAATAATTTTCTTCCCTCTTTCTCTTTCTTCATAGGCTTGCTATGGGTGTTCTCCAGGATCAAAGTGTTACTGTAGTGCTGGAAAAGGAGAAAAGGTAAGATCTGAGATGTCCTTCAAAAACATAGGAAAACCAGTAAAATAATGTCTTTAATTTTTTTAAACATTGTTTCTACCTCAGCACCTAATAAATATAATGAAGTCTACTATACCTCTTATTTTAGATAGTTGTAAGGATTAAACTATATCTCAGGGATCATAAAATATTTTCTGTAATACCATATAACAAATGTTTAAGGTTTTATGACCCAATAAGGTCTCTGTCACATATTTCCTCTTTTATAATACCGCTTTAAATGTGTAAAAAACATTTTTAGCTTTGGAACTATATAAAATAAGCTTCTGGTTGCATTTGACCTGGGAGCTACAGTTTGCTAACCTCTGATCAATCCTGTTGAAGGCAATTAATAAACATAGGAAGGGAAAAAACATTTAACAAGGAACTAAATATTTATCAGGATATTCATCTGTGCTGGGTACCATGCTAGGCAATTTTGTATGTATTTTTCTAGTCCATGTAAATTAATAATTGGTGAATCTCTATTTTTATCTCACTTTTTCCACCACAGAACCTTTGTTGTGTGCATATGATGATTAAAAGGTAAATATTCATGAGGATTAAATAGCATAAACCTAGTCACTATGAGTCAGTTACTCACATTGGAATTGGAAGATTAAAAAGAGATAGTGAATTGTGGCCCTAAAAGAGTTGTAAGTAGAAAGGGAGTTATATCCCAGTCTGCACTCTTTGCGGCTTAATAAATATTTTTAAATAAATGAATGCATGCTACTAATCATGTATTAAAAAGTTTGGGGCATATCCCAAGAACATATTCTATGTAAAGATATAGAAGTTTCGGTAGCATATTAAAGTTTTTAAAAGTCCTGGGATACAGAAACCTGTTTGTTTTGCAAAACTATATTCCCAAGCTATATTTGATCATGTAACCCAATATTGTCTTTTACAGTAGTTCCCCCTTATCCACGGTTCTACTTTACATTGTTTGATTTACTCACAGTCTACTGAGGTTCAAAATACCAAATGGAAAATTTGTAACTTTGAAATTGTGTGCCATTCTGGGTAGCATGATGAAATACTGTTCTGTTATGCTCCATACTGTCCAAGACATGAATCATCTCTTTGTCTAGTCTATACATGCTGCATACGCTATCTGTCCATTAGTCACTTAGTAGCTGTATCACCAGAAGGTCAGTAGTTGTCTAACACTACTTCACAATTTACCTCACTTCATGTATCACGTCATATTATCACATGGAGAAGGGTGAGTACAGTGTACTAAAATATTTTGAATGAGAGAGACACGATATCCATATAACATTTTTTTATCCTCACCTGAGGACAATCTTATTGATTTTAGTGCGAAGAGAAGGGAGGAAGAGAAAGGTAGAGAAATATCAATGTGAAGGAGAAGCATTAATCGTTTGGCACATGCCCTTACAAGGGACTGAACATGCAAAGTAGGCATGAGCCCTGGCTGGGAATTGTAACTTTTGGTCCACAGGATGATGCTCCACCCAACGGAGCCACAACAGACAGGGCTTATGTAACTTTTCTTTTTTAATTTTTATTTTCATTGTTGATCTTGTACAGTTTTCTGTCTTTTATTCTCACCCGAACCCACCACCCCAGCCCTCCCCACCTCCCTCCCATTTCCACGCCCCCCATAGTTTTTGTCCATGTGTCCTTTATACTTGTTCCTGTAAATCCTTCCCCTTTTCCCTGAAATTCCCCCCCCTCTCCCCTCTGGTGACTTTCAGCATGTTCCCAATTTCCATGTCTTTGGTTATATTATGCTTGTTTGTTTGTTTTGTTGATTAGGTTCCTGATAAAGGTGAGATCATATGGTATTTTTCTTTCACTGCCTGGCTTACTTCGCTTAGCATGATGCTCTCAAGTTCCATCCATGCCGTTGCATAGGGTATGAGCTCCTTCTTTCTTTCTGCTGCATAGAATTCCATTGTATAAATGTACCACAGTTTTTTGATCCATTCATTTACTGATGGGCATCTAGGTTGCTTCCAACACTTGGCTATTGTAAATTGTGCTGCTATAAACATAGGGATGCATAGTTTCTTTTGGATTGGTGTTTCAGGGTTCTTAGGATATAGTCCTAGCAATGGAATTGCTGGGTCAAAAGGTATATCCATTTTTAGTTTTTTTAGAAAATTCCATACTGTTTTCCATAGTGGTTATACCAGTCTGCACTCCCACCAGTAGTGCACTAGTGTCCACTTTTCTCCACAACCTCTCCAACACTTGCTGTTTGTTGCTTTGTTTATGAGGGCCATTCTGACTGGTGTCAAGTGGTATCTCATTGTGGTTTTAATTTGCATCTCTCTGATAGCTAGAGATATCGAGCATCTTTTCATGTGTCTCTGGATCCTCTGTATGTCCTCCTTGGAGAAATGTCTGCCCAAGTCCTTTGCCCATTTTTTAATTGGGTTGCTTGTCTTCTTAGAGTGGAGTCACGTAAGTTCTTTGTATATTTTGGAGATTAAACCCATATCTGAGATATCATTGTCAAATATGTTTTCCCACACAGTCAGTTCTCTTTTTATTTTAATACTGTCTTCCTTGGACATGCAGAAGCTTTTTATTTTGATGAGATCCCATTTGTTTATTCTTTCCTTTATGTCCCTTGCTTTAGGGGACATATCAGTAAACATGTTGCTGCGTGTAATATCTGAGATTTTCCTGCCTATGTTCTCCTCTAGGACTTTAATGGTGTTACGGCTCATATTTAAATCTTTTATCCACCTTCAATTTATTTTTGTGTATGGTGAAAATTGGTGCTCGAATTTCTTTTTTTTTTTTTTTTTTTTTTTTTGCAAATAGCTGTCCAGTTTCCCAACACCACTTGTTGAAGAGGCTATTTTTACTCCATTTTATGTTGCTGCCCCCTTTGTCGAATATTAATTGACTATAGAGACTAGGGTTTATTTCTGGGCTCTCTGTTCTGTTCTGCTGGTCCACATGCCTGTTTCTTTCTCAGTACCAGGCTGTTTTGATTACAGTGACCTTGTAATACAGTTTGGTATCAGGTATTGTGATCCCTTCTGCTTTGCTCTTCTTTCTCAAGATTGCTGCTGCTATTCTGGGTCGTTTATTGTTCCATATAAATTTTTGAAGTGTTTGTTCTATATCTGTGAAATATGCCATTGGTACTTTAATAGGTATTGCATTGAATCTGTAGATTGCTTTGGGAAGTATGGACATTTTGATGATGTTAATTCTTCCGATCCATGAACACGGTATGTGTTTCCATTTATTTGTGTCTTCCTTGATTTCTTTCTTCAGTGTTGTGTAGTTTTCTGCATACAGGTCTTTTACCTCCTTGGTTAGGTTTATTCCTAGGTACCTTATTTTTCTTTTTGCTATAACGAATGGGATTTTTTCCTTGATTTCTGCTTCTGTTGTTTCATTGTTGGTATACAAAAATGCCTTTGATTGCTGGATATTGACTTTGTATCTGGCTGTTTGGCCAAATTCATTTATTATGTCGAGCAGTTTTTTGGCCAAGACTAGAGGATTTTCTATGTATACTATCATATCATCTGCAAACAAAGATAGTTTTGTTTCCTCCTTTCCAAGTTGGATGCCTTTTATTTCCTTTTCTTTTCTATTCGCTGGGGCTAAGACTTCCAATACTATATTGAATAGAAGTGGTGAAAGTGGACAGCCTTGTCTTGTTCCTGATTTTAGTGGAAAAGAATTTAGTCTTTGCCTGTTGAGTATGATGCTGGCTGTAGGTTTCTCATATATAGCCTTTATTATGTTGAGGAATGCTCCCTCTATTCCCACTTTGCTGAGTGTTTTAATCATAAATGGGGCCTGTACCTTATCAAATGCTTTTTCCGCATCTATTGATATGATCATGTGATTTTTGTCTTTGCTTTTGTTTATGTGATGAATTACATTTACTGATTTGCGAATGTTGAACCATCCTTGCATCCCTGGGATGAATCCCACTTGGTCATGATGTCTGATCTTTTTAATGTGTTGTTGGATGCCGTTTGCCAATATTTTGTTGAGGATTTTAGCATCTAAGTGCATCAGCGATATTGGCCTGAAGTTCTCCTTCTTTGTTGTGTCTTTATCTGGTTTTGGGATTAGGATGATGCTGGCTTCATAAAAAGAGTTTGGGAGTCTTCCATCATTTTGGATTTTTTCGAATAGTCTGTGGAGAATAGGGGTTAGCTCTTCCTTAAATGTTTTGTAGAATTCTCCTGTGAAGCCATCAGGTCCATGACTTTTGTCGGTTGGGAGTGTTTCGATTACTGTTTCAATTTCACCAGCTTTTTTTGGTCTGTTCAGGCTTTCTGTTTCTTCTTCATTGAGTTTTGGAAGGTTATATTTTTCTAGAAACCTGTCCGTTTCACCTGGGTTTTCAAATTTCTTGGCATAGAGTTCGTCATAGTAATTTCTTACAATCCTTTGTATTTCTGCGGTGTCAGTTGTAATATCGCCTCTTTCATTTCTGATTGTGTTTATTTGAGTCCTCTCTCTTTTTTTCTTGATGAGCCTGCTTAAAGTCTTGTCGATTTTGTTGATCTTTTCAAAGAACCAACTCCTGGATTCATTGATCTTTAGGATTGTGCTTTTAGTCTCTATGTCATTTAATTCTCCTCTGATCTTGGTTATTTCTTTCTTTCTACTTGCTCTGGGCTGTCTTTGTTGTTGTTCCTGGAGTTCTTGTAGGCGTAGGGTTAGGTTGTTTGTTTGAGATGTTTCTGTCTTTTTTCGGTAGGCCTGTATCGCTATAAGCTTCCCTCTGAAGGCAGCCTTTGCTGTGTCCCATAACTTTTGGGTCGAAGTGAGTTCATTATCGTTTGTTTCCAGAAACTTTCTGATTCCCTCCCTAATTTCATTTTTGACCCATTCATTGTTTAATAGCATGCTATTCAATCTCCATGATTTTGAGGGTTTTGAGTTTTTCCCCTTGGGGTTGGTTTCTAGTTTGAGTCCCTTGTGGTCAGAGAAAATGCTTGGTATGATTTCAATTTTCTTGAATTTGTTGAGGCTTGATTTGTGTCCTATCATATGGTCTATCTTTGAAAATGTTCCATGTGCATTTGAAAAGAACTTGTATTTAGTTTCTTTGGGATGAAGGGCTATATATATATATATATATATATATATATATATATATATATATATATCAGTTAAGTCCATTTCCTCTAGAGTGTTGTTCAATGCCACAATATCTCTGTTGACATTTTGTTTGGACGATTTGTCCATTTTTGACAGTGGTGTGTTAAAATCACCTACTATAATTGTGTTGATGTCAATATCTTTCTTCAAGTCCTCTAAAATTTTCTTGATGTATTTAGCTGCTCCTTTGTTGGGTGCATATATATTTACGATATTTATGTCTTCTTGGTGGATTCTTCCCTTGAGTATTATGAAGTGACCTTCCGGGTCTCTCTTTATGGCCCTTCTTTTGAAGTGTATTTTGTCTGATATGAGTATTGCTACCCCAGCTTTTTTTTTCCTGACCATTTGCTTGGAAAATTTGTTTCCAGCCCTTCATTTTGAGCCTGTGTATGTCTTTTGTCCTGAGGTGGGTTTCTTGTAGGCAGCATATGTGTGGGTCATGATTCCTTATCCATTCAGCTATTCTATGTCTTTCGATTGGAGCATTTAATCCATTTACATTTAAGGTTATTATTGATAGGTGTTTATTCATTGCCATTTTTGTACCTGTGTTCCTCTCTCTCTCTCTGTCTTTTCCTTTCTTCCCTTAAAGCAGACCCTTTAGTATCTCTTGCAGAATTGGTTTGGTAGAGGTGTATTCTTTTAGACTTCTTTTGTCTGGGAAGCTCCTTATTTGGCCTTCTATCTTGATTGAAAGCCTTGCTGGGTAAAGTAGTCTGGGTTTCAGGCCTTTGGTTCTCATTGCTTGGAATATTTCTTGCCATTCTCTTCTGGCTTGGAGCATTTCCACTGAGAAGTCAGCTGCTAACCTTATCAGGGTTCCCTTGTATGTTATTTCCTTTTTTTCCATTGCTGCCTTTAAGATTCTCTCTTTGTCTTGGAATTTTGCCATTTTAATTATGATGTGTCTTGAAGTGGGCCTTTTTGGGTTCCTTTTGATTGGGACACTCTGTGTTTCCTGAATTCGTGTGGCTTTTTCTCTCACCAAATTAGAAAAGTTTTCCATCATTACTTTTTCAAACAGGTTTTCTATCTCTTGTTCTTGTTCTTCTCCTTCTGGTAGCCCTATTATACGGATATTATTGCGTTTCATGTTGTCTTGCATTTCTCTTAACCCCTCTTCATTCTTTCTGAGCCTCTTTTCCTTATCTTGCTCATTCTGGGTGTTTTTTTCTATTTTTTCCTCCAACTCACTGATCCGATCTTCTGCTTCATTGATTCTGCTTTTCATTCCTTCTGCTGTCTTCTTCAGTTTAGAAATTGTGTTCTTCATTTCCTCTTGGCCCTTGTTGATAGTTTCTATTTCCTTTTTCAGGTTGATATAGTTTGCAGTGAGTTCATCATAGCTTCCCTGTAGTTTCTGGTAGCTCATTGAGAGCTCATGGAGCTTCCTGACAACCATTGCTTTGAACTCAAAATCTGATAGTTGAGTTGCCTCCGTTTCATTTAGCATTCTTTCTGGAGCTTCCTCTTTTCCTTTCATTTGGGTATTGTTCCTTTGTCTTCCCATTGTTTGTAAGACTCTTGTTGTTAGCCTCTACTTCTTAAATTGATCTGTTCTGGCTCCCAGGGTTTGTGATATTACCTTCTGTGGTAGAATATCTGTGAGATTCAGTGGTGGATTCTCCTTCGGATACCCTGTTGTTCACAGCTTCCACTGTCTCATCAGCTGGAATACCCTCTTTTGGGGGCTAAGTCTGGTTTTTTTTCACAGCTCCAGGCTTGTTTGTTTGTTTGTTTTGTCTCATTCGTGGGTAGTTAAAAAGGGAAGAGGGTGGGGGATGAAAAAAAGAGGAAGGAAGAAAAAAGAGGAAGGTAGAAGAGATAAAATTGGAAAGAAAGGAAGAGGGAATAAGACAAGAAGGAATTAAAGGGAGGCAAAACGAGTTGGGGAGTAAAGAAGAGAAAAATAATGAAGGGGAAGTAATTAAAAACTCATATAGATAGACAGGCGCACAAACGGAAAAAAAAAAAACTAGCAAAACAGACACACACACACACACACACACACACACACACACACACACAAATACAAACAGCCAAAAGAAAAGGAACAATCAAAATAAAACAAAATATTTTAAAAAATATATTAAAAAAAAACAACAACCAAAATCCTCTTGTTGTTTTCAAACTTGCCAAGCCTGTTTTTCTGGTCTTGCTGGGTGCAATGGCCAAGGGGTGATCTTATTGCTTTTCTCTGTTCAGAACTCAGTCCTCATTGTGCTATGTATCCCAGCGTTAGTGGGCGCCTCTCCCCACAGGGTTTCCAGCGTGTGTTCTGAGCCTCCTGGTGTGTGCGCACTTCTCCAAGTTTATGGGTGTGTGCTAGGTTCCCCAGTTGTGCGCAGCCACCTGCCTTTGTCCCTGGGAGGCTTTCTGTGTTCCGATGCAGCCGCCTGCCTTTGCCCCTGAGCGGGGCCTACACTCCAGCTGCTGTCTTGCGCCTGCGCCTTGGTCCTGAGCTGTCTGCATTCCAGCACTGGCCTAACTGGCAACTTTGGCTCCACAGCTGTCTCCAGTGGCCAGCGCCTATGTTTTCATGAGTGTCCACTATCCCGCGACTGTGTGCGGTCCCATGTGGGTGTCTATTTTCATGCAGCTGTCTCACTTTACATGTGCATCTGTCTGCCGTTGGGGCAACTGTGCTTTTGCACTCGTCCAGCAACCACGAAAACTCATTTCAAAGTCAAGCAGTGTCCTGTTGCAGGACACCCACTTTTGCTGGCTGCAGGCGTGCGCGGTGGCCCCTGAGATCTCCCAGCCGGTTCAGCGGCTGACCCAGCTCCCTCCCCAGAGCCCTGGGGCAGGCTTGGCAGAGCGCTGGGCTGGGGAGCTCCTATTGTTCCAAAGAGCTCTCCTTACTGCTGGTTTTTCAGTGTCCGCTACAATTTCCAATCTCTTATTCTCCAATATGCTGTGATACTGTTCCTTGTCTGCTCTGTTCTTCCATAGATTGGCCCAGTTTTTCTCTCATGTGTAGGGGAGAATGAGGTCTGCTCCCTCCTACCACACTGCCATCTTCCACCTTGTAACTTTTATTATAGTATATTGTCACAATTGTTCTATTGTTGTTCTAATATTATTAGTTATTGTTTTTAACCTCTTACTCTGCCTAATTTATGATTTAATCTTTACTATAAGTATGTATGTATGAAAAAATACTATAGAGTTCAGTATATACATGGTTTCAGGCATTGACTGAGAGTCTTATCCTCCATGCATAAATGAGACTACTATAATAATAATAATCAATTAGTGTTGTGCAGAACACCTATTTTAATAACATAGCTTGAGAGGAATAGTTTTTTTAGTAAGAGTGCTTTCTTTCATGATAAATAAAACACCAAGAGTGATTCATTTCTGATATTGGCACAGTGACTTTTATCAGATTAATTCTTCTTAAGATAAGTATACACACTGGACAAAATATGGTAGCTATTTAATATGTTAGGCATAGGAGAGGGACCAAAAGCATTAAAAAACGGAGAGACGACTCTGTCCTTGAAAGAACGGAAGTACACTGGGAAAGTTTGTGTTTATGTGGCTTTTCTCCTGAGTGTGTCCTTCAGCCTGCATGGCATAGGATGGCTAGAACCCAGACAAGAAACCTCAGTGTTATTGGCTTGAGAAATCAGAGGGTAGAGGTAAGGATGTCGGAATGATTGGAAACTGATATGGATTATGCTTGAAAGGAGGGAGCCACAGAGGGGAGAGCCAAAAAATCTGCTTGGAAACTCCACACAAATTCTTTCTAAATTATTATTATATTTTATTGTTCATGTTCTTATAATTGTTCCAAATTTTCTCCCTTTGTCACCCTCCACCCATCCCCCTGACTCCTTCAGGCAGTCCCTACACTATTGTCCATGTCTCATGCATATATATTCTTTAGCTACTCTATTCCCTGTGCTGCCCTTTACATCCCATGTCTATCTATTCTGTAAGTACCAGTTTGTACTTCGTAATCTCATTACCTTTTCACCCATCTCTCAGATCCCCTCCCATCTGGTAACCATCAAAATGTTCACTGTATCTCTGATTATGTTTCTGTTATACTTGTTTGTTTATTTTGTTTCTTAGATTCAATTGTTCACTGGGAACCAAACTGGTGACCCTTTGATTTGCAGGCTGGCACTCAATCCACTGAGCCACATCAACCAGGGTTTATTCTTCTTAAAGAAGACCCTTTAACATTTTATATAATACTCATTTGGTGATGATGAACTCCTTTAGCTTTCTCTTGTCTGGGAAGCTCTTTATCTGTTTTGATTCTTCACTCCTAAAGGATAAGTTTGCTGGGTAAAGTAATCTTGATTATAAGTCCTTGCTTTTCATCACTTTAAATATATCTTGCCAATTTCTTCTAGCCTGCAAGTTTCTTTTGACAAATCAGCTTAAAGTGTTATAGGAGCTCCCTTGTAGGTAACTATCTGCTTTTCTCTTGCTGCTTTTAAGATTCTCTGTATTTAACCTTGGCATTTTAAATATGATGTATCTTGAAGTGGGCCTTTTTGGGTCCATATTGCTTGGGACTCTCTGTGCTTTGACTTATATATCCAATTCCTTCATCAAGTTAAAGAAATTTTCTTTCTTAATTTTTTCAAATAGATTTCCAATGTCTTGCTCTTTCTCTTCTCCTTCCAGCACCCCTATGATGTGAATGTTGGTATACTTGAAGTTGTTCCAGAGGCTCCTTACACTGTCCTCATTTTTTTGGATTCCTTTTTTCTTCTTGATGTTCCAATTGGTTATTTCTTACTTCCTTATGTTACAAATCACTGATTTTATTCTTGGTTTCATCCACTCTACCATTGATTCCCTGTAAAATGATCTTTATTTCAATTAGCGCATCCTTTGTTTCTGACTGGATTGTTTTTATGCTGTTGAGGTCCTCAATAAGTTCCTTGAGCATCCCTATAATCAGTGTTTTGAACTCTACATCTGATAGATTGCTTTTCTCCATTTCATGTAGTTCTTTTCTGGAGTTTTGTTCTGTTCTTTCATTTGGGCCATGTTTCTTTAGTCTCCTCATTTGGCAGCCTCCCTGTGTCTGTTTTTATGTATTAGGTGAAGCTACTACATCTCCCAGGCTTGGCAGAGTGGCCTAATGTAGTATGTGTCCTGTAGGGTCCAGTGGCACAGCCTCCCCTATTACCCAACCTGGGTACTTGAGTTGCACCCTGGTATGGCCTGCATATACTCTCCTCTTATAGTTAAGCCTTGATTGCATTTTGCATGTCCAAGGTCAGCCACAGCTTGTGTTCTGTCTGGAGTCACAGAGCATTAGCAGCAAAGCGATCTACAGATGGCTGCTACTTGTGCTAGCCTTGGAGGTGCCCAGGCGAGGCCAAGCTGTAAACCAAGGCTAGCTGCTGGTAGTCCTGGGTCTGGGGCCACTTAGCAAGAGGTATGGGACTCACTGAAGCCAGATGTTTCTTGTTTGAGAAAATTTAGGAAAATCTGAGCTTGGGCCAAGACATGCCATTTGTATGGATAAGCCACTGGAAACAGCTTTGGTGGACTGAAAGTTAGATGGGGCAGGGCCTCAGAGATTCCCTGAGGATACAGTATAAGCCACATTGATGGAGTCTCAGATATTGTATCCACCTGCCAGCTCTGTGGGCTGTGGGGGGAGTGCTAAGAAAAGGAACAATGGCTTTTGCCAATACTGGGACAAAGCTGCCCCCCAATTCTTGGCCTGATGCTGGACAGTTCAGTTCTTCCCCATATGTCTCAGATGCCTTTCAGTCTGCTGCCCATATACTGGAGCTCAGAGGCAGTGAGTCTGTTTTGAGCCCTTTAAGAGGAACTGCATGAGATTGCAGCAGTTCCTGTCTTCCACCAACTCACTCCCCACTTGTATTTGCAGCCAGAAGTTATGGGGACTTATCTTCTGGGCACTGGAAACCTGGGCTGGAGGGCCTGGTGTGGGGCTTGGACCCCTTTCTCCTGCATATCCCTACTGATTTTTATGCATCATATGCAGGAGTGGGACCAGCCAGTTCTGCATCTCTCCCCTCCTACCAGTCTCATTGTGGTTTCTTCTTTAATTCCATCGTTATAGAACTCCATTTGGCTCATTTCCTGATGGTTCTGAAAGAGAGTTGTTCTGTTGTTTAGTTATAAATTTGATGTGGTTTTGTGAGGTTGCAAGTACCACTTATACCTATGCCTTCATCTAGACTAGAAGTCCACACAAATTTGAGTTTGAATCCTGAACTTTACATGTAAGGGAAGATTCATACAACCCTATAGTAAGTAACAGCTAGAAAGCTGTAATAACTGAACATAAATTAACTGCTGTCCACTGAAAGGTAAACAGAGTTTTAAATTTTAGTTCAGCTGAGATAACTATTTACTAAAACAAAATTGCAATACTTTTCAGAGAAAGATAAAATAATCTTGGATATCTACATATTAACTACAATGTCCAGTATACAATTAAACCTTACTAGTCATGAGAAGTAACAACTAAAAGTGACCCATAGTCAGCAAAAGACCAATCAATAAAAACTAAGTCTAAATCAACACAGATGTTAGAAACTGTAGATGGTATTTTAAAGCCAATGGGATAAATATATTTGTAATTTAGAGGGAAATCTGCTCAAAATGAGGGAACAGGGAATCACAAAAGAGCACTGGAAACTAAAAAAAGAAAATCTATATTTGAAAAGCAAAATATAAGAAAAGGTAATTCACCGGATGGGCATTTTAAAAAATGTTTTTTTTTTTAATCAGTATTTTTTAATTGTTGATATTGTACAGTTTTCTGTCTTTTACCCCGCCCCAGCCCACCACCCCAGCCCTCCCCACCTTCCTCCCATTTCCACCCCCTCATAGTTTTTGTCCATGAGTCCTTTATACTTGTTGCTCTAAACCGTTCCCCTTTTCCCCTGAAATTCCCTCCCCTCCCACTCTGGACACTGTCAGACTGTTCTCAAATTCAGTGTCTTTGTTTATATTATGCTTGTTTGTTTGTTTTGTTGATTAGCTTCCTGTTAAAGGTGAGATCATATGGTATTTGTCTTTCATTGCCTGGCTTATTTCGCTTAGCATGATACTCTCCAATTCCTTCCATGCTGTCGCAAAGGGTAGGAGCTCCTTCTTTCTTTCTGCTGCATAGAATTCCATTGTGTAAATGTACCACAGTTTTTTGATCCATTCATTAACTGATGGGCACCTAGGTTGCTTCCAGCACTTGGCTATGGGAGAACTGGACAGCTACATGCAAAAAAATGAAACTCGAGCACCAACTTACACCATACACAAAAATAAATTCAAGGTGGATAAAAGATTTAAATATAAGCCATGACACCATTAAAATTCTAGAGGATAATATAGGCAGGAAAATCTCAGATATTTCACGCAGCAATATTTTCACTGATACGTCCCCTAGAGCAAGGGACATAAAGGAAAGAATAAACAAATGGGATCTCATCAAAATAAAAAGCTTCTGCACAGCTAAAGAAAACAGTATTAAAATAAAAAGAGAACCAACTGTATGGGAAAACATATTTGCCAATGATACCTCAGACAAGGGATTAATCTCCAAAATATATAAAAAATGTTTTTAAACATTTTTTATCTCAGCTGAACTAAAATTTAAAACTCTGTTTAATTACAGTTGTCCCCATCCCCCCCCATACTCTCCTCCTGTCCTACCTACCCCCACCCCCACATTTAATCCTCCCCCATCATGGTCTTTGTCCATGGGTTTTTTATACGTATTCCTTGAGGACCTTTTACCTTCTTTTCCCAGTTAGCCCCCTCACCCTTCCCTCCACCCCTCTGGTCACTGTCAGTTTCTTCTTTATTTCCATGTGTCTGCTTTGTTTTTGCTCACTTGTTTGTTTTGTTGATTAGATCCCAATTATAGGTGAGATCATATGGTATTTGTCTTTCACTGCCTGGCTTATTTCACCTAGCATAAAGCTCTCCAGTTCCATCCATGCTGTCTCAAAGGGTAGGATTTCCTTTTTGCTGCATAGTATTCCATGGAGATGACTGAAGAAATGGGCAGTAAACTTAAAGATAAATTAGGAGAAAGATCCAATCTGATGAACACAGAGAAGGAAAATAATAGGGGCTTTAGTGACCTGTGATATAGTGTCAAATGATTTAATACAAATTTAAATGAGTTCCTTAAGAACAAAAGGGGAAAATCAGGTGAGTAAAAATAATAATAATTAATGGGGCAGTAATAATGGCAAGAATTTTTGTACTTGGTTAAAAAATATAAATTTACAGAAAAATATAAATTTAAGAAGTTCAGTACAATCCCAGCAGGATAAAAACATAGAAAACTATGCCCAGGCATCATAATGAATCTACTAGGAAAAAACAATCTGTGATTAAAACAAAATCTGAAAGAAGCTCCAAAAAATACACATGTATAGGGTCATAATGATATGACTAAGGATGGACTTCTTATAAGAATGAATGGATAATGAACAAAAATGTAAAATCATCATTAGAGAGCTGAGAATATCTGCAAAGAGAATTATAGGCAGTGAAAATATACACCGAAAATAAGAGCAAATTTAAGACATTTTCTGATAATAATGAAAAAAAAAAACAGAATTCTTCATCAGCATACTTGCACTAAAAGAAATTTCAGGCTGAAAGACTTTAAAGCATAACAACAGGGCTTCAAAAGCATAAGAACATAAGCCAAAACAAACAAAATTAAAGAAATAAACAAATCTACACTCACAGTTGTAGATCCTGACACTTCTATCTCAGTCATTGACAGAATAGGAAAACATCAGTGAAGTCACAGATTATTTGAATTACACTATTAACAACCTTGACCTAATTGACATGTATAGTCTTAAATCCAGTAACTACAGAATACAATTTTTTCAAAGGAATATGGAATTTTCTTCAAGTTACACTACACAGTAGGCCATAAAATGAGACCATATAAATATCAAAAGATTGAAAACATCAGTATATATTCTCTTAACACATGAATTGAATAATAATAGCAATTAATCTGTAGAAAATCCCTAATTATTTGGAAATTAGAAAGCACATTCTAAAAACAAAAGAAAAAGAAAGTACCGTTCTAAATAACTTACAGACCAAAGAAGAAATCACAAGGAAAATTAGAAACTATTTTAAGTTGCATAATTGTAATGCAACATACTGAGAATTGTGTAGTTGAATTAAAGCAGATCTTAATGGGAAATAGTTCAACTACCTATCTTGAAAAGGAAGAGAGATTCAAAATTTGTATTTAAGTTTCCCACTTAACCTACAAAAGGGCACATAAACTAAATTTAAATAAGGGAAATAAGGAAATAAAAGGAGAAATAGAAATATATGAACTAGAAAACAATATCAAAACCTTATATAGCTAAAAGTTTGTAATTGCTTGTTAGCATGACTGAGAAGAAAGTGGAAAACACAGGTAACCAGTGTCAGGAATGATCATAGAGACAGGACGAAAAATAATAAGGGAATATTACAATCAACTTTATAACAGTAAATTTGACAACTTAGTTGAAGTGGAAAAACAATTTAAGAAACATACATCATTTAAAACTAACTGACAAAGTGACTTCCAGCCAAGATGGAGGTGTAGGTAGAGACCCTTCACCTCCTTGCACAACCAAAAGGAGATTAACAACCAATCTGAAATCAATAAACAACCGAAAGTATCAGAAAATCAAACTGCATGGGACTCCAACAACCAAGGAATTAAAGAAAAAAATCAACCAGAACAACCAGACCGGTAAGGCAGCAGACAAGGCCAACTGACTCGAAAAACCTCCCTGATGTTCAGACATTGGGGGCGGGGCTGTCTGATGAGCTCACTGGCTTCTGGGAGGGGCTGACTTAAGGGGACTCTAGAGGTGGCTGTGGGCTACAGCTGGGTTGCTGCAGTAGAAGTTCCCAGTCTCACAGGAGAGTCCCCGAGTCCATTGAAGAGTGTGCTAGAGATAAGCAGGACAGCCACACCATTCCCTCTCTGGCCCCTCCCCAACAGGCAGTACTGCTGCCCAGCAAAGAGGGTTGCCCTGCCCTGGTGAATACCTAAGGCCCCACCCCCTTACAACCTATCAGCTGCACCAAGACAAAGAAATATGGCCTAAATGAAAGAAGAGAGTAGAGCCTCAGAAAGAGAGCTAAGTCAGGGTGAGATCGCCAACCTATCTGATGGAGAATTTAAAACCCTGGTAATCAAAATGCTCACAGATCTGATTGAGCTTGGTTGGAAAATGAAAAAAAATGAAGGATACCCAAAGTGAAATAAAGCAAAATGTTCAGGGAACCAACAGTGACAGGAAGGAAACCAGGAACCAAATCAACGATTTGGAAAAAAAAGAAAAAAGAAAAATCCATCCAGATCAAAATGAAGAAACAAGAATTTGAAAAAGTGAAGAGACCCTTACAAACCTCTGGGACAACCTGAAACCTTCCAATATCCAAATTATAGGGATGCCAGAAGGAGAACAACAGTAAGAAATTGAAAACTTATTTGAACAAATAATGAAGGAAAACTTCCCCCATCTGGTGAAGGAAATAGACTTGCAGGAAGTCCAGGAAGCACAGAGAATCCCAAGGAAGTTGGACCCAAAGAGGAACACACCAAGGCAAATCATCATTAAGTTACCCAAGATTAAAGATAAAGAGAATCCTAAAAGCAGCAAGAGAAAAGGAGACAGTTATCTAAAAAGGAGTTCCCATTAGTCTATTAGCTGATTTCTCAAAAGAAACCTTACAGGCAAAAAGGGGCTGGAAAGAAGTGTTTCAAGTCATGAAAGGCAAGGACCTACATACAAGATTACTCTATTCAGCAAAGGTATCATTTAGAATGGAAGGGCAGATAAAGTGCTTCCAGATAAGATCAAGTTAAAGGAGTTCATCATCACCAAGCCCTTATTATATGAAATATTAAAGGGGCTTATCTAAAAAAAAAAAAGATCAAAACTATAAACACCGAAGGATCGTGGTTCGATTCCCAGTCAGGGCACATGCCTGGGTTGCCAGGCCAGTTCCCGTCAGGGGACATACAAGAGGCAACCGCACATTGATGTTTCTCTCCCTCTCTCCTTCCCTTCCCCTCTAAAGATAAATAAAAATCTAAAAGGAAAAAAAATCTTTAAAAAAAAGTGATTAAAAAAAACTATAAACAGTAAAATGACAACAAATTCACAACTATCAACAAATGAAACTAAAAGAAAACAGTGGAAACAAAAACTGTGCAAACAACCAGAACAGGAACAGAATCAGAGAAATGGCCATCACATGGAGGGATTTCAGTTGGAAGGGGGAAGGGAGGCATGGGGGGAAAGATACAGGGAAGAAGAAAAATGGTTACAAGGCACAAGGTAGACAGGGAGAGATACAAAATGGTATGGGAAATGGAGGACTCAAAGAACTTATATATACAACCCATGGATGTGGACTGAAGAGGGGAATGCTGGTGGGTTTGGGGGCAGGGCAGAGGAATGTACAGGAGTAAAACTTGGGGAAAATGTAATAGCATAATCAATAAAAATATTTAAAAACCTGACAAAGTAACTAAATCAAACAAAATATGAATAACCTTATATTTGTGGAGGAAGTTGAATTCTCAAACACTCCCCCCACACACAAAAGTTTAGCCCAAAGTTTTCACTGGTGAATTAAGTGAAACATTTATATGAAAGATGATATCAATTTTTCATAAACTGTGTCTGAAAATAGAGGAATCAAAACAGATACCCAACTCATTTTATGAAATTCATATGCCCTGTTACCCAAACCAAAGGCAAAATTACAAAATTATAAAACTATACAGGACTTCTGGCCAAGATGGAGGTGTAAGTGGATACACTGTGCCTCCTTGCACAACCAAAATTAAGGACAACAAAGATTTAGAAACAAGAAAACAACCAGAACTTTCAGAAAATTGAACTGTACAGAAGTCCGACAACCATTCATTCAGACCGGCAAGAGGGGCTCAGTAGCGGCAGGAAAAAGTGGAGATTCGTGGACCCGGGCATGCGGGCAGCAGCGGCTGGCAGATCCCAGGCATACAGGTGGCGGCTAGGATACCCCAGGCGCACAGGTGGTGGCTAGGGGACCCCAGGCACAGGGTGGCAACAGTGCAGACCCAGTGAGACCATGCAAGGGAGCTGGCTAACCAGGTGGTCCCACATTCAAGTGCAAATAATCCTGGCAAAGGGGAAGCAGCAGAAGGGACTGAAATCCCAGAGTGCAGAGCAAGTTCCCTCTCAGACTATGTCCCCACATACAGCCTCACTACCCAGGGATGTGGCTACCCCACCCTAGGGAACACCTAAGGCTCCCCTCAATATATAACAGCTGCAACCAGACCAAAATAAATAAATAAATAAATAAATGGCTCAAATGGGAGAACACATGAAAGCTCCAGAGCCAATTCATCTAAGCGACCAAGTGATATCCAAACTATCAGATGTACAGTTCAAAGCCCTGGTGATCAGGATGCTCACAGAATTGGTTGATTTTGCTCACAAATTAGATAAACAAATGAAGGCTACAATAAGTAAAATGAAGAAAAACACACAGGGAACCAGTAGAGATGGGAGGAGAACTGGGACTCAAATCAATGGAGTAGACCAGAAGAAAGAAAGAAACACCAAACAGAAAAAAAGGAAGAAACAAGAATTTAAAAAAAATGAGGAGAGGCTTAGGAACCTCCCGGACATCTTTAAACATCCCAACATGTGAATTATAGGGGTCCCAGAAGGGGAAGAAGAGCAACAAGTGGAAAACTTATTTGAACAAATAGTAACGGAGAACTTCCCCAATCTGGCAAAGGAAATAGACTACCAGGAAGTCCAGGAAGCTCAGAGAGTCCCAAAGAAGGTGGACCCAAGAAATAACACATGAAGGTCCATCATAATTACATTAGCCAAGATTCAAATGAAGGGGAGAGTTCTAGAAGCAGCAAGGGATAAGGGGACAGTAACCTACAAAGGAGTTTCCATCAGACTGTCAGCTGATTTCTCAAAAGAGACCTTCCAGGCCAGAAGGGGCTGGAAAGAAGTATTCCAAGTCATAAAAGTCAAGGACCTACATCCAAGATTGGTCTATCCAGTGAAGTTGTCATTTAGAATGGAAGGGCAGATAAAGTGCTTCTCAGATAAGGTCAAGTTCAAGGAGTTCATCATCACCAAGCCCTTATTATATGAAATGTTAAAGGGACTTATCGAAGAAAAATAAGATAAAAAAATAGGCCCTGGCTGGTGTAGCTCAGTGGATTGAGCGCGGGCCTGTGAACCAAACAATCGCGGTTCGATTCCCAGTCAGGGCACATGCCTGGGTTGCAGGCCAGTTCCCAGCAAGGGACACACGAGAGGCAACCACACATTGATATTTCTCTCCCTCTCCCGCTTTCCTCTCTAAAGATAAATAAATAAATCTTAAAAAAAAAAAATAGGACAGTAAAAAGACCGCAAACTCACAGATATTAACAACCACACCTAAAACAAAAGCAAACTAAGCAAACAGCTGGAACAGGAGCAGAACCACAGAAATGGAGATCACATGGAGGCTTAGCAACAGGGGAGTGGGAGGAAGAGGGAGGGGGAAAAGGTACACAGAATAGGTAACATAGACAGTGGGTAGAAAATAGACAGGGGGAGGGCAAGAATAGTGTGAGAAATGTAGAAGGTAAAGAACTTATGACACATGGACATGAACTAAAGGAGGGGAATGTGGGTGGGAGGGGGTGTGCTGGGTGGCGGGGAATGAGGGGGGAGAAGTGGGACAACTGTCATAGCATAATCAGTAAAATATATTTTAAAATTTACAACTCAATATCCCTCATTATAACAGAAATGTAGAAATTCTTTTTTTTTTAAAATATTTATTTATTTATTTATTTATTTAGAGGGGAAGGGTAGGAGAGAGGGAGAAGGAGAGAAATATCAATGTATGGTTGCCTCTTATGTGTCCCATGCTGGGAACTGGCCTGCAACCCAGGCATGTGCCCTGACTGGGAATCGAACCTCGATCCTTTGGTTTGCAGGCCCGCGCTCAATCCACTGAGCTACACCAGCCAGGGCAGAAATGTAGAAATTCTTAACAAAATTTTGGAAAATCAGATCCAATGGAATCCAAAGTGGATAATACCTTATTACTTAGTGGGCTTAATGGCAGGAATGCATGGCATTAATATTTGAAAATCATGGCTTTACAAAGTGGATAATACTTTATTACTTAGTGGGATTAATTCCAGGCATGCTTGGCTTTATTTGAAATTCAAAAATTGTAATTTACCATATTGAAAGACTAAAAATTAAAATTCAACCCTGGTTGGTGTGGCTCAGTGGATTGAGTGCTGACCTGTGAACCAAGGGGTTGCTGGTTTGATTCCCAGTCAGTGCACATGCCTGGGTTGTGGGCCAGGTCCCTACGTGGGGGAGCAGAAGAGGCAATCACACATTGATGTTTCTCTCCCTCTCTTTCTCCCTCCCTTCCCCTCTTTCTAAAAATAAATAAAATAAAATATTTTTTAAAAGTAAAACTTAATATAAGTCAAGCATATAACACATCTCAATAGATGCAGAGAAAACATTTTTAAAAAATTCATTATTCCCTGGCTGGTGTAGCTCAGTGGATTGAGCACGGGCCTGCGAACCGAAGGATCGGGGTTCGATTCCCAGTCAGGGCACATGCCTGGGTTGCCAGGCCAGTTCCCGGCAGGGGGCATACAAGAGGCAACCGCACATTGATGTTTCTCTCCCTCTCTCCTTCCCTTCCTCTCTAAAGATAAATAAATAAAATCTAAAAGGGAAAAAAAAGTACTTAAAAAAATTCATTATTTATCCATGCTAACATATCTCAGCAAACTAGGAATCTAAGTGGTACGTCTTGACCTGAAGGGGCATCTATCAAACCCCTTCAGCTATATTTATACTCAATGAAGATAGATGACATTCCTTTTCTCAATATCAGAAACATCTCTGCTCCCACCCCTTCTATTCAAAATTTTCAGTACAGTAAGATAAGATGGCTGGAAAGGAAGATGTAAAACTATCTCTTTTTTTTCAGATGGCATAGTTTGTCAATGTCATAAATTTGATGGGCAATACTAAAATGCTCCTAGAGCTTGTGAGTTTAAAAAGATTACAGAATAAACAAAACCAGTGTAATAAGTTCAATAAATCAAAATGCAACTACATTTCTAAATTCTAATAATGAAAAATAGGAAATGGGAATTATAAAATATCTTTTATAATAGCATCAACAATTTGTAATACAAAAGAATACGTCAGACCAAAATGTGCAATTCCTATACACTGAAAACTACAAAAATAGTGCTGAGAGAAATAAAGGACCTGGACTAATGGAGATATTTATCATGCTCATGGATTAGAAGACTCAATATCATTAATGTGCAAATTCTCTCCAAATACATCCACAGATTCAATGCAATTTCAAGACTTAGTGTAAAACTAAAATAAACTTGATAGAAAAAGGATAGAGATATAGATGAATAGAACAGAATAAAGAGTCCATAAATACACCCAGATGTATGAGTGATTGATATTTTTGATGAAAGTATAAAGGCAATTCAGTGGAGAAAAGATAGTCTTTTCAACAAATAGTACTGGAAGAATTGGATATGAATATGCACAAAAATGGGCTTTGATTCATTGCTTGAACTGTATATAAAAATTAACTCAAAATGTATCATAATCCTAAATTGAAGCCTAAACATACAAATCTTTCAGAATAAATCATAAGACAAAATCCTTTTGACCTTGGGTTGGGCAGATATTTATCTTAGATTTGATACTAAAAACATCATTCATAAAAGAGAAGACTAATAGATTGTATTTTATCAAATTTAAGAACTTGTTCTTTTCTGAGAACATTGTTAAGAGAATGAAAAGAGAAACCACAGTCAAAAAATGTGTAACTCTCATATCTGATAAAAGTCTTGTATCCATTTAAAGTTCCTCTATGTCTTTTCATGGCTTAATAGTGTTTTATTTTTAGTAGTGAATAATATTCCATTGTCAGGATGTCCCACAGTTTCTTTATACATTAACCTACTGAAGGATGTGGTTCCTTCCAAGTTTTGACAGTTCCGAATACCTGTGTGCAGGTATTTGCACGAACATAAGTTTACACTCGTTTGGATAAGTACCAAGGAGTGCTGTTACTGGATCATATGGTAAGAATATGTTTAGTTTTGTCTCCCCCCCATCTGTCTTCCAAAGTGTCTATACCATTTATCATTCCCACTAACAATAAATGAGGGTTTCTCCTGTTCTACATCCTTGTCACATTTGGAGTTGTCACTGTTCTGGATTTTGGCCATTTGATGGGTGTGTAGTGGTATATCATTGTTTTTTTAATTTGCATTTTACTGATGCCATGCCTGGAGCATTCCTTTATATACTTATTATATCCTTTGGTTAGGTGTCTGTTAAAGTCTTTCACCCTTTTTAAAACCATGTTGTTTGTTTCCTCATTGTTGAGTTTTTTTTTAATCAGTATTTTTTAATTGTTGATATTGTACAGTTTTCTGTCTTTTACCCCACCCCAGCCCACCACCCCAGCCCTCCCCACCTTCCTCCCATTTCCACCCCCCATAGTTTTTGTCCATGAGTCCTTTATACTTGTTGCTCTAAACCGTTCCCCTTTTCCCCTGAAATTCCCTCCCCTCCCACTCTGGACACTGGATCAAAAAACTGTGGTACATTTACACAATGGAATTCTATGCAGCAGAAAGAAAGAAGGAGCTCCTACCCTTTGCGACAGCATGGAAGGAATTGGAGGGTATCATGCTAAGCGAAATAAGCCAGGCAGTGAAAGACAAATACCATATGATCTCACCTTTAACAGGAAGCTAATCATTGTTGAGTTTTAAGAGTCCTTTGTATATTTTGGGTAAGAGTCCTTTATCAAATGAATCTTTTGCAAATATTTTCTCCCAGTTTGTGGCTTGTATTCTCATTCTCTTGAAATTGTATTTTGCAAAGCAGAACTTTTTAATGTAATGAAATATAGGTTATCAATTATTCCGTCCATGTATTGTGCATTTGTTTTCTATGTACAAAGTCATCACTATATCCAGGTCATCTAGGTTTTTTTCCTGTATTATCTACTAGGAGTTTTATAGTTTTGTGTTTTACATTTATGTCTCTGATCCATTTTGAGTTAATTTTGTGGAGTTGTAAGGTCTGTGTCTAGATTCATTTTGACATGGGAAGTCCAGTTGTTCCAGCACCATTTCTTGAAAAGATAAAGAAATTTTTATGAATGATGCTTATGTTCACTATTTGGATTGTTACATACAAATGGGGACCCCCAAAATGAAATGTATTTACAAAAATGTATATCTATTCTTTTTCTTTTTTAATATATTTTATTGATTATGGTATTACGGTTGTCCCGATTTTTTTCTCCCCTTTAATCTCCTCCCCTCTGCACCACTCCTCCCACCATCATTCCCTCACCTTATTTCATGTCCATGGGTCATACATATAAGTTCTTTGGCTTCTCCATTTCCCATACTATTCTTAACCTCCACCTGTCTATTTTGTACCTACCTTTTATAATTTGCATTCCCTGTACCTTTCCCCACATTCTCTACCCACCCCCTCTCCACTGACAACCCTCCATGTGATCTTCATTTCTGTGATTCTGTTCCTGTTCTAGTTGTTTGCTAACTTTGTTTTTATATTTGTTTTTGGTTTTAGATTTGGCTGTTGATAGTTGTGAGTTTGTTGTCTCTTTACTGTTCATAGTATTTGATCTTCTATTTCTTAGATAAGTCATTTTAACATTTCATATAATAAGGGCTTGGTGATGGTGAACTCCTTTAACTTGACCTTATCTGGAAGCACTTTATCTGCCCTTCCATTCTAAATGATACCTTTGCTGGATAGAGTAATCTTGGATGTAGGTCCTTGCCTTTTATGACTTCAAATACTTCTTTCCAGCCCCTTCTTGCCTGCAAGGTTTCTTTTGAGAAATCAGTTGATAGTCATATGGGAGCTCCTTTGTTGGTAACTGTCTGCTTTTCTCCTGCTGCTTTTAAGATTCTCTCTTTATCTTTAATCTTGGGTAATATAATTATGATGTGCCTTGGTGTGTGCTTCCTTGGGTCCAACTTCTTTGGGAGTCTCTGAGCTTCCTGGACTTCCTAGAAGTCTATTTCCTCTGCCAGATTAGGGAAGTTCTCCTTCATTTGTTTTTCAAATAAATTTTCCATTTCTTGTTATTCCTTTTCTTCTCCTTCTGGCACCCCTATGATTTGGATATTGGAATGTTTAAAGTTGTCCCAGAGGTTCCTAAGGCTCCTTATTTATTTATTTATTTATTTATTTATTTATTTATTTATTTATTTTTGAATTCTTGTTTCTTCATTCTGTTCTGGTTGAATATTTATTTATTCCTTCTGGTCCAAATTGTTGATTTGCATCCCAGTTTTCCTCCTGTCACTGTTGGTTCCCTGTACATTTTTTTTTATTTCACTTTGCATAGCCTTCACTTTTTCCTGTCTTTTGGGACAGTACTCAACCATTTCTGTCAGCCTCCTGATTTCCATTGTTTTGAACTCTGCCTCTGATAGGTTGGCTATCTCTTCATTGCTTAGTTCTGTTTTTGGAGCTTTGATCTGTTCTTTCATTTGGGCCATACTTTTTTGTCTCAGTGCACCTGTTATGTTGTAAGGGGCAGAGCCTTAGGTATTTACCCCCGCTGGGCAACCCACCTAGGTTCCTTGTGGTACTGTATGTGGGGGAGGAGTCTGAGAGGGAACAGTGCAGCTTGCTCGGTTCTCAGCAGGCTTTTCAGTCACTTCCCCTGCTACCTGGAAGCAAATTAGGCTCTTCTGGTGTTGATTCCCGGATGAGTGGGTTTGTGTATGTATTGCTACCCAGTGGGTCTCTCCAATGAATTATCTTGTGAGACTCAGAGTTTCTCCTACCACCACAACCCCCAAAGATTTTTTACAGTCAGAGGTTTTAAGGCTTTATTACCCCACATGGAGCCTTGGGTTGCGTGGTCTGTCTTACATTCCAGTTGTTCCTCCAGTTTTGTCTGCAAATGTGGGACTACCCAATCTCCCAGCCACTGTCTTGCCTGCCCTGGTCCTCCAGCCACTGCCTTCCTGGGAGTATTCTCCACCCTTGGTGCCCATCTGTACCCCTCCTATTGGTCTGGATGAATGTTTCTTCTGTAACTCCTTGGTTGTTAGACTTCCATACAGTTCAATTTTCTGGCATTTCTGGTTAATTTTTGTTTTTAAATTTGTTGTTTCCCTTTCGGTTGTGCGAGGAAGCAAAGCATATCTACCTACACCTCCATCTTGGCCAGAAGTCTGCGTATTGTCTGTTGCCTCACCACCGTGAATGTGCCTGATCTCATCTGATCTCAGAAGTGTTTGTATTTATTCTTAGATGTTTCAACCTCAGTCACCTTCTGCCCTGGATGATGTGGCTCAGTGGATTGAACGCCAGCCTGCGAACCAAAGGATCGCCGTTTTGGTTGCCAGTCAGGACACATGCCTAAGTTGTGGGTCAGGTCCCCAGTAAGGCACACGTGAGAGGGAACCACACACTGCTCGCTCTCTCTCTCTCTCTCCCCCCCCCGCCCCGCCTTCCCCTCTGGCTAAAAATAAATAAATAAAATCTTTAAAAAATTAAAAACAATTTATTGATTTAAAACAAATAAACCTCAGTCATCTTCAAAGTACTCTCCATTTGATGCAATACACCTACTGAGATATTTTTTCCACTGCTCAAAACAGACTTTGAACTTGTTGATTTGATGCCGTTTAGTGCTTCTGTTGGTCTTTTTGTTTGTTTGTTTCACTTCTTCCACATCAGCAAAATACTTCCCTTTGAGGCCTTTTTTTATCCAGAGGGGAAATAAAGGGCACTTGGGTGAGATCGAGTGAATAGGGATGGTAGGGCTAGGGATCATGCTATTTTTTGGTGAAAAACTGCTGTAAACTCTGCATGGTGTAGGCAGGTGCATTCATAAATCACCCACCGTGAAATGATCAAACACATTGAAAGAGTCATCAAGAATATTAACTAAAGGCAAACACAGCTTTTCAAAACACTTTATAGGTATGTAATTTTAATATCAACACAATTAAGCTTTTTAGCATTCTCCACTTTAATTTTTTTTTTTTAATTTTTATTTTAATTGTTGATCTTGTACAGTTTTCTGTCTTTTATTCTCACCCCAACCCACCACCCCAGCCCTTCCCTCCCATTTCCACCCCCCCATAGTTTTTATCCATGTGTCCTTTTTACTTGTTTCTGTAAATCCTTCCCCTTTTCCCCTGAAATTCCCTCCCCTCTCCCCTCTGGTGACTTTCAGCCTGTTCCCAATTTCTATGTCTTTGGTTATATTATGCTTGTTTCTTTGTTTTGTTGATTAGGTTCCTGTTAAAGGTGAGATCATATGGTATTTGTCTTTCACTGCCTGGCTTACTTCGCTTAGCATGATGCTCTCAAGTTCCATCCATGCCGTTGCATAGGGTATGAGCTCCTTCTTTCTTTCTGCTGCATAGAATTCCATTGTATAAATGTACCACAGTTTTTTGATCCATTCATTTACTGATGGGCATCTAGGTTGCTTCCAACACTTGGCTATTGTAAATTGTGCTGCTATAAACATAGGGATGCATAGTTTCTTTTGGATTGGTGTTTCAGGGTTCTTAGGATATAGTCCTAGCAATGGAATTGCTGGGTCAAAAGGTATATCCATTTTTAGTTTTTTAAGAAAAACCCATACTGTTTTCCATAGTGGTTGTACCAGTCTGCACTCCCACCAGCAGTGCAGTAGTGTCCCCTTTTCTCCACAACCTCTCCAACACTTGCTGTTTGTTGCTTTGTTTATGAGGGCCATTCTGACTGGTGTCAAGTGGTATCTCATTGTTGTTTTAATTTGCATCTCTCTGATAGCTAGCGATATCGAGCATTTTTTCATGTGTCTCTGGATCCTCTGTATGTCCTCCTTGGAGAGGTGTCTGCCCAAGTCCTTTGCCCATTTTTTAATTGGGTTGCTTGTCTTCTTAGAGTGGAGTCGTGTAAGTTCTTTGTATATTTTGGAGATTAAACCCTTATCTGAGATATCATTGGCAAATATGTTTTCCCACACAGTCGGTTCTCTTTTTATTTTAATACTGTTTTCCTTGGCCATGCAGAAGCTTTTTATTTTGATGAGATCCCATTTGTTTATTCTTTCCTTTATGTCCCTTGCTTTAGGGGACATATCAGTAAAAATGTTGCTGCGTGTAATATCTGAGATTTTCCTGCCTATGTTCTCTTCTAGGACTTTAATGGTGTTACGGCTTATGCTTAAGTCTTTTATCCACCTTGAATTTATTTTTGTGTATGGTGTAAGTTGCTGCTCGAGTTTCATTTTCTTGCACGAAGCTGTCCAGTTCTCCCAACACCACTTGTTGAAGAGGCTATTTTTACTCCATTTTATGTTGCTGCCCCCTTTGTCGAATATTAATTGACTATAGACACTAGGGTTTATTTCTGGGCTCTCTATTCTATTCCACTGGTCGACGTGCCTGTTTTTATGCCAGTACCAGGCTGTTTTGATTACAGTGGCCTTGTAATACATTTTGATATCAGGTATTGTGATCCCTCCTGCTTTGCTCTTCTTTCTCAAGATTGCTGCCGCTATTCTGGGTCGTTTATGGTTCCATATAAATTTTTGAAGAGTTTGTTCTATATCTGTGAAATATGCCATTGGTACTTTAATAGGTATTGCATTGAATCTGTAGATTGCTTTGGGAAGTATGGACATTTTGATGATGTTAATTCTTCCGATCCATGAACACGGTATGTGTTTCCATTTATTTGTGTCTTCCTTGATTTCTTTCTTCAGTGTTGTGTAGTTTTCTGCATACAGGTCTTTTACCTCCTTGGTTAGGTTTATTCCTAGGTACTTTATTTTTCTTTTTGCTATATCAAATGGTATTTTTTCCTTGATTTCTACTTCTGTTGTTTCATTGTTGGTATACAAAAATGCCTTTGATTTCTGGATATTGACTTTGTATCCGGCTGTTTGGCTAAATTCATTTATTAGGTCGAGCAGTTTTTTGGCCGAGACTATAGGATTTTCTATGTATACTAACATGTCATCTGCAAACAATGATAGTTTTGTTTCCTCCTTTCCAAGTTGGATGCCTTTTATTTCCTTTTCTTGTCTAATCGCTGTGGCTAATACTTCCAATACTATGTTGAATAGAAGTGGAGAGAGTGGGCAGCCTTGTCTTGTTCCTGATTTTAGTGGAAAAGAATTTAGTCTTTGCCCGTTGAGTATGATGCTGGCTGTAGGTTTCTCATATATAGCCTTTATTATGTTGAGGAATGCTCCCTCTATTCCCACTTTGCTGAGTGTTTTTATCATAAATGGGTGCTGTACCTTATCGAATGCTTTTTCCGCATCTATTGATATGATCATGTGATTTTTGTCTTTGCTTTTGTTTATGTGATGAATTACATTTACTGATTTGCGAATGTTGAACCATCCTTGCATCCCTGGGATGAATCCCACTTGGTCGTGGTGTATGATCTTTTTAATGTGTTGCTGGATGCGGTTTGCCAATATTTTGTTGAGGATTTTAGCATCTATGTTCATCAGCGATATTGGCCTGAAGTTCTCCTTCTTTGTTGTGTCTTTATCTGGTTTTGGAATTAGGATGATGCTGGCTTCATAAAAAGAGTTTGGGAGTCTTCCATCATTTTGGATTTTTTGGAATAGTCTGTGGAGAATAGGGGTTAGCTCTTCCTTAAATGTTTTGTAGAACTCTCCTGTGAAGCCATCTGGTCCAGGGCTTTTGTGCGTCGGGAGTGTTTTGATTACTGATTCAATTTCACCAGCCGTTATTGGTCTGTTCAGACTTTCTGTTTCTTTTTCATTGAGTTTTGGAAGGTTATATTTTTCCAGAAACCTGTCCATTTCACCTAGGTTTTCAAATTTCTTGGCATACAGTTCTTCATAGTAATTTCTTACAATCCTTTGTATTTCTGCAGTGTCGGTTGTAATATCTCCTCTTTCATTTCTGATTGTGTTTATTTGAGTCCTCTCTCTTTTTTTCTTGATGAGCCTGCTTAAAGGCTTGTCGATTTTGTTGATCTTTTCAAAGAACCAACTCCTGGATTCATTGATCTTTAGGATTGTGCTTTTAGTCTCTATATCATTTAATTCTGCTCTTACCTTGGTTATTTCTTTCCTTCTACTTGCTCTGGGCTGTCTTTGTTGTTGTTCCTCGAGTTCTTGTAGGCGAAGGGTTAGGTTGTTTGTTTGAGATGTTTCTGTCTTTTTTAGATAGGCCTGTATCGCTATAAACTTCCCTCTGAGGACTGCCTTTGCTGTGTCCCATAAGTTTTGGGTCGATGTGAGTTCATTATCGTTTGTTTCCAGAAACTTTTTGATTTCCTCCCTAATTTCATTCTTGACCCATTCATTGTTTAATAGCATGCTATTCAATCTCCATGATTTTGAGGGTTTTGGGTTTTTCTCCTTGGGGTTGGTTTCTAGTTTCAGTCCCTTGTGGTCAGAGAAAATGCTTGGTATGATTTCAATTTTCTTGAATTTGTTGAGGCTTGATTTGTGTCCTATCATGTGGTCTATCTTTGAAAATGTTCCATGTGCATTTGAAAAGAAAGTGTATTTAGCTTCTTTGGGATGAAGGGCTCTATATATATCAGTTAAGTCCATTTCCTCTAGAGTGTTGTTCAGTGCCACAATATCTTTGTTGATATTTTGTTTGGAAGATCTGTCCATTTTTGACAGTGGGGTGTTAAAATCACCTACTATCCACTTTAATTTTTTAATAATATTTTATTGATTATGCTGTTACAGTTTTTCCAATTTTTCCTCTTTATCCCGCCTCCACCCTGCATTCCCTAACCCTCCAGTATTACCACCCTTAGTTCATGTCCATATAAGTTCTTTGACTTCTCTGTTTCCTATACCATTCTTAACCTCTCCTTGTCTACTTTTTGCCTACCAATTATGTTTCTTTTACCCTGTACCTTCCCCCCATTTGCCCCTTCCCCCTCCCCACTGAAAACCCTCCATGTGATGTCTATTTCTCTGATTATGTTCCTGTTCTAGTTATTTGCTCAGTTTCTGTTTTTGTTTTTGTTTTAGGTTCAGTTGTTGGTAGTTGTGAGTTTGTTTTCATTTTACTGTTCATAGTTTTTGATCTTCTATTTCTTAGATAAGTCCCTTTAACATTTAATAAGTCCCTTATTAACATATAATAATGCTTGGTAATGATGAACTCCTTTAACTTGACCTTATCTGGGAAGCACTTTATCTGCCCTTCTGTTCTAAATGATAGCTTTGCTGGACAGAGTAATCTTGGATGTAGGTCCTTGCCTTTTACTGTTTTTGTATACTTCTTTCCAGCTCCTTCTTGCCTGTAAGGCTTCTTTTGAGAAATCAGCTGATAGTCTTATGGGCACTCCTTTGCATGTAACTCTCCTTTCTTCTTACTGTTTTTAAGATCCTTTCCTTATCTTTAATCTTGGATAACTTAATGATGATGCACCTTGGTGTATTCCTGTTTGAGTCCAATTTGTTTGGGAGTCTCTGGACTTCCTGGACTTCCTGGAAGTCTGTTTCCTTGGCCAGATTGGGGATGTTTTCCTTCATTATTTGTTCAAATAAATTTTCAATTTCTTGCTGTTCGTCTTCTCCTTCTGGCACCCCATGATTCGGATATTGGAATGTTTAAAGTTGTCCCAGAGTTTCCTAAGCCTCTCCTCATTTTTTTTTTTTTTTTTGAATTCTTGTTTCTTCATTCTGTTCTTGCTGAATGTTTATTTCTTCTTTTTGTTCCAAATTGTTGAATTGAGTCCTGATTTCCTTCCCATCACTGTTGGTTCCCTGTATATTTCCTTTATTTCACTTTGGGTAGCCTTCCTTTGTTCCTTTATTTGCAACTGAGCTCAATCAGTTCTGTGAGTATCCTGATTACTAGTGTTTTAAACTTTGCATCAGATAGGTTGTCTGTCTCCTTGTCACTTAGCTCTTTTTCTGGTATTTTGATATATTCTTTCATTTGGGCCATGTCTTGGTTCACCTGTAATGTTGTAAGGGGTGGAGCCTTAGGTATTCTTCAGGCCTGGGTAACCCTCTTTGCTGTGTTGTGGCACTGTCTTTGGGGGACTGGTCAGAGAAGAAACAATGCAGTTCACCTGCTTGGCTGTAGTCTACTTTCAAACTAACGAACTCTCATGTGAGACTGGGAGTTTCTACCATGGAAACAATCCCCCTGTAGTTTCCAGCTAGCTTTGACCACCACCTTGCTGCAGGTCCTCCTGGGCAGCCTTGTCTCACCCACACAGTCTGCTGCCTTGTCACAGGTCCTCTCTGCCCACCTGGATGCCTTTCTCTGTCACTCCTACCAATCTGGGTGAATATTTCTTTAATTCCTTGGTTGTCAGAGTTCCATGAAGTTTGATTGTCTGGTACTTCTGGTTGTTTATTGTTTTTAGATTGGTTCTTATCCACCTTTTGGTTGTGTGAGGAAGCAAATGGTTTCTACCTACACCTCCATCTTGGCCACAACTCCCCTAGCACTCTCCACTTTTAATTTCTACTTTATTCCTTTGTTATTTGTAGCCTAGATAGCAGTTATGCTTTGGAGAAAATATAGCTCCCTTCAAGCATTATCGTCAAGTTTTGGCAGAGATGCACTGTATATACCAGGAGAGCTCCCAATATGTAGCTGTTGCCACATATGGAAATCTACTAAAACTAAGCTTTATTTTCCTTCTGGATTCCTTTCTGACTGGCACTTGTGATCACCTTTCTAACACCAGCTCTACCAGGAATGGGCTTTGTAATGATTTGAGGCAATCCAGAACTATTTTTTTTACATCTTTAACTTCTGATCTCTCCAGTTATTTTCTTCAAAATAATTAGGTTGAGGTGATGAATAATAAGTTGTCATAGTTCTATGACTACTTAAAATAAATAGATATATTTATAGAACATTCAGCAATATGTCAATAATGATTGTTATTAAAGCTACACAAATGTTTAGACCTGCTATTATTTGGCTAATATTTGCTTTCTTCCCTTTGAAGTAGTAAGTGTAAATTGACCAGAATAACCTTTTGAAATTATTTATATTTATTATGGTATGATTCAACATAACAAGGAACTTATTCAGTAAACAATTATCTAAGCTGTTTGGACTAAGTTTAGTACTTACCACACACATGCACATACATACTCACACATACACACTGAGGATATGAATAAAAGTTGACTGTACCTTAACCTGTAGGGGCATGTGCCTCCAATGAATGGCCCATTAGTTAATTGTCTTGTAGATACAGATGCTTTCTCTTTCTGAGATTCTGCCTAGGTTGTCACTGTGGATAGGATCCAGTGAGAGGGTTTACAAATGAGTTCCAGAATCTCTGAGCAGGGACTCCACCTTTAAGCCTTGGGAAAGTAAAGGAACTGCTTGTGGCTCTGCAGTTAGGAGCATGTGTCATGAAGCTATGAGCACTTGGAGTTCTTAAACTTACTAGTGGTAAATTTGCTTTCTCTTGGGGTTCACATTCTTACTATGATTGGTTGTATACAAGCTAACTATTCCTAATGTGTTGATCTAATGCTATGTTGATACATATGGAGAGTCTGTTACCACACCTATCTAGCTATACAGGCAATGTACATCAAGCAACCTTACTTTATAGATGCTGGTAAGATACTGATGAGTGGACCCTCACTAGTAGGTAGGAAGCTTTCCTTTGAGGATGTTGATAAAGTGCTATAGTCAGAACTGAGACTTGAGTCACAATTCAAATTGTAATTCTGAGTAGAGGAATTATTGGTGATTTTTCTCTTTATTTTTTTGTTTTCTGTTGCATCCGCCGACGCGAGAAACAGATGTTCGGGAACTTTCAGGATTCAGAGATGTTACTTTTATTGGCCAAAAGTTTAACCTGCGCAGGGGCGGACTCCCAGAGTGTCCGGAGACACAATGCTCAGAAGAGCTACAGACGAGAGCCGCGCCTAACGCTTATAGATAAGCCTTTTTATAGACGCAAGCAAGCAAGCATTTCACAGAAGCAGATGTGGCTGTTAGCTATTGGCTATCTTTTAGCACGTGGGATCTATGCGTTGCAGGGTTTGGGGAATGGGAAATTTAAACCCAAACATCTCCTTAAATGGTAATCTGCCTCAAGTTCTTTGTTCTCTGTCCTTGGAGAGCCAAATCTCACAGGGACAGTCCTTTAGCTATTTTCCTGGTTCCAACATTCCCCCATTTCCTTTAACATGAATCAAACCCTTGATTCTTCATCGGTAGGGAGAATGGTATAGGGCTGAGACAGGACCATTAGCTTTACTACTTTTATTCTTTCTTATGCCTGATCACCCAGGGAGCCATCCTGGCTGGTACAGGGCTGCACCACTCGCCCCCACAGTTTCAGGCTTTAAGCCAATTAGGAAGCAGAAGACATCTCCCAGATGGAAATGAGGACTCCGGCTATGTCAGAATAGCCGAGGGGCGAGGGTCCATCACCATCCTTTTTGCTGCAGCCCCCCGAGTCCTTCCATGAGGCCTCCCAAGTAGTTGCGTCTGGCTTAGGTTGCCCCTCCCATGAGGAGTCTTACCCGTCATTGACTGCCAACCAAGCACTGGGGCCAGAGATGGATGAAGCAGAAGCAGTACTCCAGCCAGGGAGATAAGCTTTGTTTCCTTAGTAGGTCACGTCCTTGTGACAGAACAGACCCAGATGAAGTGGGTCCCTTGGGCTCCTACACAGCCCACCATGGGGTGAGGGTTACAACTCCTGAAACCAGGCTGAACGGTCCACAATATCTCCCCCATTTTTAGATTGTTTAAATTAATTGTAATTGTTAGGCCTGTGAAACTTACTATCTGCTATTTTCAAATGCAATCACAAGAAAACAATTTCCACATACATCATGAAGCACAAATAAGGATTAAAACAAGGAGGCAGCCAAGGGTTGCCATAACCCAAACTTGTAAATTTAGTCCAATGAAAAATGTTGCAAATGCAAGGGAACCATAAGAGTAACAGGTCTGGTTACACTTCAATTCTTGGGAGAATTAGCACAGACTTCAGGAAGTTACTTTAAAGATATGCAGCAAGAGCAAGTCAGAAAACATTATTAGAATCAGTAAACAACCAGTGGTATTCAAAGTCCCTTTAAGAAAAAGTCCCATCACTCTTAGGTGATGTTGATTGTCGCTCCAGGAATGCTGGCTGGAATTCCACTGGAGTGTGATGACACATAGCTTGGAGAAGTCTGGATCGGGAGGGTCCAATGGGTGGAGGTGGGTTGAGGCCAGGGAAGCCTTTTCTGTGATATGGCTTCATCTTATTTGCCTGCAGTTCCAGCGATCTTTCTGCAGAGTAAATACAGACATACCCTCTTCCCTGAATTAATAGTTTAACTGGGCTTTTCCATTTTCCTTCTTACTTTCCTACACAATCCTATACTTTTCTTTCCTTCACTTTCTTAATTCTTTCTTTCCGGAGGGGATTCCTTTCCCCTTACAGGTCTCACATGGAGCACTTACAGGTCCCCAACGTGGGGCACTTCGGGTGGGGAATCTCTTCCCCTCTGATCCCTGGGCACTTACCGGTTTGGCACCTTCTTAATTGCTTGTGGTTCGTCTCCCCCTTTTTTTTTTTTTTTTTGGATGCTAGACAGAAGCATCTTCTTCTTTTTTTTATAGATGATAATATCTCTTACCGGACCTGGGTGTAACTTGTTTACGTATATCTTCCCTTTAACTCTTTGAGCCCTCTTATGGCTTTCTGCTCTATGTTAATTACTATTTCTTTTCTGTCGGTCATATGGGCTTTGCAGCCCCTGTAAGGGCATCCCCTATTGTCCACTCAGTGGGTTTCGTGAACCACAGCTCAAGTCCTCCGAGGATGATGACGGTCCCAGGGATGAGAAAGCCAAGGAGCGATTCCCAGGAACAACCGTCCATTCCTGACGTAGCTTGCCTGGGTCTCTTTGTAGCCTCAGGATGGGCAGCTTTGGGGAAGGCACCTCCGTAGATTCTGCTGCCACCTTGGCTCTCGTACCTCGTATGGGGTGTATCTTTTAGCATTCGGGGTACTCCTGACTCAGAGGAAAGCTAACGGTAGGAGATCAGTCCAGGGCAGCCCGGTTTTTTTGACATAACTTGGCTAGAGCCTCTTTAAGAATTTGGTTTATTCTCTTTGCTTGTTCAGAGCTTTAGGAGGCGTGGCTCCCCTCCCAGCCTGGGCTCCCTGAGCCGGCTGCGGCTGTGTGGAGTTTCTCAGCAGGGCGCTTGAGGAGCGAGGAGAGGTGCCCAAAAGGGCTCGGAGTCTCAGCCGGGAGTACAGGGCCGCACACAGGGTACTAGAGGCTGTCAGCGCGGGCAGGCAGCCCGCAGGGGCTCTGGTTCCAGGAATGAGGCTGTCCCCCTGCGCCCGATATCAGGCACTGGCCTGCAGGATCTCTCTCCACCCCGGTGCAAGTGTGGCTGGAGAGGGCCCCTCTGCGCCCGAGCACTGCCCTTGTCTAAGTGCTTTTGGCCAGGTCTGACTGGGCAGCTTTATTTTGCTCAGTGTTTGGGTCCCAGTTTCGTTGTATCTTGCACGTGCCGGCACAGGCGAAATCAGTGAGGTTTAGGGTCCTCAGCGAGGGTCCTAAAGCTTCTAAATCGCGGTGAGGATATGACAGTTCTGGACTATGACTCCGGCCTGGCTCTGCGGGACAAACACTTATCTGTCAGGCAATTTTACTGCCCCTCTGGGGTCTTAGTGGCTCGGGCCTGCTTTGCCCAACAGTTTTCTGTCTCATCATAATTCTGAGCTTGAACTGGAGAACAGATGAGGGGGGCTTTTTATGGTAGGCTTTGGTGTCTCCCCCGAGCTATTTCTCTAGCAGTTTGGTCTGCCAGCCGGTTGCCAGGTTCTGGGAGGGCGCGCCTGCCGGGTCCCCGTCCCTCAGGAAGGCGCCGCCAGTTGCCTGTTGTACTCAGGCCTAAATCAGCTGCCCGCATGCTGCGTGCGTGGCCCGGGGTGCTCTGATGGCAGGCACCAGGCTCACAGTCCCTGGAACTGCCGCCGCCATCGCCACAAGGAATTCGGCCGAGGAGCCTTTTACGTCTCACTCTCACGGCTCTTTCTCTTGCTCTTTTTTTCTCTCTCTAAGGCTTGCTAGCCCTGGCTGATTAGAAACTCAAGGTACTTTGCTTCCTACTGACAGAGCTGTACTTTCTTCTTTGAGACCCGATATCCCCTGGCTTCCAGTAGCCGGAGAAATGCTCGCGTCCCTTACTGGCATTCTTTTAATTCTCTGACTTGGCTACTAAGACAGCTGCCGTATTCTTACTTGGGCGCAAGCAATAGCCCTCTATTCTTTTGAGCCGGTGGTGCCGGCTCTTTGCGCTCTCTTCCCGGTAACTACCAGGTGGGCTGCTCTAATGGTGGACAAATTGAGGGTTCCCTTAGGGGGCCAGCCTACCCCAAAAGTGGGTCATTCTAGGGTACACAATGTTTTAAGTTTGAAGCAGGAGACAGCATAGGAAGAACTCTGAGACTGCAATACTGTTACTGTCCAGCATTTAGCACCCTGGTTGCCAGGAAACGTCTTTTACCAATTAAGTAGAATAAATGGTAAACCAAGGCAGGGAGGAGGAGGGAGACATGTCTCACACGCTAACTCAGCAGTCCTGAGCCTGGTCTGATAATATTGCCAGGTGCTCCAACACCACAAAAAAAACAAACACTATATTAACAAGGAAGAAGGGAAGTCCTTGAAATTCTATGTAACATTTCTATTATCTGAGAAAGAAAACCTTGAAACTGTGCTTTCATCTCAAGGTCTGGAATGTGGGAGAGGGTCCCCGGTGCCCAGAGAAGAAGCCTATAAAACAACTTTGGAAAGTGCCCCAATTTTAATTAACTGCCTCTTGTCACGTATTTGTTTTACAACAAGATGAACAAATGGGGTCTGGAGCAAGATAATGATTCGGGCTAACAGACCCCCACATACACCCAAGCCTGGGGCAATCACATTCCCCCAGGAAAGCCAGCACCACATGTACCCGTCAATAAACATGCAACACTTTCCTCCTATCCCACCAACTATATAAGTCCTGAGAACAAAGGACTTGCTCCCTCTCCCTCTGGGGCCCAGGGCGCTCTTGGCTCTGGGCCACAGGGCCTCTGGCCACCCGGCCCCAGGCTGCCCAGGAGCTTGCCACTCCGGTCCTCAGCCACTTTTAACTTTGCTCACTGTGTCCTGCCCTGAAACTTTGCCTTTCACCCCCTACTCTACCCAGTCCTGTACTCATTCATGGAAACGGACCACTAATAAACGGATTTCATACTACAAGATTTGCTGATATGTAATTCTTTACATGCGTCAGCAAGAAGAACCAGGTCTCTTCCTTCAACAAGCTGGTCTGGATTCAGGGATGAGTCATGTCCCTTGAACCGGCCGGAATTTTGAACATACAATTTAACACTGTGGACGCCGCCCCCCCCCACCATTTTTTTTTTTTCTTGGTAATTGCTGCATTCCTTGAGTGTGTCAAAAGTGAGCTGTCTCATTATCTAGTGCCCTTGACAACTTTAGGGAGGCTGGAGAAGAAGGAGGGAGGAGACACCAGGCATAGCACGGCCTGTTCCCAGGACTGAAGCAGTTCCTGGGCTTCCAAAAGGAGGATTCAGAGTGTTAAAAAGACACATTTTCTCATTGTTTTTCTTCCTGAGCTTTTTACTGTCTGAGAGGGGAGAATTTCCTCTATCTCTCTCCTCCCCTATAACTGCCTTAGCAGCTTCTCTGTTAATCCTTTCCCTTTCTTCTGACGTGAAGAGGGTCTGTAAAATCTGCTGGCAATCATCCCAGGTGGGTTGATGGGTCCTAAAAATAGTCTCGAGGAGGGAGATTAGCCCCTGAGGTTTTTCAGAGAAAGGGGGATTCTGGTGCTTCCAATTATATAGGTCGCTGGTGGAAAAAGGCACGTAAATCAGACTCGAAGGAGCCCGCGGCGCGGCCGGTGCGGCCGGTGCTTCCCGTAGCGGTAGAAGGGCGGGCTCAGGATTTTTCCTACGTCCCCCGAGGAATCAGGCGGGACCTGCACTGGGTATGGGGGCGGTGCACTAATGGGGTCAAGGGGGTCCTCTGGCTGGCCAGGCAACACTGGATACAGCCTGGGTTTGGTGGGGGCATCTGCCCAGGGCTTTCCCCTTGCCCCTCCTGTTCCCCTGCATACACCTTTTGATGTATCCCGGGCGTTCCGTTGCTATATCAACCCATACATCTATATAGACAAATTGGTCAGGGTGGGGAACCCGATACACCGTGGCCCGGACCGCGAATAGGATGGGGAGGTCGAAGGTTCCCTCTGTTGGCCATCCTACATCAAAGGCCGGCCATTCGAGTTGGCTGAGGGACCGTAGGAATTCCGGGTCCGCCGTAACCTCTGGCCCTCCTCTGGAAATCAGAAAAGTTGTTAAGGAGGAAGTCTAGGGGGGACCCAGGTACCGATCCACTCTGGCCCATGCCGGAACTGGATACTCTTCCGGATTTTGTACACAAGGGGAGTGACAATGATAGTCAGAACGAAACAGGTGAACAGACACCACAACCTTCTGTCATCCACTCTTCTCTCAGACACAATAGAGCCGCGGCTTTCAAACATACAGTCACTCACACGGCGCTGCGCGACGCTGCGCGAAACCAAAACCTTAGGCGACTCTGTCGCAACTCCCGAGGGCGTCCCCTCCTTGGGAGTCCCCTGGGTGGAATGCCGGTGACGTCTCACCTACCACCTCAGGGCTAAGCAGTCTAGACTTCCAGAACCATATGAGGATCCTCCCAATTACTCACCCAGCTCGAGCTGGCCCTTTCAGTTCCCGAACCAGCTCTCCACTGAGGGAGTATCTCGCTGGGGCCTCCAAATGTTGCATCCGCCGACGCGAGAAACAGATGTTCGGGAACTTTCAGGATTCAGAGATGTTACTTTTATTGGCCAAAAGTTTAACCTGCGCAGGGGCGGACTCCCAGAGTGTCCGGAGACACAATGCTCAGAAGAGCTACAGACGAGAGCCGCGCCTAACGCTTATAGATAAGCCTTTTTATAGACGCAAGCAAGCAAGCATTTCACAGAAGCAGATGTGGCTGTTAGCTATTGGCTATCTTTTAGCACGTGGGATCTATGCGTTGCAGGGTTTGGGGAATGGGAAATTTAAACCCAAACATCTCCTTAAATGGTAATCCGCCTCAAGTTCTTTGTTCTCTGTCCTTGGAGAGCCAAATCTCACAGGGACAGTCCTTTAGCTATTTTCCTGGTTCCAACATTTTCTACATCAAACATCTTTTTCATACTGATGTTACAATCAGGAAAACTGTAATTTTTTATGTTCAAGAGAAAGTCTTTTTCTGGGTAATGAATTTCTATTCTGGATAATCCTGCCAGTCTTCTACTCTAGAACAAACATGAAAGTTTCTTTGACTTTTTTTTTTTTACCATTCTTCATCCCTGTTCCATGTTTTATTTCATTTAACCTTTGCAGACATTGTTTCCTGGATTTATTACCATATTTCCTGTTAAACTCTTGATGTCAGAATGTTTAAACCTCACTTCATCACTGAAATTACATTACCATATGTGAGATAAATTCAGAGTGATTTGCATTTTTCCACTCACATCTTAAAGATTTCTCCATATTGGTGGATACTGTGCATTTTGTTGTATTAAATTAGTTTTCTCTAGATAGTTGTTTGATCCTTTTGAATTCCAGCCATTGCTGTACTTGAAAACTCACAAATGATGAGTTTACCTTTCATTTTTGTTCAATTGCAGGGGGGGCAAGGATTTCCAGGTTTGGAAGGCCATCCAGGTTTGCCTGGATTTCCAGGTCCAGAAGGGCCTCCAGGGCCTCGAGGACAAAAGGTACGTGCCAAGTTGACAACCAGCAATACCATAAGAGTTATGCTATCTCAAATGTGGAAATAGATATCAAATCAACTTAAAAAGTTACTGAATTATATCCAGAAACTAATATTTAAATAAAGCAATAGAATGGCTGTGAGTCTTATGATTGGTTTAAAAAAAAAAGAATATTACCAGTATATTCAAATGCTTTGGGAAGATGCTGTTAATTGTATGTGGTTATTGGGATTCTTAACAAAAAATAAGTTCTTTCAGGATATTAGCTGTACTGAAAAGAGCTGAACTGCCAGGTGTCAAAGTAGTTGATTAAGACAGCCAAAATGAAATTAACAGTCAAACATTTAGTGACTTACTGTGACAGTATAAGCAAAAAGTTAAACCAGAAAAAGTGCCGACTTCCCCACTGTTCCATTTTTCCTGATGGAAGAGCACCAGTGAAAGATGGATCAGCGAGAACATGGAAAATTGTTTCACTGCTGAAAGACCTTGGAGCAAAAATTTCCTGCTATTTTTATGGATCTTGAATGGGTTGGGGGACGGGAAAGGGTGAAGAGCTAGGAGTGGAAAACTACTAAGTCAGAGTGCAAAAAAAGTGTCCTTAAGGATCCTCCCTCCCTCCTTCCTATGTCTTTTCATTCAGGCTCCAGGGGCCGTTCAATGTATAAGTGTGTGACCAGTCAGGGGCATCAAGTCTGGTGTGGGATTGGCAGCTTTCCCCTCTGAGGCCTACTGTGAAGCCTTTCTAATTGCTTGTGGTTGGGCCTAAAAAATCACATGTAGTATTTTAGCCAGGAGTCATACTTCTCAATTCCATCAATTGATATTTCAGGACCCAAGTGAGGAACATAAGCTATCCCATTCTGGGCCTGGATGAGTTGGACATTGAGGGGCTATGCCAAAAACTAGATAATTAGTTTGAGGCCAGAGTATATCATAGTCATAATTAAAATCATTCCAACTCTTCCTGGGTGACTGAGTATAACCATGAGCCCCAACCATTGCCAATCCAGAGATAAGTGGCTCACAGCCTACCTGATCTACTTTAGAAAGAAAAGAGTCTTTTTTCTTAAATCTTATGATGAACACTTCTACTTTGCCAGTTTCAGTGATCTAGATTCAACACAAAGCGCTGGCAATAGCAAGACCCCTCCTTGGCTGGCCAGCAGGAAGTTGAAGGCTGTGCTGTGATCCAATATTTCTTGGGCCAAGGATTTGAGGCCACCCTGTTGTGCTTCCAAAGCTGAAGTAGTATCATTAATGACTTCAATAGAGGTAAATGACAGGTTGCAGAATATGTTTTCTAATTGCATGACCCTGACAGTGGGAAAGTTGCCAGGAGCATACACATGAGCAATAGATACCATATGACAAATCCCCTGAGTAATTAGAGACTACCTGGTTTGGGAGTTCTCCTTTTATTCTATTTAGTGTGATATGTTCATTGGGAAGGACTGGTCTAAATATCTGGAAGTTTTTTTTTTATTAATGCCCCATATGTAAATGTTATATTGGTAGGAATTTCAAAAGTCTGGCTTTTAAAAAAGAAATAATACCCCAAGGGGGACACTCACAGTGACACTCACAGGTTACCAGTGATTGGTCAATCAGCCAGAAGGCCTTCCTAGTGGATACAGTTCTTGAATGGAATTGGAAAATTTGTGTAAAGTGGGGGCAAGAGTAAGAAAGGAGAAGGCCACCTCTATGAAGGTTAGAAAAAAAGCCAGATCTCTTTTCTCAGAAACTTCAGTTAATCCCATCTCTGAGGAGGCATCTTGTTTCTATAGTGTCACAGTCCAACTGTGGCAGTGCATCAGGTTCGGTGTAATAAGGTTGAGGTATCTGAGTTAGTAAAAAGTTCCATGTTTATAGAAGTGTCTGTTTATTGCATTTAGTGGTACAGCTGTCAGACATTAATCTGCAGGTTGAGTGGTAGGTGACATATACAGCAGTTTGTCATGTTTAGAGTGATGACAACTAAGTGGGACAATTATTTCAAAGAATTTGGTGAAGTAGAAGCCATAAGGTTATTTTGTGGGAGACAAAGAAGAGAAAACAGGCCCTGGATGGTATGATTCAGTGAATTGAGTGCCGGCCTGTGAACCAAAGGGTCCCAGTTCGATTCCCAGTCAGAGCTCATGCCTGGGTTACAGGCCAGGTCCTCAGGTGGGGGAGTGTGAGAGTCAACTACACATTGATGTTTTTCTCCTTCTCTTTCTCTGTCCCTTCCCCTCTCTAGAAATAAATTAATAAAATCTTTAAAAATTAAAAAAGAAGAGAGAACAGATCCATATGCCCTCTCTCTCCAATTCCCAGGCTCATAGACCTGAAGGTGCTGTCATGCTATCATCTGGGGAGACTTTTCCTCATTGATTGCAATGTGAGCAGTCTCTCCTATACCATGAGCAAGGATAGCATCTTATATGCATGTTAGGATAGGGAATGGGAAGAGATAATAATGAATTGTAAGACTGGGAGAAAATTATGCTTTTATAAATGTCTCTTTTGACTTATCATCCTTCACCATCTGTATTAGGTAGACTGGTGAACTGATATATGAAAGGGCCTGTTCTGTTCATTTGCTTGGAAACTAAATTTGTTTCAAAACTCTTTTAATTTTTTTTCCGTGTAATAGTGGTTCATCATGTCACTAGAAAATTAAGGAAATCAAATGGATACTCATTATGTAGTCCTCCCAATAAGGAGAAATTAATTTAAATGCATAAATACTTTTTAACACTTACATATACCAGAGCATAGATTGTAGGGATATGGTTGAGTGTATTTCTGAGGAGGTGACAGTACATGAAGGTGTTTTGTTAGCTTTAAGAGCATGAGGGACCTGTGCTAAACTTCCTGAATAGAATTTTACACTGATGAAAAAGCAAGACTGCATGATTGCATGGACTTTAAGCAAGTGGGGCATTCAAGAGAATTCCCTATATCCAATGAGGTTCAAAAACAGTAGAGGATTTCCTGCGCATCCAGGGATGGCACAGAAGTAGCAGAGAGATGTGAAAGAGTAAAATGGATGGAATTGAGCACTAACTTAGCATTAATACATACAAACGATTGGCATAGGATATCTCAAAGAATTCCAGCTTAAGCTCCCCATAACTTAGCCACAGTCTTGTGAAAATGAGGTTGGAACTCCAATTGAGAGAAAATTTCAGCCATATTAGTGAAATGAGTGCTTTGAAATAGAAATTAAGAGTCCAACTTTGGCAATGCCTCAGGTCTAGTGTAATAAAAAACATAGAAAAATTAAGTTATATTTTTTGCATCAGACTTTATCTGTAATTAGGGACTCCATTTCATGTACACCATGCTTGCTGATAGGTAATGTTAAAGAACACAGAGGCCACAGGGGCCAAGGTTCCTTATGTCCCACGCCTTATGGAAAGAGGTCTCTCAAAGCCAGAGATTTGTGAAAAGGAAAGGAAATGTTTACTTATTGCTACACAGAGTTAAAGTAGTGACCAAACGTCTTCATTAAAATATCAAAGTCCTTTAGGATACCCACAGACACCCACGGTGCTTCCTTTCTCCCTCCTGCCCTAATTCAGGGTACCGTAACTCAGGAAAAGAAGCAAAGGTCCGGGATCCAGGCTCCTGACACCATCAGCTGTGTCGCCATCCAGGCAGGATCTCTGATTAATCCAAAGCCATGTGGCACCTTCTCATGGCCTACTGGCAAGAGCCCTTTCCCCCTTCTTCCAGGCAAAGTCTCTCCTGCTTCCCAAACCACACAGCCAAAGGGAGCACCCCAAAGCTGCGTGGTCCTCTTCTACCAGAGTTGCAGGGAAGGGGTCCCCACTCTGGCAAAACCTCCTGGCTCTCCCTCTCCACCAAAGCTGCGGGGGTCTGCACTCTGGTGAAACCATGTAGATTATCCTTTTTTCCCAATGGCTGCCATGTCTCAGTTGAAATCCTCGTGCCAATCCTCCTCTGTACCCCTACTTCCGACTCCTCCTACAATTAGTTATACCTGCCAGCATTCCTGTATTAGTCCAAGTTTACTGGGCTGCCATCATGAGTCTGGGCAGATATGTCCCCATGTCCTGGAGCCAATCTTCTCCAAGCTCCCACGCAGGTGCTGTAACTTGGGGGTCCTCCCCCAGTCACATCTTGAGGGGGAGTCCTTTCCATCCCCCTGGCTCAGAGCATGACCACAGCTAATTAACACATCTAAGCCACCAGCCAAAGGTTATAGATATGTTAAATGACCATGCCATGGATTAGCTGCAAAGCTGTGGCTGTACAAAATAACTCTGAATGTCCCTGCTCCATGTGTCTTTTCCCCTAACTCACACCTGTTGGTGGGGGAAAGGGGTGAGGACATCTTATATGACCCTCTAGCATTTCCTGGACTCCTGGACTCTAGTATACCCTGAGCTCTGGGCCCCATTCCAAGTCCCATTTTGGGCCGCCCTCTTGGCTGCACCCTGTTTCAGTAATAGTTGTATCAGATTTTAAAAGTTAACTACATTAGAAGTCCTTTGGAATAATTTAACATTAATTGGCACTATTCTATAGTACTATGATAATTTTTAAAGGTGTGGTTGTACACAGTTTAAATTTAAAAGCAGGCTTGAATGTGGGAGGTAAGGGTGCGAAGGGCAGGGAAGAGTAAAGGGTGAAAGTGGGTACAACTGTAATTGAACAATAATATAAAAAGAAATTAAAATAAATAATAAATTTAAAAGCAGTTCAATGTTTTTCTTTGATTCTATCTCAATATCCATAAATTGAGAAGGTGGACTGCTTTCTAAACTTTTGAGATTCTGAATTTGAAGAACTTCATGCTTCTGCCCTGGCTGGTGTAGCTCAGTGGATTGAGCGCGGGCCTGCGAACCGAAAGATCGCGGTTCGATTCCCAGTCAGGGCACATGCCTGGGTTGCCAGGCCAGTTCCCGTCAGGGGACATACAAGAGGCAACCGCACATTGATGTTTCTCTCCCTCTCTCCTTCCCTTCCCCTCTAAAGATAAATAAATAAAATCTAAAAAAAAAAAAAAAAAAAAAGAACTTCATGCTTCTGTCTCTACTGTGACTTCATGCTTCCCAACATATATGAATTTGTCCTACTTATGTAATTGGGTATTACAGTACATGCATGTATCAACATATACACATATGCTAAATCTGTATCCTCCCATATATGAAAGTAAAAGGTATAAAACATATATATACATATATATATGAGTGAATATATACAATTTTCCAAAGGATTTATTTATTATTAAAATAAATTTAATTTAATTTTTGGTAGATATATATACACTTCATTCAAAATAAATGAACATAAGAAGATATAAAATAAAAACTATGCCCTTCCCACCTGTGTCAGTAAGCCACTGAATTCTCCATAAAACTAATAGGTACCAATCTATGTTATTTTCTTGCAAATATGCCTGATAATTTTTATGGATATACATGCACATATAAATATATACATACACGTGCATGCATATATATATATGCAGACAATTTTAATCCCTTTTTAAAATATATTTTATTGATTATGCTATTACAGTTGTCTCATTTCTCCCCCATCATTCACCTCCACCCTGCACACCCTCTCCCACCCACATTCCCCGCCTTTAGTTGATGTCCATGTGTCATAAGTTCTTTAGCTTCTATATTTCTCACACTATTCTTGCCCTCCCCCTGTCTATTTTCTACCCACTGTCTTTGCTACTTATTCTCTGTACCTTTCCCCCTTTCTCCTCCTCCCACGCCCCTTTTGCTAACCCTCCATGTGATCTCCATTTCTGTGGTTTTGTTCCTGTTCTAGTTGTTGGCTTAGTTTGCTTTTGTTTTAGGTGTGGTTCTTAATAGCTGTGAGTTTGCTGTCTTTTCACTGTCATATTTTTATCTTCTTTTTCTTCGATAAGTCCCTTTAACATTTCATATAATAAGGGCTTGGTGATGATGAACTCCTTGAACTTGACCTTATCTGAGAGGCACTTTATCTTCCCTTCCATTCTAAATGACAGCTTTGCTGCATAGAGCAATTTTGGATGTAGGTCTCTGCCTTTCAAGACTTCAAATATTTCTTTCTAGCCCCTTCTTGCCTGGAAGGTCTCTTTTGAGAAATCAGCTGACAGTCTGATGGGAACTCCTTGGTAGGTGACTGTCCCCTTATCCCTTGCTGCTTCTAGAATTCTCTCCTTCATTTGAATCTTGGCTAATGTAATTATGATGTGCCTTGGTGTGTTCCTCCTTGGGTCCAACTTCTTTGGGACTCTCTGAGCTTCCTGGACTTCTTGGTAGTCTGTTTCCTTTGCCAGATTGGGGAAGTTCTCCTTTATTATTTGTTCAAATAAGTTTTCCACTTGTTGCTCTTCTTCTTCCCCTTCAGGTACCCATATAATTCGGATGTTGGGACGTTTAACGATGTCCTGGAGGTTTCTAAGCATCTCCTCATTTTTCTGAATTCTTGTTTCTTCCTTGTTTTCTGTTTGGTTGTTAGTTTCTTCCTTCTGGTACACTTTATTGATTTGAGCCCCAGTTTTCCTCCCATTTTTATTGGTTCCCCATGCATCTTCCTTCATTTCACGTATTGTAGCCTGCATTTTTTCATCTAATTTGTGAGCAAAATCAACCAATTCTGTGAGCATCCTGATCACCAGGGCTTTGAACTGTGCATCTGATAGGTTGGCTATCTCTTCACGGCTTAGAGGAATTGGCTCTGGGGCTTTCATTTGTTCTCCAGTTTGAGCCATTTTTGGTGTTTTTTTTGGTTTTGATTTGGTTTTGGTCTGGTCACAGCTGTTATGTAGTGAGGGGTGGAGCCTTAGGTGTTCCCCTGTGCGGGGCAGCCCTGTCCCTGAGTTGTGACGCTGTTTGTGTGGGCAGAGTCTGAGAGGGAACAGTGGCGCCTGCTCCCCTCTCTCCTGGATTCCAGTCTCTCCCGCCACTTCCCCTTCGCTTGGACCGTCTGTGTGCGTAAATGTGGGACCAACTGGTCCGCCAGCCACCTTCCATGGCCTCACTGGGTCTGCACAGTTGCCACCCCATGCCCAGGGTCTACCAGCCGCCGCCTGTGCACCTGGGAACTGCCAGTCCCTGCTGCCTGCCTTCCTGGTTCCTCACCTCCACTTTTTCCTGCCGCAACTCTGCCCCTCTTACCGGTGTGGATGAATGGTTGTTGGACTTCCATACAGTTCAGTTTTCTCTAAGTTCTGGTTGTTTACTTGTTTCTAAATATTTGTTGTCCATAATTTTAGTTGTGAGAGGAGGCACAGTGTGTCCACATACGCCTCCATCTTGGCCGGAAGTCCTAATCCCTTTTATTTATCAAATGGTAGTATATTTAACACATTGTTTAACTTTGCTTTTCACTTATTATATATTGTAGATATTCTACATTAGTATGCACAAAACCTCTTCTTTATTTTTATAATTGCATTTTATATCATTATGTGTATATAGCATAATTTATTATGACAGTCCCCTATTGATCATTTAGGTAGTTTTCAATTTTTTGTTAACTATAAACAGTGTTGCTAAGATACAGTTTTTTTTAATTTTTAAATTATAGTTTTATTTAAATATTACTTTGTATTCATTTCAGGTGTACAGTATAGTGGTTAGATAATAATATACTTTACAAAGTGTTCTCCCCAATATTTTTAGTACTCCCAGCATCATACATAATTATTGCAATATTATTAACTATATTCCCTACGCTGTACCTTACACCCCGTGACTATTTTGTAACTGCCAATTTGTACTTCTTAAACCCTTCACCTCTTTCACACAATGAGATATAAACTTTCATATATTTATTTTCCGCAGTCAGATATATCTCTGTAAGATTACTACAAGTGGTATTGCTGGATCTGATGGTACATGTATTTATTATATATCTTTATGGATGTTGCCAAATTACCCCCCCATGAATTTATATGTTTTTCCTATTTTTATTTTTCAATTACAGCTTACCTTCAATATTATTTCTATTGGTTTGAAGTGTACAGAATAGTGATTAAACAATAATATTGTATGATTTGATTCTTTTCTTGTTTTGTTTTGCTTTTTATTATTGTTTATGCTGTTATAGTTGTCCCAGTGTTTCCCCCTTCACACACCCCTGCCTGCTCAGCATTACCCATAGTAAATTCCCACACCACTGTCCATATCCATGGGTCATGCATATAAGTTTTTTGACTAATCCTTTCACCCTCTTTCAAACAGTCCCTACCTCCCTCTTCCGCTCTTACTGCTGTCAGTGTATTACATGATTCCATACCTCTGGTTCAATCTTGTTCATTAGATTCCCCTTATAAGTGGCATCATATGGTGTTTGTCTTTCACTAACTGGCTTATTTCACTTAGCTTAACAGTCTCCACTTCCACTCATGCTTTCACAAATGGGAGGAACTCTTTCTTTTTCTGTGCTGCATAGCATTGCATTGTGCAAATGTACCACAGATTTTTTTTTTTATTTTTATTTTAATTGTTGATCTTGTACAGTTTTCTGTCTTTTATTCTCACCCAAATCCACCACCCCAGCCCTCCCCACCTCCCTCCCATTTCCACACCCCCCATAGTTTTTGTCCATGTGTACTTTATACTTGTTCCTGTAAATCCTTCCCCTTTTCCCCTGAAATTCCCTCCCCTCTCCCCTCTGGTGACTTTCCGCCTATTCTCAATTTCAATGTCTTTGGTTATATTATGCTTGTTTGTTTGTTTTGTTGATTACCTTCCTGTTAAAAGTGAGATCATATGGTATTTGTCTTTCACTGCCTGGCTTATTTCGCTTAGCATGATGCTCTCAAGATCCATCCATGCTGTTGCAAAGGGTAGGAGCTCCTTCTTTCTTTCTGCTTCATAGAATTCCATTGTGTAAGTGTACCACTGTTTTTTGATCCATTCATTTACTGATGGGCATCTAGGTTGCTTCCAACAATTGGCTATTGTAAATTCTGCTGCTATAAACATTGGGGTGCATAGGTTCTTTTGGATTGGTGTTTCAGAGTTCTTAGGATATAGATTTTTTTTGACACTTTTTGATCTCTTTAATTTTTATTACTTATTTATTTACTTTTTTTTTTTTTGCTTTTCAGAACTGAAAGATGTTTAAGTTTTTTTTCCCATTTTTTATTTTATTTTTTAATTCAGTATTTTTTAATTGTTGATATTGTACAGTTTTCTGTCTTTTACCCCGCCCCAGCCCACCACCCCAGCCCTCCCCACCTTCCTCCCATTTCCACCCCCCCTAGTTTTTGTCCATGAGTCCTTTATACTTGTTGCTCTAAACCGTTCCCCTTTTCCCCTGAAATTCCCTCCCCTCCCACTCTGGACACTGTCAGACTGTTCTCAAATTCAGTGTCTTTGTTTATATTATTTGTTGTCCAAGTACACTTTTCTGCCTTTAACTCCCATCCCAGCACACCACCCCAGCCCTCCCCACCTCCTTCCCATTTCCACCCCCCATAGTTTTTGTTCATGTGTCCTTTATACTTGTTCCTGTAAACCATTCCCCATTTCCCCTGAAATTCCCTACCCACCCCCTCTGGACACTGTCAGACTGTTCTCAAATTCAGTGTCTTTGTTTATATTATGCTTGTTTGTTTGTTTGTTTTGTTGATTAGGTTCCTGTTAAAGGTGAGAGCATATGGTATTTGTCTTTCACTGCCTGGCTTATTTCGCCTAGCATGATGCTCTTCAATTCCATCCATGCTGTCGCAAAGGGTAGGAGCTTCTTCTTTCTTTCTGCTGCATAGAATTCCATTCTGTAAATATACCATAATGCTTTGATCCACTCATTTACTGATGAGCACCTAGGTTGCTTCCAACACTTGGCTATTGTAAATTGTGCTGCTATGAACATTGGGGTGCATAGGTTCTTTTGGATTGGTGTTTTAGGGTTCTTACGATATAATCATAGTAGTGGAATTGCTGGGTCACAAGGCAGATCCACTTTTAGTTTTCTGAGAAAATTCCATACTGTTTTCCATAGTGGTTGTACCAGTCTGCACTCCCACCAACAGTGCACTAGGGTCCCCTTTTCTCCACCACCTCTCCAACACTTGCTGTTTGTTGGTTTGTTTATGAAGGCCATCTGACTGGTGTCAAGTGCTACCTCATTGTAGTTTAAATTTGCATATCTCTGATACCTAGCGATATCCAGCATCTTTTCATGTGTCTCTGGATCTGCTGTATGTCCTCCTTGGAGAAGTGTCTGTTCAAGTCCATTGCCCATTTTTTAATTGGGTTGCCTTTCTTCTTAGAGGGGAGTCGTGTAAGTTCTTTATGTATTTTGGAGATTAATTCCTTGTCTGAGGTATCATTGACAAATATGTTTTCCCATACAGTCACTGCTCTTTTTATTTTAATACTGTTTTCTTTGGCTGTGTAGAAGCATTTTATTTTGATGAGATACCATTTATTTATTCTTTTTTTATATTTTATTATTATTATTATTTTTTTATTTCTAGACAGGGGGAAGGGAAGGGGAAAGAGAGAGAGAGAAATATCAATGTGTGGTTGCCTCCCACATGGCCCCCACTGGGGACCTGGCCTGCAACCCAGGCATGTGCCCCGACTGCGAATCAAACCATGACCCTTTGGTTCACAGCCTGCGCTCAATCCACTGAACTACACCAGCCAGGGCCCATTTGTTTATTCTTTCCTTTATGTCCCTTTTTTTAGGGGACATATCAGTAAAAATGTTGCTGCGTGAAATATCTGAGATTTTCCTGCCTATGTTCTCCTCTAGGACTTTAATGGTGTCACGGCGTATATTTAAATCTTTTATCCACCTTGAATTTATTTTTCTGTATGGTGTAAGTTGGTGCTCGAGTTTCACTTTTTTGCACGTAGCTGTCCAGTTCGCCCAACACCACTTGTTGAAGAGGGCTATTGTTACTCCATTTGATGTTGCTGCCCCCTTTGTAGAATATTAATTGACACTAGAGACATGGGTTTATTTCTGGGATCTCTGTTCTGTTCCACTGGTCCAAGTGCATGTTTTTATGCCAGTACTAGGCTGTTTTGATTACAGTGGCCTTGTAATACAGTTTGGTATCAGGTATGGTGATCCCTTGTACTTTGCTCTTCTTTCTCAAAATTGCAGCAGCTATTCTAGGTCATTTATGGTTCCATATAAATCTTTGAAGTGTGTGTTCTATGTCTGTGAAATATGCCATTGGTACTTTAATAGTATTGCATTGAATTTGTAAATTGCTTTGGGTAGTATGGACATTTTGATGATGCTAATTTTTCAGATCCATGAACATGGTATATGTTTCCATTTGTTTGTGTCTTCCTTGATTTCTTTCTTCAGAGTAGTGTATTTTCTGAATACAGGTCTTTTACCTCCTTGGTTAGGTTTATTCATAGGTATTTTATTTTTCATTTTGTTATATCAAGTGGGATTATTTTCTTGATTTCTGCTTCTGTTGTTTCATTGTTGTTATACAAAAATGCCTTTGATTTCTGGATGTTGACTTTGTATCTGGCTGTTTGGCCAAATTCATTCATTAGGTCAAGCAGCTTTTTGGCCGAGTCTATTGGATTTTCTTTTCTTTTTAAAAAAAATTAAAAAAAAATTTTAACTGTTGTTCTTGTATAGTTTTTTGTCTTTTACTCCCATCCCAACCCACCACCCTAGCCTTCCCCACCTCCCTCTCATTTTCCCCCTTAGTTTTTGTCTACGTGTCTTTTATACTTTTTGCTCTAGACCCTTACCCTTTTCCCCTGAATTTCCCTCCCCTCTCCCCTCTGATTACTGTCAGCCTTTTCTCAATTTCAATGTCTTTGGTTATATTTTGCGTGTTTGTTTGTTTTGTTGATTAGGTTCCTGTTAAAAGTGAGATCATATGCTATTGTCTCTCATTGCCTGGCTTATTTTGCTTAGCGCAATGCTCTCCAGTTCCATCCATGCTGTTGTGAAGGGTAGGAGCTCCTTCTTTCTTTCTGCTGGATAGAATTCCATTGTGTAAATGTACCAAAGTTTTTTGATCCATTCATTTACTGATGGGCACCTAGGTTGCTTCCAACACTTGCCTATTGTAAATTGTGCTGCTATGGACATTGGGGTGCATGGGTTCTTTTGGAATGGTGTTTCCGGGTTCTTAGGATATAATCCTTGTAGTGGAATTGCTGGGTCAAAAGGTAGATCCATTTTTAGTTTTCTTAGAAAATCCCATATTGCTTTCCGTAGTGGTTGTACCAGTCTGCAATCCCACCCCACAGTGCGCTAGGGTCCCCATTTCTCTATCTCTGTACACTATGATGTCATATGCAAGCAATAATAATTTTGTTTCCTCCTTTCCAATTTGGATGCCTTTTATTTCCTTTTCTTATCTCATTGCTGTGGCTAAGCCTTCCAATACTATATTGAAAAGAAGTAGTGAATGTGGGATTTCTGGCTGAGGGACGCATAGGTGGCCACACTGTGCCTCCTCTCACAACCAAAATTAAGGACAACAAATACTTAGAAACAAGAAAGCAACCAGAACTGATAGAAAATTGAACTGTACAGAAGTCCAACAACCATTCATCCACACTGGTAAGAGGGGCAGATTCTCGGCAGGAAAATGTGGAGGTGCGGACCTGGGAGTGCAGGCAGCAGTGGCTGGCAGTTCCCAGGTGCACAGGTGGCGGCTGGTAGACCCCGGGAACGCAGGCGGCAGCTGGCGGACCCCGGGCACGGGCTGGCAACTGTGCAGACCCAGTGGGGCCACACAGGGTGGCTGGCTGCCCAGGTGGTTCCACATTCACGCACCTAGAAGGTCCAGGTGAGGGGGAAGCAGCGTAATGGAATGGGATCCAGAAGAGAGCAGAGCAGGCGCCATTGTTCCCTCTTGGACCCCGCCCCCACATACAGCATCACAACTCAGGGACAGGGCTGCCCTGTACTGGGGAACACCTAAGGCTCCGCCCCTCACTATGTAACAGCCGAGAGTAGACCAAAACCAAACCAAAACCAAACCCCCCCAAAAAAAAACACCAAAAATGGCTCAAACTGGAGAACAATTGAAAGCTCCAGAGCCAATTCCTCTAAGCCGTGAAGAGATAGCCAACCTATCAGATGCACAGTTCAAAGCCCTGGTGATCAGGATGCTCACAGAATTGGTTGATTTTGCTCACAAATTAGATGAAAAAATGCAGGCTACAATACGTGAAATGAAGGAAGACGCATGGGGAAGACACTTGCGGCTTTTCTGGGCTCTGTACCAAATGCTCCCTAGTGTTCAGGAAGGTCTTTCCAGTGTGTCTCGTTGTAACCCTTGTCCCAGTGTAAGCTCTGGCAATTGTTCATGGTACATCTTCTTGGCTAGGAGTAGTTCTTTCCCAGATAGTATTTATGGCCTCTGGAGTCTTACCTTCTGCATGTGTAATTGGGTGTTCAGTCAAACACAGGAGAGGGCCCCATGTAGATTCCTGAGTTCTTTTTCTGAATTTTTTCCTTTTCTTACACCAGCAAATTCCAGCTGCCTCAGCTCTCAGATTTCCCCTTCAACTTATAAAATCTCCTTACCAGATGGTATAAAATATCTTCTGTACTCATTGACTTCAAAACTTCATACCAGCTAAGATTCCATTGATTCTTTAAGTTAATTTTTTAAAAACCATCCGGAAATCCAAGTCAGAGGCAAGATTAAGAAGCTGAGTCCACCCACTTGGCCTCCATCTTCCTCCTATGTGATTTATTCTTGATTCAGCAGTATACAAGATCAGTTTTCCTATATCTTCATCAATGCTGTTATGGAACTTGAATATTTTTTGGGGTGGGTACGGTGAACTTTATTGATGGTGCATGGCACAGTAGGGCTCTTTGAGTCCCTCCCCTACTTCACAGGGTCTGGAATGGCAAGTGTGGAAGTCATGAGATTCTAAGTATGTCAGGGGATTGATTTGAGGCAAGGATTCCCCAGCAGCTGAGAGCCTCTCTTCCTGTTGCTGGGGCTGATGGTCCAGGGGGCTCTTATCCCTTGGAGGCCATGTGGACCACAAGGTCTACCACCCTGTTGCTATAGCCCAATTCATTGTCATACCAGGATATGAGCTTGACAAAGTGGTCATCAAGGGCAGTGCCAGCTCTGGTATTAAAGGTAGAAGAGCTAGTACCATTGTTAAAGTTGCAGGAGACAGCCTGGTCCTCGGTGTAGCCCAGGATGCCCTTGAGAGGGCCCTCTGACACCTGCTTCACTATCTTTATGATGTCATCAAATGTGGCAGCTTTCTCCAGGTGGCAGATCAGATTCACAGCTGACACATTGGGGTGGGTATATGTAAGACCATGCCAGTGTGCCTCCCATTCAACTCAAGGATGACCTTGCTCACAGCCTTGGCAGTGCCAGTAGAAGCAGGGATGGTGTTCTGGGTGGGAGCAATGCGTGGACTGTGGTCACGAGTCCCTCCATGATGCCAGAGTTGTCATGGATGACCTTGGCCAGGGGCTCCAAGCAGTTGGAGGTGTAGGAGTCATTTCTGACCATCTTCATGGAGTTGTCATACCTGTCATGGTTGACACCCATCACAAACATGGGGGCATCCACAGAAGGGGCAGAGATGATGACCCTCTTGGCTCCACACTTCAAGTGAGCCCCAGCCTTCTCCATGGTGGTAAAGACAGCAGTGACCTCCACAGCATATTCAGCATGAGCATCATCACCCCATTTGTTGTTGGCAGGGTCCTGCTCCTGGAAGATGCAGATGGACTTTCCATTGCTGACAACCTTTGAACTTGCTATGCATAGAATCATGCTAGAACATGTAGACCATGTAGGTGAGATCAATGAAGGAGTCATTGGTGGTGACAATATCCACTTTGCCAGAGTTAAAGCCAGCCCTGGTGACCAGGTGCCCAATACAGCCAAATCTGTCCACTGCCACCTTCACCATCGTGTCTCAGGGCAGCAGTTGGCACTGCACAGGAAGTTGCAGCTGTCTGTCAAACAGAAGGAGCAGAGAGCCTGAAACTTGCATTTTTGACAATCAGATGAAAACTGGTCTCTCAATGTACTTTTAGTTTGCATTTCTCTTATTAAAAGTGAGATTAGTCATCTTTTTGTATGTCTAAGAATCAGTTCTGTTTTCTTTGAACTGTCTATTCATATCATTTGCCCATTTTCTATTGTATTGTTGGTGCTTTCATACTTCAGTGATCTATTTATGTAGTAGGGAGATTAACCTGTGTGTTGTGAGTTGCAATTATTTTCCCCCAGATTGTAATTTGCCTTTGCTGGATGTTTACATTGTGTATATATTTATGTGTTTTTGTGTGTGTTTTTCAGAGGTCTTTTATGTCTTTTGGATTCTGAGTAGGAATTGCTTTCCCCACCATATGCAAGAATTTTAAAATAATTCTCCAATGTTTTCTTCCAGTATTTTAAAGATGTCCTGGAGGTTCTTAAGCCTCTCCTCATTTTTTTTTTTTTTTTTTGATTTCTTGTTTCTTCATTCTTTTCTGTTTGGTTGTTTCTTCCTTCTGGTCCACTCCATTGATTTCAGTCCCAGTTTTCTTCCCATCACTATGGGTTCCCTGTGTATTTTCCTTCATTTCACTTAGTGTAGCCTTCATTTCTTCATCTAATTTGCAACCAAAATCAACCAGTGCTTTGAACTGTGCATCTGACAGGTTGGCTATCTCTTGGTGGCTTAAATGTGTTGGCTCTGGGGCTTTGATCTGTTATTCCATGTGGGCCATTTTTGAGGGGGAGGGTGGTCTAGTCACACCTGTTATGTATTCTGTTATATATTTATTGACGTAAGTACTACCTTTATTTTTTCCTGATATCCTTTACAAGTATGTCCCAATAGTTTCCTCAACTGCTTTGCAATGATACCTCATTATATACCAAATTCACATGAATATTTGGGATTGTTTATGTACCTTCCATATTCTTCCAATGGTCTGCTTATTCAATCTCGGAACCAATCTTTTAAATATTGACATGCTATATTTTTATGTCTGACAGGGCTAGTGTCTCCTTGTTGGTCTTTTTTCATTTGCTTTCACAATTTCCCTCAATGTTCATGCTTGTTTATTTTCCCATATGAACTTTAGAGTCACCTTGTCCAGTTAAAAAACTCTCTCCTGTTGTTTTTATTCTTATTGTATCTAATTTATAAAAAGTTGGTTGAGAATTCACTTTTTCATATAGAATCCTATAATCTAAGAACATTTTGCCTTTCCATTTGTTCATATATTCCTTATGAATATTGTACATTTCTTGTTAAGCTGATTTTTAAATATTTTATCTTATTTTTGCTATTATAAATTGTATATTTTCTGCCCTTATGTTTTCTAACTGGTAGTTGTTGGTATATAAGAAAGCTATTGGTTTCCTAATATCAATTTTATTTACAGTTATTTTAATGCATTATTTCATTGATTATAGTATATTTTCATTTAATTATCTTGGGTTTTCTATGGATACCATCATATTATTTGCAAATAGTCATTGTTTTGCCTCATCCTTTCCAATTTTTTTTTACCTCTAATTTCTCTCTGTTGTCTAACCATTTTGGATAGCACAACCAGTACAATCTAAGGTATCCTTATCTTATATCTGCCTCTAGTGGAAATACACAAAAGGATTCATTGTGTAAATGGTCTTAGTTGTTTTTAAATAGAATTACTTTTCTTTAATCTTTTTAGAGCTGCATCTGTTGTAGAAAGAGTAGAATATTAAACTTTTTTTTTAAAAAAGCAAGGTGTGGTAGGCAGAATAATACCCACCCCCTGAAGGTGTCCTTGACCTAATCCCCAGAACCTGTGAATAGTTAGATTACATAGACAAGTGAAATTAAGATTGCAGAAGGAATTGAAGTCGCTAATTAGCTGTTCTTAAACTAGGGGAATTATTCTGGATTGTGTGGGTGGCCCCACCGTACTCATGAGGGTCCTTTAAATGTGGGGGAAGAAGACTGAAGAGTCAGTCTCAGAGTGAGTTACATTAGAAAGACTCATTCAGTCATTGCTGGTTTTGAAGATTAAGGATGGTCAAGAGCTTGAGGAATGCTGGTAGCTCTTGAAGCTGGAAAAAGATAGGAAATTGATTCTCCCCCTAAAACCTTCAGGGCAGAAATAACAGTTTTCCCAATGAAACATCTGTCATACTTCCGACTTCCAGAACAGTAAGGTTGTGTTGTTTTAAGCTGCAAAGTTTGTAGTAATTTGTAACAACAGTGTAGGAAACTAATATACCAGGTAATCTTTTCTCAAAATGAAAATTTTCACAGGAGCCCCACATGAAACAGATAAAAACAGAGGTGCACTGATTGAAGGAGGGCTGTGACATAGTCATGAAGGAACATCCAGTGGAACCTCTAGGGATGTGAATTGAGTAGTTTCAAAACCACTTTTATAAAGTAAAATGTCCCAGTTTAATAAAAGCTATTTAAAGTTGCAGCCAGTGGGATACTAGCTATATATTCCACTGAAATTCCTGCCTTTTGGAGCAAAATAAGGTTTTATGTATGTCAAAAATAAACAAATTAATAAAAAGATAGACAAGACTTTTATATTCTAAGCATTGCAATTGCAACTAGAAAGGGGTAAATAAATTAACACATGTGGGCAGCCTCTTTTTGCATGGAATCTAGCAGAAACTAGAAGGAATAGGAATGATTCTTTCTTGTTATTTCTTAAGCTCTGCCAGTATAAAGTGCCTATAAAACAAAGAAGAGGTTTAAAACAAACAAACAGAAGACCCTGAAGAATAGTACATTTTTGGACTCAGGGATGGTGCTACTTATTACCAGCATGGCAAACAGATTAATATAATATAGAAACTGCCCAGATTTTCAGCACTTACTTTGTTTATACATAAATGATTTGGGGAATATCTACCCCACTACTTCATTTTTATTTTCTTGCATAATTCATAATTTACTTTATAAGTATAAAGTTTCATCTACATGTCAGCAGCTTCCTTATCAGTAAATAAAGGCCTTTAGTATTTTTATCACATAATAACTTAGTGCTTTCAGTTTCAATAACAAATGCTTCTTCCTTGGGTATGTAAATTTCTCATTAATTTTCATCAAGGTTCATAAAAAATTAATTCTGTCCTTTTACATTCTAAAATTTGTTATTTGGAGGGAAAAAGAACTAAGTATATTGTATTTTTCAGGGTGATGATGGAATTCCAGGGCCACCAGGACCAAAAGGAATCAGAGTAAGTGATATTTGCTTATATATCAATGTGTTGTTGGTCAAAACAGAGAAAAAGACAATGAAGTATTTATTACAAGACAAAAGGAGAAAGCACTCATATTGAAATACAAAAAAAACTTAGTCTTTAAAAAGTTAAACATAAGAGTTATCTTTACATATCCAGATGTCTATATAAACTAATGTAAGAGGATTTTTAAGTAGTTTATGGTTAAAAATTACAATATGATAAATTCTAACAACTTGCCAATTTATTAAAAATATAAATATATTTATCATACAAGTGGTCTAAACCAGAACTTTCCAATCATTGTGATCATCTCAGTACTTTGGGTTCAGAGGGCTGGACCCTGGGGCTGTGTATCCTCCCAGTGTACCACGTACACGTATTATAATTTTCTTTGTGTATCTTGAAGAGGATAAGTTTAGGATGCAATGGTTTAAACTGCTCTTAAAGGGTAACTACTTTTGAAAGAATGCAACATTTCCTTAACTCTGGAATGATTGAATTTTCAAGTTGTAATGTTCTGGACATCAGGATGTCTCTCAAATTTGAAGTGTGCTTTTAGTGTAATTTTTCGGACAAGCTTTTAAGTGAACATATGTTTCAATGTGTTCTGGAATTGGCAGGTAATAAAGTATAAAAGTAGTACTGGCTTTTGCAAAATCATATTCAACTTTTCAGAGCCTCAGTTTCTTCATTTGTTAAACTAGAGACTCAAACAACACTATCTACAAGGTCCATTTTAGCTTTGAAATTCTGTGTTCGTAGACTGATGAGGCATCTTAATTTGAGTATAAAATACATGGGTGGTGGCATAACATGTTTATCTGTGTGACAAAGATAATTAAACATTCTCATCCTTTGATCTCTAGAACTTTAAGGACTGTACACATTTTCTATAAACTTTAAAACATTCTGTTTACTGCTTTCTGCAGAAAACTGTTCTTGAACAATTAAAATAAATAAATTAAAAACATTTGTTTAATGTATTAAAAATTTTAGCAATAACTAATTTGCCTTGTGTGCTCTTTATGACTAGTGTGGGCAGGGTACTGGAAAAGCAGGGAAGAAACTCAAAATCCTTTATTTTATCAGACATATTTCTGTAATAAATGCATATCAATATACTACTAAAGCTCTTGATAAACATCATAACATATCTCATATTAACTTTGGCTATTGTTAACTATGTTCTAAGCACTGTCGAGGCAAAAAACAAACAAACAAACAAACAAACAAAAAACAAAACAAAACTGTCCATTCTATCAATTCCAATTTCCTAGTGTCTGGGAGTGCCTGAATAGCCCATGTCCCTCAACCAGAACTCCAGAAGTACTTAGAACTAGGTGGCCTGATAGTTCCTGTATCCTCAGGTCTCAGCTCCCAGGCAACTTTTGACTTGCAGATTGTATGATGTATTATTATGGAAATTTAAAGCATACACAAATGTAAGGAGACTGTAGTACAATAAACCACATCCCTCCCAGCATATCTCTCTAACTGATAACCACTCTACTACTATGACACTTAAAAAAATTAGTAATGATTTTTCAGTGTACTTTAAAACTCAGTCCATATTCAGATTTCAATTGTCTCAAAGATGTTTTTTTATAATTGATTTGTTTGAATCAGTATCGAAGTAAGTTACATATATTACATTTGGTTGCTATTTTCCTTAAGCATCTTTTATTATTCCATTTGAGAAACTGAGTCATTTGTATTGTACTGTGGTCCACATTCTGAAACAGGATGATTGTTTACTCATGATGTCATTTAAGTGGTTCCTATGTTCCCTCATATATCCTGCAAATTGGAGGTCGCCTTGGAAGAGGCACTAGAAAACTTTCTGGGGATTCAGAATGAGTTATACACTTAAGATTTGTGAAGTTTACATTGTGTACATTATACTGCAAAAACAATTTTAAGGAAAATAGAAAAAGAACAAAAAATGTACCAATAAAAAAGATCCTGCTATGTCTGTAAGCATCAAATGGATGGCTCAAAACATATCTAAGAAGGATTTATGTACTGATCATTTCAATAAAATTGTGTGGCTTGTGGGGAAAAAAACACTTTATACGTAGTGCTGTGTACTTACTACTGAATTACATCTTATGGCCCAAATATCTGTGCATCCCCCTTTTTGACACTAGGTTTGATCAGTGGTCTCAGGATTATGAGCCTGATTTTGCCTTCAAAAATTTCCCCTTCAGCTTTCATGTAATGGTTTAGCATCCATTGATGATCACCACCTAGCACCATTTTATTTAATTTAGAATTACAAACTGATGATTTTTAAATTCTATTAATCTTTCATTTATTAGCTAGAATTCTAATTTATCAGCTGGAATTCTAATAGGGTAATGAGTTGGTACAACAACAACTTCAAGTGATAATCAAGGAAGGATTTTTGTTGTTTTTGTTGTTTTTGTTGTTATTATCCTTACAAAAACATGGAATTTACTGGTTTCAATCAATTATACTCATTATTCTTTTTGAAACCCAAATTATCCCATCTTAAATCTGTACGTGCCCCTTCAAATTGGTCCCTGTCCTGTATCCTTTTGACAAAACACTGTTGATCTTTGATAACTTCCTTGCTTTCTGATATAAGACCCTTTAGGCTTATTTTGTACACTTCCTTTCCAGATCTGTAATTGACCATGTTTCTGACTCCAGGTTCTTTTTGGTGAAAAATGTGAATGTTAGTTTGAATGTTAAGGGTTTTCATTACTATTGGATTTGTCACTGTTTTGACCTCTTTTTAGTGGACAGAGTTAGGAAATATGTATTTTTAAGAGGAAAAATCACACATTCATATTATTACTTCCAACTGAAATTTAAAATAATTTTTTGTATACTTATTCTTTATTCCTGCCACCTCTCTCTCCCTAAGGTAAAAATCTTGATTTCAAATGACATTAATATGATTTATTATTTCCTTTACTCTACAATATACCTATCTTGTTTTCAAAATAGCAATTTACAAATCAACAAAATAACAATTTCAACTTTAATAATAGTAATAGAATTCTTAAATGTCATTGATTATTTCTTTGCTTTTCTCTTTTCCTCTTTGAATTGACAAATTTCACAAAGGAATTGTAGTTAAAATACATCTGTCTGGAAAAAGTGCAGCCATTTTTAATATAATGGGAATTGTTTCAACAATACCAATGTGACCTAGCAGCCAAGGAGAGTGGACTGGAATGTACATCCGTGAATAATGACGACTTCACTCTACTAGTCAGTGGGGGCAGTAGATGCCACCAAGTGAGCAGGTGCACTGTGTGACTGTCATATTAAAAATGACTGAGTGAATAGAGCAACAAATCTGCATCAAATTTTGCCTTAAGTTTGAACATTCCTCTGCAGAAACTATTCAGATGATTTGGAAGGCCACAGCTATGGGCACCTGGTAACTGGCAGCTTCATCATGAAAACACGCCTGCTCATGCATCACGTCTCATGCAGAGCTGTTTGGTGAAACATCAAATCACCCAGGTGACTCAGTCTCCCTACAGCCTAGATTTGGCACCCTGCAGCTTCTGGCTTTTGCCAAGACTAAAATCACCTTTGAAAAGGAAGAGCTTTCACAACATTGATGAGATTCAGGAAAATATGACGAGGCAGCTGATGGCAATTGGGAGAACTGTGTGAAGTCCTAAGGTGCCTACTTAGAAGGGGCCTTGAGATGTCACTATCCTATGTACAATTTTTCTTTGATCTTGTATCTTCTTCAATAAACGCCTCTGCTTTTCATATTATATGGCTGGATACCTTCTGGACAGACCTCATATGCTATTTTAAAGGCACATGAAGTAATTATTTTCTTTATATGATTATGTCAGAAACCTGATATACATTAAGTTCATTGCTTCCAGTTTGTTTTCAACTTTTAATGATTTCCTTTTATACTGCTTTTTAATTTTATTTTTTAATAAATTTACATTGTTTTATAAGGTATATTAAAAGATGTTCATAATCCATCCTTGCCATCCCCCTATTTTGTTTTCTCCATTACCCCAGAAATAACCATTTTATCATTTTTATCATTTTTTGTTTATTTTTTCATTGCTAAGTATCACTACCATTCTTATACATTGGTAGCATATTATATGCACTTCTTACACTTTACTTCTTTTTTAAAACTTTTTATTTTAATTGTTGTACTTGTACAGTTTTTTGTCTTTCACTCCCATCCCAGCCCACCACCCCAGCCCTCCCCACCTCCCTCCCATTTACACACACCCCCCATTTCCACCCCCCCTAGTTTTTGTCCATGTGTCCTTCATACTTGTTCCTGTAAACACTTCTCCTTTTCCGCTGAAATTCCCTCCCCTCTCCCCTCTGGTGACTGTCAGGCTTTTCTCAATTTCAATGTCTTTAGTTATAGTATGCTTGTTTGTTTGTTTTGTTGATTAGGTTCCTGTTAAAGGTGAGATCATATGGTATTTGTCTTTCACTGCCTGGCTTGTTTTGCTTAGCATGATGCTCTCCAGTTCCATCCATGCTGTTGTGAAGGGTAGGAGCTCCTTCTTTCTTTCTGCTGAATAGCATCCCATTGTGTAAATGTACCATAGTTTCTTGATCCATTCATTTACTGATGGGCACCTAGGTTGCTTCCAACACTTGGCTGTTATCAGTTGTGCTGCTATGAACATTGGAGTGCATAGGTTCTTTTGGATTTTTGTTTCAGGGTTCTTAGGGCATAATCCCAGCAGTGGAATTGCTGGGTCAAAAGGTAGATCCATTTTTAGTTTTCTTACAAAATTCCATACTGTTTTCCATAGTGGTTGTACCAGTCTGCACTCCCACCAACAGTGCACTAGGGTCCCCTTTTCTCCACCACCTCTCCAACACTTGCTGTTTGTTGGTTTGTTTATGAAGGCCATCTGACTGGTGTCAAGTGCTACCTCATTGTAGTTTAAATTTGCATATCTCTGATACCTAGCGATATCCAGCATCTTTTCATGTGTCTCTGGATCTGCTGTATGTCCTCCTTGGAGAAGTGTCTGTTCAAATCCTTTGCCCATTTTTTAATTGGGCTGCTTGTCTTCTTAGAGGGGAGTCGTGTAAGTTCTTTATATATTTTGGAGATTAAACCCTTATCTGAGGTACCATTGGCAAATATGTTTTCCCATGCAGTCAGTTCTCTTTTTATTTTAATACAGTTTTCTTTAGCTGTGCAGAAGCTTTTTATTTTGATGAGATCCCATTTGTTTATTTTTTCCTTTATGTCCCATGTTTTAGGGGACATATCAGTAAAAATGTTGCTGCGTGAAATATCTGAGATTTTCTTGCCCATATTCTTCTCTAGGACTTTAATGGTGTCACAGCTTATATTTAAATCTTTTATCCACCTTGAATTTAATTTTGTGTGTGGTGTAAGTTGGTGCTCGGGTTTCCTTTTTTTGGATATAACTGTCCAGTTCTCCCAACACCACTTGTTGAAGAGGCTATTGTTACTCCATTTTATGTTGCTGCCCCCTTTGTCGAATATTAATTGACCCTAGAGACTTGGGTTTATTTCCAGGCTCTCTGTTCTGTTCCACTGGTCCATGTGCCTGTTTTTATGCCAGTACTAGGCTGTTTTGATTACAGTGGCCTTGTAATACAGTTTGGTATCAGGTATTGTGATCCCTCCTACTTTGCTCTTCTTTGTCAAAATTGCTGCAGCTATTCGGGGTTCTTTATTTTTCCACATAAATTTTTGAAGTGTTTGTTCTATGTCTGTTAAATATGCCATTGGTACTTTGAAAGGTATTGCATTGAATTTGTAAAGTGCTTTAGGTAGTATGGACATTTTGATGATGTTAATTCTTCTGATCCATGAACACGGTATATGCTTCCATTTATTTGTGTCTTCCTTGATTTGTTTTTTCAGTGTTGTGTAGTTTTCTGCATACAGGTCTTTTACCTCCTTAGTTAGGTTTACTCCTAGTTATTTTATTTTTCATTTTGCTATATTGAATGGTTTTTTGTTTTTTTTCTTGATTTCTGCTTCTGGTGTTTCATTGTTGGTATACAAAAATGCCCTTGATTTTTGGATATTGACTTTGTATCTGGCGGTTTGACTAAATTCATGTATTAGGGCAAGCAGCTTTTTGGCAAACTCTATAGGATTTTCTATGTACACTGTCATGTCCCCTGCAAACAATGATAGTTTTGTTTCCTCCTTTCCAAGTTGGATGCCTTTTATTTTCTTTCCTTGTCTAATCGCTGTGGCTAAGACTTCCAATTCATTCATTCATTGTTTAGTAGCATACTATTCAATCTCCATGATTTTGAGGGGTTTGGGTTTTTCCATTCATTGTTTATTAGCATGCTATTCAATATCCATGATTTTGACAGTTTTGGTTTTTTCACCTTGGGGTTGGTTTCGACTTTCAGTCCCTTGTGGTTGGAGAAAATGCTTGGTATGATTTCAGTTTTTTTGAATTTGTTCAGGATTGTTTTGTGTCCTATCATGTGGTCTATCTTTGAAAATGTTCCATGTGCATTTGAAAAAAAATGTGTACTTCGTTTCTTTGGGATTAAGGGCTCTCTATATATATATCAGTTAAGTCCTTTTCCTCTAGAGTGTTGTTCAATGCCACAATATCTTTGTTGATATTTTGTTTGGAAGATCTGTCCATTTTTGACAATGGGGTATTAAAACCCCTACTATAATTGTGTTGCTCTCAATATCTGTCTTGAAGTCCTCTAAGATTTTCTTGATGCATTTAGGTGCTCCTATGTTGGGTGCATATATATTTACAATGTTTATGTCTTCTTCGTGGATTCTTCCCTTGAGTCTTATAAAGTGACCTTCTGGGTCTCTCTTTATGGCTCTTCTTTTGAAGTCTATTTTGTCTGATATGAGTATTGCTACCCCAGCTTTTTTTTTACTGACCGTTTGCTTGGGAAATTTGTTTCCAGCCCTTCACTTTGAGTCTGTGTATGTCTTTTGTCCTGAGGTGGGTTTCTTGTAGGCAGCATATGTGTGGATCATGCTTTCTTATCCATTCAGCTATTCTATGTCTTTTGATTGGAGCATTTAATCCATTTACTTTTAAGATTATTATTGATAGGTACTTATTCATTGCCATTTTGGTACCTGTGTTTCTCTCTCTCTCCCTCCTCCCACCCTTTTGTTCCTTTCCTTAAAGCTAACCCTTTACCATCTCTTGCAGAACTGGTTTTGTGGAGATGCATTCTTTTAGACTTCTTTTGTCTGGGAAGCTCCTTATTTGGCCTTCTATCTTGATTGAAAGCCTTGCTTGATAAAGTAGTCTTAATTGCAGGCTTTTGGTTCTCATTACTTGGAATATTTCTTGCCATTCTCTTCTGGCTTGGAACGTTTCCATTTGGAAGTCAGCTGCTAAACTTATCGGGGCTCCCTTATATGTTACTTCCTTTTTCTCCCTTGCTGCCTTTAAAATTCTCTCTTTGTCTTGGAATTTTGCCATTTTAATGATGATGTGTCTTGTAGTGGGCCTATTTGGGTTCCTCTTGATAGGGACTCTCTGTGTTTCCTGGATTTGTGTGACTTTTTCTCTCATCATATTAAGGAAGTTTTCTATCATTACTTTTTCAAATAGGTTTTCTATCCCTTGTTCTTCTTCTTCTCCTTCTGGTATCCCTATTATATGGATATTATTACATTGCATATTGTCTTACATTTCTCTTAATCCCTCTTCATTCTTTTTGAGCCTCTTTTCCTTTTCTTGCTCTTTTTGGGTGTTTTTTTCTATTTTGTCCTCCAACTCGCTGATCAAATCTTCTGCTTCATTGATTCTGCTTTTGATTTCTTCTACTGTGTTCTTCAGAAATTTTATTCTTCATTTCCTCTTGGCCGTTGTTGATAGTTTCTGTTTCCTTTTTCATGTTGATATCATTTGCAGTGAGTTCATCATAGCTTCCCTGTAGTTTCTGGTAGCTCATTGAGAGCTCATTGAGAGCTCATTGAGCCTCCTGACAACCAATGCTTTGAACTCAATCAATATCTGATAGTTGAGTTGCCTCTGTTTCATTTAGCATTCTTTCTAGGGCTTCCTCCTTTCCTTTCATTTGGGCATTGTTTCTTTGTCTTCAGATTGTTTGTAACACTCTTCTTATTAGCCTCAGCTTCTTAAATTTTTATGTTCGCTCCTGAGTTTATGGTGTGAACTTCTGTGGTAGAATACCTGTGAGATTCAGTGTTGCAGACTCCTTTGGGTATCCTGGTGTTCACAGCTTCCAGTGTCTCAGCTGCTGGGGTGCCCCCTCTGTGGGACCAACTCTGGTTTTTCACAGTTCCAGGGGTTTTTTTTTGTTTGTTTTGTTTTTGTCTCACTCCTGGGTATTTAACAAGAGAAAATAAAAAAAACTGAAAAGAGAAAAAAAGAGGAAGGAAGAAGTCATAAAATTGGAAAGAAAAGAAGAAGGAATAAAGCAAGAATGAAGTAAAGGGAAGGAAAAGCAATTGAGGGGTACAAAACATAGAAATAATTAAAAAATAATAAATAATAAAAAAAAAAAAAAAAAAAAAAAAACCTCTTGCTGTTTTCAAAATTGCCAAGCCATTTTTTCAGATTTTACTGGCTGGAACAGCCGAGTATCAGTTTTCTTCCTCTTCAGCACTCAGTAAGCTTTGGGCTACTCTCCTCAGGGATAGCTTGGTGCCTCCCTGCACAGGGCCTCAGGGCATGGCCTCTGGGTCTGCTATTGAGTGTGTGCTTTCTCCAAGTTTATGATTGTGAGCTTGGATCTCCCAAGGATTGAGCACTCCCCAGGATTTATGGTTTTGACCTCTGGGTCTCCTACTGCGCGCAGTCCTTGGTTTACGGGTGCAAGTTCCGGGTTTCCTGTAGAGCATTCCTGCTGCTGGAGTTTACGAGTGTGGGCTCTGCGGCTTTCCTGAATTTTGTGCACTCACCCTGGGTTCTCCAGGGTGATCTCCAGGTTTCCCAGGGATTGTGCATACTCCCCGGGTTTATGGGTGTGAGCTCCAGTTCTCCTAAGTAGTGTGCACACTGCCTGAGTTTATGAGTGTGTGTTCTGGGTTTCTGCCATGCATTTGCTCACCCTAAGTTCTTGGGTGTGAGCTCCTGGCTTCCCACAGATTGAGCACACACCCTGGGTTCACATGCATGGGCTCTGGTTCTCCCACAGATCTCTCGTACTCCCTGGGTTCCCAGCGTGGGCTACGGGTTGTCCACAAAGCCCCCTCCTCCGGTTTCAGGTGCCTCTGGTCACATGGGCTCCAGTGTACACTCCATCCAGGGCTATGTGTGCATGCTCACATCCCCAGCTTGTTTGCCACTCAGACCTTAACTTCTGTTTTTAGGACTACAAGCAAGCAGGCCTCTCCCATTGCTGCTCAGCCCTTGTTTGGCCCGGGAGCCAGAAGTTGACCTGGCTCCCTCTTTAGAGCCCTGTGGCTGACATGCAAAGGGCCAGTCCCGGGGCTTCAGCCGCCCTGGTCTCCGCACTGATCCCTGGGCTCTTATTGTCCTGAAGAACTCTCCTTACCATCTGGTTTTTGAATGTCCACTACAGATTTTGATCTCCTATTGTCATATATGCTGTGGTACTGTTGGCTGTCTGCTCCATTCCTCTGTAGATTGGCTAGGTTTTTCTCCCGAGTGTAGAGGGAAGTGGAATCTGCCTCCTCCTACCATGCTGCCATCTTCCTTCTGTGCTTGTTTTATTTAACATTATATGCTGGAGACCACAACATATTTCAATGTACAGAAATCTTCCCTCATTTTTTCTAACAGCTGCATGATTTTACACTGTGTGGATTTACCATAATTTATTTAGGCATGTCCCTATTGTTTCTAGTCTTTAGCTGTAACTCCAGTTCTATGGTCATTTCTAAAATTTAGCTATAATAATGCTGCAATGAATAACCTTGAATTTCATATTTTGTTTAATAATTTCTAATGTACCTTTGAAGTAAATGCTTAGAAATGAACTGCTTCAAAGGGTAAATATATGTGTAGTTTTCCTAGATACTTCCAAATTTCTCTCCATGGCATTTGAATCCAATTAGCAGTATATTAGAATACCATTTTTTGTATCCTTACCTACAAAGAATATTGTCATATTTGCATTTTAGCTAATTTTGACAGGGAAATTCATTGAAGGAAATTCATTGAATGAAGTGATCAGATCAATTCATTGAAGTGATCCCATTGATATTCTCTCAGGCAGATATATTTGCCATTTATCCATCGTCTGCTAATTTCAATATTCATAACAATCATGGGAGAGCCACTTTATCTTTTAGTAAAGACGTTTCATCTACTAATTTGCCTGCTCTTAGTAAGTACAATGAAGACAATGCTTCCTGAAATAGTAGTTTCTTGTATAGTTTTCTATGGAAACTTATAACATGTATAGAAATTTTTTCTATGATTTTTAAAAGAATAGTGAGTAGTAATCAGTGAGACACATTTTGTCCATTGCATTTCTAAATGCAATTTTTATAATTTCCTTAGGTATGATATTATTTTTACTAATTCTAATTTGGTTCAATGAATTTATTTCTTCTCATAGGGTCCTCCTGGACTTCCTGGATTTCCAGGGACACCAGGTCTTCCAGTAAGTAGGATTTGGCTTCTTATTTTTTTAAGATTGCATTTATTTACTTTTAGACAGAGGGGAAGGGAGGGAGAAAGAGAGGGAGAGAAACATTAGTGTGTGGTTGTCTCTCTCACGGCTCCCATCAGGGACCTGGCCCACAACCCAGGCATGTGCCCTGACTGGGGATTAAACTGGTGACCCTTTGGTTCGCAGGCTAGCACTCAATCCACTGAGCCACACCAGTCAGCACAACGGCTCCTTATTTTTAAGTCCCTTAAAAAGTAATCTAAGATTTCCTTTTTTTATAGCTGAGTAGTATTGCATTGTGTAAATGTACCACAGCTTTTTTATCCCCTCATTTATTGATGGATACTTGGGCTGCTTCCAAATTTTGGCTATTGTTAATAACAGTGCAATGAACATGGGGGTACCTAAATTCTTTTGGATCAGTGTTTTAGGTTTCTTTGTATATTTTCCCAGAAGTGAATTCCCTGGGTCATAAGGCAGTTCCATTTTTAATTTTTTGAGTAAATTTTGTAGTGTTTTCCACAGGGGCTTCACTAATCTGCATTCCAACAAACTTTGCATGAGGGTTCCCTATTCTTTACATCATGGCCAACTAAGCCAGTCAGAGAAAGACAAATACTATATGATTTTACTTATATAAAAAATTGAATGAACAAAATAAACATAGAAATGAAATAGAAACAGACTGGAAATACAGAGAATGGACTGACAGCTATCAGAGGGGAGGTGCTTGAGGGGCTGGGTAAAATAGGTAGAAGAGGGTAAAAGAAGAAAAATGGTGATGGAAGGAGACTAGATTTGGGGTGGTGAACACAACCAGTATACAAACGATGTATTATAGAATTGTATAATTGAAACCTATATAATTTTTATTAACCACTGTAACCCCAATACATTCTATAAAATATTTTTAAAAGTAATCTAAGAGCTTTTATATTATATATATTCTTATATGATATATATGCTTATATCTCTTTTCAAAGGGAATGCCAGGTCATGATGGGGCACCAGGTCCTCAAGGTATCCCTGGATGCAATGGAACCAAGGTGAGATCTCAACTTAAGTTTATGCAATATGCTTGATAATAATAGATTTAAAAAACTAAATCAAGGACTTCTGTTCAAGATGGAGGCGTAGGTAGACACACTGTACTTCCTTGTACAACCAAAATTAAGGACAACAAAGATTTAGAAACAAGAAAACACTCAGAACTAATAGAAAATTGAACTGTACGGAAGTCTGACAACCTTTCATCTAGACCGGTAAGAGGGGTGGAGTCACGGCAGGAAAAAGTGGAGGTTGATGGACCCGGGCGCACAGGCAGTGGCTGGCAGATCCCAGGCATACAGGTGGTGGCTAGCAGACCCTGGGCACCGAGTGGCAATGGGCAGACCCAGTGAGGCCGCTCAGGCGGCTGGCTGACCAGGTGGTCCCACATTTGCGTGCAGATAATCCAGGCAAAAATGAGGAGCGAGGCAGACCTTGCACTCAGGGCCCCAGCACCAGGAAATAAAGCCTCAAAACAATGATTGAAAACACTTGTGGGTGCTGAGGTACCAGGAGAGACCCCCAGCCTCACAGGAGAGTTCATTGGAGAGCAGGCCCACCCACATGGAAATCAGCACCAGAAGGGCCCAATTTGCTTGGGGGAAGCACTGGAGAGGACTGGAATCCAAGAGAGAGCACAGCAAGTGTCACTGTTCCCTCTCGGACCCCGCACCCACATACAGCATCACAAGCCAGCAACTGGGCTGCTGCGTCCCGGGAAACAACTAAGGCTCCTGCCCTCACTACATAACAGGCACGATCAGACCAAAACAAAAAACAAAAGAACAAAAAAAAAAAATGGATTAAACCGGGGAACAGATCAAAGCCCCAGAGCCAATTCATCTAAGTGACCAAGAGATAACCAACCTAACAGATGCACAGTTCAAAGCACTGATGATCAGGATGCTCACAGAATTGGTTGATTTTGGTCCCAAATTAGATGAATAAATGAAGGCTACAATACATGAAATGAAGGAAAACGCACAGGGAACCAATAGAGATGGGAGGAAAACTGGGACTCAAATCAATGGAGTGGGCCAGAAGGAAGAAAGAAACAACCAAACAGAAAACAAGGAAGAAACAAGAATTCAAAAAAATGAGGAGAGGCTTAGGAACCTCCAGGACATCTTTAAACATCCCAATATCCAAATTATAGGGGTACCAGAAGGGGAAGAAGAAGAGCAACAAGTGGAAAACTTATTTGAACAAATAATAAAGGAGAACTTCCCCAATCTGGCAAAGGAAATAGACTACCAGAAAGTCCAGTAAGCTCAGAGAGTCCCAAAGAAGTTGGACCTGAGGAGGAACACACCAAGGCACATCATAATTACAGTACCCAAGATTCAAATGAAGGAGAGAATTCTAGAAGCAGCAAGGGATAAGGGGACAGTCACCTACAAAGGAGTTTCCATCATACTGTCAGCTGATTTCTCAAAAGAGACCTTCCAGGCCAGAAGGGGCTGGAAAGATGTATTCCAAGTCATAAAAGTCAAGGACCTACATCCAAGATTGCTCTATGTTGCAAAGCTGTCATTTAAAATGGAAGGGAAGATAAAGTGCTTCTCAGATAAGGTCAAGTTCAAGGAGTCCATCATCACCAAGCCCTTATTATATGAATGTTAAAGGGACTTATCTATGAAAAAGAAGATAAAAAAATAGGACAGTAAAGAGACAGCAAACTCACAGATAATTAACAACCACACCTAAAACAAAAGCAAACTAAGCAAACAGCTAGAACAGGAACAGAAACAGAAATGGAGATCATATGGAGGGTTAGCAACAGGGGAGTGGGAGGGGGAGAGAGGGGAGAAAGGTACAGAGAATAAGTAGCATAGATGGTGGGTAGAAAATAGACAGGGGGAGGGCAAGAATAGTATGGGAAATGTAGAAGCTAAATAACTTATTACACATGGACATTAACTAAAGAGGGGGAATGTGGGTGGGAGGGGCTGTGCAGTGTGGACGGGAATGATGGGGGAGAAATGGGACAACTCTAATAGCATAATCAATAAAATATATTAAAAATAATAACAAATAATGACGGAAAGCAAATACTAAATCCGTATGGGCAATGTTGCAGAAGAGACTGAAGCAAGTAGCTTCATGTCTGGGACATGAAAATGTTTACATGAGTTAAAATTTTTAATATATTAAAACATCAATAATGCTTTAAGTATGTTTAAGAAGCTGGGATATTGCATTGGGTTGAAGATTACTTACCAAATCCTTTTCTTACTTTAGTGTGAAGTAGGATGAGAGTTAAAAAGGAATTTAGATATATATGTTTTAAATATTATATCATTTGTTAAAAGTAATAGTTATGAATGTCATTTATTAGCTTTACTTCTTTAAAAACTAGGTACAATTTAAGTTTTCAAATATTTCATATTTTCAGTTTTTTTCCTTGCTTAATGACATCTTTAAGGAAAATACCCTAAAAATCTATATGTAATACAGCACATCCATTTTAACTATAAACTATTAATATGAAACATGAAACTTTGCTCCATCAGTGAAAATAATCAATTTAACAATTTAAAAAGAAAAAGAATGAAGACAACTGTACTTGAATAACAATAAAAAGAAAAAATTACATGTGACAAACATCTTTTCCTGACCCACTGTTCTTGTTTTGAGTTATAACTACATTTAATATAAAGTGATAGTAAGACAGAAATGAGGAAAATTTGCTGTTTTTGAAAGATTACATATTATAGTCTTACATATTTTATTCCTTCAGTTTTCTCCTTTTCCTATATGTTAATGCAACAATGTCATTAATTTTTTGTATATTCTTTTAGTATTTTCCATTTTGCACTTAATGTTCTTTGAAATTATTCATGAAATACCCTAGATCTTTCTAATTAACGTCATGTGTCAGATTTTATATTAGGGCATGTATTTTGAAAAATTTCAATAAAATATTTTATATTATAAAAACTGTATTTTGTGATATTTATTGTAGCATATACTCGAAAGCAGTAAAATATTCTTACACTCAGTATTTCTCCAGGTAAGTGTGACCCTTGCCAATATGATGATGATGATGATGATGATAACAATAGTAATAAACTGTTAGATTTGTGAAGCTTACTTGTGATCTTTATTTCAGCTAGGGCAGCCTGACAGGGACAGGATCAGTGTGGAGCTAACATGATAAATATCATGTTAAAAGTGGGCCACAGTACATTCTTGAGCCTATTTTAGTTATTTAACAATTTAAAAGGAAAAAGAAAATATTACATATGAGAAACATTTTTTTCTGACCCACTTTTCTTGTCTTTGGTCATGCCTTGATCAGCAAACTGACCACTGGCGAAAGTCTTAAATTTGAAGACAAATCATCATCTATAATGAGCATAGTATGCTACATGATTAAAAGGATAGTTTTCTTTCTTTTTGTAAAACAGCACCTTAGCAGATTGCATAATAAGTTTGTGTCTAAGGCCTCCAATTATATGAGCAACAGATTTCTAAACATTGATTTATTATGTATACTTTTTTTTTAAGATTTCACTTATTTATTTTTAGAGAGGAAGGGAAGGAGAAAGAGAGGGAGAGAAACATCAGTGTGTGATTGCCTCTTGTGCACCCCCATCTAGGGACCTGGCCCACAACCCAGACATATGCCCTGACTAGGAATTGAAGTGGTGACCCTTTGGTTTGCAGGCCTGAGCTCAATCGGCTGAGCTACACTAACCAGGGCTACTATGTATACCTTTAGATAAAAAGTTTTTTTTTAATGTTTCTTACTGTGTAACTAATAGAGTAAACCCCAGACATGGAACCAGAATATATGGGTTCTTTTGTTTTGTCTTCTAAACTTGATGTCAAGACCACTTCCTTTCTCTCTGGATCTACCTTTTCCATGTGTACAAAATGGTGGAGGGGTATTGGACAATAACTAAAGTCACTCATATGTAATACTTTTACTCTTTTAAATCTCTGATAAGGATGTTTCTAGGATTACTATGGTATATAGATATTTGAAAGGAGGTTGCATTAGGGTTTTTCTAGAGCAATTTTAGCTTTTGTTTTCTAAACCAAATGTCCATATTAGTACTTTAATAATGAGTGGGAACAAATGGGTGACCTGCAATTCTTAGAACTATTGCTATTATTGTCTTCTTGGCAATATTAACGGCATTCTTTCTTACCATCTTTTCCTCCTAGCAAAAAAACAATTTAAAATAGTTTACAATAAAATGAAAATTTAATAAGGCAGTTAAAATGAGAATCTATATAATACATGGGCAGGAAATTGGGACAAATTATTAACTATTAAATGTGATTATGGCCAGGCATCTGTGATGTGATTATATCAGAATGAAATTTGTCAGAAGTAAATAACTGAGATACAAGATTTTTTGTTTCTGTTTATTTTACTATATTTTATTTTTAATGCGTGTTTCTTTAAAGATTTTATTTATTTTTAGAGAGAGAAACATCCATGTGTAAAAGAAACATCAGTTGGTTACCTCTCACATGCCCCCAACTGGGGATCTGGCCCACAACCCAGGCATGTGCCCTCACTGGAAATTGAACCGATGACCTTTAGGTTTGCAGAACAGCACTCAATCCACTGAGCCACAGCAGCCAGGCCTTTTTTTTTTTTTTTTTTTTTTAAATTTGTGATTCGATTGATGAGTAGAGATAAAAGAAGTTTGACATGATATGGATAGTTAATGAAGTAATTGGAAAGTGAAGGCTAATGAATTTTTAGCAATCTGTCAGGTTTCAGAATGGCTTTTACAGAAATGTTTTCAATAAATCATTGTTTGTTGGTATAATTATGCTTTGTTTCTTGTTCTTCCATGCTCTTTCTTTTTAACTCTTTCTAGGGAGAATGTGGATTTCCAGGCAGTCCCGGTTTTCCTGGTTTACAGGGTCCTCCAGTAAGTTATAAAATTTGGGGTTATAATGAACATAGGAATTGACGGAAGAAGCAGAATTGTAAAAAAAAAGTGAGCTCAATGCATTCATGTAGAACAAAGTAGTAAATCTTAAAGTAGTAAAATAGAAGATGATTTTTTTGAAAAAGAAGTTTGTAGTATAGCCCTGTGGTGGGTAAAAGCAAGGATTCTATGTTTTTTAATACAGAGAAGGGCAAAAGTAGGTTTACAGTTGTATGTTCAACACAGAGTTTATTTTGGTATTATTATTTATTATTGTATTATTCTCCATACAAACAGGTCTAAACCTCGTTTTGCCCCACCCTGCATAAATGTTATCTTTAAGTATCCCAATACACATTGTACTCGGAGTGTCCCTACAGAAGTCTATTCAATTTTAACTTTATTTGGAAAGCATTGTATCCTTTTGCTTGCTCTGCTCTTATATTTATATGTATGTATGTATATGTTCATATATAAAAGAATACCTTTTCTTAATAATAGGGACCTCTTGGGATTCCAGGTATGAAGGTAAGCATCTCATGCTGGGAAGGTAAACATTTTAAGTAAAATATTTGGATAGCCTGCCACTTCCATCAGATAATGTCTCCGACTTGTCTTAAAATGGGTGCAGTTGCACACTTATAAGGTCTCCTTAAGTCATCTCTTTTGTTTCTATGGCTTTTAGTACCTTCTATGTGCTCACACACTTGCAAATGTGTATATCTTATGCAAATGTCTTTTTTGAACCTTCTGCCCTCATTGCATTTTGATACAGTTGACCATCTGCTCTGTAGAAACACTTTCCCCTGTATTTTGTGACACTACACTTCCCTGATTCTTCTCCTGCATCTCTGATCATTCTGCAGTCGTGTATGCAAGCTATACTATTCTATCCAGCAGGTATTAGAGCACAGTTTGACTCTTCTCTTCTATGCCTAGCAATATTATTAATGCTCACAGTATTGATTATCATTTAGTTACTGAATAGCAACAATTTTATCTCTAACATAAACTTTTCTTTTAACCTAGATGCCTCCCTGATATCTTGATTCAGATATTTCCCAGACATTCAAATTAGCATGTTCAAAGTTAACCCAGAACCCCAAATAAAACTGTTCTTCCCTCTGGCTTCTCCATCTCTAAAATTCACATCACTATATATTATGTATACTATTACATGAGCACCAAACCTGAGAGTGTTTACATTTTTTTACTCCTTCACACACCTCCACCTCCTCATTCTATTATTTCATTAAATACTGTGAATTTTTCCTATAAAATATATCTTAAATTCACCCATCTCCACTGTCACCACACTAAGCACAACATCTCATCTGGACTATTGCAATAGCCCCTTAACTTGTCTGTCTGTCTGTCTGTCTCTGTCTCTTCTTTTTTTGTAGTACCTCTGACCTTTGAAACAATTTAATCTCTACAAAACAGCCAAGAATGATCTTTTAAGAATGTAAATAAATAATTTAATCTTCCTTCTTATAAGCTTTCAAGAGTTTCCCATTGCATTTAGCCCAGTCTATCTACCATTCTTTTCCATGATCTATACAACTTACATGTTCTGGGCCCTGCTTACATTTTCAGGTGTATCTTTAAACCACTTTTCCCTTGGCTCACCAGTAATCCCACTCTTCATTACATTATTTGAATGTTCCAAACTCTTCCCTTTGAGAGTCCTTTGTACATGCTATTTCTACTACCTAATACTCTTTCTCCAACTTCACCTGGCTGACTCATTATTCTTTAGCTCTCAGCCCGAATGTTACTTTCCCAGATGGCCCTTTTATGAGTACCCACACTAAATTAATTTCCCTTTCTATTTATTTTTTAATTGAAATATATTTCCAATATAACATTGTGTAAACTTAACGTGTACAACATGTTAATTTGATATATTTATATATAATTGTCATTATAACAATAATTAGCACTTCTCCCATGTCACATGATTATCATTTCTTTCTAATCCTCCACTATTTCTTTATCATGTACCATGATGTTTTTCTTTGTTGCCTTTAATGGAACATTTGGTCATCTTATTTGTTTTCATATTATGGTTTCCATTTCCCCAGTATATTGTTAGCAACATGAGAACAGAGGTCTTGTTTATGTTTTTCACTACTGAGTACTCAGGGCTTAACAGTTTTTGGCAAATATTAATATTTAATAAATGTTTTTTAATGAATCAGTGAAAGTACCACAGGCTCTTAATAAATTGATTGTACTTGAGTGTTCTCTCTCCACTTCCTTAATTCCCTTTAAAAGGTAAATTTATTCATGTTAATTACTGCATTTGCCTAATCTTCCAGGATATTTGTGACAAATTGAATTCTCAGATCAGATTTTTGTGCTCTTGGTAGTTTTTATGTAGCATAACTGTGATTTATAACTTTCATTGATGGTTTCTTTCAGGGAGAACCAGGTAATATAATTATATCATCACTGCCAGGACCAAAGGGTAATCCAGGATATCCAGGTCCTCCTGGGGTACAAGTAAGCATCCAGTGATTTTCTTCTCTGTAATACTGATTTAATCACATCACAGCATCACACTTTTTTCTTTTTCAGCCTTTAATTATAGAAACTATCATCTAAAGTTTGATAGACATTGCATGTACCTTCTACCTGAAGATAAAAGCAATCAGGACCGTGGAGAATTTTAAGAAGCACTGCCTTATCTTATTTTTCTATCCAATTTCCATAGAAATACTTGTTTTGGTGTTTGGGAGTAGAAATAGGCTTCTATATTTTTATTCTTGTACTGCAGGGGTCAGTAGAGTAGCAGGAATAGTCCTGATGATTGTAAATGATCTGATTAAAAATAAAATCAGATTTTATTTTTGTCCCATTTAAGATATTAGAAGATATTATTTATAACACTATCAGTTATGCATAATATATGAACATATTTTAGGCTGAAGGAGTACAATGTATGCATCAATTATAATCTTAACAAAAATATTATGTTAGCCTACAGATAATATATGCATAGAAACAGCAATAAATTTAGAATATTTATAGATTAAGAAGTCAGTTTCTTGAGGTTTATATTTCATGAGGATTGATCCCAAAAATAATAATCAGTACTTTCTAATATTTGATCACTAAGATAACGCGTTGGGGACTTTTTTTTAACTACATTCTCACATCATACTTATCACCCACCCATATGCTATTAAGTACTCTCAAGCTTACCCTTTACCTTTTATAAATTTTATCATGTAATATTTGAAACTACGGAAGAATGCATGCACTATATATATGTATGGTATGTGTGTGTGTGTATATATATATCCATGTATATATAGATATATATGTTGAGAAGCATAACTACCAAATGAACACCTGTGAACCCAGCACAACATGTAAGAAATAGAATATTAAAAATGACTTTTAATCAACCTGTGTTTTCTGCTTTCTCTGAAGACATAAATATCATCCTGTGTTTTCCATTGGTTCTTGAAAATAGTCTTACTATATATGCATATATCTCTAAACCATAAAATATCTGGCTTTGCTTTTATTATTTTTTTCAGTTTTTTATTTATTTTTATTTTAATTAATGTTCAACTACAGTTTTCTGCCTTTTACCCCCATCCTAGCCCACCCCCCAGCCCTCCCCACCTTTCTCCCATTTCTACCCACCCTTGTTATTGTCCATGTGTCCTTTATATTTATTCCTCCAAACCCTTCCCCTTTTCCCCTGAAATTCCCTCCCCTCTCCCCTCTGGTTACTGTCAGCCTGTTCCCAATTTCAGTGTCTTTGGTTATATTTTGCTTGTTTGTTTGTTTTGTCGTTTAGGTTCCTGTTAAAGGTGAGATCATATGGCATTTGTCTTTCACCACCTGGCTTATTTCACTTAGCATAATGCTTTCCGGTTCTTTTAAAATAATATAATATTTATGTGGTTTTATGCAAATTTTTCTTTTTTATATGTTAAGGTGCATCCATATGATTGTATGTGGCTCTAGTTTATTCAGTTTTACTTCCACAAAACATGTCATTGTGTAAACATACTACAATTTGTTTCTCCAGTCTCCTATTGTTGAATATTTGTGTTGCTTTAGGATTTTTTTTAATTAAAAAACAATCCAGGATTTATACGTAGATATAGAATTGCTAGATTTCAAAGCAGTCAAATTTTTAAGATTTTAAGATGCAAAATTGTGTTCCACAATAGTTGTCATTTTCTTATTTTTTGTTCCAGTTATTCTTACTTCCCTTATTATCTTTAATCTTATTTTTTAATTTTAAAATTATAAAAACCATCTTGAAACTAATAGCCTTTCCCTTCCCAGTTCTAGCATAAAAGCCCCACTCAAGGCCATCTTTATCACTTTATTTTCTAAAACTTCCTTGTGATATGTTTGCCCCACATTTGTTATCTACCACTGTAAAACAAGTATTCTAAAAGCTGCTTTCTGCCTAGGTGAATTTTTTATGGTTATTCAGTCCATTTATTCTTACATATTGCAATGGTTATGATATTGCAGAGCTATAGAACTGTAGAATAGAATTCTGGCAACTACTTAAGTTTAAATTTCATCCACTTAGTTCTTTGTACAACACAGTGAAGATTTTGTTTTGTTCTCTTTTCTTCAATTATAACAGGGCCCAGCTGGTCCTGTTGGTATACCAGGGCCAATTGGTCCTCCAGGACCACCAGGCTTGATGGTAAGCTTACTTGTATAATTTCATTTCTCCCTCTTTTGATTTTCTTCATGAATATTCATATTATATATGTTGTAATATAAATATACTTGATCGTAATACATTTTAATGTTCATAATCTAGAATATTATTATTTACAAAAGAATTTACAGTTTAATCCTGAATAATAATACATGCGAAGTAATTGCTCCTTTGAAATAATCCTGATTCAACAGGTAAAGCCAAGACTTAGATATGACACCAAGGTACAATATATAAATAAATTGGTCCCTTGATATCAAGAGGTGATACATTTTGGCAGATAAATGCCTATTTAACTTTTAAAACCTTGAAATATTCTCAAAATTTTACAGTCAGATAACATAAAAATAAAACTGGACTAAAAATTGAACACATACTATTTATTGATTTAATTTTTTCTCCTTTCACTTAGTATTATTCAATAACAAATAGGTTATTCTTAAATCATCCATGCTCAATTTTAATTTAATGTATTATCGTTTTCCCAAGATACAAACTTACAGAATCTCTTGGAAGTAATAATTTCACAGCTCTAGGTTTAACAACACTGTTAACATTCTATTTTATTTTATTTAGTTTTTTATTGAATTTATTGTGAGTGACACAGGTTAACAAAATTATACATGTTTCAGGCACATAATCTATACACTATATTCACTGTATTTTATATTCACTGCTTCAGTCAAGTCTCCCATCCATCACTATTTATCCCTCCTATACACTCCTCAACCTCCTTCCACCCACCTCCCCCAAGAAAAGCAACACACTGTTGTCATTTCCCATGGGTTTTCTCTTTTCTCTCTTCTTTTTTTCCCCCATCCCTGCACCCTCCTCAACCAGCCCTACCCCATGACAGCTGTCAGCCTGTTTTCTGTCTATGGGCCTGTCACTATTCTGCATGATAATTCATTTTGTTCACTAGATTCCACATATGAGTAAAATTGTATGGTACTTGTCTTTGTCTGACTGGCCTATTTCACTTAACATAGTGCTCTCCAGGTTGTTTCATACTGTCACAAAGGGTAAGGTTGAGTAGTAGACTCCATTGTGTAAATGTACCACAGTTTTTTTATCCACTCATCTGGTGAACACTTGGGCTGTCTCCAAATACTGGTTATTGTAAATAACGCTACAATGAACATAAGGTATATGTAGTCTTTCAAATTAGTGTTTTGGGTTTCCCTGAATAAATTCCCAGAAGTAGAATTGCTAGGTCATATGGCATTTCCATTTTTAATTTTTTGAGGTAACTCCATACTGTTTTCCACAGAGTCTGCACCAGTCTATATTCCCACCAACAGTGCACTGGGGTTCCCTTTCCTCCACATCCTCACCAACACTGGTTGTTTGTTGATTTATTGATGATAGCCATTCTGAAACTTGTGAGATGATTTCTCATCATGGTTTTAATTTGCACTTGTCTGATAAATAGTGGTGTTGAGCATCATTTCATATGCCTGTCAGCCATCTGTATGTCCTCTTCGGAGAAGTGTCTATTTAGGTTGTTTGCCAATTTCTAATTAGATTGTTTGGTTTTTGGTATTGCATTTTTTAAGTTTTTTATAAATTTTGGATATTAACCCCTTATCAAATATATCATTGCTGAATATGTTCTCCTATTCAATAGGTTATCTTTTTATTTTGTTAATTATTTCCTTTGCTGTGCAAAAACATTTTAGTTTGATGTAGTACCATTTGTTTATTTTTTCTTTTGCTTCCCTTGCCCAAGAAGATATATCAGAAAAACCATTGCCATGAGAAATGCCTGAGATTTTGCTGCCTGTGTTTTCCATCTAGGATTTTTATGGTTTTGAGTCTAACATTTAAGCCTTTAATCAGTTTTGCATTTATTCTTGTGTATGGTGTAAGAAGGTGTTCTAGTGTTTTGTTTTGTTTTGTTTTGTTTTTGAAAGTGTCTGTCCAATATTCCCAGCACCATTTCTTGAATTGACTACTTTTACCCAATTATATGTTTTTGCCTCCTTAGTCAAATATTAATTGAATATAAAAGCTTGGGTATATTTCTGAGCTTTCTATTCTATTTCATTGATGTATAGGTCTTTTTTATGTGAGCACCAAGCTGGTTGGATTACTATGGCTTTATAGTATAGTTTAATATCAGGTATTGTAATTCCTCCAACTTGTTCTTCTTTCTCAGGATTGCTGTTACTATTCAGGGTCTTCAGTGGTTCCATATAAATTGTTGGATTTTTTGTTCTAGTTCTTTGAAATATGCCATTGGTATCTTGACTGCAATTGTATTGAATCTATAGAATTCTTTGGGTATTATGGACATTGTGTGATGTTAATTCTTCCTATCTATGAACAAGGTATGTACTTCCACTTATTTTTTCCTTCTTTTTTCCAGATTTTGTGTATTTATTTCTAGAGAGAGGGGAAGGGAGGGAGAAAGAGAGGAAGAGAAACACCAATGTGCAGTTGCCTCCCACGTGCCCCCAACTGGGGCCTGGGACCAAAGCCCAGGCATGTGCACTGACTGGGAATTGAACAGGCGGCCCTTTAGTTTGCAGGACCGCACTCATTCCACTGAGCCATACCATCCAGAGCTGCTTCCACTTATATTATTCATTTTGTTTCATCGTTGCCTTATAATTTTCTGAGTACAGGTCTTTTACCTCATTGGTTAACTTTATTCCTAGATATTTTATTATTTTTGAAGCAATTGTTAATGGGACAGTTTTCTTAGTTTCCCTTTCTGATAGTGATTTATTAGTGTATAAAAATGCAACTGATCACTGGATATTTGTTTTATCCTGCTATAATACTTTACTGAATTCATTAATCAGTTCTAGTAGTTTTTTTGGTAGAATCTGTACAGTCCTCTATGTACACTATCATGTCACCTACAAATAATTACAGTTGTATTTCTTCCTTTTCAGTTTGGATGCCTTTTATTTTCCCTTCTTGTCTGACTGATGTTGCTAGGTCTTACAGTACTATATTTAATAAGAGTAGTGAAAGCGAAAATCTCTGTTGTATTCCCAATCTTAAGGGAAATCCTTTTAGTTTTTACCACCTGAAATATGATGTTGGCTTTGGGTTTGTAATTTATGACCTTTATTATGTTGAGGTATGTTCCGTCTATTTCCACTTTTCTGAGAGTTTTTAATTATAAATAGGTGCTGGATTTCATCAAATGTGTTTTTCTGAATCTATTGATATGATCATGTGGTTTTTACCCATCTTCTTTTTATTTATGTGCTGTCTCATGTTTATTGATTTGTGTATATTGAACTGATTTTGCATCCCTGAAATAAATACTAATTGATCACGATGTGTGAACTTTTAAATTTATTACTAGATCAGATTTGCTATTATTTTGTTGAGGGTCTAAGGATTCTGTTTAGCATCTAAGTTCATCACAGATATTGACCTATAATTTTTTTCTTTCAATTGTCTTTATCTTGTTTTGGAATTAGGATAATGCTGGCCTCCTGAAATGAGCTTGGGAGTCTTCTGTCCTCTTGATTTTTTTTGAAAATGGTTGAAAAAATAGGTGTTAGTTCTCCTTTGAATAATTGGTAAAATTCAGCTGTCAAACCATCCTGTCCACAACTTTTGTTGGTATAAATTTTTTTTTATTACTACTTCAGTTTCACTAGTTGTAATCTGTCTATTCATATCTGCTTTTTCCTGATTCAATTCTGGAAGACTGTATGGTTCTAGGAATTTTTTTTTAATTTTTATTATTATTTTTTGAATCAGTATTCTTTTTAATTGTTGATATTGTACAGTTGTCTTTTACCACCCCCCCGCCCACTGCCCAAGCCCTCCCCACCTTCCTCCCATTTCCACCCCCCATAGTTTTTGTCCATGTGTCCTTTATACTTGTTGCTCTAAACTGTTCCCCTTTTCCCCTGAAATCCCCTCCCCTCTCCACACTGGTCACTGTCAGACTGTTCTTAAATTCAGTGTATTTGTTTATATTATGCTTGTTTGTTTGTTTATTTTGTTGATTAGGTTCCTGTTAAAGGTGAGATCATATGGTATTTGTCTTTCACTGCCTGGCTTATTTTGCTTAGCATGATGCTCTCCAATTCCATCCATGCTGTCGCAAAGAGTAGGAGCTTCTTCTTTTTTCTGCTGCATAGAATTCCATTGTGTAAATGTACCACAGATTTTTGATCCATTCATTAACTGATGGGCACCTAGGTTGCTTCAAACACTTGGCTATTGTAAATTGTGCTGCTATGAACATTGGGGTGCATAGGTTCTTTTGGATTGGTGTTTTAGGGTTCTTAGGATATAATCCAAGCAGTGGAATTGCTGGGTCACAAGGCAGATCCACTTTTAGTTTTCTGAGAAAATTCCATACTGTTTTCCATAGTGGTTGTACCAGTCTGCAATCCCACCAACAGTGCACTAGGGTCCCCTTTTCTCCACAACCTCGCCAACACTTGCTGTATGTTGCTTTGTTTATGAAGGCCATTCTGACTGGTGTCAAGTGGTATCTCATTGTGGTTTTAATTTGCATCTCTCTGATAGCTAGAGATATCGAGCATCTTTTCATGTGTCTCTGGATCCTCTGTGTGTCCTCCTTGGAGAAGTGTGTGTTCAAATCCTTTGCCCATTTTTTAATTGGGTTGCTTGTCTTCTTAGAGTAGAGTCTTGTAAGTTCTTTATATATTTTGGAGATTAATCCCTTGTCTGAGGTATCATTGTCAAATATGTTTTCCCATACAGTTGGTTCTCTTTTTATTTTAATACTATTTTCTTTAGCTGTGCAGAAGCTTTTTATTTTGATGAGATCCCATTTCTTTATTCTTTCCATTATGTCCCTTGCTTTAGGGGACATATCAGTAAAAATGTTGCTGCGTGAAATATCTGAGATTTTCCTGCCTAAGTTATCCTCTAGGATTTTAATGGTGTCATGGCTTATATTTAAATCTTTTATCCACCTTGAATTTATTTTTGTGTATGGTGTAAGTTGGTGGTTGAGTTTCATTTTTCTGCATGTAGCTGTCCATTCCTCACAGCACCACTTGTTGAAGAGGCTATTTTTGCTCCATTTTATGTTGCTGCCCCCTTTGTCGAATATTAATTGACTATAGAGACTTGGGTTTATTTCTGGGCTCTCTGTTCTGTTCCACTGGTCCATGTGTCTGTTTTTGTGCCAGTCCCAGGCTGTTTTGATTACAGTGGCTTTGTAATACAGTTTTGTATCAGATATTGTGATCCCTCCTACTTTGCTCCTCTTTCTCAAAATTGCTGCAGCTATTCGGGGTCATTTATGATTCCATATAAATTTTTGAATTGTTTGTTCTATGTCTGTGAAATATTTCATCGGAACTTTAATAGGTATTGCATCGAATCTGTAAATTGCTTTGGGTAGTATGGACATTTTGATGGTATTAAATGTTCCGATCCATGAACACGGTATATGCTTCCATTTGTTTGTGTCTTCCTTGATTTCTTTTTTTTTTTTTTTTTTAAATATAATTTATTGATTATGCTATTACAGTTGTCCCATTTCTCCCCCATCATTCCCCTCCACCCTACCCTCCCTCTCCCACCCACATTCCCCCCTTTAGTTCATGTCCATGGGTCATAAGTTTTCTAGCTTCTACATTTCCCATACTATTCTTGCCCTCCCCCTGTCTATTTTTTTCCCATTATCTATGCTACTCATTCTCTGTACCTTTCCCCCCTCTCTCCTCCGCCCATGCCCCTGTTGCTAACCCTCCATATGATCTCCATTTCTGTGGTTCTGTTCCTGTTCTAGCTGTTTGCTTAGTTTGCTTTTGTTTTAGGTGTGGTTTTCTGCATACAGGTCTTTTACCTCCTTGGTTAGGTTTATAACTAAGTACTTTATTTTTCTTTTTGCTATACTGAATGGGATCTTTTTTCTTGATTTCTGCTTCTGTTGTTTCATTGTTGGTATACAAAAATGCATTTGATTTCTGGATATTGACTTTGTATCCAGCTGTTTGGCCAAATTCATTTATTATGTCGAGCAGTTTTTTTGGCTGAGTCTGTAGGATTTTGTATGTACACTATCATGACATCTGCAAACAATAATAGTTTTGTTTCCTCCTTTCCAATTTGGATGCCTTTTATTCTCTTTTCTTGTCTAATTGCTGTGGCTAAGACTCCCGATACTGTATTGAATAGAAGTGGTGAAAGTGGACAGCCTTGTCTTGTTCCTGATCTTAGTGGGAAAGATTTCAGATTTTGCCGGTTGAGTATGATGTTGGCTGTAGGTCTCTCATATATGGCCTTTATTATGTTGAAGAATGCTCCCTCTACTCCCACTTTGCTGAGTGTTTTTATCATAAATGGGTGTTGTCGTTTATCAGAAGCTTTTTCCGCATCTATTGATATGATCATGTGATTTTTGTCTTTGCTTTTGTTTATGTGATGAATTACATTTACTGATTTGGGAATGTTGAACCATCCAGGCATCTCTGGGATGAATCCCACTTGGTCATGGTGTATGATCTTTTTAATGTATTGTTGGATGCAGTCAGCCAATATTTTGTTAAGGATTTTAGTGTCTATGTTCATCAGTGATATTGGCCAAAAAAAAGTTTTCTTTCTTTGTTGTGTCTTTATCTGGTTTTGGGATTAGGATGATGCTGACTTCATAAAAAGAGTTTGGGAGTATTCCATCATTTTCGATCTTTTGGAATAGTCTGTGAAGGATAGGGGTTAGCTCTTCCTTAAATGTTTTGTAGAATTCTCCTGTGAAACCATCTGGTCCAGGGCTTTTGTGTGTTGGGAGTTTTTTCATTACTGCTTCAATTTTATCAGCTGTTATTGGTCTGTTCAGTCTTTCTGTTTCTTTGAGTTTTTGGAGGTTATATTTTTCTAGAAACTTGTCCATTTCATCTAGGTTTTCAAATATTTTGGCATACAGTTCTTCATCGTAATTTCTTACAATCCTTTGTATTTCTGTGGTGTCAGTCATAATCTCTCCTCTTTCATTTCTGATTGTGTTTATTTGAGTCCTCTCTCTTTTTTTCTTGATGAGCCTGCTTAAAGGCTTGTCAGTTTTGTTTATCTTTTCAAAGAACCAGCTCCTAGATTGATTGGTCCTTCGAATTGTGCTTTTAGTCTCTATGTCATTTAATTCTGCTCTGATCTTGGTTATTTCCTTCCTTCTACTTGATCTGGGCTGTCTTTGTTGTTGTTCCTCAAGTTCTTGTAGGCTTAGGTTGTTTGTTTGAAATGTTTCTATCTTTCTTAGGTAGGCCTGTATCACTATGAACTTCCCTCTGAGAACTGCCTTTGCTGCGTCCCATAATTTTTCGGTTGTTGTGAGTTCATTTACGTTTGTTTCCAGTAAGTTTTTGATTTCCTCCCTAATTTCATTCTTGACCTATTCATTGTTTAATAGCGTTCTATTCAATCTCCATGATTTTGAAGATTTTGGGTTTTTCCCTTTGGGGTTGGTTTCTAGCATCAGTTCCTTGTGGTTGGAGAAAATGCTGCATATGATTTCAATTTTCTTGAAGTTGTGGAGGCTTTTTTTTTGTCCTATCATGTGGTCTGTCTTTGAAAATTTTCCATTTGCATTTGAAAGAATGTGTATTTATTTTCTTTGGTATGGCGCTCGCGCTCTCTCTCTCTCTCTCTCTCTCTCTCTCTCTCTCTCTCTCTCCCCCCCCCCATATATATACATAATCAGTTAAGTCCATTTCCTCTAGAGTGTTGTTCCATGCCACAATATCTTTGTTGATATTTTGTTTGGGAGATCTGTCTGTTTTTGACAGTGGGGTGTTAATATCCCCTACTATAATTGTGTTGCTGCCAATATCTTTCTTGAAGTCTTCTAAAATTTTCTTTATGTATTTAGGTGCTCCTGTATTGTGTTCATACATATTTATAATCTTTATGTCTTCTTGGTGGATTCTTCCCTTCAGTAATATGAAGTGATGTTCAGGGTCTCTCTTTATGGCCCTTCTTTTGATGTCTATTTTGTCTGATATGAGTATTGCTACCCCGGCTTTTTTTTTCTTGCCCATGTGCTTGGAAAATTTTTTCTAGCCTTTCACTTTGAGTCTGTGTAGTACTTTTGTCCTGAGGTGGATCTCTTGTAGACAGCATATGTGTGGGTCATGCTTTCTAATCCATTCAGCTATTCTATGTCTTTTGATTGGAGCATTTAATCCATTTATATTTTCGGTTATTATTGTTAGGTATTGACTCATTACCATTTTTTTGTGTGATTCCTTTTTTTATTTTTTAATTTTTTTAAATATATTTTATTGCTTATGCTATTACAGTTGTCCCATTTCTCCCCCATCATTCCCCTCCACCCTGCACAGCCCTCCCACCCACATTTCCCCCCTTTAGTTCATGTCCATGTGTCATAAGTTCTTTAGCTTCTACATTTCCCACACTATTCTTACCCTCCCCCTGTCTATTTTCTACCTACTGTCTATGCTACTTATTCTCTGTATCTTTTCTTTTTCTCTCCTCCTCCCACTCCCCTGTTGCTAACCCTCCATATGATCTCCATTTCTGTGGTTCTGTTCCTGTTCTAGCTGTTTGCTTAGTTTGCTTTTGTTTTAGGTGCGGTTCTTAATAGCTGTGAGTTTGCTGTCTTTTCATGGTCCTATTTTTTATCTTCTTTTTCTTCGATAAGTCCCTTTAACATTTCATATAATAAGGGCTTGGTGATGATGAACTCCTTGAACTTGACCTTATCTGAGAAGAGCTTTATCTGTCCATCCATTCTAAATGACAGCTTGGCTGGACAGAGCAATTTTGGATGTAGGTCCCTGCCTTTCAAGACTTCAAGTACTTCTTTCCAGCCCCTTCTTGCCTGTAAGGTCTCTTTTGAAGAATCAGCTGACAGTCTGATGGGAACTCCTTTGTAGGTGACTATCCCCTTATTCCTTGCTGCTTCTAGAATTGTCTCCTTCATTTGAATCTTGGCTAATGTAATTATGATGTGCCTTGGTGTGTTCCTCCTTGGGTCTAACTTCTTTGGGACTCTCTGAGCTTCCTGCACTTCCTGGTAGTCTATTTTCCTTTGCCAGATTGTGGAAGTTCTCCTTTATTATTTGCTCAAATAAGTTTTCCACTTGTTGCTCTTCTTCTTCCCCTTCTTGGACCCCTATAATTCGGATGTTGGGATGTTTAATGATGTCCTGGAGGTTCCTAAGCCTCTCCTCATTTTTTTGAATTCTTCTTTCTTCCTTGTTTTCTGTTTGGTTGTTAGTTTCTTCCTTCTGGTCAACTCCATTGATTTGAGTCCCACTTTTCCTTCCATCTCTATTGGTTCCCCATGCATCTTCCTTCATTTCATGTATTGTAGCCTGCATTTTTCATCTAATTTGTGAGCAAAATCAACCAATTTTGTGAACATTTTGATGATCAGTGTTTTGAACTGTGTATCTGATAGGTTGGCTATCTCTTCACGGCTTAGAGGATTTGGCTCCAGGGCGTTAATTTGTTCTCCAGTTTGAGCCATTTTTGGTGGGGAGTTTTTTGTTTTGTTTTGGTTTTAGTCTGCTGGCGGCTATTACATAGTGAGGGGTGGAGCCTTAGGTGTTCCTCAGGGTGGGGCAGCCCAGTGGCTGGGTTGTGCCGCTGTATGCGGGGGCGGCGTCTGAGAGGGAAGAATGGTGCCTGCTCCACTCTCTCCTGGACTCCGGTTCCTTCCGCAGCTTCCCCTTTGCCTGGACTATCTGCGCGCACGAATGTGGGACCACCTCGTCAGCCAGCTGCCTTGCTCGGCCTCACTGCGTCTGGGCAGTTGCCCCCCTGTGCCCCTGGCCTGGTCCGCCAGCCACCACCTGTGCACCTGGGAACTGCCAACCATTGCTGCTTGCGTTCCCGGTTCCGCACCTCCACTTTTTCCTGCAGCAACTCCGCCCCTCTTACAGGTCTGGATGAATGGTTGTTGGACTTCCGTACAGTTCAATTTTCTATGAGTTCTGGTTGTTATCTTGTTTCTAAATATTTGTTGTCCTTAATTTTGGTTGTAAAAGGAGGCATAGTGTGTCCGCCTACTCCTCCATCTTGGCTGGAAGTGATTCATTGCCATTTTCGTACCTAGTTCCTCTCTTTCTCTTTTCCTTCCTTTCCTTTAGGCAGTCCCTTTAGCATCTGTTGCAGAACTGGTTTGGTAGAGGTGTATTGTTTCAGACTTCTTTAGTCTGCAAAGCTCCTTATTCAGCCTTCTATCTTCTTGGAGCACCTTGTTGGTTAAAGTAGTCTTGATTGCCGGCCCTTGGTTCTCATTACTTGGAATATTTCTTGCCATTCTCTGCTGGCTTGGAGAATTTCCATTGAGAAGTCAGCTGCTAACCTTATTGAGGCTCCCTTGTATGTTACTTCCTTTTTCTCCCTTGCTGTCTTTAAGATTCTCTCTTTGTCTTGGTATTTTGCCATTTTCATTATGATGTGTCGTGAAGTGAGCCTCCTTGGGTTCCTCTTGATTGGGACTCTCTGTGTTTCCTGAATTTGTGTGACTTTTCGTCTCATCCAATTAGGGAACTTTTCCATCATTACTTTTTCAAATAGGTTTTCTATCCCTTGCTCTTCTTCTTCTCCTTCTGGTATCGCTATTATACAGATATTGTCTTTCATGTTGTCTTGCATTTCTCTTAATCCCTCTTCATTCTTTCTGAGCCTCTTTTCCTTTTCTTGCTCTTTCGGGGTGTTGTCTTCTACTTTTTCCTCCATCTTGCTTATCCAATCTTCTGCTTCATCAATTCTGATTTTGATCCCTTCTACTGTGTTCTTCAGTTCAGAAATTGTATTGTTACTTTTTCATGTTGATATAGTTTGCAGTGAGTTCATCATAGCTTCCCTGTAGTTTCTGGTAGCTCATTGAGAGGTCATGGAGCTTCCTAACAACCATTGCTTTGAACACAGTATCTGATAGTTGAGTTGCCTATGTTTCATTTAGCATTCTTTCTGGGGCTTCCTCCTTTCCTTTCATTTGTGGATTGTTTCTTTGTCTTCCCATCGTTTGTAAGACTCCTCTTATTAGCTTCAGTTTCTTAAATTCATCTATTCCAGTTCCCTGGGTTTATGGTGTGACCTTCTGTTATAGAATACCTGTGCAATTCAGTGGTGCAGTTTTTTCCAAGTATCCTGGTGTTCTCAGCGTCCACTGTCTCAGCTGTTAGGGTGCCCCCTCTTTGTACCAACTCTGTTTTTTTCACAATTCCAGGTTCTTTTTTTGTTTCTTTAGTTGTTTTTTTGTTTTTTGGGTTTTTTTTTGGTCTCACTCATGGGTATTTAAAAAGAGAAGGGAGAAAAAAAAATGAAAAGAGGGAAAAGCAGGAGGAAGAAGAGATAAAATTGAAAAGAAAGGAAGAAGGAATAAAACAAGAAAAAAGTAAAAGGAAGCAGAAGGCATTGAAGGGTAAAAAAGATCAAAGTAATAATAAATAATAAAAATAATTTAAAAAAAAACCAAAACAAACAAAAAAAGCAACAAAAAACTCTTGCTGTTTTCAAACTTGCCCATCCTGTTTTTCTGGCCTTGCTGGCTACAAGGGCCGAGGTGTGATGGTATCACTTTTCTCCCTCTTTAGCACTCAGTCAGCTTTGGCCTACTCTCCCCAGGGCTAGCCCAGCGCCTCTCTGAACAGGGTCTTAGGGCATGGGCTCTGGGCCTGCTGCTGAGCATGTGTTTTCTCCGAGTTTATGGTTGTGAGCTCGGGTCTCTCCTGTGGGGCATATGCATTGCCCTTGCTTTATGGGTGCGGTTGCAGATTTCCTAGGGAGTGTGCCCGCTGCCAGAGTTTATGAGTATGGGTTCTGCAGGTTTCCCGCATTTTGCCCGCTCACCCTGGGTTCATGGGAGTGAGCTGTAGGTTTCCCACGAATTGTACATACTCCCTGGATTTACGGGTGTGAGCTCCAGTTCTCCTATGTAGCGTGCTCACTGCCCAAGTTTACAGGTGTGGTTTTTGGGTTTCTGCAGTGCGCACGCTCACCCTACATTCCCGCCGTGAGCTCCTGGTTTCCCATGGATCGTGCTCACTCCCTGAGTTCACATGTGCGGGCTCTGGTTCTCCCACAGATGTCTCATACTCCCCAGGTTCTTGGCATGGGCTACGGGTGTTCCACAAAGCCCCCTCCTCTGGTTGCAGGTGACTCTGGTCACGTGGGCTCCGACGTGCACTCCAAGCAGGGCTATACATAGGTGCTCACAACACCAGCATTTTTGCCACTCAGTCCTTAACTTCTCTCTCTGCCACTTCAAGCAACCAGGTCTCTCCAGCTGCTGCTCAACCCTTGTTTGGCCAGGGAGTGAGAGTTTGACCTGGCTCCCTCCCTAGAGCCCTGTGGCAGACCCGACAAGTGCGGGGCCTGTGGCTTCCCTGCCCTGGTCTTCACACTGATCCCTGGGCTCTTATTGTCCTGAAGAATTCTCTTTACCGTCTGGTTTTTGAATGTCCACTACAGATTTTGATCTCCTATTTTCATGTATGCTGTGGTAATGTTGGCTGTCTGCTCTGTTCCTCTGTAGATTGGCTAGGTTTTTCTCCCGTGTGTAGAAGGAAGTGGAATCTGCCTTCTACTGTGCCACCATCTTCCTTCAGTCTTAAATTGATCTCTTCTAACTCCCTGGGTTTACGGTGTGAACTTCTATGGTAGAAGACCTTTGAGATTCAGTGGTGCAGTCTCCTTGATGTTCTGAGCTCCCTGATCTTGGGCTGTTGTTTATGTTGGCTCTCTGTATGTCTTTGGGTTTTGATTGTTGTTGGGTTTTCCTTTGGTGGTTCCTTCCCTCCCACTGGTTAACTGAGAGTCACTCCATCTACCACATCTTGTAATCTGTTTTGCAGGTGTGGACAGGTTGTGTTGAAGCTAGTTCTTCTGTGTGTACAAGGTTTTGAGGCTTCTCTCTCACTATTGTTCAGTAGTTTGTTCTGAGTAATTTCTCCACCATTTAGTTTTATTTCCATATTGGCCCTGGGTTTGGGTTAGGGTGTCCTCCACTCCCTCCTTCACCTTCTTCCCTTATCTGTTGTTGGTTCCTTTATTGGTGGGCTTCCTCTTCCAGCAGGTATACTGGTGTTCACATCTCCAACGTACTCTTTTTTTGATCAGTTGGACAGTGAAGGCAAAATGGTTCAAGGCAGCAGGAGTGTATTCTATGGTATATAAAGTACCAACCCATAGAGAAGAGGTAGGAGATCCTTTGGCTATGTGTAGTGTTAACCATGATATTTTACACAAGTAGTCACTTTTTAGATAGGGTGAAAAAATGATAAGACTCTTGTTAGTGAGGAAAGGATTGTGAGTTGAATCTACAACACAGTGAGGTTGTGGGAGGTCAGATTATGAGGTAAAGTGAGAGTAAAGGATACGTGGACAGTAATGTGGGGGTGGAAACCGGAGGGAGGTGGGAAGGGCTGGGGGCATTGGCTGGGTTGGGGAGAAAAGGCAAAAAACTGTAGTTGAACAACAACTAAAATTATTTAAAAAATAATAAAATAGGTGTAGTGTGCTAGATAATACATTTAACCACAACAGTAATAAAGTTCATGAAGCATTGAAGTGAGCTAAGGTCCGGGAGGGGTGCTGGCTAGTATTTACAGTTGTGTGGAACAACAATTATTTACATTAGTAATTCAGCGACAATCATATGACAGAATCTATGTGATCTGAATAACAAGAATAGGAAGTACAGGACCTGGAATAGTGTGCTACTGGAACACAAGTGAAGTGAAAGACAGAAAATTAGAAATACACTATGAAAGAGAGAACAAGGGAAGCCAGTCAAACAATACAATTTACCACACCAAGCATAGAAGACTAAACAGAAAGAAGAAAAGTTAAAAAATACTAATAAAGTAAAATATGTAAGAATAATGAGAAAATAATAATAATACAAATATACAATAACCTGCAAGTTCTCTGGAGTAGCAAAGTGAAATTTGGCTTAGTCTCAGTTGTTGGGATGACTCCTCTTTGAGTCTAACTCTAGTCCTTTCACAGCTCCATGTTTTATTGTCTTACAGGTGAGATTTTTTTTTTAAAGGAAGGAAGGAAGAAGGAATAAAAAAAGAAAGAGGGGAAGAAGAAATAAAAAAAGAAAGAAGGAAAGAAAGGAAGAAGGAATTTTTTGAAAAAAGCTTCCTGTTGGCTTTAAAATGGTCAAGACAGTTCTGCTGGCCTTCTTGGCAGCAGCAGGCTGAGACGGGATTGGTTTTGCTTTTCTCCCTTCCTGATTCGCACTCTTTGCAGTTGCCTTGCCTCCAACCCAGTCCCTCAGTTTGCTGCTGGGCCCTCAGTGCCCTTCTGCACCCAGCCTAAGGTTTCAATCCACCAGTTACGCTGTCCTGGAGGTGCACCATTTAGGTGCAACTCACACACCACCTTGCTCTTTGCTGTCCTAGATGCTAGGGACTCTTAGAGTCTCTTCAGGGTAGTTCAGCCCCCCACACTCAGTTAAGTCTTTCTGGAGATTGCTGTCTACTGAGCCCTGTAGCTCTCCTCTGTGGGGGCATCTCAGCCTTCCTCTTTAGAGAGCCAGTTGGCCCTGCAGGGTGGGGCCTCCACTGTGGCTGCTGCTCCAGATGCAAGCTCAAGCCTGGGGCACTGGGGTTGGGTGCAAGGTGCCTCTGGGTGGTGGGGTCTGGTGTGCACCATTCTTGAGCTGCTTGCAGGTGTGGGCACTTGGCCTCCACTGCTAGGTTGGGATTGGCAGCCGCTGGGACTCTGGTTTGTGTGTGCACCATGCCCAATGGCTTCGGGTATAAGTGCATGGCCTCCATGGCTGCAGTGGGAGTGCAGCCACTGTAGCTGGTGGGGTAGAGGCACAGGAGGCTTCAGTGGCTACTGCAGGAGAATTCCCTAAACAGCCATTGAGTGCATCTTTTTTCTCTTTTTCTTTTTGAAAAATTCCTCCTATTTAAGTCTGCCTCTCCAAACAAGTGCCTGGCTTCATGCACAGCCCAATGTTCCAACCAGACTGCGGACTATCTGGGTCAGGGTCCCTCATGGCCCAAGACTTCCCAGCTGGTGTCCACAGTCTCAGTGTGTATACACCTCCCTGTGTGTTTGCCACTTCATCCTTATTCTCCCCCTGTGACTTCAAGCATCCAGATCTGTCCAGGTGGTGCTCAATCCTAGTTTGGCAGGGGAGGGAGCCATTGAGGTGGCTGTCTCCTAAGAATCCTGCGCAGATCTGGACTCCTGGCCTGGGACTGTAGCTGTCCTGGTCCCCGGGCCAGTCCCAGGGACCTTATTGTCCTGAACCACTCTCCTTACTGTCTGATTTTTCAATGACCTCAACAATTTTTGGCCTCCAATCTTCATATATGCTGGGATACCATTGGCTGTTCACGGTGTTCCTCAGAAGATCGTCTAGGTATTTCATACATGCACAGAGGGAAGTTGACTCCCAAACCTGTTGACATTTTAAATTGGACTGTATTTCTTTCAATTCTCAAGAAAGTTGCTAATATAAATTTTAATATAACATTTATTCATGAAATCATTTTGGTTTTGTATGCACATAGTTGTAATTTTTTTTTGCTTTCGTCAATCAAAACTATACCACATTTCATAAAATTCTAAACAAATTAAGAACTGTGATATAGAAGAAAAATTACACGTGGTAAAACAGTACCAGCATTATGTTAAAATAGTTTAATGTTTATGAGTATATACTAACAGCTAAGCATACGCTCAGAGGAGCAAAACATAAAAAAAGAAAATGGAACAAAAAATTACAACACAAATGACCACATCTAGAATGCTACTCAATCTTTAATCAAGTAGTGACAAATCCCTTAAATATGTTCTTTCTATAATTAGAGAATTAATTGTCTTTTGCTACTTAAATTAACCTGTAATTCTGATATGAGAAAATTGATGTTTGTTGGCACTGGTGCTATCCTCTGTCCCTACCTACTCTTGCATGTCTTCAGCATCCCACTGGTATCCTCTCATGAGAAGTTTCCACATTCATCTACTTTGTTTAAAACATTTAAAAATGTGTGTCTCTCACTAGAAAGCAATGAGAAAAAATAGAATATATTATTTTGAAGAGCTTTTGAGTCTTCACATTTATGAAACTAAATACATTTTTAAAAGTATTATTAATGTTATACTTGTTTCTTTTTCTGTGTCTTCTAATCTTAGGGCCCTCCTGGTCCACCAGGACATCCAGGACCAAAGGTATTTTCTTTTTCTTTACATTTTTTGTGTGTGAATTCTTGTTTTACTGTCAATAAGATATTAAACCAAAATCTCTCTCTTCAGGGGAATATGGGCTTAAATTTCCAAGGACCCAAGGGTGAAAAGGTAAGTAAAGAGAAAAGAGGATCATTCAACCTTAAATTTTTTCCTTCCATAGTCATTTGAACTTGTCATTTTGCTTCTTGCCTCTGACTTTGTTTGCATGTTATGTTATTGTCTGTGTAAATTACGAAATATCACTTTCCTTTTGTTTTCACTTTTTTATTTTATCCTGCAAATAGGGTGAGCAAGGTCTTCGGGGCCCTCCTGGACCACCTGGCCAGATCAGTGAGCAGAAAAGACCAATTGATGTAGAGTTGCAGAAAGGAGATCAGGTGAGTATATAGAGAGGAATACAATGAACAGCTTATTATGGAAGTGGCATTTATTCCATTAAAATTCATTACAAGGTAAATATGGTTCTGTGAAGGTATTTTTAAAATAACAAGAATTTGACATAATTACATTTTTAAAGAGCTTTATTGATATATAATATACATACCATAAAATTCACCCATTTAAAATATACAGTTACATTCATTAGTATATTTACAGAATAATGAAACCATCACTTACACTCTAATTTTATCACATTCTCATTACCCCTTGACCATTAGGAAGTCCTATACTTATTACTTGTGACTCCATTTTTCCCCAAACTTTCCAGCCATAGGTGGCCACTAGTTTACATTCTTCCATGTAGATGTCCCTATTCTTGAAATCTCATATAAATGGAATGATTCAATATGTGGTCTTCCGTGCCTGGCTTCTTTTACTTAATATAATGTTTTCAAGTTCATCCATATCATAGCATGTATCAGTATTTCATTCCTTCTTATGGCCGAACAATATTTTTTTGTATACACATTCCACATTCTGTTTATCCATTCATTAATAGATGGACATTTGGATTGTTTCCATTTTGTCTGTCATGAGTAATGTATTCATGTACAAATTAGGCCATGGAAAGTGGATTATAATGGTCTTAGATGACTATGTTCTCTACATTTCATTGATATTCAAGGAAAAAGATGGTGTTACTCTATAAACCTTTGTTATATTTAGAAATAATTATCTTAAATATTGCTTCTTTTATAGTAAATAAGGGGGTCAAACATGTCTTGTATAGTACAGTGGCCCACCTTTGAATGGAGTATGTGCATTTGGTGCATACTTTATTATTATTATACTTTATGTATTATATATTAAAGTAATACATACTTTATGTATTATTTAGTACATATTTTAGTACAATGGATTTGGTTTACTTAAAGGCTAGTAAGGAAGTTAACAATAAAGGACAAATTATAATGAAACTCTACCATCAATATGGATTGAATCATTTATCTCTGCCAAAATGTATATATCATATATAGCCCTCACATCTCCCAGTTTTAGAGACACTTGATTCTCATAAAACATTTTATAAGAAGAGAAAATTATTAATGTTTTTATTTTAAATCTTGTTTGTTACTTTCCTCAAAACTTGGCTTGAATATACACTAAAAATCAATTGACATTAGCACCAATTTGAAAGAATATATGCACCCCTGTGTTCATAACAGTGTTATTTACAATAGCCAAGATCTGGGAACAGTCCAAGTGCCCATCAATAGATGAGTGGATAAAAAAGCTGTGGTATATTTACACAATGGAATACTAATCAGCCATAAAAAAGAAGGAAATCTTATCTTCGCAACAACATGGATGGACCTGGAGATTATTATGCTAAGTGAAATAAGCCAATTAGAAAAAGTCAAATACCATATGATTTCACTTATGTGTGGAATCTAATGAACAAAATAGAAACAGACAGATAGATGCATGGAACCAGATAGCTGTCAGAGGGGAAACAGCAGGGGTGGGGCTTGGATGAAAGAAAGTGAAGGAATTAGCCAGAGAACATATATGCATAACCCATAGACACAGACAATAGTATGGTGATGGCTAGAAGGAAGGGAGCGGTGGGGACATAAAGTCAGGAATGGGGGCACCTGTAATAGTGTCAACAGCCCTGGCTGGTGTGGCTCACTGGTTGAGTGTCACCCTGCTAATCAAAGGGTCATAGGTTCTATTCCAAGTCTAGGGTACATGCCTGGGTTGCAGGACAGGTCCCCAGTAAGGGGGTGCATAAGAGGCAACCACACATTGATGTTTCTCTCCCTCTCTTTCTCCCTCCCTTCCCCTCTCTAAAAAATAAATAAATAAAGTATTTTTAAAAAATTGTGTCAAGAAGAAAAGTAAAGTTAAAAAAGAAATAATAAATAAAAATAAGTTAGCAGCCCTGGCAGGTGTAGGTCAGTGGATTGAGCGCAGGCCTGGGAACCAAAGGATCCCAGTTCGATTCCCAGTCAGGGCACATGCCTGGGTTGCAGGCCAGTTCCTAGCAGGGGACACATGAGAGGCAACCATACATTGATATTTCTCTCCCTCTCCCTCTCTCCTACCCTTCCCCCTAAAGATAAATAAAAATCTTAAAAAAATAAAATATTAAAAAAATAAGTTAGCAAAGATGGTTCTAGGTCCCTTTGCGTAGCAGATTTCAACTTTGAATTATAAACCTCCTATTATCTTTGGCTGTACTACATAAGTCATAGTTCAGTGTGATAAACATTTCTAGCTAATTGTACTATTAACAGTATTTTTAAAAAGATTTTATTTATTCTTAGAGGGGAGGGGAAAGAGAAGAAGGAGAGAAATATCAATGTGCAGTTACCGCTTGCACGCGCCCTACCAAGTACCTGGCCTGAAACCCAGGCCTGTGCCCTGATTGGAAATCAAACTGCCACCCTTTGGTTCACAGAACAGTGCTCAGTCCACTGACCCACACCAGCCAGGGCCTATTAACAGTATTAATAGTGCTTTCCTTTCCCCTACCACTGCATAGGGACTTCCTGGTGACCGAGGGCCTCCTGGATCTCCAGGGATGCGTGGTGCTCCAGTAAGTAACCTAAAATTCTTCAGCATCATTTAATGTACATTAGTATTGTTATATAGTATTCCATGAAGCAATGTAAAACTATTTTTGTGTTTACAGGGTCCTTCAGGTGGTGTGAAAGGGGAGAAGGGTGAGCAAGGAGAGCCTGGAAAAAGAGTAAGTGTTATAATTACTAATACACTTTGCAAAAATTTTTAAATATGTGTGTGTGTGATTTTATTCTTTCCTCTTAAATCCTACTTTCATTGTTTCAAAATGTCCGAATTCAATAAAATATTATTTTATTTATTATGGTATTGGAGACTAAAAAGTTCACTTAATTTAGTCCAAGGCAGGAATAAAGGTTGTTAGGTTCTTGAACCTCATACTTCCTAAATAACAAATGTTTATTCTTTTGTTTCTTTGAATCCTATAGGGTAAACCAGGCAAAGATGGAGAGAATGGCCAACCAGGAATTCCAGTGAGTAAAGTCCATTCCCCTCAAAAGAAAAAAAAGTCAAGGTCAGAAAGCAGGATCACAAAGAAGCTTATAATGGGAAATAACTTAAATAATGGAAATTACTCTCTTTCTCTTTTGAATATGAATTTGATATTCCTCTGTTTTTAAGTTACATTTTTTAAAACCAAAATCTGATTATTTTATTTTATTTTTAATTAAGTTTATTGCAGTAACATTGGTTAATAAAATTATATAGGTTTCAAGTGTACAATTCTATAATACATCATCTGTATCTTTCATTGTGTATTTACAACCCAAAGTCAAATTTCCTTTCTTTACCATATTTTTTACCCACTTTACCCTTTACTACTCTCTACCCCTTTCCCTCTGGTAACCACCATACTGTTGTTTGTGTGTATGAGTTTTTGTTTGTCTTGTTTGTACATTTATTGCTTTTAGTTTTCTATCCCTCATATGAGTGAAATCATATGGATCTTCACTTTTTCTGACTGACTTATTTCACTTAGCATGATATTCTCAAGATCCATCCATGCTGTTGCAAATGGCAGTTTTTCATCTTTTCTTATGGCTGAGTAGGATCCCATTGAATTTATATGTGTATATATACATATATATTTAACTCAGATTTATTTTTTTTATTTTAATTGTTGTTCTTGTACAGTTTTCTGCCTTTTACTCCCATCCCAGGTCACCGTCCCAGACCTCCCCACCTCCCTCCCATTTCCACCCCCCCTAATTTTTGTCCATGTGTCTTTTATACTTGTTGCTCTAAACCCTTCCCCTTTTCCCCTGAAATTCCCTCCCCTCTCCCCTCTGGTTACACAATGGAATTCTATGCAGCAGAAAGACAGAAGAAGCTCCTACCCTTTGCGACAGCATGGATGGAACTGAAGAGTATTATGCTAAGTGAAGTAAGCCAGGTGGTAAAAGACAAATACCATATGATCTCACGTTTAACAGGAACCTAATCAACAAAACAAACAAACAAGCAAAATATAACCAAAGACACTGAAATTGAGAACAGGCTGTAAGTCAGATTTATTGAGATATAATATGTGTACAGTAAAATGAACCATTATTAGCACACAGTTCTGTGTTTTGACAAATGCATACAGTTTGTATAAACAATTCCATAGTCATAAACAATTTCATCACCCTCAAAAGTTTCCTCACACTCTTTTTTTATAGTCATCCCCTTCCCATCACTCCACCCAAAGCCCCCAGCAAAAATTGATCTGTTCTTTACCTTTATAATATTGCCTATTCCAAACTGTCATATAAATGGAATCATATTGTATATAGCAATTTTTTAATTTTATTTTTCAATTTCAATTTACATTCAATAGTATTTTGTATTAGTTTCAGGTGCTCAGCATTCTGGTTAGGCAATTATACTGTACAATGTAGTCCCCCAATACTTCAATCACCCATCTGGCACCATACATAGTTATTAGGATATTTTGACTATATTTCCAATGCCATAGTATTTTATATCCCCATGACTATTTTGTAACTACCAATCTGTACTTCTCAATCCCTTCGTGTTTTTCACCCTGTCCCTCAACCCTCCTCCCTTCTGGCAACCATCAGTCTGTTTCTATTTTGTTTGTTCATTTATTTTGCTCTTTAGATTTCACATATGGACCTAAAAGATATTACGCTAAGTGAAATAATTCAAACAGAAAATGACAAATACCATATGATTTCACTAATATGTTTATAGCCTTTTGAAACAGTATTCATTTACATAGCATAATGCATCATACTGCATGTCAGCAGTTCAATAATTTTTATTGCTGAGTAGTAGTATTATTATCAGTAATAATACTAATAGTATTAGTTTGTATGGGTATACCAGGGTATGTTTATCCATTTACCTATTGAAAGATATTTTGGTTGTTTTTGGTTTTGGCCATTATGAATAAAATTGCGAAAAAAAATTTACATACAAATTTTTGTGTTAGCATAAGTTTTTTCAGGAAAAGTTTTGATGATTCTAATTACTACAAAAAGAGGAAAATTTAATACATGTGAGTCCGGCAACAGTATTTCAAGCAGCCTTACTATTGAAAGTATCCCAAGTAGATATTAAAAGAAGCTTTCAATGACAGATAGGAAATTTGATGACATTTGGAGAGAATCCCAAAGGAAAGAGAGTATTCTTATCTAGACTGGAAATCAGAAGCAGTAAAATCATGTAAATTTATTTACATGTGATTTTGTTAAACAGGCGGTCCTCAATTTATAAACTCCAGATTCACAAATGACTTACACATATAAAATGACATAAGAGGAGGTAAATGCAGCACCTCAGTTTCTGGCTTCTTTATTTCATGATTAGGTATCCATGATATTCAACAATTCACCTTGTTTTCTACAGATATTCCCTGGGGAAAAGGCTGTTCTCTGTACTGGGAGAACTCAAGTCAAACAAAGTTAGTTTTGCCAGTGGGTTCTTTTAGGGAACCACCAGCCAAGTGAGTTAATGACACTTCTCTGAGCAAGGAGCTTTGAAGAAGCTCTAACTCGGTATTTTTTCCCCTTCCAGTTGCTGCCAGACCACTGTTTTTTAACCTTGATTAAGTGCTATTTGTTTTCAAGGCTACTCTGGAGCTGAGGATGAGTGATGGGAATAGAGCAAGTTAAAATGCCACTCATTTTCAATAAATGCTTCTCGTATTGCTGCAAGCTTTTGGTTACTTTCTGGTGTTCTAAAAAGGTTGATTGACTCTGGCCATTTTTATGGAGAAGAGGTTTTTAAGGGGCCCTTACCCCACCATTTTTGCTGATGTTACTCTGTCCTCTGTTTTAAAGGGTTTGCCTGGTGATCCTGGTTACCCTGGTGGACCAGGAAGGGTTGGAGAAAAGGTAAGAATTTTAAATTTTGAAGTAACTAGTTTTATTCTCATTAAGATAATTCTTCTCTCTTCCAAAATTGAGTTATAAGCAAAAAAGTTCTCGGAAAAAGTTCTCAATAACTACCTTTTATATTTAAAACATACCTTCTTTATCCATCTTTTGATTTTTCTTCCTTCTTCTAAGTTTTCATCCATTGTTCTAACTCACAGTCCATGTGATGGAAGTAGATAAAGAATTGTTGAACTTCAGCCATTTCCATTGTGAAAAGTTGATGTCTTTGCTTTGAACATGTATCGGCAAAACTTTGTTCTCCAGAAAGTAAATTCAGCACCATTTTAGTTGAGGTCCTCCTACTGAAAAGACCTATAAGCTATGAGTTTAGAATGTCTTCACTAAATGTTTCCATGTGCTATACAATTATTGCCTAGAAGTCTGTGGCTAATTCTTTGTTTTTGTTTTTTGTTTGTTTGTTTGTTTTTAATTTGACTATGCAGCCTGACTGAAGTAATTTGTTTAGTCGCCTATTTAAAAAGTGACTTTGAAATAATATATGAAGCACTCAATTCCCCTATATATAGTAGATCACAAAATAACCAGTTTTTTAGTCTCTATGGCTTCTAATTGCTTTGTATGAAAACTAAAACTGAGAAGCTTTATTTTGTAGGCAAGGTGTTACAAAATTAAATGTATTCCAAGGGCACATATTTTAATGGTGGTTTGTCTCTAAATTAGATCTAAGTTCTATCTTGGCATAAGAGGCACAACTAGAATAAAGGAAGATATAAATACTCAGAAAGTAAGATTGTTTTTCAAGTATTAAGTAAAGTTATAGTGCAGAGTAACTTCGTAAACTAAAAGGAGCTTATATATAGTTGAAGGGTTTTTATGAATAAGTCTAGAATGAGAATGGAAGTGTGAGAGAGACATTTATCCTTGGGTTTTGCCAGTGGAGTAATGCTTGAATACTCTGTTCTTCATGCTGTTGTAGCCACTGGTTAAGGGTAACTTTTGTATGAATTTGTTTTTCTTTAGCTTCTAAGAGCAAACTCACAGGAGCAATTATGATTTATTAGTTATTCCTAATGATGCTTAAGTCCATCAGCTATAACATATCTGTCAATGATGGAAATTACTGTCCTTGACAAATTTTATGAAAAGGAATATGGCAAAATGTAAAAAAAAAAAAAGTAATGGTTTTAACTAATTCTAGTGGTACCAATTTTTAAATTCAGTATCTTCTTTATAAAATGTTTATATTTTCTTCGAAATACAAATCTTAAAATCAAAGGGTGTTAGAGCTAGAAATATCTTAGAATCTTGACTTACAGATAATGCAGAAAAATTAATTGATTTGGTCAAGATCATATGGCTAGTAAATCTGAAAGAACATCACAGGTCTTCTTAAGCTTATCTCAGTATTGTTTTGTCTACCTCATGTTATATATTTGTGATATATTTTATTATATATTTCTGGGTCTTTATGGAACTTAGTTATCTGTTATGTTTTTGAAGAAATGGATGTTTTTATATGATTTTTACTAACCTATTTTAAAATTGTATTGAATAGGGCCAAAAAGGTGACATTGGCCCACCGGGCCCACCTGGATTTGTAAGTTACTTTTTAGTCTTCATTTATCAAGTTTATTAATGCATTTTCATTTTTGTGCCTTAATTATATACTGTGTTGCCTTTCCTAGTAGAACACAAAATTCCAAGTCATTTTCAACTTCTACTGCCTTAAAAATCTTTACATCTGACCTCAGAGTCTTTGTATTTTTCTGTCTGTGTATTACATCTGCACGGTAAAGTTCCAAAATTATGACATTTTTTTTTTGCATCATGATTGCCAAATCATTTATCAGGTAACCAGAAGGTGGTGCAAGTGTTGCTTACAAAGTTTCAATAAAACAAATTTTGAGGGAACTAAGAATTGGTTCTTTCCCCTGCAGAACTCAGGAGAAAGGATTTAATAGTAATAGGTTTTCTCAGTTTGTAATTGTCTGAGTCACACCTCTTTTTTTCACTGAGTGTGTACTTCTCAGAGCTTTTAATAACAAATGTAGGAAACTGCTCTATGAAAGAATAATTGGGGAAGGGTGTACAGATTTTCTGTCATATTTGCATTTCCATGAAATTTAAATCAAATGTATTTCCAGTCTTATGTAGAATAAAATATTATTACCACAAATTAGCAGATTGGTTTTCCTTTGGCTGAAATTTGGTAAGACTCTTGACTTTAAACTGCAGTAAAGCTGCAAGATGCAAGTGCCATAAAATCTGTATGTTCTAATACAATTTTATTATTTTTGTCCAGATATTGATACTTAGTATCTTACTAAATTTAATGAGGATATATTTTTAGTTTTGTTAAATATTTTTATTCACTTTTATTTTAAAATCAGTTTTAGTTCTCTAAGGAAGAATTTCTTTATCAAATGAGATGAAAAATTTTGGTGAATATCAGAAGAAATTGAAAATTTGAAAGTGCAGTTCCCTCCAGCATCTCACTTTCCTCTGAATTGCTATTCCAATTCTAAGTCCCACAACTTTTAGTGTTCTTTTGTCCGAATATTTCTTATGTCAAATAAAATACCACACTTTGTGAGTAGGCGTTGATTTGTACCTTGGACTGACACTTTCTTAAATCTAAGGCTTATTTACCTTTAGAGCTCTTTGAGTTTAATTTCTTTATATTTAGATTATTAACATGAAATCCTTTAGGTGCTGAGGTTCTAAGAAGGCAGAGAGAAAAGAAATAATCAGTTGATTTTAATCAATAGAGACTTCCTGGAAGAAATAAATTTTTTTTTACAAGGAAGGAAGAAAAACTGTGGGTTGCTAAAGGGAAAGATTGAAGGAAGGCATTATTGATGTTTAAAATGGCATATTCAAAAACAAAGACAAGCATGTCCAAGATGCATGAAGTGACCTCACTATACTAAAAATTCATCACTAGAAATAGCAGAAGATGAAGAAGTGAGAAAGGCATTGGAAGTGAAAAGTGACTTGACACAATCCAGGGTTAAAAATAGCATCAGATATAGTAAGAAGTAGTAAACAATTTTGAATCCTTAAACACAAAAAATTGGTTTTTGAACAAGCATATCCTAGCAGTCAATTTGGAATCAAGAGTAAAAGTTCAGAGGTGCTTCTCTTAGTCCAATTTGAGGTAAGGATAGTAGCTTTAGCAACAGGAAAGAAGAGGACAAATTAGGGAGACATTTGAGGTGAAGAATGATCTGCTTAGGTGATTGAAATGAATTATAAGATAAGAGACATCTAAAATAATTATAGCTCTCTAATCCCGGAGTTCAGGAGAATGGTAATATTATTACTAGTTTGGGGCAATTTCTAATCAGTTGAAGAAGTGATATAGATGTGAATCATAATCTATGCATTAGTCAATGATTTTGCATGGGAGCACTTTGTGAAAATGACGGCATTGTGATCATATGTAGCTGTTACGTTATCTTCAGGAGACAAGCTCCCTCCTCTTTGAGTTCTTTAATTTTTTTTTCTTTTATAATAAAGGTAATTCGTAGGCCTGGGACTGGTGTAACTGTACAAGAAAAAGGAAACATGGGGTTGCCTGGCTTGCCTGGAGAAAAAGGAGAGCAAGGAATTCCTGGAATACAGGGTCCACCTGGCCTTCCTGGACCTCCAGGTAAAAGCAGCTGTACCAATGTGCTTGTGTTCAGAGCTTTTTGACTAATCACATATAAAATATTATCATACTAGTTCCAGGGTAAACATGGCAATAGAAGATATGAGTATGTTTTTAATTGAAAGAAACTTCTCCACTCTTAGATTTTCTCAACAAATTCTTCACCTATACTTAAAGGCAAATCAATGGAATTGATTTTACTTTATGGTTTTTTTAAATTGTATTTTCCATTGCCATTTAACTTTCTAAAATCCCCATGCCCTCTGCAATCACCACACTGTTTTTCATGTCCATGAGGCATTTTCCCTTTTTCCTCAATACCTGCACCATACCATTCCCCCCTTAGCTGTCAGCCTGCCTTCTGTCTATGAGTCTGTCTCTACTTTGCTTGTTAGTTCAGTTTCTTCATTAGACTCCACATATAAGTGAGATCATATGATATTTGTCTTTCTCTAACTGGCTTATTTCACTTAGCATAATGTTCCTCAGGTTCATCCATACTCTTGCAAAGGGTAAAATTTTCTTCTTATTTTCAACCAAGGGGTATTCCATTGCATAAATGTCCCTTAGTTTCGTCCACTCATCTACTGATGGACAATTAAGCTGTGTCCATATCTTGGTGATTATAAATAACACTGCAACAAAAAAGGGGTGCTTATGTTCTTTCAAATTAGTGGTTTGGGTTTCTTCAGATATATTCCCAGAAGTGGGATCACTGGATCAAAAGGCAGACTCATTTTTAATTTTGGGGGTATCGCCATACTGCTTTCCACAGTGGCTTCATCAGTCTGCATTCCCACTAACACTGCAAAAGGGTTTGCTTTTCTCCACATTCTCACCAGCACTTGTTTGTTGATTTATTGATGATAGCCATTGTGACAAATGTGAGATGATATCTCATTGTGGTTTTAGTTTGCATTTCTATGATGAGTAGTGACATTGAGCATATTTGCATATGTCTATTGGCCATCTGTATATCCTCCTTGGAGAAGAGTCTATTCAGGTCCTTTGCCCATTTTTTAATTGGATTATTTATTTTTGCAGTGCTGAGTTTTATAAGGTCTTTATAAATTTTGGATATTAACCCCTTATCAGATATATTGGTAAATATATCTCCCTTTCCATGGGTTGTCTTTTCATTTTGTTGATTGTTTCCATTATTGTGCAAATATTTTTTAGTTTGATATAGTTCCATTTGTTTATTTTTTCTGTTGTTTTCCATTCTTGGGGAGATATATATGATAAAATATTAGTACAAGCTATGTCCAAGATTTTGCTACCTATGTTTTCTTCTACTATGTTTATGGTTTTGGGTCTAACATTTAAGTCTTTGATTGATTTTGAATTTATTCTTGTGAGTTTCATTTTTCTTCATGTATCTGTCCAATTTTCCCAACACCACTTATTGAACAAACCATCTTTAGCCCATTGTATGTGCTTGCTTCCTCTCTCAAATATTCATTCACTGTAAAGGTGTTTTATTTCTGGGCTCTCAATTCCATTCCATTGATGTATGTGTCTGTTTTTAGGCCAGTACCATGCTGTTTTTATTACTGTGGCCTTATAGTATAGTCTGATATTAGGCAGTGTGATTCTTCCAACTTTGTTCTTTTTTCCCAGGATTGCTGTTGTTATGTGGGGCCTTTTGTGGTTCCATATAAATGTTTGAAATATTTGTTCTAGTTCTGTGAGATATGTGCTTTGTATCTTGATAAGAATTGCATTGAGTATATAGATTACTTTGAGTAATATGGATAGTTTAATGATGTTAATTCTTTCTATCCATGATCATGGTTATGTGCTTCCACTTATTTATATCTTCTTCAATATCTTTCTTCAGCATCTTACAATTTTCTGAGTACAGGTTTTTTACATCCTTGGTTAAATTTATTCCTAGCTATTTCCCTCCAAAAATATTTGGCTAATGAAAAATTAACATGACGAGGTGACAGAGACTCAGTGATCCATCCTGAAAGAAAGAATGAATGTGGGTCTCCTTTTGGTTTAACTACTTACCTAATTTTAAGATAATGGACTAAGCACATACTGTGTCTAGAAAATTGAGATAAGAGATTCTCTCGGGATGCAGTAAAAACATTAAATTCTTAGATATCGTGGAAGAAAAGTTGAGAGACATAAAGGATAAACTTAGAAGTTTCAAAATCCACCATTAAGGAGTTCATGGACCAGAAAATGACACAATAGGCAATATTTGAAAAATTAATAACTGAGAACTTTTATGTATTAAAAAAGACATGAGTCCCTGTGAAAAGGCTTATGAAATATTAAGCAAGAGGAAAGTAATAATAAAAAATATATAATTAGACACATTGTAGGGATATTTTAGAATTTAAGGATATAAACTCTTAAAATCTGTCTGAGAGAAAAGGCATATCACCCATAAAGCAATGAGTGTCGGAGGAAGATAATATAGCACATTTTCAAAGTGATAAGGAAAAATAACTTTGAATTTAGGATTGTATTTTACATCAAGATGTCATCCTAGTATAAATATTGGATACTTAGAAAGTTCACAACCTCCAGAACTTCTCTGGCATAGTTATTAGAGGTTTTATTCCAGGAAAAAGGACATAAATTCAGGATGAAATTGGGGTTGGGGGCGTAACATGCAAGAATCAATGGTTACAAAAAATATTATTAAAGTATATTAGGTATAAAGTATTGATCATAAAAACAGGTATTTTTAAGTTTTATTGAATTTAATAAGGTGAAGTTAGTTAATAAAATTGTATATGTTTCAGGTGCACAATTCTAAAATTCAGCATCTGTGTTCACCACCCCAAGTCAAATCTTCTGTCAACCATTTATCCCTCCTTTTCCCTCTTGCACCTCCCTCCACCTCCCCTCCCCCCTTTCCCTCTGCTAATCACCATACTGTTGTCTGTATCTATGACTTTATTTGTTTAATTTCTTCACCCTTTTCACTCAGCCCCCACCCCCATCCCTATTATTAACTCTGTTGGTTTTTAGAAAACACATAGGTTTAATTGCATAGGTTTTATTTTAAATTTTAGTAGTAACTGCTAGAGAAGAAAATAAATAAAATGCATGACTTACACACTAGTTAAGGGAAAAGATATGACCAAAATTTTTGATCTATGTAATACAAGTTAGGATTGGGTCAAAACAGGCATAGATAAATCTGAGTAAATGGAAAATAAAATATAAAATGACAAGAAGTTAAAATCAGTTAGTATTTCTAATACATGTGAATGTACCAAACACTGAATAAAAGAGAAAAACTAAAACAAAAAATAGACTAAAAATATCTATAGTGTGTACAATAGACATATCTGAAGTAAAAGGACATAGAAAATTTGTAAATAAAGCAATAGAAAGATGTTAATCAACTGCTATCAAAAGAAAGCTGGCCAAGTGATTAGTATGAAATATACTATGAAGTATAGTATGAAATAGAATTTAATGTAAAAATGCATTAAAGAGACAAAGAGATATGTAAAAATTCCAAATTATACCACAGTGATATAAAAGTCATGAAACTTTATGCATCTAATAATATAGCTTTGAATATATAAAGTGAAAACTGATAAACTACAAGAGATAAATTGGCAAATACCTACCATATCAGGTAGGTGAAAAATGAGTAAGGATATAATGATTTGAACAAAACTATCAAGCTGTACATTTGGGGGAAAGAGAAAAACTTTGTGAAACAGAGAATGTATGTTCTTTTCAAACATACATGAAACATTTATAGTAATTGACTCTATTAGAGCAGGAAAAAATTTGAAAATTATACACAGGTCATGTTCTGTGATCACAGTGAAAGAAAGTTAGAAATTAACAAGAGAAAGCACCAAATGCCATTACATTTGTATATTAAAGTGCACATTTGTAAATAACTCTAGAGGTAAAAAGGAAACAGAAATGGAAATAACAAACTACTGAATGTTAGACTACCTCATATCAAGCCTCATTAAATATAAGTAAAGTAGTACTCTTTTTTATTTAATCTTTATTGTATTTTTTCCATTACCATGCAATACCCTTATACACCCCTCCCCCAATCAAAGTAGTACACTTAATTTATCACAAAATTAGGGATACTAAAAATAAATGAGCTAAGTTAAAAAATAACAAGAAACAAAGCAAGCACAAACAAAAGAGGAGAAACTTGATAAAGGTAAGAAAAAAATATGAGAAATATAAAGGCAAGGGGGGCACAAATAAAATCAGTAAAGAAAAATGATTATTGCCAAAAACACAATTAAAATTTTAAATTGCAAGAGAACTGTAAAACTGTATCTATATATTTGAAATTCTAGTTGAAATATATATTCCTTTTGAAACAGAAAACATAAATTATCAAAATTATCCTGAGAAAGTAGGAAATCTAAGTATAGATTAATTATCATAGAAGATTTTGAAATGTTAAAGATCTCTGTTGAAAAGCATTGGTTTCATGTTTTTTTTTTATATTTTATTGATTATGCTATTATAGTTATCCTGATTTTTCCCCTTTCCCCCCTCCACCCAGCACCCCCTACTCCCTCAGGCAATCCCCCCACCATCATTCATGTCCATGGGTCATTTATATAAGTTCTTTGGCTACTTCATGTCCTATACTGTACTTTACATCCCCATGGCTTTTCTGTAACTACCTATTTGTATTTCTTAATCCTCTCTCCCTCCCATCTGGCAACCATCTGGTAACTAACTTCTTTTCTCTTGCTGCTTTTAAGTTTCTCTTTATCTTTAACCTTTTAATTATGATGTGTTTTGGAGTGGGCCTCTTTACATCTATCATCATTGGGACTCTCTGTGCTTCCTGGACTTGCATGTCTATTTCCTTCACCAAATTACAGAAGTTTTCTTTCACTTTTTTTTCAGGTAGATTTCTAATTTCTTGCTCTCTCTTCTCCTTCTGGTATCCCTATGATGCAAATGTTGGACCTGTTGAAGTTTTCCCAGAGGCTGTTTTATATTATTCTCATATTTTTGGATTATTTTTTTTCTTCTTGTACTGATTGGTTGTTTTTCGGTTCCTTATGTTCCAAGTCATTGATTTGATTCTTAGCTTCATGACTCTATAGTTATTTCATTGTAAGTTTATCTTTATTTCAGTTAGTGTATCCCTCATTTCTGACTGGATGTTTTCTTTTTATGGATAAGTCCGTTTCCTTTATTTCCAAAATGTGGGGATACTGGTTATCATTGACTGTAGAATCAGGAGATCCCAGAGGGCACCAGGAGCTACTGGGGATCCATGTCAGTTTTCCAGGCTGTCTGAGATCACTAGCTGAGTGTCTTTGGGGGTGGCTCCTGTGCCTTCTGGAGTCCCTGCATGCCCCCTCCCTGGAGCGTGGGGACCGGGTCCTTCCTGAGTTAGTGGATGGCCAGAGCAGCGTACACACTGGGCTCATCTGCAGATTCCTCTGACAGGGAGGAAGGGGATTCACTTGTCTGCTATCTGAGGTTCAAGTGGTTCAGCTGGGCATAGGTCACATCCTGGGCGGCAGCAGATGTAGCAGCCTGAGGGTCCAGCTCCATGCCCTCCCCAGGCTGTGGATCCTTCACAGCAGCATCTGACATCCTGCCTTTGCTCTGATGCCAGTGTTGGAGGAAGAGGAAGAGGAGGAGGGAGATCAGAAGGATGGGAGCTACGAAGACCACAATCAGTCTGTACCAGTACCTTTGGAGACCACTCTGTGGGCCTGACTCTGAATAGGGGAGGGGATGATCCTCAGAGACTTCTGAGAACAGGAGGTCCAGCGGGTCACTGGGGTCAGACCACATTTGGGGGCCATAGCATCTGAATGTCCACCTGTAGCTGGGTATCACAGGGCCCACAGGGAACAGGGCCTAGAATTGCCCACTGGGTTGTCACTGTGAGTCCAGGGTCCAGGAGAGCCTGTCTTCTCCTTCCTTAGTCAGAATGAACCTGTCAAATCGTAGTCCAGAGCCACATTGGAGGGTCATGTTCCCTCCTGAGGTCATGACAGTGATGGGCAGGGCTGAGAGGCTGGGTTTATGGTAGTAGACCCCTATCACCACCAGCTCCAGGGGGTCACTGGGCTCTGTCCAGCCAGTGTGGCTAAGTTTTTACAATAATATCTTCCTGCATAAAAGTCTTCCATGAAGAACTTGGCATTGTCCCCAGGCTCCAGAGGTTTCTGTCTGTGCAAGGGTGTATCCATTTCTTCTCTATAAATACAGTATTCCTGGGCCTGCAGGGTCCCCTGACCCTAGATGGTCACAGAACTCTTCCAGGGGATCATAGAGCCTGGCTCTGCCCAGATGGTGTGTCTGAGGAGAGTCCCTGCCTGCACACTGGATTTCTGGCCCAGACTCCCCAGACTCAGCCCAAGGCAGAGAAGAGCAGGGAGGGTGGACATAGTGCTATCTGCTCTGAGTGCTCCTGTTCTGCAGGTGTATGAGACCCTGGGCTCTTGTGTCTGACTGGATATTTTTTATGCTGCTGAGGGTCCTCACTATTTTCCTTGAGCATCCTTATAACCAGTGTTTTTAACTCTACATCTCATAGATTCCTTATCTTTATTTCATTTAGCTCTTTTTCTGGAGTTTTGATCTGTGCTTTCATTTGGGCCATGTCCCTTTGTCTCCTCATTTTGGCAGCCTCCTTGTGTTTGTTTCTATGTATTAGGTCGAGCTTTGACTCCAAATGCTTTGACCCCGTTTCTTGGTAGTGTGGCCTAAATTAGTAGGTGTCCTGTAGGCTCCAATGGCACAGCCTCCCCTGTCACCCAAGCTGGGTACTATAGGCATGCCCTTTGTGTAAACTGAGTACACCCTCCTCTTGTAGTTGAGCCTTGGTTGCTGTTGGTAGATCAATGGGAGGGATTTACCCAGGCCATTCAGCTGCAATGACAGGCCATAACCACTGACCACCAGCATCCATCATCTGTGGAGCTATACAGGGACAGAGTGGTGGTGCTCTAACATGGTTTGTAGTTGTCCACTGGTGTGCTGGCCCTGGGTTTTCCCAGGTGGTGCAGGGCAAGGTCAGCCCCCACCTGTGTTTTGCCTGGGACCACCCTGCCTGAGCTATAAAGCAATCAGAGATGGTTGCCATTTCTGCTGGGCTTAGAGACTGCCAGGCTAAGACAAGCTGTGAATCTAATCAGGCTGACAGTAGGGCTCACTGAGGTCAACTGTTGCTTGTTTGATAGGATTTAGGAGCCAAGACCAGGCATTCATATGGAAAAGGAGATTGGGTGGGCCTATAAGTTGGGTGGGGCAGAGTCTCTGGGGATTTCCAAAGTGGGTCAAACAGTGTTAGCCAGGTAGATGGAATCTCAGATAAGGCACCAGCTTATCAGCTCTGTGGGGGAAGGGTTTAGTAAAGGGACAATGGCCTCTACTCACCTTGATGCCAGATACTTCAGTTTCTCCCTGTATACCACTGGTGCCTTTCAAGCTGCTACCCATTGCTGGAGATCAGAGGGAGTGAGTCTGAGTAGATGAGTCCATGTGTGGGTTTTTTAAGGGGAACTACTTGGAGCTCCACCAGTTTCTTTCACTGACACAATCTACTCTGGGTTTTGCAGCCAGAATTTGTAGGGACTTATCGTCCTGGCACTGGAATCCTGGGATATGGTGCCTGCTGTGGGGCTGGGACTCCTTGCTCCCAAGATATCACTCCCGAATTTTTATCCACATGAATGTGGGTCCAGCTTATTCCACAACTGCATCCCTCCTACCAGTCTGGATGGATATGGTTTCTTTAACTCTGTAGTTGTCAGACGTTCATTCAACTCGATTTTGTGGTTGTCAGACTTCCATTCAGTTACATTTCTGATGTACTTAAATGATGGTTGTTCTATATTTTAGTTGTAATTTTGATGTGGTTGTATGAAGGGGCAAGCCATGCCAGCTGACGCCACCACCTTGACCAGAAGTCTGAACATTCATGGTTGGTTTTGTATAGATTTGTTGATGAATTCTACCAGGTTTTTAGCAGATAATTCTCATATTTTTAACTGTTTTAGAACATTTTTTAATAAAGGAAATTCAATTGCATAACATTGATATCAAAGCACCAAGGAGATGGCACTAGAACTATCTATAAATCAATCTCCCTTATGAACATAAAAGCAACAATTCTAAATAAAAATATTATCAAATCAATCCAGAAGTATATTACAATAAATGACATAATATTATGACCAACTAATTTTTAACCTAAGATTGCAAGGATGGTTCAGCATTGCTGTAATGGACTATGACAGATTAAAAGGGAATACACCAATAGATACAGAGAATAAATTCAAAAATCAATGTCCATTAATTTTTAAAAGAAAAAATGTTTAAAAGGGAACTACCTTAACTTGATGAAACTGTGTACTTCATACAGGAAGTGCAGGACTGTACAGCAAATGTCATACTTTGTAGTGACACATCAGGAGCATTCTCATTCAAGTGAAAAAATAAGATAAACATGCTCAGAGACACCAGTACTGTTTGTCCTTATATTGGTGATCACAGCCAGTTGTACTAAGTCTGAAAGAAAAAAAGAGGTGTAAGAATGGGACAAAAAATGTTGGTTATGCACAAACCATATGATTATCTACCCAGAAAGACTGAAATAATCAAATGACAAATTACCAGAACTTAAATGTTTGCAAGGTGGCCATATATGGTTCAATACTTAAATAATTTGCTTTATTCTATACTAGTAATGCAAAAATTAAACATATAACAGAAAAAATCAAGTTAACAATAATAATAACAGTAAAATTTACTATAGTAGTATGTTACCTAACAAATAAACACAGCAAAAGATGTATAAGACCTCTTTGCAGAATTTTGTAGAAATATTATTAAATATAATAAAATGAATAATTAAATGGAGAGATATACTTATTACTTGATATGAGAACAGGCGATTCTACCAAATTTAACCTTTAAACTCAAATTAATCTCATTCAAAATTCCAGTGATTTTTTACAATGAAATTAACCAGCTGATTATACAATTCATTTAGAAAAGTAAATTTATCAATATAGTGAAGATGATTTTTAAAAAGAACAAAAAATGGGTATATCTTCCTTTCCAGTTTTGAAAACATTGTAAAGCTGTGGTAATGAAAAAGTGTGTCAGTGGTACAGAAATAGGTAGTGGAACAGAAGAATGTCCAGAAACAGAAACATGGAAAGTTTGAAATGCTTCTTTTTCTCTTGCTAAAGGCTTTGTACTTTTTCTGAGATAAAAAGATCTCAGTGTCAAAGAAGAGTGGATGGAGAGTTATTATACATTTCCAAAAGTAATAAAGGTACTTTAAATTAATGTTTTCTTACTCAGACTGGTACATACAGTATTTGAAACTTTTCATCCTTTTTTCTGATGTTAATTCTCATAGAAAACAGTAAGTACATAACAGGCATTACACATTAAAGGAAGATCTTATCATTACTTACTGTCTCATTGAGAGGAGGGAAGATGGCGGCATAGCAGGAGGGAGCAGATTCCATTTCTCCCTACACACGCTAGAAAAACCTAGCAGATCTACGGAAGAACAGAGCAGACAAGGAACAGTAACACAGCATATTTGAGAATAAGAGGTCGAAAATTGTAGTGGACATTGAAAAACTAGTTGGTAAGGAGAGTACTTCAGAACAATAGGAGCCCAGGGATGAGCTTGGAGAGCAGGGTGGCTGAGGTCCCAGCCCGGCACTCCGGCAAGCCTGCCCCAGGGCTCCAGGGAGGGAGCTGGGTCAACCGCTGAAAGGGGCTGAAAGATCCTAAGGGGCCAAGCGATAGTGGTTGCCCTGCGCCAGGTCACTGCACAGCGTTGATCTGAGTTTTCGGGTCGACTGTGAGCTCAGCAATCATAATCACCCCAACTGCAGACAGAGGCGCGTGTAAAGTGAGACAGCTGCATGAAAATAGACACCCACACGGGAATGCACACGGTCAAGGGATCATAGTCACATGCGAAAGCATAGTCGCTGGCCACTGAAGACAGCTGTGGGTTCATAGTCGCCAGTGCACGGGCAAGCGCATGAACGCAGACAGCTTAGGGCCATAGGCGCAGGCGTGAAATGGCTGCGGAGCATAGGCCCTGACCCACCACAGAAAGCCGCGCAGGGGCCAAGGCAGGCGGCTGTGCACAACCACAGAACCGAGCTCACACCCATAAACTCAGGGAAGTGTGCGCACACCAGGAGGCTGAGAACACATGCTGGAAGCCCTGTTTGTTGATGTTGTTGTTGTTGTTGTTTGTTTGTTTGTTTTCTCTTTTTTCTTTTTAGGTTTGGTTTTGGGTTTGTTTGTTTTTTTCTTTTACTTTTTTTGGTTTTTGGTTTTTTTGCTTGTTTTTTGTTTTGTTTTGTTTTTTTGTTTCGGTTGTTTCTTTTTTGTTTTATGTGCCTGTCTATTTATATAATTGTTTTTAATTACTAATTCTTTATTATTTTTATCTTCTTTTTTCCTCCCCAACTCCTTTTGCCTCTCTTTACTTCTTTTTTGTTTTATTCCCTCTTCCTTTCTTTCCAATTTTATCTCTTCAACCTTCCTCTTTCTTCTTCTTTCTTCTTCTTTCATTTTTTCCCTCTCTTCTCTTCTTAAATACCCATGAGTGAGACAAAACAAACAAACAAACAAACCTGGAACTGTGGGAAAAAAAAAACAGAGTTGGTCGCAAAAAGAGGGTATCCCAGCTGATGAGACAGTGCAAGCTGTGAACAACAGGATATCTGAAGGAGATTCCACCACTGAATCTCTCAGGTATTCTACCACAGAAGGTCAGACCAAAACCCAGGGAGCCAGAACAGATCAAGTTAAGAAGTTGAGGCTAACAACAAGAGTCTTACAAACAATGGAAATACAAAGGAACAATCCCCAAATGAAAGGAAGGGAGGAAGCTCCAGAAAGAATGCTAAACGAAACAGAGGCAACTCAACTATCAGATATTGAGTTCAAAGCAATGGTTGTCAGGAAGCTCCATGAGCTCTCAATGAGCTACCAGAAATTACAGGGAAGCTATGATGAACTCACTGCAAACGATATCAACATGAGAAAGAAAATAGAAACTATGAACAAGGGCCAAGAGGAAATGAAGAATACAATTTCTGAACTGAAGAACACAGTAGAAAGAATGAAAAGCAGAATCGATGAAGCAGAAGATCAGATCAGCGAGTTGGAGGACAAAAATAGAAAAAAACACCCAGAATGAGCAAGATAAGGAAAAGAGGCTCAGAAAGAATGAAGAGGCTTTAAGAGAAATGCAAGACAACATGAAACAGAATAATATCTGTATAATAGGGATACCAAAAGGAGAAGAAGAAGAGCAAGGGATAGAAAACCTATTTGAAAAAGTAATGATGGAAAACTTTCCTAATTTGGTGAGAGAAAAAGCCACACAAATTCAGGAAACACAGAGAGTCCTAATCAGGAGGAACCCAAAGAGGCCCACTTCAAGACACATCATAATGAAAATGGCAAAATTCTAAGACAAAGAGAGAATCCTAAGGGCAGCAAGGGAGAAAAAGGAACTAATATACAAAGGAGCCCCGATAAGGTTAGCAGCTGACTTCTCAATGGAAATGCTACAAGCCAGAAGAGAATGGCAAGAAATATTCCAAGCAATGAGAACCAAAGGCCTGCAACCAAGACTACTTTATCCAGCAAGGCTTTCAATCAAGATAGAAGGCCAAATAAGGAGCTTCCCATACAAAAGAAGTCTAAAAGAATACACCTCCACAAAACCAGTTCTGCAAGAGAAACTAAAGGGACTTCTTTAAGGGAAGAAAGGAAAAGACAGAGAGAAGGAGAGAGGAACACAGGTGCGAAAATGGCATTAAATAAATACCTATAAATAATAACCTTAAAATAAATGGATTAAATGCTCTGATCAAAAGACATAGAATAGCTGAATGGATAAGAAAGCATGACCCACACATATGCTGCCTACAAGAAACCCACCTCAGGACAAAAGACATACACAGACTCAAAGTGAAGGGCTAGAAACAAATTTCCCGAGCAAACGGTCAGTAAAAAAAAAAAAAAAAGCTGGGGTAGCAATACTCATATCAGACAAAATAGACTTCAAAGGAAGAGCGATAAAGAGAGACCCAGAAGGTCACTTCATACTACTCAAGGGAAGAATCCACCAAGAAGACATAAACATTGTAAAAATATATGCACCCAACATAGGAGCACCTAAATACATCACGAAAATCTTAGAGGACGTCAAGAAAGATATTGACAGCAACACAATTATAGTAGGTGATTTTAACACTCCACTGTCAAAAATGGACAGATCTTCCAAACAAAATATCAACAAAGATATTGTGGCATTGAACAGTACTCTAGATGAATTGGACTTAGCTGATATATATAGAACCCTTCATCCCAAAGAAACTAAATACACATTTTTTTTTTCAAATGCACATGGAACATTTTCAAAGATAGACCACATGATAGGACACAAAACAAGCTATCAACAAATTCTAGAAAATTCAGATCATACCCAGCATTTTCTCTGACCAAAAGAGACTGAAACTAGAAACTGACTTGATGGGGAAAATCCCCAAACCATCAAAATCATGGAGATTGAATAGAATGCTATTAAAGAATGAATGGGTAAAGAATGAAATTAGGGATGAAATCAGTAAGTTTTTGGAAACAAACGAAAATGAACTCACAACAACCCAAAACTTATGGGACACAATGAAGGCAGTCCTCAGAAGGAAGTTCATAGCAATACAGGCCTACCTAAAGAAGACAGAAACATTTCTAACAAACGACTTAACCCTACGCCTACAAGAACTCCAGGAACAACAACAAAGAGAGCCCAGGGCAAGTAGAAGGAAGGAAATAATCAAGATCAGAGCAGAATTAAATGACGTAGAGACTAAAAGCACAATTCTAAGGATCAATGAATCCAGGAGCTGGTTCTTTGAAAAGATCAACAAAATCCACTAGCCTTTAAGCAGGCTCATCAAGAAAAAAAGAGAGAGGACTCAAATAAACACAATCAGAAATGAAAGAGGAGAGATTACAATGAACACCACAGAAATACAAAGCATTGTAACAAATTACTATGAAGACCTGTATGCCAAGAAATTTGAAAACTGAGGTGAAATGGACAAGTTTCTAGAACAATATAATTTCCCAAAACTCAAAGAAAAAGAAACAAAGCCTGAACAGGCTAATAACAGCTGATGAAATTGAAACAGTAATCAAAACACTCCTGACATACAAAAGCCCTGGACCAGATTGTTTCACAGGAGAATTCTACAAAACATTTAAGGAACAGCTAACCCCTATCCTTCACAGACTATTCCAAAAAATCCAAAATGATGGAAGACTCCCAAACTCTTTTTATGAAGCCAGCATCATTCTAATTCCACAACCAGTTAAAGACACAACAAAGAAGAACTTCAGGGCAATATCTCTGATGAACATAGATGCTAAAATCCTCAACAAAATATTGGCAAACCGCATCCAACAACACATTAAAAAGATCATACACCACGACCAAGTGGGATTCATCCCAGGGATGCAAGGATGGTTCAACATTCGCAAATCACTAAATGTAATTCATCACATAAACAAAAGCAAAGACAAAATTCACATGATCATATCAATAGATGCAGAAAAAGCATTTGATAAGGTACAACACCCATTTATAATAAAAACACTCAGCAAAGTGTGAATAGAGGGAGCATTCCTCAAAATAATAAAGGCCATATATGAGAAACCTACAGCCAACTACATACTCAATGGGCAAAAACTAAAATCTTTTCCACTAAAATCAGGAACAAGACAAGGTTGTCCACTTTCACCACTTTTATTCAATATAGTATTGGAAGTCTTAGCCACAGCGATTAGACAAGAAAAGGAAATAAAAGGCATCCAAATTGGGAAGGAGGAACCAAAACTATCATTGTTTGCAGATAACATGATAGTGTACATAGAAAATCCTATAGATTCGGCAAAAAAACTGCTCAACCTAATAAATGAATTTGGCCAAACAGCCTGATACAAAGTGAATATTCATAAATCAAAGGCATTTTTGTATGAAACAGTGAAATTTCACCAACAATGAAAGAGCAGAAGCAGAAACCAAGAAAAAAATCCCATTCGATATAGCAAAAAGAAAAATAAAATACCTAGGAATAAACCTAACCAAGGAGGTAAGAACCTGTATGCAGGAAACTACACCACACTGAGGAAAGAAATCATGGAAGTAACAAATGGAAACACATACCGTGTTCATGGATCGGAAGAATTAACATCATCAAAATGTCCATACTTCCCAAAGCAATTTACAAATTCAATGCAATACCTATTAAAGTACTAATGGCATATTTCACAGACATAGCACAAACACTTCAAAATTTTATATGGAACAATAAACAACGTAGAATAGCTGCAGCAATCTTGAGAAAGAAGAGCAAAGTAGGAGGGATCACATTACCTGATACAAAACTGTACTACAAGGCGACTGTAATCAAAACAGCCTGGTACTGGCATAAAAACAGGCATGTGGACCAGTGGAATAGAGCAGAGAGCCCAGAAATAAACCCAGGTCTCTACAGTCAATTAATATTCAACAAAGTGGGCAGCAACATAACATGGAGTAACAATAGCCACTTCAACAAATGGTGTTGGGAGAACTGGACAGCTACGTGAAAGAAAATGAAACTTGAGCACCAACTTACACCATACACAAAAATAAATTCAAGGTGGATAAAAGATTTAAATATAAGCCACGATACCATTAAAGTCCTAGAGGAGAACATAGGCAGGAAAATCTGAGATATTCCATGCAGCAACATTTTTACTGATATGTCCCCTAAAGCAAGGGACATAAAGGAAAGAATAAACAAATGGGATCTCATCAAAATAAAAAGCTTCTACATGGCCAAGGAAAACAGTATTAAAATAAAAAGAGAACCAACTGTGTGGGTAAAGATATTTGCCAATGATACCTCAGACAAGGTTTTAATCTCCAAAATATACAAAGAACTTACACAACTCCACTCTAAGAATACAAGCAACCCAATTAAAAAATGGGCAAAGGACTTGGGCAGATACTTCTCCAAGGAGGACATACAGAGGATCCAGAGACACATGAAAAGATGCTCGATATCTCTAGCTATCAGAGAGATGCAAATTAAAACCACAATGAGATACCACTTGACACCAGTCAGAATGGCCCTCATAAACAAAGCAAGAAACAGCAAGTGTTGGAGAGGTTGTGGAGAAAAGGGGACCCTAGTGCACTGTTGGTGGGAGTGCAGACTGGTACAACCACTATGGAGAACAGTATGGAATTTTCTAAAAAAAACTAAAAATGGATATACCTTTGACCCAGCAATTCCACTGCTAGGACTGTATCCTAAGAATCCTGAAACACCAATCCAAAAGAACCTATGCACCCCTATGTTTACAGCAGCACAATTTACAATAGCCAAGTGTTGGAAGCAACCTAGGATCTCCTACCCTTTGCAACAGCATGGATGGAACTGGAGAGCATCATGCTTTGTGAAATAATCCAGGCAGTAAAAGACAGATACCATATGATCTCACCTTTAAGAGGAACCTAATCAACAAACAAACAAACAAGCATAATATAACCAAAGACACTGAAATTGGGAGCAGGCTGACAGTGACCAGAGGGGAGAGTGGTGGGAATTTCAGGGGAAAAGGGGGAGGGTTTACAGGAACAAGTATAAAGGATACATGGACAAAAACTATGGGGAGTGGAAATGGGAGGGAGTTGTGGAGGACTGGGGTGGGAGTAAAAAACAGAAAACTGTACAAGATCAACAGTTAAAATAAAAAAGATGAAAAAATAAAAAATAAAAAATTACTGTGTCATTGAGAACCAAATAATATTGCCAAAATATCATTTTGATCATTTCAGGGCTTTTTTCCTTTCTGTTTTCCATAATGTGTCACAAAACAGCAGAATATACCTCTGAAGACAGGAAGCAAAATAATGGTAGCTCTGTGAATTGTCTCTTTCCATGATAATCAATGGGTAATTTTTTTTTTAATCTTAGGCATTGCAGTTATGGGTCCTCCTGGCCCCCCTGGCTTTCCTGGAGAAAGAGGAGAGAAAGGAGATGAAGGTCCACCTGGATTTTCCTTTCCTGGATCTCCTGGACTTGATGGAAATCCTGGGGCTCCCGGCCTTCCAGGGTCTTCTGGTCCTCCAGGTCCTCCAAGTCCTCACATCCCTCCTAGTAAGCTATTCTTTTCTAAATTCTATTGTTGTATTTTGTCTTCATTTATAAGTGAATCTAACTGAAATTTGGGTTTCTGATATCTAAGAGATGCTATGGCAGCCTCTACTTTGATTTTTTGGTGATTCTTTGATGTTTAAATTTGCTTGTCAAATTCTTGCCAATATTATATTTTCCTTTTGCTTATAGTTAGTTTTATTACTGCAGAGAAGTAGCTGAAAAGAGGTCTTTTTTTCTAGCCTGTCAGGCTTCTTTTTTGTTTAGTCTTCTGGGCATTTCACAACAATTAACTTGCTATCCTTTTTTATTCTTATCTTAGGAGATGAGATATGTGAAGCAGGCCCCCCAGGCCCTCCAGGATCTCCAGGTGATAGAGGCCTCCAAGGAGAACAAGGATTGAAAGGTTTGGTCCACACATTTTTTGTTTCATTCTTTCATCCATTTTGAATTTATTCTTGCGTTTAGTGTAAGAAGGTGGTCTTTTTTTTCCATGTAGCTGTCCAATTTTCACAACACCATTCATTCTTTCAAAGAATCTCAAAATCCTCTATATCCTCCACCGTACCTCAGCCACTCACTCCCATGAACACATCAAGACCATTTGTTTTACAATAGTGCATACTTCCATAGCCTTGATTTCATGAATCCCATTTTCTGACCACTGTCTCATTTTTTAAGCTCTACTAACTCTAATAAACTGACTCCAACATTACTTCAACTTCAATGAGACCTACCACCTTTGACTATCCCTCTGTGTTTTGGCATTTTTTTCCTTCACTCTTAACCTAGCTTAAATTCCATGATAGATCATTGGAATCAATAGCACGCATAAACCCTTGACTCCTTTACCATCCACTCACTTTGTTGTACTTAGTTACAACAACAAAAAAATAGCCTTGGTGGGTCCAAAATACCACCTCTTCTGAGCCTGAATCTTCTCTTCTCTGTTTATACTTTCAACATCTCCTCTTTCATTCTCATTTTAAGATTCTGACTTTGTTTCCTCCTTCACTGACCAATTGAAGCAATAACAAGAGATAGCCACCATGACATTTACCCACCTACTTGCATCTTTGCCCATATACTCTCTCTTCCTGCTTGTTATTGTTAGTACTCCAAAGCCAATTCTTCTGTTTGTACAATAGATTCCATTTGCTCTTGTTTTCCCAAAATTTTGTTCCAGAAAATTTTGCATCTCTCACATCATCAATTTTCACTTTTTTTAAATAAATATTTTCTTTTTTCCTTTTATTTATTTTTAGAGAGAGGGGAAGGGAGGGAAAAAGAGAGGGAAAGAAACATCAGTGTGTGGTTGCCTCTCACATGTCCCACACTGAGGATCTGGCCTGCAACCCAGGCATGTGCCCTGACTGGGAATCAAACTGATGACCCTATGATTCACAGCTCATGCTGAATCCACTGAGCTACACCAGCCAGGGCAATTCTTCATTTTATTGAATCACTCCTAGTACTATACGCATATGCTCTTTTCACCAATCTAAAAAATACCTTATCATAAACCCACTTCCCTTGCCAAATAATGTTCTATTCTTCTCCCATTTAGAGCAAAATTCCTCAGGAAATTTCTACTCACTGTCTCTAGATACTGTTCTCTAATATTCTCTTAAACATACCCCAATCAGGATTTTACTCCCCTCCACCACCACTCCATACATGCTTTTGTCAAAGTCACCAGCAGCCTGTAACCTACTAATCCAAATGTCAAGTCTCTGTCCTTTTTTACTTGATTTATTTTCATTCTTTAAACACTTTTCTCACTTGGTTTTCAGTACATTGCATATCTTATTTTTCTTCTTACCCACCTGGCATAATATATATTTATATAGCAAGTCCTCAATTCATATCATCAATAGGATTGGTGACTTTAAGTGAAACAATGCATAATGAAACCAACTTACCATAGGCAGTTTGATATGAACAAGAGTTGATTTTCTATGGCATCATATCAACATTATGATGAAATGATGTTGAATGAATTGAAATTATTTGAGGACCTGCTGTGTGTGTGTGTGTGTGTGTGTGTGTGTGTGTGTGTGTGTCTGTTTGAAGATATAATTTATATCTCCTATCTATTATCTATCTATTTTTGTATGTAATCTCTCATATAACTACCATCTAAATCGAAATATAGAACTTTCCCAGGACTCTAGAAGACTGTCTTGTGCCCCCTGGTTAGCAGTCTAAAAAATACCCTTTACAACAGCATGGATGGGACTGGAGAACATTATGCTAAGTGAAACAAGCCAGGTGGTGAAAGACAAATACCATATGATCTCACCTTTAACAGGAACCTAATCAACAAAACAAACAAACAAACATAATATAACTAAAGACACTGAAGTTGAGAACAGACTGACAGTGACCAGAGGGGAGAGGGGAGGGAATTTCAGGGGAAAAGGAGAAAGGTTTAGAACAAGTATAAAGGACATGTGGACAAAATCTAGGGGTGGTGGAAATGGGAGGGAGGTGGGGAGGGCTTGGGGGTGGGCTGGAATGGGAGTAAAATAAAACTGTACTTGAACAACAATTAAAATAAAATTAGAAAAAAAAAGAATAGAGAGGAACAGTGATCACTTGTAGCCTCAGGATCACAGTGTCACCAATCCTATCACAGAGGCAGTTGTAGATCATGTGGAAGTGTGTAAGAGGTGCTAAGGAGGAAAAAAACAATGAGTATGGTACTATAAAGTATATTAAGGAGAAAGACAATGGAATAGAGAAAGATGGCTGTATTTTCCTGTAATTAAATTCTGTATAAGCAAGCAAAAGAAAAACAAAACAACATGATTTTACCATCTATCATACATTAGTTTGCCTAATTTTGGACTGTGTATAAATGGAATAATACAGTATGTGCTTTTTGTATCTTTTTTGCTCAATATTATATCTATGAGATATATTTATGTTTTTGTGTATACTAGGGTTTTTTTCCTCCTGTTCTTTGGTATTTCTGTGTACAAATATATCTAAATATTCATTCTAATGTTAACAGATGTTTGGTTTGGATCTATTATGGATAAAGGTGATATAAGCATTCTTGTACATTTTATAGGTTATAAGCATTTGTTTTTGTTATATATGTGTGTGTGTGTATATACACACATACATACGTACGTACATACACACACACACATACACACCTGGGAATAGAATTCCTGGGTTATAGGTATGTGTCAATTTTGTTTATATACATATCACTAAACCATTCTCCAAAGTGGCTTTAGGTCCCATTTCCCTGATGACTTATTGATTCTGAGCTTCTTTCCTTATAGTTTGTATATTTTCTTTGTAAAGTACCTTTTTCCTATTTTTATATAGATAGATAGATAGATAGATAGATTTAAATATATCTACATGCATCACAACTATCTTCTTCCATTCTGTGATTTGCTTTTGTACTCATGTCTTTTCTTTAACAGAAGTTATTAATTAAAATACATCAAATTATTAATGTCCTCTTTTATCATTAATACTGTTTAAGTCCTATTTAAGAATATCTGCTTACCCAAAGGATGACAAATATTTTCTATGACTTTTTTTTTTTTTTTTGCCACGAACTCATACCAGTTTGCTTTTGTGTTTTGATCTTTGGTCTATCTTCAGTTAGGTTTTGTGTGTAGTTGGAAGCAGGGATCAAAGTTCATATTTTTCCTATATGTATATCCAATTGATTCAATACCACTGTACAAATGACCATGTCCCATTGAATTGCATCAGCACTTTTGTTGTAAATATTATGACTATATGTTGTGTGAGTCTATTTTTGACCTCTCTATTTTGTTCCATTGTTCTACTTTTTCTCCTTACATCAATGCCAAACTGTCCAAATTACTATAGCTTTATAGTAACTCTTGGCTTACTTTGTATTTTCATATGCATTTTTAGAATTATCTACCCAACTTTTAAATTTAGAATATTTCAGAGTTTCATATTTTTTCTCTTCTGTTCTAAACTGATTCATTAAGTTAAAAGAATTTAAAATAATATCTTCTTGCCAGTGACTTCCAAATTTAAGTCTCCTGTCCAGATATAGATCTTTCCGCCTAGATTAGTGTATCCAATTGTCTACTTAACATTTTGAACTTCACATCCTTGTCTTTACTACCACCTCCCCCATAATTTTCCAAGTAACATTTTTGCCTTTTTACTTAAAAGCACGCCATTCTAGCCTTCTGGTTCCTTGGGCTAAAAGCCTTAAAGGTATCCTTGATCTCCCTCTTATTTTTTTTATTTATATTTAGACAGAGACTGAGAGAGGGAGAAAGATGGAGAGAGAAATATCAATGTGAGTTTGCCTCTCATGCACCCCCTACTGGGGATGTGGCTGAAACTAAGGCATGTGCCCTGACTGGGAATTGAACCAACAACCCTTTGGTTCTGAGGCTGGTGCTCAATCCACTGAGCCACACCAGGAAGGGCTCCCTCTTACTTTGTATTCTTTATGTTATCCATGAGAAATTCCCATTGATTTTACTTTAAAATATGTTCAGAATCTAACAGTTTCTCATCATCTTCATTGTTGTCACTGTATAATGAGCTGCCATCTTTCCTATATCATTACAGCAGTAGCCACTTAAATGGTTACCCTGTTTCCATCCTTGCACTTATATTCTATTCTTAACACAGCAGCCAGTCATTCCCTTTTTAAAATTTTTTTAAAACATTTTTTTCATTGTAGTTTACATACAGTTTTCTGCCTTTTCCCACCACTCCTCCCCACAACCACAACCCTCCTCACCTCCCTCCCCTGTTTCTACCCACCATGTTATTTTCCTTATGTCCTTTATAATTGTTTCTGTAAAGACTTCATCTTTTCCCCCCATTATCCCCTCCCCTCTCCCCTCTGATCACTGTCACCCTGTTCCCAATTTCAAAGTCTTTGGGTATACTTTGCTTGCATGTTCGTTTTCTTGATTAGGTTCCTGTTAGTGGTGACATCATACGGTATTTGTATTTCACTGCCTAGCTTATTTCACTTAGCATAATGCTTTCCAGTTAAATCCATGCTTTCACAAAGGGTATAAGCTCCTTCTTTCTCTCTACTGGATAGAATTCCATTGTGTAAATGTACGACAGTTTTTTGATCCATTCATTTACTGATGGGCACTTAGCTTGTTTCTAGCACTTGGCTATTGTAAATCATACTGCTATGAATGTTGGCGTGCATAGGTTCTTTTGGATTGCTGTTTCAGAATTCTTAGGATATAATACTAACAGTGGAACTGCCGGGTCAAAAGGAAGTTCCATTTTTAGTTTTCTGAGGAAATTCCATACTGTTTTCCATAGTGGTTGTACCAGTCTGCAGTCCCACCAACAGTGCAGTAAGGTTCCCTTTTCTCCACAACCTCTCCAAAACGTGTTTGTTGCTTTGTTTATGGTGGCCATTTTGACTGATATAAAGTGGTATCTCATTGTGGTTTTAATTTGCATCTCTCTGATAGCTAGCGATATTCAGCATCTTTTCATGTATCTCTGGATCCTCTGTATGTCCTCCTTGAAGAAGTGTCTGTTCAAGTCCTTTGCCCATTTTTTAATTGGGTTGCTTGTCTTCTTAGACTGGAGTCATATGTGTTCTTTATATATTTTGGAGATCAAATCTTTGTCAGAGGTATCATTGGCAAATATGTTTTCCCATACGGTTGATTCCTTTTCATTTTAATGTAATTTTCTTTAGCTGTGCAGAAGCTTTAAAACTGGATAAAGTCCCATTTGTTTTTTCTTTCCTTTATGTCCCTTGCTCTAGGAGACATAGCTCTGAAAATATTGCTTTGTGGAATATTTGAGATTTTTCCACCTATGTTCTCTTCTAGGACTTTAATGGTGTTATGACTTATATTTAAATCTTTTATCCACCTTGAATTTATTTTTGCATATGGTGTAAGTTGATGCTCAAATTTCATCTTTTTGCAAGTAGCTGCCCAGATCTCCTAGCACCATTGTTTGAAGAGGCTATTTTTACTCCATTTTATGCTTCTTCCCCTTCCATCAAATATTAATTGACCATAGAGACTTGGGTTTATTTCTGGGCTTTCTCTTCTGTTCCATTGGTCTATGTGCCTGTTCTTATGCCAGTACCAGGCTGTTGTGATTACAGTGGCCTTGTAATACAGTTTGATATCAGGTATTGTGATACCTCCTACTCTGGTCTTCCTTCTCAAAATGCCTGCAGCTACTCAGGGTTCTTTATGGTTCCATGTAAATTTCTGAAATGTTTGTTCTATATCTGTGAAATACACCATTGGTACTTTAATAAGTATTTTGTTGACTCTATAAATTGCTTTGAATAGTATGGACATTTTGATGATGTTAATTCTTCCGATCCATGAACATGGTATGTGTTTCCATTTGTTTGTGTCTTCCTTGATTTCTTTATCAGTGCTGTATAGTTTTCTGCATACAGGTCTTTTACTTCCTTGGTTAGATTTATTCCTAGGTATTTTATTTTTCTTGTTGCTATATCAAATGGGATTTTGTTCCTGATTTCTGTTTCTCATGTTTCATTGTTGGTAAACAAAAATGCCTTTGATTTCTGAATATTCACTTTGTATCCCGCTGTCTTGCCAAATTCATTTATTAGGTCGAGCAGCTTTTTGGCCGAGTGTATAGGATTTTCTATGTACACTATCATGTCATCTGCAAACAATGACAGTTTTGCTTCCTCCTTTCCAATTTGGGTGCTTTTTATTTCCTTGTCTGATTGCTGTGGCTAGGACTTCCAATACTATGTTGAATAGAAGTGGTGAAAATGGACAAGCTTGTCTTGTTCCTGATCTTAGTGGAAAAGATTTTAGTTTTTGCCCATTGAGTATGTTGGCTGTAGGTCTCTCCTATATGGCCTTTATTGTGTTGAGAAAATGCTCCCTCTATTCCCACTTTGCTGAGTGTTTTTATCATAAATCGGTGCTAAACCTTATCAAATGCTTTTTCCACATTTATTTGTATGTTCATATGATTTTTGTCTTTGCTTTTGTTCACATGATGTGTTACGTTTATTTATTTGTGAATATTGTACCATCCTTGCATCTCTAGGATGAATCCCACTTGGTCATGGTGTATGATTTTTTAAATTTATTTTTGGGTGCGGTTTGCCAATATTTTGTTGAGGATTTTAGTGTCATATTCATCACCAATATTGGCATGAAGTGTTCTTTCTTTGCTGTATCTTTATCTGATTTTCGGATTAGGATAATACTGGCTTCATAAAGAGTTTGGGACTCTTCCATCTTCTTGGATTTTTTTGCAATAGTCTGTGAAGGATAGGGGTTAGCTCTTCCTTAAATGCTTTGTAAAAGTCTCCTGTGAAACCATCCCAGTCAGGGTTTTTTGTGTGTTAGGAGCTTTTTGATTACTGCTTCAGTTTTGTCAGCTTATATTGGTCTGTTTAGGTTTTCTGTTTCTTCTTTATTCAGTTTTGGAAGATTGTATTTTTCTAAAAATTTGTCCATTTCATTCAGGTTTTCAAATTTCTTGGCATATAGTTCTTTGTAGTAATTTTGTACAATCCTTTGTATTTTTGTGGTATCAGTTGTACTCTTTCCTCTTTCATTTCTGATTGTGTGTATTTGGTCCTCTCTCTTTTTCTTTTGGTGAACCTGCTTCAAGGCTTGTCGATTTTGTTTATGTTTTCAAAAACCAGCTGCTGGATTTATTGATCCTTAGAATTGTGCTTTTAGTCTCTATGTCATTTAATTCTACTCTGATGATAGTTACTTCCTTCCTTCTACTTGCTGTGGGCTGTCTTTGTTGTTGTTCCTCAAGTTCTTGTACACATAGGATTAGGTCGTTTATTTGAAATGTTTCTGTCTTTTTTAGGTAGGTTTATATTGCTATGAACTTCCTTCTCTGGACTACCTTCACTGTGTCCCATAAGTTTGGGGTTGTTGTGAGTTCATTTTTGTTCATTTCCAGAAACTTTTTGATTTCTTCCCTAGTCTTATTCTTGACCCATTCATTGTTTAATAGCATCATATTCAATCTCCATGAGTCTGAGTGTTTTTTTTATTTTTTTTCCTTGAGGTTGGTTTCTAGTTTCAGTCCTTTGTCATCAGAAAAAATGCTTGATATGATTTCAGTTTTCTTGAGTTTGTTGAGGCTTCTTTTGGGACCTATCATATGGTGTGTCTTTGAAACTGTTCCATGTACATTTTAAAAGAATGTATGTTTTGCCTCTTTGGAACGAATGACTCTCTCTCTCTCTCTCTCTCTCTCTCTCTCTCTCTCTCTCTCTCTCTCTCTCTCTCTGTGTGTGTGTGTGTGTGTGTGTGTGTGTGTAAAATCAATTAAGTCCATTTGATCTAGGAGATTGTTCACTGCCACAATATCTTTGTTTATATTTTGTTTGGAAGATCTATCCATTTTTGACTGTGGGGTGTTGAAATCCCTTACTTAATTGTCCTGCTATCAATATCTTTGTTGAAGTCCTCCAAGATTTTCTTTATGTATATGGGTGCTCCTGTATTAGGTACATGTATGTTTACAATATTTATGTGTTCTTGATGGTCTCTTCCCTTGAGTATTATGATGTGACCTTTTGGGTCTGTTTTTATGGTCATTTTTTGAAGTCTATTTTGTCTGATAAGAATGTTGCTACCTTGGCTTTTTTCCCTGTCTGTTTACTTGGAATATTTGTTTCCAGTCATTCACTTTAAATTTGTGTAGGTCTTTTCTTCTGAGGTAGGTCTTTTGTAGGCAGTATATGTGTGGGTCATGCTGTCTTATCCATTCAGGTGTACTCTATGTCTTTTGATTGGAGCATATGATTCCTTTACATTTAAGGTTATTATTGATAGGTACTTATTCATTGCCATATTTTCGTGCCTGTGTTCCTCTCTCTCTCTCACTGTTTTTCTTCCTGTTCTTAATGTAGTCCCTTTAGCATCTCTTGCAGAGCTCGTTTGGTGGGGATGTATTCTTTTTGACTTCTTTTGTCTGGGAACATCCTTATTTGGCCTTCCATTTTAATTGAGAGCCTTGCTGGATATATTAATCTTGGTTGCAGGCCTCTGGCTTTCATTACTTGAAATGAATGAAGTCATCTGCTAGCCTTATCAGGGCTTCCTTGTATGTTGCTTCCTGTTTTTCCCTTGCTGCCTTTAAGATTCTCTCTTTGTCTTGGAATTAATGACATTAATTTTGTCTTTGTCTTTTAATTATGATGTGTGTTGAAGTGGGCCTCTTTGGGTTCCTCTTGGTTGGGACTCTCTGTGAGTCCTGAATTTGTGTGACTTTTTCTCTCATCAAATTAAGGAAGTTTTCCATCATTACTTTTTCAAACAGGTTTTCTATCCCTTGCTCTTCTTCTTCTTCTCCTTTATTGTACGGATATTGTTATGTTTCATGTTGTCTTGCAACGCCCTTACCACCTGTTCATTCTTTCTGAGCCTCTTTTCCTTTCCTTGCTCTCTCTGGGTGTTTTTTTTCTACTTTGTCTTCCAACTCACTGATTCGAGCCTCTGCTTCATCTAGCCTGCTTGTAATTCCTTGTAATGTGTTTTTTTTTTATTTCTGACATTTTACTTTTCATTTCTTCCTGTTTTCTCTTTATCATTTTATTTCATTTTTAATGCTGATGCAGTTCTTACTCAGTTCCTTGTAGTTTTCCGTGGGTTCCTTGGGCATCCTTATAACCATTAATTTGAATTCAATATCTGGTATTTTGGTTATCTCCATTTTGTTTAGCTCTTTTAGTGGGGAGTCTTCCATTCCTTTTGCTTGCATATCCTTTTTTGTCTCCCCATTTTAGGTGACTCTCTGTGTCTGCCCTTCCTGATGTTTTGCTTCAGCAGCTGTCTTTTTAGGGTGAACTGCTATGGTATGAATTCTATGAGGTTCAGTGGTGTGGTCTCTGACCTCCTTGTCTGGATGCTCTAGGTTTGCCCTTTCTTCTGTTTGTGTGGGCTCTGTTGGTGTACTTGGGTTTTTACCTTTTTGTGGTTCCTTTCTTGGTGGATTTCTCCTGCAGCAGGTATACTGATGATTGCAGCTCCCACCTATTCTTGTATGTGATCAGTGGCAGAGGGAAAGCAAAATGAAGTAAGACAGCAGGAGAGTATTTTATGGAATTAAAATACCAGCAAGTAGAGAAGAGATAGGAGTTTCTTTGGATACGTATAGCATTAACTGTGATATTTCAGTCAACTCTCCACTTTATATAAAAGGTGAGAGATAAGACTCTTGTTAAGGGGAGGATGATTGTGAACTGAATCCAGAAGATAGAGTGCTTGTGCAAGGTTAGATGATGAGATATAGTGAGAGTAAAGAATAGAAAATAGGCATAGTGTGAGAGAGAATAGAGTTAACCACAGCAATAATAATGGTCAGGATTGAAGTGAAGTGGGCTAAGATCAGGGAGGGTTGCTGCATAGTATCTACAATTGTACTGAGCAACAATTATTTACAGTAGTATTGAAACAACAATAATGTGACAAGAAATATATGATTTGGATAACCAGAATAGAAAGTATCCAATCAAGAGTTCTGTGTTATTGGAACACAGGTCAAATGAAAGAAGGAAAATTAAGGAACAATACAGAGAGAATAAGGAAAACCATTCGAACAATGCAATTAAACAGATAAATACAGTGAGGAAAACTAAACATAAGGAAGAGAAATAAAAAATATTAATAAAAGTGGTAAAAATAATGATGAGATAATAATAATACACATACACAATAAAATGCAGCTGTGTGGGATAGCAAAGTGACATTTGTCTCAGTTTCTCAGTTTTCAGGGTTAGCCTAGTGCTCCCCCTTTCAATCTGTCTCTGGACCATTGTAACTCCATGTCTTATTTTCTCACTTGGTGGAAGAAAAAAGGAAGGAAAAAAAAAAAGAGAGGATCCAAAGAGAGGAAAAAAAAAAAAGATTGCAGTAAGTCTCCTGCTGACTTTAAAACTGTTTAGCAAGTTCTACTGGTCTTCCTAAATAACACAGAAAGAGGGTGGCTGGGATTAACTTGTCTCCCTTCCTTTGGTTCTGAGAGGATGGGGACCAGGTCTGGGTCGTAATATTCAGTTTCCAGGCCTCTAGTCGAGGTTTTCTCTGAGCTGCCAGGCTCAGATCAGCCACTCAGCTCCTCACAGCATGAGTCCATCTCCTGCAAGGAGCCTGAGACAAGCGGGGCACATGGTTCAACTCAGCTACTGTCTATGAATGCGCAGTGCCAGACATGTGGGGTGCATGGATCCACTCAGCTACTGTCACTGGGCACACAGTTCCAGACATGCAGGGCACGTGGTTCCCCTTAGCCATTTATTCTGGTTGCATGCAGCTGAAATCTCCCTCAGGGTGCCACACCGGCTGCTGGAGAGTTCCTTACAAAGCAGCTTCCTGCAGTTCCCAACAAGCTCAGGGCTTTCACACAGCCCCACTTTCCAACCAGTTCAGTTACTATCCAAGTCAGGGTCCAACATGGCCCAGCTCCGCCCTTCAGGTGTTTCCCAGCACCCCAATTTCTCTAGTGCCAGCATCCACAGTCCCAGCAGATGTGTACTGCCTCTGTGTGTCTCCTACTTCATCTCTGTTACCCCCAGTGACTTCCAGCATCCAGGTCCCTCCTGGTACCGGGCTGCCCTCCCTGCTCTGGAAGGGGAGGGAGCTGGTGATCTAACTCTCCTCCCAGTATCCTGCAGCAGGCACCAGGCCAGGGGCGCAGCAGCCGTGGTCCTGGCACAGATCCCAGGGACCTTACTGTCCTAGTGCACTTTCCTTGTCATCTGTTTTTCAATGTCCTCTGCAATTTTTGGCCTCCAAACTTCATATAAGCTGGGGTTCCATTGGCTATTCACTCTGTTCCTCAGAAGAATGGCTAGGTGTTCCAGCTGGGCACAACGAGAACTTGGCTCTGCTTCCACATATCTCGTTGCCATTTTCACCAAGCCAGAGTCATTCTTATTTGAACTTAAGGTAGATCATGCTGCTTTTTTAAAAAATTCTTCTACTAGATTCTCATTTCACTCACAGTGAAAGCCACAGTATTCAGAGCAGCCTATGTAATGTTTTATGATACGCCACTAGTTATAACCTGTTAACTGTTTTTCCTGGTTCCTCTATCTCCCTCTACTCCAGCAATATAGTCTCACTGATATTCCTTGTGTATGCCAAATATGGTTATTCTTGTTGCCTGAAATACTCTATACTTGTGTATGTTCTACATCCTTTAATATTTTTATTTCGTATTATCTTCTCATTGAGGTCTATCCAGACCACCCTATATAAAATTGAAACCTGTCAACCATCCACAGTATATCCTATATGCAGTCCTGTTATTCAGCTCAATATTTTCCCTATAAATATAATTCTTTTGATATAAGGGGTCTGTTCAGAGAGTATCCAGCTGTGTAAAATGAAAAACAGACATTTATGGAAGAAGAGACAAGGTACAAGAAACATTGTACATAGGACAGTGGCATCTCAGTCCCCTTCGAAGTAGGCACCTTGGGACCTCACACAGTTCTCCCAATTGCCTCAGCTTCCCTGTTGTATTTTCCTGAATCTCATCAATGGTCTGAAGTCTCTTCCCTTTCAAAGGTGATTTTAATTTTGGGAAAAGCCAGAAGTCACAGAGCACCAAATGTAAGCTGTAGGGGTCTGAGTCACCTGAGTGATTCAATGTTTGCCAAAACACTCTGCATAAGACGTGATGTATGAGTAGGCGCGTTGCTGTGTTGAAGTTGACAATCACCAGTTGCCCATTGCTTGGCCTTCTGAATCATCCGAACAGTTTCCGTGGAAGAATGTTCAAGGTTAACGCAAAATGTGATGCAGATTCGTTGCTGTACTTGCTCAGTCATTTTGAATGTGAAAGCCACACAGTACACATGCTCACTCAACATTGTCTCCCACCCCTACTGACCAGTACAGTGAAGTCATCATTGTTCACCCATGCACATTCCAGTCCACTCTCCTCGGCTACATCAATGTTTCACAAACTATTCCCGTTTTATTAACAATGGCTGGACTTTTTCCAGATAGACGTCATATACATATATAAATAATTTAATAATTTGTTACCTTTATTTTTATTATCCTTTTCCACTGCTACATTGTGAGTACCATGAAGACATGGATTTTTCTCTGATTTGTTTATCAATGTATCACAAATACCTAAAACAATGCTTGGCACACAGTTGGCACTCTATAAATATTTATCAAATAGATTGATTCAGGATGTAGGCTTCTGTAACTACACTGTTAGGTGCAAATGTTGTCCATTAGTGCTAACTTCTTTAGAACCTATCTAAACAAGGTAGATTAGTAAGTTTTTTTTTTCCATTATGGTTTTCTCTAGGTGACAAAGGTGACACCTGCTTCAACTGTATTGGAACTGGTATTTCAGGGCCTCCAGGTCAACCTGGTTTGCCAGGTCTTCCAGGTCCTCCAGGTAAACCATCTTGCCCCAGGGCAAACTTTAAATTATTTCTTGGCTAGCTTTTAGTGATCTTGCAGCTTTAGAGTAATGCCAGTTTCTTATTTTATCACTAGTCACTCATATTAATAAATAAGTATGAAATGTCTATGTGACATTTAGGTTATGAAATAAGTTATGCTCTTGTTTCTAATTTCTGAAGCTACCAGCAGTTTCTAACCAATTGAAACCAAATTTGATATCCATTTGACCCACAAGTCTTTAAATCAACTGCTCCTTGAAATATCTCAGTACTATACTATCTTGAAATCACATTTTAAATCTGTGTTAGGGCTTAGAATAGACACCAGATCACTTACCTTTCTGTCTAGTGTCTTCCAAGGAAACCAATTCATTTAGCACTTGGAAATAGATTTTTAGCAACTCTTATAGCTGCCAGTGGAATTTAATAATCTAGCCTAATAACTCCAGTCTAGTGGTTCTTAAACTTGGGAATGCATCAGAATTACCTAGAAGGCTTGTTAAATCCCAGATTTCTGCATCCTATCCCCAAATGTTCTGATTTGGTAGATCTGGGGTGAGGGCCCAAGAACTAGCATTTTTAACCAGTACTCAGGTGATGCTGATGCCACTGGTTTAGGGAGCCATTTGGAGAATGACTGCTTTAGTTACATTTCCTCTAGTGGTTGAGTACCACACATTTCTCATAAATCCAATGTTAAAGAGTGAAAAACCAAAGAAAGGACTGGTAAGTATCTAGGAAAATTGTTTAAGTCAGAACAAAGAAAAATATTCAGACTTTGTCCTTGTGATAGTCAAAGGAGCTCTGTACACAGTACTTGGTAGCTGTGAGCTCTTGAGAGGATTTGGGGTTGGAAATACCTGAGACTACAATATTGTATGTAATGTGAAATACTAGATTTACCTAAAAGGAAGAACAATTTCTTTGTTTTGAGAGCATAAAATCAGAAAACAAAAATGTGACCCTTTAATGGGGTTGAATGGGATTCTTATTTTAAAACTTGACTTCCTGACTTGCTTATTTTTGTATACTTCGTTAGGGATTCAACTTCAAATCTCACATTATTGTGTGTGTATGTGTATGTGTGTCTTAGGATCTCCTGGTTTTCCTGGACAGAAAGGTGAAAAAGGACATGCTGGTGCAGCTGGTCCCAAAGGACTAAGAGTAAGTTTTCAACATATTATAGAACAAAAGGACTTGAAGAAATCTATTTATACTTTGATTTTCACTTGTATATACATATTTAATAAATTTAGTTTTTCTATTAAATTTGATTCCTTGACACTCTGTGACTCACATGGCTTTTTTGATTCATAGCTTTTTACATTAAATGTTATGGGTGGGTTGATGGGGTAAACTGGAGAGAGGAGAGTTTTAGAAAAAGAAAAAGTGACTTTCTCTTTCTCTTTCCCCCATTTTTTCTTTTTCTCCCTTCAGGGCATACCAGGATCTCCAGGCGCTCCAGGCTTTCCTGGACCTAAAGGAGAACCTGGTGACATCCTCACTTTTCCAGGAATGAAGGGTGACAAAGGGCAATTGGGTTTCCCTGGACCTCCAGGTCTCCATGGTTTACCTGGCACCCATGGACAAAATGGATTGCCAGGGCTACCTGGCCCCAAAGGAGAACCCGTGAGTTGGTTTAGTATCCTTGGTTTTCTAATGTCAAAATGTTACTTAGGTATGTTTCCTAGGATGTGCCTGTTGCTGGCGTGAATACCTAATCAGTGCTTAAAGAAAATGATTAATATATAGAAATGTTACCTTGTTATTAACTATGTAGGGTTTCTTTACCACTCCTTTCCCTCAGCTGTTTCATAAATTCCTTCTTTTTAACCCATTTCTATACTAAGTAATATTGACTATGAATTTCTGAGCAGAAGGTTAAGATATTGTGGGTCACTGTAAGGTACCCCTTCTCTTGCCTCACACATCCTTGTCTGAGTTTATTTAGACATAACAGCAGAAGCCTAATTTGGTTTTTATATATAGTAAGCTTAGAAATTCATACGAGTCGATGGCCATGTTAAATGGTCCATGGAGCCTAAAGGTTGAACACAAATGAACAGTGTCTTATTTTTGTGTACAACACACAGACCAGAATATTTATGTGGAAAGTTATATAAAATATTAGCTAGACTGTAAACTTCTTGACTTATACTAGAATATAAACTTCGTTATGGCAGAGTTTTTGTGTGTTTTTATTCTTTGTAACACCAACACCTGACACATAGTAAGAACTCAAAAATATTTGTTGAAGAAATGAGTAAGTGGAGTGATCATACATACTGTTCCACAATATACATTTATACAGCTTTTAAGAACTGTTCGTGTCTGTATCATTTTTCCAGTTGTATTCAGTAATACCAACCTTCAGAGAGCTCTTATATCTATGTCTCTGTATTAAACTTTTCCCTTTTCAGGGTGGAATTGCTTTTAAGGGTGAAAGAGGTCCCCCTGGGAATCCAGGTTTGCCAGGTCTCCCAGGGAATAGGGGGCCTATGGGCCCTCTTGGTATTGGCCCTGCAGGTCCAGTAGGTGAAAAAGGCATACAAGGTGTGGCAGGAAATTCAGGCCAGCCAGGAATACCAGGTGAGTTCACTATAATTGTTTTGTTTTTAATTTCATGTGTAAAAGCAGAAATGTATTATATTTGGCCACCCTTGGCTTCCCTTCAAGAGGATGTATTTTCCTGGACATTTATATTTGGGCTTTTCAGAGCTCCTTAGCAAGGGAACACAATATGTTTGTGGTTTTTATGGGAGGTTTCCTCTTTAAATTTTTTTCTGAAATTTTTTGTTGTTTTGAAGTACATGATACATAATACAAAGTTTAACAAATAATGATATTGGAGAAATACATGCAACTAACTACCATAGGCATCAGGAAACAGAACATTGCTAGCATCCTAGAAACCCCCAAATTCCTCTCTATCCTTTCTTGACCAAAATCTCCTTCCATTTCTCCAAGAGTAACCACTGCCCTGACTTTTGCATAATTTCCTTCCATTTACCCCCTAGTGTTATTACCTAGATATGCATTCCTTAAACAGAGTACTTTAAGCTTCTTTTTGAAATTAATGTTGATGGAATCATAGGTATCCTTTATGTTTACTCTATGTATAGCTATAGTATATTCATTTTCATTGCTGTTTCGTATCCTATTGTATGTGTGTATAACAGTTGATTTGTCCATTCTATTGTTAATGGACAGTTGGGTATTTTATAGTTCAGGCCTATTCTGATTAATGCTTCTATGTACATTCTTGTATATATACCCTGCTGTACATATGCACATACTTCTCTGAGGCAAAGATCAGCAAACTACAGGCTGTGGAATAAAACTGACCAACACTTTTTGTCATGAATGAAAGTTTTGTTTCAACAAAACCATTCACTATTGACTATGGTTGCTTTTTCACCACAACCACAGTGTTGAGCAGTTGTGACAGAGATCATGGTGGCCCAAAAAACATGAAGTGTTTACTGTCTGGTCCTTTATAGAAACAATTTGCCAGTCTGTAGACTAGGCTATATATGTGAGATTAGCATTTTCAAGGCATAGAATAAATCCATCTTAAGTTTTACTTGATAATTCCAAACTATATCCAGAGCAAGTGTATGAATTTATACTCACATCAGAACTATTGGAGATTGTTGCCAATCTCTTGAAATGTGGGATATCTCATGGCAGTTTTATTTTGCATTTCTCCGATTACATTAAAGTTTAGCACCTTTTCTTATGTCTACTGACCATTTTAATTTCCTTGTACGAAATGCCTATTCAAGTGTTTTGACCATTTTTTCTATTGGATTGAATATATTTCTTATTGACATAGAGGATTATATATATATCTCACACACATATTATATACAGAGTGGGGCAAAAGTAAGTTTACAGTTCATATGAAAAATAATATAAAAATTAATAAATAATAATACAAGAATTGACTCTGTGTTTCACATACTCAGAACTGTAAACTGATTTTTCCCTGTCTTGTATATTCTATTATATTAGTTCTTTGTTAGCTATTTATATTGCAACTATCTTTTTCTACTATTGGTATGGCATCTTTAATGGACAGGAATCAATTTGAATGTAGTCAAATTTATCAGACTTTTCTGTCATGGTTAGTGCTTTTTATTTCATGTTTAAGAAACTCTACCTTGTCCTGAGCCTATTTAGTTCTTAATTCAATTAATGAGAAGATGTACTTGGACTTTGCACACATAAAATCTTAAGGTACCATTACTTTACCAAAAAGAAGTATTTTTTTTGTTTACTACAGTTTGATTTTTAAAGATTATTTTGGCTTATAAATTTTACAAGTTTTTATAGATGCCATCTTCAATAATGGAAGCTTTTTTTGGCTTTTCGTCACCTTTTACTGTTTTCTTTTCTTTCTTTCTTTATTTTAATTGTATTTTTCACATTAATATTTAGTCCCCTTAGCTTTTAAAGCTATCATCTACTTTTCCTTTTTGAAATTTCATCCTCCTATTTGGTATCTGCCTAGAATATACAAAATGTCCATACTTCCTAAAGCAATCTATAGATTCAATGCAAGACCTATTAAAGTACCAATGGCATATTTCACAGATATAGAACAAACTCTTCAAAAATTTATATGGAACAATAAACGACCCAGAATAGCGGCAGCAATCTTGAGAAAGAAGAGCAAAGCAGGAGGGATCACAATACCTGATACCAAATTGTATTACAAGGCTACTGTAATCAAAACAGCCTGGTACTGGCATAAAAACAGGCACGTGGACCAGTGGAATAGAATAGAGAGCCCAGAAATAAACCCTAGTCTCTACAGTCAAGTAATATTCAACAAAGGGGGCAGCAACATAAAATGGAGTAAAAATAGCCTCTTCAACAAGTGGTGTTGGGAGAACTGGACAGCTTCGTGCAAGAAAATGAAACTCGAGCACCAACTTTCACCATACACAAAAATAAATTGAAGGTGGATAAAAGATTTAAACATAAGCCGTAACACCATTAAAGTCCTAGAGGAGAACATAGGCAGGAAAATCTCAGATATTACACGCAGCAACATTTTTACTGATATGTCCCCTAAAGCAAGGGACATAAAGGAAAGAATAAACAAATGGGATCTCATCAAAATAAAAAGCTTCTGCATGGCCAAGGAAAACAATATTAAAATAAAAAGAGAACCAACTGTGTGGGAAAACATAATATGGGATTGTTTTTCTTGTATATTTTTGTTAGATTGCACTTTTAAAAGATTATACTATCTTTTTTGTTTTCAATTAAAAGAGATCTTTAGTCAAGAGAACACTTATTTTGCTATTGATTCCTGTGTGTTTTTAGGTCCTAAAGGTGATCCAGGTCAGACCATAACCCAGACAGGAAAGCCTGGCCTGCCTGGTATCCCAGGCAGGTATGGTGAAGTTGGTCCTCCAGGTATGTGAGGAATTTATTTGACCACAGTTTCATCACTTATTGGTTTCTTTATTTAAAAGTTTCCCTTTCAAAAATCTGTTGCCGCTCTTCTTAGGTGACCCTGGACTCCCAGGCCAGCCAGGTTTGCCAGGAATACCAGGTAGCCAAGGAGAACCAGGTATTCCTGGAATAGGGCTTCCTGGACCACTTGGTCCCAAAGGTATGTAGGGGTGAGTAGCAGGCGGGGTAGGTTAACTGCTTAGTATCACATTATTTCTTGATATAGTTCATTCAACAAATAAAATATATTAATTGTACCCTTTTTCTATATACTATAAAGAGTATAAATGAAAAGTAACAGCATGCATGCACTGTAATTTCATTTTCTTTATCTAAAATTGTCCAGGCAAGAAAATATCTAAGTTATAGATATGCAAAAGATGATATTTAAGCTATAAAAATCACAGTAATTATTTTCTTTTATGTTCATTGTTGTATGTTCAGGACTTAGAACAGTTCCTGGAAAATAGTAAGGATTCAATAGATATTTGTTAAATAAATGGATTACATTAAACAGAAAACAGATTTATTGCACACATGTAACCAAATAATGTTTTATTCTAAATCATATTTTCTTGATTTCCTGAAAATTTAAAAGCCTATTGCTTCAGTTCTGCTTTATTCCTCACAAAATTTATTCTCATTATCATCAAGAGTGTGCATTGGTCTGAGAATAGTGCTTAATACGTCCTTACTCATTTATACTAAATGACTTAGAAGGAGTCAGATTTTATTTTTTGTGTATATATGTGTGTAATATCTACAATTGTGCTTAGCTCATTTCCCGAATTGTATGTTAGACCTTTTATTACACTATGTCCCAATGTAAGCGGAAGAAAATATTTTCTGCATTTGTGTGAGATTCATTACTCATGTTCAGTTTTACCTCATAATAGTCCTCACTCCCCTTTAGAAGAGCATATCTTCCACGCATGATAGCTCTATGTGAAAATTAGAAGGACCATAAGGTGATTGAGAAGGACTATCAAGTATCTGTAAGGCTTGATCCTTAGTCATCGTCCAAAATGTCATTGTGGTTTTAACATCTCACTGTAGTCACTAAGCCTGATTGGATAGGGTAGAAATGTTGGTTTGAGAGTTTGGGTATTTTTCTTAGAGTATCGTCTATTTGGAGATTAAAAATGACTTATCATTTTTCAGGTTTTCCTGGAATTCCAGGACCTCCAGGAGCACCTGGTACACCTGGAAGAATGGGTCTAGAAGGCCCTTCTGGGCCACCAGGCTTTCAAGGACCAAAGGTCAGAGACAGTTTAATATTTCTTAAAGATTTAATTTATTTATTTTTAGAGAAAGGGAAATGGAAGGAGAAAGAGAGGGAGAAAAACATCAGTGTGAGAGAGAAACATCAATGGGTTGCCTCTCATCCCGACAAGGGACCAAACCTGCAACCTAGGCATGTTCCCTGACCAGAAACTGAACTGGCAACCTTTCATTTTGTGGGATGATACCCAACCAACTGAGCCACACTGGTCAGGGCAGGTCTAGGACATTTTAATTTATTCTTTCCCACAATCCTGTTTCTCCTACCTTCCTTTATTTTGTTTATTTTTATTTATTTATTTGTTTATTTAAAATCTCCATTCTATTTTTCCATTACCATTTAGTCCCCTTATATTCCCTACCCCCAGCAATCACCACACTGTTTTCTATGTCCATGAGTCCTTTTCCTTTTTGCTTAATCCTTCCACTCTGTAACCTCCCCACCACCTCTGTAGCTCTCATCTGTTCTCCATGAGGCTGTCCCCATTTTCTTTGTTAGTTCAGTTTGTTCATTAGATTCCATATATGAGTGAAATCCTATGGTATTTGTCTTTTTCTGACTGGCTTATTTCACTTACCATAACATTCTTCAGGTCCATCCATATTGTTGCAAAGGGTAAAATTTTCTTCTTCTTCTTCTTCTTCTTTTTTTTTTTTTTTTTTTTACTTCCAAGTAGTATTCCATTATGTAAATGTCCTGTACTTGTTTTATCCACTCATCTCTTGATGGTCACTTGGGCTGCTTCCATATCTTGGCAATTGTAAATAACACTGCAATGAACATAGGGGTGCTTATGTTCTTTTGAATTAGTGTTTTGGGTTCCTGTGGATATATTCCCAGAAATGAGATTATTGGGTAAAAAGGCAGATCCATTTTAAATTTTTTAAAGTACTTTTTATTGATTATGCTGGTATAGTTTTCCCAAATTTCCCCCTTTGTCTCCCCTCCACCCTGCCCCCCAACCCTCCAGCATTCCCCACTCCTTAGTTCATGTCCATGGGTTGTACATATAAGTTCTTTGAGTTCTCTGTTTCCTATACCATTTTTAATATTCCCCCATCTATTTTATGCCTACTAATTACGCTTCTTCTTCCCTGTACCTTTTCCCCCATTCCTCCCTTCCCCCTCTCCACTGAACTTCCTCTGTGTGATCTCCATTTCTCTGAATCTATTCCTGTACTAGCAGTTTGCTTAGGTTTTTTTCATTGTTTTTATTTTCTTTTAGGTTCGTTTTGTTGATAGTTGTGAGTTTGTTGTCATTTTACTATTCATAATTTTCAACTTCTTTTTCTTAGATAAGTCCCTTTAATATTTCATATAATAAGGGCTTGTGATGATGAAGTCTTTTAACTTGACCTTATCTGGGAAGCATTTTATCTGCCCTTCGGTTCTAAGTGAAAGCTTTGCTGGATAGATTAATCTTGGATGTAGGTCCTTGCCTTTCATGACTTCAAATACTTTCCAGCCCCTTCATGCCTGTAGGGTTTCTTTTGAGAAACGAGCTGAGAGTCTTATGGGCACTCCTTTGTAGGTAACTGTCTTCTCTTCTCTTGCTGCTTTTAGGAGTCTCTCCTTATCTTTAATTTTGGGAAACTTAATGATAACATGCCTTGGTGTGTTCCTGTTTGGATCCAACTATTTTGGGACACTCTGGGCTTCCTGGAATTCCTAGAAGTCTATTTCCTTTGCCAAACTGGGAAAGTTTTCCTTCATTATTTCTTCAAATAAGTTTTCAGTTTATTGCTGTTGTTCTCCTTCTGACACCCCTATAATTCGGATATTGGAACGTTTCAGGCTGTCCCAGAGATTTGTAAGTCTCTTCACTTTTTTGAATTCTTGTTTCTTCATTTTGATATGGACAGATGTTTATTTCTTCCTTTTATTCCAAATTGTTGATTTGAGTCCTGGTTTCCTTCCTGTCACTGTCGGTCCCCTGAATATTTTGCTTTATTTCATTTTGGGTATCTTTCATTTGTTTTTTTCATTTTTTGACCAAGCTCAGTCACTTCTGTGAGCATTTTGATTACCAGGGCTTTAAATTCTCCATCAGATAGGTTGGCTATGTCCTCATTGCTTCGCTCTCTTTCTGAAGTTTTGCTCTGTCCTTTCATTTGGACCATATTTCTTTGTCTCAGCACACCTGTTAAGTTGTAAGGGGGAAGGGCCTTAGGTATTCAGGACCTGGCAACACTCCTTGCTGCACTGGGGTGCTGCCTGTGGAGGAGGGGCCAGAGAGTGAACAACACAGATTGCCTGCTTGACTCTATCCCACTTTTCAATGAACTCTCTAGTGTGAGAATAGGAATTTCTCCAGTTGGCAACTGCCATAGTCCACAGTCAGCTCTGAGTCTCAGTTTTGTTTTTACCCAGTCCTGCACATGTGGTCCACCATCTTGCCTACTGGCCTGGTTGTTCTGGTTGAATTTTTATTTAATTTCATGGTTGTCAGAGTTCCATGAAGTTTGGTTTTTGGGGCACTTCTGGTTGTTCATTGCTTTTAGATTGATGATTATCCTCCTTTTGGTTGCATGAGGAAGTGAAGGGTACCCACCTATGCCTCCATCTTGGCCAGAACTCCATTTTTAATTTTTTGAGGTATCTCTATACTACTTTCCACAGTGGCTATACCAGTCTGCATTCCCACCAATAGTGCATAAAGGTTCCCTTTTCTCCATATCCTTGCCAGTGCTTGTTGTTTTTTTGATTTATTGATGATAACCATTCTGACAAGTGTGAGGTAATATATCATTGTGGTTTCAACTTGCATTTCTCTGATGATTAGTGACATTAAGCTTCTTTTCGTATGTCTATTGGACATCTGTATGTTCTCTTTGGAGAAGTATCTATTCAGGTCCTTTGCCCATTTTTTAATTGGGGTGTTTGGTTTTTCTGATGTTGAGATCATGTATAAAGGACCAAGATAATGGAGAGCAGGGTCAGGACTCACTGAAGGAAGGGTAGTGGGTGGGGCAGGAGAGAGCAATGAGGGAAAAATTGTGATAACTGTAACTAAACAGCAGTAAAATAAAAACCAAAATAAATTTTAAGTAGAATAATAAAAAAATTTGGATATTAACCCCTTATCAGCTCTATCAGTTAATATGTTCTTCCAATCTGTGCGTGGTCTTTTTGCTGTGTTGATGACTTCCTTTGCTGTGCAAAAACTTTTTGGTATGATTTAGTCCCATTTGTTTATTTTTTCCTTTGTTTCCCTTCCTTGGGGAGATATAACCAATAAAAATTTCTATGAACAATGTCTGAGATTTTGCTGCCTATGTTTTCTTCTAGGATTTTTATGGTTTGGGGTGTAACATTTAACTCTTTGATCCATTTTGAATTTATTCCTATGCATGGTTTAAGAAGATGGTCTAGTTTTATTTTTATGCATGTATCTGTCTAATTTGCCCAACACCACTTATTTTTAAATTATTGTTTTTCAATTACAGTTCTCTGCATTTTCTTCCCACCCCTCCCTCCATCCCAGTCGAACCCACCTCCCTCCCTTGCTTCCATCATCTGCCTTGGTTTTGTCCATGTGTCCTTCATAGCAGTTCCTGAAAACCCTTCTCCCACTGTCCCCCGCCCCTCTGGCTATTGTTAGATTGTTCTTAATTTCAATTTCTCTGGTTATATTTTGTTTGCTTTTTTCTTTTGTTGATTATGTTCCAGTTAAAGGTGAGATCATACGGTATTTGTCCCTCACCACCTGGCTTATTTTCACTTAGCATAATGCTCTCCAGTTCCATCCATGCTGTCGCAAAGGGTATAAGCTCCTTCTTTCTCTCTACTGCATAGAATTCCATTGTGTAAATGTACAAGTTTTTTGATCCATTCATTTGCTGATGGGCACTTAGGTTGCTTCCAGAACTCGGCTATTGTAAATTGTGCTGCTATGAACATTAGGGTGCATAGGGTCTTTGGGATTGGTGTTTCAGGGCTCTTAGGGTATAATCCTAGCAGTGGAATTGCAGGGTAAAAAGGAAGTTCCATTTTTAGTTTTCTAAGGAAATTCCATACTGTTTTCCACAGTGACTATACCAGTCTGCATTCCCACCAACAGTGCAGTAGGGTTCCCTTTTCTCCCCATTCTCTCCAACACTTGTTTGTTGATTTGCTTATGTTGGCCATTCTGACAAGTGTGAGGTGGTATCTCATTGTGGTTTTAATTGGCATCGCTCTGATGGCTAGTGATGTTGAGCATCTTTCATGTGTCTCTGGATACTCTGTATATCCTCCTTGGAGAAGTGTCTTCAAGACTTCTGCCCATTTTTTGACTGGGTTGTTTGTCTTCTTGGAGTGGAGTCATGTGAGTTCTTTATATATTTTAGAGATAAAAGCCTTGTCTGAGGTATCATTGGCAAAAATGATTTCCCAAATAGTTGGTTCTCTTCTGATTTTAATGCTGTTTTCTTCAGCCATGCAAGAAACTTTTTAACTTGATGAGGTTCCATTTGTTTATTCTTTCCTTTATGTCCCTTGCTTTAGGGGACATATCAGTAAAAATATTGCTGCGTGAAATATCTGAGATTTCCCTGCCTATGTTATCCTCTAGGATTTTAGTGGTGTCACGGCTTATATTTAAATCTTTTATTCACCTTGAATTTATTTTTTGTATGGTGTAAGTTGGTGCTCGAGTTTCATTTTTTTTCCATGTAGCTGTCCAGTTCTCCCACCACCACTTCTTGAAGAGGCTATTTTTGCTCCATTTTATGTTGCTGCCCCCTTTGTCGAATATTAATTGACTGTAGAGACTTGGGATTATTTCTGGGCTCTCTGTTCTATTCCACTGGTCCACGTGTCTGTTCTTGTGCCAGTACCAGGCTGTTTTGATTACAGTGGCTTTGTAATACAGTTTGGTATCAGGTATTGTGATCCCTCCTACTTTGTTCTTCTTTCTCAAAATTGCTGCCGCTCTGCGGGGTCGTTTATGATTCCATATAAATTTTTGAAGTGTTTGTTCTATGTCTGTGAAATATCCATTGGAACTTTAATACGTATTGCATTGAATCTGTAAATTGCTTTGGGTAATATGGACATTTTGATGATATTAATTCTTCCGATCCATGAACATGGTATATGCTTCCATTTGTTTGTATCTTCCTTGATTTCTTTCTTCAGTGTTGTGTAGTTTTCTGCATACAGGTCTTTTCCTCCTTGGTTAGGTTTATTCCTAGGTATTTTATTTTTCTTTTTGCTATATCGAATGGGATTTTTTTCTTGATTTCTGCTTCTGCTGTTTCACTGTTGGTATACAAAAATGCCTTTGAGTTTTGGATATTGACTTTGTATCCAGCTGTTTGGCCAAATTCATTTATTACGTTGAGCAGCTTTTTGGCCGAGTCTATAGGATTTTCTATGTACACTATCATGTCATCTGCAAACAATGATAGTTTTGTTTCCTCCTTCCCAATTTGGATGCCTTTTATTTCCTTTTCTTGTCTAATTGCTGTGGCTAAGACTTCCAATACTATATTGAATAGAAGTGGTGAAAGTGGACAGCCTTGTCTTGTTCCTGATCTTAGTGGAAAAGATTTCAGTTTTTGCCCATTGAGTATGATGTTGGCTGTAGGTCTCGCATATATGGCTTTTATTATGTTGAGGAATGCTCCCTCTGTTGCCACTTTGCTGAGTGTTTTTATCATAAATGGGTGTTGTACTTTATCAAAAGCTTTTTCTTCATCTATTGATATGATCATGTGATTTTTGTCTTTGCTTTTGTTTATGTGATGTATTACATTTATTGATTTGGGAATGTTGAACCATCCTTGCATCCCTGGGATGAATCCCACTTGGTCATGGTGTATGATCTTTTTAATGTATTGTTGGATGCAGTTTGCCAATATTTTGTTGAGGATTTTAGCATCTATGTTCATCAGTGATATTGGCCTGAAATTTTCTTTGTTATGTCTTTATCTGGTTTTAGGATTAGGATGATGCTGGCTTCATAAAAAGAGTTTGGGAGTCTTCCATCATTTTGGATTTTTTGGAATAGTCTGTGAAGGATAGGGGTTAGCTGTTCCTTAAATGTTTTGTAGAATTCTCCTGTGAAACCATCTGGTCCAGGGCTTTTGTGTTCCGGGAGTGTTTTGATTACTGATTCAGTTTCACCAGCTGTTATTGATCTGTTCAGGCTTTCTGTTTCTTTTTCATTGAGTTTTGGAAGGTTATATTTTTCTAGAAACTTGTCCATTTCAGCTACGTTTTCAAATTTCTTGGCATACAGTTCTTCGTAGTAATTTCTTACAGTCCTTTGTATTTCTGTGGTGTCAGTCGTAATCTCTCCTCTTTCATTTCTGATTGTGTTTATTTGAGTCCTCTCTCTTTTTTTCTTGATGAGCCTGCTTAAAGGCTTGTCGATTTTGTTGATCTTTTCAAAGAACCAGCTCCTGGATTCATTGATCCTTAGGATTGTGCTTTTAGTCTCTATGTCATTGAATTCTGCTCTTATCTTGGTTATTTCCTTCCTTCTACTTGCCCTGGGCTGTCTTTGTTGTTGTTCCTGGAGTTCTTGTAGGCGTAGGGTTAAGTCGTTTGTTAGAAATGTTTCTGTCTTCTTTAGGTAGGCCTGTATTGCTATGAACTTCCCTCTGAGCACTGCCTTCATTGTGTCCCATAAGTTTTGGGTTGTTGTGAGTTCATTTTCATTTGTTTCCAGAAACTTTTTCATTTCCTCCTTAATTTCATTCTTTACCCATTCATTGTTTAATAGCATGCTATTCAATCTCCATGATTTTGATGATTTGGGGATTTTCCCCATCAAGTCGGTTTCTAGTTTCAGTCCCTTGTGGTCGGAGAAAATGCTTAGTATGATATCAATTTTCTCGAATTTCTTGAGGCTTGTTTTGTGTACTATCATGTGGTCTATCTTTGAAAATGTTCCATGTGCGTTTGAAAAAAATGTGTATTTAGTTTCTTTGGGATGAAGGGCCCTATATATATCAGCTAAGTCCAATTCGTCTAGAGTACTGTTCAATGCCACAATATCTTTGTTGATATTTTGTTTGGAAGATCTGTCCATTTTTGACAGTGGGGTGTTAAAATCTCCTACTATACTTGTGTTGCTGTCAATCTTTCTTGACGTCCTCTAAGATTTTCGTGATGTATTTAGGTGCTCCTATGTTGGGTGCATAAATATTTACAATGTTTATGTCTTCTTGGTGGATTCTTCCCTTGAGTATTATGAAGTGACCTTCTGGGTCTCTCTTTATAGCTCTTCTTTTGAAGTCTATTTTGTCTGATATGAGTATTGCTACCTCGGCCTTTTTTTCCTGTCCATTTGCTTGGAAAATATTTTTCTAGCCTTTCACTTTGAGTCTGTGTAGGTCTTTTGTCCTGAGGTGGGTCTCTTGTAGGCAGCATATGTGTGGGTCATGCTTTCTTATCCAGTCAGCTACTCTGTGTCTTTTGATTGGAGCATTTAATCCATTTACATTTAAGGTTACTATTGATAGGTACTGATTCATTGCCATTTTCGTATCTGTGTTCCTCACTCTCTCTTTTCCTTTCTTTCCTATATGATCTCCATTTCTGTGGTTCTTTTCCTGTTCTAGCTGTTTGCTTAGTTTGCTTTTGTTTTAGGTGTGTTTCTTAATAGCTGTGATTTTGCTGTCTTTTCATTGTCATATTTTGGATCTTCTTTTTCTTAGCTAAGTCCCTTTAACATTTCATATAATAAGAGCTTGGTGATGATGAACTCCTTGAACTTGACCTTATCTGAGAAGCACTTTATCTGTCCTTCCATTCTAAACGACAGCTTTGCTGGAAAGAGCAATTTTGGATGTAGGTCCCTGCTTTTCAAGATATCAAATATTTCTTTCCAGCCCCTTCTTGCCTGTAAGGTCTCTTTTGAGGAATCAGCTGACAGTCTGATGGGAACTCCTTTGTAGGTGACTGTCCCCTTCTCCCTTGCTGCTTGTAGTATTCTCTGCTTCATTTTAATCTTGGCTAATGTAATTACCATATGCTTTGATGTGTTCCTCCTTGGGCCCAACTTCTTTGGGACTCTCTGAGCTTCCTGGACGTCCTGGTAGTCTATTTCCTTTGCCAGATTGGGGAAGTTCTCCTTTATTATCTGCTCAAATAAGTTTTCTACTTGTTGCTCTTCTTCCCCTTCTGGGACCCCTATAATTCGGATGTTGGGACGTTTAACGATGTCACGGAAGTTCCTAAGCCTCTCCTCATTTTTTTGAATTCTTGTTTCTTCCTCGTTTTCTGTTTGGTTGTTAATTTCTTCCTTCTGGTCCACTCCATTGATTTGAGACCCAGTTTTCCTTCCATCTCTATCGGTTCCCCATGCATCTTCCTTCATTTCACGTATTGTAGCCTGCATTTTTTCATCTAATTTGTGAGCAAAATCAACCAATTCTGTGAGCATTTTGATGACCAGTGCTTTGAACTGTGCATCTGATATGTTGGCTATCTCTTCTTTGCTTAGAGGAATTGACTCTGGGGTTTTCATTTTTTCTCTGGTTTGAGCCATTTTTGGTGGGGTTTTTTGTTTTGTTTTGGTTTGGTTTTACTCTGGTCGCAGCTATTACATAATGAGGGGTGGAGCCTCAGGCGCTCCCCAGTGTGGGGCAGACCAGTCGCTGGGTTGTGATGCTGTATGTGGGGGCGGGGTCTGAGAGGGAACAATGGCGCCTGCTACGCTCTCTCTTGGATTCAGTCCCTTCCGCCATTTCCCCTCTCCCTGGACCATCTACGTGCGTGGATGTGGGACCCCCCTGGTCAGCTAGCCGCCTTGTGCGTCCTCACTGGGTCTGCACAGTTGCCCCCCTTTGCCCGGGGTCTGCCAGCTGTCACCTGTGGGCCTGGGGACCGCCAGCCACTGCCTGTACACCTGGGAACTGCGAGCCACTGCTACTTGCGTTCCTGGGTCCGCACCTCCACTTTTTCCTACTGCGACTCCACCCCTCTTACCGGTCTGGATGAATGGTTGTTGGACTTCCGTACAGTTCAATTTTCTATAAGTTCTGGTTGTTTTCTTGTTTCTAAATATTTGTTGTCCTTAATTTTGGTTGTTAGGGGAGGCACAGTGTGTCCGCCTACACCTCCATCTTGTCCGGAGTCCTGCCTTTGATTTCTGACCATTGAGTTTGTATCCAGCTGTTTTGCAAAATTTGTTCATTAGGTTGAGCAGCTTTTTCGCCGAGTCTATAGGATTTTCTATGTACACTATCATGTCATCTGCAAACAATGACAGTTTTGCTTTGTCTTTTTCAGTTTGGATGCCTTTCATTTCTTTTTCTTTGTCTGATTTCTGTGGCTAGGACTTCTAGTACTATGTTGAATAGGAGTGCTAAAAGCGGGCATCCTTGTCTTGTTCCTGATCTTAGTGGGAAAGCTCTAAGTTTTTGCCCATTGAGAACAATGTTGGCTGTAGGTCTCTCCTATATGGCTTTTATTATATTGAGGAATGCTACCTCTATTCCCTCTTTGCTGAGTGTTTTTATCATAAATGGGTGCTATACCTTATCAAATGCTCTTTTTTGCATCTACTAACATGATCATGTGATTTTTGTGTTTCATTTTGTTTATGTGATATATTAGGTTACCAATTTGCTAATATTGTACCATCCTTGCATTCCTGGGATGAATCCCACTTGATCATAGTGTATGATCTTTTTATGTATTGCTGGATGTGGTTTGCCAATATTTTGTTGAGGATTTTAGCATCTATGTTCATCAGTGATATTAGCCTGAAGTTTTCTTTCTTTGTTATGTCTTTGTCTGGTTTGGGGATTACGATGATGCTGGCTTCATAAAAAGAGTTTGGAAGTCTTCTATCTTCTTGAATTTTTCCGACACCACTTATTGAACAAACCATCTTTAGCCCATTATATACGCTTGCTTCTTCTGTTGAATATTAATTGAGTATAAAGTTGTTGGTTTATTTCTAAGCTCTCACTTCTGTTCCACTGATGTATGTGTCTGTTTTTAGGCCAGTACCATGCTGTTTTGTTTCCTTGGTCTTATAATAATTGGAACAGAATTTTTAAAACCGCCTTTATTTTCAGCTGACATGATACTATTCATAGAGAACCCCAAAGAGTCCACCAGAAAACTACAAGAACTGATAAATGAATTCAGCAAAGTAGCAGAATACAAAATTAATATCCAGAAGTCAGTTGCATTTTTATATGACAATAATGGACTAACAGAAAGGGAAATTAAGAAAACAATCCCATTCACAATTACTTCAATAAGAATAAAACATCTACAAATAAACCTAACCAAGGATGTAAAGACCTGTACTAGGAAAATTATAAGACACTGAAGAAAGAAACTGAAGAAGATACAAATAACTGGAATCATATACTGAGTTCATCGATAGGAACAATTAACATCAAAACGTCCATACTACCCTAAGCAATCTATAGATTCAAGGCAATTCCTATCAAGATTCCAGTGACGTATTTCACAGAAGTAGAACAAACATTTCAAAAATTTATATGCACCTACACAAGGCTCTGCATAGCAATAGTGATCCTGAGAAAAAACAAAGTTGGAGGAATCATCCTACCCAATATTCACATTTCTTTGTTTTAACTCTTTTGACTTACACATCATCCCAAGTCTTCACTATATAAAGACACTTAGCTGATTATATTTTCATTTGAAAGTATTTAACCAGAAAGAGTCTCTAATAGTCCAAGAGGTCATATTTGAAGCAAAAAAAGATTTTGAACGTGCTTCATAGTGACCAATTACTTCCTGAGATAAGAGATTATAGACAAAAGAATACAAGCATCATCTCCCCCCATGCTTCTTTTTTGTATCACCATCCCATTTAATGTCTGTTCATGCCTGTTTGCGATGATTGGTTGAAATGCTGTTGAATATTATGTCAAGGGCTTTCCATGAGGTCCCTTTGTCCCAATTACATCCCAAATACATGCTACAAATGAGTGGTGTCAATTTTTAATATGATGATGGTGATGATGATGATGAATTTGAGTCACTTTGCATTCCTTATAATGTGTCTTAGCTAATTTAAAATTTTCTGGAGCCCTGGTCGGCTAGCTCAGTTACAGCATTGTGCCAATATACCAAGGTTGTGGGTTTGATCCCCAGTCAGGGCACATAACAGAAACAACCAGCCCTGGATGGTGTGGCTCAGTGAACTGAGCACCAGCCTGCAAACTAAAGGGTTGCCTATTCAATTTCCAGTCAGGACACATGCCTGGGTTATAGGCTGGGTTCCTAGTAGGGGACACATAAGAGGCAACCATATATTGATGTTTCTCTCCCTGTCTTTCTCCCTCCCTTCCCCTCTCTCTAAAAATAAATAAATAAAGTCTTTAAAATTTTTTTAAATAGGTAAATAAATAAATAAATAAATAAATAAAATTTTCTTTGGTTAGCCTTCAGCAAACTGCTGCAGTATGTAATTATCCTGACTGCTCCTTTATTTTCTGTGCATAATTTAAACTTCTTGTGTTTTCATCATTACAAGTTTTTTTTCCCCATGGGAAGAACAATTGACCATGACACCAGATCACATGAGAAGCCACTTCTTTATTCATTGTTTTTATTTTATTAGAAACATTTTCAAATGAGCACAAAAGTAAAAGGAGTGATACAATTAACTTTCATATATCCATCACTCTCATTTCAAATTATCAAAATTTTATCACATTTTTCATCTGTTCCTACTTCCTTTGAAGTATTTTCACTCAAATGTCAGACTCATGCCAGTTCACCTATAAATACTTTAGTATCCATCTCTAAGTAAGTGGACACTTTATACAAAAACCACAATACCATACTTATTCAAATTAAAAATAACCAGAGGAGAGAGGGGAGGGAATTTTAGGGGAAAAGGGGAACGGTTTAGAGCAACAAGTATAAAGGACACATGGACAAAAACTAGGGGGGTGGAAATGGGAGGGAGGTGGGGAGGGCTGGGGTGGTGGGCTGGGGTGGGAATAAAAGACAGAAAACTGTACAAGAACAACAATTAAAATTTAAAAAAAAATCATCTAATACTCAGTCTATAATCACATGTCCTCACTTGGGTTTACTCTTATACTCTCAGTTATCTCTTTCTTGTCCTGAAACCAGTTCAAATTATTTAATTTGTTTTACTAAGCCCTGTTCCCTATCCTTCCTGGTATTATCTCCAACATACCAATTACTTTTAATTTAATTGTTCTACTTCCTCACCCATGTCAGGGGAAGTATTACCTTATATTTTCTGCTTTATATTATCTGTGATAAACAGTCAGTACTGAGAAAATCACAGGAGTTTTTGTTGTGTTTTGTCATGTGTATGCTCTAGGGAGAACCAGGATTTGGGCTACTTGGGCCACCAGGGCCTCCAGGACTTCCAGGTTTCAAAGGAACACTTGGTCCAAAAGGAGATCATGGTTTCCCAGGACCTCCAGGTCCTCCAGGACAGACTGGATTGGATGGGCTACCTGGACCAAAAGGTATAAAGGATATTGCTACTTCTCAATTTGCTGTTAGATTTTATAGATATTGAATCTGTTGGGAAAGTTTGTGGCTGATGAGTCTAATTAACTGGACAATATGTGATGCTACTCTATCTAATTAACTGGACAATATGTAATGCTACTCTATCAACTGTTTTTTTTTTTTTTTTTCATTCTTCATGGATATCTTTTGTGTTTTATTTCATTGAATAAATGGGACAATCATATATGTGTAAAAGTAACACTGGGAAGTCTTCTTTTTATCCCATCTCCATCCACTCTTTTCTTCCACATTCTTTATGTAGCCATTTTTAGTTATTTATTTAGTTATTTCTAGTGATCCTTTAGACAAATACAAACTTTTCTCAAAAGATAGTGTACAACTTTTTGACTTTTTGCGCTTTACATATTTCACTTAAATTATATACTAGATATCACTCCATAGGAGTACATAGAGCTCTTGACTTTTAAAAAATAGCTGACTAATGTTGAATTGCTTGGCTATACCATAGTTATTTTATCAGTTACTAGTTACTAGATTTAGTTTGTTGACATTTTTCCTTATTAAAAGTAATCCCATATTAAATAAACTTTCATACATATTATTGCATATGGGTACAGGTATGATAGAATAGTAAAAATAAAAATGGATTTTCTGAATTGAGGGGTAAGTGCATCTCTAGATATTGTTATATTCCTCTTCATTGCACCATTTTACACTCCCAGCAGCAATGCATTAGTGTCATTGTTTCTATACAGCATTGATACCTATGTTGAAAAACTTGGATTTTTGCCAACCTGATAGAAATAAATAGGTATCTCAGCATAGTCTTTTAACACATTATTGTGAAAATTTTCAAAATCATGAAAAAAGTCTTGTACAATAAATATCTATATATCCACCACCCAGATTCTACAATTAACATGTCTTTGCCAACATTTTTTAAAAATTTCTATATACAACAATGTAGAAAGAATTTTAAAGTGCCTACTATATATCCATCATTGATTTTTAAACATCAACATTTTATATACATGTTTTGTCACATATTTATCCATTTCTTTCTCCATTCTTTCACTTATTTTTATGTATTCCAACATAAATTGAAACAACTGCATACTTCTTCCCAATTACTTCAGCATGCATGTCATAACTACAATTATGTGGTTGTTCTTTTTCTTTTAATATAAAATTCACATTAAACGAGATGCATAAATCTTAAGGGTACATTTTCTGGATTTTGACAAATGCTTGTGTAACCAACCCCTATCAAGATATAATTCCACTCCTGTCCAGGCAACTTACTTGGTTGGAGCATTGTCCCATTCACCAAGAAATTGTGGGTTCAATTCTCAGTCAGGGCACATACCTAAGTTTCAGGTAGGATCCTTGGTCAGGGCTTGTATGGGATGCAACCAATCAATATTTCTCTCCTATGTCAATCTCACTCTCTCTCATTCTCTCCCTTCTCCCTCTCTCCCTTCTCCCTCTCTCTCTGCCTCTCTTTCTTCTCTCTCCAAAATAAATAAATGTATCCTTGTGTACAGATTTTTTAAAAAGATATAATCCCAGAAATTTCCCTTTGGCCCTTTCCTCAGTCCTTACCACAAATGCAACAGTGGCAACTACACTATAATCACTTTTTTGTGTTGTTGTTCAATTGCAGTTGTCTCCATTTTATCCCATTACTCTCCCCTGCCCTACCCACCTGCACCTTCCACATTCAATGTGTCCCCTGTTGTCTTTGTCCATGGGTATTTTCTACATGTTCCTTGACTTGACCTTGTCTTTCTTTCCCCTATTATCTCCCTCCCTCTCCACTCTGGTCACTATCACTTTGTTCTTTATTCCATATTCCTGGTTCTATTTTTCTCACTTGTTTGTTTTGTTGATTAGGTTCCACTTATAGGTGAGATCATATAATATTTGTCCTTCACTGCCTGGTATATTTCACTTAGCATAATGCTCTCCAGTTCCATCCATGCTGTCAGGAAGGGTAGGAGCTCCTTTTTTCTCTTCCATAGCATTCTATTGTGTAAATGTACCCCAGTTTTTTGATCCATTCTTTTAGTAATGAGCACCTAGGCTGCTTCTAGCAGTTGCCTATTGTAAATTGTGCTGATTTAAACATTGGGGTGCATAGGTTCTTTTGAATTAGTGTTTCAGGATTCTTAGGCTGTAATTTGAGCAGTGGAATTGCCAGGTCACAAGGCAATTTTTAGTCCTGGCCAAGATGGAGGTATAGGCAGAAATGCTTTGTTTCCTTGCACAATGAAAAGAATGATAACAACCAATTTAAAAAAACAAAGAACAACCAGAACTTCCAGAAAAACAGTTGCATGGAAGTCCAACAATCAAGGAGTTAAAGAAACATTCACCAGACAGTAGGAGTGGTAGAGAAGGGCAGCTGGGTGGAGTAGGGAAGCTGGGCAGAGAGGACACATGGCAAGGTAACAGCTGGAGGATGAGGGAGGGCAAGGCAGCAGCAGGCCGACCCAATGGACGGTCCCACATTCACAGGCAGACAAGCCTGGGGGAACAACAGGGGAGAGAGACAGACTGCAAAACACTGACTTTCAGCGCAGGAAACTAAAGACTCAAAACTCCAGGCTGTAAAAAAATCTGTGGGGTTTGTGGTGGCAAGAGAAACCCCTAGCCTCACAGGAGAGTTTGTTGGAAAGACTCACAGGATCCTAAAATGTACACAAACCCATCCACCTGTGAATCATCACCTGAAAGGGTACAATCCACTTGTGGGAAGTGAGGGAAGTGACAGAAAGTGGGACAAGAGCCGAATAGGTGGCATTGTTCCCTCTCTGACCCCTCCCCCACAGAGAGCACCACAACGCAGTAAACAGGGTTGCCTCACCATGGCAAATACCTAACCCTCCACCTCTTGCCATGTAACAGGTGCACCAAGACAAAAAAATATGGCCCAAATGAAAGAACAGATCAAAACTCCAGAAAAAGAACTAAGCAATGAAGAGATAGACAACCTATCTGATGCATAGTTCAAAGCACTTGTAATCAGGATGCTCACAGATTTGATTGAGCTCGGTCACAAAATGAAGAACGGAATGAAGGCTATACAAAGTGTAAAGGAAAACATACAGGGAACCAACAGTGAAGGGAAGGAATCTGGGACTCAGATCTACAATTTGTAGCAAAAGAAAGAAATCAACATCCAACTGGAAGAGAATGAAGAGACAAGAATTCAAAAAAAGATGAGGAAAGGCTTAGGAACCTGGGACAACTTCAAATGTACCAACATCCAAATCATGAGTGCCAGAGGAATAGGAAGAACAAGAACTTGAAAACTTATTTGAAAAAATAATGGAGAACTTCCCCAATCTGGCAAAGGAAAGAGACTTCCAGGAAGTCCAGGAAACTCAGAGAGTCCCAAAGAAATTGGACAAAAGGAGGAACACACCAAGACACATCATCATTAAGTTACCCAAGATTAAACATAAGGAAAGAATCTTAAAAGAAGCTAGAGAAAAGGAGAGTGTTACCTACAAGGAGTTTCCCGAAAGACTATCAGATGATTTCTCAAAAGAAACCTTACAGGCAAGAAGGGGTTATAAAGAAGTATTCCAAGTCATGAAAGGCAAGGTGCAACATCCAAGATTACTCTCTCCAGCAAAGCTATCATTTAGAATGGAGGACAGATAAATGTACTTCCCAGATAAGGTCAAGTTCAAAGAGTTTGACATCACCAAGACTTTATTATATAAAATTGAAAAAGGACTTATCTAAGAAATAGAATCTGTGAACAGTAAAACGACAACAAACTCACATCAACAACTGAACCTAAAAAAATCTCAGGAAACAACTGGAACTGGAACAGCTTCACAGAAATGGAGATCATATGGAAGGTTATTAGTGGGGAGGGGGAGAATGGGTGGAAAAGGTACAGGGAATAAGTAGTATAATTGGTAGGTACAAAATAGACAGGGGGAAGTTAAAAATAGTATAGGAAATGGAGAAGCCAAAGAGCTTATATGTACAGATCATGGACATGAACTGTGGCAGGGGAATGCTGGAGGGTAAAGGGGGCAGTGCAGGGAGGAGGGGGATAAAGGGAAGAAAAAAATATTGGGACAACTGTAATAGCAAAATCAATAAAATATACTTAAAAAATACCTAGGAATAAATTTAACCAAGAATGTAAAAAGATTTGTATTTCAAAAATTATAAGACACTGAAGAAACTAACTGAAGCAGATATTAATAAATGGAGGCATATACTGTGCTCATGGATAGGAAGGATTAACATCATTAAAATGTCTATACTATCTAAAAAAATAAAGAGTAAGATAATAAGAACTGGAGTTGTGAGAAAACAGGAGACAGATCCAGAAACTAGACAGAAGGTGAACACACCAACAGCTGAGAAAATTTCATTTTGCTATGCTTCAGAACTTGCATGTTTCTTTTTATTTCTCTTCTTTCTGCTTCTTTAGTATGGATTTGTTTGTTTGTTTTTATTGTTTGATTTGTTTTTTTAGTTTCCCTTTCATACTGCATTTTAATTTTTCTTCTTCCACTTCACTCGTATTCCAAATAACACAGTGCTCTTGGTCTTTTAATTTTTATTCTTTTTATTCAGAGTACATATTAGTTATCATACTATTGTTTTTCCAAATGCAGCACAGCACCCTTCCCTGGTCTTAATCCATTTTGCCATCTTCCTGAGCATTATTACTATTGTAGTTAACTTTCTTTTCTGTCACACTATGCCAAGTTTCTATTCCTTACTTTCGCTATTTTCCTGCATCTAATCTCATGTAAGTGCTCTTCTTTCTCAGGTGAGCTCACATTCTTTTTTCCTTCTAATAAGAGTGTTATTTCTCTTTCACCTTTTATAAACAGTGGCTACTTGGGTGAAATATCACAATTATTTCTGTACTTCTCCATAGGAACTCACATTTGTTCACTACTCATTTGTACTTTAAATTCCATAGAGTACTCTCCCACTTTCTTACTCTATTTAGCCTTTGCCCTGCCCCTGATCATTTGAGTGAGGAGTTTTATTTCATTGTTTTCTCTGTCCCTTTTTTTTTCTTTTTTTACCATCACTCAACCTAGGGTTTGCTCCTTACTCTCATTAGTTTGCTTCCCCCATCCTCTCAAAATCATTTTTCTTTACTGTAGACATCTCATACTCACTTTACGCTTTTCTTTCCCATTTCACCTTTATTAAACATCATTCAACTGTCATTGCTATAAAACTGCTGTGATTTTTCTGCACTTTTGCTTCCATTTGCCCAGTACCTTTCCAATTTTACTTCAGACCTTACAGTATACCCTTCCCTCTTCTTACCCATTGGTGCCATTGCCCTTCTGAGTTTTACTTACATTGTAAGTTTTGCCCTCTCCCTTTGTTTGCATCATTTCTATCATAAGTCTTGTCAATTCTCCCTCTTACCACACAACATTTTCCCCTCTTTTAGTCACCCTATATTCCTTTTGTCATATCTCATAATATCCTCAATCTCTCTTCAATTTAATTAATCTTAGTTCAGTTACAGTTCATACTGCTCATGCGATAGGGGGTTTCTTTTTGCTGGCGTAGGTTTGGTTGTCTGGTAATACTGCTTTATTACAACTGAACAACAGCATGCAAGATAAGGTGGGGGTGTGAATAACAGTAAACTGCTGGAGGGGAAAACCCACCAACAAAGGATCCACCAACAGGTAAAACCCAAATACAACAAGAGAGCCTGATGCCTGATATCAAACTGTATTACAAGGCCACTGTAATCAAAACAGCCTGGTACTGGCATAAGAACAGACATATAGATCAATGGAACAGAATAGAGAGCCTAGAAATAAACTCATGTCTCTATGATCAATTAATATTCAACAAAGGTATAAAAGTATAAAACAGAGTAATCATAGCCTCTTCAACAAAATAGTGTTGGTATATCTTCACAGCTACATGCAAAAAAAGTGAAACTCGACCTCCATCTTACACCATACACCAAAATAAAATCAAGATAGATAAAACACTTAACTATAGTTATGATGCCATAAAAGTCCTAGAGAAGAACATAGGCAGGAAAATCTCAGAATATTTCATGCAGCAATATTTTCACCGATATGTCCCCTAGAGCAAGGGACCTAAAGGAAAGAATAAACAAATGGGTCTTCATGAAAATAGCTTCTACATAGCTAAAGAAAACATCAGCAAAATGAAAAGGAAACCAACCATATGGGAAAACATATTTGCCAATGATACCTCAGACAAGGGTTTGGTCTCCAAAATGTATAAAGAACTCACACAACTCCACTCCAGGAAGACCAAAAGAATCCAGTTAAAAAATGAGCAAAGGACCTGAACAGACACTTCTCTAAGGACATACAGAGGGCCCAGAGGCATATGAAAGGATGCTCAGTATCACTAGCCATCAGAGAGATGCAAATTAAAACCACAGTGAGATGCCCCTTCACGCAGGTGAGAATGGCCATTATGACCAAATCAACAAACAAGTGCTGGAGAGGTTGTGGGTAAAAGAGAACCTTAGTGCAGTGTTGGTGGGAATGCAGGCTGGTGCAGCCACTGTGGAAAACAGTATGGAATTTCCTCAGAAAACTAAAAATGAAGCTGCCTATTGACCCAACAATTTCACCACTGGGATTATACCATAAGAATCCTGAAACACCAATTCAGAAGACCCTATACACCTCAATATTTATAGCAGCACTTTTTATAAAAGCCAAGTTCTGGAAGCAACCTGAGTGCACATCAGTAAATGAATGGATCAAAAAAAAATCTATGGTACATTTACACAGTGGAATACTACACAGCAGAAAGAAAGGAACTCCTATCCTTTGGGACAGCATGGATAGAATTGGAAAGCATTATGCTAAGGGAAATAAGTAAGCCAGGTGGTGAAAGACAAATACCATATGATCTCACTTATAAGTGGAGCATAATCAACAAAATAAGCAAGAAAATATATCCAGAGACATGAGAATAAAGAACAAGCTGACAACAAACAGAGGAGAGAGGGGAGGGGGATAGGACCCATGGACAAAGCCAAAGGGGTGTAGGATTGAGGGTGTGAGTTGGCGTGGGTGGGTTGGGAAAGAGTGCTGGGGGAAAAATGGAGACAACTGTACTTGAACAGGAATAAAAAAAACTAAGTATTCAGTAAATCAAATGTGTGTGTGTGTGTGTGTGTGTGTGTGTGTGTGTGTGTGAGTATAAAATCTCAAAATTATTTTAATTATAACTTTGTGAACCAGTAGTGGAACAGACAAGTAGATCAGTAGAATAAAATTCAGAAACATACTGATGTATATACAGAAACTTGATATTTAACAGAAATGTCATCTTTGGTCAATAGGGAAAGAATAGATTCTTTAGAAGTTGGTAATTAAGTGATCTCAACTAAATAAATCCCAAATGCATAATGTATAAAAAGGAATTACAATAGTAAATAATACTGAACTAACAAGCAAAACACAGACAGACTATTAGATAGAGAGCAGGCTGACAGATCTAAGAGGTTTTGGCTGGGGAGTAGAGGAATTCAGACAAAAAGAAAAAGGGCTGATGTACATGGACAAAAGGGTGGTGATTGTAGGGGTGGAAGGGGTGGGTGGAGTTGGAAGAGAGTACAAGGGAAATAAATGGAAATGGAAGTAAAATACAATAAATAATGGGGGAAATAATTTTTTTAAAAAAAATTACGAGCAAATGAGAGAAACCAGGAAAGATAGATTTTTGTGACACATTAAGATTATAAAATTTTGGCAATTCCTTTTAATAAATTAATATAAAATACAAAATAGAAGGTTGGGGTATTTTAAAGCCCAATATCAGGTGGTGTTCAATCCAAATAGACTTTTCATGATTATTCAACTATCATGGGGCATACTAGGCATAACCTTCATATGGAAAAATATAAGGATAAGATATACAGTATTTTAGCAGGGCAATGTCAGGAGTATCTCTTCAGCATAACTCTTCAACTTTGACATTTATAGAACATTCCATACAACAAGAGCAGACAACATATTCTTTCTGAGTGCAAATGTAACATTCACCATGATGTACCACAATTGGGCCAGTTAGACAAACTTTGGCAAATTAAAAATATTGAAATCATACAGTAGAGTCTCTTTCCGTTAACATATTTAACAAGAAATCAGTAATAGAAAGCTATCTGAAAAAAAAACACTCATATATTTAGAAAATAACTAAAATACTTCTAAATAATCCATTAATCAAAAGGGATAACTAGAAAGTTTTTTAATATTTTCCATTACCATTTATCCACCTTAAGCCCCTAGCATCCACAATCACCAAACTGTTGTTCACATCAATGAGTCTTTTTTCATTTTTACTAGATTCCACCACTTCCTAATGCCCCCTTAGCTATCATTCTGCTCTCTATCTATGAGTCTTTCTCTATCTTGCTTGTTAGTTCAGTTTCTTCATTAGATTACACATATGACTGAAATCATATGGTATTTGTCTTTCACTGACTGGCTTACTTTCACTTAGCATAATGTTCTGCAGGTCCATCCATGCTGTCGCAAAGGATAAAATTTCTTCTTTTTGACAGCAGAGTAACATTCCATTGTGTAAATGTCCCATAGTTGTTTTACCCAATCATCTATTAATGGACATCTGGGCTGCTTCCATATCTTGGCAATTGTTTAAAATGCTGCAGTGAACATCGGTGTGCTTGTATTTTTTCAAGTTAGTGTTTTGGGTTTCTTCAGATATATTCCCAGAAGTGGGATCACTGGGTCAAAAGGCAGATCCATTTTTAATTTTTTAGTTATCTTCATATTGCTTCATATCCCATGAAAACTGCCAAAGTGTCCCCTTTCCTCCACATCCTCACCAGTACTTGCTGTTTGTTGATTTACTGATGATAGCTATTCTGGCAAGTGTGAGATGGTATCTCACTGTGGTTTTAATTTGCATTTCTCTGATGATTAGTGACATTGAGAATCTTTTCATATGTCTCTTGGCCATCTGTATGACCTCTTTGCAGAAGTGACTGTTCAGGTCCTTTACCCATTTTTCGATTGGATTGTTTTTGTGGTGTTGAGTTTTATAAGTTCTATATAAATTTTGGATATTAACCCCTTGCCAGATGTATTGGTGAATATGTTCTCCCATTCCATGGGTTGTCTTTTTATTTTGTTGATGGTTTCCTTTGCTGCAAAAAAAATATTAGTTTCATGTAGTCCTGTTTGTTTATATTTTTCTTGTGTTTCCCTTGCCTGAGGAGATATATCAGATAAAATATTGCTACAGGCAATGTCTGAGACTTTACTGCCTATGTTTTCTTCTAGGATTTTTATGGTTTGGGGTTCTAACATTTAAGTCTTTAATCCATTTTTAATTTATTCTTGTGTGTAGTGTAAGAAGGTAGTCTAGTTTCATTTTTTCCTTCACATATCTGTCCAAATTTTCCAACACCAATTATTGAATAAAGTATCTTTAGCCCATTGTATGTGCTTACTTCCTCTATCAAATATTAATTGACTATAAAGGTGTGGGTTTGTTTCCGGACTCCCTATTCTGTTCCATTGATCCATGTGTATTTTTTTCAGCTTTTTAAAAAATATATATTTTATTGATTATACTATTACAGTTGCCCCATTTCTCCCCCATCATTCCCCTCCACCCTGCACACCCTCTCCCACCCACATACCCCCCTTTAGTTCATGTCCATGTGTCATAAGTTCTTTAGCTTCTACATTTCCCACACTATTCTTGCCCTCCCCCTGTCTATTCTCTACCCACCGTCTATGCTACTTATTCTCTGTACCTTTTCCCCCTCTCTCCTCCAAGAAGGGGCTGGAAAGAAATATTTGAAATCTTGAAAAGCAGGGACCTACATCCGAAATTGTTTTATCCAGCAAAGGTGTCATTTAGAATGGAAGAAAAGATAAAGTGCTTCTCAGATAAGGTAAAGTTTAAGGAGTTCATCATCACCAAGCCCTTATTATATGAAATGTTAAAGGGACTTATCTAAGAAAAAGAAGATCAAAAATATGACAGTGAAAAGACAGCACACTCACAGCTATTAAGAACCACACCTAAAACAAAAGCAAACTAAGCAAACAGAACAGGAACAGAACCACAGAAATGGAGATCATATGGAGGGTTAGCAACAGGGGTGTGGGATCCATGTGTATTTTTATACTAAGGCTATGCTGTTTTGATTTCTGTGGCCTTATAGTTTGATATTAAGTAGTGTTATTCCTTCAACTTTGTTCTTTCTCAGGATCACTGTTGCTATAGAAGGCCTTTTGTGAATCCATATAATATTTTGAAATATTTGTTGTAGTCCTATGAAATACATCATTGGAATTTTTATAGAAATTTCATTGAATATAGATTGCTTAGGGTTGCATTGACATTTTAATGATGTTAATTCTTCTTATCCATGAAGATGGTATGTGCTTCCACTTATTTGTATCTTCTTCAATATCTTTCTTCAGTGTTTTATAATTTTCCAGGTAAAGGTCTTTCACATCCTTGGTTAAATTTATTGCTAGTATTTTGTGTGTATTCTTTTTGAAGCAACGATTAATTCAATTGTTTTAATAATTTCTCTTTGTAATAGTTTATTATTGGCATATAAAATAGAAAATATTTTGAATTTAATGAAAATGAAAACAAAACTCAAAATTTGTAGAATGCAGATAGTGATTAGAAAAAAATCATATATGAAAATCTTTTATTAGAAAAAAGAACGATCTCAAATAAATCATCTAACTTTTTCCCCTAAAAAACTAGATAAGAAAAGCCAATTATAATAACTGTAAAAGCAGATAAAAATGCAATTGATAACTGAAAAACAATAGAAAAACTCTGAGACCAAATAAGGTTATCTGAAAAGATCAATAGAACAGATGCATCTTTAGTGAGGTCAACCAAGAAAAAAGATGAGAAACTACCAATATTAGGAATGAAAGAAGGACCATTATTACACACCCTACATACATTAAAGGAATGATGAGGCAGTATGACAATTATATTCCCATATATTTGACCCCTTAGATGAAGGATATGTATTTCTTGAATGGTGCAAACTACTGGAGCTCACTGAAGAAGAAAAACATAATGCAGACATTTATTAAAGTAATTGAGTTTCTATTTAAAATTCTCCCAATGATGAAATACTATGAGGATGTAGAAAAGAGGATTTTACCCTTTGCAATAGCATGGATGGACCTGGAGAATATTATGCTAAGTGAAATAAGCCAGTCAGAGAAAGACAAATACCATATTGATTTCAGTCATATGTGGAATCTAATGAAGAAACTGAACTAACAAGCAAAACAGACAGATTCATAGATAGAGAGCAGGATGACAGCTCTGGGGGCAGGTTGGGGGGGGAGGATCAAGCAAAAAGGAAAAAAGGACTTATGGATGGACAACAGTGTGGGATTGTGGGAGGGAGAAAGTATAAGGGGGATAAATGGTAATGAGGAAAAATACAGTAAAAAATAAATAATGAAACACAGTTTTCCCAATAAAGAAAACTACAGGTTCATTTGGCATTCCCTATAAGTTCTAATAAAAATTTAAAGAAGCAACAACACCAGTTTCACACTATTTCTTTCCCAAAGTAGAAGGGAATGGTATTATTACCAATCATTGTATGAGGCCAGCATTACCCTAATATCAGAACAAGGCAAAGAAATTATAATGAAAAACAAAAACTATAGATCAGTGTCTCTCATGAACATGGATGTAAATATACTCATGGAAAGATTAGCAAATCAAATGCAACAACAGGGCTCCACAATTTGATTTTTGTCAAAGTTGCAAAGGTGATTCCAATATAAAAATAAGTATATTATGTACAGGGTGCCAAATCAATTGGATATCTATGTGCAAAATAAATCTATATTTATTTCTTAAAGGTGACGTTGGACCAAATGGAAAACCTGGGCCAGTGGGACCTCCTGGGCTACCAGGAATAGGTGTTCAGGGAGCACCAGGGCCACCAGGGGCTCCTGGACCAATAGGCCCACCTGGTAAGATTGGAGTAAATGTATATTTTGTAGTAGCACTCATTGTATAGATGTTGTTCAGCTCATCAATAAAGTGTAACCTATGTAACAGTCTTCCAGAAAATAAATTTGAGAGGTAACATGTCTACTTGCATAATTAATTAATCTCTAATATTTCCCCCTCTGTTCATTTAAAATTGATCTATTAACAATAATGTAATTTCATAATTGTAGTATATTGTCACAGCATATAATCATTATGCTAGTCATTGGCCTAGAATCACAGACCTAAGAATATCTTGTGATGATTATTTCAGACCTGAAGCTACATATACAGCATTAATAGACTTTTGTCTATGGGAACTCTCTTAACATTTCTTAACATATAGAACTAGTTACCATTTTGTTAAAAATATTTTTTAGCATTCTCATTTTTTAAATAAAATGAGTTGAATTTTCTCCTCTTATGGCCCTAAATCAGCACTCACTTCACAACTGATAAGCACTCTAAACTCTTCTTATATGGATATGCAAAACCTTTTGTCATCTTGTAACCTACTAGAGAATCATATGGTTCCTCTACATTTGTGTGAGAGTTTGCTTACTCAGGGTTGTAGATTCTGAGCCATCTGTTAATGTGAATTCTTTTTATCTTAATCCAGCCAGGCACAGTCAGTCCCACTATTGAGCCTACATAATGTTATTGGAAAACACTGTAATAACTCATAAAATTAAAACAAATATGGAACATTTCATCATTCCTTATTAGCTTGAACGCATCAGACGACTTAAACACACAGTTAAGATGTAGACACATTGACTTTGAACAAAGGAAATATATTTTCTGACCCTAAATGTCAGTAGGTATTTTATTAGTTATTACACTAAAAATGTAGGAACACCAATTAAGAATATAAAACAAACCTTGGAAAGTAAAGTTTACTATCATTTATGTTCTATTTTTAAAAATTTATTTTATGGCACGTTGTACCTTTTTTATGGCCCCTAAAATGTCACAACTGATTTAAAAATTAGAAAATTTACAGTGTTAATTTGAAGCAGGTTGTTAGAAAGTAGCTGCTCCAACACTCCAGAAATAAAAGCATTCTAACTAGCGTAGAGGGGTGGTGAGAAGAACAATTTTTTTGTTTGTCCATTATATATAGTCTTGTCCTGCAGTTCCATAATAATGGCTAAAGTGAATTTATAATTTCTTGTGCTTTGTCATTTCTTTTTTAAAATATTTATTAAGTTTATTGGGATAATGTTGCTTAATAAAATTATATAGGTTTCAAGTGTATAATTCTCTAATACATCATCTGTTTATTGCATTGTGTATTTACTACCCTAAGTCAAATCTCCTTCCAACACTGTATATTTGGTCCTCTTTATCCTCTTCTACATCCCCCTATCCCCTTACCTCTGGTAACCATACTAGTATCTGTCTCTATGAGGACTTTTTGTTTGTTTATTTGTGGTTCTCAATTTTCTATCCCACAGATGAGTGAAATCATATGGTTCTTGATTTTTCTTTTATTTCCCCACATTGCATGAGGTTTTGAAAGCACTTTTCAGTTTATTTTGTATTTTAAATTGTTTATGTTATTACAGTTGTCCTGATTTTTCCCCTTTGCCCCTTCCACCCAGCCCACACACCTCTATCCCACCATCAATCAGTTGTTGTCCATGTCCATGTATCATTCATACATATTCTTTAACTAGTCCTTTTCCCTTTCTTCCACCATCCCCCACTCCTTCTTCCCCTCCTATAGCTATCAGTCTGTTTCATGTTTCCATGTCTCTGATTCTGTTTTTCTCATTAGTTTATTTTGTTCATTATATTACAGTTCTAAGTCAAGTCACATGGTATTGGACTTTCTGAAACACCAATTCAAAAGAACTTATGCACCCCTGTGTTCATACCAACGGTATTCACAATAGCTAAGTGTTGGAAACAGCCCAAGTGCCCATCACTAGATAAGTGGATTTGAAAACTGTGGTACATTTACACAATAGAATACTATGCAACAGAAAGAAAGAAGGAACTCCTACCCTTTGCGACAGCACGGATGGAACTGTAGACTATTATACTAGGCGAAATAAGCCAGGTGGTGAAAGACAAATACTATATGATCTCACTTATAAGAGGAATATAATGAACAAAATAAACTAATGAGCAAAATAGAACCAGAGTCATGGAAGTAAAGAACAAACTGATAGTGACCAGAGGGGAGGGGGAAGGGAGGATAATGGGGGAAAGAATTGGAAGGGTCAAGTCAAGGAACATGCATAAAGGACCCATGGTATTGGACAACAGGATGGGGACTAACTGATGGAGGGGTGGTGGGCAGAGCAGGGAAGAGCAAGGGGGAGAATTGGGGCAACTGTAATTGAACAACAATAAAAAAAACTACTCAAACTTAAAAAAAAAAAGAAGGAAGGAATTCCTTCCTTTTTCGACTGCATGGATCCAACTGGAGTCTATTATGCTAAGTGAAATAAGCCAATCTGCAAAAAACCATATGAAAGCAATTTTAATTACTCAATCACAGCTTAGCAACTATAAAAAGAGATCAGTGTTAACACTAATCTGAACAAAATAAAAATACATTTATTCACACTTTTTTAAAATTTAGCTAACACTCTACAATGTTTCATTTATCTAATGTTCTCTCATTCTTTTTTTAACTAATGCCTGTATGGATATATTGATTTATGAAGTCCAGATAAGATGGGACAGGGAAAATATAATGGTGCTAAATTTAATCTCTTATGTGAATAGGAGGGTTGGAAAAAGTAGGTTTCAAGCTGTGAGTATATGAAACAGTTTATCCTTGTATTATCATTTACTTATTTATTGTATTATTTATTATTATTACTAACCTACTTTTCCCCACCACTGTATATACTTTGCCATAGAACTCAGGATCTTAACTAATATTATTCAACAAGTGAAGTTAACAACAACTAGAATGAAAATGTATTGAATTCATTCTTATTAATGTAGAAATGTTGTTGTCACATTTTTTTTTGCTACAGGAGAGGCCACATTTTTATATTTGATACTAGCCATATATTTTCAACCTTTAAAGTAAATTTTATTAAATCACCAAAGCTGAATATTATCTTAACTCATTTCAAAAATATCATAATTTCTGTTTATGCATTTCAATGATCATGATGATCAGCAAGACTATTACTAATATCTTGATAGCCCTAACTTATACTGCATGACTGAAATTCTTACTACCAATTTTTTAATAAGAAGCTTATTTAATACACTTACTGTGTTTCATTTTATAATATAGTACTTAATGGAAAGTATGTTATATTGTCCTATCTCCAGTGCACATGTTTGCATTATGCTTTTCAGTCTTTTCTTTTGACTCATTTTCTGCTATTATTTAATTATGCTTTACTATTTGTCATTCTCTATTTCAAGACAGACTATACAGTTTAATGCATGTTTATAAATTAAGGACGTGTTGGATATCATCAATTCCTCATTTGACAGCAGGGAAATAAAAGAAAAAAATGCCAAGAGACAAAAAGCAAACTGCTTTTCCATCCCATGCAGAAATTAAACATTTTGATTCTTGTTATTTGACTTGGCCATTAGCTAGAAGATTACTATTTTAAGGAATCTTTCTAGTGGTCATTTAAATGTATTCCATATCCAAAAATTTATTATAATGCTTGCCCAGTCTCAGGACAAAGTATGTGGCTGAATGGCTCAAGGTCATCACTACTAATGTGAATCAAAAAAAAAAACTATGGTATATTAATGTAATTTTCGTAAATGAATGAGAGTACATTACAGTGTTTAAACTTTCTTGGCTATAAAACCTCTGTGTAGTGTGTGTGTGTAAACTTCTCACAGATAATACATGTTTTTGAAGTTTTTCTTTTTTTTCCATTAACTGGTTCCATTTGCCTACCAATAAATTTAGAGCATCTATACAACCGTAATGTACTTAACTACTATAGATATACCCATATAATTCCTGTTATTGTATAAGGAAATTCTGCAGAGTTTTTAATTTAACTGACTTTCTTCCTCCTGATTATACCAGAATGACCATTCCTGGCAATATGCATAGAAAAGATCAAAGCCATTAAGTGTACAGCATTGTATTTTTTACTACAACAATTAATAATAATTAAGAAAAATATTTCTGTAGGTTGTTTAACCATAGTCATCCACTAATAACTATTGAGTTATCTATAACTATTGTGTAACAGTATAAAATCAAATTAATTTTAAATTCTAACCTTAGAAGCTTTAATTACAAAATGACTGTTCAGTATTTTCGAAGTGAAAAACAAATACCATATCATCTCACCTGTAAGTGGAACCTAATCAACAAAACAAACAAGCAAGCAAAATATAACCAGAGACACAGGAATAAAGAACAAGCTGACAGCAACCAGAGTGGGGAGGGGGATAACGGGGGAAAGTAAACGAAGGGTTGTCAATGAACATGTATTAAGGACCCATGGACAAAGCTAAAGGGGTGGGAGCTGGGGGTGGGTGGGGTAGGGTAGAATAATGGGGAGAAAATGGGGACAACTGTAATTGAACAAAAGTTTTTAAAATGATTATTCATTGCAATAAAAATCAGAGATAAGTAGAAGTATAAAGCTGATCATTTTCAAAGACTTAATTTTTGTGAATGTAAATATTCTGTCTCTATTAGCAAATACATTTGATTTAAAAATATCCTATATGAATATCTGAGCTAATATCTAAAATGATTTTCTTTATGCATTACTAATATATGATAGTAGCAAATCAATATCCATTAACATATATTTATAAACATTTTAAATTTAATCTTTATCTGCTTTGTTTCCTAACCCAATGATTCTTTTGCAACTTGCTTCTTGTTGTTTTGCTTATCTTGCTGCTGAACTGTAAAAACCTGCCTCTTGAACTTTAGGTCTACCAGGTACTGTAGTTCCTTCTCAAAAGCTATATCATAAACATAAAGCTTTAAACATAAAAAACAAATATGATTTATCTAGACTTAAGTCTTTGGTTCCTTATCATTATTTTGTATAATTGTTGTCTTGGGTCATATTTCAAAGGATAAATAAGTTATCTTGAAGACTCAGATATTAAGAAACTACCTGGGCCATAACATAGCAGGCAGTGATTTGTATAGAACTATAAGAGTGTTCATTATTAGGTATCTCATCACACTTCACAAATATAATAATATAAAACCTTTTTCCCTTTTATAGTATTATACTATAAAATGTCAGCAATGGAACCATAACTACTGTGCTAAGTAAAAGGAATTCTCAAGTCAGTTTAAGGACATACTGGTATATAACATCAAACAGATCTTACAAAATAATTGCTCTCTTACAAAAAAATGCTTATGGATCTTTAACAGTAAAAATAAATCTTACTATTGAAGAGATGCTTAGAATTTTCACCTGCTCAGCCCCAAGCTTACAGTCAGTTATGACGTGACCCATTTAACAGACAAGTACCAACAATGTTAAATGACCCACTAAGTTACATGATAGTACTAGAGTGGGAACAACATGGAGTGTTTGTAGTATAATTATTTTCCTTATGCATATTCTTTTTAATCACCTTGTTTGTTAGAGTAATTCAGTCTTCCAGAAACTTACTAAGGTTAAATATTTTTTGTGGGATCATATCATTTTCTGTGAAACACTGGCTAGAATACTGAGAAACAAAATAACAACAAAATCTAATAATAATTATTAACACAGCATATCCAAAGCCAAAGTATAGTTGAAAGGATCCATGTAACTAACTTACTCATTAATCACTTTTTGGATTATAGATATCCTAATAATTTATAATAACTTACAGAAATGTAAGTTTAAGGACCAGTTTAAAATCACAGACTATTACCAGTCTACATTGGAATTAGCAGAAATTAAAAATAAGCATTTAGAAACTTTTATACCAATTTCACAGTGTAATTTTATTTGTCAAATATAATAACTAAAAAGTAAGCTTATATTCTATTTGTCATTGGATTTTTACTTTAGTTTTTAGTAATTTTATTGTATTTCATAAAAATATTGGTCCATGAGAAACTAGGAATTAAGAAATTATTGATCTTTCACCAGATCTAATTTGAAAAGTACTTTCTTAGAGAAATATGTGAGGTCTGTCCAGAAGGTACACAGCCATGTAAAATGAAAAATAGAGACATATATTGAAGAAGATACAAGAAACATTGTATCTGGGACAATGGTGCCTCAGTCCCCTTCAAAGTAGGCACCTTGGGACCTCACATAGTTCTCCCAATTGCCATCAGCTGCCCTGTCATATATTCCTGAATCTCACTGATGGTCTAAAATCTTCCCTTTCAGAGGTGACTTTAGTTTTGGGAAAATCCAGAAAAGTCACAAGGTACAAAAACTGGGTTATAGGGTGGCTGAGTCACCTGGGTGATTGGATATTTCACCAAAAAACTCCACCAGATATGATGCATGAGTGGGAGTGTTGTCATGATGAAGCTGCCAATTATCAGTTGCCCATAGCTTCAGCCTTCTGAATCATCCCAATAGTTTCCAGGGAGGAACGTTCAACCTTAACAAAAAATTTGATGCAGATTCATTGCTTTATTTGATCAGTCATTTTGAATGCAGCAGCCACACAGTACACATGCTCAGTCAGCAGCATCTACTGCCCCCACTGACTAGTACAGTGAAGTCATCATTGTTTATGCATGCATATTCCAGTCCACTCTCCTTGGTTGCCAGGTTGCATCGATGTCTTGCAAACTATTCTCAGTATATTATCAATGGCTGAACGTTTTCCAGACAAACCTTGAACTTGAAAATTCTTAAGTTTGATTGTTAGGTCATTTCATGTACACAATATCAAAAATGTTTCTAACTCACTGTTAGATTTGTGGTATACAGATTCTAGTACTTGATTGCTAGGAAAATAACCAGATATATCTCTTAAAATTGCTTCAATGCTTGTTAACAATGATGTTGTATTATTTTAGGCTTGCATGGAATACCAGGAGAGAAGGGGAATCCTGGCCCTCCTGGGCTATCTGATATTCCAGGACCCCCTGGTGAGAGAGGCAATCCAGGGATCCCTGGAGCACCTGGTCCTATGGGACCCCCAGGATTGCCAGGGCCTCCAGGAAAAGTAGGTGCCTCTGGATTACCAGGTAATTTGTTTAAAGTTTTCTCTGGTTTTGGATTCATTAAATTAAAACTGTGTGACTGTGGCTTATTATTCTCTTATTGTACTTTCTGGATTGACACTATCCCTTAAGGAAAACTATGAAATGTTTTTGATTGTGGGAAAGTGACTTTGCTAGTTGCATTATACTTTGTGAGAATTCCAATTATATATTGCTGTATAGCAAACAACCCCAAAATTTAATGGTTACGATCAACCATTTTATTTTGCTGAAGATTTTGCAGGTCAGGAATTAAGGGATGACTTAATGAGTTTCGTAGCTCTGATCTAGTGGCATCAGCTAGAGTGGTTGGGAGTGAAGGATCTACTTCCAAGATAGCAATTGTTTGGCAAGTGAGTGTTTCTTGGCCTCTTCACATAGTATCTCACTATCTATAATGTCTTCTAACATGGTTTGAGCTCCTTCCACTATGGTAGTGTCAGGGTAGTTACCCTCCTTTCAGGGCAGTTGGTTTTCAAAGGAGAGAATTCCCCAAACCAAAATTTAGTGTTTGAAAAGCTCCAGGTGGAAGCTGCAAGACTTCTTATGATCTAGTCTTAGGAGTCATACAGTGTCACATACATTGTCAGTTAGTCAAGGGCAAGTCACAGAGTCAGCCAAAATTCAAGGGGAGAAGGCTACACAATGTGTATGTGTATGTGTATGGGGACATGTCGTTCTTTAAGGAGGACCATCATTGAATATTAGCTACCACATTGAGGCTTTTTATTTATGGGTATCAACAGTAGTGGTCACTAACTTACAAAAGTAGAGAAGGAGTGAAAACTTAGTGCTTTCCCTCCAAATCTCAGTAGTTTTCCAGTTGACATCTTACAACTTATCTTTTATCTTTCCAAGGTCCAGAAAAGGTAAAATTTACTTGTGAATATTATTCAAAGGTACCAAAGGTGAAATGGGTGTGACGGGACCTCCAGGCCCACCAGGACCTTTGGGAATTCCTGGCATAAGTGGTGCTCCTGGTCTCAAAGGTAATATTCAGTGTTTGCTGGCAGATGCATATAAGATAGAAAATTAAACATTGCTGTATTTCAATACAGGAGATTTTTATTTGACTGCTTTAAAAAGAACATTAGTTGGTTGCATTTTGTGTCTATGTGATATGGCATTTAAATAAGTCCCTTGTTCAATTTGGTGGCATATTTAGTTTGGATACCATGAGACATGGTAAGTAATAAAATATAGGAATTAAATTTTGACTTTATTTACAGTCTGTAATAGTCAAAGAACCCCAGAGAAAGAGAGATTGTCATTCGAATATAAAAATGTGTTTTGGATAGCTAGTGGCCTACCCAACTACAGAACATATGATATAAATAATATTTATATTTATTAACTCTAGATGGATAAATATCATGTTTTGTCTTTTCCACACTTGTCGGTTTTAGGTGATGATGGTTTACAGGGTCAGCCAGGGCCTCCTGGTCCTACAGGAGAAAAAGGTAATAAAGGGGAACCTGGACTTCCTGGCCCTCCTGGACCAATGGATCCAGAGCTGCTGGGCTCAAAAGGAGAAAAGGGGGACCCTGGTTTACCAGGTAAATGGATTTATTTATTCTTTAATAAATTTCAGATATATAATAATATATCTGAAATGTTAAATATATTATTTCATGTGAAATGTTAGATTTATATAATAAATTTTAGATATATAGCTGAAGTTTAATTTTTAATGTCATGAAAAGTGACTCGTAGTCTTGGATTCACCAATGAAAGGTATTTAGATGCATCAAATTTTTGTAATGTAAATTAATTTTCAGTCGGTTTTTACTATTTCATTGATCTACTTTTGTTTGAGTATTTTCTTTTTAGTTTATATGTCACAAACTGGGAGGTTTTAAAAATAGTTTTAGGCCATCACCTTGAGGATTCCAGAAGGTAGTATACGATGTAGTTGAGAGAAAAAGATAAGTAGCCACAAATACTTGAAAAACAAATTGCAGTGTTTGGGAAGTTTGCTGGTCCTTTAGTTTTTTCCCCTGAAACAAGATGGGGATGAGCTGTACATTGTTGCCCTGTAGTATTTTTATATAGATATCATACTTGGCTTTTTTAAAGTGTGTTTTATTAATTATACTATTACAGTTGTTCCAACTTTTCCCCCTTGGACCCCCTCTGCCCAGTACCCCTTTCCCTCCAGCAATCTGCCCCTTAGTTCATGTCCATGGGTCATGTTTTTAAGTTCTTTGACTTCTCCATTTTCTATAGTATTCTTAACAGCCCCCTGTCTGTTTTCTACCTACCGATTATGCTTCTTAATCCCTGTACCTTTTTTCCCATTTTTCTCCTTTCCCCTCCCAGCTGATAACCCTTCATATGATCCCTATATCTTTGATTCTGTTCTTGTTATAGTTGTTTGCTGAGTGTGTTTTTCTTTTTGTTTTTTAGATTTTGCTATTGATAGTTGTGAGCTTATTGTCATTTTAAAGTTCATAGTTTTGATCTTCTTTTTCTTAAATAAGTAAATCCCTTTAACATTTCATGTAATAATGGCTTACTGGTGATATATTCCTGTAGTTTTACCTTGTCTGAGAAGCACTATTTCTGCCCCTCCATTCTGGATAGAGTAATCTCGGTTGTAGGTCCTTGCTTTTCATCACGTTGAGTACTTCTTCCCAGCCCCTTCTTACCTGTAAGGTTCCTTTTGAGAAATCAGCTGACACTGTTATGGGAACTCCTTTGCAGGTAACTCTCGTATCTTTTCTTGCTGCTTTTAAGATTCTCTCTTTATCTTTAACCTTTGGCATTTTAATTATGATGTGTCTTGGTGTAGTCTTCTTTGGGTCCAACTTGTTTGGTATTTTTTGTGCTTCCTGGACTTGTATATCTATTTCTTTCATCAAATTAGGGAAGTTTTCTTTCATTGTTTTTTCAAGTAAGTTTTCAATGTCTTGTTTTTCCACTTTTCCTTCTGGCTTCCCTATGATTGAGATGTTGGCACATTTGGATATGTCCCAGGGTCTTCTTATACTCTCCTCATTTTTTTGAATTCTTGTTTCTTAATTCTGTTCTACCTGACTGTTTAGTTCTTCCTTATGTTCCAAATCGCTGATTTGAATCTGGCTTCCTTCCCTTCACTGTTGGTTTCCTGTGAATTTTTCTGTCATTTAGTGTAGCCTTCATTTCCTCTCTTATGTTTTTGCCATACTGAATGAGTTCTCAGAACATCCTTATCATCAGTGTTTTGAACTCTGCATCTGATAGGTTGGCTATCTCCATTTCATTTAGTTCTTTTTCTGGGTTTTGTTCTGTTCTTTCATGTGGGCCATATTTCTTTGTCTCCTCATTTTGGCAGCCTCCCTGTGTTTGTTTTTGTGTATTAGGTAGAGCTCTTTTGACTCCCAGTATTAGCATATGTGTTGCATTAAATGGGGCAGAGCCTTAGATATTCACCATGGCCAGGCAACCCACTTCACCACTCTGTAGTGCTACATAGGGGAGAGGGGTTAGAGAGGGAACAATAACTCTGCTTGGCTTCTGTAGTCTTGCCCGGCACTCTCCATGTTTCCAGTCACTTTACCCACTTCCCATATGTAACTGTCACCATTCTAGCTGTTGCCCTGGTTGTGATTCCCAGAGTGGAAAGGTTTGCATACATTCTAAGTTTGTGTGGGCTCATGAAACAGTCTTCTGAGTAACCAGCAGTTTTTTCCACTGCCCCAACCCCCACTGATTTTTACAACCAGAATTTATGAGGTTTTCTCTTCCCAGTGCTGGAACCTGGACTTCACAGTCTGCTATGGCAGTGGGATTGCTCACTCCCAAGGTATCCCTCCCTATTTTTATCCACCACACGTGAATGTAGGACTTCCCATTCTACCACTAGCACCTCTCTGCCCCACACCATGTCTGCTCTGCCCCAGCTCCCCTTTCTGCCCCTCCTACCCATCTGGATGAATATGACTTCTTTAAATCCTTCATTGTCAGACTTCCATTCAGTTTGATTTTCTGGCAGTTCTGGGTGTTTTTTGTTTTGAGGTTAGTTATGATTCTTCTTTTGGTTGTGCAAGGAGGCAAAGCTTGTCTACCTACTCCTCTATCTTAACCAGAAGGCCATACTTGGCTTTTAAATACACTTCATTGTTATACTGCCTTGGCAGAATAAGCAAGTACTGCAATTCGAACAGCCAAGCTGGGCCCTGGGGGGAAGTCACTGAAAATAGATCTAGGGAACAGCTGTACTTGTTATAGTTATTTTATTAAAACCAAATAAATTATGAAGTACAGCATTTTTAATGATTATTTTTTATAAAAATATAGCATATTCATAGCAAAGCATCAGAAAATTTGGATAAGCACAAATTAATAAAACACTTATAATCAAATCTATATAGAATAGCCTTTCAAACAACATGAAACTCTAAAACAGGCTTGTAGTAAACTTTGTGGCTCTCTTTGTTTTGTAATCATCAATATTGTCGGTCCATATGTACATGTGAGTGTGTGTTTGGGTGTGCGTGTACACTGATGTTAAAATTTTCCTTAAGAGCAGGACTTGGTGGAGTTTTTTTCCCATCAAAAATGTGTTTAAGGCATCACGGTAGTTTTGTATGTAGTCAAAGAAGATGCAAGGCCATCTAATTTTTCATTGCTAAAATGACATCTTTCTTGAATTACTCCTTGCAAGACTTCTTTTTTACTTTATGGCTTCTGTAAAACAGAATTAGTAAAGACTCTCTCTATACTTGCCTCCAATATAGGGTTATTAAAGGTAATTGTAGAATATGAGATAACCTAGAGATAATCTGTCCCAAATCCTTCATTTTACGGTGTAAGGAACTATAGCCCAAAGAGGAAAGTGACTTAATTGTTGAATGCTCTAAATTCTTAATGGTAGCTGAATAAAAAGTGAGGATTTTAGTATGAGTCCACTTGCTGTTGGTTCATACTATGTCTGTATATCCCTAATGTCTGTATTTCACTCACAGTTCAGAATATTGGTAGCCTCCTTTGCCAAATTAATTTAACAGATTAATGATATCAACCTAACTTGTCTCTTATACTCATCCTTGGAAGGTGTTCCTGGAGTGCCAGGGCCAAAAGGTTACCAGGGTTTGCCTGGAGACCCAGGGCAGCCTGGACTGAGTGAGAAACCTGGATTACCTGGACTACCAGGTATGTATGATAAACCACCTGTAGCAATTGGATAGCTGATCCTAAACCCTGAAAAATTTATTATGTATTTGTCACATGTCATGTGTGATGTCATGTGTCATGTGCCATCTGGTCATAGCAATATGAGTAGCTACTGAGATGTGGAGTTCTCTTTTAGCAAAAAAAAAAAAAAAATGTTACCATTTGGCTCAACTATTAATACAAGAGATTTATAGACTGTTTTGGTCAATTTTTTTCTTTTCGTGGTAGCCAAGTTTACACATAACCAGAAGTATATCCAAGTAAGGTGCTGGGTTTTATTTACATAAATTGCAACACATGTAAATAAGACAATTATCTGGTAGGAGCCTGAAGAATTCACTTTTTTTAGTTCTTTACCTTCAGACAGGTCAATTATTAAACCATGTTAATCACCCTCATACAGTCAATATGGATTTTTCTTATCACTAAAAAAACTCTTTCTTGCTGCTTCTTACACCATTTTCGTTTAGTTGGGCCCCTAATGAGTAAAGTGGAGCTGGTCCCCATCTTCATAAGAATCCTTTAGGTCTGTTTTTCTGCTTTTGACTCTGTACTACATTGCCTTAATGTGGTTGGAAAGAGAAATTACCTCCCTTTCTGTCCTTCACATCTTCTGATTTTTCTTCTCCAAGTAGGAAATAAGTGTATATAAAAAATAAATAATGTTTAAGGCAACATCGGGGTCCTTGGATAATACCAACGTGACACCATAGAGTTCAGGCACCTAACCTCTAGGAAGAATGTGTAAACACAGCAGCCAGGACTGTAGGAGGTGACCATCCAGAACCTCTTCATCAATGCCTCTATCTGTGGATAAATGTACTGGGGGTATACTATGACAGGTTACCACTTTACTCTTCTTTTTTTTTAAGATTTTATTTATTTATTTTTAGAGAAAGGGGAAGGGAAGGAGAAAGAGAGGGAGAGAAACATCAATGTGTGGTTGCTCTCCCATGCCCCACACCAGGGACCTGGCCTGCAACCCAGGCATGCAACTCGACTGGGAATCAAATCAGCGACCCCCCGCTTTGCAGTCCGGTGCTCAGTCCACCGAGCCACACAAGCTAGGGCTGTTCTTCTTGCATTCATATAATTAGAATCTACATGGTAAAGCTACTTCTGCATATTTGAAAAACAGACTCATTATATTGGATTTGTACGTGACAGATACAGTAAGGATAGTTATGCACATACAAAAAATAGGATTTTGGGTGTTTGAAATAGTTTTAAGGCAAGAAGCAATGTGTCCTCATAAAAATTTTTAATTTTTAAAATAAGTCTGTATTAGGAGATCTCTATTACCATGATTTTATTGTAATATGTTCCTAAGGAGATTTCTTAGGCACCTCTTTTCTGTTTTATGCTGAGTTACATATGTGGAACTTGATCATGTATTAATATTTGATCCATCCAATTCCATGATTGCATTTTAATTATGACCCATTTCAGGAAATCAGGCAAACTCAATATTACTGACGTCTCTTAATTTTACCAATTTGACTTTCTTAGGTCCCCAGGGAAATCCTGGTCTTCCTGGGAAGCCAGGACTTACAGGACCCCCTGGACTTAAAGGAAACACAGGTGATACGGGTTTTCCAGGTGAGTGATGAAATCTCCCAATTATTTAGATCCACTAATGTAAGATAGTTCACTCTGTTATCAGAAAAGAGACTGGTGTTGACAGAATCAAAATGAGACAATATCTAAGGTAATTACTGGGTAAAGGTTCTCATTATACAAATATTTGAACTAGGAATTAAGGCACAGAGCTTTAGAAACCTTTAAAGTAAAAATTTACAAACTTGTACATTTTTTCCAGTTGTATCCCTTTCACTTAAACTTTCTGTAAAATAGCCTTTTATATAATCCTGGTTGTAAAGCTCATTATTATATTACACAGAATTTGCAGAGTTTTGTTTCAAACTCTTTTATTTGGTCATATATATCATAGGTATTTCACAAGTAAAAGGTATTTTGTAAAATATTGCATGTTACATGTTTTCAACAGGCCCTCAGGGTGTGAAAGGGTCCCCTGGTACTCCTGGAGTTCCTGGACAACCTGGATCCCCAGGATTACCTGGACAGAAAGGAGAAAAAGGTGATCCTGGTGTTTCAGGCATTGGTCTTCCAGGTCTTCCTGGCCCAAAGGTAATACTATTCTAGACATATGCCAGAGCAGATGTGATTTTTCTTTAATACTATACTCATTCCTAATTCTTAATTAAATAAACTATAGACTGATATAGTATACTCAGGCAAGAAATTTATCCCTTCTTCTTTCTCTTACATTGTAAAGAGATATGTTTTAGGGTTTGCAGCCAGTCCAAAAAAATGGCGAGGGGACTTCTGATTTCTTTTTTTACCTTTATCTTAATCTTAATCTCTTTGTATGTTTCAGTAAACCAAAGGCTTATTTCTGCCTGGTTTTGGTTTTCTTTTCCCTTTTTAGTGAAGGGGTTGTTGGTCTTTGCCCAGTTATTATTAACTAATGTGAAAAGACATAAAGAAAGTAACTTAAGCAATTAATAAAAGTGCGTTAGTAGTCTTAACTGAATATCTGAGGTAGTGGGATTAAGAAATAATCAGAACATTAATATATTTTGTAGGTCAAGCCAGCATAATTTGCTTATAGAATAGGAGAAAAAGAGAGATATCAAGGATGAATCTAAAGTTTTTGTCTTGAGCAACTGGAAGAATGGAATTGCTACATAGTGAGATAGGAAAGATTTGGGGAGAAGCAGATTTGGTGGTAAAGATCAGCAGCACAGTTTTCTGATTGTTATAAAGACTTTTATGATCTTATTTTTTCCAGTACTTTTGTGATTTGATTCTTAATATTAACATCTTTAATCCATCTAACCTTTCTGTATGTTGTGTAAGGTGAAACTTCATTCTTTACTCATTGATTTGAAATGTCATTTTAAAATATTTCTAAATTTGTTCACATATATTTTTTTCTGTACTCACTGAATTTTAACATTTGTATACTGGAAGCAAAATTACCACAATAACTCATATCTGAAAATATAATGAATGGAAGCAGAAAATGCTTCAGTTGGCAAATGTCCTCAGTATATTCTTAAAATTTAATCATACAACAGATTCTAAACAATCTGTCATAATCCCAGATTGCTTTTTTGCTAAAATTGACAAGCAGATCATAAAATTCCTGTGAAAATACATGGAATCCAGAATAATCAAAACAATCTTGAAAATAAAAGAATGAAATTGGAGGACTCACTTTGTATAGTATGTTTTACTAAGTTTCAAAATTTACAATAAAACTACAGCAGTCCATCCACACTGTGTAATGGCATAGGATAGACATAGGAATTGATGAAATGGAGTTCAGAAATAAACCTGTATATTTTTGGTCAGTTGATTTTTAACAAAGGTGCTAAGACAGTTAGAAGAAATAAAAATCTTTTAACAAATGATTCTAAACACAAGAAGATACCTACATGCAAATGAATGAATTTCTGCCCCCTAAATCACATCATACACAAAAATTAACCCTCAGTGGATAATTGACCTAAATATGAGAGTTAAACTATTAAAATCTTAGAAGAAAACATGACTAAATCTTCATGATTTTCAGTTAGGTTAATGATTTCTTAGATACTACACAAAAAGCACAAACAACCAGAGAAAAATATAAATTAGAATATATCATTTAAAAAATTTTTTGTGTTGTAAATGATAACATTGAGAAAGTAAGAGGACAACCCACAGAAAGGGAGCAAATATTTACGAGTGATAGATATATCAGAGATTTGTATACAGAATATATAAATAACTGCTATATTCAATAAGAAAGCAAATAAACCAATTTTTTATTTTTTTATTTTTTTATTTATTTTTTTTTTCTTTTAGATTTTTTTTATTATTTATTTATCTTCAGAGGGGAAGGGAAGGAGAGAGGGAGAGAAACATCAATGTGCGGTTGCCTCCTGTATGTCCCCTGCCGGGAACTGGCCTGGCAACCCAGGCATGTGCCCTGACTGGGAATCGAACAGCGATCCTTTGGTTCGCAGGCCCGCGCTCAATCCACTGAGCTACACCAGCCAGGGCGACAAATAAACCAATTTTTTAAATGGACAATGTTAGGTGCACCAAACAGACATATATAGAATATTCCAACCACAACAATAAAGTACACATTTTTTAGGGAACATGGAACATTCCCCAGAATAGACCATATGTTAGGCCAAGGTCTTCCAAAAAAAATGAAGAGGAGGGAACACTTCCAAACTCAATCTCTTATGCCAGCATTTTCCTGATTCCAAAGCCAGACAAAGATACTATAAGAAAATTAGAGATCAATACCCTTTATATATGTGTGTGTGTGTGTGTGTGTACATATGTATATACATATATACATATATACCCTTTATGTATATGTATGTATATGTATGTATATGTAAATTTTCTCAGCAAAATACATCCATGTAGACTTTTGGACCATGGTTAATATAAATTCTCCTCTTCTGCAAGATTTGAAACCAGAATGGTCTAAAATGGTTATATATGAATTGTCTCTGACTCCAAAGAAATTTTCAGTGTAGTTGAAGAATGAAGACAAGCATATGTAAAACCATTATAGACATGACAGAATAAGAATCTACACTAAATTCTTAGGGTAAGCTCCCTTTGCCCTGAAAGGTTTCATGGAGGAAATGGGATTGGAGATGTCCACTGAAGAATGACAGACTTCTTTATGTTAAGATGACATTAACCTTTTGCAGTAGAGCCTGCTTATTCTAAGCAATGAATTTTATCTTAGCATACTAGGAATGACTATCACAGGTTCTGAAATCAGACTATTTGGATCCAAATCCAGATTCTACCATTTACCAGCTAAACCACTGTGAAAGAGGATAATGACAGTATCTTTCTTATAGTGTTGTTAAGGATTAATGGAGATAATGCATTTATACAGTATATCAGGGGAATAGGAAGAGCTCTGGACTCTGACAGGCCTTGGATGCAAATCCTAATTCTTCCACTTACTAGCGACCTTAGGCACTTGAGTTCTCCAAAATTCAGTTTTCTTATTTATAAGTGGAGATGATAAAACCTAACTCAAAGGGCTGTTGAGATGATTAAATAAAACAATTTATGTAAAGCACTGAGCATAGTGCCTAACACATAGTAAAATCTTTTTAATGTTACATTGTTATATGATCTAAGAAATGGAAAGACTTCAGTTTTATCTTTTTATTTATATTTTAGGGTGAACCTGGTCTGCCTGGATACCCAGGGAACCCTGGTGTCAAAGGTTCTGCAGGAGATACTGGTTTGCCTGGATTACCAGGGACCCCTGGAGCAAAAGGACAACCAGGTCTTCCTGGATTTCCTGGTAATATATTTTTCTTAAATGCTTCCTTCTCTCCTTCCTTATTTATTCTAGCCCATATCACAAAGCATAGTCTTATTTGGTGGACTTTTATTTTATTTCCCAATCAGATACTTACTAGCAAAGTAATCTTGAACTAGCTCTTTAACATTTCTTTGTCCAAATTTCTTTCTGTATAAAATGAGAATGAATATTATAAACTCAGGAAAATATCCTGTGGACAGAGAGAATATTTGGTGGAGCATTTTTCAATCGTTGACTGCAAGCCATAATTCAATTAAAGAGCCTTACTCTTTTTATGGTTGATAATGTGCATTGCCAAGTGCCAACCTGCCGCTGATTGTCTTAGAACATTGTACTCAAGCACACAGTGGGTAGCTGTTGCTAGAATGAACAATCATCCAGTTCATTAAATGACAAGGACCATGTCATGCAAACAAATGGACTTAGTACTATAAACAAAAAAGTGGCCTGAACTATTAGAGTGTCATGGTCCCTCTTTTGTTTATACTTGTATTTAATTTGTTTTGTTTATTTTGGATTAAACAGTGGCATGGATGGAGTGGGCCTTTAGATATCTTTTTCTTAAGATTTTTATTGAACTATAACACAAACACAGTAAAGTGTACAAGACTGTAGATGCATTTTTACCCATTAATATATCCACATACTCACCATACATATCAATATATAAAATAGTTCCTTCACACCATAAAGTTTACCCATTCTTCTTCACAGTGAACCCACACCCCCAGGTAACTACTACTATGACTTCTATCACTATCGATTAATTTGCCTATTTTTGAAATTCATGTAAATGGAATCATAATGTACATATCCATCCTTGTGTCTGGCTTCTTTCACTCATCATTATGTAAGATTCATTTATCTTATTGCGTGTTTCAGTAGTTTGGTTTTTTATCAATGTTCCGTAATATTCCATTAAAGAATACACCATAATCAATTACCCATTCTCCTGTTGATGGACCTTGGGTTGTTTCCAGTTTGGGTTCAGAACAGGTCTCCCCAAGATGTGCCACTTGGGCATCTGGATATTTTTGAGATGAAGGCAGTTGAGACCCTGCAGGCTCAAGAGAAATTTTTACTTCTACCTTAAAGAATTTAAGAATTATTACCAGAAATAACTTTTTGTGACCTATCACTGAGGCAGCATAAACATCTAATTACTGAGCCTCTGCTCTTATTATCCTGTGAATTACCATCCTCCCTTCTAAAGCCTCAGGTGCCTTAGCTCAGGATTCCATATATACCTCATTTTACTTCTCTGTCTCTGAACCTCTCGTGTATGTGGGGTTCCCATATATACGTAAGTAAATTTGTTTATTTTCTTTTTTTTTTAAAGACAAAGAATAGTGAATTTATTGGAATAAATTGATGCAAAAGAAGAAGTCTTAAAAGGCTATGAGAAAGAAAAAATAATAAATTCTGAAGAGGAATGAGGTAGAATTTGTCTCAGCAGAGTTTGGTGTTTGCCTTCTGTCTTCTCTTTCTGGGTCCACCTCTGGTTTTTTATCAGCTCGAGGTCCTGGGGTGAGTTGTCAAACTTCTGGCAGCACCACCTATATCTGTTTATTTTCTTTTTAATCTGTCTCATTTTGGAACAGATTATTAGGCTAGCTGAAAGAACATAGAAGGGTAGAGGAAAATTTCTTCCTTTATCACAAACTATTAAGGAAAAAGATGCTATTAACATTGTTTAATGCATTTTGGTAGACATGTGTACTCATTTCTTAGACAAAAGGTAGAATTACTGAGTAGTAGAATTACTGAGTACATTTAAATTTAGTAGATGGTGTCAGTTTTCCAAAGTGGTTTTATGAATTACAGCCCCACTTGCAATGTCTAAAATGTCCATAAGTGGCTCCTGCTGGTTTACCATGACCATAAACTGGTTATTATTTTGCATTGTGAAATATCTAGTTGGCCATATCTTTACCTGTCTTTTTAATTTTAGATATACTGATGGGTATATAGAAATATTTCATTGATGTTTTAATTCGCATTTTCCTAATGAATGACTATGTTGAACATCTTTTTATATACTTATTGTGCATTTGCATAGCATATTTTTGAAGTGCCTGCCCAAAGTGATTTTGATCAAATTTTATTGGGTTGTTTATCTTTTATTTTATTGATTCAGAGCAGTCCGTTGCATATTTTATTTATTAATCCTGTGACAGATATTACAAATATGTTCTTGCTGCCTTAAGTTTGCCTTTCACTCTCTTAATGCTATTGTATGATAAACAAATGTTCTTAATTTTAATAAAGTCCAATTTATCAATTTTCTTTCACAGTGCTCTTTGTGTCCTATTCAAGAAATATTTATCTATTCAAGTTTATGGAAATAGTCTTCCAATTTTTTTTTTACAAAATTTCATGTTTAAGATTTCATACTTAGGTTTATGGTGTATCTCAGAGTATTTTTTGGTGTGAAGTAGGGGTCAAGGTTCATTTGTTTCAATACAGATATCCAGTTGCACCACACTGTTTTTTAGCCTTCTAAAGAACCTGAGCTCTTCTATACTTCTTGTCATCAAAATACACCATTAAGAAAATAAGTAAGGATTTCTGGTCAAAATTGAGGCATCGCTAGATACCCTTTGCTTCCTGGCACAACCTAAAGAAGGACAAAAGCACATTTTAAAACAAACAAACAAACAAAAAAACAGAACTACCAGAAAATCTAACTGTATGGAAGTCTGGCAACCACGGAGTTAAAGAAGAAATATTCATCCAGACTGGTAGGAGGGAAGGAGTCGGGCAGCTGGGGTGGAGAGGATGCACAGCAAGGTGGCAGATCAGGAAGGCAAGGCAGTGGCTGGCAGACCACGTGATTCCACATTCGTGTGCAGAGAGGCTGGAGGAACAACTTGGGATCAAGACAGACCACACCACCCAGAGTTCCAGTACAGGAAACTAAAGCCCCAAAGACATCTGGCTGTAAAATCTTGTGGGGGGTGCAGCAGCAGGAGAAAATCCCAGCCTCACAGGGCAGTTTTTTGGAGAGATCCACAGGGTCCTAGAATGTACCAAGCCACCCATAAATGAGCACCAGAAGGGCCCAATTTGCTCGTGGGTAGTGGGAAAAGTGACTGAAAGTGGGACAAGAGCCAAGCAAGTGGCATTGTTCCCTCTCTGACGCCTTCCCCATATACATTGCCTCAACACGGTGAGGTGGGTTGCCCCACCCTGGTGAATACCAAAGGCTCCACCCCTTACCCACTTGTTATAAGTGGGCCGGGACAAAGAAATGGCCCAAATGAAAGAACAGATAAAAACTCCAGAAAAGGAGCTAAGCAGCAAGGAGATAGCCAACCTATCAAATACAGAATTCAAAACATTAGTACCCAGAATGCTCACAGAAATGATTTGAGTACGAACACAAAATAGGAAGAACTGAAGCCTATGCAAAGTGAAATAAAAGCAAGCAAAATATAACCAGAGACATTGAAATTAAGAACAATCTGACAGTAACCAGTGGGGAGGGGGGAGGTGAGAGTGGAGGGAAGGGTTTTCAGAAACTACTATAAAGGACACGTGAACAAAACCAAGGGGGAGGGTGGAAGCTAGGGAGGGAGGTGGGTTTGGATGTGGTGGGGGGGATGGTGGGGAAAAGTGCAGACCACTGTAATTGAACAACAATAAAATTATGTCAGACTAAGAAAATTATACAGGGAACTAACAGTGAAGGGAAGGAAACTGGGACTCAAATCAACAGTTTGGAACTGAAGGAAGAAATAAACATTCAACCAGAACATAATGCGGAAACAAGAATTCAAAAAAATGAAGAGTGGCTTAGGAACCTCTGGGACAACTTTAAACTTTCCTACATCCAAATTACAGGGGTGCTAGAAGGAGAAGAGGAAGAGCAACAAATTGAAAACTTATTTGAACAAATAATGAAAGAAAACTTCCCCAATCGGGCATAGGAAATAGACTTGCAAGTCCAGGAAGCTCAGAGAGTCCCAAAGAAATGGGACACAAGCAAGAGTACACCATGACACATCATAATTAAATTACCCAAGATTAAAGATAAGGAGAGAATCTTAAAAGCAGCAAGAGAAATTGAGAAAGTTACCCACGAAGTAGTGCCCATAAAACTATCAGCAGATTTCTCAAAAGAAACCTTTCAGGCAAGAAGGAGCTAGAAAAAAGTATCAAAGTAATGAAAGGCAAGTACCTACACCCAGGATTACTTTGCACAGCAAAGCTATCATTTAGAATGGAAGGGCAGATAAAGTGCTTTCAAGATAAGGTCAAGTTAAAGGAGTTCATCATCACCAAGCCCTTATGATATGAAATGTTAAAGGGACTTATCTAAGAAAAAGATGATCAAAACTATGAACAGTAAAATGACAACAAACAACCATCAACAACTGAACCTAAAAAACTAAAACAAAAACAAACTAAGCAAACTAAAACAGGAACAGAATCAGACATTATCATGCGCATTCAGGGTGGTATGACTGTAGACTGAACGGGAACAGAATCACAAAAATGGAGATCACAGGGAGGGTTGTCAGTAGGTTAGGGGAGGGGGAGAATGGGGGTAAAGGTACATGGAATAAGAAGCATAATTGGTAGATACCAAATAGATAGGAGGAGATTAATAATAGTATAGGAAATAGAGAAGCCAAAGATCTCTTATATGTACAACCCATGGATATGAACTAAGGGGAATATTAAAGGGGAGAAAAAAATGACAAGTATAATAGCATAATCAATAAAATATACTCTAAACAATAGAAAAGAAAGAAAATAAATAGGGAAGCTACAGAGTAGGAGAAAATACTTCCAAAATATATATTTCACAAAAGACTGATTTCTGAGATATGTAAAGAACATCTACAAGTCAATAATAATAAATATACAGTTCAATATTTTTAAATGGAGAAAACTTTGAACATTTTATAAAAGAAGATATATGGATGGCCACTAAGCACGTGAAAATTTCAATATCCTTAGCCATCAGAGAAATGCTAATTAAAATCACAATGAATTAACACTACATTCCTACCAGGATGGCTATTTATTAAAACAACTGATATCACCATGTGTTGTTCAAAGATCTGGAGCAACTGGAATTTCCAAACTTTATTGCGAACATCAAATGGTTTGGCAGATCTATATATCTATATCTATATCTATATCTATATCTATATCTATATCTATATCTATATATATATCTATATACCTGCTCTCTGACTCAGTTGTTCCACTCCTATCTAAGTATTTACACAACATAAATAACAACATATACCTGCAAAAATATCAATACAGAAATATCCATAGCAGCACTAATCATAATAGCCCAAAACTAGAAGTAGACCAAGTTTCTATAAATATAATAGATGTGTATTATGGAATAGCTAAAGCATGACTAAATGTTCAAAAATGTATGAATAGATTAAAACTTTTTTAAATATTTTATTTCTTTATTTTTAGAGAGAGGGGAAGGGAAGGAGAAAGAGAGGGAGAGAAACATCAATGTGTGGTTGCCTCTCACATAGCCTCCACTGGGGACCTGGCCTGCAACCCAGGCATGTGCCCTTACTGGGGATCAAACCGCGACCCTTTGGTTCACAGCCTGCACTCAGTCCACTGAGCCACACCAGCCAAGGCAGATTAAAACTTTTGATATATCTATACAATGGATTCCTGCCAGTTCCACTAGTATAATATGGTGGTAATTACTTTTATTATGAATATATAATAAATACAGCCTCTAGATAAATAAACTTAAAATTTAAAATTCTTAAAACACCCAGCAAACACCAGCATCTTTTTGTGTATTTTTCTATTCTTCACTGTTTCTATGCTAACACTATAAATTGTAAGTTTGAGTTGTAGCTCCCAAAGCAGCAGTGTTTCTCTTTTGATTAAACTGAACACTTTGCTCTAGGAACCCCTGGCCTTCCTGGACCAAAAGGCATTACTGGTCCTCCTGGGAACCCTGGACTTCCAGGAGAATCTGGTCCTATAGGTAAGCATAAAAAGGGGCTGCTATTCTGCAAAACCAAGTCTCATGTTCATTTTGAGAAAGTCAGATCATTTCAGGGAGCTGGGAATGTTTTCATGGCAAGGAAACAGTGATCATTCACTTAGCTCTGCTTGTTAGGTACAAAGTGCAGAACTCAATAAAAGTTATATGAAATTATTGTTGTTAGAACTTATTTTGGGGGCTCACTTTTTCCAGGAAGAGTTATTTCAAGTATCTTATTGTAGATAGAAGGCCTGACTTTTTTTTTTAGAATGGCAAGGAGTAGCATTTTTATTTGTTTACTGAATTATGAAGCAAATCACTTCCATTGACCCCATATGAGGCCTATAAGGCACCCCATCTCCCACACCTTACTTTCTTGGATAGTCTAAAGCTTGATTAAAATGAGAAACTGAAACATTTTGGATAAGGAGTGGATGACAAGACTTGCTTATGCACATCACCCTTTATTTTTTATGCTTTTTTGTAATATTTCATAATTGAAAGGAGTGTCTCAGAGGCACTTTTTGTCTTTTGGATAGAACTATTTGAGCCTAGGATAGAAAGACTGGGGAATATGGAAGGGTTAGGGAATGGAGGAAATAGATGTAACCTTCCTAATCTGTAATCTAGGTGGCAGAGGTCATCCTGGGCCACCAGGACCCCCAGGTGAAAAAGGAAAACCAGGTCAAGATGGTATTCCTGGACCAGCTGGACAGACGGGTGAACCAGGTACATTTTTATTGTTTTTAATTTTATAATTTCCCCCTTGTATACTTTAACTTTTGCTCTTTTTTACCCACAATGAAATTATATCTTCTTTCTTATCCTTTAAGTTACCACACCCTTTCCCATAGTAATTATATTCCACTGTATACTGAGAATGTAACCTCACATTTATCACTCGTTTCCCTCTTATGAAAAACTGCATATCCTTTCTTGCCCAATTTTTCATGTCAAGAAGCTGTTCAACTTGTATGAAGTTCCCTGGATGACTTTCTTTTATTATGCAATCTATATTCCATTTTTATTTTTTCCTTCCAATTTTTATTTTAATTGTTGATCTTGTACAGTTTTCTCTTATTCTCACCCCAACCCACCACCCCAGCCCTTCCCACCTCCCTCCCATTTCCACCCGCCATAGTTTTTGTCCATGTGTCCTTTATATATTCATATGATATAAATATATATTTAACATTCATCACAAATAGTATATATGTGTATATAGTTTTCTCATGTTAGAATTGTAGTTCCATGTTTGAAATAAATCTTCTACATATTTTATATAATATCCATTGTAGCACTTCATAAAAACCTAAATAATTGGAAGATAATCTGTGCTGTTTCAGTTATTATTATTTATTTGAGAATTTTTGGTTTATTCCCTTACAGGTCAACCAGGCTTTGGAATCCCAGGACCCCCTGGACTCCCAGGACTTTCTGGTAAACTTCAATAAAACATGCTAGCTTTGCTCAGTGGCAATATCATAGCCAATGATGTTTATCCAAGGAGTGATTATTGCTAATTGAAAATGTTTCCTAGTAAAACATGCTAAATAAGTCCATAAATGGAGAATTATTCTTCAGTACAATAATTTTAGTTTTATAAAATGTACATATGACCCCAGAAAACTCAAAACTAGAATTACAACTAATTACAGTAGTTCTTAATTAGCAATTTAATATGAGGAATTATACTATAGAAAATATGTTCTTAGGGAAATTCACATATAGGCATCTGTTTATTAACTTCATAAATAAATGCTGAGGAAAAATAAAGAAAGGAAACAAACTTTTAGGAAGAAGTAGATTTCACTAAATTTTTAAAACTCTTTTTGCCAGAAAACACTTTTACCCACATAATATAAGGAAACTGTAGAAATACATACTACTAATAAAAATGTCTCTTCAAAACTACATGTTAATATTCATTTTTGCATTTTGTATGGGTATGTGCGTACACACATCTACCTTCACTCACATGTTCTTATTCTCATTGTAAGAACCAAATAGGTGAATGATAGAATGGTTGTACAGCTCTGTATATTTATGTTCTCAAATAACCATTTTATATTCTATGGAGGCTTTTTCAAACCACATCCATATCTCATAGAAATTCCCATATTCTTCCCATGATCCCAACATAAAATGATTGATTTAATATGTCACTGGTGGTTGTTCTCAGGCATGTTGGTGGTGTAAAAAGTTGATAACATTTTGTCTGCATTGTGATTTTAAATTTTGGATAGAATAAACTTTGAGGGCATATAGATACTATTGAAGATCTCTATCTTCCATTAGCCTCAAAATTACTCTCAAAACATTTGTTTTATGCCCTGGCCAATGTGGCTCAGTTGGTTGGAGTGTTGTCCCATAAACCAAAAGGTCCTAAGTGTGATTCCCAGTTAGAGCACATAACTAGGTTGAGAAATAGATCCCTGGTCGGGGCAGGTGAAGGAGGCAACCAATATATGTTTCTCTCTCACATCAATGTTTCTCTCCCTCTCTATTTCCCTCCCTTTTTCTCTCTCTAAAATCAATAAGCATGTCCTCAGGTGAGGATAACTACAACAACAAAACATTTGTTTTAGGAATTTCCTCTAGCCATCTCTAACATTGCAGATACTTTATACTTTTCTATGCTTTATCTCTTTTTTCTTCACAGCCATTTGTCATATGATCATTGCTCTGTCTTGATACAAAAGCTATCTTTCAGTATACAAGCTATTATTGCTTATATATTTCTATGCATAGTCTAATAAACACTTCTGATAATAGATAAGTATATTTAATAGGAACAATGGGTTTTTATAAAGATTGTTTACTTGTTTATCTTTAGAGAGAGGGGAAAGAAAGAAGAAAGAGAGGGAGGGAAACATCAGTGTGCAAGAGATACATCATTCGGTTGCCTCTTGCATGTCCCCAGCTGGGTACCTGGTCTGCAACCCAGGCATGTGCCCTGACTGGGAATCAAATCAGTGACCTTTCAGTTTGAAGGCCAGCACTCAATCCACTGAGGCACACCAGCCAGGGCAAGAATAATTTTTTTGGATGTGTTGGGTATTTGGTGAGAGATAGAAATGACCCAGTTATATTCCATTACTTGTTCTAATAAGTATCAATAGCTTTAGCCTTACAGGCCAGCCTAATACTCAGCATCATTTAATGTGTTCTTTAATGTCACTTTGTTTTCATAGGTCAAAAGGGTGATGGAGGATTACCTGGCATTCCAGGTAACCCTGGTCTTCCAGGTCCAAAGGGTGAACCAGGCTTTCCTGGTTTCCCTGGTGTTCAGGGTCCCCCTGGCCCTCCTGGTTCTCCAGGTCCAGCTCTACAAGGCCCTAAAGGTAACCCTGGGCCCCAAGGTCCTCCTGGGAGACCAGGTATGTACATGAGTATAGGGGAATGATCTATTTATTTGTCCATTTACTTCATTTTGCTGGCAGGCTTTTCAGTCTTTAGGACTTTAAAATCTATAATTGAAGAACTTCTTACAAGTATATAGCTTGGTTTATACTTTGCTTCTTCCATTTCTGTGGCATCTAATAATTCTTTTCAGTAATGCCTTTCATCATTTTCTTAAAGTTGTACTAAAACAAATCAACATAGAGTAAAAAGGAAATAGTGGCTGTATTAGTTTTTCTATTAAATGTAAAGCTCTACTGATAACCTGGCAGCAAAATGCCATCTGCATTTTTAATGTTAAGTTCTCAGCCTGTCATCACAGAAATCATTTTAGTGATCACCCAAAAGATGCTTGTGGTTCACACCAAAATGTTAATATAGTCCTGTCATATGGTCAGCAAATATAACCAAGCGCAATAAAAATTTGTATGTTCTCTAGGAACTAGGCAATCAAACTTATCTTGAAAATCGCAGCATGATTAAATTGTATAGTGATCTCTTCATACCAGCTTCATTTCTGTACTTCATTTGTCTTGTGTTAACTGCTTTAATAATCTGAATTTTGCATCCAATCACTTTTCATTTTGTGTCTGTGCTATGTCATTTCATTTTACTAAGTTTGGAAATGCTCATTTTCATCCTGAAGTAATGTTGCTGAGCCCAGTCACTGGTGACAGATTATTAACAGATTTTTAAGACTTGATATTCGATTTCTGTATTTATGGTAATTTAAAATTTGGCTTTCGTTGATTTAAAAAATAAGAAAAAATTGAAGAAACAAAAAGTTGCCTTTTTTTCCATTTGAAAGATTTGACTCATTTTAACTGTATTTTAAAATGAAATTTTCAGCCCTGTCTGGTGTAGTTCAGTGGATTGAGCTCCGGCCTGTGAACCAAAGGGTTGCTGGTTTGATTCTCACAAAGGGCACATGGCTGGGTTGTGGGCCAGGTCTCCAGTAGGGGGGCGTGTGAGAGGCAACCACACATTGATGTTTTTCTCCCTCTCTTTCTCCCTCTCTTCCCCTCTTTCTAAAAATAAATAAGATCTTGAAAAAAAATGAAAATTTTCATTTAAGTTCCCATAAATTCTGAAGTGATTGGAATAAAATTTTTTAAATGAATATCAGCTATTTATTATTATTTTTTAATTTTTATTTATTTATTTATCTTTAGAGGGGAAGGGTAGGAGAGAGGGAGAGGGAGAGAAATATCAATGTACGGTTGCCTCTTGTGTGTCCCATGCTGGGAACTGGCCTGCAACCCAGGCATGTGCCCTGACTGGGAATCGAACCTGGATCCTTTGGTTCGCAGGCCCGCGCTCAATCCACTGAGCTACACCAGCCAGGGCTGATTGGAATAAAATTTAATAAAATATGCTTTAAAAAATGTAAATTTAATAGGACACATTTTCTTCAGGGAATCATTTTCTTGTTTCTTTTTAATCTTAATTTATTGAAATATAATAGATATACAACATTGTATAAGTTTAGATGTAAGATATAATAACTTGGGCCCTGGCTGGTGTAGCTCAGTGGATTGAGTGCAGGCCTGTGAACCAAAGGATCGTGGTTCGATTCCCAGTCAGGGCACATGCCTGGATTGGAGGACAGTTCCCAGCAGGGGACACACGAGAGGCAACCATGCATTGATATTTCTCTCCCTCTCTCCTTCCCTTCCCCTCTAAAAATAAATAAATTAAAAATCTTTTTAAAAAAGATGTAATAATTTGATATATGTATGTAACTGAAAATGACTAGTACATTAGTTAACATCTATCACCTGACTAAATAAAAAATTATAACTACATGAGGATCATTTTCCAAACTGGATTTTAACTGATCTAACTTGGATGTGTATAGAAGGTGTTATTTAAAGTTTTATCTTAGAATACTCTTGAAGAAAACCAGTGAATCTCTCATCCTCCATGTTAAGTGTCTTGCATGTAACATGAAGGATTGACACAAACATTTTGCTTGGTTATGCATGCAGTTATTCAAATAAACCAAACTATTATCGTGGTTTATATTTTAATCAGCACTGTGGTTATTGTTCTTACTAATAATAAAGCTCACTGTTGAAATATGTCAATATAAAGACATTAGTCACAAAAGCACTTTTAAAAGGTACTGGTTCTAAAGAAGTAATTACAAGAGTAGTCAATCTAAAAACACACTTGATGAGTGTTTGTGACTTTTTGAGCTGTTCATAAACTACAAACTAAAACTGAGTTTTAAACCCAGTTGCTCTCAGAATTGATTGTTTTAGTCTGAGCTTATAGTAATGATTATTAAAAATGATTTTGGCCCAGAGAAAACTGTACAAGATCAATAATTTTAAAAAATACTCATTAAAAAAAGCAACCTAGATGTCCATCAAAGATGAATGGGTAAAGAAGAGTCGGTATATATACAATGGAATATTATTCAGCAATAAAAAAGAATGAACATTGAAATTTTGGGGGAAAAAAGAATTATATGGGTTGTTTACTGTGTAAAAAAATGATTTTGGCCCTTTTAAAATATGTCATGTGCTGTTTTTATTTTAGTGGTGATAATTTGGTTTATATACAGATGCATGAAAATGAACTTTCAGAGTATTCATTTATTGAATTAAAGTTTAACTTGAAAGAAGTATGTATAAGGCTTTAGTTTCTTGATATTTCTTTTTTTTTTCCTTTTAGATTTTATTTATTTATCTTTAGAGGGGAAGGGAAGGAGAGAGGGAGAGAAACATCAATGTGCGGTTGTCTCTTGTATGTCCCCGGACGGGAACTGGCCTGGCAACCCAGGCATGTGCCCTGACTGGGAATCGAACCGCGATCCTTCGGTTCGCAGGCCCGCGCTCAATCCACTGAGCTACACCAGCCAGGGCAGTTTCTTGATATTTCTAACAGTTTTGATATTTTTCCTTTTTGTTAATGATGATATTGGGCCTTGGTGAACTTTTATCCATATCCAGGTCCTACAGGTCAGCTCCTCATCTCTGAAGTAGTAACTGCATGCAGTTTGAAATCTATACATATGAATACACACATATGTGTACATATAATTAGATACATAGATATGTGTGTATGTATGTATGTGCATATATGTATACATACTCATCTGTACCTAATGTTTTCAAGTGTTTGAATACATTTTAAAAGTATATATGCCATTTCAGTTCTTACACGTTGATCTATCTCTGAAAGTTGTCAGGAGCATGTAGTGTCCGGTGTTTATGTCTATTGGCAGAACCAAAATTACTTAATTAAAAAACTAATTTAATATTTTATTTTATTTTTATGATTTAATTTTTAAATATTTTATTGATTATGCTATTACAGTTTTCCTAATTTCCCCCCTTTATTCCCCTTCAATCCTGTACCCCAACCCTCCAGAATTCCCCTGCCTTAGTTCATGTCCATGGGTTGTACATATAAGTTTTTTCACTTCTCTCTTTCCTATACCATTCTTAACCTCCCCCTGTCTTTTTTATGCCTACCAGTTATGCTTCTTATTCACTGTACCTTCCCCCCAATTCTTCCCCTCTCCCTCCCCAGTGAAAACCCTCCATGTGACATCCATTTCTCTGATTCTATTCCTCTTATAGTTGTTTGCTTAGTTTGTTTTTCTTCTTAGGTTCACTTCTTGATAGTTGTGAGTTTGTTGTCATTTTACTGTTCATAATTTTTTATCACCTTCTATTTCTTAGATATCTCCCTTTAACATTTCATGTAATAAGGGCTTGGTGATGATGAACTCCCTTAACTTGACCTTATCTGGGAAGCACTTTATCTGCCCTTCCATTCTAAATGATAGCTTTGCTGGATAGAGTAATCTTGGATGTAGCTCCTTCTCTCTCATGACTTCAAATACTTCTTTCCAGCCCCTTCTGGCCTGTAAGGTTTCTTTGGAGAAATCAGCTGATGGTCTTATGGGCACTCCTTTGTAGGTAACTCTCTCCTTTCCTTTTGCTGCTTTTAAGATTCTCTCCTTATCTTTAATCTTGGATAACTTAATGATGATGCACCTTGGTGTGTTCCTCCTTGGGTCTCATTTCTTTGGGACTGTCTGTGCTTCCTGGACTTCCTGGAAGTCAGTTTCCTTTGCCAGATTGGGGAACTTTTCCTACATTATTTGTTCTAATAAGTTTTCAATTTCTTGTTCTTCCTCTTTTCCCTCTAGCACCCCTATGATTCTGATATTAGAGCATTTAAAGTTGTTCCAGGGGTTCGTAAGCCTCTCCTCATTTTTTCAATTGTTGTTTCTTCATTCTGTTCCAGTCAAATATTTATTTCTTCCTTTTGTTCCAAACTGTTGATTTGAGTCTTAGTTTCCTTTCCCTTCACTTTTGATTCCCTGTATATTTTCCTTTGTGTAGCCTTCATTTGTTCTTTCATTTTGCGACTGAGCTCAATTAGTTCTTTGAGCATCCTGATTACCAGTGTTTTGAACTCTGCATGTTTTGAACTCTGCATTTGATAGGTTGACTATCACCTTGTTGCTTAGCTCCTTTTCTGGAGTTTTGGTCTGTTCTTTCATTTGGGCTGCATCTCGGTGCACCTGTAATGTTGAAAGGGGATAGACCTTAGCTATTCCACAGGGCAACCCTCTTTGCTTCTTTGTGGCAGTGTGTTTGGGGGAAGCTCCAGAGAGGGAACAATGAGGCTAGCTTGCTCTGCTCTAGCCCCACTTTCTAACAAACTCTCTCCTGTGAGACTGGGAGTTCCTCCCACTGTGGCAACCCCCACAGTATACAAGTAGATTGGAGTCTTTATTTTCCTGTTCAGTCAGCCCTGCCTTGCACACACAGTTGGCCACCTTGCCACGTGTACTCTCCACTTGGCTGCCCATTTCCACCCTCCTACTGGTTTGGGTGAATGTTCTTTAACTCCATAGTTGTCAGAGTTTCATGCAGTTTGATTTTCTTGAACTTATGGTTTATTGTTTATAGATCAGTTGTTACTATTGTTTTGGTTGTGCAAGGAAGTGAAATGTTTCTACCTATAGCTCCATCTTGGCCAGAACTCTAGCTTCATTATTTTAAAACTGATTCGGCAACTTGTTACTTACCAGATGTACTCAAAATTACATAATTATTGTAACCTGGTATCTCCAGTGTTCTCTTTGCAAAAGTTGGATAATGTAACCTTAAATAGAGGCTGGATTTAAAATTTATGAATCAGTTCATCACCTTATCTTATGACAACTTACTACAACACTTCAGGGTTTTTATTTTGTTTTGTTGTTCAGTTAAAATTTGTTAGGTCATTGGGAAATAATGGATTGAGAGCCTCACGTAGAAAACCTATTTGGCATATAACTCACTAAAAAGGTCATAATATTACCTTTTAGATAATAAAATCTTAGAAGTTTTGCTATGATATGGTCTGAAGTTTTCCTCGATACTTACTCAGACCAAATATATTTCAATGATTTATTTTTCTAAGAGTTTTTATTAATGGTTCTTGTATACTGAACACATGTATAAAATGTCTTTATTGTATTCTCATTTGTTTAACTAGTTATGTGGTCAGACTCTACTCAAAGTGTTGTTTTGAGTCAGTTTGCTCTATGTGGTGTAGAAACCATTTAAGCTGGTTTCTAGCCTTCTGAATTTCAAATTATAAAATTCTGTAAAAGTTTATTTCTATGCAGTAATGGCAATGTTTTACATATATTTATATGACATGCCACTACTTATACAATGTACTTTTATTGTAAGCTTCTAGAGGGCAGAGTTTGGGTATGGCTCATCTTTGCATTCCCTGTTAATGCCTTGAATATGGCAGATATCAGGCCAATATTTTAAAAATTGAATTTGCTCTTTAAAACAATTCTGTAAGGGAAGTTAAGGCAGACATCACTATTCCTATTATATGGGTGAGAATAGAAGCTCAGAGAGATTGAATTGCCCAAAATCTCCATAGATTGAGTAGTAGAGCCAAGAATAAATCCCAGGTCTTCTAATGCCTAGTGTTTGGTGCTTTAGCACAATTTATTCTCTTTGCTAACCTCAATGTTTATAAATCATAGCAAGACTTATAAGTAAAGGAAACTATATTTATAGTCAATTAAAATTAATCAACAATTGTCCTATTTGTAGGCTTATCTTTTTATGTCATGATTCTTCTTTCAGTAGTTAATAGCTTGATATAAAGTGTGCCTTGAATAATAATAAAGTAAGTGTGATATTTTCTGTAGTTTGCGGTAGGATAGTGCATGCCAAAATATTTAAAAGTACCCCTTCACTGATGATCTTTACATCTTTGGAAAGCTCGACTCTTTATTTTCAAGTTCAGTGGTGAATGAATGTATATTGGCTTTTTCTCTTTGAGTAAGTTATTACAAGTAATAATTCCCAGAAGAAAGCCTTTTGATGAATTATGAGAAAAAGATTAGAATGTGGCTCATTGAATGATTTTCAAAGAAGACAAACAGAAGTGTAGTTGTTTATAGCCATTGTATACTAGTGTTTTAATCTCTTTATGTAGTCACCAATGATCTTTGTATTTTCATCTAATGAGACCATTAAATTAATTATATCTCCTTGGGGCAGTCTGGACATATCAAGAAATTGGCACCTTGTGTTTTTAACTAAAGGATAGCAGAGGCCAAGATAAACAGTTATCCAAACATATCCCTCTGTGAAAGGAATGAAAAGCTATCAGTGAAACAGTACTATTTTGCCAACTGTAATGTTTTGAGATGCTAACATTTGGAAGGCCACAGTAGCACTGTTAACCTGATATCTTCAGTGGAATTTGTCATTTTGAGGATTAATAAAAACTAGCAGCTTTTCCTTTTCTAGGAAATAACCTTGAATAAGTTTGGTTTGAAAATATTTGACTCTCTATACTCCAGTATGGTTCTGTTTGAATACTAAATATGCTGTAAGAAGAAAAAATGCTGACAAAGAGCATATTGTTTAACTTGTGCTATAATGTGAACCACTTCTTATTAATAATCTTATTTTGTATTGTGTGATGTCTGATACTGCTAACATCAATCTTTGGGATTAGGTGAACTCTGATCTCCCCAGGATTTCAAGGTTAGATTCTTTACTGGTCAATTCTTTGTTGTAATGCTTTGTATGTGTGATAAGAACATTTCACTGTTTTGCTATAATTCAGAAGTCATTGAAGAGTGCTATTATCCTCAAACACTACCTGCTCTGGTATTTAACATTTTGGTGAAGGTAATGTGACTGGTTTATAATCAAGTATGAAATGATTTTAGGTCTTTGTGGTTTTATTTATTTATATATAATATGTAATTCACACATAAAAACATATTGAATTTAAATGTAAATACTCTTATTTTTATCTTTGACACTACATTATGATATTTAGGAGACACTTAGCCCATTTGTAAACTATGTATATTGATATATTTTTAATATATTTTATGGATTATACTATTACAATTGACCCATCCCCCCTATCATTCCCCTCCACCCTGCGCAACCCTCCCACCCACATTCCCTCCATTTAGTTCATGTCCATGTGTCATAAGTTCTTTAGCTTCTACATTTCCCACATTATTCTTGCCCTCCCCCTGTCTATTTTCTAACCACCATCTATGCTACTTATTCTCTGTACCTTTTCCACCTTTTTCCTCCTCCCACTCCCCGGTTGCTAACCCTCCATATGATCTCCATTTCTGTGGTTCTGTTCCTATTCTAGTTGTTCTCTTTTGTTTTAGGTGTGGTTGTTAATAGCTGTGAGTTTGCTGTCTTTTCACTGTCATATTTTTTATCTTCTTTTTCTTAGATAAGTCCCTTTAACATTTCATATAATAAGGGCTTGGTGATGATGAACTCCTTTAATTTGACCTTATCTGAGAAACACTTTATCTTCCCTTCCATTCTAAATGACAGCTTGGCTGGATAGAGCAATTTTGGATGTAGGTCCCTGCCTTTCAAGACTTCAAATACTTCTTTCCAGCCCCTTCTTGCCTGTAAGGTGTTTTTTGAGAAATCAGCTGACAGTATGATGGGAACTCCTTTGCAGGTGACTGTCCCCTTATCCCTTGCTGCTTTTAGAATTCCCTCCTTCATTTTAATCTTGGCTAATGTAATTACGATGTGCCTTGTTGTGTTCCTCCTTGGGTCCAACTTCTTTGGGACTCTCTGAGCTTCCTGCACTTCCTGGTAGTCTATTTCCTTTGCCAGATTGGGGAAGTTCTCCTTTATTATTTGTTCAAATAAGTTTTCCACTTGTTGGTCTTCTTCTTCCCCTTCTGGGACCCCTATAATTCAGATTCTGGGACGTTTAACGATGTCCCGGAGGTTCCAAAGCCTCTCCTCATTTTTTTGAATTCTTGTTTCTTCCTCATTTTCTGTTTGGTTGTTAGTATCTTCCTTCTGTTCCACTCCATTGATTTGAGTCCCAGTTTTCTTCCCATTTCTATGGGAAGAAATTTGTATGGGTTCCCCATACATCTTCCTTCATTTCACGTATTGTAGCCTGCATTTCTTTAAATCAAATTTGTGAGCAAAATCAACCAATTCTATGAGCATCCTGATCACCAGGGCTTTGAACTGTGCATCTGATAGGTTGGCTATCTCTTCGTCACTTAGAGGAATTGGCTCTGGGGATTTTATTTGTTCTCTGGTTTGAGCAATTTTTGGCATTTTTTTGTTTTGTTTTTGGTCTGGTCGCAGCTGTTATGTAGTGAGGGGTGGAGCCTTAGGTGTTCCTCAGGGCGGGGCAGCCCAGTTGCTGAGTTGTGATGCTGTATGTGGGGACGGGGTCCAAGAGGGAAAAATGGTGCCTACTCTGCTCTCTCCTGGATTCCAGTCCCTTCCACTGCTTCTCCTTCACCTGGATTATCTGCGGGTGTGAATGTGGGACCACCTGGTCAGCTAGCCACCTTGCGTGGCCTCACTGGGTCAGCACAGTTGCCACCCCGTGTCCGGGATCCACCGGCCACTGCCTGTGGGCCTGGGGTCTGCCAGCCACCTCCTGCACTCCTGGGAACTGCCAGCCACTGCTGCCTGCGTTCCTGGGTCCGCACCTCCACTTTTTCCTGTCACGACTCCACCCCTCTTACCAGTCTGGATGAATAGTTGTTGGACTTCTGTACAGTTCGATTTTCTATGAGTTCTGGTTGTTTTCTTGTTTCTAAATATTTGTTGTCCTTAATTTTGGTTGTGAGAGGAGGCACAGTGAGTCCACCTACACCTCCATCTTTTACATTGATATTTTGTTAAATTTATGTTGCCTGAGATTATTTTAATCTGTGTTTTCATGATTATTTACAGTAATCAAAGAGGATAACTATTGATTACTGTTAAAACTTGTATGTCCCTTGTGTCATTAGCAAATCGTTAAATTAAATTTGAGGGACTCTTGAATGGCAGGTCAAAATTAATTGCCTATAAATTTCTCAATACTTAGTTTTAATTGCAAAAAGAGCAATGCCCATAACATGTGTAGTTTTTTTTTTTTTTTTTTCCCAAGTGATAACAGTATTCATACCTTTCAACCTGGTGGAGAGACTCAAAAGATTTATTTTTTTCTTATCTTAATCTTGCCTTGTCATTGTAGGGCTGATTCACAGATGATTTACTACCTAATTTCTAATCCAAATTGTACATTATGGATGAAAATAACCACTTTTGGACTTGCGGCCAAGATGGAGGCATAGGTGGACACACTGTGCCTCCTTGCATATCCAAAAGAAGGACAACACATTTAAAAACAAACAAAAAAGCAACCAGAACTGACATAAAATCGAATTGTATGCAAGTCTGACAACCAAGGAGTTAAAGAAGAAGCATTCATCCAGACCAGTAACAGGGGTGGAGATGGGCACCCAGGCAGAGAGGACTCCAAAAGACAGCAGCTGGTATACCAGGGCAAGCAAGGCAGTGGCTGGTGGACCCAGTGAGGAGGGAGATTGTGGACTAGGTGGTCCCACATCGTGTGCAGATAAACCAGGAGGAACAACTGGGGAGCGAGACAGACTGAGCAAACCAGAGATTCAGGGCTGGGAAATAAAGACTCAAACCTCTGATTGAGAACACCTGTGGGGGTTGATACAGTAGTGGTAAAACCCCCCAGCCTCACAGCAGAGTTCATTGGAAAGACCCACAGGGTCCCAGAATATACACAAGCACACCCACCCGGGAATCAGCACCAGAAGGGCCCAATTTGATTGTGGATAGCCAGGGAAGTGACTGAAAACCTGCAGAGAGTGGAGCAGATGGTATTGTTCCCTCTTACACCCCTCCCCCACATACAGCATCACAACAAAGCAACATGGGTTGCCTCGCCCTGGTGAGCACCTAAGGCTCTGTGCCTTACTACATAACGGGCACAGCGAGACAAAAAAAATGGCCCAAATGAAAGAGCATATCAAAGCTCCAGGAAAAATACAACTAAGCAATGAAGAGATAGCCAACCTATCAACTGCACAGTTCAAAACACTAGCAATCAGGATGCTCAGAGAAATGGTTGAATATGTTCTCAAATTATATGAAAAAGTGAAGGTTATACTAAGTGAAATAAAGGAAAATGTACAGGGAACCAACAGTGTCAGGAAGAAAACCGGAACTCAGATCAATGGTGTGGACCAGAAGGAAGAAAGAAACATTCAATGAGAACAGAATTAAGAAAATAATTTTAAAAAATGAGGAGAGGCTTAGGAACCTCCAGGACATCTGTAAACTTCCCAACATCCAAATCGTAGGGCTGCCAGAAGGAGAAGAGGAAGAGCAACAATTAAAAACTTACTTCAACAAATAATGAAGAACTTCCCTAATCTGGCAAAGGAAATACACTTCCAGGAAGTCCAGGAAGCTCAGAGACTCCCAAAGAAGTTGGACCCAAGGAGGAACACACCAAGGCACATCATAATTACTTCACCCAAGATTAAAGATAGGGAGACAGTCTTAAAAGCAGCAAGAGAAAAGGGGACTCCTTTTCTCTTAGTTACCTACAAAGGAGTGCCCGTAAGACTGTCAGCTGATTCCTCAAAAGAAACCTTGCAGGCAAGAATGGGCTGGAAAGAAGTATTTGAAGTCATGAAAGGCAAGGACCTTCACCCAAGATTACTCTGTTGAGCAAAGCTATCATTTAGAATAGAAAGGCAGATAAAGTACTTCCCAGATAAGGTCAATTTAAAGGAGTTCATCATCACCCAGGCCTTATTGTAGGAAATGTTAAAGGGACTTATCTAAGAAAAAGAAGATAAAAAATATGAACAGTAAAATGATAACAAACTCAGTTATTAACAACCAAACCAAAAACAAACTACGCAAACAGCTAGAACAGGAACAGAACCGCAGAAATGGAGATCATACGGAGAGTTATCAACAGGGGAGTGGGAGGGGGAAAGGGGGAAAAGTACTGGGGATAAGTAACATAAATGCTAGGTAGAAAATAGACAGGGGGAAGTTAAGAATAGTATATGAAATGTAGAAGACAAAGAACTTATATGTATCACCCATGGACATGAACTAAAGTGGTGGAATATGGATAGGAGTGGGTGTGCAGGGCATAGGGGAATAAAGGGGGAAAATGTGACAACTGTAATAGCATAATCAATAAAATATATTTTAAGAAAGAAAATAACCACTTTGCTTTAAATATCCTACCTAGGGAGCTTGAACTCAGTGTTTGTTTTTATTCACTTGCTTAAGTGTAAAATACTCCAACCCATTCTCTATGATAGGAAGGGAGTTTTTTAGTGTATCTTTCTGGATACAAGTCTAAAGTGACTATATAATTTAAATTGTTTAAAGATTAAAACAATTGTTGTATTGTTGTGGACCTTTTTCCTTTCTCTATTTCTAATCACATAGAAATAGCTGAAAGATTAAAAATGGGTTCATATTTTAAACATACAATTATAGTAAAAATAATAATTTTTTGTTGATCTTGTACAGTTTTCTGTCTTTTATTCTTACCCCAACCGACCACCCCAGCCCTCCACGCCTCCCTCCCATTTCCATGCTCCCCATAGTTTTTGTCCATATGTCCTTTATACTCGTTCCAGTAAATCCTTCCCCTTTTCCCGTGAGATTCCCTCCCCCTCCCCTCTGGTGACTTTCAGCCTGTTCTCAATTTCCATGTCTTTGGTTATATTATGTTTGTTTGTTTGTTTGTTTTGTTGATTAGCTTCCTGTTAAAGGTGAGATCATATAGTATTTGTCTTTCACTGCCTGGCTTATTTCGCTTAGCATGATGCTCTCCAGTTCCTCCATGCTGTCGCAAAGGGTAGGAGCTCCTTCTTTCTTCCTGCTGCATAGAATTCCATTGTGTAAATGTACCACAGTTTTTTGATCCATTCATTAACTGATGGGCACCTAGGTTGCTTCCTACACTTGGCTATTGTAAATTGTGCTCCTATGAACATAGGGGTACATAGGTTCTTTTGGATTGGCATTTCAGGGTATTTAGGATATAGTCCTAGCAGTGGAATTGCTGGGTCAAAAGGCATATCCATTTTAGTTTTTTTAGAAAATTCCACACTGTTTTCCATAGTGGTTGTACCAGTCTGCACTTCCACCAGCAGTGCACTGGGGTCACTTTTTCTACACAACCTCTCCAATACTTGCTGTGTGTTGCTTTGTTTATGAGGGCCATTCTGACTGGTGTCAAGTGGTATCTCATTGTGGTTTTAATTTGCATCTCTCTGATAGCTACCGACTCTGAGCATCTTTTCATGTGTCTCTGGATCCTCTGTAAGTCCTCCTTGGAGAAGTGTGTTCCCAAGTCCTTTGCCCATTTTTTAATTGGGTTGCTTGTCTTCCTAGAGTGGAGTTGTGTAAGTTCTTTGTATATTTTGGAGATTAAACCCTTATTTGAGGTATCATTGTCAAATATGTTTTCCCACCCAGTCAGTTCTCTTTTTATTTTAATACTGTTTTCCTTGGCCATGCAGAAGCTTTCTGTTTTGATGAGATCCCATTTTTTTATTCTTTCCTTTATGTCCCTTGCTTTAAGGGACATATCTGTAAAAATGTTGCTACATGGAATATCTGAGATTTTTCTGCCTATGTTCTCCTCTAGGACTTTAATGGTGTTACAGCTTATGCTTAAATCTTTTATCCACCTTGAATTTATTTTTGTGTATGGTGTAAGTCGGTGCTCGAGTTTCATTTTCTTGTACGAAGCTGTCCAGTTCTCCCAGCACCACTTGTCGAAGAGGCTATTTTTACTCCATTTTATATTGCTGCCCCTTTTGTCGAATATTAATTGACTATACAGACTAGGGTTTATTTATGGGCTCTCTGTTCTATTACACTGGTCCATGTGCGTGTTTTCATGCCAGTACCAGGCTGTTTTGATTACAGCGGCCTTGTAATACATTTTGGTATCATGTATTGTGATCTCTCCTACTTTGCTCTTCTTTCTCAAGATTGCTACTGCTATTCTGGGTCCTTTATTGTTCCATGTAAATTTTTGAAGTCTTTGTTCTATATCTGTGAAATATGCCATTGGTACTTTAATAGGTATTGCATTGAATCTGTAGATGGCTTTGGGAAGTATGGACATTTTGATGATGTTAATTCTTCCGATCCATGAACACGGTATGTGTTTCCATTTATTTGTGTCTTCCTTGATTTCTTTCTTCAGGGTTGTGTAGTTTTCTGCATACAGGTCTTTTACCTTCTTGGTTAGGTTTATTCCTAGGTACTTTATTTTTCTTTTTGCTACATCGAATGGGATTTTTTTCTTGATTTCTGCTTCTGCTGTTTCACTGTTGGTATACAAAAATGCCTTCGATTTCTGGATATTGACTTTGTATCCGGCTGTTTGGCCAAATTCATTTATTAGGTCGAGCACTTTTTTTGGCCAAGACTATAGGATTTTCTATGTATGCTATCATGTCATCTGCAAACAATGATAGTTTTGTTCCCTCCTTGCCAAGTTGGATGCCTTTTATTTCCTTTTCTTGTCTAATCACTGTGGCTAATATTTCCAATACTATATTGAATAGAAGTGGTGAAAGTGGACAGCCTTGTCTTGTTCCTGATCTTAGTGGAAAAGAATTTAGTTTTGCCCGTTGAGTATGATGCTGGCTGTAGGTTCTCATATATAGCCTTTATTATGTTGAGGGATGCTCCCTCTACACCCACTTTGCTGAGTGTTTTTATCATAAATCGGTGTTTTACATTATCAAATGCTTTTCCCGCATCTATTGATATGATCATGTGATTTTTGTCTTTGCTTTTGTTTATGTGATGAATTACATTTACTGATTTGGGAATGTTGAACCATCCTTGCATCCCTGGGATGAATTCCACTTGGTCATGGTGTATGATCTTTTTACTGTATTGTTGGATGTGGTTTGCCAATATTTTGTTGAGGATTTTAGCATCTATGTTCATCAGCGATATTGGCCTGAAGTTCTCCTTCTTTGTTGTGTCTTTATCTGGTTTTGGGATTAGGATAATGCTGGCTTCATAAAAAGAGTTTGGGAGTCTTCCATCATTTTGGATTTTTTTGAATAGTCTGTGGAGAATACGGGTTAGCTGTTCCTTAAATGTTTTGTACAATTCTCCTGTGAAGCCATCTGGTCCAGGACTTTTGTGTGTTGGGAGTGTTTTGATTACTGATTCAATTTCACCTGCTGTTATTGGTCTGCTCAGGCTTTCTGTTTCTTCTTCATTGAGTTTTGGAAGGTTATATTTTTCTAGAAACCTGTTCATTTCACCTAGGTTTTCAAATTTCTTGGCATACAGTTCTTCATAGTAATTTCTTACAATCCTTTGTATTTCTGCGGTGTCGGTTGTAATTTCTCCTCTTTCATTTCTGATTGTGTGTATTTGAGTCCTCTCTCTTTTTTTCTTGATGAGCCTGCTTAAAGGCTTGTCAATTTTGTTGATCTTTTCAAAGAACCAACTCCTGGATTCATTGATCTTTAGGAGTGTGCTTTTAGTCTCTATGTCCTTTAATTCTTCTCTGGTCTTGGTTATTTCCTTCCTTCTACTTGCTCTGGGCTGTCTTTGTTGTTGTTCCTCGAGTTCTTGTAGGCATAGGGTTCGGTTGTTTGTTTGAGATGTTTCTGTCTTTTTTAGGTAGGCCTGTATCGCTATAAGCTTCCCTCTGAGGGCAGCCTTTGCTGTGTCCCATGAGTTTTTGGTCGATGTGAGTTCATTATCGTTTGTTTCCAGAAAGTTTTTGATTTCCTCCCTAATTTCATTCTTGACCCATTCATTGTTTAATATCATGCTATTCAACCTCCATGATTTTGAGGGTTTTAGGTTTTTCCCCTTGTGATTGGTTTCTAATTTCAGTCACTTGTGGTCAGAGAAAATGCTTGGTATGATTTCAATTTTCTCGAATTTGTTGAGGCTTGTTTTGTGTCCTATCATGTGGTCTATCTTTGAAAATGTTCCATGTGCATTTGAAAGTGTATTTAGTTTTTTGCGAAGAAGGGCTCTATATATATCAGTTAAGTCCATTTCCTCTAGAGTGTTGTTCATTGCCACAATATCTTTGTTGATATTTTGTTTGGAATCTCTGTCCATTTTTGACAGTGGAGTGTTAAAATCTCCTACTATAATTGTGTTGCTGTCAATATCTTTCTTGAAGTCCTCTAAGATTTTCTTGATGTATTTAGCTGCTCTTCCGTTGGGTGCATATATATTTACAATATTTATGTCTTCTTGGTGGATTCTTCTTGGAGTATTATGAAGTGACCTTCTGGGTCTCTCTTTATGGCCCTTCTTTTGAAGTCTATTTTGCTGATATGACTATTGCTACCCCAGCTTTTCTTTTCCTGACCATTTGCTTGGAAAATTTGTTTCCAGCCCTTCACTTTGAGCCTGTGTATGTCTTTTGTCCTGAGGTGGGTTTCTTGTAGGCAGCATATGTGTGGATCATGCTTTCTTATCCATTCAGCTATTCTATGTCTTTTGATTGGAGCATTTAATCCATTTAAATTTAAGGTTATTATTGATAGGTGTTTATTCATTGCCATTTTCGTACCCATGTTCCTCTCTCTCTCTCTCTGTCTTTTCCTTTCTTCCCTTAAAGCAGTCCCTTTAGTATGTCTTGCAGAATTGGTTTGGTAGAGGTGTATTCTTTTTGATTTCTTTTGTTTGGGAAGCTCCTTATTTGGCCTTCTATCTTGATTGAAAGCCTTGCTGGGTAAAGTAGTCTGGGTTGCAGGCCTTTGGTTCTCATTGCTTGGAATATTTCTTGCCATTCTCTTCTGGCCTGGAACGTTTCCATTGAGAAGTCAGCTGCTAACCTTATCAGGGCTCCCTTGTATGTTACTTCCTTTTTCTCCCTTGCTGCCTTTAAGATTCTCTCTTTGTCTTGGAATTTTGCCATTTTAATGATGATGTGTCTTGAAGTGGGTCTGTTTGGGTTCCTCTGGATTGGGACTCTCTTTGTTTCCTGGATTTGTGTGGCTTTTTCTCTCACCAAATTAGGGAAGTTTTCCATCATTACTTTTTCAAACAGGTTTTCTATCCCTTGTTCTTGTTCTTCTCCTTCTGGTATCCCTATATACGGATATTATTGCATTTCATGTTGTCTTGCATTTCCCTTAACCCCTCTTCATTCTTTCTGAGCCTCTTTTCCTTATCTTGCTCATTCTGGGTGTTGTTTTTTTTTTTTTTTTTTCTGTTTTGTCCTCCAACTCGCTGATTCGATCTTCTGCTTCATCGATTCTGCTTTTCATTCCTTCTGCTGTCTTCTTCAGTTCACAAATTGTGGTCTTCATTTCCTCTTGGCCCTTGTTGATAGTTTGTTTCCTTTTTCATGTTGATATAGTTTGCGGTGAGTTCATTGTAACTTCCCTGTAGTTTCTGGTAGCTCATTGAGAGCTCATTGAGCTTCCTGACAACCATTGCTTTGCACTTGATATCTGATAGTTGAGTTGCCTCCGTTTCATTTGGCATACTTTCTGGAGCTTCCTCCTTTCCTTTCATTTGGGTATTGTTCCTTTGTCTTCCCATTGTTTGTAAGGCTCTTGTTGTTAGCCTCAACTTCTTAAATTGATCTGTTCTGGCTCCCTGGGTTTGTGGTATGACCTTCTGTGGTAGAATATCTGTGAGATTCAGTGGTGGATTCTCCTTCGGATATCCTGTTGTTCACAGCTTCCATTGTCTCATCAGCTGGGATACCCTCTGTTTGGGGCCAACTCTGTTTTTTTTTTCACAGCTCTAGGCTTGTTTGTTTGTTTGTTCTGTCTCACTCGTGGGTATTTGAAAAGAAAAGAGGGGGGGAAATGAAAAAAAGAGGAAAGAAGAAAAAAGGAAGGTAGAAGAGATAAAATTGGAAAGAAAGGAAGAGGGAATAAGATAAGAAGGAATTAAAGGGAGGCAAAAGGAGTTGGGGAGTAAAGAAGAAGATAAAAATAATGAAGAAGGAATAATTAAAAACACATATAAATAGACAGGCACACAAATCAAAAAAAACACAAACAACTAGCAAAACAAAAAAGAAAAAACAAACACACACACACAAATACAAACAGCCAAAAAAAAAAAAAGGAACAAACAAAGCAAAACAAAATAGTTTTAAAAATATTAAAAAATAAAAAACCCTCTTGTTGTTTTCAAACTTGCCAAGCCAGTTTTTCTGGTCTTGCTGGCAGCAGTGGCCGAGGGGTGATCTTACTGCTTTTCTCTGTGTTCAGAACTCAGTCCTCATTGTACTATGTATCCCAGCATTAGTGGGCGCCTCTCCCCACAGGGTTTCCAGCGTGTGTTCTGAGCCTCCTGGTGTGTGCGCACTTCCCGAAGTCAATGGGTGTGTGCTCGGTTCTCCAATCCTGTGCAGCCACCTGCCTTTGCCCCTGTGCAGCTTTCTGTGATCAGGCGCAGCTGCCTGCCTTTGCCCCTGCGCAGCTTTCTGTGGTGGGTCTGGACCTATGCTCTAGCAGCTATCTCTTGCATGCGCCTAAGGTCCTGAGCTGTCTACGTTGGAGCACCCGCCTGTGCACTGGCAACTTTGGCCCCACGCTGTCTCCAGTGGCCAGCGCCTATGTTTTCACGAGTGTCCACTATCCTGCGACCATGTGCGGTCCCATGTGGGTTCCTATTTTCATGCAGCTCTCTCACTTCACACGCGCCTCTGTCTGCGGTTGGGGCGACTGTGCTTTCACAGTCGCCTGGCGACCACAAAAACTCAGTTTAAAATCGCACAGTGACCTGGCTCGGGGCACCCACTTTTGCTCCGCCGCAGTGGTGTGGTGGCCCCTGAGATCTCCCAGCCGGTTCAGCAGCTGACCCAGCTCTGTAATAATAATAATTAAAAAAAATAATAAAAATTCTTACACTGTGCCAGAAACTTTGTTAAGTAATTTGTATTTATTATCTTATTTATTCCTTGGAACAACCTGACAAAGTAGGTTGTTCTTACTGTACAGTAAATGTTTCCATTTTTAAAAAAAAATAATTTATTGGGGTGGCATTGTTTAATAAGATTATATAGGTTTCAAATATACATTTCTATGATACATGATCTGAATATCGCATTGTGTCCCCACCACACAAAGTCAAATTATCTTCTGTCACTATATATTTGGCCCCCTTTACCCTTTACTACCTCCCCAGCCCCCTTCCCTCTGGTAACCACCATACTGTTGTTTGTGTCTATGAGTTTCAGTGGTGTATCTCTCATATAAGTGAAATCATATCATTTTAGCTTTTATTGACTGACTTATTTTGCTTAGCATAATATTCTCAAGGTTTATCCATAATGAAGATGTGGTACATGTATACAAAAGAATTTACATTTTAAAGAGATAAAATTGAGGCCAAGGAGATTGATGAACTTGCTAAGGTCAAACAGCTAATGATTAATGGAGCTGGAATTCCAACCCAGCAATCTAGCTCCATAGTCCAGCACTCAATCTGGATTCTATGCTACCTTGTTAGCATGTAGCCATTGGTTCTGGGTTTCAAGAGTATTGGAAAATGAACTAAAGCTCAAATGTTATTTCTGATAAAAAAATGACCCTTAGTGAAGGATGACAACTAGACTTTTGTCGTTAATAAATTAGTAGTATATACAGATACTGAATTACAATGTTGTACACCTGAAACCTACATAATATTATATACCAATTTTACCTCAATAAAAAGATAACCCTTTGTCCATATGTAAGCATGAAGTTGGTATTCTAAATTCACATGGCTATGATATGTCCTATGTATCTTCCTTTTTTTGTTGAAACTAAGGAAAAACTAAGATTACTAGAAGATGGAGACAGTGTAAGCGCTATTGGCTTTTTGTTATTTAGGGCTTTATAATTATTTTCTTAAGGCAGGTCTACTTACTCTCGGCCTCAGCCACTGCTTAGCACTCTGCAAGCAAGCAACAGCTATATCCTACCTAGTGAAAAAAACATGTGGCTATTGATAACATCTCCTTTGTTGCTTAATGGACATATCTTTAATTTAGAAAGGAAAGGTAAAACATAAACAAAACAGCTTAGCAAAATTCCATTTTAAATTATTTTATTCACAAGATATATGCAAAATTCTTTATTTTTCTTCAGAAACATTTAAAATGTAAAGAATATGAAATATTGTTAAATTTTAAAGTGTGATATTAAATCAATTTCTGACAGTTTAAAATATTCTCATGTATTAAGCATGTCACTAAAATGAAATTGAACCATTTGCTTAAATTACTGTCTTAATTGCATAATTGAGTAATAAAAGCTGAATAATGGCTCTGGCTGGTGTGGCTCAGTGGATTGAGTGCTGGCCTGCAAACCAAAAGGTCACTGGTTCAATCACAGTCAGCGCACATGCCTGGATTGTGGGCCAGGTCCCCAGTGGGGGGCATACGAGAGGCAACCACACATTGATGTTTCTCTCCCTCTCTTTCTCCCTCCCTTCCCCTCTCTAAAATAAATAATATATTTTTTAAAAAGCTGAATAAAAAGAACTACTTCCAGTAAAGCAACTTGATTTTAATCACATTGACACAAGTAGCTTGGATACCTGATTGCTTTGTAACAATGATTCTAAAAGTATGATCCAGAAGAACCAGCAGCTTTAGCTACAGGGCGCTTGTATATGTACAGGGCACTTACTAGAATGTAAATTCCTAAGCCCCTCCCCAGCCTCACAGAATTGAAAACTCTTGTGTTTGGGCCCAGGAGTCTGTTTTAACAGGACATCCTTGGGATTCTGATGAATTTTCAAATTTTAGAACAGTGCCCTATGATGTCTGTTTCCTTTGACTTAAATCGAGCAAGGATTATAGATGCAGTCTCTATTATAATGTTACAGGTGTACTATATTTAATGTATAATAAAATGCAAATTAAAACTGTCTGAAAACCAGTGTTTATAACAAAAATAATGCAACCCCATTTATATTACAAGAGCAGCATAATCCTATATAATTTAATGTAGTCTAAATTTTATTTTGCAAACTAATAATATTTAGATGACTGATATATTAAATGCCTAAATTTTATGCTATTTTTTAAATGAGAAAATAACCAAATTTAATACATACATATGTATGAGAACCCTGCGTATATGTGAGACCCCCATGTATGAGAAATTCAGAGACAGAAAGGAAAAATGGGTATATAAGGTATTCTGACCTGGGGATGAGTTAAACTGCCTTAGGGGCTTCAAAGGTCATTGCAGGATGATAGGAAAAGATGTTTATTTTATTTTTTTTAATTTTTAAATATTTTTTTAAATTTTTCAATTGTAGTTTACATACAATATTATTATAATATTAGTATCAGGCATACACCCCAATGATCAGACATTATATAATTTACTAAGTCATCATCCCAATAAATCTCATACCTATCTGACAACATATATAATTATTAGAATATTATTGACTATATTATCTATGGTATACTTTACAACTGAAAATCAAACTAAACAAGCAGAGCAGAAACAGATTCATAGATACAGAGAACATTTTGGTGGATGCCAGATGGAAGGTGGGTTGGTGGATGCCAGATGGAAGGTGGGTTGGGGGATGCGTGGGTAAGGTGAAGGGATTTAGAAGTACAAATAGGTAGTTAGAGAATAGTTATGCTTCTTTTATGCTATGCTGACATGTGGTCATTTGTTGTGCATTACCAAGGTCTACCAGGTCCAGAAGGTCCCTGGGGTCTCCCTGGAAATGGAGGTATTAAAGGAGAGAAAGGAAACCCAGGTCAACCTGGGCCACCTGGTTTGCCTGGTTTGAAAGGAGATCAAGGACCACCAGGACTCAAGGTAAGAAATGAGAGTAGATATTTGATGATAAATGAATGTGGCTATTTGCAAGCAAAATGAGAATTCCATGCTGAATTATTTTAATAGCATTTATTGATCAAGCTTCTATGTATAAAGAAAGAAAATGCCAAGTTTCCTATCTTCTTCCACCTAAAGGGACTTTGCTGCCTTCTAGATAAAGGGTCTTTGGTATGTATAGTATTTAGATTTAAGAGACCTTTATTTTAGGTTAAGCAAATTTATAAAAGGAGACATGTATATCAGAGTATTGCATGTAAAAGAGTATACTCAGGGAAGTAATTATGGTGAATGGGTAAATTTTAGACTTTGAAATTAGATAGTATTAAGGTCAAATTTTAGCTCTAATACATATTTCTGCTTTGCATCTATGAGAAAGGCAGATAGATTTTTTGGGTTTCTGTTTTCACCTGCGAAAAGAGAGTAATAGCATATTCCTATAGCTATATTCATGTGCTTTCCACCTTGGTTTGAGTGACCCAGAAAGTCACTTTCTTTTTTTAATTATTTTTTGTTGTTATTCAATTACTGTTGTCCCCATTTTTCCCCCATTACTCTCCCCTGCCCTACCCACCCCCCACATTCAATCCTCCCCTGCCCTGCTCTTTGTCCATAGGTCCTTTATACATGTCCCTTGATGCCCTTTCCCCTTATTTCCCCAATATCCCCTTCCCCCCACCCCCACTGGTCAGTGTCAATTTTCTCCTTATGTCCATGTCTCTGTTTCTGTTTTGTTTTATTGATTAGGTTCCATGTATAGGTGAGATCATATGGCATTTGTCTTTCACTACCTGGCTTATTTCACTTAGCATAATGCTCTCCAGTTCTGAATCCTCCAAGTTTCTTTCAGTCATTCAGAAGGATTGTCATTAGATTTGGCAGTCAACACAGGCTGGGTCAGTCTTTGTCCCTTAGAGTTTTCCAACAACTAACCTGTTTTTATCGTGATATTACTATTTTATGGGACACCTAGACTTATAGTTTTAGTTTTGTCCTTATTCATTCTGTATTTACTCCCTCCTCATTCATTTCCCATGTACATCCAATTCATATGCCATTATGCCTGATTCAAGACTCCTTGACACCAATATTTTATAAATCTAGTATTATCAAGTTCTGTTCATTTTCTTTTGTGCAAATCAATCTTACACTTGTACTTTTTCTAACTTTTATTTGGAAATAATGCTAAACATATAGAAAAATTGCAAAAATGTTGAAAAACCTGCCATGTATCACTTACCCAAATGAACCAATTGTTAACACTTTTCCCCACTTGCTTTCTGTGTGTATGTTATGTCGTGTAATTATATGTAGACTTCTGAAACATTTGAGAATAAGTTGTATCTATCATGGCCTTTTACCACTAAATACTTCAGTGCATAAAATTTCTGAGATTAAATAATTTTAATATAACCACAGTATAGCTACCAACTCCAGAAAATTGAACATCAATATAATACTTGTATTTCTCCATTACATATTCCAATTGTGTCAAGTGACCTGGTAATGCCCTTTATAGCATTTTCTCCCCCAATATAAGATCCAGACCAAACCACGTATTGCATTTAACTGCCATATCTCTTTATTATTCCTTAATCTGAAACAGTTTTTAAAACTATTTTCTTCCTTCCTGATCTTGACATTTTTAGAGAAGTGTAGCCCCTTCCCATGTTTTAAAAATAGAATTTTCCTTCCTTTGTTTGCTTTTTCCTCATGTTTTGCTTCTCTAGCTGGAATACTACATAAGTGATTTTGTGTCCATCTCAGATATCAAGGCTCAAGATGTTAATCTGCCCCTTATTGGTGATCTTAATTTTGATCACCTCATCAAGTTGTTATCTGATTTCTCCACTATATGGTTACAGTGTTCTTCCTTGTAACTAATAAGTAAAACTATAGGAAGGCACACATTAAGTTCATGCAAGTATACTGCCCCTCATCAAAATCTCCCCTTAGAGTTTATATCTATTTACAATTTTTGTCTCAACCAGTCAACAGTGTGATAGTGGCAAATGATTTTCTAACCTTTAGCACTATCTACACATGTACTAGTCAGCCCTACTGTAAGAGAGAATCCAGTTTCTTCCATTTATTGTCCATTTGTTATCAGTATGGCCTCATAAATTATTTTTTAATGATTTATAATTTTTAAATTATCATTACTTATTTTGATGCTCAAATTGTCTTAGATTTGGGAACCCCTTCAAGCTGAATCCTATGTCTTTCTGACATAGATGCCTCCCTCCTCCTTTTTTTTGTATTTTCTTACATTTTAGCATAATATTATGTTCCAGGTTTGCCCCTTTTTCTTTTATACTAATAGCTTTATTGTCTCACATTTATTCTTCCTTTAGGTTCATTCTGCATTTATTTTCAACTCTTCTTCATATAGTTTTCTTAGCCCTCAAACCCAGTTAATTAATAGGCTCTACTATATTTTTTGCTAAGTCTTTCAGTTGTTATCATTTCTGCACATGTGATTCTAATTCAAGTACTTATTATCTCAGGGATACACGAAAAAGTAGTGTCTTTATTAATGATAACAAAATAATAGCTATCATTTATTAAGATACACCATACGCCAGTCAGTTTTCTAAGTACTTAATATAAACTATCTCATTTAATCCTTAAAACAACTTCATAAAGTGGATGTTATTTTCTGTATAAGTGAGAAAACTATGAATCAAAGAGGTTAAACAGTCAACTCAAGGTTACACAAGCTAATAAGCAAAATTGGGATTTGAATCCTGGAAGTTTGACTCTAGAGCCAGTGCTATATAAATCACTATGCAACACCACCTATATCCTCATTCTCCACCCCCGATTTTTTCTCTAAAATTAATTATTTTATTTATTCAGGGTAATCCTGGCCAGCCAGGTCTCAATGGAATGAAAGGAGATCCTGGTCTCCCTGGTGTTCCAGGATTTCCAGGTATTTGAAGGGATGTTTTGATGTTCCCCCTTTTCATTAAACACATTTGGGACAAGTTACACATTTTCTGACTTGGCTCAACAAAGACTATGGTCCTGGTGCTTTACTGTACAATTGTATGTACCTTTTTTGCAGGCATGAAAGGACCCAGTGGACTACCTGGTTCAACTGGCCCTGAGGGAGATCCAGGATTTATTGGGCCTCTAGGTAAGACTTATTCTTGAAGCTAGTTATACCTGATACTTAAATGCATTGAGGAATTTCAAAGTTTGCATTCCTTCTTTCTACCAAACTTTCAGAGTCTTAGCTCCCAACAACTAAGGAGAAATAGATAGGACTCTCCCTCTATTTACTAATCTCTCAAACTCTGTATTTTATTAATATAATATTGAGAGAAGACCTTTTATATTTAAGATAACTGCAGGACCAACAAGAATGCTTCACTTAGATTTTTCTTATTGCCTACTGTATGAACTTTCCCATATTCAGTTGAACAGACCACAAGAGCAAATCACAAAGGTATGTTTTAATATGAAAATAGTTTTTTTGTTTTGTTTTATTTTGTTTGTTTTGTTTTGTTTTTGTTTGGTTTGGTTTTTTTTTTGCTGACCCTCTCGGTTCAGTGGATCCCTTGACAAGCAAAACAAACAAAAACTGAAAATGATGCAAGAATTAGAATGGACTTGTCAGGAAATAGAATTGTCTTCTCCTGACACCAACATTCACAGGTTTGAAATGAATTATTTCTAATAATCAGTCATTCTTCAAATCTTGAAAATACGGACAATATGTCTAATTTTTCCATTGACCCTAAGAAAATGTTATTTTTTTTAGTCTTCTGGGTAGATAATGATATCTTTGCCAAACAGATTTCTGTTGAACATGACAACAGTCCCATACTGGTAACTTGTTTCTCTCATACCAGTTCTTATTGTAGCCTTAGGTCACTTTGGCATCCATTCCTTCTAAACTTCATCTTCCCTACCTTTAAATTTGTGTGTTTTGACTTTTAGGTCCCCCTGGATTACCTGGTCCTTCAGGTCAGAGTATTGTAATTAAAGGAGATGCTGGTCCACTAGGGGTCCCAGGGCAGCCTGGATTTGAAGGTCTACCAGGACTACCGGGACCTCAAGGATTACCAGGTACCATTGCAGATCTTCTTTTTAAGCCTTATCTATTTGAAAACATTTCCCCAATTCTCCTTTCACTTGTCAGAGTTTGTCTCTGACAGCAACAGGAATACCAATAACTGATAGAATACTAGACCAACACAGGTTCCATTACCTTTTGTTTTTTGGGTTGCTTTTTTTTTTTTTTGAAATTTCCATGTATCATATCCTAACTTCTTTTAGTCCCAGTCCAATTTCTTCTAGCTCCTCTGGGTATTCTAATTTGAATGATTAGGTTAATATTGTATAAAACACTGTAATGAAATTAATTTACATTTAAGATCTGCTTTCTCTATCCCAACTACCAGAATGATAGAAGGCTGATTTGATGGGCCATTAGTTCCCCACTGTGAGACCTCATTATTTTAGAACTAAAGCCTGTGTAGTTGGCCATTTGTCTCCATGCTTACAGCCAACTTTGATTCTAAAAAAAATCTAGAAACAAATTTAGGCTTTCTCTCTTAATAAGTGATTGAATGGCAGTCTTTCTGTAAATAAAAGGTACCAGGCAGTAACAGCCTTATTTATGGTGGGATAGATAACAAAAGTTGCGTCTTGTACTCCAATCTTGTTTTGAAGGCAAAGAGAACACAACTGTCATAGTATGGGAATCTCCACAGAGGCAAATGTGTTGTTTAAAACCAGTACTAAATCCTTGTCTACTTCCTTTGTCCTGAGTTGATCTATTCCTTCATGTATCTCAATTAAAGACAAAACCAGATTATGAGTTCATTGACTTCAAGGACCTTAAGTCTGCTAGATCTGTCTGGATGTAGAATTATTTTCCTTATATTTGTAAACCTTCTTTTTCCCCTGTAGGTCCAATTGGCCCTCCAGGAGATCCTGGATGCAATGGACTCCCTGGCTTTGATGGTGCAGGAGGGCGGAAAGGAGACCCAGGTCTCCCAGGCCAGACAGGTGCGACAACTATAACACTGCTTCCTGATACTATTCTTTAAGTCTTGGAAATGTCTGGAAACATGGCCTCCAATTGTATCTGTGAGAGCTCCTCTTGAGAGAGTGCAGCTAGCTGGGGAATCTGTTGCTGGGGAATAGATACAAGGATATTTGCCAGTATAAGAGAAGCATAGAAAGATTTATATTTATATGTTTAGAGCACTGGAAAACCCAGCTCTTTCTCAAAATGGGGATGTCCTAGGTACTTGCTGTATTTATCTGTTCTGATAATTTTTAATATGTATCCTGTGACTCTCTTGAAACTATTGTGAATCCTCCACATTTGAAAATATCACAATAGAGTACAATTTCCATTATTAAGTGCAGTAAATACAGTTGCAAAGTTTAAGTGATCTCTTTGGTTTTGAGAGTCATACTGCATTCTTATACTAAGATGACAAATTGACATGCATATATTTGAAGTCACTCATTAATAGGTGCTCCTAATAATGTTGTATTGGTAGCTACTAGATTTCCAATCTGTACTCAACCTACTTCCAAAAATAATTTGATTCAGTTTTAAAAGTAATAAAAGTAATTCAGTAATAAAAATATACTAAAGGTAGCTAAAATAGAAATCAAATATTATAAACCCAATATTTTTAATACTTGGCAAAGATCTAAGAGCTTTTTGTAACAAACACACCCTACAGAAATTCCTTACCTGTTAAAGAGCATCTATGAAAATGCCAGTTATTTTTATGCTTAATGGCTAACCATTGAAAGCTTTCCCTATAAGTTCAGAAATAGACAATGATGTCAGCAGTTATCACTTCTATTCAACATTCTACTGGAGGTTCTAGCCAGGGCAATAAAGAAAATAAAGGGGGAAAGAGACATGCAAACTTGAAAAGGAGTAAAATTATTAGAGCCAGTAAATCAATTGAGCAAGATTGCAGGATATAAGAGATTGTATGTATGTGTGTGCATATTTATATACATTGTGTTTCTGCATATTAATGAACAAGGCAATAATGAAATTAAGAGACAAATTACATGTACAATAATATAACAACAAAATACTTGAGAATAAATTTAAGAAATGTCCATCAACTGATAGATGGATAAAGAAAATGTGTTATATTTGCATGGTGGAATATTATTAAGCCATGAAAAGGAGGAAGTACTGATAAATGATACACTATGTACAAACTGTTGAGATGTTAAACTAAGTGTAAAACACTAATCACAAAAGGCCCTATATTGTATTTCAGTGTGAAATATTCCAAGAAAGCAAATCTATGGAGAAAGCATAATAGTGGTTGTCTGCATCTAGGTCTAGAATTGGGAACAGGAGTGAAATGTATTAATAATATGTGTTAGCAACTCTAGATAATAAAACTCTAAATAATATAAACATAAGGAGTTTGTACTGGCAAAAATATTGTGGTGACAAGGCAGAGTGATGATACTTAAGGCCTTCTTAGAACCAACATCCTGCCATTTCATTAACTGTATTTCCAGGGAAAAAAACAACTTAGTGTCATCTTCATCACAGAGAATTGCTATGAAGTTTCCCCAAAATCAAAATCTATACACACACTGGCCAAAAACCTGTATATAAAGAGTATTTTAAAAGGACCTCAAATCAAGAGGCTAACTGGAGAAAGGGAACCTGAAAATAGACATTTTTAAAAGGCTTCTTTAGAGTGCCCTGCTTATTCTCTAAACAAACAGGTATGCCTGAGAATAATTTCCAAGACAGATCCAAAGGAAAGTGTATTTTAGCATAGAAGCTGGCAGACTAATGACAACCACACCCTTCCTTTCTTGTTGAGGAACAAAACAACAAGCAGAAATTTTGTCATGGAGTTTGGACTCCTTCAGTACAGCAAGAGACTAGATAACACACAGACTCCCTAGATATTTATTTAGTGTCTCACGTCATCAACCAACTCCAGGATTTTACACACACACACACACACACACACACACACACACACACACGTATACGTATACGTATATATGTATGTATTATACGATATATAGTATATTATATATATGTAGTGCATGTGTGTATCTTTGAGGCAGGAAACATTTATTTCCAAACAAATGATATTTGACAGTGCTTTTATAGAAACTATATATATATTGACTAAATTAACTAATCAAATGAGGTCATAACATTTTGTCAACAAACATAATGGTGGGTCAAAGCTTACTTAATCTTACATACTGATGATTCCATGGAAATAGGTACCCGTGGTTTGGATGGTTCCCCTGGGCCAGATGGATTGCACGGTCCCCCAGGACCCCCTGGAACTTCTTCTATTGTTCATGGATTCCTCATCACACGTCACAGCCAGACAACAGATGCACCACAGTGCCCACAGGGAACTGTCCAGATTTATGAAGGCTTTTCTCTCTTATATGTACAAGGAAATAAAAGAGCTCATGGTCAAGACTTGGGTGAGATAATTGTCATCTTATTTCTTACTACGTATTTTGTTTTTGTTTTGAAAATCCTATTGTATTTATAGAGTAGCCTTGGCCAAACTACATCTCTCTGTTACTTTGGGGCTTCCAAATTTAAGACTGTGTCAAGGGCAGCTGAATATATTCATTATGAGTTTAAAATAAATACTATCTAACTTTAAACCCAAAACATTAATTGGCCTACTGTGAGGTACAATTCTTGTTTTTTATATTTATTGTATTTTCCCCACAATTCTTGGCCTAAAGCAAGTCATTTTGGAAAGGGCCAAATTTATTTTTCTTAGCTTAGTTATTAAAGAAACAGATTGCCTGGGTTCTCTACGGTATAGCAGCTGCTTGAGTGGTCAGTGTTTATAACTAATGGGAGATAGTTTCCTCTTCTCTGGCACTGGTCTTCATCAAGTGGAAAGATAGGGTCTGAAGAGCATCTTGCTTTCTAGATCAAAGACAGTAAGGTCATTGCTTAATTATCCCAGTTTATAGTCCCTAAAATAAGTGTCTTAACTGTATACAGTATTATCAGACTACTTTAAAGCTATATATAGTACCATATTAACATATAAAATAGACTTCATTTAATGTGTTCCCATGCATCTTCTCAGTACTGGGGTGTACAGTTCAGAATGGGATGTAGCTTGACTGGATAACTCAAGATCTCTTTCAATCCCCAAGATTTTGTTTCACGGAATTTTCATTTTAAATTTTTGGGACCTATTGTTTGACCTGGGGCTGCCTCTTTTGGGGGTCACTATCTTCTTTGCCTCCAAGATATGTTGGGTTCCCAGTTTCTGGAGTCTCTATCGTAAGAGGCCTGCTGAGGTCTCTTTATCTGTGCCATTCTGTGAAAATAGTTCTGTAGCAACTGAGACCTCCAGGGGTCTCCTTTGCTTACTCTGTTCCCAGGGCATATGGCCACACCTGCCTGACAGTTCTGACCAACCAGAGAAAACACATCCATTTACACAGAAGACAATAGTCACAGGTCATTTTTTGAAGCCACATAAAATGGGAATTTACCCATCTCCCTCTTCTTTTCTTCTCCTTTTCATCTTTCCTCTGCTACTTTTCCTTCCCTCTTTTGAATTCTTTATGCATCATCATCTTTTTCTGATTTTACAATCAACAAATATTCATTGTGAAAGTACTCTCTTATTTTAGATAATTCTCTATATTATTTTTTATAAAATTATTTTCCTTTTAGTCCATTCTTTCTTCATCATCACAATCTAACTTATACCCATAACCAATCTTATATACTTTAAATCTTTAACCTAGCAAGTCAGTGGGAACCATTAGAAGTGTTTGAGCACCATGAAATTCAAAACTATAAGAGAAATGCAAAGAGAAAATGGGATCTACTATCTACTATGTGACTATAACTTGTCAAAATACATACATTTAGTCAAACAAGGGCTATCATCATATGCATTCAGACTTTGAGGCTACAAACTGGCCCTGACTTGGAAGAACCTCAGACATAGGAAGGCCCAGAAAGGGCTCAAGATCCCAAGGGTGATCCTGATTGCAGACTCTCTGCTAGAGCTCACACAAGTATCAAATTGGAAATATCTTGATGGCTAAGCAAAGAATAGAGATAGTTATAGCTTTTATGTTAAAGAAACAATCACTTGGTAAAAAAATACATTGTCTGTATTGGATTATTAAAAAGATTTTTCCAGCTCTGTCTCTAACAAGGCAGTAATGTCAGTCGTATTTTTAAATTAGTTTATAATTATAAAGCACTATCATATTAATTTCTAATTTGATCATCACAACTATGATCAAGAAAGATGTAGGACAGGTATTTTTTTCCCATTTTACACACAAAGAAACTAGCTAAGAGGTTAAGTGACTTACTCAAAGCCACACACTCAGAAACTCTTGGAGATAAGAATTGAATATAACATCTATCAACTCTAAATTCATTTGTCTTTCTTTTTTATTTTTAAATTATGTTTTAATGATTATGCTACTTGAGTATAATCAAAATTGTCCTAGTTTTTCCCTCTTCACCCCAGTCCACCCAGCAACCCCACTCCCTCAGGCAATGCCCTCACCATTGTTCATGTCCATAGGTCATGCATATAAGTTCTATGGCTACTACCTTTGCTATACTGTACTTTACATTGCCATGGCTATTCTGTAACTACCTATTTGTACTTCTTAATCCCCTCACCTCTTACCCATTCTCCCACATGCCCCTCCCATCTGGCAGCCAACAAAATGTTCTCATATCCATGATTCTGTTTTTGTTCTTCTTGTTTGAAGTTTGTTTCTAGATTCAGTTGTTGATAGGTATGTGCTTATTGCCATTTTATTGTTCATAGTTCTGACCTACTTTTTCTGAAGTAAGTTCCTTTAACATTTCTTATAATAATGGTTAGGTGATGATGGACTCCTTCAGTTTTTTGGTTTTTTTGTTTGTTTGTTTTTTGGTCTGGGAAGCTCTTTATCTGCCCTTTGATTCTAAATGATAGCTTTACTTGGTAGAGCAATCTTGGCTATAGGTCTCTGCTTTTAATAACTTTGAATATTTCTTGCCAATCCCTTCTGGCCTGCAAATTTCCTTTCAGAAATAAGCTGACAATCTTATGGAAAGGCCCCTGTGTGTAACTAATTTCTTTTCTCTTGCTGCTTTTAAGATTCTCTCTTTGTGTTTAACCTTTGACTTTAAAAAAATATATTTATTTTTAGACCGAGGGGAAGGGAAGGAGAAAGAGAGGGAGAACATCCATATGTGGTTACTTCTCACACACCTCCTACTGGGAACTTGGCCTGCAACTCAGGCATGTGTCCTGACTGGGAATCAAACCAGCTGCCCTTTGTTTCACAGGCTAGCACTCAATCCACTAAGCCAGCCAGCCCAGGCAACTTCTGACATTTTTTTTTAATATATTTTATTGATTATGCTATTACAGTTGTCCCATTTCTCCCCCATCATTCCCCTCCACCCTACACACCCTCTCCCACCCACATTCCCCCCTTTAGTTCATGTCCATGTGTCATAAGTTCTTTAGCTTCTACATTCCCCATACTATTCTTGCCCTCCCCCTGTCTATTTTCTACCCACCGTCTATGCTACTCATTCTCTGTACCTTTTCCCCCACTCTCCTCCTTCCATTCCCCTGTTGCTAACCCTCCATGTGATCTCCATTTCTGTGGTTCTGTTCCTGTTCTAGCTGTTTGCTTAGTTTGCTTTTGTTTTAGGTGTGGTTCTTAATAGCTGTGAGTTTGCTGTCTTTTCACTGTCCTATTTTTGATCTTCTTTTTCTTAGATAAGTCCCTTTAACATTTCATATAATAAGGGCTTGGTGATGATGAACTCCTTGAACTTGACCTTATCTGAGAAGCACTTTATCTTCCCTTCCATTCTAAATGACAGCTTTGCTGGATAGAGCAATCTTGCATGTAGGTCCTTGCCTTTCATGACTTGGAATACTTCTTTCCAGCCCCTTCTTGCCTGGAAGGTCTCTTTTGAGAAATCGGCTGACAGTCTGATGGGAACTCCTTTGTAGGTGATTGTCCCCTTATCCCTTGCTGCTTCTAGAATTCTCTGCTTCATTTCAATCTTGGCTAATGTAATTATGATGTGCCTTGGTGTGTTCCTCCTTGGGTCCAACTTCTTTGGGACTCTCTGAGCTTCCTGCACTTCCTGGTAGTCTATTTCCTTTGCCAGATTGGGGAAGTTCTCCTTTATTATTTGTTCAAATAAGTTTTCCACTTGTTCCTCTTCTTCTTCCCCTTCTAGGACCCCTATAATTCAGATGTTGGGACGTTTAACGATGTCCCGGAGGTTCCAAAGCCTCTCCTCATTTTTTTTGAATTCTTGTTTCTTCCTCGTTTTCTGTTTGGTTGTTCATTTCTTCCTTTTGGTCCACTCCATTGATTTGAGTCCCAGTTTTCCTCCCTTCTCTATCAGTTCCCCATGCATCTTCCTTCATTCCACGTATTGTAGCCTGTATTTTTTGATCTAATTTGTGAGCAAAATCAACCAATTCTGTGAGCATTTTGATGACCAGTGCTTTGAAATGTGCATCTGATAGGTTGGCTATCTCTTCACTGCTTAGAGGAATTGGCTCTGGGGCTTTCATTTGTTCTCTGGATTGAGCCATTTTTGGTGGTTTTTTTGTTTTGTTTTGTTTGGTTTGGTTTGGTTTGGTTTTAGTCTGGTCGCGTCTATTACGTATGAGGGGTGGAGCCTTAGGTGTTCCTCAGGGCAGGGCAGCCCAGTCACTGGGTTGTGATGCTATAGGTGTGGGTGAGGTCTGAGAGGGAACAGTGGTGTCTGTTCCACTCTCTCCTGGACTCCGGTCCTTTCCGCCGCTTCCCCTTCACCTGGATTATCTGCGCATGTGCACATGCTGTTACGTAGTGAGGAGTGGAGCCTCTGGCGCTCCCCAGTGCAGGGCAGCCCAGTGGCTGGGTTGTGACACTGTATGTGGGGGCGGGGTCTGAGAGGGAACAATGGTGCCTGCTCCGCTCTCTCCTGGATTCAGTCCCTTCCACCATTTCCCCTCAGCCTGGACCGTCTGCGCTTGCAAATGTGGGACCACCTGGTCAGCCAGCCGCCTTGTGCGGCCTCTCTGGTTCTGCACAGTTGCCTCCCTGTGCCTGGGGTCCGCCAGCTGGTGCCCGTGGGCCTGGGGAATGCTAGCCACCGCCTGTGCACCTGGGAGCTGCCAGCTGCTGCTGCTTGCGTTCCCGGGTCCACACCTCCACTTTCTCCTGCCGGGACTCCGCCCCTCTTGCCAGTCTGGATGAATGGTTGTTGGACTTCCGTACAGTTCAATTTTCTATGAGTTCTGGTTGTTTACCTGTTTCTAAATTTTTGTTATCCTTAATTTTGGTTGTTAGAGGAGGCACAGTGTGTCCGCCTACGCCTCCATCTTGGCCAGAAGTCCAACTTTTGACATTTTAATTACAATGTGTTTTAGAGTGGGCCTGTTTGCATCCTTCATCACTGGGATTCTCTGTGCTGCCCGGACTTGCACATCTATTTTCTTCACCAAATTAGGGAAGTTTTCTTTCACTATTTTCTCAAATAGATTTCCAATTTCTTGCTTTCTTGTCTTTTTCTGGCACTCCTATTGTGGAATGGTGGACCTCTTCAAGTTGTTCCACAGGCTGTTTATACTATCTTCATTTTTTTGGATTCTTTTTGCTTCTTATTCTGATTGGTTGTTTTTCAGTTCCTTGTGTTCCAAATCATTGATTTGATTCTCGGCTTCATCCACTCTACTGTTGTTTCCCTGTAAACTCTTCCTTATTTAAGGTAGCTTATCCTTCATTTCTGAGTGGATCTTTTATATGGTGTTAAAGTCCTCACTAAGGTCCTTGAACATCCTTATAACCAGTGTTTTGGACTCTGCATCTGATAGATTGCTTGCCTCCATTTTGTTTAATTATTTTCCCAGAGTTTTGTCTGTGCATGGGCCATTTAAGAGGATTTGCTTGGGACTCTAGCAGTTTCTGTCTTCCATAGCCTCAATCTGTGCTGGTTTTTAAAGTGAGAAATTATGGGACTTAGTTTCCTGGCACTGAAATACTGGGCTGAGGAGCCTGGTGTGGGGCTGGGATCCCCAATCCCAAGATATCCCTCCTGATTTTTATCTGCCACACATGGGTGTGGGGCTAACCCATTCTGTGTTTCCATCCCTCCAACCAGTGTCGATGTGGTTTCTTTTGTTTCATAGTTGTAAGACTGCCGTTCAGCTCAATTTCTGGCAGTTCTGAACGATGATTTTCTGTAGTTTAGTTATAATTTTGATGTGGTTGTATGAGGAGGTGAACTCTGTCTACCTCTGCCACCATCTTAGCTTTCCCCAACAAACCACTAATTTAAAAGCAGTATTGGGGAACACATGATGAGTTACCATAATAAATGTCTATGTAAATTTTAAGATATATCCTGGTTTTAGAAATGTTAAAATTTAAGTAAGTGGGCATCTTGTAATTGAAGAATTAAAGTACCAGAGTTGGGAAAAGTAATTTTAAAGTTGTTCATATGGAAAATAATGCAATAATTAATAAATAATTATACAAGAATAAACAGTTTTATGTGTTCAAAACCATAAACCTTCCTTTACCCACCCCTGTATATTTACTATCTAAGACATGTGGGCAAGTTTTTTGAAAGGTTGTTTGTTACTTTTTTAGAAGGAATTAAAGTGGCATCATGATGTAGTTCTTCATCATTTCTCTGCAATTCTTTCTAGGGACGGCTGGAAGCTGCCTTCATCATTTCAGTACCATGCCTTTTATGTTCTGCAACATCAACAACGTTTGTAACTTTGCTTCAAGAAATGACTATTCTTACTGGCTCTCCACTCCAGAGTCCATGCCAATGAACATGGAGCCCCTGAAGGGCCAGAGCATTCAGCCATTCATTAGTCGGTGAGACATTGGTATAACTTCGACTTGTTCCAATCCCCAGTTAGTTTAGCTAGTCAGAAATAAGTCCAAATCTAATAATCTGATCATACTTCTCCCAGGTTAGGTAGAATAGAGGTATGTTTATTTCAATTCAGTATTTAGTTTGATTCATTTTTTAATATATTTTATTGATTATGCTATTACAGTTGTCCCGTTTCTCCCCCATCATTCCCCCCACCCTGCACACCCTCTCCCACCCACATTCCCCCCTTTAGTTCATGTCCTTGTGTCATAAGTTCTTTAGCTTCTACATTTCCCACACTATTCTTGCCCTCCCCCTGTCTATTTTCTACCCACTAACCTATGCTACTCATTCTCTGTACCTCCCCCCCTCCTCCCACGCCCCTGTTGCTACCCCTCCATATGATCTCCATTATTGTTGATCCATTTTGACTAGGCCTGTGATAGACAGAGTGTAATATACAAAGAGCTTACAGTCTAGTCTAGTCATTAGGCAAATATACATAAATTAATTTAATATATATTAGGCTTGAGCTAAATGCTACAATAGATTTAATAAAAATGTTCTGAAAACATAGGTAAAGCAATATTTAATTTAACTGGAGAAATCTGGGATGACTATATGCAAGAAATGTGTTTTGAACTGATTAGTCCTTGAAGGATGGAAAGGACTTGAGACACAGGCAGTTATAATGGGGAATAACATATGAGACAGAGAACATGGGAATAGGTAGCAGACTGATGTATTTAGAATGTGGTTTATAAAGGTTTTATAGGGAGAGGGAAGATTGGATAGTTAGCTTGAACCCAGATGGTAGCAGGCTTTCAGTGTCCGATTTTAGTTTGGATTTTATTTGGTATGTGATAGAGATCCCTGAAGATTTTTTGACCTTCATTTTATGGAAGAACGCAGAACCATTGGTGTGTAACATGGATTACAGAGGGGATAGATTGAAGGTATTGCTAAAATCCTGGTAGGAGCAGATTAGAAGTCTCATTGGGGACACATATCACTTTGGCAGAATACAATAGGATTTGGTAGTTGATTAGCTATGGGAAGGAGGAAGTAAATGATAGCTGAATTTTGGAGCATGAGTAACTAAAGGGAGAGTGGTACCATTAATGGAGATTTTCTAGAGTTTTTTTTTTTTTTTTTTTTTTTTTTTTTTTAAGTTAAAACCCTAGTGTAACTTGATCTCGTAGGCATATTAGATGTTGCCATTTTCATTCTGATCATAACCTAATTTATCTAGGAATCCACTATAAAGGATGACTCACTGGAAAGTCTATTTTTTTTTCTTTTTACCTTGAATATAAAGGCTAAATCTAGTCCAGCCTCTCTTAATAGCAAATGAATCATGCCCTTTTAAAATACATTTACCCAGATCCTTTGAGAATTTACTTTTTGTGATTTTTGTCCATTCCAACTCTTGGGAGTGAAAGGTCCCCTAAAGGTATTCCCTGTATTGTAGATAAACTTTGCCAGTTTGGTTCAGTATTTTAAAGGGTCCACTCTTATACTTTATTAAAGATTTGGTAGACTCTGCTGTATTTACACTGTTACTGTTTTACTTGATTTTGTAGATTTAAGCCCCATGTCCAAGTGCCTGGGTACCTTCCCAGCATTCTGGGTATGTAGTGCACCCCCAGATAGACCAAATATTTAATAAATACCTTTGGACCAAAAATAATGGGTACGAGTTAAGAAAGTGATATTTCTTGTCTTTTTTTAGTTTATCAGGCATTGTTCTTACCACAGTTTCAGCATTACTAAATGTCTATCTTCCAGTTGGGCACTTTGTCAGCAAGTAGTATGTGCAATACATTAAGCCAAACTCCTACAGCAATTATGGCATTGACTATAGCAAGTATGAATTTAGGGAAGAGTGAAAATGACAATGCTAAAGCAGTGATTCTTTAGTTTCTTGAAAAAAGCTTAGTTATTATTTATAATTTTGCTATGTATATTGGAAGACAGAGCTTATGCAAAAGCAATTCTCAAAGTGTAATTTCTCTTCCTTTTATGAGCACTTAAGACACTTTACTGGGCTTCTATACCAGGATGGCTTCCAAAGAAGGACTGCTATATCCCATATACTCACTTTGTAGATTGTATTCTCTCTCCCTTTCCCTTACTAGATGTGCAGTGTGTGAAGCTCCAGCTGTGGTGATTGCTGTTCACAGTCAGACCATCCAGATTCCCCATTGTCCTCAGGGATGGGATTCTCTCTGGATTGGTTATTCCTTCATGATGGTACGAAACACTCTCCCTTGTCTTCATCATCATAGCTGACTGTCCATCATATCAGCATTTCTTCCCAATATGAAAAATCTCTGTCATTTTCATAGTAAGAAGCTTGATTTCAAATAGGTTCTGTCCAAGCACTGTGTTCCCTTTCACACATTTTGAGAACATGTTTTTATAATCTGCCTGGTTTTTGTTTTGTTTTGTTTTGTTTTGTTTTACTGCCCTTGGTGTGGATATTCTCTTATCTATGGCCCTAGTTACTTCACTGTATTTGAATTTTTGGCCAAGTTCAACACATATATTTGAGTATTCACTAAGGTATGCACATTGGTGTTGTGGCACATTTTCCTTTGTCTTTTCTAGCACACAAGTGCTGGGGCAGAGGGGACAGGTCAAGCCCTGGCCTCCCCTGGTTCTTGCTTGGAAGAGTTTCGTTCTGCACCCTTCATTGAATGCCATGGACGGGGTACCTGCAACTACTATGCCAATTCCTACAGCTTTTGGCTGGCAACTGTAGATGTATCAGACATGTTCAGGTAAGGTGCTTATGGCTTTAGTTTACTTTAGATCTTTAGCTTCCTTCGGAGATGCTAGGGAAACGAAAGACGATTCATGGGTGGTTTATACTCAACAAATGTTAAAATCTTAGTAGACTGTGTCCTATATTCTTGCTTGTTCTTCTCAGATACTTAGATCAGAAAAACAAACTTAGCTAACAGTAGATACTTCTGGTTTGAGATGGCTTGTTTGTAATTCTTCAATCACAAAACAGGCAAAGTCGTAAAAGGTTATGTGATCTGCCCAATAACATGTGAGCAGCTGTTCAATTAGATTGAGACAATCCCAGGAATTGAAACTATGGTCTGTGTTTCCTCCCTCAGTCCAATGAACTCTCTTTTCTCAGGATATTTTCAAGCCTTTCATCCAACATTTAAATTAGTGAGACCATGTATATAACACATGTGCTTTTAAAAACTGTTATTACTTAATATTTTTCTTATGTATTATCTTTCTGAATATCTTATATATTATATATTATCATTTTCACCATCAATTGCCCAGATCCCCTTGATTCTAGGACTATTAGAAAAATGAATAAGAGGGAGAAACAAATAGACAAAGATAATAGTGGTGCAGAGAACAGTCATGAAAATACCTACCAGTAATTGTTCTTAGACCATACTAGTCACTGCACTTGATCATATTGCTCAAAAGTTGACCATTCAGTCATCAGGAGAGCTTCTCAAACACAAAAATAATGTTTGCATATGAATTTGAATCAGTTAATAATAGAATAGAAATACAAAAAGAGGTAAATCTGATTGTCTTGTTTCTTATTTCCCAGCAAACCTCAGTCAGAAACGCTGAAGACAGGAGACTTGACAACACGTATTAGCCGATGTCAAGTGTGCATGAAGAGGACATAATATTTTGAAGAATTTCTTGTGTGCTTTTCAATGTGACATATATATATGTGACATTATATATATATATATGTTTATATATATATAAAATTCCCAGAATGCAATGTCTCACTCTCCCCAACTTGACCACTGCTGCCATCAATGGTGCTACTGTATATGACCAAGAGAGCTTGCTGACTAGTAACCATGAAGACTCAGATGTACCTCAGCAATGTGCCAGAACAAGGTCGCTATTATTTTTCTAAAAAAGAAATGAGGAAGTGAATTTACTTTTTTGGTACAGAATGACTTTCTCTAAGAATTACGAGATGAAGATTATATATTTCACCCAGTAAATAAAATGGCACATTAAAAATTCAATTAAGAGAAGAATCACATTAAGTGAAATAAAAGACTGCAGTTTCAGGGAAGAATTATTTTCCATGGTGCTACTAATCCTATTATATCCTAGGTTTTTAATATAAAAGTGTTAAGCTTATTTTGATCTGTAAGTGAAGGATGTGTATGTTATGTAAACAGCCTTTTAGTTCTAAATATTGAGTCGTTTAGATGTGACTTGACATGAGTCACTCTTTACAAAAAATGTAGGAAATCCTTGAGTACAGAGAGGAAGATTATATATCCATGTTTATCAAAGTGAGAGAATTTATAATGCGTCAAGTTACTACTGAGAGAACATTTATTTTGAGTTTTATCCCCTAAGTTCTTATTTGACTTTTGAAAATACGTGTAATTTTTAGTCACTTTAATCATAATTTAAATGTTTATTTTACATACCAAATTATAATATCTACTGGAGCAATTTCTCTTTTGCTATATTCTCCAAGACACTGAATACTAGATGTCCCCCATTTTAATGTTTCTTACATCTTATTTTTGCTCATCCATGACTAGGCAAAGTTCTCCCAAATAATTTTGAGAAACAAAAATATACACAAACAGATCATTCTTCTCCCAATTCTTCCCAAGTAAGAATTTTTTTTTTGTGGTCTGTACCTATACAAGAACTGAGAAGACAGTTAGTCTCGTCTCTTCAATTACAAAGCCAACTGATGTTTCTTACTCTTTTTCACTCTAAATGTTTTATTATAGTTATAAAATACTGAATTTCCCTGGCTATATTCTTCTGATTTAATGTTTTTGAACTCACCAATATCAATTTAATTAAAGATATCATATGTTTAAGGATGATTTGTTGTGTATGTGTTCAGCCTATGTGTAAATATCTACTCATTACAGATAGACTACATGTCTGCACATCAATAAGTACTCCCTTCTAGGAGTTATATTTCATTTACATTAATATACATAAACACAGAGAGAAGTGACTTAAGTTTGCTAACTATAACTTCCATTTGTCATACTTCACTTGCAGTAACTTGCCTTATTCAACTCACTTTGGCAAAAAAAATCTAAACTGGAACCAGGTGAACAAACATCAAGCCAACTGGGCCAAGAAGTATGTGGTTATTTATCAGTTTCTAGAAGCAAAAAATGTTAAAAACCAGCTGTAAACATTTAAGCTAAAATAGGGCCCTGATTAGCTTATAATAATCAGTATAGTAAGAAGCCAGGTTTTGAGATGACTGGGTTTAAATATATTTTTAAGTTAACTATGTACCTTCAGCTGTGGCAGCTGTTGCTCACCTTATGGCCAGCAGAAGCGCAGAAAATTCTCCCAGTGGAGTGAAAAGAGATAATAGCCTAAAGCCATTTTCACAAATACATCATTCTCCTACTCTCAGAAACAAGTATTTTCTTCCCCTCCCATCAAGCAGTAGCAGCTGTGGGCACATGACAGTATGCTAAGGCTTTTCTCCTCACAGCTCTATCAGTTTTTGCTTCATCTGTTTTGAAGATCTATTATAGGTCCATAAACATGTAGGACTCTTTTTTTGTGTGTTTGTTTTTCAGTATACACTTATCTTACGACATAGATTTCACATTTTGCATGGTTTTGTAAATGAATGGACTTTACATGTTTTCAGTAAGCTGGGAAAAATACAGTCATTCATGGTATTTAATTAATTCATGAGCCATCATAATCTCTACTTCCAAAACTGGTAATCAAGAGTCTTATTTCTTTTTACCTCTCAGAACATCAACAGGTTGCTCCAGTTGATGCGTAAATCTTTTGAACACACCGTGTTATTATATTGAAGAAATCTTGTCCTGGCTGGTGTGGCTTAGTGCACTGAGTGCTGGCCTGCGAACCAAAGGGCTGCTGGTTCAATTCCCAGTCAGGACACATGCCTGGGTTGTGGGCCAGGTCCCCAGTAGGGGGCACACATGAGGCAATCACACATTGATGTTCTTCCCCTTCTCTTCCTCCCTCCCTTCCCATCTGTCTAAAAATAAAGTCCTTTTTAAAAAAATCTGGGCAAAAATTTTAAAATATGATGAAACCAATTTCTACTTAGCTTTTAAGTCAATGAGGTTTTCCATACTCTTAGTGCATGATTCTAACAAAGACTTAGCATCTTTTTATTTTTTGCTATCCCACCCCCCCCCCACACCTCCGACCCTCAATCCTTCCCTCCTTTGGCTTTGTCCATGGGTCCTTGATGACTCTTCCCCTTCTTTCCCCTGTTTTTCCCCTCCCACCTCCCCTCTGGTTACTGTCAATTTGTTCTTTTTTTCAATGTCTCTGTTTATATTTTGCTTGCTTGTTTGTTTTGTTGATTAGGTTCTACTTATAGCTGAGATCATATGGTATTTCTGTTGATATAATGAACTCCTCATTATGATAATGGTAACATGGTGAAGAAAATGTTAATATTCTTTGCTCTGAAATCTACATAGAGAACAATATAGCTCTCCAACTTTCGTTGTTTTAATTGTTAACACTGTCACATTCATTGCCACTTTCTTGTTCCATTTTTTAGGTTTGTAAAGTACTTTCTTTTTATGTATATTTTATTGATTATGCTATTACAGTTTTCCCAACTTTTCCCCCTTTATCCCCCCTCCTCCCTGCACCTGAAAACCCTCCAGGATTCCCCACACCACACTTCATGTCCATGGGTTGTACATATAAGTTTTTTCACCTCTCTCTTTCCTATACCATTCTTAACCTCCCCCTGTCTATTTTATGCCTACCAATTATGCTTCTTATTCCCTGTACCTTCTCCCTCATTCTTCCCCTCCCGCTCCCCACTGAAAACCCTCCATGTGATGTCCATTTCTCTGATTCTGTTCCTGTTCTGGTTGTTTGCTTAGTTTGTTTTTGTTTTTTAGGTTCAGTTGTTGATGGTTGTGAGCTTGTTGCCATTTTACTGTTCATATTGTTTTATCTTCTTGCATTCCTTGGATAAGTCCCTTTAACATTTTATATAATAAGGACTTGCTAATGATGAACTCCTTTAACTTGATGTTATCTGGGAAGCATTTTGTCTTCCCTTCCATTCTAAATGATAGCTTTACTGGATAAAGTAATCTTGGATGTAGGTCCTTGCATTTCATGATTTGGAATACTTCTTTCCAGCCCCTTCTGGCCTGTATGATTTCTTTTGAGAAATCAGCTGATAGTCTTATGGGCACTCCTTTGTAGGTAACTGTCTCCTTTCATCTTGCTTCTTTTAAGATTCTCTCCTTATCTTTAAACTTGGGTAACTCAATGATGATGTGCCTTGATGTGTTCCTCTTTGGGTCCAAGTTCTTTGGGACTCTCTTGAATTCCTGGACTTCCTGGAAGTCTATTTCCTTTGCCACATTGGGGAAGTTTTTTTCCATTATTTGTTCAAATAAGTTTTCAATTCCTTGTTCTTGTTCTACTCCTTCTGGCACCCCTATGATTCTAATGTTAGAATGTTTAAAATTTTCCCAGAGTTTCCTAAGCCTCTCCTCATGTTTTTGAATTGTTGTTTCTTCATTCTGTTCTGATTGAATGTTTATTTCTCCCCTTTGTTCCAAATTGTTGATTTGAGTCCTGGTTTCCTTCCCTTTGCGGTTGGTTCCCTGTACATTTTACTTTATTTCACCTTGGGTAGTCTTTACTTGTTCCTTTATTTTGTGACTGAGCTCAGTCAGTTCTGTGAGTATCCTGATTACCAGTGTTTTGAACTCTGCATCAGATAGGTTGGCTATCTCCTTGTCGCTTAGCTCTTTTTCTGGAGTTTTGATCTGTTCTTTCATTTGGGCCATCTTTCTTTGTCTCGGTGCATGTGTTATGTATAAGGGGGTGGGCCTAAGATATTCACCCAGATGAGGCAACCCTCTTTGCTGCCTTGTGGTGCTGTCTGTAGAGGAGGAGGAGTCAGAGAGGGAACAATATGTCTTGCTTGGTCCACTCTAGCCCCACTTTCCAACAAACTCTCATGAGAGACTGGGAGTTTCTCCTTATGTGGCAACCCTGGCATTAGTCTACAGCTAACTTTGAGACTTTAGTTTCCTGTTCAGTCAGCCAGTCTTGCCTTGGCCAGTCAGTCTGCCACCTAGCCGTGTGTCCTCTGCACTCGGCTCCTTGTCTCCACCCCTCCTACCCTCCTACTGGTCTGGGTGGATGTTTCTTTAACTCCCTGGTTGTCGGAGTTCCATGCAGTTTGATTTTCTGGCACTTCCAGTGTATTGTTTTTAGATTGGTTGTTATCATTCTTTGGCTTGTGCGAGGAAGTGAAGTGTTTCTACCTATGCCTCCATATTGGACAGAACTCTCTATCCCCATTCCTAACTCCACCTAGCCCTAGGCTCTCCCTTCCCTCAGTCAATCTCCATATTGTTGTCCATGTCCACAGGTCATGCATAAATGTTCTTTAGATAATTCCTTTATCACCTTTCCTCCATTCTCCCTACCACCACCTCTGGCCATTGTCAGTCTGTTTCATGTATCTGTGCTTGTGTTTCTGTTTTCTTTGTTAGTTTATTGTGTTCATTAGATTCCACATATTAGTGAGATCATGTGGTATTTTTCTTTCACTGACTGGCTTATTTCACTTAGTATAATATCCTCCAGGTCCATCCATGCTGTTGCAAAAGGTAAGATTTCATTTTATACTGCTGTACAGTATTCCATTCTGTAAATATGCCACAGGTTTTCTTATCCACTTTGGCTGTTTCCAGATCTTGGCTATTGTAAATAGTGCTGCTATGAACATAGAGATGCATATTTTTTATATTGACATTTTGGGATTCTGAGGATATAGTCTCAGAAGTGGAATCCTTGACTCAAAGGGAGTTTCATTTTAATATTTTGAGAATACTCCATATTGTTTTCCACAGTAGCTGCACTAGTATGCATTTCCAACAACAGTGCGCCAGGATTCCCTTTTGTCCTGTGGAAAACCTCACCAACACTTGTCGTTTGTTGATTTATTGATGGTAGCCATTCTGACAGACATAGATTAGTGAAACAAAACAGAGAGCCCCCAAAATAAACCCTTGCCTTTATGACGAATTGATATTTGACAAACAAGGCAAGAGCATACAATGTAGAAAAGACAGTGTCTTCAATAAGTGATGTTGGAAAAACTGGACTGGTACATGCAAAAAGATGAAACTATACCATCAACTGATGCCATACACAAGAATAAACTCAAAATGTAAGTTGCGAAACCATAAATAACCTAGAAGTAAACATAGGCAGTAAAATCGCAGATATCTGACATAGCAATCTTTTTGCCAATATATCTCCTAAGGAAAGGAAAACAAAGGAGAAAATAAGCAAATGGGACTACATCAAACTAAAAAACTTCTGCATGGCTGAAGAAACCATCAGCAAGATGAAAAGAAAACCCAGTGTGAGAGAACATTTTTGCCAATGATATATCTGACAGGGGTTTCACCTCCAAAATATAAAAAGTATTACTACAACTCAACTATAGGAAGATAAACAATACAGTTAAAAAATGGGCAAAGAATCTAAATAGAAACTTCTCTACCCTAGTGCACTGTTGGTGGATTGTAGAGTGGTACAACAACTATGGAAAACTGTATGGAATTTCCTCAGAAAAATAAAAATGGAACTGTCTTTGACCCAGCAATTCTGCTGCTAGGATTATATCCTAAGAACCCTGAAACACCAATCCAAAAGAACCTATGCACCCCTATGTTTATAGCAGCACAATTTACAATAGCCAAGTGTTGGAAGCAACCTAAGTGCCCATCAGTAAATCACTGGATCTAAAAATTATGGTACATTTACACAATGCAATTCTATCCAACAGAAAGAAAGAAGGAGCTCCTACCCTTTGCAACAGCATGGATGGAACTGGAGAGCATCATGCTAAGTGAAATAAACCAGGAGGTAAAAGACAAACACCATATGATCTCACCTTTAACAGGAACCTAATTAACAAAGTGAACAAGCAATCAAAGTATAGCTAAAGACATTGAAATTGAGAATAGGCTGACAATGACCAGAGGGGATAGGGGAGGGGATAATGGAGGCAAAGGGTGAAGGGTTTACAGGAACAATTATAAAGGACACATGGACAATAACAAGGGGGTGGGTGGAAACAGGAGGGAGGTTGGGAGGGCTGTGGTGGTGGGGAGCGGGGAGGGGGAAAGGCAGGAAACTGTACTTGTATTGTGGACCATTTGGCCTGGTTTTAGGAGTTGTAACCCTCACCCCATGGTGGGCCGTGTAAGAGCCAAGAGACCCACTTCATCTGGGTCTGTTCTGTCAAGAGGACATGAGCCACTAAGGAGACAAAGCCTATCTCCCTGGCAGGAGCGCTGCTTCTGCCTCATCCATCTCTGGCCTCTAGTGCTTGGTTGGTTAGTCAATGACGGGTAAGACTCCTCATGGGAGGGGCAACCTAAGCCAGACATGACCACTTGGGAGGCCCTCATGGAAGGACTCAAGGGGGGGCTGCAGCAAAGAGGGGTTGATGGACCCTCACCCCCAGCTATTCTGATATAGCCCGAGTCCCCATTTCCTTCTGGGAGATGACTTCTGCTTCCTGAGCCTAATCGGCTTAAAGCCTGAAACTATGAGACGACCGGTGCAGCCCTGTGCCAGCCAGAGTGGTTCCCCGGGTGATTGGGCATAAGAAAGAATTTGTAAAGTCCTGTGAAACCTGCTTTGCTAAGAGTGCACTCATTTAAATGATAAGGGTCCGAGGAGGAAATGAATATGTCTCCAAAGTTTTGCAACCCCCTTTCCTGACAGACACTGACTCAAATTAAGCCCTAAGATTTCTTTGAAATGTTAACCATTGTTCGATCCTTGCTGCCTGACATACCTGTATTCCTGTGTATTTGAACCCAATAAAAGCCTAGTGAGGAAGGGGCTCTGGGTCATCCTCCTCTGAGAGTTTGACCACCTTTCCTCCCCAAAGCAGATCATGTCTTGATAGTTTTATTTTCATCCATGACAGAGGGATGGGGCTCTGTGGGTGGAGCCCTCCCATATCTGGTGCCCAGGACAGGGGCCTCCCACATACTTGAACGAAAAAAAAAAAAAAAAAGAAAGAAACTTCTACAAAGAGGACATGCAGATGGCTTGAAGACAATTGAAAAAAAAAATTCTCAGTAGCACTAATTATCAGAGAGATGCAAATTAAAACCACAGTGAGAGAACTCCAGCTAGGATGGAGGCATAGGTAGACACAATTCACTTCCTTGCACAACCAAAAGAAGGAAACAATCAACCAAAGTAAATAAAGAAGTGAAAGCTATACATAGCGACATAAAGAAAAATATACAGGGAGCCAATGGTGAAGGGAAGGAGACTGAGAATCAAATCATCAATTTGGAACAAAAGGAAGATATAAACATTCAACAAGGACAGAATGAAGAAATAAGAAGTCAAAAAAATGAGGAGAGGCCTCGGAACCTCTGGGACAATTTAAAGGTTCCAACATCTAAATCATAGGGGTACCAGAAGGAGAAGCGTAAGAGCAAGAAGCTGGAACATTATTTGAAAAAAATAATGAGAAGAAACATCCTAGAATTGGTGAAGAAAGTAGACATACAAGACCAGGAAGCTCAGAGAATCCAAAAAAAGTTGGAGCCAAAGAGAAACATGCCAAAACACATCATAATTAAATTACCCAAGATAAAGATAAGGAGAGAATCTTAAAAACAGCAAAAGAAAAGGAGACAGTTACCTACAAAGGAGTTCCCATAAGACTCAGCTGATTTTTTTCAAAAGAAACCTTACAGCCCTGGCTGGTGTGACTCAGTGAATTTAGTGCTGACCTGCAAAACAAAGAGTCACCTGTTCAATTCCCAGTTTAGGGCACATGACTGGGTTGTGGGCCAAGTCCTCGGGGGTGGAGGGAGTTGTGAGAGGCAACCACACATGGATGTTTCTCTCCCTCTTTTTCATCCTCCATTTCCCTCTCAAATAATAAATAATTAAAAAAAAGAAAGATAACTTACAGTCACAAAGGGCCTGCAAAGAAATATTCAGTCATGAAAACCAAGGACCTATGTTCAGGATTACTCTTTCCAGTAAAGCTATCATTTAGAATGGAAGAGCAATAAAGTGCTTCCCAGATAAGGTCAAGTTAAAGGAGTTCATCATCACCAAGCCCTTATTATATGAAATGTTAAAGGGACTTAGCTAACAAAAAGAAGATCAAAACTATGAACAGTAAAATGACAACAAACTCACAACTATCAACAACTGAACCTTAAAAAAAAAAACTAAGGAAACAACTAGAACAGGAACAGAATCACAGAAGTGGACATCACATGCAGGGTTATCAGTATGTGATGGGTGAAGGGGCAGAATGAAGGAAAAGGTCCAGTGAAGCATTATCGGTAGGTACAAAATGGGGAGGTTAAGAATAGTATAGGAAATGCGGAAGCCAGAGAACATATAAGACCCATGAATATGAACTAATGGGTAAATGCTTGGAGGAATAGCTGTAGTGGGTGGAAGGAAATAAAGGAGAGAGAAAAAGAATGGAACAATTATAATAGCGTAATCAATAAAATATAGTTTAAGGAGAGGGAAGATGGTGGTGTGATAGGAGGGAGCAGATTCCATTTCCTCTTATACACGGGAGAAAAACCTGGCCGATCTATGGAAGAACAGAGCAGAAAAGGAACAGTAACACAGCATATTTCAGAATAAGAGATCGAAAATTGTAGCGGACATTAAAAAAACCAGTCGGTAAGGAGAGTACTTCAGAACAATAGGAGCCCAGGGCTCAGCACCCAAAGCAGGGCGGCTGAGGTCCCAGCACAGCGCTCCACCAAACCTGCCCCAGGGCTCTAGGGAGGGAGCTGGGTCAGCCGCTGAACCCACTGGGAGATCTCAGGGGCCACCTCGTGACTGTGGGCCAAGCAATAGTGGTTGCCCCGCACAAGGTCACTGCGTGACTTTGAACTGAGTTTTCGGGGCATCTGTGACCTCAGCGATCATAATTGCCCTGACTGCAAATGGAGGCACTTGTGAAGTGAGATGCCTGCATGAAAATAAACACCTACACGGGAACGCACATGGTCTCGGGATCATAGGCACATGTGAAAGCATAGGCGCTAGACACTGGAGACAGCTGTGGGACCATAGTCGCCAGTGCATGGGCAGGCCCGTGAATACAGGCAGCTCAGGGCCATAGGTGCAGGCACGAAATGGCTGTGGAATCATAGGCCCTGAGCCACCACAGAAAGCTGTGCAGGGGCCAAGGCAGGCGGCTTCACAGGACCGGAGAACCGGAGAACCGAGCTCACACCCAAAAGCTCGGGGAAGTGCACACACACCAAGAGGCTCAGAACACATGCTGGAAGCCCTGTGGGGAGAGGCGCCATACTACATCTGGGGACCATATTAACTCTGAGGACCTTAGCACAATGATGACTGAGTGCTGAACACAGAGAAAAGCAATATGATCACCCCTTGGCCTTAGCAGCCAGCAAAAACAGAAAAACTGGCTTGGCAAGTTTGAAAACAACAGGAAATTTTGTTTGTTTGTTTGTTTTGGTTTTGCGGTTTTTTCTTTTCCTTTTTTTGTTTTTTTTGTTTGTTTCTTTTTTGTTTGTTTGTTTCTTTGTTTCTGTGCCTGTCTATCTAAATAATTGTTTTTAATTATTACTTCTTTATTATTTTTATCTTCTTTTTTACTCCCCAACTCCTTTTGCTTCTCTTCTTTCTTCTTTTATTCCCTCTTCCTTTCCTTCCAATTTTTTTTTTAAAGTCACCCAGGTAATATTTGAATCCAAAGTCATTTTATTTTTTTTTAAATCAGTATTTTTTAATTGTTCTTATTGTACAGTTTTCTGTCTTTTACCCCGCCCCAGCCCACCACCCCAGCCCTCCCCACCTTCCTCCCATTTCCACCCCCCATAGTTTTTGTCCATGAGTCCTTTATACTTGTTGCTCTAAACCGTTCCCCTTTTCCCCTGAAATTCCCTCCCCTAAAACTCTGGACACTGTCAGACTGTTCTCAAATTCAGTGTCTTTGTTTATATTATGCTTGTTTGTTTGTTTTCTTGATTAGCTTCCTGTTAAAGGTGAGATCATATGGTATTTGTCTTTCACTGCCTGGCTTATTTCGCTTAGCATGATACTCTCCAATTCCTTCCATGCTGTCACAAAGGGTAGGAGCTCCTTCTTTCTTTCTGCTGCATAGAATTCCATTGTGTAAATATACCACAGTTTTTTGATCCATTCATTAACTGATGGGCACCTAGGTTGCTTCCAGCACTTGGCTATTGTAAATTGTGCTGCTATGAACATAGGGGTGCATAGATTCTTTTGGATTGGTGTTTCAGGATTCTTAGGATATAATCCAAGCAGTGGAATTGCTGGGTCAAAAGGTATGTCCATTTTTAGTTTTCTTAGAAAATTCCATACTGTTTTCCATAGTGGTTGTACCAATCTGCAATCCCACCAACAGTGCACTAGGGTCCCCTTTTCTCCTCAACCTCTCCAACACTTGCTGTTTGTTCCTTTGTTTATGAAGGCCATTCTGACTGGTGTCAAGTGGTATCTCATTGTGGTTTTAATTTGCATCTCTCTGATGGCTAGAGATATCGAGCATCTTTTCATGTGTCTCTGGAACCTCTGTATGTCCTCCTTGGAGAAGTGTCTGTTCAAATCCTTTGCCCATTTTTTAATTGGGTTGCTTGTCTTCTTAGAGTAGAGTCTTGTAAGTTCTTTATATATTTTGGAGATTAATCCCTTGTCTGAGGTATCATTTCCAAATATGTTTTCCCATACAGTTGGTTCTCTTTTTATTTTAATACTGTTTTCCTTAGCTGTGCAGAAGCTTTTTATTTTGATGAGATCCCATTTGTTTATTCTTCCCTTTATGTCCCTTGCTCTAGGGGACGTATCAGTGAAAATATTGCTGCGTGAAATATCTGAGATTTTCCTGCCTATATTATCCTCTAGAATTTTGATGGTGTCATGGCTTATATTTAAATCATTTATCCACCTTGAATTTATTTTTGTGTATGGTGTAAGTTGGTGCTCGAGTTTCATTTTTTTGCATGTAGCTGTCCAGTTCTCCCAGCACCACTTGTTGAAGAGGCTATTTTTGCTCCATTTTATGTTGCTGCCCCCTTTGTCGAATATTAATTGACTGTAGAGACTTGGGTTTATTTCTGGGCTCTCTGTTCTATTCCACTGGTCCATGTGTCTGTTTTTGTGCCAGTACCAGGCTGTTTTGATTACAGTGGCTTTGTAATACAGTTTGGTATCAGGTATTGTGATCCCTCCTACTTTGCTCTTCTTTCTCAAAATTGCTGCCGCTATCCAGGGTCATTTATGATTCCATATGAATTTTTGAAGTGTTTGTTCTATGTCTGTGAAATATGCCATTGGAACTTTAATAGGTATTGCATTGAATCTATAAATTGCTTTGGGTAATATGGACATTTTGATAATATTAATTCTTCCTATCCATGAAGATGGTATATGCTTCCATTTGTTTGTATCTTCCTTGATTTCTTTCTTCAGTGTTGTGTAGTTTTCTGCATACAGGTCTTTTACCTCCTTGGTTAGGTTTATTCCTAGGTATTTTATTTTTCTTTTTGCTATATCGAATGGGATTTTTTTCTTGATTTCTGCTTCTGCTGTTTCACTGTTGGTATACAAAAATGCCTTTGATTTTTGGATATTGACTTTGTATCCAGCTATATGGCCAAATTCATTTATTATGTCGAGCAGTTTTCTGGCCGAGTCTATAGGATTTTCTATGTACACTATCATGTCATCTGCAAACAATGATAGTTTTGTTTCCTCCTTTCCAATTTGGATGCCTTTTATTTCCTTTTCTTGTCTAATTGCTGTGGCTAAGACTTCCAATACTATATTGAATAGAAGTGGTGAAAGTGGACAGCCTTGTCTTGTTCCTGATCTTAGTGGGAAAGATTTCAGTTTTTGCCCATTGAGTATGATGTTGGCTGTAGGTCTCTCATGTATGGCTTTTATTATGTTGAGGAATTCTCCCTCTATTCCCACTTTGCTGAGTGTTTTTATCATAAATGGGTGTTGTACTTTATCAAAAGCTTTTTCTGCATCTATTGATATGATCATGTGATTTTTGTCTTTGCTTTTGTTTATGTGATGTATTACATTTATTGATTTCGGGAATGTTGAACCACCTTGCATCCCTGGGATGAATCCCACGTGGTCATGGTGTATGATCTTTTTAATGTATTGTTGGATGCGGTTTGCCAATATTTTGTTGAGGATTTTAGCGTCTATGTTCATCGGTGATATTGGCCTGAAGTTTTCTTTCTTTGTTATGTCTTTATCTCGTTTTGGGATTAGGATGATGCTGGCTTCATAAAAAGAGATTGGGAGTCTTCAATCATTTTGTTTTGTTTTTTTTTTTAATATATTTTATTGATTATGCTATTACAGTTGTCCCGTTTCTCCCCCATCACTCCCCCCACCCTGCACACCCTCTCCCACCCACATTCCCCGCTTTAGTTCATGTCCATGTGTCATAAGTTCTTTAGCTTCTACATTTCCCATACTATTCTTACCCTGCCCCTGTCTATTTTCTACCCACTATCTATGCTACTCATTCTCTGTACCTTCCCCCCCCCACGCCCCTGTTGCTAACCCTCCATATGATCTCCATTTCTGTGGTTCTGTTCCTGTTCTAGCTGTTTGCTTAGTTTGCTTTTGTTTTAGGTGTGGTTCTTAATAGCTATGAGTTTGCTGTCTTTTCATTGTCATATTTTTGATCTTCTTTTTCTTAGATAAGTCCCTTTAACATTTCTAACCCCTATCCTTCACAGACTATTCCAAAAAATCCATTTTGGAATAGTCTGTGAAGGATAGGGGTTAGCTGTTCCTTAAATGTTTTGTAGAATTCTCCTGTGAAACAATCTGGTCCAGGGCTTTTGTGTGCCGGGAGTGTTTTGATTACTGCCTCAATTTCATCAGCTGTTATTGGTCTGTTCAGGCTTTCTGTTTCTTTTTTTTGAGTTTTGGGAGATTATATTTTTCTAGAAACTTGTCCATTTCACCTAGGTTTTCAAATTTCTTGGCATACAGTTCTTCATAGTAATTTCTTACAATCCTTTGTATTTGTGTGGTGTCAGTTGTAATCTCTCCTCTTTCATTTCTGATTGTGTTTATTTGAGTCCTCTCTCTTTTTTCTTGATGAGCCTGCTTAAAGGCTTGTCGATTTTGTTGATCTTTTCAAAGAACCAGCTCCTGGATTCATTGGTCCTTCGAATTGTGCTTTTAGTCTCTATGTCATTTAATTCTTCTCTGATCTTGGTTATTTCCTTCCTTCTACTTGCCCTGGGCTGTCTTTGTTGTTGTTCCTGGAGTTCTTGTAGGCGTAGGGTTAAGTCATTTGTTAGAAATGTTTCTGTCTTCTTTAGGTAGGCCTGTATTGCTATGAACTTCCCTCTGAGGACTGCCTTCATTGTGTCCCATAAGTTTTGGGTTGTTGTGAGTTCATTTTCATTTGTTTCCGGAAACTTTTTCATTTCCTCCTTAATTTCATTCTTTACCCATTCATTGTTTAATAGCATGCTATTCAATCTCCATGATTTTGATGATTTGGGGATTTTTCCCATCAAGTCGGTTTCTAGTTTTAGTCCCTTGTGGTCAGAGAAAATGCTTGGTATGATATCAATTTTTTCGAATTTGTTGAGGCTTGTTTTGTGTCCTATCATGTAGTCTATCTTTGAAAATGTTCCATGTGCATTTAAAAAAATGTGTATTTAGTTTCTTTGAGATGGAGGGCCCTATATATATCAGCTAAGTCCAATTCGTCTAGAGTACTGTTCAATGCCACAATATCTTTGTTGATAATTTGTTTGGAACATCTGTCCATTTTTGACAGTGGGGTGTTAAAATCTCCTACTATAATTGTGTTGCTGTCAATATCTTTCTTGACGTCCTCTAACATTTTCTTGATGTATTTAGGTGCTCCTATGTTCGGTGCATATAGATTTACAATGTTTATGTCTTCTTGATGGATTCTTCCCTTGAATATTATGAAGTGACCTTCTGGGTCTCTCTTTATAGCTCTTCTTTTGAAGTCTATTTTGTCTGATATGAATATTGCTACCCCGGCCTTTTTTTCCTGTCCATTTGCTTGGAAAATTTGTTTCCAGCCTTTCACTTTAAGTCTGTGTAGGTCTTTTGTCCTGAGGTGGGTCTCTTGTAGGCAGCATATGTGTGGATCATGCTTTCTTATCCAGTCAGCTACTCTATGCCTTTGATTGGAGCATTTAGACCATTTACATTTAAGGTTACTATTGATAGCTACTGATTCATTGCCATTTTCATATCTGTGTTCCTCACTCTCTCTTTTCCTTTCTTCCCTTAAAGCAGTCCCTTTAGTATCTCTTGTAGTACTGGTTTGGTAGAGGTGTATTCTTTTAGACTTCTTTTGTCTGGGAAGCTCCTTATTTGGCCTTCTATCTTGATTGAAAGCTTTGCTGGATAAAGTAGTCTTGGTTGTAGGCCTTTGGTTCTCATTACTTGGAATATTTCTTGCCATTTTCTTCTGCCTTGGAGCGTTTCCATTGAGAAGTTAGTTGCTAACCTTATCGGGGCTCCCTTGTATGTTACTTCCTTTTTCTCCCTTGCTGCCTTTAAGATTCTCTCTTTGTCTTGGACGTTTGCCATTTTAATGATGATGTGTCTTGAAGTGGGCCTGTTTGGGTTCCTCTTGATAGGGACTCTCTGTGTTTCCTGGATTTGTGTGACTTTTTCTCTCACCAAATTAGGGAAGTTTTCCATCATTACTTTTTCAAATAAGTTTTCTATCCCTTGCTCTTCTTCTTCTCCTTCTGGTATTCCTATTATACGGATATTATTACGTTTCATGTTGTCTTGCATTTCTCTTAAACCCTCTTCATTCTTTCTGAGCCTCTTTTCCTTTTCTTGCTCTATCTGGCTGTTTTTTTCTACTTTGTCCTCCAACTCACTGATCCGATCTTCTGTTTCATGGATTCTGCTTTTCATCCCTTCTACTGTGTTCTTCAGCTCAGAAATTGTATTCTTCATTTCCTCTTGGCCCTTTTTGATAGTTTCTATTTCCTTTTTCATGTTGATATAGTTTGCACTGAGTTCATCGTAGCTTCCCTGTAGTTTCTGGTAGCTCATTGAGAGCTCATGGAGCTTTCTGACAACCATTTCTTTGAACTCCTTATCTGATAGTTGAGTTGCCTCTGTTTCATTTAGCATTCTTTCTGGGGCTTCCACCTTTTCTTTCATTTGGGGATTGTTTCTTTGTCTTTTCATTGTTGGTGAGACTCTTCTTGTAAACCTCTGCTTCTTAAGTTGATCTGTTCTGGCTACCTGCGTTTATGGTGTGAACTTCTGTGGTGGAATACCTGTGAGATTCAGTGTTATAGTCTTCTTCAGGTATCCTGGTGTTCACAGCTTCCACTGTCTCAGCTGTGGGAATACCCCCTCTTTTGGTCCAACTCTGGTTTTTTCACAGTTCTAGGATTTCTTTGCCTCACTCGTGGGTATTCAAAAAGAGAAAAGATTAAATTGAAAAAAGAAGAGAGAGAAAAAAGAAAAAAAAAGAGGAGGGAAGGAGAGATAGAATTGGAAAGAAAGGAAGAAGGAATAAAGCCAGAAAGAAGTAAAGAGAAGCAAAAGGAATTGAGGGATAAAAAAGGTAGAAGTAATAAAAAAATAAAAAATATATAATCAAAACAAAACAAAAAGAACCCCACAAAAACGAAAAATGAACCAAAACAAACAAACAAACAAAAAACCCAACTAAACAGACAAAAAAACAACTATCAAAAAAAACCCACAAAACAAAATGAAACAAAACACCCCCCCCCAAAAAAAAAAGAATAAGAAAAAAAAAAAAATCTCTTGCTATTTTCACACAGGCCAAACTGGACTTTCTGGACTTGCTGGCTGTAGCAGGCTGCGAGGCGACTCGTACCGCTTTTCTCCCTGTTCCTCACTCAGTCAGCTTTGGGCTACTGTCCTCTGTGCCAGCCCAGCACTGTCCCCAGGGCTAATGGCGTACTCTCCATGCAGGGCCTTGGGTGTGATTTCTGAGCCTCCTGCAGGGGGCGAGCTTTCCAGAGTTTATGGGTTTCAGCTGGAATCTCTTACAGATCCCTCCCTCCCCGAGCCTATTGCTGTGAGCTCTGGGTCTCCTACAGGGTGCAGGCGCCCGCCTGAGACTACGGGCGTGGGCTCCGAGAGTTTCCTGAGTTGCGCACACTCACCCCAGGATCACAGATGTGAGCTCCGGGTCTTCCAGAGTCCCCTTCTCTAGTTGCAGGGTCGCCTCTGGTCGCAGGGCTGCTTCCAACCCGGTCGCAGAGCCGCCTCCGGTCGCCAGGCCGCCTCCGGTCGGTTGCAGAGGCCCCTCCGATCGCGCGACCGCCTCCGGTCGTTTGCAGAGCCCCCTCCGGTCGCCGGGCCGCCTCCCGTCGGTTGTAGAGCTGCCTCCGGTCGCCGGGTCACCTCTGTCCCGTCTCAGGGCCACCTCCGGTCGCTCGGCTGCCACGTCTAGTTTTCCAATGTCTGCTACGGATTTTGATCTCCTATTTTCATATATACTGTGGTATTGTTGGCTATCTGCTCTGTTCCTCTGTAGATCAGTTAGGTTTTTCTCCCATGTTCAGGAGAAAGGACAATCTGCGTCCTCCTACCATGCCGCCATCTTGAACCCCCCTCCTTCCAATTTTATCTCTTCTACCTTCCTATTTCTTCTTCTTTCTTCGTCTTTCATTTTCTTCCCTCTCTTCTCTTTTTAAATACCCATGAGTGAGACAAAACAAACAAACAAACGTGGAACAGCGGAAAAAATCAGAGTTGATCCCAAAAAGAGGGTATCCCAGCTGATGAGACTGGAAGCTGTGAACAACAGGATATATGAAGGAGAATCCACCACTGAATCTCACAGGTATTCTACCACAGAAGGTCACACCACAAACACAAACCCAGGGAGCCAAAACAGATCAATTTAAGAAGTTGAGGCTAAAAACAAGAGTCTTACAAACAAGGGGAAGACAAAGAAACAATCTCAGAATGAAAGGAAAGGAGGAAGCCCCAGAAAGAATCCTAAATGAAACACAGGCAACTCAACTATCAGATATTGAGTTCAAAGCAATGGTTGTCAGGAAGCTCCATGAGCTCTCAATGAGCTACCAGAAATTACAGGGAAGCTATGATGAACTCACTCCAAACTATATCAACATGAAAAAGGAAATAGAAACTATGAACAAAGGCCAAGAGGAAATGAAGAATAGAAATTCTGAACTGAAGATTACAGTAGAAGGGATGAAAAGCAGAATCCATGAAACAGAAGATCGGATCAGTGAGTTGGAGGACAAAATAGAAAAAAACACCCAGAATGAGCAAGATAAGGAAAAGAGGCTCAGAAAGAATGAAGAGAAATTAAGAGAAATGCAAGACAACATGAAACAGAATAATATTCATATAATAGGGATACCAGAAGGAGAAGAAGAAGAGCAAGGGATCGAACACCTATTTGAAAAAGTAATGATGGAAAACTTCCCTAATATGACGAGAGAAAAAGGCACACAAATCCAGGAAACACAGAGAGGCCCAATCAAGAGGAACCCAAACAGGCCCACTATAAGACACATCATAATTAAAATGGCAATATTCCAAGACAAGGAGAGAATCTTAAAGGCAACAAGGGAAGAAAAGGAACTAACATACACAGGAGCCCTGATAAGGTTAGCAGCAGACTTCTCAGAGGAAAGGCTCCAAGCCAGAAGAGAATGGCAAGAAATGCACCACGCAATGAGAACCAAAGGCCTGCAACCAAGACTACTTTACCCAGCAAGGCTTTCAATCAAGATCGAAGGCCAAATAAGAAATTTTCCAGACAAAAGATGTCTAAAAGAATACACCTCTAACAAACCAATTCTGCAAGAGATACTAAAGGGACTGCTTTAAGGGAAGAAAGGAAAAGACAGAGAGAGAGGAACACAGGTACGAAAATGGCAATGAATAAATACCTATCAATAATAACCTTAAATATAAATGGATTAAATGTCCCAATCAAAAGACATAGAATAGCTGAATGGATAAAAAAGCATGACCCATGACCCACACATATGCTGCCTACAGGAAACCCACCTCAGGACAAAAGACCTACAGAGACTCAAAGTGAAAGGCTGGAAACAAATTTTCCAAGCAAATGGACAGGGAAAAAAAGATGGGGTAGCAATACTCATATCAAACAAAATAGCCTTCAAAAGAAGAGCCATAAAGCGACACCCAGAAGGTCACTTCATAATACTCAAGGGAAGAATCCACCAAGAAGACATAAACATTGTAAATATATATGCACCCAATGGAGGAGCACCTAAATAAATCAATAATATCTTAGATGACTTCAAGAAAGATATTGACAGCAACACAATTATAGTAGGCGATTTTAACACTCCACTGTCAAGAATGGACAGATCTTCCAAACAGAATCTCAACAAAGATACTGTGGCATTGAACAACACTCTAGAGGAAATGGACTTAACTGATATATATAGAGCCCTTCATCCCAAAGAAACTAAATACACTTTCTTTTCAAACTCACATGGAACATTTTCAAAGATAGACCACATGATAGGACACAAAACAAGCCTCAACAAATTCAAGAAAATTGAAATCATACCAAGCATTTTCTCTGACCACAAGGGACTGAAAGTAGAAACCAACCCCAAGAAGAAAGACCCAAAACCTTCAAAATCGTGGAGCTTGAATAGCATGCTATTAAACAATGAGTCAGTCAAGAATGAAATTAGGGAGGAATTCAAAAAGTTTCTGGAAACAAATGATAATGAACTCACATCGAACCAAAACTTATGGGACAGAGTTAAGGCAGTCTTCAGAGGAAAGTTTATAGCAATGCAGGCCTACCTAAAAAAGATAGAAACATCTCAAACAACCTAACCCTACACCTAGAATAACTCGAGGATCAACAACAAAGACAGCCCAGATCAAGTAGAAGGAAGGAAATAACCAAGACCAGAGAAGAATTAAATGACATAGAGACTAAAAGCACAATTTTAAGGATCAATGAATCGAGGAGTTGGTTCTTTGAAAAGATAAACAAAATCGACAAGCCTTTAAGCAGGCTCATCAAGAAAAAAAGAGAGAGGACTCAAATAAACAAAATCAGAAATGAAAGAGGAGAGATTACAACTGACACCACAGAAATACAAAGGATTGTAACAAATTACTATGAAGAACTGTATGCCAAGAAATTTGAAAACCTAGGTGAAATGGACAAGTTTCTAGAAAAATATAATCTTTCAAAACTCAATGAAGAAGAAAGAGAAAGCCTTAACCGACCAATAACTGCTGATGAAATTCAAGCAGTAACCAAAAAACTCCCAGCACACAAAAGCCCTGGACCAGATGGTTTCAGAGGTGAATTCTACAAAACATTTAAGGAAGAGCTAACCCCATCCTTTCCAGACTATTCAAAAAAATCCAAAATGATGGAAGACTCCCAAACTCTTTTTATGAAGCCAGCATCATCCTAATCCCAAAACCAGATAAAGACACAGCAAAGAAGGAGAACTTCAAGCCAATATCGCTGATGAACATGGATGCTAATATCCTCAACAAAATATTGGCAAAACCCATCCAACAACACATTAAATAAATCATACACCATGACCAAGTGGGATTTATCCCAGGGATGCAAGGATGGTTCAACATTCACAAATCAGTAAATGTCATTCATCACATAAACAAAAGCAAAGACAAAAACCACATGATCATATCAATAGATACAGAAAAAGCATTTGATAAGGTACAACACCCATTTATGATAAAAACACTCAGCAAAGTGGGAATAGAGGGAGCATTCCTCAACATAATAAAGGCCATATATGAGAAACCTACAGACAACATCATACTCAACGGGCAAAAACTAAAATCTTTTCCCCTAAAATCAGGAACAAGACAAAGTTTTCCCCTTTCACCACTTCTATTCAATATAGTATTGGAAGTCAGCCACAGAGATTACACAAGAAAACGAAATAAAAGGCACCCAACTCAGAAAGGAGGAAACAAAACTATCATTGTTTGCAGATGGCCTGTAGTGTACATAGAAAATCCTATAGACTTGGTCAAAAAACTGCTCGACCTAATAAATGAATTTGGCCAAATACTCGGATACAAAGTCAATATCCAGAAATCAAAGGCATATTTGTATACCAACAATGAAACAACACAAGCAGAAATCAAGAAAAAAATCCCATTTGATATATTGAAAAATTAAATACCTAGGAATAAACCTAAACAAGGAGGTAAAAGACTTGTATGCAGAAAATTGCCCAACACTGAAGAAAGAAATCAAGGAAGACACAAATAAATGGAAACACATACCGTGTTCATGGATCGGAAGAATTAACATCATCGAAATGTCCATACTTCCCAAAGCAATTTACAAATTCAATGCAATACCTATTAAAGTACGAATGGCATATTTCACAGAGATAGCACAATCACTTCAAAAATTTATATGGAACAATAAACAACCTAGAATAGCTGCAGCAATCTTGAGAAAGAAGAGCAAAGTAGGAGAGATCACAATACCTGATACCAAAATGTATTACAAGGCCACTGTAATCAAAACAGCCTGGTACTGGCATAAAAACAGGCACGTGGAGCAGTGGAATAGAACAGAGAGCCCAGAAATAATCCCAAGTCTCTAGGGTCAATTAATATTCGACAAACTGAGCAGCAACATAAAATGGAGTAACAATAGCCTCTTCAACATATGGTGTTGGGAGAACTGGACAGCTACGTGCAAGAAAATGAAACTTGAGCACCAATTTACACCATACAGAAAAATAAATTCAACGTGGATAAAAGATTTAAACATAAGCTGTAACACCATTAAAGTCCTAGAGGAGAACATAGGCAGGAAAATCTCACATATTCCACGCAGCAACATTTTTACTGATATGTCCCCTAAAGCAAGGGACATAAAGGAAAGAATAAACAAATGGGATCTCATCAAAATAAAAAGCTTCTGCATGGCCAAATAAAACAGTATTAAAATAAAAAGAGAACCAACTGTATGGGAAAACATATTTACCAATGGTACCTCAAATAAGGGTTTAATCTCCAAAATATACAAAGAATTTACACAATTCCACTCTAAGAAGACAAGCAACCCAATTAAAAAAGGGGAAAGGACTTGGGCAGACACTTCTCCAAGGAGGACATACAGAGGATCCAGAGACACATGAAAAAAATGCTCGATATCGCTAGCTATCAGAGAGATGCAAATTAAAACCACAATGAGGTACCACTTGACACCAGTCAGAATGGCCTTCATAAACAAAGCAACAAACAGGAAGTGTTGGAGAGATTGTGGAGAAAAAGGGACCCTAGTGCACTGCTGCTGGGAGTGCAGACTGGTACAACCACTATGGAAAACAGTATGGAATTTTCTAAGAAAACTAAAAAGGGATATGCCTTTTGACTCAGCAATTCCACTGCTAGGACTATATCCTAAGAACTGTGAAACACCAATCCAAAAGAACCTATGCACCCCTATATTTATAGCAGCACAATTTACAATAGCCAAGTGTTGGAAGCAACCTTGGTGCCCATCAGTAAATGAATGGATCAAAAAACTGTGGTACATTTACACAATGGAATTCTATGCAGCAGAAAGAAAGAAGAAGGTCCTCACCTTTGCAACAGCTTGGATGGAACTGGAGAGCATCATGCTAAGTGAAGTAAGCCAGGCAGTGAAAGACAAATACCATATGATCTCACCTTTAACAGTAACCTAATCAACAAAAGAAACAAAAGAGCATAATATAACGAAAGGCATTGAAATTGAGAACAGGGTGACAGTGACCAGAGGGGAGAGGGGAGGGAATTTTAGGGGAAAAGCGGAAGGGTTTACAGGAACAAGTATAAAGGACACATGGACCAAAAGTACAGGGGTGGGGAATGGGAGGGAGGTGGGGAGGGCTGGGGTGGTAGTAAAAGACAGAAAACTGTACAAGATCAACAATTAAAAGAAACTAAAAAATAAAATAAAAAATCTCGGAGTCAAAAATAAATAAATAATAAATAAAATAAAATATAGTTTAAGAAAACCACAATTATATATTGCCATCCAGCCTTCTTTGTGTTAGTATTGAATGATTTTCTTTTTTCCATCATTTTAATTTATTTCTGTCTTTATATTTGAAGTGGATTCCTTGTAGCATGTAGTTGGGTTGGATGTTGCTTTTTTGTTCAAACAATCTCTGTCTTTTGGTAGCCTGCATTTAATGTATTTATTTTTATGGTTTGTTTTAAATCTGTCATCTTGCTATTTTTTTTCTATTTGTGCCCCTCGTAATTTGTTCACTTTTTAATGACTTGTTTTGGATTGTTTTTCTGATTATATTTTATCTTTTTTGAGGCATGTTATCTATAACTTTTGTTTGATTAATGACTGCTTTAAGGTTTAGGTATATATATTTAACTTATCCACATTCAAGTTATATAATACCACTTCATGTATGCTTTAAAAATGTTACAGTAGTATATTTTAAATTCTCCCCTCCTGATCTTCGTATCTTCATGCTGTTATTTTCATATACTGTAGCCTTAATGTTATAAATACTATACTTCACCCTTATCATTTTTGTTTAAACAGTACATTCTCTTTTTTATTTTATATAAATCACATATCATAGAATTTACCCTCTCAACATGTATGATTCAATGTTTTAGTATGTTCACAAAGTTACACAAGCATCATCAGTATCAAATTCCAGAACATTTTCATCAACCCAGAAAAACATCTCCATACACATTAGCAACAACTCCCTACTCCACCATTTCTCCCTCCCCTAAGCCTTAGAAAACCACTTTTTTTTTTCTCTAAAGATTAGCATACCTGGACATTTTATGCTAATGTACTCATACAGTGTCTGACTTTTTGCCTGGTTTCTTTTCACTTATCATAATATTTTGAAGCCTTATTCACATTGCAGCATTGTCAGTTCTTCATTCCTTTATTTTTTTCATTACAGTGAAATTTACATAGCATGAAATTTCTTTTAAGATTTTATTTATTTTTAGAGAGTGGGAAGGGAAGTAGAAAGAGAGGGAGGGAAACATCAATGTGTGGTTGCCTCTCGTGCACCCCTGACTGGGGACCTGGCCCACAACCCAGACATGTGCTCTGATTTGCAATCGAACCAGCTACCCTTTGGTTCTCAGGCAGGCACTCAATCCACTGAGCCACACCAGCCAGGACACATGAAATTATTTTAAAGCAAAGAACTCAAATAGTATATAGTACTCAGAATGTATGCAACCACCACTTCTATGTATTTCCAAAACATTTTCATCATACTAGAGGAAAACCTCATACCCATTAAGAAGTCACTCCCTACTCCCTGATGTCCCTAGCAGCCACTAATCTGCTTTCTGTTTCTCAGGATTTACATATTCTGGATGTTCTATATAAAAGGAATCATACATATATGATGTATGTGACATTTTCTGTGTGGTTTATTCATTAAGCATAATGTTGTCAAGGTCCATCCACATTATGTGTGAGTACTTCTGTATTCTTCAAGTTTAATAATAATCCATTATATGGACATACTAAACTTTGTTCATTCATTCATTCATTTGCATTGGGGTTGTTTCCACCTTTTGATGGCTGTGAATCATGCAGTTATGAATATGTGTGTACACATATATTGTTGAAAACCTGTTTTCAATATTTAGGTATATATACCTAGGAGTAGATTTGATTGGTCATATAGTAATTATATGTTTAAGTTTTTTATAAACTGTCAAACCATTTTGCACAGCAATGTGCAAGTGTTTCATTTTTTTCCACATCCTTACCAATACTTATTTCCCCTCTCCCCTCTGGTGACTGTCAGCCTGTTCTCAATTTCCATGTCTTTGGTTATATTATGCTTGTTTGTTTGTTTTGTTGATTAGCTTCCTGTTAAAGGTGAGATAATATGGTATTTGTCTTTCACTGCCTGGCTTATTTCACTTAGCATAATGCTCTCCAGTTCCATCCATGCTGTTGCAAAGGGTAGGAGCTCCTTCTTTCTTTCTGCTGCATAGAATTCCATTGTGTAAATGTACCACAGTTTTTTGATCCATTCATTTACTGATGGGCACTTAGGTTGCTTCCAGCACTTGGCTATTGTAAATTGTGCTGCTATGAACATTGGGGTGCATAGGATCTTTTGGATTGGTGCTTCAGGGTTCTTAGGATATAATACTAGCAGTGGAATTGTTGGGTCAAAAAGAAGTTCCATTTTTATTTTTCTAAGGAAATTCCATACTGTTTTCCACAGTGGCTATGCCAGTCTGCATTCCCACTAACAGTGCACTAGGGTTCCTTTTTCTCCACATTCTCTCCAATACTTGTTGTTTGTTGCTTTGTTTATGATGGCCATTCTATTTGTAGGATTTTTTAAAAATATATTTTATTTATTTATTTTAGAGAGAAGGGATGGGAGGGAAATGATAGAGAAAGTCGATGTGACAGAGCACCATGGATCAGTTGCCCCTTGTATGAGCACTGACTGGAGACACAACCTGCAACCCAGGCATGTGCCCTGACTGGATATTGAAACAGCATCATTTTGCTATGTGGGACCATGCTCAACCCACTGAACCACACTGGCCAGGGGTATTGGTGGGATTTCCTTAAGCTTCTGTTTATTTATTTTTATAGAGAAGGGAGGGAGGGAGAGAAAAATCAATGTGTGGATGCCTCTCATGCCCTCACTTCTGGAGACCTGACCCACAACCCAAGCATGTGCCCTGAGTGGGAATCGAACCAGTAACCCTTTGGTTCACAGGTTGTCACTCAGTCCACTGAGCCACACAAACCAGAGATATTTGTGGGATTTTTTAAAAAATTAATTATTCCATCTCTTTATTTGTTGTGTCTAGTCATTTCTTCCATTTCTTCTTGTCAGTTTTGGTAGTGTTCCAGAAATCTGTCAATTTGATGTAGTGTGTTGAACTTGTCTACATAGAATTATTCATAGTATTCTTATATAGCCAATTTTATTTCTGAAATGTCAGTAGTAATGCCCCTTCTTCTGTACCTGATTTTAATTATTTGCACTTTCTCTCTTATCTTTGCCTAGCTAAAGGTATGTCAATTTTGTTATTTATTTTTCAAGAACAAATTTGTGATTTTGTTGATTTTCTATATTGTTTTTCCTACTTTTCATTTCATTGATTTCCATTCTAATCTTTATTATTGCCTCCCTTCTAGTACTTTGTATTTAATTTCTTCTCTCCTGTGTAGTTTTTTAAAGTAGTGGGTTAGGTATTGACTTTGAGATATTTCTGTTCATTTTTTTTTTTTTAATTTACACATATAGGCTTCCGGGCAGGATGGAGGCATAGGTAGATACACTTTGCCTACTCACACAACCAAAAAAAAGACCACAAATTTTAAAACAAAAAACAACCACAACTTCCAGAAAATTGAACTGTATAGAAGTTGGACAACCAAGTAGTTAAAGAAGAAACATTCATTCAGACCGGTAGGAGGGGCGGAGACAGGTAGAAGGGGGCAGAGATGGGCAGCGAGGGTAGAGGGGACACATGGAAAGGTGGCAGTTGGAGGACTGGTAGGACAAAGCAGAGGCTTGAAGACTGGGCAATCCCACATTTACATGCAGATAAACTGGGAAGAACAACTGGGGAGTAAACAAACTGCACAACCTAGGATTCCAGCACAGGGAAATAAAGCCTCAAATCCTCTGGCTGTAAAATCCTCAGGGGCTGGGGCAGTGGAAGAAACTCCAAGCCTCACAGAAGACATTATTGGTGAGATGCACAGAGTGCTAGGAAATATATAAACCCACCCAACCAAGAATCAGCACCAAAAGAGACCAATTTGCTTATGGGTAGTGGGGAAAGTGACTGAAAGCTGGCTGAGAGTTGAGCAAGCGGCATCATTCCCTCTCAGACCCTGCCCACTCAAATCACACTGCAACGGCAGTGACAAGCATTTCCCTGCCCTGGCAAATACCTAAGGCTCCACCCCTTACAATGTAACAGGTACAATGACACACAAAAAGAAATGATCAAAGTGAAAAAAAAAAAAAAACAGTTCAAAGCTCCAAAAATAGAACTACACCATGAAGAGTTAGCCAACCTATCAGATGCGCAGTTCAAAACACTGATAAACAGGATGCTCACAGAAATGGTTGAGTATTGTCACAAAATAGAGGAAGAAGTGAAGGCTATGCAAAGTGAAATAAAGAAAAATATACAGAGAACTAACAGTAAAGGGAAGGAAATCAGGACTCATATCAACAATTTGGAGCAGAAGGAAGAAATAAACTTTCAGCCAGAATGGAATGCAGAAACAAGAATTCAAAAACATGAGGAGAGGCTTAGGAACCTCCAGGACAACTTTAAATGTTCCAACATCCGAATCATAGGGGTGCCAGAAGGAGAAAGTGAAGAGCACAAAATTGAAAACTCATTTGAAAAAATAATGGAGATCTTCCCTAATCTGGCAAAGGAAATAGATTTTCAGGAAGTCCACAGAGCTCAGAGTCCAAAGAAGTTACACTCAAGGAAGCACACACAAAGGCAGATCGTAATTACGTTACCCAAGATGAAAGATATAGGGAGTATCTTAAAAGAAGCAAGAGAAAAGGAGACAGTTACCTACAAAAGAGTTCCCATTAGACTATCAGCTGATTTCTCAAAAGAAACCTTGGAGACAAGAAGAAGCTGCAAAGAAGCATTCAAAGTCATGAAAGGCAAGGACCTACATCCAAGATTATTCTATCCAGCAAAGCTATCATTTAGAATGGAAGGGCAGGTAAAGTGCTTCCCAGATAAGGTCAACTTAAAGGAGTTCATCATCCCCAAGCTCCTATTATATGAAATGTTAAAGGGACTTATCTAAGAAAAAGATTATCAAAACTATGAACAGTAAAATGACAAACTCACAATTGTCCACAACTAAACCTAAACAAAAATAAAAAAACTAGGCAAACAACTAGAAGAGGAACAGAATCACAGAAATGGAGATTACATGGATTGTTTCAATGGGGAGGGTGAGGGGGGAGAATAGGGGGAATAGGTATAGGGAATAAGAAGCATATATGATAGGTATGAAATAGACAGAGGGAGGTTAAGTATAGTATAGAAAATGGAGAAGCCACAGAACCTATATGTAGGACCCAGGGATGTTAACAAAGGTGGAGGGATTGCTGGTGGGAGGGGGTTGCAGGGCAGAGGCAAATAAAGGGAGAAAAATGTAATAGCACAACTGTAATAGCATAATCAATAAAATATATTTTTTGAAAAGGGAAAAATGTACACATTTACAACTATAAATTTCTCTCTAAACATTCATTTAGCCATTCCCTAAAAATATTTTTTAACAGGTGAGTCATTTCTTTACAAGGTTGATTTAATCCTCTGCAGTGGTGACCTCAACCTTGATTCCTGGCTCAATATTAATAGAAGTAATCTGTTTAACAATCTCAGAAGGGCTGTGGAAATGAATGAGTCTTCTGGATCCTCATCGGAAACCAATCCCAAGCTAAAGAACACTCCCCACAGGGAGTTTTTCTTATAGTGATTCTCAGAATATTTGTAGGCATCCAAACCGGTTCTTTCACTTTGAGTTTCTTTTCCTTTGCTTCTTTGAGCAAGTCAGTACACACCTTCTACAAAGACCTTACATAGCAGCTGCTTACAGTAATTCTAATTAAGTGCATCACCACCCCTGGTTCCACAAGTGTCTTTCCAGTATTTTTAAAATCCATGACTGTGGTCCAGTTTTCTGACCAACTTTTTCCTTGGCAAAAGTGAACAGTGGTGAGTTTGAACAGTGGTGGTCACGAGCAGGATGGGCAGGATGGGCAGGATGGAGTTCTGCAGCACCTGCAACCCCATCTTCCTAAAAGAGCCCCATATGTTTCAATATGATGTGGTTCTGTTTTCATTCATTGTGAAGTATTTTCTAATTCACCTTATTTCTTCACTTACCCATTGATTATTTAAGGATGTGTTATTTATACATGCACAAATATATTTAATTGTTATATCTTTTTATGTATCCACCCTTTTATTCTCATAAAATGTCTTTCTGTATCTATTGTAACAATTTTGTCTTAAAAGTCAAACAATGTTGTTGTTTTTTGATATTAGTATAGTCACTCCATCTCTCTTTTTGTTACTAAATGTTTTCATGATATATGTTTTCATTCCCTTTACTCAATCTATTTGTGTATTTGAATCTGAAGTGTGTACATTTTGGACAGCACATACATGGACCATAATTTTATAGCCATTTTGCTAATCTCTTCCTTTTCACTTTACTGTTTATTCCATTTACATTTAATGTGATTACTGATAATGTAAGATTTCTGACAACCATATTATTTTTTCTATACTTTAAAAATATATATTTTAATAAATTTTATTGATTACCTTATTACAGTTGTCCAAATTTTTCCTTCTTATTCCCCTTCAACTGGTACTCCCATTCTCTCTAGCAATCCCCTCACTTACTTCACGTCCATGGGCCATACATATAAGTTCTTTGGCTTCTCCATTTCCTATACTATTCTTAGCCTCCTCCTGTCTATTTTGTGCCTACCAGTTATGCTTTTTTTTAAATCAGTATTTTTTATTTGTTGATATTGTACAGTTTTCTATCTTAAACCCCGCCCCCAGCCCACCACCCCAGCCCTCCCTACCTTCCTCCCATTTCCACCCCCCATAGTTTTTGTCCATGTGTCCTTTATACTTGTTGCTCTAAACCCTTCCCCTTTTCCCCTGAAATTCTCTCCCCTACCCCTCTGGTCACTGTCAGACTGTTCCCAATTCAGTGTCTTTGTTTATATTATGCTTGTTTGCTTGTTTTGTTGATTACGTTCCTGTTAAAGGTGAGATCATATGGTATTTGTCTTTGGCTGCCTGGCTTATTTCACTTAGCATAATGCTCTCCAGTTCCATCTATGCTGTCACAAAGGGTAGGACCTCCTTTTTTTCTTCCTGCTGCATAGAATTCCATTGTGTAAATGAACCACAGTTTTTTCACTGATTCATTAACTGATGGGCACCTAGGTTGCTTCCAGCACTTGGCTATTGTAAATTGTGCTGCTATGAACATAGGGGTGCATAGGTTCTTTTGGATTGGTGTTTCAGGGTTCTTAGGATATAATCCAAACAGTGGAATTTCTGGGTCAAAAGGTATGTCCATTTTTAGTTTTCTTAGAAAATTCCATACTGTTTTCCATAGTGGTTGTACCAGTCTGCACTACCACCAACAGTGCACTAGGGTCACCTTTTCTCCACACCCTCTCCAACATGTGCTGTTTGTTGCTTTGTTTATGAAGGCCATTCTGACTGGTGTCAAGTGGTATCCCATTGCAGTTTTAATTTTCATCTCTCTGATAGCTAGAGATATTGAGCATCTTTGCATGTGTCTCTGGATCCTCTGTATGGGCTCCTTGGAGAAGTGTCTGTTCAAATCCTTTCCCATTTTTTAATTGGGTTGCTTGTCTTCTTAGAGTAGAGTCATGTAAGTTCTTTATATATTTTGGAGATTAATCCCTTGTCTGAGGTACCATTGTCAAATATGTTTTCCCATACAGTTGGTTCTCTTGTTATTTTAATACTGTTTTATTTGGCCATGCAGAAGCTTTTTATTTTGATGAGATCCCATTTGTTTATTTTTTCCTTTATGTCCCTTGCTCTAGGGGACATATCCATAAAAATATTGCTGCGTGAAATATTTGAGATTTTCCTGCCTATGTTATCTTCTAGGACATTAACGGTGTCACGGCTTATATTTAAATCTTTTATCCACCTTGAATTTATTTTTGTGTATGGTGTAAGTTGAGCTAGAGTTTCATTTTTTTGCATGTAGCTGTCCAGTTCTCCCAGCACCACTTGTTGAAGAGGCTATTTTTGCTTCATTTTATGTTACTGCTCCCTTTGTTGAATATTAATTGACTGTAGAGACTTGGGTTTATTTCTGGGCTCTCTGTTCTGTTCCACTGGTCCAAGTGTCTGTTCTTGTGCCAGTACCAGGCTGTTTTGATTACAGTGGCTTTGTAATACAGTTTGGTATCAGGTATTGTGATCCCACCTGCTTTGCTCTTCTTTCTCAAAATTGCTGCAGCTATTCGGGGTCATTTATGATTCCATATAAATTTTTGAAGTGTTTGTTCTATATCTGTGAAATATGCCATTGGAACTTAAATAGGTATTGCATTGAATCTGTAAATTGCTTTGGGTAGTATGGACATTTTGATGATATTAATTCTTCTGATCCATGAACACGGTATATGCTTCCATTTGTTTCTGTCTTCCTTGATTTCTTTCTTCAGTGTTGTGTAGTTTTCTGCATACAGGTCTTTTACCTCCTTAGTTAGGTTTATTCCTACGTATTTTATTTTACTTTTTCCTATATCAAATGGGATTTTTTTTCTTGATTTCTGCTTCTGCTGTTTCACTGTTGGTATACAAAAATGCCTTTGATTTTTGGATATTGACTTTGCATCCAGCTATTTGGCCAAATTCATTTATTATGTCGAGCAGCTTTTTGGCCGAGTCTATAGGATTTTCTACGTACACTATCATGTCATCTGCAAACAATGATAGTTTTGTTTCCTCCTTTCCAAGTTGGATTCCTTTTATTTCCTTTTCTAGTCTAATTGCTGTGGCTAAGACTTCCAATACTGTACTGAATAGAAGTGGTGAAAGTGGACAGCCTTGTCTTGTTCCTGATCTTAGTGGGAAAGATTTCAGTTTTTGCCCATTGTGTATGATGTTGGCTGTAGGTCTCTCAAATATGGCCATTATTATGTTGAGGAATGCTCCCTCTATTCCCACTTTGCTGAGTGTTTTTATCAAAAATGGGTGTTGTACTTTATCAAAAGCTTTTTCCGCATCTAATGATATAATCATGTGATTTTTGTCTTTCTTTTGTTTATGTGATGTATTACATTTATTGATTTGCGAATGTTGAACCATCCTTGCATCCCTGGGATGAATCCCACTTGGTCATGGTGTATGATCTTTTTAATGTATTTTTGGATGCGGTTTGCCAACATTTTGTTGAGGATTTTAGCATCTATGTTCATCAGCGATATTGGCCTGAAGTTTTCTTTCTTTGTTGTGTCTTTATCTGCTTTGGGGATTAGGATGATGCTGGCTTCATAAAAAGAGTTTGGGAGTCTTCCATCATTTTGGATTTTTTTGAATAGTCTGTGAAGAATAGGGGTTAGCTCTTCTTTAAATGTTTTGTAGAATTCTCCTTTGAAACCATGTGGCCCAGGGCTTTTGTTTGTCGGGAGTGTTTTGATTTCTGCTTCAATTTCATCAGCTGTTATTGGTCTGTTCAGGCTTTCTGTTTCTTTTTCTTTGAGTTTTGGGAGATTATATTTTTCTAGAAACTTGTCCATTTCACCTAGGTTTTCAAATATTTTGGCATACAGTTCTTCGTAGTAATTTCCTACAATCCTTTGTATTTCTGTGGTGTCAGTCGTACCTCTCCTCTTTCATTTCTGATTTTGTTTATTTGAGTCCTCTCTCTTTTTTTCCTGATGAGCCTTCTTAAAGGCATGTCGATTTTGTTTATCTTTTCAAAGAACCAGCTCCTGGATTCATTGATCCTTAGGATTGTGCTTTTAGTCTCTATGTCATTTAATTCTTCTCTGATCTTGGTTATTTCCTTCCTTCTACTTGCCCTGGGCTGTCTTTGTTGTTGTTCCTCGAGTTCTTCTAGGTGTAGGGTTAAGTCATTTGATACAAATCTTTCTATCTTCTTTAGGTAGGCCTGTATTGCTATGAACTTCCCTCTGAGGACTGCCTTCATTGTGTCCTATAAGTTTTGGGTTGTTGTGAGTTCATTTTCATTTGTTGGCAGAAACTTTTTGATTTCCTCCCTAATTTCATTCTTTACCCATTCATTGCTTAATATCATGCTATTCAATCTCCATGATTTTGATGGTTTGGGGATTTTCCCCATCAAGTCAGTTTTTAGTTTCAGTCCCTTGTGGTCGGAGATAATGCTTGGTATGATTTCAATTTTCTTGAATTTTTGAGGCTTGTTTTGTGTCTTATCCTGTGGTCAGTCTTTGAAAATGTTCCATGTGCATTTGAAAAAAATGTGTATTTAGTTTCTTTGGGATGAAGGGCCCTATATATATCAGCTAAGTCTAATTCGTCTAGAGTACTGTTCAATGCCACAATATCTTTGTTGATATTTTGTTTGGAAGATCTGCCCATTTTTGACAGTGTGGTGTTAAAATCTCCTACTAAAATTGTGTTGCTGTCAATATCTTTCTTGAAGTCCTCTAAGATTTTCTTGATATATTTAGCTGCTCCTATGTTGGGAGCATATATATTTACAATGTTTATGTCTTCTTGGTGGATTCTTCCCTTGAGTATTATAAAGTGACCTTCTGGGTCTCTCTTTATAGCTCTTCTTTGGATGTCTATTTTGTCTGATATGAGTATTGCTACCCTGGCCTTTTTTTCCTGTCTATTTGCTTGGAAAATTTGTTTCCAGCCTTTCACTTTGAGTCTGTGTAGGTCTTTTGTCCTGAGGTGGGTCTCTTGTAGGCAGCATATGTGTGGGTCATGCTTTCTTATCCATTCAGCTATTCTACGTCTTTTGATAGAAGCATTTAATCCATTTACATTTAAGGTTATTATTGATAGGTACTGATTCATTGCCATTTTCATACCTGTGTTCCTCTCTCTCTCTTTTCCTTTCTTTCCTTAAAGCAGTTCCTTTAGTATCTCTTGCAGAATTGGTTTGGGAGAGGTGTATTCTTTTAGACTTCTTTTGTCTGGGAAGCTCCTTATTTGTCCTTCTATCTTGATTTAAAGCCTTGCTGGATAAAGTAGTCTTGGTTGTAGGCCTTTGGTTCTCATTGCTTGGAATATTTCTTGCCATTGTCTACTGGCTTGGAGCGTTTCCATTGAGAAGTCAGCTGCTAACCTTATTGGGGCTCCCTTGTATGTTACTTCCTTTTTCTCCCTTGCTGCCTTTAAGATTCTCTCTTTGTCTTGGAATTTTGCCATTTTAATGATGATGTGTCTTGAAGTGGGCCTGTTTGGGTTCCTCTTGATTGGGACTCTGTGTTTCCTGGATTTGTGTGACTTTTTCTCTCATCAAATGAGGGAAGTTTTCCATCATTACTTTTTCAAATAAGTTTTCTATCTCTTGCTCTTCTCCTTCTCCTTCTGGTATTCCTATTATATGGATATTATTCCGTTTCATGTTGTCTTGCATTTCTTGTAACCCCTCTTCATTCTTTCTGAGCCTGTTTTCCTTTTCTTGCTCTTTCTGGCTGCTTTTTTCTACTTTGTCCTCCAACTCACTGATTCGGTCCTCTGCTTCATCGATTCTCCTTTTCATTCCTTCTACTGTGTTCTTCAGTTCAGAAATCGTATTCTTCATTTCCTCTTGGTCCTTTTTGATAGTTTCTATTTCCTTTTTCATGTTGATATAATTTGCAGTGAGTTCATTGTAGCTTCCCTGTAGTTTCTGGTAGCTCATTGAGAGCTCATGGAGCTTCCTGACAACCATTTCTTTGAACTCCTTATCTGATAGTTGAGTTGCCTCTGTTTCATTTAGCATCTTTCTGGGGCTTCCTCCTTTCCTTTCATTTGGGGATGTTTCTTTGTCTTCTGATTGTTTGTGAGACTCTTCTTGTAAACCTCAGCTTCTTAAATTGATCTGTTCTGGCTTCCCGGGTTTATGGTGTGAACTTCTGTGGTGGAATACCTGTGAGATTCAGTGGTGTAGTCTCCTTCAGGTATCCTGGTGTTCACAGCTTCCACTGTCTCAGCTGTTGGAATACCCCCTCTTATGGTCCAAATCTGTTTTTTTTTTTTTTTCACAGTTCTAGGATTTTTTTTTTTTTGGCCTCACGCTTGGGTATTTAAAAGGAGAAAAGAATAAAGTGAAAAAAGAAGGGAGAAAAGAGGAAGGAAGGAGAGATAGAATTGGAAAGAAAGAAAGAAGGAATAAAACAAGAAAGAAGTAAAGACAAGCAAATGGAATTGAATAATGAAAAAGGTAGAAGTAATAAAAAAAATAAAAAATATATAATCAAAACAAAACAAAACAAAAAGAACCCCACTAAAATGAAAAACAGACCAAAACAAACAAACAAACAAAAAAAACACAACTAAACAGACAAAAAACAACTATCAAAAAAAGAACAAACAAACCAAAAACCCCCCCACAAAACAAAACAAAACAAAACAAACAAACAAATAAAACACCCAAAAAAACAAACAAAGAGAAAAACTCTTGCTATTTTCAAACAGGCCAAACTGGATTTTCTGGTCTTGGTGGCTGTAACAGGCTGCGAGGCGACTCGTACTGCTTTTCTCCCTGTTCCTCGCTCAGTCAGCTTTGGGCTACTGTCCTCAGTGCCAGTCGAGCACTCACCCCACTGCTAATGGCGCACTCTCCATGCAGGGCCTTGGGTGTGATTTTTGAGCCTCTTGCAGAGGGCGCACTTTCCCGAGTTTATGGGTTTCAGCTGGGATCTCTTAGAGATCCAACCCTCCCTGAGCCTATTGCTGTGAGCTCTGGGTCTCCTACAGGGTGAGAGCACCCACCTGAGACTACGGTCGTGGGCTCCTCGAGTTTCCCGAGTTGCGCGCACTCACCCCAGGATCACAGATGTGAGCTCCGGGTCTTCCACAGAGTCCTCTCCTCTAATTGCAGGGTCACCTCCGGTCCCAGGGCTGCTTCCGACCCGGTCGCAGAGCCGCCTCAGGTCGCAGGGCTGCCTCCGGTCGTTTGCAGAGCCGTCTCAGGACCCAGGGCCACCTCCAGTGGGTAGCAGAGCCACCTCCGGTCACAGCGCTGCTTCCATCCTGGTCGCAGAGCCGCCTCGGGTCGCCGGGCTGCCTCCGTCCCAGTCTCAAGGCTGCCTCTATTTGCTCGGCTGCCACATCTAGTTTTCCAATGTCTGCTACAGATTTTGATCTCCTATTTTCATATATGCTGTGGTATTGTTGGCTGTCTGCTCTGTTCCTCTGTAGATCAGCTCGGTTTTTCTCTCATGTGCAGGGGGAAGGGCAATCTGCGTCCTCCTACCATGCCGCCATCTTGAACTCCCCAGTTATGCTTCTTAATCCCTGTACCTTTTCTTCCATTTTGCCCCTCCCCACTGATAACCTTCCATGTGATCTCCATATCTATGATTCTGTTCCTGATCTGATTGTTTGCTTAGTTTGGTTTTTTTAGATTCAATTGTTGGTAGTTGTGAATTTGTTGCCATTTTAATGTTCAGAGACTTGATCTTTTTCTTAAATAAGTTCCTTTAGGAATTCATGGAACAATGGCTTGGTGATGATGATCTCCTTTAGCTTTATGTTGTCTGGGAAGGACTTTATCTGCCCTTCCATTCTAAATGATAGCTTTACTGGATAGATTAATCTAGGATGTAGGTCCTTGCTTTTCATCACTTTAAATACTTCTTGCCAGTCCCTTCTAGCCTGCAGTTTATTTTGAGAAATCAGCTGACAGTCTTATGGGAACTCCTTCATAAGTAACCGTCTGCTTTTCTCTTCCTGCTTTTAAGATTCTCTCCTTATCTTTAACCTTTGGCATTTTAATTATGATGTGTCTTGGTGTGGTCTTCTTTGGGCCCAGGTTGTGTGGGACTGTCTGTGCTTCCTGGAATTGTATTTCTATTTTCTTCACCAAATTAAGGAAGTTTTGTTTCATTATTTTTTCAAATAAGTTTTCAAATTCTTGCTCTTCCTCTTCTCCTTCTGACACCCCTTTGATTCAGATGTTGATATGTTTGGAAGTGTCTCCAAAGATCCTTGTATCATCCTCATTTTTTCTTTGTTTTTTGAATTTTTTTATTCTTGCTGTTCTGGTTGAATGCTTATTTTTCCTTATGTTCCAAATCGTTGATTTTAATCTCAGCTTCATCCCCTGCACTGAGAGTTCCTTGTATATTTTTCTTTCTTTCACTTAATGTAAACTTAATTTCTTCCTGTGTCTCTTTTATGCTGTTACCATGCTCAATGATTTCTTTGAGCATTCTGATAACCAGTGTTTTGAACTCTGCATCTGATAGTTTGATTACTTCCATTTTTGTTTAGGTGTTTTTTTCTGGAATTTTGTTCCAATATTTCATTTGGGCCATATTTCTTTGTCTCCTTAATTTGGCAGCCTCCCTGTGTTTGTTTCTGTATATTACATAGAGCTCCTTTGACTCCCTGTCTCAGTAGTGTTGCCTGTTGTAGAAAAGGCACCAGTAAATTGTGTTGCAGAGCCTTAGATAATCACCAGGGCAGGGCAACCTACTTCACAGCTTTGTGACTATGTGAGGAGTGAGGGCTTCAAGAGGGGACCGTGGCACTGCCTGGCTTCTGGAGGTTTGTCCAGCACTTGCCCTCTTTCCAGTCACTTCACTTACTCCCCATATGCGACTGGTACCCATCCAGCTGCTGCCCTGGTGCTTAATTTCAGAGAGGGTTGGTTGCATAGGTTTTAAGTCAGTGCAGGCCCTTTAAGTGAAGTCTCCTGAAAATCCAGCAATTTTTTCCACTGCCCCCACCCCCACTGATTTTTACACCAGCTAGAACTTATGGGGATTTACCTTCCTGGTGCTGGAAACCTGAGCTGTGATTTCTGGCCTGGGGCTGGGATTCCTTGGTCCTGAGGTAGCCCTCTTGATTTTTATCCACCACACTTGGAAGTGGGACTACCTATTACACCATCTCTCCACACCTCTCCATGCCTGCCCACCCATGTCTACCACTCCTACCTGTCTAGATGAATGTGGCTTTTTAAAATCCTTGGTTGTCAAACTTCCATACCGCTTGATTTTTTGATGGTTCTGGGTGTTGTTTTGAGATTTAGTTGTAATTTTTTCTGTAGTTGTGCAAGGCGGCAAAGCATGTTTACCTGCGCCTCCATCTTGACCAGAAGTCCATCTGTTTTCTATATATTCCATATCATTTTTGTTCTTATATTACTCCATCACTTCAATATTGTATGTTGAATAAAATATTGCCATTTTTTACTCTATCGTCATTTTTACTCTATTTTATGCAATTATTTTGTTATTGTTTGCCCCATGTATTACAATTACTATCTTAAATTCTAACAATCTATTTTGACTAAAGGGAAACTCAATTTCAAAAGTGTAGAAAAAAATTGCTCCTGTAGAGATCCATTATCTAGCTCTCCCTTTGTGTCATTATTGTCATATAAATGAAATCTTTATACATTATATACCCATCAATATAGATTTATAAGTATTGCTTTATGTAGCTGTTCTTTAAATTACAAGAAAAAGTTACAAGAAAAATATACATTATATTGTATTTTATATTTACCTATACAGTTACCTGTACTAGTCTTCTTTATTCATGTTGATTCAAGTTAATATGTAGTGTCTTCATTTCATCCTTATTGACTCCTTTTACTATTTCTAATAAAATACTCTTCTTAATATGAATTGCCTCAATGATTATTGATTTGGTGATGTCCTTTTTTAGTCTTTTTTAAGACTGTATTTACTTATTTCTAGAGAGAAGGTAAAGGAGGGAGAAAAAGAGGGAGAGAAACATCAATGTGTGGTTGCCTCTTGCATGCCCTCCATAGGGACCCGGCCCACAACCCAGGCATGTGCCCTGAATGGGAATTGGACCCACAAACTTGGTGTATTGGAACAGTGATCTAAGCAATTGACCTACCCAGCCTGGGTGTCTGGTATGTCTTAATATCTCATTCATATAAAAGGATAGTTCTCAAGTTCCTGTCAAAATGGCAGTGTATGCAGACATGTTTCACTTCTTTGCACAATCACATCAAAATTACAACTAAAATATAGAACAATCACTTAGAACCATCAGAAAGTAAGTAGAATGGGAGTCTGACAACTACAGAATTAAAGAAACCACATTCATGCAGACTGCTAGAAGGAGTGCAGATATGGAACCGGCTGGTCCCACACCCACATGTGGTATATTAAAATTTAGAAGGGCTCTCTTGGGAGCAAGGACTCCCAGCCGCACACCACAGCCCCCAGCCCAGGGTTCCACTTCCAAGAGGATAAGTCCCCACAACTTATAGCTGCAAAAACCAGCAGGGATTGAGTTGGTGGAAGAAAATGCTGGAGCTCCAAGCAGTTCCTCTTAAAGAATGCACACACAGACTCACCTACTCAGACTCACTCCCTCTGAACTCCAGCACCAGGGTAGCAGCTTGAAAGGGACCGGTGGTATACAGGGAGAAACTGAAGTGTCTGTCATCAAGGTAAGCAAAGGCCATTGTCCCTTTGCTAAACTCTCCCCCCATAGAGCTGGCAAGCTGGTGCCATATCTGAAACTCCATGAACCTGGCTCACACTCTTTGACCCTCTTTGGATATCCCAATACTCTGCCACATCCAACTTATTGACCTACCCTGTTTTTCAAATGGGAAAGCTGCTTTTCCATATGAATGGCTATTATTGACTCATGGTTCACAACTTTCTAATTCCTCTCAAACAAGCAATAGCTGGTCTCAGTGAGCTGCAGGTCTGGCATAACAGCAGCCAGCCTTGATTCACAGCTTGGCTTTGCCTAAGAATCTCCAAGTAGCAGCCATATCAGATTGCTTTATAGCTCAGGCAGGGTGGCTCCAGGAAAAACACAGGTGAGGGCTGACCTTGGCCTGTACCACCAAGGAAACCCCAAATCCAGTGCTCCCTGTAGACAGCTACAGACCATGTATGAGTACCACCCCTCTTTTCCTACAAAGCTGAATCTCCATGGAGGGTGAAGGCTGATGATAAGTTGTCACAACCAGTCTTTGCAGCTGAATGACATGTGTAAACCCTCCCATTGATCTGCCAACAGTAAGCAAGGATCAACTACAAGAGGAGGGTGTACTCAGCCCACATGAAGGGCACACCTCAAGTACCCATCTTGGGTGATAGAGGAAGCTGTGCCACTGGACCCTATAGGGCACCCTCTACATAAGGCCACACTACCAAAACACAAAGTCAAAGCAGCTCTACTTAATACATAGAAACAAACACAGGGAGGTTGCCAAAACAAAGAGACAAACATAACCCAAATGAAAGAACAGACCAAAAGTCCAGAAAAAGAGCTAAACAAAATGGAGATAAGCAATCTATTAGATGCAGAGTTCAAAATACTGGTTATAAGGATGCTCAAGGAGCTTAGGACCTCAACACCATAAGAAAGATTCAGTCAGAAACAAAGGATAAACTAACTGAAATAAAGAACAATATACAGGGGAAAAAACAGTAGAGTGGATGAAGCCCAGTATCATGTCAATGATTTGGAACATGAGGAACCAAAAAACAACCACTCAGAAGAACAAAAAGAAACCCCCCCAAAAATGAGGATGGTATAAACAGCCTCTGGGACAACTTAAAGAGGTCCAACATTTGCTCATAGGTGCACCGAAAAGAGAAGAGAAAGAGCAAGAAATTGGAAATCTGTTTGAAAAGGTAGAGGAAGAAAACTTTCCTAATTTGGTAAAGGAAATGGTTGTGCAAGTCCAGGAAGCACAGGGAGTCCTAGTTATGATGGATGCAAAGAAGCCCCCTCCAAGACACATCATAATTATAAGGCCAAAGTTTAAAGATAAAGAGATTCTTAAAAGCAGCAGGAGAAAAACAGTTACCTACAAGGGATCTCCCATAAGAGTGTCAGCTGATTTGTCAAAAGAAACTTTGCAGGCTAGAAGGGAATTGCAAGATATACAAGGTCATTGAAAGCAGGGACCTATAGACAAGATTGATCTCTACCCAGCAAAGATATCATTTAGAATTGAAGAGCAGATAAAGAGCTTCCCAGACAAGAAAAAGATAAACTTCATCACCACCAAACCGTTATTATATGAAATGTTAAAGGAACATATTTAAGAAAAAGATCAAAACTATGAAGAATAAAGTGACAAGTAATACAAATGTATGCACAATTGAATCTAAAAAACAAAGTAAGCAAACAAGAAGAGCAGAGACAGAGTCATGGATACAGAGAGTGTTTTGATGGTTGCCAGATGGGAGAGGGGCATGAGGGAATGGATAAAGAGGTGAGGGGATTAAGAAGTACAAACAGGTAGTTACAGAATAGCCATGTGAGTGTAAAGTACAGTATGGGAAATGGAGTAGCCAAAGAACATACACATGACCCATGAACATGAACAATGTTTGGATGATTGTCTGAGGGAGTGAAGGATGCTGGTTAGAGTAGAGGCAAAAGGGGAGAAATTATGACAATTGTAATAGCATAATCAATGAAATATAATAAAAATATAAAAAGATAGTTCTGCCAAATTAGAATACTTGTTTAATAGTGGTTTTTTTTTTGTTTTTTTTTTTGTTTTTTTTTTTAGTTTAGAACTTTGAATATGCTATCTCGATTGATCTAGCCTCTGATTTTTTAGGGATAATTGGCAGGTAATATTATGGAAGATGTCTCATTCATAATGAGTTGCTTCTATCTTCCTGTTTTGAATATTTGTCTTTGACTTTTTTTAAAGGTTTTATTTATTTTTAGACAGAGGGCAAGGGAGGGAGAAAGAGAGGGAGAGAAACATCAGTGTGTGGTTGCATTTCACACATCCCATACCGAGCAACCCAGGCATGTGCCCTGACTGGGAATTGAACCAGCAACCCTTTGGTTTGCAGGCCTACACTCAATCCACTGAACTACACCAGCCAGAGCCTGAATATTTGTTTTTGACTTTTTTTAAATATATTTTATTGATTATGCTATTACAGTTGTCCCATTTCTCCCCCATCATTCCCCTCCACCCTACACACCCTCTCCCACCCACATTCCCCTCTTTAGTTCATGTCCATGTGTCTTAAGTTCTTTAGCTTCTACATTTCCCATACTATTCTTGCCCTCCCCCGTCTATTTTCTACCCACTATCTATGCTACTCATTCTCTGTACCTTTTCCCTCTCTCTCCTCCTCCCACACCCCTGTTGCTAACCCTCCATATGATCTCCATTTCTGTGGTTCTGTTCCTGTTCTAGCTGTTTGCTTAGTTTGCTTTTGTTTTAGGTGTGGTTCTTAATAGCTGTGAGTTTGCTGTCTTTTCACTGTCATATTTTTATCTTCTTTTTCTTAGATAAGTCCCTTTAACATTTCATATAATAAGGGCTTGGTGATGATGAACTCCTTCAACTTGACCTTATCTGCGAAGCACTTTATCTGTCCATCCATTCTAAATGACAGCTTTGCTGGATAGAGCAATTTTGGATGTAGGTCCCTGCTTTTCAAGATTTCAAATATTTCTTTCCAGCCTCTTCTTGCCTGTAAGGTCTCTTTTGAGAAATCAGCTGACAGTCTGATGGGAACTCCCTTGTAGGTGACTGTCCCCTTATCCCTTGCTGTTTCTAGAATTCTCTGCTTCATTTTAATGTTGGCTAATGTAATTACGATGTGCCTTGGTGTGTTCCTCCTTGGGTCCAACTTCTTTGGGACTCTCTGAGCTTCCTGGACATCCTGGTAGTCTATTTCCTTTGCCAGATTGGGGAAGTTCTCCTTTATTATTTGTTCAAATAAGTTTTCTACTTGTTGCTTTTCTTCTTTCCCTTCTGGGACCCCTATAATTCGGATGTTGGGACGTTTAACGATGTCCCGGAGGTTCCTAAGCCTCTCCTCATTTTTTTTAATTCTTGTTTCTTCCTCATTTTCTGTTTGGTTGTTAGTTTCTTCCTTCTGGTCCACTCCATTGATTTGAATCACAGTTTTCCTTCCATCTCTATCAGTTCCCCATGCATCTTCCTTCATTTCACGTATTGTAGCCTGCATTTTTTCATCTAGTTTGTGAGCAAAATCAACCAATTCTGTGAGCATCTTGATGACCAGTGCTTTGAACTGTGCATCTGATATGTTGGCTATCTCTTCACTGCTTAGAGAAATTGGCTCTGGGGCTTTTATTTGTTTTCCGGTTTGAGCCATTTTTGGTGGGGTTTTTTTGTTTGTTTGTTTGTTTGTTTGTTTGTTTTGGTTTGGTTTTAGTCTGGTCGCGGTTATTATGTAGAGAGGGGTGGAGCCTTAGGTGTTCCTCAGGGCAGGGCAGCCCAGTCGCCTGGTTGTGACGCTATATGTGGGGGCGGGGTCTGAGAGGGAACAATGGCGCCTGCTCCTCTCTCTCCTGGACTCCGGCCCTTTCCACCGCTTCCCTTTCACCTGGATTATCTGGGCACACGCGCGTGCTCTTACGTAGTGAGGAGTGGAGCCTCTGGCGCTCCCCAGTGTGGGGCAGCTCAGTCGCTGGGTTTTGATGCTGTATGTGGGGGCGGGGTCTGAGAGGGAACAATGGCGCCTGCTCCGCTCTCTCCTGGATTCAGTCCCTTCCACCACTTCCCCTCTGCCTGGACCGTCTGCGTGCGAGAATGTGGGACCGCCTGGTCAGCCAGCCACCTTGTGTGGCCTCACTGGTTCTGCACAGTTTCCCCCCTGTGCCCAGGGTCTGCCAGCTGCTGCCTGTGGGCCTGGGGACTGCCAGCCGCCGCTGCTTGCGTTCCTGGGCCCGCACCTCCACTTTCTCCTGCTGCGACTCCGCCCCTCTTACCGGTCTGGATGAATGGTTGTTGGACTTTTGTACAGTTCAATTTTCTATAAGTTCTGGTTGTTTTCTTGTTTCTAAATATTTGTTGTCCTTAATTTTGGTTGTGAGAGGAGGCACAGTGTGCTCACCTACGCCTCCATCTTGGCCGGAAGTCCTGTTTTTGACTTTTATTGGTTAGATTCTAACTTATCTTGGTGATGTTCTCATTGAATTATTTCTACGTGGATTTCATTGTGTTCTTTGAATGAGTATATTGACATATTTAATAAAATTTTGGTAGTTTGGGGCCATTATTTCTTTAAATAATTTTTCCTGTTCTTTTGTCTCTCCCTTTACCTTCTGGGACTTTTGTTGTTATATATGTTGGTTCACTTGATGGTTTCCCATAGTTCTCAGGCGCTCTGTTTATTTTTCTTCATTTTTTTTTCTATATTTCAGAGTTGAAATTCATATAACCAGTCTTCAAATTTGCTGGTTCTTCTGCCAGTTCAGATATATTATGGAACCTCTCTAGTAAATTTGTAATTTCAGTTTTTGTACTTTTGAACTCTAGAATTTCTACGTAGTTCTTTTTTATATGTAAGATCTATCTCTGTATTGACTTTCACTATTGAGTCATAAATATCATATTTTCCCTTATTACTTTAGAATCAGTTACCTTTAGTTCTTTGAACACCAAAATTGATGATTTAAAGTCTTTGTCTAGTAACTCCAAAGTCAAGGCTTCCTCAGGGACAGTTTCTGTTGACTACTTATTTTTTGTGCGTGTGTGTGGGCCACACTCTCTTGCTTATTTGCATGTGTCATATTTTTTTTTGAAAATTGGACATTTAAAGTAATTATGCGATGACATTGGATATCAGATGCCCTCGAAAGGGCTTTTTGTAGCTATTTGTTGTTGATTATTTGCTTATTTAATGATATTTCTGTACTAATTCTGTAAAAATGTTTATTCTTTGTCGTGTGTCACCACTAAAGTCTCTGCTCAGTTAGTGTTCAGATTATTACTTTATAGGGATTTTCTTAAATATCTGCAACTAATAAATCTCCCTGTTATTTCTGAGTGGCTCTATGGGTTCATTGAGGTAAATCTTTAACACTCAGCCATGAAGTTAACAATTCTCCTTTAGCCCTTACTTTCTGCTTTCATATAAACCTAATGTTTAAGTACAGGTGAGAGCTTTCGGTCCTCTCAGGTATCTCATGAGCATGTGTACAGTCCTGGGCATACTCACATTGCTACACCTGTTCTTTTTCTTTTAGATTCACAAAAATATTTCAGGGCTTTATAAAGCCTCCTGTGGACATTGCATCCCCCATATTTTTCTTATATTATTTGCACTAAGCCTTTGTTTATACTAACTGTTATCCTCAACCTTAGGTAGCTGTAATATTAAACAACAAATACTGATTGGTTTTGGCAAATGCTCCCAGGGAAAGGTTTGTGTGCACTGGCAAACTCTGTGTTAAGTCAAATAAATACAAACCTAGTGAGTGGGTCCATCTTGGCAACCACCAAACAGGTCAATAATGGCAGCTGTTTGGGAATGAGGCTTTGAAGGAGCTCCTAGCCTCTTCTGCTCTCTCCATTGACTGCCTGGGGGTTGGTTTTCACAGTGATTGAGGGCTATTAGTGTTCTAGGCTGCTACACCATTGGGAATGGGGAAATGAAAATGGAGCAAGTTAAAATACCAGGGAGGTCACTATTCTTATCGACATTCAATCATTTTTCTCAGGTAACCAGTCCCTGGATTGCTTCAAGCCTTTTGTTAATTTCCAGAGTTCTGAAAAAGTTGGTTCTAATAATTTTTGTCAGTATTCTCCTTGCTTTTGTGGGGCAGAGAATTTTCAGAGGCTCTTATATTTCCATTTATGTCCTCAAGGACCTTGTAAAGACATTTAAATAATTGAAGGTATTAGGGTGGTATTGGTTTGTAAAACTATACAGGTTTCAAGTGTACAACTCAGTAAAACATCATCTGCACACTGCATCAAGTGCCCACAACCCCAAGCACAGTCTCTTTTTGTCCTTATTTTTCTGAATATTTTAAAAATTTAAATAAAATTCATACACCATAAAATTCATCATTTTAAAGTGAGCAGTTAAGAGGTTTTCGTATATTCACAATGTTGCACAACCATCACCATTATCTAGTTCCAGAACTGTTTCATCATGCCAAAGAAATCCTCATATTTAGTAGTTTCTTCCCATCCCCTGTCCCCCACCCCAATCCCTTGCAACCAGTAACCTACTTTCTGTCTTTATTGATTTCCCTATTTTCGACATTTAATTTTAATGAAACCAAAGAATAGGTGGTCTTTTTTGACTGAAATCTTTCATTTAGAATAACATTATAAAGGTTCATCCTTGTTTTAGCATGTAACAGTACTTCATTCTTTGTTATGAGTTTATTAGAGTTTCTTTGAGCCAAACAAAGCATACACCTGGAAGAAAGATCTTAACAGACTGAAAAAAATGCCTAGTAAACTTTTTTCTTTTTAAACCTCATTTTATGCCCAACAGCATCCCATTGTGTGGTCATACTACATTTTTAATCCATCATTTGTTGATAAATATATGTATTGTTTCCACTTTGGAACTATTATAAACAATGCTGATATGTACACACATGTACAAGATTTTGTGCAAACATATGTTTTCAATTCTCTTGGTCAAAGAATATTTTAATAAATAATGTTTCAGGAAAAATAATAAAGACATTTAAATAATATGAAAAGTTTATTAATTTACTTATATAATTTCCAGTTTCAGTCTACCTTATTCTTTTATGTAGATCTGTATGTCCATCTTGTTTCATTTTCCCTGCATGAGAAACTTCTTTTTTTAAACGATTTTGTGTATTTACTTTTAGAGAGAGGGAAAGGAACGGAGAAAGAGAGGAACATCAATATGAGAGAAATGTCGAATCAGTTGCCCCTTGCATGTGTCCTGACCAGGGATCAAACCTGCAACCCAGATATTGTGCCCTGAGCAGGAATCAACTACTGACCTTTCACTTCGGGGTACAATACCCAACCAACTGAGCCACACTGGTCAGGGCAAAACTTCCTTTCTTAAAGTGCAGTCTACTGGTGATGAGTTCCTTCAGCTGTTACATGTCTGAAAAAGCCTTTATGTCATCTTTAATTTTGAAAGCTCTTTTTACTGTATATAAAATTATAGGTGGGCTTTTTTTATTCTATCAGTGCTTTAAAGATTTGGCTCCAATGTCTTCTCATTGCATGAGTTCTAATGAGGAAGCTGCTGTCATCTTTGTCTTTGTTCTTCTGTACATAATGTGATCATGAAGTGACTGGGTGTAATTTCTTCATGTTTCTTGTGTTTGAGATTTATTAAGCCTCTTGAACCTGTGGATTTATAGTATTCATTAAATTTGGAAAATTCCTGTCCATTATTTCTTAAAATATTTTTTCTGTCCCTTCCCCTCTCCTAAATGGACTCCACTAATATATTCTAAGATGATTGAAGTTTCCTACAGTTCACTGATGCTCTGTTAATTTATTTTTTAATTTTTATTTTTTAATTTTTATTTTTGATAAATTTGATTACTGATGCCCTTCACTTGTCCCCTCTATGGAGCTCCCAGGTCCCTCCACCTCTGGCCTTCACCACATTGTTATAGGTGTCCATGTTCTATGTACACATGCTTGTATGTTCTTTGGTTCATCCCTTCTGGTCTCCCCACATCCTTCCCCTCTGGAATCTGTCAGTCTGTGCTCTGTTAATATTTTGTAACTTCTCTCTTGTGTTCAATGTTGAATTTATTGCCATGATTTCAAGTTGAACAATCTTTTCTTCTGCAGTGTCCTATTACATGCAATTAATCCCATTCAGTATTTTGTCTCGGAAATTACAGTTTTCACCTCTAGCAGTACTATTTGTGTCCTTTATATATTTGCCCTTTGTCTATTTAACTTTTCAATGTATGTTATAATATAGTTATAATCACTGTATGTATGACCTTGTTTATTAATTCTATCACCTGTGTTATTTCTGGATAAATTTCCATTGATTTCTGTCTTCATTATTGGCCATATTTTTTGTTTCTTTGAATATCTAATAATTTTTTATTTAATGGCAGACATTTTTATTTTTATCTTGTTGGATGTTAGATATTTTGTAATCCTATAAATATTGTTTAGTTTTGTTCTGGAACACAGTTAAATTATTTGGAAGGTGTTTGTTCCTTTCAGATCTTGGTTGTAGGATTTTTTTTTAGGTAAGTCTGTAACCCTGCTAAACCTAGGACTTATTTTCCCCAATACTCAAGCAAGACCCTTATGAATACTCTGGCCAACTTCCCATGAATATTAAGGTTTTCCATTCTGATTCATAGAAATATGTCCCATTTCTGAATCTTTGTGAGTACCAAGCACTGTTACATCTAATCCTTTCAGGGTTTTTTTTTTTTTTTTCCTATGCTGATTAAAAACAACAACAACAAAACCCTGTTTTTTTTCCCCCTAACAGATAATTTCTTCACCTGCTAGGGTACTTAGTATTCTGCTGAACACTTACAAAGGACTCTCTACATATCTCTGGAGTTCTGTATCTGTGAAGCTCCCTCCTCTGTGGTACCCTTCACCAAGAATTCTAGTCAGTTTGTCCTCCTTGGACTTAGAGGCCCATCTTTTAATTCCAGAAGTTGACTTGGATTCCATGACCCTGAACCATGGCCTGAAATCGTTCTCAATGAAGTAAAACAAGAAATTATAGGGCTTACTACGTTTGTTTGTCATCTCTTATGGATCACTGTCCCTTATGACTTGATATTGAGTATCTTAAGTAAGAATCCTTGTTTCATATATTAAGGGCTTTTTGTTGTTGTTGTTGCTCAGGTGGGAAGGTAAATCTGGTCTATCTTGGCCAGAAATGGATTCTTATATCTCATCACTTACAATTACTTGATGCCCGCACAGAATCTGTATTCATTGTAACAGTAGATCAAAATCATTCTAGAGTATTTTGTTGGCTATGCACCACATCCATGGCTTACAGTGTAGGGTCATCTAGTGTGTCTCTAGTAACGTGAATATTTGTATTTGGGTAGCTTAGGGTTTTGCCTCCATTTTGATTTAGCAATTGGAGTTTCAGAGAAAATATGCTTCTCATTAATTATAGCAAGATATGGTTTTGCTTTATCATAAATGGTTTTAGTTTCTGAATTCACAAAGGGAAATATTGTGAACACCATTGGTATAAGGAAGACATTTATTGGTAGTGGTGGAAAGTATCAAAACAGAGGGAGAAGAGAAAAATCCTCCTTTCATATCTTATATAGAAAACTCATTTTTTCTTGAGGTATCATGGATCATAAAACCGTAGACTAAGAAAAAATGTCTCCAGCCCTGGCTGGTGTAGCTCAGTGGATTGAGTGAGGGCTGCGAACCAAAAGGTTGCCAGTTCAATTCCCAGTCAGGGCACATGCCTGGATTGCGGGCCAGGACCCCAGTGGGGGCCATTTGAGAGGCAACTACACATTGATGTTTCTGTCTCTCTTTCTCCCTCCCCTCCCCTCTCTCCAAAATAAATAAATAAATAAAATCTCTAGAAAAAAGAAAAGAAAAAAAATGTCTCCAATTATTTCATCCTATTCTTCTACAAGACCTCTTATCAGAATATTAATAGCTAGGAAAAATGATTAAAATAGCCTCTCCACAGAAGACAAGTGGATGAATAGAGAACTAGTTAGAAGGGTGATAGGGCCTGATCTACACCATGTGTAAGATCCCTTGTACTTCTAAACCCAATTCCAGAATATCAACTCGACACAAATCAAGAGTCAACTATGTTTTTCTAAGGTGTTAAGAAACCAAACTAGAACTCTTGAAAATTAAAATGTTGACCAAGTGTCATTATCGCACCCCCACAAAAAAGATGTGGTAGTCTTACAAAATAAGACTTTTTGCACTCACTGTATCTTCTATGGGTCATATCTGCTGTGTAATTAATGTGACATATTTATTATAATGCTAAGCATTGTCTAAGCACCACCACTAATACAGCCTATCTTCCTGAAATGAACATCATCTTAATTTAAAGAGGAAATAAAAAAAATACGGAATAAAAAAGCAAGATCAAACATATAGTGCCTGAAAATTCTGCAAAAATGTTGAAAACCTTCTTGGAGGTTGAAAGTGTGGAAATACAGAATGAACTGTAAGATTCACATTTTTTTCTGTAGACACGTAATCTACTTTCCATTTCAATATTTCCTAGCCCTTCTTATTAAAATGCTAATTCATATAATAATGGTTTGGTAATGATGAACTCCTTTAATTTTACCTTGTTTGGGAATCACTCTATGTGCCCTTCCATTCTAAATGATAACTTTGCCGGATAGAGTAATCTACATTGTAGGTCCTTGCCTTTATGACTTTTGAATACTTCTTTCCAACCCCTTCTTGCCTGCAAGGTTTCTTTTGAGAAATGAGCTGAGTCTGATGGGAACTCCTTTGTAGGTAACTCCCTGCTCTTCTCTTGCTGCTTTTAAGATTCTCTCCTTATCTTTTATCTTTGGAATTTTAATTATGATGTGTCTTGGTTTGTTTCTCTTTGGGTCCAACTTGTTCTGGACTCTATGCTTCCTGGACTTGTGTGTCCATTTCTTTCACCAAATTAGGGAAGTTTTCTTCATTATTTTTTCAAACAAGTTTTAAATTTCTTGCTCTTTCTCCTTAAAACTATGAATATTAAAATAGCAACAAATGCACCACTGTCAACAACTGAATCTAATAAATGAACTAAGCAAACAAGCAGAACAGGAGCTGAATCACAGATATGGAGATCATATGGAGGGTTATCAGCTGGGAGGGGGAAGGGAGAGAATGGGGGAAAAGGTAAAGGGATTAAGAATTACAAATTGGTAAGTATGAAATAGACAATGGGATGTTAAGAACAGTATAGGTAATGGAGTAGACAAAGAACTTATATGCATGACCCATTGACATGAACTAAGGGAGAAGATTGCTAGAGGGAATGGGGCTACCAGGTAGAAGGGTGCAAAGGGGGTAAAATTGGGACAACTGTAATAGCAAAATCAATAGAATATATATTTTAAAAATGTTAATTCAGATTACTGCCAGTGAAATAAAACACCTTATAATAGATATTCTGATATTGGGAAGTCAAGGAGGGGGTTGCTTCTAGTTCAGTTCTATAGATGCAAATGTTTAATATTAAGTTAAACAAGTAGTCTCCTTCTAACTTGTCAGGAGTTATTCTAAATTTTCCCCCACTTATATAGCACAGCACTGATGTCACTAAAAAAATTCCAATGTAGCATAAGAACAGTGGCTCCTAATTGCTTTAGCATTTATCATGCATGAGAGACAGGAGATATATTGCCTTATTTGTATAGCTTAGTTGCATTTCTGATCTCTGAAGTACACTTAAGCAGCAAACTGGGACTTAAGGTTGCTGCCTAAAAAGTAGCATCCATGAACATGAATGTGTTGGAAGGAAAATGAATTAGTTTTTCTAAAGCAGAATGCAATTCAACATCATTCTGTGCATTAATTGTGCATAATTTCTTTTGCATATTTTATTAAACTATGAGCCCTGATCTGGCTTACTTACACAAATTTTAATACTCATATTTTTCAGGTCCTTCCTTTGGATATTTTTATTTTCCAAACATTTTTTTTTTTAAAATCACTTTCATGAGTTTCCAAGACATCCTTTGGGGTCAGTTAGCACCTAATATTTTTTTCTAAGCAGTCACTAGAGGTGCTTAACTAGCACATTTTATCTGAGAAGTCTTCTGTATAGGTTTTATACTTTTTTAAATTTTATTTTAATTGTTGTTCTTGTACAGTTTTCTATCTTTTACTCCCATCCCAGCCCACCGCCCAGCCCTCCCCAGGTTTTATACTTTAAAGAACAGTTTCTCTTAACATTCTATAGTAAGTACATGGTTACTATGTATGAGACTAGGGGAATAGAGAAGCTGAAATTCTGTTCATGCACTATTCAGATCTTGCCATCCAGTGAGTTCTGATTGTTTAAGCAGCCACACTACCCATGCTGTTCCAGGAATTCAAATCCCATTAAGATGATAATCAGTAAATGACTATAAAAATATCATGTAACCTGGTAAGCACAGATGTGATCTGTCTTTGAGGGACTGTTTGGGATGAATAAAATATACTTGGATTAGGCCCTGACAAATATAGATTGTCTCCCTTAAACTGGGGTGATTATAAAATCAGCTGATTATTGAACAACACGAGTTTGAACTCTACAGGCATGTATCCAAAAATACATGATTTTTAAATAAATACTGCAAATATATTTTATCTTCCTTATGATTTTCTTAATTATATTTTCTCTTGCTTTATTGTATGAATACAGAATATAATACATATAACAAACAAAAATTGTGTTAATTAGTTGTTATCAGTAAGGCTTTCAGTCATCAGTAGTTAAGTTTTGTGGAAGTATACATGCATTTTCAGTTTCATGGGGATTGGTGCCCCAGCCCATGTTCACAGGTCAACTCTACACACACACACACACACACACACACACACACACACACAAATATATATACACACATGTGTATAGAAATTCTAAGAAGATCTCTGGTTGTGGACACTTTCTTATGATAAAGACAGTCTAATTACACCTTCCCATTGTGATATTATTTTACACATAACTTCTTGGGTGCATCAAATAAGCACAAACTGCACAATAAACTCAATTATCTGCAAATACACAATCCACGCACCTTGTGTATTATGCACATGATATAAGAACTGCCTCCCCACCCTGAGGCCCTTCTGATTCCACAGATTCCTCCCTGCCACCCATTGATTATAGGGCAAGCATTGGTTGCTAAGTTATATTTACTTTCATTGCCTGTGTAGCAAGAGTGTTAAAGAAAGAATCATGAAGCAACTATTTTTCTAGTGTTCCTTTAAGCCTTTGGTTTTTGAACAGGCTGAAAATATAATTTGCTAATATATTCTTTTTTTGAATATTTTATTTACTTATTTTTAGAGAGGGCAAGGGAGGAAGAGAGGGAGAGAAACATCCATGTGTGGTTGTCTCTCATGCACCCCCTAATGGGGACCTGGCCCACAACCCAGGCATGTGCCCTGACTTGGAATCAAACCTTTGACCCTTTGGTTCACAACCAATGAATACATAAATAAGTGGTAAAACAAATCAATGTTTCTTTCTTCCCGCCCCCTACCTTCCTCTCTCTTTCTAAGAATAAATTTTAAGAAATTCAGTAACTTCTACTAGTATTACCTCCACATTTGGAGAATCATGAGTTGATGTATTAACTCTAACAAAAAGCCTCATTTCTAAGCATAGTGACTTTAACCCAAACCCAAAAATATCTAAACTGCTTTATTCTGAAAAAAAAAAATGCAGTCAATTCCACCACAGAGCAGAAAAATATATTTATAATGAAAGAGGGACAACACTATTAAGAAAAATAATGAGTCTATACACAAATAACTTTCATGAACACATTTATTGCAAGTAGCTCTATGGAAAGGCAAGTCTGATATATATAAACACTATACAGAGTTGCAAGGTTCTCTCCCAAAACTGCAAATGAGATGTTTACAAAGAAAAGACAGTATAAGAGTATTTACAAAGGAAGACAAAGCCGGAGCAACTTAAAGCAGATCCGTAAAGCAGAAATAGCAAATGAAATTAACTACTAGAACTAAGTTTTAGGTTTTACTGGCCAAGTGAGTATGTCTGATACCAAATTAAATGTAGAGGTCACCAAGAAAATAGTTCCATCATTGATTTTTCTTAACAGCAGCATAACAATAGCTGGAAGGTAAGTGATAGGTTGGTACACATACTCTAAAAAGATTCTTCCAGCACAATACTGAATAAATTAGTTATGTCTGTAAACTAAGAAGTAGTGTCCAAAAGATTGCATATTTGTTATGCTGTATCTATGACTATTTGTATCTGTTTTTATTTGTATTTACTGTTGTGTATGAGGTTTACCATTTATTTATTCGGCAAGTATTATATTTGTGCAATACCTTATCTGCTGGCAGCCCCTAAACCAAATATGCAAATAAAGTGATATGCCATTTTCCCCCAAATAATCTTTCTTTCCACAATTCTGAATGATCATGACTTTAATACTTGAAAATAAAATGATGACAGAAGGCTTGAAAAATGGCTGCCTAGAAAACTGCATGGTTATCATAATGAACAAAAGCCACACTGTATTATTTGATTAGGTTGGAAAAGAAGAAGAGTCTCAAGGAACTGAGGAAACTGATGCCTTAGTAATGACCAGTAATTGGAGTAATGATTGGCACTGCAGCCACATCCTCACCTCAGTGCCATTCACAAGGCAAATACAAAGAGCTTCTCCTGCATCCCTTTGTTTGGTACGCAAGGAGAAATAATAGAAGTCAACTCAGTTCTTCAGAAAAGCTAGTTTAGCAACATATACTATAATAAGCCTGCTTGAAGATAGAAGTACACATTCAAAGACATCAAAACCTAATGGTGAAAAACTTTAGGAAAATATTACCCTATTTCAAAGTTGCACATTAAATGCAAAGCAATTCTTTTAACAGTTACAACAGGTACATCTATAATCACATGTACACAGGTATACAAGGGTGTGCATACACACAAATATGTGAACACACACACTAGCACTTGTACACTTCTACAGACACTGATACTCACCTATGGGCTGATGAGGTTTGCCAGTGATGGTACAAATCATGAATTGTGTGCTACCACCTAACAATGCTCTAAGTAAGCTTCAAGACCTTTGTACCTATTTTCTGTGATGACCACCTGTTAGCATCCTGTTCTCAAAGGTCCATGTTCCTAAAATCTTCAGTTTCCACCAGAGGCGAGCAAAACCAGAAAGGGAAAGCTTGCTCTGATTTTTTTTTTTTTTTTAATATGAGACATCTGACATAGGCTAATTGTCCAAAGAGAAACAAAGCCTTGCATTCTTTTTGGCTTAGTCAGAATATTTGTTTTAGTCAGAATACTGATTGATATGTGCATACCAATTTCTTAAATATGGGAAACTGATATATTTAAAAGATCCGTGGACATAAGAGGGAGAATTTGTGGCAAGGAGAGAGCCAAAAATAGGAGGGAAATGAAGGGCAAAGGTGAAGCCCAGAGAGGCATAAAGGGGCTTTATGAGGAGACTTCTGAATAACTTTACTTTTTTTATGGGGAAGTATAGGTTTCAAAATAGAAAAAAAAATTGGTTTTGGAATTGTTCAATTGATTTGTAAGCAGAACATCACAGCATTGTATGTGAACAAAGAGATAATCTGTTCCTCAGTTCTAGCATTTACAATGTTGGAAATGCTAAACTAAGATATCAATTTAGCTGACATTTAATGTGAACAGAATGTTGCATTTTTGCTAGTGGGCAATAAATGAGGTAATCTGCCCTTTGGTACTGCCTTTAAAATATTGGCAATGCCCCATTAAGATAACAGTTCAGTTGACATTTAATTCCTTGATCAAGAAATTTTTTCCATATGTACTACACAGAAAAAATTCCAGATCCCACCTACCTTCTCATGAGCATAACTTTTCTTTATTTGCTCTTGTTTAAAGAATGTTCAACTTCAAAACTAAATCTAAGAATTATACATCAATAAAATTGATATTGGCCACATTTATACATATGTAATTAATGTTTTTGTAAAGAGGGGAGTTATTAGATGCTCACTTTTACAGTATTTGTTTCCTTTCAAAAAGACATATTGGGGAAGGAAACTAGAAAACTAGAACCAACTACAGAGTAAATATCCTAATTCAAAAATCACTGGTTCCATAAGGCAGCAGTACCAATGATCTGTGTTATGATCATTCAACCACTACATCCACTTGTAGGTTTTAGAAATTCAGGTTGCTTTCTATTCAGAAGACTGAATTTTATTTCATTTAGGCAGATCTGGAGTAGACAAAGAAACTCCATAAGCATCACCTTCCTTCCAAAATGTGTTTTCATGGCAATGTAATAACTCTAGAAAGAGATAATAAAACAAAAGTTAGTTGCATAATTAAAGTATCAAGTGTTTTCACCTCCACCCTGATCCAAAACAGAAGAATACAAAATCAAAATTGAACTAGTAGTTTTTGAGAGCAACAATGAGGAGAATGCCTTGGCATGGATTTACCTTATTCTGCTTACTGTCTGTAACAAACACCAGCAAAGGCCCAGCAAAGACACAACCATAGTTACTACTTTTGAACCCAGGCTGCCACTCTGACATTTGTGGTGGATATCAGCTTTGTACACATACACATGAGCTGTTCTATTTTCTTTCACTTGGGCCAGGAAGTGAGTCAGGCATTGGGCAAAGATATTTTTTCTCACCTACATACTCGATTATGCCTTCACCAGATTATGTAGCACATGTCAAAGGACTCAAGCACAGCCTTGGTGATAGTATCTAGACCCACCATTGAATTTCTTCTAAAAGAGAAAAGTCATATGTGCAAAGGAGATTTGATAGAAATCCCCATCTGTCTAATAAAAAGAAATTCTGCCATTATTCTCTTGGACTTCTGCTTATTGAGAAGGTGCATAATTGGGAGTGGGGCAAAGGAAGGGTATCTGGTATACTGAAGAAAGCACTTAACTGGAGAAGAAATGGGGATAAATGGTCAGCAAATTGATTATGGGATGCTAGTGTTACTTAAAGATCAGGTCACAAAGTACCAAGTATTCTATTTCATAACAGCCAACCTAAGAGAATCAATGGAAAGCATCCCCCAGAGTAGGCTTTGAGTACAAGATCTTGTATTAAACCACCAGTATACACTTTGCGTATTCATTTTTTTCATTAGAGATGTAAAACATGTAACAGACTTGCATTTCAATGAAGCATCAAAGGTCACCATTTGCCTCCCACTTACTTGTGGCTATTAGTCATAATTCATTGCATAGGGCTGTTCCTCCACATTAAAATGTTTAAAAAATAAACACACTAGATTAGTAAAAGTACTAAGCTTTCCTGTCAGCAGTAGGCTTAGGAAATTGTAGATTCTGTGTATCAATCAAGTTTACATAAGATGAAAAGTGTCTGTGATAGCCAAAGGTTAACCATGAGAATGAATGTATTAGCAACTCAATTACTTACTGCAAAATTAGACTAACCTACAATTAAAGAATTTTACAGTTACTATCAGCTATATGTTTTAACAGAAATTTAACATTAGAAAACTATTGCACCTAATTTAGTTTGCTACTTTTATTTTCCTTTCTACTTTATTTATTTATTTTTTAATTCTTACCCAAGGACATTTTTTCATTGCTTTTTGGAGAGAGGGAGAGAGAGAAGTATCCATTTGATATAAGGGCATAGACTGGCTGCCTTCTGAATGACTGGGGATGCATGCACCCTGGCTAGGGACCAAACCCACAACCTAGGTATGTGCCCTGATGGGGAATCAAACCTGTACCTCTTTAGCTACTGGATGGCTGTCCAACCAACTGAGCAACACCAGCCAGGGTGCTACTTTGTTTTCATATGAAATTATATTCACATATATAGCATACTGCATGTGTTTGAAAGAGAATTTCTCACTAATCTATATAATACATTATGTTTCATATGTTTTTTCCAGAACATACAAATCAAGCTCCATGTAACGACCCCATCAACATTATACTAAGCCTGAAATTAGAACCATTTGTTAGCAGAGTTGTTCTTTCTTCGTTACTATTTTCAAATGACAGAAGCTCTACTAAAAATTTGATTCCTATTTCAATTGCTTTCCAATAACACCTGCATCAACATTGAGTGAATACTTGATAATATACTCAAATCTAGGTGGTATGATTTCAAGTTTACTTCACCAAATTTACTTGCCAACTCTTGATTAACCATGCTAGGAGAAAGGAATAATGCTTTCCAAAACCAGATAATCACAAAGTAATTTAATTTGCTTTTGAAATGCATTATGGGAACTTGAGCCACAGATTCACCTTTATAATTCTGTTCTACTAAGAGCAATATTAAAATAAGTTCACATTCCCTGAGCACATTCCAAAGAACAAAATAAGGAAGTAACTCAGAAGCTTGCCAGGTGGCAAAGGTAAGCAATTCAGGAACAGTCTGAAAAATGATTATCAAAGAGCTGACAATGACATCTTAGTTCTGACTTCTGTTTATTTTTATATTATTTATCAAATGTCAATGATTTTAATCATCTGGTCTGTTTCTGATGCATTATTTCCACTTGATATGGACAGGTTATAAATAGTGACCTTACTGATATCTCTGCTTTCCTGTTAACCAAAGGTCTTTTTAATGACAAGTTAATTACTTCCCTTTTAACTAGAGGTATACTCTTTATGTAATTCTTGTCTGTAGGAGAGAAAACCTCAATGGACTCTGAATAGTCAAAACATTTTTCTATTTCTTCCCCAGAATTTGGCAGGTATCATTTTCTTCTCAAAAATAAATAAACTTTTCTTTTTCAATTCGTATAATGATATAAATCTGAACATTAATCTTTAATGCAATAATAAAGCACATATGACTTTAATATCCCTGGAAATTTGTAAAGCGAGTCAAGGGGACGGTTTCTCCAGGGCATTCCAGACCTCTTTATATGAATCATAAACATACCTATAATTACAGTTTGAAGTCCAAAACAACAATGGTTCCTTCCCCTGACCATGGAAAGCCAAAACTATAAGAATATATTCTCTTTCCACTTTTCCCTATCTAATTAACTTAGTTATCTTTTCGACTCCAATTTTCCTACAAGTCAAAAAATATTTTTCAAGTTATTTTGAAAATTCCTCACTGTTTATTAGTCCACATGCTATCACTGCAAACAACTGGTGATCACACAGGCAGTGCAACCGAATAAACATTTGAAGACACAGAAGCAGGAGGAAATGAAGAGAAATGGAAGCATATATCTCAAAGATGAATGTATAATAATACAATTGTATTATTTAACTCAGCATTGCCTTGGGCTTGTATTAATATATAGTTTCTTTTTTCCCAATAAGAATGGATCATCATACTTTTCTGGGCCCTGTATATAAATGTATAGGAGGATGATTCTCTAAGACTCGGTAAAAATTCGAGTGCTCTATTTCAAGAATGAATATTTGCAGTAATTGCTGTTAGTCTATCCAATGCCAAAAATACCAGACTATTGTCTCCTTCATAGATCAGAACATCAAATATACTTCTTCTCATGATGGCAACAAGTTTGTGATGGATTAGACAATAGAATCCATAAGGAAATGGATGATACTTGTAAACCCCCATTGAGCTGATCTCCTCAAAGGTCAGCTCAATTGTTTCACACTTGCCTTTCACTAGCACGCCCTGGATCACATATGTATATTCATTCCAGTCTTGATTATCTGGATACAAACTAGTTGGGGATTAGCTACAGATTTTCATTTCAGGTCAGCTTTTCCACTAGCTCCCAATGCACACTGGGGCTACTTTACTCTGCTGCCTAGTTACTGCAGACGTAAAGAATGCAAGTTATATAGGCAGTCTTCAATTTATAAAAGAGGTATATTCTAAGGCTCCTTGTTTAGTTGAAACTCAAAATAAATTACACCATAGAAACAAGGTTACAAATTGATAGTGAATAGATTCATAGCTTCATCTATACATGCCTATATTAAACCTATGCATTTCCTGAACTAACAAGAGGAACTACTTTGACTAAGCCCAACCAGCACTTAAAACATAATTTCTGTGGGAAGACATATTTGAAGTTTCAACTTGGGACTCCAGGAAAATATCTCTTCTACCCATGGCAATAGGAACAGTGTCTCAGAAAATCAAGCTGCTGAAATAATTGGGGACAAAGTGGCAGTGGAAATTATGGTGAGAGTTTCATCCACCATTAGGACTCTTTCATGAGGTGGGGGTTAGGGTTCTGAGGGAGAGGACTGCATTGTTATGCCTTCAAGGCTGGAGGCACAACTTATGAAAAAGCAGGAGTTAAAAATCACATTCATTGTTCAAACTTTCAAGCCCCTTGGGTGTGCATGTGAATAATTTTCAAGACACATTTAAAGATAGAGACTTTACTGATATTCTAAGTTTCAAGTCTACAAATAGGAAATTATTTATCATACAGAGGTAAATTATATAAATTGTGAAAACTAGCTAAAGTGACTACAATTTATGGAGGAGTAAATATTCAGTAAAACCAGAAGGCTTGGCTAACATCAACAATAGTGTGATCAATCCAACCATGAAAATAGCTTTCAAAACTTGTGGAATTGGTGTCAATAATTAGGAGAAAGTCCTAGAGACAAAGTTGCACTCTGGGCATGGCTGTATCACTGGTGCTCTCAGCAGTACAGAGGCGAATGGTGTGGCCAAACAGGGACATCACAGAACATGACTTGGAGCTGCACTCTGTGTTTTCAAAACATTGTATTCTGCTTAAATTTTCATTGAAAACTATACATTAAGTATGATAGATAATAAAATTTGTTTAAATAAGTCAAAAAATAGCTTTAAACACTGGCCCACCTGCCTCGGTGCCAGCAAGCAAGAGCAGAGTGGGCAGCATAGCTTTGGGCCTGTAGAATAAGGAACCCAGCAGAGAATGTTGTTTTTGCAGGCTGTGAACTAAAAGCAAGCAATATTTGGGCAAAATGCATCTTCTGTGGGTCCCATGGGACTCTCAGAGTGGCTGTTATGCTTTCAGCTAGTGGAAGACTAGGAGAGGGCATGTTATCCTGAAATTAGGGACACGAGTCATGCCAAGAGCACATAAGGGTAAGATGTAATAAAACCAATGCAACCCTAACCAACAAGAAAGGGGTGTCAGGAAGCTAGAGAAAAATAGCAATAACTTTCTCATTTCACAAAATAAATATCTAAGCACACATTTTCTGTTAATTCTAAAATGAATTAACTCTTCACCCAGAAATTGTAAAGTATCCTTTAAAAGAAGGCAGACCTGGAGGGAAGGAGAGGGATAATGGGGGATTATAGGGAAAGGCCATCAAAGAACATGTATAAAGGACACATGGACAAAGCCAAAGGGGGCAGGTTCAAGGATGGGAGGCAGGGATGGGTAGGGCAGGGGGGTATAGTGGAGTGAAAATGGGGACAACTGTACTTGAACAACAATAAAAAAGATATAAAACAATAAAATAAAATAGGATATATGTCTACATTTGAAAAAAATCTTTACAAATTCCCTGATTCTCAAGTGTTCAACCTACATTGCCAAAAGAAGATATAAATGTAAAACCCATAACTGTGTAACCAATAACCAATGCAGAATTGCTAGAGAATATATTTTAAGTTCATATGGCAAGCACATTATCTTGGCAATTTTATCAATAACTTTAAAAGTAACAATCTGAGAGTGTGGTAAAAACTAAGTATGTGGTAATATATTCATGACATAATTATGAAAAGTGGCCTTTTTCAGCTCTCATTTCTCACTCAGGACCAAGCAATGTGTTCCAGTAAATGATCCTCATCATCTAAGAGCCTGGAAGTACCTTTTAGCCAAAATACACTGGGAGCTTTAATTCAGCATTTTATAAAAGCTACTTTCCAATATTGTCAATAAAATGTCTGGGCTATTTTTATATACTTAAAGCATCAAAAAGATGATAAACAAAATAATTTAATTTTAAACAAGGATTTTTATGTCCCAAGGAGAGGATTTGATTTTCAAGGCTTCTAAAATCTACTAGCCTGACTGCCAAAAGCAAATTTACTTTTTAAACAAATAAATAAAATCTAATTCTACAGCACTTTTTCCCCAGCTGCTCACTTGTTTTCACCCACTGTGATTGTTCAGATTATAATATCAGATTTTATACATATGGAAAAATAAAATTAAAAGAATTTTGTTGGGGAAAATAATTGGAACAATTGTAAAACATAAAGATTTAAAAATAAAATAACAAAATAATTTTGTTATAATTGGCAATGTCAATAAATTATTAGAGAAACCAAAGATGCCCACCTTCAGTTAAGGGCATGATCATTAATGGACATTTACTGAATGCATCCTCATTATACTTTTCTTCCATTCAGTGTTTCCATGGGATCCAAATAGATACACACACTATTTCTGTTTTAGAAAATTATTTTATTCTAAGTGCCATGGCCAACAGTTCAACGTAATGAAAGTTACCCAAGCTCTGGCACATGGTTCACAGTTATAACACTCTGAATGAATTACTTACCAAAAAAATTGTGACTACCAAATTCACAAAAACTTGTAATTTTTCCCATCCTTGACTATATAATTATCTTTCATCAATAGGAAAAGAACAGATTGAACATATGATTGAAGGGCAGTGCAATGTGCTACATGGAGCAATGGGCTTAAAATCAGATGTATGGGTTTGATTTTCAGCTCTGTCACTAACTTGTTTGAAATTCTTAATACAGGCTTCAGTTCTAGTACCTACTGTCCCTAACTAAAATAATGAATGTGAATGCACTTTGAAAATTATAAGGTAGTATGCAACTGTAAAGGATTCCCTCAATCAACAAGTTGACAATTTAACAGTCCCTTTCAAATCACACACAATATTCCATATTTCTCCCTACACTGGTTACCTTCATCTATTCCAATACAAAAAAATTGGAGGTCACTCTAAGAAGCCCAAGTTTATTCCCACAATAGATCATTATCAATGACTCAAGTATTTTAGTAGTTCATGTTTGGCAATTAAAGAAAGGAAAAGAAAACAAGAGACCTTGTTTGAGTTTTTATGCAAGTCTGATATTCTGCTCTGTTCAATTAAAGTCCTAGTCCTTGCTTAAAGATGTTTTGCTGGTAACCCACATTTTTACCCTGGAAAGTGTCACTGTTAGAATGAATACATATGAATAATGTTTGCCAACAATTTTAGTTAACTTTAATTGAATGAATTCTTCTTTAATGGTTATAGGTTAAATATCCCTACAACAAACGACTGTCAATTTTTTTTTTGGGGGGGGAGGTGAATGTTGCCAAAAATAAATAACCCATAATGGTGACTGAGAAATCTCTGATATATGGAAATTTTAGTAATTTATAATAAGTCCAATGAAACACAATTTGCTCTCATCACATGTAATTTATGACAAGAATTTGGCAGTAGTACACTGAAAAGAAGCTTATACGTCCTTCATGTTAATAATTCTCTAAAATTTCAAAAGGTAGTTATTACAATATCCCTTGTTTTTGAATACCAAGTGTTATCATAACATTGCAAATTTGGCTGACCAATTCTCTCACTTCTCCCACAGCTGTCCTTATCCACCTATCTCTGTAATTGAAAACAGTAAATTTTTCACTTTAAGTCATTTCAAATTCTACACTAGATATAGCAATAAAAAAGGCAAAAATTCATATGTGGCCAAGAGTTAGACTAAACCATTTAAGAAACTACATTCTCCTCCTATATGATGCTTATAACCTATGTGTATAAAATGTGAACACTTCACACTTTTTAAATTACTTCATTTATAAAACGGTCAAGTTCAAGTCATATTTCTGGGTGATTTTTTTCTAATTGTCTTGAACAAAGTACCTATTTATATGCAATGTGACTGTGGGTAAATAATATTATATATTAATTTTGTGTTACATGAACAACGCTATAGTCTCTAGACAGCCTTACAGTCTCACCACATTTAACATATGTTCAAAACAGATTCCAACTCTGAATAAACATAAAACACATTAAATGAAAGTAAAGACTAACTGAAAAGTGGATTTTGAGAACAAAGAACTTAAATTTAGCTTTGTGTTTCTAAAGGAAGTAACAGTAACAACAATGTTATATATTATAACAGTTATATAATAATTCATGTACAACACTTACTATGTGCCAGGTACTGTTTTAAGCACTAGCCATAAATTAAAATCACCCCTCGAGATACATAACTGCTAATAAAGATGGTGCCTTTATTCCTTCATTAAAGCTTTTTTTTTAAATATTTATTTTTTTTTTGAGAGAGGGTAAGGGAGGGAGTTTGGGAGCAAGAGAAATATCAATCACCCCTAACTGGGAACCTGGCTCATAATTCAGGCATGTGCCCTGACTGGGAATTGAACTGGAGACCTTTTTGGTTTGCAGGCCAGTTGTCATTCCACTGAGCCACACCAGACAGGGCATTTTTTGTTTGCTTTTTAACATGAACTATATTTTTTAATGTTTGATAGGAAGGTGAAGAGAAAGCAACAATGGATGAAAATCACTTTACAGCTTTATATTAAAAATACCTCAGAATTAACCAGCCTGTTATTACTTCACAGACAATATTCTACTATATTAATTTACATTAAAATGGTAGGAAGTCAAATCCTGCAGTGAGTTCTTTCTATTATATCATTCCTTTTAAATAGCTCAGTAAATTATGTCCCTGAATTATCCTCAGGACCAACAATTTTTGCAGGAAACTAAATTAAACTGTTGAAACTTTACTTTAATATTAATCCAACAATAAAGTAAATATGTATTTGCAAAGTGCTTTAAAGTTCCAAAGTGCTTCTACATACATTCTTTTGTTTCAACCTAAGCCCCAACTTCTCTGTGAAACACAGCCTCCTTGCTGTAGTCATTCAATAAAAGAAAGTTAGGAATTTCCTCAATGAACAATATATTTAGAGAACATTAAATCTTTAAAATATCCACAAAGTCAAGTGAAGTTATTTATAAATCAGTAATTTATGCTAAAATACTGATAATTGAATCTGTACAATCTTTGAGAAGTCAGGATTTACTTAAGAAGATTTAAATATTTTTAATCTTTACTGAAACAAAAAATATTGGAAAATATAGACAAACTTCTATGAATACTTGTTCTTTCCAAGATACCACAGGGACACAGGTAGCTATGGAACACCTATATCAGTGTCATAAAGGGTGTCTTCAGCAGTTAGGCTCAAACAATAACTTGAGACCAATTTTCAGATGTACTTTACAGAATAAAATAGATCTGTTCCTGAAAAGCTGATTATGAATTAAATTCTTGAAAACAATTTATATTTCAAATGCATGGTTTGTGTAATGGATGATCATGTTTGTGCATGTGCATAAAGAGGGGCTCAAATTTAAAGGACATCTGAATGGAATCCTCTGGCAAGCCAAAGCATCCTTTTGTCCTTTTAATGATCACTCCTTAATGTGTCTGTGCTGCAAATGTGAGTATTTGTATGGCAAGTTCTCTAAAGTAAGGGCAGAAGGGGTGGGGGTGTTACACCTGCAGTAAATAGGAAGCTTGTTATGTGACTGTTGTGATCAGTCCCTGCTTGTTTGTTCTGCCTGACCAAGCACAGTGGGCAGAGATCCAATCACAAAAGCATTCCTGAAAGCAAGCAAAGCAAAAATATTCACTAAACTTACTACTGGAATGAAAACTGCTGCAGTTCACCCCTTTCCTTCATTGGGAAAGCACATTCTACTAAAGAGGGAAGGCACTTGAGACTATGGAGACATCACCTTCTGAAATCATTTCTTGAGAATGTCTCCAGACACACTGATAACAACCTTGCACAATGTACACAGATTTACTCAAAGTCTTGTTTTCAACTCTAACGGTTCCTACTCTTCCTTATTTCTTCCTTTGGAAAAGTAACCCTTTTAAAAATCTTCACTGTTACCAGGTAGGCTGCCCTTAAGGCCAGGTCTTCCTCCAGCCTTATTATCTTGCTTTCCTGGATTTCCCAAAAGACACACCAATTAGATGTTTTAAATGCCTTTTAAACCTTTGAAATAATATTCATACCCATTATAAACTTTCACCGTATCCTTTGGGGGGAGTTACATGAAGAAAAAAAAGCACAGAGAAGGTGACTTGCCTGTCACTAATGGAGAGAGGCAATTTGTCCTGTGTCTGAAAACAAAACAAATCAACACAAAAACACATTCTGGAGCCAAATATGCTCTTCTTTTAATCACTTGTTTTGAATTATTTATGCTTTGTTCTCCCCAGACATTCATGGTAACAACTGAGATTTCATATTCTTGGTAAATCATAGTAAACTAGCATAAGGATGACTGCTTTTTAATAAGTAACTTTCAGAGAAGAAAGTCATTCTCTCCTAAACAATAACAGTTGATTCTGTCTCCTCGATATTCTGTGTTCTTATTAAAACTCCTGCAATTAACTACGGGTATTTGTAGAAAAACACCTTTTACTTGTTGATTTGAAAATGAGTTCATGAGATTCAATTCAAGGTGTCCTGTTCCCATAAATTGTTAAGTGTAGGGGAAGGATATTTGAAAGTATCACAAGTGATAATCAGTACTTTCCAGGTAAAGAAACAATGATTGGATTAAAACTTAAGTTTTTCTGCAAACATCATGCATAATTAAAACTGTATTCTATTTTCCATGCTAAATAGGCATCAACTAATGAAATATTAACTCACTTTTCCTTAACACCATCTACATAGTAGTGCATTGATTCATTAAACAATAACCATCAACTTTAGGGAAATTAATTTTAAAATTACCAACCTCTTTGGGGAGAGTTGAACTACTTGTCCTCAGGTCTGGCAAAGTCATTTCTCAAGTAAGTGTTGTCGTCAGAATCTTCTCTCTCGGGGGTTCTCGGCACTCGGCGGCGAGCCATAGCTGCTGCCGTAGCCCCACCAGCCTCGTTCTCACCTCCACCAAGATCTGCAGCTGGGTTTGGGGCTCTAGGGTTCAAGCCACCAGCAACAACCTGAGCACCCCTTATTGCTTCAGCACCAGCAGCATTAGCAACAGGTTGGAACCAGCGGACACAGGCAAAGTTAAATCCAGCGGCGGCCTCCAAGCCCGCAGCGGCTGCGCCTAGGCCGGGAGCTGCGGCGAGGGCGGTGGCGGCGGCTAAAGCACGGCCCACAGCTAAGGTTGGTGCAAGGACCACAGCGGCCGCCGAGGCTAAGGAGGCATAAAGATCTCTCTCCAGGTGCTCGGTTGGGAAAGCCGAGACAGCGGCTCTGGCGGAAGCAAAGAAAGTTTGTGAACTGCTTTGTGGGTGCCTTCTCTCTAGCTCTTCTTCCTGCAGCATCCTAGCTACAGGTGGTAGTTCGGAGCAGTGGCTAGGGGAGAGAGAAATGTCCATACAGCATTCAGAAAATGGGTCGACCACATACATTAGACCTGTTTCGGCATCATAGCGAATGGCACGCTCAGCAAAAGGCAAGGCTGGTGTCATTGCTGGGTTGAACATAACTTCAATGTACTCACACCCTTCCTCATTAGCATTACCACCTGTAGCACTGGTAAAAAGAGGCAGAAGTGGCCACCTAGCACCGTCCAGAGAGAAGCGGTTGGCACCTGGAATAGCTCTTAAAATATTTGAGAGGACGTTTGCTGGATTTGGAAATGGCACTCTGAACTCAAGATTCATATAATGAGAAAAGGCTGACTGTCTGGGGTTAGCAATTATGCCCCACGAATGTAGCAGTCCTTGAGTAAAAGGGGCTGGCATATTGCTACTTCTTTTAGTGAAGTCAATGTTGACACAGTCACTAGAGTTGTCAGCCTCTCTCTGCTCACTTGTGGGCTTTTGTGGCTTTGGCTTGACTTTATTTCCTTTTGTAATAAAAGAAAGTCGGTTAGGTGTCTTAGCCTTGTCCTTGGGGGACCCATCATCTGAAGACTTTGAAGGTGACCCCCCATCTCCAGGCTTTGAGAATGACTGAAGGGCAGCTTCAAAGCCTTCAATGGAAGGCTTTAAAGCTGCTAATTTGGGGCCCCTGATAGATGGTGCTTCTTTGTCTAGGCCCTTACCCCAACGTTTTCCAGATAACACTGGCACATACTCACTGTGGTCACTCTGTTCCAATGGGGAGCTACGAAAAGGATTTGGCAGAGTGAAGTAGGAGCTCCAACTTTTGGAGGAAAAGCCTCCCCCAGGATTTCTGGTTTTTTTTGGAATTGCACCGGCTCCAGGAGCCATAAACATGTAATCACTGTCACTCTCATTGTCCTTAGAGTCATCCTCTTTATCAGGATCAGGTGTTTTTGGAGGACTTAAGGAAGGTGGTGGGCTCACTCTGGGAAACATCATCATGTACCCTCTTGAATCTTCAAAAGAGGGTTGAGACTGGCACTTTCTTGAAGTAGAAACATTTTGAGGAGCCATTGGCATATAATCACTAAAGCTTTCAAGAGGGGCAGCCACACCTGGCCTCATCAGCACATACGGATCTTCCTCATCTTCAACAGAAGCTCTGGCTCTCTGGGGACCGCAAGCTGCACCATCTGGGATATCTGCATATTTGACTTCTTTGGCTACTTTGCATTCTTTTGTGGCTGCCCTGTCAGCACAAAAGTAATGTCGGAATTTTCCTCCAGATTTCCCTTTTCCACCAGTTGCTCCAGCTGGCTGGGATGGAGATGGAGGTGGAGGTGGTGGCATTTGCTGTTGCTTGCTTTGAATAATTTTGCCAAAGTAAGATCGTTTCTTCAGAGATTTTTTATGCTCACCGTTGCCATCAGAGTCTTTCCCACTTCCTGAGCTTTTGCCCCCTCCAGACTTCATGCCACCACCTGAGCCATGCCCACCACTGGCTCCCTGGGCACTGCCTGAACTGTTCCCACCTGTGGGGCCCTGGCCATCTCCTGAGCACTGGTTTCCTCCTGCACCCTGGACCCCCGAGCCTCTGCTACTTGAAATCTGGCCACCACTTGAGCCCTGGCCACTTCCAGAGCCCTGTCCCCTGCTTAAGCACTGGTCTCTTCCTGAGCTTTGGCCACTTGAGCCCCAGCCACCTCTTGAACCCCAGTTGCTCATGGGAATGTAGTTGCCTGTGTTTCCTTCCTGGCCCTCTTGGCCTTGAGGATTGCCTTTTCCCACAGAGCTGCCAGAACCAGAACAAGATGCTTTAGAAAACAGGCAAGCTCTGTCGTTGGGGGCTTCTTCAGGCTGTGGGGTAAGCACCGGACTGGGTGATAGGCGCCGAAAAAAGCTGGCTGGCATTGAAATCGGTCTTCTGGACCTTCGCGGTCTGGGCAGGTGCAGTGTTCTTCGCCTGGAGTGGGGCACAGGCTCACGGGATTTTATGTAGCGCCTGGTGAGGAGCATCTCATCTTCCCCGTCACCGATGGCCCTGAGGTGGCAAAACTGCTCAAAGCGGGACCTTCTGAGCCAGCCGCTGGGCTCGAGAGGCATCATGTCCAGGTGCCTCCTAGTGGACAGCAGGGTTAACAGGTGGGCCCCGATGCTGACACTGTAGCTGCGGCAGCGGGCTCTGTATTCGTCTGCACACAAGGCTCTCATCTTCTCCAGAAAGAGCTCATGCATGTTTTGAGCCACTACACAGTCATCAACCTGCATCCATAGTTCCCCCGGACCGATGACTGTGGACCTGCCTACTTCTAAGAAGAAATACTGTTCGGAGTGCCCGCAGCGTCGGATGCTCAGAAGCTGGACAACCACGCTCGCCACTTCGGTATTCAGCCTCACAAACACAACCTCCTCATCAGTAAGACAGAGTCGGAACACGCCACTCAGCTCTTTTCTATGCCCCAGCCCCCTGGGTTTGACTATTACTTGCCACACATCTTTGTAGAAGGGTGGCTCCACCACCGCTGCGGCCGCCAGCACCGCGGGCTCTCCACCTGGCTGTGCGCCGGGCATGCCGTAGCGGCGGCGTTTGCTCTGGAGGATGAGGCGGCTGAGCAGCAAGTACCAGCTCTCTTGCTCTGACTCGTTCTCGGCTACCATAGCGAAGTACTCGTCTTGGGTGAAAAGAGCGATGAGGTGTTGGTACCTTGCGTCGGCTCGCTGGCTCACGGAGAAGCACTGGTACAGGGTGATCACGCGCCGAGGCGGAATGAGCGCCGGAACAGCGGCGCCTGAGGCGGCCGCCGCTGCGGCAGCCGCCGCGGCGCGGACACTGTGCCGGAACTTTCTGGCATTTTCATAGTATTCCAGCCGAGCTGGGGCATCGGCGGTCTCGAGTTTGAGTACGAAGTAGCGCCTGTGCCCATGCTTCTGCTTCCGCAGGTAGCCACGTTTGCAAACTTCGTCGCCAATGGGAAGGTCCTCCTCATCGGACTCGGAGTGTGACCGGGAGCCAGTGGCAGTGGAGAGCCACATGTCTCCCGGACAAGACGACCCGGTCCCAATGAGTGCGGTTGGGGTTCCCAAGGAAAGAAGTGGGCTGGTCGCCACCGCAGCTACAGCTGCCTCCGTAGTCGCTGGTGCAGTTCTTAGTCTCCTCGTTGCTCGGTCACGAACGAAGGAGCAACTCGCCATGGTGATGATGCACGATGGTTTTAAGGTGAGTGAGGCGGGAGGGGGCTCTGGGGAGGGAGGGCTTGGGGAGAAGAGGGCGTCTACCCCGGTTGGCCCGCCCCAGCCCCCTCCCGCCTCAGCCCTCGCCCGCGCCCCCGCCCACTCCACTCTCAGCACACAGCGGTGGGCAAAACAACACGTGACCACAGCCTCACGCGCTGGCCACTTGGGCTCCAGCTACCAGCTCAGTGGTGGGGCTCAAGCTACAGCCGACAGAAATCTACAGTGGAGGGAGCGGCAGGCTTGAGAGGCGGGGCCACCTCCAACACAGCCTAGACCCTTTAAGTGAATCTTCTGGCTTTTGAGTCCCCAGGGGACCTACGGGAGGAGGCGGGGCCTCCGGGCAAGCAGGCCCTAAAGAGGAGTCCTCGAAGGCACAGAAGGGCGAGAGAAGGCCGGGAAGGGCGGGGGGAGAAAGTGGCCTGTGATCTAGTCCGGGTGGCAGCGCCACCGCCCAAGCTGTATTGGCTGCACCATGCTAGAGGTTGTGGGAGGGAGCAGAACGCAACCCCGTCGGGCGGCGCGGGGGACAAGCGCTGGCTCAGAAGCGGAACGGTTTGTTTATTTGGGAAATGGGAGCCAGGTGAAACTGTTGCGAGGTTCTCATTGGATAGGGTGAGAGCCAATGGGAGGGTCCGGCAGGAAGGCAGCCCTGAATTAATTAGTTTTGGGGGGTAGGAGGAGAGTTTAGGACGAGGGGGCGTGGCTTGGGTAGCGGTGGGAGCTCTGCTGTCTGGTTGTCACTCATTCAGGCTGTAAACAACCCTTTCCAAGTAGCTGTTAATGGTAGTAATAAACTCATGTAAAAATCCATGAGCCTCGGCGACCCGGGAACAGAACCGAGCGCCCTCTTTTTCTCCCTGTCCTTCGCATACATTCTCTATTCCTGTCACAGTCTGGCTGCTCATGGTGAACGCAACTGTGCATCTTGGGAGAAAGTGTGGGCATCCTCCAGGAAACGTGTTAACGACCAGGGCTTTCAGACCTGCTGCCCACCGTGCTGCAGGCACTCCTGATCCTGCTCCAGCCCTGACAAAAGCCTGCGGCTCTAAGGCATAGGCATAACAGTGATGCCTTAGAAATGAATATGATCTTTAATCAGAACACATTTCTAGTCCAGGAAACGCAAGTTGTCTAAAGATGGTGTTTCTGGCTATTTGATTAATGGTGACTGAAAGCACAAATTTGGGGGCGTGCAAAGTATACAGCCATGTTGGAAAAAAATCAGACTCGAGTGTTACTGAGAAACATCAGTGTTGAGCTGCCGTGATATTTTTTCGCGGGAGATGCTTTGAAAGGCGCCTTTAAGAGAATTTCATAGTAATAAGTTTTTTTCTCCTTGAACGAAGCTGAAAAACTTTAGAAGAAAAGCTTCTACCTACAACAAAGGATCATACCGAATACATATCATAGAATATATTTCGTATCCCTCGCGTCAAGAAAAGATTTTTGCCGAATTTCAGTCTACAACTTGACACTACAAAAACAAGAATTACTGCATCCCACATTTCTGGAAAAACTGCTAGAGTGTAAGTGCAACCTCCTGAAGTGTTTCTCGGTCTCCTATTCTCTCCTCCCCCTCCTCTCCATTTGTCAATCACTAGGATTTTTGGAAATGTGTCGATATTATATTAAAATGTCAAAGGAGTGACGACTATTGCAAAGACCCGATTGGGCTCAGGGAAGGGGGTGGGGTGTGAGACTTGGTATTCCTTACTAAAAGTATGAAATATTGGTTCATGTTTGCCCTAGAGTAGATGCTGCAAAGGGTATTATTTATAAAATATAAAAGTAAACTAGGCAATGTATGTATCATAAAATAAACCCCATCTCTGCCCTCTTAAGAATTTGTTCTCTGTTGGAAACAGAATCACAGTAAACATATTTCAATGAATGGTTCCTTTCTGATACTCTCATTCAGTGAAAATAAATTGGTTTTGGTTGTCCCTGAAATATTAGAAACAATCATAACATTCTCTCTGCTGCCACAGGTGTGTAAGGACAGTATGTTCACAGATGCTAGAAGCAGCCATGATTTCTGAAAGAGGCTAGAGACAGAATGAATATGGATGTGGAGAAAGCCCTGACTGGACCTGCTGCCTAGTCACATAGGTAGAAGATTCCGTTCACTCATAACTAAAATGATAATGGATAAAATAATTAAAGATTTTAATAATAGATATGTATTTCACAAGTCTTTCCAAACACAGGTTTTTGTTTTTGATGAATATGTTTTTAAAACAAGGCAAGGCATTTGCAAGTGCTTTGAGTAAAAACATGATGTTTTAAAATTTATTGAAAAACATTAAACTGCATGTTACGTACAATTTGGAAAATACTGAAAACAATGGGTTTTAAAATCCTAGTGTGTTTATAGAATTTTTCACATGGGCTTATAATGTGTGTGTGTGTGTGTGTGTGTGTGCGTGTGTGTAATGTTGCATCTTGTTCTTTTCACTTATATGATAACATGTCCCCATAGTGTTACTGATGAACCTAAACATCATTTAAAACACAGTAAAGTATTCCCGGCAGCTGGTATTAGTACACTTAATCATCCCTCTGCTTTGAGGTTATTCAGATTGTTTTTATTTTTCAATATTATAAGTAATGCTGCAATGAACATCATGTACCTATAGCTTGTTTTAATGCTTAGAATTATTCCTTTGGGATGAAAACCAAGGAATGGAATTACTGATTTAAAGGGTATAACGATTTGATGCATTATTTAAAAAGATATTGTATCACTTTTCCCTGTCAACACACTGATGGCCGGATTGAGCACTCCTGTTTTTTAAAAATTCACTGCAAATATGTATCTAATGGTATTCCACTGTTCTTTTCATTTGCATTTTTGTTTACTAGTGAGTTTATATATATAAACTATATATAATCTATCGCTGACAATAGATTATCTTGTGTTTCATGTTCTTTACCTTATCTATTCTTAGTGTTATTTCTGGTTATGTGTGACTTGTTTACATAATAAAGATATTACAACTTTATCATATTTGTTGCAAGTTTTTTCCCAGTCTGTTGATTAAAAGCAACACATTTAAACTTGAATCCCTTCCATTTTGAAAGATGTGTAAATTTGGCAAAATGAGGTTTGTAGTGCAGTTCAGAAGGGAGCTACTGACAAACACAAATGTCACTATGATCATTTCCAGCCTTCTTTTAAACTACCATATATTTAAGTTTATATGCTATTGTAAAGAGAAAACTTTGTTCTCATATCAGCAAACTATAAAAGTGCATCTAAACTTGTTAATTTTATGTAACACTCTTAAACAATACTTTTTAAAACATTCTCTACTTTAGGGTCAACCTCTAGGACTAAATAATGGATTTAAAAAAGAAGTGTGAAAATAATTTTAAACAATTGCAGTGAAAGATTAACAATGCTGGTAATTTGTACTCAAAGTTTATTATTATGCTGCAACAAAATGGAATTAGAGATGAAGTGAGATGTTTCATAGAGGAATTTTACTTTGTATATATCCTATAATAGAAGGAATTGGGCAAATATTAGTATTTGTAAACAGGAAGAATGTGTGGGTAGAATAACCTTATTTTCTTTACACAGGTTAACCAAATCTCAGTTCTAAAATTTGTCCAACACTGAAGCTGTCTGGAAGAGACCATCATTACTGAATTGTACCAGGTGCTACAGCTTATCTGACATATATTTGAACTTTCATCTTCCTGGATAACTTAGTGATATAGAATAGTTGTTTAGGTCAGATTTCCTTGGGCAAAATAAAGTGGAGGGCTGATACAGACATCTAGATGGTTTAGGCAAGAAGTCCAGACTTTATATCTGGGCTGAACTCACCAGATGGTTGCTTTAATGTTTTACTCTTTGGTTATAGAGTCCTCTTATTCCTATTTTTGTTTTTATATTAGGACAAGTTACCCCAGAAAACTAAAGTTCTTTTCCATATCTAGTTATAATTTCTGTGAAGTTTGGACTCTGAACCAAGAATCTCAAACATTTTTAAAACAACTGATTAAAAGCAATAAAAACAGCAATATTTATTTGTTTGCCAGTTTAGCTGAGGTGGTGTGGGGAAAAGCATTTCAGCTGGTATTTTACATCTGGAAATTAAGGTAAATGGACAAACACAGCCACAGTGTTTTAAACTAGTTTCTATTTAATAAAGAGATATGCCTTTAAAGGGGTTTGCCTTTGAAAGGAGTGTCCTGTGACTCCTGTTTTAAGACAGCAGTTAACTAATTGAGTAGTCAGTAGTAATAAAAACTCTTCTTTTTTCCTCACATACATGATCATCAGTATTCTAAACTCCACTTAACTAAAATAAAAATAGATAATAGATGTAGGAATTTGCTTACCTTAAAAATTAAACTGTTTCATTAAGTATGGTCATTATTTAAGAGAATAAAGCCTAAGAGGAAAAAGTAACCAATATAAAAGCACTATTATTCTTGCCCAATATATAAATTGACCTTTAAGTAATAACTCTATAGTTTTTGTGGGCTAACATCCAATTATGTTGATGAAATGTGTCTTCCTTGATATTCAACAATGATGCTAGTAATTATGATTGCTTTCTCTGCATTTAGATGTAAATAAAATCATAGACAATGAACAATGTTTTCTGCACTATGCAGAAATTAGGGAAGCCCTGTGATTTGTGGCTGCAGCCACCACTTGCAGATGATGGCTTTGCATCTCGGCTGTTTTTCCTCCTGTGCTATTGAAAACCTCTGTTGGAGAAAGCTACCCTCAAATGCCTCATGGCTGCACACGGGAAAGGACTGTTTGCTGCATTTGTTTCCATGCAGTCTGCAGCTAAAGTAATTAGAGCAAATGCATGGTTTAATTAGGCTACTAAAGCTTCCTTTTCCTGTTATCTTAGAAGACAACTGAAAATTAACTCAGTTAAAAATCAAGCTTTTCTTCCCACCTCCGAAAGATAAAACTTTGATTTCAAAATGACTTTTAGTAAGTAAACTAAAAATAAGAACAATAAAATTTAGCATATTTCAGATAACTTTCCATGATTTCATGCCACATACATTTTCTATGTTAATATAAATGAACAAAAATTAGCTTTATGCTATTCTTTATTGGTCTACAGCAGCCTCGTTCTTAGTGTTGAAAACATTATCAGTTCATACTGCCTTATCTTCAAAAATGAGTATCCTTATTTTGGAAATTAAATAGGATCTTTAGGTGGCTAAATTTAGTATTTTAAAGGAATTAGTATTAGAGACTGGCAGTTTCCTTTGGATGTTTAGACAACCAGCTATCATATTCAAAATGTAATATGTACCATGGTTATCATCAATTCCTTTTTGTTTACTCCTTACTTGGCCCTGCAATATCTGTCAGTTTGAAGTCTTTTTTTCATTTCCACAGTCACACTCCTGGTCCACTACCTAATCAACTCTACAGGTTTGCTGAAGTATCCTCTTAAACTGGCCTTACCCTTCTTCAGAGTGTCATAGTCAATAGAATGTTTTCTCTTATATTTCTCTTGCATTATACCATTCTCTCCTCAAGGTTGTTTAAAGTGTCCTCCCTTCCTCTTTTTCTGCTGTGTCAGAACTACTAACCCCAGCATATGTTTCCCTCTTCCCAATTGACACCACAACCAATATCCTTTCTCACTCCCTTGCTGCAAACAACCTATTTTTTCCATGTTTCCAAATTCACACCTCATTCTATTACAATACATTCTTCCTGCCCACACTTCTAGATAGATTTGTGTCTTTAGGATATTTTGCATATGACTTTATTTCCACTGTTACTTAGGCCATTTTTCATGTCTGAATATCCTCCCCTTCCCAATCACCAATTAATGTCAATCGATCTTCCTCAAGACTAAGCTTCTCACTACAACCATTGCCCAATTTTCCTAATCATTGTGTGTATTGTACATAGAGCTAAGGATTAAGTTGTTATTCATTTATATATTCATAGCATTGTTAAACAGCAAAATTCTTAAAATGACTAATACTTTTCTGCCACTTGGTAAATAGCTAATGCCCTGAACCTTCCACAACCACCCTACCCAGATCCCCACCAGAAATGTTCTTACTCACCTAATTGTCCTGGCTATGTCAGCCCCTCGTTCAGGACCTCTCCAATGTCTAGCCACAATAAGGTTAACTACAGGCACAGCAGTGGATTTCCAGGACCCTACTCTAGAACCTTGACTGGCATACATTCTGATTGGTAGGCTTGTACTACACAGGTTGTTAAGTAGTGAAAAGTACTACCCCTAGAGATAACTAATCCATGAGTTGGGAACACTGTTCTAGACTATAAACATTATGAGGACCAGGACTAGGACTATTTAATATTCACCTTTGTATCCCTAATGCTTAAAACAGTGCCTGAAAAATAACCAATATGTATTTGATTGAAGAAGGGAAGGGAAAGGGAGGGGAGGGAAAGGCAAGGGAGGGAGCAAGGTGGAAGGGAAGGAGAAAAGTAGGGAAAGAGGAAAAAATGTCCAATACATGTTTAAATGGCTACTGCAGACTACTTCCTCCTCCAGATTACATTTAACAGGTGTCCACTCCCTATGACTAATGACAAGACTTGGTGACTTCTGCCTGATACCTCTTTCTCCTCAAAGAATTATGCCCATTTTATTCTCTCATTTATCATAGTTGAGCTAATATTTTCCCATATACATCCCTTTCCCATCTTGGGGTTGTTGCCAGAAAGCTAAGGAAATGTCTGTACCCTATATTTCCCTTCCTGTCTCTAATTCCTTTTGGGAACACAGAGGTATTTCAACACTGATCATGTTGGGTGGTAAATATAAAATTAATGCTGACCATAAACATAGAGTAATGGTGATGATAAACCTTTATTAAGGAAGAACATATCACTTCTTCCCCACCAATAGAATGTAAGCTCCATGTGTTCCAGTATGTTCTTCATGTATTCTCACCATGTGTTCCTAGTGCCTAGAATAGTGCCTGACACATAGTAGAGAGCTTCAATAAATACTTCTTTAATGGGTGAATGAAAATTAAAATATGTATATCTTTTAAAGTTAAGTTAGTGATACCTCATCAAACACAAGTACTCTTGATAGGGATCTTTTTCAGAATCTTCAAAGAAATCTGTATCCACCTGTTTTAATTAAATATGTTTTTTATCAAGCATTAAGATTCAAAATATGTCCAGAGAGATTTACAAACCCATTTCTATATTTTAGAAAATATACAGAAAGAATTTTCATATATTGTAAATTAAATGAGTTTTTAATTCATTTTTAATTTTTTATTTTATTTTAATTGTTGTTTATGTACAGTTTTCTGTCTTTTACTCCCATCTCAGCCCACCCCCCAGCCCACTAAATGAGTTTTTTTAGAAAAATCTATAAATTCAGTTAACATTTATAACATTTCTGCTGGTAGGATATGTTCTAGGTTCAAAACAACTGCCTTACAAACTACTTTTGAAATTTAATCATTTTTAGTTTCATGACTTTCTGAATTCAGTCTGCACTATCAGGCAATTGTTTATGGATTGTAGGTACTTTTCAGTTGCCTCATTAGTGGGTGGTTTATCTTCTTCCTTGTTTTGTAAGCCCCCCTGAAGGCCAGGATTATGTTTTTCTACTTTTGTTCACTGCTTCAGGGTGCCTAGTACTGCATTGAACTCAGTAATTCCTTGTTGAATGAAGGATTTTACCAAAATGTGAAGTACCACATAGGTGATGATCTTGGAAGACAATGTATTATTATTTTTTAATAATGAAATACCATTTAATGCTCTTCTTCCATATTTAGGGTCACTGCACTTGAGAATAATGTTAGAGACTACATTTTGCTTATACTTGTTAAGCATTCCTCCTTTGTCAAACTTTTTTCACATGAGGTTTATTAAAAATAGCAAGAATACAGGACAATAAATCCTAATTATGAGAACATTAGGAGCATACTAAATTTACATTGTTTCATTCTTAGTTAATTATATGTTCCTTTTTCCCCTTAAATACAGTATTGGGAGCATTATGAACTATTATGTAAAAAAAATTGGATTCACAAGTTAGGAAGTAGAATGTTTGTGCTTATTTATTTACTTCTAGACCTTTTCCAAATTTGGGACTAAGGAATCAATAGAGAAAAAAGGAGGAAAAACTCTCATTTTAGATAAAGGAACAACAAGGAAATTTAGATTGTGTCTCAGTAAACTGCTTCCCACCTGCTGTGAAAAATACCTTGGATCTTACCTCATTTTTTACTTTATTTTTATTTTTTGTAAATTTTATTGTATTTTTCCATTACCATTTAACCCCTTATACCCCCCACCCCGCAGTCACCACACTGTTGTCCATGTCCACCAGTCCTTTCTCCTTTTGTTCAATCCCTCCGTCCCCTAACCTCCCCTCAACCCCCCACCAATGGTTGTCATCCTGCTCTCTATGAGTCTGGGGTCTTATTTTTTAATCAGAGTGATGGTTATGTGGGCATTTATTATGCAGTTATTATTTGAACTGCACAATGCTTTTTATATACTCTTCTGTATGTATGATATATTTTACAATCAAAGAAAAAACCTTAAAGAAAAATCCGGTCCCAAGAAGGAAACATAAGTATTTTACATTGATTCAAAATCTGAAACTGAGCATAAACCATTCTTTCCTTTTGTTAATTAGCATTCAGAAAGGAATAATGTTAACATTTGAATAGAAGGTTTAAGAAATAGTTATATTTGCATCTGAAAATAGGTGTCCCTCGGAAAATGAAATTGGTGCTTTCAGAATTAAAAATCCAAAAACCAAACTGAACAAAATGTTTTACCTACTGAAAAAGATGTCTTTAAACATAGCTGCAGGATCCATCTGAGGACTTTTGTCACATGATTCAGCACTCCTCTGGAATCTTTGAGGTACTATAGGATCAAAGCTGAGAGCACTCCAAAAAGTGAGACATGTAAATGGAGAAACTCTATTCACAGTACCTAATAGTATCAGGGAAGTCTTACTTTTATCTTGTTTGTTTGTTCTCTCTGATTTTACCCTCTTTGTATATGTGTGTGAAATATAATAGTAGCTTGTAATGTAAATTTTTTCTCATCAACAAGATTGTAAATTTTTTGAGTACAGGGATAATCTATTGTTTTTCATGCTCCCTGCAGGGTGTTCCTCTGTGGTAGTCACTTAATACTTTGGCTTGATTTGCAAATGCATACATGTCACATTCTGATAGCTAGTGACCCCTTTGTCTCATCCATTTTAAATCCGAAAGAATGTGCTGGAGGATATAAGGATCACAGTCTCCTATTTTGTAATGTGTATGATCTAGAGGCAGTTATAACCATTAATTGTGAGTTTTAGGATATCTGTACAATTAAAAAGTTTGACATATAAATGTGAAAGCATCATGTGATCTGGAAATCTTTTTAACTATTATTAATTCAACAAATCAATTCTGGAAATTTTTGGACATGCAGGAAAAGTTTAATCTTTGGTTTTCTGACTCTAAGTTAAGAAAAAAACTTACTAAAACTATAGGCTTATGCCAAACATAAAAGCATGGCCCAATAGAAGAGAAATATTTCTTTAAATTTATATTACTTGAAGTTGAAACTGATTTACTACAAAAAATCTTTCTGTGAATTGAAAGTTTAATATGTTAAAAATTAATCATCATCTGTGACAATGTTACAAATTACTTTTAACTACTGTATTGTAATACATCTAACTTCTAGGTGTCATCATTCAGCTTGTTAACTGTTAATATTTAATGAAGAAAGTACATGTGCAACTTATATTTGTTTTACAATTTTAAGTACTCATACATAGCAGACCACATACTCATAAGTCAAACTTCTTTCTTTAATTCATTAGGCCTGCTCACTAGCTAGTAAACCTTCTCTTAAGATTTGTTATGTCATAATAGAAGCAGTATTTGATAAGGACCAGAATGTTGCTTTTTAGTAAAAAGGAAGTTGTGGAAAGAATGCTATATTGGAACTTAGGAAAGGTGGGTTTTAGTCTCATTTCTGAAACTTACTTTTCATGTGATTATCTAATCCTGTTTATCTTTGTTTACTCTTTTGAAAAGAGGCTAGGGAGAAGTGATTTCTAATGTTTCTGAGACCAGGAGAAAAATGACAGACATATACATTCCAGTTTCCGTATATTAGGGCTATTCTTTATTTTGAACCATCCAGAGACAAAGGTTTACTGTGCCCTTAGAGCAAAACATCTTAATAATTTAACATCAATTTAAATTATTAAATAAGTATTTGTTTTTATCCCTTTCCCCATTCATTTATTTAAAAATATTTATCACAAGTCAGATATGTTCTAGATAGTGTTTTAGAAGTCTTTACTGTTATGGATTTTATATTCTAATAGAGGGTAGCCAACTAAATATGTGCATAAGACAATATCAGGTAGTGAAAAGTGCTGTTTTAAAAATGGAATTGGGTAATATAATAAAAAATATAACTGTGTTGGGTGATCACAGAAGGCCTCTCTCAAAGGAGAGGACATTTGTTCTGAGATACAAATGCCAAAAAGGAGCTAACCATGTAAAGATCAAAGGAAGAATTCCAGTCAGAAGAACAGAAGTATAAGGCAAAAAAGCAGGTGTGAGCTTGGAGTGTTGGAGAAACAGAAAGAAGGCAGTGTAATGGAACATAGTGGGGTCAGAGAGCCAGGGTCCACATCAGGGAGGGGTTCGTAGGTCAGGATAAGGAATCTGGACTTTATGCTAGATGCAATGGGCAGGCATTGAAGAGGTTTCAGCTGCACTGTGACATGGACTGATTTATATTTTTAAAAGGACACTACAGCTGTCAATTGGATTGATGATGGCCAAAAATGGAAGCTGAGAGACCAGTGAGGAGAGTATTTCAGTGCTCCAGATAAAGGTGACTTAGACAATGATGACAGTTGTAGAGGTAGACATAAGTGGACAAATTTGGGATATATTTGGGAAGTAAAGTCTACAGAAATTTCAGAGGGATTGGGTTTAGGGTGCAAGGGATAGAGATGAATTAAAGATAATTCCTAGGTGTTCAGCATGAATAGGTTTAGTGGAAATATTAACTTAATAATTTTACAGAAAATACAACCAATTGAACATTAAAATCTGCAGGACTCGATATCTATTTCTATCATTTAGTGTAGGCCATGATTTTGTGTAACTGTACTCAATGAAGCAGAATGCTTGAACACTTTGATGTTATTCTTTACATTATTTCACACAAATCTATATATCATCATAATCTGTAATCCTTTCTTTCTCAGCATGACTCTATCACTCTTACACATTCCTCTGTTATTATTCTGATAACTTAATATCTATGTTTTTAAAAAACACCATCACTTTAATTTTTCAGCCAGTTTTACACTATTTCCCCAGGTCTGTTTTTAATTTATCAAATATTTATTAAACATGTTTACTTACTAGGTACTGACTACATCATTTTATTATTTTTTTAATCTTGTCCAGCTTTGGAAGTACATGGAGGAGGTACATGGAAGACCTAAAAGCACTGAGGAAGTTTTGTCTGATAGAGTGTCAAATACAATATTAAACCACTTTATGATTAATGCTGTCATATTATGAATTAACTAATGGTTTTTACCTATCTTCATGTTTGGCTAGAACTATAGAGCTATTGCAGAAAACCAGTATGCATATGAAGATGGTTCATAGCTTTATAATTATCCTTTTATTTTCAGATTATGGTGGTGTTATCCTAGAAACTTTGTTTGGAAACATTCAGTCTTTGACAGCTACCCAAATCAAACTTATGTGCCTTCTGCTGCTGTTTTATCTCAGTTGCACATAGAATGCTACATGTTTAAAGTTTTGTTTTAAAAATCAAGAATGGCCTTGAAATGCTTCTTTCGTTCTCCTTGCTCATTTCCTCTCTGAATATCACTGTTTCTGCTTTCATCCATCCTTCTCATTTACTTTGCCAAGATCTATCTTGCCATTTAAAGTTAAGTGGGATACATGGAAGACGCTAATGAAAAACTCCAGAAAGCTTTTCACAGTAGCCTATGATTTATAGTAATGAAAAAGATGAAATGCTAAATTCCAATGCTTCTATTTAATACTTACATTTCAGAGTTCTGTCAGGGTCATATTTATGTTCTTGTTATCAGTGCATTTGGGCACATGGTTTAAAAATTAAATATTTCTACAAAGCTTGTAGATATATTTTCTTTTCTCCAGAGGCATTCATATTTAATCTTTATATTCTTATATTTTGCTGCTTATCTCATTATTTGTGAACTAAATATTTATATTGCCATGTTTTGATTTTTCAATTTTCCAGATCTGTTAGCACCTCACTAGGATGTATAAGGATTTTGCTCTTTTTCAAATACACAGTCATACCCACACCATATACATGCACTCTTCCCATCCCTACATTTTCCTATTATAGGTATATTGTGTTTACAATGTTATGCCTATGTAAATGCAATTAACAGATGAGCCAGTTACTATACTATGATATTTTGATTTCCTCTAAAACTTTGCATTTCCCTTGGAATTAATAATCAGTTTTTGTTGAATTCTTTTAGTTTTTATCACTAATTCACCAATCTATTTTCCACCTATATTTTAAATATGCTTTCAGTTCATTTGGATATAGGAAGTTCTTGTATTTTCTTTCATGTCTTATTAGCCATGTTTTTTACACTTTGTTCTTGTTGAGTTTTCCGTTTCCGATTTCATATTTTTTTCCATTTTCCAAGAGCTCTTTTTTCATTTTTTAATATTCCAAAAATAATCTTTTTATTTTTATTTTTCCTTTTTTATTGATGTTCCTTTTTCATTCTTAAAATGTTTATTAAAATAGCATCTTATTATTTTGCAGAGTTGCAACATCTCTAATATAAAGGGGGATATGATTATAGTTATGATTATTCTCTCTACATGAGACAAAGAAAATTCCTGATATCTTGAAAATGTGGAAATATTTAGGTAGCAGGTGACAAGAAAAGACTTTTCTTTTTTTTTAATATATTTTATTGATTATGCTATTACAGTTGTCCCGTTTCTCCCCCATTATTCCCCCCACCCACATTCCCCCCTTTAGTTCATGTCCTTGTGTCATAAGTTCTTTAGCTTCTACATTTCCCATACTATTCTTACCCTGCCCCTGTCTATTTTCTACCCACTATCTATGCTACTCATTCTCTGTACCTTCCCCCCCACCTCCTCCCACGCCCCTATTGCTAACCCTCCATATGATCTCCATTTCTGTGGTTCTGTTCCTATTCTAGCTGTTTGCTTAGTTTGCTTTTGTTTTAGGTGTGGTTCTTAATAGCTGTGAGCTTGCTGTCTTTTCATTGTCATATTTTTGATCTTCTTTTTCTTAGATAAGTCCCTTTAACATTTCATATAATAAGAGCTTGGTGATGATGAACTCCTTGAACTTGACCTTATCTGAGAAGCGCTTTATCTGTCCTTCCATTCTAAATGACAGCTTTGCTGGAAAGAGCAATTTTGGATGTAGGTCCCTGCTTTTCAAGATTTCAAATATTTCTTTCCAGCCCCTTCTTGCCTGGAAGGTCTCTTTTGAGAAATCAGCTGACAGTCTGATGGGAACTCCTTTGTAGGTGACTGTCCCCTTATCCCTTGCTGCTTCTAGAATTCTCTGCTTCATTTTAATCTTTTCAAACCAAAAATCTGGTGGACTTTTGTTAAAAGTAAAACAGTCACCTAGGATATCATGTAACTCAGACCACATGCTCCTGACTGAGCCTGAAGTATTATAGAAATCATTTTTAAAATTCAGAATATCTGTGTATTTTTGGCTTTGTGCATTTTTAGCTACTGAGGTATCTTAACAAGGAACACAATGCAGTTCAGAGATAACCAAAGGAAGACTTTTGATATATAATCTAATTTTTTAAATTTTTATAATTTGTAGAACTTTCAAATTGAAAAGAACATTTAATATTCCAAAATAAAATAATGGTAATCAATAAGACAGTATTAGCAGGAGATAAAATTTTGGCCCTAAGTACTTTTCAGGAAGCTCCACTTAAGAATCCTTTTTCTGACAATGGGATTCAGCAATAATCAGAGTAAGGAAATTTCCTTCCCACTTAAAATTATTTCAGGTGACTTCCACATAATCCCCACCGAGCTGAGGGGAAATTAGAATTGGTCAGCCAAAACACAGAGGCCAACAAATTAAAAAGAAAAGATAAAAGATTAAAAACTTAGACAGGAAAATATATCTGTATTGCTTACTCTCTCATGGGACTGACCAGAAGTAATGAGACCTGAAGTCTGTAACTTTTCTGTGATGTTGTTTGTTTGTTTTCCAGCTTCGTTGAGATATAATTGACTTATTTAACATTGTGTAAGTTGTGCAGTGTGTTGATTTGAGACATTGATAAAATAAAGACCTAAAGAAATGGACAAATATGCTATGTTCATGAATTGGAAGACTCTATATCCTCAATATGTTAATACTCCCTAAAATGATCCTTAAATTCAATGCAATCCCAATCAAAATCCAAGCAAGATCTTTTGTAGAGATCAACAAGCCAATTCTAGAATTTATATGGAAAGCAAAAAAATTAGAATAGCCAAAAACTTTGGAAAAAATGAAGTAGGAGTACTCACACATCATGAATTCAGAATTTACTATAAAATCACAGAAATCAAGGCAATAGGGTATTTCTGAAAGGACAGACATATTTCTGGGAGGACAGAAAAGGATTAGTGGATCAACAGAATCCAGAAGCTAAGGCATAAAGGAGACAGAGTAATCCCTTTTTTATTTTATTCCTAAAAAAAGGATCATTTTTTGGTTTTAATAAATATTTTATTGTTATTTAAGTACAGTTGCCTCCATTTCCCCCCATCACTCCCCACAACCTGAGCCATCCTCACCTCCCATCCTCGATCCTACCCCCATTTGGTTTTGTCCATATGTCTTTTATACATGTTCCTTGATGACCTTCCCCTTTTGCCCCTGTTATCCCCTCCCCTGCTACTCCAGTTACTGTCAGTTTGTTTTTTATTTCAATGTCTCTAGTTATATTTTGCTTGCTTGTTTGTTTTGTTGATTAGGTTCACTTATAGGTGAAATCATATGGTATTTGTCTTTTACCACCTGGATTATTTCACTTAGCATAATGCTCTCCAGATCCATTCACACTGTCATGAAGGGTAGGAGCTCCTTCTTTCTGTCTGCTGCATAAAACTCCATTGTGTAAATATACCACAGTTTTTTTATCCAATCATTTACTGATGGGCACTTAGGTTGCTTCCAACACTTGGCTATTGTAAATTGTGCTCCTATGAACATTGGGGTACATAGGTTCTTTGTACTGGTGTTTCAGGATTCTCAGGGTATAATCCCAGCAGTGGAATTACAAGATCAAAATGCAGTTCCATTTTTAGTTTTTTGAGGAAATTCCATGCTGTTTTCCACAGTGGCTATACCAGTTTGCATTCCCACCAACAGTGCAGTAGGGTTCCCTTTTCTCAAGGTCCTCTGCAACATTTGTTGTTTGTTGATTTGTTTATGGTGGCCGTTCTCGCCACATGAAGTGGTATCTCATTGTGGTTTTAATTTGCATCTCTCTGATGGCTAGTGATGCTGATCATCCTTTCATATGTCTCTGGGCCCTCTATATGTCCCCCTTGGAGAAGTGTCTGTTCAGGTCCTTTGCCCATTTTTCTAAAAAAGTTTCTTTTTTAAAAAAGATCTTATTTATTTATTTCAGAGAGACAGGAAGGTAGGGAGAATGCAAGAGGGAGAGAAACATCAATGTGTGAGATACATTAGTTGCCTCTCACATACCCTTGACTGAGGACCTGGCCCACAATGCAGGCTTGTGCTTTGACTGGAACTGAACCAGTGACTTTTCAGTCCATAGTCTGGTGTTCAATCCACTGAGCCACAGCAGTCAGGGCTACAAAAGTGTCTTAATCACTAAATCATATTAGCTGGCCAGTTGAAAATCACTATAAAAACTATGTAAATGATTAGAAACTAACATTCTAAAAGCAAAAAATCTTTTCAAAGTGTTTGTTAATAAATACAGATTGCACAAACACAAAGTATGCCACAATGTTTTCTACCTCCTTTCAAGTAGGGTATATGAATAATGAATATGAAAATAGTATCTAGCATATTAAAATATAGTAGGATTATATTATTAGTTTGAAGTGATACAAACACCTAAAAGGTGAAAACATCAAAGCTTAGATACAAGATTATAGCATCTTATTCAAGATGTAAAATGATTAGATGTTATAATAGAGAAAAAAATTTAGGGGCAATTCAGTTTTCTCACTCAGAACATAAGATGAAACTCTTATCCATCTCTAAATTGGCGGATGCCTGAAATCTAAGAATTTTAATATTTTCAAAATCCAATAAGTAATATTTTAATTTACTAACCTTTCAAAAGAGTAATCTTTTCAACAAATGGTGCTGGAAAAATTGGACATCCATATGCAAAAAAGGAACATTGACCCTTGACCCATACCTGCATTTCATACAAAAATTAATTCAAAATGCACCATACACTTAAATGTAAGACTTTAAGATTTCCAGAAGAAAAAACTATGTTAAGCCTCAGTTCAAATTTCTTCTATATGACACTAAACACAAAATTCATAAAGGGAAAAGCTAATAAATCTGACTTCATCAAAATTTAATCTTCTGCTATGTGGAAGACTAAGAAAATGAGAAAAGAAGACAAAGTCTGGGAGAAAATATTTGCAAAGCTTGTATCTCACCAAACACCTGAACCTAGAATATAAAAAGAATTTTCAAAAGCTGGTAAGAAGAAAATAACACAAACATAAAAGGAGTACAAATTTTGGACAGACACTTCACCAAAGAATATACACAAATGGTAAATAAGCACACTAAAAATGCTTAGCATCGTAGTCATTAGTGAAGTACAATTTTAAACCACAATGGAATACCACTAGACACTTGGCAGATAGGTTAAAACAAAAAAATTACATTGCTGGTGACATGCAAAATGACAAAAGTTACTTTGGAAATAGCTTGTCAGTTCCTTATGAATTTAAACATACACTTACCATACAACCCATCAATCCCACTCCTAGGTATTCAGGCACAATAATTGAAACTTATGTTCCAACAAAAACTTTTGTGTGAATGTTTATAGTAGTTTATTTTTTCTAATCCCTCTGAACTGGAAACAACCCAAATGTCCTTCAATTTGGTGAGTAAAGAAACAAAAAAGTTTGCTTCATTTATACAATGTAATACATGTCAGCAACACAAGAGTATGAACTATTAATACAAGCAATAGCATTGATTATTATGATAAGTGAAAGAAGTCAGACTCAAAATTTGCATATTATACAATTCCACTTATAGAAATCTTGTAAAAAGCAATTCTTTAGGGACAGTGAATACATCAGTAGTTGCCAGGGGCTAGAGTTTTGGAGAGAGCTTGACTATAAAGTGGCACAATAAGTGTAGAATGTGGTGTTGATTATACAGCTATATGTGTTTTATAAACCATAAATGTGTTCAACAAAAGGAGTGAATTTTATTGTATGTAAACTATATATCAATTAAAAAGTATGAAACAAATGGAACTTAAAATAGCCTGTGAATATTTAACCCCTTAACCTACATCCTGCACTACCACATTTTTACTTTTAGGAAGTGGGCTGTAAAATCTCTCCAACCCCCAAAGAAGAGCATACTATCCACCTAACACCCACTTTCTATATACCCATGAAAGAAAATGGTAAAGGAAAAATTGTTGAGGTATGGACTTGGGGAATATGAAGGAAATAGATGAAAGAAATATTACTGTAGAGCACAATTAGGGACTTTCAGAAGAATTTATTTCACTGCTAAAGTAGGAAGAGAATCATCACTATTGTGCTTAGCAATATTTGATGATTGCTACAGGAAAGTGATCACCACATATTCTTATTCTTACCTTGCTTAAGTGAGAAGTTTTTACTGCATTTTATCTTGTCCTTACCCTGCTTTGAGGGTGAAGTAGGGAAAGAAAGATAACATGTCATATGCATGAAGTTGAATCTATCGCATATCTTATATACTGCCTAGTCTTTTTGTTCCAGTTGATCTATTTGTTTTGATTGTAATTTTTCATAAGAGAAAGTTATCAGATTATGATTGGTTGTCTGTTCATGTTAAAGATTGTGGAACTAAAATGTTGATTGGGGACTTTTGCTTCTGGTAACTGTAGATTTGGCAAAGCAGACTGAATCTCCCACTGAGGATAACCACCAAAAATACACAATCTTTCTTAAAATCTTCAATGGATCAGAGGATAAACAAAGTGGTGAAGAAAAATTGGAATTGGATCAAATGAGAAGCTGGAAATCCAGAAACATGAGCTGCTCTTTGGGTTTGCTCCTCTCCTTGAGTATTGCCTATTCTACAAGGAATTGATAGGAAAGATACAAAATTGAGAAGTGCAAAAAAGTTTAAAACTTGCTAATAGGTAGATGGCATGGGTAATCATATATGTTTTGGATTGGGGCCCTGAAGGGTCCACCCTAGAAGTAAGGGTAAACTTGAACTAGATTAACTTTAGATGTCAGCCTAGCTTCAAATCATACCAGTTCCTAAAATTATAGTATAGTGATTTCATATCATAATTTTCCACAGGTGCTTGGGAAAAGTTAATGCTAATTTTCTCTGGAGGAATATAATATTATTCTAAATTCTAAATTATTTCTATAAAGAAATATTAATTAAAATGTTTAATGTATAATAAAATTACAGCAGGAGACAAAACAATGTGAACAAGAATCCACAAAGAATGTAGACAATAGCAACATACCTGCAGAAGATCCATAAATATGAAGTATCACACAGAAATTTAAAAATAATTATGTTTTGCCCTGGCTGGTATGGCTCAGTGGATTGAATGCTGGCCTGTGAACTGAGAAGTCACAGGTTCATTCCCCAGTTGGGGCACATGCCTGGGTTGCAGGACAGGTCCCAGTTGGGGGTGTGTGAGAGGCAACCTATAGATGTGTCTCTGTCACACTGATGTTTTCCTCTTTCTCCTTCCCTTCTTCACTTTCAAAAATAAATACATAAATAAAATCTTTTTTAAAAGGTATCCAGATTTGTCCTTCATGCTCTCCCTCTGTTTTAGGTGAAGTATGTGAGGTTCTCTTTAAAAAAAATTGACTATGTTTACCATTCTCAAGGGATTATAAAACAAGATTGAGAATTTTGGCAGAAAACTAAAGCTGATTTTTAAAAAGATGTAGATATTTGAAAACTAACAAGATGGATATTTTACAATTGAAAAACTATTATAAGTAAAATTAGAAATTTGGTGGATGTGTTTTAACAACAGGTTAAACCTCACTGAAGAGTAATTTGGTGAACTGAACAATAGGTCAGAAAAAATAGCCATAATAAAGCATGAAAAAGAGGTAAAAACAAATGCTAAGATATGAAGATAGAACTACAGAGAATGCATGGAGAAGATCTAATATATGTTTCACTTCAATTTCAGAATGAGAGGAGAGAGAAAATGGAGCAAAAGTAATATCTGTGGAAATGTCCCTTTTTTAACCCAATCAATAGTGAAGGAACAATTAGATAGCAATTTAAAAGAAAAATAAATTTTATTCTTATTTTTGCAATACATAAAAATTTAAATTCATAAGAAGTGTTGATGTACATATGAAAAGCAAGACAATAAAGTTTCTAGAAGGTAATATGAGACTATTTCCATGTTTATAAGGTAGGGAGTATTTCTTAAAAATGAAAAAAAAAAAGCACTGAAAGGAAAAAAATGACAAAATTCAGAATATCTATTCAACCAAGCATTTAGAAAGGGGGAAATGTTTTTCTTTCTATCCCTGAATTGGCTCTACACAAGGCTTCAACACAAGAACACTGCATACAAGATGTGGTGAGCATCGTGACTACCAGTCAGCCAGCTATAGGGGAAAACCCACCAACGAATGAGCTACCAACAAGCAAAGCCCAAATACAACAAGAGGAACCACACAGACTGAATAAAGGCAACTGTAGAGCATCAAGATCAGGATATCAAAGAGACTGCACCACTGAGTCCCACAGAACTCCTACCACAGAAGTCTACCCTACAAAAACAGACAGGCAAAGCAGAGCATCTTTAGACATGGAGACAAAAAGAGTCATCTAAAATGGAGAGACAAAGAAAGAATGACCAATTGGAAGGAATGGAGGAATCCCCAGGAAAAAGAGCTATACATGAAATTGAGGCAAATAATGTATCACGCATAGAATATACAAAAATGGTTATAAGGCTGATCAAACAGTTCAGTGACAACTTCAAGGAATGGAGTGGGAATGATAGCAGCATAAAAAAGGAAATAGAAACTATGAACAGGAACCAGGAAGAAATTAAGAATGCAATACTTAAAATAAAAAAAAAAATACTCTAGAAGGAATTACAAGCAGAGTGGATGAAACAGAGGACCCAATCAGTGAGCCAAAAGACAAGGCAGAAAGAAATACCTAGGTAGAGCAACAAAACAAAAATAGACTGAAAAAGTATGAGGATAGTGTAAGAGACTTAGGGACAAAAATGAAACATAATATCTATATAACAGTGATACTCGAAGGAGGAGAAGAGGGGCAAAAGATAGAAAACCTGTTTGAAAAAGTAATGAAAGAAAACTTTCCTAATTTAATGAGAGAAAAAGTCACGCAAGTCCAGGAAGCACAGAGGGTCCCAATCACAATGAACCCAAAAGGCCCAATCCAAGACACATCAGAATTAAAAAGGCAAAATTCAAAGATAAAGAGAGAATATTAAAGAACACAATAGAGAAACAGCTAGTAACATACAAGAGAGCTCCAATAAGGCTAGCAGCTGATTTCTCAACAGAAAAACTACAAGCCAGAAGGGAATGGCAAGAAATATTCCAAGTAATGGAAAGCAAAGCCCTGCAACTAAGAGTATTCTACCCAGCAAGGCTTTCCATTAAAATGGGGGAAATAAAGAGTCCCCCCCACCAAAAAAAAAAAGGTTAAAAGAATAGACTGCTACAAAACCAGCATTGCCAAAAGCACTGCTTTAAGAAGATAAAGAAAGAGAGAGAGAGAGTGTGTGTGTGTTTGTGTGTGTGTGGGGGGGGGCCACAGGTACAAAGGAGAAAAATGATAATGAATAATAACCTTAAATGTAACCTATCAATAATAACCTTAAATGTAAATGCATTAAATGCTCCAATCAAAATAGTGTGGGAAATGTAGAAGCTAAAGAACTTATGATACATGGACATGAACTAAAGGGGGGAATGTGGGTGGGAGGGGGTGCACAGGGCAGAGGGGAATGATGCAGGAGAAATGGAACAACTGTAATAGCATACTCAATAAAATATTTTTTAAAAAGTAATGTAGCTGAATGGATAAGAAAACATGACTCACACATATGCTGCCTACAAGAGACCCACCTCAGAACAAAAGACCTACACAGACTGAAAGTAAAGCATTGGAAAAAAGTATTACAAGCAAATGGACAGAGAAAAGCCAGCATAGCAATACTTGTATCAGACAAAATAGACTTCAAAACAAAAGCCATAAAAAGAGGCAGAGAAGTTCACTTCATAATACTGAAGGGAAGAATCCATCAAGAACACAGAAACTGCATACACACACACACACACACACACACACACACAAACACACATACACCCAACATAAGAGCATCTAAATATATAAGGAAAATCTTGGAGGGTTTCAAGAAAGATATAGACAGCAACACACTTATAGTAGGGAATTTTAACAGCCCGCTGTCAACAGTGGGGAGATCTTTCAAACGTAGAATCAACAAGGGTATTGTGGCATTGAACAGCACCCTAGATCAAATGGACTCAACTGATATACATAGAACTTTTCCCCCAAAGAAGCAATATACACATTCTTTTCAAATGCACATGTAACATTTCTAAAGATAGACCACACAATAAGACACAAAACAAACCGCAACAGATTCACGAAAATTGAAATCATAACAAGCATTGTGTTGGATTACAAATGGCTTGAAACTAGAAATGAACCTCGAGGGAAAAACTCAAAAAACAGTCAAACTCATGGGGACTGAATAACATGTTATTAAACAATGAATGGGTTAATGATAGATCAAGGAGCAAATCAAAAAGTTTCTGGAAACAAATGAAAATGAACATACAACAGTCCAAAACTTATGGGACACAATGAAGGCAGTCCTGAGAGGGAAGTTCATAGCAACACAGGCCTACCTAAAAAAGATAGAGAAACTTCAAATAAACAGCCTAACCCTACACCTACAAGAACTGGAGGAACAACAACAAAGAAAGCACAGAGCAAGTAGAAGTAAGGAAATAAGCAAGTTCAGAGCAGAATTAAATGACACAGAAAGTAAAAGAACAAATTAAAGGATTAATAGATCCAAGTACTGGTCCTCTGAAAAGATAAACAAAATTGACAAGGCTTTAACTAGACTCATCAAGAAAAAAAGAGGAGAAATTACAACTGATACCACAAAATACAAAGGATTGAAAGAAATTACCACACACACACACACACACACACACACACACACACTATATGCCACAAAATTTGACAACCTGGGCAAAATGGACAAATTTGTAGAAACATACAATCTTCCAAAATTGAATCAAGAAGATGCAGAAAGCCTAGACAGACAAATAATCACTAGTGAAATTGAGGCAGTAATCAGAAAACACTCAGTATACAAAAACTCTGGACCGATGGCTACACAAGAAAATTTAACAAAACATTCACAGAAGAGCTTACCCCTATCCTTCTCAAACCTGTTAAAAAAAAAAAAATCCAACAAGAGGGAACTCCCCCAAACTGTCTTAATGAAGCTAGCATCATCCTAATCCCAAAACCAGATAAAGACACATCAAATAAAGAAAACCACAGGCCAATATTGCAGATAAACATAGATGCCAAAATCCTCAACAAAATATTGGCAAACCACATCCAGCAATACATTGAAAAGATCATACACCATGATCAAGTGGGATTCATCCCAGGAATGCAAGGATGATATAATATTCACAAACCAATAAATGTAATACATCATATAAACAAAAGGAAAGACAAAAATCACATGATCATATCAATAGATGTGTAAAAAGCATTTGATAAGTACAGCACCCATTTATGATAAAAACACTTAGCAAAGTGGGAATAGAGGGAGCATACCCAACATAATAAAGTCTATATATGAGAAAACTATGCCCAATATCATACTCAATTGGCAAAAACTAAAAGCTTTCCCACTAAGATCAGGAATAAGACAAGGATGTCCACTTTCACCACTGCTATTCGACATAGTATTGGAAGTACTATCCCCAGTGATAAAACAAGAAAAAGAAATAAAAATCATCCAAATTGAAAAAGAAGCAAAACTGTCATTGTTTGCAGATGACATGATAGTGTACATAGAAAACTCTATAGATTCCATTAAAAAAACTACCCAAACTTATCAGTGAATTGGGCAAAATTTCAGGATACAAAGTCAATATTCAGATAACAAAGGCATTTTTGTACACTAACAATGAGTATCAGAAAAATAAATTAGGAAAAGAATCCCATTTGTTATAGCAACAAGAAAAATAAGGTACCTAGGAATAAACTTGACCAAGGAGTTAAAAGCCCTCTACTCAGAAAAGTACACAACACTGAAGAAAGAAATTAAGGAAGACACAAATAAATGGAAGCATATACCCCGTGTTAATGATGGATTGGAAGAATTAACATCATCAGTGTTCATACAACCTAAAGCTATTTATAGATTCAATGCAATCCCTGTTAAAATGACCAATGACATATTTAACAGATATAGAACAAATATTTCAAAAACTTATGCAGAACCATAAATGACCCGAAATAGCCTCAGCAATTTTGAGACAGAAGAACAAAGTAGGAGGAATCACAATACCTGTTATCAAACTGTATTTCAAGGCCACTGTAATCAAAACAGTCTATAGGAATAGACGCAGAGATCAATGGAACACAATAGAGAGCCCAGAAATAAACCCAAGTCTTTATGGTCAATTAATTTTTGATAAAGATGGCAGGAGCATAAAATGGAGTAAAAATAGTCTCTGCAACAAATGGTGTTGGGAGATCTGGACAGCGACATGTAAAAATATAAAACTAGACCACCAACTTGTACCATAACAAAAATAAACTCTAAATGGATAAAAGACTTAAATATTAGTTGTGACACCATAAAAGTTGTAGAGGAGAACATAAGCAGGGAAATTTCGGATATTCCATGCAGCAATAATTCCACCAATACATCCCATAGAGCAAGACATATAAAGGAAAGATAAACAAATGGGACTACATCACATTAAAAAGTTTCTGCATGGCTAAAGAAAACATCAAGAAAATGAACAGAGAACCAACCATATGGGAAAATATACTTGGCAATGATACCTTGGAAAAGGATTTGATCTCCAAAATGTGTAAAAACTCACATGACTCCACTCCAGAAGATATACAATCCAATTTAAAAAACAGACAAAGGACCTGAACAGACACTTCACCAAGAAGGACATATAGAGGCCCAGAGACATAGGAAAGGATGGTCAGAATCTCTAGCCATCGGAGAGATGCAAATTAAAACCTCAATGAAACACTACTTCCCACCGGTCAGAATGGCCATCATAAACAAAGCAACAAACAACAAGAACTGGGTAGGTTGTGGAGAAATGGGAACCCTACTGCACTTTTGGTGGGAATGCAGACTGGTGCAGGCACTGTGGAAAACAGTACGGAATTTCCTTAGAAAACTAAAAATAGAACTGCCTTTTGACTTGGCTATCCCACTTCTGAGAGTATACCCTTAGAATCCAGAAACACCAATTCATAAGAACCTATGCCCCTCAATATTCATAGCAGCAGTATTTACAATAGCCAAGTGCTGGAAATAGCTTAAGGTCCCATCAGTAAATGAGTGTATCAAAAAACTATGGTACATTTACACAGTGGAATACTTTCCTCAGAAAGAAAGAAGGAGCTCCTACCCTTTGCAACAGCCTGGATAGAACTGGAGAGTATTATGGCAAGTGAAATAAGCCAGGTGGTGAAAGAGAAATACCATATGATCTCACCTATAAGTGGAACCTAATCAACAAACAAACAAGTGATCAAAACAGACCAGAGACATGGACATAAAGAACAACCTGACAGTAACTAGAGGGGAGGGGAGAGGGGGATGACGTGGGAAAGAAGCTAAAGGGTTCTTTCCCAAGGAAAGTGTATAATGGACCCATGGACAAAGACAATGGCAGGGAGGATTGAATGTGGGAGGTGTGGGGTATGTAAGGCAGGGGAGAATAATGGGGGAAAATGGGGACAATTGTAACTGAACAACAATAAAGAAAAGAAGTACACATTGGTTATTACAGAATAGTACTGGGGATGTAAGATAGCATAGGGAATATAGTAGCCAGGTAACATACAGGCATGACCCATGGAGATGGACAACAGTGAAGGGATTACCTGAGGGAGTGTGGGGAGGGCTGGGTGAAGGGAGGGCAAAGAGAAAAATTGGGACAACTGTAATAGCATAAACAACAAAACATAATTTAATTTAAAAATGAATAAAACCACTGCAAGTGTAGGAGGGACAGTGGGACTGAATGATGAAAGGTGAAGGGAGTAGCCAAAGAATATATGTATGTAACCCATAGACCTAAACAACAGTTTGGTGATGGCCAAAGAGAAAGGGAGTTCAAGGATGGGGGAGATAGACAAAGGAGGAGGAAATGGTTACATATGTAATAGTGTTAACAGTAAAAGTAAAAAAAAAAAAAAACTTTAGCACAAATAAGGGCATCATGAAGAAAGTGGAAAGACAATTCACAGGATTAGAAAAATTAGTCACATAACATACATCTGACTGGTCACTTATATTTGGAATGAACAAACAATTCTTGTAACTTAATTATAAAAAGAAAAGACAACCAAAAATGGGCAAAGGATTTGACTATATAATTCTCCAAAGAAGACATACAAATGGTCAGTAATCACATGAAAATATGCTCAGCATCATTAGCCATCAGAGATATAAAAATTAAATGATGTCACACCCAGCAGGGTGGCTATAATAAAAAACAAATATAATAACAAGTGTTAGTGAAGATACAGAGAAATGTGAACCCATGTATGTTGTTAATGGAGATGTAAAAATGGTGCAGCCAATTTAGAAAAATGATCTGGCATTTTTTTCAAACACTTAAATGAAGAGTTAAAATACGATCCAGCCATTTCATTCCTAACTCTATTCCCAAGAGAAATGAAAACATTCCCATGCAAAATCATGTGCATGAATGTTCACAAGAGCATTATTCATAATCACCAAAGACTGGAAAGACACCAGATACCTATCAACAGATAAATAAATAACAAAATGTGGTATATCAACAAAAGAAAGAAGCAAGCAAAATAGAACCAGAGACATGGAAATTAAGAACAATCTGACAGTAACCAGAGGGGAGGTGGGAGGGGATAATGGGGGGAAGGGTTTTCAGGAACAACTATAAAGAACACATGGACAAAACCAAGGTGGGGAGGAGGTGGAAGCAAGGGAGGGAGGTGGGTTTGGCTGGGGTTGGGGAAAATTCAGACAACTGTAATTAAACAACAATAAAATAATTTTTAAAAAATTGGTGTTTGCAGAATGGTCATGGGGATGTAGTGTGTAACACAGGGAATATAATCAATAATATTATAATGACTATGCATGATATCGGATGGGTGCTGGATTTGTCAGGGTGATCATTTCATAGATAATAACTGTTTAATCACATGGCTCTACAGCTACAATTAATATAATATTGTACATAAACTGTATTTTTAAAGAAGAGCAATACATGTTTAAAAATTAAAAACAAATCAAAACAAAAGAACATTTTAAATATTCCACCCAGTTCCTTGCACTTTCAGGCCAACTCCCAATTGAATGTCCCTTATAACTATTTGTGTATTTCAATAAAGTTGCTAATTCACCTCACAATTACAAAGTATATATTCAGAGCTTTATCTCTGAAACTATAAACTTTAAAAATTGGATCCCTATACAAAAAATAAAAATATTAGTTTATTTTAAAAATGTGGTATATCCATACAAAGGAATAGTATTTAGTCATATAAAGGAATCAAGTACTGACAGATGTTACAGCATAGACCTTGAAAACATTATTCTAAGTGAAAGAAGCCAGTTACGAAAACCACATATTGTATGAAATCATTTATAGGAAATTTCCAGAATATACACATCTACAGAGACAGAAAGAAGATTAGTGTTTGCCAAGGGTTAGGTATATTGGGGAACAGTGGAGGGTGACTGCTAATGGATAAAGGATTTATTTATGGGGTAGTAAAAATGTTCTAAAATTTATTGTGGTGATGGTTGCACAGTTCTAAAATGCATTGTATTGTACATTTTAAGTGAGTAAATTATGTGGTCTGTGAATTATTTCTCAGTACGGCTGTTTAAAATTACATCATTATTAAAATTGAAAAACAAACTAGAGGATTAAAAAATATATTTGCTATTCATATAGCTGATAAATGACTCATATCAAGCAGAAATAAAACATACAAATTAATAAAAATAGGACAATACAAACATGGCAAAAACTTGAAGAAACACTTTACAAAAGAGGATATATAAATTACCATTAGCATATGAAAAGGTGATCATCATCATTAGTCCTTAGTGTAATACAAATTAATCCCACAATGAGATGCCATCCACCAGACTTGCTGTAATTAAAATATCTATGACACTAACAGTTGGAAACTATATGGAAGAACTGGAACTCTCATCACTCCTGGAAATGTAAAACTGTATAGCTACTTTGGAAAACTGTTTGGAAATATTTACCAAAGCTATATGTCTACTCTGTGACCTATGGCCTAACAATGTAACTCCCGGGCATATATCCCAATGTAATGAATGCATATGTCCATAAAAAGTCATGTACAAGATTGCTCATAATGGCTTCTTTTATAGCAGTAGAAAACTGAAAGGAACCGAAACACTCATATTCAAAATACCGTGGTATACTCATACAATGCCATACTACTCAATAATAATAATAATGTACACTAATGTTATCGTAGCAACATGAATGAGTCTCAAATACAAAACTTTAATAAGCAAAATAAGCCGGACTCCAAAAAATCACATAGTGTATGACTGCATTCAAATGAACTTCTAAAACAGTCAAAACTACCCATTAGTGATAGAAATCAGAATAGTAGTTTCTTCTGAGTGGGTTATATACAGAGAAAGCTTGTATGAGAATCTTATAGGGTACTGAAAAATCTTTATTTTTATCAGGGTAATGACTATATGTGTATATATACAAATTAAAAATGAGATATACAATAAAGATTAGTGTACTATATGCACTTTATTTATGTTATCCTTCAATATAAAACTATAGCATCATCAATAACAAAACATAATTCAAGTGAAAAAGCTAGATAGAAAAAACTAGATATTTATGATTTTATGTATATAAAGTTCCAAAAACAGGCAGAACTAAACAATGTATTTCTTAAGGACATGTATTTAAGTATTAACAGCTTGAAAGAAAACAAGACTAATTACCATGAAATTCAAATGTTTATCTCTTGGGGAATGGGAGGGAACTATGACAGTCATGAATGGGGCATTTGGGGTATAGTAATATTCTACTTCTTACTGAGTGGTACATGCATGGATGTTGATTTTTACCTTTTCCATACCTTGGCTACTGTAAATAACATAGCAATGAACATAGGGATGCATACATTCTTTTGAATTAGAGTTTTATATTCCTCTGGATATATGCCCAGTAGTGGAATGGTTAGGTTATAAGGCAGTTCCACTTTTAATTTTTTGAGGAACCTCAATAGTGTTTTCCATTGTGGCTGCACCAATCTGTATTCCCACCAACAGTGCACGAGTGACAAAACACCTGAATAGACGATTCTCCAAAGAGGGTGTGTGTATGGACAATAGACATATGGAAGGATGCTCTATGTCAGAAATCATAAGAAAATGCACATTAAAAGTACAATGATGTTTCTGCTCACACCTGTGAGAATGACTATCATCAATAAGCCAAAAAACAAGCATTGCTGGTAAGAATGTGGAGAAAAGGGAACCCTCATGATTTTTACTTTTATTAATCAACTGTATAAACTATTTTCTACATGTTCTCTTGCACGTATGTAATTTTCAAAATTAAGAAAAATTCAAAATAAAACTACCCTACAAAGGTAAAAATGCATTGAAGCATATCACATAAAGTTGGTTATCTGAAAATTTCACTGATATTCTAAGGCTAATTGATTTTCTAAATTATCCATTCCTTACCATCAAAAGAGAAAGTGCTTTATAATTGGTATGGAATAAAAATATTTTATTCAGTTGTGCTAGGGATCTAATGTCCAAAAATGTACCTGCAAATTAAGAAAATTTTCCATAGGGAATGCTCAGAATGTTAAAGTTCTGAAACATTTCTCCAGGTACAGCAAACTAGTTCCATACTAGAATTATGAGAGTAATCAAATAAACTATGTGTAGCAGTATATTAAGGTGTAGTTAGCAAATAAAATTTTATACATCTAAGGTGTACAATGTAACAATATTATAATATAGAATATAAAAATTATGTATACATATACATGTATACATATGTATACATATACATGTATACATAATTAAGTATAAAAATTATATGTACATATAAAACATGTATATATAGTGAAATGATTAACACAATCAAGTTAATTAACACATCCATCACCTCAGAGTTATATTTTTGTGTGTTTGCTGGGAACACTTAGGATCCACTCTCTTAATACATATTAAGTATACAATACAACATTCTTAACTCTATAGTCACCAGTAGATCTCCAGAATTTATTAATCTTATAATTGGAAGTTTGCACATTTTGAGCAATATCTGTCTGTTTCACTCACCTCCCAGCCTCTGTCAACCACCATTCTACTCTTTGATTCTAACTATGATGTTGTTAGATCCACATATGAGTGAGATCATACAGTTCTTTCTGTGCCTGGCTTATTTCACTTAATGTCCTCCAAGTTCACAGTTGTTGTGGCAAATAGTAGGATTTCTTTCTTTTAATGTCTGAACATATTCCATTGAATATATTTAATATATATGCCATATTTTCTTTATACATTCACTCTTAGACACTTAGGTTGTTTCCATATCTTGGTTATTGTGAATAATGCTGCAATGACATAGGAATGTAAATATCTCTTCACAATATTGATTTCATTTCTTTTGGACATATACCCAGAAGCAGGGTTGCTGTGTTTTTAAATTTTTGAGGAATCACCATAGTGTTTTCTATAGCGGCTGTACCAGTACATTTCTACCAACAGTGATCAAGAGTTCCATTTTCTCCACAACCTTGCAAACACTTGTTATTTCTTGTCTTTTTGATAATAGTTATCCTATCAGTTGTGATATGATAACTCATTGTGGTTTTAATTTAATTTATTTGATGATTAGTGGTGTTGAGTATCTTTTCATATGTCTGTTGGCCATTTTTATGTCTTCTCTGGAAGAAGGTCTATTCAGATCCTCTGCTCATTTTAAAAATAAGAATATTTGTTTTATTTGCTATTGAGTTGTATGAATTCCATATAGTTTTGAATAGTAATGCCTTATCAGTATATGGTTTGCAGATATTCTCTCCTATTCTCTAGAATGCCTTTTTGTTTTGTCGACTGTTTCATCTGCTGTAGTCATTCAGGTTGGTATAATAAAATACCAGACTGGGTTTATAAACAACGGAAATTTATTTCTCACAGTTCCAAAAGGTAGAAATCTGAGAGTGCTAACATAGTGAGGTCCTGGTGAAGGCCCTCTTCTGGGTAGCAGACAACTAAGCTTGCTGTCTCTTCACATAATGGAAGGGGACTTGATGGGTGCCTAGATTTTCCTAGGAAGGCAGAAATTCTCTAAGTGGGCCAGGAGGTGGTTCAGTGATCTGCTTTAGGATATGCATTCAGACTGAGATTGATAGGCCTGATTCTGGGGACACTGAAAAATGTGTCTTCTGGTGGGTCCCTAAGTGGGCAGGACTGTTCTTGATTCATATCTGGGAGGGAATGAAGCTAGTTTACAGTACTTCTTAATATCTGAAGTTGGACTGAGCTCTCAGTACCTATCTCTGGAAGCACAAATGGGTGTATCTCCCAGTTGATCCCTGGGTGGGCAAGACTGCTCCCTGATTGTGACTGAGAAAGGCTAGCGCTGGGTTACTGACTGCTTCAGGGTCCACAATCAGGGCCAAGGTTGGTGGGCCTCTTACCTGAATGGGCAAATGTAACTCCTGCCAGGTCCTTTGGAAGATGGTGTCACTTAGTGGTAGGACCAAGGCTAAATGGGGCTGTGTCTGAGGCCACAGATCAACAGAGCTATTGCCTAGTCTATAGCCAGGACCACAGTGGGAGAGTCTTCAACCTGGGCATGGGGCAGCCTTCTCAAAATGGTCCTTCTTAGTCTTGATCTCCACCAAGGTGTCACAAAATAACTTTTGTCTGCAGATATATGCCAAATTATGGCTGCTGAAGGAGTATAAGCAAGGGAAACCTCTTAGTCTGCCATGTTGTTGACTTTACTCTCTTATAGTTTAAACAACATGAGAAAATACACAGTTGATACGTTAAATGAAAAAATAGAAATAATTATAGTATGTTATCAATTATTAAAAATACTAAAGATTAATGTTTAATTTCTTATTTATATTTTTCTCAATAGGAATGTATTAACCATATAATATCATTAAGTTACAAACAAGAAAAAAAGCATTTCCTTACAAAGTTTTCTAGCATGCCAAATAAAGTCCTAATGATAGAAGACTTTCAAGAAAAGATGAGTAATTGAATTCCTTCATTTTAGAAGGAGATTTTGCAACTGATCTCAATAAATTCTGGGAGCATCCTGATTACCAGTGCTTTGAACTCTGCATCAGATGGGTTGTCTATCTTCTCATCACTTAGCTATTTTTCTGGAGTTTTGATCTTTTTTTTTTTTTTCAGTTGGGACATATTTCTTCATCTGAGTGCACCTGCTATGCTGTAAGGGGGCAGAGCCTTAAGTGTTTACTAGGGCTGGGCAACCCTGTGGGGGAGGGGGTCCAAGAGGAAAAAAACCACTCACTTGCTCACTCTAGCCCCACTTTCCAATAAACTCTCCTGTGAGACTGGGAGTTTCTCCCACTGTTGCTATCTCCGCAGTATTTTACAGCTAGTTTTGAGTCTTTAGTTTCCTGTTTAGCCAGCCCTATGTCACCCACTCAGTCGGCATGCCGCCTTGCCAAAAGCCCTCTCTGCTCGGCTGCCTGTCTCCTGTTCCCCGCCCCCATCCTCTTCCACTTAAATACAACAGACATTTTCTCCCTGTCTTCACATGGCCTTTCCTCTGTGCATGTATGAAGAGAAAGAGGGAGAGTGAGCTCTCTTTTATCACTTCTTATAAGGACACTAATCCTATCAGATCAGGACTGCACTTTTGTGACCTCATTTAACCTTAATTATTCTAGTTAGAAGCCTCATTGTCAAAGAGCCCATATCAGGGGATAGGGATTCAACATATGAAGTTTGAAGTAATACACCGAGTGCACAACAAACAGTACCTGGAGTCGTAAAACAAATCTCAACAACTAAATAGTTGAAGTCACACAATATGTTTTTGAACATAATATAATCAAAACAGAATTAGTAACAGAAAAATGAGAAAATCTTCAAAAATTAAGAATTAAACAACACATTTATATACAATTCATGGGTGAAGAAAGAAGTCTCAAATGAAATATTAAAATGCATAGCACCGAATGAAATAAAACCAAATCAAAATTAGTGGCTTGCAGTTAAAGCAATGCTGAACAGGAAATTAGCAGAACTAAATGCTACACACTAGGAAAATTCTCAAACCAATAATACAAGTTTCAATAAACTAAAAAAAAAAAAAGCAAAATAAATCCAAAGTAAATAGAAGAAAGGAAATAATAAAGAGGAGAAATCAAAATTTTATTTATTGATTGATATATTTTAAATATATTTTATGGATTATGCTATTACAGTTGTTCCCATTTTTTTTCTCCCATTTATTCCCTTCCACACTGTACCTCCTTCCATGATCATTGCTCCCATTCAGTTCATGTCCATGGGTTATACATACAAGTACTTTGGCTTCTCCATTTCTCATACTATTCTTAACCTCCCCCTGTCTATTTTGTACCTACCATTTATGCTTCTTATTCCCTGCACCTTTTCCCTTATTCTGTCCCCTCCCACTCCCCACTGATAACCCTCCATGTGATCCCTATTTTTGTTAATTTGTTCCTGTTCTAGTTGTTTGCTTAGTTCTCTTTTGTTTTTGTTTTTTTAAGGTTTGGTTATTCATAGTTGTGTGTTTGTTGTCATTTTACTGTTTGTATTTTTTACCTTCTTTTTCTTAGATAAGTCCCTTTAACATTTCATATAATAATGGCTTGGTGATGATGAACTCCTTTAACTTGACCTTATCTGGGAAGCACTTTATCTGCCCTTCCATTCTGAATGATAGCTTTGCTGAATAGAGTAATCTTGGATGTAGCTCCTTGTCTTTCATGACTTCAAAAAACTTCTTTCCAGCCCCTTCTTGCCTGCAAGGTTTCTTTAGAGAAATCAGCTGATAGTCTTATGGGAACTCCCTTGTAGGTAACTGTCTCCTTTTCTCTTGCTGCTTTTAAGATTCTCTCCTTATCTTTGATCCTGGATGATTTAATCATCATGTACCTTGGTGTGTGCTTCCTTGGATCCAATTTCTTTGGGACTCTTTGAGCTTCCTGGACTTCCTAGAAATCTATTTCTTTTGCCAGATTAGGGAAGTTCTCCTTCATTGTGTTTTCAAATAAGTTTTCAATTTCTTGCTCTTCCTCTTCTCCTTCTGGCACCCCTATGATTCAGATGTTGGAATGTTTAAATTTGACCCAGAAGTTCCTAATCCTCTCCTCGTTTTTTTTTTTTTTTTTTTTTTTTTTTTTTTTTTTTTTTTTTTTTTTTTTTAAATTCTTGTTTCTTCATTCTGTTCTGGTTGAATGTTTACTTCTTCTTTCTGCTCCAAACTGTTGATTTGAGTACTACCAGTTTCCTTCCCTTGACTATTGGTTCCCTGTGTATTTTGCTTTATTTCAATTTGTATAGCCTTCAGTTTTTCCTCTATTTTATGACTATATTCAACCATTTCTGTGAGCATCCTGATTACCCGTGTTTTGAACTGTGCATCTGATAGGTTGGCTATCTCTTTATCACTTAGTTGTATTCCTCTGGAGCTTTGATCTGTTTTTTTGTTTGTTTGTTTGTTTGTTTTTCATTTGGGCCATCATTCTTTGTCTCAGTGCGCCTGCTATGTTGTAAGGGGGCAGGGCCTTAGGTATTCATCCTGGTGAGGCAACCCTCTTTGCTGCATAGTGGCGCTTTCTGTGGAGGAGGGGTAGAGAGGGAACAACGTTGCTCACTTGCTCTGCTCTAGCCCCACTTTCCAACGAACTCTCTTGTGTGGGACTGGGAGTTTCTCCTGCCATGGCTCCCCCTGCAGTAGTTTACAGCTAGCTTTGAATCTTTAGTTTCCCATTTAGCCAGCCCTGCCTTGCCCAAGTGGTCCCCTGCCTTGCTGCAAGTCATCTCAGCCAGCCCTGCCTAGCCTGCTCAGTCTGCCACCTTGCCTTGTGTCCTATCCACTCAGCAGCCTGTTTCCACCCTCCGACCAGTCTGAGTGAATGTTTCTTTAACTGCTTGCTGTCAGAGTTCCATGAAATTTGATTTTATGGTACTTCTGTTTGTTTATTGTTTTTAGATTGTCTTTTGGTTGTGCGAGGAAGCAAAATGTCTCTACCAATGCTTCCACCTTGGCCAGAACTCCAACTTCCCGGAATTCTGAAAGGCACCTCCCATGGGAGATACAGGAATCCCTTACACTGATTCCACCAGAAGATTAGTCTGCAATTAGTTTAAGACTGGCAGCAGGCCAGGAGGCAGAGACATGCAGGGGCAGATCCTGTGGTGACTTGAGATATTTGCTGACCCACCGCTTGAACCAGTGTTGATAAAAGCTAGCTTTGTAGCACTTCTTGGCTCCTTCTGTATGCAGTCAAGCTCAGAGAAAATAGCCATACACTGTAGATAGCCATAGACTTGTAGATTTGAACAGGCTGCCAAGGGCTAGAGACATAGACAGCACCTGACATTAACTTACACAAGCCTAAGTCAACATGGAACTGTATCCAATGGGAGAAACCAGCAGAGCAGAGAAGCAATAAATTCTACTGAGATGATCTGCACTTTGTTCTTTGTCTTTATTTTTGTTACCTTTTCTTTTTCATAGCCTATTTATCTTTTTTATTTTCTCTTTTTCTTCTTTTTTTTCTTTCATATCTTGTATTGTAGTCTTACCTTTGTATATAAAATTTCCCTTCTCCTTTCCTTTTCTAATTTTTATCACTCTTCCCTTGTCTCCTTTTCTCATTTTCCTCTTTCTATTCATTACTCATATTAGTTCTCTTTCATTTCTCCTCTTATAAATCACTTTTCTTTTCTGTGGTCTTTTCTTATTCTTTATTCCTTTTATCCTTTTCTCTACTATTTTATCTATCTTTCGGCTTTTATCATTCTTTGCTCTTTTGATGTTGATTTTGCTATTGCTGTTGGGGGGTTCACTTGTTTTTGTGTGTGTGTGTGTGTGTGTTGTTTTGCATTGTTCTGTCAGTACCTGTACAATAGCTTACATGACATAGTGGGGGGTTCAGTCTCTCAGCCAGCTGTAGGTAGAGATCCCATCAACAAATAGGCCAACAACATTCAGGACCAAAATATAAAAGGAGAGTCCACATAATCCACACAAAGGATATTCTGAGAGCATCAAGATCAAGAGGTCAAGGAGGCTGCACTACTTGGTCCCACAGGTCTCCTACCACAAATGGCCACCCCACAAAGACAGGGAATCAAAGCAGATCTGTCTAATACATGGAAGGAAACAAAAAGAGACCGCTAAAATGGGGACACAAAGAAACAACATCCAAATGAGAGAAAAGGAAGAAACCCCATTTTACAAACTAAATAAAATTGAGTGAAGCAAATTATCAGACATAGAGTTCAAAGTAATGGTTTTAAGGATGCTCAAAGAATGTAGTGAGAACTATATCAGCATGTAAAGGGACATAGAAACTATAAATAAAATGCAGTTGAAGATGAAGAATGAAATATCTGATACAAAGAATGCAGTAGAAGGATTAAAACCAGGCTAGATGAAGCAGAGGATTGAATCAGTGGTTTGGAAAACAAAGTAGAAAAAATAGTGCACAAGAATAAAAAAGACTTTAATAGAATGAGGATGGTTTAAAGGAGCTTTGGTACAACATGAAATGTAACAATATTCATACATAGGGATACTAGAAGGAAAGAAAGGGAACAAGGGATAGGAAGTTTATTTGAAGAAATAATGACAGAAAACTTACCTAACTGGTGAAGGAAAAAGTCACAAAAGCTCATGAAGCACAGAGAGTGCCAATGAAGATGAATTCAAAGATACCCACACCAAAATGTCACAATTAAAATGGCATAGTTTAAAGACAAAGGGAGAATCCTAAAGGCAGCAAGAAAGAAACAGAACTACTTACCTACAAGGTAGGTCCAATAAAGCCATCAGCCTATTTCTCAACAAAAACACAACAGTCCATAAAGAATTAGCATGGAGTATTCCATGTAATGAAAAAGCAAGGATCTACAAACAAGACTCCTCTATCCAGCAAGGTTTTCATTTAAAATAGAAGGTGAAGCCTTCCGGCCAAGATGGAGGCATAGGTGGACACACTGTGCCTCCTCTCACAACGAAAATTAAGGACAACAAATATTTAGAAACAAGAAAACAACCAGAACTGATAGAAAATTGAACTGTACAGAAGTCCAACAACCATTCATCCAGACCGGTAAGACAGGCGGAGTCATAGCAGGAAAAAGTGGAGGTGCAGACTGGGCACACAGGCAGCAGCGGCTGACTGTTCCCAGGCATGCATGTGGCAGCTAGCAGACCCGAGGTGCACAGGCAGCAGCTACGAGACCCTGGGCACAAGGTGGCAACTGTGCAGACTCAGTGAGGCCACGCAAGGCAGCTGGCTGACCAGGCAGTCCCACATTCGCTTGTAGATAACCCCAGTGAAGGGGAAGCGGCGGAAGAGACTGAAATCCAAAAGAGAGTGGAGCAAGCACCATTGCTCCTTCTCGGGCCCCGCCCCCACATACAGTGTCATAACTCAGTGACAGGGCTGCCCAGCCCTGGGGAACACCTAAGGCTCTGCCCCTCATATGTAATAGCTATGACCAGACCTTCCAAAGGAAAAAAAAAAAAAAAACATCAAAAATGGCTCAAATCAGATAACAAATCAAAGTCCCAGAGCCAATTCCTCTAAGCAGCGAAGAGAGATCCAACCTATCAGATGCACTGTTTAAAGCCCTGATGGTCAGGATGCTCACAGAATTGGTTGATTTTGTTCACAAATTAGATGAAAAAAATGCAGGCTACAATAAGTGAAATGAAGGAAAATGCATAGGGAACCAATAGAGAGTGGAGGAAAACTGGGACTCAAATCAATGAAGTGGACCAGAAGGAAGAAACAAGCAACCAAACAGAAAACAAGAAAGAACCCTGGCTGGTGTGGATTGAGTGTGGGCTGTGAACCAAAGGGTCGAGGTTTGATTCCCAATCAGGGCACATGCCTGGGTTGCAGGCCAGATCCCCATTGGGGGCCACGTAAGAAGCAAGCACACATTGATGTTTCTCTCCCTCTCTTTCTCCTTCCCTTCCCCTCTCTCTAAAAATAAAGAAATAAAATATTTTAAAAAATCATCTTAAAAAAAAAAAAAGGAAGAAACAAGAATTCAAAAAAATGAGGAGAGGCTTAGGAACCTCCGGGACATCTTGAAACATCCCAACGTCCGAATTATAGGGATACCAGAAGGGGAAGAAGAAGAGCAACAAGTGGAAAACTTATTTGAACAAGTAATAAAGGAGAACTTCCCTAATCTGGCAAAGGAAATAGACTACCAGGAAGACCAGGAAGCTCAGAGAGTCCCAAAGAAGTTGGATCCAAGGAGGAACATGCCAAGGCACATCGTAATTACATTAGCCAAGACTAAAATGAAGGAGAGAATTCTAGAAGCATCAAGGGATAAGGGGACAGTCACCTACAAAGGAGTTCCCATGAGACTGTCAGCTGATTTCTCAAAAGAGATCTTACAGGCAAGAAGGGGCTGGAAAGAAGTATTTGAAGTCCTGAAAGGCAGGGACCTACATCCAAAATTGCTCTATCCAGCAAAGCTGTCATTTAGAATGGAAGGGAAGATAAAGGGCTTCTCAGATAAGTTCAAGTTCAAGGAGTTCATCATCACAAAGCCCTAATTATATGAAATGTTAAAGGGACTTATCTAAGAAAAAGAAGATAAAAAATAGGACAGGGAAAAGACAGCAAACTCACAGATATTAACAACCACACCCAAAACAAAAGCAAACAACTAGAACAGGAACAGAACCACAGAAATGGAGAGTACATGGAGGGTTTGCAACAGGGGAATGGGAGGAGGAGAGAGGGGGAAAACGTACAGAATATAATATCATAGAAGGTGGGTAGAAAATAGACAGGGGGAGGGCAAGAATAGTGTGGGAAATGTAGAAGCTAAAGAACTTATGACACATGGACATGAACTAAAAGGGGGGAATGTTCTCAAATTCAGTGTCTTTGTTTATATTATGCTTGTTTGTTTGTTTTGTTGATTAGCTTCCTGTTAAAGGTGAGATCATATGGTATTTCTCTTTCACTGCTTGGCTTATTTTGCTTAGCATGATACTCTCCAATTCCATCCATGCTGTCGCAAAGGGTATGAGCTCCTTCTTTCTTTCTGCTGCATAGAATTCCATGGTGGGAATTTCAGGGGAAAAGGGGAACGGTTTTGAGCAACAAGTATAAAGGACTCATGGACAAAAAGTATGGGGGGTGGAAATGGGAGGAAGGTGGGGAGGGCTGGGGTGGTGGGCTGGGGTGGGGTAAAAGACAGAAAACTGTACAATATCAACAATTAAAAAATACTGATTAAAAATAAAATAATAAAAATGAAAAAAATGGTAAAAAATAAAAGGGGGGAATGTGGGTGGGAGGGGGTATGCAGGGTGGAGGGGAATGATGGGGGAGCAATGGGACAACTGTAATAGCATAATCAATAAAATATATTAAAAATTAAAATAATTAAAATAATAAAAATAATAAAATAGAAGGTGAAATGAAGAGCTTCCCAGACCAAAAAAAAAAAAAAAAAAAAAAAAAAAAAAAGGTTAAATGAGTACATTCCCACCAAACCAATACTGCAAGAGATGTTAAAGGGACTGCTTTAAGAAGAAGAGGAGAGGGGGGGCGGAGAGAGAGAGAGAGAGAGAGAGAGCGCACCAGGGTGGTGGGAAAAAAGTCCCAAGGGGAAGAAAGCCTGCGAATGAGTACCTATCAATAATAACCTTAAATGTAAATGGATTAAATGCTCCAATCAAAAGATATAAGGTAGCTGAATGGGTAAGAGTCTATGACCCATATATTTGCTGTCTACAAGGGACCCACCTTAGAAGAAAAGATTTACAAAGGCTGAAAGTGAAAGGGTAGAAAAAATATTTCACGAAAATGAACATGAAAGAAAGTTGGGGTAGCAATTCTTTTATCAGACAAAGCAAAGGCCGTAACAAGAGACAGAGAAGGTCACTACATAATAATGGAGTTGTCCAACAAGAGGATGTAACCCTTGTAAACATATATGCACTTGACATAGGAGCACCTAAATAAATAAGGAGAATCATGGAGGACTTTAGGAACGAGACTGATAGCAATACAGTCATTGTAGGCTATTTTGTCCCCCACTGTCAACAAAAAAATCAAGAAGGAAACAGCTAACTTAAACAACACACTAAATTGAATGGATTTAATTGACATTTACAAAATGTCTCATCCCAATGCAACAGAATACACATTCTTCTCAAGTGCATGTGAATCATTGTCAAAGATAGACAACATGGTAGGACACAAAATAAGTTGTAACATATTAGAGAAAACTGAAATCATATCAAGCATTTTCTTGGATCACAATGGCTTAAACCTAGAAATTTCAACATAAATTAAAAAAATCAAAAACATTCAAATGCACAGAGGATAAATAACATGTTATTAAATAATGAATGGGTCAAAATGAGATAAAGAAAGAATTAAAAAATACCTGGAAACAAATTAAAAGAACACACCTTTAAAATTGAAGAAGATACAAATAAGTGGAAGCTCGTACCATATTCATGTATAAGAGGAATTTACAGGGGGGCAATTCCAGTCAAGATGGAGGTGTAGGTGGAAACCCTTCACTTCCTTGCACAACCAAAAGGAGGATAACAACCAATCTAAAATCAATAAACAAACAGGAGAGCCAGAAAATCAAACTGCATAGAATTCTGACAACCATGGAATTAAAGAAACAGTCAAACTGAACAACCAGACCAATAAGGCAGTGGATGGAGAGAATCCATGGTGAGGCGGTGGACCATGGGGCTGGGCCTGGCTGCACGGGAGGGGCTGACTTAAGGGGAAACTGAGACTCAGAGGTGGCTGTGTACTACGGGAGTTGCTGTGGTGAGAGAAACTCCCAGTCTCACAGAAGAGTTCATTGAAAAGTGCGCTAGAGACAAGCAGGTGAGCCACATTGTTCCCTCTCTGACCTCTCCCCCACAGGAAGCGAGGTAAGGAGGTTGCTCTGCCTGGGTGAATACCTAAGGCTCCACCCCCTTACAATTTAAAGGGGTCCCCCCAAAAAGAAATAGGACCAAAATGAAAGAACAGAGCAAATCCTCAGAAAGTGAGCTAAGTGATGAGGAGATAGCCAACTTATCTGATGGAGAATTTAAAGCCCTAGTAATCAAAATGCTCACAGAACTGATTGAGCTTCATTGAAAAATGAAGGAACAAATGAAAGATACTTAAAGTGAAATAAAGCAAAATATTCAGGGATCCGAGAGTGAAAGGAAACCAGAACCCAAACCAATGATTTGGAACAAAAGGAAGAAATAAACACCAACTGGATCGGAATGAAGAAACAAAACAAACAAACAAACAAACAAAACAAAAAACAAACAACAAAAAAAAAAACCCACAAGGAGAAGATTAGGAACCTCCGGGACAAATTTAAACATTCCAACATCTGAATCATAGGGGTGCCAGAAGGAGAAGAGGAAGAGCAAGAAATTGAAAACTTATTTGAAAACACAATGAAGGAGAACTTCCCTAATCTGGCAAAAGAAATAGACTTCTAGGAAGTCCAGGAAGCTCAAAGAGTCCCAAAGAAATTGGATCCAAGGAAGCACACACCAAGGTACATGATGATTAAATCATCCAGGATCAAAGATAAGGAGAGAATCTTAAAAGCAGCAAGAGAAAAGGAGACAGTTACCTACAAGGGAGTTCCCATAAGACTATCAGCTGATTTCTCTAAAGAAACCTTGCAGGCAAGAAGGGGCTGGAAAGAAGTTTTTTGAAGTCATGAAAGACAAGGAGCTACATCCAAGATTACTCTATCCAGCAAAGCTATCATTCAGAATGGAAGGGCAGATAAAGTGCTTCCCAGATAAGGTCAAGTTAAAGGAGTTCATCATCACCAAGCCATTATTATATGAAATGTTTTTTATTTTTATTTTAATTGTTGATCTTGTACAGTTTTCTGTCTTTTACTCCCACCCCAGCCCACCACCCCAGCACCCCCCACCTCCCTCCCATTTCCACCCCCCATAGTTTTTTTCCATGTGTCCTTTATACTTGTTCCTGTAAACCCTTCCCCCTTTTCCCTGAAATTCCCCCCCCTCTCCCCTCTGGTGACTGACAGCCTGTTCTCAATTTCAGTGTCTTTGGTTATATTATGCTTGTTTGTTTGTTTGTTTTGTTGATTAGGTTCCTGTTAAAGGTGAGATCATATGGTATTTGTCTTTCACTGCCTGGCTTCTTTCGCTTAGCATGATGCTCTCCAGTTCCATCCATGCTATTGCAAAGGGTAGGAGCTCCTTCTTTCTTTCTGCTGCATAGAATTCCATTGTGTAAATGTACCAGGACTTATCTAAAAAAGGAAGATAAAAAATATGAACAGTAAGACAACAAACTCACAAATATAAACAAATGAACCTAAAAAAATAAAATAAAGAAAAATAGGGTTCTGGACAAGATGGAGGTTTAGGTAGAGACCTTTCACTTCCTCACACAACCAGAAGGAGGACAACAACCAATATGAAATCAATAAACAACCAAAAGCACCAGATAATCCAACTGCATTGAACTTCAACAACCAAAGAATTAAAGAAAAAATCAATAAGAACAACCAGATCAGTAAGACAGTGGACCAGGCCAACCAAATGAGACAACCTCGGCAATCTGTGGACATTGGGGGTGGGGCTGGCTGCCCAGCTCCGGGGGCTGCACGGGATGGGCTGACATAAGGGCACTCAAGGTGGCTGTGGGCTATAGCTGGCGTTGCCATGGTAGGAGAAGCTCCCAGTCTCACAAGACAGTCCAAGAGTCCATTGAGAAGTGCTCTGTAGAGGAGCAGGAAACCACACCGTTCCCTCTCTGGCCTCTCCCGCACAGGCTGCGCTGCTGTGCAGCAAAGAGGATTGCCCTGCCCAAGTGAATACCTAAGGCCCCACCCCCTTACAACCTATCAGCTGTGCCAAGACAAAGAAATATGGCACAAATGAAATAACAGAGTAGAGCCTCAGAAAGAGCTAAGCGAGGAGAAGATAGCCAACTTATCTGTTGGAGAATTGAAAGCCCTGGTAATCAAAATGCTCACAGATCTGATTGAGCTTAGTCAAAAAATGAAAAAAAACAAGTGAAGGATACCCAAAATGAAATAAAGCAGAACGTTCAGGGAACCAACAGTGGCATGAAGGAAACCAGGACTTAAAGCGACAATTTGGAACAAAAGGGGGAAAAAAACCCAAAACATCTATCCAGATCAAAATGAAGAAACAAGAATTTGAAAATGTGAAGAGACTCTTACAAACCTCTGGGACAACCTGAAATGTTCCAATATCCAAATTATAGGGATGCCAGAAGGAGAAGAACAACAGCAAGAAATTGGAAAATTATTTGAGTAAATAATGAAAGAAACCTTCCCCAATCTGGGCAAGGAAATAGACTTCCAGGAAATCCAGGAAGCCCAGAGAGTCCCAAGGAAGCTGGACCCAAAGAGGAACACACCAAGGCATATCACCATAAAGTTACCCAAGGTTAAAGACAAGGAGAGAATCTTAAAAGCTGCAAGAGAAAGGGAAAGAGTTACCTGCAGAGGATTCCCCATTAGAATATCAGCTGATTTCTCAAAAGAAATCTTGCTGGCAAGGGCTGGAAAGGAGTATTTCAAGTCATGAAACACAAGGACCTACATGCAAGATTACTCTATCCAGCAAAGCTATCATTTAGAATGGAAGGGCAGATAAAATGCTTCCCAGATAGGGTCAAGTTAAAGGACTTCATGATCACCAAGCCCTTATTATGTGAAATGTTAAAGGGACTTATCTAAGAAAAAGATAAAAAATATGAGCAGTAAAATGACCACAAACTCGCAACTATCAACAAATGAACCTAAAAAAATAAAATAAAGAAAAACAATGAAAACAATAACTAAGCAAACACTAGAACAGGAACAGAATCTGAGACATGGACATCACATGGAGGGTTTTTTGTGAGGAGAGGGAGGGTAGGAATAAGGGGGACAATGTATAGGGAAGAAGAAGCATAGTGGGTAGGCATTAAATACATGGGGAAAGGTCAAAAATGGTATAGGAAACAGGACTCAAAGAACTTATATGTACAACCCATGGACATGAACTAAGAGGGGGTGCTGGAGGGTTGGGGTGCAGGTTGGAGGGGAGATAAAGGGGGAAATTGGGAAAACTGTAATAGCATAATCAATAAGATATAATAAAAAATAAAATAACAAAAAAGTTGAAAAAATAATTAACAACATTAAAATATTCATGCTACCCAAAGTTACCTAGAGATTCAACACACTATGCTTCTTTACAAAACTGAATACTATGCAGCGGAAAGAAAAAAGGAACTCCTAACTTTTGCAACACCATAGATGGAACTGGAGAACATTATGCTAAGTGAAATAAGCCTGTTGATGAAAGACACATACAATATGGTCTCACCTATAAGAGGAATCTAATGAACAAATAAACAAATGAACAAAATAGAACCGTAGGCATGGAAATATGGAACAGACTGACAGTGACAAGAGGGGAGTAGGCAGGATATAATGGTGGAAAGAAGATGAAGGGAGTAGTCAAAGAACCTGTATGCATGATCCATAGACATGGACAAGAGTGTGGTGATTTCAGGTGTGGGGGTTGAATGGCAGAGGAGGGCAAGGGGGGAAAATTGGGACAACTGTAATAGAATAACAATAAGAAAGACTAAAAAAGATTCCAATAACATATTTCACAGAATGAGAACAAATATTTCAAAAATTTATATGGAGCCACAAAAAGCCCCAAATAGCAACACTGATTGTGAGAAAGAAGAATAAAGTTGGAGGAATCATGTTACATAATATCAAACTATAATATGTGGCCTTAGTAATAAAAACAGCATATACTGGCATAAAAAAACAAACATACAGATAAATGGAACAGAGTAAAGAATCCAGAAATAAACTAATAACTTTGTAGTCAATATTTGACAAAGGTAGTGAAAACATACGGTGGGCTAAAGATAGTTTATTCAATAAATGGTGTTGGGAAAATTGGACATTTACATGTAAAGAAATGAAACTCTACCACACACAAGAATAAACTCAAAATGGCTTACAGACTTAAATGTTAGATTTCAAACCATAAAAATCCTAGAAGAAAACAAAGGCAATAAAATCTCAAATATTTCTCAGCAATATTTTTTCTTACTTATCTCCTCTGTTAGGGGGAAAAAAGAATAATCAACAATGAGACTGTCAAAATAAAAACTGTTTGTACAGCTTAGGAAACCATTAACAAACTGAAAAGATAACCCACTGAATGGGAGATCATATTTGCCAACACATATGATAAGGGGTTAATATCCAGAATTTATAAAGCACTTTCAAAACTCAACAAAAACAACAAAAATAAACAATTGAATTAAAAAATGGGCAAAGGACCTGAATAGACATTTCTCCAAAGAGGACACAAAGGTGACTGATAGACATATGAATGGATGTTCAACATCACTAATCATCAGAGAAATGCAATTTAAAACTGCAGTGAGATTATCACTTCACACTTGTCAGAATGGCTATTATCAATAAATTGACAAACAACAAAAACTGGCAAGGATGTGGATAAAAAGGAATAAACCCTCTTGCACTGTTGCTGGAAATGCAGACTGGTGCAGCCACTGTGGAGAACAGTATGAAATTTCTTCAAAAAATTAAAAATGCAACATACTTTTGACCTGTGATTCCACTTCTGGGAGTATATCTCAAGAAACCCAAAACTTTAACTTGAAAGACTATATGCACCCCTGTGTTCATTGCAACATTATTTATGATATCAAATACTTGGAAGCCCCCAAGTGTCCATCAGTAGATGAGGGGATAAAACATTTATGGTACAATTACACAACGGAATACTACTTTATCATAAAAAAGAAGAAAATTTTACCTTGTGCAACAGCCTGGATGGACCTGGAGAACATTATGTGAAATTAACCAGTCCAAGAAAGACAACTACCACATGATTTCATTCATATGTAGAATCTAATGAACACTGAACTAAGAAGCAAAAATAGAAACAAACTTATAGCTAGAGAGCAGGTTGACAGCTTTGGGGGGAGTTGGGTCTGGGTGGAGGGATCAAGGAGAAAAGAAAAAAGTGAAAGAATTCACGGAAAGGGACAACAGTGTGGTGATTGCAGGTGGGAGGGAGATGGGTAGAGGTAAAAGAGGGTATAGGGGAATAAGTTTTAATGAAAACTACTATAAAAATAATGCAATGAAAATAAAGTTAATATAGTCACATAGTTTAAAATTGTAATAACAATTAAAAAATAAAAATGTTGACCTTACAGTGCTGTTGAAAGGATTAAATTAATTAATGCATTCAATGTCTTATATAATTTTACTATATAACTAAATATAAGTATATATGTTAATATAATAGATTGATACCACATGTAATATAGATCTGTAGTATACTATGTAACATATAGTATATATAATACTATATATTTTAAGATTTTATTTATTTATTTTTAGACAGAGGGGAAGGGAAGGAGAAAGAGAGGGAGAGAAACATCAATGTGAGGCTGCCTACCACTCACCCCCTTCTGGGTACATGGCCCACAGCTCAGGTATGTCCCCTAACTGGGAATCAAACCAGCGACCCTTTGGTTTTCAGGCTGGCACTCAATCCAGTGAGCCAATTCAGCCAGGCAATACTATATATATTTTACAATTTAGATTTTATAGACTCATAAACTATTAGACCAGGATACAGCCCTAGAGATCATCTAGTCTAAAAACATACCTTTAAAGAATACTAGTTGGATTCTCTAAAGGGTCAAGAAAATTCCTAAGTTTAGTACAGCAAGTATGGTAAACTGGGAGCTAGGACAGATGTATCCTATTATATTACTCTTTTTTTTTTTTAATTTCCTTCAGTCAGTCTCCAATACTGTAGAATCTGCCTTAGAAAAGTATTTGAATAATAGTCAGCATTTATTTATTCATTTATTTATTTACTTACTTACTTACTTATTTTTTCTCCATTTTCCTGCCACCACTTCCCCCAATAGTCAACATTTTTTAAAAATAGTATTATGTGCTATATACTCTTCTAAGTATTTTACATGTATTTCCACATTTAATCATAATTATAACCTTAAAATATGTTATTTTAACCTTGATTTTGCGTATAAAAATTGAGGATTGAAAAAGATTAAATAATTTACCAAAAGATGTGTAATCTCTTTATGTTTAAAGTGTCAAAAACTAATGAAATTATGTGAATAGTAGAATATATGGGGTCCACCTTCAGAATTCATGTTATAAACCAATATGCTTTATTGCCTCTGCTCTATCCTGTTCTCTACATTTCCATCACTCCATAAGCAAGGCCCACAATTCCTCCTAAAGGATTTACCTGCTTTCTTCTTGTTCTTTACCCTGCAATCTATTCTTCACCTTGATCTGATCAATATTCCTAAGTCACCACTTCATTCACATCATTTTCTTTTTTTAGGTACAAATTATGATTCTTTTTTAAAAAGATTTTATTTATTTATTTTTAGAGAGGGGGGAGGCAAGGAGAAATAGAGGGAGAGAAACATCAATGTATGGTTGTTTCTCTCACTGCCCTACTGGGGACCTGGCCCACAACCCAAGCTTATGCCCTGAATGGGAATCAAACTGGCAACACTTTGGTTCACAGCCCATGCTCAATTCACTGAGCTGCACCAGCCAGGTCTCAAATCATGATTCTTAATTGCATATCAATTAAGTCCCAAATTATATCCCTATTACTTGAATTTCTCTAGTATACGGGCACTCTTCATTGTCCAATATGATTGTCCACTGTCTGCCAACATGAGTCCTTTGTTGAAGTCAGGGGAATGGACAAACACTTATTGCATTCAAATAAAGCAAATTTCCTAGCTAATATAACTGAAAAAATACAAAGATAATTTTGGCTTCAGGCAAGGATTGATATCGCAGCTTAGTGATGTGACCAAGGATCCTGTTTTACTTTGAATTTTTTCCACTCTGCCTTCAAAGTTGTCTATACCAACTGTCAAGGTCTATATAGTAGATCTTTGCAACTCCAGGATCCCCCACCACACACATTTTATTTGGTTTTAAATGAATATAAGCTTTAAATCTTCAAAATGTACTATCCAATAGAAGATAAAATCTGTGCCTCAACATTCCCAGAAAATGGACAGAAGTTCACTGAGAAATAATCCTCTCAGTATCTACTTTAAATTAATTATTAGGCCCAGAGGAATAAGATGTAGTAATTCATGTAGGCTTGGATTACATGCCTATACCTAAGGCAGTCTCTAGTGCCAGGAGAATGGAATTATGATGTACACCTGGAGCTAGAGTCAACTTTGCCTAAGAACTTGGCTGAGAGTTATGGATGGAATAGGTTTCCAAACAAGAATTCGGTGCTATTGCCAGAAGGAAGATACGAATTTTTTGAAGGCACTCAGCAAATATGTGCCACAGTTTTCCTCTCTTTTTTTCAACAATTCAAATATTTTCATTGATATTTAACTTAATTTTGCTCACTCCTGCTCATACTAATCTCTGTAGCCATACAGCATGTACAATATTGTGTACTCTATACTTGAGTTTATACTGTTTTGACAGTTTGTGTATGTACAGCTTGTGACCCCCACCAAAATTATGTATTCATTTAGGGCACAGACTATGTCTTATAACTATAGCCCCACAGCATCTAGAACAATTCTGGGCATACAGCCAGTTCATACAAACACTCGTTCACTTGACTTATTGACTTCTTGAGTTAGGTACAGTCACTTTATTCATTTTGGTAATCTTCAAGATTGATGCTGATTGCTCTGGTTCACTCAATTATTTGAGTCTCCACATCAATCATGAGGATAACCAAAATAAATGGATTGTCTAGGCTTCAGTTCATTCATTGTACACTTAGAGATAGATATAGCCTTGCTGATAAGTAGGACTTATCTGTATGTACCCAAGTCATGCTGCATAGTTTTGTATATGTTTTTGAAGATGTATCTTTTTGTTTAGCTATAGCTACTATTAAAACCATTTCTATGGAAAACATTCTCTAATAATTGGTTTCATCTGAGCTTACTGGCAAGCGCCTTCCATTTTGCTGTGTTTACTTGCATTAAGTATGGCACCCTATTTGGCGTTCATCTACTTTAATTTTTTTCAATTTTGTTTTATTATATATTTACTGTCCCATAATCAAAATTCTGGAAAACAGTATTATGGATATTGGGTGCAGTTCATCTTGTACAAATAATCCACTATTAGCCTGAGTTGCCCTAAGTGGAACACTCGACTTTTTCTCCAGTCCATGGGACTTTTACTTTCCTATTTAAAAAAATTAAATGGATTCCAAAGAAGTATCTTGTCCTGCCTTTTCAAGATTAAAGTTTTATTTTTTCTATCTATCATTTTTTACATTTGAATTTATGGGGTTGACACTGATTAATAAAATTATATAGGTTAAAGGCAGGGGTGTGGAACTCATTTTCACTGGGGGCGGGGGGCACATCAGCCTCGTGGTTGCCTTTAAAGGGCCGAATGTAATTTCAACTCCTTAACAGTTAAGGAGTAGTTACATTTATACAGTCCTACTTCAGCCCTTTGAAGACAACCGCAAGGCTGATGTGCCTCCAGTGAAAATGAGTTTGGCACCTTTGGTTTAAGGTGTACAATTCCATAATACATCACCTGTATATTGTATTGTGTATTCACCACCCAAAGTCAAGTCCTTCTATCACCATTTATCCCCCTTTTACCCTCTTCTACCTTCTCCAACCCCATTCCCCCCGGTCTACCATACTGTTGTCTGTGTCTATGATGTGTTTTGGGGTATGCTTTTTTTCTTAATACTGTCACCTTTTTCACCCAGCACTGTAACCCCAAATTCAAGATTAAAGTTTTAAAAGCTAATGAATGGAAAGATGATGTGGATAGGTAAATATCAGCGATATGATTGGTATCTAAAGTAGGATAATAAGGAGTATAAGCCCTGGCTGGTGTAGCTCAGTGGATTGAGCTCGGGCCTGCGAACCAAAGGATCGCGGTTCGATTCCCAGTCAGGGCACATGCCTGGGTTGCAGGCCAGTTCCCAGCAGGGGATGCATGAGAGGCAACCATACATTGATATTTCTCTCCCTCTCCCTCTCTCCCTCTCTCCTTCCCTTCCCCTCTAAAGATAAATAAATAAAAAAATCTTAAAAAAAATAAGGAGTATAAGATTTGGAGTCAGAATATCTCAATTAGCATTATTAGTGTTCCCCTTTACATGATATTTGTGAATGGAGTTCAATTGTTTTGTGAAGTTAAGTTTCTTCCTAAGTAAAATGGGGAAAAATGTATCTACCCAACAGGATGTGGAAAGATAATACGTGTTGATAGGCCTTGGAAATTTTCAAGTACTCCTACATATCTCAATGTCTATTATTATAGCAAAAGAAACTTTGGAAAGTAACCTTTCTTAAAAAGTACAATTAATTATGTCATCCTCTGCAGTGGCTTCTCACTGAGTTTGAGTGTTATTATGCCTACAAGGCCCTGCATGATTAGGCTGCAGTCTATCTTCATTTTCCTTTCCACCTCCTCCCTACGCTCCAGCTATATTCTTCCTCACTCATATTAGGTCTTGAAGCATTTTATGCTTTTTCCTGCTTCTGGAAATTTTCAGAAGCTGGTTGCTCTTCCTGGAGCAGTGTTTCCCCCCATTCTTCTCTTAATGATTATTACTTCTGCCCATTTTTCAGTCTTAAGTGAAGTCTCCACTTTCACAAAAGCAGACATCAAGTCTGTTCTGTTCATTTCTATATTAGGTATTCAATAAATATTATTGACTGAATGGATGATATATTATTTACTTCCATCTCTATACAACTTTAATTTGCAGTGCTAGAAGTATAATTCTTCAAGTCAATTCAACATTTAATTTAGAAACTAAGAGGGTCATACATATTTATCTGGCAAGTAATTTTAAGATTTTGGAGATGCATATTTTTATTGCATTTATTGCTGTTACATTGGTTAATAAAATTAATGTTTCATATGTACAGCTCTATAATACATTATCTGTTATTTGTTGTCTGTTTACTATCCAAAGTCTAGTTTCCTTCCATCACTATTTCTCCCCCATTTACATTGTACCTGTCCCCACCCTCCTTTCCCTCTGGATATCTCTTTTATTTTTTATCACTTTTTATTGTTGTTTGAATATAGTTGTCTCCATTTTTGGATATCTCTTTTAAAGAAAAATACAGAAATTTTAAAGTTAAATGGAGGAAAGCTCAAGTAACAGTACAGATCTACAGTAAAATCTTCCTGTCCTGACAATTTCAAAGAAAAGGAAATAAAACTTTCAGAGTTAACTTAGAAAGACTTATACAGGTTAATAAAGAACATATAAACACAGAGTGGAGAACCTACTTCCAAAGGCTAGTACAGGGTAATATTTGCTGTTTGAGAAATGTAAATTAACTGAGAGTTATATTTGGTTTTTACATTCCAAACTTCTAAAGACCTTCTACTTTTTTTATTTTTTAAATATATTTTATTGATTATGCTATTACAGTTGTCCCATTTCTCCCCCACCATTCCCCTCCACCCTGCACACCCCCTCCCACCTACATTCCCCACTTTAGTTCATGTCCATGTGTCATAAGTTCTTTAGCTTCTACATTTCCCATACTATTCTTGCCCTCCCCCTGTCTATTTTCTACCCACTATCTATGCTACTCATTCTCTGTACCTTTCCCCCCCTCTCTCCTCCTCCCACGCCCCTGTAGCTAACACTCCATATGATCTCCATTTCTGTGGTTCTGTTCCTGTTCTAGCTGTTTGCTTAGTTTGCTTTTGTTTTAGGTGTGGTTCTTAATAGCTGTGAGCTTGCTGTCTTTTCACTGTCATATTTTTGATCTTCTCTTTCTTAGATAAGTCCCTTTAACATTTTATATAATAAGGGCTTGGTGATGATGAACTCCTTGAACTTGACCTTATCTGAGAAGCGCTTTGTCTGTCCATCCATTCTAAATGACACCTTTGCTGGATACATCAATTCTGGATGTAGGTCCCTGCTTTTCAAGATTTCAAATATTTCTTTCCAGCCACTTCTTGCCTGTAAAGTCACTTTTGAGAAATCAGCTGACAGTCTGATGGGAACTCCCTTGTAGGTGACTGTCCCCTTATCCCTTGCTGCTTCTAGAATTCTCTGCTTCATTTTAATCTTGGCTAATGTAATTATGATGTGCCTTGGTGTGTTCCTCCTTGGGTCCATCTTCTTTGGGACTCTCTGAGCTTCCTGGACGTCCTGGTAGTCTATTTCCTTTGCCAGATTGGAGAAGTTCTCCTTTATTATTTGTTCAAATAAGTTTTCCACTTGTTGCTCTTCCTCTTCCCCTTCTGGAACCCCTATAATTGGGATGTTGGGACGTTTAACGGTGTCCCGGAGGTTCCTAAGCCTCTCCTCATTTTTTTGAATTCTTGTTTCTTCATTCTTTTCTGTTTGGTTGTTTGTTTCTTCCTTCTGGTCCACTCCATTGATTTGAGTCCCAGTTTTCCTCCCATCTTTATTGGTTCCCCATGCGTCTTCCTTCATTTCATGTATTGTAGCCTGCATTTTTTCATCTAATTTGTGAGCAAAATCAACCAATTCTGTGAGCATCTTGATGACCAGTGGTTTGAACTGGCTATCTCTTCACGGCTTAGAGGAATTGGCTCCGGGGCATTTATTTGTTCTCCGGTTTGAGCCATTTTTGGTGTGGTTTTTTTTTTTGTTTTGTTTTGTTTTGTTTTGTTTTCTTTTGTTTTGTTTTGTTTTGGTTTGGTTTTAGTCTGGTCACGGCTCTTACGTATGAGGGGTGGAGCCTTAGGTGTTCCTCAGGGCAGGGCAGTCCAGTTGCTGGGTTGTGACGCTATAGGTGGGGGCGGGGTCCGAGAGGGAAGAATGGCGCCTGTTCCACTCTCTCCTGGACTTCGGTCCCTTCCGCTGCTTCCCCTTCGCCTGGATTATCTGCGCACACGTGCCTGCGGTTACGTAGTGATGGGTGGAGCCTCAGGCACTCCCCAGTGCGGGGCAGCCCAGTAGCTGGGTTGTGACGCAGTTTGTGGGGGCGGGGTCTGAGAGGGAACAATGGCGCCTGCTCCGCTCTCTCCTGGATTCAGTCCCTTCCGCCACTTCCCCTTTGCCTTAACCGTCTGCAAGCAAGAATGTGGGACCACCCGGTCAGCCAGCCGCCTTGTGTGGCCTCGCTGGGTCTGCACAGTCGCCCCCCTGTGCCCGGGGTCCGCCAGCTGCTGCCTGTGCATCTGGGAACTGCCAGCTGCTGCTGCTTTTGTTCCTGAGTCCACACCTCCACTTTTTCCTGCCGCGACTCTGCCCCTCTTACCGGTCTGGATGAATAGTTGTTGGACTTCCGTACAGTTCAATTTTCTATGAGTTCTGGTTGTTTTCTTGTTTCTAAATATTTGTTGTCCTTAATTTTGGTTGTGAGAGGAGGCACAGTGTGTCCACTTATGCCTCCATCTTGGCCGGAAGTCTACTTTCTAATTCTGTTCTTTCAAGTATCATATATTTCTGATCACTTTTGATTTTCAAAAAATACTTTTACAGGAACAAGTATAAAGGACACATGGGCAAAAACTAGAACGGGTGGAAATGGGAGGGAGGTGGGGAGGACTGGGGGGTGGGCTGGTATGGAAGTAAAAGACAGAAAACTGGACATAAACAACAATTAAAATAAAATTAAAAAAACAGTAAAAATACTTTTGCACAAGTATTGCATATTTATGAAAGAAAAAAATACACATAAATAAAATCACCCATAAAACCAACACCTGACATAAAGTATTGTTTATATTGAGGTGCTTAATCAATTGGACATTTTTCACTGAATATATACACATATAGTAGGTACAAAATTAATCATATTATAGTTATTTGCAATCTGCTTTTTAAATTGGAGTAAAATATACATAACATAAAATTTACCATATGAGCTATTCTTTAAATAATTTTCTTTTAATTGCTGCTCTTGTACAGTTTTTTGTCTTTTACTTCAATCCCGGCACACTGCCCCAGCACTCTATACCTTCCTCCCATTTCCACCACCGCCCTAGTTTTGGTCCGTGTGTCCTTTATGCTTGTTGCCCTGAACTCTTCCCCTTTTCCCCTGAAATTCCCTCACTTCTCCCCTCTGGTGACTGTTAGCCAGTTCTCAATTTCACTGTCTTTGGTTATATTATGATTGTTTGTTTGTTTTGTTGATTAGGACCCTGTTAAAGTTGAGATCATATGGTATTTGTCTTTCACCACCTGGCTTGTTTCACTGAGCATAATGCTCCCCAGTTCCATCCATGCTGTCACAAAGGGTAAGAGCTCCTTCTTTCTTTCTGCTGCATAGAATTCCATTGTGTAAATGTACCACACGTTTTTTATCATTCATTTACTGATGAGCACCTACCTTGCTTCCAACACTTGGCTATTGTAAATTGTGCTGCTATGAACATTGGGGTGCATAGGTTCATTTGGATTGGTGTTTCAGGGTTCTTAGGATATAATCCTAGCAGTGGAATTGCTGGGTCAAAAGGTAGATCCATTTTTAGTTTTCTTAGAAAGTTCCATAATGCTTTCTACAGTGGTTGTACTAGTCTGCAATCCCACCAACAGTGCCCTAGAGTCCCCTTTTCTCCACAACCTCTCCAACACTTGTTGTTTATGACTTTGTTTATGATGGCCATTCTTACTGGTGTCAAGTGGTATCTCATTGTGGTTTTAATTTGCATCTCTCTGATAGCTAGCGATATCAACCATCTTTTCATGTGTCTCTGGATCCTCTGTATGTCCTCCTTGGAGAAGTGTCTGTTCAAGTCCTTTGCCCATTTTTTAATTGGGATGCTTGTCTTCTTAGAGTGGAATCATGTAACTTCTTTATATATTTTAGAGATTAAACCCTTGTCTGAGGTATCATTGGCAAATATATTTTCCCACAGAGTCGGTTCTCTTTTTATTTTAATACTGTTTTCTTTAGCTATGCAGAAGCTTTTTATTTTGATGAGATCCCATTTGTTTATTCTTTCCTTTATGTCCCTTGCTTTAGGGGACATATCAGTAAAAATGTTGCTGGGTGAAATATTTGAGATTTTCCTGCCTATGTTCTCCTCTAGGACTTTAATGGTGTCATGGCTTATATTTAAATCTTTTATCCACCTGGAATTTATTTTTGTGCATGGTGTAAGTTCATTCTCGAGTTTCCTTTTTTTGCATGTAGCTGTCCAGTTGTCCCAACACCACTTGATGAAGAGGCTATTTTTACTCCATTTCACGTTGCTGCCCTCTTTGTCGAATATTAATTGACTGTAGAACTTGGGTTTATTTCTGTGCTCTCTGTTCTATTCCACTTGTCCATGTGCCTGTTTTTATGCCAGTACCAGACTGTTTTGATGACCGCGGCCTTGTAATACAGTTTGGTATCAGGTATTGTGATCTCTCCTACTTTGCACTTCTTTCTCAAGATTGCTGCAGCTATTTGGGGTCATTTATGGTTTCATATAAATTTTGGAAGTGTTTCTTCTATGTCTGTGAAATATGCCATTGGTACTTTAATAGGTATTGCATTGAATTTGTAAATTGCTTTAGGAAATATGGACATTTTGATGATGTTAATTCTTCCTATCCATGAACACGATATGTTTCCATTTGTTTGTGTCTTCCTTGATTTCTTTCTTCAGTGTTGTGTAATTTTCTGCATACAGGTCTTTTACTTCCTTGGTTAGGTTTAGTCCTAGGTATTTTATTTTTCTTTTTGCTATATCAAATGGGATTTTTTTCTTGATTTCTGCTTCTGCTGTTTCATTGTTGGTATACAAAAATGCCTTTGATTTCTGGATATTGACTTTGTATCCGGCTGTTTGGCCAAATTCATTTATTAGCTCAAGGAGCTTTTTGGCTGAAACTATAAAATTTTCTGTATACACTAACATGTCATCAGAAAACAATGATAATTTTGTTTCCTCCTTTCCAATTTGGATGCCTTTTATTTCCTTTTCTTGTCTAATCGCTGTGGCTAAGACTTCCGATACTATATTGAATAAAAGTGGGGAAAGTGAACAACCTTTTCTTGTTCCTGATTTTAGTGGAAAATAATTTAGTTTTGCCCATTGAGTATGAAGTTGGATATAGGTGTCTCATATATAGCCTTTATTATGTTGAGGAATGTTCCCTCTATTCCCACTTTGCTGAGTGTTTTTATCATAAATGGGTGCTGTACATTATCAAATGCTTTTTCTGCATCTATTGATATGATCATGTGATTTTTGTCTTTGCTTTTGTTTATGTGATGTATTACATTTACTGATTTGTGAATATTGAACCATCCTTGCATCCCTGGGATGAATCCCACTTGGTCATGGTCTATGATCTTTTTAATGTATTTTTGGAAGTGGTTTGCCAATACTTTGTTGAGATTTTTAGCATCTATGTTCATCAGCGATATTGGCCTGAAGTTTTCTTTCTTTGTTGTGTCCTTATCTGGTTTTGGGATTAGGATGATGCTGGTTTCATAAAAAGAGTTTGGGAGTCTTCCAACTTTTTGGAGTTTTTGGAACAGCTGGTGAAGGATAGGGGTTAGCTCTTCCTTAAATGCTTTGTAGAATTCGCTTGTGAAATCATGTGTTCCAGGGTTTTTGTGTGTTGGGAGTTTTTTGATTACTGATTCAATTTCTTGTGCTGTTATTGGTCTGTTCAGGCTTTCTGCTTCATCTTTATTGAGTTTTGGAAGATTATATTTTTCTAGAAACTTGTCCATTTCACCTAGGTTTTCAATTTTTTTTCCATACAGTTTTTCATAATAATTCCTTACAATCCTTTGTATTTCTGTTGTGTCACTTGTAATCTCTCCTCTTTCATTCTGATTGTGTTTATTTGAGTCCTCTCTCTTTTTTTCTTGATGAGCCTCCTTAAAGGATTTTCCAATTTATCTTTGCAAAGAATCAGCTCCTGGATTCATTGATCCCTAGAATTGTTTTTTTAGTCTCTATGTCATTTAATTCTGCTCTGATCTTGGTTATTTCCTTCCTTCTTATTGCCCTGGGCTGTCTTTGTTGTTGTTCCTTGAGTTCTTGTAGATGTAGGGTTAAGTTGTTTGTTTGCAATGTTTCTATCTTCCTTAAGTAGGCCTGTATCTCTATGAACTTCTCTCTGAGGACTGCCTTCATTGTGTCCCGTAAGTTTTGGGTTGTTGTGAGTTCATTTTCATTTGTTTCCAGAAACTTTTGGATTTCCTCCCTAATTTCATTCTTTACCCATTCATTGTTTAATATCATGCTATTCAATCTCCATGATTTTGAGGGTTCTGGGTTTTCCCCCTTGGGGTAGCTTTCTAATTTCAGTCCCTTGTTGTGGGAGAAAATGCTTGGTATGATTTCAATTTTCTTGAATTTGTTGAGGCTTGTTTTGTGTCCTATCATTGGGTCTATCTTTGAAAAATCTTCCATGTCCATTTGAAAAGAATGTGTATTTACTTTGTTTGGTGAAAAGGTCTCTCTCTATATATCAGTTAAGTCCATTTCATCTGGAGTGTTGTTCAATGCCACAATATCTTTGTTGATATTTTGATTGGAAGATCTGTCCATTTTTGACAGTGGGGTGTTACAATCCCCTACTATAATTGTGTTGCTGTCAATATCTTTCTTGAAGTCCTCTAAGATTTTCTTGATTTTCTCCTATGTTGGGTGCATATATATTTACAATGTTTTTGTCTTCTTGGTCGATTCTACCCTTGAGTGTTATGAAGGGACCTTCTGGGTCTCTTTTTATGGCCCTTCTTTTGAAGTCTATTTTATCTGATATGAGTATTGCTACCCCAGCTTTTTTTTTCCTGTCCATTTGATTGGAAAATTTCTTTCCAGCCCTTCTCTTTCGGTCTGTGTATGTCTTGTCCTGAGGTGGGTTTCTTGTAAGCAGCTTATGTGTGGGTAATGCTTTCTTATCCATTCAGCTAATCTATGTCTTTTGATTGGAGCAAATATTTCATTTAGATTTAAGGTTATTATTGATAGGTCCTTATTCGTTGCCGTTTTCGTACCTGTGTTCCTCTCTCTCCCTCCCTCTCTCTCGTTCTCGGTCTCTCTCTCTCTTTTCCTTCCTTTCCTTAAAGTAGTCCCTTTAGCATCTCTTGTAGAATTGGTTTGGTAGAGGTGTATTCTTTTAGAATTCTTTTGTCTTGGAAGCTACTTATTTGGCCTTCTATCTTTATTGAAAGCCTTGCTGGGAAAAGTAGTCTTGGTTGCAGGCCTTTGGTTCTCATTACTTGGAACATTTCTTGCCATTGTCTTCTGGCTTGGAGCATTTTCATTGAGAAGTCAGCTGCTAACCTTATCTGGGCTCCCTTGTATGTTCCTTCCTTTTTCTCCCTTGCTGCCTTTAATATTCTCTCTTTGTCTTGGAATTTTGCCATTTTAATGATGATGTATGTTGAAGTGGGCCTCTTTGAGTTCCTCTTGATTGGGACTCTCTGTGTTTTCTGGATTTGTGTGACCTTTTCTCTCATCAGATTAGGGAAGTTTTCCATCATTACTTTTCCAAATAGGGTTTCTTTCCCTTGATCTTCTTCTTCTTCTTCTGGTATCCCTATCATACATATATTATTACGTTTCATATCGTCTGGCATTACTGTGAATCCCTCTTCATTTTTTCTGAATCTCTTTTTGTTTTCTTGCTCTTTCTGGGTGTTTTTTTCTACTTTGTCCTCCAACTCACTGATCCAATCTTCTGCTTCATCCATTCTGCTTTTCATTCCTTCTACTGTGTTCTCCAGTTCATTGATTATATTCTTCATTTCCTCTTGGCCCTTGTTGATAATTTCTATTTCCTTTTTCATGTGGATATAGTTTGCAGTGAGTTCATTGTAGCTTTTCTGTAGTTTCTGGTACGTTACTGAGAGCTCATGGAGCTTCTTGACCACCATTGCTTTGAACTCAATATCTGATAGTTGAGTTGCCTCCATTTCATTTAACATTATTTCTGGGGCTTCTTCCTTTCCTTTCATTTGGGGATTGTTTCTTTGTCTTCCCATTGTTTGTGAGACTCTTCTTGTTAGCCTCGACTTCTTAACTTGATCTATTCTGATTCCCTGGGTTTATGGTGTGAACTTCTATGGTAGAAGACCTGTGAGATTCAGTGGTGGATTCTTCTTCAGATATCCTGTTGTTCACAGCTTCCACTGTCTCATCAGCTGGAATATCCTCTTTGGGGGGCCAACTCTGGTTTTTTTCACAGTTCCTGGCTTGTTTGTTTATTTCTTTTGTCTCACTCGTGGGTATTTAAAAAGAGAAGAGGAGGGAAAATGAAAAAGAGAAGAAAGAAGAAAAAAGAGGAAGGTAGAAGAGAAAAAATTGGAAAGAAAGAAAGAGGGAATAAGACAAGAAGGAATTAAAGGGAGGCAAAAGGAGTTGGGGAGTAAAGAAGAAGATAAAAATAATGAAGAGGGAGTAATTAAAAACTCATATGGATAGACAGGCACACAAACAAACTAGCAAAACAAAAAACAAAACACACACACACACACACACACACACACACACACACACATTCAAACAGCCAAAAAAAAAAAGGAACAAACAAAGCAAAAAAAAAAAATTTAAAAAATATATTTAAAAAAACAAAAACAACCAAAAATCCTCTTGTTGTTTTCAAACTTGCCAAGCCGGTTTTTCTGGTCTTGCTGGCTGCAATGGCCAAGGGGTGACCTTATTGCTTTTCTCTGTGTTCAGAACTCAGTCCTCTTTTTGCTATGTATCCCAGCGTTAGTGGGCGCCTCTCCCCACAGCGTTTCCAGTGTGTGTTCTGAGCCTCCTGGTGTGTGCGCATTTCTCCGAGTTTATGTGTGTGTGCTAGGTTCTCCAGTCATGTGCAGCCACCTGCCTTTGACCCTGGGAGGCTTTCTGTGGTGGGGCGCAGCTGCCTGCCTTTGACCCTGAGAATGGCCTACGGTCCAGCTGCTGTCTCGCGCCTATGCCTTGGTCCTGAGCTGTTCGTGTTTGAACACCTGCCCGTACACTGGCAACTTTGGCTCCACAGCTGTCTCCAGTGGCCAGTGCCTATGTTTTCATGAGTTTCCACTAGCCCGAAACCGTGTGCATGTGGGTGCCTATTTTCATGCAGCTGTCTCACTTTACACAGGCCTATATAATATATATATATAATTACTATGAAGAACTGTATGCCAAGAAATTTGAAAACCTAGGTGAAATAGACAGGTTTCGAGAAAAAATATAATCTCCCAAAACTCAGAGAAAAAGAAACAGAAAGCCTGAACAGACCAATAACAGCTGATGAAATTGAATCAGTAATCAAAACACTCCCAACACACAAAAGCGCTGGACCAGATGGTTTCACAGGAGAATTCTGCAAAACATTTAAGGACGAGCTAACCCCTATTCTCTACAGACTATTTGAAAAAATCCAAAATGATGGAAAACTCCCAAACTCTTTTTATGAAGCCAGCATCATCCTAATCCCCAAACCAGATAAAGACACATCAAAGAAAGAAAACTTCAGGCCAATATCGCTGATGAACATAGATGCTAAAATCCTTAATAAAATATTGGCAACCCACATCCAACAATACATTAAAAAGATCATACACCATGACCAAGTGGGATTCATCCCAGGGATGCAAGGATGGTTCAACATTTACCAATCAGTAAATGTAATACATCAAGTAAACAAAAACAAAGACAAAAATCACAGGAACATATCAATAGATGTGGATAAAGCATTTGATAATGTACAGCACCCATTTATAATAAAAGCACTCAGCAAAGTGGGAATAGAGGTAGCATTCCTCAAAATAATAAAGGCCGTATATGAGAGACCTACAGCCAGCATCATACTCAACAGGCAAAAACTGAAATCTTTCCCACTAACATCAGGAACAAGACAAGGCTGTCCACTTTCACCACTTCTATACAATATAGTATTGGAAGTCTTAGCCATAGTGATTAGAGAAGAAAAGGAAATAAAAGGTATCCAACTCAGAAAGGAGGAAACAAAGCTTTCTTTTTTGCAGATGACATGATAGTGTACATAGAAAATCCTATACACTAGACCAAAAAGCTGCTCGACCTAATAAATGAATTTGGCCAAACAGCCGGATACAAAGTCAATATCCAGAAATCAAAGGCATTTTTGTATACCATCAGTGAAACAGCAGAAGCAGAAATCAAGAAAAAAAAAACCCATTTGATATAGGAAAAAGAAAAATAAGATACCTAGGAATAAACCTAACCAAGGAAGTAAAATACCTATATGCAGAAAACTACCCAACACTGAAGAAATAAATCAAGGAAGACACAAACAAATGGAAGAATATAACGTGTTCATGGATCGGAAGAATTAATATCATCAAAATGTCCATACTACCCAAAGCAATTTACAGATTCAATGCAATACCTATTAAAGTTCCAACGTCATATTTTACAGATATAGAACAAACACTTCAAAAATTTATATGGAATCATAAATGACCCCGAATAACTGCAGCAATTTTGAGAAAGAAGAGCAAAGTAGGTGGGATCACAATACCTGATACCAAACTGTATTACAAAGTCACTGTAATCAAAACAGCCTGGTACTGGCATAAAAAGAGGCACTTGGACCAGTGGAACAGAACAGAGAGCCCAGAAATAAACCCAAGTCTCTACAGTCTATTAATATTCGACAAAGGGGGCAGCAACATAAAATGGAGCAAAAATAGCCTCTTTAAGAAGTGGTGCTGGGAGAACTGGACAGCTACATGCAAAAATAAAATAAAATAAAATAAAACTCGAGCACCAGCTTACACCATACAGAAAAATAAATTCAAGGTGGATAAAATATTTAAATGTGAGCCGTGACACCATTAAAATCCTAGAGGATAACATAGGCAGGAAACTCTCAGATATTTCACCCAGCAACATTTTTACTGATATGTCCCCTAAAGCAAGGGACATAAGGAAAGAATAAACAAATGGGATTTCATCAAAATAAAAATTTTCTGCACAGCTAAAGAAAACAGTAGTAAAATAAGAAGTGAACCAACTGTATGGGAAAACATATTTGCCAATGATACCTCAGTCAAGATCTTAATCTCCAAAATATATAAAGAACTTACACGACTCTACTCTAAGAAGACATGCAACCCAGTTAAAAAATGGGCAAAGGATTTGAACAGACACTTCTCCAAGGAGGACATACAGAGGATCCAGAGACACATGAAAAGGTGCTCGATATCGCTAGCTATCAGAGAGATGCAAATTAAAACCACAATCAGGTACCAGTTGACACCAGTCAGAATGGCCATCATAAATAAAGCAACAAACAGCAAATGTTGGAGAGGTTGTGGAGAAAAGGGGACCCTAGTGCACTGTTGGTGGGATTGCAGACTGGTACAACCACTATGGAAAACAGTATGGAATTTTCTAAGAAAACTGAAAATGGACATACCTTTGACCCAGCAATTCCACTGCTTGGATTATATCCTAAGAACCCTGAAACACCAATCCAAAAGAACCTGTGCACCTCTATCTTCATAGCAGCACAATTTACAATAGCCAAGTGCTGGAGGCAACCTAGGTGCCCATCAGTTAATGAATGGATCAAAAAACTGGTACATTTACACAATGGAATTCTATGCAGCAGAAAGAAAGAAGGAGCTCCTACCCTTTGCGACAGCATGGATGTAATTGGAGAGCATCATGCTAAGCGAAATAAGCCAGGCAGTGAAAGGCAAATACCATATGATCTCACCTTTAACAGGAACCTAATCAACAAATCAAACAAACAAGCATAATATAAACAAAGAGACTGAATTTGAGAACAGTCTGATAGTGACCAGAGGGGAGAGGTGAGGGAATTTCAGGGGAAAAGGGGAACAGTTTAGTGCAACAAGTATAAAGGACACATGGACAAGAACTATGGGGGGGTGGAAATTGGAGCGAGGTGGGGAGGGCTGGGGTGGTGGCCTGGGGGTGGGGTAAAAGACAGAAAACTGTACAATATCAACAATTAAAAATACTGATAAAAAATAATAAAAAATTAAAAAATTTATCAGCAAAAATAATAATAATTATGGAGAATATAGAGATAAATATAGAAAAACCAAGGTCTAAAATTATACTTGGGGGCATGCTATGGATTTCAATTATTTACCCCAAGTGGTTTTGAAATGAAAAGCTTTTGTTTTTGTGAACTATATCCATCAATGTCTACTGTATTAAAAACAAGAAAGTTTAGCCCTTGCTGGTGTACTTTTGTGTAATGAGTGCAGGCCTATCAACCAAATGGTTGCCCATTTAATTCCCAGTCAGGGCACATGCCTGGGTTGCAGGCAGGGTCCCCAGTAGGGGTCTCGCCAAAGGCAACCACACATTGATGTTTCTCTCTCTTTCTTCCTCCCCTCCCCTCTCTCTAAAAAATAAATAAATAAAACATTAAAAAAAAAGAAATGTTAACTCTTCTCTCCAGCGGTTGGTGCTAAGAATGTAGAGTGTATGCCCCAGCATCAGAACACACATTTATTATTTAAAAAACAAAAACTAAAACACAAAAAAATCTAAAAAAAAAATGTTTTATAAAACCCAAAAAAGAAATTACAAAAAAATTCGCGTCTACCCTGCTGGAGACTTATTTTTTCTTCCTTTTTATAAAATAACTCTGTGAAGCAGGCAGGACCGACCTACCGGTGGCCCCTCAGCAGGTCCAAGGAAGAACCAAGAGACTGAGGCCGTCTTGCTGCCCAGACTGCCACCGCCACCCTCGTTCATCAGCTGCCATCAGCAGCCAGTGGCAATAGAAGGCAATCAACCCTGTTCTGTGGCTGTTGAGCAGTTTTCATTCTGGTTGATTTTTGTCCCTCTGTGCTTGTCCCTGCCCCCTTTTCCTCCACCCACCTCCCCAGGTCTGGCCCCGGCCCCAGAACTAGTTCTCCTCCTCTTATGGAAAGGTTCAAAGGTTATGGCCTGTCGTTTTGTGTGCAGCCCTGTGGAGATGATCCCCCACACTCTCAGCTACCCTATTGCCTCCATCTCCATGGGGGACTTATGCCTCTACATGACTAAGGTGATGCTCTATAAGTTCAGCAGACTGGGCCCATCTTCTCCATCTGGATCTGCAGGGACTTGATCACTCGCCGCTCCTTGGACTGCTGGTATGTGAACTTCCAGCAGCTGGTGGATGCAGAGCCATGCTTTGGACACTGTGAATTTTGATGTTATAAAGGGCAAGCCAGTTACTATTGTGTGATCTCAGCATGATCCATCATTTTGCAAAAGTGGGGTGGGCAACATATTCATTAAAAATTTGGACAAATTCTCCCCCAAAAAGCCCAGGCTGGTGTAGCTCAGTGGATTGAGCCCAGGCTGCGAACCAAAGGCTCTTGGGTTTGATTCCCAGTCAGGGCACATGCCTGGGTTGTGGGCTGGGTTATCAGTGGGGGCCACGTGAGAAGCAACCACACATTGATGTTTCTCTCCCTCTTTCTCCTTCCTTTTCCCTCTTTAAAAGTAAAATAAAATCTTAAAAAAGCCATTAAAATTGGAAACATCCATTGATAAAAAAAACACTGATACATTTTCTGCTTTTGGTAACACCCTTTCATGTAAGATGGTTTGTGATGAAAATGGTTCCAAGGGTTGTGGATTTGTACATTTTGAGGCACAGGAAGCATCTGAAGGAGCCATGGAAAAAATGAATGGGATGCTTCTAAATGATCACAAAGTATTTGTTGGATGATTTAAGTCTCCTATAAAGAATGAGAAGCAGAACTTGGAGTTAAGGCAAAAGAGTTCACCAATGTTTACATCAAGAATTTTGGAGAAGACATGGGTGATGAGTGGTGCCTTAAGGATGGATCTCTTTGGCAAGTTTGGACCTGTCTTGAGTGTGAAAGTGATGATCGATGAAAGTGGAAAATCCAAAAGTTTTGTATTTGTAATTTTCAAAAGGCACAAACATGCTCAGAAAGTTGTGGATGACATGAATGGAAAGGCACTTAATGGAAAGTAAATTTATGTTGGCCGAATTCAGAAAAAAAAGTGGAACAGCAGATGGAACTTAAGCACAACTTTGAACAGATGAAGCAGGATAGGATCACTAGATAGCAACGGTGTTAACCTTTATGAGAAAAATATTGATGATGACATTGAAGTTGAACATCTCTGGAAAGAGTTTTCTTTATTTGGTACAATCACTAGTGCAAAGGATGGAGGGTAGTCGCAGCAAATGGTTTGGCTTTGTATGTTTCTCTTCCCCAGAAGAAGCTAATAAAGCAGTTACAAAAATGAATGGTAGAACTGTGGCTACCAAGCCACTGTAAGTAGCTTTAGCTCAACACAAAGAACAGCACCAGGCTCACCTCACTAACCAGTATATGCAGAGAACCGCAAGTATGATAGCTGTGCCCAACCCTGTAATCAACTCCTACCAGTCAGCACCTCCTTCAGATTACTTCATGGCAGCTATCCCACAGACTCAGAGCCATGCTGCATACTATCCCTCTAGCCAAATTGCTCAACTTAGATCAACTCCTTGCTGGACTGCTCAGGGTGTCAGACCTCATCCATTCCAAAATATGCGTCTTGCTATCTGCCTAGCCACTCCTAGAACACATTTAGTACTATGAGGCCTGCTTCTTTACAGGTTCCATGAGTCATGGTGACACAGCATGTTGCTGACACATCAGCATAGACAATGGGTCCACGTCCTGCATCTGCTGCTGCTACAGCTACTCCTGCTGTCCCCACTCTTCCACAATATAAATATGCTGCAGGAGTTCACAATCCTCAACATCTTAATGCACAGCCACAAGTTACCATGCAGCAAACTGTTGTTCATGTACAAGGTCAGTGCCCTTCCTCAAGAGCAAAAGCACATGTTGAATGAACAATGTTGCCTCTCATTCAAGCAATGCACCTTACTCTTGCTGGTAAAATCACTGGCATGTTGTTGGAGATAGATAATTCAGAACTTCTTCATTTGCCTGAGTCTCCAGAGTCTCTCCATTCTAAAACTGATGAAGCTATAGCTGTCCTACAAGCTCACCAAGATAACGAGGCTGCACGGAAAGCAGTTAACAGTCCCACTGGTGTTCTAACTGTTTAAAATCAATCAGGAACCATGCTTTTTCTTAGTGCTTCCCCAAAGAAAAATATCTGAACATCAAAAAAAAAAAAAACAAACTATTATGGAAAAAATTTGCAAAATAGAAAATGAATTTTAAAAAGGAAAGGAAAAGAGAGAGAGTTGGAAGATGGCAGCTAGGTAGGTGGTAGAGGAGCCTACTTTCCTCTGTGCACAGGTGGAACACCTAGCCGATCTTCTTAGGAACAGAGTGAACAGACAATGGAATCCCAGCATATATGAAGGCTGGAAGCCAAAATTGTAGAGGACATTGAAAAACATGGTGAGGAGATTGCACTGGGACAGTAAGGACCCCAGGACCAGCACGAGGACCAGGGATGCTACAGCCCCTAGCCTGGTGCTGCCACAGGATCCTTGGATGAGAACCAAAGCAACAGCTCCCTCCCCTGACAAACGGGGAGAACAGAGAGGCACTGGGATGGATCAGGATGCTTGAAGTCACTGGGGAGAATAAAGATGAAGTGAGAGATATGCAGGGACGGTGTTCACCCGCTGGGACTGTGGACACTGGCTGGGTCATTACTAGAGAAATTGGGGAGCAGGATGATGCTCGGAGAAGGGACAAGAGTTGGGCTGTGATAGACCCTGACCTGGATAGTCTCTGGTCTGGTTGGAAAGTTGGCTGTGTGAGAGACCAGGTGCTTGTTAAGTGTGGCAGGCTAGTACAGGAGGATTTTATTTAATAATAAATAAATAAAAAAAAAGCTCTGGATCACTGTTTAGGCAACTCTCCTAATGTGCTGGCCCCTGCTGCACCCCCGCAGCTGCTGTGGCCATGCCCCCTCCCCTGCTGCCACAACTGCAACCACACCCCTGCCCCCCCCTCACCCCTGACCCTCCCATTGCCTCACTAAGAGCAAGTAGGAGGCACCCCCCACAGAGAAGAGCAGCAGGGCTCAGGAGGTTGGCTGTCCCCAGAAAGACTTAACTCAGTGGGGGAGCTGAACTACCCTGAAGAGACTATGAGGGTACTTAGCACCTAGGACAGTAAAGAAGGAGAATTGTTTTGTGAGCTGCTCCTAATTAGTACACGGGAAAGGTGGCACAATTGGTGGATTGAAGGAACTGGCCTGGTGCAGACAGGCAGTGGGGGCCCAGCAGCGCACAAAGGAACTGGGCTGGAGGCTGGGAAACTGTGAAGATTGTTGCGCAGACCTGGCCCACATCCTTAGCAAGGGAGAAAAGCAAAGCCCAACACCCCTCAGCCTGCAGCATCCAGGAAGACCAGCAGAACTCACCTGGTGGGTTTAAAGTCAGCAGGAGGCTCTTCTTTCCTTTTTTTTTTTCTTTTTCTCCCCAAGTGACACAATAAGACCCAGAACTGTGAAAGGCCCAGAGACAGACCCAGAGAGGGAACACAAGGCTAACTGCAACTGAGAAAATGAGACAAATTTCACTTTGCTATTGTAGAGAACTTGCATGTTATTGTTTATTTGTACTATTACTTTTTCCATTATTTTTACTTCTTTTATTTTATTAGCATTTTTTATTTCTCTTCTTTCTGTTTAGTTTTCTTTGTTTGATTTGTTTAATTGCATTGTTTGACTGGTTTTTCTTGTTCTCTTTTTCACAGTGTATTGTAGTTTTTCTTTTTTCACTTCACTTGTGTTCCAATAGCACACTACTCTAGGCCGTGTATTTCCTATTCTTGTTACTCAGATCATATAGTTCCTGTCATATGATTGTTGTTCCAATATTATTGTAAAAAATTGTTGTTCCACATATTTATAAATACTACATCTCACCCTTCCCTGATCTTAGCCCATTTCACTATCTTCTAGAACTTTATTACTGTTCTGGTTAACTCTATTCACTCACACACTACAACTACTTTCTATCATTTACTCTCATAATCTGACCTGCCACAACCTCACTGCTTTCTGGATTCAAATCACAATCTTTCACCCCTCTAACAAGAGCCTTATCTTTTTCCACCCTTTATAAAAAGTGGCTAGTCGGGTGAAATATCACAGTTAACACTGCACTTATCCAAAGAATCTCCTATATATTCTCTATGTGTTGGTGCTTTATATCCAATAGAATATATTCCCTCTGTCTTAATAGATTTTGCCTTCCCCCTCCAGCTCATCACATAAGAGAGTAGGTGGAAGCCATGAACACCAATATACCTCTTGAAAGAGAGAGCCCACCAAGAAAGGAACCACCAACAAATAATAAAGGAAGATGGTGGAGGAGTGAATGGGAGCCACACTAACATCCACTCAGGACCCATCTGGAATTACAACTAAATGGTGGAGAAAATACCCAGAACAAACAACTGAACAATACTGAGAGAGAATCCTCATAACCTCGGACAGACAGAAGAAGTAGCATAGACACAATAGCACAAAAGACATAGTGGGCAGAGTGATTCTCAGTCACCAGCTGGAGGGAAGGACCCACAAAAGAAAGACCCAACAACAGTCAAAATCCAAATACATCAAGAGATCCAACATAAATGGCATCCCAAGAGCAGCAAGTTTAGGAGATCAAGGAGACTGCACCACTGAATCTCATAGGTCTACAACCATAGAAGCTCACACCACAAACACTAGGGGTCAGAACAGATCAACATAAGTAGAGGCTATCAAGATGAGTCTCACTAACAATGGAAAGACAAAGAAATAAACCCCAAATGAAAGGAAAGAAAGAAGCCTAGAAAGAATGCTAAATGAATTAGAGGAAAGTCAACTCTCAGATACTGAGTTAAAAGCAATGGTTACAAGGAAGCTCAAGGAGCTCACTGAGAATTACCAAAAACTACAGGGAAACTACACTGAACTCACTGCAAACTATATCAGCACGAACAAGGAGATAGAAACTGTCAACAAGAGCCAACAGGAAAAGAAAAATATAATTTCTGATTTGAAGAATACAGTAGAAGGAATCAAAAGCAGGTTAGATGAAGCAGAGGATTGAATTAGTGAGGTGGAGGACAAGGTAAAAATTAAAAACTCCCAGAAGGAGCAAGACAAGGAAAAAAGACTCAGAAAAAACCAAGAGGTGTTAAGGTAACTGCAGGACAATGTGAAACATAATAATATCCATACAATAGGGATACCAGAAGGAGAAGAGGGCAAGAGATAGAAAACCTGTTTGAAAAGGTAATGACGGAAAACTTCCCCAATTTGATGAGAGAAAATGTCACACAAATCCAGGAAGCATAGAAGGTCCCAATCAAGAAGAACCCAAAGAGGCCCACATCAAAACATATCAGAATTAAAATGGCAAAATTCTAACACAAAGAGAGAATCTTAAAGGCAGCAAGGGAGGAAAAGGAAGTAACATACAAGGAAGACTCTATAAGGCTAGCAGCTGATTTCTCAAAGGAAATGCTACAAGCCAGGGGGGAATGGCAAGAAACATTCCACCCAATGAAAAACAAATGCCTGCAACCAAAACTACTCTACCCAGCAAGGCTATAAATTGAAATGGAAGGCAAAATGAATTTTCCAGACAAAAGAAGGCTCAAAAAATACACCTCCACCAAACCAGCAATGCAAGAGATGTTAAAGAGACTCCTTTAAGAAAAAGAAGAAAAAGAGTGAGAGAGACAGGAACACAGGTATGAAAAAAGTATAATGGCAATGAATAAGTACCTATCAACAATAACCTTAAACATAAATGGATTAAATGCTCCACTCAAAAGACATAGAATATCTGAATGGATAAGAAATGAAGACCCACACATATGCTGACTACAAGACACCCACTTCATCACAAAAGACCTATATACACTGAAATCAAAGGGTTGGAAAAAAATATTCCAAGCAATTGAACAGGAAAGAGAAGCTGGGGTAGTGATACACATATCAGACAAAATAGACTTTAAAACAAGGGCCATAAAAAAAGACCCAAAAGAACATGTCATAATACTCAAGGAAAGAATCCCTCAAGAAGACATAAACATTATAAACATATATGTACCCAACACAGAGGTATACAAATATATAAGGAAAATCTTGGAGGATGTCAAGAAAGATATTGACAGCAACACAAATATAGTAGAGGATTTCAACACCCCACTGTCAAAACTGGATAGGTCTTTCAAACAAAATATCAACAAAGATATTGGGGCATTGAAGAATGTCCTAGATCAAATGGAATTAACTGATATATGTAGAACCTTTCATCCCAAAGAAGTAAAATACACATTGTTTTCAAATGCACATGGAACACTTTCAAAGATAGACCGCATGATAGGACACAAAACAAGCCTCAACAAGTTCAAGAAAATTGAAATCTTATCAAATATTTTCTCTGACCACAAGGGCCTGAAACCAGAAACCAACCCCAAGGAAAAATCTCAAAAACACTCAAACTCATGGAAATTGAATACCATGATATTAAACTATGTATGGGTCAAGAATGAGGTCAAGGAAGAAATGAAAAAGTTTCTGGAAACAAATGAAAATGCACTCACAATGGTCCAAAATTTACACAGTGAAGACAGTTCTGAGAGGGAAGTGTATAGAGATACAAGGTTACCTGAAAAAGAAAAATATTTCAAATAAAGAACCTAAACTTACATCTTTGAGAACTGGAGGAACCACAAACACAGCCCAGAGCAAGTAGAGGGAAGGAAATAACAAAAATCAGATCAGAATTATATGACATAGACACTAAAATGACAATTCTATGGATCAATATTTCCAGGAGCTGGTTCTTTGAAAAGATAAACAAAATCAACAAGCCTTTAAGCACATTCATCAAGAAAAAAAGGAGAGGCGGCCGCGCGACCTGAGGGGCCTCCGCAACCGACCGGAGGCGGCCGCGCGACCGGAGGCGGCTCCGCAAACCACCGGAGGCGGCCGCGCGACCGGAGGGGCCTCCGCAACCGACCGGAGGCGGCCGCGCGACCGGAGGCGGCTCCGCAAACCACCGGAGGCGGCCGCGCGACCGGAGGGGCCTCCGCAACCGACCGGAGGCGGCCGCGCGACCGGAGGCGGCTCCGCAAACCACCGGAGGCGGCCGCGCGACCGGAGGGGCCTCCGCAACCGACCGGAGGCGGCCGCGCGACCGGAGGCGGCTCCGCAAACCACCGGAGGGGCCTCCGCAACCGACCGGAGGCGGCCGCGCGACCGGAGGCGGCCGCGCGACCGGAGGCGGCTCTGCAACCAACCGGAGGCGGTCGCGCGACCGGAGGGGCCTCTGCAACGGACCGGAGGCGGACGCGCGACCGGAGGCGGTTCTGCGACCGGGTTGGAAGCAGCCCTGCGACCAGAGGCGACCCTGCAACTAGAGAAGGGGACTCTGGAAGACCCGGAGCTCACATCTGTGATCCTGGGGTGAGTGCGCGCAACTCGGGAAACTCTCGGAGGCCCCCCCCCCCCGCCCCGTAGTCTCAGGCGGGCGCCTGCGCCCTGTAGGAGACCCGGAGCTCACAGCAATAGGCTCGGGGAGGGATGGATCTGTAAGAGATTCCAGCTGAAACCCATAAACTCTGGAAAGCTCGCCCCCTGCAGGAGGCTCAGAAATCACACCCAAGGCCCTGCATGGAGAGTACGCCATTAGCCCTGAGGACAGTGCTGGGCTGGCACTGAGGACAGTAGCCCAAAGCTGACTGAGTGAGGAACAGGGAGAAAAGCGGTACGAGTCGCCTCACAGCCTGCTACAGCCAGCAAGTCCAGAAAATCCAGTTTGGCCTCTGTGAAAATAGCAAGAGATTTTTTTTTTCTTTTTTTTCCTTCTTATTCTTTTTTTTTTGGGGGGGGGGCGTGTTTTGTATTGTGGGGGTTTTTTTTGATAGTTGTTTTTTGTCTGCTTAGTTGGGTTTTTTGTTTGTATGTTTGTCTTGGTTCATTTTTCGTTTTTGTGGGGTTCTTTTTGTTTTGTTTTGGTTATATATTTTTTATTTCTTTATTACTTCTACCTTTTTAATCCCTCAATTCCTTTTGCTTCTCTTTACTTCTTTCTGGCTTTATTCCTTCTTCCTTACTTTCCAATTTTATCTCTCCTTCCCTCCTCTTTTTTTTTCTTTTTTTTTCTCTTTTTTCTCTCTCTTCTTTTTTCACTTTATTCTTTTCTCTTTTTGAATACCCACGAGTGAGGCAAAGAAATCCTAGAACTGTGGAAAAACCAGAGTTGGACCAAAAGAGGGGGTATACCCACAGCTGAGACAGTGGAAGCTGTGAACACCAGGATACCTGAAGAAGACTATAACACTGAATCTCACAGGTATTCCACCACAGAAGTTCACACCATAAACGCAGGTAGCCAGAACAGATCAACTTAAGAAGCAGAGGTTTACAAGAAGAGTCTCACCAACAATGAGAAGACAAAGAAACAATCCCCAAATGAAAGAAAAGGTGGAAGCCCCAGAAAGAATGCTAAATGAAACAGAGGCAACTCAACTATCAGATAAGGAGTTCAAAGAAATGGTTGTCAGGAAGCTCCATGAGCTCTCAATGAGCTACCAGAAACTACAGGAAAGCTACGATGAACTCAGTGCAAACTATATCAACATGAAAAAGGAAATAGAAACTATCAAAAAGGGCCAAGAGGAAATGAAGAATACAATTTCTGAGCTGAAGAACTCAGTAGAAGGAATGAAAAGCAGAATCGATGAAGCAGAAGATCGGATCAGTGAGTTGGAGGACAAAGTAGAAAAAAACAGCCAGATAGAGGAAGAAAAGGAAAAGAGGCTCAGAAAGAATGAAGAGGGTTTAAGAGAAATGCAAGACAACATGAAACGTAATAATATCCGTATAATAGGAATACCAGAAGGAGAAGAAGAAGAGCAAGGGATAGAAAACCTATTTGAAAAAGTAATGATGGAAAACTTCCCTAATTTGGTGAGAGAAAAAGTCACACAAATCCAGGAAACACAGAGAGTCCCTATCAAGAGGAACCCAAACAGGCCCACTTCAAGACACATCATCATTAAAATGGCAAACTTCCAAGACAAAGAGAGAATCTTAAAGGCAGCAAGGGAGAAAAAGGAAGTAACATACAAGGGAGCCCCGATAAGGTTAGCAACTGACTTCTCAATGGAAACGGTCCAAGCCAGAAGAGAATGGCAAGAAATATTCCAAGTAATGAGAACCAAAGGCCTACAACCAAGACTACTTTATCCAGCAAGGCTTTCAATCAAGATAGAAGGCCAAATAAGGAGCTTCCCAGACAAAAGAATTCTAAAAGAATACACCTCTACCAAACCAGTACTACAAGAGATACTAAAGGGACTGCTTTAAGGAAAGAAAAGAAAAGAGAGAGTGAGGAACACAGATACGAAAATGACAATGAATCAGTACCTATCAATAGTAACCTTAAATGTAAATGGATTAAATGCTCCAATCAAAAGACATAGAGTAGCTGACTGGATAAGAAAGCATGACCCACACATATGCTGCCTACAAGAGACCCACCTCAGGACAAAAGACCTACACAGACTTAAAGTGAAAGGCTGGAAACAAATTTTCCAAGCAAATGGACAGGAAAAAAAGGCCGGGGTAGCAATACTCATATCAGACAAAATAGACTTCAAAAGAAGAGCTATAAAGAGAGACCCAGAAGGTCACTTCAGAATACTCAAGGGAAGAATCCACCAAGAAGACATAAACATTGTAAATATATATGCACCCAATATAGGAGCACCTAAATACATCAAGAAAATCTTAGAGGACTTCAAGAAAGATATTGACAGCAAAACAATTATAGTAGGAGATTTTAACACCCCACTGTCAAAAATGGACAGATCTTCCAAACAAATTATCAACAAAGATATTGTGGCATTGAACAATACTCTAGACGAATTGGACTTAGCTAATATATATAGGGCCCTCCATCCCAAAGAAACTAAATACACATTTTTTTCAAACGCACATGGAACATTTTCAAAGATAGACCACATGATAGGACACAAAACAAGCCTCAACAAAGTCAAGAAAATTGATATCATAACAAGCATTTTCTCCGACCACAAGGGACTAAAACTAGAAACCGACTTGATGGGGAAAATCCCCAAATCATCAAAATCATGGAGATTGAATAGCATGCTATTAAACAATGAATGGGTAAAGAATGAAATTAAGGAGGAAATCAAAAAGTTTCTGGAAACAAATGAAAATGAACTCACAACAACCCAAAACTTATGGAACACAATGAAGGCAGTTCTCAGAGGGAAGTTCATAGCAATACAGGCCTACCTAAAGAAGACAGAAACATTTCTAACAAACGACTTAACCCTACGCCTACAAGAACTCGAGGAACAACAACAAAGACAGCCCAGGGCAAGTAGAAGGAAGGAAATAACCAAGATCAGAGCAGAATTAAATGACATAGAGACTAAAAGCACAATCCTAAGGATCAATGAATCCAGGAGCTGGTTCTTTGAAAAGATAAACAAAATCGACAAGCCTTTAAGCAGGCTCATCAAGAAAAAAAGAGAGAGGACTCAAATAAACACAATCAGAAATGAAAGAGGAGAGATTATGACTGACACCACAGAAATACAAAGGATTGTAAGAAATTACTATGAAGAACTGTATGCCAAGAAATTTGAAAACCTAGGTGAAATGGACAAGTTTCTAGAAAAATATAACCTTCCAAAACTCAATGAAAAAGAAACAGAAAGCCTGAACAGACCAATAACAGCTGGTGAAATTGAATCAGTAATCAAAACACTCCCGGCACACAAAAGCCCTGGACCAGATGGTTTCACAGGAGAATTCTACAAAACATTTAAGGAAGAGCTAACCCCTATCCTACACAGACTATTCCAAAAAATCCAAAATGATGGAAGACTCCCAAACTCTTTTTATGAAGCCAGCATCATCCTAATCCCAAAACCAGATAAAGACATAACAAAGAAAGAAAACTTCAGGCCAATATCACTGATGAAAGTAGACGCTAAAATCCTCAACAAAATATTGGCAAACCGCATCCAACAATACATTAAAAAGATCATACACCATGACCAAGTGGGATTCATCCCAGGGATGCAAGGATGGTTCAACATTCGCAAATCAATAAATGTAATACATCACATAAACAAAAGCAAAGACAAAAATCACATGATCATATCAATAGATGCAGAAAAAGCTTTTGATAAAGTACAACACCCATTTATGATAAAAACACTCAGCAAAGTGGGAATAGAGGGAGCATTCCTCAACATAATAAAAGCCATATATGAGAGACCTACAGCCAACATCATACTCAATGGGCAAAAACTGAAATCTTTCCCACTAAGATCAGGAACAAGACAAGGCTGTCCACTTTCACCACTTCTATTCAATATAGTATTGGAAGTTTTAGCCACAGCAATTAGACAAGAAAAGGAAATAAAAGTCATCCAAATTGGAAAGAAGGAAACAAAACTATCATTGTTTGCAGATGACATGATAGTGTACATAGAAAATCCTATAGACTCGGCCAAAAAGCTGCTCGACATAATAAATGAATTTGGCCAAATAGCTGGATACAAAGTCAATATCCAAAAATCAAAGGCATTTTTGTATACCAACAGTGAAACAGCAGAAGCAGAAATCAAGAAAAAAATCCCATTCGATATAGCAAAAAGAAAAATAAAATACCTAGGAATAAACCTAACCAAGGAGGTAAAAGACCTGTATGCAGAAAACTACACAACACTGAAGAATGAAATCAAGGAAGACACAAACAAATGGAAGCATTTACCATGTTCATGGATCGGAAGAATTAATATTATCAAAATGTCCATATTACCCAAAGCAATTTACAGATTCAATGCAATACCTATTAAAGTTCCAATGGCATATTTCACAGACATAGAACAAACACTTCAAAAATTTATATGGAATTTGCCCTGGCTGGTGTAGCTCAGTGGATTGAGCGCGGGCCTGCGAACCAAAGGATCGCGGTTCGATTCCCAGTCAGGGCACATGCCTGGGTTGCCAGGCCAGTTCCCGGCAGGGGACATACAAGAGGAAACCGCACATTGATGTTTCTCTCCCTCTCTCCTTCCCTTCCCCTCTAAAGATAAATAAATAAATAAATAATAAAAATAAATAAATAAAATATTTAAAAAAATAATTTATATGGAATCATAAACGACCCCGGATAGCAGCAGCAATTTTGAGAAAGAAGAGCAAAGTAGGAGGGATCACAATACCTGATACCAAACTGTATTACAAAGCCACTGTAATCAAAACAGCCTGGTACTGGCACAAGAACAGACACGTGGACCAGTGGAATAGAACAGAGAGCCCAGAAATAAACCCAAGTCTCTACAGTCAATTAATATTCGACAAAGGGGGCAGCAACATAAAATGGAGCAAAAATAGCCTCTTCAATAAGTGGTGCTGGGAGAACTGGACAGCTACATGCAAAAAAATGAAACTCGAGCACCAACTTACACCATACACAAAAATAAATTCAAGGTGGATAAAAGATTTAAATATAAGCCATGACACCATTAAAATTCTAGAGGATAATATAGGCAGGAAAATCTCAGATATTTCACGCAGCAATATTTTCACTGATACGTCCCCTAGAGCAAGGGACATAAAGGAAAGAATAAACAAATGGGATCTCATCAAAATAAAAAGCTTCTGCACAGCTAAAGAAAACTGTATTAAAATAAAAAGAGAACCAACTGTATGGGAAAACATATTTGGAAATGATACCTCAGACAAGGGATTAATCTCCAAAATATATAAAGAACTTACAAGACTCTACTCTAAGAAGACAAGCAACCCAATTAAAAAATGGGCAAAGGATTTGAACAGACACTTCTCCAAGGAGGACATACAGAGGATCCAGAGACACATGAAAAGATGTTCGATATCTCTAGCTATCAGAGAGATGCAAATTAAAACTACAATGAGATACCACTTGACACCAGTCAGAATGGCCTTCATAAACAAAGCAACAAACAGCAAGTGTTGGAGAGGTTGTGGAGAAAAGGGGACCCTAGTGCACTGTTGGTGGGATTGCAGATTGGTACAACCACTATGGAAAACAGTATGGAATTTTCTAAGAAAACTAAAAATGGACATACCTTTTGACCCAGCAATTCCACTGCTTGGATTATATCCTAAGAATCCTGAAACACCAATCCAAAAGAATCTATGCACCCCTATGTTCATAGCAGCACAATTTACAATAGCCAAGTGCTGGAAGCAACCTAGGTGCCCATCAGTTAATGAATGGATCAAAAAACTGTGGTACATTTACACAATGGAATTCTATGCAGCAGAAAGAAAGAAGGAGCTCCTACCCTTTGCGACAGCATGGAAGGAATTGGAGAGTATCATGCTAAGCGAAATAAGCCAGGCAGTGAAAGACAAATACCATATGATCTCACCTTTAACAGGAAGCTAATCAACAAAACAAACAAACAAGCATAATATAAACAAAGACACTGAATTTGAGAACAGTCTGACAGTGTCCAGAGTGGGAGGGGAGGGAATTTCAGGGGAAAAGTGGAACGGTTTAGAGCAACAAGTAGAAAGGACTCATGGACAAAAACTATGGGGGGGGTGGAAATGGGAGGAAGGTGGGGAGGGATGGGGTGGTGGGCTGGGGCGGGGTAAAAGACAGAAAACTGTACAATATCAACAATTAAAAAATACTGATTTAAAAAAATTTACTAATGGAAAAAAAAAAGAAAAAAAGGAGAGAGGAATCAATTAAACAGAATCAGAAATGAAAGAGTAGAGATTACAACTTATACCACAGAAATACAAAGAATTGTAAGAAATTACTGCAAAGAACTATATGCCAAGAAATTGGAAAACCTAGGTGAAATGGACAAAGTTTAAGAAAATAAAATCTTGGGTTGCAGGCCAGCTCCCAGCAGGGGACACACAAGAGGCAACCCTACATTGATATTTCTCTCCCTCTCCCTCTCTTCTACCCTTCCCCTCTAAAGATAAATAAATAAATAAATCTTAAAAAAAAAAAAGAAAGAAAATAAAATCTCCCAAAAGTGAATGAAGAAGAAGCAGAAAGCCTGAACAGACCAATAACAGCTAACGAAATTGAAGTGGTAATTAAAAAACTCCTGGCACACAAAACCGCTGGACCAACAGGTTTCACAAGAGAAAATTAAAAAGCATTTAAGGAAGAGCTAACCCATATTTTTCACAGACTATTCCAAAACATCCAAGAAGATGGAAGACTCCCAATCTTTTTATGAAGCCAACATCATGCTAATCCCACAACGAGATAAAGAGATAACGAAAAAAGAAAGCTTCAGGCGATTATCGCTGATGAACATATACACTGAAATTCTCAACAAAATATTGGCAAATGGCATCCAGCAATACATTAAAAAAGATCATACATCATGATCAAGTGGAATTCATCCTAGGGACGCAAGGGTGGTACATTTGCAAATCAATAAATATAATATACCATGTAAAGACAAAATCATATGATCATATCAATAGATGAGGAAAAAGCATTTGATAAGGTACAACACCCATTTATGATAAAACACTCAGCACAGTGGAAATAGAGGGAGCATTCCACAACATAATAAAAGTCATTTATGAGAGACCTACTGCCAACATGATACTCAATGGGAAAAAACTTAGGGCTTTTCCACTAAGATCAAGAACAAGACAAGGATGCCCCCTTTCACCACTCCTATTCAACATAGTATTGGAAGTCCTAGCCTCAGCAATCAGACAAGAAAAAGAAATAAATAGCATCCAAATTGGAAAGGAGAAAGCAAAACAGTCATTGTTTGCAGATGAAATGATAGTGTACACAAAAAATCCTATAGACTCCAACAAAAACAACATGACCTAATAAGTGAATTTAGCAATATCAGATACAAAGTCAATATTCAGAAATAAAAAGCATTTTTGTACATCATGAATAAAATATCAGAAACAGATATCAGGAAAAAAATCCCATTTAACATAGCTGCAAGAACAATAAAGTACCTAGGAATAAACCTAACCAAGGAGGAAAAAGACCTGTACTCAGAAAACTATACAACACTGAAGAAAGAAATGAAGGAAGACACAAAAAATGGAAGCATGTACCATGTTCATAGATTGGAATAATTAACATCATCAAGATATCCACACAATTCAAAGCAATTTATAGATTCAATGCAATCCCTATTAAAGTACCAATGACATATTTCACAGATATAGAGCAAACACTTCAAAAATTCATATGGAACCTGATACAACCCTGAAGAATTGCAGCAATTTTGGGAAAGACGTACAAAGCGGGAGAGATCTCAATACTGGATATCAAACTGTATTACAAAGCCACTGTAATCAAAACAGCCTTGTACTGGCATAAGTACAGACACATTGACCAATGGAACAGAATAGAGAGCCCAGAAATAAACCTAAGTCTCTATAGTCAATTAATATTGGACAAAGGGGACAGTAGCATAAAATGGAGTAAAAAGTGCCTGTTCAACAAATGGTGTTGGGAGAACTGGACAGCTACATGCAAAATATTGAAAGTTGATCACCAACTTACACCATATAAAAGAATACATTCAAGGTGGATAAATGGCTTAAATATAAGTCATGACAACATAAACGTCCTAGAGGAGAACATGGGCAGGAAAATCTCAGATATTCCGCACACCAATATTTTCACAGGTTTGTCCCCTAGAACATTGGACATAAAGGAAAGAATAAACAAATGGGATCTTATCAAAATAAAAAGCTTCTGAACAGCTAAAGAAAACAGCATTAAAATTAAAAGAGAACCAACGGTATGGGAAAATGTATTCCCCAGACAAGGGTTTGATCTGCAAAATATGTAAAGAACTCACTCACATGACTCCACACCAGGAAGACAAAAAACCCAGTTAAAAAATAGGCAAAAGACGTGAACAGACATTTCCCCAAAGATTACGTACAGAGGCCCAGAGTCATATGAAAAGATGCTCAGCATCATTAACCATAAGATAGATACAAATTAAAACCACAATGAGAGAGGGAAGATGATGGCGTGGTAGGAGGGGGCAAGATCCCATTCCCCCCTACACACGGGAGGAAAACCTGGTCGATCTACAGAAGAACAGAGCAGACAAGGAACAGCAACACAGCATATTTGAGAATAAGAGATCAAAAATTGTAGTGGACATTAAAAAACCAGTCGGTAAGGAGAGTACTTCAGAACAATAGGAGCCAAGGGATCAACGCCCACAGCAGGGCAGCTGCGGTCCCAGCCCATCGCTCCGCCAAGCCTGCCCCAGGGCTCTAGGGAGGGAGTTGGGTCAGCCACTGAACCTGCTGGGAGATCTTAGGGGCCACCGTGCGACTGAGGCTGAGCGAAAGTGGGTGCCCCACACCAGGTCACTGCGCGACTTTGAACCGAGTTTTTGTGGTCTCCAGGCGACTGCGAAAGCATAGTCGCCCCAACCGCAGACAGAGGCACGTGCGAAGTGAGACAGCTGCATGAAAATAGGCACCCACATAGGAACGCACACAGTCTCGGGATCGTGGGCGCTCTCGAAAACATAGGCACTGGCCACTGGAGACAGCTGTGGAGCCATAGTTGCCAGTGCACGGGCGGGTGCTTGAACTCGCACAGCTCAGGACCATAGGCGCATGCAAGAGATAGCTGCTGGAGCATAGGTCACGCACAAGGGAAAAGGCAGGCCGCTGCGCAGGACTGGAGAATGGAGCACACACCCATAAACTCGGGGAAGTGCACACACACCAGGAGGCTCAGAACACACGCTGGAAGCCCTGTGGGGAGAGGCGCCTACTAACTGCTGGGATACGTAGCACAATGAGGACTGAATTCTGAACACAAAGAAAAGCAAAAGAGCACCCCTTGGCCATTGCAGCCAGCAAGACCATAAAAACCTGCTTGGCAAGTTTGAAAACAACAAGAGGGTTTTTTGTTGTTGTTGTTTTGTTTTGCTTTTTTTTTTTATTATATTTTGTTTTGTTTTGTCGGTTCCTTTTTTTGTTTGTATTTTTGTGTGTGTGATTGTTTTTTGTTTTGCTAGTTTATTTGTGTTATTTTATTTGTGTGCCTGTCTATTTATGTGTTTTTAATTATTCCTTCTTTATTATTTTTATTTTTCTTTACTCCCCAACTCATTTTGCCTCTCTTTAATTCTTTCTTGTTTTATTCCCTCTTCCTTTCTTTCCAATTTTATCTCTTCCACCTTCCTCTTTTTTCTTCTTTCTTTTTCTTTCATTTTCCCCCGCTTCTCTTTTTAAATACCCATGAGTGAGACAAAACAAACAAACAAACAAGCCTGGAACTGTGGAAAAAACCAGAGTTGGTCCCCAAAAGAGGGTATCCCAGTTGATGAGACAGTGGAAGCTGTGAACAACAGGATATCCGAAGGAGAATCCACCACTGAATCTCACAGATATTCTACCACAGAAGCTCATACCACAAACCCAGGGAGCCTGAACAGATCAATTTAAGAAGATGAGGCTAAAAACAAGAGTCTTACAAACAATGGGAAGACAAAGAAACAACCCCCAAATGAAAGGAAAGGAGGAAGCTCCAGAAAGAATGAAACGGAGGGAACTTAACTATCAGATATCGAGTTCAAAGCAATGGTGCTCAGGAAGGGCAATGAGCTCTCAATGAGCTACCAGAAACTACAGGGAAGTTATGATGAACTCATCACAAACTATATCAACATGAAAAAGGAAATAGAAACTATCAACAAGGGTCAAGAGGAAATGAAGAACACAATTTCTGACCGGAAGAACACAGTAGAAGGAATGAAAAGCAGAATCGATGAAGCAGAAGTTTGTATCAGCAGTTGGAGGACAAAATAGAAAAGAACACCCAAAATGAGCAAGATAAGGGAGAGAGGCTCAGAAAAAAATGAAGAGGGTTTAAGAGAAATGCAAGACAACATGAAACAGAATAATATCCATATAATAGGAATACCAGAAGGAGAAGAAGAACAAGGGATAGAAAACCTATTTGAAAAAGTGATGATGGAAAACTTCCCTAATTTGGTGAGAGGAAAAAAACACACAAATCCAGGAAACACAGAGAGCCCCAATCAACAGGAACCCAAACAGGCCCACTTCAAGACACATCATAATTAAAATGGCAATATTCCAAGACAAAGAGAGAATCTTAAAGGCAGCAAGGGAGAAAAAGGAAGTAACATACAAGGGAACCCCGATAAGGTTAGCATCTGACTTACCAATGGAAACGCTCCAAGGCAAAAGAGAATGGCAAGAAATATTCCAAGCAATGAGAACCAAAGGCCTGCAACCAAGACTACTCTATCCAGCAAGGCTTTCAATCAAGATAGAAGGCCAAATAAGGAGCTTCCCAGACAAAAGAAGTCTAAAAGAATACACCTCTACCAAACCAATTCTGCAATAGATGCTAAAGGGACTACTTTAAGGAAAGGAAGGAAAAGAGAGAGAGAGAAAGAGAGAGAGGAACACTGGTACAAAAATGGCAATGAATAAATATCTATCAATAATAACCTTAAATGTAAATGGATTAAATGCTCAAATCAAAAGACATAGAATAGCTGAATGGATAAGAAAGCATGACCCACATATATGCTGCCTACAAGAGACCCACCTCAAGACAAAAGACCTACACAGACTCAAAGTGAAGGTCTGGAAACAAATTTTCCAAGCAAATGGTCAGGAAAAAAAGCCGGAGTAGCAATATTCATATCACACAAAATAGACTTCAAAAGAAGGGCCATAAAGAGAGACCCAGAAGGTCAGTTTAAAACACTCAAGGAAGAATCCACCAAGAAGACATCAATATCGTTAATATATATGCACCCAATGGAGGAGCACCTAAGTACATCAAGAAAATTTTAGAGGACTTCAAGAAATATATTGACAGCAACACAATTATAGTAGGCGATTTTAACACCCCACTGTCGAAAATGGACAGATCTTCCAAAGAAAATATCAACAAAGATATTGTGGCATTGAACAACACTCTAGAGGAAATGGACTTAAGTGATATATACAGAGCCCTTTATCCCAAAGAAACTAACTACACTTTCTTTTCAAATGCACATGGAACATTTTCAAAGATAGCCCACATGATAGGATACAGAAGAAGCCTCAACAAATTCAAGAAAATGAAAATCATACCAATCATTTTCTCCAACCACAAGGCACTGAAACTAGAAACCACCCACAAGGGGAAAAACCAAAAACCCGCAAAATCATGGAGATTGAATAGCATGCTATTAAACAATGAATATTTCAAGAATGAAATTAGGGAGGAAATCAAAAAGTTACTGGAAACAAACGATAATGAACTCACATCGACCCAAAACTCATGGGACACAGCAAAGGCAGTCCTCAGAGGGAAGCTTATAGCGATGCAGGCCTACCTAAAAAAGATAGAAACAGCTCAAACAAACAACCTAACCCTATGCCTACAAGAACTCGAGGAACAAAAACAAAGACAGCCCAGAGCAAGTAGCAGCAAAGAAATAACCAAGATCAGAACAGAATTAAATGACACAGAGACTAAAACCATAATCCTAAAGATCAATGAATCCAGGAGTTGGTTCTTTGAAAAGATCAACAAAATCGACAAGCCTTTAAGCAGGCTCATCAAGAAAAAAAGAGAGAGGGCTCAAATAAACACAATCAAAAATGAAAAAGGAGAGATTACAACTGACGCTGCAGAAATACAAAGGATTGTAAGAAATTACTATGAAGAACTGTATGCCAAGAAATGTGAAAACCTAAATGAAATGGACAGGTTTCTAGAAAAATATAATCTTCCAAAACCTAATGAAGAAGAAGCAGAAAGCCTGAACACACCAAAAAACAGCTGATGAAATTGAATCAGTAATAAAAAAAATTCCCAGGACACAAAAGCCCTGGACCCAATGGTTTCACAGGAGAATTCTACAAAACATTTAAGGAAGAGCTAACCCCTATTCTTCACAGACTATTCCAAAAAATCCAAAATGATGGAAGACTCCCAAACTCTTTTTATGAAGCCAGCATCATCCTAATCCCCAAACCAGATAAAGACACCACAAAGAAGAACTTCAGGCCAATATCGCTGATGAACACAGATGCTAAAATCCTCAACAAAATATTGGCAAACCGCATCCAACAACACATTAAAAAGATCATACACCATGACCAAGTGGGATTCATCCCAGGGATGCAAGGATGGTTGAACATTCGCAAATCAGTAAATGTAGTTCATCACATAAACAAAAGCAAAGACAAAAATCATATGATCATATCAATAGATGCAGAAAAAGCATTTGATAAGGTACAACACCCATTTATGATAAAAACACTCAGCAAAGTGGAAATAGAGGGAGCATTCCTCAACATAATAAAGGCCATATATGAGAGACCTACAGCCAGCATCATGCTCAATGGGCAAAAACTAAATTCTTTTCCACTAAAATCAGGAACAAGACAAGGTTGTCCACTTTCACCACTTCTATTAAATATACTATTGGAACTCTTAGCCACGGCGATTAGACAAGAAAAGGCAATAAAGGCATCCAACTTGGAAAGGAGGAAACAAAACTATCATTGTTTGCAGATGACATGATAGTATACATAGAAAATCCTGTAGACTTGACCAAAAAGCTGCTGGACATAATAAATGAATTTGGCCAAACAGCCGGATACAAAGTCAATATCCAGAGATCGAAGGCATTTTTGTATACCAACAATGAAACAGCAGAAGCAGAAATCGAGAAAAAAATCCCATTTGATATAGCAAAACGAAAAATAAAGTACCTAGGAATAAACCTAACCAAGGAGGTAAAAGACCTATATGCAGAAAACTACACAACACGGGAGAAAGAAATCAAGGAAGACACAAACAAATGGAAACACATACCGTGTTCATGGATCGGAAGATTTAACATCATCAAAATGTCCATACTTCCCAAAGCAATCTACAGATTCAATGCAATACCTATTAAAGTACCAATGGCATATTTTACAGACATAGAACAAACACTTCAAAAATTTACATGGAACAGTAAACGACTCAGAAAAGCTGCAGCAATCTTGAGAAAGAAGAGCAAAGTAGGAGAGATCAGAATACCTGAAACCAAAATGTATTACAAAGCCACTGTAATCCAAGCAGCCTGGTACTGCCATAGAAACAGGCACATGGACCAGTGGAATACAACAGAGAGCCCAGAAATAAACCCAAGTCTCTACAGTCAATTAATATTCAACAAAGGGGACAGCAACATAAAATGGAGTAAAAATAGCCTCTTCACCAAGTGGCGTTGGGAGAACTGGACAGCTACGTGCAAGAAAATGAATCTTGAGCACCAACTTACACCATACACAAAAATAAATTCAAGGTGGATAAAAGATTTAAACATAAGCTGTAACACCATTAAAGTCCTAGAGGAGAACATAGACAGGAAAATCTCAGATATTCCATGCAGCAACATTTTTACTGATATGTCCCCTAAAGCAAGGGACAGAAAAGAAAGGACAAACAAATGGGATCTTATCGTGTGGTCTATCTTTGAAAATGTTCCATGTGGATTTGAAAAGAATGTGTATTTAGTTTCTTTGGGTTGAAGTGCTCTCTATATATATCAGTTAAATCCATCTCAATTATCTAGAGTATTTTTCAATTCCACAATATCTTTGTTGATATTTTGTTTGGAAGATCTGTCCATTTTTGACAGAGGGGTATTAAAATCCTGCACTATAATTGTGTTGCTGTCAATATCTTTCTTGAAGTCCTCTAAGATTTTCTTGATGTATTTAGGTGCTCTTCCATTGGGTGCATATATATTTACAATGTTTATGTCTTCTTGGTGGATTCTTCCCTTGAGTATTATGAAGTGACCTTCTGGGTCTCTCTTTATGGTTCTTCTTTTGAAGTCTATTTTGTATGATACGAGTATTGCTACCCTGGCTTTTTTTCCCTGTCATTTGCTTGGAAAATTTGTTTGCAGGACTTCACTTTCACTCCATGTAGGTCTTTTGTCCTGAGGTGGGTCTCTTGTAGGCAGCATATGTGTGTGTCATGCTTTATTATCCATTCAGCTATTCCATGCCTTTTATTTGAGGTATTTCATTCATATATGCTTAAAGTTATTATTGGTAGGTACTTATTCATTTCCTTTTTCTTAGCTGTATTTCTCCCCCTCTCTCTCTCTCTCTGCCTCTCTCTTTTCCTCCATTTCCTTAAAGCAGTCCCTTTAGCATCTCTTACAGAAGTCGTTTGGTAGACGTGTATTCTTTTAGACTTTTTTCATCTTGGAAGCTCCGTATTTGGCCTTCTATCTTCATTGAGTGCCTTGCTGGGTAAAGTAGTCTTTGTTGCAGGCCTTTGGTTCTCATTGCTTGGAATATTTCTTGCCATTCTCTGCTGGCTTGGAGAATTTCCACTGAGAAATCAGCTGCTAACCTTACTGAGGCTCCCTTGTATGTTACTTCCTTTTTCTCCCTTGCTGCCTTTAAGATTCTCTCTTTGTCTTGGAAGTTTGCATTTTAATTATGATGTGTCTTGAAGTGGGCCTCTTTGAATTCTTCTTGATTGTGTCTCTCTGTGTTTTCTGGATTTGTGTGACCTTTTCTCTCATCAAATTAGGAATGTTTTCCATCATTACTTTTTCAAATAGGTTTTCTATCCCTTGCTCTTCTTCTTCTCCCTCTGGTATCCCTATTATATGTATATTATTATGTTTTATGTTGTCTTGCATTTCTCTTAATTCGTCTTCATTATTTCTGAGCCTCTTTTCCTTTTCTTGCTCTTTCTGGGTGGTTATTTCTACTTTGTCCTCCTACTCACTGATCTGATCTTCTGCTTCATCAATTCTGGTTTTGATTCCTTCCCCTGTGTTCTTCAGTTCAGAAATTGTATTCTTCATTTCCTCTTGGCCCCTTTTGATACTTTCTATTTCCTTTTTCATGTTGATATATTTTGCAGTGAGTTCATCGTAACCTCCCTGTAGTTTCTGGTAGCTCATTGAGAGCTCATGGAGCTTGCTGACAACCATTGCTTTGAACTCAATATCTAATAGTTGAGTTGCCTCTGTTTCATTTAGTGTTCTTTCTGGGTTTTCCTATTTTCCTTTCATTTGGGGGTTGTTTCTTTTTCTTCCCATTGTTTTGGAGACTCTTCTTGTTAGCTTCAGCTTCTTAAATTGATCTGTTCTGGCTCCCTGAGTTTATGATGTTAACTTCTGCGGTAGAATACCTGTGAGTTTCAGTGATGCAGTCTCCTTAGGGTATCCTGGTGTTCACAGCGCCCACTGTGTCAATTGTTGGGATGTCCCATCTTTGAGACCAACTCTGTTTTTTCACACTTTCAGGGTTTTTTGTTGTTGTTGTTGTTGTTGTTCTCACTAGTGAGTATATAAAAAGAGAAAAGAGAAAAAAATGAAAAAAGAAAAGAAGAGGAAGGAAGAAGAGATAATATTGGGAATAGTTTAAGAAGGTTCAAAATGAGAAAGATAAAAACAAGAACAAGGAATTGAGTGGTAATTAAGATAAAAATAATAAAAAATAATGAGAAAATAAAAAATAATTAAACAAACACAAAAAGAAACCCTGTTGCTATTTTCAAACTTGCCAAGCTGGTTTTTCTGGTCTTACTGGCTGCAATGGCCAAGGGTTTACTGTATTGCTTTTCTCCGTGTTCAGCACTCAGTCATCTTTGCGCTACTCTCCCCACGGCTAACCCCGCACCTCTCTGTGCAGGGCCTCAGAGTCTGGGCTGTGGGCTTGCTGCCGTACGCTTGTTTTCCCTGAGCTTATGGGTGTGAGCTTAGGTCTACCACGGATCAAGCATTCTCCGTGATTTACAAGTGTGACCTCTGGGTCTCCTACTGCACGCACGCTGTCCCTGGTTTACGGGTGCAGGTTCTGGGTTTCCTAAGGAGCATGCACACTGCCAGAGTTTACTAATGTGGTCTCCATGGGCTTCCCGCATTTTGTGCATTCATCCTGTGTTCACAGGGGTGAGCTCCAAGTTTCCCACGGATTGTGCACACTCCCCAGGTTTACGGGTGTGAGCTCCGGTTCTCCTATATAGCGTGCACACTGCCCAAGTTTATGAGTGTGGGTTCAGGGATTTCTGCAGTGTGTGCGTTCACCATAAGTTCATGGGCATGAGCTCCAGGTTTCCCACACATCATGTGCACTCCCTGGGTTCACATGCATGGGCTCTGGTTCTCCCATGGATCACTCACACTCCCCGGTTTCCTGGCATGGGCTACAGGTCATCCACAAAGCCCCTTCCTCAGGTTTCTGGCACCTCTGGTCACACGGGCTCTGGCATGCACTCCATCCATGGCTATGCGTGGGTGCTCACAGCCCCAGCGTGTTTGCCCCTCAGACCTTAACTTTTCTCTCTCTGCAACTTCAAGCAAACAGGTCCCTCCTGTTGCTGCTCAAACCTTGTTTGGCCAGGGAGTGAGCGATTGACCTGGCTTCCTCCCTAGAGCCCTGTGGCAGACCCAGAAAGCACAGGGCCCAGGGCTTCAGCCACCCTGGTCTCTGCGCTGATCCCTGGGCTCTTATTGTCCTGAAGAATTTCCTTACTGTCTGGTTTTTCAATGTCCACTATAGATTTTTGATCTCCTATTTTCATATAAGCTTTGGTACTGTTGGCTGTCTGCTCTGTTCCTCTGTAGATAGGCTAGGTTTTTCTCCTGTATGTAGGGGGATGTGGAATCTGCCTCCTCCTACCATGCTGCCATCTTCAAGATCTGCCTCCAGACTCATCTTTTAACTTAATAATGGTAATAATAATGGTAGTAGTTAAAATTTATTGAGCACTTACTATATACCATGTACTGTTCCTAGTACTCTACATGTATAGTTCCAGGTATTCTATTACTTATTGAAGTCAAATAAATACAACGTGAGGTATTATAAAACACAGAAGGTGATAAAATATGACTTCTGCTTTTCAACACAAAGTTTTGCATCTACAATATAAATTGGATTAGCTAAAGAACATGTATAAATATCCCATAGACACAGACAACAGTGTTGCAAAGGCCAGAGGGAAGAGGAAAGACACTGGTTGTAGATGGGCAAATGGGAGAAAATGGGGACAACTGTACTAAAGTTAAAAGTAGAATATAAAATTAAAAGATTTTAAGTGGCAGAAGACAAGTTAAAGGATAAGACAACATCCAAAGAGGAAAAATATCTTAAAACATGCATCACAAAGGGATAATGTATTAATATAAAATTTATTATTTTAAATAAATAATAAAAACAATACCTTAACAGAGAAATTGACAAGGACATGAACAATTTGTAAAAGAAGAAATACTAATGCCTAATAAAATATTTCAATATGCATCTTCAATATTGTTAAAAGTAGTGTGATTTAAAATAACTATGAAATAACCAATTTTCACACATTGGATTTTTCAAAAAAAAATGAATATAGTCAGTGATGACTGAGCATGAAAAAGACCCTTCTTATGTTTCTGGCAGCAGTAAAATTTACTACATCCTTTAAGAATGACTATTTGACAGTATGTATCAAAGGTCCTAAATTAAAAAAAAAAAAAAAAAGAATGTCCTTTGACATAAAAATCATAAGAAAAGAATGTCAATATGGCAAGGATAGCCCTGGCTAGTGCAGTTCAGTTTTTTTGAACATTGTCCTGTACATAGAAAGGTTACAGGTTCAATCCCCGTTCAGGGCACATGCTTAGGCTGTGAGTTCGGTTCCCCCTCCCCCAGTGGAGGCATGTAGGAGAGGCAACTGATCCATATTTCCTCTCACTTCAATGTTTCTCTCCCTTTCTCTCTCCTTCCCTTTTCTCCTCTCTAAAGTCAATACCCATGTTTTTATTTTTATTTTATTTTTATTTATTTATCTTTAGAGGAGAAGGGTAGGAAAGAGAGAGAGGGAGAGAAATATCAATGTATGGTTGCCTCTTGTGTGTCCCCTGCTGGGAACTGGCCTGCAACCCAGGCATGTGCCCTGGCTGGGAATCGAACCTGGATCCTTTGGTTCGCAGGCCCGCGCTCAGTCCACTGAGCTACACCAGCCAGGGCAATACCCATGTTTTTTGGGTGAAGATAAAAAACGCAAGGCTATACGTACAAGGATGTTCATTCTAATTTTGGTAATAATAAAAAAATATTATAAACAAATGTTAAAATAGTGGAACTGGTGAATATACTATAGTACATACATACAATAGAATGTTATATAGCCATTATAAAAATTGTGTCAATTTATATTTATTAGAAGCAATATTCTTGATGACTAAGATGAAAAGTCAAATTTAAAATAGTATATATATATATGTCTGTAAAATATGCCCATCTTCATGCATGTGCATAGGAAAACAGACTAAAAAGTATATGCCTAAATGCCAATGGTGGTTATCAATCTTTTTTGTTTATAAAAGTTATAACAACTTGACTGCAGTATAATTTTTAAAATAAAATGTACAGATTTTGAGTAAACTATTTAAGAAGTTTTTAATTTCTAAAACAGTTTTATTGAGGTATAATGAGCATACAATAAACTGAAAGTTTTTAAATTGTATAATTTGCTAAGTTTTGGACATACTTACACACCCATAAAACTACAGCTACAATCAAGAGAATGAACACATCCATTACCCCAGAGTTTCCATGTGCATGATTGTAATCAACCCATCCTAACTTTTCCATCATACCACCTCCATCCCAGCAACTACTACCTTATTTTATGTCACTATAGATTCGATTCTCTACAATTTTATATAAACAAAATGTGCTGGTTTGGGTATGCCTTATTTCACTAAATATAATTATTTGATATTCATCTATGCTGTTGGATTTTAAGTAGTTCATTCCTTTTTTATATTATTTCCTTGTATAGATATATCACAATTTGTTTATCCATTCACTTCTCTGTTGATGGACATTTGAGCTTTTTCCAGTTTTTACCTATAACAAATAATGCTGTTATAAATATTCATGTATATACACATAAGTCTTTGATGAACATATTCTTTCCTTTCTCTTGAGTAAATATCTAGGAGAAGAATAGCTTGGCCCATATGGTATGTGAAATGTTTACCACTTTAAGAAATTACAAAAGTGCTTTTCAAGGCCTTGTGCCATTTCTCAATCCCACCAGTAACAATGTCTCAGAGTTCCAGTTTCTCCAATCTTTGCCAACAGTTGATGTACAGATATTCTTCAGCTTATAATGGGGTTATTATGTCTTGATGAATCCATTTTAAATTGAAAATATTGTAAGTTGAAATGCATTCAATATATAAAACCTATTCAACATCATAGCTTAACCGAGCTTACCTTAAACATGTCCTGAACACAATATTGAAAAAATGTTGGCAACATACTACACTGTCGAGTATCACTTGCTTACAATCATGATAACATGCCTGAGAACTGGGATTCAGTGCTCATGTCCAGCATTATAAGAAATTATCTTACCACATATTACTAGGCCATGTAAATATCACATTTAAAAATTCAAAGTACAGTTTCTGCTGAATACTTATTGATTTCCATGTGTAAGTTATATCATATAGAACTCAAGTACCCATCAATAGATGAATGTATTAATTTCCTCATGCCCCCAACTCAGATTTTTGGCTGATCCTCCAACAAGTAACCTGAACAATCAATGGAATCTTAGCTAATATGAAGTTTGGAAGCCAAGGAGTACAGAAGATGTTTCACAACTGGAAGTAAAAAGATTTTTATAGGTTGAAGGAGAAATACATTGTGTGGCCCCTGTAGAAATTACAGCTTTGTGGCTCCCTTCTCTCCCAAAGCATGGAGCCCTCAGACTAGGCCAGAAGTGACTTAGGAGGGTATACAGATTTGGGGAGATCCAGGCTGCACACACAGAGCAAGCACCATGTCCATCGCTGCAGCGCCAAATGCCAACAAGCAGAGTGCCAGAGAGAGAGGCTCTATCTCCCAAGAGGATCAGTGGCTGCAACTGGGTCAAGGGCAGCAGGCTGTGGCACTCCATCACTGTGAGAGACTTTTGGCTTTTTGGAGAGGTGGTGTGAGTGGAGAACCAGACAGTGATTCGGTACTGTGGTGGGTGTGTCACAGAGAGGGTTTTTAAAAGGGGAGCTGAAGCATGCTAAGCAGAGACCCTGTGTGCAGCTGCCCTGGTAGCAAACGGAAAAGAGTGAAAGTACAGTTGCTCCCATTCAGTATAGCTTGACAGAGAGATCAGAAATTTACCTGCAAGGGGATTTCTGGGCCTCAGCCCCATGTGGTTAGCTGGCTTGGAAAATTTGGGACTGTGTCTACTGTGAGAGCAGTTGGCTGGGAACTGGACAGGTGGGAGTTCAGTCCCTGAGATTATTTACAGCCAGGCAGTACCTCCTCCCCTGGCAGAGTTCAAACTTCTGGAAAAGGAAGGACAGACCCAGCCTCCGTCTCCTGCAGGACTGTAAGCACCCACCCTATGGGGAAGCTCTGTGAAACAGGCAGAGCAGGTGCAAGAACCCCCTTCAGAGCGCATATTCACAGGAAAAAGACAGGAAGAAAAATACCAAAAGGGCCCATTTTGCATCTCTCTCAGGGAAACAAAACACACCAGTTCTGAGCGCCACATTCCATTGAGGCCAACAAGGCAGGGAGATCAGAAATCAGTATAGCAAGGGGGAATCAGGGCCCTGCCCAACCTCAGCTCTCACACAGAACCGACATTGGCACCAAGCAAGAAAGTTGATGCTGTTACACAGATTGGCTCCTTCCTTGAATCAGAGAGCTAGTTCATCAATAACTATACATTATTGGAACTAAGATGGGACAGATCAAGATGGGTGGTACAGGGACCGGGGGGACCCATTCGCGATTCTCCCAGAAGACTGAATGATGCCTCCCAGGGGAGACCCAGGAATCCCACCGCCTGATCATAATAGAAGCTCCCTCTAGAGGCAGGAGAAGGTGATACATGTGATTTTGCCAGAAGTGGACAACCCACCCCTGGACCTTGAGCTGATAAGCCAGAGGTGGGTCCAGAAAGAGATGTCAGAAGGCAAACACCACACTCTGCTAAGATGAATTACACCTAGATCTTCCTCAGAATTTGTGTTAATTTTTTTCTCTCACATACCCTTTCAACATTTCTTTTTCTTCAATTGTATTCTAATTCACTATTTTTGTCTTTCATTTTTATTTTTTTATTTATAATTTTATTTTATTTTTATTTCAAATCTCACATTGTACCATTCCCTTGTATTACTCCATTTTGCCTTCTTCCTGCCCTTTCTTATTTTTGCTTTAAATTTTATTTCCCCCTTTCTCCACCTTGTTCCTATTCCTTACTCTTACTATATCACCTCCCTTTATCCTCACAAAATCATTTTTATTTCCTTTAGCTCACATTCTTTTTCCCTTTATTATAATATTCTAATTTCTTCCCACCTTTATTAATCATTGAATGTTTAGAAAAGATATTGTTGTGGTTGTGGTTATTTTTCTTCAATTTTGCTCTGATTTGTTCACTATTTTTTTTTTTTATTTCAAATCTCACAGGTTACTCTCCCTTTGTGTTACTCCATTTTGCCTTCTACCTGCCCTTGCTTATTTGAGTTTGGAATTTTATTTTTTCCCTCTCTTAGCCTGAATTCCATTCCTTACTCTTATTATTTCCCCTCCCTCTATAGTCTCAAAATTATTTTTTATTGTAGACATCTCATATTCTCTTATCACTGTCTGTTAATATTCTTATTTTCTTTCCACCTTTATTAATCTTTGCTCATCTGTCATTGTTATTGACCCTGTTGTGTTTTTTCTTCAATTTTGTTCGTATTGGTTCACTATTTCTTCAATTTTTTCCTCAAACCTCATGTTATACTCTTCCCTTTTCTTACTCTGTTTTGCCATCGCCCCTTTTTAACTTACATTTTAAAGTCTATTTTCCTCCTTTATTAATCTTGTTTCTATTCCCTACTCTTATTTCTTATCCTCTTCCCTCTCAAAATTATTTTTTTCTCTCCTTTAAACATCTCATATTATCTTTTCCTATCTTATAATATTCTTAATCTCTTTCCACCTTTATTAGTCATTGTTCAGTTGTTGACATTGCTCGTGTGGTGGGGGGCAATTTTTGCTGGCATGGGATTGGTTTTCTGGGCAGTTTTGTACTATTCTGCCAGCACGTGTAAAAGAGCATACAAGATGTGGTGGGGGTTGTGACTCTCAGTCAGCCAGCTGAAGGGGAGAACCTACCAACAAATGAATCATCAATTAACAAAGACCAATTGCAACAAGAAAGCCCACATTAACTGAATAAAAGGCATCCCTAGAGCATCCACATCAGGTTATCAAAGAGACTGTACCAGTGAGTCCCACAAAACTCCTACCACAGAGGGCAACTACACAAAGATAGGCTGTCAAAGCAGAGCAATCTGAGATGCAGAAATAAACACAAAGAGTCACCTAAAATGGGGAGACAAAGAAACAACCCCTAATTTAAAGGAAAGGAGGAATCCCCAGAAAAATAGCTGAATGAATTTGAGGAGACAAGCAATCTATCACATAGAGTTCAAATAATGGCAACATGGACACTCAAGGAGCCCAGTGAGAACTACAAGGAACTTTATGGGAACTGCAAGAAACTTAATGGGAACTACAGCAGCATGAAAAAAAAGACATAGAAATTATGAATAAGAACCAGGAGGAAATGAAAAATACAATACCAGAAATGAATAATACATTAGAAGGAATTAAAAGCTGGGGTGGGGAGGAGTGCTGGAGGGAAAGTGGAGACAACTGTATTTAAACAACAATAAAAAGGGAGAGAGAAAGAGAGAAAAAGGAGGAATTAAAAGTATGTTAGATGAAGCAGAGTACTGAATCAACCATCTGGAAGACAAGGTAGAAAGAAAACATCCAGTCAGAGCAACAAGATGAAAAACTATTCAGAAAGAATGAGGATAGTTTAAGGGAGCTTCAGGACCACATGAAAAGTATCAACATTCACAACATAGGAATATCAGAAGAAGAAGACAAAGAACAAGGGATAGAACACTTGTTTGGAAAAGTAATGACAGAAAACTTCCCTAGTTTGATGAGTGAAAAATTCACACAAGTCCAGAAAGCACAGAGGATCCCAATCAAGATGAACCCAAAGAGGCTCATTCCAAGACACATCATAATTAAAATGACAAAATTCAAAGACAAATAAAGAATCTTAAATGCAGCAAGGGAGAAACAGGAAGTAACATACAAGGGAGCTCCAATAAGGCCATCAGCTGATTTCTCAACAGAAACACTATAAGCCAAAAAGGATTGTCACAAAATATTCCAAGTAATGAAAAACAAGGACCTGCAACCAAGATTAATATATTCAACAATGCTCTCATTTAAAACTGAAGGTGAAATAAAGAGCTTCCCAGACAAAAGATTGCTAAAAGGCTACATGTCCATCAATATAGCACTGCAAGAGATGCTAAAGGGACTACTTTAATATGAATGAGAGAGAGAGAGAGAGAGAGAGAGAGAGAGCGCGAGCATGTGCGCACACAACACAGGTACAAAGGGGGGAAATGGCAATGTTTAAATACCTATTGATAATAAATTTAACTGTAAATGGACTAAATGCTCTAATCAAAAGACATAGGGTAGCTGAATGGATAAGGAAACATGACCCACAAATATGCTGTTTACAAGAGACCAACTTCAGAACAAATGAGTTACACAGGCTGAAAGTAAATGGTTGGAAAAAATATTCCATCCATGTAAATGGACATGAAACAAAAGCTAGGGTAGCAATACTTGTATCAAACCAGACAGACTTCAAAAATGAGGACATAGTAATAGACAAAGAAGGTCACTACATAATAGTGAAGGGAATTGTCCAATGAGAAGATATAACCCTTGTAAATATATATGCGCTCAACATAGCAGCACCTATGAAGGATATTGACAGAAATATATTCATCATATGGGATTTTAACACCCCACTTTCAACAATGGTTAGGTATTCCTAACAAAGAATCAACAAGAATATTGTGGCACTGAACAACAGTCTAGATCAGATGCATTTCATTGATATTTACAAAATATTTCACTTCAAAGAAGCAAAGTACACTTTCTTTTCTAATTTACATGGATCATTTTCAAAGAGGGAACACACAGTAGGACACAAAACAAGCCTTAACAAATTCAAGACAATTGAAATCATATTAAAACATCCTCTTGAATCACAGGGTCTTGAAATTAGAAAACAACCTCAAGAAAAAACTCCATGTGTAGGGGAGCAGATTCCACTTCTCCCTACACATGGGAGAAAAACCTGGCTGATCTACAGAAGAACAGAGTAGACAAGGAACAGTAACACAGCGTATTTGAGAATAGGAGATTGAAAACAGTAGCGGACATTGAAAAATCAGTAGATAAGGAGAGTATTTCAGAACAATAGGAGCCCAGGGATCAGTGTGGAGACCAAGTCAGCTGAGGCCCTGGCCCACAACTTGCCAGGCCTGCCCTAGGGCTCTAGGGAGGGAGCTGGGTCAACCACTGAAATGGGCTGAGCGATCATGGTCGCTGCGCGACTGCAGATGGCATGAACTGAGACAGCTGCATGAAAATAGGCACGCACATGTGAACACAGACGGTCACAGGATCATAAGCATGCACGAGAGCATAGGCACTTGCTACTGGAGACAGCTGTGGGACCATAGTCACCAGCACGTGCAAGCAAATGCAGACAGCTCGGGGCCATAGGCACAGGCGCGAGATGCCCGCAGGATCATAGGACACTCGCCACCACAGAAAGCAGTGCAAGGGCCAATGGAGATGGCTGCTCATGACCGGAGACCAGAGCTCACACCCATAAACTTGGAAAAAAGTGCACCCACTTCAGGAGGCTCAGAACACACACCGAAAGCCCTGTGCAGAGTGGTGCCGGACTAACTCTGGGGACAGTAGCAAAATGATGACTGGGTGCTGAACACAGAGAAAAGCAATACCATCACCCTTTGGCCAATGCAGCAAACAAGACCAGAAAAACCAGCTTGACAAGTTTGAAAAAGGCAAGAGTTTTTTGTTTGGTGGGGTTTTTGTTTTGGTTGTTGTGTTGTTGTTGTTGTTTTTTGGTTTATTTTTTGTTTGTTTTTGGTTTTTGTTTGTTTGTTTGTTGTTTGTGTGTCTGTCTGTTTATACAATTGCTTTTAATTATTGTTTATTATTTTTATCTTCTTTTTTACTTCTCAACTCCTTTTGCCTCTCTTTACTTCTTTCTTATTTTATTCCCTCTTCCATTCTTTCCAATTTTATTTCTTCTACCTTCCTCTTTTTTCTTTCTTATTTTTTCATTTTCCCTCTTTTTTCTTTTTAAATACCCAAGAGTGAGACAAGCAAACAAACAAACAAAAGTGGAACTGTGAAAAAAAAACAGAGTTGGTCCCAAAAAGAGGGTATTCCAGCAGCTGAGGCAGTGAATGTTATGAAAAACAGGATATCTGAAGGAGACTCCACCACTGAATCTCACAGGTATTCTACCACAGAAGTTAACACCATAAACTCAGGGAGCCAGAAAAGATCAGTTTAAGAAGTTGAGGCTAAGAAGAAGAGTCTTACAAACAATGGGAAGACAAAGAAACAATCCCCAAATGAAAGGAAAGGAGGAAGCCCCAGGAAGAATGCTAAATGAAATGGAGGAAACTCAACTATCAGATATTGAGTTCAAAGCAATGGTTGTCAGGAAGCTCTATGAGCTCTCAGTAAGCTACCAGAAAATACAGGGAAGCTATGATGAACTCACTGCAAACTATATCAACATGAAAAAGGAAATAGAAACTGTCAACAAGGGCCAAGAGGAAATGAAGAATACAATTTCTGAACTGAAGAACACAGTAGAAGGAATGAAAAGCAGAATCAATGAAGCAGAAGATCAGAGCAGCCAGTTGGAGGACAAAATAGAAAAAAAATACACAGAAAGAGCAAGAAGAGGAAAAGAGGCTCTGAAAGAATAAAGAGGGAATAAGAGAAATGCAAAACAATATGAAACATAATAAAATCCGTAAATAGGGATACCAGAGGGAGAAGAAGAAGAGCAAGAAATAGAAAATCTATTTGAAAAGGTAATGATGGAAAACTTCCCTAAATTGATGAGAGGAAAATTCACACAAATCCCGGAAACACAGAGTCCCAATCATGAGGAATACAAGGAGGGCCACTTCAGGACGCATCATAATTAAAATGGCAAAATTCCAAGACAAAGAGAGACTCTTAAAGGCAGCAAGGGAGAAAAAGGAAGTAACATACAAGGGAGCTCAGATAAGGTTACCAGCTAACATCTCAATGGAAACGCTCCAAGCCAGAAGACAATGGCAAGAAATATTCCAAGCAATGAGAACCAAAGGCCTGCAACCAAGACAAATCTATCCAGCAAGGCTTTCAATCAAGATAGAAGGCCAGATAAGGAATTTTCCAGAGAAAAGAAGTCTAAAAGAATACACCTCTACCAAACGAATTCTGCAAGAGATACTAACGGGACTGCTTTAAGGAAAGAAAGGAAAAGAGAGAGAGGAGCACAGGTACAAAAATGGCAATGAATAAATGCTTATCAATAATAACCTTAAATGTAAATGGATTAAATTCTCCAATGAAAAGTCATAGAATAGCTGAATGGATAATAAAGCATGACACACACATATGCTGCCTACAGGAGACCCAACTCAAGACAAAAAACCTACACAGACTCAAAGTGAAGAGCTGGAAACAAATTTTCTAAGCAAATGGACAGGGAAAAAAAGCCAGGGTAGCAATACACATATCAGACAAAATAGATTTCAAAACAAGACCCATAAAGTGAGACCCAGAAGGTCACTTCATAATAGTCAAGGGAAGAATCCACCAACAAGACATAAACATTGTAAATATATATGCACCCAATGGAGGAGCACCTAAATACATCCGGAAAATCGTAGAGGATTTCAAGAAAGATATTGACAGCAACACAATTATAGTACAGGATTTTGATACCCCACTGTCAAAAATGGACAGATCTTCCAAACAAAGATATTGCAGCATTGAACAACACTCTAGACTAAATGGACTTAACTGATTATATATATATATATATATATATATATATATATATATATATATATATATATATATATATATATCCCTTCATCCCAAAGAAACTAAATACACATTCTTTTCAAATGCACATGGAACATTTTGAAAGATAGACCACATGATAGGACACAAAACAAGCCTCAACAAATTCAAGAAAATTGAAATCATACCAAGCATTTTCTCTGACCACAAGGGACTGAAAATAGAAACTAACCCCAAGGGAAAAAAAAAAACCAAAACCCTCAAAATTAAACAATGAATGGGTGAAGAATGAAATTAGGGAGGAAATGAAAATGTTTCTGGAAACATATCATAATGAACTCATAATTGACCCAAAACTTATGTGACACTGTGAAGACACTCTTGAGAGGAAAATTTATAGCCATACAGGCCTACCTAAAAAAGATAGAGACATCTCAAACAACCTAACCCTATGTGCAGAGCAAGTGGAAGAAAGGAAATAACCAAAATCAGAGCAGAATTAAATGACAAAGGGACTAAAAGCACAATTCTAAGGATCGATGAATCCAGGAGCTGGTTCTTTGAAAACATAAAGAAAATTGACAAGCCTTTAATAAGCCTCATCAAGAAAAAAAGTGAGAGGAACCAAATAAACACAATCAGAAACGAAATAGCAGAGATTACAACTGACACCACAGAAATACAAAGGATTGTAAGAAATTACTATGAAGAACTGCATGCCAAGAAATAAAAAACGTAGGTGAAATGAACAAGTGTCTAGAAAAATATAATCTCCCAAAACTCAGTGAAGAAGCAGCAGAAAGCCTGAACAGACCAATTACAGCAGATCAAATTGAAGCAGTAATCAAAAAGCTTCCAACACACAAAATCCCTGGACCAGATGGTTTCACAGAATTCTACAAAGCACTTAAGGAAGAGCTAACCCCTATCCTTCACAGACTATTCCAAAAAATTCAAAATGATGGAAAACTCCCAAACTCTTTTTATGAAGCCAGCATCATCCTAATTGCAAAGCCAAATAAAGACACAACAAGGAAGGAGAACTTCAGGCCAATATCGCTGATGAACATAGATGCTAAAATCCTCAACAAAATATTGGCAAACCGCATCCAAGAATACATTAAAAAGATCATACACCATGACCAAGTGGGATTCATCCCAGGGATGCAAGGATGGTTCAATATTCGCAAATCAGTAAATGTAATACATCACATAAACAAAAGCAAAGACAAAAATCACATGATCATATCAATAGATGCAGAAAAAGCATTTGATAAGGTACAGCACCCATTTATGATAAAAACCCTCAGCAAAGTGGGAATAGAGGGAGCATTCCTCAAAATAATAAAGGCCACATATGAGAGACCTACAGCCAACATCATACTCAACCACCAAAAACTAAAATCTTTTCCACTAAGATCAGGAACAAGTCAAGGTTATCCACTTTCACCACTTCTATTCAATATAGTATTGGAAGTCTTAGCCACAGCCATTAGACAAGAAAAGGAAATAAAAGGCATTCAACTCACAAAGGAGGAAACAAAACTATCATTGTTTGCAGATGACATGATAGTGTACATAGAAAATCCTGCAGATGTGGCCAAAAAGCTGTTCAACCTAATAAATGAATTTGGCCAAACAGCTGGATACAAAGTAAATATCCAGAAATCAAAGGCATTTTTTTAATCAGTATTTTTTTTTCAAAGGCATTTTTGTATACCAACAATGAAACAGGAGAAGCAGAAATCAAGAAAAAAATCCCATTTGATATAGCAAAAAAGAAAAATAAAGTACCAAGGAATAAATCTAACCAAGGAGGTAAAAGACCTATATGCAGAAAACTACACAACACTGAAGAAAGAAATCTAGGAAGTCTCAGAGAAATGGAAACACATACTGTGTTCATGGATCGGAAGAATTAACATCATCAAAATGTCCATACTTCCCAAAGCAATCTACAGATTCAATGCAATACCTATTAAAGTAGCAATGGCATATTTCACAGACATAGAACAAACACTTTAAAAATTTATATGGGACCATAAACAACCTTGAATAGCTGCAGCAATCTTGAGAAAGAAGAACAAAGTCTGAGGGATCACAATATCTGATACCAAATTGTATTACAAGGTCACTGTAAGCAAAACAGCCTCGTACTGGCATAAAAACAGGCACGTGAACCAGTGGAATAGAACAGAGAGCCCAGAAATAAACCCAAGTCTCTACAGTCAATTAATATTTAACAAAGGGGGCAGCAACATAAAATGGAGTAAGAATGGCCTCTTCAACAAGTGGTGTTGGGAGAACTGGACAGCTACGTGCAAGAAAATGAAACTTCAGCACCAATTTACACCATACACAAAAATAAATTCAAGGTGGATAAACGATTTAAATATACACCATTAAAGTCCTAGAGGAGAACATAGGCAGAAAAATCTCAGATATTTCATGCAGCAACATTTTTACTGATATGTCCCCTAAAGCAAGGGACATGAAGGTAAGAACAAACAAATGGGATCTCATCAAAATAGAAATCTTTTGGATGGGAAAAGGAAACTGTAATTAAGTAAAAGGAGAACCAACTGTATCGTAAAATATATTTACCAATGATACCTCAGACAAGGGTTTAATCTGAAAAATATGTAAAGAACTTACATGACTCAACTCTAAGAAGGCAAGCAACCTGATTAAAAAATGGGCAAAGGACTTGAATAGACACTTCTCCAAGGAGGACATACAGAGAATCTAGAGAGACCTGAAAAAATGCTCAGTATCGCTAGCTATCAGAGAGATACAAATTATAACCACAATGAGATACCACTTGACAGCAGTCAGAATGGCCATCATAAACAAAGAAACAAACAAGTGTTGGAGAGGTTGTGGAGAAAAGGGGACTCTAGGGCACTGTTGGTGGGATTGCAGACTGGTACAACCACTGTAGAAAGCATTATGGAACTTTCTAAGAAAACTAAAAATGGATCTACCTTTTGACCCAGCAATTCCACTGCTAGGATTATATCCTAAGAACCCTGAAATATCAATCCAAAAGAACCTATGCACCCCAATGTTCATAGCAGCACAATTTACAATAGCCAAGTGTTGGAAGCAAGGTAGGTGCCCATCAGTAAACGAATGGATCAAAAACCTGTGGTACATTTACACAATGGAATTTTCTGCAGCAGGAAGAAAGAAGGAGCTGCTACCCTTTGCAACAGCATGCATGGAACTTGGGAGCATTATGCTCAGTGAAATAAGCCAGGTGGTGAAAGACAAATAACATATTATCTCACCTTTAACAGGGTCCTAATCAACAAAACAAACAAACAATCATAATATAACCAAAGACAGTGAAATTGAGAACTGGCTAACAGTCACCAGAGGGGAGAGGTGAGGAAATTTCAGGGGAAAATGGGAAGAGTTTAGGGCAACAATTATAAAGGAGACATGTACAAAAACTAGGGTGGGTGGAAATGGGAGGGAGGTAGGGAGGTCTGGGGCTGTGGGCCGGGATGGGAGTAAAAGACAGAAAACTATACAAGAACAACAACTAAAATAAAGGAAAAAAAGCAACTCTAATAAATAAATAAATAAATCCAGGAGCTAGTTCTTTGAACAGATAAACAAAGTTGACAAATGTTTTACCAGACTCACCAAGAAAGAGAGAAGACACAAATAAATATAATTAGAAGCAAAAGTGGAGAAGTAACAACCGATACCACAGAAATAGAAAGGATCGTAAGGAATTACTATGAACATCTACATGCCAAACAATTAGACAAGCTAGGCAAAATGGAAGAACTTGTGGAAACATACTCTCCCCCAAAACTGAATCAAGCGGAAGCAGAAAGACTGAACAGAATGATAACAAACAGGAAACCGAAGCCGTAAAAAGTAAATAAATAAATAAAAACCTCCCAGCACACAAAAGCCCTGGACCATATGGTTTCACAGGCAAAATTTACCAAACATTCAAAGAAAAACTAATGCCTATCCTTCTCAAACTATTCCAAATATTCAAAAAGGAGGACTCCCAAACTCTTTTTACAAGGCCAATATTATCTTAATTCCAAAAACAGGTAAAGACACAACAAAGAAAGAAAATTACAGGCCGATATCTCTGATCAATATAAATGCCAAAATTTTCAACAAAGTATTAGCAATACAGATCCAGCAATACAGCAAACAGGTCATACACCACGATCAAGTGGTATTTATTCCAAGGATGCAAGGATGGTATAACATTCACAAACCAATAAACATAGTACATCACATAATCGAATTGAAAAACCAAAATCACATGATCAAATCAAAAGATGCCAAAAAGGCATATGACAAAATCCCACACCCATTTATGATTAAAAAAAATACTCAGTAAAGATGAAATAGAGGCAGCCTATTTCAACCCAATAAAGGCTGTATATAAGAAACTTACTTGACCACCTTACACTCAGTGGGCAAAACGTAAAAGCATTTCCCTTCAGATCAGGAACAAGAAAATGTCTGCTTTCACCATGCTTATTCAATATAGTACTGGAATTTCTAGGCCCATTGATTATCCAAGAATTAGAAATAAAAGACATCCACATTAAAAAAGAGGAAGTAGAATTCATTCGTAGATGACATGACAGTGTACATAGAAAACCCCATAGTCTCCGCCAATAAACTACTCACCCTAATAAGTGAATATGGCAAAGTAGGAGGATACAAGGTCAATATTCAGAAATCAATGGCATTGTTGTACACCAACAATGAAGCATCAAAAAGAGAAACTAAGCAAGAACATCTCATTTACTATAGCAACAAAAAAAGTACCTAGAAACAAATTTAACCAAGGATGTAAAATACTGATACTCAAAAAGCTATAGAGCACTGAAGAAAAAATTGTGGAAGATACAAGTAAATGGAAGCATATAATGGCTTCATGGATTGGAATAATTTTATTAAAATGTGCATACTACTCAAAGCAATCTATAGGTTCAACACAATTCCTATTAAAATACCAATGGCATATTTCACAAATCTAGAACAAATAGTCCAAAATTTATATAGAATTAAAAAAGATCGCATATAGCCTCAGCAATCCTGAGAAAGAAGAACAAATTTGGAGGGAGCGCATTACCTGATATTAAAGTATACTACAAGTACACTATAATCAAGACAATCTGGTGCTGGCACAAGAACAGACAAAGACATCAATGGAATAGAATAGAGAGCCCAGAAAGAAACCTATGTCTCTATGGTCAATTAATATTTGGTAAAGGGGGCACAGACATACGTGGAGTAAAGCAGTCTCTTCAATAAATGATGTGAGAACTGGACTGGTACATGAAAAAAAAAATGAAACTAGACCACCAAGTTACACCATACACTAGAATAAACTCAAAATGGATAAAGGGCTTAAACATAAGCCATGATACCATAGCAGTCCTAGTAGAAAACATAGGCAGTAAAATTTCAGACATCCCACATAGCAATATTTCTGTTGATATATTTCCTAGGGCAATGAGAATAAAGAACAAAATAAACAAATGGGACTATGTCAAATTAAAAAGTTTCTGTGCAGCTATAGAAACCATCATCAATGTGAAAAAGGAACTGACTGTATGGGAGAACATATTTGCCAATGATGCATTGGACAAGGGTTTAATCTCCAAAATATATAAAGAACCCATACAACTCAACACCAGGAAGATAAACAACTCAATTAAGAAATGGGGGGAAGATCTGAATACACACTTCAAAGAGGAAAGAGAGATGGCCCATAGGCATATGAAAAAGTGGTCAACATCACTAGCCATCAGAGAGGCACAAATTAAAACCACAATGAGATACCACCTCACACAATGGTTATATTTATAAAGCAAAAACCAACAAATTGTTGCAAAAATGCGGAGAAAATGGAACCCTCGTGTTTTTTGGTGGGAATGTAGATTGGTGCACCCAATGTAGAAAACAACATGGAATTTCCTTAAAAAAATAAAGATGGAACTGCCTTATGACCCAGTGATTTCACTGCTGGGAATATATCCTATGAATCCCAAAACACCAAATCAAAGGAACTTATTCACTCCTGTGTTCATAGCAGCACTATTTACAATAGCTAAGTGTTGGAAACAGCCAAAGTGCCCATAAGTAGATGAGTATATTAAAAAAAAATTGTGGTACATTTACACAATGGAATACTATGCATCAGAAAAGAAAGAAGTCCTACGTTTTTCAATACCATGGATGGAACTGGAGACTATTATGCTAAGTGAAATACACCAGTTAGTGAAAGACAAATACCATATGACCTCACTTAAACCTGAAATCTAATGAACAAAATAAACTAACGACGAAAATAGAGCCAAAGACATGGAAACATGGAACAGACTGATAGCTATATAAGGGGAGGAAGGAAAGGAGTAATGGTGGAAGGAAGGGGAAGGGATTCATCAAAGAACATGCATGAATGACTCATGGACATGAGAGTGGAGAGGGATTCACTGAGGGCAAGAGAAATGTGCTGGGTGGAGTGGGGCAAAAGTGAAAAAAAGAGGTTAGAACAATTGTAATAGAATAAACAATAAAAATTATTAAAGTTTAGATCATACAGTATTTTTCTTTCTGTCTCATTTCACTTTGCATACAACCAAAAGGTCAACTCATGTCATCAGTAGTGGCAGGATATTTTCCTTTTTCATGGTTGAAATAAATAAATATATGTACATATACATATACATATACATATACATATATATATATGCATATATCACAACTATGTTATCCATTCCTCCACCATTGAAGAATGCTTCAATTGTTTCTATTGCATGTCTTGAGTATTGTAAATAATGCTTCAGTGAACATGGGAGTGGGAAAATCTCTACAAGATCGTGATTTCATTTTCATAGTGTACATACCCAGAAGTGGAATTGCTGGATCATATGGCAGTTTTAATTTTTGAGGAACATCTACACTCCATTTCATTGTGGCTGAACCAATTTACATTCCCACCAACAGTGCACTAAGGTTCCCTTTCTCCACATCCTCACTGACATCTGTTATCTCTTGTCCTTTCAGTAATAGCCATTTTAACAAAGGTAAGGTGATATCTCATTGCGGTTTTGATTTGCATTTGTATAATGACTAGTGGTGCTGAACACCTTTTCATGTAGTCTTTGGCCGTTTTGTGTCTTCTTTGGAAAAAAAATGTCTATTCAGGACCTTTGTCCATTTCAAAATCATATATTCTTTCTATTGAGTTGTATGAGATTCTTATCTATTTTGGATATTAATCCCTTATCACATACACTTTGCAAGTATTTTCTATCATTTTGTAGATTTCCTCTTCATTTTGTTATTTCCTTTGTTGTGCTAATTTTTCTATTTAGTTTGATGTGGTTCACTTTTTTAGTTTTTATTTTCTTATATTTTTAATATATTTTAATGATAATGTTATTACAGTTGTCCCATTTCTCCCCCATCATTCCCCTCCACCTTGCACACCCCCTCCCACCCACATTCCTCCCCTTTAGTTCATGTCCATATGTCATAAGTTCTTTAGCTTCTACATTTCCCACACTACTCTTGCCCTCCCCCTGTCTATTTTCTACTCACTGTCTATGCTACTTATTCTCTGTAACTTTCCCCCACCCTGCTCCTCCCACTCCCCTGTTGCTAACCCTCCATATGATCTCCATTTCTGTGGTTCTGTTCCTGTTCTAGCTGTTTGCTTTTGTTTTAGGTGTGGTTCTTAATAGCTGTGAGTTTGCTGTCTTTTCACTGTCCTATTTTTTATCTTCTTTTTCTTAGATAAGTTCCTTTAACATTTCATATAATAAGGGCTTAGTGATGATTAACTCCTTGAACTTGACCTTATCTGAGAAGCACTTTATAATCCCTTCCATTCTAAATGAAAGCTTTGCTGGATAGAGCAATTTTGGATGTAGGTCCCTGCCTTTCAAGACTTAAAATACTTCTTTCCAGCCCCTTCTTGCCTAGAAGGTCTCTTTTGAGAAATCAGCTGACAGTCTGATGAGAAGTCCTTTATAGGTGACTGTCCCCTTATCCCTTGCTGCTTCTAGAATTCTCTCCTTCATTTGAATCTTGGCTAATGTAATTACGATGTGCCTTGGCCTGTTCCTCCTTGGATCCAACTTCTTTGGGACTCTCTGAGCTTCCTGGACTTCCTGGAAGTCTATTTCCTTTGCCAGATTGGGGAAGTTCTTCTTTATTATTTGTTCAAATGAATTTTCCACTTGTTGCTCTTCTTCCTCCCCTTCAGGTACCCCTATAATTCGGATTTTGGGATGTTTAAAGATGTCCTGGAGGTTCCTAAGCCTCTCCTCATTTTTTTGAATTCTTGTTTCTTCCTTGTTTTCTGTTTGGTTGTTTCTTTCTTCCTTCTGGTCCACTACATTGATCTGAGTCCCAGTTTTCCTCCCATCTCTATTGGTTCCCCATGCGTCTTCCTTCATTTCACGTATTGTAGCCTGAATTTTTTCATCTAATTTGTGAGTAAAATCAACCAATTCTGTGAGCATCCTGATAACCAGGGTCCTGAACTGTGCATCTGATAGATTGGCTATCTCTTCGTCACTTAGAGGAATTGGTGTTGGGACTTTTATTTGTTCTCCAGTTTGAGGCATTTTTGGTGTTTTTTGTTTGTTTGTTTGTTTGTTTTGTTTTGTTTTTGGTCTGGTCGCGTAGCGAGGGGTGGAGCCTTAGGTGTTCCCCAGTGTGGAGCAGCCCAGTCGCTGGGTTGTGACACTGTATGTGGGGGTGGGGTCCGAGTGGGAACAATGGCGCCTGCTCTGCTCTCTCCTGGATTGCAGTCCCCTCCACCGCTTCCCCTTCTCCTGGATTATCTGTGTGCATGAATGTGGGACCACCTGTTCAGCCTGCCACCTTGCACAGTCTCACTGGGTCTGCACATTTGCCACCCTGTGCCCGGGGTCCACCTGCCGCCGTCTGTGGGCTTGTGGTTTGCCAGCCACCTGCACATTTGGAAACCACCAGCTACTCCTGCCTGCATTCCCGGGTCCACACCTCCACTTTTTCCTGCCGTGACTCTGGCCCTCTTACCGGTCTGGATGAATGGTTGTTGGACTTTCGTGCAGTTCAATTTTCTATCAGTTCTGGTTGTTTTCTTATTTCTAAATATTTGTTGTTCTTAATCTTGGTTGTGAGAGGAGGCACAGTGTGTCCACCTACGCCTCCACCTTGGCCAGAAGTGATGTAGTTCACTTATTGATTTTTGTTTTTCTTAATTGTGCTTTAGGTGTAGTATCCAAGACCAATATCAAGGAGATTTTCCCTATGTGAGAGTGCCTGTCCTGAGCGCCAGATGTGGGGGGCGGGGGCTCTGCCCACAGAGCCCCATCCCTCCGTCACGGATGAAAATAAAAACTACCAAGACATGACTGCTTGGGGAGGAAAGGTGGTCAAAATCTCAGAGGAGAATGACCCAGAGCCCCATCCTCACTAGGCTTTTTTTGGGCTCAAATACACAGGAATACAGGTATGTCAGGCGACAAGGATCAAACAATGATTAACATTTCAAAGAAATCTGAGGGCTTAATCCGAGCCCATGTTTGTCAGGAAAGGGGGTTGCCAAACGTTGGGAGACATACTCATTTCCTCCTGGGACACTTATCACCTAACGGAGAGCACTCTTAGCAAAGCAGGTTTCAAAGGGCTTTAGGAATTCTTTCTTATGCCCGATCACCCAGGGAGCTGTCCTGGCCAGTACAGGGCTGCACCACTTGCCCTCACAGTTTCAGGCTTTAAGTCTATTAGGAAGCAGGAGACATCTCCCAGACGGAAACGAGGACTCGGGCTATGTCAGAATAGCCGGGGGGCGAGGGTCCATCACATCCTCTTTGCTGCAGCCCCCGAGTCCTTCCATGAGGCCTCCCAAGTGGTTGTGTCTGGCTTAGGTTGCCCCTGCCATGAAGAGTCTTACCCATCATTGACTGCCAACCAAGCACTGGGGCCAGTGATGGATGAGGCAGAAGCAATGCTCCTGCCAGTGAGATAAGTTTGTCTCCTTAGTAGGTCACATCCTTTTGACAGAACAGACCCAGATGAAGTGGGTCCCTAGGCCCTTACACAACACACCATGCGGTGAGGGTTACAACTCCTGAAACCAGGCTGAACGGTCCACAACATCCCTATATTTTCTTCTAGGATTTTTAGGATTTCATACCTTACAACTAAGTCCTTAATCTATTTTGAGCTAATTTTGTGAGTAGTGTAAGATTAGAATCTAATTTCATTTTTTGCATGTTAATATTCAGTTTTCCCAACACCATTTTATTGAAAAGACGATCCTTTCTCTTTTGAGAATTCTTGCCTTGCTTCCAAATATTAGTTGACGTATATACAAGGGTTTATTTCTACATTCTCGATACTTTCTATAGTTCTCTGTGTCTGTTTTTATGATAGTATGATACATTTTAAATCCTCACCACTCGGCTTTGACATAGCCTGAGTCCTCATTCTGTCTGCAAGAAGTCTCCTAATCCCTTGGCTGCCTTACTTTCCCTGCCTGACTTAAAACTGAAACAATGACAGAGGATGGTGCAGCCCTGGGCTGGGACTGGTGGTTCCCTGGGGCAATCAGGCCTAAGAAAGGATGCATAAAATCATGTGAAAACTGCTTTGCTAAGAATGCCCTCAATTTTCTGATAAGGGTCTGAGCATGAAGAGTTTGTCTCCCAAAGTTTTGTAGCCCTTAAGTTAATTTACCCTGACTTAGAATAAGCCCCCATACTTCTTCGTATGTTATCTATTGTTTGATCCTTAGTGCCTGACAATGATTGATGAGCTTTACCTGTATTCCTGTGCAATTTGAACTCAATAAAAACCCACTGAGGAAAAGGCTTTTGGTCCTTCTCCTTTGAGAGATCAGCCACCTTTCCTCCCCAAGCAGATCATGTCTTGGTAGACTTACCCTTATCTGCAGTGGATGGGGGCTCTGCAGGCAAAGCTCCACCACATGACAAAAACTCTTTGCACATTACTTGTCTATTCTGATTTTCTATTTTTCATGATTCAGTCATCACAGGCAGTATGTTCCTATGAATTTATCCATTCATTCTAGGTTGTTCAATTTTTTTTCCTGTGTAATTGTTTATTGTAGTATCTTATGATCTTTTGTATTTGTATAGCATCACTTGTAATGTCTCGTAATTTTTCTTCTTTTTTTCCCTTTATTTCTTTTAATTGTTGTTCTTGTACAGTTCTCTGTCTTCTACTCCCATCCCGGCCCACTGCCCCAGCCCTCTCCACCACCCTCCCATTTCCACCACCCTTCCATACTTGTTGCTCTAATCCCGTCACCTTTTCCCCTCAAATTCCCTACCTTCTCCCATCTGATGAGATCCCATCTGTCAGCCTGTTCTCAATTTCAAAGTCTTTGGTTATATTTTGCTTGTCTGTTTGTTTTATTGATTAGGTTCCTGTTAAAGGTGAGATCATATGGTATTTGTCCTTCATTGCCTGGCTTATTTCGCTTAGCATAATGCACTCCAGCTCCATCCATGCTGTTGTGAAAGGTAGGAGCTCCTTCTTTCCTTCTGCTGCATAGAATTCCATTGCGTAAATGTACCATAGTTTTTTGATCCATTGGTTTACTGATGGGCACCTAGGTTGCTTCCAATGCTTGGCTATTGTAAATTGTGCTGCTATGAACAAAGGGGTGCATAGGTTCTTTTGGATTGGTGTTTCAGTGTTCTTAGGATATAATCCTAGCAGGGGAATTGCTGGGTCAAAAGGTAAATCGATTTTTAGTTTTCTTAGAAAATTCCATACTGTTTTCCATAGTGGTTGTACCAATCTGCAATCCCACCAACAGTGCACTAGGGTCCCCTTTTCTCCACAACCTCTCCAACACTTGCTGTTTGTTGCTTTGTTTATGATGGCCATTCTGACTGGTGTCAAGTGGTATCTCATTGTGGTTATAATTTGCATCTCTCTGATAGCTAGTGATACTGAGCATCTTTTCATGTGTCTCTGGGTCCTCTGCATGTCCTTCTTGGAGAAGTGTCTGTTCAAATCCTTTGCCCATTTTTGAATTGGGTTGCTTGTCTTCTTAGAGTGTAGTCGAGTAAGTTCTTTGTATATTTTAGAAATTAAACCCTTGTCTGAGGTATCATTGGTAAATATGTTTTCCCATACAGTCGGTTCTGGTTTTATTTTAATACTGTTTTCTTTGGCCATGCAGAACCTTTTAATTTTGATGAGATCCCATTTGTTTATTCTTACCTTTATGTCCCTTGCTTTAGGGGACATATCTGTAAAAATATTGCTGCCAGAAATATCTAAGATTTTCCTGCCTATGTTATCTTCTAGGACATTAATGGTGTCACGGCTTATATTTAAATCTTTTATCCACCTTGAATTTATTTTTGTGTATGGTGTAAGTTGGTGCTCGAGTTTCATTTTCTTGCACGTAGCTGTCCAGTTCTCCCAACACCACTGTTGAAGAGGCTAGTTTTGCTACATTTTTTTGTTACTGCCCCCTTTGTCAAATATTAATTGACTGTAGAGACTTGGGTTTATTTCTGGGCTCTTTGTTCTATTCCACTGGTCCACGTGCCTGTTTTTATGCCAGTACGAGGCTGTTTTGATTACAGTGGCCTTCTAACACAGTTTGGTATCAGGTATTGTAATGCCTCCTACTTTGCTCTTCTTTCTTAACATTGCTGCAGGTATTCTAGGTCATTTATGGCTCCATATACATTTTTGAAGTGTTTGTTCTATGTTTGTGAAATATGCCATTGGTACTTTAATAGGTATTGCATTGAAACTGTAAATTGCTTTGGGAAGTATGGACATTTTGATGATGTTAATTCTTCAGATCCATGAACACAGTATGTGTTTCCATTTGTTTGTGTCTTCCTTGATTTCTTTCTTCAGTGTTGTATAGTTTTCTGCATATTGGTCTTTTATCTCCTTGGTTAGGTTTATTCCTATGTATTTTATTTTTATTTTTGCTATATCAAATGGGATTTTTTTTCTTGATTTCTGCTTCTTCTGTTTCACTGTTGGTATACAAAAATGCCTTTCATTTCTGGATATTGAGTTTGTATCCAGCTGTTTGGCCAAATTCATTTATTAGGTCGAGAAATTTTTTGGCCAAGTCTATAGAATTTTCTATGTACATGATCATTTTATCTGCAAACAATGATAGTTTTGTTTCCTCCTTTGCGAGTTGGATGCCTTTTATTTCCTTTTCTTGTCTAATTGCTGTGGCTAAGAGTTCCAATAGTATATTGAATAGAAGTGGTGAAAATGGACCACCTTGTCTTGTTCCTGATTTTAGTGGAAAAGATTTTAGTATTTGGCGGTTGAGTATGATGTTGTCTGTAGGTCTCTCATATATGTCCTTCATTATGTTGAGGAATGCTCCCTCTATTCCCACTTTGCTGAGGGTTTTTATCATAAATGGGTGTTGTACCTTATAAAATTCTTTTTCTGCATCTATTGATATGATCCTGAGACTTTTATCTTTCCTTTTGTTTATGTGATGAATTACATTTAGTGATTTGTGAATGTTGAACCATCCTTGCATCCCTGGGATGAATCCCTCTTAGTCATGGTGTATGATCTTTTTAATGTATTGTTGGATGCCGTTTGCCAATATTTTGTTGAGGATTTTAGCATCTGTATTCATCAGCAATATTGGCCTGAAGTTCTCCTTCTTTGTTGTGTCTTTATTTGGCTTTGCAATTAGGATGATGCTGGCTTCATAAAAAGAGTTTGGGAGTCTTCTATCAGTTTGGATTTTTTGGAATAGTCTGTGAAGGATAGGGGTTAGCTCTTCCTTAAGTGCTTTGTAGAATTCTGTGAAACCATCTGGTCCAGGGATTTTGTGTGTTGGAAGCTTTTTGATTACTGCTTCAATTTGATCTGCTGTAATTGGTCTGTTCAGGCTTTCTGCTGCTTCTTCACTGAGTTTTGGGAGATTATATTTTTCTAGAAACTTGTCCATTTCACCTAGGTTTTCAAGTTTCTTGGCATGCCGTTCTTCATAGTAATTTCTTACAATCCTTTGTATTTCTGCAGTTTAAGTTGTAATCTCTCCTCTTTCATTTCGGATTGTGTTTACTTGAGTCCTCGCTCTTTTTTTCTTAATGAGCCTGCTGAAAGGCTTTTCGATTTTGTTGATCTTTTCAAAGAACCAGCTCCTGGATTCATTGATCTTTAGAATTGTACTTTTAGTCTCTATGTCATTTAATTCTTCTATGATCTTGGTTATTTCCTTCCTTCTACTTGCTCTGGGCTGTCTTTGTTGTTGATCCTCAAGTTCTTGTAGGCATAGGGTTAGGTTTTTTGAGATGTCTCTATATTTTTTAGGTAGGCCTGTATCGCTGTAAACTTCCCTCTGAGGACTACCTGCACTGTGTCCCATAAATATTAGGTCCATGTGAGTTCGTTATCATTTGTTTCCAGAAACTTTTTGATTTTCTCCCTAATTTCATTCTTGTCCCATTCATTGTTTGATTTTGAGGGTTTGGGTTTTTTTCCCTTGTGGTTGGTTTTTATTTTCAGTCCCTTGTGGTCAGAGAAAATGCTTGGTATGATTTCAATTTTGTTGAATTTTTTGAGTCTTATTTTGTGTCCTATCATGTGGTCTATCTTTGAAAATGTTCCATGTGCATTTGATAAGAATGTGTATTTAGTTTGTTTGGGATGAAGGGCTCTATATATATATCAATTAAGACCATTTAGTCTAGAGTGTTGTTCAATGGCACAATATCTTTGTTGATATTTTGTTTGGAAGATCTGTCCATTTTTGACAGTGGGATATTAAAATCCTGTTCTATAATTGTGTTGCTGTCAATATCTTTCTTGAAGTCCTCTAAGATTTTCTTGATGTATTTAGCTGCTCCTTTGTTGGGTGCATATATATTTACAATGTTTTTGTCTTCTTGGTGGATTCTTCCCTTCAGTATTATGAAGTGACCTTCTGGGTCTCTCTTTATGGCTCTTCTTTTGAAGTCTATTTTGTCTGATATGAGTATTGCTTCCCTGGCTTTTTTTTTCCTGTCCATTTCCTTGGAAAATTTGTTTCCAGCCCTTCACTTTGAGTCTGTGTAGGTCTTTTGTCTTGAGGTGGGTCTCTTGTAGGCAGCATATGTGTGGGTCATGCTTTCTTAGCCATTCAGCTATTGTATGTCTTTTGATTGGAGCATTTATTGCATTTACATTTAAGGTTATTATTCATAAGTATTCATTCATTGCCACTTTCGTACCTGTTTCTCTCTCTCTCTCTCTCTCTCTCTCTCTCTCTCTCTCTCTCTCTCTCTCTCTTCCTTTCTTTCCTTAAAGCAGTCCCTTTAGTATCTCTTGTAGAATTGTTTTGGTAGAGATGTATTCTTTTAGACTTCTTTTGTCTCGAATATTCCTTATTTGGCCATCTAGCTTAATTGAAAGCCTTGCTGGATAGAGTAGTCTTGGTTTCAGGCCTTTGGTTCTCATTGCTTGGAATATTTATTGCCATTGTCTTCTGGCTTGGAGCATTTCCACTGAGAAGTTAGATGCTATCCTTATTGGGGCTCCCTTGTATGTTACTTCCTTTTTCTCCCTTGCTGCCTTTAAGATTCTCTCTTTGTCTTGGAATTTTGCCATTTTAATTATGATGTGTCTTGAAGTGGGCCTGTTTGGGTTTCTCTTGATTGGGACTCTCTGTGTTTCCTGGATTTGTGTGACTTTTTCTTTCATCAAATTAGGAAAGTTTTCCATCATTACTTTTTCAAATAGGTTTTCTATTCCTTGCTCTTCTTCTTCTCCTTCTGGTATCCCTATTATAAGCATATTATTCTGTTTTATGTTGTCTTGCATTTCTCTTGATCCCTCTTCATGTTTTCTGAGCCTTTTTTCCTTTTCTTTCTCTCTCTGGGTATTTTTTTCTATTTTGTCCTTCAACTCGCCGGTCCAATCTTCTGCTTCATTGATTCTGATTTTCATTCCTTGTACTGTGTTCTTCACTTCAGAAATTGTATTTTTCATTTCCTCTTGGCCCTTGTTGATAGTTTCTATTTCCTTTTTCACGTTATGTAGTTTGAAGTGAGTTCCTCATAACTTCCCTGTAGTTTCTGGTAGCTCATTGAGAGCTCATGGAGCTTCCTGACCACCATTGTTTTGAACTCAATATCTGATAGTTGAGTTGCCTCTGTTTCATTTAGGATTCTTTCTGGGGCTTCCTCCTTTCCTTTCATTTAGGGATTGTTTCTTTGTCTTCCCAGTGTTTTTAAGATTCTTCTTGTTAGTCTCAACTTTTTAAACTGATCTTTTCTGGCTCCCTGGTTTTGTGGTGTGACCTTCTGTCATAGCATACCTGTGAGATTCTGTGGTGAAGTCTCCTTCGGATATCCTGTTGTGCACAGCTTCCACTGCATCAGCTGATGGGATACCCTGTTTTTGATACCAACTCTGGTTTATTTTTTGTTTTCACAGTTCCAGGTTTGTTTGTTTGTTTGTCTCACTCGTGGTTATTTAAAAAGAGAAAATAGGAAAAAATGAAAAAAGAAGAAAGAAAAAAGAGGAAGGTAGAAGAGATAAAATTGGAAAGAAAGGAGGAAGGAATAAAACAAGAAAGAAGTAAGGAGAGGCAAAAGGAGTTGGGGAGTAAAAAAGAAGATAAAAATAATAAGGAAATAATAATTAAAAACAATTATATAAACAGACACACAAACAAAAAACAAAGACAAACAAAACAAACAAACAAAAAACAACCAAAAATAATAGAAAGCGAAAAAACACCAAACAAAAAACTCGCTGTTTTCAAACTTGCTGAGCTGGTTTTTCCAGTCTTGCTGGTTGCAGTGGCCGAGGGGTGATGGTATTGCTTTTCTCTGTATTCAGCACTCAGTCATCATTGTGCTACGGTCCCCAGAGTTAGTCCGGTGCCTCTCCCCTCAGGGCTTCTGGCGTGTGTTCTGAGCCTCCTGTTGTGCCCACACTTCCCGGAGTTTATGGGTGTGAGCTCTGGTCTCCAGTCTCGAGCAGTCGTCTGCATTGGCCCCTGCACAGCTTTCTGTGGTGTCTCCGGGCCTGCGATCCTGCAGCCATCTCGCACCTGCACCTATGGCCCAGAGCTGTCTGCGTTCGGTGGCTGTGCGTGCACTGGCCACTATGGTCCCACAGCTGTCTCCAGTGGCCAGCGCCTATGCTTTCCCACGTGCCTATGATCCTGAGACCGTGTGCATTCACGTGTGGTTGCCTATTTTCATGCAGCCCTCTCAGTTCACACGTGCCTTCGTCTGCAATCGGGGCGACTACAATCGTTCAGCTGGTAGTCTTGGCGACCATGATAGCTCAGTTCAAAGTCGGGCAGTGACCTGGCTCAGCCTGCAGTCGTGGGGCAACCATGATCGTCCAGCCCACCCTCCAGGATTGCTCAACCTGTTTCAGCGGTTGACCCAGCTCCCTCCCTAGAGCCCTGGGGCATGCCTGGCAAGTGCCAGCTGGGGCCTCAGCCTTCCTGATCTCCGAGTTGATCCCTGGGCTCCTATTGTTCTGAAGTACTCTCCTTACCGACTGGTTTTTCAATGTCTGCCACAATTTTCGATCTCCTATTTTCAAATATGCTGTGTTACTGTTCCTTGTCTGCTGTGTTCTTCCATAGATCGGCCAGGTTTTTCTCCCATGTGTAGGGGGAAGTGGAATCTGCTCCCTCCTACCACGCTGCCATCTTCCTTCTCCCTGTCTCCTTGTAATTTTATTTATTGGAATTCTCTCTCTCTTTTTTCTTGTTTACGGTAGCTAAAGATTTTCCAATTTTGCCTAACTTAAAGGAAAACTTAAACATTAGATAAATGCAAATTGAAACCACAGTGAGATATCACCTCACACCTGGCAGAATGGTTATCATCAATAAATCAACAAACAAGTGTTTGTGTGGCTGTTGAGAAAGGGGAACCCTCATGCACTGTTGGTGAAAATGCAGACTGGTGCAGGCACTGTGGAAAGCAGTATGGAGTTACTAAAAAAAATAAATAAATAAACCTGCCTTATAGCCCAACGATTCCATCTATGAGAATATATCCAATGAATGTGGAATACTATTTGAAAGAATATAGGCATCCCTATGTTCATTGCAGTACTATTTACAATAGCCAAGATGCGGAAACAACTTTCTATCAGTAGAGGAATGGATTAAGAAAAGATGTGGTATATCTACACGATGGAATACTACTCAGTTGTAAAAAAAAAAAAAAAAAGGAAAAGGAAATCTTATCTTTTGGAAAAGCATGGATGGACCTGGAGAGCATTATGCTAGGTAAAATAAGCCAGTCAGAGAAAGACAAATGCCATGTGATTCCACGCACCTATGGAAGCTAATTAACAAACTGAACTGGCAAGCCAAATAGAGACACATTCATAAAGAGCAAGCTGGCAGCTGGCAGGAGAGGGTTGGAGGACAAGAGTGAGGGAGGAGAGATTGAGAAGAAAGGGAAAAAAGTGAAAAAGACCATGGACACACACAATGGCGTGGGAATTACCTGGGGTGCGGAGCAGTGAGGAGAGGTGGAGGTGGGTATATGGGTGATAAATGTTGATGGAAGGAGACTTGACTTGTGGTGGTGAAACCACAATACAGTGTATAGATGATTTCTTGTGGAATTGTGCACCCGAAATCTATATAATTTTGTTAAGTAGTGTTCACCCCAATAAATTCAATAAAAGGAAAAATAAATAAAAAGAAGATAAAAAACCTAACTCTTAGTTTTGTTGATCTTTGCTATTGTGTTTTGATTCTCTATTTCATTATTTTATGTTTTAATGTTTCTTATCTTCTTCTGCTTACTTTAGTTTGTTCTCTTTTTCTACTTCCTTGAAGTGTAAACTTAGGTTGTTTATTTAAAGTCTTTCTTTTTTTAATGTAAGCATTTATCGCTATGTATTTTCCTAAGCACTGCATTTGCTGTATCACATAAGTTTTGGTATGCTATATTTCCATCATTTTGGTTTCAAGGTTTTGCTTTTTTCCCTCTGATTTTATATTTGACCCATTAGTTATTCAGAAATGCATTGTTCAGTTTCCACATATTTGTGCATTTTTCAGTTTTCCTCTTGTTATTGACTTCCAGTTTCATACCATTATGGTAAAAAAATATATTAAGTATGATTTCAATCTTTTTAAATTTGCTAAGATTTGTGACCCTAACATATGATCTATCCTGGAATATGTTCTATATGCATTTGAGAAAAATGTGTACTCTGTAGCTATTGGATGGAATGTTCTGTACATGATTGCTAGGTTAATTTGATCTAAAGTAGTGTTCAAATACATTATTTTCTTATTGATTTTCTGTCTAGATGATAAATCTGTTCTTGAAAATTGGGTATTTTAGTCTCCTACTATTGTAATATTGTCTACTTTCCTTTCAGATATCTTGGTATTTCCTTAATATACTTTAGATGCTCCAATTTTGGACTTTTTCATCTTTTTGATGTCTACAAAGCTTGCAGTGACTTCCTCTGTTTTATTCCTGATGTGTGTAACTTGTATCTTTTCTCCTTACCTTGCTAGAGTTATATAAACTTTATTGATTTTTATAAAGAACTAGCTTTTTGTTTTACTTATTTTCTATTTTCAACTTGATTGTGATTTATGTTCTCATCTTTACCATTTTCTTCCTTCTGCTGGCTTTGTGTTATTTTGTTCTTCTATTCTAGTTTCTAGAGTTGGGGTTTTTATTATTAATTTGAGACTTCACCTCTTTTCTAACATTAGCAGTCAGTGCTATAAATAGTCCTCTTGGCACTGCTTTAAGTACATCCCACAATTTGATATGCTTTATTTTAATTATCACTTACTTACATGCATTTTTAAATTTTTATGAGAATTACTATTTGACCCACACATTATTAAGAGATTTAAATTATTAAATCTCTATCACATAGAGATTTTCTTGTTTATTTGTTATTACCAATTTGTTGTTTGATTATATTATGGTCAAAAAACACACTGAATAATTTCAATTATTTTAAATTCAGCTATTTGTTGAGGTTTGTTTAATGACCCAAGATAGAGTCTACTTGTTACATATTCCAAGAGCTTTTAAAATAAATATTTTGTCTTCTATTGTTGGGTGCAATGTTCTATAAATGTTGATTAGATCCTGTTGTTGATGGTCTTGTCGAACTCATCAATATAATTGCTGATTTTTTTCCTGTCCTATACATTCTTCATGAGAGGTGTTGAACCCTTCAACTGTAATGATGGCTGTGTCTCTTTTTCCTTTAAATTCTGTCAATATTGGCTTTATATATTCTACAGCTCTGTTTTTTGGTACACACTAAAAACTACTATTTTTCTACATGGCTAACCCTTATATCATTATATAATACCCCTTATCTGTTCCTGATAATTGTCTATGCTACAAAGCCTACTTTACCTGATATACCCACTCTTGCTGTCTATTGATTACATTTTCCATACTAAATATTTTCCTATCTTATTCTCAGAAAACTATATTTTTAAATTTGAAGAGAGAGTTGGGTCATATTTTCTTTTCAAATATCAAAATGCCTGCTTTTGTTGGTGTGCTTAGAACTTTTACATTTTTGTATATTTTATTTATTATGATTTACAGTTGTACCATTTTTTTCTCCCCTTTATCCCATTCCACCCTGTACCCTCCCTTCAGAAATACCCCACCTGAGTTCATGTCCATGGGTCATACAGAGAACTCCTCTGTTTTCTCCATTTTCTACACTATTCTTAACTTCCCCCTGTCTATTTCGTGCCCACCAATTATGCTTCTCATTCCATGTACATTTTTCCCCATTATACCTCTACTTCGTCCTTGTTGACAACCCTCCATGTGATCTCCATTTCTGTGATTCTGTTCCTGATCTAGTGTTTGCTTAGTTTATGCTTTTGTTTTTGTTTCAGGTTCAGTTGTGGATTGTTGTAAGTTTGTGGTCATTTTACTGTTTGTAGTTTTGATCTTATTCTTCTTAGATAAGTCCCTTTAACATTTCATATAATAAGGGCTTGGTGATGATGAAGTCCTTTAACTTACCCTTATCTGGGAAGCACTTTATCTGCCCTTCCATTCCAAATGATAGCTTTGCTGGATAGAGTAATCTTGGATGGAGGTCCTTGCCTTTAATGACTTTAAACACTTCTTTTTAGCCCCTTCATGCTGGTAGGGTTTCTTTTGAGAAACCAACTGAGAGTTTTATGGGCACTCCTTTGTAGGTAACTGTCTTCTTTCCTCTTGCTGCTTTTAAGATTCTCTCCTTATCTTTAATCTTGGGTAATATAATTATCATGTGCCTTGGTGTATGCTTCCTTGGGTCCAACTTGTTTGGGACTCTCTGAGCTTGCTGGACTTCCTGAAAGTCTGTTTCCTCTGCCAGATTGGGGAAGTTTTCCTTCATTATTCAAGTAAGTTTTCAATTTCTTGCTCTTGTTCTTCTTCTTCTGCCACCCTTATGATTCAGATGTTGGAACATCCGAAGTTGTCCCGGAGGTTCCTAAGTCTCTCCTCCTTCTTTTGAATTCTTGTTTCTTCTTTCTGTTGTGGTTGAATGTTTATTTCTTCTTTCTTCTCCAAGTCATTGACTTGAGTCCTGATTTCCTGCCCTTCACTATAGGTTCCCCGTATGTTTTTCTTTATTTCACTTTGCATAGCCTTCATTTTTTCCTCTATTTTGTGACCATACTCAACCATTTCTGTGAGCATTCTGACTTCTGGTGTTCTGAACCATGCATCTGAGAGATTGGCTATCTCTTCATTACTTAGTTCTGTTTCTGGAGTTTTGATTGGTTCTTTCATTTGGGCCATATTTCTTTGTCTCAGCACACCTGTTAAATTGTAAGGGGCAAATCCTTAGATATTGGCCAGGGTAGGGCAACCCACTTTGCTGCGCTGAGGCACTCAATGTAGGGCAGGGGTCAAATAGGGAATAATGCCACTTGCTTGGCTCTTCGCTGTCTTTCAGTCACTTCCTCTGCAACCTACAAGCAAATTGGGACCTTCTGGTGCTGTTTCCTGGGTAGGGTGGGTTTGTGTACATTCTAGGACCCCGTGGGTATCTCCGATGATCTGTCCTGTGAGGAGTCTCTCCCACCACAGCAACCCGTACAGGTTTTTTACAGTCAGAGGTTTTGAGGCTTTCTTTTCCCATGCTGGAATCCAGGGTTGGTCTGTTTGTCTCACTCCCTTGTTGTTCCTCCTTGTTTTTCCACACACAAATGTGGGACTGCTCAGACCTCCAGCTGCTGCCTTGCCACCCATCCTCTATGTCCTGGTTGTCCATCTCTGCCCCTCCTACCAGTCTGAATGAATGTTTCTTCTTTAACTCCTTGGTTGTAGAACTTCCATACAGTTCAATTTTCTGGAAGTTCTAGTTGGTTTTTGTTTTTAAATTTGTTGTTGTCCTTCTTTTGGTTGTGTGAGGAGGCATAGTGTATCGATACCTATGCCTCCATCTTGTCTGGAAGTTCCCACATTCTGAGAGTTTCAACAGGTACAGAATGCTGTGTACTCCATGTTGTGTCACCACAGGTACCTGAGCAGCAAATGAACACAGTGGAATTACCTGGAAATAAAAGATGCCCCTAGTTAATCAATCCCCTGGGAAAAACAGATTTGGAGAGTGCTACAACTGGCAAGCAAGATACCTGAACACAAGAAAATCGATGTCACTATTGTTTAAAAAAAATTCCGAGAAATCTGTTCTTTATTTTCCTAATATCTCAACAGAGCCAAAACTAGAGTGATGCAAGAGAAGTACTTATGGTGCAAAATTTAAGAAGGCATGCACTTTCAATATCGTGCAATTGCCAACCATACACTTGCCTGACCCTGAGAATGAATGTCTCCTTAAATTTTGTACTTGAATGCTTCTCTTGCTTCATTCTCTTCCTGGCTCTTTATGTCAGTTTTAAAAGCAAACTCAACAGGCCACATCTGGAATGGGAAAACTAGAAGGAAGTCCTTTGACTCATCTGCATCTAGTTGCACTATGCAGCTTTCACAAGTCTTGATGGGAGAGACCTAGTTCTTCTTGCTAACACATATAAAAGATTACAGATCAGCAAATCTATTAGCATGCAATCTGTTTATTAGTGATCCAGTCCCATTGAAGAGAGCAGGCCTAGCTAGAGTTGGGGATGGTTGTAGGCAAAGGTTCGGGGCAATGCAGGGTGGCAAAAGTAAGACCAGCTGAAGACCAGGGTGGCAAGCCCTCAGTTCGCCTGTGGACTGCTGGCCAGAGAGCCAAGAGTGCCAAGAACACCCAGAGAGAGCGAGTCCTTTGTTCTGAGGACATATATAGTTGGTAGGATAGGAGAAAAAAAATTACACATTGGTTAATTGGTAAAGGTGGTGCCAGCTTTCCTGGAGGATGTGACTACCCAAACTTAGGTATGTGTGGGGGTTTGTTAGCCTGAATCCTTATCCTGCTCCAGACTCCATTTGCTCATCTCGTTGTAAAACAGATACGTGACAGGATGCAGTTAATTAAATTTGTGGCACTTTCCCAGAGTTATTTATGGACTCTTTCTGTAAGCATCAGGGACTCCCTTGTAAAACAGATAGTGACCAGAGGTAGACAATTAACCAAAGTTGTTTTATGGACTTCTTTTCTGGGAACCGTGGACCTTCTCCTGCATTACAGGTCTTGGAATGAAACCACAATTTCTTTCCCAGGTAGTGGAAACACTACATAGAATTTCAAGGACTTCCCTCCATACTTGCTAACATAGTGTTTGTTGTGATGTTGGAACACCTGGTAATATTATTGGACCAAGTTCAGGACTACTGAGTTAGTAGGTGACACATGTCTCACTCCTCCTCCCTACTTTGGTTTACTATTCAGTCTACCTAAGTGATAAAAGGTGTATCCAGGCAACCAGGATACTTGATGATGGCCAGTCACAGAAGCACAGTCTCAGAGTTATTCATATGCTATCTCCTGCCTCATAAGTAAAGGCAGTTTAGCAAAACACTGTCACAACACAACTGAGAATTAACACAGTGCACATACTTGTCAGGATGCTACTTACTCTATGCTTTATTAGTTATCACTAGGGGGAACTTTTAAGCTTCTGAAGCAACTCATTCTATCTTTGGGCAGTTCCATGAGAAAAACTTCCCTTACCAATTATTAATTTGACCCTCTCTGAGGCTTCTACCCATAGTTCTTAGTTCTAACATACAGAAAATCCTATTCCATCTTCTATAGGTCAATTCTTTTGATATTTGAGATAAAACACTTATGCATACATATAATTACTTTTTATGACACATCTACTAAGCTCCAGCACTGTGTACTGAGCCAAATTCTCCACATACATGATGTACAATCTCATTTAATACTCAAAATATTCTTATAAGGTAGATGCTATTATTAATACCATTTTACTGGTGAAGAAACCAATGAGTAGCACAGTGCCTTGACACATGGCAGGATCTAAAATAAACATCCATTGATTTAAATGAGTGAGGTTCAATCCCCAAGTCATGCAGCCAGAAAGTGATGCAGCTGGGATTCAAATTCTAAGTCCAAAGCCTGTTGTTCTTTTGTTATCCCTGCATTCTTATTTTACTCACCTGACATTTATAAGGCATTCATTTGAGTCCCTTCATCCTGTGACCCTCCTCAAACATGGGTGTATATCTATATTAACAGTGACTGGTGGAGTTGGCCAGAGAATTCCAGTGTGCTCCCCTTGTATTCATGATTAATGAATTTTCTAACAAGTGTACATACTATTGATATAATTGTACATTAAGTCCTCTCACAATAAGTCTTCTTATTACCTACCCTCTCCAATTTCCAGTCAGGGTTCTATTCCATCAGGTCTCAGTAATTCTGATGAGCTCACATTTAATGTCCTGAGTTCTAATGAAAGTGTCTCTTTATTATACATACTGTCTTCTGGGCAGCACATACAAACATTTGTGGACATAAGTGCAAGAACAAGCACTCTCTCCTTTCTCATATTAGTCACAACATAACTCCTAAACTTTGATTTTTCTCCCTTTATGCCATACTATTATTCTCCATTGTAACTGGGTTTAAAAATTCATCTGGACATTTTTCTCTGTTATTTGAAAGAAGTGTTCATAATCAGGCAGCTGTTTTCCAGATTTTGTTACTCTTATTCCAAGGGCCCAATCTTTGGAAAGAAAAAACAAAACACCCCACCCCAATAAACACGTTGTATTCCTTGGCTCCCAGATCCTTTGATTTACTGTCCCAAATTTCATAATATTTAAAGATATATCCATGATTTTCTGATGGTATCATAAGAACCAGAAGGGGTGGATAGTAATGAACAGCTTCGGTAAGTCTTCACAGACTCTATGGCACATCTTGGATAAGTGCTCCTGGAAGAAGACACTTATTTCAAGTTGGCCATATTTCAGTTACTTCCTCAATATCATCAACAGGGAATTCTAGTGACCAAGACTTAGCTCCCCTGAAGGTCTGTAATACATTCCCTTGTTTCCAATAGTGCTCGAGTATCCTTCATGTAACTTGCACTTTTCAAGATGGTCAGGTTCACTCCATTGTGATTAGAGTCACAAATGTACTATTATCTGTTTTATACATTTATGTCTACATCTAGTTATTTACAGTGGTACAGCAATTGCACTTTTTCATGTCATTTTCTGTGAAATTTTTTCCCACTGCATCCCATGACTTTGTCTTTAATAACCTAGCCATGACATCTTTGTCTTATGGATCCTGGGATGTCGCTGATACTTAAAAGAAAATCAAGCCTAAAACCCGGGGTAAAATGCCTTACATCTATTTGACATATTATATACCTCACTGGTCAGGGGTTTTTTATTTCTTCTTTTCATCATTTGTGATGCTTTCAACTAAAATTCAATATGAGCAGAGCATTGTTTTACAGGCACTAGATACAAATCCATGGTAGATGAACTAGAAAGGCTGGCAGTCTTGCTTTAGCTTGAGTTCTTTCTATGTTATTAGAATGTAAAACTTCTTTGTGTTCTTTTATTTTTTTCACATTTTTATTGCTGTTCAAGTAGAGTACTCTCCATTTCCCCCCACCTCTCCCCACAACCCCAGCTATTCCCACTTCCCACGCTTGATCTTACCACCCTTGGGTTTTGTCCATGTGTCCCTTACACATGCTTCTGGCAACCCATCCCCCTTTTCCCCTCATTATCCTCTCCCACCACACCTCTGGTTACTGACAGTTTCTTTTTTATTTCAATGTCTCTGGTTATATTTTGCTTGCTTGTTTTGTTGATTAGGTTCAACTTATAGGTGAGATCATGTGGTATTTCTTTTTCACCGCTTGGCTTATTTCACTGAGCATAATGTTCTCTGACCCATCCATGCTGTCACAAAGGGTAGGAGCACCTTCTTTCTTTCTGCTGCGTAGTATTCCATCCTGTAAATGTACCATAGTTTTTTAATCCATTAATTTACTGAGGTTGCTTCCAGCACTTGACTATTGTAAATTGTGCTGCTATAAACATTGGGGTGCATAGGTTTTTTTTGGATTGGTGTTTCAGGGCTCTTAGGCTATAGTCCCAGCACTGGAATTCTGGATCAAAAGGCAGTTCTGTTTTTAGATTTCTGAGGAAATTCCATACTGTTTTCCACAGTGGCTGCACCAGTCTTCATTCACACCAACAATGTACTAGGGTTCCATTTTTTCCACATTCCCTCCAACACTTGTATTTTGTTGATTTGTTTATGATGGCCACTCTGATTCATATGAGGTGGCATCACATTGTGATTTTAATTTGCATCTCTGATGGCTAATAAGGCTGAGAATCCTTTCATATGTCTCTGGGCCCTCTATATATCCTTCTTGGAGAAGTATCTGTTCAGGTCCTTTGCCCATTTTTTTAATTGCATTGTTTGTCTTCCTGAAGTTGAGTTGAGTGAGTTCTTTATAAGTTATGGAGATCAAAGCTTTGTCTGAGGTATCATTTGAAATATATTTTCCCATATGATTAGTTCCCTTTTTATTTTGCTGGTGTTTTCTTTAGCCATGCAGAAACTTTTTATTTTGATAAAGTCCCGTTTGTTTATTCTTTCCTTTATGTCCCTTAAATAGGGGATATATTATTGAAAATATTGGTGCTTGGAATATCTGAGATTTCTCTATCCATGTTCTCCTCTAGGACTTTTATGGTGTCACCACTTATATTTAAGTCTTTTATTCATCTTGAGTTTATTTTTCTGTATGGTGCATGTTGGTGGACAAGTTTCAATTTTTTTTCGCATGTAGCTGTCCAGCTCTCCCAACACCATTTTTTCAAGAAGCTATTTTTACTCTATTTAAGCTGCTGTCCCCTTTGTCAAATATTAATTTACCATAGAGACTTGGATTTATTTCTGGGCTCTCTATTGAGTTCCATTGACCTATGTGTCTATTCTTTTGCCTGTACCAGGTTGTTTTGATTACAGCAGCCCTGTAATACAGTTTGGTATCAGGTATTGTGATCCCTCGTACTTTGTTCTTCTTTCTTCAAATTGCTGAAGCTGTTGGGGTCCTCTATTGTTCCATGTAAATTTTTGAAGTGTTTGTTCTATATCAGTGAAATATGTCATTGGTATTTTAATAGGGATATTGTTGAATCTATAAATTGCTTTGAATACTATGGATATCTTGATGATGTTAATTCTTCCAATCCATGAACATGGTGCATGCTTCCATTTGCTTGTGTCCTCCTTAATTTCTTTCTTCAGTGTTGTGTAGTTTTCAGAGTATAGGTCTTTTACCTCCTTGGTTAGGTTTATCCCTAGGTACTTTATTGTTCTTGCTGCTATATCAAATGGGATTTTTTCCCTGATATCTGTTTCTGATATTTTATTGTTGGTATACAGAAATGCCTTTGATTTCTAAATATTGACTTTGTATCTACTGTTGCCAAATTCACTTATTAGATCGAGTAGTTTTGGAGGGGAGTCTATAGGATTTTCTATGTACACTCTCATGTCATCTGTAAACACTGACAGCTTTGATTCCTCCATTCCAATTTGTATGCTTTTTAATGCTTTTTTTTTTGTCTGATTGCTGTGGCTAGTATTTCCAATACTAAGTTTAATAGGAGTGGTGAAAGTGGACATCTTTTTATTATTCCTCATCTTAGTGGGAAAGTTTTTAGTTTTTGCCCATTAAGTATGATGTTGGCTGTAGATCTGTTGTATATGGACTTTATTATGTTGAGGAATGTTCCCTCTTTTTCCACTTTGCTGAGTGTTTTTATCATAAATAGGTGCTGTACCTTATCAAATGCCATTTCCACATCTATTGATATGATCATGTGATTTTTGTCTTTCCTTTTGTTTATGTGATGTATTACATTTATGGATTTCCAAATATTGTACTATCCTTGTATCCCTGGGGTGAATCCCACTTGATCATGGTGTGTGATCTTCTTAACCTATTGCTGGAAGTAATTTCCAATATCTTGTTGAGGATTTTAGCGTTTATGTTCATCAGCAATATTGGCCTATAGCATTCTTTCTTTGTTGTGTCTTTACCTGGTTTTGGATTTAGGATGATGCTGGCTTCACAAAAAGTGTTTTGGAGTCTTCCTTCTTCTTGGATTTTTTTGGAATAGTCTACGAAGGATAGTGGTTAATCTTCATTAAATGTTTTGTAAAACTTTCCTGTGAAACCCTCTGGCCTGTGGGTTTTGTGTGCCAGGATTTTTTTTTAATTATTGCTACAATTTCATCAGCTATTATTTTTCTGTACATGCTTTCTTTTTCTTCTTCATTCAGTTTTGGGAGATTATATTTTTCTAGAAATTTGTCCATTTCATCTAGGCTTTCAAATTTCTTCACATAGTTCTTCATAGTAATTTCTTGCAATCCTTTGTATTTCTGTGGTATCAGTTGTAATCTCTCCTCTTTCATTTCTGATTTTGTTTATTTAGGGTTAAATTGTTAAATTTAAATTGATCTCTTCTGGCTCTGAGTTTATGGTGTTAACTTCTGTGGTAGAATACCTGTGAGATTCAGTGGTGCAGTCTCCTTAGGGTATCCTGGTGTTCACAGCTTCCACTGTCTCAGCAGTTGGGATGCCCTCTCTTTGGGACCAACTCTTTTTCACTGTTTCAGGTTTGTTTGTTTGTTTTCTGTCTCACTCGTGGGTAATTAAAAATTTTAAAGAGCCAAAGAAATGAAAATAAGAAAGAAAGGAAGAAGAGGTAAAATTAGAAAGAGAGGAGGAAGGAATAAAACAAGAAAGAAGTGTTGGGTGGCATAAAAGATAAGAATAATAAAAAATAGTTATTAAAAAAAAGAAAAAACTCTTGCTGTTTTCAAACTTGACAATCCAGTTTTTCTGGTCTTGCTGGCTGCAATGGCCGAGGGGTGACAGTATTGCTTTTATCCCTGTTTAGCACTTAGTCATCTTTGGGCTACTCTCCTCAGGGCTAGCCATGCACTCTTCCCAGCGATAGCCTGGCGCCTCTCCACACAAGGCCTTGGGTGTGGGTTCTGAGCCTCTTCAGGAGCATGCACATTCCTTAATTTATGGGTTTGAGCTCAGGTCTCTGTCGGGGTGTGCACCTCCCCCTAGTTTATGAGTGTGTGTTCTAGATTTCCTGCTTTGTGTGCACTCAGCCTAATTTCATGAGTGTGAGCTCCGGTTTCCCATGGATCATGCACACTTCCTGGGTTCACATGCATGGGCTCTGGTTCTCCCACATATCGCTCACATTCTCCAGGTTCCGGCATGGGCTAAAGGTCTCTGGCCGACAGTCACACAGCCTTCTCTGTCCACATGCCCGCACCTGATTTTATATAATTCTTAAACCATTGATTTTTTCTTTTGCTCAATTTACATGAAGATTGAATGACTTGATCTTTGGGGCTAAGTCAAATTGTCTGTCCCTTATGCTTACAAATATACCCTGAATATCCCTCTGGATGTGATAGTTGCAGTGGAGTATTTTGGTAAAGGAAAGATTTCCTAATAGTTGAGCCTGAGTGTAGGAAAAAATTTCAAACATCATACATACCTTTCCAACTGCTGTACCTTCAGGCCTCTTACAGAATGAGCGTATACAGAGATGGTAAAGATGCCAAAAACAGAAATCTGCAGCAATTCCCAAGCAGTTGAAGGAACTGAAAACAGAGTAATACCATAAGGCAGAAAAAAAAATTATATACAAGATAGGCAGAAGTAAGTGTGCAGTAGTGAGTATGTGGGGCAGGTTTTATTCTTTCATTATTTGTTAATTATTGTATTACTTATTTGTATTAAATCTGTAAACATACTTTTGTTTACCCCTTCATATCAGGAATGGTAGCGTGTGACCAGAGTAGGTGAGAGAGAGTTATAACTGTCCATCCTCCCCACAGTGAAATGCTGGGTAGGGATGAGTCCTTATCATGTCATATATTTACTTAGGCCAAAGTACAAGCAGATGTTCAAAGTATATACTACATGAATTTGAAATGCAGTATAATGAATACAACATATTAAGTCAATTTGTTTATTTTATGAATAAACAAAGTTTGGAGTAAAAGTAATGCTGGAAATGGATGTCTGGATGAAATATAACATTGCAGCATTTAATTATAATGAAAGAATGTGCACTATCAGGATTAATGAAAAAATTACAGGCACACTAAGACAAAAAAATGGCCCAGATTAAAGGATGGATCTAAGCTCCAGAAGAAATACAACAAAGTGATGAAGAGATAGCCAGATGCACAGTTTAAAACACTGGTAATCAGGATGGTCACAGAATTGGTTGAGTATGGTCACAAAATAAAGGAAAAAATGAAAGCTATGAAAAGTAAAATAAAGTAAAATGAACAGGGAACCAGCAGTGAAGGGAAAGAAACTGGGACTCAAATCAATGATTTGGAGAAGAAGGAAGAAATAACATTCAACCAGAACAGAATGAAGAAACAAGAATTCAAAAAAATGAGGAGAGGCTTAGGAACCTTCAGGACAACTTTAAATGTTCCAACATCTGAATCATAGTGGTGCCAGAAAGAGATGAAGAAGAGCAAGAAATTGAAAACTTGTTGGAGCAAATAATGAAGGAGAGCTTCCTTAATCTGGGAAGGGAAATAGACTTCCAGGAAGTCCAGGAAGCTCAGAAAGTCCCAAACAAGTTGGACCCAAGGAAACACATACCAAGGCACATCATCATTAAATTACCCAAGATTAAAGATAAAGAGAGAATCTTAAAAGCAGCAAGAAGAAAAGAGACAGTTACCTACAAAAGAGTTCCCATCAGACTCTCAGCTGATTTCTCAAAAGAAACTTTGCAGGCAAGAAGGGGCTGAAAAGAAGTATTTGAAGTCATGAAAGGCAAGGGCCTCCATCCAGGATGACTCTATCTACCAAAACTATCATTTAGAATGGAAGGGCAGATAAACTTCTACTCAGATAAGGTCAAGTAAAGGAGTTGATCACCAAGCCATTATTAGATGAAATGTTGAAAGGACTTATCTAAGAAAAAGAAGATCAAAACTATGAACAGTAAAACGACAACAAACTCACAACTATCAGCACCCGAACCTTAAAACCCCAAACCAAAAACAAACCAAGGATACAACTAGAACACGAACAGAACCAGAGAAGTGGACATCACATGGAGGGATATCAGCGGAGAAGGGGAGGGGAGGGATTCAAGGCAACGGTACAGGGAATAAGTAGCATAAATGGTAGGTAGAAAATAGACAGGGGATGGTTAAGAATTAGTATAGGAAATATAGAAGCTAAAAAACTTATATGTATGACCCACAGACAAGGACTAACGGGGGTGGGAAGGGGTGTTCAGGGCAGAGGAAAATAAAGGGGGAATAGGACAATGTAATAGCATAATCAATAAAATAAAATGTATCCTAATTACATAATTGTATCCTAATACGTTTTGTAATTGTAATAAAATTGCAAAATGTAATACAATTGTATTACAATTACAATTGTAATTGTAATCTATAATTACATATACATTGTAATGTATTATACATATAATGCACATATGTACATTGCACATATAATGTATAATGTACATTATAATGTACATATAATACATTGTAATGTATTATAAAATGTATCCTAATTACATTAAATGTATCCTAATACATGTTATTGATTATGCTATTACAGTTGTCCCATTCCCCCTATCATCCCCCTCCACGCTGCACACCCCTTCCCACCCAAATTCCCCCCCTTTAGTTCATGTCCATGTGTCATAAGTTCTTTAGCTTCGACATTTCCCACACTATTCTTGCCCTCCCCCTGTCTATTTTCTACCCACCATCTATGCTACTTACTCTCTGCACCTTTTCCCCCTCTCTCCTTCTCCCACTCCCATTGCTAACCTTCCATATGATCTCCATTTCTGTGTTTCTGTTCCTGTTCTAGCTGTTTACTTAGTTTGCTTTTGTTCTAGGTGTGGTCGTTAATATCTGTGAGTTTGCTGTCTTTTTACAGTCCTATTTTTTATCTTCTTTTTCTTAGGTAAGTCCCTTTAACATTTCATCTAATAAGGGCTTGGTGATGATGAAATCCTTTAACTTGACCTTATCTGAGAAGCACTTAATCTTCCCTTCCATTCTAAATGACAGTTTTGCTGTATAGAGCAATTTTGGTTGTAGGCCTTTGACTTTCCTGACTTAGAATGCTTCTTTCTAGCCCCTTCTTGCCTCTAAGTCCTATTTTGAGAAATCAGCTGACAGTCTAATGGGAACTCCTTTGTAGGTAACTGTCCCCTTTTCCCTTGCTACTTCTCGAATTCTCCCCTCCATTTTCATCTTGGCTAATGTAATTATGATGCGCCTTGGTGTGTTCCTCCATGGGTCCAACTTCTTTGGGTCTCTCTGAGCTTCTTGGACTTCCTGGAAGTCTATTTCCTTTGCCAGATTGGGGAAGTTCTCCTTTATTATTTGTTCAAATAAGTTTTTCACTTGTTGCTCTTCTTCTTCCCCTTCTGGTATCCCTATAATTCGGATGTTGGGACATTTAAAGATGTCCTGGAGGTTCTTAAGCCCTCCTCATTTTTTTGAATTCTCGTTTCTTCCTTTTTTTCTGTTTGGTTGTTTCTCTCTTCCTTCTGGTCCGCACCATTGATTTGAGTCTCAGTTTTCCTCTCATCACTATTGGTTACCTGTGTGTTTTCCTTCATTTCACTTATTGTAGCCTTCATTTGTTCATCTAATTTGCTACCAAAATCAACCACTTCTGTGAGCATACTGATCACCAGTGCTTTGAACTGTGCATCTGATAGGTTGCTATCTCTTGGTCACTTAGATGAATTGGCTCTGGAGTTTTGATCTGTTCTCCCGTTTGAGCCTTTTTGTTGTTGTTGTTGTTTGTGTTGATCTGGACACAGCTGTTACATAGTCATAATATGTATTTAAAAACAAGAAAATTAAGGGAAATCTTGGAAGACTGATACCATTTGCATAAAATTTAGACATGTACATTATTGCACATAATATTGATGCTTTTAGTGCATTGTACAAATATAAGATTTTACTTACAACAGAGAAAAACGATCACATAGGAATCTCTTGTACAAATATGGTCTTATTGGTCAGATAACTCCTATAGTTTATTACATAATCCAACCTGGACAATGCTTGGTTACAATGCTCCCATGCCTTCAACTCACTACATGAAATGCTACTATTGTGCTTCTCTTCTTTTTGGCTCTTTTCATAGATTCTGATGGACTCTCGGAGGTTTTTGCATTTTCTGATTACAGCAGCAGCTGTCCCTGCTGGCGTGTTTGAAAAGCATAATAGTGCTCACCACAAAAAGTTTGGACTTAGACTGTAAATGAAAATGACCTTCAAATGAACTTTAATTCATTTTCTGTTGCTTTATATTTCTTTTCCTTCAATTAAGATAAGGTTGATGAGAAAATATGAAGAGGACACATGATGTTTCAAGAACTTCTTGGACTCCATTGTCCTTGACATCTAATTGCCTGTAAAACATTGTTGACTATCCTATTCTTTTCGAAACATTGTTCTCTATTTCCTGGACACTGTATACTGCACTGAGCTCATCCTACCACTCTCACCACCAATTTGTATTCCTCTATCTTCATTTTTTTTCCTTTTTCAAAAAAAAAATTAATTGTTCTTCAGGAACAGTTTTCTGCCTTTTACTCCCATCCCACCCCACCCCCAGCCCTCCCCACCACCTTCCCATTTCCACCCCCACCTTGTTTTTGTCCAAGTGCCCTTTATGCTTGCTCCTATACGCCCTTCACCTTTTCCCCTGAAATTCCCTCACCTTGCCCCTCTGGTCACCAATGGCCTGTTCTTTATTTGAATGGCTTTGGTTATATTTTGCTTGTTTGTTTGTTTTGGTTCCTGTTAAAAGTGTGATCATATGGCATTTATCTTTCACCACCTAGCTTCTTTTGCTTAGCCTAATGCTTTCCAGTCTCATCCATGCTGTTGCAAAGGGTAGGAGGTCCTTCTTTCTTTCTGTTGCATAGAATTATATTGTGTAAACAAACCATAGATTTTAGATCCATTCATTTCCTGGTGGGCACCTAGGTTGTTTACAGCACTGGGCTATTGTATATTGTGTTGCTATGAACATTGGGGTGCATAGGTTCTTTAGGATTGGTGTTTAAGGGTTCTGAGGATATAATGCTAGCCGTGTAAATGCTGTGTCAAAAGGCAGATCCATTTTTAGTTTTCTGAGAAATTTACATACTGTTTTCCATAGTGGTTGCAGCAGTCTGCAATCCCACCAACAGTGCACTAGAGTTCCCTTTTCTCCACAACATCTCCAACACTTGTTTGTTGAATTGTTTATGATGCCCATTCTGACCGGTGTGAAGTTGTATCTCATTGTGGTTTTAATTTGCATCTCTCTGATAGCTAGTGGTACTGAGCAACTTTTCATGTGTCTCTGAATCCTCTGTATATCCTCCTTGGAGAAGTGTCTGTTCAAGTCCTTTGGCCATTTTTTAATTGGGTTGCTTGTCTTCTTAGAGTGGAGTTGTGTGAGATCTTTACATATTTTTGAGATTAAACCCTTGTCTGAGGTATCATTGGCAATTGTGTTTTTCCACAAAGTTAGTTCCCTTTTTATTTTAATACTGTTTTCTTTAGCAGTGCAGAGCTTTTTATTTTGAGGAGATCCCATTTGTTTATTCTTTCCTTTATGTCCCTTGCTCTAGGGGACGCATCAGTGAAAATATTGCTGCATGAAATATCTGAGATTTTCCTGCCTATATTATCCTTTAGAATTTTAATGGTGTCATGGCTTATATTTAAATCTTTTATCCACATTGAATTTATTTTTGTGTATGGTGTAAGTTGGCGCTCGAGTTTCATTTTTTTGCACGTAGCTGCACTATTCTCCCAACACCACTTGATGAAGAGGCTATTTTTACTACATTTTATGTTGTTGCCCTCTTTGTTGAATATTAACTGACCATAGACACTTGGATTTATTTCTTGGCTCCCTGTTCTATTCCACTGGTCCATATGCCTGTTTTATGCCAGTACCATGCTGTTATGATTACAGTGGCCTTGTAATACAGTTTGGTATCAGGTATTGTGATCCCTCCTACTTTGCTCATCTTTCTCAAAATTGCAGCAGCTATTAGAGGTCATTTATGGTTCTATACAAATTTTTGAAGTGTTTGTTCTATGTCTGTGAAATATGCCATTTATACTTTAATAGGTATTGCATTGAATCTGTAAATTACTTTGGGTACTATGGACATTTTGATGATGTTAATTCCTCCAATCCATGAACACGGTATATTTTTGCATTTGTTTGTGTCTTCCTTGATTTCTTTCTTCAGTGTTGTGTAGTTTTCTGCATACAGGTCTTTTACCTCCTTGGTTAGGTTTATTCCTAGGTATTTTATTTTTCTATTTGCTATATCAAATGGGATTTTTTTCTTGATTTCTGCTTCTACTGTTTCATTGTTGGTACACAAAAATGCCTTTGATTTCTAGATATTGACTTTGTATCCAGCTATTTTGCCAAATTCATTTATTAGGTTGAGCAGATTTTGTCAGAGTGTATAGAATTTTCTGTGTACTCTATCACATCATCTGCAAAGAATGATAGTTTTGTTTCCTCCATTCCAGTTTGGATGCCTTTTATTTTCTTTTCCTGTCTGCTCATGGTGGCTATAACTTCCAATACTATGTTGAATGGAAGTGGTGAAAGTGGACAAGCTTGTCTTGTTCCTGATATTAGTGGAAAAGATTTTAGTTTTTGTCCATTGACTATGATGTTGGCTCTAGGTCTTTCATATATGGCTTTTATTATGTTTAGAAATTCTCCCTCTGTTCCCACTTTGCTGAGTGTTTTTATCATACATGGGTGCTGAGCCTTATCAAATGCTTTTCCCCATCTAGTAATATGATCATGTGATTTTTGGCTTTTCATTTGTTTATGTGATGCATTAAATTTTTTGATTTATGAATATTTTACCATCTTTGCATCCCTGGGATGAATCTCACCTGATCATGGTGTATTATCTTTTTAATGTATTGTTGGATGCAGTTTACCAATATTTTTTGAGGATTTCAGCATCCATATTCATCAGCGATATTAGCTTGACGTTTTCGTTCCTTGTTGTGTCTTTATCTGGTTTAGGGATTAGAATGATGTTGGATTTATAAAAAGAGTTTGGGAGTCTTCCATCATTTAGGATTTTTTGGAATAGTCTGTGAAGGTTAGGAGTTAGCTCTTCCTTAAATTCTTTCTATAATTTTCATGTGAAACCATACAGTGCAGGGCTTTTGTGTGTTGGAAATTTTTTTGATTACTGCTTCAATTTCATCTGCTGTTATTTGTCTATTAAGGCTTTCTGTTTCTTCTTCTTTGAGTTTTGGAAGAATATAGTTTTCTAGAAACGTGTACTTTTCACTTAGGTTTTCAAATTTCTTGGCATGAAGTTCTTCATAGTAACGTCTTACAATCCTTTGTATTTCTGTGGCATCAGTTTTAATCTCTCCTCTTTCATTTCTGATTGTGTTTATTTGAGTCCTCTCTCATTTTTTTCTTGATGAGCCTGCTTAAAGGCCTCTCAATTTTGTTTATCTTTTCAGAGAACAAGCTCCTGGATCCATTGATCCTTAGAATTGTGCCTTCAGTTTCTATGTCATTTAATTCTGCTCTGATCTTGGTTATTTCGTTCCTTCTACTTGCTCTTGGCTTTCTTTGTTGTCTTTCCTCAAGTTATTGTAGGCATAGGGTTAGGTTGTTTGTTTGAATGTTTCTATCTTTTTTTGGTAGACCTGTATTGCTATTAACTTACCTCTCAGAACTGCATTTGCTGTGTCATAAATTTTGGGTTGTTGTGAGTTCGTTTTCATTTGTTTGTAGAAATTTTTTATTTCTTCCTTAATTTCATTCTTGACCCATTCATTGTTTAATAGAATGCTATTCAATCTCCATGTTTTTGAGTGTTTGGGTTGTTTTATCTTTGGGCTGGTTTCCAGTTTCAGTCACTTGTGGTCGGAGGAAACGCTTGGTATGATTTCAATTTTGTTCTATTTGTTGAAGCTTCTATGTGATCTGGGTAACAATAATAGGGAATATAGGACCTTGAATAGTGTGCTAATGGAACACAAGTGAGTTGAAGGACAGTAAATTAGTAATTAGCTATGAAGGAGAGAACAGGGGAAACCTGTCAAATGATACAATATAACTAGCCAAGCAAAAAAAAACTAAACAGAAAGAAGAGGAATATGAGGGAGAAGTAAGATGGTGGCATGGTAAGAGGGAGCCAATTCCACTTCCCCCTATACACGGGAGAGAAACCTGGCCCATCTATGGAGAAGAGAGCAAACAAACAATAGTAACACAGCATATTCAAAAATAGGAGAACAAAAATTGAAGGGGACATTGAAAAACCAGTTGGTAAGGAGAGTACTTCAGAACAATAAGAGCCCTGGGATCTGCACGGAGATCAGGGTTGCTGAGGCCCAGCCCTGCGCTTGCCAAGCCTGCGACAGGGCTCTAGGGAGGGAGCCAGGTCAACCACTCCCTACCCAGCCAAACAAGGTTTGAACAGAACCAAAAGATACCTGGTTGCTTGAAGTCTCACAGAGAGGAGTTAAGGCCTGAATGTCAAACACGCTGGAGATGTGAGCATCCACGCAAAGCCATGAGAGGAGTGCACGCTGGATCTTGCACGACCATAGGTGTCCGTGCACAACCACAGATGGCTGAGTGTGCGAACAGAGACAGCTGCCCGACCATAGATGTCGGTGTGTGATCGGAGAAGGCTGCACAACTGGTAACCAGAGACATGTAGCCCACTCCACGAACCCGGGGAATGCGAGCCATATGTGGGAGAACCAGAGCCCACACCTGTGAACCCAGGGAGTGCACACGATCCATGGGAAACCCAGAACTCACTCCGGTGAAATTACAGTGAGTGCATGCAAAGTAGGAAATCTGGAACCCACACCTGTAAACTCGGGGTAGGTACAAACCCCATAGGAGACCCGAACTCACACCCATAAACTCTAGAAAGTGTGCGCTCCCCAGGAGGCTCAGAACCTATGCCCAAGGACCTGTGTGGAGAGGTGCCAGGCTATCTCTGGGAAGAATGCATGGCTAGCCCTGGGGAGAGGAGCCCAAAGATGACTGAGTGCTAAACAGGGAGAAAAGCAATATGGTCACCCCTCAGCCATTGCAGCCAGCAGGACCAGAAAAGCCAGATTGGCAAGTTTGAAAACAGCAAGAGTTTTCTTCTTTTTTCTTTTGTTGTTGTTGTTGTTTATTATCATTTCTTATCTTTTTTACCCCTCAACTCCTTTTACTTCTCTTTACTTCTATCTTGTTTTATTCCTTCTTCCCTTCTTTCTAAATTTATCACTTCTTCCTTCCTCTCTTTTTTCATCTTTTTTCATTTTTTTCTCTTTTCTCTTTTTAAATACCCATGTGTGAGACAAAACAAACAAACAAACAACCCTGAAACTGTGAAAAAACCAGAGCTGGTCCCAAAGAGGGAGCATCTCAACAGCTGAGACAGTTGAAGCTGTGAACACGAGGATATGCGAAGGAGACTACACCACTGAATCTCACAGGTATTCCGCCACAGAAGTTCACACCATAAACAAAGGGAGCCAGAAAAGATCAATTTAGGAAGCTGAGGCTAACAAGAAGAGTCTCACAAACAATGGGAAGACAAAGAAACAATCCCCAAATGAAAGGAAAGGAAGAAGCCTTGGAAATAATGCTAAATGAAATGGAGGCAACTCAACTATCAGATATTGAGTTCAAAGCAAAGGGTGTCAGGAAGCTCCATGAGCTCTCAAAGACCTACCAGAAATTACAGGGAAGCTACAATGAACTCATTGCAAACTATATCAACATGAAAAAGGAAATAGAAGCTATCAACAAGGACCAAGGGGAAATGAATAATACAATTTCTGAATTGAAGAACACAGTAGAAGGAATGACAAGCAGAATCGATGAAGCAGCAGATCAGATCAGCGGATTGGAGGAAAAAGTAGAAAAAGAAACATCCAGAAAGAGCAAGAAAAGGAAAAGAGACTCAGAAAGAATGCAGAAGGATTAAGAGAAATGCAAGACAATATGGAATGAAATAATATCCATACAATAGGGATACCAGAAGGAGAAGAAGAAGAGCAAGGGATAGAAAACCTATTTGAAATGGTAATGATGGAAAACTTCCCTAATTTGATGAGAGAAAAAGTCACACAAATCCAGGAAACACAGAGAGTTCCAATCAAGAGGAATACAAGGAGGGCCACTTCAGGACACATCACAATTAAAATGGCAAAATTTCAAGACAAAGAGAGAATCTTAAAGGCAGCAAGGGAGAAAAAGGAAGTAACATACAAAGGAGCCCAGATAAGGTTAGCATCTGACTTCTCAATGGAAATGCTTCAAGCCAGAAGAGAATGGCAAGAAATATTCCAAGCAATGAGAACCAAAGGCCTTCAACTAAGACTACTTTATCCAGAAAGACTTTCAATCAAGATACAAGGCCAAATAAGGAGCTTCCAAGACAAAAGAAGTCTAAAAGAATACACCTCTACCAAACCAATTCTGCAATAGATACTAAAGGGACTGTTTTAAGGAAAGGAAAGAAAAGACAGAGAGACAGATAGGAACAAAGGTACGAAAACGGAAATGAATAAGTACCTATCAATAACAACCTTAAACATAAATGGATTAAATGCTCCAATCAAAAGACATAGAACAGTAGAATGGCTAAGAAATCATGACCCACACATATGCTGTCTACAAGAGACCCACCTCAGGACAAAAGACCTACACAGACTCAAAGTGAAGGGCTGCAAACAAATTTTCCAAGCAAATGGACAGGAAAAAAAGCCAGGGTAGCAATACTTATATCAGACGAAATAGACTTCAAAAGAAGAGCCATAAAGAGAGATCCAGAAGGTCACTTCATAATACTCAAGGGAAGAATCCACCAAGAAGACATAAACATTGTAAATATATATGCACCCAATGGAAGAGCACCTAAATACATCAAGAAAATCTTAGAGGACTTCAAGAAAGATATTGACAGCAAGACAATTATAGCAGGGGATTTTAATACCCCATTGTCAAAAATGGACAGATCTTCCAAACAAAATATCAGCAAAGATATTGTGGCATTGAACAACACTCTAGATGAAATGGACTTAACTGATATATATAGAGCCCTTCATCCCAAACAAACTAAATACACATTCTTTTCAAATGGACATGGAACATTTTCAAAGATAGACCCAATGATGGAACACAAAACAAGCCTCAACAAATTGAAGAAAATTGAAATCATACCAAGCATTTTCTCCAAACACAAGGGTCTGAAACTAGAAACCAAGCAAAAAGGGAAAAACACAAAACCCTCAAAATCATGGAGATTAAATACCATGCTATTAAACAATGAATGGGTCAAGAATGAAATTAGGGAGGAAATCAAAAAGCTTCTGGAAACAAATGAAAATGAACTCACAATGATCCAAAACTTATGAGACACAGAGAAGGCAGTCCTCAGAGAGAAGTTAATACCGATACATTCCTACCTAAAAATGATAAAAAACATTTCAAAAAAACAACTTAGGCAGCCGAGAAGTAGAAAGGACGAAATAATCAAGATCACAGCAGTATTAAATGGCATAGAGACTAAAAGCACAATTCTAATGATCAATGAATCCAGGAGCTGGTTCTTCGAAAACATAAACAAAATTGATGAGACTTTAAGCAGGCTCATCAAGAAAAAAAGTGAGAGGACCCAAATAAACACAATCAGAAATGAAAGAGGAGAGATTACAATTGACAACACAGAAATACAAAGGATTGTAAGAAATTACTATGAAGAACTATTTGCCAAGAAATTTGAAAACCTAGGTGAAATGGACAAGTTTCTAGAAAAATATAATCTTCCAAAATTTAATGAAGAAGAAACAGAAAGCCTGAATTGACCAATAATAGCAGATGAAATTTAAGCAGTAATGAAAAAAACTCCCAACACACAAACAGCCTGGACCAGTTGGTTTCACAGGAGAATTCTAGAAAACGTTGAAGGAAGAGCTAACCTCTATCCTTCACACATGATTCCAAAAAATCCAAAATGATGGAAGACTCCCAAACTCTTTTTATGAAGCAAGTTGCATCCTCATTCCAAAACCAGATAAAGACACAACAAAGAGAACTTCAGGCCAATATTGCTGATGAACATAGATGCTAAAATTCTCAACAAAATATTGGCAAATTGCATCCAACAATACATTAAAAAGATCACACACCATGACCAAGTGGGATTCATCCCTGGGATGCAAGGATGGTTCAACATTCCCAAATCAATAAATGTAATACATCACATAAACAAAAGCAAAGACAAAAATCACATGATCATATCAATAGAAGCAGAAAAAGCATTTTATAATGTGCAGCACCCATTTATGATAAAAAAACACTTAGCAAAGTGGAAATAGAGGGAGCATTTCTCAAGATAAGAAATGCCATATATGAGAGACCTACAGCCAGCATCATACTGAATGAGCAAAAACAAAAATCTTTTGCACTAAAATCAGGAACAAGACAAGGTTGACCACTTTAACCATTTCTATTCAATATAGTATTGGAAGACTTAGCCATAGTGATTAGACAAGAATAGGATATAAAAGGCATCCAAATTGGAAATGGAGCAGACAAAACTATCATTGTTTGCATATGACATGATAGTATACATAGAAATTCCTATAGACTCGACTAAAAAGCTTCTCGACCTAATAAATTAATTTGGCCAAACAGCTGGATACAAAGTCAATATCCAGAAATCAAAGGCATTTTTGTATACCCACAATGAAACAGCAGAAGCAGAAGTCAAGAAAAAAATCCCATGCAATATAACAAAAAGAAAAATAAAATACCTAGGAATAAACCTAACTAAGGAGGTAAAAGACCTCTATGGAGAAAGCTACACAACACTGAAGAAATTAATCAAGGAAGACACAAACAAATGGAAACATATACCGTGTTCATGGATCGGAAGAATTAACATCATCAAAATGTCCATACTACCCAAAGTAATTTACAGATTCAATGCAATACCTATTAAAGTACCAATAGCATATTTCACAGACATAGAATAAACACTTCAAGAATTTATATGGAACTATAAGTGGCCTCCAATTGCTGCAGCAATTTTGAGAAAGAAGAGCAAACTAGGAGGGATCACAATACCTGATACCAAAATGTATTAAAAGGCCACTGTAATCAAAACAGCATGGTACTGGCATAAAAACAGGCACATGGACCAGTGGAACAGAACAGAGAGCCCAGAAATAAACCCAAGTCTCTAGAGTCACTTAATATTCAACAAAGAGTGCAGCAACATTAAATGGATAAAAATGGCCTCTTCAACAAGTGGTGTTGGGAGAATTGGACAGCTACATGCAAAAAATGAAACTCGATCACCAACTTTCACCATCCACAAAAATAAATTCAAGGTGGATAAAAGATTTAAATGTAAGCCCTGATACCATTAAAGTCCTAGAGGAGAACACAGGCAGGAATATCTCAGATATTTCATGCAGCAACATTTTTACTGATATGTCCCGTAGAGCAAGGGACATAAAGGAAAGATTAAAAAAATGGGATCTCATCAAAATAAAAAGCTTCTGTCCAGCTTAAAAAAAAAAAACAGTATTAAAATAAAAAGAGAACCAACTCTATGGGAAAACATATTTACCAATGATACCACAGACGAGGGTTTAATCTCCAAAATATATAAAGAACTTACTTGACTCCAGTCTAAGAAGACAAGGAACCCAATTAAAATATGGCCAAAGGACGTGAACAGACACTTCTCCAAGGAGGATATACAGAGGATCTAGAGACACATGAAAAGATGTTCAGTATCACTAGCTATCAGAGAGATGCAAATTAAAACCACAATAATATACCACTTCACACTTGTCAGAATGGCCCTTATAAACAAACAACAGACAACAAGTTTTGGGGTGGATGTGGAGAAAAGGGAACCCTAGGGCACTGTTGGTGGGATTGCAGACTTATGTAACCAGTATGGAAAACAGTATGACATTTTCTAAGAAAACTAAAAGTGGATCTACCTTTTGACCTGGCAATTCCACTGCTAGAATTATATCCTATGAACCCTGAAACACCAATCCAAAGAACCTATGAACCCCAATGTTCACAGCAGCACAATTTACAATAGCCAAGTGTTGGAAGCAACCTCAGCGCCCATCAGTAAATGAATGAATCAAGAAACTATGATCCATTTACACAATGGAATTCTATGCAGCAGAAAGAAATAAAGAGCTCCTACCGTTTGGAACAGCATGGATGGAACTAGAGAGCATTATGCTAAGCAAAACAAGCCAGGCAGTGAAAGAGAAATACCACATGATCTCACCTTTAACAGGAATCTAATCAACAAAACAAACAAACAAGCAAAATATAATGAAAGGCACTGAAATTGAGAACATGCTGACAGTCACCAGAGGGGAGAGGGGAGGAAATTTCAGGTGAAAAGTGGACAGGTTTACAGGAAAAAGTATAAAGAACACATGGACAAAAACTAGGGCGGGTGGAAATGGGAGGGAAGTGGAGAGGGCTGCGTTGGTGGTCTGGGATGGGAATAAAAGACAAAACTGTACAAGGACAACAATTAAAAGAAAAAGAAAAAGAAAGAAGAGGAATACAAAAATGTTTTTTAAAATAAAAGTTGTAAGAATAATGAAAAAATAATAATAGGAATATGCAATAACTTGCAGGTTCTCTGTAATAGCAAAGTGAAATATATTTCTCTGTATCACCTGTTGGGATGCCCCCTCTGTGGGTCCAACTCTGGTCTTTTCACAGTTCCATTTTTTTTTCTCACTTGTTGGTAAAGAAGAAGGAGGAGGAGGAGAAAGGAAGAAGAGATAAAATTGGAAAGAAAGGAAGAATGAATAAAACAAGAAAGTAGGAAAAAGAGGAAAAAATGAATTGAGAGATTAAAAAATAAAAATTAAAAAATAAAAAAATTACTTTTTTAGAAAGCCTCTTGCTGGTTTTAATCTGGCAAAACCAGTTTTTCTGGTCTGGCTGACTGCAGCAGGCTGAGGGGCTTTTCTCCTTTCCAAATCCATCTCAGGGAGCCTCACCTGCACTATCCCCAAAGCTAGCCTGGAGCTTCTCTGTGGGGCCTTGGGTTTGTATTCCAGGCCTCCTGCTGAACACACTCTCCCAGGTTTCTGGGTGTGCCTACTCCGCCAGGTACACCCTTCCCAGTGCTATGGGAGATGCAGGGCTTCCTGCACTACCTTGGGAGTGTTGGCTGGCTGGGTGTGGAGAGGGCCGGAGTTATTATTAAAGGAGAATTTCCCAAATAGTGTTCCTTTTTTCACTTTTTCTTTTTGAGAAATCCCTCCTACTCAAGCCTGCAACTCCATACAGTGGCCTGACCTCTAGCACAATTGATTCTACAGCCAGACTGGGGACTATCAGGGTCAGGGCGCATCATGGCCTGACAACTCTCCTCAGTCAGTGTCCAGAGTCCATGGTTGCTCACAGCCCCTGTGTTTGCCACTTAGCCCTTATTCCCCTCTCTGCAACATCGAGCAACCAGGTCTTTCCTGGTGCTGCCCAAACCTTGTTTGGCAGAGGAGGGAACAGTTGACTCAACTCTCTTCCAAGAGCCCTGTGGCAGACCCAGAGGGCACTGGGCCTGGGGCTGCAGCCACCCTGGTCCCCACACTGGTCCCTGGGACTTTATTGTCCTGAAGCACTCTCCTTACCATCTCGTTTTTAATGTCCGATACAATTTTTGGTCTCCTATTTCATATATGCTGGGGTACTGTTAGCTGTTAGTTCTGTGCCTCCTTACATCAGCTAGGTTTTTCTCCCATGTGTAGGGGGAAGTGGAATCCACTCCCTCCTATCTCCCTGCCATCTTCCTCCGCCCTTCTTCTATCTTCTTTCCTGATCTTCCTAAACTTGTTTGTAAATGTGTGTGCTTCAGTTAAGTATTTCGCTCTTTGCTTTTCCCAGAATACACATTGTCTCACACTGTTCCAATACCACCAAAAAAAAAAAAAAAAAAAAATGAATGACTCACAACACTTTCTCCAGATGCTAATATTTCTTTTTTAAATTTTTGATGTTAATGTTTATACTATTACAGATGTCCCATTTTCCCCCATCACTCCCCTCTACCTAGCCCATCCCCTACTTTGGTAGTCAATCCCCACACCATTTCCATGTTCATAGGTTCTTCAAGTATGCTCTCTAGCTTATCCCTTCACCTTCTTACAATCAGTTCCCATCTCCCTCCTTCCCCATTACAGCTGCCAGTCTACTCCCTGATTCTATGCCTCTTCTATTTTACTCATTAGTTCATTTTGTTCGTTAGATTCCTCTTATAAGTGATTTCATAAGATATTTGTCTTTCACCGACGGACATATTTCACTTAGCATAATAGTCTCCAGTTCCATCCATGCTGTCACAAAATTCAGGAATCCCTTCTTTTTCACTGCTGCATAGTGTACCATGTACACCATGTACACTGTGTAAATGTACCACAGTTTTTTGATACACTCATTTACTCACGGGCACTTAGGCTATTTCCAAATCTTGGCTATTGTCAATAGCACTACTATGAACATAGGGGTGCATAAGTTCTTTTGAATTGGTGTGATTATTACGGTATAATCCCAGCAGTGGAATTGCTGGGTCAAAAGTTAGTTCCATGTTTAGTTTTGTGAGGAAATTCCATACTGTTTTCCACAGTGGCTGCACCAGTCTGTACTCCAACCAACAGTGCACTACGGTTCCCTTTCCTCCACATCTTCAGCAGTGCTTTTTGTTTGTTGATTTATTACAGATAGCAATTCTGGCAAGTGTGAGGTAATAACACATTGTTGTTTTAATTTGCATCTCTCTGATGGCTAGTGGTGTAGAGTGTCTTTTCATTTTTCTGTTGGCCATCTGTATGTCCTCCTTGGAAAAAAAATTGTCTATTCAGGTCCTTTGCCCATTTGTTCTTCTTGCCAGTGTTGAATTGTATGAATTCTTTATATATTTTGGAGAGTAAACCCTTGTCTGAAGTATCATTGCCAAATATGTTCTCCCATAGTATCAGTTCTGTTTTCATTCTGATGATGGTTTCTTTAGCCATGTAGAAGCTTTTTAATTTGATGTCTCATTTGTTATTTTTCCTTATCTCCCTTGTCCTAGGAGATATATCAGCAAAAATATTGCTATGTGAGATATCTGCCTATATTTTCCACTAGGATTTTTATGGCATCTTGACCTATATTTAAGTCCTTTGTCTATTCTGAGTTTATTCTAGTGTATTGTGTAAGTTAGCGGTCCGGTTTCTTTTCTTCCTTTCTTTTTTTTTTCATGTACAAGTCCAATTTTCACAGCACCATTTGTTAAAGAGGCTGTTTTTACCCCATTGTACACTCATGCCCACTTTGTCAAATATTGGTCAACCATAAAGATATGGGTTTATTTCTGAAATCTCTATTCTGTCCCATTGATGTGTGTCGGATCTTATGCCAGTACTGGACGGTTTGATCACTGTGGCCTTTAGTATAGCTTGATATCTGGTATTGTGATTCCTCCAATTTAGTTCTTCTTTCTCAAGATTGCTGAGCCTATTCAGGAATCATTCGGATTCCATATAAAGTTTTGAAGTATTTGTTCTAGATCTGTGAAGTATATCATTGGTATCATAATAGGAATTGCATTGAATCTGTAGATTGCTTTGGGTAGTATGGCCACATTAATGACGTTAATTCTTCCAGTTCATGAACGTGGTATATGACCCCTCTATCTGCATCTTCCTTAATTTCTTTCTTCCATGTTTTATGACTTTTTGAGTACAGTTCTTTTACTTCCTTGGTTAAATGTATTCCTGGGTACTTTGGGTTTTTGTTGTTGTTGTTTGTTGTTGTTGTTGTTGTTGTTGTTGCTGCTGCTGCTGCTGCTATTATAAATGGTATTATATTCTTAGTTTCTCTTTCTGATAATTCATTGTTGGTGTACAAATATGCCATCTATTTCTACTTGCTGACTTTGTGTCCCGCTATTTTGCCAAATTCACTTTCAGGTCAGGTAGTTTCTTTGGTGGACCCTATAGGGTTTTCTATGTACACTATCATGTCATCTGCAAATAACGACCATTTTACTTCCTCTGTTCTAATTTGGATGTCCTTTATTTGTTCTTCTTGTCTGATCATTATGGCTAGGTTTTCCAGTAGTATGTTGAATAAGAGTGGTGAAAGCAGACACCATTGCCTTGTTCCTGGCCTTAAGGGAGATACTTTTATCTTTTGCCCATTGAGTATGATGTTGGCAGTATGTATCTTGTAAATGCCCTTTATTATTTAAGGTATGCTCCCTGTATTCCCACTTTGCTGACTTTTTAAAATCATAAATGGGTGCTGGATATTATCAAATGCTTTTTCTGCATTATAGATATATTCATGTGCTTTTTGTATTTCATTTTATGTGATGTATCACATTTATCGATTTGCAAATATTACACCATCCTTGCATCCCTGGAATTAATCCCACTTGATCACGGTGTATGATCTTTTTAATACATTGCTGGATCCAGATGGCCTATATTTAGTTGAGGACCTTAGCATCTATGTTCATCAGAGATATTGCCTGTAATTTTCTTTCTTTGTGGTGTCTACCTAGCTTTGGTATTAGGATAATGCTGGCCTGGTGAAAAGAGTTTGGGAGTCTTCTCTCTTCTTGATCTTTTTGGAATAGTTTGAGGAGAGGTGTTCGTTCTTTTTTGAATGTTTGGTAAAATTTGTCTGTGAGGCCATCTGGTCCAGAGCATTTGTGTGCCAGTTTTTTTTTTTTTTTTTTTTTTTTTTTAATAATTACTGTTTCAATTTTGCTGGTTGTTTTTTTTTTTGTTTTGTTTTTGTTTTTTGTTTTTTTTTTTAATAGATCTAATCAGATGTTCTGCTTCTTCCTGATTCCATTTTGGAAGAGTGTATGTTTCTAGAGATGTGTATATTTAGCCCAGATTTTTCAATTTCTTAGCATATAGTTGTTCTTAGTAATTTCTTACAATCCTTTGTATTTCTGTGTATTGGTTGTTACATCTACCCTTTCATTTATTATTTTATTTATTTGGGTCCTCTCTCTTATTTTCTTGGTGAATCTGGTAAAAACATTAGTCAATTTTGTTGCTCTTTTGAAAGAACTAGCTCCTGTATTTATTAATCCTTTGAATTGTTTTATTTTTTAGTTTCTATGTTATTAAATTATGTTTTTTTTTTTAATTTTTTTCTTTTAGATTTTTTATTTATCTTTAGAGGGGAAGGGAAGGAGAGAGGGAGAGAAACATCAATGTGCGGTTGCCTCTTGTATGTTCCCTGCCGGGAACTGGCCTGGCAACCCAGGCATGTGCCCTGACTGGGAATCAAACCGCGATCCTTCGGTTCGCAGGCCCGCGCTCAATCCACTGAGCTACACCAGCCAGGGCCAAAATTATGTTTTGATTGTGATCATTTCCTTCTTTATGCTCACTCTGGGCTTTGTTTTTTGTTGTTCCTTTACTTCTTTTAGATTAGTGTTAGGTTGTTTATTTGATTTTTCTACCCTCTCCAAGTAGGCCTGTATTACTATAAACTTCCCTCTTAGGACTGCCTTCTCTGTATCTCATAGGTTCTGGGTTGTTGTGTGTTCATTTTCATTTGTTTCCAGTTACTGACTTCTTCCTTGATCTTATTGTTAACCCACTCATTATTTAATATCACGTTACTCAGCCTCCATGTATTTGAATGTTTTCGAGTTTTTCCTCGAAGTTGATTTCTAGTTTCAAGCCATCATGATCTGAGAAGAGGCTCGATATGATTTCAATTTTCTTGAATTTGCTAGGGCTCGTTGTGTGTCCTAATTGTGGTCTACATTTAAAAATGATCCTCATGAATCTGAGAAGAATATATATTTTGCTTCTTTGAGGTGAAATATTCTGTAAATATCAATTAAATCCATTTGATCATGAATGTTGTTCAATGCCACAATTCCTTGTTGATTTGTAGTTTGGAAGACTTATCCATTGTTGACAGTGAGGTGTTAAAATCTCATAAAATGACTGTATTGCTGTCTATACCTTTCTTAAAGTCACTCAAGAATTTCTTTATATATTTATGTGCTCCTATATTGGGTGCATATATGTTTACAAGAGTTGCATCCTCTTGTTGGACTACTCCCTTGAATGATGTAGTGAAATTCTTTGTGTCTTGTAATGGCCTTTGTTTTAGATCTATTTTGTCTGAAACAAGTCTTGCTGCCCTAGCTTTTTTTCATGTCCATTTGCATGGAATTTTTTTTTGTCTCAGCACATTCAGACTGTGTAAATCTTTTGTTCTAAGTTGGGTCTCTTGTAGGCAGCATATATGTGGGTCATATTTTCTTATCCACTCAGCTAACCTATGTCTTTTGATTGGAGCATTTAATCCATTTACACTTAAGGGTATTATTGATAGGTACTTATTCCTTGCCATTTCCCCCCTTAATCTATGTTTGTCTCCCTCTCTCTGTCTCTCTGTCTCTCTCTACTTCTTCTTCCTCTTAAACTGGTCCTGTTAGCATCTCTTGCAATGCTGGAATGGTGTAGATGTATTCCTTTAGCCTTCTTTTGTCTGGGAAGCTCTTAATTTTACCTTCAGTTTTAAATGAAATCCTTGCTGAATCAAGCAGTCTTGGTTTCAGGTCCTCGTTTTCCATTAGTTGGAATATTTCATGCTAGCCCCTTCTGGCTTGCAGTATTTCTGTTGAGAAATCAGATGATTGCCTTATCGGAGGTCCCTTGTATGTTACTAGCTGTTTTTCCCTTGCTGCTTTTAGATTCTCTCCTTGTGTTTAAAATTTTGCCATTTTAATTGTGATGTGTCTTGGAGTGGACCTCTTTGGGTCATCTTGATTGAGACCCTTTGTGCTTCCTGCACTTGCAGGACTTTTCCCCTCACCACTTTAGGGACATTTTCTCTCATTATTTGTTCAAGCTGGTTTCTATTTTTTGGTCTTTGTCTTCTGCTTTTAATATCCATATAAATGTGAATGTTCTTACTTTTATGTTGTCCCAAAGCTCCCTTAAACTATCTTCATTCTTTTCTTTTTCAAAGATTATATTTATTTTTAGAAAGAAGGGAAGGGATAAAGAGAGGGAGAGAAACATCAGTGTGAGGTTGCCCCTCTTGCTCCCCCTAATGGGGACCTGGTCTGCAACCAGGTCTGCATGTGCTCTGACTGCGAATGAAACCCATGACCCTTTGCTTTGCAGTCTGGTGCTCAATTCACTGAGCCACATCAGTCAAGGCTCTTCATTCTTCTCTGAGTCTTTTATTCCCCCATTTTGTTGCTCTGACTGGGTGTTTTTTCCGACCTTCTTCCAACTTGCTAATTCGATCCTCTGCTTCATCTAGCCTGTTTTTAATTCCTTCTAGTGTGTTCCTCATTTCAGATATTGCATTCTTCACTTCCAACTGGCTCCAACTGAGTTTTAAAAAAATTCAGTCATAATACCAGTAGGCTCCCTTTACTGCTGGGCACTATTGGCATAAGAAAGTCGGTGTAATGGGAGCAGTCACCATGACTCAATAGTAACTGCAACAATTATTTAGAATTTAAAGCACAAAGAGAATTTTTTAGGTAGAAGTATTTCATCACTGACATTTTTTAGAATTGCTAGTAAATGGTAGCAATGAAAAAGTGAGCAACTTTTGCTCAGTTTCATTATAGTCTTTAAATTCTCTATTTTAAAAAATGCATCCTTCTATTGCCTACACCCAGATAAAATGCCTCCTACCAATGTTAGTGACTGATTTCCCACAGTCTTATCTCCTATTTTACATTATGGGCTCTTGCACTATGACTGTCCTAGATCATTTGTTTCTTATTGTTCTCTTTGAGGTCTACTTCTTCTTGGATCCCACAAAAACTTTTTTTAGTCTTTCTTTTTGCTGTAACAAGTAATGTAATGTCTAAGAAATGATGCCTAAAAGGCCAACTTTTCCAGTCTTTTTATATCTAAAAATGTCATTGTTCTATCACCTTAGTTGATATATTTGCTTGGTTTAAAATTCTGGGCTCCAAATAGCTGTCCCACAGAACTTTGTAGGTATTGTGCTATCAACTTATAGCATCTGGTATTGATAAATTCTATGTCAATCCAATTCTTGTTCTTTTGAGGGTAAATTTTTTTTCATACTAAAAATTCTTTGGATCTTATTTTTATTCCTGATGTTTTAGAATTTCATGACTGTGGTAGTTGTTTTAGAGTCATCTTCAGTTCCATATATTCTATTTCTTGAAAGATTATTGTTTATTAATTTTTTCTTTTTTCTTTCAGATTAGAGGTTTTCCTCAGTTGTCCCGTGGTTGATGATTATTCATTCATATTTATGAATGAGAAAATAGAAAGGCTGATGAGGAGCTTTGTATACATGAGCAGGAGTTACTGTTTAGTAGGCTTTGCTTTCAGAGTAGGGAGTGATTTAGCTGGTGTGCTTGGGAACTCTGGTTTCCAGAATGAGGAGGGTTTTTTTCTGAGACACTAACTGCCATACTAGGTCTTCAGATTTTTTCCAGACATTCTTTGTCTGGAGTTAAATGTTCAGGTTTATAACATTCTAATGAGGAAGAATGGAAAATGTTGGGGGAGAAGATCAATATTTCCATATACATTCCTGCATCAATTCCCTCATTTTCAGCTCATTTCTTACTCCCACTATAAGGTTTTTGTGGAAAGATTTCCCAACTCCATCACCTACCCTCCATGTGTTTTCTAAACTATGGACTCATTTTTCTACTTTACCAGTGACCATTCTTTCATCTGATTTTTTGGCTTCCAGAAATTTTTGGAAGTCTGCAGCCAGTTCCATTCCCCACTCCTCAACAAACAGTTTTTGAGCACTTAGTGGACTCTATACCAGGTAATATTCTAAGCACTAAGGACATGACAGATAAAAGAAAAAGTGGAAGAGGACACAATAAAGAAAGGAGAGGCAATCTAGTAATAAGAAAAACAAGGCAATAAATAAACAAGGTAATCCCAGAGAGTATTAAATCTTATAAAGAAAATAAACAGAGTAACATGATATAAAGATCTGGTGGGAAGCTTTAGAAAAGTTGGTCAGAGAATATGTTTATCTAATTTGGCCCTAAAATCATGGAATCCTAAGTCAGGGAAGATCATTCTGATTTGAGTAAATAGAATGATGAGAAGGACCCATCCTTGGTAAAGTCTGAAGAAGGGAACTCCAGGAAAAGGGATCAGCCATAGACCAGAAAGCAAACGTCAAAACCAAGGGACCAAAATGAAAGCCCAAATAAATACAAATCAATGAAGAAACAAAAGAACAGTAGGAAATTAGGTTCAAAAGGGAATCAGAGGCTCTTGAAACCATGGTAAGAAGTTCGTATTTTATTGTAAATGTGAAGGAAAACCATTGGGGCATTTTGCCCAGAAAATGGCACAATTTGGCTTTTTTGTTTATATTTTCTTTTACACCTTCATGATCATTGTAGTGGAATTTTTCTTTTTCTTTCCATTGAATTTTTGAGGGTCACATAAAATTGTGTGATTAACCATTTTAATTGGTTAATAAAATTATATAGGTTTTAGGTGTACAATTCTATAATACATCATCTGTATATTGTATTGTGTGCTCACCACCCCAAGTCAAGTCCCAGTCCATCACCATTTATCCTCCCTTTACACTCTTCTACCTCTCCCTCCACCCTATCTGGAATTTTAATGTGAGAAGCATTATAGTGTATTTATTGAGAACAGGGACTTTGGAACCAGATTACTGCCTCTGCCACTAACAGTCCTTGAGAACTTAGGCAAGAGAGTATGTCTCTTTGTGTTCTGATTTTCTCATCGGTAAAATGAAGATAATAATTGCACCTACCTGATTGAATGGTTGTTAGAACTACTGTAATAAAGAAATGGACATATTTAGATTATGCGTTAGTTATTGTTGTTGTTGTTGTTGGAGGAGGAGAAAGAGAAGATAAACATGTGTAACCAATTTACTCTCTTGGACAAGAAGACCAAAGGTATTGATTTGCTTGAACAAATTAGAGTTTAACACAGGACCAAGGAGAGAATCCCATGCCATTATGCAACACAGACATTCTTGAAATCATTTTTCTACGTCTGTATTTCATATATCCTTCAAAATGTAAGTGGGAGCCCTGGCTGGTGTGGCTCAGTGGCTTGAGCACCAGCCTGTGAACTGAAAGGTCACTGGTTCCATTCTCTGTCAGAGCACATGCCTGGGTTGTGGGCCAGATCCTCAATTGGTGGCGTGCTAGAGACAAGCAACTGATGTTTCTCTCACACATCGATGTTTCTCTCCTTTCTCCCTCTCTTCCCCTCTCTCTGAAAATAAATATATAAAATCTTTTTAAAAATGCAAGTGGGATTATTTTTTCATTTCCTAGATATGTTCCTTTCTGGAGTTAAAGAAAGGTATAATGTTTGCTTAATAATATGTAACATGTGCTATTTTTCAAAATAATACATATATACATATGATTTTTAAGAATCATATACTATAGTCTTATAATGAAAAAATAACCATTATCTCCCCAATTTATTCCTACTCACCATTCCTCAATCACTTTTTACATTTTAGCTGTTTACTCATAGTTTTAAATAATATGCTTAGAACATTATTGTTAATATTTCAGTCTTAGACAATAACTTTATTTTCAGATATAACACATGAAGATTTCATTCTCAGGCTGTATTGCCACTTCCTGAATCTCATACCTGTAGTTTTCTTGTTTTTCCTTTTATTTTGCTAATACTTACCCTCAACTTCCTAAGAAAGGTCACATGGGGGGATATCATTTCATTAATAGTTTGATTGAATATAGAAATTTTAGTTGAAAATAATCTTCTCTCTCAATTTCAGAAGTATTATCATCTTCCAGGTATTCAGAGCCTTAGAGAAAACTGAAGCCATTCTGATTCTCATTTAGTCTAAATGACCTGGTTATTTTAAAATTTGAAAAATTTGGAAACTTTTATTCCTGGCAATCTGAGATTTCTGCAAATACAAGACTTGTGTATGTGTGTGTTTCTGTTTTACTTATTGGGCTGGGAACTTGAAAGGGTCTTTCAATCTGACAATTAGTGTCCTGTAGTTCTAGGAGGCTTTCTTTTTTATTTTTATTGAATTTATTGGGGTAACATTGGTTAATAAAATTATATAAGTTTCAAGGGTACAATTCTATAATACATCATCTGTATATTGCATTGTGTGTTCACCACCCCAAGTCAAGAATCCTTCCATCACCATTTATCCCCCTTTTACCCTCTTCCACTTCCCCACCCCCTTTCTCTCTGATACTCACAAGACAGTTGTCTGTGTCTATGAGGGTTTTTTTTTTTTTTTTTAGCTTAATGCCTTCACCTTTTTCATCCAGTCCTTCAACCCTTATATCATATGTTCTGAATTATATGTGGAATCTAATGAACAAAATAAACTAACAAACAAAATGGAAACAGACACACAGATGTAGAGAATAGACTGACAGGTGCCAGAGGGGAAAGTTTCTTGCATGGTGCTTAAATAATCTCCTCTTCATTTTCTATTTTTCCCCTGGAATTCATGAAATTCTGAAACACTGCAACACTTTCAAAATTGGGAAAGGACATTATTTTCAATTGAAATTCCTATATCCAGCCAAACTATCAGTCAAGTGATATTTAACTCCCCACCCCAACCATGCACCTTTTCTTAGGAAGTTACTTGAGGATGAGCATTAACAAAATAAATGGATAAACAAAAAAAAAAAATGAGATTCGGGAACTGGCCATATAGCATGAGAGTCATTGGATTTATACTCAGATTTATTTATCATCTTTATAAAACAAATGTGGGACAAGGAGGGGAGAGTGGTTAAGGCAATGGACTATAAAAAAATATAGCCCTGGATGATGTGACTCAGTGGACTGAATGCTGCCCTGTGAACCAAAGGGTCAACAGTTTGATTCCTGGTCAGGGCACATGCCTGAATTGCAGGCCAGGTACCTGGTGAGGGGTGTGTGAGAGGCCACCACACATTGATATTTCTCTCCCTCTCTATGTCCCTCCTTTCACCTCTCTCTAAAAATAAATAAATAAAATCTTTTTTAAAAAAGTAAAGTTGACTTCTGTTTGATTTATTTTAATAGTTCAGTCTTTTGATATCTGTTTTTAAATTAAATTTATAATACTAACATTGATTAATAACATTAAATAATTTTTAGATGTACAACATTATGATACAACATCTGCATATTCCACTGTGTGCACATCATCAAAGTCATCTCTTTCAGTCACCATATGCTTCACTTCTTTTACCTTCTTCCTCTTCCCCTCACTCACCTTCCCCTTTGCAACCACCATACTGTTGTTTGTGTCTGTAAGTTTGTTTATTTTGTTTGTTTACTTGTTACTGTCTGTTTTATGTCCCACATACTAGCAAAATCATATGGTTCTTGTCTTTTTCCATCTAACTCCTTTCACTTAACATGATATTCTTCAGATCCACCCACATTGTCATAAATGGCAATATTTCATTTTTTTCTTTGGCTGAGTAGTATCTCATTTTATACAGTACCACATCTTTATCTAATCATCTATCAAAGTGCACTTAAGGCATTTCCATGTCTTGGCTATTGTGAATAATACTGCAATAAATATAGGGGTACCTATATCTTTGTAAATAAGTGTTTTTGAAATTTTAAAATCAGTTGATAATTGTCTTCATACCTAGCATACAATATGTTTCAATAACTATTCCATGATCTCTTATAAAGAGTGTGCATTGCATAGTTGTTGAATGTAGTGCTCTATCAATGTCAATTTGATCAAGTTATTCAAATCTTCCATAAGCTTACTAATATGCTCTCTTACTGTGGGAGTAGTGTTAAAATCTTCAGTTAATACTGGGTTTGTTGAATTTTTCTTTCAGTTATGTAAATATATTCCTTTGTTTATTTAACCAATGTTTTCAAGTGTACAAACCTTTAGGATTATATCTTTCCAAGGAATTAAAAATTTTATCATACAATGGGACTTTATCTGTGGTGATAGTCCTTTTCTTGACATGCACTTTATCTGACAATTAGTGTTTGCATTGTACATCTTTCCCATCTTTATATTTCTGATATGTTAATATCCTTACATTTAAAGTGTGTAGATTAAATAACACTTATCTGGTTCTTTTAAAAACCAATCTGGCAACTTCTGTCTTTTAAATGAACTATTTAATCTATTTTTATTTAATATGGTATTGATATGATAACCATATTAAGTCTAACACACTGCTGTTTGTTTTCAATTTCCCTGTTTGTACTTATTATTTTCTTTTTTTCTTTCCTGTCTTCTTTGTAATTAGTCAAGAATGTGTTAGTAATTTAATTTATATTCTCTGTTGGCTATTTAGTTTATATACTTTGTTGGCTAGTTAGTCATCTTTGAATCAGTTTTTAGTGGTTGCTTTAGAGATTACAATATACATTCTTATTAAAATATATTTCTATTTCTATTTTATTACTTTACAATGTAAAACTCTTATAAGTGTATAATTCCAATTCTGACCCATCTAGGCTTTGATACTATTATTCACACATGTTTCTTATATATATTATAAAGCTCACAATATAGTCTTATTTTATCTTTAAATAGTCTAATCTTATATATGTATTTAAAAGCACTCATTTAAATTAACTGATATGTTTACCACTTTGGCACTATTTATTCATTCCTGTAGATTCAGACTTCTAACTTTTCCATTTTACTCTCACTTGAAATTTTTCCTTTTGTATTTTTTAAATATTTTATTTATTTATTTTTAGGGAAAGGGGAAGGGAGGGAGAAAGAGAGGGAGAGAAACATCAATGTGTGGTTGTCTCTCATGTGCCCTCTACTGGGGACCTGGCCCACAACCCAGGCATGTGCCCTGACTGGGAATTGAACCAGCAACACTTTGGTTTGCAGACTGGCACTCAATCCATTGAGCAACACTAGCCAGGGCTCCTTTTATATTTCTTATAGTAAAATCTGTTGGTAATGAATCTCTCAATTTTGTTGGTCTGAAAATGTTTTTATTCTCCATTCATTTTTTCATTTTTTAATTATTGTTGTTCAATTACAGTTGTTCCACCTTTTCCCCCATTGCTTTCCTCTGCCCTGCCCATGCCCCCTCCCACAGTCAATTTCTATCCCATTGTCCATGCCCATAAGTCCTGTATTCATATTCCTCAACTTGCCCCTTCCCCTTCTTTCCCCCATCATCCCTTCCCCCCTCCCCTCCCCCTCTGTTCTGATCACTGTCAGCTTGTTCTTTATTTCCATGCCTCTGGTTCTATTTTGCACATTTGTGTGTTTTGTTCATTAGGTGAGATCATATGGTATTTATCTTTCACTGCCTGGTTTATTTCACTTAGCATAATACTCTCCAGTTCCATCCATGCTATCATGAAGCCAACCATATGGGAAAACATATTTGCCAATGATACCTTGGACAAGGGTTTGCTCTCCAAAATAATAAAGAACTCACATTACTCCACACCATGAAGACAAATAATCTAATCAAAAAATGGGCAAACAACCTAAACAGACACTTCTCCAAGGAGGACATAGAGAAGGCCCATAGACACATGAAAAAATGTTCAACATCACTAGCCATCAGAGAGTTGAAAATTAAAACCACAGTGAGATACCATTTCATACCGATCAGAATGGCCATCATAAACAAAGCAACAAACAACAGTACTGGCAAGGTTGTGGAGAAAAAAATAACCCTAATACACTGTTGTTGGGGATGCAAAGTAGTGAAGCTACTGTGGAAAACAGTATGGAATTCCATCAAAATACTAAAGATGGAACTGCCTTTTGACCCAGTGATCCCAATGTTGGGATTACACCATAAGAATCCTGAAACACTAATTCAAAGAACATATGCACCCCAATGTTCACAGTAGCATTATTTACAATAGTTAAGTGCTGGAAACAGACAATTTTTCCTTCATTTTAAATTCAATGATATGGTAGGCATCTTTGTAAAATGTCTCTTCCACAAGATTGCTGGCCCATGGTTATTCAATTAAACTCTAATCTGGGCACTACTGTGAAAGGTTCTGTAGATGTAATTAAAGTCTCAAATCAATCCACTTTAAATTATTTAGTTGGGTCTGACTTCATAACATCAGACCCTTTAAAGCTGAAATTGTTCCTTGGCTAGTGACAGTGGAAGGAGTCAGAGATATTTGAAATATAAGAGGAATTCTATGTGAGAGAGGTTCTATGTTGCTAAGATATAAAAAGTCATGGTGTAAGAAACTGAAAGCAGTCCTTAAGAGCTGAAAGTATTCCCTGGCAGATATTGAGAGAAACAGGGATATTTTAATCCTACAAACTCAAGAAACTGAATTCTGCAATTAATAAGAAGATGTTTGGGAGAAGGAAGATGGCAGCAAGGTAGGTGGGAGCGGATTCCACTTGCCCCTACACATGGGAGAAAAACCTAGCCAATCTATGGAGGAACAGAGCAAACAGTCAACAGTACCCCAGCATATATGAAAATAAGAGACCAAGAATTTTAGTGGACACTGAAAAAACATGGTAAGGAGAGTGCTTCAGGACAATAAGGTCCCAGGAACCAGTGTGGAACCAGGATGGCTGCAGCCCCAGGCCTGGCACCTGCTGGGTCTGTCACAGGGTTCTTAGGAGAGAGCTGGGTCAACTGCTCCCTCCCTTGCCAAACAAGCTTTGAGCAGCACCAGGAGAAACCTGGTTGCTTGAAGTTGCAAATAGTGGGACAACGACTAAGCGGCAAACACACAGGGGCTGTGAGCACCCACGAACCCTGTGGATGCTGACTGGGGAGAGTTGAGAGTTGGGCCATGATACGCCCTGAGCCCCATAGTCCCCAGTCTGGCTGGAGAATTGGGCTGTGCAAGAATCTAGGCCACTGTATGGAGCCACAGGCTTGAGTAGGAGGAATTTCTCAAAAAGAAAAAGTGAAAAAAGAGATACTGTTTGGAGAATTATCCTGCAACAATTGCTTCGGCCTCCTCCCAACTCAGCCAGGCAACACTCCCAAAGTAGTGTGGGAAGCCCTGCACCCCACATAGCGCTGGGAAGGGTGTGCACCCAAACCCATGGGGCCAGAGGGAATCTGGCCAAGCACACACCTGCAACCCAGGGGGAGTGCGCTCTGCAGGAGGCCTGGATTCCACACCCAAGACCCTGCAGAGAGGCTCCAGGCTAGCTCTGGGGAGAGTGCCTGGCTAGCCCTAGGGAGAGTGCGTGCAAGGCTGCCTGAGACACATTAGGAAGGAAGAAAAGCCCCTCAGCCTACTGCAGGCATCAAGACTAGAAAAACCAGTGTGCCCAGATTGAAATAAGCAAGAGGCTTTTTTTTAAAGTAATTTTTAATTTTTTTATTTTTATTATTTTTTAATGTTTCAATTCCTTTTTCCTCTCTTTCCTTCTTTCTCGTTTTATTCCTTCTTCCTTCTTTCCAAATTTTTCTCTTCTTCCTTCCTTCTACTTATCCTTCTCTTCTTTTTAAAATGTCCACAAGTGAGACCAAAAAAACCCCTGGAATTGTGAAAAGACCAGAATTGGACGCAAAGAGGGGGCATCCCAATACCTGAGACAGTGAGACATATTTCACTTTGCTATTACGGAGAACATATAAGTTATTGCATATTTGTATTATTACTCTTTTCATTATTCTTACATCTATTATTTAAATAGTATTTTTGTATTCTTACTCTTTCTGTTTAGTCTTCTTTGCTTGGCTGGTCAAATTGTATCATTTGACAAGTTTCACCTATTCTCTCTTTCTGTTAATTTACTGTCCTTCATTTCACTGGTGCTCCATTAGCACACTACTCAAGATCTTATATCCCTATTCTTGTCATCCAGATAACATAGATTCTGTCATATGATTGTTGATCTAATATTATTGTAAATAATACCTGTTCCATACAATTGTAATTACTATACAACACCCCTCCCAGATTTAGCCCACTTCACGGTTTTCTGAACTCTATTTCTGTAGTGGTTAACTCTATTCTCTCATACACTACACCCATTTAGTATCCTTTACTCTTACCTTACCTCAGAATCTGACCTCCTACAACCTCACTGTCTTCCAGATTCAACTCACAACTATTCCCTCCACAACAAGAGTCTTATTTTCCTTCCATCATTTCTAAAAAGTGGCTAGTTGGGTGGAATATCACAGTTAAAAATTATACATAGCCAAAGGATCTCCTATCTCTTCTCTACCAGCTGCCACTGTAAATATCATAGAATACTCTATTGTTTCTTAAACCATTTTGCCTTCCCCCAGTATCTGATCACAAAAACAGTAGGTGGAAGCTGTGAACACCAGGATACCCACTGGAAGACGAAACCCAACAACAAAAGAACCACCAATACATAACAACAGAAGAAGGTGAAGGAGGGAGTGGAAGCCACACTAACCTCAATCCAGGATCTACTTGGAAATACAAATAAATAGTGGACAAATTACCCAGAACAAACAACAGAACAAGAGCAAGAGAGAATCCTCAAAACCTTGTACACATGGGAGAACCAGATTCAACACAACCTTCCCTCACCAGCACAACAAAATACAAGAGGTAGTGGACACAGTGACACTCAGTTAACAAGGTGGTGGGAAGAAGCCACCAAAGAAACATCCAACAACAATCAAAACCCAAAGACAAACACAGAGCCAACTTAAATGACAGCCCAAGACTAGTGAGCTCAGGAGGAGCTCTGCACCACTGAATCTCACAGGTATTCTACCATAGAATATCACACCATAAACACAGGGGGTAAAACAGATCAATTTAAGAAGCTGAGGCTAACAAAAAGAGTCTCACAAAAAATGGGAAGACAAAGAAACAGTCCCCAAATGAAAGGAAAGGATGAAGCCTCAGAAAGAATGATAATGAAATAGAGGCAACTCAATTATCAGATATTGAGTTCAAAGCAATAGTTATCAGGAAGCTCAATGAGCTCACAGTAAATTACCAGAAACTACTGGGAAACTACAATGAACTCACCGCAAACTATATCAACATGAAAAAGGAAATTGAAAGTATGAACAAGGGCCAAGAGGAAATGAAAAATACAATTTCTGAACTGAAGAACACAGTAGAAGGAAACAAAAGCAGGATTGATGAAGCAGAAGATCAGATCAGTGAACTGGAGGACAAAGTAGAAACAAAAATCCAGAAAGAGAAAGACAAGGAAAAGAGGCTCAGAAAGAATGAAGAGGGTTAAGGGAAATGCAGGGCAATATGAAACATAATAATATCCATATAATAGGGATACCAGATGGAGAAGAAGAATAGCAAGGGATAGAAAACCTTTTTGAAAAAGTAATGATGGAAAACTTTCCTAATTTGATGAGAGAAAAAGTCACACAAATCCAGGAAACACAAAGAGTCCCAATCAAGAGGAACCCAAGGAGGCCAAGTTCAAGACACATCGTAATTAAAATGGCAAAATTTCAACACAAAGAGAGGATCTTAAAGGCAGCAAGGGAGAAACAGGAAGTAACATACATGGGAGTCCTGATAAGGTTAGCAGCTGATTTCTCAATGGAAATGCTTCAAGCCAGAAGAGAATGGCAAGAAATATTCCAAGTAATGAGAACCAGAGGCTTGCAACCAAGGCTACTTTACCCAGCAAGGCTCTCAATCAAGATAGAAGGCCAAATAAGGAGCTTCCCAGACAAAATAAGTTTAAAAGAATACACCTCCACCAAACCAGCTCTACAAGAGATGTTAAAGAGACTGCTTTAAGGAAAGGAAGGAAGAGAGAGAGAGAGAGAGAGAGAGAGAGAGAGAGAGAGAGAGAGGAACACAGGTACGAAAATGGCAATGAATAAGAACCTATCAAAATCAACAAAACAAACAAACAAGCATAATGTAACCAAAGACACTGAAATTGAGAACAGGCTGACAGTCACCAGAGGGGAGAGGGGAGGAAATTTCAGGGGAAAAGGGGAAGGGTTTACAGGAACGTATAAAGGACACATGGACAAAAACAAGGTGAGGTGGAAATGGGAGGGAAATGGGGAGGGCTGGGGTGGTGGGCTGGGGTGGGAGTAAAAGACAGAAAACTGTACAAGGTCAACAATTAAAATAAAATTTAAAAAAAGGAAAAAGAAAAACCTAGGAATAAACAAAACCAAGAAGGTAAAAGACCTGTATTCAGAAAACTACACAACAGTGAAGAAAGAAATTAAGGAAGACATAAACCAATGGAAGCATATACCATGTTCATGGATCAGAAGAATTAACATTATGAAAATATCCATACTACCCAAAGCGATTTACAGATTCAATGCAATACCTTTCAAAGTACCAATGGCATATTTCACAGACATAGAACAAAGACTTCAAAAATTTATATGGAACAATAAACAACCCCAAATATCTGCTGGAATTTTGAGAAAGAAGAGCAAAGTAGGAGGTGTCACAATAGCTGATACCAACTGTATTACAAGACCACTGTAATCAAAACAGCCTGGTACTGGCATAAAAACAGGCACATGGACCAATGGAAGAGAACACAGACTCGAGAGATAAACCCAAGTCTATACGGTACTTAATATTTAACAAATGGGGTAGCAAGATAAAATTGAGTAAAAATAGCCTCTTCAACAAATGGTGTTGGGAGAACTGGACAGCTACATGCAAAAAAATGAAACTCGAGCACCAACGGAAAACTTACAGCATACCGAAAAATAAATTCAAAGTGGATAAAAGATTTAAATATAAGCCACGACACCATTAAAGTCCTAGAGGAGAACATACACAGAAAAATCTCAGATATTTCACGCAGCAACATTTTTACTGATATGTCCCCCAGAACAAGGGACATAAAGGAAAGAATAAACACATGGGATCTCTTCAAAATAAAAAGCTTCTGTATGGGTAAAGAAAACCAACTGTATGGGAAAACGTATTTACCAATGACACCTCAGACAAGATTTTCATCTCCAAAATATATAATGAACTTACATGACTCCACTCTAAGAAGATAAGCCACCCAACTAAAAAAAATGGGTAAAGGACTTGAACTGACACTTCTCCAAGGAGGACATACAGAGAGGATCCAAAGATGCTCAGTATCCCTAGCTATCAGAGAGATGCAAATTAAAACCATAATGATCATATGGTATTTGTCCTTCATTGCCTGGCTTATTTCGCTTCCATAATGCTCTCCAGTTCCATCCATGCTGTTGCACAAGAACAACAATTAAAATAAAGAAAAAAAACACAATGATATACCACTTCGCACCAGTCTTAATGGCCCTCATAAACAAAGCAACAAACAGCAAGTGTTGGAGAGGTTGTGGAGAAAAGGGGACCCTAGTGCACTGCTGGTGGGAGTGCAGACTGGTACAACTACTATGGAAAACAGTATAAAATTTTCTAAGCAAACCAAAAGTGGATCTGCCTATTGACCCAGCAATTCCACTGCTAGGATTATATTCTAAGAACCTTGAAACACCAGTCCAAAAGAACCTATGCACCCCTATGTTCATAGCAGCACAATTTACATTAGCCAAGTGTTGGAAGCAACCTAGGTGCCCATCAGTTAATGAATGGATAAAAAAAAACATGGTACATTTACACAATGGAATTCTATGCAGCAGAAAGAAAGAAGAAGCTCCTACCCTTTGCAACAGTATGGATGGAACTGGAAAGCATTATGCTAAGCAAAATAAGCCAGGCAGTGAAAGACAAATACCATATGATCTCACCTTTAACAGAAACCTAAACAGCAAATCAAACAAGCAAGCAAAATATAACCAAAACCACTGAAAGAGAGAACAGGGTGACAGTGACAAGAGTGGAGAGGGGAGGGAATTTCAGGGGAAAAGGGGAAGGGTTTACAGGAACAAGTATAAAGGACACATGGACAAAAACTAGGGGGGGTAGAAATGGGAGGGATTTGGGGAGGGCTGGTCAGGTGGGTTGAGATGGGAGTAAAGGACAGAAAAACCGTACTTGAACATCAATTGAAATGAAATGAAATGAAATGAAATGATAAAATAAAATAAAATAAAATGTTTAAGAAATAATAAGTTTAGAAGCTTATTTTCCTCCAGAACCTCAAGATGAGAACTCAACCCAGCTGAGACCTTCTGAAATATAGGTCTATATATTCTATATATAGACCTTCTGAAATATAGGTCTATATATTCTATATTTCAGAATAGAAGAGTCATGCTAATCTGGACATCTGACCAACAGAAACTGCAAGTTAATATGTATGGTTGTTGTTTTAAGTCAGTAAGTTTTTGGTAATTTCCTTTACAGCAATATAAAACTAATACAGGTTACAATTTACATTTAGTGAAATGCTTAGATTTTAAGTGTGACACATCAGTTTTATAAAAGGCATGTGTTCATTTTATTTACAAACTAATCAAATGGTAGAAAATTTCCAATTACCTCCCACAAATTCCCTCAAGACCTCCTAGTCAACCCTATCACTCCCAAGCAACCATGGTTCTGATTTCAATCATCAAAGGTTAGTTTTTTTTCTGTTGCAGGATTTCATATTGATGGAATAATTTTGTATGTTCTTTTTTATGAACATATATTTTCATTGTCCTGGATTACTGTGTAGGGGCGGATAGACTTTACTATACAGTGGATAGATATTTAACCTTATATGAAATTGCTAAATTGTTTTCCAAAGGTTTACCATTTTGCTCTCTGAATAGCATTGATTAACAGTCTGGAGTGGGAGGCACTGGGGAGAGACTTGGGGAAGCAGCTGTAGGATTTTGTGGGCTGGGATATACCTGGGCTCCACAGTAGCCATCATTCTTGAAAAGAGCACCTTCCAGGGGAAAATCAAATATCTTATCCTATGGGATACCACTCTCTCCACCCTCTAGAATTTCCCTCACCACAATCTCTGAAATCTTGTTTGCACCACCCTGCATCTTTTTTGTTCTTTTTTCAGTTTTGTTCTGTCTTGGTGTTTTGTTTTGTTTGTTTGTTTTTCTTTCTTTTTCCCCATCCTGCATCTTAACACTTGCTGAGGAGACAACATAAACCAACTCAGGGGTCATCAGAGACTTGTAGTAGGGTGCAGTCAATCCATACCCATTCCTAAGAAATAGACTGGTGCTTACCTCTCACAGGAGAGACACAGAAACACAAATGACATCTTGGCATTTGGCAGAAGCAAAATCTGGGCTCTGGAGGCCTACTACGGGCCCCAGCCTCCTGAGTGCAGGGAAATAATGCCAGACAGACCAAGACTAGTGGCTCAGGGGAGGGGGAACACACCCACCACCTCTCCTTAAGTCTTAAAGGCACCTGCCATGGGAGATCCCAGAATCACAGCTCCCTGTTTCTTCCAGAAGCCCTTTCAGAAATAGTCAGGTCTATGACTAATCTAAGATTGATAGCAGACCATCAGGCAGAGAGAGGCAGAGATGGATGCAGTGATGACTTCGGACATTTGCTGACACACGCCTGTACCCAGTGCTGATAAAACACAGCTTTGTAAAGTGAGACTTCCAGCCAAGATAGAGGCATACGTGGACACACTGTGTCTCCTCTCACAACCAAAATTATGGACAACAAATATTTAGAAACAAGAAAACAACCAGAGCCAATAGAAAATTGAACTGTACGGAAGTACAACAACCATTCATCCAGACCGGTAAGACGGGAGGAGTTGCGGCAGGAAAAAGTGGAGGAGTGGCTGGTGGTTCCCAAGCATGCAGGTGGCTGACAGGCCCACAGGTGGTGGCTGGCAGACCCTGGGCACGGGGTGGCAACTGTGCACACCCAGTGAGGCCGCACAAGGTGGCTGGCTGACCAGGTGGTCCCACATTCGCACACAGATAATCCAGACGAAGGGGAAGCAGTGGTGGAGGGGACTGGAATCCAGGAGAGAGCGGATCAGGTGCCATTGTTCTCTCTCGGACCCTGCCCCCACATACAGCGTAAGAACCCAGCAACTGGGCTGCCCCACACCGTGGAATACCTAAGGCTCCACTCTTCACTATATAACAGCCACGACCACACCAAAAACAACAACAACAACAAAAGCACCAAAAATGGCTCAAACTGGAGAACAAATGAAAGCCCCAGAGCCAATTCCTCTAAGCAGTGAAGAGATAGCCAACCTATCAGATGCACAGTTCAAAGCCCTGGTGATCAGGATGCTCACAGAATTGGTTTATTTTGATCACAAATTAGATGAAAAACTGCAGGCTACAATATGTGAAATGAAGGAAGACGCATGGGGAACCAATAGAGATGGGAGGAAAACTGGGACTCAAATCAATGGAGTGGACCAAAAGGAAGAAACTAACAACCAAACAGAATACAAGGAAGAAACAAGAATTCAAAAAAATGAGGAGAGGCTTAGAAACCATCTGGACACCATTAAACGTCCCAACATCCCAATTATAGGGGTACCAGAAGGGGAAGAGGAAGAGCAACAAGTGGAAAACTTATTTGAACAAATAATAAAGGAGAACTTCCCCAATCTGGCAAAGGAAAATAGACTACCAGGACGTCCAGGAAGCTCAGAGAGTCCCAAAGAACTTGGACCCAAGGAGGAACACACCAAGGCACATTGTAATTACATTAGCCAAGATTCAAATGAAGCAGAGAATTCTAGAAGCAGCAAGGGATAAGGGGACAGTCACCTACAAGGGAGTTCCCATCAGACTGTCAGCTGATTTCTCAAAAGAGACCTTCCAGGCAAGAAGGGGCTGGAAAGAAATATTTGAAATCTTGAAAAGCAGGGACCTACATCCAAAATTGCTCTATCCAGCAAAGCTGTCATTTAGAATGGAAGGGAAGATAAAGTGCTTCTCAGATAAGGTCAAGTTCAAGGAGTTCATCATCACCAAGCCCTTATTATATGAAATGTTAAAGGGACTTATCTAAGAAAAAGAAGATAAAACTATGACAGTGAAAAGACAGCAAACTCATAGCTATCAAGAACCACACCTAAAACAAAAGCAAACTAAGCAAACAGCTAGAACAGAAACAGAACCACAGAAATAGAGATCATATGGAGGGTTAGCAACAGGGGCATGGGAGGGGGAGGAGGGGGAAGTTACAGAGAATAAGTAGCATAGATGGTGGGTAGAAAATAGACAGGGGGAGGGCAAGAATAGTGTGGGAAATGCAGGAGCTAAAGAACTTATGACACATGGACATGAACTAAAGGGGGGAATGTGGGTGGGAGAAGGTGTGCAGGGTGGAGGGGAATGATTGGGGAGAAATGGAACAACTGTAATAGCATAATCAATAAAATATATTTTAAAAAATAATATATATATATATATATATATATATATATATATGTAGGGATGTGCATGTGTGTGTGTGAAAATTATATCAAATTATACTCTTTGTATATAGTTTAAACCATAAAACTGTTTAAAATAAAAAAAGAAAAAAGGGAGATCACCCAAATAAATAAAATCAGAATTGAAAGAGAATAAATAACATCCAATACCACAGAAATACAAAGGATTATAAGAAATTACTACAAACAATTACATGCCAAAAAATTGAACAACCATACATAAATGGAAAAATTTCTAAAAACATACAATCTTCCATAACCGAATCAAAAAAGAAGCAGAAAATCTGAATAGACCAATAACAACCAGCAGAATTGAAGGAGTAATCAAAAAACTCATGACAAACAAAAGCTGTTGACCATATAACATCACAGGTGAATTTTACCAAACATTGAAAGAAGAGCATCTATCATTCGCAAACTATTCAAAAAAGTTCAAGAAGAGGGACAACTCCCAAACTCTTTTGACAAGGCTAGGATTATCCTAATTCCAAAACCAGGTAAAGAAACAACAAAGAAAGAAAGTTACAGTCCAATATCTCTGATGCATATAGATTCTAAAATTCTCAACAAAATAGTAGCAAACCAGTTATAGCACTACATCAAAAAGATCATACACCATGATCAAGTGGGATTTATTCTAAGGATGCAACAATGGTACAATATTTACAAATCAATAAATGTGGTACATCATATAAACAAAATGAAAGACAAAAATCATATGATCATATTAATAGATGCTCAAAAAGCATTTGACAAGTCCAGCACTCACTTATAATAAAAACATTCAGCAAAGTGGGAATAGAGGGAGCACACCTCAACATAATAAAGGCCATATACAAAAACCCTACTGCCAAAATCATACTCAATGGGCAAAAGCTAAAGCTCTTTCCCTTATGATCAGAAACAAGACAAGGGTGTCTGTACTCACCACTCTTATTCAACACAGTACTGGAAATCCTAGCCACTGTGATCAGACAAGAAGAAGAAACAAAAGGCATTCAATTGGGAAAGATGAAATAAAACTGTCATTATTCACAGATGACATGATAGTGTATATAGAAAACCCTATGAGCTCCACCAAAAAAGGACTTGACATAAGTGAATTTGGCAAAGTAGCAGGCTACGAAGTCAACATTGAGAAATTGTTGGCATTTTTGTGCACCAACAATAAACTATCAGAAAAAGAACCTGAAGAGACACTTCTCCAAAGAGGATATATAGATGGCCAATAGACATCTGAAAAGATGCTTAATGTCACTAATTATCATAGAAATGCAAATTAAAATCACAATGAGATACCATCTCACACATGTCACAATGTCTATCACCAATAAATCAATAAACAAGTGCTAGCAAGGATGTGGAGGAAGGAGACCCCTTTTGTATTGTTGGTTGGAATGCAGATTGGTGTAGCCACTGTGGAAAGCAGTATGTAGACACCTCAAAAAACTAAGAATGGATCTGCCTTTTGATCCAGCAATCCCACTTTTGGTAATATATACAAATGAACCTAAAACACAAATTAGAAATAGCATAGAATGGGGCAGATGGTGGTGAGGTAGGTGGGAGAGGAGCCCAGTTCCCCTTGTGCTCAGCTGGAACACCTAGCCAGTCTTCTGAGGAACAGAGTGAACAATGAACGGAATCCCAGCTTATATGAAGTTTGCAGTTCAAAAATTGTAGAGGACATTGTAAAACAGATGGTGAGAAGATTGTGCTAGGATGGTAAGGTCCCTGGGATCTGCTCAGGGACCTACATCACTGTGGCCCCTGGCTCAGTGCCTGACACAGGATATGGGAAGGAGAGTAGCTCACCAGCTTCCTCCCCTACCAGAGCAGGGAGGGCAGCCCAGCACCACGAGGAACCTGGATGCTGGAAGTTGCTGGGGGAAATAGAGATGAAGTGGGAGACACACAGAGGTGGTACATTTCTGCTGGGATTGTGAATGCTGGCACCAGAGAAATTGGGGTGCCAGGTGACACAGATAAGGGAGCAGTTGGGCCGTGTGAGACCCTGACTCAGTCTCTGGAGCAGTTGGAAAGTTGGGCTGTGTGAAAAGTTGTGAGCTTGTTAAGAACAGCAGGCAGCTGCTTTGTAAGGAAGTCTCAAGCAGCGGCTGGCTCACCCCATGGGTGACTTCAGCTGCATGCACCCAGAGGCTGAGTGGAACAGCACACCCAAGCTTGACTCACACTGCATGCCCAGAGACTGAGGGGCTGATTGATGCCACATGCCCGAGACAGAGAGGATGAGTGGAATTGCACGCCTGAGCTTGACTCACACTGCATGCCCAGGGGCTGAGTGGCTGATTGGAACAGCACACCCAAGCTTGACTCAAGCTCTGTACCCAGAGACTGAATGGCTGATTTGAGCCTGGCAGCTCACAGAGGACCTGGCCCAGAAGATGGGCAACTGTAAATATTGCGGCCCAGACCTGCTCCCCATTATCTCAAAACCATAGGAAGAGAGAAAAGTGAAGCCTACCTCCCCACTTCCTGTAGCATCCAGGAAGACCAGTAGAACTCACTGAACAAGTTTAAATTCAGCAGGAGGCTTATTTTTTACTTTCTTTGCTTTTTCCCTTTTTTTCTTCCCTCACAAGAGACTATAGGATGTGGAGTTACAAAGGGTCCATGGACAGATCCAAAGGGGAAGCAGGATGCTGACCCCAAAAACTGAGAAACTGAGAAAATTTCATTTTGCTACCCCATAGAGCTGGCATTTTATTGTCCATGTGTATTATTATTTTTTCATTATTTTTACTTCTTTTATTTTATTAGCATTCTTTATTGCTCTTCTTAATGTTCAGTTTCCTTCATTTTATTTCTTTTTAATTGCATTGTTTGAGTGTTTTTTCTTATTTTCTCTTTATTGTATTTTATTTTTCCTTCTTTCAGTTCACTTGTGTTCCAATCACACACTACTCATGATTGTGTACTTTCTGTTCTGGTTATCCAAGTCATTTGTTTCTTGTTATATTATTGCTGTTCCAGTATTATCATAAATAATTGATGTTCCATACAACTCTACATATGACACAGCAACCCTCCCTAATCTTAGCCCACTTCAATTTGTTCCTGAGCATCATTATTGTTGTGGTTCACTCTATTCTCTCTCACACCATGCCTACTTTCTATCCTTTACTCTCACTATATCTCATCATCTAAACTTTTCATAAGTGCTCTGTATCCTGGATTCAGTTCACAATCATCCTCCCCTCTAACAAGAGTCTTAGCTCTCTTTCATCTTTAGTAAAAAGTGTCTAGTTGGGTGAAAATTCACAGTTAATGCTATACTTATCCAAAGAAACTCCTATCTCTTTTCTACTTGCTGGTATTTTAAATCTCATAAAATACTCTCCTGCTGTCTGAATCCATTTTGCCTACCACCTGCCACTGATCACATGCAAGAATAGGTGGGAGCTGCAAACATCAGTATACCTACTGAAGAAGAGAAAGCACCAACAAAGGAAACACCAAAAGGTAAAAGCCCAAATATGACAAGAGAGAGCACACAAACAGAAGACAGGGAAAATCTAGAGCATCCAGACAAGAACATAAAAGAGACCACATCACGTAACCCTATAGAATTCCTACCATAGAAGTTCACCCTACAAAGATAACTAGCAAAGTGAATTATCAGGAAGCACAGAAATGAAACAAAAGAGTCACCAAAAATGGGGCGACCAAAAAGGAACATCCGATCAAAAAGAATGGAAGACACCCCACTAAAAGAGCTAAATGAAATGGAGGTAAGCAAATTATCAGATATAGAATTCAAAATGGTGATAAAGATGCTCAAGGAACTCAAAGACAACTCCAAGGAACTGAGTGAAACTACAATAGTATGAAAAACAAAATAAAAAGGATAAACAAAAACCAGGAAGAAATGAATGATAAAATCTTGGGGGGGGGGAACACTACAAGGAATTACAAGCATGCTGCATGAAGCAGAGGATCGGATCAGCCACCTGGAGGATGAGGTAGGAAAAAAACACCAAAAACGAGAAAGAAAAGGAAAACAAGCTCAGAAAGAATGAAGAAGTGTTAAGGGAATTGCAGGGCAATGTGAAACATAATAATATCTGTATTATAGGGATACCAGAAGGACAAGTGGAAGAACAAGGGATAGAAAACCTGTTTTAAAAGATAATGATGGAAATTTTTCCTAATTTGATGAAAGAAAATGTCACACAAATCCAGGAAACACAGAGAGCCCCAATCACGAGGAACCAAAAGAGGCCCACTTCAAGACACATAATAAGGACTTCCAGCCAAGATGGAGGCGTAGGCGGACACACTGTGCCTCCTCTCACAACCAAAATTAAGGACAACAAATATTTAGAAACAAGAAAACAACCAGAACTAATAGAAAACTGAACTGTATGGAAGTCCAACAACCATTCATCCAGACCGGTAAGAGGGGCGGAGTCGCGGCAGGAGAAAGTGGAGGTGCGGACCCAGGAACGCAAGCAGCAGCGGCTGGCAGTTCCCAGGTGCACAGGCGGCGGCTGGTGGTCCCCGGGCCCACAGGCAGCAGCTGGCGGACCCCGGGCACAGGGGGGCAACTGTGCAGACCCAGTGAGGCCGCACAAGGCGGTTGGCTGACTGACCAGGTGGTCTCACATTCGAGTGTGCAGACAGTCCAGGCGGAGGGGAAGTGGCGGAAGGGACTGAATCCAAAGGAGAGCGGAGCAGGCGCCATTGCTCCCTCTCAGGCCCCACCCCCACATACAGCGTCACAACCCAGCGACTGGGCTGCCCCGCACTGGGGAGCGCCGGAGGCTCCACTCTTCACTACGTAACAGCACGCGCGCGTGCGCAGATAATCCAGGTGAAGGGGAAGCAGCGGAAAGGGCCGGAGTCCAGGAGAGAGCGGAGCAGGCGCCATTGCTTCTTCTCAGACCCCGCCCCCACCTAAAGCGTCACAACCCAGCAACTGGGCTGCCCCACCCTGAGGAACACCTAAGGCTCCACCCCCTCACTACCTAATAGCCGCGACCAGACTAAAACCAAAACAACAACAACAAAAAATACCCCACCAAAAATGGCTCAAACCGGAAAACAAATCAAAGCCCCAGAGCCAATTCTTCTAAGCAGTGAAGAGATAGCCAACCTGTCAGATGCACAGTTCAAAGCACTGGTCATCAAAATGCTCACAGAATTGGTTGATTTTGCTCACAAACTAGATGAAAAAATGCAGGCTACAATCCGTGAAATGAAGGAAGATGCATGGGGAACTGACAGAGATGGAAGGAAAACTGGGACTCAAGTCAATGGAGTGGACCAGAAGGAAGAAACTAACAACCAAACAGAAGATGAGGAAGAAACAAGAATTCGAAAAAATGAGGAGAGGCTTAGGAACCTCCAGGACATCGTTAAACGTCCCAACATCCGAATTATAGGGGTCCCAGAAGGGGAAGAAGAAGAGCAACAAGTGGAAAACTTATTTGAACAAATAATAAAGGAGAACTTCCCCAATCTGGAAAAGGAAATAGACTACCAGGACGTCCAGGAAGCTCAGAGAGTCCCAAAGAACTTGGACCCAAGGAGGAACACACCAAAGCACATCGTAATTACATTAGCCAAGATTCAAATGAAGCAGAGAATTCTAGAAGCAGCAAGGGATAAGGGGACAGTCACCTACAAGGGAGTTCCCATCAGACTGTCAGCCGATTTCTCAAAAGAGACCTTCCAGGCAAGAAGGGGCTGGAAAGAAATATTTGAAATCTTGAAAAGCAGGGACCTACATCCAAAATTGCTCTATCCAGCAAAGCTGTCATTTAGAATGGAAGGGAAGATAAAGTGCTTCTCAGATAAGGTCAAGTTCAAGGAGTTCATCATCACCAAGCCCTTATTATATGAAATGTTAAAGGGACTTATCTAAGAAAAAGAAGATAAAACTATGACAGTGAAAAGACAGCAAACTCATAGCTATCAAGAACCACACCTAAAACAAAAGCAAACTAAGCAAACAGCTAGAACAGGAACAGAACCACAGAAATGGAGATCATATGGAGGGTTAGCAACAGGGGCATGGGAGGAGGAGAGAGGGGGAAAAGGTACAGAGAATGAGTAGCATAGATAATGGGAAAAAAATAGACAGGGAGGGCAAGAATAGTGTGGGAAATGTAGAAGCTAGAAAACTTATGACCCATGGACATGAACTAAAGGGGGGAATGTGGGTGGGAGAGGGTGGGTAGAGTGGAGGGGAATGATGGGGGAGAAATGGGATAACTGTAATAGCATAATCAATAAAATATATTTTTAAAAAAGAAAGCATAAAAAAAAAAGACACATAATAATTAAAATGGCAAAATTCCAAGAAAAAAAGAGAGTCTTAAAGGCAGCAAGGGAGAAAAAGGAAGTAACATACAAGGGGGCCCTGTTAAGACTAGCAGCTAAATCTCAATGGAAACGCTCCAAGCCAGAAGGGAATGGCAAGAAATATTCCAAGTAATGAGAACCAGAGACCTGCAACCAAGACTACTTTATCCAGCAAGGCTGTCAATTAACATGGAAGATGAAATAAGCACCTTCCCAGGCAAAAGAGGTAAAAAACAATACATCTGCCCCAAAACAGCTCTGCAAGGGATGCTAAAAGATCTTCTTTAAGAAGTGGAAGAAAAATAGTGAGAGAGAAAGGAACAAAGGTATAAAGGAAGTATAATGGCAATGAATAAGTTCCTATCAATAATAACCTTAAGTGTTAATGTATTAAATGCTCCACTCAAAATACATAGAATAGCTGAATGGATAAGAAGTCACCACCCACACATATGCTAACTACAAAGGACCCACGTCAGAATGGAAGAACTACAGAGACTGAAAGGGAAGGGCTGGAAACAAATATTCCAAGCAAATGGACAGGAAAAAAAGCCAGAGTAGCAATACTCATAACAAACAAAATAGACTCAAAAAAAATGGCCATAAAGAGAGACCCAGAAGGTCACTTCATAATACTCAAGGGAAGAATCCATCAAGAAGACATAAACACTAAATATATTTGCACCCAACACAGGAGCACCCAAATGCATAAAGAAAATCTTAGAGGACTCCAGGAAAGATATTTACAGCAACATAATTATAGTAGGGGATTTCAACTCCCAACATTCAAAAAATGGTTAGATCTTCCAAACAAAATATGAACAAAGATATTGTGGCATTCAAGAATATCCTAGATCAAATGGACTTATCTGATACATATAGAGACTTTGATCGTGTAAAAGCAAAATACACATTATTTTCAAATGCACATGGAACATTTTCAAAGATAGACCACATGATAGGGCACAAAACAAGCCTCAACAAATTCAAGAAAATTGAAATCATACCAAGCATTTTCTTCGACCACAAGGGACTGAAACTAGAAACTTACCTCATGAAAAATACTGAGAAATACTCAAACTCATGGAGATTGAATAGCATGCTATTAAATAATGAAGGGTCAAGAATGAGATTAGGGAACATGTCAAAAAGTTTCTGGAAACTAATAAAAATGAACTCACAACAAACCAAAACTAATGGGACACAATGAAGGCAGTCCTGAGAGGGAAGTTCATAGCGATACAGGCCTACCTAAAAAAGATAGAAACATTTCAAATAAACAACTTAACACTACATCTACAAGAACTTGAAGAACAACAAAAAAACAGCCCAGAGCAAGTAGAAAGAAGAAAGTAACCAAAATCAGAGTAGAATTAAATGACATAGAGACTAAAAGCACAATCCTGGGGATCAATAAATCCAACAGCTGGTTCTTTGAAAAGATAAACAAAATCAGCAAGCCTTCAAGCAGACTCCTCAAGAAAAAAAGATAGAGAACCCAAATAAACACAATCAGAAATGAAAGAGGAGAGACTACAATTGATACCACAGAAATATAAAGGATGGTAAGAAATTATTATGAAGAACTATATGCCAAGAAATTTGAAAACCTAGGTGAAATGGACAAATTTCAAGAAAAATGTAATCCTCCAACCTGAATGAGGAGGAAAGCAGAGAACCTGAACAGACCAATAACATCTGACAAAATTGAAGCAATAATCAAAAACTCCCAACACACAAAAGCCCTGGACAGGATGGCTTCACAGGAGAAGTCTGCAAAGCATTTAAGGAACAACTAATCCCTATCCTTCACAGACTATTCGAAAAATCTGAGAAGATACAAACCTCCCAAACTCCTTCTATGAAGTCAGCATCATTGTAATCTCAAAACCAGATAAGGACAAAAATAAAAAGAAAGAAAGAAAACTTCAGACCAATACTGCTGATGAACATGGACATGAAAATCTTCAACAAAATATTTGCAAACTGCATCCAGCAATACTTTAAAATGATCATACACGATGAGTAAGTCAAATTCATCCCAAGGATGCAAGGATGTACAATATTTGCAAATCAATGAACACTTCATCACATAAACAAAAGCAAAGACAAAAATCACATGATCATATCATTAGATGCAGAAAAAAATTTGATAAGGTACAGAACCAATTTATGATAAAAACAGTCCACAAAGTGGGAATATAGGGAGATATAATATATCAATATAATAAAGGCCATACATGAGTGACCTAGAGTCAACATCATACTCAAGGGCCAAAAACTAAAACTTTCGAACTAAGATCAGAAACAAGATAAGGTTGTCCACTTTCACGAGTCCTATTCAACATAGAATTTGAAGTCATAGCCAAAACAATCAGACAAGAAAAAGAAATAAAAAAATACAAAATTGGAAAAGAGGAAAGAAAACTGTCATTGTTTGCAGATGACATTGATAGTGTACATAGAAAATTCTATAGACTCCACCAAAAAACTACTTGACATAAAAAATGAATTGGGTAAAACTCCAGGATACAAAGTCAATATTCAGAAATCAAAGGCATTTTTGTATACCAACAATGAAATATCATAAAGAAATATAAGGGAAAAATCCCATTTGTTACAGCAACAAGAAAAATAAAAAGCCTAGGAATAAATCTAATCAAGGAGGTAAAGGACCTGTACTCAGAAAACTATACAACACTGAAGAAACAAATTAAGGAAGACACAAACAAATGGAAGCATGTACCATGTTTGTACATCAGAAGAATTAACATCATCAAAATGTCCATAATACACAAAGCAATTCATATATTCAATGCAATACCTATTAAAGTACCAATGGCATACTTCACAAATATAGAACAAACACTTCCAAAATTCATATAGAACCCTAAGTGACCCCGAAGAGTTGCAGCAATTCTGAGAAAGAAGAACGAAGTAGGAAGGATCACAATTCCCGATATCAAACTATATTAAAAGTACACTGTAATCAAAACAGCCTTGTACTTGCATAAGAATAGACACATGGACCAATGGAACAGAATAGAGAGCCCAGAAATAAACCCAAGTCTCTATGGTCAATTAATATTTGACAAAGGGGGAAGCAGCACAAAATGGAATAAAATAGCCTCTCCAACAAATGGTGTTTGGAGAGCTGGACAGTGTAAAAAAAAAATGAAACTTGATCTTTAACTTATACCATAACAAAAATAAACTCCAAATGGATAATAGACTTAAATATAAGTCATGACACCATAAAATTCCTAGAGGAGCACATAGGCAGGAATATCTCAGATATTCCGTGTAGCAATATTTTCACTGATATGGCCCCTAGAGCAAGGGACATAAAGGAAAGAATAAACAAATGGGACCTCATCAAAATAAAAAGCTTCTGAACAGCTAAAGAAAATTGCATTAAAATGAAAAGATAATCAACCATATAGGAATACATATTTGCCAATGATACCTTGGACAAAGGTTTGATCTACAAAATATATAAAGAACTCATACGACTCCACTCTAAGAAGACAAGCAGCCCAATTAAAAAAATGGGCAAAGGACTTGAACAGACACTTCTCTAAGGAGGACATACAGAGGATCTAGAGAGATATAAAAAGATGCTCAGCATCACTAATCAGCAAGGAGACACAAATTAAAACCACAATAAGATACCACTTCACACCGGTCAGAATGGCCATCATAAACAAATCAACAAACAAGTGCTGGTGATGTTGTGGAGGAAATAGAACCCTAATGTAGTGTTGGTGGGATTGCAGACTTGTGAAATCACTATGGAAAACAGTATGGAATTTCCCCAGAAAACTAAAAATGGAACTGCCTTTTGACCCGGCAATTCCACTATTAGTATTATATCCTAAGAATCCTGAAACAGCAATCCAAAGGAACCTATGTACCCCAATGTTCTTAGCAGTACAATTTACAATAGCCAAGTGCTAGAAGAAACTTAAATGCCCATCAATAAATGAATGGATCAAAAACATATAGTATGTTTACACAATGGAATACTACACAGCGGAAAGATAGAAGGTGCTCCTTCCTTTTATAACAACATGGATGGAACTGGAGAGCATTATCCTCAGTGAAATAAGCCACATGGTAAAAGACAAATACCATATTATCTCAACTTTAACTGGAACCTAATCAACAAAACAAATGATCAAGCAAAATATAACCAGAAACATTAAAATTCAGAACAAGCTGACAGTGACCAGAGGGGAGAGGGGAGGGTATAATGGGGGGAAAGGGTGAAGGGTTTACAGGAAGAATTATAAAGTACACATGGACAATAAGAGGGTGAGGTGGAGGCAGAGGTAGGAGGTAGTGGTGGCTGGGTTGGTTGAAAGGGCTGGGGTGATATGGCGGGGGAAAGGCAGGTAACTAACTGTACTTTAATAACATTAAAATTATTATTAATAATAATAATAACAATAATAATAGAGTAAAAAAGAAATATCATAAGCACCTCTATATTCATTGCTCCATTATTTACAGTCACCAATGTATGAAAGTAACCCAAGTGTCCATCAATAGACAAGTGGATAAAACAACTAAGGATAAAACAATTCCATTTACACAATGGAATACTACTCAGCTGTAAAAGAAAAAAAAAGTAAATTTTACCCTTTGCAATAGTATGGATGGACCTGGAGAACATTGTGCTAATTGAAATAAGCTAGTCAGCGAAAGACAAATATCATATGATTTTACTTATATGTGGAATCTAATGAAAAAACTGAAATAACAAGGAAAATACAGACAGACTCATAGATTTAGAACAGGATGACTGCTAATGGTGTGCTAATGTGGGCGCTAAGGGGTTGAGAGGTTGAACAAAAAGGAAAAAGGACTCAGCAACTTGGACAGCAATGTGGTGATGCTGGGGGGAGAGGAGCATAAGGGGATTAATGGTAATAGAAAAAATATAAAAAGTTTAAATTTTAAAAATGAAAATAAATAAATAAATAAATAAATAAATAAATAATTGAATAAATACAACAGAATCTCATTTACTATAGTAACAAAAAAAAAAATGCCTCAAATAAATTTAACCAAGGAAGTAAAAGACATGTACTCAGAAAACTATAGAATACTGAACAAAGTAATTGAGGAAGGTATAAGTAAATGAAAGCATATACTCTATACATGGATTGGAAGAATTAATGTCATTAAAATGTCCACAGTACCCAAAGCGATGTACAGAGTCAATGCAATTCCTATTAGAATACCAATGGCATATTTCAAAGATTGAGAAAAGGCTGACAGTCACCAGAGGGGAGAGGGGACGGAATTTCAGGGGAAAAGAGGAAGGGTTTAGAGCAACAAGTATAAAGGACACATGGACAGAAACTATGGGGGCTGGAAATGGGAGGGAGGTGGGGAGGACTGTGGTGGTGGTCTGGGGTGAGAGTAAAAGACAGAAAACTGTACAAGATCAACAATTAAAATTTAAAAAAAAATAGAATAAATATTCCAAAAATTTGTATGGAACCAAAAATGACCCTGAAGAGCCACAGCAAATTTGAGAAAGAAAAAAGTAGGAGGGATCGGGGTCCAAGATGGCCATGGTAGGAGGACACAGATTGCCCTTCCTCCTGCACATGGGAGAAAAACCTAACTGATACAGAGGATCAGAGCAGACAGCCAACAATACCACAGCATATATGAAATAGGAGATAAAAATCTGTAGCAGACATCGGAAAACTAGACATGGCAGCTGAGTGACCGGAGGCGGCCCTGTGACTGGAGGTGGCTCTGCGACCCACCGGAGGTGACCCTGGGTCCTGAGACCGGTCGGAAGCGGCCCTGAGACCAGAGGCGACACTGCAACTAGAGAAGGGGACTCTGTGGAAGACCCGGAGCTCACATCTGTGATCCTGGGGTGAGTGCGCGCAACTCGGGAACCTCGAGGAGCCCACGCCCGTAGTCTCGGGTGGGCGCTCTCGCCGTGTAGGAGACCCGGAGCTCACAGCAACAGAATCAGGGAGGGTTGGATCTGTAAGAGATCCCAGCTGAAACCCATAAACTCGGGAAAGCGCCCTTCTGCAGGAGGCTCAGAAATCACACCCAACGCCCTGCATGGAGAGTGCGCCATTAGCCCTGGGGTCAGTGCTCGGCTGGCACTGAGGAAAGTAGCCCAAAGCTGACTGAGTGAGGAACAGGGAGAAAAGCTGTATGAGGCGCCTCGAAGCCTGCTACAGCCACCAAGACCAGAAAATCCAGTTTGGCCTGTTTGACAATAGCAAGAGATTTTTTTTTTGTTGTTGTTTTTAGATTTTTTTGTTTGTTTGTTTGTTTTGTTTTGTTGTGTGGGGTTTGTTTTTGGGTTTTTTTATAGTTGTTTTTGTCTGTTTAGTTGGGTTTTTTGTTTGTTTGTTTTGGTCTCTTTTTTGATTTGTGGGGTTCTTTTTGTTTTGTTTTGTTTTGATTATGTATTTTTTATTTTTCTATTACTTCTACCTTTTTTTATCCCTCAATTCATTTTGCTTCTCTTTACTTCTTTCTTGTTTTATTCCTTCTTCCTTTCTTTCCAATTCTATCTCTCCTTCCTTCCTCTTTTATTCTCTTCTTTTTTCACTTTATTCTTTTATCTTTCTAAATACTCACGGTGAGGCAAAAAAATCCAAGAACTGTGAAAAAACCAGAGTTGGACCAAAAGAGGGGGTATTCCAACATCAGACAGTGGAAGCTGTGAACACCAGGATACCTGAAGGAGACTACACCACTGAATCTCACAGGTATTCCACCACAGAAGTTCACACCATAAACCCGGGTAGCCAGAACAGATCAATTTAAGAAGCTGAGGTTTACAAGAAGAGTCTCACAAACAATGAGAAGACAAAGAAACAATCCCCAAATGAAAGAAAAGGAGGAAGCCCCAAAAAGAATGCTAAATGAAACAGAGGCAACTCAACTATCAGATAAGGAGTTCAAAGAAATGGTTGTCAGGAAGCTCCATGAGCTCTCAACGAGCTACCAGAAACTACAGGGAAGCTACAATGAACTCACTGCAAACTATATCAATATGAAAAAGGAAACAGAAACTATCAAAAAGGGCCAAGAGGATATGAAGAATACAATTTCTGAACTGAAGAACACAGTAGAAGGAATAAAAAGCAGAATCGTTGAATCAGAGGATTGAATCAGTGAGTTGGAGGACAAATTAGAAAAAAGCAGCCAGAAAGAGCAATAAAAGGAAAAGAGGCTCAGAAAGAATGAAGAGGGATTAAGAGAAATGCAAGACAACATGAAACGTAATAATATCCGTATAATAGGAATACCAGAAGGAGAAGAAGAAGAGCAAGGAATAGAAAACCTATTTGAACAAGTAATGATGGAAAACTTCCCTAATTTGGTGAGAGAAAAAGCCACACAAATCCAGGAAACACAGAGAGTCCCAATCAAGAGGAACCCAAACAGGCCCACTTCAAGACACATCATCATTAAAATGGCAAATGTCCAAGACAAAGAGAGAATCTTAAAGGCAGTAAGGGAGAAAAAGGAAGTAACATACAAGGGAGCCTCGATAAGGTTAGCAGCTGACTTCTCAATGGAAACGCTCCAAGCCAGAAGACAATGGCAAAAAATATTCCAAGCAATGAGAACCAATGGCCTACAACCAAGACTACTTTATCCAGCAAGGCTTTCAATCAAGATAGAAGGCCAAATAAGGAGCTTCCCAGACAAAAGAAGTCTAAAAGAATACACCTCTACCAAACCAATTCTGCAAGAGATACTAAAGGGACTGCTTTAAGGAAAGAAAGAAAAAGAGAGAGAGAGGAACACAGGTATGAAAATGGCAATGAATCAGTACCTATCGATAATAACCTTAAATGTAAATGGAATAAATGCTCCAATCAAAAGACATAGAATAGCTGACTGGATAAGAAAGCATGACCCACACATATGCTGCCTACAAGAGACCCACCTCCGGACAAAAGACCTACACAGACTCAAAGTGAAAGGATAGAAACAAATTTTCCAAGCAAACAGAGAGGAAAACAAGGCTGGGGTAGCAATACTCATATCAGACAAAATAGCCTTCAAAAAAAGAGCTATAAAGAGAGACCCAGAAGGTCACGTCGTAATACTCAAGGGAAGAATCCACCAAGAAGACATAAACATTGTAAATATATATACACCCAACATAGGAGCACCTAAACACATCAAGAAAATCTTACAGGACTTCAAGAAAGATATTGACAGCAAAACAATTATAGTAGGGGATATTAACACTCCACTGTCAAAAATGGACAGATCTTCCAAACAAAATATCAACAAAGATACTGTGGCATTGAACAGTACTCTAGACAAACTGGACTTAGCTGATATATATAGAGCCCTTCATCCCAAAGAAACTAAATACACATTTATTTTCAAATGCACATGGAACATTTTGAAAGACAGACCACATGATAGGACACAAAACAAGCCTCAACAAATTCAAGAAAATTGAAATCATACCAAGCATTTTCTCGGACCACAATGGACTGAAACTAGAAACCGACTTGATGGGGAAAATCTCAAAACCATCAAAATCATGGAGATTGAATAGCATGCTATTAAACAATCAATGGGTCAAGAATGAAATTAGGAAGGAATCAAAAAGTGTCTGGAAACAAATGAAAATTACCTCACAACAACCCAAAACTTATGGGACACAATGAAGACAGTCCTTAGAGGGAAGTTCATAGGCATACAGGCCTGCCTAAAGAAGATAGAAACATTTCAAACAAACGACTTAACCCTATGCCTACAAGAACTCAAGGAACAACAACAAAGACAGCCCAGGGCAAGTAGAAGGAAAGAAATAACCAAGATCAGAGCAGAATTAAATGATATAGAGACTAAAAGCACAATCCTAAGAATCAATTAATTCAGGAGCTGGTTTGTTGAAAAGATAAACAAAATCGATAAGCCTTTAGGCAGGCTCATCAAGAAAAAAAGAGAGAGGACTCAAATAAACACAATCAGAAATGAAAGAGGAGAGATTAGAACTGACACTGCAGAAATACAAACGATTGTAAGAAATAACTATGAAGAACTGTATCCCAAGAAATTTGGAAACCTAGATGAAATGGCAAGTTTCTAGAAAGATATAACCTTCCAAAACTCAAAGGAAAAGAAACAGAAAGCCTGAACAGATCAATAATAGCATATGAAGTTGAAGCAGTAATCCAAAAACTTCCGACACACAAAAGCCCAGGACCAGATGGTTTCACAGGAGAATTCTACAAAACATTTAAGGAAGAGCTAACCCCTATCCTTCACAGACTCTTCCAAAAAAATCCAAAAGATGGAAGACTCCCAAACTCTTTTTATGAAGCCAGCATCATCCTATTCCCAAAACCAGATAAAGACACAACAAAGAAAGAAAACTTCAGGCCAATATCACTGATGAACATAGAAGCTAAAATCCTCAAGAAAATATTGGCAAACCACATCCAACAATACATTAAAAAGATCATACACCATGACCAAGTGGGATTCGTCCCAGGGATGCAAGGATGGTTCAACATTCGCAAATCAGAAAATGTAATACATCACATAAAGAAAAGCAAAGACAAAAATCACATGATCATATCAATAGATGCGGAAAAAGCTTTTGATAAAGTACAACACCCATTTATGATAAAAACACTCAGCAAATTGGGAATAGAGGGACCACACCTCAAAATAATAAAGGCTATATATGCGAGACCTACAGCGAACATCATACTCAATGGGCAAAAACAGAACTCTTTCCCACTAAGAGCAGGAACAAGACAAGGCTGTCCACTTTCACCACTTCTATTCAATATAGTATTGGAAGTCTTAGCCTCAGCAATTAGACAAGAAAAGGAAATAAAAGGCATCCAAATTGGAAAGGAGGAAACAAAACTATCATTGCTTGCAGATGACATGATAGTGTACATAAAAAATCCTATACACTCGGCCAAAAAGCTGCTCGACATAATAAATGAATTTGGCCAAACATGCAGATACAAAGTCAATATCCAAAAATCAAAGGCATTTTCGTATACCAACAGTGAAACACAGAAGCAGAAATCAAGAAAAAAATCCCATTTGATATAGCAAAAAGAAAAATAAAATACCTAGGAATAAACCTAACCAAGGAGGTAAAAGAACTGTATGCAGAAAACTACACAACACTGAAGAAAGAAATCAGGGAAGACACAAACAAATGGAAGCATATACTGTGTTCATGGATCGGAAGAATAAATATCGTCAAAATGTCCATACTACCCAAAGCAATTTACAGCTTCAATGCAATACCTATCAAAGTTCCAATGGCATATTTCACAGACATTGAACAAACACTTCAAAAATTTATATAGAATCATAAACAACCCCGAATGGCTGCAGCAATTTTGAGAAAGAAGAGCAAAGTTGGAGGAATCACAATACCTGATGCCAAACTGTATTGCAAAGCGACTGTAATCAAAACAGCCTGGTACTGGCTCAAGAACAGACACATGGACCAGTGGAACAGAACAGAGAGCCCAGAAATAAACCCAAGTCTCTACAGTCAATTAATATTTGACAAAGGGGGAAGCAATATAAAATGGAGCAAAAATAGCCTCTTCAACAAGTGGTGCTGGGAGAACTGGACATCTACATGCAAAAAAATGAAACTTGAGCACCAACTTACACCATACACAAAAATAAATTCAAGGTGGATAAAAAAATTAAATATAAGCCATGACACCATTAAAATCCTAGAGCAGAACATAGGCAGGATAATCTCAGATATTTCACGCAGCAATATTTTTACTGATATGTCCCCTAGAGCAAGGGACATAAAGGAAAGGATAAACAAATGGGATCCCATCAAAATAAAAAGCTTCTGCACAGCTAAAGAAAACAGTATTAAAATAAAAATAAAACCAACTGTATGGGAAAACATATTTGACCATGATACCTCAGATACGGGATTAATCTCCTAAATATACAAAGAACTTACAAGACTCTACTCTAAGAAGACAAGCAACCCAATTAAAAAATGGGCAAAGGTTTTGAACAGACACTTCTCCAAGGAGGACATACAGAGGATCCAGAGACACATGAAAAGATGCTCAATATCTCTAGCTATCAGAGAGATGCAAATTAAAACTACAATGAGATACCACTTGACACCAGTCAGAATGTCCTTCATAAACAAAGCAACGAACAGCAAGTGTTGGAGAGGTTGTGGAGAAAAGAGGACCCTAGTGCACTGTTGGTGGGATTTCAGATCGGTACACCCACTATGGAAAACAGTGTGGAATTTTCTAACTAAACTAAAAATGGACATACCTTTTGACCCAGCAATTCCACTGCTAGGACTATATCCTAAGAATCCTGAAACACCAATCCAAAAGAACCTATGCACCGCTATGTTCATAGCAGCACAATTTACAATAGCCAAGTGCTGGAAGCAACCTAGGTGCCCATCAGTTAATGAATGGATCAAAAAACTGTGGTACATTTACACAATGGAATTCTATTCAGCAGAAAGAAAGAAGGAGCTCCTACCCTTTGCAACAGCATGGATGGAACTTGAGAGCATCATGCTAAGCGAAGTAAGCCAGGCAGTGAAAGACAAATACCATATGATCTCACCTTTAACAGGAACCCAATCAACAAAATAAACAAACAAGCATAATATAAACAAAGACACTGAATTTGACAACAGTCTGACAGTGACCAGAGTGGGAGGGGAGGGAATTTCTTGGGAAAAGAGGAACGGTTTATAGCAACAAGTATAAAGGACACATGGACAAAAACTATGGGGGTGGAAATGGGAGGAAGGTGGGGAGGCCTGGGATGGTGGGCTGGGGGTGGGGTAAAAGACAGAAAACTGTACAGTATGAACAATTAAAAAATATTGATAAAAAAACAAAATAAAATACTTTTTGGGAATGTTGAGAAACGTTAAGATAGAAAAAAAAGTAGGAGGGATCACAATACCTGATATGAAACTATATATCAAGGCCATTGTAATCAAAACATCCTGGTACTGTCATAAGAACAGACACATAGACCAATGGAACTAAATAGAGAGCCCACCATGACCAAGTAGGATTCATCCCAGGGATGCAAAGATGGTTCAACATTTGCAAAGCAGTAAATGTAATTCATCACGTAAACAAAAGAAACACAAACATGATATGATCATATCAATAGATGGGGAAAAAGCATTTGATAAGGATCCATGGACAAAGACAACAAGGGGGAGTGGGTAGGGCAGAAAAGAGTAATGGGGGGAAATGGTGACAAATGTAATTGAACAACAATAATAAAAATGTTTTAAAAAACAAGAAGAACACTGAAACATACATAAGGACATGGAAGCTGAATAACATGTTATTAAACAGTGAATGGGTCAACAAAAAGATCAAGGAGAAAATCAAGATACCTTGAAACAAACGAAAATGAGAATACAAAATTCCAAAATTTTGAGACACAAGGAAAGCAATCCTAAGAGGGAAATTCGCACCATTACAGGCCTATCTAAAAAGCAAAACAAAAAAACAAGTAAAATCTCCATCAAACAATCTAACTTTATACTTTAAAAATTTGGAAAAGAATAACAAACAAAGCCTAAATTATGTAAATGGAAGGGTCTAGTAAAGATCAAAGTGAATTTGTAAATTACTGTGGGAGTATGGACATTTTGTTTTTTTTTTTTTTTTTTTTTTTTTAAATTTTTTTTTTTTTTAAATAACTGACTGTTGTTTTTTTTTTTTTTTTTTAATTTTTTTCTTTTAGATTTTATTTATTTATCTTCAGAAGGGAAGGGAAGGAGAGAGGGAGAGAAACATCAATGTGCGGTTGCCTCTTGTATGTCCCCTGCCGGGAACTGGCCTGGCAACCCAGGCATGTGCCCTGACTGGGAATCGAACCGCGATCCTTCGGTTCGCAGGCCCGCGCTCAATCCACTGAGCTACACCAGCCAGGGCGACATTTTGATGATATTAATTCTTCTGATCCATGAACATGGTATATGCTTCCATTTGTTTGTGTCTTCCTTGATTTCTTACTTCAGCGTTGTGTAATTTTCTGCATACAGGTCTTTTACCTCCTTGGTTAGGTTTATTCCTAGATATTTTATTTTTCTTTTTGCTATATCAAATGGGATTTTTTTCTTAATTTCTGCTTCTGCTGTTTCATTGTTGGTATACAAAAATGCCTTTGATTTCTGGATATTTACTTTGTGTCCAGCGGTTTGGCCAAATTCATTTATTAGGTCAAGCAGCTTTTTGGCCAAGTCTATAGGATTTGCTATGTACACTATCATGTCATCTGCAAACAATGATAGTTTGTTTCCTCCTTTCCAATTTGGATGCCTTTTATTTCCTTTTCTTGTCTAATTGCTGTGGATAAGACTTCCAATACTATATTGAATAGAAGTGGTGAAAGTGGACAACCTTGTGTTGTTCCTGATCTTAGTGGAAAAGATTTTACCCTTTGCAACAGCATGGATGGAACTGGAGAGCATCATGCTAAGTGAAATAAGCCAGGCTGTGAAAAACAAATACTATATGATCTCACCTTTAACAGGAACCTAATCAACAAAACAAACAAACAGGCATAATGTAACCAAAGACACTGAAATTGAGAACAGGCTGACAGTCACCAGAAGGGAGAGGGGAGGGAATTTCAGGGGAAAAGTGAAAGGGTTTAGAGCAACAAGTATAACAGATACATGGACAAAAACTATGGGGGGTGGAAATGGGAGGGAGGTGGGGAGGGCTGTGGTGGTGGGCTGGGGTGGGAGTAAAAGACAGAAAACTGTACAAGATCAACAATTAAAATAAAAATTTAAAAAAAAAAGAAAGGAGAAGGAGGGTTAAAAAAGGATCAAAGTGGAAATAAATTAAGTATTGCCTTAAAATGTTATAAAAGATTAATGAATCCAAGACCTGCTTCTTTGAAAAGATAAACGAGATTGACAAACCTTTAACCAGAGTCAAGAATAAAAGACAGAAGACTCAAGTAAATTAAATAAGAAATGAAAGTGGAGAAATTACAACAGATACCACAGAAATACAAAAGATTTTAAGAAATTACTATGAAAAACTATATGCCAAGAAATTGGACAACCTGGATGAAATGGACAAACTTCTATAAACACATAATCTCCCAAAACTACATCTGTACAATCAGAGAATCTGAATAGACAGATTATATCTAGTGAAATTGAAGCACTAATAAAAAGTAAACAAAAACACCCAACAAACAAAATCCCTGGACCAGATGGCTTCACAGGTGAATTTTACCAAACATTCCAGGAAGAACTAATGCCTCTCCTTCTCAACCTATTTCAAAAAATTCAAGATGAAGGAAAACTACCAAGCTCATTTTATGAGGCCAGCATTATCCTAATTTCAAAACCATAAAAAAAAACTACAAAAATATCCCTGATAAACATAAATGCTGAAATCCTCAGCAAAATATTGGTAAACTGAATACAGTGATACATAAAAAAGATTATACACCATAATGAAGTGGGATTTATTCCATGAGTGTAAGTTTGCTACAACATTTGCAATTCAATAAATGTGATTTACCTCATAAACAAAATGAAGGATAAAAACCACATTGCCATATCAATAGATTCAGAAAAAGCTTTTGATATTTTTCAGAACTCATTTATGATAAAAACACTCAGCAAAGTGGTAATGGAGAGAACACACATGACATAATAAAGGTTATATATGGCCAACCTAATGCCAGCATCATAGTCATTGGGCAAAAACTACAAATGTTCCCCTTAAGATCAGGAACAAGACAGAGGTGTCCACCTGCACCTCTCTTGTGCAACATAGTAATTGGAAATCCTATCCACAGCAATCAGATAAAAATAAATAAAAGGCATCCAAATAGAAAAAGTAGAAATAAAAGTGTTTTTATTTGTAGATGACATGACACTGTATATAGTGAACTCCAAAAATTCCAAGAAACTACTACAACTGATAAGTGAATTCAGCAAAGTAGCAGGATACAAAATTAACATCCAGAAATCAGTTGCATTTTTACATACCAATAATGAACTAACAGAAAGAGAAATTAAGAAAACAAACCCAGTTCCAGCCAAGATGGAGGCACAGGTGGACACACTGTGTCTCCTCTCACAACCAAAATTAAGGACAACAAATATTTAGAAACAAGAAAACACCAGAACTGATAGAAAAATTGAACAGTACGGAAGTCCAACAACCATTCATCCAGACCGGTAAGAGGGGCAGAGTCACGGCAGGAAAAAGTGGAGGTGCGGACCCAGGTGTGCTGGCAGCAGCAACTAGCAGACCCCAGGGGCACAGGTGGTAGCTAATGGACCCCAGGCATGGGGTGGCAACTGTGCAGACCCAGTGAGGCCACGCAAGGGGGCTGGCTGACCAGGTGGTCCCACACTCATGCACAGATAATCCAGGCGAAGGGGAAGAGGCAGAAAGGACTGGAATCCAAGAGAGAGACAGGAGCAAGCGCCATTGTTCCCTCTCAGACCTGCCCCCACATACACTGTCACAACTAAGCAACTGCGCTGCCCCGCACTGGGGAACACCTAAGGCTCCCCCCCCTCATTACATAACAGCCACAAACAGACCAAAAAAAATTAACAAAAATGGCTCAAACCAGAGAACAAATCAAAGCTCCAGAGCCAATTCTTCTAAGCAATGAAGAGATAGCCAACCTATCAGATGCACAGTTCAAAGCCCTGGTGATCAGGATGCTCACAGAATTGATTGATTTTGCTCAGAAGTTAGATGAAAAAAATGCAGGCTACAATACATGAAATGAAGAAAAACACATGGGGAACCAATAGAGATGGGAGGAAAACCGGGACTCAGATCAGTGGAGTGGACCAGAAGGAAGAAAGAAACAACCAAACAGAAAAGCAGGAAGAAACAAAAATTCAAAAAAATGAGAAGAGGCTTAGGAACCTCCAGGACATCTTTAAACGTCACACCATCCGAATTACAGTGGTACCAGAAAGGGAAGAAGCAGAGCAAAAAGTGGAAAACTTATTTGAACAAATAATAAAGAAAAATTTCCCCAATCTGGAAAAGGAAATAGACTACCAGGAAGTCCAGGAAGCTCAGAGAGTCCCAAAGAAGTTGGACCCAAGGAGGAACACACCAAGGCACATCATAATTACATTAGCCAAGATTCAAATGAAGGAGAGAATTCTAGAAGCAGCAAGGGATAAGGGGACAGTCACCTACAAGGGAGTTCCCATCAGACTGTCAGCTGATTTCTCAAAAGAGACCTTCCAGGCAAGAAGGGGCTGGAAAGAAATATTTGAAATCTTGAAAAGCAGGGACCTACACCCAAAATTGCTCTATCCAGCAAAGTTGTCATTTAGAATGGAAGGACAGATAAAGAGTTTCTCAGATAAGGTCCAGTTCAAGGAGTTCATCATCACCAAGCCCTTATTATATGAAATGTTAAAGGGACTTATCTAAGAAAAAGAAGATCAAAAATATGAACAGTAAAAAGACAGCAAACTCAACAATTATTAACAACCACACCTAAAACAAAAGCAAACTAAGTAAACAATTAGAACAGGAACTGAACCACAGAAATGGAGATAACATGGAGGGTTAGCAACAGGGGAGTGGGAGGAGGAGAGAGGGGGAAAAGGTACAGAGAATAAGTAGCATAGACAGTGGGTAGAAAATAGACAGGGGAGGGCAAGAATAGTGTGGGATATGTGGAAGCTAAAGAACTTATGACACATGGACATGAACTAAAGGGGGGAATGTGGGCAGGAGGTTGTGTGCAGGGTGGAGGGGAATGATGGAGAAATGGGACAACTGTAATAGCATAATCAATAAAATATATTTTAAAAAAGAAAACAAACCCATTCACAATCGTTTAAAAAGAATAAAATGCCTAGGAATAAATTAACCAAGGATGTAAAAGGCCTTTTTCCCAGAAAATTATACGACATTCAAGAAATAATTTTAAGAAGATACAAATAAGTAGATAGGAAGAGTTAACATCATTCAAGTATCCATGCTACCCAAAGCAATCTATAGGTTGAATGCAATTCCTATCAAGATACCAATGATGTATTTCACAGAACTAGAAAAAATATTTCAAAAATTTATGTGGAATCACAAAAGGCCCTACCTCACAACAATGATCTTAAGAAAGAAGAACCAAGTTGAAGAATCATGCTACCTAATATTAAAGTATACTACAAGGCCAAATTAATCAAAACAGCCTGCAACTGGCATGAAAACAGACACATTGATCAATGGAACAAAATAGAGAGCCCAGAAACAAACCCACACCTTTATACTCAATTAATATTCAACAGGGGAAACAAGTATGTACAATGGGCTAAAAGTTTATTCAATAGTACTGAGAAAATTGGACAGATATATGCAGAAAAATGAATCTAGACCACATTCTTACACCACACACAAGAATAAACTCAAAATGGATTAAAGAATTAAATACTAGACCAGAAATTATAAAAGTCTTAGAAGTAAACATAGGAAGTAAAATTTCAGACATTTGCTTAAAGCAATAATTTATCAGATATATTTCTCTAGACAAGGGGAACAAAAGAAACAGTAAACAAATGGGAATACAACAAACTAAACAGTGACTTCTGGCCAAGATGGATGAATAGGTTGACACACTGTGCCTCCTCACACAACCAAAATTAAGTACAACTAAAAATTTAGAAACAAAAAACAGCCAGAACTGAGAGGAAGTTGAACTGTACAGAAGTCCGACAACCATTCATCCAGACCGATAAGAGGGGTGGAGTTGGCAGCCTGTGGAGAGGGGTCACGGTGGGAAACAGTGGTGGCTGGTAGACCCGGTGAGGTGCTCAAGGCAGCTGGCTGACCATGGTCACACATTCGCATGCAGATAGACCAGCAAATCTGGGAGCAGGACAGACTGCGCACCCCAGGGTCCCAGAATGGGCAAATAAAGCCTCAAACCACTGATTGAAAATACCTATGGGAGTTGAGGTGCATGGAGAGACTCCCAGCCTCACAGGAGAGTTTATGGCAGAGACCCACAGGGTCCTAGAATGCACACAAGCCCACCTACCTCGGAATCAGTACCAGAGGGGCCCAGTTTGCTTGTGGGAAGCTACAGAAGGGACTGAAAACCGAAAGAGAGCAAAGCAAGCGCCATTGTTCCCTCTCGGACCCCACCCTCACATACAGCATCACAACCCAGCAACTGGGTCGCCCCACCCAGGTGAATACCTAAGGCTCCACCCCTCATACATAGCAGGTGCATTCAGACCAAAAAAAAAAAAAAAAGCCCAAACGGAAGAACAGATCAAAGGTTCAGAGCCAATACATCTAAGCGACCAAGAGATAGCCAAGCTATCAGATGCACAGTTCAAAGCATCGGTGATCAGGATGCTCACAGAATTGGTTGATTTTGGTTGCAAATTAGATGAAAAAATGAAGGCTCCACTAAGTGAAATGAAGGAAAATACACAGGGAACCAATAGCGATGGGAAGGAAACTGGGACTCAAATCAATGGAGTGGACCAAAAAGAAGAAAGAAACAATCAAACAGAAAATAATGAAGAAACAAGAATTCAAAAAAAAAAAAATTAGGAGAGGCTCAGGAACCTCCATGCCATCTTTAAATTTTCCAACATTTGAATTATAGGGGTACCAGAGGGGAAGAGGAAGAACAAGTGGAAAAGTTATTTAAACAAATAATAAAGAAGATCTTCCCCAATCTGGCAAAGGAAATAGACTTCCAGGAAGTGCAGGAAGGTCAGAGAGTCCCAAAGAAGTTGGACCCAAGGAGGAACACACCAAGGCACATCATAATTACATTAGCCAAGATTCAAATGAAGGGGAGAATTCTAGAAGCAGCAAGGGATAAGGGGACAGTCACCTACAAAGGAGTTCCCATCAGACTGTCAGCTGATTTCTCTAAAGAGACCTTACGGGCCAGAAGGGGCTAGAAAGAAGTATTCCAAGTCATGAAAGGCAAGGACCTACATCCAAGATTGCTCTATCTAGCAAAGCTTTCATTTAGAATGGAAGGGCAGATAAAGTGCTTCTCAGATAAGGTCAAGTTCAAGGAGTTCATCATCACCAAGCCCTTATTACATGAAATGTTAAAGGGACTTGTCTAAGAAAATAAAGATAAAAATATGAACAGTAAAAAGACAGAAAACTCAACAATTATTAACAACCACACCTAAAAGAAAAGCAAAGAAAGCAAACAGCTAGAACAGGAACAGAACCACAGAAATGGAGATCATATGGAGGGTTAGCAAAAGGGGCGTGGGAGGAGGAGAAAGGGGGAAAAGGTACAGAGAATAAGTAGCATAGACGGTAGGTAGAAAATAGACAGGGGGAGGGCAAGAATTGTGTGGGAAATGTAGAAGCTAAAGAACTTATGACACATGGACCTTAACTAAAGGGGGGAATGTGGGTGGAAGTGGGTGTGCAAGGTGGAAGGGAATGAAGAGAGGAAAATGGGACAACCGTAATATCATAATCAATAAAATACATTTAAAAAACTAAAACATTTTTGCACTGCAAATGAGATCATCAACAAAATAAAAAGATAAGCCACTTAATGATAGAAAATATTTGCTGATACCTCTGATAGAGGTTAATATCCAAAATGTATAAGGAATTTACAAAACTCAACACCAAAAAAACAAACAATGCAATTAAAAATGGGCCAAGGAACTGAATAGCTACTTCTTCCAAGAGGACATACATATAGTCCACAGACATATGAAAAGATGATCAACATCAATAATCATCAGAAAATAAAAATTAATAAAACCACAAGGAGATATCACCTCACCTTATCAGAATGGTTGTCATCAATAAATCAATAAACAAGTGCTGGTGAAGATGTGGAGAACAGGGGAACCCATTTGCACTGTTGGTGGGAATGCAGATTGGTGTACTCACTGTGGAAAGAAGTATGGGAACTCCTCAAAAAATTAAAAATGGCCCTGGCTGGTATGGCTCAGTGGATTGAATGCTGGTCTGTGAACCAAAGGATCCCCTGTTTGATTCCCAGTCAGGGCAAATGTGGATCAGGTCCCAGTGGGGGACATGCGGGAGGCAACCACATATTGATGTTTCTCTCCCTCTCTTTCTCCTTCCCTTCCCCTCTCTCTAAAAATAGTTAACTAAAATCTTTTTTAAAAAATAACAATGGATCTTCCCTTTGACCCAGCAATCTCACTTCTGGGAATATATCCAAAGGAACCCAAAACAGTAATTCAAAAGAACATAAGCACCCCTATGTTCATTGCTTACAATCTCCAAGATATGGAAGCAGCCTAAATGTCCATCAATAGATGAATAGATAAAACAACTATGGGGCATTTACACAATGGAATTCTACTCAGCCATAAAAAAAGAAGAAAATTTTACTCGGTGCAACAGTATGGATGAACCTGGAGAACATTATGCTAAGAGAAATAAGCCAGTCAGAGAAAAGACAAATACCATATGATTTCACTAATATGTGGAATCTAAGGAACAAAGTAAACTAACAGGAGAACAGAGACAGACTCATAGATGGAAAACAGATGACAGCTAGTGGGGAGGGGTAGGGGAAGTTAGGGGGTGGAGGGATTGAGCACAAAGGAAAAAAGAACTAATTAAAGGCAAGTTGCCAGATGGGAGGGGAAGGGGGAGAATGGAGGAAGAGGTGAGGGGATTAAGGAATACAAATAGGTAGTTAATGAATAGCCATGGAGATGTAAAATACAGTATAGGAAGTACAGTAGTCAAAGACCTTATCGCATGACCTATGGAGAAGAACAATAGAGGGAGGACTGCTTGAGGGAGTGGGGGTGTTGGGGGAGGGGGCAAAGGGGGAAAATTAAAAATGGATCTGCCCTTTGAGTCAGCGATTTAACTTCTGGTAATATATCCGAAGAAAGCCAAAACATTAATTCAAAAGAACATAAATAAGCACCCTGATATGAGCATAGAAGCTAAAATCCTCAATGAAATATTAGTAAAATGAATAGATCAATACATCAAAAACTTCACATACAATGATCAAGTGGGATATATTTTGAGTATGTTGAAATTCTCACTGAGTTTCCTGAGCATCATTATAACCATTTTGCTGAACTCCATATCTGATAAATTGCTTTTCTATTTTATTTAGCTCTTTTCTGGAGATTTCTCATGTTCTGTCTTAAGGAGCAGGTTTCTTTGTCTCCCTATTTTTGTTGCCTCTTTGTGTTTGTTTTTGTATGTTAGGTAGATATGCTATGATTACTAGTCTCAGAAGGGTGGCTTAGTAGGTGTCCTGTGGGACCCAGTGGTGCAGTCTCCTTGATCCCCTGATCTGGATGTTCCAGGAATGGCCTTTGTGTGGGTTATATGGCATTTCCTGTTGTAATTGAGTCTTGATCACTATTGGCCTGTTCATGCATGGTATGGACCCTCAGGTTGGCTGAACGTGAGGAGCGACTCTGACCAAAGAGTATGAGCTGATGTTCAGGTGCTGACCATATAAAGTCATATTCACCTTACCAGGGATGGGTGCCTGCTGAGACCTCCTTTGTATATAACATTTGTGAAGCTTATTGGATCCTGCTCTGATGTCTGAAGCTGGTCAATGAATGTTGGTTCTGGAGCCTCTTGGTAAGACTCTGGACAATGTCAGACACTGGCTGTGAATGGCCCTTGGCATTTTGTTTGGAGATAAAAAGCATCAACAGTTTGTGGTTGCTTCTGCTGAAACTGGGTGTGCATGGGAAGAACCAAGCTGTGCACCAACGCTAGCTTCCACCAGCATGGAGGCTGGGAGCAAGTCAGTTAAAGGCCCAAGTTACCTCAAAATCCACCTCTGCCTGCCTCCACCTGTTAAGCTCAGTCACTGAGAAGGCCTCTGGTGGTGCTCAATTTGCATGAGGTAGGTTCTCAGTGAGTCACCAGGTAGGGATGAATGATGTTCAACAGATTGATAGGTTCAAACTTGGTGCCAGTGCTGGATCTGAGGCCACTCAGCAAATGTTCCAGGATATACCAAATCTAGCTGCCACCCACTGGGTACTCACAGATATTTGTGGTGGCATGGGGGTCTCAGGGAGTCATTAGGATGAGGCAAGCAGAGCTTATCAGGTCCAAACAGACCAAGATTTGGCCATGTGAAAGGAAGGCTCTACAGGGGTCTTGCAAGCAAGGGAAAAATGGCCCATCCTAGAACCATACAACTCAGTCTGACCCAGATTCTGCCAGGAGCCTTGGTCTGCCAGGAGTTGAGAGGATTGGACTAGTGGATCTCCCACGATGGAAAGGTGCTGGTCAGGCTTGGGAGAAAGCAATGGGAGTGGCTTCTACCCCAGAGCCACACAACTCAATCTGTCCTGGATTCTGCTTTGACCTCTATAGGGATGAGCCACCAGGAGTTGGGAGGGTAGGGCTGCCAGAAGCCTGGAAAGTAGGGCTAGCTGATTGTCTGTGAGTGGAAGGCACTGTCAGGTTCATTGGAGAGTGGGGGGAATGTCTCCTGCACTAAAGCCACACAACTCTGTCACTGAAACCCCCCAAGTGTGTGCAGACATCTCCACCCCAGCCTAAAAAGCTGACTCCTCATCAGGACACAATCTCTGCAGGGTATTGCAACAGGGAGTATAAAGCATGGGGTTATTGCATTACACTAGTCTGATACTGTAAGGAAACGAGATGTGCACCCAAGAAAGATGGCATTTGTAGTGTGGGAGATGTCTCAGCACAGAAATCCTGGTGGCTGTCTCTTCACTTCTATCTTAGAGTCAGTAACCCCAATCTCTCCTTCTGCAATTCTAGTCGACTCCACCATCCCTCTCCCAGAGCCTAGGGTGAGTGGCTGTGAATGACATTTTGTGTGATGGCCCTCTAAGAGGGTACCTGTGTTTCTGGCAAATTCCCATCTCTCCCTGGCAGACATAATCCCTGTTGATTTTCACACCCAGATATTATATGTTTGCCTCTTCCCAGCTCTGGTGCTCTAGTCTGGGGAGACTTGCTTGGAGTTGAGACTTCATACTTTTTAGGTAGAACATTTACAGTTGAGATATCCCTCCAAAATATCAGCTACCACCCTTGGGAGTAGGGCCAGAATTTTCCATGTCTGTTATTCCTACCTGTTTCAAAGTTATTTCTATAAATCCTTTGTTATAAGATTTCTGTTCAACTAGTCTTCCACTGATTATTCAGATTACTTGCTTTATATTTTAGTTGTAATTCCAGTTTGGTCTTGGGAGAAAGTGATCGTAGCTTCCATCTACTCCACCCCTATCTTGGAATCTCCCTCTATTGGCCTGTTTTTGAGTTCACCAGTTCCTTTTTGTTATGGTCAGTTTTATTACATTCCAATGAATTTTAGATATTTCTTTTTTTTTTCTGTTCTAGACTTTCCATCTGATTTTTTGAAGATTTTTTTGTTAATTCTGCTGAATTTTCACATGTTTATACTTTCCCCCTACCTTTTAAAGCATATTTATAATAACTATTTCAATAATGGGATTCCTGTTAACTCCAGTAGGTGGATGATTTCTAGGTCTCCTTCTAATGAATTTTGTTTTTAGTATTATGGTTCACATTTTCCTGGTTCTTTACGTGTTATTTAATTTTTTATTGTGTACTGGACTTTGGGGTTAGTATGTTGTAGAGACTCTAAATTATGTTATATTCTTCCAAAATGTATTAAATTTTGTTCTGGAAGGCAGTTAAATTACTGGAGAATCATTTTGATCCTGTCAAGGCCTGGTTTCCAATTTTGTTTGTGGGGGGTTATTCCTATTTTGCCACCAGTCCTAAGGTGAAGCCCTTACTTCTCATTTGTGGTTCTTACTCCTAAAGTATTGTCTTTCTCATGTTTTAAGTGAATGCTTGGTGTGTTCACCAAGGTCTCTTCACTCTGGTTGGGTTATAAATCTAATATATCCTCAGCACTATGTAAGGTCTGAAATCTCTGTTCAGCTGAGGACTTGGCCAAGGAACACAAATGTACTCCAAACTGACTTCTGTAGCCTCCTTATTTCTAATAAATGTCCTACAAAATTTTGAAACATGAACAGCTATAACTCTGATATCTTTCCTTCACCCATTGAGAGTACTACTTTCTGCTTGGGCTCTACTTCCCTCACCACACTTTGGAAGTTGTCTACAGGCAGAAAGCCAGGTAATAGGTAGACCTCAACTTGAGACCCTCTCCTTAAGTGTAGCAGACCTATATGTCCTCTATCAAATGCTTGAAAACTATTGTTTTATATATTTTGTCAGGGAAGCATCTGAGTGCAGAAGCCCCTTGAGAAAGAACTGGTCCATACCCACATGAAATGGTGTCAAAAACATTTATAAAATTAGAACATTTTAACTAGTAATCTGTAAAACATATTTCTCAAGATATTCTCTGAGTATCTGGGAACATTCAAGAAGTATCTAGTGTTACTCAATGTCACTCTAGCCATTGTACCAATTCACTATGCCTTTTATTCTAAGTGTTACAAAAGCAAGAATTGAGCATTTGATCAAGTCCTTGTAACAGTCATAAATGCATGCCCTGTGAGACTTTACAGAGACTATGAATGCCCTGTGAACAAAGCATACATCACAACCCCCACAAGTTTGTCTACCTGTAGGGGTCAAACAACTCTTTGATATTCTTACCATTAGCAAAGTCTCAGTAAAATGACCTTGCCCAAGTGAATTAAGGATCAAGAGATAATACTACTGTAGATACTCCTAAAAGCATTCTCATTAAGGAATCTTTTGAATTAAGTATCTGCTATCTTCTTAGGAATTTTTCAACGTTTCATAAAGATTCTGCATCTGATTATTCCAGGTGTGATCATAGATTCCAATAATATCTGAGTGCATTTTTTTCAAAGACGTGATTAATTAAATCAAACACAAGAATCGGGAAAGCATAGCTTCATTGTTTCAGTGTTATTTTCTTAGGCAACAACCCTACCCCTCCCACCAATATTCAGCAAGAGGAGATTCAGGGAAGTCCTCTCCCTTAAAATAGCAAGATCTATAAGCCTACCTGGGAGCAACTCATTATTTACTGTGTTTTTCTTCCACAAAAGTTGAGTTAAGAATGAATTACTTCACTGACTACTGAGAAAAATTGTATGTGGCTTGATTCATCAGCATATAGACACTTTATTTTATTTTACTTTTTAAAAAAATGTATTTACTTATTTTTAGAGAGAGGGGAATGGAGGGAGAAAGAGAGAAATATCAGTGTAAGAGATGTCAATTGGTTGCCTCTCACATGCCCCCAATAGGGACCTGGCCCCCAACCGAGGCATGTGCCCCGACTGGGAACTGAGCCAGTGACATTTGGTTCACAGGTCAGTACTAAATCTATTGAGCCACAACAGCCAGGGCTGGACACATTTTAAATTAAGAAATTTTTGGCTTCTATGTATGTGGTACAATGGCAAGGTAAACATCAGCCACTTCTTCCTACTTGTGTTTAGCCCTCCCCACCAAATCAGGTCACACTGATATTATCATGCAGTATAGAGCTTTCCACTCAAGAGCTATATTATCTTCATACAGGGTCTGGCAGAAGTAAGGCCTACTTGAATGTGGTTGGTGGGGTAAAAATATGGGTGCAATAATTTATAGTTTTAATTTGAATGTTTCACTTAAAATGTAATATGGTGTGCTTGAGTCTGATACTGTTATGTTACCGAATTACATGCTTATAATTTTATAATAAAAGTTTCTCTAATAAGACAGGGGCATTATTTGTGCCAGATCCTGTATAAGAAGTCTGCACGCATTGTCAAAGTAACACTATTGTAAAGAGATAAAAATAAGAAATCAGCCCTGGCTGGTGTGGTTCAGTGAATTGAGCACCAGACTACAAAACAAAGGGTCACTGGTTCGATTCCTGGTCAGAGCATATGCCTGGGTTGCCAACCAGGTTCCCTAGTAGGGGGTGCACAGAAAGCAACCACACATTGATGTTTCTCTCCCTCTTTCTCCATCCCCTCCCCTCTCTAAAAACAAATAAATAAAATCTTTATTTTGAACATTTATAATTATTTATAATATAAAGATTTATATTTATTTTATAAAATAAGAAATCAAAAATAACCGTAAGTAGCTCCATGACTATTTCTTTACTATTTGTATTCTCCACTCTCTCTGAGGATTACTTTGCAAATCAGGAAATAAACTGTGTATTATATCATTAAGTAGACTACATTGGAGTCTCTAGCTGAGTTCCTAGGACCATGTCCATTGAGTGCTGAAATCCTTAGCCATCTGCCCTTGCAAATTCTGGGTTATATTGAGTCACCTCTATTGGAAAATTTAATGCTAAAAGATTTCCCATATTTAGTCAGCCCTTTAGGTTGATCGAAATGAACAATTAATTGTAAAGAATCTCAGATTAGCCTGTGTCTTGAACTAAGCCAAGAAGAAGACATCTATAAGGGAACTATCCAAGGAATTTAAGACCTTCAGAGCTGTCAGGATGAGTTATCTGTCCATAAAGAATGCCTTGTATGGAGGAATTGTACTGTTTTCCAAGAAGGCAGCTTTCTTGTTATCTTGGCCATGCTCAATGTTGACTATCCAAGATCTGTTCGCATGAAAGTCTCAGAGAGAAACTATTTCTGATGTCCTGGAATTGATTCTTATATTTAAAAGACTGTAAAAGTAGCCTGAGAAAAGCTACTTAACATACCAATTTGAGGTATCTACTTTTCCATTTGTGAGGAGATAGAGAAGCAGAGGGACCAAGAAGACTTAGAAAATAATCCATATTGATTTTGGAGAGTCTTTCTAATAATATCTTTATTGAGCTAGGCTCCCTCTCAAAATGTCCCAAATGGGTCCCACTACCATCACCAGTCTCCTCTGTGCCACTGGTTTTCAATACATGGATTAACAGGCACTACTGTTTCTGACAATGTGACCTATACTTTAAGATTTTAAGTTTGTACTGCTATTTATTTTTTTAATATATTTTATTGATTATGCTATTACAGTTGTCCCATTTCTCCCCCATCATTCCCCCCACCCTGCACACCCTCTCCCACCCACATTCCCCCCTTTAGTTCATGTCCATGTGTCATAAGTTCTTTAGCTTCTACATTTCCCATACTATTCTTCCCCTGCCCCTGTCTATTTTCTACCCACTATCTATGCTACTCATTCTCTGTACCTTCCCCCTCCTCCTCCTCCCACACCCCTGTTGCTAACCCTCCATATGATCTCCATTTCTGTGGTTTTGTTCCTGTTCTAGCTGTTTGCTTAGTTTGCTTTTCTTTTAGGTGTGGTTCTTAATAGCTGTGAGTTTGCTGTCTTTTCATTGTCATATTTTTTATCTTCTTTTTCTTAGATAAGTCCCTTTAACATTTCATATAATAAGAGCTTGGTGATGATGAACTCCTTGAACTTGACCTTATCTGAGAAGCGCTTTATCTGTCCTTCCAGGCTAAATGACAGCTTTGCTGGAAAGAGCAATTTTGGATGTAGGACCCTGCTTTTCAAGATTTCAAATATTTCTTTCCAGCCCCTTCTTGCCTGGAAGGTCTCTTTTGAGAAATCAGCTGACAATCTGATGGGAACTCCTTTGTAGGTGACTGTCCCCTTATCCCTTGCTGCTTCTAGAATTCTCTGCTTCATTTTAATCTTGGCTAATGTAATTACGATGTGCCTTGATGTGTTCCTCCTTGGGCCCAACTTCTTTGGGACTCTCTGAGCTTCCTGGACATCCTGGTAGTCTATTTCCTTTTCCAGATTGGGGAAGTTCTCCTTTATTATTTGTTCAAATAAGTTTTCTACTTGTTGCTCTTCTTCTTCCCCTTCTGAGACCCCTATAATTCAGATGTTGGGACGTTTAACGATGTCCCGGAGGTTCCTAAGCCTCTCCTCATTTTTTTGAATTCTTGTTTCTTCCTCGTTTTCTGTTTGGTTGTTAATTTCTTCCTTCTGGTCCACTCCATTGATTTGAGTCCCAGTTTTCCTTCCATCTCTATCGGTTCCCCATGCGTCTTCCTTCATTTCACGTATTGTAGCCTGCATTTTCTCATCTAATTTATGAGCAAAATCAACCAATCTGTGAGCATTTTGATGACCAGTGCTTTGAACTGTGCATCTGATATGTTGGCTATCTCTTCATTGCTTAGAGGAATTGACTCCAGGGTTTTCATTTTTCCTCCGGTTTGAGCCATTTTGGGTGGGGTTTTTGTTTTGTTTTGGTTTGGTTTTAGTCTGGTCGCAGCTATTACGTAGAGGGGTGGAGACTTAGGTGTTCCTCAGGGCGGGGCAGCCCAGTGGCTGGGTTGTGACGCTATAGGTGGGGGCGGGGTCCGAGAGGGAAGAATGGCGCCTGTTCCGCTCTCTTCTGGACTCTGGTCCCTTCCGCTGCTTCCCCTTCACCTGGATTATCTCCGCACGCGTGCGTGCTGTTACGTAGTGAGGGGTGGAGCCTCAGGCGCTCCCCAGTTTGGGGCAGCCCAGTCGCTGGGTTGTGACGCTATAGGTGAGGGCGGGGCCTGAGAGGGAATAATGGCGCCTGCTCCGCTCTCTCCCGGATTCAGTCCCTTCCGCCACTTCCCCTCTGCCTGGACCGTCTGCATGCGCGAATGTGGGACCCCCTGGTCAGCCAGCTGCCTTTTGCGTCCTCACTGGGTCTGCACAGTTGCCCCCCTGTGCCCAGGGTCCGCCAGCTGCCGCCTGTAGGCCTGAGGACCGCCAGCCACCGCCCATGTACCTGGGAACTGCGAGCCGCTGCTACTTGCGTTCCTGGGTCCACACCTCCACTTTTTCCTACCGCGACTCCGCCCCTCTTACCGGTCTGGATGAATGGTTGTTGGACTTCCGTACAGTTCAATTTTGTATAAGTTCTGGTTGTTTTCTTGTTTCTAAATATTTGTTGTCCTTAATTTTGGTTGTGAGAGGAGGCACAGTGTGTCCACCTATGCCTCCATCTTGGCCGGAAGTCTGTACTGCTATTTAAAACATAAAAGTAACTCCAAAAAATTTAAAAAGGACTGAGGTTGGAAAAAAATGAGGAAAATGCCTATAATTCCTTGACCCTCATGCACCCTTAGAAGACAATTACCATTATTAATATATTAGTGTATTTCGTTACTATTTCTTCAATTCATTAAACTAGTTTTAAAAATTAAATAACTTTGTACATGGCAAAAACACTTTCAAGATACTCAGAAGTGTATAAAATAAAAGTAAAATTAATATCCTCACCTCCATGCCCCTGCTGCCCTTGAACCTTGCAGAGAGAGACATCACTTAGACTTGTATTCTTCATTTAGGTTCAAATTTAGCATTAGATAATATGCTTATGCTTCAGTTTTTGGTGTTTTAAATAGCATCTGTTGACATTTCAATTCAGGAGACTGTAATGGCTTAATAGCATAGATTCTGAAGCCAGACTGCCTGGGTCTGTTATTTGTTGGCTTTGTGGCCTTTAACAATTCCTTAATCTCTCTGAGCCTCTGCTTGCTTGTCAGTAAAAATGAGGGATAATAATAATTTGTACCTGTCTCACAGTGTTGTTGTGAAGATTATGTGAGTTGATGATACATGTAAGATGTTTAGAATAGTGTTTAGCACATATCAAGAGTTCATTGAATGTTATTTTTATATCTTGAGAGATGAAAATTTTATCTGACTTTTATGGTTGTCTTCCATTTTCTTTCCTCATAATTGTTATATTATTTTCAGGGTATTGCAATAGATTTAAATTACAAATAAAATCTATATTTCTCACTTTAACTTAAGAGAGTGTCTATTGATCCTGAAAGGTGTGTTGTGAAAATTAATGAAATTAGTGTCTTTTTACTTTTATCTTCATCTTCCTACCTCCTTAAACTTTCCAATTTGTGTTTATACCTTCATATTCATATGAATATTTGCAATCTGTTTTGAAACCGTTAAGTCTTTTGTGATTCTTTTAGGTGCTTGGAATTTGGGAGCTTGGGGGCTTTGTATTATCTCAGGCCCTGCTTCAGACTTGGAGGATCAAAATCTACATTTTAACAAGGTCCCCAGGTGGTTAATATGCTCATTAAAGTTTACAAGCCTGTTTTAATGCAGTTGTTTTCAACTTGACTGCTTCCTATGTGATTGTACCATGCAAGCAGGATTGAGAATCATTGGTTCATAGATACCTATTGTGAGGATGTAAAGTTACCTCAAAATCTCTTCAGGCACTAACACCCATGGAACCTGTCCGCTCCAGGTAGACAGTTTACACTCTTTAAAATGCAAATCCAGTTTTGAGGTTTAATCCTGGAGGCAAGTCTATACTGCCAGCCACTGTTTGCTGTCAATATGAGGGAGGGCTGTGGGTAGGAATGGGAGCTCTATTGGCCTAGTAGTTTTGAATGCAATTCTTTAATTACACTGAAAATTGCCCCATGGCCTATTTAAGTTCTTGTGTTTCCCAAATCTGAGCTTGACATTTCCTGGTCTCTCTTAAAGAAAGCACTCTTACTACCTTAGTTTTGGGTTGGAGGTTTCCCTCCTCTATTAATCAGATATCATCTACTTTCTATGTTTATGGATTTCCTCAAATTTGGGGGGCTATCAATGCATGCCTTTCTTGTTTTCTAGCCCTGAATGGTTTAATTATTTTGAAGATGTATTTTCTATCATTTTAATGAGATTATAGAAAGGAAGAGAGGTAAATACATGTGCTCAGTCCACCATGCCATAACACCTTCCCCAGTAGGGTGTAAGAAATCTGTGGTCAGAAGCATTCTCCAAATTGTCACCATCATTCCTCAACACCTTCAACCAAATAGTCATGATCAAGGAATCACACAGACAATTAAGAATGCATAAATTGTATTATTCATAAATTGGCCAATACTTGCTAGGTCTTTAATTGGTTCTTTGTCATTTCATGTTCAGTGTAATGAGGCAAGCTCGTTAATTCACTAATTGTATGACATCCCAAGCCTTGCCCTGATAGTGCCCCCTCAGACTTAGATAAGGACTTAAAAGCTTAAATTCCATAATGACACTCTGTTTGAACCTAGAACAACATACTAACAGGTGATATTCATTTAAAAATAATTGTTAGATGATCAAAGAATGAATATGTGCCTACATAGCACTTATTTTTACAATAAGACTGTCTTTGCTAGTAAGTTAAGAATCAAGGTGAGTTTCTGCTCTCTAATTTAGACAACACACCCTGGGTCATATGAGTCCAGAAGCAAATGGACAGGTTTGACATTACCATAGTGATCAATAGTAAAGATTTTCCTAGGGAGATTCATCAACACCAAAGCATTGGGCTCATCTCTTCCAGAGCCATCTGTTGATTGATGATGTTTTAGCTACACCTCTGAAGGACACATCAGGACAACAAAATGAAGAAAGCAATAACTATTCTCTAGTTTGTAAGAGGGCTAAAATTGAGTCGCCTGGAATTTCTTCACTTCGCTAGAATAATACAGTAGCTGATAACCACAGGGTGCTCCCTTGTCAGTTTAAAGACAATATTTTAGATTAAAAAAATGTGGGTTCTGTATGCCAGAAGGCACTGGGCCAGGCAGTCCTTTTGTTCCCTGGACTAAGTTATCATTGTACACATGTAGGGACTGGTTGGTGTGGCAGTAGAATTAAAATACAGTCCTGTTACGGCCGGACAAAATTTTATCCAGGCTTTGCTTGGTGTAATGCAATCATAATAGAAACACAATAGAAACAATTGTCTTGAGGAATACTTATCATCTACCCCTCTTAGCCTATATACCAAAGAGCAGTATTCTAAAGGAATTTTGCTGTCAGTTGGTTAATGTTGCCTTTGCTCAAAACACATGCTGACCACCTGTGTCCTACATTTATCCCTGTTGCTACTTAACCATCCATACTAAGAATGTTTCTTTAAAGTCTTTTTTCTTCAGCTTTCCCCTAGTTTAGTTACTTGACCAATTTATTGCCTTATTTTTCACCAGGAGCTTCGTGGTTCATAGTCCCCCCTCCTCCCAAAAAAGAGTCTATTGACAAAGTTAGGATAAGTGTTTTAACAGGCTAAAGTTGGAAAAATATTATGTGGAAGAGCTGGGCTGACCATGCAGGAGGGATATTGTTAAAACTGAAAACACTCTGTCTTTTGTGAGAGGTCTTTTTGCCAAAGCCACAGCATATGGTACAGGGTAGTACAACTGTTCTTATCCTAAAATTTCTTATAGGAAATAGATACATTTCAAGTGGAAACTTTGCTAGGAACAGGGCCTTCAGGAGGAAAAATGTTGTGGACCATTCAGCCTGGTTTCAGGAGTTGTAACCCTCACCCCATGGTGGGCTGTGTAAGAGCCCAAGGGACCCACTTCATCTGGGTCTGTTCTGTCACAAGGACGTGACCTACTAAGGAGACAAAGCTTATCTCCCTCTCAGGGGCACTGCTTCTGCCTTACCCATCTCTGGCCCCAATGCTTGGTTGGCAGTAATGATGGGTAAGACTCCTCATGGGAGGGGCAACCTAAGCCAGACACAACCACTTGGGAGGCCTCATGGAAGGACTCGGGGGGCTGCAGCAAAGAGGATGTGATGGACCCTCGCCCCCCCGGCTATTCTGACATAGCCCAAGTCCTCATTTCCATCTGGGAGATGTCTCCTGCTTCCTAATAGGCTTAAAGCCTGAAACTGTGGGGGTGAGTGGTATAGCCCTGTGCTGGCCAGGACAGCTCCCTGGGTGATTGGACATAAGAAAGAATTCCTAAAGCCCTGTGAAACCTGCTTTGCTAAGAGTGCTCTCCCTTAGGTGATAAGTGTCCCAGGAGGAAATGAGTATGTCTCCCAAAGTTTGGCAACCCCCTTTCCTGACAAACACTGGCTCAGATTAAGCCCTCAGATTGCTTTGAAATGTTAACCATTGTTTCATCCTTGTTGCCTGACATACCTGTATTCCCGTGTATTTGAGCCCAATAAAAGCCTAGTGAGGATGGGGGTCTAGGTCATTCTCCTCTGAGAGTTTGACCCCTTTCCTCCCCAAGCAGTCATGTCTTGGTAGTTTTTATTTTCATCCGTGACGGAGGGATGGGGCTCTGCGGGCAGAGCCCCCCCCACCACATCTGGCGCCCAGGACAGGGGCCCCCGCAGAAAAACAGAGGGAGATAAATCTAGAGAGAAAAGGAAGATGCACAAAGAAAGCAACATGATTGAGTTGATGGAAGGCTGTTTAAGCAGAGCAACAAGAAACAGTCTTAAAAGATTATTTTTTTAATGTCTTATGATCCTAGTTCTGAAGAAGGTAATCAAAGACAGACTCATAAGGGCAAAGAAGATTGGGTAACCAACTAGGTAACCTTATAGAAATCCTTAGTGAAAAGCAATTTGAATAGAATTCTGTTTCAACAGAGAGCTACAGATTAACTGTAAGAGATTTCTCTGTGGGGGATACCTTGAAACATCTCTATACAGTATTCAACTATTACAATATAATGGAAGATACATAAAATTTGTAGTCAGGTAATTGGGATTAAATATGAGATCTCTTACTCACTAAATCTATGAGCAAGATAGCAAACTCTCCTGAGATTTGGTTTCTGTATTTGAAAACCAGGCTGGTAACATTCATCTCAGAGAAATGTTTTCAACATGTATTAAATAAAATAATATATAAAAAGTACTTGCTGAAAATTATTTATTATTATCTTCATAATTTCAGGGCATATGCTTTTACATTTTTAAAACTAAAACTTATATTCCTGTAGGGAACTGTCAAATACCAGTCAGGACTACTAGGAAAATTATCTATATGATCGTTTTTTTAAAGACACTTTAAAAAAAAATTTAAAGATATTATTTTATTTTATTTTATTTTATTCTATTTTATTTTATTTTATTTTTTAGAGAGGGGGAAGGGAAGGAGAAAGAGAGGGAGAGAAACATTGATATGTGGTGGCCTCTTGCATGTCCCCAACTAAGAACACAACCCGCAACCCAGACATGTGCCCTGACTGGGAATCGAACTGATGACCCTTTGGTTAGCAGGCCAGCACTCAATCCACTGAACCATAGCAGGCAGGGACCTATATGATCTTATTGTATTATTTGCAAATTTAACCTTGTTATATTTACTCCTTCAGTTACTGCATAAGATTTTTTTTTTTTTTTGGTCCTTTCTATAGAGAAAAACTGCTGGTCAAGAATGGATTTTCTCAAAATAATATGTGGAAATCCTTCATTATTAGTATTGCTAAGAACTCACATTCAAGAACAACCAATTTGCAAAATACCTATTCATGGTGGGCATGCACTCTCTCTCTTTTTAAAAGATTTTATTTACTATTAGAGAGAGGGGAAGGGAGGGAGAAAGAGAGGGAGAGAAAAATCAATGTGTGAGAGACAGATAGACTGGTTGCTTCTCGCACACCCCCAACTGAGGACCTGGCCCATATCCCAGGCATGACCGGAATCAACTGGAGACCTTTTGGTTTGCAGGCCAGCACTCAATTCACTGAGCTGCACTCTGAATAACAAACCCTTAAGAAAAAAAATCTGGCTATTCACCACAATTGGTTTAACTGAGAACATGGTGTCCAGTTTGACATTTTCTTTTTAACACCTATATGCTAAAGATCACAGGTACAGCAAGTTAGTTAGGTGGCTTTGAGAACGGTAATTAATTTTAATATTGAATAACAGTACCGAGAATTAACAGAACACCTGATATTTGAGTACTTCTCAGACATCATCTCATTAATTTTCAAACTCATCCTGTGAAGCAGATGTTGTTTTTGGTATACTAATGGGAAAAAACAAGTGTCCGAAAGGTCAAAAGACAGGGTAAAACAAGTTAAAGATACAGCTAACGATTAGAATCTAGACCTCATGATTCCCACTCTGCTCCTTTTATTGTTTTTGAAATGTCAGAGGTGAACATTTAGGTCAAAATTTTGTTCTTTCAATCACATCAAGTTAAGAAGAGGATTGTCATTGGGATGTCTCAAATTTGGGCTTTCATTTGTTCGTAGACAGACTGGCGCCAACGATAACATAAAATTGAGAACCAAATTCAAGAGGTTTTGTGACATTTTATACCTGGGATGACCAGAAAATGCTTATTATTAATAACTCTTCTCTAGGTGTGTTTCCAAAATCTGTTTAATACATTATATGCTTTTAAATAAATATGTCAGTGTTCATATGTGAAAGAAAAAATATTAAATACATGGTTGAATGTTTAGCTCAATCTTTAGATATGTTTATCTATTAAATGATATGAGCGGACAGTATGCTATTTTTTATTGCTAAACTATTACAAAGTAATCATCAGGGTTTTTTTAAAGATCTTCTGTTCTTGTTAGTAAAGATTAAAGTAAGATGGTTTTATGTTTCAGCAGTTTTGATTTTTTTCCAAAGAGTAGTTAGCAATGATAATTATTATCTTCCCCTTCTTACTCATTCACTTAAAATGTAAGGAAAAGTAGTGCAGTTAATGTGGGGAGATAGTGTTTTCAGGCATCATGCTACAATTACTAGATTTCATTGGGAAAATAATAAAAATGTATTGTTATCAGTTAAATAAATTGTAGGAATGAGATACAGAATTTCTCGTTTATGGGTAACAGAGATTTTTCTTCTTTTTCCAAGGATTTCTCAAAGTTCTTATTTTGTTTGGGGGATATAATGTGGTTTTTCTCTGTGTTATATTCACCATTTCATTCCTTATGTTCACCTAGGTGTCTTTCCACTTTAATTATATGCAGGCTCATTCACACACATAGACACACTTCTAGTACTATGAGTCCATTTACAAGTCAAAAAGTGAATATCTATCCTCATTGATATGCCAGTCATCACATATCATATTACATCATAGTGTTACCAGTGTCTTAAAGGTTTTAATTTTTAAAAACAATCAACCTTGTTATTTTCAGTTCAACAGCTAGTTATTGAACCATTAAATTGGGCTAAACAGTGTTAGATATTGAGATACAAAGGTGAAAAAATGTAGTTGTTGTTCTAAAGATATTCACAAACTGATGGAAGAAACAAACATGGAGACATATGACTTCTAAAGCAATATGGAATATCTGTATTTTCCTGCCTATGTTTTACTAAATGAATGAATCAAAAAACAATGGTACATTTACATGATGGAATACTATGCAGCAGAAAGAAATAAAGAAGGAGCTCCTACCCTTCGTTGCAGCATGGATGGAACTGCAGAACATTATGCTAAGTAAAATAAGTCAGGCGATGAAAGACAAATACCATATGATCTCACCTATAAGTGGAACCTAATCAAAAAACAAACAAGCAAGCAAAATATAACCAGAGATATTGAAATAAAGAACAAACTGACAGTAACCAGAGGGAAGGAAGGAGAGGGATAATGGGGGAAAATAGAGGAAGGGCCATCAAGGAACATGTATAAAGGACACATGGACAAAGCCAAAGTGGGTAGAATTAAGGCTGGGAGGCAGGGATGGGTGGGGTAGGGGGCGTGGTGGGGTGAAAATGGAGACAACTGTACTTGAACAACAATAAAAAATAAATACAGCAATATGCTAAACACAGGTATGCAAAGATTGTTCAAAGAGCAGTCTCTTATTCCAGATGAGAGTCTGTTATACATCTCACTCTATTCTTTCATTATCTAACAAAAATTAGCTTCTGATGTCCTGGGAGATTGTTGGAGCAAAGGTTCTAACAATTATCCTCCCTCAAATCACCCCTTCCTTGGCCTCCACTATTAGATGTTGCAATGTTTTGTTTGCTACCTATAATTTCCCTTTCTTTCATACTAGTTTGAAAGACCAGTTTTAGGGTTCAAGTCTTAGTTTAAATATACCTATCTATTTCAGGAAGAAAGATTACTCCTTTTTGTTTTCCACCCCTGTTAATTGCTATTATCAGTGCATTTCATGGGTAATAACACTGAGACTCAATGAGAAGGACTTGCCCAATGTCACATAGTTGATAAGTGGCAGAATGGGATGTTAAAACATGGAAAAGTTCTTAATCACAATACAAATGTTTCTCAGACTTTGGTATTTTGAGTACCACATTCATGATTTTTCTATAATTATATTAACGCCAATACTATTATTTCCTTAATTAAAAATAATCTCCTCTCCTTTTTAGAAACCTTAATTTTGTCTTAGGTAATAGAATCTGAGTAATCGTAGTTTACTAGTGCTGGCCACATATATGTATGTGTGGTTTTGTGTATCTCCATAAAATGAAATAAATATGTAACTGTTATCATAAAAATTAGTTTATATACTACCTAAACTCATCTCACATATCACAAATACTATGCAGGATATTCTCTGGAAATGCTGTCCTACTCTATACTATTTGTATAGTTAATTTATTATAATTGTATGCAAATTTGGCAGTCAATATAGATTAAAACTTGGGTAACTAAGTGCTGTCTTTGCCTTCTCTAGAAGAATAAGTTCACTTATAAAGCAATGAAGACTATCTGAAGAAGTAGCTATGGCTCAGAAATAAGAGACAGTGAGAGGTGACTGGTAGAACAATAACCAGTGGAAAAATATTTGATTAAGAAGAAACTTTGGCCCTGATTGGTGTGGCTCAGTGGATTGAGTGCTGGCCTGCGAACCAAAGGGTCCCTGGTTCAGTTCCTGGTCAGGGCTCATGCCTGGGTTGTGGGCTGGGTCCCCAGGGGGGAACGTGCGAGAGGCAGCTACACATTTATGTTCCTGTCCCTCTACTTCTTCCTCCCTCCCCCTCTGTCTAAAAATAAATAAATAAATAAATAAATAAATAAATAAATAAATAAATAAATAAATAATTTTTTAAATGAGGAAAATTTGGACTAAGTAGAGAACACACTCCACTAATAAGCAGTTAAAGTAAAGAAGCTGGGTTCAAAACACTGACAAAATAGGCAGTTAAGGGACTTGGAATTATGAACCACTGGTTGTAATGTGTAGGTAAGTCAGGTCAGTATTATTCTTGCATTCAGTGTAAAGCAATGTAAAGTTATTTCACTCCAGTGTCATCATGAGTCATTTTCAGGAAACATGTGTGAGATAAGGTTCATTAGTGTTTCTGACACTATTGCCACTCCACTTGAGAGACTTAAGGTCCCAGTAACATAGGCAAGGAGTAAGAAGCTGGCTGTTCCAATGGCCAAGAGAACAGTTTGTGTGCATGTGCAGGCCTAAATCGTTATTATCTCTGCCTCTGTGGGATAAGACAGTGATTATAGATATTAATGAAAACAGTTTGCTTGAGCCCTGGTGGACTGTACTCAGCTTAAACATGAGTTGTTGCTGTTGTTTTCAATTTGTATCATTAACAGAAAACATTTAAGGGAAAACTGTAAGATTAAGGGTGAAACCAGAAGGCTTGTGGTGAAACCCAATAAGGTAGTATACAATTTTGTACTAATAGGTTTTAACTAGCAATTAAAGAGGCCAGATGGCCTCCACCAGGAAGGAAAGCATTACATTTTCAAGAAATATATGCTTGTCCTTCTTCATGAATATTCGTACTCTTATTATCGCCAATATCATCATTTTTCATTTTATCTCTTCAATAACAACTCAGATTTCATTTGCATGTTTTAAAATATGAAATAGATATTAAAGTATTGATATGTGGAGTTTTTTCATTGGGGTACCAGTTTTGTTTAACCTGTACTCTGACATTCTTTTATAAATCAAGGAAAATATCATTCTTTGGTATATATTCGGGAAAATTTATAAACAAATTATAGAAATTGACAATAAGACACTAAGTTTGTTTTTTAGATCTGGAGCCATTTCCAGCAAATAAATAAAGTAAGAGCCTAAGAATTAAATGTCACATGTGAAACTAGTCAACAGATTAGGATTGAATGGTGCCTGGGAAGATTCAAGAATTGAGGGAGAAAGGTGGAGTAGCTTGTAGAATGAGTTACACCCAAACTGTCAAATTGAATTGTAAGTTTCAATATGTAGTTCTGTTTTTATGCTCAAAACCTGAGATTGATCTTTCCACTTTCTAGGTTATTCTCTATTTTTTTTTCCATTTGGTTTGGGTTAAGAGCTAATTTTGGCATTATGCCATCACTCATTCTATGTTCCTTTAATTTTTTGCAAGCTTTTTCTTTTTTTTTTAAGTTTTTTTTTTAATACGCTTTAAGATTTTTTTTCTTTAAGATTTTATTTATTTATTTATCTTTAGAGGGGAAGGGAAGGAGAGAGGGAGAGAAACATCAATGTGCGGTTGCCTCCTGTATGTCCCCTGCCGGGAACTGGCCTGGCAACCCAGGCATGTGCCCTGACTGGGAATCGAACCGCGATCCTTTGGTTCGCAGGTCCACGCTCAATCCACTGAGCTACACCAGCCAGGGTTTTTCTTTTATATGTACTATGTTCTTTTCAAAGCAACCAACATGAATTTTATACTATCCACATGCATAGATCATCAATACCAGACTTAAGAAAACATGCATTATATTCATTATCAATCTACAACATTCATTAAACATTTGCAAGGTACCAAATTGGACTAAAGATAAGACTACAAAGAAACCACAGTTCATGGCTCTTAGCATTTATAAACTAGCTGGACAGAAAAGAAATCAGTCCCTTAAAAGACAACTAATAAGCACTCTAAAATATAGTCTATGCTTTAAAAAAATCAAATATATTAGAACTTAATAAAATGATTTTGCATACCTCAGAGTGGTAACACTGGAGTTTATAAACTTATTCTGAAGTGGCTACAATTGTTCAAAATTATCTTTTTCAGAAAATATTTTTTATTTTTTAAAATTTATTTATTTATTTTCATTGCTGTTCAAGTACAATTTTTTACCTTTTCACCTCACCCCAGCCCAATCCCCAGCCCTCCACACCTCCCTCCCATTTCTACTCACTCCCCTTATTGTCCATGTGTCCTTTATACTTGTTCCTGCAAACCCTTCCCCTTTTCCCCTATAATCCTCTCCCCTCTCCCCTCTGGTCACTGTCAGCCTGTTCTCAATTTGTCTTTGGTTATATTTTGCTTGTTTGTTTGTTTTGTTGATTAGGTTCCTGTTAACGGTGAGATCATATGGTATTTGTCTTTCACCACCTGGCTTATTTTGCCTAGCATAACACTTTCCAGTTCCATCCATGCTGTCGCAAAGGGTTCAGAAAGTATTTTATTTATTAATTTTTAGAGAGGAGGAAGTGAGGGAGAAAGAGAGGGAGAGAAATATCTGCATGAGAGAAACATCAAATTGTTGCCTCAAGTAAACTCCTGCCTAGGGACCAAACCCTCAACTCAGGCTTATTCCCTGACCAGGAATTGAACCAGCAAACTTTTGGTTTATGGGATAACACCCAACCAAATGAGGTGCACTGCTCAGGGCTCAAAATGATCTTTGGAAATCCTCTTATATTGCCTTCAGATCCTGTGATCCATTCTTTGGAACTTCCTCAGGGGCCAAAAACATTTCTACCGAAAGGTTAAATTGATTTTAAGAAATGGTTAAGAGTCACTTGGAGCCAAAAGTGATAAATATGAAAGCCAAACAAGCTGAGTAATGCTACTTTTATGTTAAATTGAGGTGTTTCCACAAATCAAAAAGTTGCTTTCGTTGTATTTGTTGGTTTGGAAAATAATTTTGAAAGCAATTTCTTTGTATGAGTTCCCAAGATTGTTTGTTCCCCTCCCCTCCCCTCCCCACCCACAGTGCTGGTGTCAATGGAATAGATGGACAGCTTCCAAGTTATTAACAGGCCATTTCCAATGTGGATACTATGACTTTTATAGAAGAGAGAGAGAGAGAGGAAGATGGGGGGGGGAGAGAGAGAGAGAGAGAGAGAGAGAGATCCCAATAAAAGCAAAGTTATAAGTGGTAGTTTGATTTCCAGACCAGATCATAAAAGCCTGTCTAAACCTGTAGTATAGTTGAACAGGGTAATAACTTTTTCATCCACACCTAGTTATGATTTATAGCTTTATTTCTATGGGAAAATGCAAGTGCTGTTCAAACTCTCCCACAACTCTTGCAGCAGGGGTCCCATTGTTTCTATCATGACAAGGCTGGGAATATCAGGTATTCTAGTTGGATAAATAGTAATAGATAATCTAGGTACCATTAGTTTGTTCACTCTGTTCATAAGAGACATTCCCCAAGTATTTTTGAAATGGTTCCCTTTTCAACTCCTCTGGTTCTTGCTCTATCAATTATGTCTCATGTATTTTCTCTGTAGACTTACTCAAGTTTTCTCCACTGAAGCAAACAAGCTTTCATTCAACTTGATGTCCCCCAAGTAGACTTTATTTCCTCTTTCTCTACTGTGTTGTCCACCCTTTCCAAGAGAATAGCCAGCTACTGTCTCTAATTCTTTACTTTCCTCCCATAGCACAGTCTGACAACTGTCCCAAGAATCCAGATTGGTAAATTGGTGATTAGAAAGTTTCTGGAAAAAACACTTTAGCGTGATGAGGACAGAAGCTTTATTGCAGGGTATTAAGTATTATATGGGCAGGGAAGCACAGAAAGCACAGATACTTACAAATTCTTATGAAATTAACAATGAAAAAGAGAAGTATAAGGTTGGAGCTAAGACAGGGTGTCATGTGGTTAAAGTGTGGGGAGGAAGGCTCAAGCAATGGTTTTTATTTAGATAAAAAAGACCTATGTATGGTTGCAGCCACATGGAAAGGAACCGATGGAGAAAGGTTGGATATGTTAAAGAGGTAGGGTTTAAATGGCCTGTCTGGACTAGGAAAAAATAACACCTCTGTCTGTGGATTCAAGTGGCCTGTCTGGACTAGGAAAAAAGAACACCTCTGTCTGTGGATTCAAGGAAAAGATAAATGGATTGGCATTTCTCAAACAGCCATTGAAAAGTCAGGATTCTCAAGAGAAATAGGACTGAAAGGACATGACATATATACATGGATAGATGGTATAGATATAGATGATATATAGATGATATAGCTATAGATACAGATAGATACAGATATAGATAGATATAGATGATATAAATATATGTGTGTGTGTGTGTGTGTGTATGTATGTATGTATGTATGTATAGATAGAGATAGAATTACAGACATAGATATAGAGTTCTATTATAAGGATTTGGCTCATGTGATTTTTGTAGCTGACAAATCCCAAGATCCACAGGGTAAGTCAGTAAACTAGAGACCTAGGAGAGCCAATGGTATAGTTCCAGTCCAAGTCTAAAGACCTGAGAACTAGGAGAGTTGAGGGCAGTGTGAAGTATAGCAGGTTCAAGACCCAGGAAGAGCTCATGTTTCAGTTGCAGTCCAAAGTCAGGAAAAAAACCCAATGCTCCAGTTTGAAAGTAGTCAGGCAAGGGGAAGGAGGCTCAGTCTTTTTGTTATATTCAGGCCTTCAACCTAATGGTTGAGGACTAGTCACATTAAGGAAGACAATGTTTTACTCAGGTTACCATTTTTATATTAATCTCATGTAAAAACATCCTTCCAGAAACACCTAGAATACTGTTTGACCAAATATCTGGGTACTTGTGGCTCAATCAAGTTAACATATAAGATTTACTATCACAGGAAGTAAACCTAAAAGAAGTTAAAGTAGAGAACTTCAATTGCCTCTGAAAGCTCAAAATCAGGGCCACATTTGGTAAGCAATTTACAAATGGAATTAAAAGTAAAAGCTACAAAGAATTTTAAAACCATACTATGTAAAATTATATCTTTTCCCCTTGATAGTTCTGAAAAATCTTCATTTTGTATCACTTCTGCCATGAGCTTACCTCAGTGTCCAAGCCTGAACATGGGTACCCTTACTCCTAAGGAGATCATGGGGTTGGTTATGCCTATTATTATTGCTTTTTCACCTTGATGTTGTAAACATTACAAGTAACTGACGGGATTTTTCTTTATAGATGTCCATAGTAAAGCTTCCAGTCAGCAGGACTTCAGAACCTATCTCAGAGATGTGGATGAGTACAAACAGTCACTCATTTTAAATACAAATTAACCAGCAGAACATGTGACCCTAGTGATTAACTGTTTACTGCTATAATTACTGCTGAGAATCTCTAGGATCACCTGGATAGATGGAATGTTTTTATATTTTCCAACCTAATTCACCCTTAAGTTGGTTTGAAAAGTGCCATTATTCACATCATAAAAAGTCTTTTGCAAATAACTACTCATTGGAATCCTTATATACTTCAGCACCAAATTTGACTACTGCTTTCAATTCAATGTTGAGCATGGTTACTAGTGTCAACCAACTATATATATTGATGAAGTCATTCTTAATCCATTGGCTGATTCCACATGTCTTTGGATAGCACTATGGGAGATGTATATGTACTTAAAAATTACATCTCAGAAGCTATAATAAAGTATGGAATTGTTAGTAATGTGGATGCATACAGCAAATACAATCTGCTCTTGAACTCAAGCTATCATTTTGTGGACCATTCACCAATGGACCAAATTAGCAAGACAGACAATTCCTTAATATTTTTGTATGGTTTCCAGACTGAGTCTGCTAAGTGTTACAGAATCAAAGTGGCATTGTTACAGCCAGGACAAGACAACGAAGAGTGTTCTCCTCAAACTTCCCCCACTAACACCATGCCAAAGAGGAAACACCCCTCTTGTCCTATGTCTCCAAATATTCCTTGCAAGTTCAGGATCCAGGAGGGTTAGAATCCATAAGGAACACTTGTAAATTCTTTGTTTACATTATAAATTGTTATTGTTCACAAAAGTATTTGTTTTGGTTTAAGTATTATAATTTGTAAAACCTTCCAAATACCTTAATGGCTTTTCTTTAACTAGGTTTAGTGTAATTTGACTGAAACCTATGTGGGATTTTTCATGGTTACTTGATTACTCAATTAAAATTTCTGTATATGAAGAAGGTATAGGCTGGACTCATAAGGGTTACCTGATCATCTTATTTTTAGTTTACTTATTAAACCAACTTTGCTTTCAATTTCCATTCCTGACAAACATTTTGCATAATGCCTATTGCAAAGACATCCAATATGGTTCAAGAAAGTAACCAACACAGAGGTGAAGCTAGGATCACTAAAATACTAGGTCTGGGCTGTATACTTCTTCATCAAAGCCTATAGAGTAATCTGTATCCTATTATTGTCATTTAGTTTTGGGTTAAAGATCCCTAAGTGCTCTATGTACCATGTCTTCTGTGTTTTCCACAAAAGGTATTCTTTGCAAACATCAAAGGCAATAGTGGTGAATGGCATGCACCTAATGCATAAAATCCCACTCCCACATCTATTTAAAAGCAGCCGCTTTTCTTTCATCAGTCCACACTATATCAATCTGAACAATTCATGCTGAAAACAACTATATAACAATCCAAAGTAATTCATGTAAAGGCCAAAGCTTTTTGCCTAAATTACATAGGTAATGGTAGATGTGTAAAAAGAGTGCTAGGGACATTTCTTTTGGGTGAGAGACAATTATATTATCTAATTTTATTGACTTCATTAGTGTCATTAGAAATATGATATGCTTAATTGTTAAAGATGATTAAACATCCTTCTCTTTTTTCTGTAAGTGGTCAACCTTCAGATTTCAACTCCTTGGAAAGGTAGCTGAACTCTAGAGCTCAGAGGAAATGTTTAGATGAGGAAAATAACAAATAATGTGCTGCTTCTGGAAAACCTAGTGCAAAACATAGTGTTCATGATGTCATAATAATATGAATATAAGTTAACCTTTTGTTATGTAAAAAGTATCAAGAAATGTATCCTATTTAGAGCCAAATCCTTCAAAACTTATGTGCTTTAAGGGCTGAACACTGAACCAAAGGCAGTGCCCCAAATAAGAATATAATAGTAAATCTATGAATTTATTTTTTCACATATTGTTTTTATTACCCCAGTGCAGTTGTCTAGGTAAAACTTTCTACACTGATCAACACTGTAAATATCTAAAAGTGTGAGTCTGGCATCTTTGTGTAAAACATAAAATTTATGAAATACAAATATACATGGATTTCTAACATCCTGCCAGACATCTCCATAATATTCTGCCAGATTCTAAAACTCAATATGTCCTTTTTGGACATAATGAATTTGGCAGAAACTGTCAACCTGCAACTCTCTCCCCTCCTGTTTCCCACTCATTGCCTTTACCTTGTTCCCAGGATCTCCCAATAGTTTATAAAGCATAACTTTGTATTATTGAAGCTTTTGCTAAGACTCTCATTCCCGCCCTACCTTACAGACACTGGAAGAGAGAGATGTAAGAAGTGTTATGCATACAACATCCACCTCAGGATTTATTTTGCTTAATTTCAGTGATCTTGGAGGATAGGGGTTTGTCTCTCTCTCTCTGTGTATGACATTTTGGGGGTGAGTCAGAAATATTTTAGGAATGCTATGAGAAAAGAAATAGTAACTGAGTGGAAATTTCCACTCAGTACCAGGACAATTGAGCCTAAGATAGCCTATCTACAGTTTAGTTTAACTCTCTTCCTTTTCTGAACATTGTGCAAACAGCACAGGATTAGGTATTAGAGAAAGAGGTAACCACATGTACAGGTAGAAAAAGTGCCTTTTTTTTACAGAATCATCATCGTGGAGAATTTGTATAACCAGTAAATAAAGCAATATTACAATGGGCCATCTATCCAGGCACAGAAATGGTTCTGTTATGCTGAGTGTTTCCCAATAGCCACAGTTTGCCTATAAAATCCTTTACTAGAAGAAATAAAGAATGCCCTGACCAGTGTGGCTCAGCTAGTTGGGCATCATCCCTCAAAGTAAAAGGTCACTGGTTTGATTCCTGGTCAGAGCACATGCCCAAGTTGTGTCCTGGGTTGGGGCATGTACAAGAGCAACTGATCGATGACTCACAACTATGTTTCTCTCCCTCTTGTTTTCCTTCCCCTCCTCTCTTTCTAAAAATAAATAACTAAAATCTTTTTTAAACAAGAGAATAACTTTACCTGTTGGATGGTAAACAGTATTTCTCATTGTTCTTTCCTCATATCACTTACTTATGCATATTAACATTTCTATTCATTTATTTACTTTTTATTGAATTTATTGGGATGACATTATTTCACAAAACAAATAGGTTTTAAGTGTACAACTCAATGAAAATATCTGCACACTGCATCATGGATAACCCTCTGGTAGTATTACTACAGAACCTGGCAAAAATGTGAAAGTGTGCGTTTAAGAGATTGACATGTAATCAAATGGCCTTAACAATCAGTACCTATATAGAGACTTGCATTTAGTTCGTAATTTTCTAAAGATTTTTTAAGTACTTTTTTTTTCTTTTAGATTTTTATTTATTTATCTTTAGAGGGGAAGGGAAGGAGAGAGGGAGAGAAACATCAATGTGTGGTTGCCTCTTGTCTGTCCCCTGCCGGGAACTGGCCTGGCAACCCAGGCATGTGCCCTGACTGGGAATCGAACTGCGATCCTTTGGTTCGCAGGCCCGCGCTCAATCCACTGAGCTACACCAGCCAGGGCTAGTTCGTAATTTTCTGACAGGAACCAGGATAGGATCCTTTAAATTGAAATTGCCTGTTGCACAAGTGTTGAGAGCTGAATTTATGAATTAATCACTGATTTTCTCCAGAAGTGAAAGAAAGTGAATGAAATACTTTAAAAAATCAGAGATATTTAGGCAGGATTTGAAAAGGAGGAGGAAGGACACTGGTTAGATAGATGAAGAAACGATTAATAGAGGATCAGGAAAATATTTTTTTTTCCCAAATAATAGTGGCATCCCAAAGTAACAAAGGAGAAGGACAGTGTAAATTTGTCCAGAATGACATCTCCTTGAGCCTATGACAGAATCAGCTTCCTCTTGGACTTTCCATTGAAAAACATCAGCTTACAGCATTGGACTGCACATGTCATATCCTGAGCCAGCCCTTGGGAGGGGGGAGAAAAAATGAGAGATGGAAAAAAGTGATGTTGCAGTGTGCTTTTCAGATAAGGATAATAAGTTTCCATTCTTGATAGCAAGCAATTTTGGAGTCAGTGAAGGGGTCTGGAGAGGGATTGTGTAAGATGATTATGGTAACAAGAATTGAAGAGAATTTTAACAGAAACATTTTGAACCATTTAAGAGAAGATGGGCTGGATACGATGAAAGCAAAATACAATAGAGAAAGATATAAAAAATATATAGATCATAGTTTTAGCTGTTGATATGTAGAAGGAATGGAGGTAAAGGAAACTGTGAAGAAATACATTTAGATTTTGCAATAACCTAAATCTTAGTTGTACCTTAGTAGTGCTTTATTGACCATAGAATGAGATGAAATTCTTGCCCTGGCAGGATTGAGTGCTGGACTGCGAACAAAAGGGCCGCTAGTTTGATTCCCATCTGGGGCACATGCCTGGGTTGCAGGCCAGGATACCAGTTAGGGGAGCTCAAGAGGCAACCACACATTGATGTTAGGATGCCTTATCCTTTCTCCACATCTCAAGAAATATTTAGAGCAGGGGTTCTGAAATTGGGGTCTATGAACCTCCCAAAAATCCATAAATATAATTCAGAGAGCTCAAAAATTTGTAAGGAAAAAATGTACATCTTTATGTTTACTAATCTGTAATTTAAATGTAACATTTTTTTTTCATTGTGAATGGAGACAACAAACTACAGAAGTTTTAGGTGTCCATGTAGTTTTTCTATGGCAAAAATCATGGACATTTGTAAATTACTAGTATATTAAAATTTACCAGATTTTGAAATATAGTTTACAATCATCATTATTTTGGAATTATGTCATTTATTACACTTATCACTATATCTTATTTAATTTAAAAGTACATATATTAATATATTATAAGTGTATTTTTAAAACTATATTTCAGCCCTTGCCAGTGTGATTCAGGTTAAAGTTTCGATTCCCAGTCAGGGCACATACCTAAGTAGCAGACTTGGATCCCAAGTCTGGGCATGTGTGATCCCTGATCCATGCACATACAGGAAGCCACCAATTGATGCTTCTCTCTCTCATTGATGATTCTCTTTAAAAAGCAATGAAAACATGTCCTTAGGTGAGGATAAAATAAAATTGAATTTCAATGTAATCGATTTCTTCAGGAATCCTATATATTTAATTTTATGTATTTGTAGAGATATTTTTAGAGGAGATCGACTTCTGGCATAACAGTGCGAGGAGCTCCACTAACCTGCTCCCTAATAAAAATGAAGAAAACTATATATAATCTAATATATATATGTGTGTGTGTGTGTGTGTGTGTGTGTGTGTATTGCTATATGCATACAGCCATTAAATATTTAAAGCCTCTGCTCATAAGAACATACAGAAAAAGATGGAATATCTGTTCAAAAAGATCTAAAAAATATTATTAAGAAAATCAGGTATTTGAACCAAGACCACCCTCTTCCTCTACCTTCTTGGTTCAATAAACTGAGACTTCACTTTATATTGCTGCAGCCAAGAGCACAGGATTCCCTCTTTACTTAGCTCCCTGGTTTGAGTGGGATTTTTTTTCTCAAGAAAAGCAAGACGTCACGTTTTTTAAAATCCTGCCCCCAGCTGCATGTTGATGAGACTAAGTCTTGGGCAGTGCAGTCAAAAGATGGTGACTCTCTTCTGTCTAACCTCACTTTTGAAAGGGTGGCTCCACCATGGGCAAGGCCTGCTGAAAATGCTAGGACCTCAACTGACCTTGCTCTAGTTCATGAGGTGGTGTTTCCATACCATACGGTCACCTCTCTACACTAAGCACTGAACTCCTAGAATGGGGATGTCACTCAAAGGAAAGTTTACCATTGTTTCCACCACCACATCTAGAGCCCAGGCTCAGATTTTCTTGGGACAGGAAAAGAGAGAAAGGAGGCTGTAAAACAGATAGCTCCTGTTTTTAAGAACTAATATCTTTTGCAAGAGGGATGGAGAAAATTAAGCCTAAAAATAATGAAGACTGTGGTCAATGGAATTGGGAAGAAATTTGTGAATTTGATGTCGATGTATCCCAGAGTATAGGTCACTAGCTAGTTTGTAGGAGAGATCAGGGACAGTTGGGAGGATCCATCAACTGACCTCAGAAGTTATTCTGATTAGATTAGATTAGATTAGATTAGATTAGATTAGATTGTAGAAGAATTCGTGCTCCAGGGCAACATTATAACAAATAGAGATATCAGGTGATTAGTGGAGGTTAACTTCTGGGTGTGGTCAGGGACATAGTACAAGAAGAGTCTTACCAGTAATACTATAATCTCAGAGGGACTATGGGGATATCCAAAGCTGTAATTTCCTGAGGAGCATTATCAAAGACTTAACACTGTGGAACTGGGGAGGAATAGACTTTGTTAAAACCTTCAGTTAGTAACTAAACAAATAAAGATGCATATAAGAATAATAAGCCCCAAAGGAGAGGCACTTACCCAGATTTGCTACAATATTTTATCTTAAATGTCCAGTTTCCAACAAAAATATCAGGCACACAAAGACTAAGAAAATATGACCCATGTACCAGAAAAATAAACACAGGCAACAGAAATTGCCTGTTAGAATGACGGGGGTCAATATAACAGGAAATGATTTTAAAGTCAGTATAAACTTGTTCAGAGAACTAAAATTAGACTCAATTAAATAAGTAAAGAAAAATATGATGGCAATGTTGGGTGCTTCAATAAAGAGATAGAAATTTTAAAGAGAACCAAATGGAAATTTGGTAGTTAAAATGTAGAATAACTGAACCAAATACAAATTCGTTGTTTTCTTTTTTTAAGTATTTTTATTGATTATACTACTATAGTTTTCCCAATTTTCCCCCTTTATCCCCCCTACACTCTGCCCCCAACCCTCCAGCATCCCTCCACCTTAGTTCATGTCCATGGGTTGTACATATAAGTTCCTTGAGTCCTCTGTTTCCTATACCATTTTTTATCTTTCATCATCTATTTTATGCCTGCTGATTATGCTTCTTCTTCCCTGCACTTTTTCCACCTATTCCTCCCTTCCCCCTCCCAACTGAACTTCCTCTGTGGGATGTCCATTTCTCTGATTCTGTTACTGTTCTGATTTTTGCTTAGTTTTTGTTTTCATTGTTTTTCTTTTCTTTTACGTTCATTTGTTAACAGTTATGAGTTTGTTGTCATTTTATTGTTCATATTTTTATCTTCTTTTCTTATATAAGTCCCTTAAATATTTCATATAATAAGGGCTTTGTGAAGATGAACTCCTTGAACTTGACCTTATGTGGGAAGCACTTTATCTGCCCTTCCATTCTAAATGAAAGCTTTGCTGGATAGAGTAATCTTGGATGTAGTTCCTTGCCTGTCATGACTTCAAATACTTCTTTCCAGCCCCTTCTTGACTCTAAGGTTTCTTTTGAGAAATCAGCTGATAGTATTATGGGAACTCTTTTATAGGTAACTGTCTCCTTATCTCTTGATGCTTCTAGGATCTTCTTTTTGTCTTTGATTGGGTAACTTAATGATGCTGTGCCTTGCTGTGTTCCTCCTTGGGTCCAACTTCCTGGGGACTCTCTGAGCTTCCTGGATTTCCTGGAAGTCTATGTCCTTTGTCAGACTGGGGAAGTTCTCCTTCATTATTTGTTCAAAGACGTTTTCAACTTCTTGCTGTTCTTCTCCTTCTGGCACCCCTATAATTCAGATATTGGAACATTTTAGGTTGTCTCAGAGAATGCTTAGACTCTCTTCATTTTTTTGGATTCTTGTTTCTTTGCTCTGATTCAGTTGTGTGTTTAGTCCTTCCTTTTGTTCCAAATCATTGCTTTGAATCCAGGTTTCTTTCCTGTCACTGTTGGTTACCTGAATATTTTGCTTTATTTCATTTTGGGTATCTTTCATTTATTCTTTCATTTTTCGACCAAGTTCAATCAGTTCTGTGAGTTTTTGATTACCAAGGCTTTAAATTCTCCATCATATAAGTTGGCAATCTCATCACTTAGTTCTGAGGTTTTGTTGTGTTCTTTCGTTTGGGCCATATTCCTTTGTCTTGAGAAAGAAACCTGATAAGTTGTAAGGGGCAGGGCCTTAGGTATTCGTCTGGGCAGAGCAACCCTCTTTGTTACGCTGCCAGTCTGGTTGATTTTTTCTTTAATTCCTTGGTTGTTGGAGTTCCATGCAGTTTGATTTTCTTGTGCTTTTGGTTGTTTTTTGGTTTTAGATTGGCTATTGTCCTCCTTTTGGTTGTGCAAGGAAGTGAAGGGTTTCCACCTACACCTCTATCTTGGCTGGAACTCCCAAATACAAATTTTTGTTAGAAGTTTAACAGAAAAGCTACAATTCAAAACTGAGTGTGAAATAAAGACTTTCTCCAATTAAAAAAAAAATACGTTGCTGACAGAGTCACCTTAAATAAATGCTAAAGTAACTTTTTTGGGTTGAAAACAAGTAACCCCCAGATGGTAATTCGAATTTACATGAACAAAAAGCACCACTAAAGGCAATTATATAATTATAAAAAACATTATTAACACATTTTAATCTTTCCTCTTCAATGATTTAAAAGCTGTTGTATAAATAATATATATGCAATGTATTGTTGGACCTATAACATATAGAAATGTAATATTGGACACTATATTTTTCAATAACAACATGATGGAGGTGGGTGGGAGAAAAGCTCTAATGAACTAAGGAACAATTATATCCATTTATGGGTGGCTTTATACCATTTATAGAAATTAATAAAGGTAATACATATAACACTAATATAACAGGAAAGGAGAAAATGGGATATATAGAAGAAAAATTTCTACATATTGCTAGAATTAAGCTAGTATAAATCTAAAGCTGATTCTGAAAAGTTAAGATGCAAGCACTTAAAAAACACTCAAAGAAAGTGAAAGTATCATTTATGAAATTAAAACGCTACACTAAAGTCATTCACTTGATGCAAAATAAAAAAAAAAAAAAGAAGGAAATGAGGGAGAAAATGTATGACAGACCCAATCCAACAATATCAACAATATCATTAAATGTAAACAGATTAAACTATTCAATCAAAAGACAGAGATTGTCAGATGGATGAAAAATGATCTAACTATAGACTTCTGGCCAAGATCCGGGAGTACATGGATATACTATGCTTCTTCGCAAAACCAAAAAAAGGACAACAAACTTATTTTTTTTTTAAGATTCATTTTCTTTTTTTTTTTATTTTTTATTTCTTTTTTCTCTTTACTTTAATTGTTGTTCTTGTACAGTTTTCTATCTTCTACTCGCATCCCAGGCGACCTCCCCAGCTCTCCCCACCTCCCACCCATTTCCCTAGTCCTTGTCCATGTGTCTTTTATACTTGCTCTAAACCCTTCCCCTTTTCCCCTGAAATTCCCTCCCCTCTCCCCTCTGGTGTCTGTCAGCCTGTTCTCAATTTCAATGTCTTTGGTTATATTTTGCTCATTTGTTTCTTTTGTTGATTAGGTTCCTGTTAAAGGTGAGATCATATGGTATTTGTCCTTTATTGTCTGGCTTATTTCGCTTAGCATAATGCTCTCCAGTTCCATCCATGCTTTTGGGAAGGGTAGGAGCTCCTTCTTTCTTTCTGCTGCATAGAATTCCATTGTGTAAAGGCACCATAGTTTTATGATCCATTTGTTTACTGCTGGGCACCTAGGTTGCTTCCAACACTTGGCTATTGTAAATTGTGTTGCTATGAGCATTGGGGTGCATAGGTTCTTTTGGATTGGTACTTCAGGGTTCTTAGGATATAGTCCTAGCAGTGGAATTCCTGGGTCGAAAGGTAGATCCATCTTTAGTTTTCATAGAAAATTCCATACTGCTTTCCACAGTGGTTGTACCAGTCTGCACTCCCACCAACAGTACACTAGGGTCCCCTTTTCTTCACAACCTCTCCAACACTTCTTGTTTGTTGCTTTGTTTATGATGGCTGTTATGACTGGTGTCAAAAGGTATCTCATTGTGGTTTTAATTTGCATCTCTCTGATAGCTAGCGATACTGAGCATCTTTTCATGTGTCTCTGGATCCTCTGTATGTCCTTGGAGAAGTGTCTGCCCAAGTCCTTTGCCCAGTTTTTAATTGGGTTGCTTGTTTTCTTAGAGTGGATTCATGTAAGATCTTTGTATATTTTGGAGATTATACCCTTGTATGAGGTATCATTGGAAAATATGTTTTCCCATACAGTCGGTTCTCTTTTTATTTTAATACTGTTTTCTTTGGCCATGCAGAAGCTTTTTATTTTGATGAGATCCCATTTGTTTATTCTTTCCTTTATGTCCCTTGCTTTAGGGGACATATCAGTAAAAATGTTGCTGCGTGGAATATCTGAGATTTTCCTGCCAATGTTCTCCTCTAAGACTTTAATGGTGTTACGGCTTACATTTAAATCTTTTATCCACCTTGAATTTATTTTTGTGTATGGTGTAAGTTGGTGCTCGAGTTTCATTTTTTTGCACATACCTGTCCAGTTCTCCCAACACCACTAGTTGAAGAGGATATTTTTGCTGCATTTTATGTTGCAGCCCCCGTTGTCGAATATTAACTGGCCATAGAGACCTGGGTTTATTTCTGGGCTCTCTGTTCTATTCCACTGGTCCATGTGCCTGTTTTTATGGCAGTACCATGCTGTTTTGATTACAGTGGCCTTGTAATACAGTTTGGTATCAGGTATTGTGATCCCTCCTACTTTGCTCTTATTTCTGAAGATTGCTGCAGCTACTCGAGGTCATTTATGATTCCATATAAATTTTTCAAGTGTTTGTTCTATGTCTGTGAAATATGCCATTGGTACTTTAATAGGTATTGCATTGAATCTGTACATTGCTTTGGGAAGTATGGACAGTTTGATGATATTAATTCTTCCAATCCATAAACACGGTATGTGTTTCCATTTGTTTGTGTCTTCCTTGATTTCTTTCTTCAGTGTTGTGTAGTTTTCTGCATACAGGTCTTTTACCTCCTTGGTTAGGTTTATTCCTAGGTATTTTATTTTTCTTTTTGCTACATCGAATGGGATTTTTTTTCCTCATTTCTGCTTCTGCTGTTTCATTGTTGGTATACAAAAATGCCTTTGATTTCTGGATATTGACTTTGTATCCGGCTGTTTGGCCAAATTCATTTATTAGGTCGAGCAGATTTTTGGCCGAGTCTGTAGGATTTTCTATGTACAATATCATGTCATCTTCAAACAATGATAGTTTTGTATCCTCCTTTCCGAGTTGGATGCCTTTTATTTCCTTTTCTTGTCTAATTGCTGTGGCTAAGATTTCCAATACTATATTGAATAGAAGTGGTGAAAGTGGGCAACCTTGTCTTGTTTCTGATGTTAGTGGAAAAGATTTTAGTTTTTGATCGTTGAGTATGATGTTGGCTTTAGGTCTCTCATATATGGCCTTTATTATGTTGAAGAATGCTCCCTGTATTCGCACTTTGCTGAGGGTTTTTATCATAAATGGGTGTTGTACCTTATCAAATGATTTTTCCGCATATATTGATTGTGATTTTTGTCTTTGCTTTTGTTTAAGTGGTGAATTACATTTACTGATTTGCGAATGTTGAACCATCCTTGCTTCCCTGGGATGAATCCCATTTGGTCATGGTGTATGATTTTTTTGATGTATCGTTGGATGTGGTTTCCCAATATTTAGTTGAGGATTTTACCATCTATGGTCATCAGCGTTATTGCCCTGAAGTTCTCCTTCTTTGTTGTCTTTATCTGGTTTTGGGATTAGGCTGATGCTGGCTTCTTAAAAAGAGTTTGGGAGTCTTCCATTATTTTGGATTTTTTGGAATACTCTGTGAAGGATAGGGGTTAGCTCTTCCATAAATGTTTAGTAGAATTCTCCTGTGAAACCATCTGGTCCAGGGCTTTTGTGTGTCGGAAGTTTTTGGATTACTGCTTCAATTTAATCAGCTGTTATTGGTCTGTTCAGGCTTTCTGCTTCTTCTTCATTGCATTTTTGCAAGATTATATTTTTCTAGAAACTTGTCCATTTCACCTAGGTTTTCAAATTTCTTGGCATACAGTTCTTCATAATAATTTCTTATAATCCTTTGTATTTCTGTGGTGTCAGTTGTAATCTCTCCTCTTTCATTTCTGATTGTGTTTATTTGAGTCCTCTCTCTTTTTTTCTTGATGAGTCTTCTTAAAGGCTTGTCGATTTTGTTGATCTTTTCAAAGAACCAGCTCCTGGATTCATTGATCTTTAGAATTGTGTTTTTAGTATCTGTGTCATTTAGTTCTGCCCTGATCTTCATTATTGCCTTCCTTCTACTTGCTTTGTGCTGTCTTTGTTGTTGATCCTGAAACTCTTGTAGGCGTAGGATTAGGATGTTTGTGTGAAATGTTTCTATCTTTTTTAGGTAGGCTTGTATCGCTATAAACTTCCCTGTGATGACTGCCTTCACTGTGTCCCATAAGTTTTCGGTCGAAGTGAGTTCGTTATCATTTGTTTACAGAAACTTTTTGATTCCTCCCTAATTTCATTCTTGACCCATTGATTGTTTAATAGCATGCTATTCAATCTCCATGATTTTGAGGGTTTTAGGTTTTTCCCCTTGGGGTTGGTTTCTAGTTTGAGTCCCTTGTTGTCGGAGAAAATGTTTGATATGATTTCAGTTTTCTTGAATTTGCTGAGGCCTGTTGCGTGTCCTATCATTTGGTCTATCTTTGAAAATGTTCCATGAGAATTTGAAAAAAAAAAAATACGTGTACTTAGTTTCTTTGGGATGAAGGGCTCTACATATATCAGTTAAGTCCATTTCATCTAGAGTATTGTTCCATGCCACAATATCTTTGTTGATACTTTGTTTGGCAGATCAGTCCATTTTTGACAGAGGGGTGTTAAAATTCCTATAGTATAATTGTGTTGCTGTCAATATCTTTTTTGAAGTCCTCTAAGATTTTCTTGATGTATTTAGCTGCTCCTATGTTGGGTGCATATATATGTAAAATGTTTATGTCTTCTTGGTGGATTCTACACTTGAATATTATGAAGTGACCTTCTGGGTCTCTCTTTATGACTCTTCTTTTGAAATCTATTTTGTCTGATATGAGTATTGCTATCAGGCTTTCTTTTCCTGTCCATTTGCTTGGAAAATTTGTTTCCAGCCCTTCACTTTCAATCTGTGTAGGTCTTTGGTCCTGAGGTGGGTCTCTTGTAAGCAGCATATGTGTGGGTCATGCTTTCTTAGCCATTCAGCTATTCTATGACTTTTGATTGGAGCATTTAATCCATTTAAATTTAAAGTTATTATTGATAGGTATCTATTCATTGCCATTTTCCTCTCTCTCTCTCTCTCTCTGTCTCTCTCTCTCCCCCCACCCCCTCCACCCTCTCCCTCTCTCTATCTTGTCTTTTCCTTTCTTTCCTTAAAGCAGTCTCTTTGGTATCTCTTGCAGAATTGGTTTGGTAGAGGTATATTCTTTTAGACTTCTTTCGTCTGGAAAATTCCTTATCTGGCCTTCTATCTTGATTGAAAGCCTTGCTGGATAGAGTAGTCTGGGTTACAGGCCTTTGGTTCTCATTGCTTGGAATATTTCTTGCCATTCTCTTCTGGCTTGGAGCATTTCCATTGAGAAGTCAGATGCTAACCTTATCTCAGCTCCCTTGTATGTTATTTCCTTTTTCTCCCTTGCTGCCTTTAAGATTCTCTCTTTGTCTTGGAATTTTGCCATTTTAATTATGATATATCTTGAAGTGGGACTGTTTGGATTCCTCTTCATTGGTACTTTCTGTGTTTTCTGGATTTGTGTGATTTTTCCTCTCATCAAATTAGGGAAGTTTTCCATCATTACTTTTTCAAATAGGTTTTCTATCCCTTGTTCTTCTTCTGGTATTCCTGTTATACGTATATTATTATGTTTCATGTTGTCTGCCATTTCTCTTTCTCCCTCTTCATTCTTTCTGAGCCTCTTTTCCTTTTCTTGCTCTTTCTGGGTGTTTTTTTCTATTTTGTCCTCCAACTCGCTGATCTGATCTTCTGCTTCATCGATTCTGCTTTTCATTCCTTCTACTGTGTTCTTCAGTTCAGAAATTGTATTCTTCATTTCTTCTTGGCCCTTTTTGATAGTTTATATTTCCTCTTTCATGTTGATATAGTTTGCAGTGAGTTCATCATATCTTCCCTGTAGTTTCTGGTAGCTCATTGTGAACTCATGGAGCTTCCTGACAACCATTGCTTTGAATTCAATATCTGTTAGTTGAGTCGCCTCCATTTAATTTAGCTTTCTTTCTGCGGCTTCCTCCTTTCTTTTCATTTGGGGATAGTTTCTTTGTCTTCCCATTGTGTTTAAGACTCTTCTTGTTAGCCTTAACTTCTTAAATTGATGTATTCTAGCTCCCTGGGTTTATGGTGTGACCTTCTGTGGTAGAATTCCTGTGAGATTCAGTGGTGGAGTCTCCTTCAGATATCCTGTTGTGCACAGCTTCCACTGTCTCAGCTGCTGGGATACTCTGTTTTTGAGACCAACTGTTTGTTTGTTTGTTTTCACAGTTCCAGGTTTGTTTGTTTGTCTCACTCATGGGTATTTAAAAAGAGAAAAGAGGGAAAATAAAAAAAGAAGAAGGAAAAAAGAGGGAGGTAGAAGAGATAAAATTGGAAAGAAAGGAGGAAGGAATAAAACAAGGAAGAAGTAAAGAGAGGCAAAAGGAGTTGATTAAAAAAGAAGATAAAAATAATATAGAAATAATAATTCAAAACAATTATATAAACAGACAGACACACAAACTAAAAGTCAAAACAAACAAACAGGAACAGAAAACCAAAACAAACAAAACAAAACAAAACAAAAACACCAAACAAAATATTCTTGCTGTTTTCAAACTTGCCGAGCCGTTTTTTCTGGTCTTGCTGGCTGCAATGTTCGAGGGGTGATGGTATTGCTTTTGTCTGTTTTCAGTCATCATTGTGTTACTGTCGCCAGATTTAGCCCAGTGCCTCTCTGCACAGGGATTCTGGCGTGTGTTTTGAGCCTCCTGGAGTGCGCACACCTTCCCGAGTTTATGGGTGTGAGCTCAGTTCTCCAGTGGCATGCAGCAGTCTCCATCGGCACCAGCCCAGGTTTCTGTGGTGGCACGGGGCCTATGAAGCCATCTCGTGCCTGCATGCCTATGGCCCCGAGCTGTCTGCATTCGAGCATGCATGTCTATGGTCCCACAGCTGTCTCCAGTGGCAAGTGCCTATGATCTCGCTCATGCATATGATCCTGCGACCATCTGTGGTCACATGTGGGTGCCTAATATCATGCAGCTGTCTCAATTCATGCACTCAGCCTTATGGAGTCACACAGCAACCACTATCGCTCAGCCCGCAGTCTTGGGGACCAGGATTGCTCAGTCCATTTCAGCAGTTGACCCAGCTCCCTCCCTAGAGCCCTGGGACAGGCATGGCAAGCTCTGGGCCGGGGCCTCAGCTGCCCTGGGCTCCACACTGATCCCTGAGCTCCTATTGTTCTGAAGTACTCTTCTTACTGGTTTTTCAATGTCCACTACAATTTTCGATCTCCTATTCTCTAATATGCTGTGCTACTGTTCCTTGTCTGCTCTGCTCTTCCGTAGATCAGCCAGGTATTTCTCCCATGCGTAGAGGGAAGTGGAATCTGTTCCTTCCTACCATGCCACCATCTTCCTTCCTCAACAACAACAAATTTAAAAACAAAAAACAACCAGAACTTTCAGAAAAAATCAGACTGTATAGAAGTCTGACAACCATGGAGTTAAAGAAGAAACACTCATCCAGACTGGTAGGGGGTGCAAAGACGGGCACCCAGGGCAGAGAGTACACACAATAAGGCAGTAGCTGGAGGACCTGGATAGACAATGGCTGGTGGGGCAGGTGGTCACACATTTGCATGTGGATAAACCAGAAGGAACTGGGGAGCAAGACAGACCAAACAACCCAGGGTTCCAGCACTGGGAAATAAAGCCTTAAAACCTCTAACTGAAAAAAACAATGGGTGTTACATTGGTTAGAGAAATTCCAAGCTTCACAGGAGAGTTTGTTGGAGAGGCCCACAGGGTCCTAGAATGTACACAAACCCACCCACCCATGAATCAGCACCACAAGGGCCCAATTTGCTTGTGGGTAGCAGCAGATGTAACTGAAAGCTGGCGGAAACCTGAGCAAGTGATAGTTCCATCTCAGACCTCTCCCCCACATACAGAGCCACAAAGCAGCAATGTGGGTTGCTCTGCCCTGGAAAATACCTAAGGCTCTGCCCTGTGGGGGGCCCCTGTCCTGGGCACCAGATGTTGGGGGGGCTCCACCTGCAGAGCCCCATCCCTCCGTCACGGATGAAAATAAAACTACCAAGACATGATCTGTTTGGGGAGGAAAGGTGGTCAAAATTTCAGAGGAGAATGACCCAAAGCCCCTTCCTCCCTAGGCTTTTATTGTGTTCAAATACACAGAAATACAGGTTCAACATTTCAAAGAAATCTGAGGACTTAATCTGAGTCAGTATCTGTCAGGAAAGGAGGTTGCAAAACTTTGGGAGACATACTCATTTCCTCCTGGGACACTTATCATTTAAATGAGAGCACTCTTAGCAAAGCAGGTTTCACAGGACTTTACGAATTCTTTCTTATGCCCAATCACCTAGGGAATCGTTCTGGCTGGCACAAGGCTGCACCACTCCCATCATAGTTTCAGGCTTTAAGCCGATTAGGCTCAGGAAGCAGAAGACATCTCCCATATGGAAATGGGGACTTGGGCTATGTTAGAATAGCCGGAGGGCGAGGGTCCATCACTCCCTCTTTGTTGCAGCCCCCCAAGTCCTTCCATGAGGGCCTCCCAAGTGGTCATGTCTGGCTTAGGTTGCCCCTCCTATGAGGAGTCTTACCCATCATTGACTAACCAACCATGCATTGGGGCCGGAGATGGATGAGGCAGAAGCAGTGCTCCTGCCAGGGAGATAAGCTTTGTCTCCTTAGTAGGTCACGTCCTCTTGACAGAACAGACCCAGATGAAGCGGGTCCCTAGGCTCTTACTCAGCCCACCATGGGGTGAGAATTACAACTCTTGAAAGCTGGGGACCAGGCTGAACGGTCCCCAACAGCTCTGCCCTGGAAAATACCTAAGGCTCTGCCCCTTACTATGTGACAGGTGCACTGAGACAAAACAATATGGCCCAAATGAAAGAACAGATTAAATTTCCAGAAAAAAATACAACTAAGCGATGAAGAGATAACCAACCTATCAGATGCGCAGTTCAAAATACTGGTAATCAGATATTTCACAGAATTGGTTGAGTATAGTTGCATAATAGAGGAAAAAGTGAAGGCTATGAAATGTGAAATAAAAGAAAATGCACAGGGAACCAACAGTGACAAGAAGGAAACCAGGACTCAAATCAAGAGTTTGGCGCAGAAGGAAGAAATAAATTTTCAACCAGAACAGAATGAAGAAACAAGAATTCAGAAAAAATGAGGAGAGGCTTAGGAACCTCTGGTACAACTTTTTTTTTTTAAATATATTTTATTGATTATGCTATTACAGCTGTCCCATTTCTCCCCCATCATTCCCCTCCACTCTACACACCCTCTCCCACCCACATTCCCCCCTTTAGTTCATGTCCATGTGTCATAAGTTCTTTAGCTTCTACATTTTCCACACTATTCTTGCCCTCCCACTGTCTATTTTCTACCCACCGTCCATGCTACTTATTCTCTGTACCTTTTCCCCCTCTCTCCTCCTCCCATGCCCCTGTTGCTAACCCTCCATATGATCTCCATTTCTGTGGTTCTGTTCCTGGTCTAGCTGTTTGCTTAGTTTGCTTTTGTTTTAGGTATGGTTCTTAATAGCTGTGAGTTTGCTGTCTTTTCACTGTCATATTTTTATCTTCTTTTTCTTAGATAAGTCCCTTTAACATTTCATATAATAAGGGCTTGGTGATGATGAACTCCTTGAATTTGACCTTATCTGAGAAGCGCTTTATCTGTCCATTCATTCTAAATGACAGCTTTGCTGGATACAACAATTTTGGATGTAGGTCCCTGCTTTTCAAGATTTCAAATATTTCTTTCCAGCCCCTTCTTGCCTGCAAGGTCTCTTTTGAGAAATCAGCTGACAGTCTGATGGGAACTCCTTTGTAGGTGACTGTCCCCTTCTCCCTTGCTGCTTCTAGAATTCTCTGCTTCATTTGAATCTTGGCTAATGTAATTACGATGTGCCTTGGGGTGTTCCTCCTTGGGTCCAACTTCTTTGGGACTCTCTGAGCTTCCTGGACATCCTGGTAGTCTATTTCCTTTTCCAGATTGGGGAAGTTCTCCTTGATTATTTGTTGAAATAAGTTTTCCACTTGTTGCTCTTCTTCTTCCCCTTCTGGGACCCCTATAATTTGGATGTTGGATGTTTAACCATGTCCTGGAGGAGGAACCTCTGGTATAACTTTAAACTTTCAAACATCTGAATCATAGGTGTGCCAGAAGGAAAAGACCAAGTGCAAGAAATTGAAAAATTGATTGAAAAAATAATGAAGAACTATTTCTCCAATCTGGGAAAGGAAATAGACTTTCAAGAAGTCTAGGAAGCTCAGAGAGTCCCAAAGAAGTTGCATCCAAGGAAGCACATACCAAGGCACACCATAATTACATTAGCCAAGATTAAAGATAAGGAGAGTATCTTAAAAGCAGAAAGAGAAAAGGAAACAGTTACCTACAAAGGAGTTCCCATAACACTACATGCTGAATTCTCAAAAGAAACCTTGCAGGCAAGAAGAGGCTGGAAAGAAATACTCAAAGTCATGAAAGGCAAGGACCTACATCCAAGATGACTCTATCCACCAAAGCTATCATTTAGAATGGGAGGGCAGATAAAGTACTTCCCAGGTAAGGTAAAGTTCAAGGAGCTCATCATCACCTCGCCCTTATTATGTGAAATGTTAAAGGGACTTATCTAAGAAAAAGAGGAGGAACAAAAATATGAACAGTAAAGTGACAACAAACTCACAACTGTCAACAACTGAACCTAAAGAAAAAACAAAAACAAACTAAGCAAACAACTAGAACAGAAACAAGATCACAGATATGTAGAGCACATAGAGGTTTATCAGTGTGGAGGTGGAGGGGGAGGACAGCTTCCTCCTAGACAGACCTGTAGACACTGGCTATTGTTCCTTTTCTGAATCCTCCTTCACACAGAGCCATAGTGTGGTGGCCTGATAGCTAATTCTTCAACAGCCTGGCTCACACAATTAGCCTAGCCCTGATGATTACCTAAAGCTCTGCCCCATTCAACTCATTGGCCCACCAAAGTTGGTAACAGTAGTTTTTCCATTTGAGTGGCAGGACTATGCACAAGCTTCAGACCTTCTCAAATATGCTCAAACAAGCAACAGATGAGCCCAGGCCCTGTACCTCTTGCTGAGTGGCTCCAGGCCTGGTACTAGCAACAGCCATCTGAAGATAACTTTATATCTTATGCCAAGGGGCCCAGACAGAACACAGGTGGAAGCTGACCTTAACCTGAACCACCCAGGAAACTCCAGAGCCTGAGTACCCAGCACACAGTTTAAGACCATGTTGGAGCACCGCGACCCAACCATATCCACAAACCATAGAGGTAGGTGGTTGTTGGCCAGGGGTCAAGCCAGTCCTTCCAGCTGTCTGGACTGGGTAAATCCCTCCCTTTGACCTACTGACAGCAGCCAAAACTCATCTATAAAAGGAGGACTACTCAGCCAACATAGTGTGAGCACCTTGAGTACACAGCTTGGGAAATAGGGAAGGCTGTGTCAATGGACCTTACAGGGCACCTACTATATTAGGCCACACTACCAAGAGATGGATTCAAAGCAGCTCAACTTAATACATTGAAAGAAATACAGGGAGGCTGCCAAAATGAGGAGAGAAAGAAATATGACCCAATGAAAAAACAAAAACAAAAACAGAACAAAACGCCAGAAAAAGAACTAAACAAAATGGAGATAAGCAACCTATCAGGTGCAGAGTTCAAAATACTGGTTATAAGGATGCTCAAGGAACTCAGTGTATACTTCAACAGCATAAAAGTGATCCAATCAGAAAAGAAGGATAAACTAATTGAAATGAAGTACAATTTACAGGGAATCAACATTGGAGGGAAAGAAGCTGAGAATCAAATCAATGATTTGGAATATAAGGAAGAAAAAGACATACAATTAATACAGCAAGAAGAAAAAGGAATTGGAAAAAGTGAAGATAATGTAAGAGACCTCTGGGACAACTTCAAGCAATCCAACATTTGCATCATAGGGGTTCCAGAAGGAGAAGAGAAAGAAATTGAAAACCTAAATTGCTCTATTCAGCAAAGCTGTCATTTAGAATGGAAGGGAAGATAAAGTGCTTCTCAGATTATGTCAAGTTCAAGGAGTTCATAATCATCAAACCCTTATTATATGAAATGTTAAAGGGAATTATCTAAGAAAAAGAAGATAAAAATAGGAAGAGTAAAAAGACAGCAAACTCACAACTGTTAACAACCACACCTAAAACAAAAGCAAACTAAGTAAACAACTAGAACAGGAACAGAACCACAGAAATGGAGATCACATAGAGGGTTAGCAACAGGAGAGTGGGAGGAGGAGAGAGGGGAAAAAGGTACAGAGAATAAGTAGCGTAGATGGTGGGTAGAAAATAGACAGGGGGAGGTTAAGAATAGTGTGGGAAATGTAGAAGCTAAAGAACTTATGACACATGGACATGAACCAAAATGGGGGAATGTGGGTGGGAGGAGGTGTGCAGGGTTGAGGGGAATGATGGAGAAATGGGACAACTGTAATAGAATAATCAATAAAACATATTAAAAAAAGAAAAAATGAAGAAAGTAAACCTCCTTAATGTGGTGAAGGAAATATACATACAAGTTTAGGAAGTACACCGAGTCCCAAATAAGATGGACACAAAAAGGCCCACACTGAGATACATCATAATTAAAATGCCAAAAGTTAAAGATAAAGAGAGAATCTTTTTTTTTTTTAAAGAGAGAATCTTAAAAGCAGCAAGAAAAGAAGTAAATAATTACCTACAAAGGAGTCTCACAATACTGTTAGTTGACCTGGCTGGTGTAGCTCAGTGGATTGAGCATGAGCTGTGAACCAAAGGGTCACTAGTTCAATTCCCAGTCAGGGCACGTGCTTGGGTTGTGGGCCAGGTCCCCAGTGGGAGCCACATGATAGGCAACCACACAATGATGTTTCTCTCCTTCTGTCTCTCCCTCCTTTCCCCTCTATCTAAAAATAAATAAATAAAATATATATTTTTAAAAGACTGTCAGCTGATTTCTCAAATGAAACTTTACAGGCTAGAAAGGACTGGCAAGAAGTATTCAAAGTGATGAAAAGTAGGTATGTACAACCAAGAGTATTTTATATAGCAAAGCTATCATTTAGAATGGAAGGGCAGATGAAGAGCTTTCCAGACAAGGTAAAGCTAAAAGAGTTCAACATCACCAAGCCATTACTATATGAAATGTTAAAGGGACTTATTTAAGAAAATGAAGATCAAAACTATGAACAGTAAAATGACAACAAACTCACAACTATCAACAACCAAACCTAAAAATAAATAACAAAAACAACCTAAGCAAACAAGCAGAGCAAAAATAGAATCGTAGATATGAAGAATGTTTGGATGGTTGCCACTTGGAGGTGTTCTGGGGGAACGGGTGAAAGGCGAAAGGATTAAGAATACAACTTGGTAAAGGGGTAGGATCGAGGGTGGGAATTGGGGATGGCTGAGTGGAGGGGAGTTGTGGTGTGGAAATGGAGACAACTGTACTTGAACAAAAATAAAAAAAATTTTTGAAAAAAATGGTAGTTACACAATAGGCAGGGGGATATTAAGAGTAAGTATAAAAAATGGGGTTGATGAAGAACTTATATGCATGACCCATGGACATGACTAAAGGATGGGGGAATGTCAGAGGGAGTGGAGGTGCTGAGTGAAGTGGGACAAAGGGGGAAAAATTAGGACAAGTGTAATAGCATAATCAATAAAAAATGAGAGACAGAAAGGGCCAAAAGAAATAGCAAGGAAAAAAAGTTTATCCATATTATAATATATGTAAGTAGTTCATTTTCACTGCTATATAATGTATTGGATGAATATACCTTAGTTATCTATTTTTCTTTCAAAGGACATTTGGCCCTGGCTGGTATGGCTCAGTGGATTGAGTGCCAGTCTGTAAACCAAAGTGTTGCCAGTTCAATTCCCAGTCAGAACACATGCTTGGGTTGCAGGCCAGGTCCCCAATAGGGGGTGTATGAGAGGCAACCACACATTGATGTTTCTCTTCCTCTCTTTCTCCCTCCCTTCCCCTCTCTAAAAATAAATAAATAACATCTTTAAGCAAAAAAAGAAAAGCAATGCTTTTTTTTTAAAAGGACATTTGGATGTTTGCAGCTTTTTTTTTTTTTTGCCATTATGAACACATAATGCTATATTAGACATTGCTGCATTTATATATTATATGTTTGATATATATATATAATATTCTGATATGCAGGTTAAAGTGTCTCTGTAGTTTATATACATGGGAGTGAAATGTTGGAATATGATGATATGTGCATTTTCAGCTTTATATCATTGTTTCTTCTAATATGCTTCTTTGTTGTGATTCTTGTAATTAAGGTGAAATTTATATAGCATACAATTAGCCTTATAATATGTACAATTCAGTGCCATTTAGTGTATTAACAGTGATGTGTATTCATCACCTTTCTCTAATTTCAAAACTTTTTCATCACCCCAGAAAAAAAACTATAGCCTATTAAGTAATTACTTCTTATTCCTTCCTCTCTCCCTCACTCCCTGGTAGTCACTAATCTGTTTTTTTTTCCTCTGTGGATTTGTGTATTCTGAATATAATATATAAGAGGAATCATAGAGTAAAAGACAAAAAGACGTCAACACAGGGGGAAAATGGGGACACTCAAACATATGTGGAAATTAACAGCACAATCCTAAATAGCACTAAGTCAAAGAGGAAAATAAAGGGGAAATCAGGAAATACTTTGATATGAATACAAATCAAGACACAACATACTAAAATTTATGGGATCTGCAGGTAAAGCAGTTCTTAGAGGGAAATTTACAACTATAAGTGTCTACATTAAGAAAGAAAAACAGATGTCATATCAATAACTTAATCTACAACCGTAAAGCACTGAGAAAGAAGATTGAACTAAACCAAAAGCAAGCAGGAGGAACAAAATAGAAAGATTAGAGCAGAAACTAACAAAATAGAGAAAATTAATGAAATCAAAAGATGGTTTGTTCAACAGATCAGCAAAATTGACCAAAATTTAACTAGTTTAAGGGGGGAAAAAAGAAGAAAGTCTCTACTAAATCAGAAGTAAAAGAGGGGAAATTACTACACATCATACAAAAATAAGATGGATTCTAAAGGAATGTTATGAACATATTTATGCCAACAAATTTGATAACTTAGCTGAAATGGATAAATTCCTAAAAAGATACAAACTACTAAAACTAACTCAAGAAAAAGTAGACAATCCGAATAGACCAACAACAAGTGAAAATATTGATCAATAATTAAGAACTACTCATAAATAAAAGCCCAGTCCCAGATGGCTTCACCACTGAATTCTACCAAACATCCAAAAATGAATTAAAATCAATCCTTTACAAGCCCTTTCAGAAACAGAATAAGAGTGAAAACTTCCTGAATCATTCTATGAGACCAATTCTTTGAGTCCTGATTTCAAAACTAGAAACACATATTACAAAGAAGATACAGACCAATATCTCTTATGAATACAGGCACAAAAATTTTCAAGAAAATACTAACAAACTGAATCCAGCATCATGTAAAAAGAATTAAACACTATAACCCATGTAGCCTAGGGATACAAGATTGTTTATTTGTCCAATGATTAATTCATGTAATACATCATATAAATAGAGTAAAAAATTACACCATTATTTCGGTAACAAAGAAAAAGAATGTGATGCCCTGGCAGGGTGACTCAGTTAGTTGGAGCCTCATCCCATACACCAAAAGGTTGCATGTTTGATTCTTAGTCAAGGCACATACCTGAGTGGTGGGTGCATGTGGTGGGTGGGCACCTGATCAATGTTTCTCTTGCATAGGTGTTTTTTCTCTCTCCCTTCCTTTCTCTCTAAAATCAATAAGCATATCCTTGGGTAAGGATTTAAACATATTAAAGAAAAAGAATTTGATGAAAGTCAATATCCTTTTATGATAAAAACACTCAACAAATTCGAAATAGAAGGGAACTTCCTCAACCTGATAAAGGGCACTATGTAATCCCCACAGGAAACATCATACTTAATGGTAAAAAACTGTATACTTTCCCACTAAGAACAGGAATAAGACAAGTATGTCTGTTTCTGTCACTCCTATTCAATATTATACTAGAGGTTCTAGCCTGGGAAATTAGTCAAGAAAAAGAAATACGAGGAATTAATATTGGAAATGAAGAAGTGAAACTATGTCTATTCACAGATGGCATGGTCTTGTACATAAAATCTCTAAAGAATTTATAACAAGTTATTAAAATAATAGAAGATTTGAGCAAGGTTGTAAGATACCAGATTAATATACAAAAAATTAATTCTACTTCTATGCACTTGCAATTAACAATATGAAAATGTATAGATGGTGGGTAGAAAATAGACAGGGGGAGGGCAAAAATAGTGTGGGAAATGTGGAAGCTAAAGAACTTATGGCACATGGACATGAACTAAAGGGGGGGATGTGGGTGGGAGGGGGTGTGCAGGGTGGAGGGGAATGATGGGGGAGAAAAGGGACAACTGTAATAGCATAATCAATAAAATATATAAAAAAATGAAAATGTATATAAGGAAACAACTACATTCACAATAATATCAAAAGCAAAAATACTTAGGAATAAATTTAACAAAAGGAGTGTAGAACTTAGAAAATTACAAACTAATACTGAAACAAATTATGGAAGATCTAAATAAATAGAAAAATATGTTCATGGATTGGAAGACTTAACATTTTAAATTCAGCAGTACTGCTCAAAGTGATACACATATTCAATGCAGTCTCTATAAAAATTCCAGCTAAATTCTTTGTGAAAACTGACAAGCTTATTGTAAAAATTGACAAAAGACTCAGAATAGCCTAATCTATCATGAAAAAGAACAGAGTAGGAAGACTCACACTTACCAATATCAAATCTTATTCCAAGGAATCAGTAATCAAGGCAATGTTGTAGTAGCACAAGGATAAAAATATAGGTCAATGGAAAAACATTGAAAGTCCAAAGATAAACCTGTATATCTATGGACAACTAATCTTTGGCAATATTGCCAAGACCATTCAGTGAGGGAAAAATATTGTTTTCAACAAATTGCTGGGACAACTACATAGTAACATGTAGTATAATGAATTTAGTTGCCTACCTCACAACATAATACAAAATTAACTCAAATGATCAAAAACCTAGGCATAACAGCAAAAGGTGAACACTAAGAAGAAAGCAGAAGTAAATCTTCATGACCTTGGATTTGACAAATAATTTTTAGATATGAAACCAAAAGAAAAAACTGTACCTTACCAAAATTTTATATGTTTATGTCAAAGGATACTATCAAGGAGATAAAAAGACAATCCACAGAATGGAAAAGAATCTTTCAAATCATATATGTGATAAGGAACTTTGATCAAGAAAACATAAAGAACACTTACAACTCAATAATAAAAATGCAAATACACCAATTACAAATAAGCAAAGAATCTGAATAGACATTTCTCCAAAGAACATATGCAAATGGCTAGTAAGCACATAAAAATGCTCAATATCATTAGTCATTAGAGAAATAAAAATCACAGTAAGATATCACTTCCTAGCCACTAGGATGGCTAGAACCAAAAAGTCTGATAATGAGTATTGGCAAGGATGTGGAGAAACAGAACCCTCATATACTACTGGTAGAAATGGAAAATGGTCCATTTTGAAAAGCAGCCTAGCAATTTCTTAGGTAATTAAACAAAGAGTTTCCACATGACATAGCATTTCCACACTTACGTATATACCTAAAAGAAATGAAAGCATAAGTCCACACAAATTTATGCAAAATTGCTTATAGCATCGTTCATAGTAGCCAAAAAGTCGATAAAACTCAATGTTCATTGATAGGCAAATGAATAAACAATGGTGGTATATCCATACAATGAAATATTATTTGGCCATAGATAAAAATGAAGTATTGATACATGCTAATCATGGACCCTTATAACATTGTGATAAGAGAGAAGTTAGTCACAAAAGCCCACATACTTTATGATTTCATTCAAATGTGTATTAATTTCACAGGCATGCCTTAACTAGGTACCCAAATTGGGTGGCTTAAAACAGCATAAATTTAGTGTCTTATAGTTCTAGAACCAAGAGGTCTAAAATCATGGTATCATCAGAGTCATACTTTCTTTGAAAGCTGTAGAATTAAATTCTTCCTTACCTCTTCTCCATTCTGGTGTTTGTAAGCAAACCTTGTCATTCCTTGGCTTGCACCACTTTAATCTCTGCCTCCATTGTCATATGGCCATTGTCTCCCTGTGTCTCTATATCATCTTCCCTCTGTCTGTGTCTAAATTTCTCTCTTTTAAAAGAACCAGTCATATCAGATTAGATCCTACCCTAATCCAGTATGACATATTAACTATTTTTTTAATTTTTATTGTTGTTCAATTACAGTTGTCCCCATTTTACCCCATAACTGTTTATATCTGCAATGATCATATTTCCAAATTAGGTCATGTTCTGAGGTACTGGGGGCTAGGACTTCTTTTGGGAGTCACAATATAAAACAATGTGAAAATCAAGAATAGGGAAATACATAAGGACAGAAAGTAGATTAACCATTTCTTAGAGCTAGAGACAGGGGTGAGGAGATGGGAGGATGATAGCCAAAGAATGTTGGGTTTCTTCTTGAGGTTGTGAAAACGTTCTAAATTGACTGTGGTATTGGTCACATATATATGTAAATATATTAAAAGTTAAAGTATACACTTTAAAAGTTGGGTTGTATGATATGTGGATTGTATCTCTATAAAGGCTTTTTTTTAAAAGAGAAGAAAACATTTTAAAGAAATTGTCCCATAGGTTTCACCAGACTTTCCAAGGAACCCATAGCACTTCAAAAAATGATAAGTACATCTAATCTAAAGCTACTGTGCTGCCCAGTATTGTAGCCACCAGTCACATGTGGCTATTTATATTTGAATTTAATAAGTTTAACATAAATAAAATTACAAATTTTGTTCCTCAATCGCACTAGGCACATTTCAATTGCTCAAAAGCCACAAGTGGCTAGAGGCTACTGAATTGGGCACCACAAATATAAGGCATTTCCATCATTGCAAAAAGTTTTCTTAAACAGTGCTGCTATTGTTCCACTCTCTGCCTAGATATAACTACCACCAAATTAGATGTACAGTTCAAATGGATTTTTTAAAAAGCTGACATCACAATGGAATTCTATGCAGCAGAAAGAAAGAAGGAGCTCCTACCCTTTGCGACAGCATGGAAGGAATTGGAGAGTATCATGCTAAGCGAAATAAGCCAGGCAGTGAAAGACAAATACCATATGATCTCACCTTTAACAGGAACCTAATCAACAAAACAAACAAACAAGCATAATATAAACAAAGACACTGAATTTGAGAACAGTCTGACAGTGTCCAGAGGGGGAGGGGAGGGAATTTCAGGGGAAAAGGGGAACGGTTTAGAGCAACAAGTATAAAGGACTCATGGACAAAAACTATGGGGGATGGAAATGGGAGGAAGGTGGGGAGTGCTGGGGTGGTGGGCTGGGGCGGGGTAAAAGACAGAAAACTGTACAATATCAACAATTAAAAATACTGATTAAAAAAAGATAAAAGCTGACATCAGATTAATCATATGGCACTACTGTGCTCTCGGAACCTTACGTACATTATTTCATGTAATCCTCCAACAGTCTCATAATTGGATATTTCACATGTAAAAATGAATGTCTTTAGCTGGGCAAACTTCAAATCAGAGCCAAAACCTCCCATGAATTCAAGAGATGGGATCAGTTATCAGGGTTCGTTAAGAAAGGAGTTGGAAATAGACTGGAGAAGTCCTGCAATCCTAAATTTTCTCCAAGGAGGACATAAAAGTGGCCAACAGACATATGAAAAGATGTTCAACATCTCTAATCATCAGGGAAATGCAAATTAAACCACAATGTGATACCACTTTATACAAGTCAGAATGGCTAATATCTAAAAGGATACAAATAATAAATGTTGGTGAGAATGTGAAGAAAAGGGAACTCTCATGCATTTTTGGTGGAAATGTAAATTGGTACAGCCACTATGGAAAACATTATGAAGTTTCCTCAAAAAGTTAAAAACAAAATTGCCGTATGACCCAGCAATTCTACTCCTGGATATTTATCTAATAAAAATGAAAACACTAATTTGAAAAGGTATGCATCCTTATATTCATTATAGCATTATTTGCAATAGCCAAGGTATGGAAGCAATGTAAGTGTCCATTAATAGATGAATGAAGAAAATGTGAGATTATATATATGCACATACACACACGAATATTACTCAGTGATAAATAAGAATAAAAACTTACATTTGTAAAAATATGGAGGACCTAGAGGATGTTATGCTAAGTGAAATAGGTCAGACATAGAGAGACAAATATTGTATGACTTCACTAACTGTTGAATTTTAAAAAAACAAAACAAAAACAGAATCATTGACACAGAGAACAAACTAATGGTTACTAGAGGGGAGAGGGGTGTGGGGATGAATCAAAAGGTAAATAGGAATAAGAGGTACAAATTTCCAGTTATAACATAAGCCATAGAAATATAGCAGTATACAGCACAGGAAATATAGTCAATAATATTATAGTAACTTACCATGGTGACGGATGGTTACTAGGTTTAGTGTGGTGATCATATCATAAAATATAGGAGTATACATGTTGAATCACTATGTTGTACACCTGAAACTAACATACTATTATATCTAACTACATTTTAATAAAAATAAAATTTTAAAAAGTCTTCTCTTCCCTCCAAAAGAAAAGCTGGCTAGTATTTTATCTGACGAGCTATTGAAATCTCATTAATAAGAAGAAAAAGAACATAAGCTGATCAATAAAATCAACCTGCTTAGTATTTTCATTCTATTTGGATCACTATTATATTGTTTGGTTTGCAACTATAGCTATAACAATAGTATCAACAACAACAGCACAACTATACAATTTACCTAAGATTTAACAAAAAAGTTGCAGTGTCTTGTCTGACTGCCAGCCTGTACCTCTAAACTTGTATTCTGGCTTTTAGAAGCAAATAAACTTCTTACCCTGAAGCCTGTACATATATTTGCCAGCTATCCCTTTCTTTTTTACACTGAAATGTGCTCCTTGACATATATTGCAATTTATAAATATTGGCACAGCCAAAATATGAAAGTAAAGTTAACAGCAAGTTTGACAATGTAAGGAAATTGCATCATTTTAAGCTTCCAACAATAAATGTTTATAGTGCATTTAATCACTGTCATTTGGCTTATATTCACCTCTTCATAGTAATACATATTGTTCTGTGAAAGAGTAACATGAGGATTTTGAATCAGTTCTTTAGTTAATAACACAAATGCCTGTTTAGACAAGTCATGATGACCTTTAACAATAATTTACTGGATATATTGGGGGATCATCCTGTAAAGTATATGATTACCTAACCATTCTGCTGTACACCTGAAACTAATAGAAAATAATACTGAATGGTAACTGTAACTGAAAATAAAATTCTAAAAAATGTACAAAAAACCCCACAACAATTTAACACAGGAACACCAGTGAGAATCAGGCATTCCGTTATCATCAAAAACAGCATCCATTTTACTGTATTTTTTAAGGAAAATAGAAAATCACATATTAATCATTTTTTTCTCCTACTTGCAAGATGTCATTCTGAATTTCATTATCTTAAAGAACTTTACTGGCTGACTAATTTCTATAAATGTTGATTTTAATGTTGCTTTTCAGAATACCTTGGTTGTAAAAAGGTTGTGTAAAGGAGTGATTCAAGTGAGGAAGGAAGGAAGGAAGGAAGGAAGGAAGGAAGGAAGGAAGTCAGAGAGAGAGAAAGGGAAAAAGAAAGAGAAATAAAGGATTGAATTCAGCATTAATTTCATGAACCTTATATACATCAAACATTTGAGCAAATGTCCTTATTAACCTCTCTGCAAATCTAGAAGAAATTCTTTGCAGTAAAGTGTATAAAGTTCACTAATCATAAATGCACAGCTCAATGAGTTTTTCCATATGTCTATACCTATGTAACTGTAACCTAGATCAGGGGTCAGCAAACATTTCTTTTGTAAAGGCCCAAAGAGTAAATATTTTAGGCTTTGCAGGTCATATGGTCTCTGTCACAGCTTTTCAACTTTGGCTTTGCAGCACAAAAGCAGACTTAGACGATATGTAAACTAATGGGTATGGCTGTGTGCCAATAAATATTTATTTAGAGACACTGAAATATGAAATTCATATTATTTTTACATGCCATGAAATATTCTGCGTTTTCATTTTTTCTAAACCATTTAAATTAGAAAAATTGCCCTGCTTGGTGTAGCTCAGTGGATTGAGCACAGGCCTGTGAACCAAAGGGTTGCCAGTTCGATTCCCAGTCAGGACACACGCCTGGGTTGCTGGCCAGGTCCCCAGTGTGGGGGGCATGCGAGAGGAGAACATACATTGATATTTCTCTCACTCTGTTTCTCCCTCCCTTCTCCTCTCTCTAAAAATAAATAAATATACTCTTTTTTTTTAAAGATTTTTTTATTTATTTATCTTTAGAGGGGAAGGGTAGGAGAGGGAGAGAAATATCAATGTACGGTTGCCTCTTGTGTGTCCCCTGCTTGGGAACTGGCCTGCAACCCAGGCATGTGCCCTGACTGGGAATCGAACCGCGATCTTCTGGTTCGCAGGCCCGCGCTCAATCCACTGAGCTACACCAGCCAGGGCTAAAAATAAATAAATATACTCTTTAAAAAAACAAAAATAAAAATAGAAAAATTATCCTTAGCTCCCCAGCCACACAAAAAGTAGGTGGTGGCCCAGTTTGACTTTCGGGTTACAATTTGCTGACCTCTGGCCTACCTTAAGATACAAAACATTTCTAGCACCAAAAATGTTTCCCTCAAGCCCCTTCCCAGTTAATACCCTCCCAACAAAGGTAATCATCATTCTGACTTCCATTACCATCCACTACATTTGCCTGTTCTTGAACTTCATATAAATGTAATCATACAATGTATATACTTTTTGTTAATTTGTTGATTTTTCAATTACACTTTACATTCAGCATGATTTTGTATTAGTTTCAGATGTACAGCAAAGTGGTTAGACATTCATATATTTTACAAAGTGTTCCTTCAATATTTCAAGTATCCACCTGGCACTGTACATAGTTATTACAATATTATTGACAATATTCCCTATGCTATATCCCTGTGACTATTTTTTTAGTATCAATTTGTACTTCTTAATTCCTTCCCCTTTTTCATCTGTTCTCTAAACTCCCTTGCCTCTGGCAACCATCAGTCTGATCTCTGTATCTATGAGTGTGTTTCTACTTTGTTCGTTCATATATTTTGCTCTTTAGATTCCACTAATAAGTAAAATCCTATGGCACTTGTCTTTCCCTGTCTGACTTATTTTACATAGCATACTACCCTATAGGTCTATGCATGCTGTCACAAATGATAAGATTTCATTCTTTTTCATGGCTGATTAGTATTCCACTATAAATATGTATCATCAGTTCTTTATCCACCTATTAGTAGGCACTTAGATTGCTACCATATCCTGGCTATTGTAAATAATGATGTAATGAACACAGGGGTGTGTATATTCTTTCAGTGTTTTGAGTTTCTTCAAATCTGTACCCAGAAGTAGAAATTGCTGGGTCATTCCATTTTAAATTTTGGGTGGGAACTCCATACTCTTTCCCACAGTGGCTTCACTAATCTACATTCCCACTAATAGTACATGAGGTTTCCCTTTTCCCACATACTTACCAATACTTGTTGTTTATTGATTTATTGATGATAGCTATTCTGACAGGTATGGGGTGGTATCTCATTGTGGTTTTAATCTGCATTTCTCTGATGATTAGTGGCATTGAGCATCTTTTCATATATCTCTTGACCATCTTTATGTACTCTTTGGATAAATGTCTATTGGGGTCCTCTGCCCCTTTTTTAATTGGATTGTTTGCTTTTTTTGGTGTTGAATTTCGTAAGTTCTTTATGAATCTTGGATATTAGTCACTTATTGGATGACAATGCATACTCTTTTGTGTCTGACTTTTTTCATTCATAATTCCTGTCTGTGGGATTCAATCATACTGTTGAATGTATCAGTAATTAATTCATTGTTGCTGTGTAGTATTCTGCAGAATATATAATTAGTTATTCATAACATTTATTCATTCTATTCTGCATACTTGAGTTATTTGTAGTTTGAAGCTATTTTGAATAAAGCTGCTATAAACATTCTTGTACATTTCTGTACTATTTCTTCTCTCTGTCTCTCTCCCCTTCTCCTCTACCTCATGAGAAAAGTGAAAAGTGGCTTCTAACTATAGATCTTATTGCTAGTCAGAACCACTTACGGTGCATGGACTTGTGATACTGTCCAAGCTTGTCTCTTTTTATTTTCATTCTTATATTGGAACTATTACAGGATACAGTGATAGATGGCAGTGAGACGGTTCCTGCCAGAATGGGTAAAATAGATCCCCTGCTGAAATGAGCTTCAACCCCTACTGCCCTTAAGAACATAAAGACAATCCTAAGATGACAACGAGTGTCAGGCACACAGACACTGAAAACTGGGTACATCCAAAACCTGTATCTGCCTTACATGGGGCATAAAGCCAGAAAGCACAAAGCATTACAGGGGTGTGAATATCTGAAGATCTGAAAAAATGGTGGTCAATTCATCATATTGATGCCCTGTCAGCCCCAGCTTCATAATTCCAATACACTCCTTTTATTGGAAACTATCATTCCCAAACAAATAAATTTGGTAAATAAAATGGGGAAAATAACATATTTTCTATTGTCAGAATAAAATATTTGAGTCTGCATATATATTTTTGAATTGGTATTTTCTTTTTCCTCTCATAAATGTCCAGAAGTGGAATTGCTGGGTTTTATTGTAGATGGTTACCAGACATAGTGTGGTTATCACATCATAAGGTATATAAATGTTGAATCCCTATGTTGTGCACCTGAAACTAATATAATATTGTACACAAACTATACTTTAGCAAAAAAATAAATAAATAAAGAGAAGGGGTCAATCTAAGCAAAAAAAAATCATTTGAGCAGCATATACTGCTCTGAGCAGTTTATCTCTGAATAGGAGATACTAAAATTTATTTTATTTTATTTTTTTTAAGGATTATATTTATTTATTTTTATCAGTATTTTTTAATTGTTGATATTGTACAGTTTTCTGTCTTTTACCCCGCCCCAGCCCACCACCCCAGCCCTCCCCACCTTCCTCCCATTTCCACCCCCCCATAGTTTTTGTCCATGAGTCCTTTATACTTGTTGCTCTAAACCGTTCCCCTTTTCCCCTGAAATTCCCTCCCCTCCCACTCTGGACACTGTCAGACTGTTCTCAAATAAGCCAGGCAATGAAGGACAAATACCATATGATCTCACCTTTAACAGGAAGCTAATCAACAAAACAAACAAACAAGCATAATATAAACAAAGACACTGAATAGGAGATACTAAAATTTAATTTCCAACTTATATGGAACACAAAAGAAACAAACATCAAAGGCTTCCAATGGGAAGAAAAAATACAAAAGTGATTTCTGTCTTCTGTCATGATTTTCCTGTTTTCTATCTCAGTTTTTCTCCATCACTCTGTCTCTTTGTCTGACGTGGACTCTGGCCAGTGTTGTCCGTGGTGCTGTGGATGCAACAAACAAATTCACACGGACTGACTGCAGAAGTCTGGTGGAGAAAAGGGACAGCATGGCCACTCTGAGTGAGAGAGCACCCTGATCTTTGAATGGACAGGCTTTTATTGCTTTCTGGGAGCATTACATCAAGGAAGGTTCTCATTCATTATGCTCAGGTAGTAATGATCAAACAATAGATAACATTCAAAGAACTATGAGGGCTTCTCCTGAGTCAGGGTCAGTTAGCTAAAGGTCTATAAAATTTTGGGAAACAAACTCATTTCATGCTTGGAATCTTATCAGAAAATTGAAGACATTATTAGCAAAGCAAGTTTCACAGGATTTTATGCATTCTTTCTTAGGTCTGATCTCCCCAGGGAACCACCTGTTCTTGCCCAGGGCTGCACCACCCCCTGTCATTGTTTCATGCTTAAATCTGGCAGGGGAAGTAAGGCAGCCAAGAGATTAGGAGACTTCTTGCAGACAGAATGAGGACTCAGGCTATGTCAAAGCTGAGAGGTGAGGGTCCATCACCCCCTTTTTCTATAGCCCCCCAAGTACTTCCCTGAGGGCCACTTCCCAACCATGCCCATCTTAAGTTGTCCCTCCATTGACAGATCTTACCCATCATTGGCTAACCAGTCATCTGCCTGGGACCAAGCAGAGTGAAGTAAAAGGGGGCAGAGGCAGTGCCCCTCCCAGGAAGATAAGCTTTGTCTCCTTGGTAGCTTATGGTCCCATGGTCTCTTACTCAGCCTGAGCCATGGTGGGTTACAGTTTCTGAAACCAGGCAGGGCAGTTCCCAACATTTGTCACTCCCTCTCTGCTTTTGTTTAATCTGTCTCTGTGTGTCTCTCTTCATATCTATCACTCTATTTTGTGTCTGTGTACCTCATTCAATTTCTCAGTCCCAATTTGATCCTCTTCCAATTTCACTCCCTATATGTGTGCCACTATTTCTGTCTTGCTGTTTTTCTCTGTCACTCACTGTATCTCTCTCTTGTTTCTCTGTGTATGACCGTGTATCTCTTTGTGTATATGTGTGCATCTTCCTTTTTGTCTCCATGTGTGGGTGTATCTTTTTGTGGATATTTGCATCTTTGTGCATGTCTCTTTTTGTGGGTGTCTCTCTCTCTCTTCACACCATACATACTCACACATGCATAAACATAGGCCTGTCTCTTAGCCATAAGGAAAACAAATCAAAGTATTTTGGAACTTTGTACCTATTCAAAAAGAAGTAGAGTGAAATGGAAACTGCTAAGTAAGAGTGGGAGCACCTTTCACTCTCATTCTGCTTGTTTGAATCTCAAGACTAAAATGGTCTACCTGCAAATTACTACTGAGGTCTTCTCTGAGGCAACTCGTTTTAGATAAGCTAGCTGGATTAGCCATAAGTATTTCATAAATATGAGAATGCCAGGACAGTGTGATCTAAGGAAGCCCACTCACAGCAAAATTTGCCATGGTGCTGTTATGACATCTTTATTGATTTATTTCATTAGCTTCACCATTGCCTTCTTCCCACTTTTCTCTTTGGAAATGCAAATATTCCTGGGATACAGAATGTAATAAAATATATTACAAAACTCACAATGAGTTATTAGTGTCTTGTGAGAGGCAAGAGAAGCTTCTACTGGCCACCTAGAATGATGTGTCTGTGCATGTGTGCACGCATGTGTGTTTCTTTTAGTAGAGATGCAAGTTGGTAGAAAATACAGGTAAGGAAGATTAACGAAAACTAGGAGATTCAGTATCACTCATTGAATTAACTTGACCAAGTTACTTACTTTCTGTAGACAGCAGCTCCTACAGTCAGAAAATGTGTGGAAAGAATGGCGAAAGAGTACACTAGGTTTCAAGTCCCCCGACCTCTAGGGACTTTCCCCTTTTACCAGTTTTCTATGGTGGGCTTTCAAACAAGATTTTGATTGAAGAAATTTTAAGAAAAGAAGTTTGAAAAATTACAGCAAAAGATAGTCTCTAAAGTCTCTTTCAAGTCAGAATTTCTATGATCTAACCCCAAAGACCAAAGGCATGAGACTACTTCCCAAAATTAGGTGTGCTAATTTAAGGAAATGTATATTGAAAGGGATGCAAATAGTTTTATGAGTTAGTAATTCTTTAATTTGTGTACTTGATTACTTTTGATGTGCTCTCTTGAATTTTTTCAAATGACCCTTGGCTATTTTACAGATTTATTCATGCAAACTTATAAGCAGATATTTTTAAGCAAAATTCCATTTCCCTTTCATTTACATTCTGGTGCCAAAAGTGAATATAGACATAGAAAAGATAAGAACCCTAACAGGAATAAGAACACATTGAGAATGCAACTCATCTTTAAACCACAAGATACAAAAGCAAATACTTTTCTGAAAAAAAAATATTGGCTTATGTCTATGTTGCATTAAATTTGATTGTGCTACCATTAAAATATTGTGTTAATTTGGCATTTGAAGAGGCTGAGTGCAGCCCTTGGACCTTTTTAATCTTCCTAAAATCCCAAAAAGAAGTCACCACACTTCTCTTTGCAATTTGCAGGCAGTGGCTTTCCTTTCAACTGTACCTTGAAAGTTGCCAATTATAGGTCACTTTTCTTGAATTCAGTAGCCTCATTTCATTCAGTGCATTCTGCTAATGAAAAATTCCTGTCACTCCTTCCAAGCATAGTTTTAGTATGAATCTAAATCATAAAAATTTATACCAGTTTGAAGTAGCCTTATAATCTTGTTCAGCAATTTTAGTGACTTTCAAGTGAAGTTAATTCCCTCAACTTTACTTCTAATGGTTTGTGAACAAAAGCTGCACTATTATTCATATCTCTAGTTTTGGCCTGCTAAACAATTTCAATAACTACACCTATGAATCCTTTGGGGTAAAGCTGGAGAATCTTACAATTATAAGTAATCATCCCTAATTTGCAGTTTTTAGGAAAAGTCATAGTTTCCCATCAATTGACTTCCCTATTAGCTTAAGAAAATCTCTACAAATTTCATATTGTGTTTCTATTGCAAGGTATATCTCCATTCTGAGTGTCAGAGAAGCCCTCTAAGACTGCAAGGTAAAATATGGTGGAATGCCCCTTTTTTTCATAAAACATGATTATTTGATTGTTTGTTTGTTTGTTTGTTTTAAAGACCTAGATAGTCAAGCATTTGTGTTAAAATCAAAACTTTTCATAATACAAATCAATAATAATGTAATGTCCCTTTTTACCAGTTACCCACATATCTGCACACCATCAGGAATAGAAGCTAAGGACATCTAAAATTCATGGATCTTGACTTCCTAAAGGCTCAGAGAGGCCTTGGTAGAACTCAACCCCATTTCTTCCCATTGTTGCTGAATTGTACAAGGAGTAAATATTGATGAGCTAGGAGAAAGGAAATATAGATGGGTGAGGCTAGTTTGAATTGACAGGAAAACTTAATTATAAACTGTTCAAAAGGAAGTAAGTATGATTGTTAACTTGTACATACAATACTGTGAAATAGGCCAATAAGGGCTTCATAGTAAGACTTCTTGTAAGTAACTGCATCCATAAATTGGTAGAAAGTTTAGCTAATTAGCTTAACAATTGCACATAAATAAAATGGGTGCTTTCAAAGTATTAGACAATGCATGGAAAATTGGTTTTTTTGAGGAATTTTATAAATCTTTGCAGGAAAAAATCCGCTTACTATTGTGATTAGCTTAGCAAATTGCCTTCTTAGAACATAAAAATAGAGTAGGCTGACTTCTCAATTTTCAATAACTGTAAATTAGTAGATTCTAAACTAAGACCACTTGAGGTTTGTCTCTGCTTGTGTCCATTCAGTTCTTTCTCCTACACCTCCTCATCTCCACCCCCAAATAATAACCAAACATATTTTTGTCATTGATAGTAACTCTTGCATAGAAAAGAACCAGAGAAATAAGAATTTTTTTGTTGTTCGATATTATTCCTTTTGGAGAATTTCCTGAACAAAGCACTCTTCATGCATGCCATATGACATAAGAAAGTGGATCTGAAATGCTGGACATTTCAATGAAATCATACCTGTATCTGTGATGAAAGATCTGTCTTCACAAACTAATTATGTAAACAAGAGAAGTGTTAGCCTACTTCAGTGCAAAGACCCCACTAGCAGCATTTGTATCTCCAACATGAATTTCCTAATTATAAATGAGTCATTATTATTTGTCAAACTACTTACAGATCTCTGAGACATATAGTTTTGCCTTTTATTCTCCTGTCTTACTCATTGGGATTACTTTATGTACTTGAAAGTAATGAGATTGCATTTTCTTTCCCCAAATATTCTATCATTCATACTTTTCATTTAAGGCAGACTGACCTTTCCTCCCAATTAGAACAAATTAGTGACATTTTACTTCATCTCAAAACCAGTGAGCCATTGTGAGAGCAGAGTCAATGGTGGGCCTCTAATGGGGCCATGAAAGCTGAGCAGAAGAGAAAGGAATAGAGAAAACAGAAGGAGTAAAGGAAGTGGGGTAGGGGTGCAAAGGATGGTGACAGAGGGCAGAATGGGGGTGCCAGTGGTTAGGAATGAAAACAAAGGAAAAGAAAATGAGGATGAGGTGGCCTGGAGATAAAGGAGAAAAGCATAGGGATTGAAGAAGGGGCAGCATATTGAGATTGAAAAAGGATCAAGAAAGAATGAGCAGGAGACAGGTGTGAGGTGCATTGAGCCTCCAAATGGGGGGGAAATGGTAGGGGTGTTGACGGGGTTGCCTCATCTGCTTTTAACTGGTTATTTTTTCCTTCTCTATAGAGGAAACAGCTTTCCCTTTCTTTGCAGGCACTTAATTTCTCTGTCTCAAGGCTCTTTCTTTCCTAAAGATAGGGATACATCAGGATAAAGAGGTAGGTAAGAGTTTGCCCAGGGCACAATGCTGTGGCAAAAAATGATGGCACTGGAGTCAGACTGTTTTATAATCAATTCATTGTGAGGTCTGGCAAGTTAACTTACCCCTCAGAATTTCACTATCTTCAATCAAAAATAAGGGCAAAAATTACATTCTCTAAAGTTGTGGCTAGGATCAAATGAAATCAAGTGCAGAAAAGTGCCCAGAACAGGGCTAAGCACATAGTAAGGGCTCAATAGGTTAGCTCTGGATCCTCACACAAACTTTTGCAGATATATGAAAATATGTGGGGCCCTTTATTTATACAAAGTAAGCATATTATTGTGTGGCATCATTTGAGGAATGGAGGAAAGATTTATCTTTGCAGAATTTCCTTTCCTTGATGAACCTGTTAAAGTCTCTGAAATTGTATACTAGAAACTAGAGAGTCTAATGACTACAGAGTCATTCTTATTATTTAATGTACTATTTGGAAACACTTCTTTTTTCAGATCTTACCATCCTACAAGTGGCAACAAAAAGAACCATTTAATTTCTGCTTTGTATCATATACTTTCTATTCAATCGTATGTTTCTTAGATGGTAAACACCTAACCCACAAGAAGAAGGGAAAGGAGCAAGATAGGCATGGCACAAATTCTTGGAGCTTTAGTTTTATGGCAAGATTAAAGGGAAAACAGTGAAGTAATATAGCTAATGCATAATTGAAAATACTATTATTACATTCAAACAAACAAATACACCATAAGATGCAAAGAAATCTGAGTGAATTTTAAAGATGAAGCATGAACATAAGACTTTAAAGTTATTTTCCACTGAGATGACTTTGGACTATACTCTCAGACCCTCTAGAAATACAAGATCAATCTTGTTACAGTTAATAGGCTAACATGCCATGACAAATATACTCCACATTAAAATGACTCAACCACAAAACAGTTTATTAATTGTTCACATTAGTGTTTAAGGTAAGTGTTCCTGATCAGCGGGTGTCTTTTCTCCAAGTGGCCATTTCAGAACTCAGGCTGAGTCTAGCTCAAGATTCCATTATTCCCTATGCTAATGTTTCTCAAATGTTAATGTGCATTTGAATTACCTGTGGATCTTGTTAAAAGGCAGATTGTGATTCTGTGGCTATGGGGTGGGGGCTGAGAGTCTGCATTTCTAATGAGCTCCCAAGGAAAAAATAGTAGAGGCTACTGTTTTTAAGGATTGTACTTTGAGAAAGCAAAGCCATAAAACAATGTTTATCAGACCTGAGTGCACATTTCAATGGCCTGGTTAACTTGTAAAAATCAATTTTATTGACATAATTTACAAAAATAAACTGAACTCAATTAAAGTGCACATTTCCACAAGTTTTTCAAAATGTACTTACCCATGTAGTTACTGTATTCAAGATATACATTATTTTCATCACTACAAAAAAGTACTCTTGTTCTTCTTCAAAGTCAATGTTCCCTATGCCATCTCCAGGAAACAACTGGTATGCTTTCTATTATTATAAGTTACTTTGGATGCTTTAGTATTTCACATTAATAAATTATACATTTCTGACTTTTTTCACTCAGCATAATGTTTTTGAGATTTATTTGTATCATTGTATGTATCAGTAATTTGTTCCTTTTTATTGCTGAATAATATTCCATCATATGAATATACCATAATTTATTTATTTATTCTCCTAATGATGGACATTTGGGTCAATTCCAGTTTTGTGTGATTGTGAATAAAGCTGCTATGAATGTTCATGTATAATGTATCTGTGAACATTTTTTTTTCTTGAGTATCTAGGTCATAAAGTAGATGTATGTTTAACTTAAAAGAAACTGTCAGGCTTTTTGCAAAGTGGTTGTATCATTTTACATTTCCATCAGCAATGTAGGAGCTCTACATACCAACATTTGGTACTCTCAAACTTTGTAATTTTAGGAATTTTAATGGTTATATAGTAGTATGTCATTGTGTTCTTAATTTGTATTTCCCTAATGACTAATGATGCTGAGCATATTTTCATGTGTTTATTGATCATTTATTTGTATACATATCAGCCACTTGCATATGTTCCTTCAAAAATATCTGTTCAAATATTTGTCATTTTAAACTAGGTTGTTTATCTTATTCCTGAGTCTTGAGGGTCCTTCATATAGTCTAGACATAAGTCCTTTGTCAGTAACAAGGCTAGTGAACATTTTAACCCATACTTTGGCTTACATGGTCATCATTTTCTTTTTCTTAATAGTGTCTTTTGATGGCCAGAAGTTTAAAATTTGGATAAAGTCTAATTTATAATTTTGTTTATGATTATTGTCCTTCATTTTTGTCTCTCTCCAGATTGCAAAGATATTCGCCTATAATTTCTTCTAGAAATTTTATAGTGTTAGATTTTATATTTTGGTCTATGACCTACCTTGAGTTAATTTTTGGGTGTGGTGTGAGGAAAGGATCAAGGTTCCTTTTTTTTTTCATATAAATATCCAGGTTTTTTCCAACACCATTTATTAAAAAGAATGTCCTTTTTCCATTGAATACCTTGTCACCTTGGATGAAAATCAATTGACCATATATGTTTGGGTCTTATTTCTATACTTTCTATAATGTCCCATTAAGCTACATGTCAATTCTTATGTCAATATCCTACTATCTTTCCCTGACTGGTATGGCTCAGTTTGTTGGGCAGTGCCCAACAAAGCAAAAGGTCACCAGTTTGATTTCTGGTCAGGGTACAGCCTTGGGTTGCAGGTTTGGCCCTGGTTGGGGAGCATATGAGAGGCAACCAATCAATGTTTCTCTCTCACATTGATGGTTCATTACCTCTCTTCTTCTCTCCCTTCCCCTCTCTCTTGAAGTAAATAAATAAAATCTTTAAAAAAACCCATACTGTCTTGATTATTAAAGTTTATCATAAATTTTGAAATCAGTTTATGTAGTCCTGTAATTTTGCTCTACTTTTCCACAGTTGCTTTGAATGTTCTAGGTTGTTTGCATTTCCATATAAATTTTAGAACCAGCTTGCCAATTTCTACAAAATGCTTGCTTGGATTTTAATTTGAATCATATTAACTGTGAAGGTTGATTAGTGGATAACTGACATTGTAACACCATTGAGACTTCAAATCCATAACCATGATATGTTACCTGGGTTCTGTCTCCAGAGATCATGGTACTGGCACAATTGGCTTTGGAATGGGCTTGGAATTGGTATGTTTAAAAAGATCCCTGGTGATTCTAATTATAGCCAATGTAGTTAACCTTTTCCCCAGGGCCTCCTGGGTATCTCTGTATCCAGTTGGACAAAAGGAAAGAGAAAGCAGAAGAGGTTATAACTGTTTCTTATAAACTTTGGTTTGAAAGTGGCCTTGGATGGAAATGATCACTTTTGTTCATATTTATTGGCAATGCTCATGTAGCAACATACATTTAGAAGAAAGAAGTCCTGGGTGGGTAACAGCTTTCAAGTACAACTGTATGTTATGGAAGGGAAGAATAGATTTGGGTGGCAAATGAGCAGTCTTTGACACATCTTTCCTCAATGTCAAGATGATTTAGATAAAGCATTGTTATATTTTATTTAATTTAAATGTCTCAACTATACCTTAAAGAAACTTTCTTAAAATGTGTGTTAAGAAAGATGGTTTTAAGTGGTACAAAATTACACAAGCCAAATTGTATGTGTATATATGTATATATTCACATGGACATATATTCATCTATGAGGTCTGTCTGGAAAAATCTAGCCATTGTTAATACAACAGAACAGTTTGCACAACTTTAATGTAACCTGGCAGCCAAAAAGAATGGACTAGAATGTATATGTGTGAACAATGATGACTTCAGTGTACTAGTTAGTGGGGGCTATGTGAGCATGTGTACTGTGTGGCCATCACATTCAAAATGACTGAGTGAGTTGAGCAATGGATCTGCATCAAATTTTGTGTTAAGCTTGAACATTTCTCTGTGGAAACTAGTCCAAAAACTAAACATTCCACCTCTCTATTCTGGGCTGGTGATAGGGTAAAGAATAGATTAGTTGAGGAAGAACTAAAAATGGTTGGTAAGAAGAGATAAAGAAGGTAGACAGTTGTTATCCAATTTTACTAGATCACATCTGCATTGTAAAGAGAGAATTTCTCACAGTAACTTAAAATCTTCATCTAATGTCAACACTGATATTTTCAATCTCTTTCTACTGATGTATTATTGGGAAGTGACTTGGTATGTTTTTGGACTCTCTGGAATCCCAAATAATATCATTCAGTGTAATGGCAACTGACCAAGTACAACTTGGTCTAAAACACCTTGGCTTTAAGAAATCTCATTTTCAACCAAAGCACAATATCAGTGTAGTAGGAGGCTTTAGACTGTTAATCAGCAACACTCTGCACCAGTCACTACATCAGTATATACTTTTTCTGTGATCTTTGTCATAACCTGTATGAGCTGCAGATGCACAGATGTTTTGCATCACAACATCTATCCTTTTAAGGACAAATAACTCTCTCTCCCTCTTTCTCTCTCTCTCTTTCCTTCTCTCTCTCTTTCTCTCTCCCTTTGGCTTTTCTAGAAGAATACACTCAACACAGCCTGCTGCAATCATATAGTAGGAGGCAGTGGTATGGAAATATTACAGATGTGAATTCCCTCCCATTTGAATTTTTTTTTTTATCTGGGAAAAGAAGACTTTTGAAGATGCACAGAATTAATGTCTGAACACTACTTTTTGAATGCAAAAGGGTAGGAGCCGAATGGCATGACTATATATGACCTTGTTGCTAAGTCAGTTAGGCAACTTAACTCCTAGAGAGACTTTTTCTCTCAAGTCCTAAAAATTGGAAATGAAAAAGAAATATTTGCTTTCAGACACTGAATAACAGCAAGTGCAGTATTGTAATTCCTAAGATAAAGGAAAGAAATAAAATGAATGCTGGCTTTCTGTCTAGAGGCAATTTCCAGATCATAGCACAGGGTAGGGAAATCCAAGTAAAGCACAGTAGTTTCACCAAGTTGATGGCACAGAGATCAATCTTCAGGAAGGCTGAGATAGCTGGGAAGGAGGAAGTTACACTGAGAAAGAACTCTAGAAACCTGCCTAGATTTGCCCTGAAGTCGGTTGCTAAATAATAAATCCTACAGGCATTAGGCAAAACTTTATGAAGTTGGGTAATGAATGACCAAAGAACTGTGAGTTAAACAATTCTCAGAGTTCCTGTAGAACTGGGAGACATTTAAGTTTCTACCAGCCAGAGTAAAGAGGCCTCATTCAGCACCCAAGTCTCCCTATTGGATAGTAGCAAACCAAGAAATATCATGTAGTCTTAGACTAAATTAGCCAAGAGTAAAAGCTATCCTACACCCATCCCACGAACTTAAAATAAAGCCTTGAAAAGATTAAGTGGATATGCAAGTAACCATGTGTCTCTGAAAATGGAGTCCAACAGTCTTTAAAAGAGGACAAGAAAATTCAGCACTCTAATGAAACATTCACAATTCCATTTTACAATTTAAAAAATTAAATATGCGATGTAGATAGAAAATGTGACCCATATCTTGGAGAAACATCAGTCCACTGAAATAAACTCAGAAATGAAAAAGGTGATGGAATTAGCCAAAAAGAAATATAAAATGGCTATTATAAATATATTCAGGATTTAAAGGTCTACATGAACAAATGAGAAATTAAATTTCATTATTAAAAAACAAAGAAACAAATTCTAGAGCTGAAAAATACAATACTTGAAAAAATTGTACTGGGTAGAAGTAAAGGAAGATTAGGTACAACATTAAAAAATAAATAGTGAACCTGAACAGATAACAGTGGAAACTTCAAAATTAATGATAGAGAAAATAAAAACAGGAACATAACTAAACAAAGAGGAGTTTGCAGATAGTCAAGCTGAAGGAATGAAATAGTATAAACAAATGGTACTGCAGCCTTGATATTAAGGATGAGGTATTTAGGGAATGGTAATATTTCATTGTTGTAAGGGCATAGAGACTATGAAGGAAAGTGCTGGAAGATGGATTATAAAATTAAGTTTGGCCTACCAGAAGGACCTCATATACCATGGTAAAAAAAAAAAAAAAAAAAACATTGAGGGATTTTAAGATGGCAGAGGAGTAAGTGGAAGCTACATTAACCTCCTCCTGGGACCAATCTAGAATTACAACTAAATTGTAGAGATATCCAAAAGAACCAATTGGGCACTAATTGGAGGGAAGCCTAATAACCAAGGACAGCTAGAAGAAACCACTTTGGCCCAACATGACTGGTGCGGAATGTGGAGGAGATGTGAGAGAGCTGGCTGTGCTCCCACAAGTGGCAGCTGAAGTGCTGGAGGAATATTTCAGCAGCCAGGGGGTTCCCCTGAGAAATGTGTGCCTAAACCCCAAGCTGGGCTTCCCAGACTACAGTATCTGTGTCTGAAAGGAACCCAGATACCACCCAGCTGTGAAAAGCACCAGGGTATCTGTCTACCAGGGAGAAACAGCTGTAGACACACAGCCTCTTAAAGAGACAACACACAAAATTTCATTTGCACACACTTACCCTGGGCTCTGGCAGAGGGAGGGTAGTGTGGACTAGAGATGCTTGAGGAGAGTCTGGGGTTGGTGGCTCAGAGGAGAGAACTGAAGGAATCCCTGTGCAAAGTAATTCCCCAAACTGCAGAAGCCATCTTTCTCAGGCAGAGCACTCCTCTCCAACTGGCATCAGCCTGAGGGGAAGAAATATCCCTGCCCATAGGAATCATCCCATTTTGCCATGTAAAATGTACAAACTTTGCCCAAATTTTTGAGGGAAAAATAAGAATGGGCTTTATACATGAGTATAATGATTACATACCATGGGTGTAATAACAAGCACAATAATCCCATGCATAATGCAAACAAAAACATGGGTAAGCATTATACACAACAAAATAGGGTTACTGTGCCCCACCCTGTGGTACTTAAGCCCCTGTTCTGATCACACCTTGATTAGATTAATAAACTCATCAGTTGAGCAGCTGATAAATTTAACAACTAAAGCAGAAATGACAAAGAAGCAGCCAGAATGGAAAGACAAAGAAACAGACCCCAAATGAAAGAACAAGATAATTCTCCAGAAGAAGAACTAGATGAAATGAAGGTAATTTATCAGATAGCAAGTCTAGAGTAATGATTGTAAAGACAGTCAAACCATGAAAAAAGACATATAAACCATAAGAAAGGACCAGTCATAAATAAAGAATGCAATATCTGAAATAAATCTCAAACTCGAGGGAAAGAAAACAGTAGGTTCGATGAAGCAGAGGATAGAATCAGTGTTTCAGAAGACAAGGTACAAAAAACACCTAGGCAGAGCAGCAAAAGGAAAAAAGAATTATAAAAAATGAGGAGCGCATAAGAAACATTTTATACAACATGAAGAGTACCAATATCTGCATCATGGGAATACCAGAAGAAGAAGAGAATGAGCAAGGAATCTAGAACCTAATTGAAGAAAAAATGACCAGAAACTTCCTTAATTTAATAAAGGAAAGAGTCACACAATCTAGGAAGATCAGAGAGTCCCAAACAAGTTGGACCCAAAGAGGCCTACACCAAGACACATCATAATTAAAATCACTAGGCTTAAAGACAAGGAAAGAATCCTAAAAGCCACAAGAGATAAGCACATGGTTAAGTACAAGTGAGCACCAATTAGACTGGCATCTAATTAATCAACAGAAACATTTCAGGCCAGAAGAGAGTAACAAGAAGTATTCAAGATGATAAAAAGCAAGGACCTACAACCAAGGCTAATTTACCCAGCAAGGCTATTATTTAATATCAAAGGAGAAATCAGGAGCTTCCCAGACAAGAAATAGCTAAAGGAGTTTGTAAACACAAAACCAGTACTGCCACAAAAATTAAAGGGCTTGCTTTAAGAAAAGGAAGAAGAAAAATAGAAAAAAAAAAACAGATGAAAACAGTCTAACAATAAAATGGCACTATACATGTATCTATCAATAGTCACTTTAAATGTAAATGGCTTAAATGCTCCATCCAAAAGATAGAGGATAGCTTAGTGGATAAGAAAATATAACCCACACATATACTTCATACAAGAGACCCATCTGAAATTGGAAGATACACACAGACTAAATGTAAAGGGTTGAAAAAAGATATTTCATGCGGACTTCCAGCCAAGATGGAGGCATAGGCGGACACACTGTGCCTCCTCTCACAACCAAAATTAAGGACAACAAATATTTAGAAACAAGAAAACAACCAACACTTATAGAAAACTGAACTGTACAGAAGTCCAACAACTATTCATCCAGACCGGTAAGAAGGGCGGAGTCGAGGCAGGAGAAAGTGGAGGTGAGGACCCGGGAATGCAAGCAGCAGTGTCTGGCAGTTCCCAGGTGCACAGGCAGCGATCGGTGGTCCCCGGGCCCACAGACAGCAGCTAGCAGACCCCGGGCACAGGGGGGCAACTGTGCAGAACCAGTGAGGCCGCACAAGGCGGCTGGCTGACCAGGTGGTCCCACATTCGCGCTCGCTGACGGTCCAGGCAGAGGGGAAGTGGCGGAAGGGACTGAATCCAGGAGAGAGCGGAGCAGGCGCCATGGTTCCCTCTCAGACCCCACCCCCACATACAGCGTCACAACCAAGCGACTGGGCTGCCCCACACTGGGGAGCACAAGAGGCTCCACTCCTCACTACGTAACAGCACGCTCGCGTGCACAGATAATCCAGGTGAAGGGGAAGCGGCGGAAAGGGCCGGAGTCCAGGAGAGAGCAGAGCAGGCGCCATTTTTCCCTCTCAGACCCCGCCCCCACATAAGCGTCACAACCAGGGGACTGGGCTGCCCCGCCCTGAGGAACACCTAAGGCTCCACCCATCATACGTAATAGCCGCGACCAGACTAAAACCAAAAAAAAAAAAAAAAAACCCACCAAAAATGGCTCAAACCAGAAAACAAATAAAAGCCCCAGAGCCAATTCCTCTAAGCCGTGAAGAGATAGCCAACCTATCAGATGCACAGTTCAAAGCACTGGTCATCAAAATGCTCACAGAATTGGTTGATTTTGCTCACAAATTAGATGAAAAAATGCAGGCTACAATACGTGAAATGAAGGAAGATGCATGGGGAACTGATAGAGATAGAAGGAAAACTGGGACTCAAATCAATGGAGTGGACCAGAAGGAAGAAACTAACAACCAAACAGAAAACGAGAAAGAAACAAGAATTCGAAAAAATGAGGAGAGGCTTAGGAACCTCCGGGACATCGATAAACGTCCCAACATCCGAATTATAGGTGTTCCAGAAGGAGAAGAGGAAGAGCAACAAGTGGAAAACTTATTTAAACAAATAATAAAGGAGAACTTCCCCAATCTGGCCAAGGAAATAGACTACCAGGACGTCCAGGAAGCTCAGAGAGTCCCAAAGAAGATGGACCCAAGGAGGAACACATAAAGCCACGTCGTAATTACATTAGCCAAGATTAAAATGAAGCAGAGAATTCTAGAAGCAGCAAGGGATAAGGGGACAGTCACCTACAAAGGAGTTCCCATCAGACTGTCAGCTGATTTCTCAAAAGAGACTTTACAGGCAAGAAGGGGCTGGAAAGAAATATTTGAAATCTTGAAAAGCAGGGACCTACATCCAATATTGCTCTATCCAGCAAAGCTGTCATTTAGAATGGATGGACAGATAAAGTGCTTCTCAGATAAGGTCAAGTTCAAGGAGTTCATCATCACCAAGCCCTTATTATATGAAATGTTAAAGGGACTTACCTAAGAAAAAGAAGATCAAAAATATGACCGTGAAAAGACAGCAAACTCACAGCTATTAAGAACCACACCTAAAACAAAAGCAAACTAAGCAAACAGCTAGAACAGGAACAGAACCACAGAAATGGAGATCATATGGAGGGTTAGCAACAGGGGCATGGGAGGAGGAGAGAGTGGGAAAAGGTACAGAGAATGAGTAGCATAGATAGTGGGTAGAAAATAGGGGGAGGGCAAGAATAGTGTGGGAAATGTAGAAGCTAAAGAACTCATGACACATGGACAGGAACTAAAGGGGGGAATGTGGGTGGGAGGGGGTGTGCAGAGTGGAGGGGAATGATGGGGGAGAAATGGGACAACTGTAATAGCATAATCAATAAAATATATTTAAAAAAAAACATAAATTAGTTGGACATTTAGGACCAGAAAGCTCATGTGTGTTACTGTTATTACCGAAAAATATCCATTTTTCTTTAGTCATGTAAATAAATCTTGTTTCTCCTTAAAAAAAAAAAAAGATATTTCATGCAAATGGAAAAGAAAAAAGAGCTTGGGTAGTAGTACTTATATCTGACAAAACAGACACTAAAGCCAAGGCTATAGTAAGAAACCAAGGGGGACACTACATGATAAAGGGAATAATCCAACAAGAGGATACAACTCTAGTAAACATTTATGCACTCAACATAGGAGTACATAAACATGTAAATTAAGTTTTGATGGACATAAAGGGATAGACAGTTATCTTTGGGGATTTTAATAACCCATTAACTTCAGTGGATAACATTTGACAGACAGAAAATCAACAAGGCAACAGCAGCCTTAAACGACACACTACATCAAATTCATTTAATTGATATCTTCAGAGCATTTCAACCCAAGGCAGCAGAATATACATAATTTTCAAATGCGTATGGAATGTTTTCTAGGATAGACCACATGTTAGGATACAAAACAAGTCTCAATAAATTTAAGAAGATTAAAAAGATATCAAGTATATTCTTTGACCACAATGCTATGAAACTAAAAATCAATCACAAGAAGAACACTGAAAAACACACAAAGACATGAAAGCTAAAGAAATGTTATTAAGCAATGAATGGGTCAGCAACAAGATCAAGGAAGAAATCAAAAGATATCTTGAAACAAATGAAAATGAGGATACAACAATCCAAAATCTATGGGACATTGGAAAAGCAATCCTAAGAGAAAAATTCACACCATTACAGGCCTTACTCAAAAAAAGAAGAAAAAGCTCAAAGAAATTATCTAACTTTACACTTCAAGGAACCTGAAAAAGAACAATAAGCAAAGTCCAAAATCAGTACAAGGAAGGAAATAATAAATATCAGAGCTGAAATAAATGAAATGAAGTCTAAAAGAAAATCAATGCATACAAGAGCTGGTTCTTTGAAAAGATAAACAAGATAGACAAACTTTTAACCAGATTCTTCAAGAAAAAAAGAGAAAGGACACAAATAAATAAAATCTGAAATGAAAGAGGAGAAATAACAACTGATATTAAACAATACAAAGGATTGCCAGATCGATGGCAAGATCGTGGTGGGGTAAGTGGGAGAAGAGCCCAGTTCCCCTTGTGCTCAGCTGGAACACCTAGCCAGTCTTCTGAGGAACAGAGTGAACAACAAACAGAATCCCAGCTTATATGAAGTTTGCAGTTCAAAAATTGTACAGGACATTGAAAAACAGATGGTGAGGAGATTGTGCTAGGATGGTAAGGTCCCTGGGATCTGTATAGGGACCTAGGCCACTGTGGCCCCTGGCTCAGTGCCTGCTATAGGATATGGGAAGGAGAGTTAGCTCACCAGCTCCCTCTCTTCCCAGAGCAGGGAGGGCAGCCCAGCACCACAAGGAACCTGGATGCTTGAAGTTGCTGGGGGAAATAGAGATGAAGTGGAAGACACACAGAGGTGGTGCACATCTGCTGGGATTATGGATGCTAGCACCAGAGAAATTGGGGTGTCAGGTGACACAGATAAGGGAGGAGTTGGGCCATGTCAGACTCTGACTCAGTCTCTGGAGCAGTTGGAAAGTTGGGCTGTGTGAAAAGTTGTGAGCTTGTTAAGAACAGCAGGCAGCTGCTTTGTAAGGAAGTCTCAAGCAGCGGCTGGCTCACCCCAAGGGTGATTTGAACTGCATGTACCCAGAGACTGAGTGGTTAAGTGGAACCCCATAACCAAGCTTGTCTGGCATGCACCCAGAGACTGAGTGGCTGAGTGGAACTGTGCACCTGAGCTTGACTCACACTGTGTATCTAGAGGCTGAGTGGGTAGATGAAACTGTGCACTCAAGCTTGAATCATGCTGTACACCCAGAGGCTGCGTGGCTGATTGGAACAGCATGCCTGAGATGGACTCTAGCTGTGCACCCAGAGACTGACTGGCTGATTTGAGCCTGGCAGCTCACAGAGGACCTGGGCCAGCCAGAGGTGGGGCAACTGTAAATATTGCTACCAAGACCTGGTCCCCATCCTCTCAAAATCATAGGAAGGGAGACAAGTGAAGCCTAGGCCCCTCACACACTTCCTGCGGCATCAAGGAAGAGCAGCAGAAATCACTAAACAAGTTTAGAGTCAGTAGGAGGCTTTTCTTTTTTTTTAATTTCCTCACCTTTTTCCTATTTTTCTTCCCCCAAGTGAGACAATAAGATGTGGAGTTACAAAGGGTCCACAGAGAGATCCAAAGGGGGGACACGAGGATGAACCCCAAAATTGAGGAACTGAGACAAATGTCACTTTGCTATCCCATAGAGCTGGCATTCTATTGTTTGTGTGTATTATTGTTATATTCCATTATTTTTACTTCTTTTATGTTATTAGCTTTTTTTCCCTTTTCCTAATGTTTAGTTTCCTTCCTTTTATTTCTGGTCAATTGCATTGTTTGACTGTTTTTTCTTATTCTCTCTTTATTGTATTTTTTTCCTTCCTTCGCTTCACTTCTGTTCCAATTACACAATACTCATAATCATGTACTTTCTATTCTGGTTACCCAAATAATATATTTCTTGCCATAATATTGTTGTTCTAGTAGTATTGTAAATAATTGTTGTTCCATACAATTCTACATGCTACATAGCCATCCTTTCTAATCTAAGCCCACTTCACTTTATTTCTGAGCATTATTATTTTTGTGGTCCACTCTATTCTCTCTCACACTACACCAACTTTCTATCCTTTACTCTCACTATATCTCATCATTTAACTTTGAAAAATTGCTGTTTTCTGGATTCAGCTCACAATGCTCCTCACTTATAACAAGAGTTTTATCTCTTTTTCACTTTTTATAAAAAGTGGCTAGTTGGGGGAGAATTCACAATTAATGCTATACGTATCCGAAGAAACTCCTATCTCTTCTCTACTTGCTGGTACTTTAAATCTCATAAAATACTCTCCTGCTGTCTGAATCCATTTTGCCTACCACCTGCCACTGATCACATACAAGAATAGGTGGGAGCTGCAAACATCAGTATACCTACTGGAGAAGAGAAAGCGCCAACAAAGGAATCACCAAAAGGTAAAAACCCAAGTACGACAAGAGAGCCCACACAAACAGAAGAAAGGGCAAACATAGAGAGTCCAGACAAGGAGACCAAAGAGACTACACTACTGAAACCTGTAGAATTCCAACCATAGAAGTTCACTCTACAAAGACAGCTAGCAAAGCTAAACATCAAGAAGCACAGAAACAAACAAAAAGAGTCACCCAAAATGAGGAGACAAAAAAAGAACATGCAATCAAAAAGAATGGAAGACACCCCACTAAAAGAGCTAAATGAAATGGAGGTAAGCAAACTATCAGATACAAAACTCAAAATAATGGTTATAAAAATACTCAATGAGCTCACAGGCAACTACAAGGAACTGAGTGAGAACTACATCAGTATGAAAAAGGAAATATAAACTATAAACAAAAACCAGGAAGAAATGAACAATAAAATCTTGGAAATAAAAAAAAAAAAAACTAGAAGGAATTACAAGCACGCTAGATGAAGCAGAGGATAGAGTCAAGCAGCTAGAAGACACAGTATTAAAATAAAAACACCCAGAAAAGCAAGAAAAGGAAAAGAGGCTCAGAAAGAATGAAGAAGTGTTAAAGGAACTGTAGGACAACATGAAAAATAATAATATCTGTATAACAGGGATACAAGAAGGAGAAGAATATGAGCCAGGAATGGAAAACCTGTTTGAAAAACTAATGATGGAAAACTTCCTTAATTTGATGACAGAAAAAGTCACATAAATCCAGGAAACACAGAGAGTCCCAATAAAGAGGAACCAAACCAAAGAGGTCCACTGCAAGACACATCATAATTAAAATGGAAAAATTCCAAGACAAAAAGAGAATCTTGAAAGCAGCAAGGGAGAAACAGGAAGTAACATACAAGGGAGCCCCAATAAGACTAGCAGCTGACTTCTCAATGGAAACGTTCCAAGTCAGAAAGGATGGCAAGAAATATTCCAAGTCATGGAAAATAAACACCAACAACCAAGACTACTCTATCCAGCAAGGCGTTCAATAAAAGGAAAGGACAAATAAGGAGCTTCCCAGATGAAACAAGGGCCAAATAATACATATCAACCAAATCAGCACTGCAAGAGATGCTAAAAGGTGTACTTTAAGAAAAGGGGAAAAAAGAGTAAGAGAGAGAGGAGCAAGGTATGAGAAATGGAAATGAATGAGTACTATCAATAAAAATCTTAAACCTAAATGGATTCATGCTCCAATCAAAACACAGAATAGCTGAATGGATAGGAAATAACGGCCCACATACATGCTGCATACAAGAGACCCAACTCAGAACAAAAGAACTACACAAACTGAAAGTGAAGGGCCAGAAAAAATATACCAAGCAAATGGACGGGAATAAAAAAGCCTGGGTAGCAATACTAATATCAGAAAAAATGGACTTCAAAACAGAGGACTTGAAAAGATACCCAGAAGGTCACTTCATAATACACAAGGGAAGAATCCATCAAGAAGATATCAACAAAATAAAAAAATAAAATAAAAAAAACACCAAAAATGGTTCAAATGGGAGAACAAATCAAAGCCGCAGAGCCAATTCCTCTAAGCCATGAAGAGAAAGCCAACATATCAGATGCACAGTTCAAAGCCCTGGTGATCAGGATGCTCACAGAATTGGTTGATTTTGCTCACAAATTAGATGAGAAAATGAAGGCCACCATACATGAAATGAAGGACGACCCATGGGGAAACAAGAAAGATGGGAGGAAAACTGGGACTCAAATAAATGGAGTGGACCAGAAGGAAGAAACAAACAACCAAACAGAAAACAAGGAAGAAACAAGAATTAAAAAAAACTGAGAACCTTAGAAACCTCCAAGACATGGTTAAACATCCCAACATCCAAATTATAGGGGTACCAGAAGAGGAAGAAGACGAGCAACAAGTGGAAAACTTATTTGAACAAATAATAAAGGAGAACTTCCCCAATCTGGCAAAGGAAATAGACTACCAGGAAGTCCCGAAAGCTCAGAGAGTCCCAAAGAAGTTGGACCCAAGGAGGAACACACCAAGGCACATCATAATTACATTAGCCAAGATTCAAATGAAGAAGAGAATTCTAGAAGCAACAAGGGGTAAGGGGACAGTCACCTACAAAGGAGTTCCCATCAGACATTCAGCTGATTTCTCAAAAGAGACCTTCCAGGCAAGAAGGGGCTGGAAAGAAGTATTTGAAATCTTGAAAAGCAAGGACCTACATCCAAACTTGCTCTATCCAGCAAAGCTGTCATTTAGAATGGAAGGGAAGATAAAGTGCTTCTCAGATAAGGTCAAGTTCAAGGAGTTCATCATCACCAAGCCGTATTATTATATGAAACGTTAAAGGGACTTATCTAAGAAAAAGAAGATAAAAATACGACAGTGAAAAGACAGCAAATTCACAGCTATTAACAAATACACCTAAAACAAAAGCAAACTAAGCAAACAGCTAGAACAGGAACAGAACCACAGAAATGGAGATCATATGGAGGGTTAGCAACAGGGGCATGGGAGGAGGAGAAGGGCGGGAAAAGGTACAGAAAATAAGTAGCATAGACGGTGGGTAGAAAATAGGGGGAGGGCAAGAATAGTGTGGGAAATGTAGAAGCTAAAGAACTTATGACACGTGGACATAAACTAAAGGGGGGAATGTGGGTGGGAGGGGTTTGGCAGGGTGGAGGGGAATGATGGGGGAGAAATGGGACAACTGTAATAGCATAATCATTAAAATTTATTAAAATTAAATTAAATTAAATTAAAAAAAGAAGATAGCAACATTGTAAATATATATGCACCCAACAACGGACCACCCAAATACATAAAGAAAATCTTGGAGGACTTCAAGAAAGACATTGTCAGCAATACAATTACAGTAGGGGATTTTAACACCCCACTGTCAAAAATGGATAGATCTTCCAAACATATCAAAGAAGATATTGTGGTATTGATCAACATCCTAGATGAAATGGAATTAACTAATATATGTATAGAGCCTTTCATCCCAAAGGAACCAAATACATATTCTTTTCAAATGCACATGGAACATTTTCAAAGATAGACCACATGACTGGACACAAAACAAGCCTCAAAAATTCAAGAAAATTGAAATCCTATCAAGCATATTCTCAAACCACAAGGGACTGAAACTAGAAACCAACCTCAAAGACAAAAACTCAAAAATGCTTAAACTCATGGAGATTGAATAGCATGCTATTAAACAATGAATGGGTCAAGAATGAGATCAAGGAAGAAATCAAGTAGTTTCTGGAAACAAATGAAAATGAACACAAAACAATCCAAAACATATGGGACACAGCGAAGGCCTTCCTGAGACGGAAGTTCATAGTGAGTCTGGCCTACCTAAAAAAGATAGAAACATTTTAATTAAACACCTAACACTACACCTACAAGAACTCAAGGAACAACAACAAAGACAGCCCAGCGCAAGTAGAAGGAAGGAAATAAATAAGATCACAGCAAAATTAAACAAAATAGGGACTAAAAGCACACTTCTAAGGATCAATAAATCCAGGAGCTGTTTCTTTGAAAAGATAAACAAAATCCACAAACCTTTAAGCAGGATCATTAAGAAAAAAGAGAGAGGACCCAAATAAACACAATGAGAAATGAAAGAGGAGAGATTACAACTGACCCCACAGAAATACAAAGGATTGTAAGAAATTACTATTAAAACTATATGCCAGGATATTTGAAAACCTAGATGAAATTGACAAATTTCTAGAAAAATATAATCCTCCAAAACTCAATGAAGAAGAAACAGAAAACCTGAACAGACCAATAACAGCAGATGAAATTGAAGCAGTAATCAAAAAGCTCCCAGAATACAAAAGCTCTGGACAGGACAGTTTCAGAGGAGAATTCTACAAAGCATTTAAGGAAGAGCTAACCCCTATCCTTCACAGACTATTCCAAAAAATCCAAGAAGGCAGAAGATTCTCAAACTATTTTTATGAAGCCAGCATCATCCTAATCCCAAAACCAGATAAACACACAACAAAGAAAGAAAACTTCAGGCCAATATCGCTGATGAATATAGACGCTAAAACCCTCAACAAAATATTGGCAAACCACATCCAGCAATACATTAAAAAGATGATACACCATGAACGAGTGGAATTCATACCAGGGATACAAGAATAGTACAATATTTACAAATCAATAAGTGTAATATATTACATAAATAAAAGCAAAGAAAAATATATGATCATATCAATAGATATGGGAAAAGCATTTGATAAGGTACAGCACCATTTATGATTAAAACACTCAGCAAAGTGGTAATAGAGTGAGCATTCGTCAACATAATAAAGGCCATATATGAGAGACCTATAAAACAACATCATACTCAACAAAGACTAAAAACTTTTCCACTAAGAACAGGAAGAAGACAAGTTTGTCCACTTTCACCACTTCTATTCAACATAGTATTGGAAGTCCTAGCCACAGAAATCAGACAAAAAGAGAAATAAAAGGCATTGAAATTGGAAAAGATAAAACAAAACTGTCATTGTTTGCAGATGTACATAGAAAACCCTATAGCCTCCACCAAAAAACTACTCCATCAAATAAGTGAATTTGGCAAAATAGCAGGATACAAGGTCAGTATTCAGAAATTGAACACACTGTAGTATATCAACAATGAAATATCAGAAAGTGAAACTAGGAAAAAATGCCATTTACACAGCAAAAACAAATATAAAGTACCTAGGAATAAATTTAACTAAGGAGGTAAAATCCCTGTAGTCAGAAAATTACAGGACACTGAGGTCACAAGTGAAGGAAGATAGAAACAAATGGAAGGATGCACCATGTTCATGGATTGGAAGAATCAATATAAATAAAATGTCCATACTACCGAAAGCAATCTATACATTCAATGCAATCACTATTAAAATACCAACGCAATATTTCACAGATATAGAACAATGATTTCAAAAATTTATATGAAATCATAAATGACTACAAATTGCTGCAACAATGTTCAGAGAGAGGAACAAAGTAGAGGGGATCATAATACTTTATATCAAACTATATTAGAAGTTCACTGTAATCAAAACAGCCTGGTACTGTTATTAAAAAAAAAATAAAACCCACACATAAATCAGTGAAACGAAATAAAGAGCCCAGAAATATACCCATGTCTCTATGTTCAATTAATATTCAACAAAGGGGTCAAAAGCATGAAATGGAGTAAAAATAGCCTTTTTAACAAATCGTTTTGGGAGATCTGGACAGCTACATGCAAAAGAAAGAAAGAAAAGAAAGAAAAGAAAGAAAAGAAAGAAAGAAAGAAGGAAGGAAGGAAGGAAGGAAGGAAGGAAGGAAGGAAGGAAGGAAGGAAGGAAGGAAGGAAAGAAGGAAAGAAGGAAAGAAGGAAAGAAGGAAAGAGGAAGGAAGGAAGGAAGGAAGGAAAGAAAGAAGGAAGGAAGGAAAGGAAGGAAGAAAGGGAGGGAGGGAGGGAGGAGAAGAAAGAAAGAAAGAAAGAAAGAAAGAAAGAAAGAAAGAAAGAAAGAAAGAAAGAAAGAAAGAAAGAAAGAAAGGAAGGAAGGAAGGAAGGAAGGAAGGAAGAGAAGAAGAAGAAAGAAAGAAAGAAGACCATCAAGTTACACCATACATAATAATAAACTCAAGATGGATAAAAGCCTTAAATGTAAACCATGACACCATAAAAGTCCTAGAGGAGAAAATCGGAAAAATCTCAGATATTCCAAGAAATATTTTCACTGATATGTCCCCTAGAGCAAGGGACTAAAAGGAAAGAATAGACGTCTGGCCAAGATGGAGGCATAGGTAGATACACTGTACCTCTTTGCACAACCAGAATAAAAACAACAAAATTAAAAACAAAAAACAATCAGAACCCCTAGAAAAATCAAACTTTATGGAACTCTGAGAACCAAATAGTTAAGGAAGAAATACTCATCCAGACCAATGAGGGGGCAGAGAGGGGCCGCTGGGGTGGAGAGGACTCACTACAAGGCAGTGGCTGAAGGACCGAGGAAGGTAGTGGTTGGTGGAGTGGGTGGTCACATATTTACATGCAGATAAACTGCGAGGAACAGCTGGTGAGAGAACAGACTGAGGAACTCAGGGTTCCAGCATGGGGAGATACAGCCTCAACAGCTCTGAATGAAAAAACCTGTGGGGATTGACATGGCAGGAGAAACTTCCATCCTCACAGGAGAGTTCACTGGAAAGACCAACAGAGTCCGAGAACATACACAAAACCACCCACTCTGGAATCAGCACCAGAAGGGCCCAATTTGCTTGTGGGTAGTAGCAGAAGTGACTGAAAGCCACCGAGAGCTGAGCAAGTGGCACTGTACCCTCTTGGACCACTCCCCAACATATAGCACCACAATGAAGTAATGTGGGTTGCTCTATGTGGCAAATACGTAACGCTCCACCCATTACTATCTAACAGGCGCACTGAGACAAAAAAAAAAAAAAAAAAAAAAAAAAAGGCTCAAATGAAAGAACAGATCAACATTCCAGAAAAAATACAGCTAAGGAATGAAGAAATAGTTAACCTCTCAGAAGCACAATTCAAAACACTGGTAATCAAGATGCTCACAGAATTGGTTGAGTAAGGTAACAAAAAAGAGAAAAAGTGAAAGCTGGGAAAAGTGAAATAAATGAAAATGCACAGGGAACAAACAGTGACAGGAAGGAAACAGGGACTCAAATCAATGGTTTGGACCAGCAGGAAGAAATAAACATTCAACCAAAACAGAGTGAAGAAAGAAGAATTCAAAAAAGAAAAGAAAAATGAGGAGAGGCTTAGGAAACTGCGGGACAACCTTAAATATTCCAACATCCAAATCACGGGGGTGCCAGAAGGAGAATAGGAAGACCAAGAAATTGAAAACACAATGAAGGAGAACTTCATCAATCTGACAAAGGAAACAGACTTCCAGGAAGTCCAGAAAGCTAAAAGTCCCAAAGAAGTTGGACTCACTAAGACACATCATAATTACATTAGCCAATATTAGAGATAAAGAGAGAATCTTAAGAGCAGCAAGAGAAAAGAGACAGTTACCTACAAGGGAGTTCCCATAACACTATCAGCTGATTTCTTAAAAGAAACCTTCCAGGCAAGAAGTGCCTGGCAAGAAGTATTCCAAGTCATGAAACACAAGGACCTACACCAAGATTACTCTACCCAGCAAAGCTATCATTTAAAAAGGAAGGGCAGATAAAGTGCTTCTCAGATAAGTTCAATTTAAAAAGTTCATCATCACCAAGCCCTTATTATATGAAATATTAAAGGGACTTAAGTAACAGAAAGAAGATGATCAAAAATATTAAGAGTAAAATGACAAAATCACAACTATCAACAACTGAACCTAAAAAAATACACAAACAAACTAAGCAAACAACTAGAACAGGAACTGAATCACAGAAATGGAGATTGCATGGACAGTTATCAGTGAGGAAGTGGAGTGGATAGAATGGGAGAATATAGAGAACCTATCCACATGGAATGACAAATGTAGCTCAGCCCTATGGGAAAGCCCATAGGCACGAGGTGGCATGCAGGACACCAAACCCATGGATCGACTCTCCCATTGGAAACCAGACCTGTATTTTACCTAGGGCTGCTTTGTGACTTGCTCTTGCTAAAACTCCCTCACCCTGAGTTGAGGCAGTAAATGCTTACTGCATATCTTTAGAGGAACTTCCTGAAGTCTGTGCTAATTCTCCCAAGAATTAAAGTGTAAACAGACCAATTACTCTCATTGTTCCCTTGCATTTGCAACATTTTTTCCTTGTTAATCTGTAAGAAGTAATCAATAACATCCTCTCCATTGCTATCTGTAAAAAGCAATTACCTGAAGCAAACCTAAGTGTAATGAATGAAAACCTGCTCTGATGTATGCTATTAGAAAGTCGATAAAAGCTTGTTGAGGCAAGCTTGCCTTGTGGGGCACTCCCCTGTTGAGAGAGTGGCATGCCATCCCTTTTCCTCCACAGGACTCCAGTGGCTTGTGTGAATTTGTCTCATCTCATCCACAATGCCATGGACACTGCTGGCCAGGGTCAGCATCAGGAGAAAAGATACAGGGAATAAGTAGCATAAATAATAGGTACAAGACAGACAGGGAGAGGTTAAGAATACTATAGGAAATGTAGAAGCCAAAGAACTTACATGTACGACCCATGGACATGATCTATGGGAGGGGAAGGCAGCGGGGAGGCAGGGAGGGCACAGGGGAATAAAGAGGGAGAAAGGAGGCAACTGTAATAGCATAATCAATAAAATATATTTTAAAAATAATAAACAGATGGGATTACATCAAATTAAAAACTTCTGTGTGGCTAATGAAACATCAGCAAAATAAAAAGAACCAACCATATGGAAGAACAGTTTTGTCAATTATGCTTTAGACAAGGGTTTGATCTCCAAAGTATATAAAGGGCTCAAAAGACTCCACACCAAGAAGACAATAATCCAATAAAAAAATACACAAAGGATGTAAACAGACACTTCTCCAAGGAAGACATAGAGAGGGCCCAGAGTCATATAAAGGATGCTCAGTATCACTAACCATCAGAGAGATACAAATTAAAACCACAATGAGATACCACTTCACACTGGTCAGAATGGCCACCATAAACAAAACAGCAAACAACAAGGTCTAGAGAGGATGTGGAGAAAAGGGAACCATAGTGCACTCTTGGTAGGATTGTAGACTGGTGCAGCCACTGTGGAAAACAATATGGAATTTCTTCAGAAAACTAAATATGGAACTGCCTTTTGATCCAGCAATTCCACTGCTAAGATTATATCCTAAGAATCTTCGAATAAAAATTCAATAGAACCTATGCAGCCCAATGTTCATAGCAGCATAATTTACAACAGCCAACTGCTAGAAGCAACCTAAGCGTCCATCAGTAAATAAATGGATCAAAAAACAATGGAGGACTTCCGGCCAAGATGGAGGTGTAGGTGGACACACTGTGCCTCCTCTCACAACCAAAATTAAGGACAACAAATATTTAGAAACAAGAAAACAACCAGAACTGATACAAAATTGAACTGTACGGAAATCCACCAACCATTCATCCAGACCGGTAAGAGGGGCGGAGTCGCGGCAGGAAAAAGTGGAGGTACAGACCGGGGAACACAGGCAGCAGTGGCTGGCTGTTCCCAGGTGCACAGGCGACAGGTGGCAGACCTGGGGCCCACAGGCGGCAGCTGGGGGACCCCACACACAGGCTGGAAACTGTGCAGACCCAGTGAGGCCGCACAAGGCGGCTGCCTGACCAGGTGGTCCCACATTTGCGTGCCCAGATGGTCCAGGGGAAGGGGAAGTGGTGGAAGGGACTGGAGTCCAGGAGAGAGCTGAGCAGGCGCCATTGTTCCCTCTCAGACCCCGCCCCCATGTACAGCATCACAACCCAGCAACTGGGCTGCCTCGCACTGGGGAACACCTAAGGCTTCACCCCTCACTACGTAACAGCCACGACCAGACCAAAAACAAAACAAAACAAAACAAACAAACAAAAAAAAAAATCAAAAATGGCTCAAACAGGAGAACAAATCAAAGCCTCAGAGCCAATTCCTCTAAGCCGTGAAGAGATAGCCAACCTATCAGATGCACAGTTCAAAGCCCTGGTGATCAGGATGCTCACAGAATTGGTTGATTTTTTCTCACAAATTAGATGAAAAAATGCAGGCTACAATACCTGAAATGAAGGAAGAGGCATGGGGAACCAATAGAGATAGGAGGAAAACTGGGACTCAAATCAATGGAGTGGACCAGAAGAAAGAAACAAACAACCAAACAGAAAACAAGAAAGAAACAAGAATTCAAAACAATGAGGAGAGGCTTAGGAACCTCCGGGACATCGATAAACGTCCCAACATCTGAATTATAGGGGTACTAGAAGGGGAAGAAGAAGAGCAACAAGTGGAAAACATATTTTAACAAATAATAAAGGAGAACTTCCCCAATCTGGCAAAGGAAATAGACTACCAGGATGTCCAGGAAGCTCAGAGAGTCCCAAAGAAGTTGGACCCAAAGAGGAACTCACCAAGACACATCATAATTACATTAGCCAAGATTCAAATGAAGAAGAGAATTGTAGAGGAAGCAAGAGATAAGGGGACAGTCACCTACAAAGGGGTTCCCATCAGACTGTCAGCTGATTTCTCAAAAGAGACCTTACAGGCAAGCAGGGGCTGGAAAGCAATGTTTGAAGTCTTGAAAGGCAGGGACCTACATCCAAAATTGCTCTATCCAGCAAAGCTGCCATTTAGAATGGAAGGGAAGATAAAGTGCTTCTCAGATAAGATCAAGTTCAAGGAGTTCATCATCACCAAGCCGTATTATTATACGAAATGTTAAAGGGACTTATCTAAGAAAAAGAAGATAAAAATATAGGACAGTGAAAAGACAGCAAACTCACAGCTTTTAAGAACCACACCTAAAACAAAAGCAAACTAAGCAAACATCTAGAACAGGAACAGAACCACAGAAATGGAGATCATATGGAGGGTTAGCAACAGGGGAGTGGGAGGAGGAGAGACGGGGAAATGGTACAGAGAATAAATACCATAGACAGTGGGTAGAAAATAGACAGGGGGCGGGCAAGAATAGAGTGGGAAATGTAGAAGCTAAAGAAGTTATGACACATGGACATCAACTAAAGCGGGGGAAGTCAGTGGAAGAGGGTGTGCAGGGTCAAGGAGAATGATGGGGGAGAAATGGGACAACTGTAATAGCATGATCAATAAAAATATATTAAAAAATAAAGATAACGTAGCCACATGGGAAAAAAAAAAAAAACAATGGTACATTTACACAATGGAATAATATGCAGCAGAAAGGAAGAAGGAACACCTAACCTTTGCAACAGCATTGATGGAACTGGAGAGCTCTCTGCTAAGTGAAATAAGCGAGGCAGTAAATAGCGACTACTATATGATCTCACCTATAAGTGGAACTTAATCAACAAAACAAAGAATTGAGCAAAATAGATCCAGAGACATGGAATTAAAGAACAAACTGACACTGAGCAGAAGGGATCGAGGGGGATAATGGGTGAAAGAAGATGAAGTGTCAAGGAACATTTATAAAGGTCCTATGTACAAGGACAATGGGGAGGATTGAATGTGTGAGGGGTGTGGGCAGAGCAAGGGAAATTAATAGGGGGGAAATGAGGACAACTGTAATTGAACAATAAAAAAGAAATGTATAATTTTAGCTATAAATATCAACAAATGATCTATTCTTTTGTTGTTTTTTCTTAATAAACTGTACATCTTTAAAGTGTATGGTGTGTGTGTTTGTATGTGTTTATGTATGACCCCATAAAAATTTATATAACCCCATAAAAATAATTATGTTTTGGAGGGTGGGCTTCTTGTAGTATAGGCTTCTTCCATTAGGTGAGTGTTCTAGGAACCCATCTATATCAGTTTGCTAGCTGGTGTTGTTGTGAGAGTCTGCATTTGCTTTCAGTGATTTTTTTAAGACTCTTTCAATACATTTGTCCATTTCTTGATGGGTGATTTACCAGCACAACTGCCCCCACTCTACTGAGTGTTCAGCAGTGGTTTTTTTTTAAATTATTTGTTTATTTTTAGAGAGAGGGGAAGGGAGGGAGAGAGTGAGAGAAACATCAAGGTGTGGTTGCCTGTCCCATGCCCCTTACTGGGAACCTGGCCAACAACCCAGGAATATGCCCAGACTGGGAGTCAAACCAGCCACCTTTTGTTTCACAGCCCAGTGCTCAATCCTCTGAGCCATGCCAGCCAGGGAAATTCAGCTTGCTTTGACCCAAGTGGCATGAGCCCTGTTCCCCAACCTCCATATTCACCCAGTCTTTCCCTGAGCAACAACTTTTTGTTTCCTCAGATGAAAAAAGTCCTCAAAAGGAAACATTTTGCTGATGTGGAAGAGATGAAAGAAAAAATGGCAGAAACACTAAAAGCCATCAAAATCAATGAGTTCAAAAACTGTTTTGAGCATGGAGAAAATGTCTCAAGAGGAGTATTACATCAAATGGAGAATACTTTGAAGGCGACTAAAATTTTAACATGTAAGAATAAATACACAATTTTTATAAATAAATATTTTTGAGTCCCCCATAGTATATCATCTCCATGAGAGCATCATAGCAATTAAGATAGTGAACATATTCACCATCCTCTAAAATTTTCTCTTGCTCTATTGTAATCCCCACTTCCTGCTCCGCTTCCTAGAGACAACCATTGATCTATTTTCTGCCACTACAGTTTAGTTTGTATTTTCTAGAGTACTATATAAATGGAATCATATAGTTTGTGTGCTTTTAGAGAGAGAGGAAGGGAGAGACAGAAACATTGATTGGTTGCCTCCTTTACCTGCCTGGATCCCCAGGGAGCTTATGAGCCCAGAGAGGGGAATCAGACCAGCATCCTAGGCATGTGCCCTGACCAGGAATCAAATCTGCAACCATTCATTTATGAGATGACATTCAAACGAACTTAACCACACTTGGCAGGGCTACTCATTTTTAGTTGGGTTTTTTAAATATTGAGAGGTATTCAACAGTGAAACAGCAGGAGCAGAAATCAAGAAAAAAATCCCATTCGATATAGCAAAAAGAAAAATAAAATACCTAGGAATAAATCTAACCAAGGAGGTAAAAGACCCGTATGCAGAAAACTACACAACACTGAAGAAAGAAATCAAGGAAGACACAAACAAATGGAAGCATATACCATGTTCATGGATCGGAAGAATTAATATCATCAAAATGTCCATATTACCCAAAGCAATTTACAGATTCAATGCAATACCTATTAAAGTTCCAATGGCATATTTCACAGACATAGAACAAACACTTCAAAAATTTATATGGAATCATAAATGACCCCGGATAGCAGCAGCAATTTTGAGAAAGAAGAGCAAAGTAGGAGGGATCACAATACCTGAAACCAAACTGTATTGCAAAGCCACTGTAATCAAAACAGCCTGGTACTGGCACAAGAACAGACACATGGACCAGTGGAATAGAACAGAGAGCCCAGAAATAAACCCAAGTCTCTACAGTCAATTAATATTCGACAAAAGGGGCAGCAACATAAAACGGAGCAAAAATAGCCTCTTCAACAAGTGGTGCTGGGAGAACTGGACAGCTACATGCAAAAAAATGAAACTCGAGCACCAACTTACACCATACACAAAAATAAATTCAAGGTGGATAAAAGATTTAAATATAAGCCATGACACCATTAAAATTCTAGAGGATAACATAGGCAGGAAAATCTCAGATATTTCACGCAGCAATATTTTTACTGATACGTCCCCTAGAGCAAGGGACATAAAGGAAAGAATAAACAAATGGGATCTCATCAAAATAAAAAGCTTCTGCACAGCTAAAGAAAACAGTATTAAAATAAAAAGGGAACCAACTGTATGGGAAAACATATTTGACAATGATACCTCAGACAAGGGATTAATCTCCAAAATATATAAAGAACTTACAAGACTCTACTCTAAGAAGACAAGCAACCCAATTAAAAAATGGGCAAAGGATTTGAACAGACACTTCTCCAAGGAGGACATACAGAGGATCCAGAGACACATGAAAAGATGCTCGATATCTCTAGCTATCAGAGAGATGCAAATTAAAACTACAATGAGATACCACTTGACACCAGTCAGAATGGCCTTCATAAACAAAGCAACAAACAGCAAGTGTTGGAGAGGTTGTGGAGAAAAGGGGACCCTAGTGCACTGTTGGTAGGATTGTAGATTGGTACAACCACTATGGAAAATGGTATGGAATTTTCTAAGAAAACTAAAAATGGACATACCTTTTGACCCAGCAATTCCACTGCTTGGATTATACCCTAAGAACCCTGAAACACCAATCCAAAAGAATCTATGCACCCCTATGTTCATAGCAGCACAATTTACAATAGCCAAGTGCTGGAAGCAACCTAGGTGCCCATCAGTTAATGAATGGATCAAAAAACTGTGGTACATTTACACAATGGAATTCTATGCAGCAGAAAGAAAGAAGGAGCTCCTACCCTTTGCGACAGCATGGAAGGAATTGGAGAGTATCATGCTAAGCGAAATAAGCCAGGTAATGAAAGACAAATACCATATGATCTTACCTTTAACAGGAAGCTAATCAACAAAACAAAGAAACAAGTATAATATAAACAAAGACACTGAATTTGAGAATAATCTGACAGTGACCAGAGTGGGAGGGGAGGGAATTTCAGGGGAAAAAGGGAACGGTTTAGAGCAACAAGTATAAAGGTCTCATGGACAAAAACTATGGGGGGTGGAAATGGGAGGAAGGTGGGGAGGGCTGGGGTGGTGGGCTGGGGGGGTAAAAGACAGAAAACTGTACAATATCAACAATTAAAAAAATACTGATTTTAAAAAACAATTAAAAAAAGAAAGAAATTGAGAGATATTTATTATTTATATATTTTGGATACTAACCTATCAGAGGATACATATTTGCAAATATCTTTTCCCTTTGAGTGTTGCCTTTTCTGTTTGTTGATAGTTGTCTTCACTAACCAAAATCTTCTTAATTTGATGTAGTCCCATTGTTTATTTTTGCTTTTGTTGCTTTTGGCTGAGGAGACAGATTAAAAAAATATTGCTGAGACTATGTTTTCTTCTAGCATTTGTATGGTTTCAGGTCTTGCAATGAAGTCCTCAATCCATTTTGAGTTTATTTTTGTATGTGGTGAAAAAAAAGTTGTCCAGTTTCATTCTTTTGCATGTAGCCGTCCAATTTTTCCAACACTTTATATTGAAGAGACTGTTTTTCCCCCATTGTATATTCTCACCTCCTTTGTTACAAATTAATTGACCATATAAGTGTGGGTTTATTTCTGGGTTCTCTATTCTTTTTCACTGGCTATGTGTCTTTTTTTCTGTCAGTGCCATACTGTTTTGATTTATGTATTTTTACAGCATAGTTTGAAATCAGGAAGCACATTACCTCCCAACTTGTTCTTCTTTCTCATGAGTGCTTTGGCTGTTTGGGGGTTTTGTTTTGAAAAATGCCATAGAAATTTTGTTGAGCATTGTATTGATTTTCTTTTTAAAATTTATTGATTGTGCTATTACACTTGCCCCTTTTCCCCTTTTTATTCCCCTCTGCCCTGCACACTCCCTCCCACCCACCTTAGTTTTTGTCCATGGGTTGTATGTATAAATTCTTTGGCTTCTCCGTTCCCCATACTACTCTTAATCTCCCCTGTTGATTTTGTACCTACCATTTATGGTTCTTATTCCCTGTACCTATTCACCCTTTCTTCTCCGCCCGCTTCCCTGCTGATAACAGCCCATATGATCTTCATTTCTGTGATTCAGTTCCTGTTCTGGTTGTTTGCTTAGTTTGTTTTTGTTCTTTTTTTTAGGTTCAGATATTGATAGTTGTGAGTTTGTTGTCATTTTTCTGTTCATAGTTATGACATTCTTTTTTGTTAGATAAGTCCCTTTAACATTTCATATAATTAGGGCTTGGTGATGATGAACTCTTTTAACTTGACCTTATCTGAGAAGTACTTTATCTGCCCTTCCATTGTAAATGATAGCTTTGCTGGATGTAGGTCCTTGCCTTTCATGACTTGGAATACTTCTTTCCAGCCCCTTCTTGCCTGGAAGGTTTCTTTTGAGAAATCAGCTGATAATGTTATGGGAACTCCTTTGTAGGTAACTGTCTCCTTTCTTCTTACTGCTCTTAAGATTCTGTCATCTTTAATCTTGGCTAATGTAATTATGATGTGCTTTGGTGTGTGCTTCCTTAAGTCCAACTTATTTGGGTCTCTCTAACCTTCCTGGACTTCCTGGAAGTCTGTTTCCTTTGTCAGATTGGGGAAGTTCTTCTTCATTATGTTTTCAAATAAGTTTTCAATTTCTTGGTCTTCCTATTCTCCTTCTGGCATCCCCATGGTTTGGATGTTGGAATGTTTAAGGTTTTCCCACAGTTTCCTAAGCCTCTCCTCATTTTTTTTTTTTTGAATTCTTCTTTTTTCACTGTTTTGGTTAAATGTTTATTTCTTCCTGCTGGTCTAAACCATTGATTTCAGTTCCAGTTTCCTTCCCATCACAGTTGGTTCCCTATACATTTGTCTTTATTTCACTTTTCATAGCCTTCACTTTTACCTTTATTATGTGATAGTACTCAATCATTTCTCTGAGCATCCTGATTACCAGTGTTTTGAACTCTGGATCTGATCAGTTGTCTATCTTCACATTGCTTAGTTCTTTTTCTGGACCGTTGATCCGTGCTTTCATTCAGGCCATATTTCTTTGTCTCAGCACTCCTATTACATTGTAAGTGGCAGAGCCTAGGTATTTGCCAGGGCAAGGCAATCCATGGTGCTGTGTTGTGGTGTTGTGGTGTTGTGGTGTTGTGGTGTTGTACGTCATGGAGGGTTAAGAGAGGGAAAAATGCCACTTGCTTGGGTCTTTCCCAGCTTTCAGTCATTTTCCCACTGTCCACGACTAAATCCCACCCTTCTGATTCTGATTGCCAAGTGAGAGGGCTTGTGTTATGTTCTAGGACCCCATAGACTACTCCATAACTCCCCTGTGAGACTCTCACTTTCTCCCCCTGCAATAACCTCACAGGATTTTTAGATATATTTTTTAAGATTTTATTTATTGTCCAGCCAAGATGAAGGTGTAGGTGTACACAGTGTGCCTCCTCACACAACCAAAATTAAGGACAACAAAGATTTAGAAACATGAAAACAACCAGAACTGATAGAAAATTGAACTGTATGGAAGTCCAACAACCATTAGGGGTGGAGTCACGACAAGAAAAAGTGGAGGTTGGCGGACCTGGACACACAGGAAACACTGGCTGGCTGGCGGATCCCAAGTGTGCAGGCTGCGGCTGGCAGACCTGAGACATACAGGCAGCGGCTAGCAGACCCCAGGTACAGGGTGGCAATGGAAAGACTCAGTGAGGCCGCGCAAGGCACCTGGCTGACCAGGCAGTCCCACATTCGTGTGCAGATAATCCAGGCAAAGAGGAAGAGGTGGAAGGGCCTGGAATCCTACAGAGAGTGAAGCAAGCACCATTGTTCTCTCTCAGGCCCCGCCCCCACATATAGCATCACAACCCAGCCACTGGGCTGCCCTGCCCTGGGGAACACCTACGGCTCTGCCCTTCATACATAACTGACATGACCAGACCCCAAAAAATATATATGGCTCAAGAGGTAGAACACATCAAAAGCCCCAAAGCCCCAGAGCCAAAGTGATTATGAGATAGCCAACCTGTAAGATGCACAGTTCAAAGCCCTGGTGATCAGGATGCTCACAGAATTGGTTGACTTTGGTTGCAAATTAGATGAACAAATGAAGGCTACAATAAGTGAAATGAAGGAAAATGTGCAGGGAACCAATAGAGATGGGAGCAAAACTGGGACTCAAATCAATGGAGTAGACTAGACGGAAGAAAGAAACAACCAAACAGAAAAGAAGGAAGAAACAAGAATTCAAAAAAGTGAGGAGAAGCTTAGAAACCTCCAGGACATCTTTCAACGTCCCAACATCCAAATTATATGGGTACCACAAGGGGAGGAAGAAGAGCAATAAGAGCAAAACTTATTTGAAGAAATAATAAAGGAGAACTTCCCCAATATGGCAAAAGAAATAGACTTCCAGGAAGTCCAGGAAGCTCAGAGAGTCCCAAAGAAGTTGGACCCAAGGAGAAATACACCAAGGCACATCATAATTTACTTAGCCAAGATTCAAATGGAGAGAATTCTAGAAGCAGCAAGGGATAAGGGGACAGTCACCTACAAAGGAGTTCCCATCAGACTGTCAGCTGATTTCTCAAAAGAGACCTTATAGGCAAGAAGAGGCTGGAAAGAAGTATTCCAAGTCATGAAAGGCAAGGACCTACATCCAAAATTGCTCTATCCAGTGAAGCTTTCATTTATAATGGAAGGGAAGATAAAGTGTTTCTCAGATAAGGTCAAGTTCAAGGAGTTCATCATCACCAAGCCCTTATTATATGAAATATTAAAAATACTTATCTGAGAAAAAGAAGATAAAAAATAGTACAGTAAAAAGACAGCAAACTCACAGACATTAACAACCACACCTAAAACAAAAGCAAACTAAGCAAACAGCTAGAACAGGAACAGAACCACAAAAATGAAGATCATATGGAGAGTTAGCAACAGGGGAGTGGGAGGAGGAGAGAGGGGAAAAAGGTACAGAGAATAAGTAGCATAGACAGTAGGTAGAAAATAGACGGGGGGGCAAGAATAGTTTGGGAAACGTAGAAGCTAAAGAACTTATGACACATGGACATGAACTAAAGGGAGAGAATGTGGGTGGGAGGGGGTTGGCGGAGGGGGTAATAATGGGGGAGAAATGGGACAACTGTGATAGCATAATCAATAAAATATATTTTAAAAAAGAAAGTTTAAACAAAGAAAAGATTTTATTTATTTATTTTTTTAAAGAGGAGAAAGGAGGGAGAAAGAGATGGAGAGAAACATCAAAATGTGGTTGCCCCTCAGAAGCCTCCTACTGGGGACCTGGCCAGCAACCTAGGCATGTGCCCTAGACTGGGAATAGAACCATCAACTCTGTGATTCTCAGGCTGGCACTCAACCACTCTGCCACACCAGCCATGGCCCCTCACAGGTTTTTAAGTCAGAATTTTTCCAGCTTTATTTTTCCATGCTAGAACCTGGGGTTGTGCAGTCTGTCTTGCTCCCCACTTGTTACTACTGGTTTATCCACATGCGAGTGTGGGACTACCTGATCTGTCAGCTGCCACCTTGCCACACATCTTCTGCACCACAGCTGCCCATCTCTGCCCCCCTACCCATCTGGTGAATGTTTTTTCTTTAACTCCTTGGTTGTCGGACTTCCACAGAGTTCCATTTTTTGGCAGTTCTAGATTTTTCTTTATTTTGTTTTTAAATTGGTTCTTAACCTTCTTTTAGTTGTGCATGGAAACAAAGCACATCTACCTATGCCTCTACCTTGGCCTGAAGCCCCTTTTCAGTATATATTTCTCTTTTTTTCCTTTTTACTTTTTTTCATTCAAATAAGATGTCCCAACTTTCCCACCACTGCTTTCCTTCGATTCACCCACCCAGACCTCCTACCCTTAGTTCTACCCCCTTTGGCTTTGTCCATGGATCCTTTATACATGTTCCTTGATGACCCTTCCCCTTCTTTCTCCTGCCATCCCACTTTCCCCTCCCTTCTGGTTACTGTATGTTGGTTCTTTATTTCAATGTCTCTGGTTATATTTTGCTTGTCTGTGTTGTTGATTAGGTTCCACTTATAGATGAGATTATATGGCATTTGTTTTTCACTGCCTAGCTCATTTCACTTAGCATAATTCTCTCCAGTTCCGTCCATACTTTTGCAAAAAGTTGGAGCTCCTTCTTTCTTTCTGTTGCATAGAATTCCATTGTGTAAATGTACCATTGTTTTTTGAACTACCCATTTACTGATGGGCACTGAGGTTGCTTCCAGCACTTGACTATTGAAAATTGTGCTGCTATGAACATTGGAGCACATAGATTCTTTTGAGTTACTGCTTCAGGATTCTTAGGGTATAATCTCAGCAGTGCAATTGCTGATTCAAAAGACTGTTCAATTTTAGTTTTCTGAGGAAACTCCATATTGTTTTCCACAGTGGCTGCACCAGTCTGCATTCCCACCAACAATGTACTACAGTCCCCTTTTCTCCACATCCTCTCTAGACCTTGTTGTTTGCTGTTTTGTTTGTGATGGCCATTCTGACCAGTGTGAAGTGGTATCTCATTGTGGTTTTAATTTGTATCTCTCTGATGGCTAGTGATGCTGAGCATCTTTTCATATGTCTCTGGACCCTCTGTGTGTCCTTCTTGGAGAAGTGTCAGTTCAGATCTTTTGCCCATTTTTTTCATTGGATTGTTTATCTTCCTGGTGTGGAGTCATGTGAGTTCTTTATATATTTTGGAGATCAAACCCTTGTCCAAGGTATCACCTGCAAATATGTTTTCCCTTACAGTTGGTTCCCTCCTCATTTTAATGCTGTTTTCTTTAGCTGTGCAGAAGTTTTTCCTTTTGATGAAGTTCCATTTGTTTATTCTTTCCTTTATGTGTCTCATTCTAGGATACTTACCAGTGAAAACATTGCTGTGTAGAATATCTGACATTTCCCTGCCTATGTTCTCCTCTAGAATTTTTATGGTATCATGACTTATATTTAAGTCTTTTATGCACCTTGAATTTGTTTTTGTGTATGGTGTAAGTTGGTAGTTGAGTTTCATTTTTTGCATGTAGCTGTCCAGATCTCCCAACACCACTTGTTGAAGAGGCTATTTTTACTCCATTTTATGCTTCTGCTCCCTTTGCCAAATATTAATTTACCATAAAGACGTGGGTCTATTTCTGGGTTTTCTACGCTGTTCCATTGGTCTGCATGTCTGTTTTTACACCAGTACCAGAGTCTTTTGATTATAGTGGTCTTGTAATACACTTTGATATCAGGTATTATGATCCCTCCTACTTTGTTCTTCCTTCTCAAAATTGTTAAGGCTATTCAGGGTTGTTTTATGTTCCATATAAAATTTTAAAATGTTTGTTCTATATCTGTGAAATATGTCATTGGCATTTTAATAGAGATTGTGTTGATTATATAGATTGCTTTGGGTAACATGGACTAAATACAATTTAGTTGATAAGATGGTATACAGGTATTTTGCAACTGATGTGTCACCATAAAGCTACTTCCATATTCCTTCTTATAGTGAACTGACCATCTTTAAATTGGTAATATGCAGAGCTGTCAAACAAATGGAATTTCCTTTTTCATCATTATAGCCCCAAGGAATATGTTATTCTCTTAGTGAAACGAGAATTAGAATACCTGAGTTATGTTTTCACTTTCTTCCTTGTCATTATAGAAGCTGAATAAGTCTCTGAATCTCAAACAGCCCATCATTCATTCATTTACAGATTAATGCATGTTACAGATGGTGCTTGCTGATATGAAAAGGAAATTTCTCTTCTTGCATTTGTCACCACTGTAGCAGAGAAACAATGTGATTTGGGAAGTCTTGAAAATCAGTACAAATCTATGTTTCTAAACCCTCTTCAATAAATCTATTTGGGTTTATTGAATGTTAGAAAATGGCTTCAAAGAATTTGAATTTATTCTCCCTTTTAATTCAATAAGCATTTCTTCAGCATCTACCATGTACACAGGAAGCTAACGTAGTGCATGTAGAATTTGAAGACCACTAAAATTTCTGGAGAACTCTTAGAAGGGCCTCATATTCTTCTCCCTCGTGCACTGACTCCAGCAAACTCTTTTCAACTTCTTCAACTACTAAGACTCTGCTTAGTTCAAAATTAGGGGTGGGCAGGGATTCCCTGGCCCCCTTTTTTTTTGTTCATGCCAGCTGTGAGCTTCAGCAGCAGCAGAACTTCTGGGTGAAAGGAGCTAACCAAGCCTAGAAGACCCAGGGTATCTTTGAGCCTTAGGAAAATGCCTGACTTTTGAAACAACTATGAAAAAGTGTTATCTGCTTATTAGTCCCATCTACAGGAAGAGAGACAAGAGGCTGGAAACAGAGTTCTGCTCCCCATTTCCCCTTCTCATTGGCCTCTTTTGTACATCAGAAGGCATAGTTCCCCTAACATCCCATTTCATAAGGAAATAACTCCTGGTGCAAAACACCCTTACCCCTCCCCCACATCAGCCTTGTATTTAGGGGTAATGGGAAGAGGAGGGTGATATTGAGGAAAGAGAAAGGGGCTGCTGGGTGGTGAGATTCTTTCTGAGTTCCCATACTCTTTGTTTGGGTTTCTTTCAAACCTGCATCCTGTACTGGAGAAGTCCTTGTAGATTATCAGATGAGGTAATGGGGAAGAGTCTGGACATTAAGGAGAAGCAAGGATAGTCTATTCTTACAGGTTTACTGGGAACCACAATTCAACCCAGTGAGCAACCACCAGTGATCCCTGTGCATCTCTGGAAATACACGTAAATAGCTACTCAGCACTCGTTGATAAGCTGATAATTAACACTGTAGGGGAGGGAATTTCAGGGGAAAAGGGGAACGGTTTAGAGCAACAAGTATAAAGGATTCATGGACAAAAACTATGGGGGGGTGGAAATGGGAGGAAGGTGGGGAGGGCTGGGGTGGTGGGCTGGGGTGGGGTAAAAGACAGAAAACTGTACAATATCAACAATTAAAAAATACTGATTAAAAAAATTAATAAAATGTAATAAAATAATATAAAAAAAGAAAAAAAAACACTGTATATGTAGACTTTGGGCTCAATATGTGACTTGATTTGTAAAAACAGTATCTGCCAGCTCACTGGCTCTTTGATCCTGAGGAAAACCAGCTAGGATTTGGATGGGCCAGATGCAAAGGCAGACTAAAGAGGACCACTGGCATCCATGAAACCCAGTCAGCAGAAAAGTCAGGGAGAGGCAGGAAATCCTAGGAGAATATGAGTAAAGCAGGCAAAGATGAGGGAAAGAAAAGAAAGGAAGGATAAAAGAGAAAAAGAAACAAGTAGAGCATTTCTGAAAAGCCCAAGAAAAGGGCCATCAATGCCATGGAGCTTGCCATCCTCCCACCCTCCCATTTCCCACTCACACTCACTGCACCTGTATGCTTACTTTTTCTACCCTATGCTTTCCCCATATTAATTGTCAGGGTTACCAAACCCACATATCTACAAAAAGCATGACATGGCAAATCCCTTTTTGTTTAAATGCCAGCTACTACCTACCTTTTAGCGATGGACAAAGATGTTACACTGCAAATAAGTCTCTTCTCTTGCCAAATCTCTTGCTACCATCCTGTTCTTTGTAATAGTGTCACAGTTCTCTTGGCTGAGCTGGGAGGATAGAATGGCCCCTTTTCTAAGAGTTTTCTCTGAGCTCAAATCCTACTACAGCTGTCTTTGGTATCCTTCCACCTTTTCTTTCAACACTGTCATCCCCCTTCTTCCTTATGCCCTCTGTCCAGTCCCCTGATTCAAGATCCTTCCACTACATTCTTTGTCCTAGTCCCTCAGAGATTGCCTTCCCTTCTAGTAAACAGCAAACTAACTTTCCCAAACATGTTAAATATAGTTGGTGGTATAATGTGTCACTCTTAGCTTATATGATTGTTGCATTTTCATAGTGGTTAAATCAAAAGAATAGCCTTCCAATGATGGAATAATAATCATGACTACAGGTAAGAAAATTTTTGGACAGGAGACCAATGTATTCTGATTATGGGAAAGGCTGATCTTGGGCATGAAGACAGCACTATCAGGTCACCACAGATATTTGCCAAAGCTGAAGGGTTGCCTTGTGATTTAAATTGGTTTGGGGTAGAGAAGGAAGGCCCAAAAGAGTTGAGTTTTATGTATTACCCTGTTGCTTGAATTCTCAAGACCTCTTACCTTCAAGACCTCCATACAATCCCCCACCAGGGCATTTACCCGGGTGACTAAATATTCAAAAGCTGTATTAATGAAAATACCAACAACAAAGAAGATAGACTCTCTTGGACTGAAGGTTACTCCCTAGAATCATGCATAAACCATGTTTACTTTCAAACTGTGCTCTTGATTCAACTTACAGACTAACCGGGCAAAAAAAAAACAAGGTGATTTGCAGGATAATCAACATTCATAGAGATAAAGATGAAAGACCCATGTCAAGTCCACTCCAGTCCACCCTGGGCTAGTCACACTGGCCTTCCTCTGTACTTTATGGCCCCGCATCTCCTGTGCTTCTTGTTATACTGAGCTCTGAACCATGCCAGAAAAGCAAGTGCATTACTTCTTCCAAGTGAGATGGCAGAGTTCCAAGTGCAGGAAAAAAGCAATCTTATCTGACCTCTGGACCAATGATAAAACCATAGAAGGAAATCTTTGAGTTTTAAATTAAGAAAGGGAAGTATTAGATAAAACTAGGAATTACTTAGGGAGTTTCCACTTTAAAGTTGTTTTTCAACATCATTAGAAAAGCTTTTTATCCTAGCTATTGTAATTTATTTGTGGTCTTACAGCTGAAGTGTTGTCTGCCTGTTTAAAGCTGTTTATAAGGTCTTCAGTAATAACATTCCAAAAAGATAGCAATTCTTTTCTCCACCCCATTTCCTTTTTTAGATCTGTAAGGACTTTTCCTAGAGGTCCAGGGTTTTTCTCCCAGATACTCTCTGAGGATTCCCAGTACTATATTTAGGTTTCGCAATAGAAGAATCTGCCAGATGAGGCAAGGAAACTGTACCATATGCCAAAAGATATTATGGCATTGCTTTTATTATAGATAGGTTCATGCAAGTAGTATCTACATTACCTGCCTGAGTTTGTCCAGAATATATTACTCTAGTTCAAGGTCTTTTGCAATGTTAGTCTTTGGGAAATCTATATGGTGCTTTGGGTTAGTTTGTTTGTTTTTGTATTTAATGATATTTGCCTTCAACCATGCTCAGGAATAGACCAGACACTGAGGAGAATGACTTGGAGTAAAGTATGAGGTATGTGTACAAATGAACATTGAGGCTAGAGAAGCTTATCAGATAAACAAACAATTTGAAAGAAACTTTTGTGCTGGAAAGGGATTTCAGTCTTCTTCACTAGTTTCAAAACTTAAGCTAAACTTCTAAGGGACAGTGTCCTAAAGTCTTTTTGGGGAGTTAAAGAAGAATGGAGGGTCCAATAAAGAACAGAGATCTCTTTAATTTTTCTTTTTTCAAGTTTTAGGGAAAAGTCAATGCAGATAGTTATGTCTGTATTAAAAATTCATGTTTAAAACAGCTTTAGTGAGATATAATTTATGTACCATACAATTCACTCATTTAATGTATACAATTCAGTGGCTTTTATTATATGCACAGAGTTGTGCAACCATCAACACTAATTTTAGAATATTTTCATTACCATAAATGAAATTCTATATACCTTAGTAGTCATGTTATAGAACAGACCGGGGCAGGGGAGGTGAACAATATACTATTACCAAAAGGACACCCCCCTTTTTTTCCTGGGGTTCCCCCTGATACTAGTTTCGCTTCACCAACCACCAGAGGAAAGACGTCTCCCAATGCCAGAGATTGTTGAAAATGAAAGGAATTATTTATTTAAAAGTTATATAGAATTAGAATAATGACTTAATGTCTTCATTAAAATACTAAAGTTCTTTAAAATACCCACAGATGCACAGTTCTTCCTTCCCCCTCTGCCCAGTCTGATGTACTGTATCTCAGGAAAAGAAGTAGAAGTCCATGATTTGGGCAGCCCCTTGGTTCCTGCACCATCACCTGTGTCACCACCATGATCTCCAGTTAATTCGAAGCCGTGTGGCATCTTCTCATGGCCCACCAGCAAGAGTCCTTTCAGCCCTTTTCTTCCAGGCAAGGTCTCTCCTGCTTTCTCAGCATCATGGCAAAAGAGAGAAAAGACAAAGCTGCATGGTCCCAACTCTTGCCCAAGCTGTGTGATCCCAACCTCTGCCAAAGCTGCATGGTGATCCCCAACTCCTCCAAAACCACATGGTCCTGACCTGGTATGGCTGACAGGCCTGGGTTTAAATCCCCATGCTAATCTTCCTCTGCAGCCCCATTTCCTATTCTCCCCACAATCAGTTACATCTGCCAGCATTCCTGTATTCTTCCAGCTTTACTGAGCTGCCATAGTAAGTCCGGGAAGGCATGGCCCCATGGCATGGAGCCAATCATTTTCAGGCTCTCATGCAGGTGCTGTAACCTAAGAGAACTTCTTCCCAGTTACATCCTGGGTTGAAGTCATTCCCATCCCCCTGGCTCAAAGCATGGCCACAGCTATTTAACATATCTATGAAACCACTTAAAGGTTATAGATATGTTAAATGACCATGCCAGAGGTTAACTGCAAAGCTGTTGCTGTACAAAACAGCTCTCAGTGGCCCTGCTCCATGTGTCCCATCCCCCAGCACAGACTGGTGGAGATGAGGACATCATATATATTTTTTTCTCTAATATTCCCCGAACACCTTGAGTTCTGGACCCCATTCCAAATCCCTATTTGGGGCCCCCTCTTAGCTGCACCCTGTTAAACACCTGTCAGAATGGGTATCATCAATGAATCTACAAACAAGTGCTGGCAAGGATGTAGAGAAAAGGAGGTGCCTTTACACTGTTGGTGGGAATGCAAACTGGTGCAACCACTGTGGAAAGCAGTATGGAAATACCTCAAAATTTTAAAAATGGATCTGACTTTTGACCCAGTGATCCCCTTCTGAGAATATATCCAAAGGAACCCAAAACAGTAATTTGAAAGAACATAAGCACCACTATTTTCATTGCAGTGTTATTTACAACTGCCAAGATATAGAAGCAGCCCAAGTGTCCATCAGTAGATGAGTGGATAAAGTAACCATGGGACATTTACCTGATAGAATACCACTTTGTCATTAAAAAAGTTTTAAGCTTTTTAAAAGGATTATCTCATATAATCTTACCAACAACCCTAAAAGACAGTTACTTTTATTATCCCTAGTTTATTGGGCTCCCTCAGCAAAGGGAAGTTAAGTAACTTGCTAAAAGTCATATGGCTTATAAGTGGTAGCACTAGAATGTGAATCTAGACACTCTATTTTTTAACCACAACCCTATAATACTTCCAAAGAACAGAGGATATAATGCCTGCAAAGCACACTGTATTAAGTAAGTACTCAGAAATGTTAAATATTAGTGTTATTTACTATTATTTATTAAGAATAACTTCTTAAAATGATTTTAGTATTTTCAGCCATCTGTATCCTATGAATATACACTTCTCAGGGCTTTCTACCTCAAACTCTTACTTCTCAGAAGCTAGGTCCCATAGTGATGTGGTTCCCTTTGTAGATCACCAAGTTAGAATTATATTCTTACTACTTCTGAAGAAGTAGAAGAGAAGAACAAGAAAGGGACAGGGAGAGATGTTCTTAACATTTGTGGAAATGGGTTCAACAATTACATAAGGGTCTGTGGGACTAGCTTAGACACTCCTTATTGAACTCTCTTGGCTCAGTTCCATGCTGTGGATAGAGTAGGGGGATGATTTACCACCCCCCTCACTCTACCACACCTGCACATTGATCCATATGGAAACTAATGGCAGTGGCCATTATAGGAAGAAAAAGTCTATGGTATCTTCCATCATTAAGCATGGCTGTGAGGCTTGTGGAAAACAAAAGTGAGCACATGAAGAATTGGGTGAATTTCAGCATTTTATGAGAATTGGTAAGAAAATATTAATTTCTTATGTGCTATATTTTGAGAGGCCCAGAAAGCCTTAAAGGCCTTAGATTTCTGCTACACTCTTACCATTTAAAGATTATTTTTTAACAAGTTACATTTCAAAGTTCATATTTATTGTGAAAAGTAAATACATTGAGCCAGTTATCATTCATACCTTAAATCAAGTTATTTCCTCCCTAACAAGTAGATGGTCTCCAATGTAGAAGAAATAGGGCTAGGCTGAAGCAGGAAGCAGAGAGAAGATTCACTTCAAAATGTAGGGCGCACTGCTTAAGTGTGGGTAGTAATACACAAAGCTGTCTCCAGGCCCTCTTTTAAAATGCCAAAACTTAGGGGAAAGATAATCAAAAGAGTTAACATTGGTTTATCTTATCTGCTTTGCTCCTAGGGGCAATGAGGATGGCTTAGGGTAAAGACTGCAAGGTGGAGAGGAGAGAAAGAGAAAAGAAATGGCATTTTTGTGTCTAGTCTCCACACCCAATTACCCCAGTCTAGGGGCTTCATGTGATTAATTTTAATAATGCACTGTTGACTTGAAATCAGAGGAAGGCAAAAAGGAGAAGGCAAGAGTGTTTGTACTTAATGCCTCCCTCTTCTCAATGACAATTTAAGTCCTAGAAGAATGATCATGGAAGCTACCAAGATTCTTCAAACCTTGAGAATATGAGTTCACGAAATGTGACAGACCTTTTTGTACTCTTTAATGTAATAGGGGTGCCACAAAGCTAGTCACTGCAGCTGTGTTTGCAGCACAGGGAAAAGTCCCTACCATACATAGGCCATAAGGGTCGACTTTCAAGTGCTATGGAGGCTCAGTGTGAGAATAACTTACAGGTAGAGAAAACTTTCTACTTAGCCTAAAATCATACCACAAAGGTAAGCATGTGCCTCTCATTTTGGCTCTGGTGATTCTCCAATCTGTACATTTTCCTCATGTATGCTTATCTGCCTGAGAAATACACAAGGTTCCAAATTTGAGCTCACATTGAATGAGGTCACAATTTGTTTCAGAATCAAGGATTGCTGTTCAATGCAATTCAGATGTTCCATCTCCTGATGTTCATGGGGTAAAAAGCCAGTAAGGCTGTAGAGAATAAGTGAAATGGAAAGGAGACTTATTTAGATGCAGGAAAAGAAAAAAAAGGAAGCCAGAAAAAGGAAGTGTCTAAAGGAAGTGGGCTATGGAGCTATTGATTCCAACACACACATATACACACAAATTCATAAGAGGAAGAAACACAACCAAACCATCTCCACTAACTGAGTAAAATCAAGGCCAAAGAATTTAAGATATTGCCCTAGCTGGGTAGCTCAGTTGGTTAGAGCATTGTCCCAATACGCTAAGGTTGTGGGTTGGATCTCCAGTCAGGGCACATTGTTAAAGAATTTAAGGTATTGCTAAAAATCAGATCATGCTTAAGATGGTCTTCATGGCCTAGTTTGAGATCATGAACTACAGAAAGCACAGTGATATACATTATTCATGAAAATATAACATATCTCTCCTTCTTACAAACAGTGTCTCATTAAATATATGCATAGATATAACTGTATACTAAGACTTCTGCATTCATACAGACATAGATAAATACACATCACCAAACACCAAAATATACATCTACATTCCCAGATAAGTTCATGGATACAAATTGAAATGTGAACACCTGGAAAATATAAACAGGAGGTACACACAAGAATATGCAACTACAAATAAGATACTTATGTGAATTGTAATAGGAGTCTACTATGTGCCCAGCACTTTACATATATTGGTTCCTTAATCTTTACAGATACTCCTCTGAGAATGTTATCATTTATCTCATTTTATAAATGGAGAACTAAAGCTTAGAGGAGATGCTAAATTGCCCAAAGTCGTGCAGCAAATACAGCTTATAGTACAGCAGGAATTCAATACCAGGCTGAAAAGTTGCAATTCTGTAACATACTTATGCAGCAGCCTCTCATGACAGCTCAGGGACATCCATAAACAGATGCATTCCCATTTACATGTACTCATGCTCTCTGGCCAAGAGAATTTGAAAATGTGATTAGCATAGTTCAGGGTCTGTTATCATCTTTTTTATTTTTATTTTTATTTTAATTGTTGATCTTCTACAGTTTTCTGTCTTTTATTCTCACCCGAACCCACCACCTTGGCCCTCCCCTCTCCCTCCCATTTCCACCCTTCCATAGTTTTTGTCCATGTGTCCTTTATACTTGTTCCTTCCCCTTTTCCCCTGAAATTCCCTCCCCTCTCCCCTCTGGTGACTTTCAGCCTTTTCTCAATTCTGTGTCTTTGGTTATATTATGCTTGTTTGTTTGTTTTGTTGATTAGCTTCCTGTTAAAGGTGAGATCATATGGTATTTGTCTTTCACTGCCTGGCTTACTTCGCTTAACATGATGCTCTCAAGTTCCATCCATGCAGTTGCAAAGGGTATGAGCTCCTTCTTTCTTTCTGCTGCATAGAATTCCATTGTGTAAATGTACCACTGTTATCATCTTAATCATTTGTTTGAACTAAACTAACTGGAATTCCTTTGGGTCATTAGTACCCATCAGTAAAATACAATGTGTTTAAATTACTGCTAAAGTATTTAAATTTAAACACTCTTGTACCTCGGAACAGGGCCAGTCAATATTTTAAAATAATAGCACTATAATTAAAGCTTAGGGTAAGCTTAGGATCACATTCAAGTTAACAAAATATTACACTTCACAGCAGAATTAAAAACAAGATGATAATTAGTTACTGTGCTAATTGTTCCTTCATTTTGCAATAAGCATGTCAATTTTATCTGAGAAGATGTTGCACAAATATGCGCATGAAAACTCCAGCTGATACCCTGGCTGATGCACTGCCTGAGAGTCTTCTCATTTCCTTGTGATGTCCTGGGCAACTGTGAGGCACCCTATAATGTCAAACGTGATCCTAGAGTAAAGTATTTTACTGAGAATCCATACCCTCAAGTTTTGGAGGGCTTTACCTACCTATAGGATAAGGAAATCAGCTGTCCCGTTTTGCCCAAAAAAGTCCAATTTACTACTGTTGTATTCATTCAGCTAAGAGTACTTTAAAGAGTGTCTTGATTTGGGTGATAACTTTCCTACAGACTTTACTTCAGATTATTCATGGAGCTGAGAATCTTTCTATCAGGGAACTAGACAGGATGGGAAAGAAATAGATAAGAAAATGGCATGGCCCTAGCTAAATAAACCTAGCTGGGTGGCTCAGATGGTTGGGACATCATCCCACGCACCAAAATGTTGCAGGTTTGGTTCCCGGTCAAGGCCAATACCAACGTGGCAAGTTTAGTACCCAGTCAGGGCATGTACAAGAGATAACTGATCAATGTTTCTATCTCACATTGAGCACTCTCTCACTCTCTTGCTCTCTCTCTTTTCCTTCCTCTCTAAAATCAATAAACATACCATCAGGAGAGGATTAAAATTATTTTTAAAAAACTAAAATCTAATAGTGTAGGAAAAAAAGAAAGAAAGTGGTATAGAATATTTACTTTCTCTTTGGGCCAAGATCCCTATTGGTGTTGGTGTTTAGACTACAGTGTGTGCTTCCAAAAACTGCTTCCTAGTTTGTGCAATAATAACTACATACAGTACCTGTTACTAGGAGCTTCCTTCCTCCCCCCCAACATGGCCAAAATTATAGTGTTTCCTGAGAACTGCCTTAAGGTCCCTCATAATACATACATAATGCAGCACCTTGTAACATTGATGATGGTGCTAAGGGATGAACATGGATAGAGCCTTCAAAAAATAATTATTCAATACTTCATAGTTTTATCTGGCTTGGAATTGTAAGACTGTAATCAAATACAATATATAGACTCTACATAATAAAAAAATGATTTAGAGGAAACTTGTTGGAAACCACCCTGCCTGCTGCCTGGTTTCAGAAGCTATAACCCCGTGCCCCACCCCCCTGCCACCCATGGCTAAGGCTGAGTGAGCGACCTTCTGACCATAAGCCACTAATGAGACAAAGCTTATCTCCCTGGCAGGGGTGCCACCTCTCCTCCTTTTACTTCACCCTGCCTAGCCCCCAATACTTCATTGGTTAGCCAATGACGGGTAAGATTCCTCAAGGGAGGGATGACCCAAGACAGGCACAATCACAGGGGGCAGGGTAGGACTTGAGGGGGCTATAGAAAAAAAGAGTGATGGACCCTCGCCCCTCGGCTTTGACATAGCTTGAGTCCTCATTCTGTCTGCAAGAAGTCTCCTAATCTCTTGGCTGCCTTACTTCCCCTGCCTGACTTAAGCCTGAAACAATGTCTTAAGCCTGAAACAATGCTGGAGGTGGGTGTGGCCCTATGCTGGAAAGGGTGGGTTCCCTAGGGCAATAGGGCCTAGAACGAATGCATAAAATCCTAGCAACCTACTTTGCTGATACTCTCAATTTAAATAATAAGGAACCAACCAGGAAGTGAGTTTGTTCCCCAACTTTTACAGCCCTTTAACTATCTGACCCTGACTCAGAATAAGCCCTCAGAGTTGAATGTTACCTATTGCTTAATCATTTCTGCCTGACAATGATTGATGAGCTTTATTCCCATGCAAATTGAACCCAATAAAACCTTGTCAAGGCAAATGTCAGGGCACTCTCCCCTTGAGAGAGTGGCTGCAGCACTCTGACACTTGTTCTCCTCTTGAGAGAGAAGCCACACCATCCCTTTTCCTCCGCAGGACTCGGTAATCCATGTGAATTTCTCTAGTTTCATCCACAATGTCATGGACCCCACCGTGGGATCCTCATCAGAAACTTCCAACAAAGTATTCAAGGGAAGAAGTGTACTGTGTTCAGAAGGTTGAAAAAATTAAAAAACACATGGGGTATGTTGTAGGGAGCAATCCTGCCTAAAAAAGGTGAGAAGATGACTGCTCTGTTGGACATTTTTCAAGTCTTACCTTCTAAGGATTGTTCTCTTGAAGAGACTTGAGGGAGAAAAATTAAGGTCAAACTGCAAAACATAGAGCCAGCAAAAGCAAATCTGTTTTATGGGATCTGTGAAAAACAGAGAGAAACAGTAATACCTTGCATCCCTACAACAACTTTCTTTTGAAAAGCTTGCTCATGACTCTAACATTTTTTATTGAATTCTCTTGGCATTTGTATAACACAGTCATGAAGAAATAGAGAGACTTTCCCCAGGTCTCACAAGCTAGTTGCAAAGGCAGAATCAGAACTCATCTTTCCTAACTTCAAGCCTAGGAGAGTTTTAATTTTTAAATTAAACTCTGTGCCTATGGCAAGATTACATTTCTATAGTAGTTAAATAAAATGACTCTTCAGCTTTACCATTAGAATCCTGACTCTACTACTTACCAACTATGTGACCTTGGGCAAAATATTTCAACACCTCCTTGTATCTCAGTTTCTTCATCTTCTGAATGGGATTATAATAGTATCTCTTTCAGGAGGTTGTTGGTAGAATTATATATTACATATAAAACTCTTAATGCAAAGTTTCACATAGCAAGAACTCAATAAATGTTAGCTGCTCTCTTTAAAACACTTTTGAGATACCATTTGGGCGTCCTTTACTAAAGAAGTGGTTGGATAGCCACACAGCTAAATAAATCTTATAATACACATTAAATCATTGACCCACATTTGAGGTAGCCAAAGAAGTGAATCAGATTAACTGTATGACAATCAATTTGGTAATTGATCTCTGTGATAAAATTATATCTTAGGCAGTTCTGTGGACTCACTGGTTTCTGCGCTCTTCAGGCACTAAAGAGGGAATCTTCATTATCAGGATATGTTTGAAAGTTCTTTTTTAGATTCTTCAACAGGTAGAAAGTCTTCTGTAAAAGGTATTTAAAAACAAAGGAATGAAACTTACCCAAGCTCAGTTGTAGGGGGGAAAAAATCAAAACATCCTAGGAGGAACTGGATGGGGCTTTTTCCTCCTGGAGAGTTATAGTACATGGCATTTTACACTCAATTCTAATGCTACAGTCATGGTCTATTTTTTTAAATACCATTCTTATATCAGCTGTAGTACAAAATATCTACACTCCATGGTCAATAGCACTCTGCCTGCCATAAGTTCCCTTCTCTGTGTTAGTAAAGGAAGAAGAGGGGGCAGCCAGCAACAGTACCTATAAGGTAAGTTGTCTGGGAAATTGTGTCTAAAGTGAAAATACAGTATATGTTTTGCAACATGCTAAACTTTTGCCAAGATGGCTACCCTTTGTTCTGATTGGTTTTGTTAGGATGATGTTAAGCCCTAATATTCCTTGAGGTGTGAGAAATCTTCTTCTGTGGCAAAGTTTTGTTCTTCATGGTCTTTGCAGCTCTAAAATTCAACATTCTGAACCTGTAGCTGTCCTTGTGGTTCAGATACTATGCATAATGCTAAATATGTTCATTTCACAGCCAACCAAATCATGGACACTCATCTCTGTTTTGGCCAAGGTGAAAGAAGCAGAGTCTAGAAAATTATGTCTAAACAGAGCTAGTGTTCATTTTGTAATAATCTACAATGCTGCCAAGATGGCCATTCTTTGTTCAGGTTGGTTGTGTTAGTGTGGAGTCAAGATCCAGCTTTCCATGAGGTGTGAAAGAGCTGCTTCTTTGACACTAAAGTTTATTCTCCACTTTCCACAACAGAGCTGGATATATATTGTTTTGTAGATAAACTGACTGGCTGAAGAACAAAACTTGATTTAATATTCCCTTTATTTTCCTCTTCTATATGGAAAGAGCTGTACGGGCTTTCAAAAAAATGTTTCTCTGTCATTCATGTAGGATATGAACTCTGCTATTGCTCCTCCAAGTCAACAGATGAACATCCGGCAAACCTGCAGGGATACAATTCAAGTAGGACACACAGAACTCCCTGCAGTGGCCCCTGTTATTTTCAAGATCACTGTCCTTTTTTACTCCCTGGTACATTTTTTCCCAAGGAGCAAGTTAGAGAGGTAGGAAAATATGTAAGCCCTACTCTCTCTTCCCCCATCTTTGACAGTCCCACAAAGCCCAAAGCCTTCAGAACTTGTGTTCATCTCTTTCTGAATCAAGACTCCAGACCCACAGTCATCCATCACGCTTTATTCCTGATAATATGATGTCATTAGCTTTTAATCAACCATGGTGGGAATGTTTTCACTATGGACATGGGCACACTACAAATCAGGGATTCTTCCATCCCCCACACAGAGCCAGTCATTAAACATTTACCAACACATTGCTGAGCAAGATAAACTGACATTGTGTCAGATACAGCTGCCTGCCATTCTCAGGTGAAGTGGGACCTTCTCAGGTCTTGGCAAATATTGAGAGCCTTTTTGCCAGCTGAATAGTTTTGATAGACTAGAAATGGATTGCTTTGGTTCAATTTCTAACTGTAGGCCTGTTTGCTGTGATAGTCCTAATGTCATATCCCCAAGGGACACTGGGTTACCCAGCCTTCTTACATGTAAGCCTCCTCAACCTACTAGAAGAATTTGAGGTTTCAGATGTTGGACACTACTATAAAGAACAAATCCAAAAGAAAGTAAATGGTAGGGAATTGAATACAGTAAAGGGAACAGTAACTAGCCTACTTTCAAGTTTCCAACCTTTATTTTTGGGAGTGAAATAAATTCCATTATCAAAGAAAGAAAGGTGTTGTAGATGAAGCCAAGAATCAATTTGAGCTTTAATAACCAAAACAGAGAGAATTAGATTAAAGCCAATTTATAGAACCAATGAAATGGATGGAAGTTGAAACATTACAGGCAGAGAACAAACAGGCTTTAGGCCACGTATAAATCTAGGCAAATACAAAACACATGGTATAGTCTCAGCATACAGCTGTTGCTCTCTGCCTCTCCCTCCCTCTCTGCCCCCTCTTTATTTGGTCAGCCACATCCTGATAGTACTGGAATAAGAGAAAGGTATCTATTGATGCTCTGCCTATGTTAGATTCCAAAGAAGACAAGACCCCACCTTGCCTTTCAAGAATAAGGTCAACATCTAGATCTATATCTGGTACGTTCATAGAATCATCAAGTCTGGGTGCTAAAAGAATATTTTCTGCTTCAGTCCCCTCCTTTAAAAGCTAAGACCTAGAAAAGCAAAATTCCCCACAGTCTCAAAGTTAGTGGCAGATCTGGGTCAAAAGCTTAGGACTAATATGTTACTGTAAAGCACACCATTTTTTAAGGGTTCCCTCTTGTAAATATCCATGTACAGATGGGATATGTTCTGGTTAAATGGGGAAGATCCAGATATTCTGATTATTGCTTCCAGCTTTGCTACTGTAGCCCAAAGTATACACTTTTTTTCCAGACCACAGAAATATTTACAAATTTAATTCACATGTAGTCCTGAAGTCTTGGCTTATAAAAGTTATTGATAACAAATGCTTGGCACAAGAGCTTCTGTGAGCCAGGTGAAATTATATTGTGTGTAGGGCAAAAAGCATGGCTGGGGTGGCTCTGCTGTATTAATGTATAAACAAATTTCTACCTCCTGGTGGTACTTTTTCTTTCTTCAGAAAAAATGTTGGGACTTATGGCCAAGATGGAGACACAGGTAAACACATTGTGCCTCCTCGTACAACAAAAATTAAGGACAACAAAAATACAACCAGATCTGACAGAAAATTGAACTGTACAGAAGTCCAACAACCATCCATCCAGACTGGTAAGAGGGGTGGATTCGGCGGCTGGCAGAGAGGGGTTGGCAGGAAAAAGTGGCAGCTAGCAGATCCTGGGTGTGCATGCCATGGCTGGAAGACCCCAGGTGTGGGGTGACAATGGGCAGGAACAGTGAGGCACGCAAGATGGCTAGCTGACCGAGGAAACACATTCGTGCGCAGATAAACCAGGCAAAAATGGGGAGACAGACCGCGCAACCCAGGGCCCTAGTGCCAGGAAATAAAGCCTAAAAGCACTGACTGAAAACACCTGTGGGGGTTGAGGTGCCGGGAGACTCCCAGCATCACAGGAGAGTTCATTGGAGAGAGCCACAGGGTCCTAGAACGTACACAGGCCCACCCACCTGGGAACCAGTACCAGAAGGGCCCAGTTTGCTTGTAGGAAGTGGCAAAAGGGACTGAAATACCAGAGAGCTCAAGCAAGTGCCATTGTTCCCTCTCTGACCCCGCCCCCACATACAGCATCACAACCCAGCAACTGGGTTGCCCCGCCCAGGTGAACACCTAAGGCTCCGCCCCCACTACATAACAGGTGTGACCAGACCAAAAAGTAAAAAAAGGCTCAAACAGAAGAACAGATCAAATACCCAAAGCCAATACATCTAAGAAACCAAGAGATAGCCAACCTATCAGATGCACAGTTCAAAGCATTGGTGATCAGGATGCTCACAGAATTGGTTGATTTTGGTCGCAAATTAGATGAACAAATGAAGGCTACACTAAGTGAAATGAAGGAAAATTCACAGGGAACCCATAGTGATGGGAAGGAAACTGGGACTCAAATCAATGGAGTGGACCAGAAAGAAAAAAAACATCCAAACAGAAAAGAATGAAGAAACAAGAATTCAAAAAAATGAGGACAGGCTTAGGAATCTCCAGGACATCTTTAAATGTCCCAATATCCAAATTATAGGGGTACCAGAAGGGGAAGAGGAAGAGCAACGAGTGGGAAACTTATCTGAAGAAATAAAGGAGAACTTCCCGGATCTGGCAAAGGAAATAGACTTCCAGGAAATCCAGGAAGCTCAGAGAGTTCCAAAGAAGTTGGACCCAAGGAAGAACACACCAAGGCACACCATAATTGCATTAATTAAGATTCAAATGAAGGAGAGAATTCTAGAAGCAGCGAGAGATAGGGGACAGTCACCTACAAAGGAGTTCCCATCAGACTGTCAGCCGATTTCTCAAAAGAGACCTTACAGGCGAGAAGGGGCTGGAAAGAAATATTTGAAGTCTTGAATGGCCGGGACCTACATCCAAAATTGCTCTATCCAGCAAAGCTGTCATTTAGAATGGAAGGGAAGATAAAGTGCTTCTCAGATAAGGTCAAGTTAAAGGAGTTCATCATCACCAAGCCCTTATTATATGAAATGTTAAAGGGGCTTATCTAAGAAAATGAAAATAAAAAAATATGAACAGTAAAAAGACTGCAAACTCACAATTATTAATAACCACACCTAAAACAAAAGCAAACTAAGCAAACAGCTAGAACAGGAACAGAACCACAGAAATGGAGATCACATGGAGGGTTAGCAACAGGGGAGTAGGAGGAGGAGGGAGGGGGAGAAGGTACAGAGAATAAGTAGCATAGATGTCAACTCACTCAGGTTGAAAGTAGCAGAATCAGAGTAAGACTCCAGGTCTATAGGATATCGAAACCTTTATTTTTCCCAGTCCGCTTCCATAAACAGAGGGCGGAACATCTGAGATAAGTCCTCAGACTGAATGCTTCTCACAGTTCCTCTTAAAGAAGACTCTCTCCCACCATATTTATAAACTCATGTTCTCAAGTCTGTTTTTGGCAGCTGCCAGCCCAGAAAGGAAGGCTGTTGGAAGTAAAGGCAACAGCTCTCCAGGTGCAGAACGCAGGCTGAACCCCAAGCCTTTTTTGGAGCATTCTCACCTGTTGTCCCTTCACCTAGGCAAGATGAACAGCTCCCAAAATTCTTGGCAGTCTTTACTGAACTTTCGGGACATAAATATCCTTTCTCTAAAAAAAAAAAAAAAAAAAAAAAAAAAAAAAAAAGTAAGTATTCAGACAATAGTCTCATTGTCTAATAGTCTAATTCTAATTCAGAAGGTAGTCAAGCCATGTGCAAATTCTTGCTAAAGGCTATGGAAAGGGAAGTCAGCAGAAAACTACCATATTTTTCAGACTATAAGATGCAGCCCCCAAATTTGGGAGGAATAGTGGTTGTAAATGCTGCTGTTGAGTTCTGTTTACATTTACATTGGTGAAATATTATATTATTTATGTTATTAAATATTTTACCACATTTTTACTTCAAATTTTTTTTCTCATTTTTCTCTAAAACCTATGTATGTCTTATGGTCTGAAAAATATGGTATTTCACCTTCCTGTGGGCTTTACCAGAGCACCAAATCTTAGCCTTCACTCATGCAACCAACAAAAAATGAGCTCTAGATATGTGCTGATTATTTTGTTAGGTTATGGGAATACAAAGACAAACAGCTTACTCCCTCTTCTCAAGGAAGTCCTAGTTCTTAGTAAAACTGCAAGCTCTGAGAAGCAGTCTTGTTTGATGGCTAATAGCATGAGATTCAGAACCTAACTGCCAGGCTTAAGTCCTCATTCCACCACTTACTATATGTGTAAACTTGGGCAGATTATGTAACTTTTCTGTTCCTCAGTTTCCTTGTCTCTGAAATAAGGGTTGATAACATTAGTTAACCCACGTAAAGTGCTATAACAATGCCAAGCAATTATAGATCCTAAATTAATATACAGGGTCTAGCACACATAATGCCCCCTTTTATTACAAAATGATAAGCATGTGATTCTATAACATAACAATGTCACACTCAAGCACACCATACGACATTTTAGGTGAAATGTTCAAATTAAAACTATAAATTATTACACTCATATTATTACCCTACAAACCACACTCAAACAGGCCTTACTTCTGTGGGATTCTGTATATTATTATTACTCCTACAAGCTGAAGTAAATTCTTCCAAAGTCTGCCCTATAGAATGAGAGTCTTCAGTGAATGAGGTAACCTTAGAAAAACATTCTCAATACTACGTGGATAGACAATGAAGCCAGGGAGTTTGAGTGGCGGTGATCTGCCAATGAAAAAAGAATGAATCTATCCAATTTATTTTGAGAATGTTTTCCAATTAAAGCAGGTAGTACTATTGACACTTTATAAACAAGTAATTACCCTCCACAGATATGTGGAGAATTTCCTTAAAACCACACAGATTGGGCTGGGTACTTTCTTCTGTGGACCTTGATTTCTCTTCCTGTAGGTTGGAAAATTACAAAATTTACATTATAAATCAATCTATCTATCTATCTATCAATCAAGAGACATTGAAATAAAGAACAAACTGACACTAACCAGAAGGGATGGAAGAGAGGGGTAAAAAGGAAAAGGAGGGGTAGGGTCATCAAGGAACATATATAAAGGACCCATGGACAAAGCCAAACAGGGTTAGGATTGAGGGTGGGAGGTGGGTGTGGATAGGGTGAAGGAGAGTGGTGGTGAGAAAATGGAGACAATTGTACTTGAACAACAATAAAAAATATATTTTTTCAAAGGAAGTATAGTTTTTAAGTATATTTTATTGATTATATTATTAAAATTGTCCCAATTTTTTTCTCCCCTTCCCCCCTCCTTCTACCATCCCTCACCCTCTAGTATTACCCCCTCTTAGTTTATGCCCATGAGTGGTACATATAAGTTCTTTGGTTTCTCCACTTTCTATACTATTCTTAACCTCCCTCTGTCTATTTTGTGCCTACAAATTATGATTCTTTTCCCCAGCACCTTTTCCTCTCATTCTCCCCCTCCCCATCCCCACTGATAACCCTCCATGTGATTTCTATCTCTGTAATTCTGTTCCTGTTCTAGTTGTTGGCTTAGAATTAGTTTTTGTTTTTTAGGTTGAGTTGTTAATAGTTGTGAGTTTGTTGTCATTTTACTGTTCACAGTTTTCTTTTATTTTTTATTAATTTATTGTTGTTCAATTACAGTTGTCTGAATTTTCACCTCACCCCCCCACCCCAGCCAAACCCACCTCCTTCCTTTGCTTCACCCTCCCCCTTGGTTTTATCCATGTGTCCTTTATAGAAGTTCCTGAAAACCCTTCTTCCCACTGGCCCCTCACCCTCCCCTCTGGCTATTTTAGATTCCTCTTAATTTCTATGTCTCTAGCTACATTATGTTTCCTTTTTCCTTTTATTGATTATGTTCCAGTTACAAGTGAGATCCTGTGTTATTTGTCCCTCACCACTTGGCTTATTTTGCTTAGCATATTGCTCTCCAGTTCCATCCATGCTGTTGCAAAAGGTAGGAGCTCCTACATTCTCTCTGCTGCGTAGAATTCCACTGTGTAAATGTACCACAGATTTTTTTTTAATTTTTATTTTCATTGTTGATCTTGTACAGTTTTCTGTCTTTTATTCTCACCCGAACCCGCCACCCCAGCCCTCCCCACCTCCCTCCCATTTCCACCCCCCCCATAGTTTTTGTCCATGTGTCCTTTATACTTGTTCCTGTAAATCCTTCCCCTTTTCCCCTGAAATTCCCTCCCCTCTCCCCTCTGGTGACTTTCATTTACTGATGGGCACTAAGGTTGCTTACAACAATTGGCTATTGTAAATTGTGATGCTATGAACATTGAGATGTATAGGTTCTTTTGCATTGGTGTTTCAGGGCTCTTAGGGTATAATCCCAGCAGTGGAATTGCTGGGTCAAAAGTCACTTCAATTTTTAGTTTTCTGAGGAAATTCCTTACTGTTTTCCATAGTGGCTGCACCAGTCTGCATTCCCACCAACAGTGCACTTGGGTTTCCTTTTCTCCTCATCCTCTCCAACACTTGTTTGTCACTTTGTTTATGTTGGCCACTGTGACTGGTGTGAGGTGGTATCTCATTGTGGTTTTAATTTGCATCTCTTTGATGGTTAGTGATGCTGAGCATCTTTTCACATGTCTCTGGACATTCTGTATGTACTCCTTGGAGAAGTGTCTGTTCAAGTCCTTTGTCCATTTTTTGATTGTTCGTTTGTTTTTTTGGTGTCTTCCTGGAGTGGAGTCGTGTGAGTCCTTTATATATTTTGAAGATCAAACACTTGTTCAAGATATCATTGGCAAATATATTTTCCCATATACTTGGTTCTCTTCTCATTTTAATGCTGTTTTCTTTAGCCATGCAGAAGGGTTTTAATTTGATGAAGTCCCATTTGTTTATTCTTTCCTTTATGTCCCATGCTTTACGTGACATATCCATTAAGATGTTGCTGCATGAAATGTCTGAGATTTTCCTGCCAATGTTTTCCTCTAGGACTTTTATGGTGTCATGACTTGTATTTAATTCTTCTATCCACCTTGAATATATTTTTGTGTATGGTATAAGTTGGTGATCGATTTTCATTTTTTTGAGTGTAGCTGTCCAGATCTCTGAACACCATTTGTTGAAGAGGCTATTTTATGCTTCTTTGCCCTTTTTCAAATATTAATTGACCATAGAGACTTAGCTTTATTTCTGGGTTCTCTATTGTGTTCCATTGGTCTACGTGCCTGTTTTATACAAGTACCAGGCTGTTTTGATTACAGTGCCCTTGTAATACAGTTTGATATCAGGTATTGTGCTCACTCCTACTTTGTTCTTCTTTCTCAAAATTGCTGCAGTTATTCAGGGTTATTTATGGTTCTATATATATTTCTGAAATGTTTTTTCTATATCTGTAAAATAGGTCATTGGTACTTTAATAGGGATTGCATTGAATCTACAAATCACTTTTGGTAGAATGGCCATTTTGATGATGTTAATGCTTCCAGTCCTTGAGCATGGTCCATCCTTCCATTTGTTTGTGTCTTAATTTCTTTCTTCAGTGTTGTGTAATTTTCTGACTACAGGTCTTTAACTTCCTTGGTTAGGTTTATTCCTAGGTACATTTTTTTTTTATTATTGCTATATCAAATGGGATTTTTTTCACATTTCTGTTTCTGATATTTCATTGTTGATGTACAAAAATTCCTTTGATTTCTTAATATTGACTTGGTATCCTGTTGTTTTGCCCAATTCATTTATTAGGTTGAGTTGTTTTTTGGTGGAGTCTGTAGGATTTTTTATGTACATAATCACGTCATCTGCAAACAATGACAGTTTTACTTCCTCCTTTTCCATTTGGATGCCTTTTATTTATTTTTCTTCTCTGATTGCTGTGGCTAGGACTTCAAGTACTAAGTTGAATAGGAGTGTTGAAATCAGGCATCCTTGTCTTGTTCCTGATCTTACTGGGAAAGCTCTAAGTTTTTGTCCATTGAGTATGATGTTGGCTGTAGGTCTCTCATATATGGCCTTTATTATGTTGAGTAATGCTCCTTCTATTCCTACTTTGCTGAGTGTTTTTATCATAAATGGGTGCTGTACCTTATCAAATGTTTTTCTGCATCTACTGATATGATCATGTGATTTTTGTCTTTGCTCTTGTTTGTATGGTGTATTATGTTTATTGATTTGTTAATATTGTACCATCCTTGTATCCCTGGGATGAATCCCACTTGATCATGCTGTATGATCTTTTTAACATATCGCTGGATGTGGTTTGTTAACATATGTTTAGGATTTTAACATCTATGTTCATCAGCAATATTGGCCTGAAGTTTTCTTTGTTATGTCTTTATCTGGTTTTGGGATTAGGATGATGCTGGCTTCATAAAAAGATTGTGGGTGTCTTCCATCTTCTTGAATTTCTTGGAATAATCTGTGGAGGTTTGGGGTTACTTCTTTCAATGCTTTTTAAAATTCTCTTGTGAAAACATCTGGTCCAGGACTTTTGTGTGTCAGGGCTTTTTCATTACTGTTTCAATTTCATTGGTTGTTATTGTCATGTTCAGGCTTTGAGATTAAAATCTTCTGCATTAAGTTTTGGAAGGTTGTGTTTTTCAAGAAATTTCTCCATTTCACCTGGGTTTTCAAATATTTTGGCATACAGATCTTCATAGTAATTTTTTACAGTCCTTTGTATTTCTGTGGTATCAGTTGTAGTCTCTCCTCTTTCATTTCTGATTGTGATTATTTGGGTCCTCTCTCTGTTTTTCATGATGAGCCTGCCTAATCACTTTTCAATTTTGTTTATCATTTTAAAGAACCAGCTCCTGGATTCATTGATCCTTAGAATTGTGCTTTTAGTCTCTATGTCATTTAACTGTGTTCTGATCTTGGTTATTTCTTTCTTTCTACTTGCTCTGGGCTGTCTTTGTTGTTGTTCCTCCAGTTCTTGTAGGCGTAGGGTTAGGTTGTTTATGTGAAATGTTTCTATCATTCTTAGGTAGGCTTGTATCACTATGAACTTCCAACTCAGCATTGCCTTATATGTGTCCCATAAGTTTTGGAGTTTTGTGAATTCATTTTTGTTAGTTTCCAGAAATGGTTTGATTTCTTCCCAAATCTTATTCTTGACTCATTCATTGTTTAATAGCTTGCTATTCAATCTCCATTAGTTTGAGTGTGTTTGAGTTTTTTTCTTTGAGGGTTGTTTTTAGTTTCAGTCCCTTGTGGTCAGAGAAAATGCTTGATATGATTTCAATGTTCTTGAACATCTTGGGCTTCTTTTGTGTCCTATAATGTGGTCTATCTTTGAAAATGTTCCATATGCATTTAAAAAGAATGTATATTTAGCTTCATTGGGATGAAAGGCTCTCTATATATCAGTTAAGTCCATTTAATATAGGGCATTGTTCCATGCCACAATATCTTTGTTGATATTTTGTTTGGAAGAGCTATCCATTTTTGACAGTGGGGTGTTAAAATCCCCTACTATAATTGTGTTGCTCTCAATATCTTTTTTGAAGTCCTCCAAGATTTTCTTTGTGTATTTGTGTGCTCCTATGTTGGGTGCATATATATTTACTATGTGTATGTGTTCTTGGTGAATTCTTGCCTTGAGTATTATGAAGTGACCTTCTGGGTCTCTTTTTTTTACTCTCTTTTTGAAGTCTATTTTGTCCAATATGAATATTGCTACCCAGGCTTTTTTATTCCCGTTCATTTGCTTGGAAAATTTGTTTCCAGCCTTTCATTTTCAGTCTGTGTAGGTCTTTTGTCTCTTGTAGACAGCACATTTGTGAGTCATGCTTTCTTATCCATTCTGCTATTCTGTGTCTTTTGATTGGACATTTAATCCATTTACATTTAAGGTTATTATTGATAAGTACTTATTCATTGCCATTTTTTTGTACCTTTGTTCCTCTCTTTCAATAGTTCTCTTCCTGTTCTTAAAGAAACCCTTTAGCATCTTTTGCAGAGCCTGTTTGGAGGAGGTATATTCTTTGAGGCTTCTTTTGTCAGGGAAGCTTTGCATTTGGCCTTGCATTTTCGTTGGGAGTCTTGCTGGATAAAGTACTATTGGTTTCAGGCCTTTGGTTCTCATCACCTGGAATATTTCTTGCCGTTCCTTTTGACTTGGTGCGTTTCCATTGAGAAATCAGCTGCTAGTCTTATCAGGGCTTCCTTGTATGTAACTTGATGTTTCTCCCTTGCTGTCTCTAAAATTCTCTCTTTATCTTTGGCATTTTAATTATGAGGTTTCTTGAAGTGGGCCTCTGTGGGTTCCTCTTGACTGGGACTCTGTTTTTCCTTGATTTCTGTGACTTTTTCTCTCATCTAAATAGGGAACTTTTCCCTCATTACTTTTTCAAACAGGTTTTCTATCCCTTGCTCTTATTCTTCTCCTTCTGGTACCCCTATTATACAGACATTATTATGTTTTTCATTGTCCCACATTTCCCTTAATCCCTCTTCATTCTTTCTGAGTTTTTTCTCCTTTTCTTGCTCTTACTGGGTATTTTTTTTACCTTGTCCTCCTGCTCCCTGATCTGATCCTCTGCTTCATCTAGCCTGCTTTTGATTCCTTCTACTGTGTTCTTTAGTTCAGAAATTGTATTCTACATTTCCTCTTGGCCCTTGTTGATAGTTTCTATTTCCTTTTTCATGTTGAAATTGTTTGCAGTGAGTTCATTGTATTTTCCCTGTAGTTTTTTGTAATTCTCTGTGAGCTCATTGAGCTTCCTGATAACCACTGCTTTCAACTCAATATCTGATAGTTGACTTGCCTCTAGTTCATTGAGCATTCTATTTGAGACTTCCTCCTTTCCTTTCATTTGGGAATTGTTTCTTTGTCTTCCCATTGTTTGTGAGACTCTTCTTGTTAGCCTCAGCTTCTTAACTTGATCTGTTCTGATTCCCTGGGTTTATGGTGTGAACTTCTATGGTAGAAGACCTGTGAGATTCAGTGGTACAGGCACCTCAATCTGCTGACCTTACTGGTCTTGGGTTCTCGTTTATATTGGCTCTGTGTATGTCTTTGGGTTTTGATTACTGTTGGGCTTTCTTTGGTGGGTCCTTCCCACCAGCTGATTAACTAAGGATCATTCCCTCCACCACATCTTGTATACTGTTTTGTTGGTGTGGGCAGGTTTTGCTGAAGCTGGTTCTTCCATGTGTACAAGGTTTTGAGGATTCTCTCTTGCTCTTGTTCATTTGTTAGTTCTGAGTAATTCTCCACCATTTAGTTGTATTTCCAGACAGGTCCTGGATTGAGTTAGTGTGGCTTTTACTCCCTCCTTCTCCTTCTCCTGTTGTTATCTGTTGGTGGTTCCTTTGTTGGTGGGTTTCCTCTTCCAGCAGGTATCCTGGTGTTCACAGCTTCCACCTACTCTTTTTTTGTGATCGGTCAGAGGGGAAGGCAAAATTATTTAAGACAGCAGGAGTGTATTCTATGGTATTTAAAGTACCAACCCACAGGGAAGAGATAGGGGATCCTTTGGATATGTATAGTGCTAACCATGATATTTCACCCAACTAGCCAGTTTTTAGAAGTGATGGAAAGAAGATAAGACTTTTGTTGGGTGGTGGATTGTGAGTTGGATCTAGAAAGCAGTAGCTTGTGGGAAATCAGATTATGGGGTAAATGAGAGTGAAGTGTATAAAATAGGTGCAGTGTGTGAGAGAATAGAGTTAAGCACAACAGTAATAACGTTCCGCAAACAGTGTAGTGAGCTAAGATCTGTACGGGGAGCTGTTTAGTGTTCACAATTGTATGGGACAGTAATTATTTACAATAATAATGGAGCAACAATCATGTGACACAATCTATATGATCTGGATAACCAGAATTGGAAGTATAGGACCTAGAGTAGTGTGGTAATAGAACACAAGTTAAGTGAAAGATGGTAAATTAAAAATACACCATGAAAGAGAAAAGAAGGGAAACCAGTAAAACAATGCAATTTAACCAGCCAAGCAAAGAAGACTAAACAAAAAGAAGAGAAATACAAAGATACTAATAAAATAAAAGATGTGAGAATAATGAAAAATATAATAATACAAATATAAAATAACTTGCAAATTCTCTGGAGTAGCGAAATGAAATTTGTCTCACTGCCTCAGCTGTTGGTATGACCCTCTTTGGGTCCAACTCTGGTCTTCTCACATCTCCAGGTTTTATTGTCTCACTTGTGGGAATTAAAAAAAGAAGAATAAGGAAAGAAGAAGAGATATAAAGGGAAAGAAAGGAAAAAGGAATAAAAAAAGAAAGAAGAAATATCAACAATTAAAAAATACTGATTTAAAAAAATAAAATAAAAAATGGGAAAAAAAGAAAGAAGGAATAAAGAATAAAAAATAAAGAAGGAAACATAGGAAGAAGGAGTTAAAAGAAAAAAATTACTGAAAAAATTAAAAAAGCCTCCTGCTGGCTTCAAACGAGCCAAGCCCGTTCTGCAGGTCTTCCTGGCTGCAGCAGGCTGAAGGGGAATTGGTTTCACTTTTCTCCCTTCTTGAGCCGCACCCTCCCAGCCTCCAGTCCAGTTCCTCAGTTGGCTGGTGGGCTCCCAGTGCCCTTCTGCACCCAGCCTAGGCCTTCAGTCCACTAGTTGCACTGTCCTCGAAGTGCACCAATTAGTGACAATTCACACACCACCTTCTCGCTCTTTGCTGCCCTAGATGCAGGGAATCTCAGTGCCCCTTCAGGCTAGTTCAGACCCCCCACTGAGTTAAGTATTTCTGTGAATTGCTGACTCCATGAGCCCTGCTGTTCTCCTCTGTGAGGCATCTCCATCTTCTTCTTAGAGTGCCAGTCGGCCCTGCAGGGCACGAGTGCAGTTATGATTGCTGCTGTGGATGCTGCTGTGGATGCAGGTGTATGCCTCCTCTGCTGCTTCCCTCAGGGCACCAGGTTTGGGTGTGTGGTGCCTCTGAGCAGCAGGGTCAGGCACACTCCATCTTGGGCCTGTAGTGTGATGGGTCAGGCAGCCTCCAGTCCCACAGGGTCAGTCACCCTCCCTCCTAGCACTATGGACATGAGCACTTGGTCTCCGCTACTGGAGTGGGTCAGGCAGCCACCTATCCTGAAGATTCAGGTGCACACTCCCTGGGGCTTCCAGCAGGAGCACAGGGTGCACCTACAGTGGCTACATGGCTGGGCAGGGTTAGGGGCACAGAGGCCACACAGCTGCTACAGGAGAATTCTCCAAACAGCCACTGAGTGCCTCTTTTTTTACTTTTTCTTTTTGAAAAATTCCTCCTGCTCAAGCCTGCTGCTCCATACAAGGGCCTGGCCTCTCACACAGCCCAATTCTCCAACCAGATGGGGGACTATCTGGGTCAGAGGCCCTCACTGCCCAACTCTCCCCAGTGGGCATCCACAGTCTAAGCAGGTTCACACAGCTCCTGTGTGTTCACCACTTTGTCCTTATTGCTCCTCTGTGACTTTAAGGAACCAGGTCTCTCCTGGTGCTGCTCAAACCTTGTTTGGCAGGGGAGGGAGCCATTGACCCAGCTCTCCGCAAAGAATCCTGAGGCAGACCCGGCGGGCGCCTGGCCTGGGGCTGCAGCCACTCTGGTCCCCATGCTAGACCTGGAGACCTTATTGTCCTGAAGCACTCTCCTTAGTGTCTGATTTTTCAATGTCCTCCATAATTTTTGTTCTCCAGTCCTCATATATGCTGGGGTACTGTTGGCTGTTTGCTCTATTCCTCAGAAGATCAGCCAGGTGTTTCACCCATGTGCAGGGGGAAGTGGGCTCCACTCCCACCTATCTCACTACCTGTTCACAATTTTTGATCTTCTGTTTCTTAGATAAGTCCCTTTAACTTTTCATATAATAAGGGCTTAGTGATGATGAACTCCTTTAACTTTACCTTATCTGGGAAGCACTTTATCTGCCCTTCCATTCTGAATGATAGCTTTGCTGGATAGTGATCTTGGATGGAGGTCCTTGCCCTTCATGACTTTGAATACTTCTTTCCAGCCCCTTCTTGCGTACAAGGTTTCTATTGAGAAATCAACCAGTAGTCTTATGGAAACTCCATTGTAGGTAACTGTCTCTTTTTCTCTTGTTGCTTTTAAGATTCTCTCCTTATCTTTAATCTTGGGTAACCTGATTATGATATGCCTTGGTGTGTTCCTCCTTGGATCCAATTTCTTTGGGACTCTCTGGGCTTCCTGGACTTCCTGGAAGTCTATTTTCTTTGCCAGATTGAGGAAGTTTTCCTTCATTATTTGTTCAAGTAAGTTTTCAATATCTTTCTCTTCTTATTCTCCTTCTTGCACCCCCATGATTCAGATATTAGAATGCTTAAAGTCCCATAAAACAACCCATAAAGTCCCAGTGAGGAGAGGTTCCTAAGCCTCTCCTCATTTTTTTTTCATTCCTGTTTCTTCATTCTGTTCTAGTTGGATGCTCATTTCTTCCTTTTGTTCCAAATCATTGATTTGAGTCCTGGTTTCCTTCCCTTCACTGCTGGTTCCCTGTATATTTTCCTTTATTTCACTTTATATAGCCTTCATTTCTTCCTTCGTTTTGTGACTGTGCTCAATCAGTTCTGTGATCATCCTAATTTCTAGTGTTTTGAACTCTGTGTCACATAGGTTGCTATCTCCTCATCGCTTAGTTCTTTTTCTTCAGTTTTGATCTGTTCTTCATTTGGGCCGTATTTCTTTATCTTGGTGCACCAACCTGGATGAATATTTCTTTAACTCCTTGTTGGACTTTCATGCAAATGATTTTCTGACAGTTCTGGTTGTTCTTTGTTTTTAAATTGGTTGTTATCCTTCTTTTGTTTGTGTGAGGAGGCAAAATGTTACTGCCTACACCTCCATCTTGGCTGGAACCAATATCTGCTTGTTGATCAACAAAATGTAAGCAAAGATTGAGGTATACCTGAACAGAAGTCACAGTACTTTAGAAATGATCTTCCCAAGATATTTGTTGATAAATTCAGTTAGTTATATACTCTGTGATAACAAGAGTCCTGGGGACAAGGGGGAAGGATTGACCCTATCTATAAAGATGGCTTCCTGGTCAGACAATGAGTCACTGTATGTTACTCTATCCACCCAAGAAACCAAGTAAGTCATCTTTGACATGAATATGTCACTTCAGAGACATTAGACTTTCTCCCATCCTGAGAAATGCAGAGCCACTTGTCAGGGAATTAGAATAACCATTCCAGTATCTTAACTTTAATGCAAGATTCAGTGTTAACCTGGCTCACTGGGGCAATGTCTAGGATACTTGGGCATTTCAAATATAATTATTAATAATTAATTAATAAAAACTTTAATTTATATTAAGATGATAGAAGAGACTATAAAGGCTGATGGACAGATGCAGAAGACATTATGAAAGAAGAGATTAGGTAACTGACAGGCTATGAAGTAAAGGCAGATGTTAACTAATATGTTTCTAATATGGGACCCGGGAGAATGACTTCTTCCTTTACCTTAATTACTTCCATCAGTTGTTAACCATAAAGCAAAAATACAGTAAAGCATGCATATCTTCTCAAATTACTACTAGTACCTTCAATGTTGGCCTCCAAGAAGACTGAATGTAATGACACCTCTTCCATCCTTCTGTTTACTTGTTTAAAAGTTAAGCTTGTTTAGTTATCATTAATTTATTGTACGGCTGTCAGGTGTGATTTATCAATAGCTTGTTCATGGTGATCTTTAAAATACAATAATGTTATTGCAGCCTTGCCATTTTCTCAGTATCAGAGAAATGATTCAGTTGCCACAGTCACACTCTTTTACAACTTATTAAATGTATGGGGGTGCTGGATCCTTTGTTTACTTCTGTTTTATTAGAACTTGGTAACATATTAGCTAGATATTGATTAACACTTAGCCTTAAAAGTTAATTTAGACACTTTAATTATTCAAAGTATCCTCAAACATATTTCTGCAACACAGCAACAATGAATGAAATGAACATCACTATTGAAACATTTGGCAAGTTATTATTTCAAAAATGCTTCTAATCTTTCATGATGCTCTGCACTCTTGTCAAAGCCAAGTGCTTCTTGGATGAGCAATATAATTTAGTACTGTGATTTCCTTTCCTGGTTTTTGCTTTTGAAAGTATGTTAACTTCTTTTTCTTAATGGTGGTATAGTATTTTTCTTCTGTGCAGGAAGTATTTTCTTGAAGGGCATCTTGAAAAACAGGTCAATGAAGGACTCAATAGGAGTCAACTAGTGGACCAGAAGAATGGCATAGGTACACAGTATCTGCCAGAGACATTTATTCAAATTAGAATTTTCCCAAGAATTTTTGACAATGATTCCAGATATATAGGATTATATGGGAAAAGTGTCATTAAATTAGGTCGTATTTTACAGAGAGGAAATTGATGACAATGTGATATTATTTTTCACCTATCATACTGGCAAAACATTTAAAGATTGATAAAAGCCAGCTGCATTTTAATATGTCAGTAATGAACTACCATGTTGTTGGACTACAAAATTCACCTCACCCCCCCCAATTTGGGAGGAATAATGACTGTTAACGCTGCTGTTGAGTTTTGTTTACATTTACATTGGTGAAATATTATGTTATTAATTTTTTGCTTCAATTTTTCCCCTATTTTCCTCCTCTAAAACCTAGGTGCATCCAAAAATATGGAACAGGGAAATTAAGAAAACAATCCCGTCTTGGCTGGTGTGGCGCAGTGGATTGAGTGCCAGCCTATGAACCAAAAGGTCACTGATTAGATTACCAGTCAGGGAACATGCCTGGGCTTCTGGCTAGGTCACTGGTAGGGGGGCATGGGAGAGGCAACCACACCTTGATGCCCCTTTCTTTCTCCCTCCTTTCTTCTCTCCCCCCCAAAAAAAAAAACTAACTAAAATCTTTTTCAAAAAACAGAAAACAATCCCATTTACAACTGCCTCAAAAATAATAAAATACCGGTCGGAAGATGGCGGCGTGGTAGGAGGGAGCAGACCCTATTTCCCCCTACACATGGGAGAAAAACCGGGCCAATCTACGGAAGAACAGAGCAGACAAGGAACAGTAACACAGCATATTTGAGAATAAGAGGTCGGAAATTGCAGCGGACATTGAAAAACGAGCGGTAAGGAGAGCTCTTCAGAACAATAGGAGCCCAGGGTTCAGCGTGCAGAGAGCAGAGCAGGGTGGCTGAGGCCCCTGCCCGGTGCTCCTCCAAGCCTGCCCCAGGGCTCTGGGGAGGGAGCTGGGTCAGCCGCTGAACCAGCTGGGAGATCTCAGGGGCCACCTCGCGACTGCGGCCGAGCGAAAGTGGGTGCCCCATGTAGGAGCAAAAGTGGGTGCCCCACACCAGGTCACTGTGCAACTTTGAACTGAGTTTGCCTGGTCACTGGGTGACTGCGAAAGCACAGTCCCCCCAACCGCAGACAGAGGCCTGTGTAAAGTGAGACAGCTGCATGAAAATAGGCACCCACATGGGATCGCACACGGTCTCGGGCTAGTGGAAACTCATGAAAACATAGGCGCTGGCCACTGGAGACAGCTGTGGAGCCAAAGTTGCCAGTGTATGGACAGGTGCTCAAACACAGACAGCTCAGGACCAAGGCATAGGCGCGAGACAGCAGCTGGACCGTAGGCCATTCTCAGGGGCGAAGGCAGGCAGCTGCGCCCCACCACAGAAAGCCTCCCAGGGTCAAAGGCAGGTGGCTGCGCATGACTGGAGAACCTAGCACACATGCATAAACTCGGAGAAGTGCGCACACACCAGGAGGCTCAGAACACACGCTGGAAACCCTGTGGGGAGAGGCGCCCACTAACGCTGGGATACATAACACAATGAGGACTGAGTTCTGAACACAGAGAAAAGGAATAAGGTCACCCCTTGGCCATTGCAGCCAGCAAGACCAGAAAAACCGGCTTGGCAAGTTTGAAAACAACAAGAGGATTTTTGGTTGTTTTTGTTTTTTTAAAATATATTTTTTAAATATTTTTTTTGCTTTGTTTGTTCCTTTTTTTTTGGCTGTTTGAATTTGTGTGTGTGTGTGTGTGTGTGTGTGTGTGTTTTGTTTTTTGTTTTGCTAGTTTGTTTGTGTGCCTGTCTATCCATATGAGTTTTTAATTACTCCCTCTTCATTATTTTTATCTTCTTCTTTACTCCCCAACTCCTTTTGCCTCCCTTTAATTCCTTCTTGTCTTATTCCCTCTTTCTTTCTTTCCAATTTTTTCTCTTCTACCTTCCTCTTTTTTCTTCTTTCTTCTCTTTTTCATTATCCCTCCTCTTCTCTTTTTAAATACCCACGAGTGAGACAAAAGAAACAAACAAACAAGCCAGGAACTGTGAAAAAAACCAGAGTTGGCCCCCCAAAGAGGGTATTCCAGCTGATGAGACAGTGGAAGCTGTGAACAACAGGATATCCAAAGAAGAATCCACCACTGAATCTCACAGATATTCTACCACAGAAGGTCATACCACAAACCCAGGGAGCCAGAACAGGTCAATTTAAGAAGTTGAGGCTAACAACAAGAGTCTTAAAAACAATGGGAAGACAAAGGAACAATCCCCAAATGAAAGGAAAGGAGGACGCTCCAGAAAGAATGCTAAATGAAATGGAGGCAACTCAACTATCAGATATCGAATTCAAAGCAATGGTTGTCAGGAAGCTCCATGAGCTCTCAATGAGCTACCAGAAACTACAGGGTAGTTATGATGAACTCACGGCAAACTATGTCAACATGAAATAAAAAATAGAAACTACCAATAAGGGCCAAGAAGAAAGGAAGAACACAATCTCTGAACTGAAGAACACAGTAGAAGGAATGAAAAGCAGAATCGATGAAGCAGAAGATCGAATCAGTGAGTTGGAGGACAAAACAGAAAAAAACACCCAGGATGAGCAAGATAAGGAAAAGAGGCTCAGAAAGAATGAAGAGGGTTTAAGAGAAATACAAGACAACATGACACGGAATAATATCCATATAATAAAGATACCAGAAGGAGAAGAACAAGAACAAGGGATAGAAAACCTATTTGAAAAAGTAATGATGGAAAACTTCCCTCATTTGGTGAGAGAAAAAGCCACACAAATCCAGGAAACACAGAGAGTCCCAATCAAAAGGAACCCAAACAGGCCGACTTCAAGACACATCATAATTAAAATGGCAAAATTCCAAGACAAAGAGAGAATATTAAAGGCAGCAAGGGAAAAAAGGGAAGTAACATACAAGGGAACCCCGATAAGGTTAGCAGCTGACTTTTCAATGGAAACGCTCCAAGTCAGAAGAGAATGGCAATAAATATTCCAAGCAATGAGAACCAAAGGCCTGCAACCCACACCACTTTACCCAGCAACACGTTCAATCAAGGTAGAAGGCCAAATAAGGAGCTTCCCAGGCAAAAGAGGTCTAAAGGAATACACCTCTACCAAACCAATTCTGCCAGAGATACTAAAGGGACTTCTTTAAGGGAAGGAAGGAAAAGACAGAGAGAGAAAGAGAGAGAGGAACACAGGTACAAAAATGGCAATGAATAAACACCTATCAATAATAACCTTAAATGTAAATGGATTTAATGCTCCAATCAAACGACATAGAATAGCTGAATGGATAAGAAAGCATGAACCACACATATGCTGCCTACAAGAAACCCACCTCAGGACAAAAGACATACACAGGCTCAAAGTGAAGGGCTGGAAACAAATTTCCCAAGCAAATGGTCAGGAAAAAAAAGCTGGGGTAGCAATACTCATATCAGACAAAATAGACTTCAAAAGAAGGGACATAAAGAGAGACCCAGAAGGTCACTTCATAATACTCAAAGGAAGAATCCACCAAAAAGACATAAACATTGTAAATATATATGCACCCAACGGAGGAGCACCTAAATACATCAAGAAAGTTTTAGAGGACTTCAAGAAAGATATTGACAGCAACACAATTATAGTAAAGAATTGTAACACCCCACTGTCAAAAATGGACAGATCTTCCAAAGAAAATATCAACAAAGATATTGCGGCATTGAACAACACTCTAGAGGAAATGGACTTAACTGATATATAGAGAGCCCTTCATCCCAAAGAAACTAAATACACTTTCTTTTCAAATGCACATGGAACATTTTCAAAGATAGACCACATGATAGGACACAACTCAAGCCTCAACAAATTCAAGGAAATTGAAAACATACCAAGCATTTTCTCTGACCACAAGGGACTGAAACTAGAAACCAACCCCAAGGGGAAAACCCAAAACCCTCAAAATCATGGAGATTGAATAGCATGCTATTAAACAATGAATAGGTCAAGAATGAAATTAGGGAGGAAATCAAAAATTTTCTGGAAACAAACGATAATGAACTCACATCGACCCAAAACTTATGGGACACAGAAAAGGTAGTCCTCAGAAGGAAGCTTATAGCGATACAGGCCTACCTAAAAAAGACAGAAACATCTCAAACAAACAACCTAACCCTACACCTACAAGAACTCGAGGAACAACAACAAAGACAGCCCAGAGCAAGTAGAAAGAAAGAAATAACCAAGACCAGAGCAGAATTAAATGACATAGAGACTAAAAGCACAATCCTAAAGATCAATGAATCCAGGAGTTGGTTCTTTGAAAAGATCAACAAAATCGACAAGCCTTTAAGCAGGCTCATCAAGAAAAAAAGAGAGAGGACTCAAATAAACACAATCAGAAATGAAAGAGGAGAGATTACAACTGACACCGCAGAAACACAAAGGATTGTAAGAAACTACTATGAAGAACTGTATGCCAAGAAATTTGAAAACCTAGGTGAAATGGACAGGTTTCTAGAAAAATATAACCTTCCAAAACTCAATGGAGAAGAAACAGAAAGCTTGAACAGACCAATAACAGCTGATGAAATTGAATCAGTAATCAAAACACTCCCAACACACAAAAATCCTGGACCAGATGGCCTCACAGGAGAATTCTACAAAGCATTTAAGAAAGAGCTAACCCCTATTCTCCACAGACTATTCGAAAAATTCCAAAATGATAGAAGACTCCCAAATTCTTTTTATGAAGCCAGCATCATCCTAATCCCAAAACCAGATAAAGACACAACATAGAAGGACAACTTCAGGACAGTATCACTGATGAACATAGATGGTAAAATCCTCAACAAAATATTGGCGAACCGCATCCAACAACACATTAAAAAGATCATACACCATGACCAAGTGGGATTCACCCCAGGGATACAAGGATGGTTCAACATTCGCAAATCAGTAAATGTAATTCATCACATAAACAAAAGCAAAGACAAAAATCACATGATCATATCAATAGATGCAGAAAAAGCATTTGATAAGGTACAGTATCCATTTATGATAAAAAACATTCAGCAAAGTTGGAATAGAGGGAGCATTCCTCAACATAATAAAGGCTATATATGAGAAACCTACAGCCAGCATCATACTCAACAGGCAAAAACTAAATTCTTTTCCACTAAAATCAGGAACAAGACAAGGCTGTCCACTTTCACAACTTCTCTTCAATATAGTCTTCGAAGTATTAGCCACAGCGTTTAGACAAGAAAAGGAAATAAAAGGCATCCAACTTGGAAAGGAGGAAACAAAACTATCATTGTTTGCAGATGACATGATAGTATACATAGAAAATCCTATAGTCTCGGCCAAAGAACTGCTCAACCTAATAAATGTATTTGGCCAAATAGCCAGATATAAAGTCAATATCCAGAAATCAAACGCATTTTTGTATACCAACAATGAAACAGCAGAAGCAGAAATCAAGAAAAAAATTCCAGTCGATATAGCAAAAAGAAAAATAAGGTACCTAGGAATAAACTTAGGCAACGAGGTAAAAGACCTGTATGCAGTAAACTACACAACACTGAAGAAATCAAGAAAGACACAAATAAATGGAATGGATTGGAAGAATTAACATCATCAAAATAAAAATGTCCATACTTCCCAAAGAAATCTACAGACTCAATGCAATACCTATTAAAGTACCAATGGCATATTTCACAGATATAGAACAAACACTTCAAAAATTGATATGGAACAATAAACGACCCAGAGTAGCGGCAGCAATCTTGAGAAAGAAGAGCAAAGCAGGAGGGATCACAATACCTGATACCAAAATGTATTACAAGGCTGCTGTAATCAAAACAGCCTTGTACTGGCATAAAAACAGGCATGTGGACCAGTGGAATAGAACAGAGAGCCCAGAAATAAACCCTAGTCTCTATTGTCAATTAATATTCCACAAAGTGGGCAGCAACATAAAATGAAGTAAAAATAGCCTCTTCAACAAGTGGTGTTGGGAGAACTGGACAGCTTCATGCAAGAAAATGAAACTCAAGCACCAACTTACACCATACACAAAAATAAATTCAAGGTGGATAAAAGATTTAAATATAAGCTGTGACACCATTGAAGTCCAAGAGGAGAACATAGGCAGGAAAATCTCAGATATTTCACACAGCAACATTTTTACTGATATGTCCCCTAAAGCAAGGGACATAAAGGAAAGAATAAACAAATGGGATCTCATCGAAATAAAAAGCTTCTGTACGGCTAAAGAAAACAGTATTAAAATAAAAAGAGAACCGACTGTGTGGGAAAACATATTTGCCAATGATACCTCAGATAAGGGTTTAATCTCCAAAATATACAAGGAACTTACAAGACTCCATGTTAAGAAGACAAGCAACCCAATTAAAAAATGGGCAAAGGATTTGAACAGACACTTCTCCAAGGAGGACATACAGAGGATCCAGAGACACATGAAAAGATGCTCAATATCTCTAGCTATCAGAGAGATGCAAATTAAAACCACAATGAGATACTACTTGACACCGGTCAGAATGGCCTTCATAAACAAAGCAACAAACAGCAAGTTTTGGAGTGGTTGTGGAGAAAAGGGGCTGTTGTTGGGAGTGCAGACTGGTACAGCCACTATGGAAAACAGTATGGAATTTTCTAAAAAAACTAAAAATGGATATATCTTTTGACCCAGCAATTCCACTGCTTGGACTATATCCTAAGAACCCTGAAACACCAATCCAAATGAACCTATGCACCCCTATGTTCATAGCAGCACAATTTACAATAGCCAAGTGTTGGAAACAACCTAGATGCCCATCAGTAAATGAATGGATCAAAAAACTGTGGTACATTTACACAATGGAATTCTATGCAGCAGAAAGAAAGAAGGAGCTCATACCCTTTGCAACAGCATGGATGGAACTTGAGAGCATCATGCTAAGCGAAATTAGCCAGGCATTGAAAGACAAATACCATATGATCTCACCTTTCACAGGAAGCTAATCAAGAAAACAAACAAACAAGCATAATATAATCAAGGACGTGGAAATTGAGAACAGGCTGAAAGTCACCAGAGGGTAGAAGGGAGGGAATTTCAGGGGAAAAGGGGAAGAGTTTGCAGGACCAAGTATAAAGGACACATGGACAAAAACTATGGGGTGGTGGAAATGGGAGGGAGGTGGGGAGGGATTGGGTGGTGGGTTGGGGTGAGAATAAAAGACAGAAAACTGTACAAGATCAACAATTAAAATAAAAATTTAAAAAAAAAAACCTAAGAATAAACCTAACCAAGGATGTAAAAGAACTGTACACAGAAAAGTATAAGACACTGAAGAAAGAAATTGAAGAAGATACAAATAAGTGGAAGGATACACCATGTTTATGGACAGGAAGAATTAACATCACTAAAATGTCCATACTACCCACAGCAATATGTACATTCAATGCAATTCCCATCAAGATTCCAATGATGTATCTCTACAGAACCAGAACAAATATTTTAAAAATTTATATGGAACCACAAAAGGCCCCACATAGCAACAGCAGTCCTGAGAAACAAGAACGAACTTGGAGAAATTACTCTACCTAATATCAAACTATACTATAAGGCCATAGTAATCAAAACAGCATGGTACAAGCACAAAAACGGCCACATAGATCAATTGAACAGAATAGAGAGCCCAGAAATAAACCCACACATTTATAGTCAATTGATATTCATCAGAGGAAGCAAACACATACAGTGAGCTAAAGATAGTTTATTCAATCAAAAGTATTGGGAAAATTGGACAGATATGTGCAGAAAAATGAAACTAGACCACCTTTTTACACCAAACACAAGAATGGATTTGAAGTGGATCAAAGACTTAATTGTTAGGACCAAAACCATAAAAATATTAGAAGAAAATATAGGCAGCAAAATCTCAGACATTGCTCATAGCAATTTTTTATCAGATATATCTCCCCAGGCAAGGGAAACAAAAGAAAAAATAAATAAATGGGACTATATCAACACTAAAAAGTTTTTACACAGCAAATAAATCATCAACAAAATAAAAACAACCCACAAAATGAGAGAACATATTTGCTGATATGTATCTGATAAGGGGTTAATATCCAAAATTTATAAAGTGCTTACAAAACTCAACACCAAAGCAAACAAACAACCCAATTAAAAAATGGGCAAAGGACCTGCGTAGACACTTCTCCAAAGAAGACATACAGATGGCAATAGACATATGAAAAGATGCTCAGCATCACTAATTATCAGAGAAATGCAAATAAAAACCACAATGAGATACCATCTCACACATGTCAGAATGGCTATCATCAACAAATCAACAAACAAGTGCTGGAAAGGTTATGGAGAAAAGGGAACCTATTTGCACTGTTGGTGGGAATGCAGATTGGTGTAAACACTCTGGAAAGCAGTATGGAGACACCTCAAAAAATTAAAAATGTATCTGTCTTTTGACTCAGCAATCCCACTTCTCAGAATATATCCAAATGAACCTAAAACACTAATTCAAAAGAACATAAGCACTGTATGTTCATTGTAGTATTTACAATTTACAATTGCCAAGATATGGAAGCTGCCCAAGTGTCCATCAATAGATGAGTGGATAAAACAACTATGGGAGATTGACACAATGGAATACTACTTTTCTTCTTAAGAAGAAAATTTTACCCTTTGGAACAGTATGGATGGACCTGGAGAACATTATGCTAAGTAAAATAAGCCAGTGAAAGAAAGACAAATATTATATGATTTCACTCATATGTGGAATCTAATGAACAAACTGAACTAGCAAGGAAAATGAGAACAGACTCATAGATGGAGAGCAATATGACAGCTAGTTGTTGGTGGAGGTGAGTTAGGGGTGGAGTGATTGAGCAAAAAAGAGAAAGGACTCATGGACATGTACAGCAGTGTGATGACTGCTGGGAGGAAGGAGGTAAAAGGGGACCAAAAGGTAATATAGAACTATAATAAAAGTGGAACTGAAAAAAAGAATCAAAGGAGAAAACGTAGGTAGGGTTACATAAAGTTAAAAAAAAAACACTAAGTATAAATTTAACCAAGAGGGTAAAAAAACCTGTACTCACAAAATTATAAGACACTGAAGAAAGAAATTGAAGAAGATGCAAATAAGTGGAAATATATAACATGTACAAAGATAAGAAGAATTAAAGTCATCATAATGTCCATACTATCCAAAGAAAGCTATATATTCAATGCAATTCCTATCAAGATACCAATAGCATAATTCAAAGAACTAGAACAAATATTCCAAAAATTTACATGGAACCAAAAAAGACCCTTTTTAGCCACAGCAATCTTGACAAGGAAGAACAAAGTTGAAAGAATCATGCTGATAAACTGTACTAAAAGGTCATAGTAATCAAAACATCATAGTACTGGCATAAAAACACACCTATGGATCAATGGAACGGAAAAGAAGAGCCCTAAAATAAACCCACACCTTTATGGTCAATTCATGTTTGACAAAGGAGGCAAGAACATAATATTGGGGAAAGACAGTCTATTCAATAAATGGTGTTGGGACAATTGGACAGGTACATGCAAAAAAAATGAAACTAAACCACCATGTTATACCATACACATGAATAAACTCAAAATTGATTAAAGATTTAAATGTAAAGTTCAAAATCACAAAAATTGTAAAGGAAAACATAGGCAATAAAATCTCAGACATTTATTGTAGCAATATTTTTGATATATCTCCTTAAGCAAAGGAAACAAAAAGTAAATAAACAAATGGAACTACTTCAAACCAAAAAGCTTTTGCACCAAAAAGTAAACTAACAACAAAAGAAAAAGACAACTCACGAAATGGGAGAACATATTCACCAATGATACATGTGATGAGGGGTTAATATCCAAAGGAAAAACAATCTAGTTCAAAATTGGGACAGAACCTGGATAGACATTTCTCCTAAGAGGACATACAGATGGCCAATAGACATATTAAAAGATTCTCAATGTCACTAATCATCAGGGAAATACAAATTAAAGCCACCGTGAGATATAACCTCACACCTGTCAGAATGGCTATCATCAATAAGACAACAAACAAGCTTTGTGAGGATGTTGAAAAAAGGGAATTCTAGTGTACTGTTGGTGGGAAAGCAGATTGGTGCAGCTATTTGTAAAACAATATGAAATTTCCTCAAATAATTAAAAATGCAATTGCTTTATAATCCAGTGATTCCATTTATGAGAATATATCTAAGGGAATTCCAAACACTAATTCTAAAGAATATATACACACCTCTGTTAATTTCAACATTACTTACAATAGCCAAGATTTGGAAGTAGCCCAAGTGCTCATCAGTAGACTAATGGATAAAAAAGCTGTGGTACATTTATACAATGAAATACTACCTGACTGGGAAAAAAAAAGGAAATCTTACCTTTTGCAACAACATGGATGAACCTGGAGAGCATTATGCTAAGTGAAATAATCTTGTCAGAAAAAGACAAGTACCATAAGATGTGGAATCTTATGAACAAAATAAACTGATACAGTAGATGGCAATGAGGTAGGTGGAAGCGAAGCCCAGTTCTCCTTGTGCCCATCTAGAACACCTAGCTGATCTTCTGAGGAACAGAATGAATAGCCAATGGAATCCCAGTTTATATGAAGTTTGGAGGCCAAAAATTGTAGAGGACATTGATAAACAGACCATGAGGAGATTGTGTTAGGGTGCTAAGGTCCCTAGTGTCTGTGCAAGGACCCAGGCTGCTGTGGCCCCCCACCCAGCACTTGCCACAGGATGCTTGGAAGAGAGTTAGATCACCAGCTTCCTCCCCTACCAGAGCGGGGAGGATAGCCAGGCACCAGAAGGGACCTGGATGCTTGAAGTCGCTGGGGAGAATAGAGATGAAGTGGGAGACACACAGAGGCAGTGTTCACCTGCTGGGACTGTGGACACTGGCTAGGTTATTACCAGAGAAATTGGGGAGCTAGGTGATACCTGGAGAACAAAGAAGAGTTGGGCTGTGTCACCCTGACCCGGATAGTCTCCAGTGTGGTTAGAAAGTTGGGCTGAGTGAAAAGCGGGAGACTGTTAAGAACAGTGCACTTAAACAAGAGACGTTTACTCAAAAAGAAAAAGAAAAAGGCTTGCAGCTGCTTAGTAAGGAGCTCTCGCTCAGTGGATGGCTTGCAGGGAGTTGAATAAAGCCGCTCACCCATGCTTGACTTGGATGGCTCACTGGGCAACAGAGTCTTGCCGCTTGCCTGGAGGCTGACTGGCAACACTCACCCTGTAGCCCATTCTGGCTGCTCACAGCACCACTAGCCCTGAGGCTTATTTGAGCTGCACACCCACGCTTGACTCCAGCCTAGCCCAAAAGCTCATTTGCACTGCTCACCCAGAGGCTGAGTGGTGCTGCTGAACTGGTGGTGGGTGCTGGCTATGGTGACCTCCCGAAGAGAAAAGAGGAGGTGCGCCACGCAGACCTTGCATTACTGGTGGATTAAAGGCACAGGCCTGGCACAGATGGACAGTGGGGGCCCAGCAGCTCATGGAGGACCTGGGCTAGAATCTGGGCAAATGTGAATATTGTGGCCCTTACCTGGCCCCATCCTTGTAAAATCATAGGGAGTGAAAAAGTGAAGCCCAGCCACCCTCTTCTTGTGGCATCCAGGAAAATCAGCAGAATTCACTCAGTGGGTTTAAAGTTATCAGGAGGCTTTTTTTCCTTTCCTCCCTCTCTTTTTCTTCCCCCCAAGTGAAAAAAATAACACCTGTAGTTGTGAAAGGTCCAGAGAAAGAGCCAAAGTGGGAGCACAAGGCTAACCCCAATAACTGAGAAACTACGACAAATTTCACTTTGCTATCCGATAGAAATGACATTTTATTGTTTACTTGTATTATTCTTATTTTTTCAATATCTTTACTTTTTTATTTTATAGTATTTGTTTACTTCTCTTTGTTCTGTTTAGTTTTCATCATTTTATTTTCCTGTTTAATTACATTGTTTGACTGGTTTTCCTTGTTCTCCCTTTCATAGTGTATTTTTAATTTTCCTTCTTTCATTTCACTTGTGTTCCAATAGCACACTACTCTAGGTAGTGTACTTACTGTTGTTATTCAGATCATACAGATTCTGTCATGATTGCTGTTCCAGTACTATTGTAAATAATTACTATTCCATACAATTGTACATACTATACAGCACTCCTCCTGGATCATAGACCATTTCACTTTTTTCCTGAGCTTTATTATTGTTGCAGTTAACTGTGTTCTTGCACATATTACTCCTATTTTCTGTGGTTTACTCTCATGATATCATCTAACCTAGCACAAGCACTCTGCTTTCTGGGTTCAGCTCACAATCCTCCTCCACTCTAATGAGAGTCTTTTTTAAAAACATTCTTTTTATTTTAATTGTTGCTCTTGTACAGTTTTCTGTCTTTTACTCCCACCCCAGCCCTCCCCACCTACCTCCCATTTCCACCCCTGGCTAGTTTTTGTCCATGTGTCCTTTATACTTGTTCCTGTAAACCCTTCCCCTTTTCCCCTGAAATTCCCTCCCCTCTCCCCTCTGGTGACTGTCAGCCTTTTCTCAACTTCAGGGTCTTTGGTTATATTATGCTTGTTTGTTTGTTTTGTTGATTAGGTTCCTGTTAACAGTTAGATCATATGGTATTTGTCTTTTACTGCCTGGCTTATTTCGCTTAACATGATGCTCTCCAGTTCCATCCATGCTGTTGCAAAGGGTATGAGCTCCTTCTTTCTTTCTGCTGCATAGAATTCCATTGTGTAAATGTACCGTACTTTTCTGATCCACTCATTTACTGATGGGCACTTAGGTTGCTTCCAACACTTGGCTATTGTAAATTGTGCTGCTATGAACATAGGGGTGCATAGGTTCTTTTGGATTGGTGTTTCAGGGTTCTTAGGATATAATCCAAGCAGTGGAATTGCTGAGTCAAAAGGTAGATGCATTTATAGGTTTCTCAGAAAATTCCATACTGTTTTCCATAGTGGTTGTATCAGTCTGTAATCCCACCAACAGTGCACCAGGGTCCCCTTTTCTCCACAACCTCTCCAACACTTGCTGTTTCTTGCTTTCTTTATAATGGCTATTTTCACTGGTGTCAAGTAGTATCTCATTGTGGTTTTAGTTTGCATCTCTCTGATAGCTAGGGATACTGAGCATCTTTTCATGTGTCTCTGGATCATCTGTATGTACTCCTTGAAGAAATGTCTGTTCAAGTCCTTTGCCCATTTTTTAATTGGGTTGCTTGTCTTCTTAGAGTGGAGTCATGTAAGTTCTTTATATATTTTGGAGATCAAACCCTTGTCTGAGGTATCATTGGCAAATATGTTTTCCCATACACTTGGTTCTCTTTTTATTTTAATACTGTTTTCTTTAGCCATACAGAAGCTTTTTATTTTGATGAGATCCCATTTGTTTATTCTTTCCTTTATGTCCCTTGCTTTAGGGGACATATCAGTAAAAATGTTGCTGCATGAAATATCTGAGATTTTCCTGCCTATGTTCTCCTCTTGGACTTCAATGGTGTCACAGCTTATGTGTAAATCTTTTATCCACCTTGAATTTATTTTTGTGTATGGTGTAAGTTGGTGCTTGAGTTTCATTTTCTTGCATGAAGCTGTCCAGTTCTCCCAACACCACTTGTTGAAGAAGCTATTTTTGCTTCATTTTATGTTGCTGCCCGCTTTGTCGAATATTCACTGACCGTAGAGACTTGGGTTTATTTCTAGGTTCTCTGTTCTACTCCACTGGTCCATGTGCCTGTTTTTATGCCAGTACCAGGCTGTTTTGATTACAGTGGGCTTGTAATACAGTTTGGTATCAGGTATTGTGATCCCTCCTGCTTTGCTCTTCTTTCTCAAGATTGCTGCAGCTATTCAAGATCATTTATGCTTCCATATAAATTTTTGAAGTGTTTGTTCTATGTCTGTGAAATATGCCATTGGTACTTTAATAAGTATTGCATTGAATCTGTGGATTGCTTTGGGTAGTATCCACATTTTGATGATATTGATCTTCCGATCCATGAACACGGTATGTGTTTCCATTTGTTTCTGTCTTCCTTGATTTCTTTCTTCAGTGTTGTGTAATTTTCTGCATACAGGTCTTTTACCTCCTTGATTAGGTTTACTCCTAGGTATTTTATTTTTCATTTTGCTATATCAAATGGGATTTTATTCTTGATTTCTGCTTCTGCTGTTTCATTATGGCTATACAAAAATGCCTTTGATTTCTGGATATTGACTTTGTATCCGGCTGTTTGGCCAAATTCATTTATTAGGCCGAGCAGTGTTTGGGCCAAGTCTATAGGATTTTCTATGTACACTATCATGTCATATGCAAACAATGATAGTTTTGTTTCCTCTTTTCTGAGTTGGATGCCTTTTATTTCCTTTTTTTTTTTTTTGTCTAATCACTGTGGCTAAGACTTCCAATACTATATTGAGTAGAAGTGGTGAAAATGGACAACCTTTTCTTGTTCCTGATCTTAGTGGAAAAGATTTTAGTTTTTCCTGTTGAGTATGATGTTGGCTGTAGGCCTCTCATACATGGCCTTTATTATGTTGAGGAATGCTCCCTCTGTTCTGACTTTGCTGAGTGTTTTTATCATAAATGCGTGCTGTACCTTATCAAGTGCTTTTTCCGCATCTATTGATATGATCATGTGATTTTTGTGTTTGCTTTTGTTTACGTGATGTATTACATTTACTGATTTGTGAATGTTCAACTGCGGGGGCCCCTGTCCTGGGCGCCAGATGTGGGGGGCTCCGCCTGCAGAGTCCCATCCCTCTGTCACGGATGAAAATAAAAACTACCAAGACATGACTGCATGGGGAGGAAAGGTGGTCAAACTCTCAGAGGAGAAGGACCCAGAGCCCCTTCCTCACTAGACTTTTATTGGGTTGAAATACACAGGAATACAGATTTAACATGTCAAAGAAATCTGAGGGCTTAATCTGAGTCAGTGTTTGTCGGGAAAGGGGGTTGCCAAACTTTGGGAGACATACTCATTTCCTCCTCGGACCCTTATCATTTAAATGAGGGCACTCTTAGCAAAGCAGGTTTCACAGGAATTTAGGAATTCTTTCTTATGCCCGATCACCCAGGGAGCCATCCTGGCCAGTACAGGGCTGCACCGCTTACCCCCACAGTTTCAGGCTTTAAGCCTATTAGGAAGCAGGAGACATCTCCCAGACAGAAATGAGGACTCGAGCTATGTCAGAATAGCCAGGGGACGAGGGTCCATCACATCCTCTTTGCTGCAGCCCCCCGAGTCCTTCCATGAGGGCCTCCCAAGTGGTCGCGTCTGGCTTAGGTTGCCCTCCCATGAGGAGTCTTACCCGTCTTTGACTACCGACCAAGCGCTGGGGCCAGAGATGGATGAGGCAGAAGCAGTGCTCCTGCCAGGGAGATGAGCTTTGTCTCCTTAGTAGGTCACGTCCCTGTGACAGAACAGACCCAGATGAAGTGGGCCCCTAGGCTCTTACATAGCCCACCATGGGGTGAGGGTTACAACTCCTGAAACCAGGCTGAACAATCCACAACATTGAACCATCCTTGGATCCCTGGGATGAATCCCACTTGATCATGGTATATGATCTTTTTAATGTATTGTTGGATGTGGTTTGTCAATACTTTGATAAGGATTTTAGTGCCTATGTTCATCAATGATATTGACTTGAAGTTTTCTTTCTTTGTTGTGTCTTTATCTGGTTTTGGGATTAGGATGATGCTGGCTTTATAAAAAGAGTTTGGGAGTCTTCCATCATTTTGGACTTTTTGGAATAGTCTGTGAAGGCTAGGCGTTAGCTCTTCCTTAAATGCTACAATATCTTTGTTCATATTTTGTTTGGAAGATCTATCCATTTTTGTGAGTGTAGTGTTAAAATACCCTACTGTGATAATGCTTTTTCTGTATCTTTGTTGAAGTCCTCCAACATTTTCCTTATGTGTTTGGGTGCTCCTATGTTGGGTGCATATATATTTACAATGTTTATGTCTTCTTGATGGATTCTTCCCATGGGTATTATGAACTGTCCTTCTGCATCTCTTTTTATGATCCTTGTTTTGAAGTCTATTTTGTCTGATATGCATATTGCTACCCCACCGACTTTTTCCTGTTCAATTGCTTAAAATATTTTTTCACAGTCCTTCCCTTTCTGTCTGTGTTGGTCTTTTGTTCTCAGATGGGTGTCTTGTAGGCAGCGTATGTGTGGGCCATTTTTTCTTATCCATTCAGCTACTCTATGTCTTTTGATTGGAGCATTTAATCCATTAATATTTAACGTTTTATTGATAGGTATTTATTTTTTCCTCCTTTGTACCTGTGCTCCTCTCTCTTTCTGTCTCTCCTTTCTCTTCTTATAGTTGTCCTGTTAGTAAATCTTGTTGCTCTGGTTTGGTGGAGATGTATATTTTCAGCCTTCTTTTATCTCAGAATCTCCTTATTTCACCTTCCATTTTAATTGAGAGCCTTACTGGGTCAAGTAATCTTGATTGCATGCCTTCGGTTTTCATTACTTGGAATATCTCTTGTCATTCTCTCCTGGATTGGACTGTTTCCACTGAGAAATCAACTGCTAGACTTATCAGAGCTCCTTTGCATGTTACTTCTTCTTTTTCCCTTGATGCTTTTAAGATTCTCTCTTTGTTTTTAATACTTGGCATTTTAATTATGATATGTCTTGGAGTTGGCCTCTTTGGGTTCGTCTTGTTTAGGACTCTCTGTGCTTCCTGACCTTGCATGGTTTTTTTCACTCTCCAGGTTCGAAAACTTTTCTGTCATTACTTTTTCAAACAGGGTTTCTATCCTTTGTGCCTTTCCTTCTCCTTCTGTTTTTCCTATAATTCAAATGTTGTATTTCATGTTATGTTGGCGTTCCCTTAAGTTATCATCATATTTTTTAGTCTTTTTTCATGCAGCTGCTCTGCATGAGTGTTTCTTTCCACCTTGTCTTCCAGTTCACTAATTCAGTCCTCTGCTTCATCAAGCCTGCTTGTAATTTTTTCCAGTGTGTTTCTTATTTCTGAGATTTTACTGCTTATTTCTTCCTGGTTTCTGTTTAGAGTTTCTATTTCATTTTTCTTACTATTTTAGTTCTCACTCAGTTCCTTGTAGTTGTTTGTGAGTTGCTTTATCATCCTTACAACCATTATTTTGAATTCTATATCTGATAGTTTGCTTACTTCCATTTCATTTAGCTCTTTTAGTGGGGAGTCTTCCATCCCTTTTCATCACATATTCTTTTTTTGTCCCTTCATTTTAGGAGATTCTTTTTGTTTGTTTCTGAACTTCCTGATATTTCTCTTTGCTATCTGTCTTTCTAGGGTAAATTTCTATGATAGGAATTCTATGAGATTCTCTGTTGTGGTCTTTTTGATCTCCTTGTCTGGTTGCTCTAGGTTTGCCCTTTCTTCGGTTTGTGTGGGCTCTATTTGAACTTGGCTTTTTACCTTTTAGTCATTTCTTTGTTGGTTGGTTCTTTCCTCCAGTGTACTGATGTTCACACCTCCCACCTAATCTTGTATATGATCAGTGGCAGAGAGTAGGAAAAATGGATTAAAACAGTAGGAGAGTATTGCATGGGAGTTAAATACCAACAAGTAGAGAAGAGATAGGCGATCCTTTGAATAAGTATAGTGTTAACCGTGATATTTCACCCAACTAGCCAATTTTTATAAAATGTGAAAGAGAGATAAGACTCTCATTAGATTCAAGATGGTAACATGGTAGGAGGATGCACATTCTACTTCCCCCTGTGTATGGGAGAGAAACCTAGCCAATCTACAGAGGAACAGAGCAGACAGCCAACAGTACCACAGCATATATGAAAACAGGAGATCAAAATTTGTAGCGGACATTGGAAAACCAGACTTGGCGGCCAAGCAACCCGAGGTGGCCCTGGGACTGGGAGGGAGGAGGCTCTGCGACAGACAAGAGGCGGCTCTACAACTGATTAGAGGCAACCCTGCAACTGACCAGAAGTGGCCGAGCTCCCAGAGGTGGCCCTGGGACCAGAGGCGGCCCTGGGACCAGAGGAGGGGGCTTTGTGGAAGACCCAGAGCTCACACTCATGATCCTAGGGTGAGTGTTCCCAACTCGGGAAACTCATGGAACCCATGCCTGTAGACTTGGGGAGGCACGTGTGCTCTGCAAGAGACCCGGCGCTCACAGGAATAAATGAGGGGAGTGCTCTATTCTTAAGAGGTCCCTGCTCAAACCGAAAAACTCGGTGCCCATAAAACATGTGCTCTACAGGAGGCTCAGAAATCACACCCAAGGCCCTGCATGGAGAGTGCACCACTACCCCTGGGGAGAGTGCACAGCTGGCACTGAGGAGAGTCGCCCAAAGCTCACTGAATGCAGAACAGGGAGAAAAGCAGTACCAGTTCCTCCTCAGCCTGTTGCAGCCAGCAAGACCAGAAAAACCAGTTTAGCCAGTTTGAAAACAGCAGGAGGTTTTTTTCTGTTTTTTTTTCTTGTTTTGGTTTGTTGTTTTTATTTTTGTTTTTGTTTTTGTGAGTTTTGTTTGGTTTTGTTTTCATTATGTTTTTTGACTTTTTTATTATTTTTATCTTTTTTATCCCTAAATTCATTTTCCTTCTCTTTATTTCTTTCTTGTTTTATTCCTTCTTCCTTTCTTTCCAGGTTTTATCTATTCTTCCTTCTTCTTTTATCCTCTTCCTTTTTCATTTTTTTTCTGTTTTTAAATACCAACAAGTAACACCAAAAGAAAAAAACAAAACAAAACAAAACCCTGGAACTGTGAAAAAAACAGAGTTGGACCCAAAGAGTGGCTATCACAACAGCTGAGACAGTGGAAACTATGAACAACAGGATACCAGAAGGAGACTGCACCACTGAATCTCACAGGTATTCTACCACAGAAGTTCACACCATAAACCCAGGGAGCTGGAACAGATTAATTTAAGAAGCTGAGGCTTACAAGAAGAGTCTCACAAAAAATGGGAAGACAAAGAAACAATCCCCAAATGAAAGGAAAGGAGAAAGCCCCAGAAAGAATGCTAAATGAAACAGAGGCAACTCAACTATCAGATATTGAGTTCAAAGAAATGGTTGTCAGGAAGCTCCATGAGCTCTCAATGAGCTACCAGAAACTACAGGGAAGCTACAATGAACTCACTGCAAACTATATCAACATGAAAAAGGAAATAGAAACTATCAACAAGGGCCAAGACAAAATGAAGAACACAATTTCTGAACTGAATGAAGAACACAGTAGATGGAATGAAAAGCAGAATCGATGAAGCAGAGGATCAGATCAGCGGATTGGAGGACAAAGTAGAAGAAAAAAACACCCAGAAAGAGCAAGAAAAGGAAAAGAGGCACAGAAAGAATGCAGTGGGATTAAGAGAAATGCAAGACAATATGAAACACAATAATATCCATATAATAGGGATACCAGAAGGAGAAGAAGAAGAGCACGGAATAGAAACCCTATTTGAAAAAAGTAATGATGGGAAATTTCCCTAATTTGATAAGAGAAAAAGTCACACATATTCAGGAAACACAGAGAGTCCCAATCAAGAGGAACCCAAAGAGGCCCACTTGAAGACACATCATAATTAAAATGGCAAAATTCCAAGACAAAGAGAGAATCTTAAAGGCAGCAAGGAAGAAAAAGGAAGGAACATACAAGGGAGCCCCGATAAGGTTAGCATCTGACTTATCAATGGAAATCCTCCAAGCCAGAAGGGAATGCCAAGAAATATTCCAAGTAATGAGAACCAAAGGCTTGCAACCAAGACTACTTTACCCAGTAAGGCTTTCAATCAAAGTAGAAGGCCAAATAAGGAGCTTCCCAGACAAAAGAAGTCTAAAAGAATACACCTCTACCAAACCAATTCTGCCAGAGATACTAAAGGGACTGCTTTAAGGGAAGAAGGAAAAGAGAGAGAGAGGAACACAGGTACGAAAATGGTAATGAATAAATACCTATCAATAATAACCTTAAATGTAAATGGATTAAATGCTCCAATCAAAAGACATAGAATAGCTGAATGGATAAGAAAGCATGACCCACACATATGGTGCCTACAAGAAACCCACCTCAGGACAAAAGACCTACACAGACTCAAAATGAAGGGTTGGAAACAAATTTTCCAAGCAAACGGACAGGAAAAAAAAAAAAAATCTGGGTAGCAATACTCATATAAGACAAAATAGACTTCAAAAGAAGAGCCATAAAGAGAGACCCCAAAGGTCACATCATAATATTCAAGGGTAGAATCCACCAGGAGGACATAAACATTTTACATATGTATGCATGCAACATAGGAGCACCTAAAATACATAAAGAAAATCTTAGAGGACTTCAAGAAAGATATTGAGAGCAACACAATTATAGTAGGGGATGTTAACAACCCACTGTCAAAAATGGACAGATCTGCCAAACAAAATATCAACAAAGATATTGCAGCATGGAACAACACTCTAGAGGAAATGGACTTAGCCCTTCATCCCAAATAAACTAAATTCATGTTTTGTTTTGTTTTTTTTCAAATGCTCATGGAACATTTTCAAAGATAGACCAAATGATAGGACACACAAGAAACCTCAACAATTCAAGAAAACTGAAATCATACCAAGCATTTTCTCTGATCACAAGGGACTGAAACTAGAAACCAACCCCAAGGGGAAAATCCCAAAACCCACAAAATCACGGAGATTAAATAGCATGCTATTAAACAATGAATGGGTCAAGAATGAAATTAGAGAGGAAATAAAAGTTTCTGGAAACAAACAAAAATTAACTCACAACGACCCAAAACTTATTGGACACAGTGAAGGCAGTCCTCAGAGGGAAGTTCGTAGTGATACAGGCCTACCTAAAGAAGATGGAAACATTTCAAACAAACAACTTAACCCTACATCTACAAGAACTCAAGGAACAACAACAGAGACAGCCCAGAGCAAGTAGGAGGAAGGAAATAACCAAGATTAGAGCAGAATTAAATGATGTAAAGTCTAAAAGCACAATTCTAAGGATCAATGAATCTAGGAGCTCATTCTTTGAAAAGGTAAACAAAATAGACAAGGCTTTAAGCAGGCTCATCAAGAAAAAAAGAGAGAGGACTCAAATAAACATAATCAGAACGGAAAGAGGAGAGATTACGACTGACACCACAGAAATACAAAGGATTGTAAGAAATTACTATGAAGAACTATATGCCAAGAAATTTGAAAACTTAGGTGGAATGGACAAGTTTCTAGAAAAATATAATCTCCCAAAACTCAATGAAGAAGAAGCAGAAAGCCTGAACAGACCAATAACAGCAGATTGAAGCAGTAATCAAAACCTCCCAGGACACAAAAGCCCTGGACCAGATGTTTTCACAGGAGAATTTTACAAAACATTTAAGGAAGAGTTAATCTCTATCCTTCATAGACTATTCCAAAAAAATCCAAGAAGACAGAAGCCTCCCAAACTTATTTTGTGAAGTGAACATCATCCTAATCCCAGAACCAGATAAAGACACAACAAAGAAAATTACAGGCCAATATTTTTAATGAACATAGATTCTAAGATCCTCAACAAAATATTGGCAAACTGCATCCAGCAATATTTTAAAAAGATCATACACCACGATCAGGTGGGATTCACCCCAAGGATGCAAGGATGGTACAATACTCACAAATGAATAAGTGTAATTCATCACATAAACAGAAGGAAAGGTAAAAATCATGTGATCATATGAATAGATGCAGAAAAAGCTTTTGATAAGCTACAGGACCAATTTATGATTAAAAATTTCAACAAGGTGGAATTAGAAAGAGCATATTTCAACATCATAAAGGACTTATATGACACATCTGAGGCAACATCATACTGAAGGGGCAAAAACTAAAAGCTTTCCCATTAAGGTCAGGACTTAGGCAAGTTTGTTCAATTTCACCACTTCTATTCAACATAGTATTGGAAGTATTAGCCACAGCAATCAGACAAGGAAAAGAAGTAAAAGGCATCTAAATTGGAAAGCAGAAAACAAAACTGATATTGTTTGCAAATGACATGATAGTGTACATAGAAAATCCTACAGACACCGCCAAAAAAATGCTAAACTTAATAAATGAATTTGGCAAAACAGCAGTATACAAAGTCAATATTCAGAAATCAAAGGCATATTTGTACACCAACAATGAAACATCAGAAAGAGAAATCAGGGAAAAATCATATTTGACATAGCAAAAAGAAAAATAAAGTACCTAGGAATAAACCTAACCAAGGAGGTAAAAGACCTATACTCAGAAAACTATACAGTACTGAAGAAAGAAATTAAGGAAGACACAAACAAATGAAAACATATACCATGTTCATGGATTGGAAGACTTAACATCATCAAAATGTCCATACTACCCAAAGCAATTTATAGAATCATTGCAATACCTAGTAAAGTACCAATGGCATATTTCACAGGCCTAGAAGAAACACTTCAAAAATTTATATGGAACCATGAATGACTATGAAGAACTGCAGCAATTTTGGGAAATAAGAACAAAGTAAGAGGGATCACAGTACCTGATATCAAACTGTATTGAAAGCCCACTGTAATCAAAAGAGCCTGATACTTGCATAAGAACAGATACATGGACCAATGGAACAGAACAGAGAGCTCAGAAATAAACCCATGTCACTACGGTCAACTAATATTTGATAAGAGGGGCAGCAGCATAAAAAGGAGTAAAAATAGCCTCTTTAACAAATGGTGGTGGGAGAGGTGGACAGCTACATGTCAAAAAATGAAACCAGGACTTCCAGCCAAGATGTAGACATAGGTGGACACATGGTGCCTCCTCTCACAACCAAAATTAAGGACAAAAAATATTTAGAAAACAAGAAGACAACCAGAATTGATAGAAAATTGAGTTGTACAGAAGTCCAACACCAATTCATCCAGACCAGTAAGAGGGGTGGAGTCAAGGCAGGAAAAAGTGGAGGTGCAGAGCTCGGCATGCAGGCAGCAGCAGCTGGCAGTTCCCAGGCATGCAGGTGGTGGCTACCAGACCGCAGGCGCACAGGCGGCAGCTAGTGAACCCCAGCATGGGGTGGCAACTGTGCAGACCCAGTGAGGCCGTGCAAAGCAGCTCACTGACCAGGTGGTCCCACATTCACCCACAGATAATCCAGGCAAAGGGGAAGTGGTGGAAGGGACTGGAATCCAAGAGAGAGTGCAGCAAGTGCCATTGTTCCCTCTCAGAACCGGGCCCCGCATACAGTGCCACAACTCAGTGACTGGGCTATCCCACACTGGGGAACACCTAAGGCTCCACCCGTCACAGCAGCAACCAGACACACACCACACACACACACACACACACACACACACACACCCCACACCAAAAATGGCTCAAACCACAGAACAAATCAAAGTCTCAGACCCAGTTCCTCTAAGCAACAAAGAGATAGCCAACCTATCAGATGCACAGTTCAAAGCACTGGTGATCAGGATGCTCACGGAATTGGTTGACTTTGCTCACAAATTAGATGAAAAAAATGCAGGCTACAATACATGAAATGAAGTAAATCGCATGGGGAACCAGTAGAGATGGGAGGGAAACTGGGACTCAAATCAATGGAGTGGACCAGAAGGAAGAAATAAACAACCAAGCAGAAAAGAATGAAGAAACAAGAATTCAAAACAAATGAGGAAAGGCTGGGGAATCACCAGGACATCTTGAAAGGTCCAAACACCCGAATTATAGGGGTACCAGAAGGGGAGGAAGAAGAGCAACAAGTGGACAACTTATTTGAACAAATAATAAAGAAGAACTTCCCCAATCTGGCAAAAGAAATAGACTACCAGGACGTCCAGGAAGCTCAGAGAGTCCCAAAGAAGTTGGACCCAAGGGGGAACACACCAAGGCACATCGTAATTGCATTAGCCAAGATTGAAATGAAGGAGAGAATTCTAGAAGCAGCAAGGGATAAGGGGACAGTCACCTATCAAGGAGTTCCCATCAGACTATCAGCTGATTTCTCAAAAGAGACCTTCCAGGCAAGAAGAGGCTGCCAAGAAGTATTTGAAGTCTTGAAAGGCAAGGACCTATATCCAAAATTGCTCTATCCAGCAAAGCTGTCATTTAGAATGGAAGGGAAGATAAAGTGCTTCTCAGATAAGGTCAAGTTCAAGGAGTTCATCATCACCAAGCCCTTATTATATGAAATGTTACAGTGACGTATCTAAGAAAAAGAATATAAAAAATATGACAGTAAAAAGACAGCAAACTCACAGCTATTAACAACCACACCTAGGACTTCCGGCCAAGATGGAGGCGTAGGGGAACACACTGTGCCTCCTCTCACAACCAAAATTAAGGACAACAAATATTTAGAAACAAGAAAACAACCAGAACTTATAGAAAATTGAACTGTACATAAGTCCAACAACCATTCATCCAGACCGGTAAGAGGGGCGGAGTCGAGGCAGGAGAAAGTGGAGGTGCAGACCCAGGAATGCAAGCAGCAGCGGTTTGCAATTCCCAGGTGCACAGGAGGCGGCTGGCAGTCCCCGGGCCCACAGGCAGCAGCTGGCGGACCCTGGGCACAGGGGGGCAACTGTGCAGAACCAGTGAGACCACACAGGGCGGCTGGCTGACCAGGTGGTCCCACATTCCTGCGCGCAGACGGTCCAGCAAAGGGAAAGTGGTGGAAGGGACTGAATCCAGGAGAGAGAGGAGCAGGCGCCATTGTTCCCTCTCAGACCCCGCCCCCACAAACAGCGTCACAACCCAGCGACGGAGCTGCCCCACACTGGGGAGCGCCAGAGGCTCCACGCCTCACTACGTAACAGCACGTGCACGTGCGCAGATAATCCAGGTGAAGGGGAAGCGGCTGAAAGGTCCGGAGTCCAGGAGAGAGTGGAGCAGGTGCCATTGTTCCCTCTCAGACCCCGCCTCCACATGCAGCGTCACAACCAGGCGACTGGGCTGCCCCGCCCTGAGGAACACCTAAGGCTCCACCCCTAACTACGTAATAACCGCGACCAGACTAAAACCAAAACAAAACAAAACAAAAAACCCCCACCAAAAATGGCTCAAACCGGAAAACAAATAAAAGCCCCAGAGCCAATTCCTCTAAGCAGTGAAGAGACAGCCAACCTATCAGATGCACAGTTCAAAGCACTGGTCATCAAAATGCTCACAGAATTGGTTGATTTTGCTCACAAACTAGATGAAAAAAATGCAGTCTACAATACGTGAAAGGAAGGAAGATGCATGGGGAACTGATAGAGATGGCAGGAAAACTGGGACTCAAATCAATGGAGTGGACCAGAAGGAAGAAACTAACAACCAAACAGAAAACGAGAAAGAAACAAGAATTCAAAAAAATGAGGAGAGGCTTAGGAACCTCCGGGACATCGTTAAACGTCCCAACATCCGAATGATAGGGGTCCCAGAAGGGGAAGAAGAAGAGCAACGAGTGGAAAAGTTATTTGAACAAATAATAAAGGAGAACTTCCCCAATCTGGCAAAGGAAATAGACTACCAGGATGTCCAGGAAGCTCAGAGAGTCACAAAGAAGTTGGACCCAAGGAGGAACACACCAAGGCACATCGTAATTGCATTAGCCAAGATTAAAATGAAGCAGAGAATTCTAGAAACAGCAAGGGATAAGGGGACAGTCACCTACAAGGGAGTTCCCATCAGACTGTCAACTGATTTCTCAAAAGAGACCTTACAGGCAAGAAGGGGCTGGAAAGAAATATTTGAAATCTTGAAAAGCAGGGACCTACATCCAAAATTGCTCTATCCAGCAAAGCTGTCATTTAGAATGGATGGACAGATAAAGTGCTTCTCAGATAAGGTCAAGTTCAAGGAGTTCATCATCACCAAGCCCTTATTAAATGAAATGTTAAAGGGACTTATCTAAGAAAAAAGAGATAAAAATATGACAGTGAAAAGACAGCAAAGTCACAGCTAGTAAGAACCACACCTAAAACAAAAGCAAACTAAGCAAACAGCTAGAACAGGAACAGAACCACAGAAATGGAGATCATATGGAGGGTTAGCAACAGGGGTGTGGGAGGAGGAGAGAGGGGAAAAATGTACAGAGAATGAGTAGCATAGATAGTGGGTAGAAAATAGACGGGGGAGGGCAAGAATAGTGTGGGGAATGTAGCAGCTAAAGAACTTATGACACATGGACATGAACTAAAGGGGGAGATGTGGGTGGGAGAGTGTATGCAGGGTGGAGGGGAATGATGGGGGAAAATGGGACAACTGTAGTAGCATAATCAATAAAATATATTTAAAAAGGTTTAAACCTAAAAAAATGAAACCAGGTTACACCATGCAAAAAAATAAATTCAGGGTGAATAAAAGACTTGATATAACTCATGACACCATAAAAGTCCTGCAGGAGAACATAAGCAGGAAAATCTCTGATATCTACACACCAATAGATTCACTGATTTGTCCCCTACAGCAAGGGACATAAAAGTAAGAATAAACAAATGCGATCTCATCAAAATAAAACGCTTCTGCACAACTAAAGAAAAAAGCATTAAAATCATAAGAAAACCAACTGTATTGGAAAACATAGTTGCCAATGATATTTCAGACAAGGCTTGATCTGCAAAATATATAAAGAACTCATATGACTCTACTCTAAGAAGACAAGGAACTAAATTAACAAATGGGCATAGGACTTGAATAGACACTTCTCCAAGGACATACAAAGTGTCCAGAGACATATGAAAAGATGCTCAGAATTGCTAGCCATTGGAGATATGCAAATTAAAACCACAATGAAATACCACTTCACACCGTTAAGAAGGGCCATCACAAACAAAGCAACAAATAAGTGTTGGAGAGGATGTGGAGAAAAGGGAACCCTAGTACAGTGTTGGTGGCATGCGGACTGGTACAACCACTATGGAAAACAGTACGGAATTTCCTCAGAAACTAAATATAGAACTGCCTTTTGACCCAGCAATTCCACTGCTGGGATTATACCCTAGGGTTACTGAAACACCAATCCAAATGAACCTATGCACCCCAATGTTCATAGCAGCACAATTTACAATAGCGAAGTGCTGAAAGCAACCTAAGTGCCCATTAGTAAATGAATTTATCAAAAAACTATGATACATTTACATGATGGAACACTGCGCAGCAGAAATGAGAAAGGAGCTCCTACCTTTTTCAACAGCATGGATGGAACTGGAGAGCATTATGCTAAGTGAAATAAGAGAGGCAATGAAAGACACATACCATATGATCTCACCTTTAAGTGAAACCTAGTCAACAAAACAAATGAGCAAGGCAAATATAACCAGAAACACTGAAATGAAGAACATAATATCAGTAACCGGAGGGAAGGATGGAGAGGGATAATGGGGGGAAAGGTGAAGGGTTTACAGGAACAATTATAAGGGATACATGGATAAAACTAAGGGCAGATGGAATCAGTGGAGGGAGGTGGGGATGGCTGAGGTGGGTGAGAGTGTTAGGGGGAAAAGGCAGAAAACTGTACTTGAACAACAATAAAATCAAACAATCAATAAACGAATGAATATATAAACAAACTAACTAACTAACTAACAAATAAAATATAAACAGATTCATAGAAACTAAGAATAGACAGTGTCAGAGTAGAGGGGTGTTAGGGGACTGGGTGAAAAGGGTAAAGGGATTAAGAAAAAAACTGACACAGACAACATTATGGTGATTACCAGAGGGAAAGAGGGGTAGATAGTGGTAGAAAAGTTAAAGGGGGATAAATGGTGATGGGAAGAACCTTGAGTTGGTGTGGTGAATACACAGCACAATACATGGATGATGTATTATAGAATTATGCACTGGAACTTATACAATTTTATTAACCAGTGTCACTCCATTAAATTTAGTATAAATTTTTGAAGTCAAAAGTAAAAAACAATATTAATCTCCTCCAAAACACCCTCACAGACACACCCAGAGTAATGTTTAAGAAGCTATCTGTGTCTCCCTGTAACCCAATTAAACTGACACATTTAAACATTACAGTATGTATTTAAACATTACAGCATGTATGTTATGATTTCCACTTTCTCAAAAAACAAAACTACAACTATATACATAGACTGAAGAAAATATTAACAGCAATCACCATTAAGGAGAGTGCCTGAGGTTTGGGGTATGAATTAGGAACTTTTTTCACTTTATATGTTTCTTTATAGTTTTGTTTACAGTCAACTTTTAAAGTCATGGTAGCAAATTTCTTCATTGCTTTTGTAATTTTAAAATGAGTAAATAATAGAGAAGATGGCAGCGTGGTAGGAGGGAGCAGACCCCATTTCCCCTCTACACACGGGAGAAAAACCGGGCCAATCTACGGAAGAACAGAGCAGACAAGGAACAGTAACACAGCATATTTGAGAATAAGAGGTCGGAAATTGTAGCGGACATTGAAAAACCAGCGGTAAGGAGAGCTCTTCAGAACAATAGGAGCCCAGGGTTCAGCGGGAGGAGAGCAGAGCAGGGCGGCTGAGGCCCCTGCCCAGTGCTCCTCCAAGCCTGCCCCAGGGCTCTGGGGAGAAAGCTGGGTCAGCAGATGAACCGGCTGGGAGATCTCAGGGGCCACCACCTTGCGACTGCGGCTGAGCGAAAGTGGGTGCCCCACACCAGGTCACTGCGCGACTTTGAACTGAGTTTTCCCGGTCATTGGGCGACTGCAAAAGCACAGTCGCCCCAACCGCAGATAGAGGTGCGTGTCAAGTGAGACAGCTGCATGGAAATAGGCATCCACATGGGATCACACACGGTCTCGGTATAGTGGACACTCATAAAAACATAGGCGCTGGCCACTGGAGACAGCTGTGGAGCCAAAGTTGCCAGTGCACGGGCGGGTGCTGGAATTCGGACAGCTCAGGACCACAGGCGCAGGCGCCGAGCAGGGGCAAAGGCAGGTGGCTGCACACGACTGGAGAACCTAGCACATACCCATAAACTCGGGGAAGTGCGCACACACCAGGAGGCTCAGAGCACACGCTGGAAACCCTGTGGGGAGAGGCGCCCACTAACGCTGGGATACATATAGCACAATGAGGACTGAGTTCTGAACACAGAGAAAAGCAGTAAGATCACCCCTCGGCCATTGCAGCCAGCAAGACCAGAAAAACTGGCTCCGCAAGTTTGAAAACAACAAGAGGATTTTTGGTTTTTTGTTTGTTTGTTTTTTGTTTTTTTTTATATTTTGTTTTGATTTGTTTCTTCCTTTTTTTTTGGCCGTTTGTATTTGTGTGTGTGTGTGTGTGTGTGTGTGTTTTGTTTTCCTAGTTTGTGTTTTTTTTTTGTTTGTGTGCCTGTCTATTTATATGAGTTTTTAATTATTCCTTCTTCATTAGTTTTATCTTCTTCTTTACTGCCCAACTCCTTTTGCCTCCCTTTAATTCCTTCTTGTCTTATTCCCTCTTGCTTTCTTCCAATTTTATCTCTTCTACCTTCCTCTTTTTTCTTCTTTCTTCTCTTTTTCATTTTCCCTCCTCTTCTCTTTTTAAATACTCACAAGTGAGACAAAACAAACAAACAAACAAGCCTGGAACTGTGAAAAAAAACAGAGTTGGCCCCCAAAAGAGAGTATTCCAGCTGATGAGACAGTGGAAGCTGTGAACAACAGGATATCCAAAGAAGAATCCACCACTGAATCTCACAGATATTCTACCACAGAAGGTCATACCACAAACCCAGGGAGCCAGAACAGATCAATTTAAGAAGTTGAGGCTAACAACAAGAGTCTTAAAAACAATGGGAAGACAAAGGAACAATCCCCAAATGAAAGGAAAGGAGGAAGCCCCAGAAAGAATGCTAAATGAAACAGAGGCAACTCAACTATCAGATACAGAGTTCAAAGCAATGGTTGTCAGGAAGCTCCATGAGCTCTCGATGAGCTACCAGATACTACAGGGAAGTTATGATGAACTCACCGCAAACTATATCAACATGAAAAAGGAAATAGAAACTATCAACAAGGGCCAAAACGAAATGAAGAACACAGTAGAAGGAATGAAAAGCAGAATCGATGAAGCAGAAGATCGGATCAGCAAGTTGGAGGAGAAAACAGAAAAAAAACACCCAGGATGAGCAAGATAAGGAAAAGAGGCTCAGAAAGAATGAAGAGGGTTTAAGAGAAATACAAGACAACATGACACGGAATAATATCTGTATAATAGGAATACCAGAAGGAGAAGAACAAGAACAAGGGATAGAAAACCTGTTTGAAAAAGTAATGATGGAAAACTTCCCTAATTTGGTGAGAGAAAAAGCCACACAAATCCAGGAAACACAGAGATTCCCAATCAAAAGGAACCCAAACAGGCCGACTTCAAGACACATCATAATTAAAATGGCAAAATTCCAAGACAAAGAGAAAATATTAAAGGCAGGAAGGGAAAAAAGGAAGTAATATACAAGGGAAATCCGATAAGGTTAGCAGCTGACTTCTCAATGGAAACGCTCCAAGTCAGAAGAGAATGGCAATAAATATTCCAAGCAATGAGAATCAAAGGCCTGCAACCCACACTACTTTACCCAGCAAGGCTTTCAATAAAGATAGAAGGCCAAATAAGGAGCTTCCCAGACAAAAGAAGTCTAAAGGAATACACCTCTACCAAACCAATTCTGCCAGAGATACTAAAGGGACTACTTTAAGGGAAGAAGGAAAAGACAGAGAGAGAAAGAGAGAGAGGAACACTGGTACAAAAATGGTAATGAATAAACACCTATCAATAATAACCTTAAATGTAAATGGATTAAATGCTCCAATCAAAAGACATAGAATAGCTGAATGGATAAGAAAGCATGACCCACACATATGCTGCCTACAAGAAACCCACCTCAGGACAAAAGACATACACAGACCCAAAGTGAAGGGTTGGAAAAAAATTTCCAAGCAAATGGTCAGAAAAAAAGTTGGGGTAGCAATACTCATATCAGACAAAATAGACTTCAAAAGAAGGGACATAAAGAGATACCCAGAAGGTCACTTCATAATACTCAAGGGAAGAATCCACCAAGAAGACATAAATACTGGAAATATATATGCACCCAACGGAGGAGCACCTAAATACATCAAGAAAATTTTAGAGGACTTCAAGAAAGATATTGAGAGCAACACAATTATAGTAGGCAATTTTAACACCCCACTGTCAAAAATAGACAGGTCTTTCAAACAAAATATCAACAAAGATATTGTGGCATTGAACAAAACTCTAGAGGAAATGGACTTAACTGATATATAGAGAGCCCTTCATCCCAAAGAAACTAAATACACGTTCTTTTCAAATGCACTTGGAACATTTTCAAAGATAGACCACATGATAGGACACAAATCAAGCCTCAACAAATTCAAGAAAATTGAAAACATACCAAGCATTTTCTCTGACCACAAGGGACTGAAACTAGAAACCAACCCCAAGGGGAAAACCCAAAACCGTCAAAATGATGGAGATTGAATAGCATGCTATTAAACAATGAATGGGTCAAAAATGAAATTAGGGAGGAAATCAAAAAGTTTCTGGAAACAAACGATAATGAACTCACATCGACCCAAAACTTATGGGACACAACAAAGGCAGTCCTCAGAGGGAAGCTTATACTGATACAGGCCTACCGAAAAAAGATGGAAACATCTCAAACAAACAACCTAACCCTATGCCTATAAGAACTTGAGGAACAACAACAAAGACAGCCCAGAGCAAGTAGAAAGAAAGAAATAACCAAGATCAGAGCAGAATTAAATGACATAGAGACTAAAAGCACAACCCTAAAGATCAATGAATCCAGGAGTTGGTTCTTTGAAAAGATCAACAAAATCGACAAACCTTTAAGCAGGCTCATCAAGAAAAAAGGAGAGAGGACTCAAATAAACACAATCAGAAATGAAAGAGGAGAGATTACGACTGACACCACAGAAATACAAAGGATTGTAAGAAACTACTATGAAGAACTGTATGCCAAGAAATTTGAAAACCTAGGTGAAATGGACAGGTTTCTAGAAAAATATAACCTTCCAAAACTCAATGGAGAAGAAACAGAAAGCCTGAACAGACCAATAACAGCTGGTGAAATTGAATGAGTAATCAAAACACTCCCAACACACAAAAGTCCTGGACCAGATGGCTTCACAGGAGAATTCTACAAAACATTTAAGGAAGAGTTAACCCCTATTCTCCACAGACTATTCCAAAAAGTCCAAAATGATGGAAGACTCCCAAACTCTTTTTATGAAGCCAGCATCATCTTAATCCCAAAACCAGATAAAGACACAACAGACAAGGAGAAGTTCAGGCCAATATCGCTGATGAACATAGATGCTAAACTCCTCAACAAAATATTGGCAAACCGCATCCAACAACACATTAAAAATATCATACACCATGACCAAGTGGGGTTCATCCCAGGGATGCAAGGATGGTTCAAGATTCGCAAATCAGTAAATGTAATACATCACATAAACAAAAGCCAAGACAAAAATCACATGATTATATCAATAGATGCGGGAAAAGCATTTGATAAGGTACAGCACCCATTCATGATAAAAACACTCAGCAAAGTGGAAATAGAGGGAGCATTCCTCAACATAATAAAGGCCATATATGAGAAACCTACAGCCAGCATCATACTCAACGGGCAAAAACTAAATTCTTTTCCACTAAAATCAGGAACAAGACAAGGCTGTCCATTTTCGCCACTTCTATTCAATATAGTATTGGGAGTATTAGCCACAGCGATTAGACAAGAAAAGGAAATAAAAGGCATCCAACTTGGAAAGAAGGAAACGAAACTATCATTGTTTGCAGATGACATGATAGTATATGTAGAAAATCCTATAGTCTCGGCCAAAAAACTGCTCGACCTAATAAATGAATTTGGCCAAACAGCTGGATACAAAGTCAATATCCAGAAATCAAAGGCATTTTTGTATACCAACAATGAAACAGCAGAAGCAGAAATCAAGAAAAAAATCCCATTCCATATAGCAAAAAGAAAAATAAAGTACCTAGAAATAAACCTAACCAAGGAGGTAAAAGATCTGTATGCAGAAAACTACCCAACACTGAAGAAAGAAATCAAGGAAGACACAAATAAATGGAAACACAAACTGTGTTCATGGATCGAAACAATTAACATAATCAAAAGTCCATACTTCCCAAAGAAATCTACAGATTCAATGCAATACCTATTAAAGTACCAATGGCATATTTCACAGATACAGAACAAAGACTTCAAAAATTTATATGGAACAATAAACGACCCAGAATAGCAGCAGCAATCTTGAGAAAGAAGAGCAAAGCAGGATGGATCCCAATACCTGATACCGAAATGTATTACAAGGCCACTGTAATCAAAACAGCCTGGTACTGGCACAAGAACAGACACATGGACCAGTGGAATAGAACAGGGAGTCCAGAAATAAACCCTAGTCTCTATAGTCAGTTAGTATTCGACAAAGAGGGTAGCAACATAAAATGGAGCAAAAATAGCCTCTTCAACAAGTGGTGTTGGGAGAACTGGACAGCTTCGTGCAAGAAAATGAAACTCGAGCACCAACTTACACCATACACAAAAATAAATTCAAGGTGGATAAAAGATTTACACATAAGCTGTGACACCATTGAAGTCCTAGAGGAGAACATAGGCAGGAAAATCTCAGATATTCCATGCAGCAACATTTTACGGATATGTCCCCTAAAGCAAGGGACATAAAGGAAAGAATAAACAAATGGAATCTCATCAAAATAAAAAGTTTCTGCATGGCCAAGGAAAACAGTATTAAAATAAAAAGAGAACCAACTGTGTGGGAAAACATATTTGACAATGATACCTCAGACAAGGGTTTAATCTCCAAAATATACAAAGAACTTACACGACTCCACTTTAAGAAGACAAGCAACCCAATTAAAAAATGGGCAAAGGACTTGGGCAGACACTTCTCCAAGGAGGACATACAGAGGATCCAGAGACACATGAAAAGATTCTCAGTATCGCTAGCTATCTGAGAGATGCAAATTAAAACCACAATGAGATACCACTTGACACCAGTCAGAATGGCCTTCATAAACAAAGCAACAAACAGCAAGTGTTGGAGAGGTTGTGGAGAAAAGGGGACCCTAGTGCACTGCTGGTGGGAGTGCAGACTGGTACAACCACTATGGAAAACAGTATGGAATTTTCTAAAAAAACTAAAAATGGATATACCTTTTGACCCAGCAATTCCACTGCTAGGACTGTATCCTAAGAATCCTGAAACACCAATCCAAAAGAACCTATGCACCCCTATGTTTATAGCAGCACAATTTACAATAGCCAAATGTTGGAAGCAACCTAGATGCCCATCAGTAAATGAATGGATCAAAAAACTGTGGTACATTTACACAATGGAATTCTATGCAGCAGAAAGAAAGAAGGAGCTCATACCCTTTGGAACAGCATGGATGGAACTTCAGAGCATCATGCTAAGCGAAAGAAGCCAGGCAGTGAATGACAAATACCATATGATCTCACCTTTAACAGGAACCTAATAAACAAAACAAACAAACATGCATAATATAACCAAAGACACGGAAATTGAGAACAGGGTGAAAGTCACCAGAGGGGAGAGGGGAGGGAATTTCAGGGTAAAAGGGGAAGGGTTTACAGGAACAAGTATAAAGGACACATGGACAAAAACTATGGGGGGATGGAAATGGGAAGGAGGTGGGGAGGGCTGGGGTGGTGGGTTGGGGTAAGAATAAAAGACATAAAACTGTACAAGATCAACAATTAAAATGAAAAATTAAAAAAATAAAATAAAATGAGTAAATAATAAATTAGAAAATAATTTGGAAGTCCTTCTAGGTGTAATCCATGGGAATTGTTGCAAGGGATGGGGTCAGAGAATGAGGGGCATGACAAAAATCTATGGAAAGTGTTATCTATTAGCAGGTAGCGAAGGAAGCACAATTTTCCTCTTTCTAGCACCTTTTATTCTGTTATATATCCATTGCCTCTCACACCTCATGGTTTAAAGCCTCCCTAATTCTTTACTCCCTCTCTCTTTCTCTTACATTAATGATCCTAAATGAGGGTAAAGCATGACTAATTTACACTCAGGAAAGTTTATTCATAAATTAGTTACAAGATGCTACTAATTGGAATTAACTCATTTATTTATTCAACAAGCATGTAATATGTACTGAGTAACTACTCCATGCATTATTGTGACAAAGGATAGGCAGAGTTCTACCTGGGAGAAATGGTGGGTTGGGATTAGAAAAAGCTTACTATAGGAGGTGGGTCAGAATATTCCAGGCAGACAAAGCAAGCTCTGTTAAGATTTGGAGATGTAAAGTCTCATGACCTGAAAGAAAAGGTGTGTATTGTTGGCTATGGCTATAGGACTGAATATAAAAAAGCACACAGTGACAAATAAGTTTGGAGAGGCAGATGAGAGGTATTGTCAGGACAATTCTTTATCATGTGAAATTGTCTCCCTCTTTTAAGAATTTTTGAGAGGGCAAGGTTGGAGGCACCTATCTGTCCCCATTAACACGCCAGAGCTTGAAGACCCCAGGAAGGGAAAGACCTTTAAGCTCCTAGAAATTTTATTTATCAACAACATTGCCTGTGCATGGGACACAGTATTATATGGTTCATTAGGATCTGTTGTGGCTGGTCTCGGACAATTTTTGTAAACTAGTTCCATTGTAGGTGTAATTATGCAAAGCTAAGAATTCAGGAAAGAATAGCCAGAGAAAGAAATAAAAATAAGATTTTGTATGAAAGTACACACCTTGATCCTGAAAGAAAGCCAACAGCAACAACAGCAACTGAACAGCATCTCAAGCATAGAAACCCAAATACAACTCACTGACATCAGCATGAACAAAGTTGAGATCAACTATGTAAAACATCATATGTACCATAATAAAGCTTTCAATCAAGTAAATAATGTATGCATAAGTTGTAAAAAACGAGATAAAGAATATTTGATAATACTTCACCCTATCCACTAAGTGCAAAATCCACCCCTCTCCAGTTATTGTAATAATCAAAAACACTCCACCACATATACACCTTTATAAACAGTCCTAAAGGAAGACCTTCCATCTTGGTTGAGAACCACTGGGGCTTGATCAAAGAATGCCTGTTATGCCCTTCTAATGAGTTTGAACTTGCTTCTGTTGGACCTGAGCTTCTCAAACTGCAATAGGAGATAGTGTACAAGTACAATTCTTGAGTTTCTAAGATAAACATGACCAATCTTCTTGAAGCATAAATTTTATCCAAGTACTTTTTTAAATTGATGGAACTATGGCAATATATAATTTTATATTTAAATACACACAAATATAATGTGATAGAGAGGGCTAAATGACTGAATTATTAACTTAAAGAGAAAGTTTCTACTTACACTGAACTGCTTCAAGCTATACTTCAAACTATTGGGAATTTTTCAGATGGAAAGTTAGAGAAGCACAAGAAATTATGTCAATAAAGTATTTGAAACAAGGGAGAAGTATAATCATATTTTCTGAAAAGTATTTTAGAAAGATCACTTCATCTGATGGAATTCTGGCCAAGCTGGAGGTGTGGGCAGAAACCCTTGGTTTCCTCCCACAACCAAAAGGAGGATAACAACCAATCTAAAGTTGATAAAGAACCAGATGTGCCAGAAAAATCAAACTTCATGGAACTCCAACAACCAAGGCATTAAAGAAACAGTCAAGCAAACCAACCAGACAGGTAAGATGAGTGGATGGGAAGAAGCCAAGGTAAGGCAATGGACTGTGCAGGTGGGACTGGCTGAATGGGAAACAGACTCAGAGCTGACTCAGAGCAGGGGTTGCTGTGGTGGGAGAAACTCCCAATCTCACAAGAGGGTCACTGGAAAGTGGGGCTAGAGCTGAACAGGCAAGCTGCATTGTTCCCTCTCTGGCCCCTCCCCCACAGACACCACTGTAGTGCAGCAAGGAGGGTTGTCTTCCCCTGATGAATACCTAAGGCCCCACACCTTTACAACTTAACAGGTGTGCTGAGACAAAGAAATAGGGCCTAAATGAAGGAACAGAGCAAAACTCCAGAAAGAGAGCTAAGCAATGAGGAGATAGCCAACCTATCTGGAACATACCAAGGCACATCATCATTAAGTTACCCAAGATTAAAGATAAGCAGAAAATCTTAAAAGAAGCAAGAGGAAAGGAGAGAGTTACCTACAAAGGAGTGCCCATAAGACTATCAGCTGATTTCTCAAAAGAAACCTTGCAGGCAAGAAGGGGCTGGAAAGAAGTATTTGAAGTCATGAAAGGCAAGGACCTACACCCAAGATTACTTTATCCGGCAAAGCTATCATTTAGAATGGAAAGGCATATAAAGTGCTTCCCAGATAACATCAAGTTAAAGGAGTTCGATTACTAAGCCCTTATTATATGAAATGTTAAAGGGACTTATCTAAGAAATTGAAGATGATAAAAACTATGAACAGTAAAATGACAACAAACACACAACTATCAACAACAGAAGCTAAAAAAACCCTCCAAAAACTGAAACTAAGTGAACAACTATAACAGGAACAGAATTACAGAAATGGAGATCATATGGAAGGTTTTCAGTAGGCAGGGGGAGGGGAAGAGTGAGGAGGAGGCACAGGGAATAAGAAGCATAATTGTTAGGCATAAAATAGAAGGGGAGAGGTTAAGAATGGTATAGGAAACTGAGAAGTCAAAGAACTTATAGGTACAACCCATGGACATGAACTAAGGGGAGGACTGGAGGGTTGGGGGGTGCAGGGCAGATGGGGGATAAAGGAGGGGAAATTGGGGAAAGTGTAGTAGCATAATCAATAAAATATACTTGAAAAAAGAAGGATCACTACATCTGCTATTAGCATACCATTGAAAGAAGGTGTGACATGCAGACAGACCAGTTCAGAGTAATAAGAATAAGTATACTATGTAATCTCCATTTCTGTGGTTCTTTTCCTGTTCTAGTTGTATGCTTTTGTTTTAGGTGTGGTTGTTAATAGCTGTGAGTTTGCCATCTTTTGACTGTCATATTTTTTATCTTCTTTTTCTTAGATAAGTCCCTTTAACATTTCATATAATAAGGGTTTGGTGGTGATGAACTCCTTGAACTTGACCTTATCTGAGAAGCACTTTATCTTCCCTTCCATTCTAAAAGACAGAAATGGAGATCACATGGAGGGTTAGCAACAGGGGAGTGGGAGGAGGAGAGAGGGGGAAAAGGTACAGAGAATAAGTAGCATAGACAGTGGGTAGAAAATAGACAGGGGGAGGGCAAGACTAGTGTGGGAAATGTAGAAGTTAAAGAACTTACGACACATGGACATGAACTAAAACAGGGGAATGTGCGTGGGAAGCGGTGTTCAGGGTGGAGGGGAATGATGGGGGAGAAAGGGGCAACTGTAATAGTATAATCAATAAAATATATTTAATAAATAAATAAAAAGAATAAGTATACTATGGAGAGGTCAGCTGGAGATGTGAGTTACTTAGTAATTAAATTGACATGACTCAATGAATGAGTGGATGTGCAGAACAAAAGAAAAGATGTTGTTGATGCCAAACATATTTCTGGCTTGAGCAGCTACTGACTAATAAATTAGAGAAGATAAAGGATTAGCAGAAATGAGGAAGGAAATGGAAAAGTTAATTCAAGTTTTGGGATATGTTGAGTTTGAACTTACTCATTGGAGTAAATTGAGATTTCCAATGGACATGTCTAGTAGACAATAGTAAACATGCACTTCCAGCTCAGGCTATTTGGGCTGATAGTCTATCTTTTGAAATTGCACTTACATTGGTGGACATTGAAGCCATGGGCATGGATGAGTTAACCTAGGGAAAGTGAGTGGAATGGCAAAAGAGAAATTTTGAGAACAGAACCCAGAGAAACAATGCCATTCAAAAGTTTAGGTGAATAGAAGAAACCTTCAAAGGATTCAGAAAAAGAATAACCCCAAAGATAAGGGAAAAAAGAGCAAAGAAAGAAAGAAGGAAGTTTTGAGTAGAAAGGAGAGGGTAACTGTAATTTCAAATAATGCAGAAAATAAAGTCAGGTAGTGATTGAGATGTGTAAATTGAATTTGAAAATTAAGAGAGGACCTTAAAGTAACTTCAGGCATATTGCAACAAGTTGTAATGTGTTGAGGAGTTCCCACTGTAGTCAGATAATGAAAAGTGTAGTATGATAGCTGGAGAAAACTTTTCTGGAGAGTTTTTTGTTTGTTTATTTTTAGTAGAATAAGGTTTGACCATCATTAAATACTGAACTAGGAAGTGGAATAATTAATGGTGGATTTGAAAAAGAAGAAAATTAGTGAACATCTGAAGGTATAAACAAAAGGGTGAGATCCAAATCACAGATAGAAGGAAGGAAAGAATGGGTCTATGTGTTGGTGTATTTGTCACTATATCAAGGCAGAAAGTTTGGGACTCTCCCTCTCCCAAATGGCCTCTATTATCTCACTTATAGAGGAAGCAAAGCAACCTTCTGTAAGAGTAGGGGGTAAATGGGGTAAAGAAGGAGTCTGAAAAAAGAGGTTAAAGTCTTAATAAGCATAGGGATGGGGAATGTTAATGAGTAAGGTGATAAGGAGAGACTTCCAGGTAGTGTATTCACTAAAGACCAAGCTTTGATAGGTATCCCTATGTGCTTAAGTGATTATTTCTTTCTAGGAATGAACAGCCTGGACATCATAGGAGAGATATGATGGCCTTAAATACAACTTTGCTCAATGAGTACAATTTGGTGACTGCTGGGGAGCAATGAAGTCTCATAGCCCAATCTGTTTTATGACCATTAAAAATGGTATGGTTCACTTCATTCATTTACACTGGTCACTAGGTGAGCAGCTCAAGTTCCTGTCATTGCTGTTTCTCCACAACCGTGGCCCCCACAGGCTTCACTGTTGCTAAAGCCACCTTCAGTGACTTGTCGCACCTGATTCTCTCCTCTTCTTGCTAACCAAAATCGATGATGCCATGTCAGGCTATTTGAGTGACTGAGACCATGACCATAATTGAGGGTTTGGTGCCCCTCAGTTTGGAGGGAGTAGGGCAAGTCCTCTATCAGGAAAGAAATTTGGAAACCCTGGGCAGAAACTAGTTAAAAAGAAGTGGAATGTTGATGATCTTCCCAAATTTGAGAAGAATTTTGATCAAGAACACCCTGATTTGGTTAGACTCACAGTACAATAGCTGGAGACATACAAGAGAAGCAAGGAAGTTACAGTGGAGGCTATGATTGCCCAAAGCCAGCTCTGAATTTTTATGAAGTATACTTCCCTGCAAATGTCATGGATGTAAGTACAAGACAATTTTGCTAAACCCACTGCTCATCAAGCTCAGGGATGGCCAGTTGCTCTAAGTGGATTGGATGTGGTTAGAGTAGCACAGACTGGATCTGGAAAAACATTGTTTTATTTGCTGCTTGCTATTGTACACACCAATCATCAGTCATTCCCAGAGAGAGGTGAAGGGCCTATTTGCTTGATGCTGGCACTAACTCAGGAACTGGCCCAACAGGTGCAGCAAGTAGCTGCTGAATAATGTATAGCATGTCAGTTGAATTCTACTTGCATTAATGGCGGTGGTCCCAAAAGACCACAAATACTTGAGTTGGAGAGAGGTGTGAAAATCTGTATTGCAACACCTGGAAGACTGATAGACATTTTTTTAGAGTGTGGGAAAACAAATCTCAGAAGAGCTACCTACTTCCCCTTGATGAAGCAGATAGAATGCTTGACATGGGCTGTGAACCCCAAATAAGGAATATTGTGGATCAGATAAGACCTGACAGGCAAACCATAATGTAGAGTGCAACTTGGCCAAAAGAAGTAAAACAGGTTGCTGAGGATTTCCTGAAAGACTATATTCATATAAACATTGGTGCACTGGAACTGAATGCAAACCACAACATTCTTCAGACTGTGGATGTGTTGTCATGATACAGAAAAAGATGGAAAACTTCATCATCTGATAGAAGAGATCATGAATAAGAAAGACAATAAAGCCATTGTCTTTGTTGAAACCAATAGAAAATGTGATGAACTTACTAGAAAAATAAGGAGAAATGGGTGGCCTTCCATGGGTATCCATGGTGACAAGAGTCAACAGGAATATGACTGGATTTTAAATGAATTCAAACATGGAAAAGCTCCTATTTTGATTGCTGCAGATGTAGCCTCCAAAAGGCTAGATGTGGAAGATGTGAAATTTGTCATCAGTTATGACTACTACTGTAATTCCTCAGAAGATTATATTCATTGAATTGGAAGAACTGCTCATAGTACCAAAACAGGCACAGCATACACTTACTTTAAACCTAATAATATAAAGCAAGTGGGCAACTTTAACTCTATGCTTTGTGAAGCCAATCAAATAATTAACCCCAAATGGCTTCAGTTGGTTGAAGACAGAGGTTCAGTTCATTCCAGGGGTAAAGAAGGCATGAAGGATGACCATTGGGACAAATACTTTGTAGGCAAAAGTGGTGGATTTACTACATTTATGGACACAAAAAATATGGCAGAAGTTACTCTAGTCTGCTTAAGAGAGATTTGGGGGCAAAAACCCAGAATGGTGTTCACAGTGCTACAAGTTACACCAATGGAAGCCCTGAAAGTAATTTTGTGTCTGCTGGTATACAGACCAGTTTTAGAACAGGGACTTACCAGAACGGTTATGATAGCACTGAGCAATATGGAAGTAATGATCCAAATATGCACAATGGTATGGACCAACAGGCATATGCACATTCTGCTACTGCAGCTATGCTATGATTAGTTACCCATTGTCAACAGGATATTCTCAATGTATACAGAAGTATATGCAATGCCTTTTTGTCATAACTGCTCTTTATATTGTGTGTTATCAGACAATATAGTTATATAAGAAACAGGGGAAATGCAGAAATGATTGTAGTGCATCAGTAATTATGGTGCACTTCTGTGCTATTTAAGTTGGGTATTTCTCTGCATTCCAGAAACAATTTTTAGGGGGATTTTTGTACTTGAAAATGCAGGCAGTGTTTTCATAAATGTACAGTCATTTGAAATACAGTGGATGAAGGCAATATATGGTCTTTAAATAAAAAAAAATATTTGAAGACTGAAAAAATGATATGGTCCACTGTCTGTTCCTCTGTACTCAGCACATAACTAAACTATTTTTGGAAATGCCAGCCACATTCCAGAGACCACATAGTGAAGTAAAAATAATCCAATTTGGCCATATTGGGCATCTGGTCTGCAGGCTGTGTTTATCTGCTGCAAAATACACATCATCACTGTTTATGGCTACCTCAGCTAAGTCATCTGCATATATGATCCCACTCATGAAAAGTTCAACAGTAATGTGATGGCTGAGAAAGGGAAACTTGTCGATGATGGGAAGCCCATCTCCATCTTCTAGGAGTGAGATATTGCCAACATCAAATGGAATCACTCTGGTGTTGAACATGTTGTGAAGTCCATATGCCTCTTCCCTCTCTTGGAGAAATCTGAAGTTCATGTGATGGTTAGAGGCTCATCATCACTTCCTCTTTCTGAAGATGCCCCCATGTTTGTAATGGAAGGGACCTTGAGAGATATGATCACTGTCTCAAGATTATCAGCATTGCCACCTATACTACAAACTGTTTGGCACACTGGTCAAGGTTATTTATCCATGATGATGTCAGGATAGTGGAGGCCACAATTGGATCATGGAAAGACTCATGATTACAATTCAAATAATTACTTTCACCATGGAAAATGTGGGTAGCCCCTCTAGAAAACGGTGGCACTTTCATTGTGACTGTGCTCAGATCATCATCCCTGAAAACATTGATATCACTAAGGCTGTGCGGCAAGGTCATTCCTGAGTGAATGGGAATTTCATTGGAATAGTTTCCTGTGTCTCTACAGCCAACATGCCTGTCATGAATCTGACCTGCAGTCTGGAGAAAGTAAACATAGTAAATCAAGAAGGTGCTAAGTAAGGCATAAAACCACCCCTTGAAGGGGATTCTGGTCTACACATATTACCAGTCTGCATCCTGTGAGTTTAATAGTGATGTTTATTCCTCTATCTTTTTTTTAATGCTGCAGTATTTACTGTTCTTTTTTATTTTCAAAGTATATTTTATTGACTATGCTATTATAGTTGTCCTGTTTTTCCCCTTTGCCCCCCTCCATCTGGTACCCTCCTTTCCTCCAGCAATCCCACCACCTTGGTTCATGTCCATGGATAATACATACAAGTTATTTGGCTTCTCCATTTCCTATACTATTCTTAACATCTCCCTGTCTATTTTGTACCTATGAATGATGCTTCTTACTCCCTGTAGTTTTTCACCCATTCTCCCCCTCTCAGCTGATAACATTCCAAATGATCTCCATATCTACAATTCTGTTCCTCTTTTAGTTGTTTGCTTAGTTTGTTTTTGTTTTTATTTTTAATATTCAGTTGTTGATAGTTGTGAGTTTGTTGTCATGTTAATATTCACAGTTTTCATATTCTATTCCTTAAATAAGTCCCTTTAACATTTCATATAATAATGGCTTGGTGATGATAAACCCCTTTAGCTGTACCTTATCTGGGAAGCACTTTACCTGTCCTTCCATTCTAAATAATAGCTTCACTGGATAAAGTAATCTAGGTTACAGGTCCTTGCTTTTCATTATTCTGAATACTTCTTTCTAGCCCCTTCTTGCCTGCAAGGTTTCTTTTGAGAAATCAGCTTATAGCCTAATGGGAACTCCTTTGTAGGTAACTCTCTCCTTTCCTCTTGCTGCTTTTAAGATTTTCTCTTCTTCTGCATGGCCAAGGAAAACAGTATTAAAATAAAAAGAGAACCGACTGTGTGGAAAAACATATTTGCCAATGATATCTCAGATAAGGGTTTAATCTCCAAAATATACAAAGAACTTACACAACTCCACTCTAAGAAGACAAGCAACCCAATTAAAAAATGGGCAAAGGACTTGGGCAGACACCTCTCCAAGGAGGACATACAGAGGATCCAGAGACACATGAAAAGATGCTCGATATCGCTAGCTATCAGAGAGATGCAAATTAAAACCACAATGAGATACCACTTGACACCAGTCAGAATGGCCCTCATAAACAAAGCAACAAACAGCAAGTGTTGGAGAGGTTGTGGAGAAAAGGGGACACTAGTGCACTGCTGGTGGGAGTGCAGACTGGTACAACCACTATGGAAAACAGTATGGAATTTTCTAAAAACACTAAAAATGGATATACCATTTGACCCAGCAATTCCATTGCTAGGACTATATCCTAAGAACCCTGAAACAGCAATCCAAAAGAAACTATGCACCCCTATGTTTATAGCAGCACAATTTACAATAGCCAAGTGTTGGAAGCAACCTAGATGCCCATCAGTAAATGAATGGATCAAAAAACGGTGGTACATTTATACAATGGAATTCTATGCAGCAGAAAGAAAGAAGGAGCTCATACCCTATGCAACAGCATGGATGGAACTTGAGAGCATCATGCTAAGCGAAGTAAGCCAGGCAGTGAAAGACAAATACCATATGATCTCACCTTTAACAGGAACCTAATCAACAAAACAAACAAACATGCATAATATAACCAAAGACATGGAAATTGGGAACAGGCTGAAAGTCACCAGAGGGGAGAGGGGAGGGAATTTCAGGGGAAAAGGGGAAGGGTTTACAGGAACAAGTATAAAGGACACATGGACAAAAACTATGGGGTGGTGGAAATGGGAGGGAGGTGGGGAGGGCTGGGGTGGCGGGTTCGGGTGAGAATAAAAGACAGAAAACTGTACAAGATCAACAATTAAAATAAAAATTTTAAAAAAAGATTTTCTCTTTATCTTTAATCTTGAGTAACTTAATGATGATGTGCCTTGGTGTGTTCCTCTTTGGGTCCAACTTCTTTAGGACTCTTTGGGCTTCTTGGACTTCCTGAAGTCTATTTCCTTCTCCAGATTAGGGAATTTTTCCTTTATTATTTGTTCAAATAAGTTTTCAACTTCTTGCTCTTGTTCTTCTCTTTCTGGCACCCTTATGATCCTTCTGTTAAAGTACTTAAAGTTGTAAGAGTTTCCTAAGCCTCTCCTCATTTTTTTGAATTATTGTTTCTTCATTCTGTTCCAGCTGGGCATTTATTTCTTCCCTTTTTTCCCCAAATCATTGATTTCAATCCTGGTTTCCTTCCCTTCACTGTTGCTTACCTGTATATTTGTTTTATTTCACTTTGGGTAACCTTCATTTCTTCCTTCATTTTGCAACTGAACTCAATCAGTTCTGAGCGCATCCTGATTACCAGTGTTTTGAACTCTGCATCAAATATGTTGGCTATCTTCTCATCACTTAGCTCTTTTTCTGGAGTTTTGATCTATTTTTTTCATTTGGGCCATATTTCTTTGTCTTAGTGCACCGGTCTGGGTGATTGTTACTTTAACTCCTAGGTTGTCAGAGTTCTATGCAGTTAGATTTTCTGGCACTTGTGGTTGTAGATTGTTTTTAGATTGTTATCCTTCTTTTGGTTGTGTGAGGAAGAGAAACATTTCTACCTATGCCTCCATCTTGGCTGGAACTCTCTATTTAATTTTAGACCGATGAGAAGGGAGGGAGAATAAGAGGGAGAGAAACATCAATGTGCAGTTGCCTCTTGCATGCTCTCCACTGGGTACCTGCCCAGCAACCCAGGCATGTGCCCTGACTGGGAATTGAACCTGTGACCCCTTGGTTCACAGGCTAGCAGTCAATCCACTGAGCCACACCAGCCAGGGATGGGCCATATTTCTTTGTCACCTCATTTTGGCAGCCTCTCTGTGTTTGTTTCTGTAGATTAGGTAGAGTTGATTTGATTCTTTGTCTTAGAGAACATGTTAAGCTGTATTGGCAGAGCCTTAGGTATTCCCTAGGGTGGAGCAACCTGGTTTGCCACTTTTTGGCTCTATGTGGGGGTGATGAGTTGGAGAGGGAACAATGGCACTTCTGTGTTCCTGAAGGCTCACCCAGCACTCACCCTGTTTCTAATCACTTCATTTGCTGCCCATATGTGACTGGTGCTCTTCTGGCTGATTCCCTGGTGATGATTCCCAGTGTGGGTGGGTTTGCATATGTTCTAAGTCCATGTGGGTCCTTTAAACTGACTTTCCTGAGAAACCAGCAGTTAATTCCATGACCCTAAATCCCCAGTAGTTCTTATAGCCAGAAGTTATGAGATTTACTCTTCCTGGTACTAGAACCCTGGACTGCATGGTCTGGACTGGGGCTGGGATTGCTCTCTCCCAAGGTATCCCTCCCAATTTTTACCCACCACATGTGAATATGGGACCACTCATTCCACCACCACCACTGCCACCTCTCCATGCCATATTTGTGCCCTGACTCCCCATCTCCGCCCCTCCTACCTCTTTGGAAGAATATGGCTTCTTTAAATCCTTGGTTGTTGGGCTTCCATACAGTTTGATTTTCTTGCACTTCTGAGTGTTTTTGTTTTGAGGTTAATTGTGATTCGTCTTGTACTTATGCAAGGAAGTGAAGCATGTCTGCCTATGTCTCCATCTCAACCAGAAGCCCCTCTATCTTTGATGGATGGTCATCATTGACCTCAATGATCATGTTGTCAGGCTCATTTACTGGTGTGAGAATAAACCACCATACTGTGGACTTCATAGTTCACATGGTCTTTAATGAGTAGAAGCCCTGAACCATTATTCTAAAAAATAACATAAGACACACAGAGAGAGGCCCTCAGTTTGGGGACATCCTACCTTAAATATACTGTTCAACATGTTAAGAATCTCTATCCTCAACATGATTCCTATCCCAGGTTCCCTAGAAGAAGGATACCATCAACACAGTACACTATACCCAGCAAGAAAAAAAAGGAGGTGGTTTGCTATAAGCAAAACTTTGAAGCCAACCAAAGGGTGGGCTACACATGTCTCTTTACCTACTAGAACAGCGGTCCCCATCCTTTTTGGTACCAGGGACCAGTTTTATGGAAGACAATTTTTCCATGGACTTTGGAGGCGATGGTTTTTGGATAGTCTCTGTGTAGGCAAACCTCTCTTCAGATTCTCATAAAGAGTACACAAACTAGGATTTCTGGCCAAGATAGAGGCGTAGGTGGGCACACTGTGCCTCCTCTCACAACCAAAATTAAGGTCAACAAAGATTTAGAAACAAGAAAACATCCAGAACTGGTAGAAAATTGAACTGTATGGAAGTCCAACAACCATTCATCCAGATCAGTAAGAGGGGCGGAGTCACAGCAGGAAAAAGTGGAGGTGCGGACCTGGGAATGCAGGCAGCAGTGGCTGGCGGTTCCCAAGTGTGCAGGCGGCTGGGAGACCCCAGGCCCACAGGCGGCAGCTGCAGGACCCTGGGCACCGCGTAGCAACTGTGAAGACCCAGTGAGGCCCTGCAAAGCAGCTGGCTGACCAGGTGATCCCACATTTGCGCACACAGATAATCAAGACAAAGGGGAAGTGGCGGAAGGGACTGGAATCCAGGAGAGAGCGGAGCAGGCACCATCTTCCCTCTCAGACCCCGCCCCCACAGACAGCATCACAAACCAGCGACTGGGCTGCCCCCTCACTGGGGAACACCTAAGGCTCCACCCCTCACTACGTAACAGCCGTGACCAGACCAAAAACAAAACAAAAACACCAAAAATGGCTCAAATGGGGGTTCAAGATGGCGGCATGGTAGGAGGACGCAGATTGTCCTTCCTCCTGCACATGGGAGAAAAACCTAACTGATCTACAGAGGAACAGAGCAGATAGCCAACAATACCACAGTATATATGAAAATAGGAGATCAAAATCCATAGCAGACATTGGAAAACTAGACGTGGCAGCCGAGCGACCGGAGGTGGCCCTGAGACGGGACAGAGGCGACCCGGCAACCGGAGGCAGCTCCGCAACCGACCGGAGGCAGCCCGGCGACCGGAGGCGGCTCCGCAAACGACCGGAGGGGCCTCCGCAACCGACCGGAGGCGGCCGCGCGACCGGAGGCGGCTCCGCAAACGACCGGAGGCGGCCCGGCGACCGGAGGCGGCTCCGCAAACGACCGGAGGCGGCCCGGCGACCGGAGGCGGCTCCGCAAACGACCGGAGGAGGCCGCGGGATCGGAGGGGGTTCTGCAACCGACCGGAGGAGGCCGCGCGACCGGAGGCGGCTCCGCAAACGACCGGAGGCGGCCGCGGGATCGGAGGGGGTTCTGCAACCGACCGGAGGAGGTCGCGCGACCGGAGGCGGCTCTGCGACCGGGTTGGAAGCAGCCCAGCGGCCGGAGGCGACCCTGCAACTAGAGAAGGGGACTCTGGAAGACCCGGAGCTCACATCTGTGATCCTGGGGTGAGTGCGCGCAACTCGGGAAACTCTCGGAGCCCACGCCCGTAGTCTCAGGCGGGCGCCTGCGCCCTGTAGGAGACCCGGAGCTCACAGCAATAGGCTCGGGGAGGGATGGATCTGTAAGAGATTCCAGCTGAAACCCATAAACTCTGGAAAGCTCGCCCCCTGCAGGAGGCTCAGAAATCACACCCAAGGCCCTGCATGGACAGTACGCCATTAGCCCTGGGGACAGTGTTGGGCTGGCACTGAGGACAGTAGCCCAAAGCTGACTGAGTGAGGAACAGGGAGAAAAGTGGTACGAGTCGCCTCCCAGCCTGCTACAGCCAGCAAGTCCAGAAAATCCAGTTTGGCCTGTGTGAAAATAGCAAGAGATTTTTTTTTTCTTTTTTTTTCCCTTCTTATTCTTTTTTTTTTTTTTTGGGGGGGGGTTGTTTTGTTTTGTGGGTTTTTTTTTTTTTTTTGATAGTTGTTTTTTGTCTGCTTAGTTGGGTTTTTTGTTTGCTTCTTTTGGTTCATTTTTCGTTTTTGTGGGGTTCTTTTTGTTTTGTTTTGATTATATATTTTTTATTTCTTTATTACTTCTACCTTTTTTATCCCTCAATTCCTTTTGCTTCTCTTTACTTCTTTCTGGCTTTATTCCTTCTTCCTTTCTTTCCAATTTTATCTCTCCTTCCCTCCTCTTTTTTTTTCTCTTTTTTCTCTCTCTTCTTTTTTTCACTTTATTCTTTTCTCTTTTTGAATACCCACGAGTGAGGCAAAGAAATCCTAGAACTGTGAAAAAACCAGAGTTGGACCAAAAGAGGGGGTATTCCCACAGCTGAGACAGTGGCAGCTGTGAACACCAGGATACCTGAAGAAGACTATAACACTGAATCTCACAGGTATTCCACCACAGAAGTTCACACCATAAACGCAGGTAGCCAGAACAGATCAACTTAAGAAGCAGAGGTTTACAAGAAGAGTCTCACCAACAATGAGAAGACAAAGAAACAATCCCCAAATGAAAGAAAAGGTGGAAGCCCCAGAAAGAATGCTAAATGAAACAGAGGCAACTCAACTATCAGATAAGGAGTTCAAAGAAATGGTTGTCAGGAAGCTCCATGAGCTCTCAATGAGCTACCAGAAACTACAGGGAAGCTACGATGAACTCAGTGCAAACTATATCAACATGAAAAAGGAAATAGAAACTATCAAAAAGGGCCAAGAGGAAATGAAGAATACAATTTCTGAGCTGAAGAACACAGTAGAAGGAATGAAAAGCAGAATCGATGAAGCAGAAGATCGGATCAGTGAGTTGGAGGACAAAGTAGAAAAAAACAGCCAGATACAGCAAGAAAAGGAAAAGAGGCTCAGAAAGAATGAAGAGGGTTTAAGAGAAATGCAAGACAACATGAAACGTAATAATATCCGTATAATAGGAATACCAGAAGGAGAAGAAGAAGAGCAAGGGATAGAAAACCTATTTGAAAAAGTAATGATGGAAAACTTCCCTAATTTGGTGAGAGAAAAAGTCACACAAATTCAGGAAACACAGAGAGTCCCTATCAAGAGGAACCCAAACAGGCCCACTTCAAGACACATCATCATTAAAATGGCAAACTTCCAAGACAAAGAGAGAATCTTAAAGGCAGCAAGGGAGAAAAAGGAAGTAACATACAAGGGAGCCCCGATAGGGTTAGCAACTGACTTCTCAATGGAAACGCTCCAAGCCAGAAGACAATGGCAAGAAATATTCCAAGTAATGAGAGCCAAAGGCCTACAACCAAGACTACTTTATCCAGCAAGGCTTTCAATCAAGATAGACGGCCAAATAAGGAGCTTCCCAGACAAAAGAAGTCTAAAAGAATACACCTCTACCAAACCAGTACTACAAGAGATACTAAAGGGACTGCTTTAAGGAAAAAAAGGAAAAGAGAGAGTGAGGAACACAGATACGAAAATGGCAATGAATCAGTACCTATCAATAGTAACCTTAAATGTAAATGGATTAAATGCTCCAATCAAAAGACATAGAGTAGCTGACTGGATAAGAAAGCATGACCCACACATATGCTGCCTACAAGAGACCCACCTCAGGACAAAAGACCTACACAGACTCAAAGTGAAAGGCTGGAAACAAATTTTCCAAGCAAATGGACAGGAAAAAAAGGCCGGGGTAGCAATACTCATATCAGACAAAATAGACTTCAAAAGAAGAGCTATAAAGAGAGACCCAGAAGGTCACTTCATAATACTCAAGGGAAGAATCCACCAAGAAGACATAAACATTGTAAATATATATGCACCCAATATAGGAGCACCTAAATACATCAAGAAAATCTTAGAGGACTTCAAGAAAGATATTGACAGCAACACAATTATAGTAGGAGATTTTAACACCCCACTGTCAAAAATGGACAGATCTTCCAAACAAATTATCAACAAAGATATTGTGGCATTGAACAATACTCTAGACGAATTGGACTTAGCTGATATATATAGGGCCCTCCATCCCAAAGAAACTAAATACACATTTTTTTCAAACGCACATGGAACATTTTCAAAGATAGACCACATGATAGGACACAAAACAAGTCTCAACAAATTCAAGAAAATTGATATCATACCAAGCATTTTCTCCGACCACAAGGGACTAAAACTAGAAACCGACTTGATGGGGAAAATCCCCAAACCATCAAAATCATGGCGATTGAATAGCATGCTATTAAACAATGAATGGGTAAAGAATGAAATTAAGGAGGAAATCAAAAAGTTTCTGGAAACAAATGAAAATGAACTCACAACAACCCAAAACTTATGGGACACAATGAAGGCAGTCCTCAGAGGGAAGTTCATAGCAATACAGGCCTACCTAAAGAAGACAGAAACATTTCTAACAAACGACTTAACCCTACGCCTACAAGAACTCGAGGAACAACAACAAAGACAGCCCAGGGCAAGTAGAAGGAAGGAAATAACCAAGATCAGAGCAGAATTAAATGACATAGAGACTAAAAGCACAATCCTAAGGATCAATGAATCCAGGAGCTGGTTCTTTGAAAAGATAAACAAAATCGACAAGCCTTTAAGCAGGCTCATCAAGAAAAAAAGAGAGAGGACTCAAATAAACACAATCAGAAATGAAAGAGGAGAGATTACGACCGACACCACAGAAATACAAAGGATTGTAAGAAATTACTATGAAGAACTGTATGCCAAGAAATTTGAAAACCTAGGTGAAATGGACAAGTTTCTAGAAAAATATAACCTTCCAAAACTCAATGAAAAAGAAACAGAAAGCCTGAACAGACCAATAACAGCTGGTGAAATTGAATCAGTAATCAAAACACTCCCGGCACACAAAAGCCCTGGACCAGATGGTTTCACAGGAGAATTCTACAAAACATTTAAGGAAGAGCTAACCCCTATCCTTCACAGACTATTCCAAAAAATCCAAAATGATGGAAGACTCCCAAACTCTTTTTATGAAGCCAGCATCATCCTAATCCCAAAACCAGATAAAGACATAACAAAGAAAGAAAACTTCAGGCCAATATCACTGATGAATGTAGACGCTAAAATCCTCAACAAAATATTGGCAAACCGCATCCAACAATACATTAAAAAGATCATACACCATGACCAAGTAGGATTCATTCCAGGGATGCAAGGATGGTTCAACATTCGCAAATCCATAAATGTAATACATCACATAAACAAAAGCAAGGACAAAAATCACATGATCATATCAATAGATGCAGAAAAAGCTTTTGATAAAGTACAACACCCATTTATGATAAAAACACTCAGCAAAGTGGGAATAGAGGGAGCATTCCTCAACATAATAAAAGCCATATATGAGAGACCTACAGCCAACATCATACTCAATGGGCAAAAACTGAAATCTTTCCCACTAAGATCAGGAACAAGACAAGGCTGTCCACTTTCACCACTTCTATTCAATATAGTATTGGAAGTCTTAGCCACAGCAATTAGACAAGAAAAGGAAATAAAAGGCATCCAAATTGGAAAGGAGGAAACAAAACTATCATTGTTTGCAGATGACATGATAGTGTACATAGAAAATCCTATAGACTCGGCCAAAAAGCTGCTCGACGTAATAAATGAATTTGGCCAAATAGCTGGATACAAAGTCAATATCCAAAAATCAAAGGCATTTTTGTATACCAACAGTGAAACAGCAGAAGCAGAAATCAAGAAAAAAATCCCATTCGATATAGCAAAAAGAAAAATAAAATACCTAGGAATAAACCTAACCAAGGAGGTAAAAGACCTGTATGCAGAAAACTACACAACACTGAAGAATGAAATCAAGGAAGACACAAACAAATGGAAGCATATACCATGTTCATGGATCGGAAGAATTAATATTATCAAAATGTCCATACTACCCAAAGCAATTTACAGATTCAATGCAATACCTATTAAAGTTCCAATGGCATATTTCACAGACATAGAACAAACACTTCAAAAATTTATATGGAATCATAAACGACCCCGGATAGCGGCAGCAATTTTGAGAAAGAAGAGCAAAGTAGGAGGGATCACAATACCTGATACCAAACTGTATTACAAAGCCACTGTAATCAAAACAGCCTGGTACTGGCACAAGAACAGACACATGGACCAGTGGAATAGAACAGAGAGCCCAGAAATAAACCCAAGTCTCTACAGTCAATTAATATTCGACAAAGGGGGCAGCAACATAAAATGGAGCAAAAATAGCCTCTTCAATAAGTGGTGCTGGGAGAACTGGACAGTTACATGCAAAAAAATGAAACTCGAGCACCAACTTACACCATACACAAAAATAAATTCAAGGTGGATAAAAGATTTAAATATAAGCCATGACACCATTAAAATTCTAGAGGATAATATAGGCAGGAAAATCTCAGATATTTCACGCAGCAATATTTTCACTGATACGTCCCCTAGAGCAAGGGACATAAAGGAAAGAATAAACAAATGGGATCTCATCAAAATAAAAAGCTTCTGCACAGCTAAAGAAAACAGTATTAAAATAAAAAGAGAACCAACTGTATGGGAAAACATATTTGCCAATGATACCTCAGACAAGGGATTAATCTCCAAAATATATAAAGAACTTACAAGACTCTACTCTAAGAAGACAAGCAACCCAATTAAAAAATGGGCAAAGGATTTGAACAGACACTTCTCCAAGGAGGACATACAGAGGATCCAGAGACACATGAAAAGATGCTCGATATCTCTAGCTATCAGAGAGATGCAAATTAAAACTACAATGAGATACCACTTGACACCAGTCAGAATGGCCTTCATAAACAAAGCAACAAACAGCAAGTGTTGGAGAGGTTGTGGAGAAAAGGGGACCCTAGTGCACTGTTGGTGGGATTGCAGATTGGTACAACCACTATGGAAAACAGTATGGAATTTTCTAAGAAAACTAAAAATGGACATACCTTTTGACCCAGTAATTCCACTGCTTGGATTATATCCTAAGAATCCTGAAACACCAATCCAAAAGAATCTATGCACCCCTATGTTCATAGCAGCACAATTTACAATAGCCAAGTGCTGGAAGCAACCTAGGTGCCCATCAGTTAATGAATGGATCAAAAAACTGTGGTACATTTACACAATGGAATTCTATGCAGCAGAAAGAAAGAAGGAGCTCCTACCCTTTGCGACAGCATGGAAGGAATTGGAGAGTATCATGCTAAGCGAAATAAGCCAGGCAATGAAAGACAAATACCATATGATATCACCTTTAACAGGAAGCTAATCAACAAAACAAACAAACAAGCATAATATAAACAAAGACACTGAATTTGAGAACAGTCTGACAGTGTCCAGAGTGGGAGGGGAGGGAATTTCAGGGGAAAAGGGGAACGGTTTAGAGCAACAAGTATAAAGGACTCATGGACAAAAACTATGGGGGGGTGGAAATGGGAGGAAGGTGGGGAGGGCTGGGGTGGTGGGCTGGGGCGGGGTAAAAGACAGAAAACTGTACAATATCAACAATTAAAAAATACTGATTAAAAAAAAAAATGGCTCAAATGGGAGAACAAATCAAATCCCCAGAGCCAATTCCCCTAAGCAAAGAAGAGATAGCCAACCTATCAGATGCACAGTTCAAAGCCCTGGTGATCAGGATGCTCACAGAATTGGTTGATTTTGCTCACAAATTAGATGAAAAAAAAATGAAGGCTACAATACGTGAAATGAAGGAAGACACATGGGGAACCAATAGAGATGGGAGGAAAACTGGGACTCAGATTAGTGGAGTGGACCAGAAGGAAGAAACAAACAACCAAACAGAAAACAAGGAAGAAACAAGAATTTTAAAAAAAGTGAGGAGAGGTTTAGGAATCTCCAGGACATCTTTAAACGTCCCAACATCTGAATTGTATGGGTACCAGAAGGGGAAGAAGAAAAGCAACAAGTGGAAAACTTATTTGAACAAATAATAAAGAAGAACTTCCCCAATCTGGCAAAGGAAATAGACTACCAGGATGTCCAGGAAGCTCAGAGAGTTCCAAAGAAGTTGGACCCAAAGAGGAACACACCAAGAAACACATCATAATTACAGTACCCAAGATTAAAATGAAGGACAAAAATCTTGAAGCAGCAAGAGATAAGGGGACAGTCATCTACAAAGGAGTTCCCATCAAACTGTCAGCTGATTTTTCAAAAGAGACCTTACAGGCAAGAAGCGGCTGGAAAGAAATATTTGAAGTCTTGAATGGCAGGGACCTACATCCAAAATTGCTCTATCCAGCAAAGCTTTCATTTAGAATGGAAGGGAAGATAAAGTGCTTCTCAGATAAGGTCAAGTTCAAGGAGTTCATCATCACCAAGCCCTTATTATATGAAATGTTAAAGGGACTTATCTAAGAAAAAGAAGATAAAAAATATGACAGTCAAAAGATGGCAAACTCACAGCTATTAACAACCACACCTAAAACAAAAGCAAACTAAGCAAACAGCTGGAACAGGAACAGAACCACAGAAATGGAGAGCACATGGAGGGTTACCAACAGGAGAGTGGGAGGAGGAGAGAGGGGGAAAAGGTACAGAGAATAAGTAGCATAGATGGTGGGTAGAAAATAGACAGGGGGAGGGCAAGAATAGTGTGGGAAATGTAGAAGCTAAAGAACTTATGAGACATGGACATGAACTAAAGTGGGGGAATGTGGGTGGGAAGGGGTGTGCAGGGTGAAGGGGAATGATGGGGGAGAAATGGGACAACTGTAATAGCATAATCAATAAAATATATTAAAAAATAAAAAAATAAATTCAAAAAGAGTACACAAACTGGATCCCTCACATGTGCAGTTCACAGTAGTGTTCCTGCTCGTGTGAGAATCTAATGCTTCTGCTGATCTGACAGGAGGCAGAGCTCAGGTGGTAATGCAAGCAATGGGGAGTGGCTGTAAATACAGACGAAGCTTCACTCACTCACCCACCCTCCACTCACCTCCTGCTGTACAGCCTGGTTCCTAACAGGCTATGGGCTGGTGTCAGTCCGTGGCCCAGGGGTTGGGGACCCCTGTGATAGAACCCCTGGAATCTATGATACCATCATTAGTGTTACCATTTAACCCAGGAGTCCATGATATTTGCTACAAGATGCAAAACCAAGATACACTAACCTACTTAATAGAGGCAACTGGCCTATTCAGGCAGAGGAAGGATATTTCCCATGTGAATTCTCTGTGTGATGGGGGAGGCAGGGGGCTTCCTATGGGCTCCAAGGGTGATCTTGGGGTCTGAGAACCCTCAGGCCATATCTCTTTATGGTCTATGCTTTAGTTGTGCACCCTTTAAGAACAGACCTCAGTATGACTTGAGAATAGCTGTTCCTCATCCCCTCACCACACATTGTCTGTGTGGGAGGTCTGTAGCCAAGTACAGAAACTTTCCCAAAATGGAGTTTAGGGGACCCTGTAAATTTAAAATAGAAATATGGGTCTCACGTAGTGGTTTTGGCATTAATCACCCTGATCATGTGTTCTGTGAGTCATGGTGAAAATCCTTAAGTTCTCAAATAACTCCCCCCTCACCTTTTGCGGGAAAGCTCTTTAAAAACATACAGCTAGAATAAGAAGGAGGTAATTGTGAGTGCTTGAAACTTGGTAGAGAGCCAGAAAATATACATTTGTGTTGATAAGGTTAAAATGCCAACTCTGGGAATGGCTGGTTTAGAGCATGCTGGCTGGATTGATCTCTGTGCTCAGTGTGACGACTTGGGACAGGGAACATTTGTCAAATCCAAGAAAGCATAGCACCACAAGTTCCCTCATACTTGTCTCTTCAGGATAAAACTGGATATTTGTTGAGTACTACCTTGGTGCATAGAAAGAAGTACATAATTGTGGACATCTCTTAGGGAAGAAGACAAGACCTGGGTAAACTATTGAGTTATGCTGGTCTAAACTTCAATTATCTTTGGGAATTTATCACTGTGAAATGAGGGAGTCCCTGAGAGGGGAGAGGAAGAAGGGAGTAGAGATAATATGTTGTTAATTAGGAAAGAAGGACTGAGAAGAATGCTATGCTTTAGCTTGAGCTCTCCTTGTAGGTTGATTACAAACCACATGTAAAGTTGAAGATGGCTATTTCCAAAGTCATCTTTTTGTCCCACTAGAGCAGCTCTAACTCTATGGTAAAGAAGCAGATGTAAAAGAGCAGGATGTTTCAGGCCTTGAGTTTCAAAGGGCCAGAAAAAGGTGAAGATCTGGTCTTCTGGTCTCCAGAACACTGAAGATTGAAGGATTTGTGGCACTTTGGGGCTGTATTTCTCAATCTGAGTTGGCACTTTGTTTTTGCAGGAGTGACTATGAGGGGTGGGGAGCAAAATTAGGTCAGGTAGGCCCTGTGAGGAGAGAATATGGGCTTTCTGAGGTATAGGGATAGATATAAATGTCTATTCTTAGGTCTGCTAAAAATTCTTGTGTAGTTTTTAAAGATTTTATTTATTTATTTTTAGAGAGAGGGGAAGGGAAGGAGAGAGGGAGAGGAACATCACTGTGTGGTTGTCTCTCACATGCTCCCTACTGGAGACCTGGCCTGCAACCCAATCATGTGCCCTAACTGGGTATCGAACCAGTGACACTTTGGTTCATAGGCTTGCACTCAGTCTACTGAGCTACACCAACCGGGGCAAATTGTGTATTTGATTGAAATTGTCACTCAAGACTCCCAAATGGGACGACTGCAAGTGTCCAAACAGAGAGGTGTCTTCCCTGTATTGAAGGCTGCAAGATACCTAGATCTCCTCTGGATAGACAGAAGCATGAAGCTGCTTGACTGAGTTTGCCTTTGCCTGAGGAAATTATAAAAAATTTTGATGACTTCATGAATAAAGTCTTGAGAGGCCTTGGGTAGACAGTATAAACAGGAGACATTTCAGTGAACTGGATTTGTTTCTAAAATCATGAAACAGGCCAACATAGGCTGGTGTTTAGCTCTGTTCCATGGCATTGGAAGTTGGACTGCAAGGAGATACTGCCTCAGATTTCATCCTGTAATCAGTGGCCAGTCTGTCATTTTGTACATAAAGTATATATTTGTATATATGTGTTTTGTTTGTTTGTTTGTTTGTTTATACAAAGTTGTCTCCATTCTCTGGGAGGATGGGGACTGAAAGAGGGTCTGGCATCCATGAATGGAATCACTGAATCAAAAAATATCTCCTTCAAACCTAGGACGATATTTCTGAAAGGTACAGGCACTGGACTATATGGTCTTGAACATACATTTCAAGCAATTTTTTGCATAAGAAGCAGAAAGGTCATCAGGAGCTTCTGTTCTCCATTAGCTGACCAAGTCTCTAGAGTCTAGACAACTTTATTTCACTCTCATTTACACTTTGTACTGTGCAAAGAAATTGACACTTAAAGTTAGCCCTGAATTCCAGCATGGGCTTTGTCACCAGCTCGCTCTATAAACTAAATAAGAATAGCCACTATTGATCAATAGCCTTAAATGCTACTACAGTAAATGACCTCCACCCCATACACACAGTACTCTTTGTGTCCTGAGTCCATGTAAAATAGGAAAAGTATATTGAATAATAACTAGTCTGCCTTCTTTACAAGAATGTCTCAAAGATAAAATGAGAGGATAGCTATTCTGTTCCATGAACATTCATTTATTGAGTGTTATGGGTAAGGCATTGTTCTAGGGTTTGAGTATTCAAAAATAATTAATGCGGGTTCCTTTACTCCAGGAAATTATTATCTGAATATGAAGTTGCCTTGAAAAACATAAAGCATTATACAAATGCAATATACTTTTATTGCATGTACAGCAAAGGGAAACTAATAGTCATAGGTACCGAATAAACTAGGGTAAAAATCCCATGTAGCTTTAAAACTTGGCAGCCAGCTATTGCCTACTGACAATTGCCATTGAGAATGAAAGGAGAGGAAACAGGCAATACTTTCAAATATGACCATAATGTAATGTGACTGCTGCTTTTTCACAAGTGTATTATGACCTGCACATCCAAAAGAGTGGTGTCCCCTTCAGACTAGCACCTGGGGAGGCTTGATCCTTGTACCTTTATTGCAATTATGTTCCCATTGCTCAAAATGTTTTTTGGAACTCATCTTTAGTGATTGAGTTTAGAGCCTCTGGCACATTCGTTTGAATGTTCTCAGTAGTGACAAATTTTTGTCCTTTGAGGGTGGATTTGATTTTAGCAAACAGCTAAAAGTCACTCAGAGCCAAATTTAGAAAATAAGGTGGGTGATCAAGCTCAGTAATAGAGTTTTTAATTTTAAAAAACTCACTCCTTCTATTCTCCATTTCTTTCCCTACCCGACTTCACTTTACCTGCCCCTCTCTCCAGCCCTCCCTTCCAATTATGACTATGAACGATTAAGACCAATTTTCTTGTGTGGTTCATAACCTAATACAAAAAGGTTAAAAGGCTACCAATAAAGTCACAAGTTTAGGTTACAAGGTAAGCCATGATTAGACCCTATGTTTCCTGCAGATCGCAGCATGAGAAACTTCAGCTAACAAAGTAAGTTTATGATGACAAAGGACCTAATTAATGGAAGTAGATGAGCAAAGGGACATGAGCTCTTCATCCCTAAAGGTTTTTCCAAATACCTCACAGAGGACCTAAGAACTGTGTTTCTTGATTGCATTAGGAATGCTGTCATTCAGTACTTCCTTGTCCAACTGGGACTAGATTAAGTCAAACTGGGGATAGGCCACCATTTCTAAAAAGTGATTTTCTAAACTTAGCATAATTAGAAGGAGGTAGGAATGCTCTAATTCCTTACTAATTCTGGAAACAACACAATAACAACAAGACTATAGAAGAGCCAGAGCTGTCCCTGAGCAATACTGTGAAGACAGGAAAATATGCATCCTTGGCAACCACTCTTCCAAATTTGCACTTCTCCCCCTTTACCACCTTCTCCTCATTCTCCAATTAGGAAAAAGTATGTCCGATAAGTGCACTCATGCTAATGGGTAATACACACCATCTACATTTTGGAAAAGAGCATTGAAACTATGATTATTCCAAAGAAAAGAAGACCAAATTAGTATATGCTCTTTTTTTAATTATATTATTGTTCAAGTACAATTTTCTGCCTTTACCACCAATGCTACCTCCCAACCCAGGCATTCCCACCTCTCTCTTCTGAATCCACCGCCCTTTGGTTTTGTCCATGTGTCCTTTATAGTTGTTCCCAAAAACCCATCACCCTTTCCCCCTCATTACTGCCTACCATTTCTCTTCTAGTTACTGATATTTTGTTCTTAATTTCAATGTCTCTGGATATATTTGCCTTGTTTGTTTTGTTGATTAGGTTCCACTTAAAAGTGAGATTATATGCTATTCATTTTTCACAGCCTGGCTTATTTCACTTAGCATAATGCTCTCCAGTTTCATCCATGCTTTCCCAATAGGTAAGAGCTACTTCTTTCTTTCTCCTGCATAGTATTCCATCATGTAAATGTATCATAGTTTTTGATAAATTCATTTACTGATGGGCACTTAGGTTGCTTTCAGCACTTTGCTATTGTACATTGTGCTGCTATGAACACTGGGGTACATAGGTTCTTTTGGATTGGTGTTTCAGAGCTCTTAGGGTATAATCCCAGCAGTGGAATTGCCGGGTCAAAAGGCAGTCCAATATTTAGTTTCTGAGGAAATTCCATACTGTTTTTCATAGTGGCTGCACCACTCTGCATGCCACCAACATTGTACTAGGGTTCCCTTCTCTCTACACCCTCTCCAATACTTGTTTGTTGCTTTGTTTGTGGTGGCCCTTCTCAATGATGTGAAGTGGTAGCTCATTGTGGTTTTAATTTGCATATCCCTGATGGCTAGTGATTATGAGCATCTTTTCATATGTCTGTGGACCCTTTGTATGTCCTCCTTGGAGAAGTGTCTGTTCAAGTCTTTTGCCCATTTTTAATTGCTTTTTTTTTGGTCTCCCTAGAGTGGAATCATGTGAGTTCTTTATATATTTTGGAGATCAAACCCTTGTTTGAGATATCATTGGCAACTGTGTTTTCCCATACAGTGGATTCTCTTTTCATTATAATGCTGTTTTCTTTAGCTGTGCAGTGTTGGGAAAAGTTCTGCCTGGTTTCAGGAGTTGTAAGCCCCGCCCCCCATGGCTAAGGCTGAGTGAGCGACCTTCAGACTAAGCCACTGAGGAGACAAAGCTTATCTCCCTGGCAGGAGCTCCACTTCTGCTTCATCCATATCTGGCCCCCAATGCTTGGTTGGTTAGCCAACGACAAGTAAGATTCCCTCAAGGGAGGGGTCGCCTAAGACAGGCATGACCACTTGGAAGGCCCTCAAGGAAGGACTCGGGGGGGCTGCAGCAAAAAGGGGGTGATCGACACTCGCCCCCTGGCTATCCTCACATACCTTGAGTCCTCAATCCATCTGGGAATTTTCCTTATCTCTTGCTTCCTGGTCTTAATCCACTTCAGCCTGCAACTATGACAGAGGGTGGTGCAGCCCTGTGCTGGCTAGAGCAGGCTCCCTGTGTGATCAGGCATAAGAAAGAATTCGTAAAGTCTGTGAAACCTGTTTTGCTAAGAGTGCTCTCATTTAAATGATAAGGGTCTGAGCAGGAAATGAGTTTGTCTCCCAAAATTTTGTAACGCCTTATCTGACAGACCCTGACTCAATTAAACCCTCAGAGTTCTTTGAAATGTTATCTATTGTTTGATCCTTGCCACCTGACAATGATTGATGAGCTTTACCTGTATTCCTGTGTATTATGAATCTAATAAAAACCATTGAGGAAGGGGCTCTTCATCCTTCTCCTTTGAGAGTTAGGCCACATCTCCTCCCCAGGCAGATCATGTCTTGTTAGTTTTATTCTCATCCATGGCAGACGGGGGGCTCTGCATGCAAAGTTCCCCCACAGTGCAGAACCTTTTTATTTGATGAGATCCCATTTGTTTATTCTTTCCTTTATGTCCCATGCTCTAGGGGATGTATCAGTGAAAATATTCCTGTGTGGGATATATGAGATTTTCCTGCCTATGTTCTCTTCTAGGACTTTTATGCTGTCAAAAGTTATATTAAGTTTTTTACCAATCTTGAATTTATTTTTGTGTATGGTGTAAGTTGGTATTCAAGTTTCATTTTTTGCATGTAGCTGTCCACCTCTCCCAACACCATTTGTTAAAGAGGCTATTTTTACTCCTTTTTCTGCTGCTGCCCCTGTGTCAGAGACTTGAGTTTATTTATGGGTTCTCTAATCTGCTCCATTGGTCTATATATCTTTTCTTATGCCAGTACCAGCCTATTTTGATTACAGTGGTCTTGCAATACAGTTTGATATCAGGTATTGTGATCCTCCCTACTTGGTTCTTCTTTCTCAAAATTGCTGCAGCTCTTTGGGGTCATTTATGGTTCCATATAAATTTTTGAAGTGTTTGTTCTATGTTTGTGAAATATGCCATTGGTACTTTAATAGGTATTGCAATGAATCTACAAATTGCTTTGGGTAGTATGGACATTTTGATGATGTTAAGTCTTCCAATCCATGAACATGGTATGTGATTCCATTTATTTCTCTTTCTTAATTTCTTTCTTCAGTGTTGTGTAGTTTTCTGAGTACAGGTCTTTTACTCCTAGTTATTTCATTTTTCTTGAGCTATATCAAATGTGATTTTTTTTCCCTGATTCCCTGTTTCTGATATTTCATTGTTCATATACAAAAATGCCTCTGATTTCTGAATATTAACTTTGTATCCTGCAGTTTTGCCAAATTCATTTATTACAACAAGTAGTTTTATGGTGAAATCTACAGGATTTTTTATGTATGCTGTCATGTCATGTGCAAACAATAACAGTTTTGTTTCCTTTTTTCCAATTTCAATGTTTTCTATTTCTTTGTCTTGTCTGATTGCTGTGGCTAAGACTTCCAATACTATATTGAATAGAAGTGGTGAAAGTGGACAACCTTGTCTTGTTCCTGATCTTAGTGGGAAAGTTTTTAGTTTTTGATCATTGAGTATGATGTTGGATGTAGGTCTCTCACATATGGCCTTTATTAGATGAAGAATGCTCCTTCTTTTCCCACCTTGCTGAGTTTTTTAATCATAAATTGGCACTGTACCTTATCGAATGCTTTTTCTGCATCTATTGATATGATCACATGATTTTTACCTTTCCTTTTGTTTATGCAATGTATTACACTTATTGATTTGTGAATATTGTACCATCCATCTATCCCTAGGATAAATCCCACTTGGTCATGGTGTATGATCTTTTTAATGTATTGCTGGATGCAGTTTGCCAATATTTTATGGAGGATTATAGTGTCTATGTTCATCAGCAATATTGGCCTGAAGTTTCCTTCCTTTGTTGTGTCTTTATCTGGTTTTGGGATTAGGATGATTTTCACTTCATAAAATAAGTTTGGGAGTCTTCTGTCTTCTTGGATTTTTTGGAATAGTCTATGAAAGATAGAGATTAGCTCTTCCTTAAATGTTTTGTAAAATTCTCCTATGAAACCATCTGGTCAAGGGCTTTTGAGTGCTGGGAGTTTTTTGACTACTGCTTCAATTTCATCAGCTTATTGGTTTGTTCAGGCTTTCTGCTTCTTCTTCATTCAGTTTTAGAAGATTATATTTTTCTAGAAATTTGTCCATTTCACCTAGGTTTCCAAATTTCTTGGCATGCAGTTCTTCATAGCAATTTCTTACAATTCATTGTATTTATGTGGTATCAGTTGTAGTCTTTCCTCTTTCATTTCTAATTGTGATTATATGTGTACTCTCTCTTTTTTTTCTTGATGACTCTGCATAAAGGCTTGTTGATTTTGTGTATTTTTTCAAAGAACCAGCTGCTGTATTTACTGATCTTTAGAATTGTGGTTTTAGCCTCTATGTCATTTAACTCTGCTCTGATCTTGGTTATTTCCTTCCTTCTACTTGCTCTGGGCTGTCTTTTTTGTTGTTCCTTGAGTTCTTGTAGATGTAGGGTTAGGTTGTTCATTTGAAATGTTTCTATCTTTTTTAGGTGGGCCTGAATCACTATGAACTTCCCTCTTAGGACTGCTTTGCTGTGTCCCATAAATTTTGGACTGTTGTGAGTTCATTTTCATTTGTTTCCAGAAACTTTTTCATTTCTTCTTTGACCTCATTCTTGACCCATACATTGTTTAATAGCATGCTATTCAATCTCCATGAGTTTGAGTCTTTTTGAGATTTTTTCCTTGGGGTTGGTTTCTCATTTCAGGTCCTTGTGGTCAGAGAAAATATGTGATAAGATTTCAATTTTCTTGAACTTGTTGAGGCTTGTTTTGTGTCCTATCATGTGGTCTATCTTTGAAAATGTTCCATGTGCATTTAAAAAGAATGTGTATTTTGCTTTTTTGTGATTACAGGCTCTATACATATACTAGTTAAGTCCATTTCATCTAGGACACTGTTCAATGCCAGAATATCTTTGTTAATATTTTGTTCGGAAGATCTATCCATTTTTGACAGTGGGGTGTTAAAAATCCCCTACTATAATTGTGTTGCTGTAAATGTCTTCCTTGAAGTCCTCCAAGGCATTCTTTATGTATTTGTGTGCTCCTGTATAGGTTGCATATATATTTACAATGTTTATGTCTTCTTGATGGATTTTTCCCTTGAGTATTATGAAGTGACCTTCTGGGTATTTTTTATGGTTCTTTTTTGAAGTGTACTTTTTCTGATATGGGTATTGCTACCCTGGTTTTTATCCTGTCCATTTGCTTAGAATATTTGTTTCCAGCCTTTCATTTTCAGTCTGTGTAGGTCTTTCATTCTGAGGTGGGTCTCTTCTATGCAACATATTTCTTATCCATTCTGCTATTCTATGTCTTTTGATTGGAGCATTTTATCCATTTATGCTGGAGGTTGTTATTGATAGGTACTTATTCATTGCCATTTTTTTATACCTGTGTTCCTCTCTCTCACTTTTTCCCCTTTTCTTTAAGTGGACCCTTAGGAACTCTTACAGAGACTGTTTGGAGAAGGTATATTCTCTGAGGCTTCTATGACCAGGAAGCTCCATATTTGACTTTTTTTTTTTTTTTTAGAACCTTGCTTGATAGAGTACTCTTAGTTGCAGGTGCTTGGTTTACATTACCTGGAATATTTCTTGCCATTCCCTTCTTTTTTTTTTTAAATCAGTATTTTTTAATTGTTGATATTGTACAGTTTTCTGTCTTTTACCCCGCCCCCAGCCCACCACCCCAGCCCTCCCCACCTTCCTCCCATTCCCACCCCCCATAGTTTTTGTCCATGTGTCCTTTATACTTGTTCCTTTATATCCTTCCCCTTTTCCCCTGAAATTCCCTCCCCTCCCCCTCTGGTCACTGTCAGACTGTTCTCAAATTCAGTGTCTTTGTTTATATTATGCTTGTTTGTTTGTTTTGTTGATTAGGTTCCTGATAAAGGTGAGATCATATGGTATTTGACTTTCACTGCCTGGCTTATTTAGCTTAGCATGATGCTCTCCAATTCCATCCATGCTGTCGCAAAGGGTAGGAGCTCCTTCTTTCTTTCTGCTGCATAGAATTTCATTATGTAAATGTACCACAGTTTTTTGATCCATTCATTAACTGATGGGCACCTAGGTTGCTTCCATTCCCTTCTGATTTGTAGTGTTTCCATTGAGTATCAGCTGCTAGAGTTATTGGGGATCCCTTGTATGTTACTTCCTGTTTCCCCTTTGCTGCCTTTAAGATTCTCTCTTTCTCTTGGAATTTTGCCTTTTTGATTGTGATGTGTCTTGCAGTGGGCCTCTTTGGGCTTCTCTTGATTGGGACTCTGCGTTTCCTGGATTTGTGTGATTTTTTTTCTCTCATCAAATTTGGGAAGTTGTCCACCATTACATTTTCAAATCAATTTTCTATCCCTTGCTCTTCCTCTTCTCCTTATGGTATCTCTATTATATGGATATTATTGTGTTTCATGTTGTGATACAGTTCCCTTAATACCTCTTCATACTTCCAGAGTCTCTTCTCCTTTTCTTGCTATTTCTGGATCTTTATTGTACTTTGTCCTCCAGCTCACTGAATCAATCCCCTGCTTCATACAGCCTGCTTGTAATTCTTCTAGTGTGTTTTTTATTTCTGATATTTTATTGTTCATTTCTTCCTGGTTTTTGTTTATAGTTTCTATTTTTTCATACTGTTATAGTTTTAACTCAGTTCCTTGTAGTTGTCGGTGAGTTCCTTGAGCATCCTTATAACCATTATTTTGAATTCTATATCTGATAGTTTGCTACCTCCATTTCATTTAGTTCTTTTAGTGGGGAGTCTTCCACTCCTTTTCATTGCATGTTCTGTTTTTGTCTCCTCATTTCAGGTGACTCTATTTGTTTGTTTCTGCACTTCCTGATATCTCTCTTTACTAGCTGTCTTTGTAGGGCAAACTTCTATGGTAGGAATTCTACAGGATTTAGTGGTGTGGTGTTTTTGATCTTCTTGTCTGGATGCTCTAGGTTTGCCCTTTCTTCTGCTTGTGTGGACTTTCTTGCTGTACTTGGCTTTTTACCTTTTATTGGTTCCTTTGTTGGTAGGTTCTTTCTTCCAGCAGGTATACTGAAGTTCACAGCTCCCACCTAATCTTGTATGTGATCAGTGGCCGGGGGTAAGAAAAATGTATTAAAACAGCAGGAGAGTATTGTATGGGAGTTAAATACCAACAAGTGGAGAAGAGATAGGAGATCCTTTGATAAGTATAGCATTAACTGTGGTATTTCACCCAACTAACCACTTTTTATGAAAGGTGAAAGAGAGATAAAGCTCTTGTTAGAGGGGAGGAGGATTGTGAGCTGAATCCAGAAAGCAGAGTGCTTGTGCAAGGTTAGATGATGAGATAGAGTCAGAGTAAAGGATATAAAGTGGGCAAAGTGTGTGTGAGAACAGTTAGCTGCAACAGTAATAAAGCTTAGGAACAGAGGAGAGACCTGGTTGCTCGGGGTTGCAGGGAGGGGAGTTAAGGTCTGAGTGGCAAACATTCAGGAGCTGTAAGCACCCACACGTAGTCTGGGGAGGAGTGCACACCCAAGCCCCTGCAACCAGAGGCACCCGTGTGACCAGACAAGGAGGCTTTGTGGAAGACCCAGAGCTCATACCTGTGAACCTAGGATGAGTGCACGCAATACAGGAAATCCCTGCAACCCACACCCATAAACTCGGGTCAGCACGCACGCCACGCAGGAGACCTGGAACTCATACCCATAAACCTGGGGAGTACTCGATCTGTAGGAGATCCCAGCTCACACCCATTAACTCGGGAAAGTGGGTGCTCTGCAGGAGGCTGAGAAACCTCGCCCAAGGCCCTGTGTGGAGAGGCACCGGGCTAGCCTTGGGGATAGTGCATGGTGAGCCCTGGGGAGAGGACACAGCTAGCACTGAGGAGAGTAGCCCAAAAGTGACTGACTGAGTTCAGAACAGGGAGAAAAGTGATACCAGTCGCCCCTCAGGTGGTTGCAGCTAGTAAGACCAGAAAAACCAGCTTGGCCAGTTTGAAACTAGCAAGAGGTTTTTTGTATTTGTTTCTCATTATATATTTTATTAGTATTTTTATTAATTTTAATTTTTAATCCCTCAATTCCTTTGGATTCTCTTTCTTGCTTTATTCCTTCTTTCTTTCTTTCCAATTTTATCTCTTCCTACTTCCTTTCATTTTTTTTTATTTTTTTTCCTTTTCTCTTTTTAAAAACCCACGAGTGAATGACAAAAAAGAAAAAACAAAAACAAACAAACAAACAAACAAAAAAATGGAACTGTGAAAAAAAAAAGAGTTGGAACCAAAAAGAGGGCATCCGAAAAGCTGAGAAAGGGCAAACTGTGAACACCAGAAAACCAGAAGGAGACTGCATCACTAAATCTCACAGGTATTCTACCACAGAAGTCCATACCATAAACCCAGGGAGCCAGAACAGATCATTTTAAGAAACTGAGGCTAAAAAGAAGAGTCTCGCAAACAATGGGAAAGCAAAGAAACAATCATCAAACAAAAGGAAAGGAGGAAGCCCCAGAAAGAATGCTAAATGAAACAGAGGCAACTCAACTATCAGATATTGAGTTCAAAGCAATGCTTACAAGGAAGCTCCATGAGCTCTCAATGAGCTACCAGAAACTACAGGGAAGCTACAATGAACTCACTTCATAATATATCAACATGAAAAAGGAAATAGAAACTATTAAAAAGGGCCAAGAAAAAATGAAGAACACAATAGAAGGAATCAAAAGCAGAATCAATGAAGCAGAAGATCAGATCAGTGAGTTGGAAGACAAAGTAGAAAAATACACTCAGAAAGAGCAAACAAAGGGAAACAGGCTCAGAAAGAATGAAGAGGAATTAAGGGACATGCAAGACACTATGAACTGCAATAATATCTGTATAATAGGGATATCAGAAGGAGAAGAAGAAGACCAAGGAATAGAAACTCTATTTGAAAAAGTAATGATGGAAAACTTCCCTAATTTGATGAGAGGAAAAGTCACATAAATCCAGAAAACACAGAGTCCCAATCAAAAGGAACCCAAAGAGGCCCACTTCAAGACACATCCTCATTAAAATGGCAAAATTCCAAGACAAAGAATCTTAAAGGCAGCAAGGGAGAAAAAGGAAGGAACATACAAGGGAGCCCCGATAAGGTTAGCAGCTGACTTCTCAATGAAAACGCTCCAAGCCAGAAGAGAATGGCAAGAAACATTCCAAGTATTGAGAAATGAAGGCCTGCAACCAAGACTACTTTACCCAGCAAGGCTTTCGATCAAGACAGAAGGCCAAATAAGGAGCTTCCCAGACAATAGAAGTCTAAAAGAATACACCTCTACCAAACATTCTACAAGAGATGCTAAAGGGACTGTTTTAAGGAAAGAAAGGAAAGGAGAGAGTGAGAGGAACACATGTATAAAAATGGCAATAAATATGTACCGTTCAATAATAACCTTAAACATAAATGGATTAAATGCTCCAATCAAAATACATAGAATAGCTGAATAGATAAGAAAGCATGACCCACACATATTCTGCCTACAAGAGACCCACCTCAGGACAAAAGACCTACACAGACGCAAAGTGAAGGGCTGGAAACAAATTTTTCCAAGCAAACAGACGGGAAAGAAAAAGCCGGGGTAGCAATACTCATATCACAGAAAAAGCACTTCACAAGAAGGGCCATAAAGAGAAACCCAGAAAGTCACTTCATAATACTCAAGGGAAGAATCCACCAGGCAGACATAAACATTCAAGTATATTCACATCCAACATAGGAGCACTGAAATACATCAAGAAAATCTTAGAGGACTTCAAGAAAGATATTGACAGCAACACAAGTATAATAAGGGATTTTAACACCACACTGTCAAAAATGGACAGATCTACCAAACAAAATATCAACAAAGATATTGTGGCATTGAACAACACACCAGATTAAATAGACTTAAGAGATATACACAGAGCCCTTCATCCCAAAGTAACTAAATACACATTGTTTTCAAATGCACATGGGACATTTTCAAAGAGAGACCCCATAATAGTTCACAAAATAAGTCTCAACAAATTCAAGAAAACCGAAATCATACCAAGCATATTCTCTGACCACAAGGGACTGAAACTAAAAACCAACCCCAAGGGGAAAAAGCTAAAACACTCAAACTCACAGAGATTGAATAGCATGCTATTAAACAATGAATGGGTCAAGAATGAAATTAGGGAAGAAATCACAAAGTTTCTGGAAACAAACAAAAATGAACTCACAAAAAACTAAAACTTATGGGACGCAGTGAAGGAAGTCCTAAGAGGGAAGTTCATAGTGATTCAGACCTATCTAAAAAAGATAGAAACATTTCAAACAAACAACTAAACTTTACATCTACAAGAACTCGAGGAACAACAACAAACACAGCCCAGAGCAAGTAGAAGGAAAGAAATAACCAAGATCAGAGCAGAATTAAATGACATAAAGACTAAAAACAGAATTTTAAGGATCAATGAATCCAGGAGCTGGATGTTTGAAACAATACATGAAATCGACAAGCCTTTAAGAAGGCTCATCAGGAAAACAGGAGAGACGACCCAAATAAAAACAATCAGAAATAAAAGAGGAGGGATTACAGCTGACACTACAGAAATACAAAGGACTGTAAGAAATTACTATGAAGAGACTGCCGGCCAAGATGGAGGCATAGGTGGACACACTGTGCCTCCTCTCACAACCAAAATTAAGGACAAAAAATATTTAGAAATAAGAAAACAACCAAAACTGATAGAAAATTGATCTGTACAGAAGTCCAACAACCATTCATCGAGACCGTTAAGAGGGGCAGAGTCGCAGCAGGAAAAACTGGAGGTGCAGACCCAGGCACCCTGGCAGCAGAGGCTAGGAGACTCAAGGTGCACAGGCAGGGCTAGCGGACCCCGGGCACAGGGTGGCAACTGTGCAGACCCAGTGAAGCCACACAAGGCGGCTGGCTGACCAGGTGGTCCCACATTCGCACACAGATAATCCAGTCGAAGGGGAGCGGCAGAAGGGACTGGAATCCAAGAGATAGAGGAGCAAGCACCATTGTTCCTTCTAGGATCCCACCCCGACATACACTGCCACAACTCAGCGACTGGGCTGCCCCACACTGGGGAACACCTAAGGCTCCACCCCTAACTAAGTAACAGCCTCAACCAGACCAAAACAACAACAACAACAACAAAATACACCAAAAATGGCTCAAACCAGAGAACAAATCAAAGCCCCAGAGCAAGTTCCTTTAAGCGATGAAGAGATAGCCAACCTATCAGATGCACAGTTCAAAGCCCTGGTGATCAGGATGCTCACAGAATTGGTTGATTTTGCTCACAAATTAGATGAAAAAAAAATGAAGGCTACAATACGTGAAATGAAGGAAGACACATGGGGAACCAATAGAGATGGGAGGAAAACTGGGACTCAGATTAGTGGAGTGGACCAGAAGGAAGAAACTAACAACCAAACAGAAAAGAATGCAGAAACAAGACTTCGAAAACATGAGGAGAGGCTTAGGAACCTCCAGGACATCTTTAAACATCCTACCATCCAAATTATAGGGGTACCAGAAGGGGAAGAACAAGAGCAGCAAGTGGAAAACTTATTTGAACAAATAAGAAAGGAGAACTTCCCCAATCTGGCAAAGGAAATAGACTACCAGGAAGTCCAGGTAGTTCAGAGACTCCCAAAGAAGTTGGACCCAAGGCGGAACACACCAAGACACATCATAATTGCATTAGCCAAGATTCAGATGAAGGAGAGAATTCTAGAATCATCAAGAGATAAGGGGACAGTCACCTACAAAGGAGTTCCCATCAGACTGTCAGCTGATTTCTCAAAAGAGACCTTCCAGGCAAGAAGGGGCTGGAAAGAAGTATTCCAAGTCATGAAAGGCAAGGACCTACATCCAAGATTGCTCTATCCAGCAAAGCTGTCATTTAGCATGGAAGGGAAGATAAAGTGCTTCTCAGATAAGGTCCAGTTCAAGGAGTTCATCATCACCAAGCCCTTATTATATGAAATGTTAAAGGGACTTATCTAAGGAAAAGGAGATAAAAAAAATAGGACAGTGAAAAGACAGCAAACTCACAGCTATTAACAACCACACCTAAAAGAAAAGCAAACTAAGCAAACAGCTAGAACAGGAACAGAACCACAGAAATGGAGAGCACATGGAGGGTTAGCAACAGGAGAGTGGGAGGAGGAAAGAGGGGGAAAAGGTACAGAGAATAAGTAGCATAGATGGTGGGTAGAAAATAGACAGGGGGAGGGCAAGAATAGTGTGGGAAATGTAGAAGCTAAAGAACTTATGACACATGGACATGAACCAAAATGGGGGAATGTGGGTGGGAGGCGGTGTGCGGGGTGGAGGGGAATGATGGGGGAGAAATGGGACAACTGTAATAGCATAATCAATAAAATAGATTTTCAAAAATGAGTTGTGTGTTTTTGGAACACGGGTGATGTTAAAGAAGGAAAATTAAAATAGAATAAAGCGAGAATAAGGAAAACCAGTCGAACAATGCAATTAAAAAGAGAAATAAAACAATTAAAACTAAACAGAAAGAAGAGAAATAAAACAATACTAATAAAATAAAAGTAGGAAAAATAATGAAAAAATAATCATACAAACAAACAATAAAATGCCAGTTCTATGGAATAACAAAGTGAAATTTGTCTCAGCCTCTCAGTTGTTGGGGTTAGCCTTATGCTCCCCCTTTGGATCTGCCTCTGGACCTTTCACAACTCTACATCTTATTGTCTCCCTTGGAGGAAGAAAAAGAAGAGAGGAAAGAAAAAAAAAAGCCTGCTGCTGACTTTAATCCCATTCAGCTGGTCTTCCTGGATGCCACAGGAAGAGGGGGGCTGGACTTTGCTTTTCTCCCTTCCTATGATTTTGCAAGGATTAGGGCCAGTTCTGAGCCACAATATTCACAGTTGCCCAGCCTCTAGCCCAGGTCCTCCATGGGCTGCCAGACCCCCACTCCCCATCTGCACCAGGCCTGTGCCTTTCATTCACCAGTTGCGCTGAGGTCCATGCATTGTACCTCCTCCTTGCTCTTTTCAAGCCCACCATGGTCGGAAGCCACCACTGGGCAAGCAGCACCATTCAGCCTCCAGGAATGTGGCATCATTCAGCCTCTGGGAAAGCAGTACAGGGGCACAGCTCAAATCACCCTCTGGGCGAGCCAGCCACTGCTGGAGAGTTCCTTACAAAGCAGCTGCTTGCTGTTCTTAACAACAAGCACAAGGCTTTTCACACAGCCCAACTTTCTAACAAGTCTGGAGACTATTCCAGGTCAGGGTCTGACATCGTCCAACTTTTCTCCCTTCTCCAGGTGTCACCCGGCTTCTCAGTTTCTCTGGTAATGACCTAGCCATTGTTCACAGGCTCAGTGCGTGTATACCAGTTCTGTGTCTCCCACTTCATCTCTATTCCCCCCAGCAACTTCCAGCATCCAGATCCTTGCTAGTGCTGGGCTGCCCTCCCTGCTCTGGTAGGGGAGGGAGCTGGTGATCTAACTCTATTCCAACTATCCTGCAGCAGGCACTGGGTGGGGGGCCACAGTAGCCTAGGTCCCTGCACAGATCCCTGGGACCTTCCTGCCCCAATGCAATCTCCTCACTGTCTGTTTTTCAATGTCCTCTACAATTTTTGGCCTCCAAACTTCATATAAGCTGAGATTCCATTGTCTTTTCACTCTGTTCCTCAGAAGATCTGCTAGTTGTTCCAGTTGGGCACAGGGAGAACTGGGCTCAGCTCCCATCTACTTTGTTGCCATCTTTATCCCTCAGTATATGCTCTTAAAAAAATTATATATTTATTTTTAGATAGAAGGGAAAGGAGGGAAAAGAGAGGAAGAAACATGGTGTGTGAGAGTAACAGCAATCACTTGCCTCTCTCACACCCCCAAATGGGGACCTGGCCTGCAAGTCAGGCATGTGCCCTGACTGGAAATTTAACTAGCAAACTTTCAGTCTGAGGGCCAGTGCTCAATCCACTGAGCCACACCAACAAAAGGAAATTAGTATATGTTCTTTTTTTAAACATTTTATTTATTGATTTTCAGAGAGAGGGTAAGGGAGAGAGAGAGGGAGAGAAACATCAATGTGTGGTTGCCTCTCACACTCCCCGTACTGGGGACCTGGCCAGCAACCGAGGCATGTGCCCTAACTGGGAATCGAACCGGTGACCCTTTGGTTCACAGGCCCATGCTCAATCCACTGAGCTACACCAGTCAGGGCTTAGTATATGTTCTTGATGCATCAATAAGGGGATACTAGTTAGGCAAAGCAAGGATATGTCAAATCATCCTAGAGAGACAATATTTACCACTCTCGTGCATGAAGTTATCCTTGGAGTGAACTCTATCACAGGCTCAGGTTCTGGCTGCTGTCTGAAGGGCTGGACTTGAATCACAGAATTTCAGAGCTGCTAAAGTCCTTAGAGAAGACATCATTCTCTCATTTTGAAAATTGGAGCCTAGGGTTTGAGAGAAGCAGGGGTGGGGGAGTAAATAGCCAGATCACATAAGGAATTCATGGCTTTACTGAGGCTACAGCCCAGGTCTGTGGCTTCCTACACCTGAGCACCCTGCAGTGAACACCTGGTCGTTCCTGGGCCTCCTTTGGCCAACAGTTCTTTTCAGATATACCCAACTCCTCATTCAACAAACTTCAAGGGCTTTTTGAGTAGGTCACCGTTTTTATGCTAGTTTCCTCTTGGTATTAATATATGAAGCTCTGTGTTTCTCAAGAGAGAAGAGAGTGAGAAATATGTCAGAATCATATGCCCTTTCTAGAGTTCCAAAGCTTCTCTCTTTTGAGGACAAGTAATCCCCTTGGGAATCCAGGGGCATTAACCTTGAGCTCAGGTAGCCAGCATCCCTTCGACAGCAACTCAAGTTTGTATTTGCTGTTGAATGCCCAAGATGAACTACTGGAGAAAATATTCCATCTATTATGTTTCAGTGCACATGGTCTTGATTAGAATGAACAATAGCAAAGCAGATGTCCCCTAGTGAAGGTCTAAAAGCAACTTGAAATCTAGTCAATATTGTTCCAATAGCCAATGCCTGGCTTCCAGCTGTTGCTTGGTGAAAATTCCAAGGTCAATGAGATAATACCTGAAGGGCTAGATGGAGGCATGGAAGGCCAAGCTAGGGAGGAAGAGCTGAAGGAAGACTATAGATAGAAGAGAGCTAGTTTATGGCTTTCCCCAGCCTCTCTCTCCCAACTCCAAACTCCAAAACACCCAGGCAGAGAAGATTGCCAGCCTATCACAGTATGGGGCTCCATGGTGAGACTCATTGAACATTAAATCAACTCATATATGCTGTGCAAAATCTTCTTAGACTATTCTAACTCACCAGTAGGGCTCCATGGCCTCTCAGCTCTTTCAGCAAGAAGACAGTTGCTCTCAATCAACTACATCTCTCCAGCATTATATCTAGTTTTTCAATATTCAGTGGGTGTGTTAGTTTCTTCCCCCACTGTTATATTCTTAGATTCTTGAGATCAAAACTTGTCTCCTCCTTGTTTGCATGACCCATAGTGCCTCACTCAGCTAAGGCTTTGAAAGTAATCAATAACAGAAGACAGTTTGGACAGTGCACAGAAGCACAAATGGTCCTCTCAGCTTTTGCTTGCCTTTTCCATCTAGGCTGCCACTCTGACCTGCACAGCTATGTTAAGCAGGAAACATTACAGGAAAGGCCAGCCCCTGAAGAAGCCACCAGAGAGGAGGGAGGTTGAGGATTGATGAGTGATTTAATGGGAAGTGGCGGTGAGGCCTAGCAATTTGGGCACAGGCTAGGGAGAAAAACATTAAGAGGAGGAGCCTAACCCTAACCCCAATTTTTATCTAGGGAGTACCTTGCCTGGAAGAAAATCTGTAGAAGAAAAGGGGAGTTAAGAAAAAACTGACTTCTTTAATCCTGGTATTTGCTGATTCCAGATTTGAGCCCCACAGCTCTTATTTGGGTACATCTGGGAGCCAACTTTGTTGCTGTGGTTGTTTATGGGGTGGGAGTGCTAGGGAGGAAAGGTTAGAATAGCCAAGAACCCTATGAATGTGTGGGTATGTGTGCATGTCTGTGTCTATATAATATTTGCACTTTATTTTATTTTCCACACTGTTCCACCTTGGATGTTACTAGATAAACAAATGCCTCTGTCACCCCTTCTCTAACCTATCTCTAACAGCTCCCACCACCAATAAGATGCCATGAAAACAATACATTGACTACCACATGCTAAATGGAAATATAAAACCTGTCAACCAAACAACAGTTAGGTTTGTTTGTTTTTTCCCCTAATATACAGAGCAGTAGTAGAAAAGGAACTGCAAACTAGATGCAGAGAACTAAAAATAACCCCTGTATAGACAAGCTGAAAAAAGAAGCTGCCTCCTGGCTTATTCTTTTTAGTTGTGCCAGGAATCTCTAAAGCACCCAGGAAATTAAGAAGTGCTGGGACTCTTGAAGGTTTCTGCAGGACTTCTCAGAAATGTTGGGGCCAGCATCCTATGTCATTCAGTGAAGGTGGGGCTCTGAGCTATCCAAACTGTATCCAGGTTCTCTATCAGGCTGAGAGGGTGAGCAGATCTTGGAGATTTTCCTCCTTTTTACATCCCATAGTGCCTCACTCAGGACAGCTCCACTCATCACCACTTACATCACCACTTGCAAACCAAAAAGCAATGAGCTTGTAGCAGCGTAGGGGCAGAAGCTAGACAAAGGAGAGCACTTGGAAACAATAATTAAGTGAATTTCTCAAGAAAATTTTAAAATAATGGTGATATGGTATCTGTCTGTGACAGTTTAAATGGGGCTTTATTTTTCCAAAGTCCCTTCTTGCCCTTGGGTTTTGTTACCTCAATGTCTTCTTTCTTAGAGACCCAGAGGAAAAATTTATTTAATTCAAGAGGGGTAATGGTCCGCCAATCATTGCCTGCTCGCCTTTCATTCATGTCATTTTACTCACCTGCTTATTTAAGACAGCTTTAAACTCTGACACCTTTATAAAAGGTGGAAGGCAACATTTTCAAGTGTGGGCTAGTGAATACTTTGGTTTCAGAAATCCCTAAAGTTTGAACTTTTCTTGGTAGGCAGGTTGAGATGGGTTGAGGGAACACCTTTAGGTGAGTCTGTGTCTCTTCAGGTATCTTTTTTAAAGATTTTATTTATTTATTTTTAGAGAGAGGGGAAGGTAAGGAGAAAGAAAGGGAGAGAAATATCAATGTGAGAGAGAAAAATATCCATTGGTTGCCTCTCCTATGTGCCACAACCAGGGACCAAACCCCCAATCCTGGGTGTATGTGCCCCAACCAGGAATTGAACCAGTGATCCTTTACTTTGAGGAGCAATGCTCAACCAACAGAACCACACCAGTCAGGGCCAGGTATCTTTTTTCCTTTGGAAAGAAATAGTTACACAGAAATATATACATGCATATACAGACAGCCTTGCAAAACAGGCTGACCACCAGAGGGAAGTTGAATGATATGGGAGCCAAAAGTAAAGTCTTCTAAATAAAATAGTTTTCAAATAACAGTACTAAGTACAGAATTTTTTAGTTTAAAGTGATCTAGGGGAAAAATAGCACATCTGTTCCAGTGTACCTGTCCTCAGTTCTTCAGAGAATATGTTTATTCCCTCTCTGTCCAATAAAGATATACCTGCCACCTCCTTTCAATGACACCAGAATCAACACATTTCCTTGTAATGTTGGGCTTAAAGTCTCTCTTGCTGTGCTGAGTGTGGATACTGAGCTGCTGGTGTCTGGTGTTGCAGGTGAAACCCTAATCTGGTATCAGAACTTCACAAAGCCACTGCCAGAGGGAAACTACAGGTGTGGTTCCAAGATGGAGCGAAACAGCAGTTTAGGCCACTAGGTAAGTCTATGGAGAATCCAGTGGTCTATTCCCAGATTGGGATAGTAAGCTACATGAGAGAACTTCTCTAAACATTTCTGTAAATACACTTGGACTTGATTACTATATTTTGCCATATATAATGCACTCCTGTGTATACTGAGCACCCACATTTTTGGCCCAAACTTTCAGGAAAAAAATGTCATTTTAATTTTTAATTAAATTTTTTATGTGTTTATATTTAGAAACAAAACTGATTATCATATTCCAGGGTGTTATTTTGCATATGGAAATTTTTATTGTTTTCTAGAGTTACACTTTTAATGCATAAGCATAAGTAAAATAATTAAAAACATTTATATAGATATGGAATTAGTACTACCTATGTATAATGCACATCCTTATTTTTCCCTCAGAAATTTGGGTACAAAATATGCACTATATGCTTTCTTGGAATTGTCCTAAAGTCCTTTCAGGTATGTTTAAATATCTGAATAAGACATACTAGGGAATGGAAGGCCTCCTGGTTCTTAAGTTCCTGCCATAATTTCAGTGTTCTAAATTTACCAGGCACACACATTCTGGTTGTCTAGATATGTGCAAATATGATCTCAATATGGCTCATTGTCATGGCCCAGGAATACTCAGAAGCAAAGTTTGCTCCATTTAATTTCCCTTTTCTTCCTTCTTTCTTTCCTTTCTTTCTCCCTCTCTCCCTCTCTCCCTCTCCCTCTCCCTCTCCCTCCCTCCCTCCCTCCCTCCCTCCCTCCCTCCCTCTCTCTCTCTCTCTCTCTCTCTCTCTCTCTCTCTCTCTCTCTCTCTCTCTCTCTCTCGTCCATCTTTCTTTTTTCCTTTCTATTTCTTCTTTGCACCTCTCTTAGAATCACAGAATGAAGGCAGTTCTTGGTACTCTGTGTTCCATTCAGCATTGCTAGGTGAAACAACTGTGCTAACTTGGCTGCAATGCCTCCTGCATGACACAGAACTGACAGACCTGAAGCCTGGCCACCTGACTTGTCAGGTCAGGAAAGCACTGATATTCATGCAATCTGCCCTCCATTGCTCTGGTTCAGATCAAAGCAGAGCACAGTGGTGTTTGGTTTTGTATACTTTTTTGAATTTTTATTTTAATTGTTGATCTTGTACAGTTTTCTGTCTTTTATTCTCACCCCAACCCACCACCCCAGCCCTCCCCACCTCCCTCCCATTTCTACTCCCCATAGTTTTTGTCCATGTGTCCTTTATACTTGTTCCTGTAAACCCTTCCCCTTTTCCCCTGAAATTCCCTCCCCTCTCCCCTCTGGTGATTTTCAGCCTGTTCTCAATTTCCATGTCTTTGGTTATATTATGCATGTTTGTTTGTTTTGTTGACTAGATTCCTGTTAAAGGTGAGATCATATGGTATTTGTCTTTCACTGCCTGGCTTCTTTCGCTTAGCATGATGCTCTCAAGTTCCATCCATGCTGTTGAAAAGGGTAGGAGCTCCTTCTTTCGTTCTGCTGCATAGAATTCCCTTGTGTAAATGTACCACAGTTTTTTGATCCATTCATTTACTGATGGGCATCTAGGTTGCTTCCAACACTTGGCTATTGTAAATTGTGCTGCTATAAACATAGGGGTGCATAGGTTCTTTTGGATTGGTGTTTCAGGATTCTTAGGATACAGTCCTAGCAGTGGAATTGCTGGGTCAAAAGGTATATCCATTTTTAGTTTTCTTAGAAAATTCCATACTGTTTTCCATAGTGGTTGTACCAGTCTGCACTCCCACCAGAAGTGCACTAGTGTCCCCTTTTCTCCACAACCTCTCCAACACTTGCTGTTTGTTGCTTTGTTTATGAGGGTCATTCTGACTGGTGTCAAGTAGTATCTCATTGTGATTTTAATTTGCATCTCTCAGATAGCTAGAGATACTGAGCATCTTTTCATGTGTCTCTGGATCCTCTGTATGTCCTCCTTGGAGAAGTGTCTGCCCAAGTCCTCTGCCCATTTTTTAATTGAGTTGCTTGTCTTCTTAGAGTGGAGTCGTGTAAGTTCTTTTTATATTTTGGAGATTAAACCCTTATCTGAGGTATCATTGTCAAATATGTTTTCCCACACAGTTGGTTCTCTTTTTATTTTAATACTGTTTTCCTTGGCCATGCAGGAGCTTTTTATTTTGATGAGATCCCATTTGTTTATTCTTTCCTTTATGTCCCTTGCTTTAGGTGTCATATCAGTAAAAATGTTGCTGCATGGAATATCTGAGATTTTCCTGCCTATGTTCTCCTCTAGGACTTTAATGGTGTTACAGCTTATGTTTAAATCTTTTATCCACCTTGAATTTATTTTTGTGTATGGTGTAAGTTGGTGCTCGAGTTTCATTTTCTTGCATGAAGCTGTCCAGTTCTCCCAACACCACTTGTTGAAGAGGCTATTTTTACTCCATTTTATGTTGCTGCCCCCTTTGTCGAATATTCACTGACCATAGAGACTTGGGTTTATTTCTAGGTTCTCTGTTCTATTCCACTGGTCCATGTGTCTGTTTTTATGCCAGTACCAGGCTGTTTTGATTACAGTGGGCTTGTAATACAGTTTGGTATCAGGTATTGTGATCCCTCCTGCTTTGCTCTTCTTTCTCAAGATTGCTGCAGCTATTCAAGATCATTTATGCTTCCATATAAATTTTTGAAGTGTTTGTTCTATGTCTGTGAAATATGCCATTGGTACTTTAATAGGTATTGCATTGAATCTGTACATTGCTTTGGGAAGTATGGACATTTTGATGATGTTAATTCTTACATTCCATGAACACGGTATGTGTTTCCATTTGTGTGTGTCTTCCTTGATTTCTTTCTTCAGTGTTGTGTAATTTTCTGCATACAGGTCTTTTACCTCCTTGGTTAGGTTTATTCCTAGGTACTTTATTTTTCTTTTCGCTATATGGAATGGGATTTTTTTCTCGATTTCTGCTTCTGTTGTTTCATTGTTGGTATACAAAAATGCCTTTGATTTCTGGGTATTGACTTTGTATCCAGCTGTTTGGCCAAATTCATTTATTAGGTCAAGCAGTTTTTTGGCCGAGACTATAGGATTTTCTATGTATACTATCATGTCATCTGCAAACAATGATAGTTTTGTTTCCTTCTTTCCAAGTTGGATGCCCTTTATTTCTTTTTCTTGTCTAATTGCTGTGGATAAAACTTCCAATACTATATTGAATAGAAGTGGTGAAAGTGGACACCCTTGTCTTGTTCCTGATCTTAGTGGAAAAAAATTTAGCTTTTGCCCGTTGAGTATGATGCTGGCTGTAGGTTTCTCATATAGAGCCTTTATTATGTTGAGGAATGCTCCCTCTGTTCCCACTTTGCTAACTGTTTTTATCATGAATGGGTGCTGTACCTTATCAAATGCTTTTTCCGCATCTATTGATATGATCATGTGATTTTCGTCTTTGCTTTTGTTTATGTGATGTATTACATTTGCTGATTTGCGAATGTTGAACCATCCTTGCATCCCTGGGATGAATCCCACTTGGTCATGTTGTATGATCTTTTTAATGTATTGTTAGATGCGGTTTGCCAATATTTTGTTGAGGATTTTAGCATCTATGTTCATCAGCAATATTGGCCTGAACTTCTCCTTGTCTGTTGTGTCTTTATCTGGTTTTGGGATTAAGATGATGCTGGCTTCATAAAAAGAGTTTGGGAGTCTTCCATCATTTTGGAATTTTTCGAATAGTCTGTGAAGAATAGGGGTTAGCTCTCCCTTAAATGTTTTGTAGAATTCTCTTGTGAAAACATCTGGTCCAGGACTTTTGTGTGTCGGGAGTGTTTTGATTACTGATTCAATTTCATCAGGTGTTATTGGTCTGTTCAGGCTTTCTGTTTCTTCTTCATTGAGTTTTGGAAGGTTATATTTTTCTAGAAACCTGTCCATTTCACCTAGTTTTCAAATTTCTTGGCATACAGTTCTTCATAGTAATTTCTTACAATCCTTTGTATTTCTGTGGTGTCATTGTAATCTCTCTTCTTTCATTTCTGATTGTGTTTATTTGAGTCCTCTCTCTTTTTTTCTTGATGAGCCTGCTTAAAGGCTTGTCGATTTTGTTGATCTTTTCAAAGAACCAACTTCTGGACTCATTGATCTTTAGGATTGTGCTTTTAGTCTCTATGTCATTTAATTCTGCTCTGGTCTTGGTTATTTCTTTCCTTCTACTTGCTCTGGGCTCTTTGTTGTTGTTCCTCGAGTTCTTGTAGGCATAGGGTTAGGTTGTTTGTTTGAGATGTTCCCATCTTTTTTAGGTAGGCCTGTATCGCTATAAACTTCCCTCTGAGGACTGCCTTTGCTGTGTCCCATAAGTTTTGGGTCGATGTGAGTTCATTATCGTTTGTTTCCAGAAAATTTTTGATTTCCTCCCTAATTTCATTTTTGACCCATTCATTGTTTAATAGCATGCTATTCAATCTCCATGATTTTGAGGGTTTTGGGTTTTTCCTCTTGGGGTTGGTTTCTAGTTTCAGTCCCTTGCGGTCAGAGAAAATGCTTGGTATGATTTCAAATTTCTTGAATTTGTTGAGGCTTGATTTGTGTCCTATCATGTGGTCTATCTTTGAAAACGTTCCATGTGCTTTTGAAAAGAAAGTGAGGTTAGGTTATTTGGGATGAAGGGATATATATATATATATATATATATATATATATATATATATATAATCAGTTAAGTCCATTTCCTCTAGAGTGTTGTTCAATGCCACAATACCTTTGTTGATATTTTGTTTGGAAGATCTGTCCATTTTTGACAGTGGGGTGTTAAAATCGCCTACTATAATTGTGTTGCTGTCAATATCTTACTTGAAGTCCTCTAAAATTTTCTTGATGTATTTAGGTGCTCCTCCGTTGGTGGATATATATTTAGAATATTTATGTCTTCTTGGTGGATTCTTCCTTTGAGTATTATGAAGTGACCTTCTGGGTCTCTCTTTATGGCCCTTCTTTTGAAGTCTATTTTGTCTGATATGAGTATTGCTACCCCAGCTTTTTTTTCCTGACCATTTGCTTGGAAAATTTGTTTCCAGCCCTTCACTTTGAGCCTGTGTATGTCTTTTGTCCTGAGGTGGGTTTCTTGTAGGCAGCATATGTGTGGGTCATGCTTTCTTATCCATTCAGCTATTCTATGTCTTTTGATTGGAGCATTTAATCCATTTACATTTAAGGTTATTATTGATAGGTATTTATTCATTGCCATTTTCCTACCTGTGTTTCTCTCTCTCTTTCTCTCTCTGTCTTTTCCTTTCTTCCCTTAAAGTGGCCCCTTTAGTATCTCTTGCAGAATTGGTTTGGTAGAGGTGTATTTTTTTAGACTTCTTTTGTCTCTAATATTCCTTATTTGGCCACCTAGCTTGATTGAAAGCCTTGCTGGATAGAGTAGTCTGGGTTGCAGGCCTTTGGTTCTCATTGCTTGGAATATTTCTTGCCATTCTCTTCTGGCTTGGAGTCTTTCCATTGAGAAATCAGATGCTAACCTTATCAGGGTTCCCTTGTATGTTACTTCCTTTTTTTCCCTTGCTGCCTTTAAGATTCTCTCTTTGTCTTGGAATTTTGCCATTTGAATTATGACGTGTTTTGAAGTGGGCCTGTTTGGGTTCCTCTTGATTGGGACTCTCTGTGTTTCCTGGATTTGTGTGGCTTTTTCTCTCACCAAATTAGGGAAGTTTTCCATCATTACTTTTTCAAACAGGTTTTCTATCCCTTGTTCTTGTTCTTCTCCTTCTGGTATCTCTATTATACGGATATTATTCCGTGTCATGTTGTCTTGCATTTCTCTTAATCACTCTTCATTCTTTCTGAGCCTCCTTTCCTTTTCTTGCTCTTTCTGAGTGTTTTTTTTCTACTTTGTCCTCCACCTCGCTGATCCGATCTTCTGCTTCATCGATTCTGCTTGTCATTCCTTCTACTGTGTTCTTCAGTTCAGAAATTGTGTTCTTCATTTCATCTTGGCCCTTGTTGATAGTTTCTATTTCTTTTTTCATGTTGATATAGTTTGCAGTGAGTTCATCATAACTTCCCTCTAGTTTCTGGTAGCTCATTCAGAGCTCATGGAGCTTCCTGACAACCATTGCTTTGAATTCGATATCTGATAGTTGAGTTGCCTCTGTTTCATTTAGCATTCTTTCTGGGGCTTCCTCCTTTCCTTTCATTTGGGGATTGTTCCTTTGTTTTCCCATTGTTTGTAAGACTCTTGTTGTTAGCCTCAACTTCTTAAATTGATCCGTTCTGGCTGCCTGGGTTTGTGGTATGACCTTCTGTGGTAGAATATCTGTGAGATTCAGTGGTGGATTCTCCTTCGGATATCCTGTTGTTCACAGCTTCCACTGTCTCATCAGCTAGGATTCCTATATTTTGGGCCAACTCTGTTTTTTTTTCACAGTTCCAGGCTTGTTTGTTTGTTTGTTTTGTCTCACTCGTGGGTATTTAAAAAGAGAAGAGGGGAGAAATGAAAAAAAGAAGAAAGAAGAAAAAAGAGGTAGGTAGAGGAGATAAAATTGGAAAGAAAGGAAGAGGGAATAAACAAGAAAGAATTAAAGAGGGGCAAAAGGAGTTGAGGAGTAAAGAAGAAGATAAAAATCATAAAGAAGGAATACTTAAAAACACTTATATAAATAGACAGGCACATAAACAAAAAAAACACAAACAAACTAGCAAAACGAAAAACAAAACACACACACACACACACACACACACACACAAATGCAAACAACCAAAAAAAGAAAAAGAAAAAGGAAAAAACAAAGCAAAACAAAATATTAAAAAAAAAAAATACCTCTTGTTTTCAAAGTTGCCGAGCAGGTTTTTCTGGTCTTGCTGGCTGCAATGGCCAAGGAGTGATCTTATTGCTTTTCCATGTGTTCAAACTTAGTCCTCATTGTGCTATGTATCCCAGCGTTAGTAGGTGCCTCTCCCCACAGGGTTTCCAGCGTGTGTTCTGAGCCTCCTGGTGTGTGCGCACTTCCCCGAGTTAATGGGTGTGTGCTCAGTTCGCCAGTCCTGCGCATCCACCTGCCTTTGCCCCTGCATGGCTTTCTGTGATCAAGCGCAGCCGCCTGCCTTTGCCCCTGTTCCAGCAGCTATCTCGCGCTTGCGCCTATGGTCCTGAGCTGTTGCGTTCGAGCACCCACCCGTGCACTGGCAAGTTTGGCTCCACAGCTATCTCCAGTGGCCAGCGCCTATGTTTTCACAAGTGTCTACTATCCCGAGACCGTGTGCGGTCCCATGTGGGTGCTTATTTTCATGCAGCTGTCTCACTTCACACGCACCTCTGTCTGCGGTTTGGGCGACTGTGCTTTCGCCCAGTGACCAAGAAAACTCAGTTCAAAGTCACACAGTGACCTGGTGCGGGGCACTCACTTTCGCTCAGATGCAGGGCATCCACTTTCGCTCCACCGCAGTTGAGAGGTGGCCCCTGAGATCTCCCAGCCAGTTCAGTGGCTGACCCAGCTCCCTCCCCAGAGCCCTGGGACAGGCTTGGCGGAGCATGCGGGGACCTCAGCCGCCCCGCTCTCTGCTCTCCGCGCTCCCTGGGCTCCTATTGTTCTGAAGAGCTCTCCTTACCATTGGTTTTTAATGTCCGCTACAATTTTCGACCTCTTATTCTCAAATATGCTGTGTTACTGTTCCTTGTCTGCTCTGTTCTTCCGTAGATGGGCCAGGTTTTTTCTCCTGTGTGTAGGGAGGAATGGGATCTGCTCACTCCTACCACATCGCCATCTTCCCTCTTCTGCTTTTGTATACTTTGGCAAGGCAAAACTGTTGTAATTGGCCAGGATGAGGTTTTTCCTCAAGCCACTATCAGTCCCCTGTGAGACTGTGTATGGTCCAACCTAGCTGAGAATGCACTTTTCCTTTAGACTTCCTCAAGAAGTTGTAAAACGCTCAATGACTTCCTTAGACATTACAAGGAATACAGCTGCTGTCAGGCTCAGAATACTCATCATAGGAAGCTTTCCAAAAGGGGAAGTTTCCCTAGGTTAATGAAGGGTAGTTAACCAATCAGCTTAGGAAAGAAGCAAAGCTGGGTGAAGGAATTTAGCCAGAATGGGTAGTAGGCATTCCGCATTTCTACTGACAACAACACAAGAGGAAATGCTTTTAAACTGAAGCATATGGGCTTTAGGGGAACTAAAAAAGATATTCTGAATTGCTAGCAAGCAATGGCCCAAGCTTAGAGGAAGACATGGACAGCAGCTCCAAAGTGGATCTTTGGCAGTTTGGGGGCTGGATATGCATACCTTATGTGGAGTGCAGAGACCATTCTCCAAGGTAGTATTTGGTACCTCTGATCTACAGGGTAAACTGCATAGGTTGAGCCATGGTGCCCACCCAGAAGAGACTTGTTTTTGTCTATTTTTAGAACAGAAACAGGAAAATTCCTTCCTGCTCAGGAAGATTCAAGAAAAAACAAACACCAAACAATCGGCAAAATTCCTTCTAGCTCAAGGGGTTGCTGCTAACCAGCATCTGCTCAACCAGGATGCACACAATATGTGAGCCTGATCTAAGAAACTGGGAATTTCTCTGCAAGCATTGGTCTGTCCTTCCAGATAGGTGAACAACAGCTTCAGGGAAACCTAATGATGAGTTTTCTTCTTACCTGAAACAGGAAGCATAGAGGGCCAGGCATCTTTTGGTTCTGCTGGTGTTCAATCTGCAAACCCTCTGCCCTGGCTTCCCAACCTGTGTTTCCCCCATCCACTTTGTTACTCATCTGTTCCTCTACCCTTCACATGCCAAACCATTCTATTTGTCATCTCTCTCTTTACTTACTTTTTATAGTATGTATGTGCTTCTAACTATACAGGTGGGGCAAAAGTAGGTTACAGTTGTGAGTATGTGAAACACACAGTTTATTTTTATATTATAACTTATTTAATTATTGTATTTTTTTTCCATACAAACAACTATAAACCTACTTTTTCCCAACCCTGTATGCATTAGGCAGGATGAGATAGGCCATGTTACAATTACATATAGACTCACAATACAGTGGCTTGCACAATTAAAGTTTCTTTTATTTACATGTAAAATCTCATGAGAATCATGGAGGGCTCTCCTCAATCTGGACAACTTGAAAATCCAAGCTCTTTCCATTCAATGATGACACCATGTCAACAGGAGGCTTCAAGTTCTCTGCAGTAGAAGAAAAGAGGGCTGAAGGTCCCCATGAAATATTTTTTTCAAAGATTTTATTTATCTTTAGAGGGGAAGGGAAGGAGAGATGGAGAGAAATATCAATGTATGGTTGCCTCTCATGAGTCCCCTGCTGGGAACTGTCGCTGGGAACTGTCCTGCAACCCAGGCATGTGCCCTAACTGGGAATTGAACTGCTATCCTTTGGTTCGCAGGCCCGCGCTCAACCATGAAATATTTTAAGGGCCAAGCTAGGGAGTAGTTTATGCCATTTCTTCCACATCCCATTGGTAAGAACACAGTCACATGGACCCCGCTTAAGTGAAAGGGAGGGTGAAAAATGTAACCTTTCTGTGAGCTCAGAAGGAGGAAAATTAATAGGACCTGGTGGACACCTAACATTGTCTCCCAGAGTTTATGTCTATGGTTTTGTGCCTCCTGTCCATCTTGGTGTCCATCCTCTAGGAGAGCAACTTACCTTCACAAACAGACAACTACATAACAATGGACATGAGCATTACCTCAGATCTAAACTGATAGGTAAGGCATGGCATCACCAAGGCCACAGTATAATGTGAATATAATCTGTGCCTCTTTCTCTAATGGTAAATTGGGAATATAATGCTTATCTTACAGTGTGGCTGGATTAGAAACACCATATACCAGATACGGGTAGAAAAGGGACATCTTCATTTTGCCCCATCCCCCATGAAAATTCTTGGCCCCTGGGGTGGTTCCAGAAGCTTTCACACTGGCTTTTACAGGATGTATTGAGGCCTATAACATCTTATAGTAAGTTATTCTCTGATATGTGGGCTTAAGATGGCAGCCTGACAGTCACTGTCAGCCTGGGTATATATATTTCACCCTGCTGAAGAGACTGACCTGTTTTCTGGTAGGCATGCATAGGTGGGAAAATTATCAAGCTCTGTCCACCAGGGCAGTAAGGGTTTCATTATAGAGCAATAGAGAGCTCCACAGGGCTGTTGTAAGGAATGCAATAGCTACCATTTATTGAATGCTTGCTTTATTTCAACTAATATATATATATATATATATATATATATATATATATATATATATATATATATATATATATATTCTCATCTAATCTGCATAAAAATCCTCCCAACTCTACAAATGTGGAAAATTGAAGCTCAAAAAGGTTAAGAAAATTTCCCAAGGTCTTGCAGCTAAGAAGTGACAGTGCTGACATGTGAATTTAGGTCTGTCTGGCCTATAGTTTCCCTTGAGATGGTATGGAATGAGCAGAAAGGAGTGCATTGAAGAGTGGGCTCTTCTGTTTGAGTGACATTTTTTTCCTCTTTTCCAGCTCCTTTTTCTGTTTGAACTCCCCCTTTCTTCACTTCTCTCTTTCATGATATCACAGCTCCAGAAATATCTAATGTAGGGTAGCAATTTGGTTCAGAAGCAACTTCCTGACCATAGAGGCATCTAGTCAGAAACAGTTTCTGGACCAAAGGCAATCTTGTCTATTATGAATGAACAAATTGGACTATTAGAGAAATAGCATATAGCTATAGAGTCATGGGCAATTAGTGAAATGACTTTGGGTTCTCTGTTCAATGTATACTTCTTAATTCCCTCACCTTTTCACTCATTCCCCAAACCCCTCTTCCATCTGACAACCATCAAAATGTTCTCCATATCCATGATTCTGTCTCTGTTCTTCTTTGCTTAGTTTACTTTAGATTCAGTTGTTGATAGGTGAGTGTTTATTGCCTTTTTATTGTTCATAGTTTTCATCTTGTTTTTCTTAAATAAGTCCCTTTAACATTTCATATAATAAAGGTTTGGAGATGATGAATTTCTTCAGACTGTTCTTGTTTGGGAAGCTCTTCATCTGCCCTTCAATTCTTTTTTATTATTATTAAGCTATTACAGTTGTCCCATTTTTCTCCCCTTTATTCCCCTCCACCCTGTACCTCCACTCCCACCATCACTCCCACACCTTAGTTCATGTCCGTGGATTGTATATATAAGTTCTTTGGCTTCTCCATTTCCCATACTATTCATAACCTCACCCTGCCTATTTTGTACCTACCATTTATGCTTCTTATTCCCTGTACCTGTTCCTCCATTCTCCCCTCTCCCTGCTCCACTGATAACCCTCTGTATGCTCTCCATTTCTGTGATCTGTTCCTGTTCTAGTTGTTGGCTTAGTTTGTTTTTGTTTTGAATGCTCAGTTGTTGATGATTGTGAGTTTGTTGTCATTTTATTGTTCGTATTTTTTGTCATCTTCTTTTTCTTAGATAAGTGCCTTTAACATTGCATAAAATAAGGGCTCGCTAATGATGAACTCCCTTAACTTGACCTTATCTGGGAAGCACTTTATCTGCCCACCCATTCTAAATGATAGCTTTGCTGGATAGAGGAATCTTGGATGTAGGTCCTTGCCTTTCATGGCTTTAAATACTTCTCTCTAGACCCTTCTTACCTGCAAGGTTTCTTTTGAGAAATCAGCTGATAGTCTTACAGGGACTCCTTTCTAGGTAACTTAACTGTCTCCTTTTCTCTTGCTGCTTTTAAGATTCTCTCCTTCTCTTTAATCTTGGGTAATGTGATTATGATGTGCTTTGGTGTGTGCTTCCTTGGGTCCAACTTCTTTGGGACTCTCTGAGATTCCTGGGCTTCCTGGAAGTCTATTTCTGTTGCCAGATTAGGCAAGTTCTCCTTCATTATGTTTTCAAATAAGTTTTCGATTTCTTGCTTTTCCTCTTCTCCTTCTGGCACTCCTATGATTCGGATGTTGGAACATTTAAAGTTGTCCTCGACATTCCTAAGGATCACTTCATTGTTTTGAATTTTTGTTTCTTCATTCTGTTCTGGTTGAATGTTTACTTCTTGGGAATCAACAGTAGAGTGGATGTAGCTGATATTCATATTAATGATACAGAACATAAAGAAACAAACAAAAAACAACCAATCTGAACAACAAGAAGAAAAAAATTCAAAAACACTAAGATAATGTAAGGAGCCTCTGGGACAATTTCAAGCATACCAACATTCACATCATAGGGGTGCCAGAAGGAGAAGAGAGAGAGCAAGAAATTGGAAATCTATTTGAAAAAAAAAAAAACAATGAAAGAAAACTTCTCTAATTTGATAAAGGAAATAGACATGCAAGTCCAGAGAGTCCCACACAATGAATGCAAAAATACCCACCCTAAGACACATCATAATTAAAATGCCAAAGATTAAAAATAAAGAGAGAATCTTAAAAGCAGCAAAACAAAATCAGTTAATCACCTACAAAAGAGTGCCCATAAGACTGTCAACTGATTTCTCAAAAGAAACTTTGCAGGTCAGAAAAGACTGGTAAGCAAAGTAATGAAAATCAAGGACTAACAGCCAAGACTGCTGTACCCAGAAAAGCTATCATTTAGAATTGAAAGGCTTTTCCTTCACTGCTGGTTCCCTGTACATTTTTCTTTATTTCACTTTTCATAGCCTTCCCTTTTCTTCTATTTTGTGACCATACTCAACCATTTCTGTGAGCTTTAGAGAAGAGGGAATAAATAAACATTCAACCAGAACAGACTGAAGAAACAAAAATTCAAAACAATGAAGAGATCCTTAGGAATGTCGAGGACAACTTTAAATGTTCCAACATCCGAATCATAGGAGTGCCAGAAGGAGAAAAGGAAAAGCAAGAAATCGAAAACTTATTTGAAAACATAATGAAGGAGAACTTGCCTAATCTGGCAACAGAAATAGACTTCCAGGAAGCCCAGGAATCTCAGAGAGTCCCAAAGAAGTTGGACCCAAGGAAGCACACACCAAAGCACATCATAATCACATTACCCAAGATTAAAGAGAAGGAGAGAATCTTAAAAGCAGCAAGAGAAAAGGAGACAGTTAAGTTACCTAGAAAGGAGTCCCTGTAAGACTATCAGCTGATTTCTCAAAAGAAACCTTGCAGGTAAGAAGGGTCTAGAGAGAAGTATTTAAAGCCATGAAAGGCAAGGACCTACATCCAAGATTCCTCTATCCAGCAAAGCTATCATTTAGAATGGGTGGGCAGATAAAGTGCTTCCCAGATAAGGTCAAGTTAAGGGAGTTCATCATTAGCGAGCCCTTATTTTATGCAATGTTAAAGGCACTTATCTAAGAAAAAGAAGATGACAAAAAATACGAACAATAAAATGACAACAAACTCACAATCATCAACAACTGAGCATTCAAAACAAAAACAAACTAAGCCAACAACTAGAACAGGAACAGATCACAGAAATGGAGAGCATACAGAGGGTTATCAGTGGAGCAGGGAGAGGGGAGAATGGAGGAACAGGTACAGGGAATAAGAAGCATAAATGGTAGGTACAAAATAGGCAGGGTGAGGTTATGAATAGTATGGGAAATGGAGAAGCCAAAGAACTTATATGCAGGAAAAAGTGGAGGTGCGGACCCAGGAACGCAGGCAGCAGCAGCTGGCAGTTCCCAGGTGCACAGGCGGCAGCTGGCGGACCCTGGGCACACGGTGGCAACTGTGCAGATCCACTGAGTACACACAAGGCGGCTGGCTGACCAGGTGGTCCCACATTCATGCAGAGATAATCCAGATGAAAGGGAAGCAGTGGAAGGGACTGGAATCTAAGAGAGAGTAGAGCAGGTGCCATTGTTCCCTCTCAGACCCTGCCCCGACATACAGTGTCACAACTCAGCTACTGGACTGCCCCACACTGGGGAACACCTAAGGCTCCACCCCTCACTAAGTAACAGCCACGACCAGACCAAAAACAAAACAAAACAAAAAAAGCCACCAAAAATGGCTCAAACCAGAGAACAAATCAAAGCCCCAGAGCCAATTCCTCTAAGCCATGAAGAGATAGCCAACCTATCAGATGCACAGTTCAAAGCCCTGGCGATCAGGATGCTCACAGAATTGGTTGATTTTGTTCACAAATTAGATGAAAACATGCAAGCTACAATACATGAAATGAAGGAAGACACATGGGGAACCAATAGAGATGGGAGGAAAACGGACTCAAATCAATGGAGTGGACCAGAAGGAAGAAACTAACAATTAAACAGAAAAGAATGCAGAAACAGGAATTCAAAAAAATGAGGAGAGGCTTAGGAACCTCCAGGACATCATTAAACGTCCCAACATCTGAATTATAGGGGTACCACAAGGGGAAGAAGAAGAGCAACAAGTGGAAAACTTATTTGAACAAATAATAAAGAACTCCAATCTGACAAAGGAAATAGACTACCAGGAAGTCCAGGAAGCTCAGAGAGTCCCAAAAAAGTTGGGTCCAAGGAGGAACACACCAAGGCACATCAAAATTACAGTACCCAAGATTAAAATGAAGAAGAGAATTCTAGAAGCAGCAAGAGATAAGGGGACAGTCACCTACAAAGGAGTTCCCATCAGACTGTCAGCTGATTTCTCAAAAGAGACCTTACTGGCAAGAAGGGGCTGGAAAGAAGTATTTGAAGTCTTGAAAGGCAAGGACCTACATCCAAAATTGCTCTGTCCAGCAAAGCTGTCATTTAGAATGGAAGGGAAGATAAAGTGCTTCTCAGATAAGGTCAAGTTCAAGGAGTTCATCATCACCAAGCCCTTATTATATGAAATGTTAAAGGGACTTATCTAAGAAAAAGAAGATAAAAATATGACAGTGAAAAGACAGCAAACTCACAGCTATTAACAACCACACCTAAAACAAAAGCAAACTAAGCAAACAACTAGAACAGGAACAGAACCACAGAAATGGAGATCATATGGAGGGTTAGCAACAGGGGCATGGGAGGAGGAGAGAGGGGGAAAGGTACAGAGAATAAGTAGCATAGATGGTGGGTAGAAAATAGACAGGGGGAGGGCAAGAATAGTGTGGGAAATGTAGAAGCTAAAGAATTTACGACACATGGACATGAACTAAAGGGGGGGATGTGGGTGGGAGAGGGTGTGCAGGGTGGAGGGGAATGATGGGGGAGATATGGGACAACTGTAATAGCATAATCAATAAAATATATTTAAAAAAGAACTTATATGTACAACCCACGGACATGAACTAAGGTGGGGGAATGATGGTGGGAATGGGGGTACAGTTTGGAGGGCAATAAAGGGGAGAAAAAATGGGACAACGGTAATAGCATAATCAATACAATATTTTTTTGAAAAAAATGACACGTTATTAACTGGCTCTTCAGAAAATTAATGGTGCCTGGAGTTAATAGCCATAATTGATGTTTATTCCAAGAATCATGTGCTAAAAAGAAAATAACGTTTGAGAATTTCCACATTTAGTCAATTTCTTAGAAATAGACAACCTAGATTATTTCGGCACCCCTACCACAAACAAAAATTTACTTTCGAGAACATTTATCTAGTTTGGCTGCTTTTGTGGATCTGAATAACAGGGTGTTTGCCAAATCTCTTTGTTGCATGATGCAATCTTGCCTTGATTCCTTAGCTCAGAGATGGGATTGAAAGATTAGCAGAAAAGACCTCCAGGTATTGCCCATGTCACTACCTCTTTGGCACTGTAATAAAAATGACAGTTGAAACTTCCAAGCACATGTTCAGGATTGCTAGGCTATACAAATACACGGATGATCTCATAGGATGCAGATTAACCAATGAGATGATTTCATGAGTAACAACTTGGGTGGAATCTAGATGACAGCCTATTCAAAATTATTCTATTATAGTCAGGTAGGTGAACAGAATGTTAGAACCTTACATTATAGTGTGTTTTACTGGTTAACCTTCAACCTGTTAATTATCCTTCTGATATTAAGCTTATCTCTAGGTAACTGACCAGAGAGAGGCAGAGGTAAGACTTGTCAGAACTGAAGTTTCACTGCAGTTAATGTCACCACTGCCTAAAACTGACTTTAAATAAATTCATTTCTCTATTTCTTTTTTCAAAATAGAGAATACCACTCTGGTGAGTGTCATAAAGTGAATTAGCATTCACTGGCATATATATCAGTATGTATGGTATGTAATATCATGAAAGTAGTCTGAAAAACACTGTAATCTAGGAGTTCTGGCAACTCTTAGTAGATTCTTGTTCTAGTTGTAACTTTTCACAGCCAGAAAATTTGGGTCAGAGGATTTGGAAACTATTGGCCAATATGTGATCCTAAATTGATCCATGGATTGGCAATTTCAAACCTCTTTCCCATGAGGGAGAAGAAAATTGAGTAAATTTATTATTCACACAAGCATAATTTACTTTCATGTGATGCCTAAACAATAAGTCCATTTAGAAAGTCTAAGTCAGGAAATTCTTAAGATTGTAAACTAAATAATCAAAATTGAGGACTTTCCTTTCTACTAATGTAATATAACTAACCAACTGAGCTCGTCCAAAGTACAGTTTGTACATCTTTTTCAATCAATGCCAAAGAAGCAGGAAAAAATGGAATATCATGAAGCAGGAAAGAAATTATAATGTTACATGAAGACCCAATTAATCACTATTCATTGGCTTCATAATGAAAAGAGGTCATAATATATTAAGTTGAAGTTCAGAAGTTATTAACCACATTTGGTGCCTTTTCAATAGTAGATACTCTGCCAACAGCTAGTGTTTGACATTAACTGTAACTCTGCACCTGAAACAGAGAAAGGAAGTTCTAATCCCAGCCCTGCCACTAACCAGCTGCACAAACTTTGAAAGGATACTTTCTTCTCTGGAATTAGTTTTCCAGTATGTAAAATAAGAAAGTTAAACTAAATGATCTTTGAGATCCTTTTCAGCCCTGGCTGGTGTGGCTCAGTGGACTGAGTGCCAGCCTGCAAACCAAGGGGTTGTCAGCTCAATTCCCAGTTGGGGCACATGCCTGAGTTGCAGGCCAGGTCCCTAGTAGGGGGTGTGAGAGAAGCAAACACACATTAGTATTTCCCTCCCTCTCTTTCCCCTTCCCTTCCTCTCTCTCTAAAAATAAATAAATATTTTTTTTTTAAAAAGAGATCCTTTCCAGCTTTGAAATTTTATGAATCCATATATTGGGACCATAACAAGGTGCAACAACTGTATATTTGGGTGACTGTACATGGGATAATGGGTAGATGATTAAGGATATATCACTGTTATCAACCATTAAACTTGAACTTCTTTTTTATTAATACCTGCAAGGACCTTTGCTAAGTGCTAGAGACATTGTGCCAATGCTCACTGCTATGAATCATTGAGTTATGTTCATTGTTGTGTTTATGCCAACCACTATTCTCCATATCTATAATCAGAATGCATATCCCATCTGATATCAGCATCCCATGACTTAAATGAAATAGTAAGGTTAGAATGACCACCAAAGTGATTTACTTTGTTAATCTGGGAGGCATCTTGAAGAGATATAAAAATTTAAACACAGTATGCATGTATACCTCTTTATATTTTCTAAAACTCACAGGAGCTGTGTAATATACAGCTGATGTTTTAGGGCTGTAAATGAGAAGATGAAGATGTTTATTCACACTTTTAATGTGCTTAGAATTTTTTTTCAACAGAATAGAATGGTGTGATCAATTACCAGAATACTTACATTTGGCTTTAGAATTTTGGGTTGGGTTTTTATTTGAAGAGGCAATCTTACTGCTTGGAGTTTTCATACCACAAGCCCAATATTGAAATTCAGATGTAAGAAGCATTGAGAAACTTAGCCAGCCCTACCTTGCTCCCTCCGCATGCTGAAAACAGCATCTCTCGTACTGATATATAGAACCAGTCCAAGAGGAGCCCCAGCTCTTCCGCCAGGCTTGCTATCTTTTCTGACCACATCCACCAGCATGTTTTGCTATAATTAACTATTGTTTCTGATAGGCTTTTTTTCCAACTCTTGTGGAAAAATCTAGTCTATGAGTTGGAGTAAAAAGGAAGAGAAATTGGGTTAAAAGCAATAAAGTGTGAAATTGAGTAATTCTGGTAATCCATCTTTTCATGTCATGGTGTGATGGGGTGAAAATTATTAATGTATAAAACTATATGTTAACAACCTTCTCCTTTTCCCAGTGCATCAAGGAGAGGTTGGCTTTTGTTTTCTCAGATTATCACCACTTTGACCTCTCCCTCCTATGTTTGGCAAAATGATCTTTGGCCTTTTATGATGCAGAATCAAGAAGAGACAGCAAGAACACATAAGAGGCATGGGAAAAGGATTTAGGCTGCATACTAAGCCAATACACTTAATATAGTGCTTAGAGAGAGGGAAATATTGAGGAAAAAAAGGATTGTTCTGCCTGGAGGTTCAGAAAAAGTTAGTGGGAGGGTGGTGAATTGAAGAGACACACTGACAACCTATGGAATATGATGGGAAAAAAGGTAGACAAAGGGGGATTTTATAAGTGCCACACTCTAACTGATTGAGCCACTGGTGCTCTGAAATGGGGAATTTTAATGGATTTTTCTAAATTCCCTTCATGGTTTTTGATTAGTTCTAGAATTTGAATTATTCTGAAATTACTTTTGGATGCTAGACTATGTCTTTTACCATGACCTTACTCTGATACTGATCAATGAAGGTCTTTACTCCATAACAATTTCATTTTCATAAAATCATCTACCTCTGAGGTTAAATGCCTTGCCCCTGTAGATATGCAATGATACTTCATAGCATATCTAAGAAGTTGGCTTTTCCCACTAGCTAATCACCAAAGCACTCCTGAGGCCTAGTCCCTGGTGAGATGTGGTCTTGTGGCAATAGCACTATCCCTCATCCCTGACATTTGGTTAAAAAATTGTAACTTTCCCCAGCACTTTGACATCAGTTTTCTCTTCTTCCATCCTTGCAGCATCCCTCTGAGGTAGATAGGGATGTATATATCTCTACTGTCCTTTGCTGGCAAGTAATTGGCAGACACCACAAATCCGTAGGCTCCTGGTCTCAATCCTCCTTAAGATACCCCCTAGAGAATTTAACAATAAATTGTCTGTGATCCAAAGGAGATATTTGAGAGCAGATAAGGGTCACCTTAACTTCCCATTGTTCTAGGTTCTTTATGCTAGGTCTCATATCTAAGCCAGGTTAACAGAAAGCTACTTACCTTAACCATATATTTTTAGCCTTCTGAGGAAAAAAGTCTCTTACTGGTTGAAGATTTGACATTTGCAGCCTTTTATTTTTGAAATGGGAGAAAAGTCATTTCCATTTGAAGATTATATCTATATCTTTTGTAAAACCACATTGTCCATTATGATAAGCACCATCTATTATACATCAAATTACATGATAAATTCCTCATGGAATTCACTGGCAGAAAAAAAAAATCTGTCTAGGCAGTGGAACTCATAGCCATGGTTTTTTTACTTGACAGAGAACCATGCGGCTGAATTTTGTTGTTTTCTTTGCTTTTTACCTTAACTGCCATAAAACTCAGAGTAAAATTTAGTGGTCAAATACAGTGATTTATCATGGGGCTGTCTGAAGCTTCTAGTCCTATTTCTTCTTTTTTTTTAGTCCTATTCTTAGTCCTATTTCTTACAACATTCTTTCCTGTTTTTTATTTGAATTGATCTTTATATGTGTTTTTAACATTTGAAAACTGCTTAAGTCTATTTTAAGGAGGCATGTTAGTGAATCATAGAACCATAGACTCTCAGAGTGGGAAAAAATCTCAAAAGATCATTTATCTCAACACCTCATGCAATGCTAAGAGTATTTTCTCTTTCCCCATAATGTGAACATTCAGGTTCTATTGGAATACCCCTAATAACAGAGAACTCACTATCTTTGAAGACAAAACATTCATTTTTGGGCATCTCTGCTTACTAGAACGTTCTTCCCTATGTGTCCAGTTTCCAACATTTAATTCAGATTCTACTTCCTGAGGCCATGTAAAGCAAAGTGAAAACTCACTCCCCATGATATACTTGCACATATGAGGTCTGTCCAGAAAAATTTCAGCCATTGTTAATATAATGAGAACAGTTTGTGGAATATCGATGTAAGCTGGCAGCCAAGGACAGTGGACTGGAATGCACATGCATGAACAATGACCACTTCACTGTACTAGTCAGTGGGGGTGGTAGATGCCATTGAGTGAGCATGTGTAATTTGTGACCATCACATTCAAAATGACTGAGTAGAGCAACAAATCTGCATCAAATTTTTTATTAAGCTTGAACATTCCTCCCTCCACAGAAACTATTTGGATGACTCAGAAGGCCATATCTATAGGCAACTGATGATTGGCAGCTTCACCACAACAATGTACCTGCTCATGCCTCACATCTCATGCAGAGTTTTTGGTGAAACACAAAATCACCTAGGTGACTCAGCCCCCTAAAGCCCAGATTTGGCACCTTGTGACTTCTGGCTTTTCCCAACACTAAAATCAACTTTAAAAGGGAAGAGATTTCAGACCATCAATAAGATTCAGGAAAATATGACAGGGCAACTGATGGTGACTGGGAAAACTGTGTGAGGTCCCAAGGTGCCTACTTTGAGGGGGACATATCCTATGTACAATGTTTCTTGTATATTGTTTCTTTTTCAATAAATGTCTGTGTTTTTCATATTACATGGCTGCATATTTTATGGACAGACCTCATATACACAGAGAGCTATTATGACCCCCTCTTAATCCTTTAGTCACTACTTCACTTGGCTAAGTATTACAATTCCTAAAACTGGTTCCTCTCAATGCCTCAAGAGAAAACTATAGTAAACAATTACTGAATCCAACAACTAATGCATGAATGGGGAGCATTTTGCTATCAATGCTCAGTGAACATCAACAAAAAAGTTAACCAACAATGACATAATAAAACGTGTTTCATTTATCTTTTCATAATGTTGAGAGGGATATAAAAGTACTACTGCTTTTCAGATTAAAACAAGGTATCTAACCTCAATTTAATAAATACAACAAATTCAAAATGTACTTTGTTTTTATAATGGTTAATTAAATTATATTTTTTATTTTATATATTTATATCTGTCTTTATCTCTATATCTCTATATACATATCTATTAATATGTATATAGAATATAGGGCAACAGTCGATTTACAGTTATAGGGACACAAAACATAGAGTTTATTCTTGTATTATTATTTATTAATTATTGCATTATTTTCCATACAAGCATCTGTAAACCTACTTTCCCCCACTACATATATGTATGTGTGTGTGTGTTTGTGTGTGTGTGAGAGAGAATATACACACACACACACATATAGAGAGAGAGGAGAGATGGGTAATGTGAGATTGACAGATGAATGGGAAAACAGAAAAAACATTAAGCAAAAATAAAAAAGAGGAAAATGCAATGAAAGATACATACATAGAGGGGCAAAGAAATATTTATTTATTCATTAAAAATATTTATTGAGTGCCTTTTATATGTGTTAGGTGCTATACAGAGTACAAACATAAAGCAAACATGGTTCCTGCCCTCAAGACACTTGTAGCATTTACTATTTTCTGTATATCAAAGTATAGTAGAAACAGCAAGTAAACAAATACCTATAAAACAAGTTAATATTATATATCCATTAAAGAAGTATAGGTAAAATTATTATCAGAATTCAGAAATAAGAACATATCACTAGAGGGAATAAAGCTTTCTGGAGGAAGTAATATTTTACTGAACTTTGAAGGATGGGTAGAATTTGGACCCATGGTGGTAGGAGACAGGGATAGAATTTTAAAAATTTTTATAGCATGAGGAAGAAGCATGAATAAATGCATGGAGTCAGGAAACGTAATGGGAAAGAGCATGTAATTGGTTTGGTCTAGAGCATAAACTATAAAAAGGAAGATAGAGAAAGCTAGGTTGAAACATAATAAGAAATTTATAAAAATAGAGAATATTGAAATTTTTGAAATAGGACAACTACAAGATCTGAACTTTAATCCCAGAAAAATACACTGAAATACATAAAGATATATACACACAAAGGGAAGTAATAACTTCTCTGCAGTAACAACAATCTATGACAGGCTTTTGGAATACTATCATTACAAACCATTAAAGTAGTGCTGTGCTTTCAAATTATAGACATAAATGGGCATATTTCATGTTAATATTTGTTCTGTGGTGTCAGTAACTAAATTGACCCAAATCTGACCAGAGGGGAAGGTTCTACAAGACTTGCAACCAATCCAATGAATTTACTCAGACCTTAGATTGCTCCTGGATCAAGGGATACCCAAAAGAACAAGCAGGTCTTGCTTCTCAACCACAACAAAGATGTCACAATCAAGCTAATTTACTGACACTTACAAAGAACCTAGCTCCATCATCTAATCCCCTAGTGGGCTCCAAGCAATTGCTTTTCCTTTGATCTCTCATTCTAGGAAGGCGTTCTTATGAGAAGATAAAACTTCTCATAAGAAGTTTACCTGGGACCACTGCCCATGATGGACTCAATCACCCCTGAAGTAACTGGAGTCAGAGAGTGGAGGGGCAAAGCCCCTCTCTGGTCAGCCTATTTGAACCTACTGGCTGCACTACTTTATCCGCAACTCAGATTTCATGTCTCTGGAGGAGAAAGATGGTGTCAACAATAATAATCAGAATGAGTTCTTATCTTGTTTTGAAGTTTGCGGTCTTGGTTCTGTTGTCTTCCCTCACTATACACTGGAGTTCTTATTTGGAAGATGAACACAGTAAAATTATACCTAAGATGTTTTCTGCAGTCAGGCCTCTTCTCAGATATATCTGAGACTTTAGTTCTATAAATAGAAAAAAGGCCAGGTACTATAAACTAGAAGTGAATCCATCGGGCTGGGCAGAATTAGAGGTTTGTTTTCCATCCACTTAGGCCAGATCAACTTAGGAACATACAGGGCTCTGGATGAGATACTGTCTCCATGGTAAAGGTGATTTAGTGACCAAGGAATCTGCAATCTTTTCTATCTCTCTGTGGACCGTGATGTTAGTACAGTCAACTAGATCAAAACAACCCAATCCAAAATATTCCATTCAAGCTTGTACCCATACATACCGTTAGTCGTCTTATTTCAGGAACTCTGAGAAGTATTGCTCAGAGTCAGGAATTGTCCTTGATAACTCAGATCTCTTTTTGATCCTGGTAAGACCAGTTCCACTTCTACTAACTAGATGGTGACTTTAAAAAGATGGTTTCTCCTTCCTGGACCCCAATATCTTTTTCCATAATTTGACAGGACTGATGATCTCCAAGACCCCAGTAGTCCTATGATTCTGTGCGTATTCATTTGCTTGGAATTAGGTCACCCTTGAAAAATCTGTAGTGGCATCTGGAGCCATTCTAATTTGCAGTAAACCAAAGTGAGATTAAAGATTAATAGTCACAGCTGCTTTCAGTGCCTCTTTGAAAGAGATCTACTGTTGCTTGGTCTGTAGCAAATCCACGCTGGAAAAGAGATAAGATATCAGGGTTTTCATAAACTACCCCAGAAAATACAAACAACATACAAATAACAAATATATCATGTTTCTCAAAAGATAGCTTATATCTATGTCTGTGGTCTACTTATCAATCATCTTGACTTGAGAAGATGGAATGGATCAGAGAAGGGGTGAGAGAGGATTCTATTGCACAGATTCCATTATTTTAATGGGCCAGACGCAATCACCCAGATGGGAAATGTACTTGATTAAGTCAACCAGCTTTGAGAGAGAAGAGGTTAAAACAAAACAATCAATCCAATATGGCCTTTTGTCTAATTAATGCTTACTTGATTCAATTGAGTCCTTAAATTACATCCAATTGTTTGATGTTACATAGATGTGACCGACCACCCAGTTCACCAAGTATTTGGCGGCTTGCCACCTCTAACTCATTGCAAGTTGACTCCATTTGGATTAAAAACAGGAATGTGATGAGATGAGTAACCTGATAACAAAGTTGTTCATACTAAGTCTAAGACAAGGTAGACAGAATGAGAGTCCTTGGAACAACACTTTTTGGTGGAGAAGCTTTTTGTAGTAAAACAAGTTACAGCCCTCTGATGATGAAGATGGCTATCTGCTATCTACTCCTGCTTAGCAACACCAAGTAAAATAAGGAACAAGTGGATCACTGAAAGCTGCCTACAATCTAAACAGATCCATCCTCTAACATGAAAAATATCAGTAATGCTGCCAGCAATAAAATAAAAGTAAAGTGGACTAATTTGAGAATCAGCTGACTTAAAGTATTCTTTGGGTGTGTGTCACAATAACATGCAGTAATCTATGATATGAGTCCAAACAGAAAAGATAAAATAGAATAAAGCATCTAAAAGAAATTTAAGCAATTTTAATTTCCTATGTGCCTTTCCGTGTTTTCTAAATTTTTTTTAATTTTTATTTTAATTGTTGATCTTGTACAGTTTTCTGTCTTTTATTCTCACCCGAACCCGCCACCCCAGCCCTCCCCACCCCCCCTCCCATTTCCACCCCCCCCCCAAAGTTTTTGTCCATGTGTCCTTTATACTTGTTCCTGTAAATCCTTCCCCTTTTCCCCTGAAATTCCCTCCCCTCTCCCCTCTGGTGACTTTCAGCATGTTCCCAATTTCCATGTCTTTGGTTATATTATGCTTGTTTCTTTGTTTTGTTGATTAGGTTCCTGTTAAAGGTGAGATCATATGGTATTTATCTTTCACTGCCTGGCTTACTTCGCTTAGCATGATGCTCTCAAGTTCCATCCATGCTGTTGCATAGGGTAGGAGCTCCTTCTTTCTTTCTGCTGCAAAGAATTCCATTGTATAAATGTACCACAGTTTTTTGATCCATTCATTTACTGATGGGCATCTAGGTTGCTTCCAACACTTGGCTATTGTAAATTGTGCTGCTATAAACATAGGGATGCATAGTTTCTTTTGGAATGGTGTTTCAGGGTTCTTAGGATATAGTCCTAGCAATGGAATTGCTGGGTCAAAAGGTATATCCATTTTTAGTTTTTTTAGAAAATTCCATACTGTTTTCCATAGTGGTTGTACCAGTCTGCACTCCCACCAGAAGTGCACTAGTGTCCCCTTTTCTCCACAACCTCTCCAACACTTGCTGTTTGTTGCTTTGTTTATGAGGGCCATTCTGTCTGGTGTCAAGTGGTATCTCATTGTGGTTTTAATTTGCATCTCTCTGATAGCTAGCGATATCGAGCATCTTTTCATGTGTCTCTGGATCCTCTGTATGTCCTCCTTGGAGAGGTGTCTGCCCAAGTCCTTTGCCCATTTTTTAATTGGGTTGCTTGTCTTCTTAGAGTGGAGTCGTGTAAGTTCTTTGTATATTTTGGAGATCAAACCCTTATCTGAGATATCATTGGCAAATATGTTTTCCCACACAGTCGGTTCTTTTTTTATTTTAATACTGTTTTCCTTGGCCTTGCAGAAGCTTTTTATTTTGATGAGATCCCATTTGTTTATTCTTTCCTTTATGTCCCTTGCTTTAGGAGACATATCAGTAAAAATGTTGCTGCGTGTAATATCTGAGATTTTCCTGCCTATGTTCTCTTCTCGGACTTTAATGGTGTTACGGCTTATGTTTAAGTCTTTTATCCACCTTGAATTTATTTTTGTGTATGGTGTAAGTTGGTGCTCGAGTTTCATTTTCTTGCACGAAGCTGTCCAGTTCTCCCAACACCACTTGTTGAAGAGGCTGTTTTTACTCCATTTTATGTTGTTGCCCCCTTTGTCAAATATTAATTGACTATAGAGACTAGGGTTTATTTCTGGGCTCTCTATTCTATTCCACTGGTCCACGTGCCTGTTTTTATGCCAGTACCAGGATGTTTTCATTACGGTGTCCTTGTAATACATTTTGGTATCAGGTATTGTGATCCCTCCTGCTTTGCTCATCTTTCTCAAGATTGCTGCCGCTATTCTGAGTCGTTTATGGTTCCATATAAATTTTTGAAGAGTTTGTTCTATATCAGTGAAATATGCCATTGGTACTTTAATAGGTATTGCATTGAATCTGTAGATTGCTTTGGGAAGTATGGACATTTTGATGATGTTAATTCTTCTCATCCATGAACATGGTATGTGTTTCCATTTATTTGTGTCTTCCTTGATTTCCTTCTTCAGTGTTGTGTAGTTTTCTGCATACAGGTCTTTTACCTCCTTGGTTAGGTTAATTCCTAGGTATTTTATTTTTCTTTTTGCTATATCAAATGGTATTTTTTTCTCAATTTCTGCTTCTGTTGTTTCATTGTTGGTATACAAAAATGCCTTTGATTTCTGGATATTGACTTTGTATCCGGCTGTTTGGCTAAATTCATTTATTAGGTCGAGCAGTTTTTTGGCCGAGACTATAGGATTTTCTATGTATACTAACATGTCATCTGCAAACAATGATAGTTTTGTTTCCTCCTTTCCAAGTTGGATGCCTTTTATTTCCTTTTCTTGTCTAATCGCTGTGGCTAATACTTCCAATACTATGTTGAATAGAAGTGGAGAGAGTGGACAGCCTTGTCTTGTTCCTGATTTTAGTGGAAAAGAATTTAGTCTTTGCCTGTTGAGTATGATGCTGGCTGTAGGTTTCTCATATATAGCCTTTATTATGTTGAGGAATGCTCCCTCTATTCCCACTTTGCTGAGTGCTTTTATCATAAATGAGTGCTGTACCTTATCAAATGCTTTTTCCGCATCTATTGATATGATCATGTGATTTTTGTCTTTGCTTTTGTTTATGTGATGAATTACATTTACTGATTTGCGAATGTTGAACCATCCTTGCATCCCTGGGATGAATCCCACTTGGGCGTGGTGTATGATCTTTTTAATGTGTTGTTGGATGCGGTTTGCCAATATTTTGTTGAGGAGTTTAGCATCTATGATCTTCAGCGATATTGGCCTGAAGTTCTCCTTCTTTGTTGTGTCTTTATCTGGTTTTGGGATTAGGATGATGCTGGCTTCATAAAAAGAGTTTGGGAGTCTTCCATCTTTTTGGATTTTTTGGAATAGTCTGTGGAGAATAGGGGTTAGCTCTTCCTTAAATGTTTTGTGGAATTCTCCTGTGAAGCCATCTGGTCCAGGGCTTTTGTGCGTCGGGAGTGTTTTGATTACTGATTCAATTTCACCAGCTGTTATTGGACTGTTTCTTTTTCATTGAGTTTTGGGAGGTTATATTTTTCTAGAAACCTGTCCATTTCACCTAGGTTTTCAAATTTCTTGGCATACAGTTCTTCATAGTAATTTCTTACAATCCTTTGTATTTCTGCGGTGTTGGTTGTAATATCTCCTCTTTCATTTCTGATTGTGTTTATTTGAGTCCTCTCTCTTTTTTTCTTGATGAGCCTGCTTAAAGGCTTGTCGATTTTGTTGATCTTTTCAAAGAACCAACTCCTGGATTCATTGATCTTTAGGATTGTGCTTTTAGTCTCTATGTCATTTAATTCTGCTCTTATCTTGGTTATTTCTTTCCTTCTACTTGCTCTGGGCTGTCTTTGTTGTTGTTCCTCGAGTTCTTGTAGGCGAAGGGTTAGGTTGTTTGTTTGAGATGTTTCTGTCTTTTTTAGATAGGCCTGTATCGCTATAAGCTTCCCTCTGGGGACTGCCTTTGCTGTGTCCCATAAGTTTTGGGTCGATGTGAGTTCATTATCGTTTGTTTCCAGAAACTTTTTGATTTCCTCCCTAATTTCATTCTTGACCCATTCATTGTTTAATAGCATGCTATTCAATCTCCATGATTTTGAGAGTTTTGGGTTTTTCTCCTTGGGGTTGGTTTCTAGTTTCAGTCCCTTGTGGTCAGAGAAAATGCTTGGTATGATTTCAATTTTCTTGAATTTGTTGAGGCTTGATTTGTGTCCTATCATGTGGTCTATCTTTGAAAATGTTCCATGTGCATTTGAAAAGAAAGTGTATTTAGCTTCTTTGGGATGAAGGGCTCTATATATATCAGTTAAGTCCATTTCCTCTAGAGTGTTGTTCAATGCCACAATATCTTTGTTGATATTTTGTTTGGAAGATCTGTCCATTTTTGACAGTGGGGTGTTAAAATCACCTACTATAATTGTGTTGCTGTCTATATCTTTCTTGAAGTCCTCTAAAATTTTCTTGATGTATTTAGGTGCTCCTCCGTTGGGTGCCTATATATTTACAATATTTATGTCTTCTTGGTGGATTCTTCCCTTGAGTATTATGAGGTGACCCTCTGGGTCTCTCTTTATGGCCCTTCTTTTGAAGTCTATTTTGTCTGATATGAGTATTGCTACCCCAGCTTTTTTTTCCTGACCATTTGCTTGGAAAATTTGTTTCCAGCCCTTCACTTTGAGCCTGTGTATGTCTTTTGTCCTGAGGTGGGTCTCTTGTAGGCAGCATATATGTGGGTCATGCTTTCTTATCCATTCAGCTATTCTATGTCTTTTGATTGGAGCATTTAATCCATTTACATTTAAGGTTATTATTGAGAGGTAATTATTCATTGCCATTTTCGTACCTGTGTTACTCTCTCTCTTTCTCTCTCTGTCTTTTCCTTTCTTCCCTTAAAGCAGTCCCTTTAGTATCTCTTGCAGAATTGGTTTGGTAGAGGTGTATTCTTTTAGACTTCTTTTGTTTGGGAAGCTCCTTATTTGGCCTTCTATCTTGATTGAAAGCCTTGCTGGGTAAAGTAGTCTGGGTTGCAGGCCTTTGGTTCTCATTGCTTGGAATATTTCTTGCCATTCTTTTCTGGCTTGGAGCGTTTCCATTGAGAAGTCAGATGCTAACCTAATTCGGGCCCCCTTGTATGTTACTTCCTTTTTCTCTCTTGCTGCTTTTAAGATTCTCTCTTTGTCTTGGAATATTGCCATTTTAATTATGATGTGTCTTGAAGTGGGCATGTTTGGGTTCCTTTGATTGGGACTCTCTGTGTTTCCTGGATTTGTGTGTTTTTTTCTCTCACCAAATAAGGGAAGTTTTCCATCATTACTTTTTCAAACAGGTTTTCTATCCCTTGTTCTTGTTCTTCTCCTTCTGGTATCCCTATTATACGGATATTATTCCATGTCATGTTGTCTTGCATTTCTCTTAAACCCTCTTCATTCTTTCTAAGCCTCTTTTCCTTATCTTGCTCATTCTGAGTGTTTTTTTCTATTTTGTCCTCCAACTCGCTGATCCGATCTTCTGCTTCATCGATTCTGCTTTTCATTCCTTCTACTGTGTTCTTCAGTTCAGAGATTGTGTTCTTCATTTCCTCTTGGCCCTTGTTGATAGTTTCTATTTCCTTTTTCATGTTGATATAGTTTGCCGTGAGTTCATCATAACTTCCCTGTAGTTTATGGTAGCTCATTGAGAGCTCATTGAGCTTCCTGACAACCATTGCTTTTAACTCGATATCTGATAGTTGAGTTGCCTCTGTTTCTTTTAGCATTCTTTCTTGAGCTTCCTCCTTTCCTTTCATTTGGGGATTGTTCTTTTGTCTTCCCATTGTTTGTAAGACTCTTGTTGTTAGCCTCAGCTTCTTAAATTGATCTGTTCTGGCTCCCTGGGTTTGTGGTATGACCTTCTGTGGTAGAATATCTGTGAGATTCAGTGGTGGATTCTCCTTCGGATATACTGTTTTTCACCTCTTTCACTGTCTCATCAGCTGGAATATCCTCTTTTGGGGGCCAACTCTGGTTTTTGTTTTTGTTTTTTTTTCCCCCCACAGTTTCAGGCTTGCTTGTTTGTTTGTTTTGTCTCACTCGTGGGTATTTACAAAAAGAAGGGGGGGAATGAAAAAAAGAAGAAATAGGAAACAAGAGGAAGGTAGAAGAGGTAAAATTGAAAAGAAAGGAAGAGGGGATAAGAGAAGAAGGAATTCAAAGGAGGCAAAAGGAGTTGGGGAGTAAAGAAGAAGATAGAAACAATGAAGAAGGAGTAGTTAAAAACTCATATAGATAGACAGGGTTACAAACAAAAAGACACTAACAAACTGGCAAAACAAAAAAGAGACATGCACACAGACACCCCCACACAAATATAAGCAGCCAAAGGAAAAAAAAAAAAAAGAACAAGCAAAGCACAACAAAATATTTAAAAAAAATAAAAATATATTAAAAAATAAAATTTAAAAAATGAAAAAACAAAACAAAACAAAACAAAACAAAACAAACAAACAAAAAAACACACCCTCTTGTTGTTTTCAAACTTGCCAGCCGGTTTTTCAGGTCTTGCTGGCTGCAATGGCCGAGGGGTGATCTTATTGCTTTTCTCTGTGTTCAGAACTCAGTCCTCACTGTGCTATGTATCCCAGTGTTAGTGGGCACCTCTCCCCACAGGGTTTCCAGCGTGTGATCTGAGCCTCCTGGTGTGTGCGCACTTCTCCGAGTTTATGGGTGTGTGCTAGGTTCTCCAGACGTGCACAGCCGCCTGCCTTTGTCCCTGGGAGGCTTTCAGTGTTCCGGCACAGCTGCCTGCATTTGCTTCTGAGAGGAGCCTGCATTCCAGCTGCTATCCGGTTGTCAGCGTTTGAGCACCCGCCCATGAACTGGCACCTCTGGCTCCACAGCTGTCTCCAGCGGCCTGCGCCTATGTTTTCACGAGTGTCCACTAGCCCGCGACCGTGTGCGGTCCCCTGAGGGTGTCTATTTTCATGCAGTTGTCTCACTTCGCCCGCGCCTCTGTCTCTGTTGGGGCGCCTGTGCTTTCGTAGTCGCCCAGCGACCATGAAAACTCGATTCAAAGTCTTGCAGTGACCTGGTGCGGGGCACCCACTTTTGCTCGGGCCGCAGTCCGCGGTGGCCCCTGAGATCTCCCAGCCGGTTCAGCGGCTGACCCAGCTCCCTCCCCAGGGCCCTGGGGCAGGCTTGGTGGAGCGCCAGGCCGGGGCCTCAGCCGACCCGATCTCTACGCGCTGGAACCCTGGGCTCTTATTGTTCCGAAGAGCTCTCCGTACTGCTTGTTTTTCAGTGTCCGCTACAATTTCCGACCTCTTATTCTCCAATATGCTGTGTTACTGTTCCTTGTCTGTTCTGGTCTTTCATAGATTGGCCCGGTTTTTCTCCCGTGTGTAGAGGGGGAATAGGGTCTGCTCCCTCCTACCACACCGCCATCTTCTCCTCTCTCCGTGTTTTCTAAATGTTTGATAATGAATATGTATTACTGTTGAGACAGGTAAGAAAAAAATCTAAAAGGACTTAAACAATCCCCCATGGTATACCCATTTTGTTAAGTTACATTTGTAAAGTACATATAAAACCTCAATAAGCAGAACCCAACTTGCACTTTATTAGCATTGGCTTTCTTTTTCCAATAATCTATTTTGAGAAGAGGCAAATCACAAGAAAACAAGCAATGTGATAAAACGAATTTAAATCTCTGTTTGAAAACTTTAAGTTGTTTTCTAAATATTTTGCTTTGGACAAGGAATATAAGCTATTTAAGAAAAAAAGCTGTAAAATATTTCACAAAAAAGGGGGCATGTTAATGTACAGGGAGTTCTCAGTTTACTGAGGAGGTGTGTCCAAAACATTTATAAGTCAATGATTAAGTATTTGGAGTGTGTCACTCCATAGAAACAGTGGTATGTATGTTGTGGTCAGGTTTGTAGCCCAGTCCACAAAGGTTGATTTAACCCACATGGAGCAGTTATATTTGAGCCCTGACAGGGGTCCTGGGCCCTGAGAGTAGAAAAAAGGGTGCTTTATTCCCATTTGGGTGACTTAAGGAAAACCAAAGCAAATGTTTTGAAGTGGTACAATCTAACCACTATGACCTTCCATTCCTAAAAACTGATAACTTCCTCATTTCCACTTGTCTTATTCAAAATGAAACTTCCTTATCCACCTAAACACCTAGCTCAGTCACCTTCATTATGAAATGAGTGATTGATTGCCCCTTACCCTCCAAAAGGTACATCTGTGATTGAAAGAGGGGTCTCGTCAACCCCAAATGAAACCCAGTTGGTGAAATTTTAGGGAAAGTAACCAGATGAAGTGATAACTTTTAGGAAGATTTGGTGAGTAGTAGATATTTGGGGACATGACAAAGGTGCTACTAGGTAGACAACAGAGACCTGCCTGAGAGGGAGCCCCTGAAGTCAGTTTAGTAAAGCTGTACTTCCTTCCACAGCTTTCCTTCCGCCCTGATTCCACAGGGCTATGTAAAAGCTTCAAGTTTTCCTCTAACAGCTCCCATTATTGTGGCAGTTGATGAGAAGCATTCATAGGTATTGTGGGTCTTTTCTAAGCTGGATCTATCACATTGAAAGACAGGAAACATTCTGGAACAGGTTGTATTACTGGGTGCCATCAACATAGGACATTTAATGAGATAAGTGAGATGTCTTAGATCTCTTGGATTTAGTACCTGCTTTCTGAAATTTGTCAAGAGCACTCTTCTTAAGGATTTTTGTATTTTCAACAGCCTACCAAGGCCACTGTGATTAATTAAAATGCTGATTAAAGCACAAGTGCTAAAGAGTCCAGGATCAGATGTCAGATCTACTTTTGGCCCAAATGACTTCAATCTGTTCCATATACCCACAGGCCACAGCAGCCTGCCTTTTATCAGGGAGCTCCATATGAGTGAGTTAAATGGCCTAAGCCACATTCATCTGTAATTCTAGGAAAGCACTGCCAAGCACAGTCAATGACGGTGAGTCAGCTACAGTTTCTTCTCCTGCAAACTCTAATACATTCTTAGAAATGGATGGGTTTTTCTACAGTGCCTCCAAAGCCTGCACTACCCTGCCAAAATAAAAACTCTTCAAGAGAATCCAAACTCTTTCCTGCTATGTGTGTGAGAGAGAGAAAGAGACAAAAACTGAGACTGAATCTCAGATGGAGACTGACCATGTGTCTTTGTGTATCTGTGTGTTTCCATCCCCCACAGGAAAAAAATGTTCCTGCCAACTGGATTAATATGTGTCCTAGCTGCTTATCTGCCTGTATTATTCAATAGGAAAGGACAGAGCCAGGCCCCAGGTGGCAGTATGGCAGAGGAGCCACATGCTTAATACAGAAGCATTTCTGAAGCATAAATGTTATAACTTTTAGAGAGTGCATGTGATAGTTGCAGAAATGAAGATGTACTGGATTTTCCTAGGAGAGAAAGAGTCATAGAAAGCTGATTAAGTCAACTGAGGCTAGTGGAAAAATAGCAAGCATGTACATGCCTTTGGTAGTTGTTACTAGAATTATGATTACTCTAGAACATGCTAAAAAAAAGAGTGAACAGGAGTTTGTGGAGATGCCTTAATATTTACTTTAAAATTTTGTGATTTCCAATGACATATGGAGGGAGCAATGGGTCCTGGAGTCAAAGTCCCCATTAAAGAGAGAATAAAAAAGCAAGGTAAAGAAGAGAAGAGATACTAACAGGGGCCCAAGAAAGCAATGAATTCCTTACAGATAAATATGTGAGAATTCTTGATAATTAGGTTGTTGTTACAGCTTCAGAACCATACTGTTCTATTTGAAGAGGAGAGGGATAGGGGAATTGTCCTGAATTCAAGGCAAGAAGTCAAGGAGTAGCCAGTATTAGTTTGATTGGTAATGCCAGCCTTGTAAGGGATAGGTTAGTGCCTCACAGGAAATTAGATAAGCATCCCCTCAAAGATGGTCTTTCCAAAAGATCCCAGGAAGAAAGAGAGTCATGGCAACATAGCTGTGTTTCTTAGATAGATGTGAGTCTCTCAAAACTGGAGGTGGCTCACTATGTAGCACATGTGCTCCACAATAAAAGAGATGGGTGCACCTGCCTGATAACTGAATACCAAGTCCAGCCTTGTTAACATTCAAATGTGTTACCAGTGCAAGAGGCAAGGACCTCTCTCAGGCCAGGGCAGTTGACCTCCCTCAGATGCAGCTGACTCTTCAACAATCCTCCTCGCAAGGTTTTTGCATATCTCAGTCAAGCTTGAAAATTCACCAATTCTATAACACTGCCAACAGAGTGTAAGCTGAGAATGGCACTCATGCCAAAGGGAGCCCCAGCTTTGAAAATTTGGCAAGCTAATGTGCTCTGTTTTCCATTGGTCATTACCTTATGGCTTGTTTCTCACCAGCTGCCTTTCTGCTTTTCTTCCTTGGAAGGCTGCAAACTCTACTGATTATAGGCCATGGCCCACTTGCCTGTAGGGGAGCAGAGACACAAAAATAGTGAAGAGAGTATGGCAGAACAGAACACAAGAAGACTATAATAAAGTATGAACTCCATTTACCCATCTTTGCCTACTGATAGGGGAACAGAAGGGGGCTTTGTGAAGCCCTTTTTCTAGTCAGCCTAAAGGTCTCTTCTGCTCCTTTGACCTTATTATAGAAAATATGAAAAATCTTAAATATATTATAAACCTAAAGAAGTTCTTCTGATCAATAGATCAGAAGATACAAACATTCAGTTTGGCCCAGAAATTGCCTCTGCTTTCCCTTTGTCATTACTTCTTGGAATCTTCTTTCCTACAAGGCTTGCTTGCTATATATACTCAAGGTTCAGGCAAGCTCCATAAGATGCCACAGCAGCCAGATGAAAAGTGAACACCGTGTCAGGCTGTCATCCAGATGTTTTGTTTACCCTTTGCCATGCAGCTATATCTTCAAGAATGTTTGCCTGTTTAGCTTCATAACAAGTAAACATCTGGATGCTCATTTGAAGATTTTGTCATTTTTACCCTGACCTTTTAACATTAGGCAATACATTGTCTTTTGTATCTAGAATAAATACATTCAGAGTCTCCTTTTCCCCAACACCCCACCATCTAACAACTCCCACAAACCCTGCTCCCAAAAAGAACAGAAATAGAAGGCAAGCTGTGCAACTTTGTTTTTAAGCCCACGGTATCCTGGCTGCTTTGAGAATTCTACATTTCTGCAATGTTCGTTTCATCTTGCCAGCAGATTCTTACAGATAGAGAGAGACCCCAGAGAGGCCTCCACCTTTAGGCCAGGTACTTGGCTGTCAAGAACCATAGTCTGAGAAGAGAAAGGGAGTGGCCATCCCAGAGCCTGAGTGATGACCTCAGAGGAGCCAAATTTTCAGCCTCTTCTCTGTCCTCCCTTTTTTCCAATTAACCCTCCTCTTAATGAGTTTCTCTCTCCTCCTTTCAAAACTCTTTTGTCTGTTCTCTACTTTCCTCCAATCCATGACAAAAAGAATGTGTTTATTAAGACTGAGGAAAGAAATGAGATGTGTTTCCAACTATTTAATCTGAAATATGGTCTTACTTTCAGCAGATCTCATTTGGAACAATTCTAAATTGTTTAACTTAGAAATTCAGGTGGGGAGAGCTGGGATTGGAGTAAAAGATAGAAAACTGTACTTGAACAACAATTAAAATAAAACTTAAAAAAAGAAATTCAAATTAGGTTTACCCCCTTTAAATATCAAATCTATTGCTCTCTATTTTTATATCACATATACATACTCTTTAACAATAATAACAATAACTATAATAATAATTAGCACATTTAATTGGATAATCTCAATGCACTTTGCAATTATTTGGTTGAAGGTTCTGAACAAGCCCTCCATCAAGCAAGTAGAAGAGAATACCACAACAGCCCAACCACCATTATCTGGCAATCAACCTAAACCTTAAATAATTGGACTTGTTTGAGGTCACTCTATTTTCAGAAGAGATGAACAACTTGAAAATATTGTCATATCACTCATTCTTACAATTATTCCATCTTCACTGTACCAGGGCTGGGAATATAGAGATGGTTTTGTCCTTAAAGATTTCAGTGTAGTTAGATAAAAACAATGATCAGGCCATGTCTTAGGCTCTAAACACAAGCCCAACTCTTCTGCTTCCTAAGATCTTTTTCCTCATGGTATCTAGTACAATGCTTTGTACAAAACAGTTGCTCAGTAAATAATCAGACTGTTCCATTAACTAGAGCTCTCAATTCTTGATCACGTGGTATACTCAAGATATCATAGGACCTCATTTTGATAAAACATACTCTTAAAGCTCAAAATTGAGGACCCCAAACCCCAGCTATGTTTGACTGTCTTGAAATCTACAAGCTATGAAGGCTGCAGGCCAATCCCCAAGGGAGCTTTTCAGATGCCAGGATTGTCCAGATATTTTAGTGAGTCCTGGAAAACACTGGGATGACAAAATAATAGTTTCAAAAGAAGATGGGAGTATAATAGACTTGGGCAACCTTCTAAATCTAAGCATGCAGGGGGAGAGGAAGGATCCATGATGGCAGTGATTTAAGTAGAAGTTTCATTCATATTCTCCCAGGATCAAACTGGAATTGTAACTAAAATATGGAGCAATCAACCTGAACAACCAGCTAAAGACTAGGAGAAGATAAGATTTATAACAAAAAATTTACAGAAGCCACATGGAGACTGGTAGGAAGGATGGAGATATGAAAAAGCCTGGCCTTGCTCCCACAGGCTACAGCTGAAGTTCCAGAGGGATATCTCAGATGTGGAGAGTTCCCCCTGAGAAGCATGGGGCCTACCCCATGCCAGGATCCACAGTCCAGAGCACCAGAGCCAAGAAGAGGCACCCACATAACATCTGGCTATAAAAAGCAGTTAAGTTTCTGTCTTCCAGGGGGAGGCAGAGGGCTTCTAGGATACAGGCACCCTCTTAAAGAGCCAACACACAAAATTTCATTCATGTTAACTCACCCTGGGCATCTATGGGAGGAGGGAAAAGCAGACTAGAGTTGCACGAGGACAGACTGTGGTCTGTGGCTCTGGAGAGAGAGTTGAAGGAACAGCCACCAGGATCCCTGTACTGAGTCATTTTCCCATATTTTTTCAGCAGAGGCCATCTTTCTAGGGTGGTACACTCCCCTCCATGCATAATCAGACTGTGGGAAAGCAATAGTCCACCCTCTGGACTACCACTTGCTCCACCCTGTCAAGCTAATGCTATACAAAGGAGTACACCAGAGGCTCTTTTGGTGACTGAGTCTAACAGGCAACTGGCAGGAGAAGGCAGGTGAAACCATATCACCTGAGAGTGCCTTCAGACTTTTGCTGACCTGCACCAGGCCCAATGTTGGTTAAAGCCAGCCTTGGTATGCAGTTTGGTCCTTTCTGTGTACATCCAGATCCAACAGAGACAACCACAAATGGTGGATCACTTGTCACTCCAAACAGGTTGCTGAAGGCAAGACACAGGCAGTGCCTTACATTCAACTGTACCTAAGAGTGCCAGAACCAGCACACTCAGTTGCCAGCTTCAGAAAACATTAGAGCAGGATCCAATAAGCTTCAAAAGCAGAATATCCAAAGGGTGAACTTAGCAGGCACCAAATCTTGCTGCGGTTAATTCCATTTTTTGTTGTCAGCATCTGCACAGCAGTACACATGCCATGATCAAGATTGAGCCTCACAGTCAGCCAGACTGACAGTCAGGCTCATGCATGAAGGGGCTAATAGCAATCAAGACTCAATTACAACAGGAGGGCCCACATAACCCACACAAGGGTCATTCCTGGAGTACCCAGTTCAGGAGATCAAGGAGACTGTACCACTGGACCCCAGAGCACACCTACTACATGAAGCCATCCCATGACGAATGGGAGTCATAGCAAATCTATTTAATACATAGAAACAAACGCAAAGAGGCATTCAAAATGAGGAAACAAAGAAAAATGACACAAATGAAAAAACAGGAGAAATCTCTAGGGGGAAAACCTAATGAAATGGAGGCAAGTAGTTTAAAGTAATGGTTAAAAAGATGCTCAACAGCATGAAAAAGGACATAAAAAACCATTAAAAAGAACAAATCAGGATGAAGAATATAATATTTGAAATGAAGAATACACTGGAAGGCATAAACAGTAGGTTGGATAAAGCAAAAGATTGAATCAGCAGTTTGGAAGACAAGGTAGAAAAAACACCCAATCAGAGCAGTAAAAAGAAAAAAAATTAATGAGGATACTTTAAGAGACCATTGGGACAACATGAAGCATAACATCTGTATCAGAGTGGTACCAGAAAGAGAAGAGAGAGAGCAAGGGGTTGAAAACCGATTTGAAGAAATAATGACCAAAAAATCCATAACTTGGTAAAGGAAAAAGACACACAATTCCAGGAAGTGCAGAGAGTCCCAATCAAGATGGACCCAAAGAGGTCCACAACAAGATACATCGTAATTAAAATAGCAAAGAACAAGGACAAAAAGGGAATTGTAAAGCTGCGAAAGACAGTTCATTATCTACAAGGGAGTTCCCAAAATAGACTTTGAAACAAAGTCTATAGTAAGAGATAAAGAAGGATACTACAAAATGATAAAGGGGTTAATCCAACAAGAGGATATGACCCTTATAAACATTTATGCACCCAACATAGGAGCACCTAAAAATATTAAGCAAATCTTGATTGACATAAAGGGAGAGATTGACAGTAATACAGTCATAGTATGGAATTTTAACAACCCATTGACATTAATAAATAAATATTCCAGACAGAATATAAAGAAGGAAATGGCAGTCTTAAATGATGCACTAAATCAGATGTATTTAATTAATATCTTCAGAGCATTTCACTCCATAACAGCAGAATGTACATTCTCTTCAAGTGCACATGGAACATTTCCTAGGATAAAACATGTTAGGCCATACAACAAGTCTCCATAAATTTAAGAAAATTGAAATCGTATCAAGCATCTTCTCTGACCACAATGGTATAAAACTAGAAATCAATCACAAGAAGAACACTGAAAAACACACAAAGATATGGAGGCTAAATAACATGTTACTGAACTATAAATAGGTTAAAAATGAAATCAAGAAAAAAATCAAAGGATATCTTAAAAGAAATGAAAAGGAGACTACAACAACCCAAAATCAATGAGATATAGCAAAATCAGTCCTAGAAGGAAAAATCATAGTATTAGAGGCCTACCTCAGAAAACAAGGAAATTCTGAAATAAGTATTCTAACTTTATACTTAAACAACAAAGCCCAAAGTGAGTAGAAAAGGAAATACTAAAGATCAGAGCAGATACAAAAGAAAGATAGTCTAAAAAGAATACAAAAAAATCAATGAAACTGAGAGGTAGTCCTTTGAAAACACACACAAAATTGACAAACCTTTAACCACACTGAGAGAGAGAGAGAACCCAAATAAATAAAATCAGAAATGAAAGAGGAAAGGTAACAACTGACACCAAAGAAATATAACACAATGTAAGAAAATATTACAAACAACTATATGCAAATAAATTGGACAATGCTGATGAAATGGATAAATTCCTAGAAACATGCAATCTTTCAAAAGTGAACAAAAAGAGTAGGAAAACCTGAATAGACCAATTACAACTAACGAAACAGAAGCAGTAATTTAAAATAAAACTGTCCCCTAAAGCAAGGGACATAAAGGAAAGAATAAATAAATGGGACCTCATCAAATTAAAAAGCTTATGCATGGCTAAAGAAAACAGCATTAAAATGGAAAGAGAGGCTGGAAGAAAGATGGCAGCATAGTAGGGGGAGGCAGGTTCTACTTCCCCCTACACGCAGGAGAGAAACCTAGCCTATCTACAGAGGAACACAGCAGACAGCTAACAGTACCACAGCATATATGAAAATAGAAGATCAAAATCTGTAGTGGACATTGAAAAACCAGACAGTAAGGAGAGTTCTTCAGGACAATAAGAGCCCAGGGACCAGTGCGGAAACCAGGGCGACTGAAGCCCCAGGGTGGGCTTTTGCCGGGTCTGCCACAGGGCTCCAGGGAGGGAGCCAGGTCAACTGCTCGCTCCCCGGCCAAACAAGGTTTGAGCAGCAATGGGAGAGACCTGGTTGCTTGAAGTGGCAGAGAGAGAAATTAAGATCTCAGTGGCAAATACGCTGGGGCTGTGAGCAACCATGCATAGCCCTGAATGGAGTGCACCCCAGAGCCCATGCGACCAGAGGTGCCCCCAACTGGAGGAGGAGGAGGGGGCTTTGTGGAAGCCCATGCCAGGAACCTGGGGAGTGCGAGTGATCCACGGGAGAACCAGAGCCCGAGCATGTGAACCCAGGGAGTGCGCAGGATCCATGGGAAACCAGAGCTCACGCCTGTGAACTTAGGGTGAGCGTGCCTGCCACAGAAACCCGGAACCCATACTCGTAAACTCGGACAGTGTGCATGCAACATAAGAGATCTGGAACTCACACCCATAAACCCAGGGAGTGCACACAATCTGTGGGAAACCTGGAGCTCACACCCATGAACCCAGGGTGAGCACACAAAATGTGGGGAAGCCATGAAGTCCACACTCGTAAACTCCAACAGCACGCATGTTCCATAGAAAACCGGAAACCTGCACCCGTAAACCAAGGACAGTGCACGTGCCCAATAGGAGACAAAGAACTCACACCCATAAACCCCAGGGAGTGCTCAATCCGTGGGAGACTAAAGCTCACACCCATAAACTCAGGGAAAGTGCACGCTTAGAAGCAAGCCCAGAGTCAATGCCCTGAGGCCCTACCCTGAGAGGCACCGGGATAGCCCTGGGGAGAGTAGCCTGAAGCTGACTGAGTACAGAAGAGGGAGAAATAAAAAATAAATAAATAAATAAATAAATAAATAAATAAAATTTTATATGTATATATTTATATATATATATAAAAGAAGAGGGAGAAAAGTGATAATGTCAACCCTCTGCCATTGCAGCCAGCAAGACCAGAAAAACCGGCTTGGCAACTTTGAAAACAGCAAGAGCTTTTTTTTTAAAAAAATAACTTTTTAAATAATTTTTAATCATTTTTTATTATTTTTATCTTTTTTTACCCCTCAACTCCTTTTGCTTCTCTTTCTTGTTTTATTCCTTCTTGCTTTCTTTTTCTTCTTCCTTCCCCTTTTTTTAATTCTTTTTTCATTTTTCCCCCATTTCTCTTTTTTAAATGCTCACGAATGAGACCAAAAAAATCCCCTGGAACTATGATAAAACCACAGTTGATCTCAAAGAGGGGGCACCCCAATAGCTGACACAGTGGAAGCTGTGAACACCAGGATATCCAAAGGAGACTGCATCACTGAATCTCACAGGTATTCTACCACAGAAGTTCACACCATAAACACAGGGAGCCAAACAGATCAATTTAAGAAGCTGAGGCTTACAAGAAGAGTCTCACAAATAATGGCAAGACAAAGAAACAATCCCCATGTGAAAGGAAAGGAGGAAGACCCAGAAAAAATGCTACATGAAATGGAGGCAACTCAACTATCAGATAAGGAGCTCAAAGAAATGGTTGTCAGGAAGCTCCATGAGCTCTCAATGAGCTACCAGAAACTACAGGGAAGCTACAGTGAACTCACTGAAAACTATATCAGCATGAAAAAGGAAATAGAAACTATCAACAAGGGCCAAGAGGAAATGAAGAATACAATCTCTGAACTGAAGTACACAGTAGAAGGAATGAAAAGCAGAATCGACAAAGCAGAGTATCAGATAACTGAGTAGGAGGACAGAGTAGAAAACAACACCCAGAAAGAGCAAGAAAACAAAGAGAAGCTCAGAAAGAATGCAGAGGGATTAAGAGAAATGGAAGAAAATATAAAACATAATAACATCCATATAATAAGGATACCAGAAGGAGAAGAAGAAGAGCAAAGGATAGAAAACCTATTTGAAAAAGTAATGATGGAAAACTTCCCTAATTTGATGAGAGAAAAAGTCACACAAATCCAGAAAACACAGAGAGTCCCAATCAAGAGGAACCCAAAGAGGCCCACTTCAACACACATCATCACTCAAATGGGAAAATTCCAAGACAAACAGAGAATCTTAGAGGCAGCAAGGGAGAAAAAGGAAGGAACACACAAGGGAGCCCTGATAAGGTTAGCAGCTGACTTATCAATGAAAATCCTCCAAGCCAGAAGGGAATGCCAAGAAATATTCCAAGTAATGAGAACCAAACACCTGCAACCAAGACTATTTTACCCAGGAAGGTTTTCAATCAAGATAGAAGGATAAATAAGGAGCTTCCCAGACAATAGAAGTCTAAAAGAATACACCTCTTTCAAACCAGTTCTGCAAGTAATAATAAAGAGACTGCTTTAAGGAAAGCAAGGAAAAGATAGAGAGAGAGAGAAACACAGGTAGAAAAATGACAATAAATAAGTACCTTTAAATAATAACATTCAATTTAAAAGGATTAAAGGCTCCAAACCAAACACATAGAATGGCTGAATGGATAAGAAAGCATGACCCAAACATATGCTACCTATAAGAGACCCATTTCAGGACAAAAGACCTACACAGAATCAAAGTGAAGGGCTGGAAAAAAAAATTCCAAGCAAATGGACAGGGAAAAAAAAAGCTGGGATAGCAATACTCATATCAGACAAAATAGAATTCAAAGGAAGAGTCATAATGAGAGACCCAGAAGGCCACTTCATAATACTCAAGGCAAGAGTCCACCAAGGAGACATAAACATTGTAAATATATATGCACTCAACATAGGAGCACCAAAATACATACAGAAAATATTAGAGGACTACAAGAAATATATTGACAGGAACACAATTATAGTAGAGGTTTTAAGACCCCACTGTCAGGACTTCCGGCTAAGATGGAGGCGTAGGCGGACACACTGTGCCTCCTCTCACAACCAAAATTAAGGACAACAAATATTTAGAAACAAGAAAACAACCAGAACTTATAGAAAATTGAACTGTACGGAAGTCCAACAACCATTCATCCAGACTGGTAAGAGGGGTAGAGTCGCGGTAGGAAAAAGTGGAGGTGCGGACCCAGGAACCCAAGTAGCAGCGGCTCGCAGTTCCCAGGTGCAAGGGCAGTGGCTGGCGGTCCTTGAGCGCACAGGCGGCAGTTGGCGGACCCCGGGCACAGGGGGGCAACTGTGCAGACCCAGTGAGGATGCACAAGGCGGCTGGCTAACCATGGGGTCCCACATTCGCGCACGCAGACGGTCCAGGCAGAGGGGAAGTGGCGGAAGGGACTGAATCCAGGAGAGAGCAGAGCAGGCGCCATTGTTCCCTCTCAGACCCCGCCCCCACCTATAGTGTCACAACCCAGCAACTGGGCTGCCCCGCCCTGAGAAACACCTAAGGCTCCACCCCTCATACATAATAGCTGGACCAGACTAAAACCAAAACAAAACAAAATACCCCACCAAAAATGGCTCAAACCGGAGAAAAAATGAAAACCCCAGAGTCAATTCCTCTAAGCAACGAAGAGATAGCCAACCTATCAGATGCACAGTTCAAAGCACTGGTCATCAAAATGCTCACAGAATTGATTGATTTTGCTCATAAATTAGATGAGAAAATGCAGGCTACGATACGTGAAATGAAGGAAGACTCATGGGGAACCGATAGAGATGGAAGGAAAACTGGGACTCAAATCAATGGAGTGGACCAGAAGGAAAAAACTAACAACCAAACAGAAAACGAGGAAGAAACAAGAATTCAAAAAAATAAGGAGAGGCTTAGGAACTTCCAGGACATCGTTAAACGTCCCAACATCCGAATTATAGGGGTCCCAGAAGGGGAAGAAGAGCAACAAGTAGAAAACTTATTTGAACAAATAATAAAGGAGAACTTCCCCAATATGGCAAAGGAAATAGACTACCAGGATGTCCAGGAAGCTCAGAGAGTCCCAAAGAAGTTGGGCCCAAGGAGGAACACATCAAAGCACATCGTAATTACATTAGCAAAGATTAAAATAAAGCAGAGAATTCTAGAAGCAGCAAGAGATAAGGGGACAGTCACCTACAAAGGAGTTCCCATCAGACTGTCAGCTGATTTCTCAAAAGAGACCTTCCAGGCAAGAAGGGGCTGGAAAGAATTTGAAATCTTGAAAAGCAGGGACCTACATCCAAAATTGCTCTTTCCAGCAAAGCTGTTATTTAGACTGGAAGGACAGATAAAGCGCTTCTCAGGTAAGGTCAAGTTCAAGGAGTTCATCATCACCAAGCTCTTATTATATGAAATGTTAAAGGGAGTTATCTAAGAAAAAGAAGATCAAAAATATGACAATGAAAAGACAGCAAACGCACAGCTATTAACAACCACACCTAAAACAAAAGCAAACTAAGCAAACAGCTAGAACAGGAACAGAACCACAGAAATGGAGATCATATGGAGGGTTAGCATCAGGGGCGTGGGAGGAGGAGTCGGGGGAAGGTACAGAGAATGAGTAGCGTAGATAGTGGGTAGAAAATAGACAGGGGCAGGGTAAGAATAGTATGGGAAATGTAGAAGCTAAAGAACTTATGACACAAGGACATGAACTAAAGGGGGGAATATGGGTGGGAGAGGGTGTGCAGGGTGGGGGAATGATGGGGGAGAAACGGGACACCTGTAATAGCATAATCAATAAAATATATTAAAAAAAAAAGACCCCACTGTCAAAAATGGACAGAGCTACCAAACAAAATATCAATGAAGATATTGTGGCATTGAACACTACTCTAGATGAAATGGACTTAACTGATATACATACAGCCCAATCATCCCAAAGAAACTAAATACACATTCTTTTCAAATTCACATGGAACATATTCAAAGATAGACCCCATGACAGGACACAAAACAAGCCTCAACAACTTTAAGAAAATTGAAATCATACCAAGCATTTTCTCTGACCACAAGGGACTGAAACTAGAAATCAACCCCAAGGGGAAAAACCCAAAACCCTCAAAATCATGGAGTCTGAATAGCATGCTATTAAACAATGAATGGAGCAAGAATGTGATTTAAAAAAAAAAGGTTCTGGAAACAAATGAAAATGAACTCACAACAACCCAAAACTTATGGAATACAGCGAAGTCAGTCCTCAGACGGAAGTTCATAGCCATACAGGCCTACCTAAAGAAGACAGAAACATTTCTAACAAACGACTTAACCCTATGCCTACAAGAAGTTGAGGAACAACAACAAAGACAGCCCAGAGCAAGTAGAAGGAAGGAAATAACCAAGATCAGAGCAGAATTAAATGACATAGAGACTAAAAGCACAAGTCTAAGGAACAATGAATCCAGGAGCTGCTTCTTTGAAAAGATAAACAAAATTGACCAGGCTTTAAGCAGGCTCACCAAGAAAAAAAGAGAGAGGAATCAAATAAACAAAATCAGAACTGCAAGAAGAGAGATTACAACTGACACCACAGAAATAAAGGATTATAAGAAATTACTATGAAGAACTGTATGCCAAGAAATTTGAAAACCTAGGTGAAATGGACAACTTTCTAGAAAAATATAATCTTCCAAAATTGTTGAAAAAGAATCAGAAAGCCTGAACAGATCAATAATAACATATGAAATTAAAGCAGTAAACAAAAAACTCCTGACACACAAAAGTCCTGGACCAGATGGTTTCACAGGAGAATTCTATAGAGCATTGAAGGAAGAGCTAACCCCTAACCTTCACAGACTATTCCAAAAAATCCAAAATGATGGAAGACTCCAAAATAATTTTTATGAAGCCAGCATCATCCGAATCCCAAAACAAGATAAATACACAACAAAGAAAGAAAACTTCAGGCCAATATCACTGATGAACATAGATGATAAAATCCTCAACAATATATTGGCAAACTGCATCTAACAATACATTAAAAAGATCATACACCATTACAAAGTGGGATTCATCCCAGGGATGCAAGGATGGTACAATATTCACAAATCAGTAAATATAATACATAAAGAAAAGCAAAGACAAAAATCACATGATCATATCAATAGATGCGGGAAAAGCTTTTGATAAGGTACAACACCCATTTATGATAAAAACACTCAGCAAAGTGGGAGTAGAGGGAGCATTCCTCAACATAATAAAGGCCATATATGAGAGACCTACAGCCAACATCATACTCAATGGGCAAAACCTAAAATTTTTTCCACTAAGATCACAAACAAGACAAGGATGTCCACTTTCACCACTTCTATTCAACATAGTATTGGAAGTCTTAGCCACAGTGATTAGACAAGAAAAGGAAATAGAAGGCATCCAAATCAGAAAGGAGGAAACAAAACTATCATTGTTTGCAGATGACATGATAGTGTACATAGAAAATCCAATAGACTTGGCCAAAAAGGTCCTTGACCTAATAAATGAATTTGGCCAAACAGCTGGATACAAAGTCAATATCCAGAAATCAAAGACATTTTTGTATTTCAACAATGAAACAGCAGAAGGAGAAATTAAGAAAAAAATCCCATTCGATATAGCAAAAAGAATAATAAAATACCTAGGAGTAAACCTAACCAAGGAGGTAAAAGACCAGTATGCAGAAAACTACATAAAACTGAAGAAAGAAATCAAGGAAGACACAAACAATGGAAGCATATACCGTGCTCCTGGATCGGAAGAATTAACATCATCAAAATGTCCATACTTCCCAAAGCAATTTACAGATTCAATGCAATACCTATTAAAGTTCCAATGGCATATTTCACAGACATAGATCAACCACTTCAAAAATTTATATGGAACCATAAACGACTCCGAATAGCTGCTGCAATTTTGAGAAAGAAGAGCAAAGTAGGAGGGATCACAGTACCTGATACCAAAATGTATTGCAAGGCTACTGTAATCAAAACAGCCTGGTACTGTCATAAAAACAGGCACATGGACCAGGGGAATAGAACAGAGAGCCCAGAAATAAACCCAAGTCTCTACAGTCAATTAATATTCAGCAAAGGGGGCAGCAACATAAAATGGAGTAAAAATAGCCTCTTCAACAAATGGTGTTGGGAGAACTGGGCAGCTACATGCAACAAAATGAAACTTGAGCACCAACTTACAACATACACAAAAATAAATTCAAGGTGGATAAAAGATTGAAATATAAGCCGTGACACCATTAAAGTTCTAGAGGAGAACATAGGCAGGAAAATCTAAGACATTCCACGCAGCAACATTTTTACTGATATGTCCCCTAAAGCAAGGGACATAAAGGAAAGAGCAAACAAATGGAATCTCATCAAAATAAAAAGCTTCTGCACAGCTAAAGAAAACAGTATTAAAATAAAAAGAAAACCGACTGTGTAGGAAAACATATTTGCCAATGATACCTCAGACAAGGGTTTAATCTCCAAAATATGTAAAGAACTTACAGGACTCCACTCTAAGAAGACAAGCAACCCAATTGAAAAATGGGCAAAGGACTCTAACAGACATTTCTCCAAGGAGGACATACAGAGGATCTAGAGACACATGAAAAGATGCTCAGTATTGGTAGCTATCAGAGAGATGCTAATTAAAACCACAATGAGATACTACTTCACACAGGTCAGGATGGCCATCATAAACAAAGCAACAAACAACAAGTGTTGGAGAGGTTGTAGAGAAAGGGGACCCTAGTGCACTTTTGGTGGGATTGCAGACTGGTACAACCACTATGGAAAACAGTATGGATTTTTCTAAGAAAACTAAAGATGGATCTACCTTATGACCCAGCAATTCCACTGCTAGGATTATATCCTAAGAACCCTGAAACACCAATCCAAAAGAACCTATGTACCCCAATGTTCATAGCACCACAATTTACAATACCTAAGTGTTGGAAGCAACCTAGGTGCCCATCAGTAAATTAATGGATCAAAAAACTATGGTTCATTTACACAATGGAATTCTATGCAGCAGAAAGAAAGAAGGAGCTCCTACCCTTTGCAACAGCATGGATACAACTGGAGAACATCATGCTAAGCGAAATAAGCCAGGTAGTGAAAGACAAATACCATATGATCTCACCTTTACTAGGAATCTAATCCACAAAACAAACAAACAAACAAGTGTAATATAACCAAAGACACTGAAATTGAGAACAGGCTGACAGTCACCGGAGGGGAGAAGGGATGGAATTTCAGGCAAAAAGGGGAAGAGTTTAGAGCAACAAGTATAAAGGACACATGGACAAAAACTAGGGTGGGGAGTGGTAATGGAAGATAGGTGGAGATGGCTGGGGCGGTGGGTCAGGATGGGAGTAAAAGACAGAAAACTGTAGAAGAACAACAATTAAAATAAAAAAAAATATTTTAAGAAATTGAAAGAGAGCCAACCATAGAGGAAAACATTTGCCAATGATACTTCAGACAAGTGTTTGATCTCCAAAATACATAAGGAACTCACATGACTCCACTCCAGGAAGACAAAAAAAAAAAAAATTAAGAAATGGTCAAAAGACTTGAACCGATACTTCTCCAAGGAGACATAAAGAGGGCCCAAAGACACATGAAAAGATGCTCAGCATCACTAGCCATCACAGAGATGCAAATTAAACCACAATGAGATACCACCTCATACCAGTCAGAATGGCCAACACAAACAAATCAATAAACAAGTGTTGGAGAGGATGCAGAGAAAAGGGATCCCTAGTGCACTGTTGGTGGGAATGCAGACTGCTGAGGCCACTGTGGAAAGCAGTATGGAATTTCCTCAGAATGCTAAATATGGAACTGCCTTTTGACCCAGCAATTCCACTGCTGGGATTATACCCGAAGAGCCCTGAAACACCAATCCAAACGAACCTATGCACCCCAATGTTCATAGCAGCACAATTTACAATAGCCAAGTGCTGGAAGCAACCTAAGTGCCCATCAGCAAATGAGTAGATCAAAAAACTATTGTACATTTACACAGTGGAATTCTATACAGCAGAGAGAATGAGGGAGCTTCTTCCCTTTGCAACAGCATGGATGGAACTGGAGAGCATTATTCTAAGTGAAATAAGCCAGGTGGTGAGGGACAAATACCATATGATCTCACCTTTAACTGGAACATAATCAACAAAAGAAAAAAGCAAACAAAATATTACCAGAGATATGAAATTAAGAACAATGGAACAGTAGCCAGAGGAGCAGGGGAGGGCACAGTCGGGAGAAGGGTTTTGGGAACTACTATAGAGGACACATGGACAATACCAAGGGGGAGTGTGGAAGTGAAGGAAGGAGGTGGGTTTGGAGGGAGTGGCGGGAGCGTTAGGGAGAAAATACAGACAGCTTTCATTGAACAACAATAAAATAATTTAACTTAAAAAAACACTGAGGATTAAATAAATAAATTAATTAAAAAAAAAAAAAACACTAAGAAAATTGTCTTGGACCAGATGGCTTCACAGGTGAATTTTCCCAAGCATTCAAAGAAGAGCTAACACCTATTTACCTGAAACTATTTAAAAAAAAAATCAAACTGGACAAATCAGAAGCTTATTTTTCAAGCTTAGTATTACTCTACTTCCAAAAGTAGATAAAAACACTACAAAGAAAGAAAATTATAGAGCAATATCCTTGATGAACATACATGCTAAAATCCTCAGCAAAAAATTAGCAAACCAGGTTGAGGAATACATTAAAATGCACATACACAATGATCAATTGAGATTTTCTTCCAGGGATGCGGGGTTGGTGCAATATCCACAAATCAATAAATGTGATACACCACATAAACAAAATTAAGGCTAATAATCATATAATCATATCAATAGACAAAGAAAAAGCATTTGATATCATTCAGTATCCATTCATGATAAAAACTCTCAACAAAATGTGGAATACAGGGAACATACCTCAACCTAATAAAGGCCTTTTATAACAAACTCAACACTCAATCAACAGCCAACAGCCAACATCACACTCAATGGGCAAACACTAAAAGTGGTGCCCTTAAGATCAGGAACAAGACAAGAGTACCCACTTTCACCTCTCTTATTCAACATAGTACCGGAAGTCCTAGGCATAGGAATCAGATGAGGAGAAGAAAAAAAGGCATCCAAATTGGAAAAGAGGAAGCAAAGCTGTCATTATTTGCAGATGACATGAGACTGTATATAGAGACCCCTAAAGATTCTACAAATAAAATTACTAGAACTGATAAATGAATTCAATAAAGTAGAATTATGCAAAATAAATATCCAGAAATCAGTTGCCTTTTTTCTCTAGACAGAGAGGAAGGGAGAGAGAGAAAGAAATATTGATATGAGTAAAATATTGATCAGTTGCTGGCCCGTACACACCCTGACCAGGAACAGAACCCATAACCCAGGCATGTATCCTGACCAAGAATTTAACCCACAAACATTCAGTGTATGGGATGGTGCTCCACCCATCTGAGCCACACTGGCCAAGGGTGAGTTTCCTTTTGTACACCAATAATGAACTATCAGAAAGGAAAACTAAGAAAACAATCTCATTCACAACTGCATTAAAAAAAATATCTAGGAAAAAATTTAACCAAGAATGTAAAAGACCTATACTTGAAAAATTCTAAGACATTTAAGAAAGAAATGAAGGATGATACAAAGAAGTAGAAGCATATAGAAAATTCATGGATAGGAAGAATTAACATCATTAAAATGTCTGTACTACCCAAAGCAATCTATAGATTCAATGCAATTCTTATCAAAATACCAATGGTGTATTTCACAGAACTAGAACAAATAGTCCAAAAATTTATGTAGAATCACGAAAGACCCTAAATAGTCACAACAACTTTGAGAAAGAAAAAAAAGTTAGAGAAGTCACACTAACCGATATCAACATATACTACCAGGCCATAGTAACCAAAACAGCTGGATAATGGCATAAAAACAGACATATATATCAATGGAACACAAAGCCCAGAAATAAACCCATTCTATTATAGTTAATTAATACTTGACAAAGGAGACAAAAATTTATAATGGGCTAAAGATAGTGTATTCAATAAATAGTGTTGGGAATATTGGGCAGATACATCCCAAAAAATGGAACTAGATCACTTTCTTACACAAGAATAAACTCAAAACAGATTAAAGGCTTAACTATAAGACTCAAAATCATAAAATCATAGGAAGTAAAATCTCAGATGTTTCTCGCAGCATTATTTTTTTCTAATAGATGTCCTCATGCAAGTGAAACAAAAGAAAAAAATAAACAAAGGTAAGTATACCAAACTAAAAAGGTTTTGAAAAATAAAGGAAAACATCCACAAAATTAAATGACAACCCAATGAATGGAAGAACATATTCCCCAGTGATATATCTAATATGATGTTAATATCCAAAAATTATAAAGGTTCATAAATCTCAATGCCAAAAATACAAACAATCCAATTAAAAAGTGGACAAAGGACCTGAATGGACACTTCTCCAAAAATGACATACAGATAACCAATAGACATATGAAAAGATGCTCAATGTCACTAATCATCAGAGAAATGCAAATTAAAGCCACAATGAGATATCACCTTACACCTGTCAGAATGGCTGTCTTCAGTAAATCAACAAACAACACGTGCTGGAGAGGATGTGGATAAAGGAGAACTTAATGTGCAGTGTTAGTAGGAATGCAGACTGGTACAGCCACTGTGAAAAACAATAAGGAGTTATCTCAAAAAATTAAAAATTGAACTGCCTTATGACCCATTAATTCCACTTCTGGGACTATATCCAAAGAAACCCGAAACACATAGATAGAGAGCAAGATGACAGCTAAGATGGAGGAGGTTAGCGGGTGGAGGGATTGAACAAAAAGGATAAAGGTCTCATGCACATGGACAACAGTGTGAACAGTATGGTAGAGTGTGGCGGGGAGGGAGGTATAAGTGACTAAATGTTAATGGAAAAAAAAACACAATAAAAAATTTTTTAAAGAATATATGCACCCTGATATTCACTGCAGCATTAGTAACAGCCAGGACTTGGAAACAGGCCAAGTGCCCGTCAGTAAATGAGCAGATAAAAAAGCTGTGGTACATTTACATGATGGAATATGACTCAGCTGAAAAAAGAAGGAAATTTTACTTTTTGTGACAGCATGGATGGACCTGGAGAGCATTATGCTAAGTGAAGTAAGCTAGTCAGAGAAAGACAAGTACCTTATGATTTCACTAATATGTGCAATCTAATGAAAAAATAAAATAACAAGTAAAATAGAAACAGACTCATAGATACAGAGAACACACTGATAGCTGTCAGAGAGGAGGGGATTTGGGGGGCTGGGTGAACAAGGTGATGAGATTAAGAAAAAGAATTCACATGCCCTGGCTGGTGTGGCTCACTGGATTGAGTGCCGGCCTGTGAATCAAAGGGTTGCAGGTTTGATTCGAAGTCAGTGCACATGCCTGGGTTGTGGGCCAGGTCCCCAGGAGGAGTGTGCCAGAGGCAACCACACATTGATGTTTCTCTCCCTCCTTTGCCCTCTCTAAAAATACATAAATAGAATCTTTATTAAAAAGAAGAAAAACAACTCATAGACACAGGCAACAGTATGGCGATTATCAGAGGGAAAGTCGGGTGAGAAAAGGGGATAAATGGTGATGGAACAAGACTTGATTTGGGATAATGAACACACAATATAATATACAGATGTTGTATTATAGAACTGTATACCTGAAACTTACATAATTTTATTAACCAATGTCACACAAATAAATTCAATTTTTAAAAAGTGCAAGCAAGTGAAATCCAGAGGCTCCCTGAGGTTTTGGATCCCATCCAGGAGAATTCTTAGAATCTTAGATCTCTGTTTATCTACCCTACTTCCAAAGTTCTGATTAAGAAAGAGAGAGGGGAAACAAGTATGCAACAACTAGAGCCTAAAGCAAACTTTTACTAAAAATCTATCTCTAAACAGTCCCAGAGACCCTCTAAATAATATCATCTTACTTTACTCTCACACTTTTAAGACAATTTGGCATCTCCTTTCTTTAATCCTCACTAAACCTCTGAAAAGTAGGTTTATTAGTAATCTCATTTTGCAAATGGGTTCACGAAGGTTCACGGAGATTAAATGTCTTGTCAATAAGTAGGCATAGCTGGCACTTGAACACAATTCTACTAATTAATTTTTTGCTATGACTTTTTATTATGGTATAATTGACACACAACATTATATTAATTTCAGGTGTAAAACATAATGATTCAATATCTGTATATATTGTGAAATGATCACCACAATAAATCTAGTTAAAATCTTAGATTCACAATTTTTATTGCTCCTGCCTCCATACTATATAGCTTTTCCAACACACAGGCCTATAGTCAAAAAAGCAACTGGAAAATCTTAAAGTTTATGATTAATTAACTTCATGATAATCACAGATCATAAGAGGCATTTATATGAGAAATAGAAGTACAGAGAGATGTACTTACTTGTCCAATGTCACACATTAAGTCATTGATGGGACAAGAAATATAGAGCAGATCTTCTCGCCCTCAGGACTATATCAATACAAACTTATTACTTCTTAACTGGATTGCTTGTGTGTATGTACATGATTGCACACATGCATGTTCATATGTATGTGTTAGGGGTTGAGGGTTTGGGTGGAAGAAGTTGGGAGAAAAAGGAGAATTCACAAATAAAACAGCGCTACTGCTTAGGGGGCTGAGAATCAAATACTCTTTTAGTCCCAGAATTCAGAGACAAGGTCAGAGAGTGTTCACCTTTTGAAAGAACAACATAAACTGGCTGAGAACAACCATTTGGGAAAGTCTTTTCAGAATATAAATCTACTTCAGAGGCCCTGGTAAATACAGCTAATAATCTGAGATACATACACAGTCTCAGCAAGGAGCTTCAAACTTGTCAGGAAAACAGTACCTGGAAGAGGATTCATGTAAGAAAAAAAGTAATAAGATGACTTATCCCCAGGCCATTAGGAAAGAAATATTGGAAAAAGCAGAATTGGCTGGTTAAGAACTGATGAATTGTTATCTGCATAGTACAAGATGGGGTAGGAGTGGGCAGTTGGACATTTCCCCAGAGAGGCTGAGCCTCACATCTCTAAATGGGTGCACCCCCAAGTTACCTCAGCTTCCTCATTTTGTTCTCTTTCTTGGTACACACCACCTGCCCAATTACTCAACTTCTCTATGTTCTCTTCTCTCACTTAATCCAATCTACATCTTTGATTACACTAAGGGAAACAACTAAATTGTTGTCACTCCAATGAAGCAGATGGGATGGGGGAGAGTATTACTAGATCCAAGCTTTGAACCCAAGAGAAGAGACTCTGATGGAGGGATTTCAAACACCAGCTAGCTGGAAGAGAGAATGTTTTAGCTTTGAAATCACAGCTGGCCATCAAATGTGGTCCTTCTGACTCATGTACTAGAGCAATTCTTGCTTTCAGTGGCCAAAAGTGGATGAGGGGGTGGAAATATTGAATCAGAATTTCTGAAGTGAGCTGGATATATGATCTTATTGGAGCTCTATTGCATGCCTCCAAAGGACAAGGAAATCTCCCAGTCCCTACTATGTAATGTCAAATACCTTTCATGGAGATAGAAAGGATCTCCCCTCCTCTCCTTTCCTATATTTGGATCTTACTTTCTATCACCTCCCTTCTTTTCATTGCCTCTTCCTTCCACCTGGAGCCCCTCTACTCTTCAGTCTTAGTATCCTCTTTCAATATCCTTTCATCAGGAGGCCTCTGCCACCCCAATAACCAAGACCAGAGTGGCCCTATGGGAATCCTCTCCCTGCCTCTTCCTCCAATTCGCTGCATAGGAGGAAACTGTGATTCTACAAAGGGTCCTTTTGGAGTAGTCTTGCTTTTGTACTCAAAACACCCAAAGATGTGATTGTCTCTGACTGGAATTGGGGGCAGGCAATAAAAACCATGGGGATGAGGGAATATTTTTCCTTTTCAGATTCAAAGTGGCACCTCTTTAGCTCTTCAGCTTTTAAATGAGGGAATCGATGGCCAGCAATACAGAGAGGAAAGTGCTTCAGGAAAGCAAACCGACTTTGTCTTCCTCTGCTGAGAATATATATATGGATCACAAAAGCTCTGAGTGACTTGACTCACTGCCCAGGTGGGAAAGGAACCTCTTTCCCTTCATGAAAGATTCATACCACCTGCTAGAAGATATTAAGGATCTATTGAAAGGTACAAACTGGGGCTGCCCCAAAATTAAATTGATCAACTAGTATCAGGCCTTCCAAAATTTAACTTCTGAAATATGTTTACATGTAAATTGCCACCATTTGAGGAAAGCATGACAATGGCAGAAACAAATTGTGCATTTCTCAGTGCCCAGGTTTTCCTTTGGACAAGAACAATCACTGAGGAAATAATTTTCGTGCACAATGGTATCATAGAAAGGGTACTGAATGGGAAGTCAGGTTTCCTGATTTTTGGCCTGATTCTGCTATCACTTGATTGTATGACATAGTCAAATTATTTCATGTATCTGAGCTTTGGTTCTTTATCTGAAATTAAAGGAGTTAGATTATCAGATTTCGAGAGTCTCTTACAATTGGGGCATCTAGAGTTCCTCAATTGGAGTCATCTAGAGGAAGATGGAAAAAAAAAATCCAGTGGAAATAGCAAAAAAAAAAAAAAAAAAACCCCAACCCCCAAACAGAAAATTATCCTAATCCTAAATCTTACATCAAGGGATAGTCCTAACAGAGAAAAGGTGGTACCAAATGTTTGTCTTTCATAGGAACTGACTTTATTCATCTTGATCCTTGGAGCAAAACATAACAGGGGGTCAATGGTGAAGACGAAAAGTCAGAAATGGTGACCACTGATCAGGCAAATAGAAAACCCAAACTTACCAATAATGTAGCTTATGGAACAATATCTGGCACTACCAAAGAAAACAAAATGGAAGTTTAGAAATGTAAATAATAGTGCAGCTCATTGGAAAGCCAAATTCTAGGCAACTATTTAAGAGAGAAAGAGGCAACTCAATCTGAAAAATACAGGAGTTTTAACAATCTTACTAACTTAAGCCATATTTTATAAAGAAAAAACCTGAGGCAAAAAGGAACAATATTTTGGGAACCAGCGAATAGGGCTGAAAAATTCTGCCCAAATTGTAGATCTTAGTCTCAGACACCAGGTAAACTCTTTCAGCAGACCATGACCTCTCCAGAAGCTGGTATGTCTGAGTGGTCTGACTCACAAAAGGGAAGGACATTATACCTTGATTTCTGCCCTTCCTTGAAGCTCCACTTCATATCCCTCACTCAGAGCTCAAAGACTTGTCACAGTGCTATGACTGAGATGAATGCAATAAGCTGTAAAAGAAATACAGGCATGACTTTAGATCCTTTCAGGTAAAATCGATGAGAAAATATTAATGTAATAAATGCCCCCACTTCTAGATGAACTAGACCCTAAATAAAGTCCCTGAGAAAGTTTCAGTTTCACAGGTCTCACAGGTGGAGGAGGAGGGAGTTATGGCCTCCCTCACCAGGCCCAAATAAGTCTGTAGCAACTATCAGCTCCTAGACATCACCTCAGATGAAAGATCATGCAATAGAAAGGTGTTAATTTAACTCTAGGATTGAGGTGGAGAAACCACCTATACTCTCAGCTGAAATGTGACCTCCTCTGAGAGAAGTAAGATTACAAGCAGCCTCTCACAGGTTGCTGCCAGGACTGAACTCCCAAGGTTTACATATTCTACTTAAGAGACAAAAGAGTAACTTTCCATACACATTCATATAGCTATCTTTCAATATTGCTGTACATAAATTTAAAAAATCAATAAGATGTGACCCAAGACCTCTGTCAACATTTTGTGCCTACTGTATATTTATAGTTGTCCTTTGAGTGGGTACATCTAGCTCTGTACACACAAGAATGAATTATTTTCTGGCCCTGGCTGGTGTAGCTCAGTGGATTGAGCGCGGGCCTGTGAACCAAAGGATTGCGGTTCGATTCCCAGTCAGGGCACATGCCTGGGTTGCAGGCCAGTTCCCAGCATGGGACACATAAGAGGCAACCATACATTGATATTTCTCTCCTTCTCCCGCTGATAAATAAATAAATAAATAAATATTTTTAAAAAAAGAATGAATTGTTTTCCAACTAATGATCCCAATCTAGGGTAAGAGTTTTATGTGGGGAACTATGACTAAAAATTTTGTTGGAAACTAAGTATAATTCCTTGATAAAGAAAAACCATTTATTAACTAAAGCAGAACCCTTGACCTTCCTGAAAACTGTCATCCTATGAAGTAAGACCTTGTTCAAGTTGAGTCTTAAATAAAAGTTCAAAACTTATTCTCATACACATTTGAGAAGGTAATTCTTTTAGAAGCTTAGTACAGTGTAAGTTGGAAGGCATGGCTGAAAAGAACTAGAAAAAATTTCTGTTATGTTTACTCACAATGACTTTTCTTCTTTTGACATCTCAGTAGTATTGGTGTCTTCCTCACTAACTCATGGGCACCCAGACCATCTGCTCAAGAAGGGTTGTCCTATACCTAAAAGTCATGTGATCATCTAGTATCGCCCTAGCCAACCCTATGTGTGCCATTTCACTAGCATCTCATTGTGAGGGAGACATTCAGTAGACTAATCCTACTGGTGGGAAATACACCATTCAAAACAGGTGTAACTCAGTTGGTTGGAGTGTTTTCCTGTAAACCAAAAGGTCAATTCCTAGACAGAATACATGCCTAAGTTGCAGGTTTAGATCCCAGGTCAGAGTGCATGCAAGAGGCAACTGATTGATGTTTCTCTCTCTTTCTCCCTTTCCCTCTTTCTAAAATCAATAAGCAACTCCTTGGGTAGGCATGGATTTAAAATAAGAATGGAAAAAAATGTTCTTTTTCTTTTCTTTACCTGCTTTTTCTTTTTCCTTTCTGGAAAGCCTAAGAATAAGACATAGAACTTTTTTTCTTTACATTATTTTATTGTTGTTCAGTTACACTTGTTCATATTTTCTCCCCACCCCTCCCACCTACCCCCTCCACACCCACCCTCCCCCTTGGTTTTGTTCATGTATCCTTTACAGTAGTTCCTGAAAACCCTTCTCTCCACTGTCCCTCCCCCTCCCCTCTGGCTATTGTTCAATTGTTCTTAATTTCAATGACTTGTTATATTTTGTTTGTTTTTTTTTTTTTCTTTTGTTGATTATGTTCCAGTTAAAGGTGAGATCATATGGTATTTGTCCCTCACCACCTGGCTTATTTCACTTAGCATAATGCTCTCCAGTTCCATCCATGCTGTTGCAAAGGGAAGAAGCTCCCTCATTCTCTCTGCTGTATAGAATTCCACTGTGTAAATGTACAATAGTTTTTTGATCTACTCATTTGCTGATGGGCACTTAGGTTGCTTCCAGCACTTGGCTATTGTAAATTGTGCTGCTATGAACATTGGGGTGCATAGGTTCGTTTGGATTGGTGTTTCAGGGCTCTTCGGGTATAATCCCAGCAGTGGAATTGCTGGGTCAAAAGGCAGTTCCATGTTTAGCGTTCTGAGGAAATTCCATACTGCTTTCCACAGTGGCCTCAGCAGTCTGCATTCCCACCAACAGTGCACTAGGGTTCCCTATTCTCCACATCCTCTCCAACACTTGTTTATTGATTTGTTTGTGTTGGCCATTCTGACTGGTGTGAGGTGGTATCTCATTGTGGTTTTAATTTGCATCTCTGTGATGGCTAGTGATGCTGAGCATCTTTTCGTGTGTCTCTGGGCCCTCTTTATGTCCTCCTTGGAGAAGTATCTGTTCAAGTCTTTTGCTCATTTTTAAATAGGTTTTTTTATCTTCCTGGAGTAGAGTGAGTTCTTTACATATTTCGGAGATCAAACCCTTCTCCGAGGTATCATTGGCAAATATGTTTTCCTGTATGGTTGGCTCTCTTTTTATTTTAATGCTGCTTTTTTTAGCCATGCAGAAGCTTTTTAATTTGATGAGGCCCCACTTGTTTATTCTTTCCTTTACGTCCCTTGCTTTAGGTGACATATCTGTGAAGATGTTGCTGCATGGAATGTCTGAGATTTTCCTGTCAATGTTTTCCTCTAGGACTTTTATGGTGTTGAAGACTTATATTTACCAATTTTATCCACCTTAAATTTGTTTTTGTGTATGGTGTAAGTTGGTGATTGAGTTTCATTTTTTGCACCTAGCTGTCCAGCTCTCCCAACACCAATTCTTGAAGAGGCTATTCTTGCTCCATTTTATGTTTGTTCCTCCTTTGTCAAATATAAATTGACCACAGAGACTTGGGATTTTTGGAAGGAGGGCTCTCTGTTCTGTTCCATTGGTCTATGTGCCTGTTTTTATGCCAGTACCAAGCTGTTTTGATTACAGTGACCTTGTAATAAAGTTTGATGTCAGGTATTATAATCCCTCCTGCTTTGTTCTTCTTTCTCAAAATTGCTGCAGCTATTCAGGGTCATTTATGGTTTCAATAAGTTTTTGAAGTGTTTGTTCTATGTCTGTGAAATATGCCATTGGTACTTTAATAGGGATTTCATTGAATCTATAAATCACTTTGGGTAGTATGGTCATTGTGATGATGTTAATTCTTCCAATCAATGAGCATAGTACACGTTTCCATTTCTTTGTGTCTTTCTTAATTTGTTTCTTCAGTGTTGCATAGTTTTCTGAGTACAGGTCTTTTACCTCTTTGGCTAGGTTAATTCCTAAGTACTTTATTTTTCTTGTTGCTATATCAAAATGGATTTTTTTCCTGATTTCTCTTTCTGATGTTTCATTGTCAGTGTACAAAAATGCCTTTCATTTCTGAGTATTGACTTTGCATCTGGCTGTTTTTCCAAATTCATTTACTAGGTTGGGTAGTTTTTTTGTGGATTTTTTGCATTTTCTATGTACACTATCATGTCATCTGCAAACAGTGACAGTTTTGTTTCCTCCTTTCCAATTTGGATGCCTTTTATTTCTTTTTCTTCTCTCATTGCTGTGGCTAGGACTTCCAGTACTATGTTGAATAATAGTAGTGAAAGTCGGCAACCTTGTCTTGTTCCTGATGTTAGTGGGAAAGCTCTCAGTTTTTGTCCATTGAGTATGATGTTGGCTGTAGGTCTCTCCTATATGGCCTTTATTATGTTGAGGAATGCCTCTATTCCCACTTTGCTGAGTGTTTTTATCATAAATGGGTGCTGTACCTTATCAAATGACTTTTCCACATCTATTGAAATGATTATATGATTTTTGTCTTTTGTTTTGTTTACATGATGTATTATGTTTATTGATTTACAAATATTGTACCATTCTTGCATCTCTGGGATGAATCCCACTTGGTCATGGTGTACGATCTTTTCGATGTATTGTTGGATGCGGTTTGCCAATATTTTGTTGAGGATGTTAGCATCTATATTCATCAGTGATATTGGCCTGAAGTTTTCTCTCTTTGTTATGTCTTTATCTGGTTTTGGGATTCGGATGATTTTTGGCTTCATAAAAGACTTTGGGATTCTTTCAACTTCTTGAATTTTTTGAAATAATCTATGGAGAGTGGGGGTTAGCTCTCCCTTAAATCCTTTGTAAAATTCTCCTGTGAAACTGTCTGGTCCATAGCTTTTCTGCATCTGAAGCTTTTCATTACTGTTTCAATTTCATCAGGTGTTATTGGCCTGTTTAGGCTTCCTGCTTCTTCTTCATTGAGTTTTGTAAGATTATATTTTTCTAGAAACTTGTCCATTTCACCTAGGTTTTCTAATTTCTTGACATATAGTTCTTCATAGTTAATTTCTTACAATCCTTCATATTTCTGTGGAATCAGTTGTAATCTCTCCTCCTTCATTTTTGATTGCATTTATTTGGGTACTGTCTCTTTTTTTCTTGATGAGTCTGCTTAAAGGCTTGTCAATTTTGTTTATCTTTTCAAAGAAGCAGCTCCTGGATTCATTGATCCTTAGAATTGTTCTTTTAGTCTCTATGTCATTTAATTCTGCTCTGATCTTGGTTATTTCTTTCCTTGTACTTGCTCTGAGTTGTCTTTGTTATTGTTCCTTGAGTTCTTGTAGGCATAGAGTTAGGTTGTTTATTTGAAATGTTCCTATCTTTTTTAGGTAGGCCTGTATCATTATGAACTTCCCTCTCAGGACTGTCGTCACTGTATTCCATAAGTTTTGGATTGTTGTGAGTTCATTTTCATTTGTTTCTGGAAACTTTTTGATTTTCTCTTTAATCTCATTCTTGACCCATTCACTGTTTAATAGCATGCTATTCAATCTCCATGAGTTTGAGTGTTTGGGGGTTTTTCTTTGAAGTTGGTTTCTAGTTTCAGTCCCTTGTGATCAGAGAAAATGCTTGGTATGATTTCAATTTTCTCGAATTTGTTGAGTCTTGTTTTGTGTTCAATCATGTGGTCTATATTTGAAAATACCCATGTGCATTTGAAAAGAATGTCTATTTTGCTTCTTTGGGATGAAGGGCTCTCGGGCTCTCTCTCTCTCTCTCTCTCTCTCTCTCTCTCTATATATATATATATATATATATATATATATATATATATATATATATATAATCAGTTAAGTCCATTTCATGTAGGGAATTGTTCAATGCCACAATACCTTTGTTGATATTTTGTTTGGAAGATATGTCCATTTTTGACAGTGGGGTGTTAAAATTTCGTAGTATAATTGTATTGCTGTCAATATCTTTCTTGAAGTCCTCCAAGATTTTCGTTATGTATTTAGGTACTCCTATGTTGGATGCATATATATGTACTATGTTTTTGTGTCCCTGATGAATTCTTCCTTTTAATATTATGAAGTGATATCTGTGTCTCTTTTTATGGTCCTTTTTTTTTCTTTTTTTAAATATATTTTATTAATTATGCTATTACAGTTGTCTCATTTCTCCCCCACATTCCACTCCACCCTACACACCCTCTCCCACCCACATTCCCCCCTTTAGTTCATGTCCATGTGTCATATGTTCTTTAGCTTCTATATTTCCCATACTATTCTTGCCTTCCCTCGTCTATTTTCTACCCACTATCTATGCTACTCATTCTCTGCACCTTTTCTCCCTCTCTCCTCCTCCCACACCCCTGTTGCCAACCCTCCATATGATCTCCATTTCTGTGGTTCTGTTCCTGTTCTGTTTGCTTTGTTTGCTTTTGTTTTAGGTGTGGTTCTTAATAGCTGTGAGTTTGCTGTCTTATCACTGTCATATTTTTATCTTCTTTTTCTTAGATAAGTCCCTTTAACATTTTATATAATAAGGGCTTGGTGATGATGAACTCCTTGAACTTGACCTTATCTGAGAAGCACTTTATCTGTCCATCCATTCTAAATGACAGCTTTGCTGGATAGAGCAATTTTGGATGTAGGTCCCTGCTTTTCAAGATTTCAAATATTTCTTTCCAGCCCCTTCTTGCCTGGAAGGTCTCTTTTGAGAAATCAGCTGACAGTCTGATGGGAACTCCTTTGTAGGTGACTGTCCCCTTATCCCTTGCTGTTTCTAGAATTCTCTCCTTCATTTTAATCTTGGCTAATGTAATTACGATGTGCCTTGGTGTGTTCCTCCCTGGGTCCAACTTCTTTGGGACTCTCTGAGCTTCCTGGACTTCCTGGTAGTCTATTTCCTTTGCCAGACTGGGGAAGTTCTCCTTTATTATTTGTTCAAATAAGTTTTCCACTTGTTGCTTTTCTTCTTCCCCTACTGGGACCCCTATAATTCAGATGTTGGGACGTTTAAAGATGTCCCGGAGGTTCCTAAGCCTCTCCTCATTTTTTTGAATTCTTGTTTCTTCCTCGTTTTCTGTTTGGTTGTTAGTTTCTTCCTTCTGGTTCACTCCATTGACTTGAGTCCCAGTTTTCCTTCCATCTCTATTAGTTCCCCATGCATCTTCCTTCATTTCACGTATTGTAGCCTGCATTTTTTCATCTAGTTTGTGAGCAAAATCAACCAATTCTGTGAGCATCTTGATGACCAGTGCTTTGAACTGTGCATCTGATAGGTTGGCTATCTCTTCACTGCTTAGAGGAATTGGCTCTGGGGCTTTTATTTGTTTTCTGCTTTGAGCCATTTTTGTTGGTTTTTCTGTTGTTGTTGTTTGTTTTGTTTTGGTTTTAGTCTGGTCTAGGTTATTACGTAGTGAGGGGTGGAGCCTTAGGTCTTTCTCAGGGCAGGGCATCCCAGTCACCTGGTTGTGACGCTGTATGTGGGGGCGGGGTCTGAGAGGGAACAATGGTGCCTGCTCCACTCTCTCCTGGATTCAGTCCCCTCTGCCACTTCACCTCTGCCTGGACCATCTGCGTGCGCGAATGTGGGACCACCTGGTCAGCCAGCCGCTATGTGCGGCCTCACTGGTTCTGCACAGTTGCCCCCCTGTGCCCGGTGTCCGCCAGCTGCTGCCTGTGGGCCTGGGGACTGCCAGTGCCGCCTGTGCACCTGGGAACTGCAAGCCGCTGCTGCTTGCGTTCCTGGGTCCGCACCTCCACTTTCTCTTGCCGCGACGCCACCCCTCCTACCGGTCTGGATGAATGGTTGTTGGACCTCCGCACAGTTCAATCTTCTATAAGTTCTGGTTGTTTTCTTGTTTCTAAATATTTGTTGTCCTTAATTTTGGTTGTGAGAGGAGGCACAGTGTGTCCGCCTACGCCTCCATCCTGGCCAGAAGTCCTTATGGTTCTTTTTTGAAGTGCATTTTGTCTGATATGAGTATTGCTATCCCGGCTTTTTTTTTTTCCTGTCCATTTGCTTGGAAAATTTGTTTCCAGCCCTTAACTTTCAGTCTCTGTAGGTGTTTTGTTCTCAGGTGGGTCTCCTGTAGGCAGCACATGTGTGGGTCCTGTTTTCTTACCTATTCCGCTATTCTATGTCTTTTGATTGGGGTGTTTAATCCAATTATGTTTAAGGTGATTATTGATAGTTTCTTATTTATTGCTATTTTTTAGTACCTGTGTTCCTCTCTTTCACTGTTTTTCTTCCTGTCCTTAAAAATAAATCCTTTAGCATCTCCTGAAAAGCTGGTTAGGAGGAGGTATATTCTTTGAGGCTTCTTTTGCCCAAGATACTCCTTATTTGGCCTTACATTTTAATTGAGAGCCTTGCTGGATAAAGTAGTATTCATTGCCGATCTCTGGTTTTCATTACTTGGAATATTTCTTGCCATTCCCTTCTGGCTTGGAGCATTTTCATTGAGAAGTCACCTGCTAACGTTATTGGGGCTCCCTTGTCTGTTACTTCCTGTTTTTCCCTTGCTGCCTTTAAGATTCTCTCTTTATCTTGGAATTTTGGCATTTTAATTATGATATGTCTGGCCGAGGGGTTCTTTGGACTCCTCTTGATTGGTCTCTCTGTGTTTCCTGGATTTGTGTACTCTCTTCTCATCAAATTAAGGAAATTTTCCATCATTACTTGCTCTCTTCTTCTCCTTCTGGTATCCCTATTATATGGATATTATTACGTTTCATGTTGTCCTGCATTTCCCTTAACCCCTCTTCATTTTTTTCTGACCCTCTTTTCCTTTTGTCTCTCATTCTGGGTGTTTTTTCCTACCTTGTCCTCCAGCTCGCTGCTCCAATCCCCTGCTTCATTGAGCTTGCTTTTGATTCCTTCAACTGTGTTCTTCAGTTCATAAATTGTATTCTTCATTTCCTCTTGGCCCTTGTTGATAGTTTCTATTTCCTTTTTCATATCGATATAGCTTGCAGTGAGTTCATTGTAATTTCCCTGTAGTTTCTGGTGATTCTCTGTGAGTTCATCAAATTTCCTGAGAACCATTGCTTTGAACTCAATATCTGATAATTGGGTTGTCTCTATTTCATTTAGCATTCTTTCTGAGACTCTTTCCTTTCCTTTCATTTGTGGATTGTTTTTTTGTCTTCCCATTGTTTGTGAGACTCTTCTTATTAAAATTGATCTGTTCTGACTCCCTCGGTTTATGGTGTGAACTTCTGTGGTAGAATACCTGTGAGGTTCAGTGGTGCAGTCTCCTTGATTTCCTGAGCTCAGTGGTCTTGGGCTGTCATTTTTGTTGGCTCTATGTATGTTTTTGGGTTTTGATTGTTGTTGAGTATTTCTTTGGTGGATACTTCCCACCAGTTGGTTAACTCAGGGTCACTCTGTCTACCACCTCTTGTATTCTTTTGTGCAGGTTGGCAGGTTGTGTTGAAGCTGGTTTTTCCCTGTGTACAAGGTTTTGAGGATTCTCTCTTACTCTTATTCATTTGTTTGTTCTGCATAATTTCTCCACTCCTTAGTTGTATTTCTATCCAGATAGGTCCTGGGTTGAGTTAGTGTGGCTTCCACTCCCTCCTTCACCTTCTTCTATTGTTATCTGTTGGTGGTTGCCTTGTTGGTGGGTTTCCTCTTCCAGCAGGTACCCTGGTGTTCACAGCTTCCACCTACTCTTTTTTTATGATCAGTTGGAGGGGGAAGTCAAAATGGTTTAAAATAGCAAGAATATATTCTATGATATTTATAGTACCAGCAAGTAGAGAAGAGATAGGAGATCCTTTGTATATGTATACTGTTAACCATGACATTTCACCCAACTTGCCATTTTTTTTAGAAAGGGTGGAAAGAGGATAAGACTCTTGTTGAGGGGGAAGTATTGCGAGTTGGATCTAGAAAGCAGTGCGCTTGTGGGAGGACAGATTATGAGGTAAAGTGAGAGTAAAGGATAGAAAATAGGTGTAGTGTGTGAGAGAATAGTGAATAGTGTTAACCACAACAGTAACAAAGTTCAGGATACCATGATTGGGCTAAGATCTGGGAGGGGTGCTCTCTAGTATTTAGAATTGTATGGAACAGCAATTATTTACAATAATAATGGAGCAACAATCTTATGACAGATTCTATGTGATTTGGATAACCAGAGTAGGAAGTATAGGACTATGGTAGTCAAGTAGTGTGCTAATGGAACACAAGTAAAGTGAAAGATAATAAATTAACAATGTACTATGAAAGAGAGAACAAGAGAAACCAGTCAAACAATGCAATTTAACCAGCCAAGTGAAGAAGACTAAACAGAAAGAAGAGGAATACAAAAATACTAGTAAAATAAAAATGTAAGAATAATAAAAAAATAATTATACAAATATGCAATAACTTGCAGATTCTCTATAGTAGCAGAGTGAAATTTGTCTCACTGTCTCAGCTGTTGGGATGCCCCTTCTTTGGGTCCAACTCTGGTCTTTTCACAGCTCCAGGTTTTTTATTCTCACTTGTGGGAATTAAAAAAAAAAGAAGGAAGGAAAAAGAGATAAAAAGGGAAAGAAAGGAAGAAGGAATAAAACAAGAAAGAAGGAAAGAAAGGAAGAAGTACTTAAAAGATAAAAAAAATTAAAAAGTAAAGAATTACTTTTTTTTAAAAAAGCCTCCTGCTGGTTTCAAACTGGCCAAGGCTGTTTTGCTGGTCTTTCCTGGCTGCAGCAGGCTGAGGGGTGATTGATTTCGTTTTTCCCCTTCCTGATTGGCACTCAGTTAGCCTCCAGCCAGGTTCCCCAACAGCCAGCCTCTTGTAGCAGTTTCAGGCATGCACTCTTCCCAGAGCTATGGGAGTGTGGGCAGGGCCCTCCGCACCACCTCAGGAGCACCACGTGGCTGGGTGGGGAGAAGGCCAGAGTGGCTGCTGCAGGAGAATTCCCTAAACATGCACCAACTGTCTCTTTTTTCACTTTTTCTTTTTGAGAAATTCCTCGTGCTCAAGCCTGCCACTCCATACAAAGGCCTGGCCTCTCACACAGCCCACCTCTCCAACCAGACTGAGGACTATCCAGGTCAGGGCCCCTCATAGCCCAGCTCTCAACTTTTCCCAGCCAGTGTCCACAGACTCCATGGGCGCTCACAGCCCCTGTGTGTTTGCCACTTAGTCCTTATTCCCCTCTCTGTGATTTCAAGCAACCAGGTCTCACCCATGCTGCTCAAACCTTGTTTGGCAGGGGAGGGAACCGTTGACCGACCTCTCTCCCAAGAACCCTGTTGCAGACCTGGTGGACACCTGGCCTTGGGCTGCAGCCACCCTGATCCCCGAGCTGGTCCCAGGGACATTATTGTCTGAAGCACTGTCTGGTTTTTCAATTTCCTCTACAATTTTTGGTCTCCTATCTTCATATATGCTTGGGTACTGTTAGCTGTTCGCTCTATTCCTAAGTAGATCGGCTAGGTGTTTCACCCTTGTGCAGGAGGAAGTGGGATCCCCTCCCACCTATCTCACTGTCATCTTGGGAAAAAATGTTTTAAAAGAGAAAGATAGTGCTTGCTCATTCAGGCCACCATCTAGTTGTGTGACAAGGAGGATTACTCCAGAGCTGTGTCAGTAGTCACGTCCATTTTAATATCAATAAATACAACTGGCCACAAATGAGGTACTGATAAAGCTGATTTTTTAATCACCTGTGATATTCCCCCAGTCTCATATCTAAAATGAGGTTAGAGGCTACCTCTTTACAGACATTCAATCAGGTGTAGAGTTTAATGCCACATTTTAGTTACAGTTATTAGCTTCCAGATGAGCACACTAACCAGCTCCTTTAGTGAAAAGACCACATGTGTATATTTCTTTTATCCCTCCTAATGCCTTCCTTGCATAGTCAGTGCTTAATAAATACCTTCTGTGTATGATTCATTCCATTTTCTTGGTCCTAGCTGATCATTGGGTAAGGAGCTGCTTAAAACTGATAATTCAATTTCTGCTACCAGTTCTATATATTCAATGTGAAATATGTAGAGTTTCCTTGGTGCAGACTAGAATATGACTTTAATCTTCTACAAGCTTACATCAGTCCAGGCTACTGTGCCAAATCTGCATTGCAATTCCATGATCAACTGCACTTCATCTTGAGTGCCACTTCAAAAGCAAAGTCATATGCTTAGCAGTTCTTGGATAGCTGTGTCCATGGACTTGGTCATATCTTTAAAGTTTGAAGACTTTTTCAGGTGTCAGAAAAGCTGTCTGACAACAGCTTCTAAGTTCCATGCTGCCTCCATAATCATGGCTGGATAGGCTAGACTGACTAAGACTGGGCTCATTTTTGCATGCCTGCTTCTGCACATGAGTCATGAGGAGTGAGATTAGACAGGGCATCACCCACTGTGATATACTCCACCCTAATTAGATTTTGTATATTGCTGAAATTTGGCAAGAACTGTTTTGCATGGCAACTGCCAAAGCCAGGGATGCTACGGGCCTAAGTGTTTTTAAATATAAAAACCATTAAAAACTATATATAAAATCTATGTTCTTCCCATACTAGTATGAACAAATCACTTTGCTCAGCCAGGATATAGGTAAAGGCACATTGTGATTCTGACATTGCCTTAGTAATAGCAGTACATAACCATGAAAAAGTTGCTGGTAGCAGACAAGTTTCATGATGGTTTGTAAGTTTTCTTCTCAAAGAAGGATGAAAAGACTCATATCATTGATACCATGGATATTTTGATATAAGTTAAGGGGTTTTTGTGCAGGCAAGTTGGAATTAATTATTTCAGAATCCCAAGCTCCTTAAATTGAGAGATTATTCAAAGGATCTATTTGATGAAGCCATAACTCAAGGAATCCTAACTAGTTCGAAAAGAGGACTAGAGAAGCCTAGGAGGGAGCTGGCTAGGAAGCAACTGACCTTGCATGTGTGTCCACAAACTAGTGGAAAAACGAAAAATGTCATTTCCTTAGCTATTTCTTTTTTTCAACATGACTCCCCTAAACCCACCAAACTAGCCAATTTTTTCCTTTACTCAAAGAATTTTTTTAGTTGTTTTGATAAAATACTTGTTGTTTCAATGTCAGTTAGCTACAGCTTCATTTCTAGAACAAGAATATAACATGTTCAATCCAACATCACCCCCTACTGGTTTGCCATAAGAGACCAGGAAATATGTGTTAAATCTCCTTAATCTTCTCAAATTATCTTTTATTTTTCTTTAAAACATCAAAACACCAAGTACCCTGCTCACTTCCTCCTCTTTTGAGAAAGAATTTCTTTCCCAAAAGTAGGAAGTTACCACCCCATCTATCCTGCTATAGGTACTCATGTAACCAAACCTGTTGACTCCACCCAGAAAGCTGTATTCACAGTGTCTCTGACAAGCAGTATCTGGCATGGTGAGGTCCACCGCTCCAGCAACAAGGGGCCTAGTAGAATAGTAGGCAGTTGTGATTACAGTCAACAAGTATGCATTCAACGCTAATAGAGAAGCACTTCCTAGGGAAGAAATGTAGCTGCATAAAAGAATAAAGTTGCCACCAAAGAGTTCTGGGAACTTGTAAGAAGTCTTCTAATAAGTAAGAAACTCTTTGCCCTATGAGAAGCAAGTTTATAATGATGCAGACATGACTACCCTTCTTACTTATACCTTTATAAATAACAGTTATACTCAAGATGCTTATATCTGTCAGCAGGGACAAATAAGCATCAAACTCAAACCAGAAAATCCTGCACAGGGACTCAGAATCCAAACATGTTTGTTGCAAGGAAAAAATGTGACACTTTCTTGTGCCTTTGTGTTAGAAGAAGGAATGTCATAGGGCTATATGTCTCTCAAACTGTGTCTATCAAGAAAATTATTGCTAAAGCAGTTTTAAAATTTAAAAAGTAGAGTTGACTTTCAAGCATTTGTATTAGGTGCATGAAAGAGCAGTATATAGAGATGATCCAAGAATATTTTCTATTTGCACTAGGAATGTTTTTTGTTCTTACATGTAAATATAACCATGTTAGGTGTTACACTGAGTTGACATTACTTGAAAAACTTTCAGCAACCATACTGAAAATCTAGTTCAGGAGTATCTAAGAAGTTCCCCACCTTCACCTTTTTTATTTCTATACTGTTTCTACATTAAAATTGCCCAGCATTTTTTTTCTTTTTGCTGTTTCCTAAGTTAGAGAAAGCAATTAGTGCTTCGCTTCCAAAAGTTCTAGCTGAACTTTAATTTTTAAGAATAAAATTAGGAACTAAGAAACCTATACTTTTCATTTTAATTAATTTCTCACCCATTCAGAAGGATTCAATAAACACTGAGCTAGGCACCCAGGGGAATAAAAAATGTAACATATAACTTCCGGCCAAGATGGAGGCGTAGGCGGACACACTGTGCCTCCTCTCACAACCAAAATTAAGGACAACAAATATTTAGAAACAAGAAAACAACCAGAACTTATAGAAAATTGAACTGTACGGAAGTCCAACAACCATTCATCCAGACCGGTAAGAGGGGCAGAGTCGCGGTAGGAAAAAGTGGAGGTGCGGACCCAGGAACGCAAGTAGCAGCGGCTCGCAGTTCCCAGGTGCACGGGCGGTGGCTGGCAGTCCTCGGGCGCCCAGGTGGCAGCTGGCGGACCCCGGGCACAGGGGGGCAACTGTGCAGACCCAGTGAGGACGCACAGGGCAGCTGGCTGTCCAGGGGATCCCGCATTCGCGCACACAGACGGTCCAGGCAGAGGGGAAGTGGCGGAAGGGACTGAATTCAGGAGAGAGTGGCGGAGCAGGCGCCATTGTTCCCTCTCAGACCCCGCCCCCACATACAGCGTCACAACCCAGCGACTGGGCTGCCCCATACTGGGGAGCGCCTGAGGCTCCACTCCTCACTACGTAACAGCACGCGCGTGTGCGCAGATAATCCAGGCGAAGGGGAAGCAGCAGAAGGGACCGGAGTCCAGAAAAGAGTGAAACAGGCGCCATTCTTCCCTCTCGGACCCCACCCCCACCTATAGCGTCACAACCCAGCGACTGGGCTGCCCCGCCCTGAGGAAAACCTAAGGCTCCACCCCTCTACGTAATAGCTGCGACCAGACTAAAACCAAAACAAAACAAAAAAACCCACCAAAAATGGCTCAAACCGGAGAAAAAATGAAAACCCCAGAGTCAATTCCTCTAAGCAACGAAGAGATAGCCAACCTATCAGATGCACAGTTCAAAGCACTGGTCATCAAAATGCTCACAGAATTGGTTGATTTTGCTTATAAATTAGATGAGAAAATGCAGGCTACAATACGTGAAATGAAGGAAGACGCATGGGGAACCGATAGAGATGGAAGGAAAACTGGGACTCAAATCAATGGAGTGGACCAGAAGGAAGAAAGAAACAACCAAACAGAAAATGAGGAAGAAACAAGAATTCAAAAAAATAAGGAGAGGCTTAGGAACTTCCAGGACATCGTTAAACGTCCCAACATCCGAATTATAGGGGTCCCAGAAGGGGAAGAAGAGCAACAAGTGGAAAACTTATTTGAACAAATAATAAAGGAGAACTTCCCCAATATGGCAAAGGAAATAGACTACCAGGATGTCCAGGAAGCTCAGAGAGTCCCAAAGAAGTTGGGCCCAAGGAGGAACACATCAAAGCACATCGTAATTACATTAGCCAAGATTAAAATGAAGCAGAGAATTCTAGAAGCAGCAAGGGATAAGGGGATAGTCACCTACAAAGGAGTTCCCATCCGACTGTCAGCTGATTTCTCAAAAGAGACCTTACAGGCAAGAAGGGGCTGGAAAGAAATATTTGAAATCTCGAAAAGCAGGGACCTACATCCAAAATTGCTCTTTCCAGCAAAGCTGTCATTTAGAATGGAAGGACAGATAAAGCGCTTCTCAGATAAGGTCAAGTTCAAGGAGTTCATCATCACCAAGCTCTTATTATATGAAATGTTAAAGGGACTTATCTAAGAAAAAGAAGATAAAAAATATGACAATGAAAAGACAGCAAACTCACAGCTATTAAGAACCACACCTAAAACAAAAGCAAACTAAGCAAACAGCTAGAACAGGAACAGAACCACAGAAATGGAGATCATATGGAGGGTTAGCAACAGGGGCATGGGAGGAGGAGAGGGGGGGAAGGTACAGAGAATGAGTAGCATAGATAGTGGGTAGAAAATAGACAGGGGCAGGGTAAGAATAGTATGGGAAATGTAGAAGCTAAAGAACTTATGACACAAGGACATGAACTAAAAGGGGGAATGTGGGTGGGAGAGGGTGTGCAGGGTGGGGGGAATGATGGGGGAGAAACGGGACAACTGTAATAACAATCAATAAAATATATTTTAAAAAAAATGTAACATATAATCTCAGTTGTCCAGGAGATTATAGCCTAATTGGAAAAAAAAAAAAAGAGAGATTACTAAACAGGAAGCAATTAACTAACAACCCAGAACAATGTATGGTTGAGGCAAAAATACTATAGGCAGAAGTGCTGTAATAGCTTAGAAGAGGAGGCGGGGTGTTAGGATTTGATTCAGTCAAGAAGCATTCAGTGGAAAAGTTAGAATTTCATTTGGATCCTGGTGGGAGGGTGGAATTTGAATAGGAGAAAAGGGACAAGAATCAAAGGTTTTTGGTTGAGATTGACCATGAAATTTTGGGACACTCATAGAGAAACCAGTCTGTGTAGTTCAGGTAGCTAAGGAGAAACTTCAGACAAGGTTGGATATTGGGTTGTACAAGCTGTAGGACCCTGAACCACTAGATGAGTTTGAACAAGGAATTATATGATTAAAATTATTTTTCTTTTCTTTTTACCCCCTCAGACCATTATATAGAATGCATTGAAAGGGGAGAAAGTATAAGCAGGGGAACCTGTTAGTTGGCCGATTCATTAATCCAATCACAATGTTGTGAGTACTGGAAAGGAGATGATGATGGTTAGGGGGCACCAAGAGTTGGTAAAAGAAGCTTGTAAAAGGAGAATCAACAGACTTGTTGGCTATCTGATTGACAACCATGAGGAAACTGGCATGGACTGATGAGCTTATGCTGGTTTGTGGGGAAAGGTGACTTGAAGTTTTAGATATGCTCAGTTCAAAGAATGGTGAATCAACCAAAAATACATATGCTAAGAGAGGTGGGTGTTGGAGATGTGAAACTGAAGTACAAATAAGATATGACTGCTTTTCTTTACAAGGAAAATATTGAACACCTATAATGTGCTAAGCATTCAGAATACAAAAATGAGTAAGATATGATTCCATCCATGAAGGAGCATATAGTTTAATGGAAAGACAGACAAACAAACAGATTATGATAATGACTATGAGAAAGATGGATAGAAAGAGGAGTGGGAGCAAAAAGATGCTGTTGCAATGATCCAGGCAAAAGATGCTGCTGGCCTAGACTTGAATCAAGAAGAGACAAGATATATTGAAGAAATATTTTAAAGGTAAAATAATCAAGACTTATTGGTTGGTTGAATAGTGAAGGTCAGAGTGAAGGAGGAGTCAAGGAAAATGACTCCCAAGACTAACTGAAATAAGAAGGTGAATGGTGATACCACCAATTAAAATTGAGAATGAAAACAGAAAGAAGAGGAAGCTTGTGTGGGAAAAAATCATTTTGTTTTGGATGTGTTGAGTCTGATATCCATGTGGAACATTCATGTGGCAATGGTAGCAGCAATTTTGATATACAAGGATAAAGCTTAAGAAAGAAGACATATGCTGAAGTTGTGGAGTTGGAAGTCATCAGCACACAAGTGGTAGTTAAATAATAGACATGAAATAGGAAGAGTATATAAGGAGAGAAAAACAGTGGATAAATGGCAAAACCCTAATCAATATCAATATCTAAGTGACAGATGGAGATGAAAGAGATTATCAGACAATAGTGAAAAATGAAAGCCAGGTTGCAGTGGGTTGAGAATTAATTAGAAGTTAGAATGTGCAGAGAGCAAAAAGACCATTGCTCAGAGCTTTGCAGAAAATGTGGAAACAGCCACAGTTAGTGAGCAGGACTTGCTAAGAGAGGAAATGAAATGGAGAAGAATCATTCAGTGAGTGAAGAGCATGTCAGAAAAGCCAATTGAGGAAAGTTTTAGGATGGACTGTCAAGAATATCAAATGTTGCAGATTTATGAGCAGACTAGGATTGGGAAAAGTGGTGAGGGCTGAATAGATTACAAAGGGGCAAAAGAGGAAGTGGATATTGAAGAAATGGTATAGTGAGTATCAATCACTTTTAAGAAATACGGTAGGAAATGGGTGAAAAGGATGGGGGAAGAAAAAAAGCCTAAAAGAGTAAAACAATGATAAAGAGGAGGTGAGTGGAGAGGGAAGCAAGAAGGGCTACTACTTGAGATATCTGTGACATCAAGTGAGATATTTGTCAGGTTACCTTGTGAATTTGTGAAGGTAGATAAGAAGGATGCAATGAAAGGGAAATCCTGAAGATATTCAAGCAAGTTGGAAGTAGTGTGGGAGACAAATACTTCAAGAGTTGATATTTTAAATAAGTGAATTATCCTATACACAACACATGCATGTTGATTATGTATCATATAGTCAAACACGGAAATGTTGGCTTTAACAAGAAAGGTAAACTGAAAGGGTTTCGTACCTTGAACAAAGACTGCTACCCACTGGGAAGAGAGTAAACTTGACTAGGATTGAAGGAATTATGCAACACTAGACACCTGGATAATCCAGCCTCTAGTAATCAAGAAAGTGATACCCTCTCCCTCCTTTTCTAGTTTTCCCTTTAGACATATGGGAATGTCATCTTCTGCTTTATTGATCATTGTTACCTGAGCACAGGCCTATTCAAATCCGGAATGGCACCTCTGGCATACACCAGATCTTGAAGGTATCCACAGAGCTCAGGATATCTAGGGACAAGTTTGCAATCTCAGCTGCATGCTGCCACTCCTTTTTGTGAGGGCCGAGGCCACCACATTTAAACATCTCCAGTGGTCTCTACCTGGGAAATGGAGGGAGGGTACAAAATTAGCAAGCTCCTGGTGTGTTTGTGTGTTTGTGTGTGCATTTCACAGTGTTAATGGGTGTGATGAGAGCCAGGTGTTCTTTTTGTAAAGTAAGGAAGACAAGGAGGTTGTCAGTGGTTCACAGGCCCAGCTGCACATTAGAATCACTTAGGGAACTTTATTTTAAAAACTACTGATGTCTAGGTCCCACACCCATAAATTCTGAAATAAGTGCAGCTACTAGAGAACTATCAGGCTCCAAATAATTCCTGGGGAAGGGAAAAAGAGAGATTTCTGAGACTGTCTGTGGGTGCCCATGGGGAAGCTTCCTAGGAAAAGGTGCACATGGTGTGCTCCCCCATCAAGCATATTTCTCTAGATGATTTCAAGTAAATGAGCTAGAGCAGCCTTAAATCAAATACAGGAAAGGGGAAAGACAGAAGATCAAAGAGTTCATTCCTTCTGTTTTGCCTCGATAATATGATAAAGTTAGTTTTATAGTCCCACTGGCTGTGAGAACTGCATCTTCTACCAACAGCTACCATCTCCTCTCCTAGTGCTACCACATAAGGGGCAGCAGTACTAAGCCTCAACTGCTTTGCAGGGGGCAGTTAGAGGTAGACACCTGAAAATAAATCTGTGCTCCTTGTCTTCCCCACAGAAGTGTGCTCACTCTTTTAGGTGACTTGGAAACTAAGTTGGAATCTTTCAAATAAATCTAAAAGATCAGTAAGTTGAAAGGACTTCTATGAAATTTGCCAGTCAGACTCTTCTAGTACAAGTTTGGATTCAATTAAAATCCATGTTCTTATAGAGAACAGTACTCCTGAATTCAATGCTTAAGAGCATGAAACTATGAAGACATGCTGTCTTGGTTAGAATCACAGATGTATCATTTATAAGCTGTGTGGCTTTGGGCAAGTCACTTAACCTCTCTTTGTTTTAGTATCCTTATCTGTAAAATAGTGATAATGACAGTACCTACCTCATAGGATTTTCTAAGGACTAAAAACTTAATACATGTCAAAGCACTTAAAACCCACCTGGTAGATGATAAGTGCAAACTATCTCATCATCATCATCATCATCATCATCATCACCAAACTGATAAGTCTTGAAACAAGCCTTAGGAATGTAGCTATGACTCAGCTCCAGAGAAAGTTTAGTAATCAGCAATAGGCCCCTCATCATGATTTCCTATACAGCCAATAACATGACCCTATTTACTTATGGAACTTTGTATCTCAGCATGCTTCCTATAAGGGCCTCCTTTACCTTGTACACTTTGAGAAAAGGATCACCACCTTCAAATAAGCATACCTGCCTACACAGAGGAAGGCAATGGGTACTGTGCAAATGCTATATGATAGGAAAAAATTCACTGGCTGGCCATTATGAGAGAATGGTAGTTGACCCTTTACCATTGAGTCATTCACATGGGAGTCCCAATGATATGGATGAGAAGATTAGAAGGTCAGGGAGCATGGAGCACTGCCTGCCCTTGTTGTAAGACTGTTGTGGGAAACAGTGGGTTGTATAAGCCAGCAAAAGGACAAAGGGAAGAAAATGTATAGAAAAGGATCTGATTGAGATGAAGTGGTACCAGGAGAATTGAAACTGAAAACAAATCACCCAGTTCATAATTCTGCAGTAGCCTTCTCCGTTTCATCTCAGGTTATCAAGTACCAGGGGAGTGATTCCAATTTTATAGGTAAAACAAAAATGAAAACACAAACAGGTTTGGTGAATCACTGCTGGTTCAAAATTTTAACTTTGAACTTAGTTTATTTTTAATAAACAGGTGTAAAAAATTAGATTCCATTTTTGCATTCACATAGCCCTGCTCTGTCCAAGAAACAGCCTGCTAACTCCATACTGTAGCCATAAAGTACCAAAACACCTAATGGTCACATCTCTAAGACCCCCTAACAATTGTCTGAATAGTATCAGGTGGATTCATTAAACCAGCAGCTGTGTTACTGCCCATGCTGAATCACTTTTTATTTCAGTTTCAACTGAATTAGCTTTTGGCAATTTGTTTTTCTCTTCAGGCTGCTTGAGTTCAACAAGTTGAGATAGGTAGTCTGATTCCATGGGCTTTTTCTCCTTCATAGTCTCTATGGGTACTCTTTTTTTAATATATTTTATTGCTTATGCTATTACAGTTGTCCCATTTCTCCCCCATCATTCCCCCTACCCTGCACACCCTCTCCCACCCACATTCCCCACTTTAGTTCATGTCCATGTGTCATAAGTTCTTTAGCTTCTACATTCCCCATACTATTCTTGCCCTCCCCCTGTCTATTTTCTACCCACTATCTATGCTACTCATTCTCTGTACCTTTTCCGCCCTCTCCTCCTCCCACACCCCTGTTGCTAACCCTCCATATGATCTCCATTTCTATGGTTCTGTTCCTGTTCTAGCTGTTTGCTTAGTTTGCTTTTGTTTTAGGTGTGGTTGTTAATAGCTGTGAGTTTGCTGTCTTTTCACTGTCCTATATTTTTATCTTCTTTTTCTTAGATAAGTCCCTTTAACATTTCATATAATAAGAGCTTGGTGATGATGAACTCCTTGAACTTGACCTTATATGAGAAGTGTTTTATCTGTCCTTCCATTCTAAATGACAGCTTTGCTGGATAGAGCAATTTTGGATATAGGTCCCTGCTTTTCAAGATTTCAAATATTTCTTTCCAGCCCCTTCTTGCCTGGAAGGTCTCTTTTGAGAAATCAGCTGACAGTCTGATGGGAACTCCTTTGGAGCTGACTGTCCCCTTATCCCTTGCTGCTTCTAGAATTCTCTGCTTCATTTTAATCTTGGCTAATGTAATTATGATGTGCCTTGGTGTATTCCTCCTTGGGTCCAACTTCTTTGGGACTCTCTGAGCTTCCTGGACGTCCTGGTAGTCTATTTCTTTTGCCAGATTGGGGAAGTTCTCCTTTATTATTTGTTCAAATAAGTTTTCCACTTGTTGCTCTTCCTCTTCCCCTTCTGGGACCCCTATAATTTGGATGTTAGGATGTTTAAAGATGTCCTGGAGGTTCCTAAGCCTCTCCTCATTGTTTTGAATTCTTGTTTCTTCCTTGTTTTCTGTTTGGTTGTTTCTTTCTTCCTTCTGGTCCACTCCATTGATTTGAGTCCCAGTTTCCCTTCCATCTCTATCAGTTCCCCATGCATCTTCCTTCATTTCACATATTGTAGCCTGCATTTTTTCATCTAATTTGTGAGCAAAATCAACCAATTCTGTGAGCATCCTGCTCACCAGGGCTTTGAACTGTGCATCTGATAGGTTGGCTATCTCTCCATTGCTTAGAGGAATTGGCTCTGGAGCTTTGATTTGTTCTCTGGTTTGAGCCATTTTTGGTAGATTTTTTTTCTTTCTTTCTTTCTTTTTTTTTGGATTGTTTGTTTGTTTGGGTTTTTTGTTTTTGTTTTTTTGTTTTTTGTTTTTTTGGTCTGGCTGCGTCTGTTACATAGTGAGGGGTGGAGCCTTAGGTGTTCCCCCAGGCAAGGCAGCCCAGTCACTGAATTGTGACGCTGTATGTGGGGGCGGGGTCCGAGAGGGAACAATGGCACTTGCTCCAGTCTCTCTTGGATTCCAGTCCCTTCCACCACTTCCCTTTCACCTGGATTATCTGTGTGCGAATATGGGACCACCTGGTCAGCCAGCCGCCTTGCTCGGCCTCACTGGGTCTGCACAATTGCCACCCTGTGCTCGGGGTCTGCTAGCCACTGCCTGTGCACCTGGGGTTTGCTAGCTGCTGCCTGCATGCCTGGGAACTGCCAGATGCTGCTGCCTGCGTGCCCGGGTCCGCACCTCCACTTTGTCCTGCCGCGACTCCGCCCCTCTTACCGGTCTGTATGAATAGTTGCTGGACTTCCATACAGTTCAATTTTCTATCAGTTTTGGTTGTCTTCTTGTTTCTAAATATTTGTTGTCCTTAATTTTCATTGTGAGAGAAGGCACAGTGTGTCCACCTATGCCTCCATCTTGGCCAGAAGTCCTCTTTATTGAAATTTTTAAACTCGAAGTGAAACAGAAAGAAAACTCAGAGAATTCTTACTCCCCAAATTTAGTGATGACAGAGCAGGACCCCTTACCAAAAAATCTCTTCCTTTAAAATGCCAGGGCAGAAGAGGTGAATCCAAGTAAAAGTATCAAAAGTCACCACCTACCCTCATTGTCAGCCTGGACCATTCACAGACCTTTTTTTTGAGTAGTTGTTCACCTGGGTTTTCTGTTTCTTTCAAGTCTAAGCAAAGGTGTTCTGGGAAGGATCCTTTAGTTCTGAGATACTATCACATGAAAAGTAGCCACCTCAAAGGCAACAAGGATTTGTTCTTGAACCCAAGCCAGTTGTGGGTGATATAAGGTGAAAGAGAGCAAGGAGTGCTGTTTTATCCTTCTACATCAACCTACTAAATTATCCTTATCTTCTAATGCTGCTGTGTTGCCAGTTCTTGGGCAGTTGAAAGTTCTTTGACCTCGTAAATATGACCCAAGTTCTACCCCTGTTTCTTCCCCCATGGAGTCCAGGAAAAATGGTGTTTCCTACCACCCGCCCTTCATGTTAGGCTAATGTAAAAATCCAATTGGTCTTACTCCATTATATGTCCTGATCCTTTAGAAGTGGCTGATCCACAGATTTTCAATATGCCTTCCTGGGACCCTTTCCACCTACAGAGACGGGGAACTTGGCATAACACGGGAATCATGAGTGGGTAGTCCCTCCTTGCTGCTATATTCAGCATACACAAGGCTGCATTCACAACAAAAAAGACTGGTGGTAGTTTTGCTGGGAAGACATCTAGAAATCTTTCTCAATGAACCTTCCTATATGGCTGAGCCACACATCCACCACTTAGCACTCAATACCCCAAGGCTAATACCATTAGGAGTTTTCTTCTAAGCCTTGTCCACATCTAGATATCCACCAAGGTCCTGCTGGTAATCTCAGTAGCCAGATCAGATACTTTGGGCTCCTCCTATTGCCTAATCCAGGGAGTCTCACACTCCTTTCTCCATTTAAGTTTTATTAGCTACAGGGAGTTGGGAGGCTACCCTTATCTTTCAGGCAGTCTAAACTTACACTGAAGCATTTCAGTGAGGGCAGCTTCAGCTATGTCTTGTTTGAAGATTGCATGATGTACACTCCAATCTATCACTAGCTTCTCTGCTGCCTTCTGAAATAACATCTCTAGCATCAACACAAAGGCAAATGCTTTTCCTCTGCCTCATGGTAACTTTTTAGAAATTTGACCTTTTACAGAGTATTGAACACCTCTTTGAGTGTCCTCAAGAAACCCAGCCAGGCTAATGGAGGCACTGTTAGCTGGGGACAGGAATGACTTCATATGCAGGGCCCCTTAGGCTTTCGATCTCACTGTTTCTTTTTTCTGCCTCAGATACCTGCCACTCACAAAGCATCTCATTGCTCTACTCCAGCCAGGATCAAAAGTCTCTTCACCAGAGCCGACAAAGTACTCATAAAGAGCACCCCGAGTTTTAGCATCCTATAGTTCCAACAAAGCCCTAAACTGCTTGCTCCAACATAGGAACTGCACCCTAGTTCCCTTAGTAAGACTCTATCCTTTTCTCATTTTCCCTTTTTAGTTCCCCACTCTAAGGAAAGAATCAGCCATTTTAGAAATTCCATATTTTAAATTTATCACTTCTCAGGCATTCTATTGCTTCATGTTCTTCCCTAGGAACCTAAATTATCCACTGTTTTTATACTCCATATTTGCACTTTCTCCAATCTTGAACACCCTTTCAAACACCCCATATTTTTCTCAACCCTCCAAAAATAACCTGACATTGTTTAAATAGTATACTCATCAGAGTTCTCTGTGAGCTTCAAAGCAATCACAGCTGTATAAAGATCACGATTTATTCCATGATACCCATCTTGTAATAGTCTCAATGCTAGTGCTTTGCAAATGCCTGATGGTTTAATTTCACCATTGAAAGGTTGGCTAGGTCAGATTGTGGATCATTTAGAAGAGAAGGCCAAATACAGAAGAGCACAAAAATGAACCCATGTGCTCTTTAAAGATGTGTTGGGATGTTCTAGTATCAAAGGTCTCCAAGTGGCTACTTCCCCAAAAGAGTGCCTTTTTCTCTTGCTAGAGGTTCCTTACACAATATTACAATCCAAGGAGTTAGTTTGGGGTAAGCTCAGTTCAGGATGGCTAAGATTCATGCAATCCTTACCTGGTTAAATATTTCATCAAAAGTTGGTCGTTGTTCTGCAGCCTTAGCCCAGCACTGCTTCATCAGCTGGAGACATTCTAGAGGGGTGTGCTTAGGAGGAACCACTGGTCTGTACACAAGAAGAGGCTTCTTAAGTCTGTCTATGGTTTCTTCCCAGAAACAAGAAGAAAAAGTCTATAAATCATCAGAAAAAGCACTAAGATTTAGCAAAGATAAGTGAGTTTTAGTCAAGGAAGGAGAAATCACAGAAGGCCCATCTCCTTGCATTCTCCTTAGGTAACATAAATTGTATCTGAGCAAAGGCTACATCAGTCAGTTGAGGATGGGGTAAAAAATCAGTCAACTAAGCTATTGTTATCATTTAAGCAGAGCTTTTATCCTGCTTCTGCTAGGTTTTATATGTGGCCTATATGATGTCAATTATAAAACTAAAACTCTGATGATCTGACTCCCTCCATTTATCCCCAAATCATCTAAGTCTTCTAATCCCACAGTAGACATAATTACCACCCCACCACCTTAAGGCCCCAGTTCAGCTCAGGTCCAGGCTATGGGCCCTGCCTGGCCCTTAAAGAAGGAGAATTTAAAAATCCAGTAGATATTTCAGAACCTCATGGGGATCTTCCTGGTTGCTGGTCTTTGAGCTCCACTTTTGGTGGAACATTTATGAGACTATGGGCTGATTAAGTACTTTGTATGCATTGTTTCACTTGCTTCTCATTATACACAGATGAGATAAGAACTTTTCATTTCTCAAAAGGGAAAACTGAGGCACTGAGAGAGTAAGTAACTTACTCAAAGTCACATGGGTAGTAAGTGAACAGAATTTAAATTTGATCACAAGCAATCTCAGTCTATTACATTGTCCTTGCAAATGCTAAGCAATCTCAGTCTATTACATTGTCCTTGCAAATGCCTCATACTTGAACTGGAATTTTTAAACTCCAATTCAGACACAACAGCCATCAGTGACCAGAGGTCTAGATCAGTCAAACTTATGTTTTTACAAAGGGAGAAATCTCGTGGAAGTAGAAAATTGTTAGCCTTCAGTGCCCCCAGCAACCCACACTACTCTCAAATTGGTCTCTGCTTCCAGCCTAGCCTTCTCCAAACCATTCCTAAAACAAGAATTTGGCAGTGCCATTTTCATGCCTAAAATCCATTAATGACTTCTTATAACCCACAACATAAAATCCAATCCCTGAATCATTTCCCTGACTCAGTCCCTTCAGTTCATTTCTTATCCTTAGTCCTCTGTCCACAACCCCAACACTGACATCCTCATTATGATCAAACCTTGCTTGCCCCACCAGTGTGCCCTTCCCATTGGCCGTAACACTACAACAGTGCTGCTTTAGACCATAATAAACATCCCCCTGCCCCAATGAAAGAATTTCAGCTGTTGCCTCAGACTTCTCAGCTCCTTGTGACATCACACCCTCTGCTCTTTTAACTCATGTTGGCCTATACCAGTAATGGTTTCTCCATCACAGCACCCTGCTCTTACAATGCAACAGATTTCAAGTGAATCAACCCTTTGAGGTGCAACTGCCCCATCTATTCTCTAGAAGAGGGAGTCCTTGTCTCTTTTAAGAATACCATCATATTGAATGGGTCATGTCTTTAATTAGGTCAAGCATAATTTATGCCCTTGAGGAGCTCACAGACCAACTGAGGAAATAAACAATGACCAACAATATACATGCTCTAGCAGACAAACACTCAGGTGAACACAGAGGGAGCACCTAATTCACACTGAAGAGGTCACAGGAGGATCCCAAGAGGAGGTGACACAATTTGGATGAGGCAAGGTGGGAAGAAGGTGAGCTCATTCCAAGTACTGTGAACAGCCTGTGTGAAGACACAGAGGTGGGAAAGACCACAAAGATTTTAGAGCAGTGCCTGTGGTGGGGTTTAGGTGGAATGTGTGGAGTGACAGAAGATAAGCCTGGAGAGGTGGTTAGGAGCCAGACTGTAAAGAGTCTTGTATATCATGTGACAAACATGTGCTTCATTTAACAAGTGATGGGAGACAGTTGGGAAGCTTTGAGTAGAGGAATGATGTGGGATTCTAAGTGGGTAAAGGGTAGCTAACTATTTGGGGGGTTTGTTTTGATTGCATTTTTAAATCTTTTATTTTGAAATAAATTTAGGCTTCTAGAAAAATTGTAAAAATAGTAAAATTGCCTGTATAGACTTCACTCATCTTCCACTAATGTTAACTTATATCACCATAATATGAAGGAAACTAATATTGGTACAGTACTATCAATATTACTAATCTAGAGTCTTTATCTGAATTCCATTAATTTCCCCCTAATATTCTTTTTCTGTCCTGCATTTGAATTCAAGATCCCATATTGGATTTGATTGTTTGGAGTTGTTTGGAGGAGTTGTTTCTCAGTCTCCTCCCATTCTGTAATGGTTCCTCATTCTTTCCCTGTCTTTTATGACTTTGATATTTTTGATGAGCATTGGCCAATTATTTTGCAGAATGCCTCTCAATTAGGGTAGGTCTGATGTTTTCCCATAGTTATATTGTGACTATAAATTTTTAGCAAGAATACCTGAGAGGTGGTATTGTGCCCTTCTCAGGGCATCATGTCAAGGAGTAAATGATATTGATGTGCCTTGATCACCTGGCTAAGGCAGTGTCTGCAGGATCTTTCACTAATAAAGTTAGTGGGTTTGTACTTGTAGAATATGCAAATATCCTGCTTTCCCTCAAACTTTTGCCCACTGTTTTTACCACTTATTTTGCTGATAGCTAAAAGGAGAGGAGGATGAAAGTCTGTGGCATGTCACAGGAAAAGTATGGGAGGACTGTGCCATCCAGGAGCATTATGAGAGATACTGAAATACCTGGCAGGGGGTGTCTCAGAGGAGTAGAGGGTGCTGATAAAAATAAAAGACTAGAGAGAAGATGGTGGTGAGGTAGGGGGGAGCAGAGCCCACTTCCCCCTGTGTACAGGTGAAATACCTTGCTGATCTACTAAGGAACAGAGGAAACAGCCAACAGTACCCAAGCATATATGAAGATAGGAGACCAAAAATTGTAGAGGACATTGAAAAAACAGACAGTAAGGAGAGTGCTTCAGGACATTAAAGTTCCTGGTACCAGCACGGGGACCAGGATGGCTGTAGCCCCAGGCCAGGAGCCTGCCGGGTCTGCCACAGGGTTCTTGGGAAACAGCTGGGGCAATGGCTCCCTGCCCTGCCAAACAAGGTTCGAGTAGCACCAGGAGAGACCTGGTTGCTTGAAGTCACAGAGGGGAATAAGGACTAAGTGGCAAACACACAGGGGCTGTGAGCGCCCATGGAGTCTGTAAATGCCAACTGGGGACAGTTGAGAGTTGGGCCATGATGGGTCCTGACCCTGACAGTCCCCAGTCTGGTTGGAGAGGTGGGCTGTGAAGCAGCAGGCCTGAGCAGGAGGAATTTCTCAAAAAGGAAAAGTGAAAAAAGGGACACTTGGTGGATGTTTAGGGAATTCTCCTTCAGCAGCCACTCTGGCCTCCTCCCCACACAGCCCCATGGCTCTCCCGAGGTGTTGAAGAAGGCCCTTCCCACACTCCCGTAGTCCTGGGAAGAGTGAACGCAGAATCTGAGGAACCAGAGGTGGCCCGGCCAAGCATGCATGCCCGCACCCCTGGGGACAGTGCACGCTGAGGAACCCCCAGTGCCCAAACATGAAGCCCTGAAGAAAGGCCTCCAGAGCCTGGACCCAAAGCCCCAGGGAGAGTGCAAGACAAGACAACAGGCTTCTGGGGTACTGGGCTGGAGGCTGACTGAGTGCCAATCAGGAAGGGAGAAAAGTGAAATCAATCACCCCTAAGCCTGCTGCAGCCAGGAAAGACCCGCAAAACTGACTTGGCCAGTTCGAAGCCAGCAGGAGGCTTTTTTTTTTTTTTTTAAGTAATTCTTTACTTCTTTATTTTTTTTTAAGTTTAATATCCTGAATACATTTTATTTATTTTTTTTAAATCAGTATTTTTTAATTGTTGATATTGTACAGTTTTCTGTCTTTTACCCCACCCCAGCCCACCACCCCAGCCCTCCCCACCTTCCTCCCATTTCCACCCCCCATAGTTTTTGTCCATGAGTCCTTTATACTTGTTGCTCTAAACCGTTCCCCTTTTCCCCTGAAATTCCCTCCCCTCCCACTCTGGACACTGTCAGACTGTTCTCAAATTCAGTGTCTTTGTTTATATTATGCTTGTTTGTTTGTTTTGTTGATTAGCTTCCTGTTAAAAAAAACTGTGGTACATTTACACAATGGAATTCTATGCAGCAGAAAGAAAGAAGGAGCTCCTACCCTTTGCGACAGCATGGAAGGAATTGGAGAGTATCATGCTAAGTGAAATAAGCCAGGCAGTGAAAGACAAATACCATACTTCTTTATTTTTTTTATCTTTTAACTCCTTCTTCCTCTCTTTCCTTCCTTCTTGTTTTATTCCTTCTTCCTTTCTTTCCCTTTTTATCTCTTCTTCCTTCCTTCTTTTTTTTTAATAATTCTCCCAACTGAGACAAAAAAAACCTGGAATTGTGAAAAGACCAGAGTTGGACCCAAAGAGGGGGCATCCAAACAGCTGAAACAATGAGACATATTTCACTCTGCTACTACAGAGAACCTGCAAGTTATTGCATATTCGTATAATTATTTTTTCATTATTCTTCCATTTTTTATTTTACTAGTATTTTTGTATTCCTCTTCTTTCTGTTTAGTCTCCTTCACTTGGCTGGATAAATTGCATTGTTTGACTGGTTTCTCTTGGTTCTCTCTTTAACAGTGTATTGTTATTTTACTGTCTTTCACTTCACTTGTGTTCCATTAGCGCATTACACGAGGTCCTATACTTCCTATTCTGGTTCTAAATCACATAGATTTTGTCATAAGATTGTTGCTCCATTATTACTGTAAATAATTGCTGTTCCATACAATTCTAAATACAATGGAGCACCCCTAACAGATCTTAGCCCACTTCATGGTTTCTTGAAATCTATTACTGCTGCGGTTCACTCTATTCTCTCACGCACTAAACCTATCTTCTATCCTTTACTCTCACTTTACCACATAATCTGACCTCCCACAAGCTCACTGCTTTCTAGATCCAACTCATAATCCTTCTCCCCACAACAAGAGTCTTATCTTCCTTCCACCCTTTCTAAAAAAAAAATGGCAAGTTGGGTAAAATGTCACAGTTAACACTATATATATTCAAAGGATCAACTATCTCTTCCCTACTTCGTGGTACTGTAAATATCATAGAATACACCCTTGTTATCTTAAACCCTTTTCCTTCCCCCTCCAACTTAACACAAAAAAAGTGTAGGTGGAAGCTCTGAACACCAGGATACCTGCTGGAAGAGGAAACCCACCAACAAGGCAACCACCAACAGATAACAACAGAAGAAGGTGAAAGAGGGAGTGGAAGCCACACTAACTTAACCCAGGACCTATCTGGAAATACAACTAAATAGTGGGGAAATTACACAAAACAAACAACTGAAAAAGAGCAAGAGAGAATCCTCAAAACCTTGTACACAGGGAAAAACCAGCTTCAACACTACGTGCCACACCTGCACAATAGAATACAAGAGGTGACGGACAGAGTGACCCTAAGTTAACCAACTGGTGGGAAGGACACACCAAAGAAACACCCAACAACAATCAAACCCAAAGGCGTACAAAGAGCCAACAAAAATGACAGCCCAAGACCACTGAGCTTGGGAGATCAAGGAGACTGCACCACTAAACCTCACAGGTATTCTACCATAGAAGTTCACACCATAAACCCAGGGAGCTGAAACAGATACATTTAAGAAGCTGAGGCTGACAAGAAGAGTCTCACAAACAATGAGAAGACAAAGAACCAATCCACAAATGAAATGAAAGGAAAAAGTATCAGAAAGAATGCCAAATGAAATAGAGGCAACTCAACGATCAGATGTTGAGTTCAAAGAAATGGTTATCAGGAAGCTCAATGAGCTCACAGAGAATTACCAGAAACTACAGGGAAACTACAGTGAACTCACTGAAAACTATATCAACATGAAAAAGGAAATAGAAACTATCAACAAGGGCCAAGAGGAGATGAAGAATACAATTTATGAACTGAAGCTCACAGATGAAGGAATCAAAAGCAGGCTAGATGAAGCAGAGGATCGGATCAGTGAGCTGGAGGACAAGGTAGAAAAAATACCCAGAAAGAGCAAGAAAAACAAAAGAAGATAAGAAAAAATGAAGAGGGGTTAAGGGAAATGCAGGACAACATGAAATGTAATAATATTCATATAATAGGGATAACAGAAGGAGAAGAAAAAGAGCAAGGGATAGAAAACCTATTTGAAAAAGTAATGATGGAAAACTTCCTTAATTTGGTGAGAGAAAAAGCCACACAAATCCAGGAAATACAGAGAGTCCCAATCAAGAGGAACCCAAAGTGGCCCACTTCAAGACACATCATAATTAAAATGGCAAAATTTCGAGACAGAGTGAATCTTAAAGACCACGAGGGAAAAACAGGATGCGACACACAAGGGAGCCCTGATAAGACTAGCAGGGAACTTCTCAATGGAAATGTTCGAAGCCAGAAAGGAATGGCAAGAAATATTGCAAGTAATGAAAACCAGAGTCCTGCAATGAATACTACTTTATCCAGCAAGGCTCTCAATTAAAATGTAAGACCAAATAAGGAGTAGCCAAGGCAAAGGAAGCCTCACAGAATATACCTCCTCCAAACCAGCTCTGCAGGAGATGTTAAAGGATTTGCTTTAACAACAGGATGAAAAGCAGTGAAAAAGAGAGGAACATGGGTACAAAAAAAATGGCAAAGAATAAGTATCTATCAATAATGACCTTAAACATAATTGGATTAAATGACCCAATCAAAAGACACAGAATAGTGGAATGGATAAGAAAACATGACCCACACATATGCTGCCTACAGGAGACCTCCTTGGAACAAAAGACCTACAGTGACTGAAAGTGAAGGGCTGGAAACAAATTTTCCAAGCAAATGGACAGGACAAAAAGCCAGGGTAGCAATATTCATATCAGACAAAATGCACTTCAAAAAAATAAACGATAAAAAGAGACACAGAATGTCACTTCATAATACTAAAAGGAAGAATCCATCAAGAACATACAAACATAGTAAATATATATGCACCTAACACAGGAACACCCAAATACATAAGGAAAATCTTGGAGAACTTTAAGAAAGATATTGACAGCAACAAAATTATAGTAGGAGATTTTAACAACCCACTGTCAAAAATGGACAGATCTTTCAAACAAAATATCAACAAAGATACTGTGGCACTGAACAATGTTTTGCATGAAATGGACTTAACTGAGACATATACAGCCCTTCATCCCAAAGAAATTAAATATAAATTCTTTTCAAATGCATATGGAACATTGTCAAAGATAGACCACATGATTGGACAAAAAAGCAAGATTCAACAAATTCAAGAAAATTGAAAACATATCAAGCATCTTCTCTGACCACAAGGGACTGAAACTAGAAACCAATCTCAAAGAAAAAACTCCAAAACACTCAAACTCATGGAGATTGAATAGCATGCTATTAAACAATGAATGGTCAAGAATGAGATTAGGGAAGAAATCAAAAACTTTCCAGAAGCAAATGAAAATGAATTCACAACAATCCAAAACTTATGAGACACAGTGAAGGCAGTTCTGAGAGGGAAGATCATAGTGATACAGGCCTACCTAAAGAAGATAGAAACATTTCAAATAAACAACCTAACTCTATGTTTACAAGAACTTGAGGGACAACAACAAAGAAAGCCCAGAGCAAGTAGAAGGAAGGAAATAACCAAGATCAGAGCAGAATTAAATGACATAGAGACTAAAAGAACAATACTAAGGATCAATGAATCCAGGATCTGATTCTTTGAAAAGATAAACAAAATCAACAAGCCTTTAAGCAGACTCATCAAGAACAAAAGAGACAGGACCTAAATAAACACAATCAGAAATTACTATGACAAACTATACACCAAGAAATTTTAAAACCTAGGTCAAATGAACAAATTTCTAGAAAAATATAATCTACCAAAACTTAATAAAGAAGAAACAGGAAGACTGAACAGCTCAATAGCACCTGATGAAATTAAAACAGTAATAAAAAAGCTTCTGACACACAGGAACCATGTACCAGACTGCTTCACAGGAGAATTTTACAAAGGATTTAAGGGAGAGGTAACCCCCACTCTCCACAGATTATTTCAAAAAAATTCAAGAAGATGGAAGACTCCCAATCTCTTTTTATGAAGCCAACATCATCCAAGTCCCAAAACCAGATAAAGACATAACAAAGAAAGAATACTTCAGGCCAATAACACTGAATAACATAGATGCTAAAATCCTCAACAAAATATTGGCAAACCACATCCAACAACACATTGAAAAGATCATACACTATGACCAAGTGGGATTCATCCCAGGGATGCAAGGATGGTTCAATATTCGCAAATCAATAAATGTAATTCACCACATAAACAAAAGCAAAGACAAAAATCACATGATCATATCAATAGATGCAGAAAAAGCATTTGATAAGGTATAGCACCCATTTATGATAAAAACACTCAGCAAAGTGGGAATAGAGGGAGCATTCCTCAACATAATAAAGGCCATATATGAGAAATCTATAGCCAGCATCATACACAATGGACAAAAACTAAAATATTTTCCACTAAAATCAGGAACAAGACAAGGTTGCCCACTTTCACCACTATTATTCAACATAGTACTGGAAGTCCTAGCCACAGCAATGAGAGAAGAAAAAGAAATAAAAGGCATCCAAATTGGAAAGGAGGAAACAAAACTGTCATTGCTTGCAGATGACATGATAGTGCACATAGAAAATCCTATAGACTCCACAAAAAAGCTCCTCGACCTAATAAATGAATTTGGCAAAACAGCTGGTTACAAATTCAATACTCATAAGTGAAAGGCATTTTTGTACACTGGTAATGAAACATCAGAAAGAGAAATCAGAAAAAAAAATCCATTTTGATATAGCAACAAGAAAAATAAAGTACTTAGGAAATAACCTAACCAAAGAGGTAAAAGACCTGTACTCAGAAAACTATGCAATGCTGAAGAAAGAAATTAAGGAAGACACAAACAAATGGAAGCATGTACCATACTCATATATTGAAAGAATTAACATCATCACAATGACCATACTACCCAAAGTGATTTATAGATTCAATGAAATCCCTATTAAAGTACCAATGACATATTTCACATGTATAGAGCAAACATTTCAGAAATTTATATAGAACCATAAACATCCCCGAATAGCTGCTGCAATTTTGAGAAAGAAGAACAAAGCAGGAGGGATTACAATACCTGATATCAAACTGTATTACAAGGCCACTGTAATCAAAACAGCCTGGTACTGGCATAAAAACAGGCACATGGAACAGAACAGAGAGCCCAGAAATATACCCAAGTCTCTATGGTCAATTAATATTCAACAAAGTGGGCAGAAACATAAAATAGAGCAAAAATAGTCTCTTCAACAAATGGTGTTGGGAGAGCTGGACAACTAGATGCAAAAAAATGAAACTCGATCACCAGCTTACACCATACACAAAAATAAATTCAAGGTCAATAAAAGACTTAAATATAAGTCATTAACACCATAAAAGTCCTAGAGGAAAACATTGACAGGAAAATCTCAGACTTTCCATGCAACAATATCTTCACAGATATGTCACCTAAAGCAAGGGACATAAAGGAAAGAATAAACAAAAGGGACCCCATCAAGTTAAAAAAAAAAAAAAAACTTCCGCATGGCTAAAGAAAGCTGCATTAAAATGAAAAGAGTACCAACCATATGGAAAAAACATATTTGCCAATCACAACTTGGACAAGGGCTTGATCTCCAAAGTATATAAAGAACTCACACAACTCCCCTCCGGGAAGACAAAAAACCCAATTATAAAATGGGCAAAAGACTTGAACAGACACTTCTCCAAGGAGGACATACAGCAGGTCCAGAGAGATATGAAAAGATGCTCAGCATCACTAGCCATAAGAGAGATGAAAATTAAAATCACAATGAGATACCACCTCACACCGGTCAGAATGGCCATCATAAACATATCAACAAACAAGTGTTGGAGAGGATGCGAAGAAAAGGGAACCCTAGTGCACTGTTGATGGAAATGCAGACTGCTGCAGCCACTGTGGAAAGCAGGATGGAATTTCCTCAGAAACTAAAAATGGAACTGCCGATTCTGGGAAGATGGCGGCGTGGTAGGAGGGAGCAGAATCCATTTCCCCCTACACACGGGAGAAAAACATGGCCGGTCTATGGAAGAACAGAGCAGACAAGGAACAGTAACACAGCACATTTGAGAGTAAGAGATCGAAAATTGTTGTGGACATTGAAAAACCAGTTGGTAGGGAGAGTACTTCAGAACAATAGGAGCCCAGGGATCAGCGTGGAGAGCAGGGCAGCTGAGGTCCTGGCGCTCCGCCAAGCCTGCCCCAGGGCTCTAAGCAGGAAGCTGGGTCAGCCGCTGAAACCAGCTGAGAGATCCCAGGGACCACCTCTGGACTGCCGGCCAAGCGATAGTAGTTGCCCCGTGCCAGGTCACTGCGTGACTTTGAACTGAGTTTTTGTGGTGACTGTTAGCTCAGCAATCATAATCGCCCCAACTGCAGATGGAGGCATGTGTGAAATGAGACGGCTGCATGAAAATAGACACCCACGCGGGAACGCACACAGTCACGGGATCATAGGCACACGTGAAAGCATACGCGCTGGCCACTGGAGACAGCTGTAGGACCATAGTCGCCAGTGCATGGGCAGGCATGCAAACAAAGGCATCTTCGGGCCATAGGTGCAGGCACGAGATAGCTGCGGGATCATAGGCCCAGAGCCACCACAGAAAGCTGCACAGGGGCCAACGCATGTGGCTGCACACAACAAGAGAATCGAGCTCACACCCATAAACACGGGGCAGAGCAGGCACACCAGGAAGATCAGAACGCACACTGGAAGCCCTATGGGGAGAGGCGCCATACTAACTCTGGGGACCGTATTAACTCTGAGGACCATGATGACTGAGTGACTGGATGCTGAACACAGAGAAAAGCAATACGATCACCCCTCAGCCATTGAAGCCAGCAAGACCAGAAAAACCGGCTCGGCAAGTTTGAAAACAACAAGAGTTGGGTTTTTTTTGTTTTGTTTTGTTTTGTTTTTTTCTTTTTGCTCTTTTCTTTTTGGTTTTAGTTTTGGGGTTTTTTTTTTCTTTTCCTTTTTTTGGTTGGTTGGGTTTTGTTTGTTTGTTTGTTTGTTTCACTTATTTCTTTTTCTTTTTTTTTGTTTGTTTTGTTTGTGTTTCTATCTATATAATTGTTTTCAATTATTACTTCTTTATTATTTTTATCTTCTTTTTTACTCCCCAACTCCCTTTGCCTCTCTTTACATCTTTCTTGTTTTATTCCTTCTTCCTTTCTTTCCAATTTTATCTCTTCCACCTTCCTCTTTTTTTTCTTTCTTCTTCTTTCATTTTTTTCCCTCTCTTCTCTTTTTAAATACCCACGAGTGAGACAAAAAAAAAAAAAAAAAAACAGAGTTGGTCCCAAAAAGAGGGTATCCCAGCTGATGAAACAGTGGAAGCTGTGAACAACAGGATATCTGAAACAGAATGCACCACTGAATCTCACAGGTATTCTACCACAGAAGGTCATGTCACAAACCCAGGGAGCCAGAACAGATCAACTTAAGAAGTTGAGGCTAACAAGAAGAGTCTCACAAACAATGGGAAGACAAAAGAACAATCCCCAAATGAAAGGAAAGGAGGAAGCCCCAGAAAGAATGCTAAATGAAATGGAGGCAACTCAACTATCAGATACAGAGTTCAAAGCAATGGTTGTCAGGAAGCTCCATGAGCTCTCAATGAGCTACCAGAAACTACAGGGAAGTTATGATGAACTCACTGCAAACTATATCAACACGAAAAAGGAAATAGAAACTATCAACAAGGGCCAAGAGGAAATGAAGAATACAATTACTGAACTGAAAAACACAGTAGAAGGAATGAAAAGCAGAATTGATGAAGCAGAAGATCCGATCAGCGAGTTAGAGAACAAAATAGAAAAAAACACCCAGAATGAGCAAGATAAGGAAAAGAGGCTCAGAAAGAATGAAGAGAGATTAAGAGAAATGCAAGACAATATGAAACGGAATGATATCCGTATGATAGGGATACCAGAAGGAGAAGAAGAAGAGCAAGGGATAGAAAACCTATTTGAACAAGTAATGATGGAAAACTTCCCTAATTTGGTGAGAGAAAAAGCCACACAAATTCAGGAAACACAGAGAGTCCCAATCAAGAGGAACCCAAACAGGCCCACTTCAAGACACATCATAATTAAAATGGCAAAATTCCAAGTCACAGAGAGAATCTTAAAGGCAACAAGGGAAAAAAAGGAACTAATATACAAAGGAGCCCCGATAAGGTTAGCAGCTGACTTCTCAATGGAAATGCCCCAAGCCAGAAGACAATGGCAAGAAATATTCCAAGCAATGAGAACCAAAGGCCTGCAACCAAGACTACTTTACCCAGCAAGGCTTTCAATCAAGATAGAAGGCCAAATAAGGAATTTTCCAGACAAAAGAAGTCTAAAAGAATACACATCTACCAAACCAGTTCTGCAAGAGATACTAAAGGTACTGCTTTAAGGAAAGGAAGGAAAAGTGGGAGAGAACACAGGTACAAAAATGGCAATGAATCAGTACCTATCAATAACAACCTTAAATGTAAATGGATTCAATGCTCCAATCAAAAGACATAGAATAGCTTAATGGATAAGAAAGCATGACCCACACATATGCTGCCTACAAGAGACCCACCACAGGACAAAAGACCTACACAAACTCAAAATAAGAGCTGGAAACAAATTGTCCAAACAAATGAACAGGAAAAAAAAGCTGGGGTAGCAATACTCATATCAGACAAAATAGACTTCAAAAGAAGAGCCATAAAGGAAAAGAGTAGGGAATTTTCTAAGAAAACTAAAAATGGACATACCTTTTGACCCAGCAATTCCACTGCTTAGATTATATCCTAAGAACCCCAAAACACCAATCCAAAAGAACCTATGCACTCCTATGTTCATAGCAGCACAATTTACAATATCCAAGTGCTGGAATCAACCTAGGTGCCCATCAGTTAATGAATGGATCAAAAAACTGGTACATTTACACAATGGAATTCTATGCAGCAGAGAGAAAGGAGCCTCTTCCCTTTGCGACCACATGGATCGAACTGGAGAGCATTCTGCTAAGTGAAATAAGCTAGGCAGTGAGGAACAAATACCATATGATCTCACCCTTAACTGGAACATAATCAAGAAAAGAAAAAAGCAAACAAAATATAACCAGAGTAATTGAAATTAAGAACAATTGAACAATAGTTAGAGGGAAGGGGGAGGGACAGTGGTGAGAAGGGTTTTCAGGAACTACTATAAAGCACACATGAACAAAAGCAAGGGGGTGGGTGGAAGCAGGGGAGGGATGTCGGTTTGGAGGGGGTGGGGGAATGTGGGGAGAAAATACAGACAGCTGTAATTGAACAACAATAAAATCATTTAAATTTTAAAAAAGGGACTTACATAGATCTTGTAGGCCTTTGGTTTATGTCACAGTTTGGAAAAGGACCAGCTTCTTGGGTGGGAAAATTTCTTCCAAATGCATGTCCCACCTGCACACAACACAGGATGCTTGCACACTAGCAGGCAATTAGCACAAACATATAGCTGTGTTCGCTCTTCTGCAATTCACAACAGCCTGGGTTGGACTTATAATCTGGGTCATGGTGAGCCACTGGTGCCCTTTTCTCACCTCCTGCTTACCTTCAGCAGGTAGATCCATCATACAGAATGGGGTTCCCCAGACCGTAACTTCTTGCATGATGATGGCAAAGCTATACACATCTCCTGCAAAAGAACCTGACCTGCTGCCCCTGGGGGCTCTCAGCAGTTCAGTGGCTGTCCACAGCTACTCTGAAAAGAAGGAATTATGTAATGAATGCAGGAAGGATTAACTGACAGCTTGTATAATGCCCTCAAGGCCTCCAAGGGTGCTACTTCATTGACTGCTTTATATATTTATTAGATAGACCAGCATGCTAGTGTCTTCCCAGGGTTGCAATCTATGTACCTAAGGAATTATACACAAAGAAAGCATACTACTCTCCCTAACCCAAGACCATGCAGGCAGACACAGTTGATGTGGGGAAGGGCAGCGAAACTCAAAATAGAAAAACTAACTGGCACTTGCTTTATTGCTCTCTTGAGCCTACTAGTAGCAGTTGGCTACTGCTAGAGTGCACTGCGAGAATGGTTGTCATGGATTTCCTGTTTGCTGAAATCTATATGTATCTAGTAATTTGATTGTGCCTGACCAGCTCAGGGATTCATAGGCTGCTTTCTGGAGGTTTTCTCTAAAAGGATTAGAGGATCCCCAGGCCTCCTCTATTCTTTGCAGAGCAAAAAGGTGCAGCAAATCCTTCAACTCAGTACTGCAAATATTTATTGAAGATCTACCATGTACCAGGCACTGTGCTAGGTAGGTACAGAGGAAATGGCCAAGATGAATTGGGCCTTGCCTTTGCCCTTACAGAGTTCATAAGCAGTCAGTAAGACAGACATGTGTACTCCTAACTGCAATATAAGAGAGACAGTGATGAGCCCCACCATAGAGTGCAGGAAAATGAATATATTAAAAGCCAAACTTGACCACCCATGGTGTGCTCTGCTCCATTTCAGGCCCAATCAAGGTAAAAAGGTTATTTATGCTTTCAGAGTATTATGACAGTCAGAGACTCAGAAATTTTGGGAGAGGGCCCATTAAGCAATACATAAAGAAATACACACTAACAATATAAATAGAATATTCAAAAGTTGGAGGGAGTATTTTACACTGAACCATATGAAATTGCTGTTTCTATAGGTCAATTGTCTAAATATCGACAATTTCATAAGGTTCAAACAAATGAAAAACTGAGCTGATCAAATTAATCTATAAAGGTTTCCTGGAAAAGTTAAATCTTAAAGGAACTTGTTAAGACAGTTGAGGATGCAGTTTCCTAGCGCTGAAAAGATAAAGGCTTTGGGGGGAGAAAAAACAGTGAGTACGAAAGAACAAGAGGTAGAAAGGAGCAAACTGTGGATGGGGGTGGTGGTAAGCAGATTAGCTTGCCTGAAGAGAATGGCTCTCTTAAGAAATAATGAGAAATGAGAAACAGGATTGATGAAGTGGGGGGGGAGGGTGGTTGGAAGAATGAGGGCAGAAGGTGAGAGACCCTGAGAGACAATTGAAGGCCTTTGGAATGAATACAAAAGACAGTAGGGTGCAAGGAGTTTGAGAGGGATTTGATGAAAACCATGTTTAGGAAGATCAATCTGGCAAACTGCACAAGCTGGATTAAAGAATGAGAGGCTGGAGTCAGGAAGATCAGCTAGAAAGTTATTACAGGAAGAGCCAGAAGCGAGGTAAAAGAGGCCTGAATGGGGGTGGGGGTGGAAGCAGCAGGACAGGAAGCAAACACATGGGAAGGCTACAATAGAGAAAGAAGGAAACAGGGCTGGGGATAGGCTCAACCTGCTTGAGAATAGAAGAAATTTAGAGGAAACAACAGGTTGATGGACAAATTGGGAGGCTGAAAGAGTTTCTGCTGAGGGTGGGGTGACAGGTGTAAAATAGTGGCTTACTTTTCATCTTGTTAAATTTGGAGTATTAGGAAGGGAGTCCAGGGGACAATCTCCTATGAAGAAGGAAGGAGGGTAAATTGCCTGAGATTATTTTGGTTTCTTAGTGAAACCAAAGAAAGAGAAACTCAGCCCAAAAATTTTTATTTTAAGCCAATTCTGATCAAAATGGTAGAATAGGGGATTCTAGGCCTACCTTCAATCATATACTCATCTTTTCTCTTTGTCCTCCAAGCGTCCCCAACCTTTGTCCTCCCCAGGCCCATGAAGGTCTCTAATACACTCTCAATGGTGATTTTGCCCTTATGTCTCTTTGCCAAAGTGGACTGATATTTACAAATAAAACTGAAAAGACTGAATGATACTTTAGTCAAAGGAATACATTTCTGACTGTGGGATTTCAGGCATATGGTTTTGTGGGGAGGGCAAGAGGAATATTTGGGAGCAGGAAGAATGGTTATGTGGCTGCTTCTTCCTGACATCCTCTCTCTCTCTCTGCACATGTAAAAGTGCAAGAAGGGAAAAGAGGACAAAACTCTCTGGTAAAAGCTGGATTATTAAATACAATCATTACCAAATAGTACTTTTAGAGAGCACTTACATGTATGTTGTTAATGGCTAAAATGAGGCTTTATCTGCACTATACTTATATAATTGAGAGTAGATGGGAATGAATACACTTACAACCCACCCCCATTTATGCATCCCTACTCCAGAACCATGTAATAGCCACTACCTACCATACTTGAACTCTCAGGAAAGCTAGAAAAATTACCTTTGCTAGTTTGTTTTTTATCTGCTGGAGGCAGTACTAACTCTGAGCCTTGCTATGGTGATAAAAATCACCTTTGGATAATCAGTGTGATACAGTACAATAAAACCACAGAACTGGAAGTAAAGAGATCTGGGTTTAAAATCTCAGCTTGGTCACTAAGTAGCTCAACTTTCTGAACCTCAGTTTCCCCAACTATAAAATGGAAGTTTAGTCAGATGATTTCCAAGAGCTTTCCAAATATAAGATTCTATTAGCCCTGTCATCTAAGGTAGGGAGTAGCAAGTGATTTCATTATATTTCATCCATTCATTGATGCAACAAATATTTATCCTGTCAAGTAAAAAAGGTGCTGAGGGAAGCAAACCTGTTTGTTTGTTTGTTTTGCCTTCACAGAGCTTTTAGTTTAAATAAGGAACGAAGACAGCTAATTAAACACATAATACCAACAAAGTATGGTATTACAACAAAGTCCAAAGCCCTAAGAGATCATAAAGAGAACTTAGCCCAGCATAAGGTGTTATAGAAAGCCTATTTAATAAGTGATATTTGAGCCCTAAAGAAAGAGTAGAATTTAGCCAGAATCAGATGAGTATATAACAAAGTGAGAACAGAAGACTGTCCCAAGCAATGTGAACAGCATGTGTGAAGGTCTGGAAGTAAGAGAGTGGCTGGTGTAAATAAACAACTAGAAGGAGTGTACTGCTGGAGCATAGAGATAGAGGGAGGTTTGCAAGGCCTAGGCCATGCAGAGCTCACAAGTCATGTAAAAGAATTTGAACTTTATCCTAAGAGCAATGGGAAGCCATTTGCTGAATTTTGGCACAGCTGTAAAATGATTAGATTTGTAGTTTAGAAAACTCCTAGCTGTACTGTATGAATACTGGATTGAGCATTTACACTGTCATTGCAATTTGGAGAGTGAAATGAAACATTAAGAGTGAGAGGCAGAGAAAAAGACAGACACCATATATACACACACAGAAAGGGTCTGCAGCTATCCTTTTATCACTCTGAGACCTGAATTTCTTAAGTTTGAAAGTTGTCAACATGTGAATTAAATGGAACTCTGGGAAGCTGAGCATTGTGTTTTATCTCCTTTAGCACTGGAATCAGCCAGATAATAACCATAGGACAAAGTCTGCAATAAGCAGATGGAGAGAGAGAGAGAGGGGTAGAGAGAGGGGGAGAGAGAGAGAGAGAGAGAGAGGATAAATGAATAACATGATTTATATTGTGATTTCCAGGAGTGTCAAATCCTCCAAAGCATAGATGGGCACAGAAAGAGAAAATTGTTATATGTTTTAATTTAGCTGGTTATAAGGGCTAGTCTTCAGAAGACCAGATTGAATTCCTGGAAATACGGCTAAGTAGCTGCATTATTTGGAAAAATATTGAGCCTCAGTTATCTTATCTGTTAAATGATAGAGTTGAACTAGATGACTCCCTAAAGTTTAGTATCCCGCAAGTTTTGTAAAGCACAAAAATGATACCACTGATGACTAGACTGTCTTTCTCTATCTGTATATGTGTCTCTCTATCTTTCATTCTTCATTTTTCTATTTAGTAAAGTCAATAGTTTTAAAACATATAATGCCAAAGAATATGATATATGTTGTAATTTTATATCTCTCCTGTCTTCTTGGGTTGTACTTTTGTTTTTTATGTCACTCTTCTTTGCCTTTGCAATACTGGTTAAAACTTTTAATGCCCAAGTTTCCTATATGTATTTTATCCTATTCATTGTTTTTCCTTCTTACTGTTTCTCTTCCTTTCCCCCTTTTTCCATCAATTTATTTCCTCCTAGTTCTCACTCACCCATTCTCACTCCGCATCACAGATTTCTACCATTTGATCTGTGATGATCCCTGCAGACATTATTTGGTGCTGTCACTAGTGTACTAAACAGAAAACAAAAACATAAAATGGACCTAACAGGCATACCTACTTATTTACTAGAATGCCATAGTTCTGTCTGAAATCATCCCATACAACCCAGAGCCTTTATTCGCTATTTGCTTCTTTCTCTCCAACAGAGACTGTGAGGGTAGGCTTTAGTAGCATCTCATCTCAGAATGTGCTTTGTCAGGATCCAGCTACCAAATTACCTTCCATTCAATATGACATGTAATTATTGAGCACCTACTTTGTGCTCAGTAAGTTCCTTCAGGGACCCCTGGGGTCTCTAAACAATTCAGTCTAATCCTGCCACAGCAGGAACTAAACATTATTGCACAGACTTTGATCTGAAGGTTAGGCTGTACTGAGACTACAGCCTGCAGATTTCATTCAACTCCTTTGGCTTGGAAATGATGGTGGATTTTCAACAAAAGTGGGGAACTGAATCAGCCTGAGGCTTTAATTCAGTGCATATTCTCATTTAAACTTTGGAGTTACCTTGTATGCATCAGAAGGGTAAAATATATTGCTTACCTTCAGCAGAATGTTCCTCTTGGGAGAGTCTTAGCATTTCCAAGATATCATTAAAGCCATAATCTGTCACTTTTAGTACAAAACACCCATCTACCACACAGTTCCAAGATTTCAGCCTCCCATGAGCAAACTCTCTGTCGTGTAAGTACTTCATGCCCTGAAGATGACACAAACAGGATTTATCTAGCAACTTATTTAACTATTTTGTGCTTTTAGAAACATTTTCTGAGATTGTTAATGGCATGTGCTATTATAATCCAGAATTCAGCCCTTTTTTTCTCATATCCAGGCAAGCAAAACATCGACAAGAATAATTTCCAGGTCCATTTTAGCTCTAAAATTTTATGCTTTGATGAAGAGTCATATCTGGAGTGTATAGAGAATTATGTGTTATTTGGAAGATTTACTGCCATTTCAAACACAGGATGGTCTCATACATATATAATTGCCAAGAATTTGAAGATTCTGATCTCCCCCAAAGACCTAGTTCAATTCTCAGCCACTATTGGCAGGAATAGAAATTGGTGCAACCTACCCTGGCTGGTGTGGCTCAGTGGATTCACTGCTAGCCTAAGAACCGAAGGGTCACTGTTTCAATTTCCAGTCAGGACACATGCCTGGATTGCAGGCCAGGTCCCTGGCGGGGGAGAGGGGAGCCGCAAGAGGTAAATACACATTGATGTTTCTCTCCCTCTCTTTCTCCTTCCCTTCCCCTCTCTCTAAACATAAATAAAATCTTTAAAAAAATTACAACAGTCTTTTGGGTGGGCAAATGGTCAATAGCTCTCAAGATTGAAAGTATTCATACCTTGTAACCCACAGATTCTATTTTTCCTCAAAAAATGCTTTCTCATCCATACAAGAAGACATATACAAGAATCTTTATTATAGCTCTGCTTTATAATATTGCATAATTGGAAATACAATAAATACCTATCAAGAAGGGACCATCCAGCCCTGGCTGTTGTGGCTCAGTGGATTGAGTGCTGGCCTATGAACCAAAAGGCCACCAGTTCGATTCCCAGTCAGGGCACATGCCTGGGTTACAGGCCAGGTCCCCAGTTGGTATCCTAGGTCCCTGGTATCTCTCACATATCAATGTTTCTCTGCCTCTCTTTCTCTCTCCCTTCCCCTCTCTCTAAAATTAAATAAATAAAGACTTTAGGAAAAAAGAAGGGACTGTCCAAATTGTGGTATATCCAAACTATGGGATGTTCTGCAGCAACTAAAAATAATAAGGTACATGTATATGTACCAACAGAGAAACATTTCTAAGCTGTAAAGTAAGTAAAAATACTAAGTTGCAGATTATATGACAGTGTGTATTTTAAAAAACAAACAAAATCTGTAATGTATGCAAATACACATGAAATTAATTACAAAGCTAATTAGTAAATCATTAACAGTGGATAACTTTGGGGGAAGATATGAAGAAGAATAAGTAAATGTCAGTATTTTTATATCATGTGGTTTTTCAATTTAATACATTATTTTTGTAACTTAAAATAGACAGTAGGAAGAAGAAAACTAAAGATTTCTGGTCAAGATGGAAGCATAGGTAGACATGCTTCACCTCCTCACACAACCATAGAAAGAATTCCCACCAAATCTCAAAAACAAATAACATTGAGAACCATAAGAAAAATTGAGCTGTATGGAGTCTAACAACCAAAGATTTAAAGAAGCCACATTCATCTAGATGGGTAGGAGGGGCAGAGTTATGGAGCCGGGGCAGAGAGGATATGGTGTGTCACAGGGAGGTTGCAGTAGCGGTGGTGGTAGTGGTGCAGCCAGTGGCAGAACAGATGGTCCCTCATTCACAGGTGGTAGAAAAAATTGGGACAGATACCTTGGGAGCACATGATCCCAGCCGCAGGCCAGACCACACAGCTCAGGGTTCCAGTATCAGGAAGATAAATTCCCATTACCTCTGGCGGTAAAAAGCAATGAGAGTTGGGATGGTGGAAGAAACTGCCATATTTTTGCATCTTAAAGAGCCCACATGGTTTAGAACATATGCAAACACCACAGCAACAGCTGGAAGGACACCAACCACATACAGGAGGTGCATGGAGTGACAAGAAGTGGAACTAGTAACCAGCAGGCCTCCAGAAGCCAGACAGAAGCATTGACTCCTCTCTGAGCCTCCTACCCCCACCACATACACACACAAAGCTACAAAACAGTGAAGCAGTTGTCCCGCCCTGGAAACTACCTAAAGCTCCACCCCACACAATTTACAGGTGCCTTTTCTACATAGGTCGTGCTACTGAAACAGGGAATGAAAGCAGCTCCACCTAATAAACAGAAGCAAACACAGGGAGCCCACCAAATTGAGGAGGCAAAGATATATGGCACAAATGAAAGAACAGAAAAAAAAAAAAAAAACAGAAAAAGAACTAAACAAAATGGAGATAGTCAAACTATCAGATGCAGAGTTCAAAACACTGGTGATCAGGATGCTCAGAGAACTCATTGAGTATGGCCACAAAATAAAGGAAGAAATGAAAGTCACACTAAGTGAAATAAAGAAAAATATACACGGAACCAACAGTAAAGGGAAGGAAGCTGGGGTTCAAATCAGTAATTTGGAAGAAAAGGAAGAAGTAAACATTCAACCAGAACAGAAAGAAGAAACAAGAATTCAAAATAAATGAGGAGAGGCTTAGGAACCCATAGGAAAAATCTAAAGGTACCAGCATTCAAATCATTAGGAAAAATCTAAAGGAAGAGCAAGAAATTGAAAATTTACCTGAAAGAATAATGAAAGAAAATCTCCCTAGTATGGTGAAGGAAATAGACATACAAGTCCAGGAAGCTCAGAGAATCCCAAACAAGTTGGACCCAAAGAGGGCTACACCAAGATACATCATAATTAAAATGCCAAAGGTTAAATAAAGATAGAGAATCTTAAAAGCAGCAAGAGAAAAGCAGAGAATTACCTACAAAGGAGTTCCCATAAGACTATCAGGTGATTTCTCAAAAGAAACTTTACAGGCAAGAAGGAACTGGCAACAAGTGCACAGAGGGATGAAAACCAAGGACCTACAACCAAGATTACTCTATCCATCAAAGCTACCACTTAGAATGGAAAGGCAGATAAAGTACTTCCCAGACAAGGTAAAGCTAAAGGAATTCATCATCACCAATCCATTATTACACAAAATGTTGAAGGGATTTATTTAAGAAAAAGAAGATCAAAACTATGAATATTAAAATGACAACAAACTCACAACTATCAACAACTGAATCTAAAAAACAAAAACAAACTAAGGAAACAACCAGAACAGGAACAGAATCATAGATATGGAGATCATTTGGTGGGTTATGAATGGGAGTGGGGAAGATGCAAGGATTAAGAAGCATAATTGGTAGGTATAAATAGGGGGATGTTAAGAACAGTATAGGAAATGGAGAAGCCAAAGAACTTACATGCATGACCCATGGATATGAACTAATCAGGGGATTGCTGGAAGGAAGGGGAGTACTGAGTGGAGGGGGGCAAAGAGAGAAAAATTGGGACAACTGTAATAGCATAATCAATAAAATATATTAAAAAATAAAAAGAAAAAAACTAAATACTGCTGATCTCTGTAGCTTGCTTGGCAACTTTGTTTGACATTCATATATGATCTACCAGGACTCTATCAGATGGATTTAATCATTCACATACACATGCATCCATATTCTAGTATAATCATTTCAGAACTGTTTATGTCAAGACTTTTTAAGTGTCTTACAGGAGAGCATTCTGCGTGGCATGAGCCCAGCTCCCACTCGGAGATGCACAGGGCCCATGCTCACACATAGGTTATACCATGGGGAATCAGGACTGAATTGTACCTAGACTGCTATGAGACTTGCTTTTGCTAAAACTCCCTCACCACTGAATTGAGGCAGCAAGTGCTTACTGTAACTTCCTAAAATCCATGCTAAAACTCCCCAGTATGGAGTGTAACCGGTTCAACCACTTTTCCCTTTGCATTTGCAAATACCCTTCTTCAGTGATGTGATCAGCGGCATCATCTCCTTTGTTTTCTGTAAAAGGTAACCACCTAAAGCGGACTTGTATGTAGTAAATGAGGACCATCATGTAATGTGCCAAGAAACCCAATAAAGGCCTGTCAAGGCAAGGGCCCAGGCTTTTTCCTCCTCTTGAGAGAAAAGCCATGCTGTCCCTTTTCATCCACAGGACTCGGTAGTCCATGTGAATTTCTCATATCTCATCCACAATGTGGCAGACTCCACAACCCCACAAGCCAGGGTCCACAGCAGTGTTTAGCTCTATTTTGTAGCCTGACACCCCTTTTATATTTGTATGCTTTATATCTTATACCTTCAAAAAGTCTGCACTCTCCAGTATTTCCTAGCAGAGCCTGCAGAGGGTAAGATTTTCCCTAGGTTGTCTAATGCTTGGGTTTCATTCACCATGGGCCTGAGAGTACTGTCATTTGTAGGTTTCTCCCTTAACTCACATGACCTTGTTTACAAGGTAAGTGGAAAGTATACTAAAATAGAAGTCAGGAGATTTGGATTCTATTGTCAACTCTGCCACTTAATAGTTGGCTGATAAATATTTATTGAACACCTACTATGTGTGGCAGACACTATATAGCAAAGTATACCTCATTGAGTTTCTCTGAGCCTCTGTAAAAAGAGGGTATTCACACTTATTTTATGGAGACTTGAAAGGAGATAATGTCTATAAAAGCTAGCTTGAAAAAGGTTAGGTCATAATACAAAGGCCAAGACTATAATCAATAGGCAAGAAGCTCAAGAAGTCATTGATTGTTTAGATCAGCCTCATGAAAATGCACATAGACACAAGTTGCATATTATTCCAGGGAGTTCATGGACTCCTTGAGAAGCCCATCTATAGGCTTATCCATGAACCCCTTGGCTGTCAATAGTCCTTGCCTCAGAGAGTGGATATGCTGCCTGATAGACTTAATGGTCTTTTGGCTTTCTAGTCTTGCTGAGTTCTGTATCTACACATATGGTATGCAAAAACCCATCACCTAGTTTTTGACTGAACCACCTTTTAGAAGGTGAAAGACAGGAGATGGGACTAATGAGCACCAAAAATCTGGAAATGGGCACTTTCCCACATCCAGAAAGCAGGGAAATGGGATGGAAGAAACAATTGCTGCAAGTGAAGAGTGCTCAATGCCAACAGGAAATAAAAACAAATCTGGCCTTCAAATTGGGGGGCTGGACATGGTAAGTACAATCTTTCCATATTAGTACCTTATTACAGATATGGACAAGAGACTCAGATGGGGTAGGAGCTGACCCTGGGGATGAAGGTGGAGGAGTGAGCTCATCACAATGATCCAAGGAAAACAAAACATCCAAAAACATTTAAGTTCTAGTCTACAGGGAAAATCCAAGATTTGATCAGTCTTTCCATTAACCTTGATGAGATACAGCAGGAATGATGATTTAAACATCCAGTCTAGTTTCACATCCTCATTCGTCAGTATGCCTTCAGGAACAAAATTCTGTCACAATGTCAACTATCCCTGAGTCACAGAAGAAGCCCAAGAAAGGGTTACTATTCTTGTGATGCAGGTATTTCATCTGGAAACAGAGAGAGAGAGGGACAGAGAGAGGGAGGGAGAAAGAGAGAGAGAGAGAGAGGGGGGGGGGAGGGAGGGAGGGAAGAGTCACAGCTGTCCTGTCTCAACTGGGGACCAGAATTTAGGTCATATAACCTTATCTTCACCTTTCTTATGATTTCTAGTTGCAGCAAGCAGAATTTTGGCCCAGTGATCTCCAAACCCTAGTCTTATTCCCGTGATTGTGTTATGTGGCCCAAGGGAGAGTATCAGCATCAGACTAATCTAATCACATGAAACTTTTAAATCAGAAAATTAAGTACAAGAGAAATTTGGAGATTTCAAAGTGTGAGGACCCAAAGTTCCATTGCTGACTTGAAGACTAAGGAAGGAGGCTGCAAACTGAGGAATGTGGATAGCCTTTAGAAGCTGGAAATGGCTCTAAGCTGATAGCCATCAAGGAAATTAGGACCTCAGTCCCACAGCTGCATGGAATTGAGTTCTGCTGAGAACCAGAATGAGCCTAGAAGTGGTTTTCCTACAGAAACTCAAAATAAGAGCCCAGCACAACTGACACCTTGACTTTACCTTTGCATGATGCTTAAGTGGAAGACTCAGCTGAACCCACTTAGACTTCTGAACTAGTAAACTGTGAGATAATAAATGGGTACTGTCTTAAACCACTAACTTTGTGCTATTTCTTTTTATGGAATTAAGAGCTCTAGTCACCAATTCCACATTGTGTGTGTTGTGGGAAGAGGGGGCAGTCTCCAACACAACCAAGCAATTCTATGATACCAGCTGGGTATGCAACAATTCAGCTTGTACTATCTACCTGGAGATAGAGTCAAATCCCACAGGTTAAGGGCTCAGTCCTACAAGATTGTTCCATCTCACCTGAGACACCAGTCATAAGTCCAGGTCACCTGGGCTTCCTACCAACCAGTTATAGATTGGAGTTTTAATTAACCCCTCACTGGGTTTGATTAATTTGCTAGAGTAACTCATAGAACTCACAGAAACATTTTACTTCCCAGATTCCTGGTTTATTATAAAAGGATATACTTCAGGAACAGCCAGACAAAACAAATGCATACTGTAAGTTATGGAGAAAAGGCACAGGAGCTTCCATACCCTCTGCAAACCATTCTGTTCAAATCTCCACATGTTTACCAACCTGGAAGCTCTACAAACACTGTCTTTTGTGGTTTTTGTGGAGGCTTCATTACATAGGCATGATTGATTCCATTGTGACTGATTCAATCTCCAGCCCCTCTCCCCTCCACAAAGGTCAGGGTGGTAGGACTAAAAGTTCCAACCTCTCCTGGCAACTAGCTCTCAGCCTTTGGTGCTTTCCTGGAGTCACCTCATTAACATAAGAAAAGGTGCCTTTATCATTCTCATCACTTAGGAAATTTCAAGGACTTTAGGAGCTCTGTGCCAGAAATGGGGGCAAAGGCCAAATATCTATCTCTTATTAAAAATCACCACATCACAGACAGTGAGAGAAAAAGAATGCAATGCTCAAAGATGGAAAGTTCAGAGATGGATATCTCTTAGCATATTGTAAGTTAATGCTGGAGCTGTGGCCTTCTTCCTGATTCTTTGGGGACTCTGTGAGGTGGAGCTCAGTGACCCAGGAGGACTAAGAAAAAGGTTAATACATTAAAAGGTAGAATAGATTGCCTACAAAATTTGTTTCAGGAGAAACATCTAGAATTTTGACTATATTTTTCCTTTGCAACTATTAATATTTTCACTAATGTGAGAAGTATTTAATATATGCCTGTAATGTCCAAGACACTTGACTTTACACTAGAGATGCAGAAACTAATGAAATAAAATCACAGCCCAGCCTAAACCAGCTAAGGTAGTCATGAAAATTCATCCCACACATAGCAAAATGGGCAACTTCTTCTAAGGTTTCATTGTAGCAGCTCTTATGGACCAGGCAGCAAAAACTATTGGGCTCTGAAATGCCATTGGAAGACACAATACAAGTGGTTATGTCAGAGACTGCTAGCAGTTCAATACAAATCCATTTCCTTTTCTTATTTGGAAAACACGTATTCCACATTTTCCAGTCTACCTTGGAGCTAAGTGTAGCCATATGACTGAATTCTTAGCAATGGAGTATGAGGGGAAGTGATAGGTGCTATGTCTAGTCTAATTCTTTTAAGAAGTGAATATATACCTTCCATGTTATTTTCCCACTTCTTATAGATGAATGCAGATGATGATAAGGCCTTAGGAGATAGCAGAACCATAAGGTGGTCATATCCTGGGCCTGTGAATCACCATATTAGAAGAGAGTCACCAGCCAATTAATAAAACCTGCCTTATACCATTTCGGGATGAAAATTAAACTTCTGCTGTGTTTGAGACATTAAATATTTAAGGGTCATTTTGTTACAGCATCTAGGTTTACCCTAGTAGCTCTAGCATGAAATAATTTTAAGCTTAAATTTTCCCTAGATCTTTATAGTCATATATCCTCAGCTACAACCAATAGAGAAAATTCTATACAGGAAACAGGTAGATACCTGCATGCCCTGCAGTCATATCCTACTCATATTCTAGACAATCACAGGAAGCAGAGAATTCTTGGAGCACCTGCATTAGCCAGATGGTCATCCAAAACATTTACTGGGTAGGCATGTACTTCACCTCCACCATAATATCTCCCTAGCTAGTTACCATCAAAAGTTCAATAGTTGAATGTGTCCTTTCTCCCAATAATGTGTTAGCTCTATATCTCACATGAAACCTTAAAACATTTCAAGTATACTTTATGTACTCAAAGTTGAAAGAGGAGTCAAGATTTTAAATTATTTGGGAGGAGTCATCATCATACCTGCCTTATGTGCAAGCTGATTCTTTAAATAAACCATACAAGGATTCTTTTAACATAATTGGTGGGATTGGGGAAATCACCATTTTTCTTATATAAATATAAATTACCAGATGACTTTTCTAGGTTTGACAAATGGAGATTTTGAATGATTATGGGATATGTATTTAATAACAATTATAATAGCTACTATTTTACAAAGAAACTATACATCAAGTCTCACCTGTAAGTGGAACCTGATCCACAAAACAAACAAGCAAGCTTATTATAACCAGAGACATTGAAATAAAGAACTGACAGCAACCAGAAGGGAGGGGGCAGGGAAATAATGTGGGAAAGAAGGGACAGGGCCACCAAAGAACATGTATAAAGGACACATGGACAAAATCAAAGGAGGGTAGGATTGAAGGTGAGAGGTGAGGGTGGGTGAGGTAGGGGAAAGTGGTGGTGGGAAAATGGAGACAACTGTATTTGAACAACAATAAAAATGATTAAAAATGAAATGTGCACGATGCTTTACATGTATTCTCTTTTAATCTTCATCCAAATCCTGAGAAGTAGACATTAATATATTTCTTTTACAAATAAGGAAAGTAGGCTTCAAGGAGTTTAGGTGACTTGCCAGAGTATATAACACTTCTTAAGTGTTAGTTAGAGCTGGGAATGGAACGCTTCATGTCTCTTTCACTGCAGAGCCCGTACTTTTGCCATTGTATCATACAGTCATATCAAGCCAGTTGCAACTCTGCAGGTATTAAGGAGTCTTCCTAACTGCTTGTTAGTTACTTTGGAAAAAAGATTGGTTTCAGTGGGAATGTACATAAAAAAGGGTTTCTCATACCATTTCAAACACATCACTTGCACTTGATTTGATGGAGTTACAATGTCCAAAATCTCCAGAGGGGAACTTTTTCAGCCACACCCAATCACCCTAAAAAGAAAAGGTAGAGAACGGTGATGAGACCTAATTGATTTAGAGCTATACAGAAAATGTGTCTTCCACATTAAGGGCTTAGAGTTAGGCCATCAACCCAAACAGGCTTTGTTCCTCCCCTTCCATCCTCCACCCCATGGGCATTCTGTATTCTGAGCTAAAAATGAGGTCATAGAGAAAAGTTAAAAATTCCAATTAACTAGAGACAGAAAAGCAATCAAAGGTATGCAGACCCCCAAAAAGGAATAATACCACTCTGCAACAACTCCCTTAACTAACTGCAGAAAGTGCTAGATCATTTCACTTATTCATAGTAAAGTGATGTAGCTCCAAGTTCCCTATGATTAATGGTGATGGTTGGTGGTTGCAATTCTCGCTGCCTTGAAGCATGTAGTGAAGCAAATGTTTCCTGCATTTACTATGATATATTTTTCTCTTGTGAGACATGCCATTTTAGGGGCTTCTTGTGTTTTAATCGTAAACTGATTGGCTTAACTATAGACTAAACATTTTTATTTGGATATATTACCACAATAATATGAGTCACCTAGAATCTTTCAGAAGTATATGTCTGACTTGTTAAATACAAAACAGAAATTTCTAAGGTTGTTGTTAGTCAAAAATAACAATTATTTTATTGTCTTCACTTTGACACTGGGACCTGATAGATAATTTTCTTCTACATACATAGCTCCAAAGATTCATCAGTCACCAAACTCTATTTAGTTTCTGTCCAACCCAAATTTTAAAAAATCAGTACAAATATAGATTCATTTTCAACAACAATAATAATAATGTCTTACATTTTTGCACAGCACTGTCTATTCTTCAAAGTACTTTCACATCTATTATCTATAGCCTGGAGATTCTATTTCAGGCTGTACCAATTAATGATTAAGTAGACATAAAAAAGCAGAGAGCTCTGTGCAAATTCTGAGAATAGAGAGTGTAACCATTCTCTTATTAAGAAATATATCCAGCTGGGATACTGCATCTGGAGACCTGTAAGAGACAAAGGCTAACAATGGGCTGCAGGCATCTCAATTACTTGCCCACACTTTGTGTTAAAGGGCATCTTCTAGGGGAGATTCAAGATGGCGGTATGGTAGGAGGATGCAGATTTCACTTCCTTCTGCACATGGGAGAAAAACCTAGCTGATCTACAGAGGAACAGAGCAGACAGCCAACAATACCACAGCATATATGAAAATAGGAGGTCAAAATCTGTAGCAGACATTGGAAACCCAGACGTGGCAGCCAAGCGACCGGAGGCAGCCCTGAGACCGGAGGTGGCTCTGCAACTGACTGAAGGTGGCCCTGCTACCAGAGGCGGCCCTGGGACCTGAGGCAGCTCTGCAACTGGAGGAGGGGGCTCTGCGACTGGAGGAGGGGGCTCTGTGACCAGAGGTGGCTCTGCAACCAACCTGAGAGGGCCCTGGGTCCTGAGGCAGCTCTGCGACTGACCAGAGGCGGTCCTGCGACCAGGACGGAGGCGGTTCTGTGACTGGAGGTGGCTCTGCGACTGACTGGGGGTGGCCCTGGGACCTAAGGTGGCTCTGTGACCAACTGGAGGTGGTCGAGCTCCCGGAAGCAGCCCTGAGACCGAAGGCGACCCTGGGACCGGAGGAGAGGGCTCTGTGGAAGACCAGGAGCTCACATCTGTGATCCTGGGGTGAGTGCGTGCAACTCAGGAAACTAGCTAAGCCCACGCCCGTAGTCTCCGGTGGGTGCATGTGTGCCCTGTATGAGACTCGGGGCTCACAGCAATAGACGCGGGAGGGTTCCATCTGTAAGAGATCCCAGCTGAAACCCATAAACTTGGGGAAGCGTGACCTCTGAAGGACGTTTGGAAATCATACACAAGGCCCTGCATGGAGAGTGCACCACTAGTCCTGGGGAGAGTGCACGGCTGGCACTGAGGAGAGTAGCCCAAAGCTGACTGAGTGAGGAACAGGGAGAAAAGCTGTACGTGTCACCTCTCAGCCTGTTACAGCCACCAAGACCAGAAAATCCATTTTGGCCCATTTGAAAATAGCAAGAGTTTTTGTTGTTGTTGTTGTTGTTTGTTTGTTTTGTTTGTTTGGTTGGTTGGTTTTTTGTACTTGTTTTTTGTTCGTTTAGTTAGGTTTTTGGTTTGTTTTTTGCTTTGTTTTTCGTTTTTGTTGGGTTCTTTTCCTTTTGTTTTGTTTTGATTATATATTCTTTATTTTTTTTATTATTTCTACCTTTTGTATCCCTCAATTCATTTTGCTCCTCTTTACTTCTTTCTTGTTTTATTCCTTCTTCCTTTCATTGCAATTTTATCTCTCTTTCGTTCCTATTTTTTTCCTCTTCTTTTTTCATTTTTTCCCTTTCCCTTTTTAAATACCCATTAGTAAGGCAAAAAAAAAATCTTAGAACTGTGAAAAAACCAGAGTTGGAACACAAGAGGGGGTATCCCAACAGCTGAGACAGTGGAAACTGTGAACACCAGGATACCTGAAGGAGACTACACCACTGAATCTCACAGGTATTCCACCACAGAAGTTCACACCATAAACCCAGGGAGCTGAAACAGATAAATTTAAGAAGCTGAAGCTTACAAGAAGACTCTCACAAACAATGGGAAGACAAAGAAACAATCCCCAAATGAAAGGAAAGGAGGAAGTCCCAGAAAGAATCCTAAATGAAACAGAGGCAACTCAACTATCAGATATTGAGTTCAAAGCAAGGGTTGTCAGGAACCTCCATGAGCTCTCTATGAGCTCCCAGAAACTAGAGGGAAGCTACAGTGAACTCACGGCAAAATATATCAACATGAAAAAGGAAATAGAGACTATCAACAAGGGCCAAGAGGAAATGAAGAATACAATTTCTGAGCTGAAGAACACAGTAGAAGGAATGAAAAGCGGAATTGATGAAGCAGAGGATCCAATCAGTGAGTTGGAGGACAAAGTAGAAAAAAACACCCAGAAAGAACAAGAAGAGGAAAAGAGTCTCAAAAAGAATGAAGAGGGATTAAGAGAAATGCAAAACAACATGAAACATAATAATATCTGTATAATAGGGATACCAGAAGGAGAAGAAGAAGAGCAAGGGATATAAAACCTATTTGAACAAGTAATGATGGAAAACTTCCCTAATTTGATGAGAGAAAAAGTCACACAAATCCAGGAAACACAGAGTCCAAATCAAGAGGAACCCAAACAGGCCCATTTGAAGACACATCATAATTAAAATGGCAAACATCCAAGGAAAAGAGCAAATCTTAAAGGCAGCAAGGGAGAAAAAGGAAGTAACATACAAGGGAGCCCGGATAAGGTTAGCAGCAGATCTCTCAATGGAAACACTTCAAGCCAGAAGAGAATGGCAAGAAATATTCCAAGTACTGAGCACCAAAGAACTACAACCAAGATGAATTTACCCAGCAAGGCTTTCAATCAAGATAGAAGGCCAAATAAGAAATTTTTCAGACAAAAGAAGTCTAAAAGAATATACCTCTACCAAACCAGTTCTGCAAGAGATACTAAAGGGACTGCTTTAAGGAAAGAAAGGAAAAGAGAAAGAGGAAGGGGGGACAGGAACACAGGTACAAAAATGGCAATGAATAAATACCTATCAATAATAACCTTAAATGTAAATGGATTAAATGCTACAATCAAAAGATATAGAATAGCTGAATGGATAAGAAAGCATGACCCACCCATATGGTGCCTACAAGAGATCCACCTCAGGACAAAAGACCTACACAGACACAAAGTGAAAGGCTAGAAACAAATTTTCCAAGCAAACAGACAGGAAAAAAAGGCTGGGGTAGCACTACTCATATCAAACAAAATAGACTTCAGAAAAAGAGCCATAAACAGAGACCCAGAAGGTCACCTCATAATACTCAAGGGTAGAATTCACCAAGAACACATAAACATTGTAAATCCATATGCACCCAACATAGCAGCACCTAAATAAATAAAGAAAATGTTAGAGGAGTTCAAGAAAGATATTGAGAGCAGTACAATTATAGTAGGGGATTTTAACAGCCCACTATAAAAAATGGACAGATCTTCCAAACAAAATATCAACAAAGATATTGTGGCATTGAACAATACTCTAGATGAATTGGACTTAACTAATATATATAGAGCCCTTCATCCCAAAGAAACTAAAAACAAATTTTTTTCAAATGCACATAGAACATTTTCAAAGATAGGCCACATGATAGGACACAAATCAAGCCTCAATGAATTCAAGAAAATTGAAATTATACCAAGCATTTTCTCTGACCACAAGGGACTGAAACTAGAAACCAACCCCAAGGGAAAAACCCCAAAACCATCAAAATCATGGAGATTGAATACCGTGGTATTAAACAATGAATGGGTCAAGAATGAAATTAGGAAGGAAATCAAAAAGTTTCTGGAAACAAATGAAAATGAACTCACATTGACCCAAAACTTATGGGACACAATGAAGGCAGTCCTCAGAGGGAAGTTCATAGCAATACAGGCCTACCTAAAGAAGATAGAAACATTTCAAACAAACGACTTAACCCTACGCCTACAAGAACTTAGGAACAACAACAAAGACAGCCCAGAGCAAGTAGAAGGAAGGAAATAACAAAGATCAGAGCAGAATTAAATGACATAGAGACTAAAAGCACAATTCTAAGGATCAATGAATCCAGGGGCTGGTACTTCAAAAAGATAAACAAAATCTAAAGGCCTTTAAGCAGGCTCATCAAGAAAAAAAGAGAGAGGACTCAAATAAACGCAATCAGAAATGAAAGAGGAGAGATTACGACTGAAACCACAGAAATACAAAGGATTGTAAGAAATTACTATGAAGAACTGTATGCCAAGAAATTTGAAAACCTAGGTGAAATGGACAAGTTTCTAGAAAAATATAACCTTCCAAAACTCAATGAAGAAGAAACAGAAAGCCTAAACAGACAAGTAACATCTGAATTACAATTTCAATTACTGAAATTGAAGCAGTAATCAAAAAACTCACAACACACAAAAGCCCTGGACCAGATGGTTTCACAGGAGAATTCTACAAAACATTTAAGGAAGAGCTAACCCCTATTCTTCACAGACTATTCCAAAAAAATCTAAAATTATGGAAGACTCCCAAACTCTTTTTATGAAGCCAGCATCATCCTAATCCCAAAACCAGATAAAGAAACAACAAAGAAAGAAAACTTCAGGCCAATATCATTGATGAACATAGACACTAAAATCCTTAACAAAATATTGGCAAACCACATCCAACAATACATTAAAAAGATCATACACCATGACCAAGTGGGATTCATCCCAGGGATGCAAGGATGGTTCAATATTCGCAAATCAGTAAATGTAATACATCACATAAAGAAAAGCAAAGACAAAAATCATATGATCATATCAATAGATGCAGAAAAAGCTTTTGATAAGTTACAACACCCATTTATGATAAAAACCCTCAGCAAAGTAGAAATAGAGAGAGCATTCCTCAACATAATAAAGGCCATATATGAGAGACCTACAGCCAACATCATACTCAACGGACAAAAACTAAAATCTTTCCCACTAAGATCAGGCACAAAACAAGGTTGTCCACTTCCACCACTTCCATTCAATATAGTATTGGAAGTCTTAGCCACAGCAATTAGACAAGAAAAGGAAATAAAAGGCATCCAAATTGAGAAGGAGGAAACAAAATTATCATTGTTTGCAGATGACATGATAGTGTACATAGAAAATCCTATAGACTCGGCCAAAAAGTTCCTCAACCTAATAAATGAATTTGGCCAAACAGCCGGATACAAAGTCAATATCCAGAAATCAAAGGCATTTTTGCATACCAACAATGAAACAGCAGAAAGCAGAAATGAAGAAAAAAATCCCATTGAATATAGCAAAAAGAAAAATAAAATACCTAGGAATAAATCTCACCAAGGAGGTAAAAGACCTGTATGCAGAAAACTACACAACACTGAAGAAAGAAATCAAGGAAGACACAAACAAATGGAGTCACATACCATGTTCATGGATCAGAAGAATTAACATCATCAAAATGTCCATACTATCCAAAACAATTTATAGATTCAATGCAATACCTATTAAAGTACCAATGTCATATATCACAGACATAGAACAAACACTTCAAAAATTTATATGGAACAGTAAACGACCCCGAATAGCTGCAGCAATTTTGAGAAAGAAGAGCAAAGTAGGAGGGATCACATTACCTGATACCAAATTGTATTACAAGGCCACTGTAATAAAAACAGCCTGGTACTGGCATAAAAACAGGCACATGGACCAGTGGAATAGAAGAGAGCCCAGAAATAAACCCAAGTTTCTACGGTCAATTAATATTCGACAAAGAAGGCAGCAACATAATATGGAGCAAAAATAGCTTCTTTAACAAGTGGTGCTGGGAGAACTGGACAGCTACGTGCAAAAAAATGAAACTCGAGCACCAACTTACACCATACACAAAAATAAATTCAAGGTGGATAAAAGATTTAAATATAAGCTGTGACAGCATTGAAGTCCAAGAGGAGAACATAGGCAGGAAAATCTCAGATATTTCATGCAGCAACATTTTTACTGATATGTTCCCTAGAGCAAGGAACATAAAGAAAAGACTAAACAAATGGGATCTTATCAAAATAAAAAGCTTCTGCATGGTCAAGGAAAACAGTATTAAAATAAAAAGAGAACCAACTGTATGAGAAAACATATTTGCCAATGATACCTCAGACAAGGGTTTAATCTCCAAAATATATAAAGAACTTACACAACTCCACTCTAAGAAGACAAGCAACCCAATTAAATCATGGGCAAAGGACTTGAACAGACACTTCTCCAAGGAGGACATACAGAGGATCCAGAGACACATGAAAAGATGCTCGATATCACAAGCTATCAGAGAGATGCAAATTAAAACTACAATGAAATACCACTTGACACCAGTCAGAATGGCGATCATAAACATAGCAACAAACAGCAAGTGTTGGAGAGGTTGTGGAGAAAAGGGGACCGTAGTGCACTGTTGGTGGGATTGCAGACTCGTACAACCACTATGGAAAGCAGTACGGAATTTTCTAAGAAAACTAAAAATGGATCTATCTTTTGAGCCAGCATTTCCACTGCAAGGATTATATCCTGAGAACCCTGAAACACCAATCCAAAAGAACCTATGCACCCCTATGTTCATAGCAGCACAATTTACAATAGCCAAGTGTTGGAAGCAACCTAGGTACCCATCAGTTAATGAATGGATCAAAAAACTGTGGTACATTTACACAATGGAATTCTATGCAGCAGAAAGAAAGAAGGAGTCCTACCTTTTGTGACAGCATGGATGGAGCTGGAGAGCATCATGGTAAGCGAAATAAGCCAGGCTGTGAAAGACAAATACCATATGATCTCACCTTTAACAGGAAGCTAATCAACAAAACAAACAAACAAGCATAATATAACCAAAGACACTGAAATTGAGAACCGTCTGACAGTGACCAGAGGGGAGAGGGGAGGGAATTTCAGGGGAAAAGGGGAACGGTTTAGAGCAACAAGTATAAAAGACATATGGACAAAAACTAGGGAGGGTGGAAATGGGAGGGAGGTGGGGAGGGCTGGGGTGGTGGGCCAGGATGGGAGTAAAAGACAGAAAACTGTACAAGATCACTATTTTTTTAAAAACACTGATTAAAAAAATAAAATAAGATAAAATAAAAAATAAAATAAAATAAAATAAAATAAAATAAAGGGGCATCTTCTAGTTAAGGAGCTTAAAACCCTTTAAACATGGAATGGCTCTTAGAGGCCTTTAGCAGCTGAAACAAAACTGTGCCAGCCAGGTTCAATGCCTAGAGTTCAGAAAGGTAGCCCAGATCAGTGCATGGCAGCAGCAGAACAGTCAAAGCACCAAAGGCAGCCTTTCCAGTCTTGTGCCCAGGAATTCTTCAACTGTGGCCCAGGTCCAGCTACATCATGGTCATTTGGGAACTGCTTAGAATGGCCAATTCTGATGCTCCACCGCAAAATTACTTAATCATAGAAGTCATGAGGGCCTGGCATGAGCTTGAAGTTTTGGTCTTCTAAGGCTTTAGAGGGGTGAAAGCTTAAGCTGAAATGATAAACTCTAACTGATACTTAGTATAAGCAAGAGATAAATGTAGAACTTGTCAGGTGGAAACATTAATAAAAGGCTAACTGAAGAAAAGAATTGCCTGTAATTACACAAACTGTCAATTATCGTAAATACAAGTTTTTCTTCTTCCAAAAAAAATAAAAAATAAACTCTAACTGGGAATTCACTCAGCCAATGTGTGGGATATGCCAGTGGGCAATAAGGCCTTTCCAGCACCTTTGAAACTACATTACTTAACCCATGGTCACTCCTAGCCACTATGGTACCTTTGTGCCAATTAGAAAAGAATGATTCCCTCAAGTAAAAAGTTGTTATAGCCTGTGGCAGCCCTGAGATGTTGGGTAGCAACTGCATCTATAAACATACATGCATATACCACACTCTTATTTACTCATATATCTTCCAGACACCAGGGAACATATTCCACTAGCAGCATGAATACTCTGCATACCATCAAGCCTTGCCTGCCAGGTGAGGCCTTTTTGTCAGGTTTGGAGTCAGGCTGTAGAGGTGTGGTTGAGAAGCTGCAATCGTGTCTCCAAGAATATTAGGCATGAGAAAGGAGTAACCTCAAGAAACCCATGAGGCACAGTCAAGATAACACATAGCCAGGTGCACATATATTTACCAGTAACTATGTATGCGCATGGTCTAATGTGCTGGTGTAAATATAGGTATGAGAAGGTACTCCTGATACCTCATTTCAGAACTATGTTGGAAGGCCAGAATCTCTTTGCCCACACCTTCATCCCTCTCATATAAGTTAGTGTATGTCTACAATGTGAATAGTACCATCAGAGATGTGATGTCCTTGTATAGGGCACAACCTGAACAGCATACTGGTAGCTCTGACTCTGCCTGTACTGAGTACCTGATACCTTCTTTGTGGAGTCAGCCTTATTATTGACGTGGGTTAGCCTTCACTCTGGCTTATTGACTTTTACAGGTAGTTAATCAGAGCTTTTTTTCTCCTGCAAATTCATTAAATTTGAAAATTAGAAAGGGTCTTAGGTATCCCTAGGCTAATCCTCTCATATTATGATAAAGAAACTGAATCCCAAAGAGATTAAAAGATTTGCCCAAGGTCAGAAAGTTAGGCAGTAATAGAACCAAAGTCTTCCATTTCTCACTTTGTTGCTTTTTTTTAACATCAATGTGTGGTTGCATTTCACATGTCTCCCACTGCGGACTTGGCCCACAACCCAGGCATGTGCCCTGACTGGGAATGGAACCAGTGACCCTTTCTTTCATAGGTCAGCACTCAATCCACTGAGCCACACCAGCCAGGGCTCACTTCGTTGATTTGTTCATGGGCTTTCTTTGATTTTGTGTGTGTGTGTGTGTGTGTGTGTGTTTTAAATATATTTTATTGATTATGCTATTACAGTTGTCCCATTTCTCCCCCATTATTCCCCTCCACCCTGCACACCCTCTCCCACCCACATTTCCCCCTTTAGTTCATGTCCATCTGTCATAAGTTCTGTAGCTTCTACATTTCCCACACAATTCTTGCCCTCCCCCTGTCTATTTTCTACCCACTGTCGATGCTACTTATTCTCTGTACCTTTTCCCCCTCTCTCCTCCTCCCACACCCCTGTTGGTAACCCTCCATGTTATCTCCATTTCTGTCGTTCTGTTCCTGTTCTAGCTGTTTGCTTAGTCTGCTTTTGTTTTAGGTGTGGTTGTTAATAGCTGTGAGTTTGCTGTCTTTTCACTGTCCTATATTTTTATCTTCTTTTTCTTAGATAAGTCCCTTTAACATTTCATATAATAAGGGCTTGGTGATGATGAACTCCTTGAACTTGACTTTATCTTCCCTTCCATTCTAAATGACAGCTTTGCTGGATAGAGCAATTTTGGATGTAGGTCCCTGCCATTCAAGACTTCAAATATTTCTTTCCAGCCCCTTCTTGCCTGTAAGGTCTCCTTTGAGAAATCAGCTGACAATCTGATGGGAACTCCTTTGTAGGTGACTGTCCCCTTATCCCTTGCTGCTTCTAGAATTCTCTCCTTCATTTTAATCTTGGGTACTATAATTATGATGTGCCTTGGTGTGTTCCTCCTTGGTCCCACTTCTTTGGGACTCTCTGAGCTTCCTGGATGTCTCAGTAGTCTATTTCCTTTGCCATATTGGGGAAGTTCTCCTTTATTATTTGTTCAAATAAGTTTTCCACTTGTTGCTCTTCTTCTTCCCCTTCTGGTACCCCTATAATTTGGATGTTGGAACGTTTAACAATGTCCCAGAGGTTCCTAAGCCTCTCCTCATTGTTTTGAATTATTGTTTCTTCCTTGTTTTCTGTTTGGTTGTTTGTTTCTTCCTTCTGGTCCACTCCATTGATTTGAGTCCCAGTTTTCCTCCCATCTCGGTTGGTTCCCCATGCGTCTTCCTTCATCTCACGTATTGTAGCCTGCATTTTTTCATCTAATTTGTGAGCAAAATCAACCAATTCTGTGAGCATCCTGATCACCAGGGCTTTGAACTGTGCATTTGATAGGTTGGCTATTTCTTCACGGCTTAGAGGAATTGGCTCTGTGGCTTTCATTTGTTCTCCAGTTTGAGCCATTTTTCGTGTTTTGTTTTGTTTTGTTTTGTTTTGTTTGGTTTTGGTTTTGGTCCAGTCGCAGCTGTTACGTAGTGAGGGGTGGAGCCTTAAGGGTTCCCCTGTCCAGGGCAGCCCAGTCGCTGAGTTGTGATGCTGTTCGTGGGGGTGGGGTCTGAGAGGGAACAATGGCGCCTGCTCCAATCTCTTCTGGAATACAGACCCTTCCACCGCTTCCCCTTCGCCAGGATTGTCTCCGCGCAGGAATGTGGGACCACCTGGTCAGCCAGCTGCCTTGTGCAGCCTCACTGAGTCTGCACAGTTGCCACCTCGTGCCCTAGCTCTGCCAGCTGCCGCCTGTGCACCTGGGAACTGCCAGCCACTACTGCCTGCGTTTCCCAGGTCCACACCTCCACTTTTTCCTGCCACGGCTCCTCCCCTCTTACCCGTCTGGATGAATGGTTGTTGGACTTCCGTACAGTTCAATTTTCTATCAGTCAGAACTGTTTTCTGTTTCTAAATATTTGTTGTCCTTAATTTTGGTTGTGAGAGGAGGCACAGTGTGTCCACCTATGCCTCCATCTTGGCCCGAAGTCTGTGTGTGTGTGTTTTAAGATTTTGATAACTCTCATAAACTTTATAAGAAAAATTTTTTGAGTCTGTGTGTGTCCTGCCTCATGAATAATGATGAAAAAGAATAAAAAGAGTAGGTTTTATCTTTACCACACATGCACTATTTGTTTTGTTTTGTTTTGTTTTAAGAGAAAGAATAATAAAATACTTCACTCATCATTCACTTTTTAATTGAAAGGAGAAACATCAAACTCTATCCACTAAAGTTTTTTAAATATTTTTATTGATTATGCTATTACAGTTTTCCCAACTTCCCCTCTCTATTCCCTCTCTGCCCTGCCCCCACAAATCTCCAGCATTCTCCTGTTAGTCCATGTCCATGGGCTGTACATATAAGTTCTTTGAGTCCTCTGTTTCCCGTATCATTTTTTATCTCTCACTATCTACCTCATGCCTACTAACCATGCTTCTTCTTTCCTGTACCTTCCCCCCAGTCCTCCCTTCCGCCTCCCCACTGAACTCCCTCTATGTGATGTCCATTTCTCTGATTCTGTTCCTATTCTGGTTGTTTGCTTAGTTTTTGTTTTCATTGTTTTTCTTTTCTTTTAGGTTCATTTGTTGATAGCTGTGTGTTTGTTGTCATTTTACCGTTCATACTTTTGATCTTCTTTTTCTTAGATAAGTCCCTTTGACATTTCATATAATAAGGGTTGGATGATGATGAACTCCTTTAATTTGACCTTATCTGGGAAGCACTTTATCTGTCGTTCCATTCTAAATGATAGCTTTGCTGGACAGAGTATTCTTGGATATAGATCCTTGCCTTTCATGACTTCAAATTCTTCTTTCCAGCCCCTTCTTGCCTGCAAGGTTTCTTTTGAGAAATCAGCTGACATTCTAATGGGAACTCCTCTGTGGGCAGTTCTCTCCTTCCCTCTTGCTTCTTTTAGGATTCTCTCTTTATATTTAATCTTGTGTAACTCAATGATGATGTGCCTTGGTGTGTTCCTCTTTGGGTCCAACTTCTTTGGGACTCTCTAGGCTTCCTGAACTTCCTGGAGTCTTTTCCTTCACCAGATCGGGGAAGATTTTCTTTATTATTTGTTCAAATAAGTTTTCAATTTCTTGCTCTTCCTCTTCTCCTTCTGGCACCCCTATAATTCAGATATTGGAACATTTCAGGTTGTCCTAGAGGTTTGTAAGAGTCTCTTCACTTTTTTGAATTCTTGTTTTTTTCATTTCAATGGATGCTTATTTTTTCCTTTTGTTCCAAATCATTGCTTTGAGTTCTGGTTTCCTTCCTGTCACTGTTGGTTCCCTGAATATTTTGCTTTATTTCACTTTGGGTATCCTTTCTTTTTTTATCATTTTTCAACCAAGCTCAATCAGATCTGTGAACATTTTGATTACCAGGGCATTAAATTCTCCATCAGATAGATTGACGATCTCCTCCTCACTTAGCTCTCTTTCTGAGACTTTACTCTGTTCTTTCCTTTGGGCCCTATGCTCCAGGACCCTGATAAGTTATAAGTGGGTGGGGCCTTCAGTATTCACCCAGGTAGGGCAACCCTCTTTGCAGCGCTGCAGTGCTGCCTGTGAAGGAGGGGCCAGACAGGGAACAGTACAGCTTGCCTGCTCATCTCTAGCACACTTTTCATTGGACTCGTATGAGACTGGGAGCTTCTGCTGCTACCCCAACTGCTGTAGCCCACAGCCACCTCTGAGTCTCCTTAAGTCAGCCCTTCCCTCGCAGCCCACTAAGTGAGGAAGCCAGCCCCACCCCCAAGGTCCGCAGCATCTGTGCAGTTTGTCTGAGTCAGCCCATGTGGTCCACCACCTTACAGATCTTGTTGTTCGGGTTGATTTTTTTCTTTAATTCCTTTGCTGTCAGAGTTCCATGCAGTTTGATTTTCTGGCACTTTTGGTTGTTTATTGATTTCAAATTGGTTGTTATCCTCCTTTTGATTGTGCGAGGAAGCAAAGGGTCTTTACCTACACCTCCATCTTGGCCGGAATTCTATCCACTAAAGTTTTTAGAAGTAATTTAGACTCCTTTAGTTTTGTACTAAGGCCATGGTGTATGAGTAAGCTTCAGTTACTTCACTGATTCAGCTGGACCATTTAGATGATTTATTAGGTCCTTTTCATCTTTGATGATCAGAGAATATGTTTGGTGGAAAGGAGAGGGGTAGAGGGAAAGCTATGAGGAATATAGAAAAAGCTGGGAAGAGAGGGAAAAAAAGATCTGGGAAATGAAGATGAATGTGGAGGACATGCAGGGAGAGAAATGAAACAAAGAACAAAACAAAGGGATGACTTGAGAAGCAGATGAAGTGAGAAAAAGGAGAGGGATGATAATTTCAGTGGGTTCTCTCTCTGTGTACCAGGGTTGTACTACTGCTCATCTCACCCTTCTCACCTAGATTGTGATTACTAGAGCAGACATTGACATGCTCTACTACATCTGCCATTGACAATTCTTTTTCCCCAGAGCTCTGCTCATCTTCCTTTCTTTTAACATCTCCAGTAATATCTATGAAATAAGGGCTAATTTTGTGTGCAGTTCTGAAGGGTATGCATCTGTGTGTACAATCAAAGTGTGAATTTATGTCAGTGTAGTACAATACTATGGCATATCATTAGAGAAGCCTGTCATTTCCTATTACTCTGGGCACATTTCCTGGAACTTCCAGATCTTCCAATAGCAATTCTCATGAAAATTTGATTAATTTTAAACAGAAATTAGATATCAAAACTTTTTTAAGGATTTTATTTATTTATTTTTTTAGAGGCGGGGGGGAACATCAATGTGTGGTTGCCTCTTAAGCGCCCCCTACTGGGGACCTGGCCTGCAACCCAGGTATGTGCCCCATACTGGGAATCAAACTGGCAACCCTCTGATTCACAGGCCGGTAGTCAACCACTGAGCCACACCAGCCAGAGAAAACGTGTTTTAAAATACTCCTAAAAGGACTTCCGGCCAAGATGGAGGCGTAGGCGGACACACTGTGCCTCCTCTCACAACCAAAATTAAGGACAACAAATATTTAGAAACAAGAAAACAACCTGAACGGATAGAAAATTGAACTGCACGGAAGTCCGACAACCATTCATCCAGACCGATAAGAGGGGCAGAGTCACGGCAGGAAAAAGTGGAGGTGCGGTCCCAAGAACGCAAGCAGCAGCGGCTAGCAGTTCCCAGGTGCACAGGCAGCGGCTGGTGGTCCCCGGGCCCACAGGCGGCAGCTGGTGGACCTGGGGCACAGGGGGGCAACTGTGAAGACCCTGTGAGGCCGCACAAGGCGGCTGGCTGACCAGGTGGTCCCACATTCGCTTGTGCAGACGGTCCAGGCAAAGGGGAAGCAGCGGGAGGGACCAGAGTCCAGGAGAGAGCAGAGCAGGTGCCATTCTTCCCTCTCAGACCCCGCCCCCACCTATAGCGTCACAACCCAGCAACTGGGCTGCCCCGCCCTGAGGAACAACTAATGCTCCACCCCGACTTCATAATAGCCACGACCAGACTAAAACCAAACCAAAACAAACAAACAAACAAACAAAAAAAACACCAAAAACAGCTCAAACCGGAGAGCAAATGAAAGCCCCAGAGCCAATTCCTCTAAGCTGTGAAGAAATAGACAACCTTTCAGATGGACAGTTCAAAGCACTGGTCATCAAGGTGCTCACAGAATTGGTTGATTTTGCTCACAAATTAGATGAAAAAATGCAGGCTACAATACGTGAAATGAAGGAAGACGCATGGGGAACCAATAGAGATGGGAAGAAAACTGGGACTCAAATCAATGGAGTGGACCAGAAGGAGGAAACTAACAACCAAACAGAAAATGAGGAAGAAACAAGAATTCAAAAAAATGAGGAGAGGCTTAGGAACCTCCGGGACATCGTTAAACGTCCCAACAGCCGAATTATAGGGGTCCCAGAAGGGGAAGAAGAAAAGCAACAAGTGGAAAACTTATTTGAACAAATAAAAAGGAGAACTTCCCCAATATGGCAAAGAAAATAGACTACTGAGACATCCAGGAAGCTCAGAGAGTCCCAAAGAAGTTGGACCCAAGGACGAATACACCAAGGCACATCATAATTACATTAGCCAAGATTAAAATGAAGGAGAGAATTCTAGAAGCAGCAAGGGACAAGGGGACAGTCACCTACAAAGGAGTTCCCATCAGACTGTCAGCGGATTTCTCAAAAGAGACCTTACAGGCAAGAAGGGGCTGGAAAGAAATATTTGAAATCTTGAAAAGCAGGGACCTACATCCAAAATTGCTCTATCCAGCAAAGATGTCATTTAGAATGGAAGGGAAGATAAAGTGCTTCTCAGATGAAGTCAAGTTCAAGGAGTTCATCATCACCAAGCCCTTATTATATGAAATGTTAAAGGGACTTATCTAAGAAAAAAAGATCAAAAATATGACAGTGAAAAGACAGCAAAGTCACAGCTAGTAAGAACCACACCTAAAACAAAAGCAAACTAAGCAAACAGGTAGAACAGGAACAGAACCACAGAAATGGAGATCATATGGAATGTTAGCAACAGGGGCGTGGGAGGAGGAGAGAGGGGGAAAAGGTACAGAGAATAAGTAGCATAGATGGCGGGTAGAAAATAGACAGGGGGGGCAAGAATAGTGTGGGAAATGTAGAAGCTAAAGAACTTATGGCACATGGACATGAACTAAAGGGGCGGAATGTGGGTGGGAGAGGGTGTGCACAGTGGAGTGGAATGACGGGGGAGAAAAGGGACAACTGTAATAGCATAATCATAAAATATATTTTAAAAAATCAAAAAAAAGAAATGAAAGAGGAGAGATTACAACTGACACCGCAGAAATACAAAGGATTGTAAGAAATTACTATGAAGAACTGTATGCCAAGAAATTTGAAAACCTAGATGAAATGGACAGGTTTCTAGAAAAATATAACCTTCCAAAACTCAATGAAGAAGAAACAGAAAGCCTGAACAGACCAATAACAGCTGGTGAAATTGAAGCAGCAATCAAAACACTTCCAACACACAAAAGTCCTGGACCAGATGGTTTCACAGGAGAATTCTACAAAACATTTAAGGAAGAGCTAACCCCTATTCTTCACAGACGATTCAAAAAAATCCAAAATGATGGAAGACTCCCAAACTCTTTTTATGAAGCCAGCATCATCCTAATCCCAAAACCAGATAAAGACACAACAAAGAAGGAGAACTTCAGGCCTATATCGCTGATGAACATAGATGCTAAAATCCTCAACAAAATATTGGCAAACTGCATCCAACAATACATTGAAAAGATCATACACTATGACCAAGTGGAATTCATCCCAGGGATGCAAGGATGGTTCAACATTCGCAAATCAGTAAATGTAATTCATCACATAAACAAAAGCAAAGACAAAAATCACACGATCATATCAATAGATGAGGAAAAAGCATTTTATAAGGTACAGCACCCATTTAGGATACAAACACTCAGCAAAGTGGGAATAGAGGGAGCATTCCTCAACATAATAAAAACTATATATGAGAAACCTACAGCCAGCATCATAGTCAACGGGCAAAAACTAAATTCCTTTCCACTAAAATCAGGAACAAGACAAAGCTGTCCACTTTCACCATTTCTATTCAATATAGTATTGGAAGTTTTAGCCACAATGATTAGACAAGAAAAGGAAAGAGAAGGCATCCAAATCAGAAAGGAGGAAACAAAACTATCATTGTTTGCAGGTGACATGATAGTATACATAGAAAATCCTATAGTCTCGGCCAAAAAACTGCTCAACCTAATAAATGAATTTGGCCAAACAGCTGGATACAAAGTCAATATCCAGAAATCAAAGGCATTTTTGTATACCAACAATGAAACAACAGAAGCAGAAATCAAAAAAAAAAAAAATCCCATTCGATATAGCAAAAAGAAAAATAAAGTACCTAGGAATAAATCTAACCAAGAAGGTAAAAGACCTGTATGCAGAAAACTATACGACACTGAAGAAAGAAATCAAGGAAGACACAAACAAATGGAAACACATACCATGTTCATGGATCGGAAGAATTAACATCATCAAAATGTCCATATTTCCCAAAGCAATCAACAGATTCAATGCAATACCTATTAAAGTACCAATGGCATATTTCACAGACATAGAACAAACACTTGAAAAATTTATATAGAACAATAAATGACTCAGAATAGCGGCAGCAATCTTGAGCAAAATAGGAGGGATCACATTACCTGATACCAAATTGTATTACAAGGCCACTGTAATCAAAACAGCTTGGTACTGGCATAAAAACAGGCACATGGACCAGTGGAATAGAACAGAGAGCCCAGAAATAAACCCTAGTTTCTATAGTCAATTAATATTCGAAAAAGGGGGCAGCAACATAAAATGGAGTAAAAATAGCCTCTTCAACAAGTGGTGTTGGGAGAACTGGACAGCTTCGTGCAAGACATTGAAACTCGAGCACCAACTTACACCATAAACAAAAATAAATTCAAGGTGGATAAAAGATTTAAACATAAGCCGTAACACCATTAAAGTCCTAGAGGAGAACATAGGCAGGAAAATCTCAGATATTCCACGCAGCAACATTTTTACTGATCTGTCCCCTAAAGCAAGGGACATAAAGGAAAGAATAAACAAATGGGATCTCATCAAAATAAAAACCTTCTGCATGGCCAAGGAAAACAGTATTAAAATAAAAAGAGAACGGACTGTGTGGGAAAACATATTTGACAATGATACCTCAGACAAGGGATTAATCTCCAAAATATATAAAGAACTTACACGACTCCACTCTAAGAAGACAAGCAACCCAATTAAAAAATGGGCAGAGGACTTGGGCAGACACTTCTCCAAGGAGGACATACAGAGGATCCAGAGACACATGAAAAGATGCTCAGTATTGCTAGCTATCAGAGAGATGCAAATTAAAACCACAATGAGATACCCCTTGACACCAGTCAGAATGGCCTTCATAAACAAAGCAACAAACAGCAAGTGTTGGAGAGGTTGTGGAGAAAAGGGGACCCTAGTGCACTGCTGGTGGGAGTGCAGACTGGTACAACCACTATGGAAAACAGTATTGAATTTTCCAAAGAAACTAAAAATAGATGTACCTTTTGACCCAGCAATTCCACTGCTAGGACTATATCCTAAGAACCCTGAAACACCAATCCAAAAGAACCTATGCACCCCTATGTTTATAGCAGCACAATTTACAATAGCCAAGTGTTGGAAGCAACCTAGATGCCCATCAGTAAATGAATGGATCAAAAAACTGTGGTACATTTACACAATGGAATTTTATGCAGCAGAAAGAAAAAAGGAGGTCATACCCTTTGCAACAGCATGGATGGATCTCGAGAGCATCATGCTAAGCGAAATAAGCCAGGCAGTGAAAGACGAATACCATATGATCTCACCTTTAACAGGAACCTAATCAACAAAACAAACAAACATGCATAATATAACCAAAGACATGGAAATTGAGAACAGGCTGAAAGTCACCAGAGGGGAGAGGGGAGGGAATTTCAGGGGAAAAGGGGAAGGATTTACAGGAACAAGTATAAAGGACACATGGAGAAAAACTATGGAGGGTGGAAATGGGAAGGAGGTGGGGAGGGCTGGGGTGGTGGGTTGGGGTGAGAATAAAAGACAGAAAACTGTACAAGATCAACAATTAAAATAAAAATTAAAAAAATAGTCCTAAAAGAGAACTATTTAAAAAGGCAAATTAGACCTCATTGTTTGATATGTTGATTCACTTAACTTAGGCTCCCTCCCAGACAGAGTCCTCTTCAGCCATAGCCAGGCAGTTTTCTAGTTCTAGCCGTCTTTTTATTTTCACCCCACCATCAGTCTAATGTTGACTTTGTTGTGTGGTATTATTCTCACTAACACACTCCTTTTGTGCAGATAAAGGCTCCCTTTGGCCTACACAGTTCAGAAATATTCATCATCTGACTGGCCAGCAGTCATTATGAGAACTAACTCAATTCTCTGCCTCCATCCCAAATGAATATATATCTGACAGATTCTTAAAGAACACTTACATGCAAATGTTTATTTTTTCCCTTCTCATTCTACACTATAATCTTCTTACTCCACCAGATAAAACATACCACAATTCAACACATAGATTCTTCCATAGAATCAGAGAATCATGACATATCCTAGCCATAAGAAGCTTTTAGATGTGTCTCCATCCAGCAATTCTCAACCTTAGCTGCACATATAATGGAACTTTTAAAAACTGCCAATGCCTAGGCCCACCCTCTACCAAATAAATCAAAGTTACTAGGGATGGAGCCTGGGCATAGGTATATTTTAAAGTTTCCTATAAAGATTCTAATAAGCAACCAAGATTAAGAATTCAGTTCAACCCCTAATTTTATAGATGAAAAACCAAGAGATTGCCTTAAGTAATTGAGACTTACTTCAGAATATTAGAGATGTCAATATATGTATAAAACTATCAGCCCATACCATTTGACATCCAGAAGCTATGTGACTATCTTATCTTTAGTCTTTGACACAGTAAAACTGCCAAGTCCCCAACATCTCAAGTTTATACCTAAAGCAAATTAAGTCCAAGGCGAGATCCAGGGGTTTTCTGCCACAAATTTAAGTCAAATCACTCAGCTACACTAAGCAAATGTATACCATGCCAATCTTGGTGCTTTAGGCCCCTGTCAATTATTTATCCAGTGGATGAAAGCATTCATTTGGAGAAACCAGTGTGGTAGACAATTAAATAACCCATTCTGTCTTGTTTTGGACTTCCTTTGTAGTTACTATTGAAGTTGACAGTGTTTGATGTTTTTAGGAGTATCTTCAAACAAAACAAGGAAACCATACTGGGATGGCCTCACTTAAGAGGGACAGAAAGGCACTCTAGCTTCCTTTTTACCCTCTGCTTAACTCTTTCCTCCTGAGAAGAAACAATTCATCTCTCCAACTGATACAAGATTTGTTCTGGTGGCCAAATTCCAGTATCTTAGAACAAGGGATCAGATGTGGCCTCTTAAAGTTTGAAAGACAGAACCTTAAGTGAAATAAAAAGATTTCTATTTTACACAACAGAAGGTAACCTGTTACTATAAGAGTCAGTACAGGTTAAAAACTAAATGAATTAATAATTTTTGGAACGGTTTAGAGCAACAAGTATAAAGGACTCATGGACAAAAACTATGGGGGGTGGAAATGGGAGGAAGGTGGGGAGGGCTGGGGTGGTGGGCTGGGGTGGGGTAAAAGACAGAAAAACTGTACAATATCAACAATTAAAAAATACTGATTAAAAAAATAAGTTAAAAAAATAAAAATAAATTCCTTTTCTCCACTGGAAATAATAAAAAAATAAAAAAATAAAAATATTATTTCAATGATATCATAAGATAACAAGTATAAAAAGAACAACTAGTATTTGAAAAGAAGGGTTCACCCAAACTCTACTCTACCCAAACATTTATATAGACATCCTGTCCAAAGTTGACTTAAAAAGTCATTTCTTCTATTATTACATCTATATCTTTTGGAAGGAGTGATATGATTAAGTGTTTAGGTCTCACAGCTTTTCCTACATGCATAGTAAATAGATGGAGTTGAGAACTCAGTGAAGTTATTAGTAAGTAGATTAGTTGCTGAGGACAATCATTGTCAAAAATGTTAACCAAACAAGTCCATAAGGGAATAACAGAAAAAAACCCTGAGAAGACTCACCAAAAGTCTCAATATTTTTAGCCTACAGATTAAATCCTAAATCACTGCCTCATTTTAAGGCATAAGGAGGCAACAGATTAGAAAGATTATCCTACCTTGTAAATTGTTATGTTGGAGTTTCCATAGGTAGCTGGAGTTAGACTCCCTGAAGAAAAGGAAAGCCTTAGGGACCTCCTAGTTTGGACCTCTGCGGTGATCTGGAAGCTTACACTGGCATGACTTCCTCTCTGTGAGTGTATTTGGAAAAAAATTTATAAACAAAATTCTCATGATTTAGGACAGAGTACTGAGCTATGGTATAGATACTGTGTTTACCTGTTTTCTTTCTTTTGTATTTCAAAAAAGTAACTATATGAATTAAATTCTGTAAACATGAGATTGATTCATTTGCCCTATCCCCAGTACTTTTTTTTATGCCAAGATTGGTACCATGGTTTACCTCTTTATACCACAAAAGAAAGGTAAATATTTGCAGGTACTTCCATGTCCTAGAGAGGATTAGAATCATAGATTTGGAAGGGCAAAAAAAGAACACTAGCCATAATTAAATCTGGGACCCTCATTTATAGACAAAAATGAGAAAAAGATAAATATCTAGCATTTTGAAAGAAATCAATTGCAGAACTAAGACAGAATCCCACCCTTCTGTATTTCAGGCCCGGCTTTTCTTTTTAAAATAGTCTTCAGTGGCATCCTTCTTTGCACAGGTAAGATCAATGGCAGAAGGTATCTTATAAAGCAATAAAATGGTAGAGAGTTAGTAGATCATCTCCCTATGATTTATGAGTCCAATGCTTTAAAAGGTCAAATTCCCTCTTGCTTGATGTGTTAACATGTACACTTAAGTTTGGTAGCAGAGGGCTAGGAAGTGCACAGCTGAATGACAAAAGGAAGAGTTATCTGCAATCTATGTTAACCTTTAAAATTAATCAATGTTATCTTCAGCTGAACCTGAAGACTTATTTCACATGAAGAAATAATAAATCAACAGGTTCCTCATACTTTTCCATGTCTCCAAATATGTCTCTTTTAGAGTTATAGCAATTCAGAGCTAGTAGTTACATTTGATACTGTCTAGGCCAGCTCCCACTTGCAACTCTAACACCCTCCTTTTATAATGAGGAAGCAGACACCTAGAGAGGGATGTAGATACTGGAAGAAGAATGTAGATGTTACATTTGCTGGTCTTGTGTTCTTTCTATCACATCATGCTTTGTTTCAGTCTTGCTTGACAAAACAATTTAATTTTAAGTACTTTTACACACTCTGCCCTTAATGGTCTTTGATAAACTGAAGATCACTACTTGCTTTAGACCTGTATTAATTTTACCAAGATAACATATAACAAAATCAAGGCAATAGTAAACTATACCTATTTCCTAATGTGTTGAAATCCTAACAGCTCAAGATTCAGACAAGATGTAAAACTTGACTCTTCACTCTTACGTCAGAGCAAGGCCAGAGAGGAATCCCTTCATTATCAATTCTTCCCTTTCATTATTTACTTTCTTACCTCAGCAGGACTACCTAGATGTGTACATTGAGATATAGACCTCTCTATTAAGGGCAAAGGAGAAAGCAAGAGAATCTGCCAAAATTCATAAACATGTTTGATCTTCAGCTTCACTTTCCTCTAAAAACTTCCTTTCCTGACCTGATTTCTACAAACCTGCTAATTTTTCTGGACTGAATCAATTCTATATTCACCACAAGTTAATACTTTCAGACATTCAATTTACATGGAATTATTGGCTTCACTTCTTGACTGATTAGACACAGACAGCTACAAGTTTGTGACTGCACGGGCCCCTACCTTTTCCCTTCAGAACGTGTGATACAAGCCTAGTGCCAAAAAATCTGGAGACCAAGAGTTATGTTCTCCTATGGCAATGCCATCCTTTTCAATCTCGGCCAAAATAGTAAAAATAAAAATAAAAAGAACATTCTTTATAAGGCTATTGATCTCTGTTGCTATTAATTTTTCTCATTCATATGGTGAAAAATAGTGATTGCTTTTTCCCTCTCATTTTGTCAAAATATAAGCACATGTAAAAGAAAAGGTCTGTCATAATGAACAGGATTTTAAAATCCCAGGCACTTTATTCATCTAAAGAAAGCACTATTCTGCTATTTATAGTGATTTAGTGAGAACTTTATGGAACCCAAAAATATATTTTGTCCCACAGTAGGAAAGTGAAAAGGTATAGGTGAAGGTTTTATAGACATTACTGGACTATTGCAAGGCCTGTAGAAAGAAAAGGCTAATTCAGTCCAAAATTGAGCAATGTTTATTATTTTGACACTGTAGAGCCAAAACATTTAGTCAACAGATATAAACTGTCATTTTGACATGGATACCACCAAAGAAGTAAGGCTTTAAAAAATAGATTTATTGGCTTACAGCCAAGATGGAGGCATAGGTAGAATTTCCACTCTCTCAGAAGAGTCCATTTAAAGATCCCACAGGGTCCTGGAATCCAACCACTCTTGGAATCAGCACCAGGGCAGCAACTGGAAGAGTGCCAGACCCTTACAGGAAGTGGGGGAAGTGACTGGAAATGGGCGAGAGCCAACAAGCAGCATTATTCCCTGTCTGACCCCTCCCCCACATACAGTGCCACAAGGTGGCAAAGTGGGTTGCACTGCCCTAGTGAATACCTAAGACTCTGCCCCTTACAATGCAACAGGTGCACTGACAGGGGAGCCAAAACAGCTCCACTTAATACACAGAAACACAGGGATACTGCCAGATTGAGGAGACAAAGAAATGAGGCTCAAATTATAGAACAGAATAAAACTTCAGAAAAAGAACTAAATGAAATGGAGATAGCAAACCTGTCAGATGCAGAGTTCAAAACACTGGTTATAAGTGCTCAAAGAACTCACTGAGTATGGTAACAGGATAAAAAAGACTCAGGGAGAAATTAAGGTTACATTAAATGAAACAAATAAAAGTCTACAGGGACCCAAACAGTGGAGGAGAAGTCAAGATTCAAATCAATGATTTGGAACATAAGGTAGAAAAAAAGCATTCAAGCCGAATAGCAAGAAGAAAAAAAGAATTTTTTAAAAAACGAGGATAGTCTAAGAAGCCTATGGGACATCTCCAAATGTACAAACATCCAAATCATAGCGATGCCAGAAGAAGAGGAAACGCAAGAAATTGGAAACTTATTTGAAAAAATAACAGAAAACTTCCCTAATTTGGTGAAGTCCAGGAAGCACAGAGAGTCCCAAACAAGTTGAACCCAAAGAGAACCACACCAAGACACATCATAACTAAAATTCCAAAGGTTAAAGATAAAATATTAAAGGCAGCAAGAGAAAAGCAGAGTATTACCTACAAAGGAGTTCCCATAAGAGTATCAGCTGATTTCTCAAAAGAAATTTTGCAGCCTAGAAGGGACTGACAAGAAGTATTCAAAGTGATGAAAAACAAGGTCTTACAACCTAGATTACTCTACCCAGCAAAGCTATCATTTAGAATGGAAGGGCAAATAAAGTGCTTCCCAGAAAGGTAAAAGTAAAAGATTTCATCATCACCAAGCCCTTGTTGTATGAAATGTTGAAGGGACTTACCTAAGGAAAAGAAGATCAAAATTATGAACAGTAAAATAACAACAAACTCACAACTATCAACAATAGAATCTAAACAAAGAAAAGCAAACTGTGCAAGCAATAGAACAGAAGCAGAATCATAGAGATGAAGATCATGCAGAGAGATGTCAGTGGGGAGGGGAAGGGGGGAGAATGGGGGAAAGGTTTGGGAATAAGAAGCATAGTTGGTGTGTACAGAATAGACAGGGGGTACTAAGAATAGTATGGGAAGTGGAAAAGCCAAAGAACTCATATGTACAACCTGTGGATAGTAATCCCCTAAGGGGAGGATTGCTGGAGGGAATGGGGGTACCAGGTGGAGGGGGACAATGGGGGAAAATGGGACAACTCTAATAGCATAATCAATAAAATATACTTAAAAATAGACATATTGCAAAAATAGGTTTGTTGCTTTTTTTATTTTATTTTTATTTTTATTTTTTAATCAGTATTTTTTAATTGTTGATATTGTACAGTTTTCTGTCTTTTACCCCGCCCCAGCCCACCACCCCAGCCCTCCCCACCTTCCTCCCATTTCCAGCCCCCATAGTTTTTGTCCATGAGTCCTTTATACTTGTTGCTCTAAACCGTTCCCCTTTTCCCCTGAAATTCCCTCCCCTCCCACTCTGAACACTGTCAGACTGTTCTCAAATTCAGTGTCTTTGTTTATATTATGCTTGTTTGTTTGTTTTGTTGATTAGCTTCCTGTTAAAGGTGAGATCATATGGTATTTGTCTTTCACTGCCTGGCTTATTTCGCTTAGCATGATACCCTCCAATTCCTTCCATGCTGTCGCAAAGGGTAGGAGCTCCTTCTTTCTTTCTGCTGCATATTGCTTTTGATAAAAACTATACTCTAGCCCTGGCTGGTGTAGCTCAGTGGATTGAGCGCGGGCCTGCGAACCGAAGGGTCGTGGTTCGATTCCCAGTCAGGGCACATGCCTGGGTTGCCAGGCAGGTTCCCGGCAGGGGACATACAAGAGGCAACCGCACATTGATGTTTCTCTCCCTCTCTCCTTCCCTTCCCCTCTGAAGATAAATAATAAAATAAAAAAATCTAAAAGAAAAAAAATTAAAAAAAAAAAAAAAAGCCATACTCTATATTGCTACCTATACAAAATAACTCCTAGCCACCTGCTTCTATTACTAATCATCCATTTCTGGATAAAATATTATCACAGAATGGAATACTTGTTTTTTTAGTATCACATTATATATTGGGATTGCTTTAGAGCTTGCACTTCAGTATCTACACTTTCTAATTGTGGTGGGAAATTTCATACAAGGCATATTGAGTGTGGCAAATCCAGACAAATTCCGCCACCTCAAGTGGCTTCACAAATAAAGGCTGTCATCAATACATTTTTATGACATGAGGGTGGAATACAGTTTTCAGTCACAGCAATAATTTTGGCATTCAACAATACATTTCCAGTAACATGATATCAACCTTATAGCAGGATCTGATGATTTAAACAGGTAAGAGTTAGTGTTATAATTAAAATTAAATCAAACAGCTGAACATTTTATTTGATCCCAACTGCATAGACTATAACCCTGTAAATCCATTCTCACCCAGCCAACTAATTAAAGTACACATTTCAGTGTCATATTTAGGCAAATGATCAGTTTGGTCACATAGATAATTAATTCTCAGATCTGGTACACAGGTGTAGCAAAAGTAAATAGCACATAGGGATAATGTGATATGTTTGCATCCTCTCCCTACCTCTTGCCAACACAATACTAGAATTTTCAAAGACTAAGGTCTTTATTTTGGCATATATGGGCACAGAAAGGCACACTCTCCCATTGCCTTCTATATTTGACAAAACTCTTCTCCACACATTCTCTTTTCCAAGCTTTGCTCATACTGTTTTCTCTGCCTAGGATGCCTATAGAGGCCAGATGGGTAATGTAAATTGATGAAATAGGCTGAGTATAAGACAAGAGAGAGTGCTGGGAACTGTGTTAAACTGCAGAAAGCATGGCCTTTCCAAAAAGAGCACCTACTACCGATTAATTGTCACAATGATACCCAAGGTTGACAGATAATCCAACCTTATAAAAAACACTCAGAAATCCAGATTCTTATGTGTAATCCCACAATTTCAAAAATCTGGCTACTGATTTTTGTAACCATAATGGATGAACAAAAGTGATTACAAGTTTCAGATCCATGATCTAGAAAAATCTTATCCTTCCTTCTTTAAGACATAGCTTCAGTGCTGGGTCTCTGAAAAGCCTTTCTCCACTTATCTGTTTCCTCTGAACTTCTACTGTCTTTTGTACTGTCTTTTGTACCATATTTCTACTGTCTTTTGTACAATAGGGTTTCTATCAACTTTTTTGTGTTGCATGATTTGCTTCTCTGACTTGACTGTAATCTCCTTGAAGACAGGGACTTCATGCTGTCTCTAGCACAGGGCCAGTACATAGTAGCAGGCACTCAATAAAGATAGCCAATTACAACACAGTCACAATCAGAACAGAACCCCTGGGGAAGCTCAACTCTCTTTCACTAGTTGATTCAATCACAAAATTTTTACAAGCATTTACTATACTATTAGCATCACGTCAGGTCTTTGGGCTAACATTAAAAAAAAAGAGAGAGAGAGAGATGTACCCCTGACCTTGTGGAACTAGCAATCAAATGTTGAGTCCAAACATATAAAGAAGAGATATATGAAGTCAAAACTGCGCTATAGCTCAAAGTGTACTACATCACTTACACATAACTGTTCTAAGATGGCACTGTCCAATAGAAATATAACATGAGCCACATATGTAATTTTAAGTTTTATAGTAGGTATATTACAAAAACATAAGAAGAAAAAAGGTGAGATTACTTTTAACAATAGGCTTTAACACAATAGATCCAAAGTATTATCATTTTAAGATGTAATTAATATATTTTTAAGATTTAATGAGATATTTTACATGTTTTTGTAGTCTTTGAAATTCAGTGTGTATTTTACTCTTACAGCACATCTCAATTCAGACTAGCCACATGTCAAGTCCTCAGTAGTCACTTATGGCTTGTGGATACCATATTGGACAGTTCAGCAAGAGAAAGGGAATTTCCTTACCTTATTGCCAAAATGGGACTTGATAAATGTCACATCCTCCAAAGTCAGTAGAATTCTGTTTGGCCCTTTAATCAGCTGGATTTTATTTATATGATGGCTAAAACAAGCAATCAGGGGGTCATAGAGGGCTGCATGTTTTTCAAACCCAGGATACATTTGTTCTATGATAAAAGTTAAAGAATACACAAGATAATTAAGGGAATAACCACACCTGGATCTTTACCATAGTACCCACAGCAAAGAGAGGCAGCAACTCTGGTCCTCACAACTTGCAGAATTACAAAGACCAAAAGAGAAAAATGAAAATGCTATTGAAGAGACATCAAAGGAAGGGATGAAGGTGTTGCATGGGGATGGTACCTGAGACCAAAAAAGTGATGTTCCCATCACAAGGGCACATTCCAAAACATCACCTCTAAATACTTTTAAAAAACTCAACACCCCTTCTCACATGCTATGGTGTATATTCTAATACCAGGGCTAAGAATCATTAATCTCCATTATACAGACATAAAAACACATTAAAGATGAAGACAAAATTAAGCAAATTGTGTGAGATCCCCTGGCCTGAGGCAGAGCTGGAACTCAAATCCTTGGTCCCTGGCTGTGGGCCCAGATTTCCGCCCATGAGACCACTTGTCTTGCCAAGTTGCATGTACGCATTGCCAAAGCAGCAGTTTGAAAAGCAGAAAAATTCAATCACTTGGTTGTTTTGTCTACGTGATTCCAAACAACTGAGTGGACTGGGTTTTGTTTCTGGGTTTTGTTGTTGTTGTTGTTGTTGTTGTTTTTACTGAATTGGTCTCTTGTCTCAGCATTATATAGACACAGTTTAAACCTGATTCTCTCCAAGTGCCCATTAATTTACAGTAAATGTAATTATTTCTTACAAATCTGTTACTAGACACACAGGAGTTTATGATGTCTAATCACACAGTAGGTCATTTCAGTTGAGCTAATGGGTCATTCTGAAGACTTGGAGAGAGTCTTGGATTAGTTCACATGGTTGTTTTTATTTTTCCTTTATTTATTTTTTGGTGTTTTTTTTGGTATTTTTATTTTAATTGTTGATCATGTACAGTTTTCTGTCTTTTACTCCCATCCTGGCCCACCACCCCAGCCCTCCCCACCTCCCTCCCATTTCCACCCTCCCTAGTTTTTGTCCATATGTCTTTTATACTTGTTGCTCTAAACCCTTCCCCTTTTCCCCTGAGGTTCCCTCCCCTCTCCCCTCTGGTGTCTGTCAGCCTGTTCTCAATTTCAATGTCTTTGGTTATATTTTGCTTGTTTGTTTGTTTTGTTGATTAGGTTCCTGTTAAACGTGAGATCATATGGTAGTTTTGTTCTGTTTTGTCTTGTGGGTCTGACAGCTACAGTTTGACTTTACTTTTTCTATAACCCTTAATGGTCACCCTATGGAATATACTAAAGCTGAATGTCAGAGTGGGGAAAACAACCACTGAATCAAAGTGTTTAGTCAAGTTGCTTTAAGAAATGTACAATGTCACTGAAGTTTGTTTTGTTTTGCTTTTTAGAGAAAGGGGAAGGGAGGGAGAAAAAGAAGAGGAACATCAATGTGCAGTTGCCTCTCATGCACCCCACACCAGGGATTTGGCCCACAACCCAGTCATGTGCGGTGACAGGGAATTGAACCAGAGACCCTCTGGTTCACGGGCCAGCAGTCAATCCACTGAGCCACACCAGCCAGGTCCAATGTCACTGAAGTTTTAAATACCAGCAACCCAGTCAGTTTTTCTCAGTGATTCCAACTGGTTTGTAAACACACAATATGTTCCTAATTGTGTGCCCACAAATATGTCTGTTATCACTGTGGGAGCTGCCACACTGCAGAGAAAATTAAAAGAGCCCTGTAGTGAATTTTGGGGTAGACCCCATGAATCTTTTGGCAAAGTAAAGCATAACTCCCTAACTTATCTGTTTCATGTGTGTAGTGAATTGTCTTAAAGCAAACATACCTGTCAAAATAATTGTGCTACAGAATACATTCAAGCAGAAAAGGAACTAGACTTCCAATCCAAAGACCTGTTCAGATTCTGTCATTAATTAGCCATATGACTTTGGATGAAAAAATTTAACCCCTTCATGCCCCAGTGTCCTCAGCTATTTAGCAAGATAATTGTCCTTGCATTATCTGCTTTTATATAGTTATTTTGAAAATCAAATTAAATAATGCATGTGAAAGTGCTTTGAAAAGCAAGAAACACTATGAAAGTATAAGGGCTCATTTTATCATTATGATCATTAGTATTATGAAGCACAGGAGAGCATTATAGAAAGGAGAGGCAATCTGTTTCAGATGAGGAAAAAGGAGAAGTTCAAAGAATCCTTTGTTTTGGGGTGGTTGGGTTCTTTGCACGTCTTTCTTTCTGAAAAAAAAAAAAGTTAAACAATCAAAACACAGAAAATGAAGGAACAGAGAATCACTTTCCTGCACATAATCATCATCTATTACAGAAACTCATCAGCCAATCAGCTCTTCTGATTGCAGAGAGCCATGTGGGCAGAGAGAGGGAGGTCACCAGCAAAGAGAGGATGACTTTTGTGCTTTGTTAGCTCAAGAACCAAGAACCAAGTGACTCTGAAAAATGATGTGCTTTTTTGTCCCATCTCTGAGTTTTGGGTGACCATTTCAAGTACCAATTGCCTCAAACTCATTTTCATCTCCAATCATTTTCATCTCTAACTAATTATGTCCCTCTCTAATCAGTTTCCTCTCTAATCTTCTTTGCCCTTCAGCCACAAGCTCCAAAACAAATCCCCCAATTCCATGTTTTTTTATTTTCCTTCACTTACCAAGAATTGCAGATTGGGCTCATTCTAATCCCAAAGAACCAGTCCATTCCATGGGAAACACTCGTGAGACCAGTCCTTTGAGGGGGGCATAACAGCTAACGCCAAGAGCTGAGTGACTTGATTTTCTACCTTACCATAGGATGTTTTGGCATTGGGAAGCCAGAGCCTATTACTCCTTAATTCTCCCTACAGGAGGAAGCTTATTGATTGAATGGAATTTATTTTCACTAAGTAGCTAATAATGTTAATTAAATACTTTATTCTTTGGCAGCAGCTAAATTAAAGACACTAAATTTCTGTTGTGGGTAGGAATATGTCACAGTCACAGAAATAAAAAAATTAACTTCCTTTGAAGTCATGTCTTCATTGATATAGTAGGAAGCTAGGCCATGAGAAAAATTAGGTAAACAAGTATTATAGGGTGGGACCTTGCTCAAGAGTGGCATTTCCTCCCATAGCATATCACTGGTCATGCAGTTTAGACCCCCTATCCTTTCATATCGCTGCTCATTTGGTTTGGCACCTCCCCTGACCTTTCCTCCCCTGGTATGTCATTAGTCATGTTAGACTCTATTAGAGGAGGAATAAGGGGCTGGAGAATACCCAAATATAACTCCCATACAAGCCCTTGCATGACACCTCTCTTAAGCATTAAGCTCCCCAGACAATGAGGTTCTGGCCCACATCAAATAATGGTAGAAACAAAGCCTCAGGTCTATTGATTGACCACAGAGACAGTGTTTTTGTAGAACTAGAGATAACATCTAGGCCTCAGTTGTATTTCCCAGGGTCAGTAAAGCAACACAACCAGATGAAGTGACACCATGGCTGACACAGGACCAACTGCAATGACTAATAACCCCCTGCCTTGGTACTGACCGATCAGTAGAAACCACAACCCTGAAAGGACACACCCGGAAAGCTGATGAGTATTCTGTTGAGATCCTCCTGTGACCTCCTCTAAAATCTCCACCTTTGGAAAACATAAAATTTCTTAAGACAAAGGACCCAATGTGTACTCTCTCTGAAGTACACCCCTGCTTTTCCTCCTCTCCTTCCCACAGGCTCATTTTCTTTGCCTTTCTCTTTCCCGAGCTCCAAGGGCACTTCTTTTGCCTCTGTAACATGTTTCCTGAGACCATGCAGCCCAATTGGCTCACTTCTTCTACCTTTGTGACTTTCTAAATAAATTTCTTATGCCAAAGTTCTTGGCTCTGAATTGTTTCTTAGCCAAATTCAAGGGCCAAGGTCTAATGTTACCAGTAACATTTTGGTTCCATCTGCCACTAACATCTATCAAGTGTATTTTACCAATTCATAAGCTATCTACTACTCTGTGTGGCTTTATCAAGTTTCTAATTCCAGTGAGAATAGATAATTTTGTTTTTTCACAGCGATGCCAACATATTAAACACTAAGAGCTAAACCTGTTAGTGTTCCAATCCAGGATTTCACAATCATCAGAATATTAGAGCTGGAAGGGCTCTTAAAGATCATCTAAACAATTCCTTTATTTTAAAATTAGAAAATTCTGGCCAATAGAAGTTTAATGTCTGATCTAAATTTATACAGGTACTGAATACACTTTAGACAGTCTTTCTTCTTTTCTTTTTGACATTTTATATTTTTTAATAAATTACTTTATTGTTGTTCAATTATAGTTGTCTGCAATTTCTCCCCACCCCTCCCCACAACCCCAGCCAAACCCACCTCCCTCCCTTGCTTGCACCCTCCCCCTTGGTTTTGTCTGTGTGTCCTTTATAGTAGTTCCTGAAAACCCTTCTCCCCACTGCCCCTTCCCCCCTTCCCTCTGCCTACTGCTAGATTGTTCTCAATTTCAATGTCTCTGGTTATATTTTGTTTGCTTTTTCTTTTGTTGATATGTTCCAGTTAAAGGTGAGATCATATGGCATTTGTATTTCACTGCCTAGCTTATTTCACTTAACATAATGCTTTCCAGTTCCATCCATGCTGACGCAAAGGGTAAAAGCTCCTTCATTCTCTCAGCTGCGTAGAATTCTATTGTGTAAATATACCACAGTTTTTTGATCCGCTCATTTACTGATGGGCACCTAGGTTGCTTCCAGCACTTGGCTATTGTAAATTGTGGTGCTGCTATGAACATTGGGGTGCATAGGTTCTTTTGGATTGGTGTTTCAGGGCCTTTAGTGTATATATAATCCCAGCAATTGAATTGCTGGATCAAAAGTCAGTTCCATGTTTAGTTTTCTGAGGATATTCCATACTGTTTTCCACAGTAGCTGCACCAGTCTGTATTCCCACCAACAGTGCACTAGGGTTCCCTTTTCTCTGCATCTTCTCTAACACTTGTTGTTTGTTGATTTATGATGGCCATTCTGACTTGTGTGAGGTGGTATCTGATTGTGGTTTTAATTTGCATCTTTCTGATGGTTAGTGATGCTGAGCACGTTTTCATGTGTCTCTGGGCCCTCTGCATATCCTCCTTGGACAAGTGTTTAGACAGTCTTTCTTGAAACTCCCCAAATTAGATGCACTCCATTCCCTACCAATTTTGCATCACATTGTTAACAGGACTGCCCTTACAAAGAGATAACAAAGGTGTGCTTTGCTGGGTCGAATGTTTAGAGTGAGAGAGTTGTGGTTGATTTCATTTTTCACTTTCCCTAAATCGTCCTAGTATGGGGAAGGGTCTAACTCTTAAAATGTGAAGATTATAAGAAACAGGTGTAATATTAAACCATCTTCAGCCATTTATCTCTGATTCTGAATTAGTTTATGAGAATAGTTGGTCACCTATTAAGGGACCTGATAGATGAAGACAAAGAATGGTGACAATGATGATGTTAATGATTAGCTACAAGAGCTTTGGTCCAAGGAAGAAAAAAGTAAAAATCTGGAATATGATACTCTGGGCAAAGCCATGAATGTCAAAATGAGGACTGTGAATTCCCAACAGTCAACAGGATAGTCTTATCTGCTTGGAAAGGAGGTGAGATTTGCCATTTCATGAGCACGTACTATGAGCCAGGTATTGTTCTAGGGACTTTATTTAGTCCACATTACAATCTTCTGAGTTAGTGTCACTATCACTAAATATTGGATTCTAGCTAATTCTGCCTAATTCTTGGAACTTGTTAAAATACTTCTACTCCATTCCCTACAAGCCCATACCATTTGGGGAAGGAGATGGTTATAGAAGATTATGCCAGTATAAAAAAAGAGCACAGATAGAGAGTAGATAAGCCCTAAAGTACTAGTTCTCTTATTTTATGATATTGTTGAGAGACAGATTTACTCACAAGCCACAACACTGATAACACAGCTGAGGAAATTATTCTTAACACCCTGAAAACTCTTCACCCTAAATGGGGATAGTAGGGATGGTAAATCACTATGGAAAAAAGAAAGTCAGTGGGTCATGTAATGAGGGAATTGTACTGCAACATGACTTCCTAGAAATCAGTATTAACAAGGTTATTATGGGATTATATTTTTAGATACAAAAAATAAACAAAAATATACCTTATAAAGTAAACAAATCCATTAATAGACTGAAGGGCTATAAGCAAAGCAAGGTAGACCATCATGGCAAACAAAGGGTTGAAATTTGCAAAGAGCAAGAGGAAGAGGAAGAATGGCATTATCAGAGAGAAGCTATAAATAAAAGGCACCATAGAGCAACTCCCCATGCTTTATGGTAACTCTAAAATCAAGTCACATCTACCTAAATTCCATTTTTCTACAGCACAGTCTGTCTTGTTGGTTTTATAGACACAGAAAGCAATTTCACTCTTCTGAAGCAAAACCACCACCCCCCACCCTGACAATTACAAGTCACATGGATTAAGGCTGACCTGGGTATTTGTTTAAAGGAAAAAGTCCATGAATGGAAAACTTTGAGTACCTTACTTTAAGTTGGACAGCAATAGAGATTCATTTATTTATTCTTAGCTCTTAGTTCTTCAGAATAAATATGTTAGCTCACTTGTGAAAGCCAAGTATTATGTTGCCTTCATAAAATAAAAGACCTTTTTAATTCACCTGATTCCATAGATGTAGTGAGGTTTTTAAGTTTTTATTTATTGATTTAAGAGAGAGGGAGTCATGTATTTGTTGTTACGCTTAGTTATGCATTCATTGGTTTATTCTTGTATATGCCCTGACCGCGGATCGAACCCTTGGAGTATTGGGGTGATGCTCTAACCAACTGAGCTACCTGGCTAGGACAACCTCATGAGTTTTTGATGAAAAATATAGCACTTGTCCTTTAAGGGTGAGTCTAGCTTTGATAATTAGTGTTTTCATTAGGATATAAATTGGTCTCTGGAAAATCTAAATATTTGGATTGATTACTAACATTTCAAGGGGAAAATATGTGATGACACAAGTAAATAGGTAGTTGGCTATGTCAAATGAAAGCAAAATACAGAGCCAAGATGGAGGTATAGGTAGATACACTTTGCCTCCTCATACAACCAAAAAAAGGACAACAACAAATTTAAAAACAAAAAATAATCAAAACTATCAGAAAATCAAACTGTATGGAAGTTCAACAACCAATGAGTTAAAGAAGAAACATTCATCCAGACCAGTAGGAGGGGCAGAGACAGGCAGCCGGGGTGGAGAGGACTCATGTCAAGGCAGCGGCTGGAGGACCAGGCAGTCCCATATTTGCATGCATATAAACTGTAAGGAACAACTGGGGAGCAAGACAGACCATGCAACACAAGGTTCCAGCATGGGGTCATGAAGCCTCAAAATCTCTGACTGAAAAAACCTGTGGGAGTTGAGGCAGCAGAAGAAATTCCTAGACTCACAGGAGAGTTTGTTGGAGAGACCCAACCGGAGAAGGAGGAGTGGGCTTTGTGGAAGACCTGTAGCCCACACTGGGAATGGGGGGAGTACTAGTGATCCATGGGAGAACCAGAGCCCACGCATGTGTACGCAGAGACTGCACAAGATCTGTGGGAAAACTGGAGCTCACGCCTGTGAACTTAGCGTGAGTGCACTCACTGCAGGAAACCCAGAACCCACACCCATAAACTTAGGCAGTGCGCCTCCTACACAGGACAACCAGAGCTAACACCCATAACCCCGGGGAGTGCCCACAATCTGTGGGAAACCGGGAGCTCACCCTCGTGAACCCAGAGTGAGAGCGCCCAATGCAGGAAACCCGCAGAGCCCACACTCGTAAATTCCAGCAGCATGCACCCCGTAGGAGATCCAGAGCTCACACCTGTAAACCCCGGGGAGTGCTTGATCTGTGGGAGACCCAAGCTCACACCAATAAACTCAGAGAAATCACACACTCCGCAGCAGGCACAGAGCATACACCCCAAGCCACTGTACAGAGAGGTGCCATTATAGTTCTCATTACTACTCCAAGTAATGAGAACCAAAGGCCTGCAACCAAGACTACTTTACCCAGCAAGACTTTCAATCAAGATAGAAGGCCAAATAAGAAATTTTCCAGACAAAAGAAGTCTAAAAGAATACCCCTCTACCAAACCAATTCTGCAAGAGATACTAAAGGGACTACTTTAAGGAAAGGAAGGAAAAGAGAGAGAGAGAGGAACACAGGTACAAAAATGGCATGGATAAGTAGCTATCAATAATAACCTTAAACGTAAATGGATTAAATGCTCCAATCAAAAGACATAGAATAGCTGAATGGATAGGAAAGCATGACCCACACATATGCTGCCTACAAGAGACCCACCACAGGACAAGACCTACACATACTCAAAGTGAAGGGCTGGAAACAAAATTTCCAAGCAAATGGACAGGGAAAAAAGCCGGGGTAGCAACACTTATATCAGAAAAAATAGACTCCAAAAGAAGGGCCATAAAGAGAGACCCATAAGGTCGCTTCATAATAGTCGAGGGAAGAATCCACCAAGAAGACATAAACATTGTAAATATATATGCACCCAAAGGAGGAGCACCTAAATACATCAAGAAAATCTTAGAGGACTTCAAGAAAAATATTGACAGCAACACAATTATAGTAGGCAATTTTAACACCCCACTGTCAAAAATGGACAGATTGTCCAAACAAAATATCAACAAAGATATTGTGGCATTGAACAATGTTCCAGAAGAAATGGACTTAAATGATACATATAGAACTCTTCATCCCAAAGAAGCTAAATACACATTCTTTTCAAATACACATGGAACATTTTCAAAGAAAGACCACATGATAGGACACAAAACAAGCCTCAACAAATTCAAGAAAATTGAAATCATACCAAGCATTTTCCCCGACCACAAGGGACTGAAACTAGAAACCAACCCCAAGGAGAAAAACCCAAAACTCTCAAAATCAAGGAAATTGAACAGCATGCTATTAAACAATGAATGGGTCAAGAATGAAATTAGGGAGGAAATCAAAAAGTTTCTGGAAACAAATGATAACAAACTCACATCAACCTCAAACTTATGGCACACAGAGAAGGCAGTCCTCAGACGGAAGTTCATAGCGATACAGGCCTAACTAAAAAAGATAGAAACATTTCAAACAAACAACTTAACCCTACACCTACAAGAACTCGAGGAACAACAACAAAGACAGGCCAGAGCAAGTACAAGGAAGGAAATAACCAAGATCAGAGCAGAATTAAATGACATAGAGACTAAATTCACAATTCTAAGTATCAATGAATCCAGGAGCTGGTCCTTTGAAAAGACAAATGAAATTGACAAGCTTTTAAATAGGTTCATCAGGAAAAAAACACAGACTTCTGGCCAAGATGGAGGCATAGGTGGACACACTGTGCCTCCTCTTACAATGAAAATTAAGGACAACAAATATTGGGAAACAAGAAAACAATCATAACTGATAGAAAATTGAACTGTACAGAAGTCCAACAACCATTCCTCCAGACCGGTAAGAGGGGCGGAGTTGCAGGAGGAAAAAGTGCAGGTGCAGACCCAGGCACACAGGCAGCAGCAGCTAGCGGGCCCAAGGTGCACAGGTGGTGGCTAGCAGACCCTAGGCATGGGGTGACAACTGTGCAGACCCAGTGAAGCCCTGCAAGGCAGCTGGATGACCAGGTGGTCCCACATTAGGGCACAGATAATCCAGGCGAGGGGAAGCAGCGGAAGGGACTGGAATCCAAGAGAGAATGGAGCAAGCACCATTGATCCCTCTCGGACCCCGCCCCCACAAACAGCATCACAACTCAGCGACTAAACTGCCACCCACTGGGGAACACCTAAGGCTGCACCCCTCCTATGTAACAGCTGCAACCAGAAAAAAACCAACCAAAACAAACAAACAAAAAAGAAAACATGAAAAATGGCTCAAACCGGAGAACAAATGAAAGCTACAAAGCCAATTCCTCTAAGTGATGAAGAGATAGCCAACCTATCAGATGCACAGTTCAAAGACCTGGTGATCAGGATGTTCACACAATTGGTTGATTTTACTCACAAATTAGATGAAAAAATGCAGGCTACAACATGTCAAATGAAGGAAAGCGCATGGGGAACCAATAGAGATGGGAGGAAAAGTGGAACTCAAATCAATGAAGTGGACCAGAAGGAAAAAACAAACAACCAAACAGAAAAAAAGGAAGAAACAAGAACTCAAAACAATGAGGAGAGGCTTAGGAACCTGCAGGACATCTGTAAATGTCCCAACATCCAAATTATAGGGGTACCAGAAGGGGAAGAAGAAGAGCAACAAGTGGAAAACTTATCTGAACAAATAATAAAGGAGAACTTCCCCAATCTGGCAAAGGAAATAGACTACCAGGACGTCCAGGAAGTTCAGAGAGTCCCGAATAAGTTGGACTCAAGGAGGAACACACCAAGGCACATCATAATTTTAGTACCCAAGATTAAGATGAAGGAGAGAATTCTAGGAGCAGCAAGAGAAAAGGGGACAGTCACCTACAAAGGAGTTCCCATCAAACTGTCAGCTGAATTCTCAAAAAAGACCTTAAAGGCAAGAAGCCGCTGGAAAAAAGTATTTGAAGTCTTGAAAGGCAAGGAACTACATCCAAAATTGCTCTACCCAGCAAAGCTGTCATTTAGAATAGAAGGGAAGATAAAGTGCTTCTCAGATAAGGTCAAGTTCAAGGAGTTCATCATCACCAAGCCCTTATTATATGAAATGTTAAAGGGACTTACCTAAGAAAAAGAAGATAAAAAATAGGACAGTGAAAAGACAGGAAACTCACAGCAATTAACAACCACACCTAAAACAAAAGCAAACAAATAGAACAGGAACAGAACAACAGAAATGGAGATCACATGGAGGGTTAGCAACAGGGGAGTGAGAGGAGGAGAGAGGGGGGGAAAGTACAGAGGATAAGTAGCATAGACAGTGGGTAGAAAATAGAAGGGGGGCAAGAATACTGTGGCAAATGTAGAAGCTAAAGAACTTATGACACTAAAGTGTCATATGAACTAAAGTGGGGAAATGTGGGTCGGAGGGGGTGTGTAGGGTGGAGGGGAATGATGGGGGAGAAATAGGACAACTTTAATAGCATAATCAATAAAATACATTTTAAAAAAGAAAAAAGAGAGAGGACTCAAACACAATCAAAAATGAAAGAGGAGAGATTACAACTGACACCACATAAATACAAAGGATTGTAAGAAATTACTATGAAGAACTGTATGCGAAGAAATTTGAAAACATAGTTGAAATGGATGTTTCTAGAAAAATATAATCTTCCAAAACTCAATGAAGAAGCAGTAGAAATCCTGAACACACCAATAACAGCATACGAAATTGAAGCAGTAGTCAAAAAACTCCTGACACACAAAAGTCCTGAACCAGATGGTTTCACAGGAGAATTCTACAAAGCATTTAAGGAAGACCTAACCCCTATCCTTCACAGACTATTCAAAAAAATCCAAAATGATGGAAGACTCCCAAACTCTTTTTTATGAAGCCAGCATCATCCTAATCCAAAAAACAGATAAAGACACAACAAAGAAAGAAAACTTCAGGTCAATATCACTGATAAACATACATGCTAAAATCCTCAACAAAATACTGGCAAACTGCAACCAACAATACATTAAAAAGATCATACACTATGACCAAGAGGGATTCATCCCAGGGATGCAAGGATGGTTCAATATTTGCAAATCAGTAAATGTAATACATCACACAAACAAAAGCAAAGACAAAAATCACGTGATCAGATCAACAGATGCAGAAAAAGCATTTGATAAGGTACAGCACCCATTTATGATAAAAACACTCAGCAAAGTGGGAATAGAGGGAGCATTCCTCAACATAATAAAGGCCATATATGTGAGACTTACAGCCAACATCATACTCAAAGGACAAAAACTAAAATCTTTTCCACCGCAATCAAGAACAAGAAAAGGTTGTCCACTTCCACCAATTCTATTCAACATAGTATTGGAAGTCTTAGCCACAGCAATTAGACAAGAAAAGGAAATAAAAGGCATCCAACTCAAAAAGGAGGAAGCAAAACTATCATTGTTTGCAGATGACATGATAGTGTACATAGAAAATCCTATAGACTCGGCCAAAAAGCTGCTTGACCTAATAAATGAATTTGGCTAAACAGCTGGATACAAAGTCAATATCCAGAAATACAGGCATTTTTGTATACCAACAATGAAACAGCAGAAGCAGGAATGAAGAAGAAAATCCCATTTGATATAGCAAAAAGAAAAATAACATACCTAGGAATAAACCTAACCAAGGAGGTAAAAGACCTATATGCAGAAAACTACAAAACACTGAAGAAAGAAATCAAGGAAGACACAACAAATGGAACCATATACCATGTTCATGGATCAGAAGAATTAACATCAACAAAATGTCCATACTACCCAAAGCATTTACAAATTCAATGCAATACCCATTAAAGTACTAATGACATATGTCACAGACGTAGAAGAAACACTTCAAAAATTTTTTCGCTTTATTTTAATTGTAGTTCTTGTACAGTTTTCTGTCTTTTGCTCCCATCCAGGCCCACCACCCCAGCCGTCCCCACTTCCCTCCCATTACCACCCTCCCTAGTTTTTGTCCATGTGTCTTTTATACTTGTTGCTCTAAACCCTTCCCCTTTTCACCTGAAATTCCCTCCTCTCTCCCCTTTGGTGTCTGTCAGCCTGTTCTCAATTTCAATGTCTTTGGTTATATTTTGATTGTTTGTTTGTTTTGTTGATTAGGTTCCTGTTAAAGGTGAGATCATATGGTATTTGTCTCCCATCACCTGGCTTATTTCACTTAGCATGATGCTCTTCAGTTCCATCCATGCTGTCAGAAAGGGTAGGAGCTCCTTCTTTCTTTCTGCTGCATAGAATTCCATTTTGTCGATGTACCATAGTTTTTGATCTATTCGTTTACTGATGGGCACCTAGGTTGCTTCCAACACTTGGCTATTGTAAATTATGCTGCTATGAGCATTGGGGTGCATAGGTTCTTTTGGATTGGTGCTTCAGGGTTCTTAGGATATAGTCCTAGCAGTGGAATTGCTGGGTCAAAAGGTACATCCATTTTTAGTTTTCTTAGAAAATTCCATACTTTTCCATAGTGGTTGTACCAGTCTGCAATCTCACCAACAGTGCCCTAAGGTCCCCTTTTCTCCACAACCTCTCCAACACTTGCTGTTTGTTGCTTTGTTTATGAGGGCCATTCTGACTGGTGTCAAGTGGTATCTCATTGTGGTTTTAATTTGCATCTCTCTGATAGCTAGCGATATCAAGCATCTTTTCATGTGTCTCTGGATCCTCTGTATGTCCTCCTTGGAGAATTGTCTATTCAAGTCCTTTGCCCATTTTTTAATTGGGTTGCTTGTCTTCTTAGAGTGGAGTCCTGTAAGTTCTTTACATATTTTGGAGATTAAACCCTTGTCTGAGGTATCATTGGTAAATATGTTTTCCCATACAGTCGGTTCTTGTTTTACTTTAATACTGTTTTCTTTGGCCGTGCAGAAGCTTTTTATTTTGATGAGATCCTGTTTGCTTATTCTTTCCTTTATGTCCCTTGCTTTAGGGGACATATCAGTAAAAATGTTGCTGCGTGAAATATCTGAGATTTTCCTGCCTATGTTCTCCTGTAGGTCTTTAATGGTGTCACGGCTTATATTTAAATCTTTTATCCACCTTGATTTTATTTTTGTGTATGGTGTAAGTTGGTGCTCGAGTTTCATTTTCTTTTTGCATGAAGCTGTCCAGTTCTCCCAACACCACTTGTTGAAGAGGCGATTTTTACTCCATTTTATGTTGCTGCCCCCTTTGTCGAATATTAATTGACTGTAGAGTCTTGGGTTTATTTCTAGGCTCTCTGTTCTGTTCCACTGGTCCATGTGTCTGTTTTTGTTCCAGTACCAGGCTGTTTTGATTACAGTGGCTTTGTAATACAGTTTGGTATCAGGTATTGTGATCCCTCCTACTTTGCTTTTCTTTCTCAATGTTGCTGCAGCTATTTGAGGTCATTTATGGTTCCATATAATTTTTTGAAGTGTTTGTTCTATGTCTGTAAAGTATGCCATTGGTATTTTAATAGGTAATGCATTGAATCTGTAAATTGCTTTGGGAAGTATGGACATTTTGATGATGTTAATACTTCTGATCCATGAACACGGTATGTGTTTCCATTTATTTGTGTCTTCCTTAATTTCTTTCTTCAGTGTTGTGTAATTTTCTGCATACAGGTCCTTTACCTCCTTGGTTAGGTTTATTCCTAGGTATTTTATTTTTGTTTTTGCTATGTCAAATGGGATTTTTTTTATTTCTGCTTCTGCTGAGAAACACTTCAAAAATTTATATGGAACTATAAACAACCTTGAATAGCTGCTGCAATTTGGAGAAAGAAGAGCAAAGTAGAAGGGATCACAATACCTGATACCAAACTGTATTACAAGGCCACTGTACTCAAAAGAGCCTGGTAATGGCATAAAAACAGGCACATGGACCAGTGGAACAGAACAGAGAGCCCAGAAATAAACCCAAGACTCTACGGTCAATTAATATTTGACAAAGGAGGCAGCAACATAAAATTGAATAAAAATCGCCTCTTCCACAAGTGGTGTTGGGAGTATTGGACAGCTATGTGCAAAAAAATGAAACTCGAGCACCAACTTACAACATACACAAAAATAAAATCAACGTGGATAAAAGATTTAAATATAAGCCATGACACCATTAAAGTCCTAGAGGAGAGAACATAGGCCGGCAAATCTCATATATTTCACGCAGTAACATTTTTACTGATATATCCCCTAAAGCAAGAGATGTAAAGGAAAGAATAAACAAATGGGATCTCATCAAAATAAAATGCTTCTTCACAGCTAAAGAAAACAGTATTCAAATAAAAAGAGAACCAACCATATAGGAAAACATATTTGCCAATGATACCTCAGACAAGGGTTTAATCTCCAAAATATGTAAAGAACTTACAGGACTCCACTCTAAGAAGACAAGCAACCCAATTAAAAAATGGGCAAAGGTCTTGAACAGACACTTCTCCAAGGAGGACATACAGAGAATCCTGAGACACATGAAAAGATGCTCAATATCACTTGCTATCAGAGAGATGCTAACTAAAACTACATATAGTTACCACTTCACACTGGTCAGAATGGCCACCATAAGCAAAGCAACAATGAACAAGTGTTGGAGAGGTTGTGGAGAAAAGGGGACCCTAGTGCACTGTTGGTGAGATTGCAGACTGATACAACCACTATGGAAAACAGTATGGAGTTTTCTAAGAAAGCTAATAATGGATCTACCTTTTGACCCAGCAATTCCACTGCTAGGATTACATCGTAAGAACCCTTAAACCCCAATCCAAAAGAACCTATGCATCCCTATGTTCATAGCAGCACAATTTACAATAGCCACATGTTGGAAGCAACCTAGGTGCCCATCAATAAATTAATGGATCAAAAATCTATGGTACATTTACACAATGGAATTCTATGCATCAGAAAGAAAGAAGGAGCTCCTACCTTTTGTGGCAGCATGGATAGAACTGGAGAGCATTATGCTAAGCTAAATAAGCCAGGTGATGGGAGACAAATACCATATGATCTCACCTTTAACAGGAACCTAATCAACAAAACAAAGAAGCAAAATATAACCAAAGACATTGAAATTGAGAACACGCTGATAGTCACCAGAGGAGAGAAGAGAGGGAATTTCAGGCAAAAAGGGGAAGAGTTTAGAGCAACCATTATAAAGGACACATGGACAAAAACTAGAGTGGTGGGTGGTAATGGGAGAGAGTTGGAGATGGCTGGGGTGGTGGATCGGAATGGGAATAAAAGATAGAAAACTGTAGAAGAACAACAATTAAAATAAAATTTAAGGAAAATAAATAAAATAAAATAAAACAAAACAAAACAAAACAGAACAAAACAAAACAAAACAAAATAAAATAATGCTATACTCATGCTATTTAACTTAGCTTCATGGGAAGCTGATAATTGTACTTTTGTTTTACAAGGTCTAGCAAGGTATCCTTGTGTGAGAAAATCACCTGAATTAAAGGATTTGAAATTGAGTGAGTTGTTTTTGTGGTGGAAATATAAGATTCAGAAAGATGTACCAGTTAACAGGAAACTGCCATGCCTTGTTAATGTATAGCAGAGGGTTTTCAAGCCTGCCTGGCTTCACACTGGAATTCTCCAAGGAGTGTCAAAAATACCATTGCCAAACCCAACCCAAACCAACAAAATGAGACACTAGGTTTGAGACCCAGTAATTGGTACTACTAAAATCTCCCCAGGGAGTCTAGTATGTATTTAGGGTTTAAAATTGAGAATATAGAAGACAAACTGCCCTAATCCAGGCTGTTGGTCAAATCACATCTCCCCTTTCTCTGGGCTTCAAAAATGAGGATACAGAATCATGACTGTCTAAACCTTGAAGGTCATCTGGTCTAGCTATCTTTCTTTCTAGGTACAAAAGGGAAACCTAGAGTAGTTAAGTGATTTTTCAAGGTCACTCACCTAGGCATAAAGTCAGGACTAAAACCCAGGTCTCCTATTTCTTAGTTTTGTATTCCTGATTGAAAGAGATGGTCCCTTTGGTCCATCCTAGTTCTGAACTCCTGTGAATTTTCCCAACTCTTGGTCTAATCAAGGGATCAAACTTACCTTGCAGACATCTTTGTTTGGCCTATATATGGGTTATTCTTTGTCTCTCTGATCTCTTAACTTTGGAGTGCCCCACAGATCAGTCCTTCACCCTCTTCTCTATCTACACTTGCTCCATTGGTCATCTCCTCTAGTCTAATGGCTTTAAATAACATATCTATGTCACAAAGCTGAAATATACTGTTCTAGTTCAGGCCTCTTACCTAAATTCTAGACTGATATAGTCAATGGCCTACTTTAATATCTCTACTTGGATGTTAAATTTTTAAGTACCCAAAATCAAAATCCTAATCTTTACTTCAAATTCTCCTGCTCCATCTACAATGAGTTTTCTCCATGTTTTTGCTAAAGTTACTCCATGCTTCTAGTTGTTCAAGCCAAAAACCTTACCTCAGATAACAGGAACAACTAATTGCAGCACAGGAGTCAACACCTTAGTCTCCTGAGATTTATGCCAATGATCTACCTTTACCACTCTGCTTTAACATACACTATCAAATAGATAGGGTAAATGGATGACATGTGCTGCCACCAAGGCATCTACACTTAGTTGCCTAGCACACACTGAGGTCCCTTAAGGAATTTTCATTAACTCTCCCTCCTGCTATTCTCAGATACTTCATTTAATTGTCTTTAAGATTTCTCCAAGAGCCTGCATGATTTCTGGAGCTTTGGTAGGTTATGACAATAAATGAAGGTTGGAAGGCAGAGTATAAAATTGATACTAGTAAAATGAATGAGTAAGAAACCACAGGGCAGCAAACACCTGAAAGCAAGGAGAATGCTAGTATTCTGTTTTGAAAGGCACAGAGCTTTCTGGGAGAGAGACTACATCTACCTACAAACAAAAGCAAAGACTGAAACATTTAAAAACAATACCTTCACCTCTGAGTTGACACATCCCAAAGGGTTTTCAGCTGGCCAAGCTACACTGCCCTTTGTGCTCTCTGATTGATCCCTGTTAGAGCTGACTGACACCAACTCACCAAGATGACTGAAATCTGAACCCTATTCTTCAGGATTCTCTAGCCTCCACCACATACCAAACACACAGGCACAAACACACACATGCATACATGCACATAAACACACAACCACAAAAGTGTGGTAGAGGGACCTGAAACTAAGGTGAAAAGCATAGCTGTAGCAACAGCATTCAGTTGCAAAAGAGTATCTGTCATGATGGTCCACTCTTACTGCAAGGGCTTGGATTTGTGTTCTAGCTGGTTTGTTTGTGCTCCTGTTTCACCCATTGTGCCCCTAAGAAATGGTAATTGTCCATTCCCATAAATCAAAGGCACACTCTGTTAGTATTGGTCACAAAAGATCTCTAGTTGCAGCTGCTGCAAATAATGAGAAAAATAAGAGGTTAGAGAGTGGGACAGAAAAAAGACACTCTCAACAACCCTCTGCCCTGGCTTCTGACTACAGCTCCAAAGAAAAACAGAATTGGCAGGAACTGCTTTCAGACAGATGACTTTATTGACATCACAACCCAGAACTGGGAAACCACTAATGATTTGTCTCCTTATAGACGTGACCGTGAATAAATGAAGAATTTTGAATACGTGAATAATAATTAAAACTTAGACTTGTCACTGACTTTCACTGGTCCTACCCTAGGCCTTTTGGATCTCATATATGAAACAGCAAGGTCTTAGTCAAGAGCAGTGATATTTGCATTTGTTCACTATAATGGTTCATGCTGTTTTTAAGTTGACTATCATTAGTTCAGACTTATTGTGTCTGAAAGACACAAAACTGCCTTCCAAAAATTTTTGTCCTTGGAAGCATGTGTTAAAACATACCTGGCTTAGAAAGCATAACTTGAAGGACAAAATGGTAACATCACTTTTGAACAAAAAGTCAGACATATGCAGAGAACATGAAACCAAAGAGTAATTGAATTTCTGTTAGTAAATGCAGTACCATCAATGGCACATGATCTCAACCCTTGCACTTAGCCAAGAGATGGCTAATATCCCAATCTATTTGATATAATACTCATAAATACAATACCATTATTTTATATAAAGAATGAGGAACAAAGACAGTTGCAGCTACTGTGAGCTGCAGGTAACCTTTTGTGACAGCCTATGCAGTGGGCCCCATCCTAGAATGTTCCAGTCCTAACTACATTCCCTTCAGCTTAGCACCCCAAGCACCCATAATTAGGGTAATGGAAAACAATAGGTGCAAGGGCTTAAAGTCCCCCAGGCTTGCTGAGAAATACAGAAGATTTCCTTTGCTTAGCCAAATAAGGCCCATTTGGGAAAAACATCCAAAATGTGTGCTCCAGCAATATGTATTTGCAGCAGATAGAATTTCATTGAAAACAAGGAAATACAATAAAAGAGAAGAATGCAGGCACTAAAACCTTATTTCAGAAGTCTAGTCTGTGCCAAAATATACAGGTACAAAGTGAAAATCCTTGCACACTCATCCTGAGACCAAATTAGTAAATTAGTTAATGATGTCCCACTGCTCTAATCTTTTCATTCGGATTTATCGTTCTCTTTTAATGGGTCCTCATAAAGCCCTATCACCTCCTATACCAAAGGAAAACAATCTAATAAACCCATTCAAATCAAAGTATTAGTCATTTAGTAATGTTACTTTGTTTGAGTAAAGCATTACACACAGGACACAGTGTAATTTTATTTTTTAGAAAAAGGCTGTGTTGTTAAATGGTCAAGTTTTGATAGCAGACTTGGGTTGGAATCCTAGCTCTGCCACTTGCTAGCTGTTTGACCTTGGCCAGTTACCTTGAGCCTCAGTTTCATTTGTCCATATAATGGAGCTATTAATACCAAATCTGTAGGTTTGGTCTGAGGATTCCATGGGATCATTTATGTGAACTATCACTGTGTAGAGTAAGCACTGAATACATGATAGCTATTACTGTTTGCACTTCAGAAGAGGAGCACAGGGATCTAGTAATGTCATCCTGGAATTGCAGTGCTTGAATCTCTTGTCCTGGTCTTAAATATGTGACCAATAAGTAATAAAGACTCAGTATTATACACAGTATCTTATCATCCTGAAATTGTAAAAGTGCTCCCCTTCGTTAGGTAAAGATCTTGTTTCTATTTTGTTCTCCATTATCTTACCTGCAGAGTACCTAGCCCGTAGTAATAATAAAAATAACAACATTAATAGCAATAATATTTATTGAGAAGTTTTAGATGCCAGGCAAACTCCTCATGTGTGTTACATCACATAATCCTCACAACAACTCTATGAGGTATGTATTATTATTTTCAATTAAAAAAATGGAAAGAAGATACAGACCTGAAGTAAATTTACAGCAGTCTACCTTCAAAGCTCATGCTCTTAACTACCATGCAATATCTGAGCTTAGTAAATACTTACATAATTAATTAGTGGTTTTGGTAAACTCACCAATAAAAAATAACATACACCCTGTTGTAATGTTTTTCTTCATGACTTCCTGATTAAAGATAGTGAAGTCAAAATTTTTTTCTTCACTCCCTTCCTCCTCTTAAACATCACTCCTCGACAACAAAGAGAACAAGGAACAAAAACACTAAACCTCCATAGCTAATGGCATTAACAAGTCTGTAACCCTAAACAATAGAAAGTGAAGATGAAAAGCTGCTACAGGAGTGGCAACTAATTTAGCAGAGTGGAGGGTGATTAAACCTAAGTACTTGAAGAGGTGAATATTGGTAAGCAACAAGGAGATTTGCCCCCTGAGAATCCAGAAAAGGCTTGGGAATTAGAGGCACCAATTACTATGGAAATGGGGGTGAGATAGAGCTGTAAAAGAGGGGGAGCCATTTGAGTGTCTGTGTAAGGAGCTGTTAGGCATGCCCACTTCTCCTAAGCACAGATGGATGGCCACAGGAAACAGGTTAAATTAATTCAAAGCAGCTGCAGGTATGGATGTTTGACCCAAAAGAAAATGGGAATTAGGTGGGCCACAGAAGAGTAAAGAAGTTAAAGTCTTCATAGTTAAAGGTGAAGAGTCCCAGTCTCCTTCCCCTAACATGGCTCCTAGAATATTGACAGCCAGGATCATGATTTCCAAGAAGGGGATTGGAGCATTCTTCTTTGAAGAATGTGACTAGACCAAGAAGTGAGACCTACAGATGTTAGCAAAAACAAAAAAATAACCCAGCTGGTTAGCCATAGTTAGCCAGTTGCCCTATACTGAAACCCACTGGTCAACATGCCTACCATGTACATACAGCTTCAAATCCTCCTTTTAGCATTTAATTCTTAAATGTGAACAGATAGCTAGAATCACCAGACATTTAAGGATATCTCCCAACATGAAATAGAAAGACCAAAACAAAGAAGCATGAAAATTTAGGAACTGAGGAAAACACAGGGAACAGAAGAAAAGTCCAAAGGCATTCTAATAAACATCTTCATAGAAATAAGAGAAAATACTATATGCACTAAACAAAGGCAGTATGTTATTAAAATAGAATAATCAAACAATGAGAATTGACTCTTGGGAATTAAAAATATGATAACAAATGCTATTTTTAAATCTGAAAAGAGGGAGAACACAATATTAAGGAACTCTTCCAGAAAGAAAAACTAAAAACAAAAAGATATAGATAATACAAGAGAAATAATAAGGCAAAAAAAGATTGACCCAGGCAATCTTATATCCAAATGAGAGTATTTCCAGAGATAACAAAGACAATGTTGTTAAGGAAATTATCAAATAAATAACAAGAAAACTGTCTGTGTAGAATGAGCTTCTACACTGAAAGGCCCCACCAAATGCACAGCATAGTACATGTGAGACATCATCATGAAGTTTCGTAACAGTAAGAATTAAGAGATAATCTTAAAAGCTTCCGGGGGAGATAGGAAGGAGTGAAAACAGGTTGCACAGGATCAAGAATAAGAATGACATTGGAGTTCTCAATACCAACAGTAGGAATTAGAAGACAATGTGCCATGTCGTCAAAATGCTGAAAGAAAATTATTTTTAACTTTTATTTAAATACTCAAACTATCAATAAATAGTGAAGATAGAATAATGACTTTCAGACATGGAAAAATTTCAAAACTTTGCCCCCTGTATACATTTCTTAGAAGCTACTAAAGGATATGCTCCACTGAATGAGTAAACTAAGAAAATGGGAGTCATAAAATTCATGAAATAATGGACACAGCACAGAAGAAAAAGTAATTTCCAGGGACATGAAAAGGGAAATCTTAGCACAGCAGTTGTGCAGCAGACTTAGGGAAACACATTTAGTTTGGAATAGAAGGAGGACAGAGAGCCTCAGGCAAAACAAATGAAATTGATAAGGGATTTAACAGGTTCTACCATGTATAAAATGTTTTGAGAGGATTCTATAACCTTATCGATAGAGTGAAAGACTTAGAAATTCAAATTAAGATAAACAAATTAAAAATACATCAATTATGAACTCTAGTAAAAATCAAAGTTATTCCCTGGCTGGTGTGGCTCAGTGGATTGAGTGCCAGCCTGCAAAACCAAAAGGTCACAGGTTCGATTCCCAGTCTGGGGCACATGCCTGGGTTGTGGGCCAAGTGCCCAGTGGGTGGTGTGTGAGAGGCAACCACACGTTGATGTTTCTCTCCCTCTCTTTCTTCTTCCTTTCCCCTCTCTTTAAAAATAAATAAATTAAAACTTTTTAAAAATTAAACTTGTAAAATGAATTATTACCATAATATACCACATATACCATCTATGAATTATATTTACATAATATTAAAATACTGAATATAAAGATTGTGACTATATTAAGCATGTGAAGAAAGATAAGAAAGTATATGAGATACCAATTCTCAGCTATAATAGAAAATCAATGAATGATGTCCAAAGCTGATCTATCAAGAGACCAGTGGCAGTATGATACTTAGAAATGTAGAGGTAAATACCAGAATAAAGAGCTAAAAGACATGAAATTCTGCTTCTGCTGAAGGGTGGGAGGAAGGCCTGAGGACTGCTTTGTTGTTGATACAAACCTTTTAGCATTTCTTTTTACTTTTAAAATTATGTGCATTTATCACTTATATAGTTTTTTGTTTGTTTTACCTTTTAAAGAAGCAAGGGTATAAAAGAAAAGAGGTTGCAAACCATTCCTATAGGCAATATAACTTATGTATAGACATTTCAATTCTGCTGTAAGTTATTAGGCAAGGCAAAAATTATAGCCATCTTTTTCATACATTTGTTTAATCATTTACTACCTATTTCTCTCACTAGAATTTAAGCCCCATGAAAGTAGAAACAAGTAATATGCTAGTAAATGTTTAACATCTCCATGACAGTGGGAAAAAGCTCTTAATTGTATCACTTCCCAACTTCTATAGTGTACTTATTCTCAATGCCTGATTTCAAGCTACTAACATGATGCTGCCGACACTAAGGTGGGAAAAGATGCCCATAATTGGCTTTTTGTTTGTTTTTTTATATTTTAAATTACAGTTTACATTCAATATTATTTTATTAGCTTCAGGTGTACAGCATAGTGGTTAGACAATCATAGATTTACAAAGAGTTCTTCCCACCCCTGATACTTCCAGTACCACCACAGGATTTTTGTCAGTTGTATGTTGTAGCCAATTGGCTTTTGCGAACTGGTTCCAACATTTTGCACACAATTGGCTTTTGTGGGCTGGCTCTAACACACAGCTGACAAAAATCCTGTTTTGTTCACTGTTCTATCTGGAGCTCAACATACTGCATGGCACATAGCAGATGCTCAATAAATAGTTGCTGATCTGCTGACTGAATAGGGAAAAAAAGAACAGGAGCCCATAGATAAGTGAACACTGAATTACATAATTTTATCTGAGAAAATGCCATTTGGGAATCTAAAAGTAAAATAATTTGAAAGCTGGAATTACTGAGTGTTTCTGCCAGTAATTAGAAAATAAGAGAGTAGGAAGCTGAAGTCAGATTGTAGTTTAAGGCTAAGTCACCGTCAATCAATAAGGTAATTCTGTCCCCAAGGGAGAAAAAGTGGAGAGGAAGATACCTATGAACCAGGCACTCTGCTAGGCACTTTATACATATTACTTTATTTAATCTTCACAGTAATCCTAGAAGATGTAGATGACTAATCCATTTTACAGATGGGAAAACTGAGACTCAAAAAGTCCAAGTAATCTAACCACTATGCTAAACACCTGAAACTAAAAAAAAATATATATATATATTGTAACTGTAATTGGGAAAAACGTCTAAGTACTTGCCCCAAAACACACAGCTAGTGAGAATGAGAGCTGAGATTTACCCAATTTTGTCTAACTCCTTATCATATGATGTTTCTGCTATACCAGCTCCCTTCCAAAATATCTTTGAGCAAGTTAATTTAGAAATGGGGGTGGGAAGCTTTGTTTATCATGAACTTGAAGATAATTGTCTCATTCTTTATCATTCTTTGGTTATTAAGTCAAAGCCTAGCCATCTGCAATGCAAAGTAGGCAGGGAAGTGCATCTAAACAAGCTTTTTTATAAGCTTTGGAGTCTTTGTTTTAGCTCTATTTCCTTGTTTAAAGCTGAGTACAGGTTGCCTAGAAACCAAGCTAATGGCATTTTCTGCCTTAATTACCTTGTCTGAAAGCTCAGAGAGATTAGATCAAATATTTAGAGTAGAAGGTCTGAGTTTTTTGTATCAAAATACCTGCTTCCATATATGTACAATACACGTGTGCATGTGTGCATACATGCACCTTCCTCCTTCCCTAAATCCTGTGATTAAAATACAAAGGTGACCTAGTCTGCATCTATGTGATACCGTAAGATCGGCTAAAAGTACAAAAATTAACCATCTTGTTGCTTGCCGGTAAGTACACCAAACAACTGTTTTTGAACAACCACTCAGCAACTTGAGAGATCCTTGCAATTCTTGATCAAATTGATCAATGTGTGTGTATCCTAAAAGACAGACTTATTATTAAACATATCAGTGGCAATAAACTTCAAATACCTCTGCTAGTCACTTTTTTCATTAGAACAAGAATCGACGGAATCTTTGCTATCAATACTCAGGAGAGAAAGAGATAAGTAAACCTAAATGTCATCTGAATCACTTATTCAGAGAGAGAAGCAGACCACAGGATAAAGAAAGAAAGGATAAAAAGAGAAAATCATGGTTAATGTAATTGTCAGACACAATCAGCTGCCTAGATCACAGCATTTTTCTTTGCTAATAAAATCCCAATTTTGTTCACTTTTCCAGTAGCCATAGAGTCAGTCACGGTGGTCTCATTCATCTTTCTAAATTATTGGTTTAAGTATGGGTATAGGATACAGTTATGACAGGTAACATGTGGGAAGAAGTTTGCTTGAGGAGCTTCCATAAGAGGGACATTCCCTATTTTTGTCTGTAGACAGGTCCAACTGCATGTGATATATGGTGGGCACCTAGGTTGCTTCCAACACTTGGCTATTGTAAATTGTGCTGCTATGAACATTGGGGTGCATAGGTTCTTTTGGATTGGTGTTTCAGGGTTCATAGGATATAATCTTACCAGTGGAATTGCCAGGTCAAAAGGCAGATACATTTTTAGTTTTCTGAGGAAATTCCATACTGTTTCCCACAGTGGTTGTACCAGTCTGCAATTCCACCAACAGTGTACTAGGGTTCCCTTTTCTCTACAACCTCTCCAACACTTGTTTGTTGAATTCTTTATGATGGTCATTCTGATCGGTGTGAAGTGGTAACTATATGATATAAGTTTTAATTAGCATCTCTCTGATAGCTAGTGATACTGAGCATCTTTTCATGTGTCTCGGGATCCTCTGTATGTCCTCCTTTGAGAACTGTCTGTTCAAGTCCTTTGCCCATTTTTTCATTGGGTTGCTTGTCATCTTAAAGCAGAGTCATGTAAGTTCTTTATATATTTTGGAGATGAAACCCTTGTCTGACATATCATTGGCAAATATGGTTTCCCATATGGTTGGTTCTCTTTTTATTTTAATACTGTTTTCTTTTTTTAAAGATTTTTATTTATTAATCTTTAGAGGGGAAGAGTAGGAGAGAGGAAGAGGGAGAGAAATATCAATGTATGGTTGTCTCTTGTGTGTCCCATGCTGGGAACTGGCCTGCAACCCAGGCATGTGCCTTGACTGGGAATCGAACCGCGATCCTTTGGTTCGCAGGCCCGAGCTCAATCCACTGAGCTACACCAGCCAGGGCTAATACTATTTTCTTTAGCTATGCAGAAGCATTTTATTTTGATGTGATCCCAGTTGTTTATTCTTTCCTTTATGTCCCTTGCTTTAGGGGACATATCAGTAAAAATGTTACTGTGTGAAATATCTGAGATTTTCCTGCCTATGTTCTCCTCTAGGACTTCAATGGTGTCATGGCTTATATTGAAATCTTTTATCCACCTTAAATTTATTTTTGTGTATGGTGTAAGTTGGTGCTCAAGTTTCTTTTTTTTTCTTTTTTTTTTTTTTTTGCACATAGCTGTCCAGTTCTCCCAACACCACTTGATAAAGAGGCTATTTTTACTCCATTTTATGTTGCTGCCCCCTTTGTTGAATATTAATTGACCATAGAGACCTGTGTTTATTTCTGGGCTCTCTGTTCTGTTCCATTGGTCCATGTGCCTGTTTTTATGCCAGTACCAGGCTGTTATGATTATAGTGGCCTTGTAATACAGTTTGGTATCAGGTATTGTGATCCCTCCTACTTTGCTCGTCTTTCTCAAAATTGCTGCCGCTATTCAGGTGCATTTATGGTTCCATATAAATTTCTGAAGTGTTCATTCTGTGTCTGTGAAATATGCCATTCGTACTTTAATAGGTATTATATTGAATATGTATATTGCTTTGGGTAGTATGGACATTTTGATGATGTTAATTCTTCTGATCCATGAACACGGTATAGGTTCCCATTTCTTTCTGTCTTTCTTAATTTCTTTCTTCAGTGTTGTATAGTTTTCTGAGCACAAGTCTTTTCCCTCCTTGGTTAGGTTTTTTTTTCCCCTCTTTTTTAATTTATTTATTTATTTATTTATTTATTTATTTATTTATTTATTTCCAATCAGTATTTCTTTTAATTCTTGATCTTGCACAGTTTTCTGTCTTTTACTCCCCCCCCAGCCCACTGCCCCAGCCCTCCCCACCTCCCTCCCATTTCCACCCCCCATAGTTTTTGTCCATGTGTCCTTTATACTGTATAAAAGACACCATTGGTTAGGTTTTTCCTAGATATTTTATTTTTCTTGTTGCTATATCAAATGGGATTTTTTTCTTGATTTCTTCTGTTTCATTGTTGGTATACAAAAATGCCTTTGATTTCTGGATATTGACTTTGTATCCTGCTGTTTTGGCAAATTCAGTTATTAGGTCAAGCAGCTTTTTGGCAGAGTGTATAGGAATTTCTATGTACACTATCACGTCATCTGCAAACAATGATAGTTTTGTTTCCTCCTTTCCAATTTGGATGCCTTTTATTTCCTTTTTTTGTCTGATTGCTGTGGCTAAAACTTTCAATACTATGTTGAATAGAATTGGTGAAACTGGACAACCTTGTCTTGTTCCTGATCTTAGTGGAAAAAGATTTTAGTTTTTGTCCATTGAGTGTGATGTTGGTTGTAGTCCCTCATATATGACCTTTGTTATGTTGAGGAATGCTCCCCCAATTCCCACTTTGCTGAGTGTTTTTATCATAAATTGGTGCTGTATCTTATCAAATGCTTTTTCTGCGTCTATTGATATGATCATGATTTTTGTCTTTGCTTTGGTTTATACAATGCATTACATTTATTGATTTGCAAATATTGTACCATCTTTAAATCCCTGGGATGAATCCCACTTGGTCATGGTGTATGATCTTTTTAATATATTGTTGGATGCAATTTGCCAATATTTTGATGAAGATTTTAGTGCCTATGTTCATCAGTGATATTGGCCTGCAGTTTTCTTTCTTTGTTGTGTCTTTATCTGGTTTTGTGATTAGGATGATGCTGGCTTCATAAAAAGAGTTTCAGAGTCTTCCAACTTCTCTGATATTTTAGAATAGTCTGTGAAGGATTGGGGTTAGCTCTTCCTTAAATGCTTTGTGGAATTCTCCTGTGAAACTCTCCTGTCCAGGACTTCTGTGTGTTGGGAGTTTTTTGGTTACTGCTTTAATTTCCTCTGCTGTTATTGGTCTGTTCAGGCTTTCTGCTTCTTCTTCATCAGTTTTGGAACATGATATTTTTCCAGAAATTTGTCCATTTCACCTAGGTGTTCAAATTTCTTGGCATACAGTTCTTCGTAGTAATTTCTTACAAACCTTTGTATTTCTGTGGTGTCTATAAGGTGTAATATCTTTTCTTTCATTTCTCATTGTGTTTATTTGGATCCTCTTTTTTTCTTGATGAGTCTGCTTAAAGTCTTGTCAATTTTGTTTATCTTTTCAAAGAACCAGCTCCTGTTACAGGTGTGATCATATGGTAGTTGTCCTTCATTGCCGGGCTTATTTTGCTTAGCATAATGCTCTTTAGTTCCATCCATGCTGTTGCGAAGGGTAGGAGCCCCTTCTTTCTTTCTGCTGCATAGAATTCCATTGTGTAAATATACCATAGTTTTTTGATCCATTCATTTACTGATGGGAACCTAGGTTGCTTCCAACACTTGGCTATTGTAAATTGTGCTGCTGCTATGAACATTGGGGTACATAGGTTCTTTTGGATTGGTGTTTCAAGGTTACCTAATCAACAAAATAAAACAAGCAAGCAAAATATAAACAAAGACATTGAAATTGAGAACAGGCTGACAGACACCAGAGGGGAGAGGAGAGGGAACTTCAGGGGAATAGGGGAAGGGTTTAGAGCAACAAGCACAAAAGACACATGGACAAAAACTAGGGAGGGTGGAAATGGGAGGGAGGTGGGGAGGGCTGGGGTGGTGGGCCAGGATGGGAGTAAAAGACAGAAAACTGTACAAGAACAACAATTAAAATAAAGGGAAAAGAAGTTCAATGACTTCATTAAAAAATAATAATAATAAAAAAAAAAAAAAAAAGAACCAGCTCCTGGATTCATAGATCCTTAGAACTGTGCTTTTAGTCTCTATGTCATTTAATTCTGATCTCAGTTATTTCCTTTTACTTGCTCTGAGCTGTCTCTGTTTTTGTTTTTCCAGTTCTTGTACGCATAGGGTTAGGTTGTTTGTTTGAAATGTTTCTATCTTTTTTTAGGTAGGCCTGTATCACTATGAACTTCCATCCGAGGACTGCCTTCACTGTGTCCCATAAGTTTTGGGTCGTTGTGAGTTCGTTATCATTTGTTTCCAGAAACTTTTTGATTTCCTTCCTAATTTCATTCTTGACCCATACATTGTTTAATAGCATGCTATTCAGACTCCATGATTTTGAGGGTTTTGGGTTTTTCCCCCTTGGGGTTGGTTTCTAGTTTCAGTCCCTTGTGGTCAGAGAAAATGCTTGGTATGATTTCCATTTTCTTGAATTTGTTGAGGCTTGCTTTGTGTCCTATCATGTGGTCTGTCTTTGAAAACGTTCCATGTGCACTTGAAAAGAATATGTATTTAGCTTCTTTGGGATGAAGAGCGCTATATGTATCATTTAAGTCCATTTCATCTAGAACATTGTTCAATGCCACAGTATCTTTGTTGATATTTTGTTTAGAAGATCTGTCCATTTTTGATAGTAGGGTGTTAAAATCGCCTACTATAATTGTGTTGCTGTTAATATCTTTCTTAAAGTCCTCCAAGATTTTCTTTATGTATTTGGGTGCTCCTATGCTGGAGATATATATATGGATATATGTGTATATATATGTGTATATATATGTATATATGTACATATGTATACATGTGTGTATATATATGTTGTTTATGTCTTCTTGGTGGAATCTTCCCTTGAGTATGATGAAGTTGCCTTCTGGGTCTCTCTTTAAGACCCTTTTCTTGAAGTTTATTTTGTCTCATATGAGTACTGCTACCCAACCTTTTTTTTTTTTCCTGTTCGTTTGCTTGGAAAATTTGTTTCCAGCCCTTCACTTTCAGTGTACGTGTGTCATTTTTCCTGAGGTGGGTCTCTTGTAAGCAGCATATGTGTGGGTCATGCTTTCCTATCCATTCAGCTATTCTATATCTTTTGATTGGAGCATTTAATCCTTTTACATTTAAGGTTATTACTGATAGGTTCTCATTCATTGCCATTTTCGTACCTGTGGTTTTTTTTTTTTTCTCTCTCTCTCTCTCTTTTCCTTCCTTTCCTTAAAGCAGTCCCTTTAGCATCTCTTGCAGAGCTGGTTTGGTGGAGGTGTATTCTTTTAGACTTCTTTTGTCTGGGAAGCTCCTTATTTGGCCTTCTATCTTGATTGAAAGCCTTGCTGGGTAAAGTTGTCTTGGTTGTAGTCCTTTGGTGCTCATTACTTGGAATATTTCTTGCCATTCTCTTTTGGCTTGGAGTGTTTCCATTGAGAGATCAGCTGCTAACCTTATGGGGCTTCCTTGTATGTTACTTCCTTTTTCTTTGTGTTCCTCTTGATTGGGACTCTCTGTGTTTCCTGGATTTGAGTGACTTTTTCTCTCATCAAATTAGGGAAGTTTTCCATCATTACTTGTTCAAATAGGTTTTCTATCCCTTGCTTTTCTTCTCCTTCTGGTATCCCTCTTATACAGATATTTTTTACATTTCATAGTGTTGTGTATTTCCTTTAACCACTCTTCATTCTTTCTGAGCCTCTTTTCCTTTTCTTGCTAATTCTCGGTGTTTTTTTCTACCTTGTCCTTTGGCTCACTGATCCAATCTTCTGCTTCATCTAGCCTTCTTTTGATTCCTTCTACTGTGTTCTTCAGTTCAGAAATTGTATTCTTCATTTCCTCTTGGTCCTTGTTGATAGTTTCTATTTCCTTTTTCATGTTGCTATAGTTTGCAGTGAGTTCATTGTCGTTTCCCTGTAGTTTCTGTTAATTCATAGTGAGCTCATTGAGCTTCCTGATAACCATTGCTTTGAACTCAATTCTGATAGTTGAGTTCCCTCTATTTCATTTAGCATTCTTTCTGCGGCTTCCTCCTTTCCTTTTATTTGGGGATTGTTTCTTTGTCTCCCCATTGTTTTTGAGATTCTTCTTGTTAGCCTCAGCTTCTTAAATTAATCTCTTCTGACTCCCTGGGTTTAGGGTGTGAACTTCTATGGTAGAAAACCTGTGAGATTCAGTGGTGCACTGTCCTTGATCTCCCAAGCTTGCTGGTCTTGGGCTTTTGTTTATGTTGGTTCTGTGTATGTGTTTGGGTTTTGATTGCTGTTCGGGCTTTCTTTGGTGGGTCCTTTTCACCAGCTGTTTAACTGAAGGTCACTCTATCCACCACCTCTTGTATTTTGTCATGTTGGTGTGGGTGGGATATGTTGAAGCTGGTTTCTTTTTGTACAAGGTTTTGTGGATTCTCTCTTGCTCTTATTCAGTTGTTTGCTCTGGGTAAATTCTCCGCTATTTAGTTGTATTTCCAGAAAGGTTCTGGATTGAGGTTAGTGTGACTTCCACTCCCTCCTTCACCTTCTTCTGTTGTTATCTGTTGGTGGTTCCTTTGTTGGTCAGTTTCCTCTTCCAGCAGGTATCCTGGTGTTCACAGCTTCCATCTACTCTGATACCCTCAGCAGGGCATAGAATGAGGCAAAGGGGAGGCCAAAACAGGTGTCACAAAGTCCTTTACTCACTGAAGTGCACTGAAGCTCAGGGTCTGCATGTGATATATGGAGCTGTGGCAGCCATCTTGGAACATGGTCAAGCTAACATGCTATGACTTGTAAAGTGGAAAAAATCAAAAGAACCTGGTTCATCAACAGCATCTTTGAACTGCTGAATAACTGACCCTGGAGCTCCAATACCTTCAAATTTTGAAAAAGAAAATTACTTGGATCATTTTGTGTTGAGCTGTCTGCTACTTACAGCCAGAAGCCTTATAATTAATACAGTATGCTAGCAAGTGCTAGAACTTTTAAACTTATTTATGTGTCATTCTAAATACTTCTAAAAATTACTGCCTTCTACATCTGGCCTCCAATCTATAAAAAAACCCTCTGTATTTTTTCTAATCTAACTAGCATTTTAGGCCTCCCCGTCTTCCTCTTATATTCCTTGTCTTTTTGTATTTTTCCTCTTTGTCTTTACTCTTTATTCTTTTCCATTTTCCCCTCCCCACTTCCTTTCCTTACTTTGCCTTTAAGTGGCTGTGATTTAGATCTGAAATGTTTATGCATATATTCATCTATACATATATAAACATCTATACATATATAAACATTGTTTCTTATATATTAGAAGGTAAGAATTATTTCCCATTCCAAATGATTTCTTTCATACAGTGGTAATTCTACTAACAAAAAACACCTGACCTCTCTTCACTTCCTTACTTATTCCTTCCCACAAAAGAGAAATGACTTAATTGGACTGGTTAGTTTGGAAAAGGAACTGAGCATGTGCAGCCCAGCCCCTCCTAAGATATTTCTCTTGGGAGCGAGTTACCAGTATGGAGCACACACTCCACTATGCTCGTCTAGGCTGTACATTTTATGAAAGGAATGCTGTCATGGGGGAGAGATATAGTAGTCCAATAATACTAGTGACTAGATGGAGAAGTCTAATTAATCCCCCAAATTCAGTAATGGGACATTCAAATGCCTACAGACAGAAGCCACACTCTCTGATAATAAGCTTTATCAATAATAAAGGTAATATCTTCTTATATACTACCTCTCTTGTCTTATTGTTGAATTGGTTCAGAACTTGTATCAGAAACAAGCCTTCTTTTTACTAGACCCCCTTGAGTAGCACTAGTATATATTAAAGTTGTGTTGCTCTGTTCATAAATATATTTTAATGTTTTTTCACAGCTATATGCTGTCATTATAGGTTACTTGAAGGTGAAAAAGACTTCCACAATAATGTCTTTGTTTTATAAATGTTTTCTGCAAAGAAACGGTGTGTTTAATTTGTGTGTGATTCCCTGTATTGATTGGGTTTCCTATGGAATAGAGGCTCTTGATAGAAAAAAAATTTACTTTCCTGATTTTTGAGCTTCTTGCTCATGATAATTTGTAAGTATGTACTTACTCAATCTGACTCCAGTTTCTCAGAAATTTCATCTTTAGCTGCTGCCTTTGGCTTGGTAGAAGGTCTTTTCTTGAGACTCCACTGTAATGGTCAACACATCATCATAAGCTTCCCGGAGTTTCAGGTTGCTCTTCAGGACCTGATAGGAGGTATGCTTATAGTGTAAACTATAAAACAGGGCATCATAGGGAACAAAAACATAGGTTCCATCCATCATTTTCATATCATGAGCCCATTCCAACAGATGCATCTGAATCTCTCCCCCAATCAGTGCTGAATGCATACACATGATGATTAGTGAAACCAACAAAGCAAGAGAGGGTATGGCAGCAATATGTTAGTAAACATAGTACTCAAAACTACAGATTGAGAGAAGTAAATAAATGTTGCGGACCGTTCAGCCTGGTTTCAGGAGTTGTAACCCTCACCCCATGGTGGGCTGTGTAAGAGCCCAAGGGACCCACTTCATCTGGGTCTGTTCTGTCACAAGGATGTGACCTATTAAGGAGACAAAGCTTATCTCCCTGGCAGGGGCACTGCTTCTGCCTTACCCATCTCTGGCCCCATAGCTTGGTTGGCAGTCAATGACGGGTAAGACTCCTCATGGGAGGGGCAACCTAAGCCAGACGCAACCACTTGGGAGGCCTCATGGAAGAACTTGGGGGGTTGCAGCACAGAGGATGTGATGGACCCTCACCCCCCGGCTATTCTGACATAGCCCAAGTCCTCATTTCCATCTGGGAGATGTCTCCTGCTTCCTAATCCGATTAAAGCCTGAAACTGTGGGGGTGAGCGGTGCAGCCCTATCCTGGCCAGGACGGCTCCTTGGGTGATTGACATAAGAAAGAATTCCTAAAGTCCTGTGAAACCTGCTTTGCTAAGAGTGCTCTTCCTGAGGTGATAAGTGTCCCAGGAGGAAATGAGCATGTCTCCCAAAGTCTGGCAACCCTCTTTCCTGACAAACACTGGCTCAGATTAAGCCCTCAGATTGCTTTGAAATGTTAACCATTGTTTGATCCTTGTCACCTGACAAACCTGTATTCCCGGGTATTTGAGCCCAATAAAAGCCTAGTGAGGAAGGGGCTCTGGGTCATTCTCCTCTGAGAGTTTGATCCCTTTCCTCCCCAAGCAGAAGATGTCTTGGTAGTTTTTACTTTCATCTGTGATGGAGGGATGGGGCTCTGCAGGCGGAGCCCCCCCACATCTGGCACCCAGGCCAGGGTCCCCCGCAAATAAATGTGTTATAACCAATTTGTAAATGATTTCTATTGTATGCCTCTAAAATGAGCAAGATTTGAAGCCCTGATATGAGACTGAGGTATGTTCATGGACTCTGGATTAGGCCTAGGGACAAGACAGATATGTCCACAGCTGCAGAACATAATCCTAGACAGGAACAATAACAAACATAGCAAACAGGAGGTAGCATAATGAAGAGACTTTGTGGTTGGAATACAAGGTTCATATCTTAAAATCATCAATTATTAACTGTATATGCTTAGGTAATTTATTTAACCTCTATCTGTATCATTCATAATATGGAAATAATAAATATGTGCTTCATGGGGTGGTAGTGATTATTGAAGGAGAAATTCATCTCAAGGGCTTAACACATATCACTCAAGAAATAGTAGCTATTATTATACCTAAGAATAAGAAAGCTAGAAGGAAAGGATGGGAGATATTCCAATCGCCACTTTTTATTGCCAAACTCCTAAAAACATTACAATAGATTTTGACATACTGTTCCCACCCTCACCAAGGTCATTATAGGCAATGAATGGCACTAACTTACTCTCACCTATAAATGCTATTAATATTATGGGTAAGTTCAACTTTTAAAAATCTAACTTCCTTATAGTTGGAATTACTTTGCACTCAATTTAATTCTTCCTAGATTTATAAAACTATGTTTTTTAGTAAGGCTATGCTAGAATTGAGTGGATTAGAGGAAACCATCATTGAAGAATGGGAACTATATCATGAAATTGACAGTCTTATATCCAATTTCGCCCTCCATAATAAGTTAGTTTAGTGTAAGCTCACTTGTGTTTCAGTGCCCACATTTTAAAATGTAGATTCCAATGCATTTCACAGGTACATTGTGTAGTTTAATTAGATAATGTATAGTAAGTATTCTAAGGTCCTTGAAGAATGGAAAAGGTCCTATTGCCATTGACAAATATTAATTATACATGCTTAAATGGGAACCTTTCATCTCAGGATGTGACTACGCTTAAGTAAGTTGAATGACTCATCTTTGGCATTCACATATTACTTCATCCATTTTCAAAAACCTTCTTTGCACTTGTTAAATACCCCCAGAATTTGTGCAGTTTGAGCTAAAGCTGGTACCCTCCACTTTTTAAGGAATGAGTTATGAAATTGATTTAAACACACCACATATACACACACTCACCCTATATCTTAAGTGTCCAAATGACCGTTAGTTCCTTCAATATAATTACCCTACAAGGTTCTAAATGTATTGTGATGCTTAAATCTTTCTTCAAATACTCTAGGGATAACTTTGGAGCTAGTTTATGAGCCACACAGGGGATTCAGCCTCCCTTGTGCATAATCACATATTGTATAATGAGAAAATGGAGTGTCAAAGAGGTTTGATAAGGCAAGGGTTGTATTTAGAAAAAGAAACTAGAACCAAAGTTCTCCAACTCCCTACATTTATCTACACTATTAAACATAAATCGGTTTGGTCAAATCAGTCTAGTAACAGGGAAAAATTAAAGTCAAGTGTTTCAGTTAGTTGGCCAGTTTGTCCAACAGTATCCTTGGAAAATATGTCAGTATTGGCATCTTTCTTCTACAAAAGCAGAGATTAGATGACTCAACCAACGTTACCCAATTGAGATAGAATCCCACTTAATTTACTTAAAAAAGTATTAAAATCACTTCACTCTATGGTATATGTTAAACAGAACTAGATTCTTTGTGTTGGTTGAAATACTTCAAATACTTTCACTATACATTATTTGTAATGAGTGCTGTGGTGTGCCACACAGATGCACCCTTCAGAACTCAAGCACTCATTCTCCTAACTGCTGGGGATGTTAGGAGATGATAGCTGATGCCTCTCTGGGAATTGCCCTTAGCTGAGGGAATGCCACATTTCCTGAGGTCACATTCCATCATTAGTGTACTGAAGTCAGCTGGTGGTGGTTCACAAGAGCTTATGGTTAAATCTTCAGGGATTTTGTGTGCTAGTTAATGTCACATTTGTAACATAAAATTGAGCATGGTGGCAGTAATTACACCATTAAAATGAGCAAATGCTACAAATCAGGGCTTCCTCCCCCCCCCCCCACCGAGGAGCTGACTGTTAAAAATTTATCACATTGCACCCATTTCTCTGCCTCTGCCTACACCCAATGACTAGCCAACATGGAGATATAAAGGTCAGGAATCCTTACCTAAATTTTAAACAACTCTAAAGGGTCATCCCAGCTTAAGAGCTCCTATCAGGACTGGCTACAGCCTCCGTTGCAACTGCATGACCATTCCATTTTCTTTCTGCCCAATTTTACTGCCTTCTCTCCCTCACAGGTGATGTCCTTAAAAGCATTCCCCCAATAAGCTTCTGGCACACAAATATTCTTTTGGCAGACATTTTTTCCAGGGCACTGACTTGTGGCACTGATTTAGAGCCCCATTGTACTCTGAACTGATTTCTATCATGGCATGTACAATATGTATTTCCCTTATTTATATTAGCCTCCACTATGAAACTGTGAGTTCCTGGGACTGTGTGTTATCTATCCTGGTACATATTATGCATTAGATAAACGTTGTTTAAATGAATGTTTGAAATTTTCAGAAAAAGAGGTTGTATACTTGGGTATGTTTTGTTGGTACCTTATAAGTCCTGGGCATATTTAAATTGTAAGTATGGAGCAACAATTTGAAGTGACACCTGCTGGGCAGGTAAATCCTACCATGGCTGTTTTTAATGCTCAGTATCATTAAATATGCTCAAGACTTTACTCTCAGTCTGAATCTCTCCTTATAATGTTCCTTTCATTGGCCCACACAGAGGACATTTCAGAGAAAAAGTCAGAAGTTTTATAATTGGAAATACTCCTAGAGACCATCTAGCTCCTCTCCCACTCCCGTTACTTTATGGACGAAGAAATAGAAGCTCTGAGATAGAATGATCACAGGCTCCTCTATATTTTTTTATGACAAGACTCTGCTATTGAACATAATTAAAATAGAAAGCATAAATACTGAATTCAAACAACCACATCTTAATTTAATAGATTGCTTCATTTGTAGATGCATCTGGTCTACATGATGATTTTACTAAATAGCTTTATCGCTTCAAAATTACATTCATTAAAATGGGATATTACCTGCAAGTTGTTGTCAGGAAAGGATTAGTGGACAGAAACCTTAAATCCTAGGCAAGGCCTGGGTCAGCAGGTGATCATCGAATAATACCAATTTGTAAATTTCCATTCTGATTATTACCACTCAAGCTATTCCATGACCAAAACAAGGACCAGGAGATACACTCTCCTGAGATACCATCTCACCAGGATATAATATTTACACTTTCTCTGAGTTACCTGAGCCCTGCTCAAGCTGTCTAGCAGCATTATGTCTTTATACTGTGGTACCCACTCAGTACCACATGGTAGGCTGTCCAGGACCCTCTCTTTCACTCTCAACACTTGTAGCAGGAAATGTCATGGAACTCTAGGAAAAGCCAAACACCAAATCACTCAACTCCTACTTCTCCTACTTCAGAGTATATTGAAATACTCTGTCTAATATTTCCTTGCAATAGAGGAACCATGTTTCTCAGGGAGCAAAGTTCACTTTTTTTTTTTATTTCTCACATATTACTGGCTATGTAGTCCTTAATGGAAAAGTCTCACACTTCATTGGTAGAAATGATTCCACTAGCTTTTGCTGAAGAAACCCTTAAGAATCATATATACATTGTGAGCATACAATATTGCTCTGAACTCACAGAAACCTCCATTCTATTGTCTTTGCTCTTCATTTTAACCATTCTGTTACATTTCCTACCACAAACATCTATTTTAACCTATTTTATTTTAACAAATGTTAAGAGAGAGAGGACAGTAGTCAGGTCAGCAGAGGAGGGGGGTATGCAGTGTGATTTATCCCAACTCTCAGGATTTACTCCATCTGGCCATACTGTGAAAAAAATACATTCATGCCCTCTTCCTCTCAGTTTTCCCCTACCCAGTCTATAAAATGGATACATAAAAATAGGGTAGGAAGGTCTAGAATCTGCAGGCTTCCCAGTCCTCCCCCACCCCCACGGTGTGATTCAATATAAGAGGCTCTCAGAGTATACTTTAAGAACACTGCACTAGGCAATGTGTGGCTGCTTCTGTTGGCTGAGAACACCTTGCACATTTTCACTTAGGACCACCACTTACTTAGCTGCCACAAATGTTAACCAGTCCAAGTACCTCAGCATGATGTCAGACACATACTAAAGTTAATGGCCATTCCATGTGCAACGGGTCATTTTTCTCACACCCAATACAACTGGTAGTGCAAGTGTATTTATTGCTGTCCAGTTTTAGATAAGTTTTTAATATTTCTCCACACCTTTCAACATGTTTTCTTCAACTTTCCTAAACTGCTATACAGATAAGTCCTCTTAAATGCAGGAAACCTAGTTGTTTAGAGATTACCTCACCTGCTGGGTCTGTGATATTTTTATCATTTGTGATAGTGGACCCATTTATGAGAGCAAGTTTTTCTTTCCCCACTTATATTCACCTACATTTATCTATGCCAAATCCTATACCAATTTCCCTATCAGCACTATGGCTCTTGGCCATAGTTTTATCAGTATCACTATTGTTATTACTGTTAGGAAAACAGGGCCTGGTACCTAGTGGACCCAAAAGTTAAAAAAGAAAAATGGAAGGGCTGAATTATATACCACACACAGAACATAAGATCTCAAATGAGTATTCTTTAGGGTCATACCTCAAGTAGACAGGAGGCAGTAGAGCATGTCTTTCATTAGACCAGTGGTTCTAAAAGTGTGGACCCTGAGCCAGCATTATCAGCACCATTGTGAACTATTTAAAAATCCAAATTCAGGGGCCCTTCCTCAGCCCTGGTGAATCAGAAACTTTGGAGGAAAACCCAGCAATCTGTGTTTTACCATGCCCTGCAAGGGATTTTGGTACAGACCTAGAGTCATTGCTTTAGACCAACCTGAATATATATCCTCGCTTTCCTATTCACTAAATCTGTTACATTGGGCAAGTTATTTAACCTCTTTTAGTCTCAGAAGTCTCTTCTATAAAGTGCATTAAATTATTATTGGCCTTACTTTATAAGGTTGTTGCAAGAGTTGAATGAGATTGTCCATACAAAGCCCTTGCAAAATGACTAGCACATTATAAACTCAAAAAATATTATTATCATTGCTGTTATTATTATCTCTTATGCCCAATAATCTTTAATAGATGGGAAGAGGCTACCCAGGTTCCTAACAATAAAGTAGTAATATGGTATCTAATTTTTGGAAAAACAAAACAAGGCCATTCCGATTATGTCCTATTTACTGAACATCATATTGTCATGAAGAATTCTCCATTTACAAGGATTTAAAGGACTTCCCCAAATGGTTCAACAACCTGGTAAGCCCAAATTGAAAGGCGTTCACAATCAGCCAAGCATTGATAGGCAGAATTGAGGAGGAGGGAGGAGGGCTTGAAATAGCCATTTGAAAAGTTTTCTAAAGAGCTCTTTTAGTGGGGCCTCCTGCTAGCCTTGTGAGAATTAGCAAAAGAACCTATTCAGAGTAATTGTGATCCCACAGGTGCTCTGCCTGGTGAATAGATGCTCTTTTGTCCCATTGGATCAAAACCTCCATCAGGGCTCATGGTTAAAGAAGCAGAGAGTGAACTGGATTTTGGCCCTCATGCCCACTTGGTTAGATTCCTGTGTGTAGGGCACAACCTATGTAATCACACACAGAAGCCCTGACTGCAAATTGAGGTCTTTGTCTTTGATTATATCTTTCGGATTTGACTTTGTCAGAAACAAATATAATTGGTAATTGCCCTGAAGTTTAAAGGAAATGAGCTGATAATCTGGGAGAGGCTGAATCCCCATTTCTCTGAGATGTCTCCATTTACCCCATTCTTTGTTGTTAATAATACCTACACTTACCTACTTGTTTTTTGAGACTCACACATGTTGTAAAATTTGAAAGAAAATAACTATCTCCTGGATAATATTGAGTATTAAAAAGCTGTTCAGATGAAAATTGGCATTATGGCTGCTTTCATTGTCTCTATAGTATCATTCCTGCTGTTTCCTCTCCCAAGAACCCACAACTATTATTATTGTTATTGTTATCATATTTACTATGAAATTTCATCATCATCTTGGTATTGTATAAACACAATTTAGACCTGAGACTGAGAAAGTTCAGTCCTTCTAACTCCTGTAAGGTGTTATTTCCTAGTTGGAAACATAAATTTACAAGAGAAATAGCTTACCAGCTAGTAGTAAGCTAGGTTTTCTCTCCCTTTCCTCCCATCACTAGCTATCACAACTATAACCACATGAAGCTGTAATTGCTGTTATTGTGAGCAAATCAGAAAAAAGCAATCTTCCAACCATTTCTATTACTTCCAAATAGTGCCAGTTCTCTCCAAAGGAAAGAATTCCTTTTCACTGTATTTTTTATATCACAAAAGGTCCTTCTCTCTGAAGGTGCACTTGGGAGTTTGCAGTGTTATGAAGTAGCCTCATATCCAGCAGAATAGGAAAGGCCTGCCTTCCCCATCTCTTCTCAGATGTCACACAAAAAGTTTAGAGCCTTTTTCAGTCATGATAGATAATATCTAGGAATACTTTAGCAGTCTGTCTTACCAGTTGAGAGGGGATAAAAACTCAACTAGAGATTTGATCTGGTTTGTGCTGTGCCTGGTGTGTTGTAACTTTCCTCACTGCTCTGTTGGCTTGATCCATATTCATTGGCTTCTGGCTCAGTTTTTCACCAGATCTCCCATTCTCTGATGGAGTTGCAGATGTGCCTTGAATCATAGGTCACTTAGCTAAAGTCCTAAGACTCTGTTTATATATGTTTATACTCTGGAGCCTACTTCTCATGCTGCCAGTAGCTGGGGCACTGCTCTCAATGGGTGATAATGTGGACAGCAGGTTAATCTTACTTTAAGATTCATTCCCCTTCCACAGCTACTACTGTCACATCCTGCCTACCATTTGGCATGCCCTCAGATACCAACAACTGGCTGTATCAAGTGTAAGTGAGTACTACACACTCCTTTAGATGCTTGCACACTGACATACCAGAAGTTACACTCAGTGCACAGCCTAACCTATGGCTCATTTTCCTTGACAGTCCTTTCCCCCATCCAACTGCCCACATTCTGACTCATGTTGCTGAGTCCCCAGAATGCCTTGTCTGAGTCTGCCTGTGTTTTATCAGAAACCAGACCCAAAGTCCTAGAGTGCACAGGTTTGTCTTTACTACCTTTTGTCTCCCTTTTTGAGTCCCTACTTCATTTCCTGTTGTTGTCCTCTTTACCCAGAGTCTTTCTTTTTTCCATAACCATATACCTTCCTCTCTGGCTTACCCACCAATCTTAAAATTTTCATTCCCTACGTGGTTTTGTTCGTGCTGTCACAAAGAAACCAAGCTGATTAAACAAAGTCATAAGACAAAAATGACTAATAGCTCAAGGTAAAGAAAATTTGTTTGCATTTTTATTAACTTTAAGTAGTAATTCTTGGCTCTGACTGCATTTTATAAGCACATGTGAAGCTATTTAAAATATCTTTGCTGGGACCCCACCATCAGACCAGCAGAATCTCTGGAGGTGGCACTCTGGCATCAATCATTTTGAAAAGATGTTCAGGTAATTCCAGTGTGCAGCCACAGTGAGAACCATTGACTTAAAGAAACAAATTTCTAACACTGAGGAAATAATGTGTACCTTTGCTACTTCCCTACCTCAAAGGGGGAGTTGTGGGTGGTGAGCACTCAGTCCTACCCTCTCTCAGTCTGACAGCCCAAAGAACTGCAGGACCTGGATTTATTTAACATTTCATGGTAGAGGTCAAAATGTCATTTCAAATGGGTGGGATATGAATACTTACTAAATGTAAACTTGCAGAAGACATTTGGCTTCATGAAGATTTGTAAGATATTATAATATCACCAAATATGTAAGCCTGTTTCTGGCATGACTCCTCCCAGGAAATGATTTTATATTTTTAAAAATAATTTTGAGTTCTGCTTTGAAAGTATCAGCTCTATTATGAAGTAATCAGAGCGATGCCAATTGCTTAACATTAGAGGATCTCATAGAGAGAACCTGAAAGCAGACTACTGCAGTTCCTGCAACTAAGAATTCTTGGCCTCATCCTTCCATAATGATCATAATTAAGGCCCAATACCGGAGACACTTGAAACCTAAAATTGGATTCTGGGTATTGGCCAGGCCTTAGCTGAGCCAGTCTCTAACATGCCCATTATTATGTTAAGGAAATGACTAGGACTAGGACTAATCCTAGAAGTAATCAGTTTGACAAAGTAGTGTCTGAGCTATCTGTCCTAAAGTTGTGGAGTGGCTGCAATGAGAAAATGAAAAGTATTCCCACAAATTACTGCCACTCTCCAGAATAAGGTAAAGTGGAGATTTAAAAAATTAGAATAGAAAAAAAAATAAAACCAAGTGTCACAGGGTTTGCAATAAGGTAAGTAAAAGATTTGATTTAAAAGGATAAGGAAGGACCTTCTTCTCCAAAATATACCCAACATGCCCTGGGTAGCTTCAGTGGGCCAGTCCAAAGTGCTTCACAATTTATCCATTGCTTTTGCCAAAAAAAAAAAAAAATCATCTTTGAACATAAAATTTCTCTTGAAAGGGGAAAGATTAAAATTTAGGCAGTCTTATTTGAATATGCTTTCATTTATCAGCCAAACATGGTGTTCCATATCTGTTACTTGTGTGCTGCAGAGAAAGAAGCCCTCCCTGGTTTGGGGTGGAGGAAAGAAGGGGGACATGAATTTTGGAGTCCAGATAAGACAGATTCAAAGTAAGATGTGATGAAACAAAGGCCTTGGGCATTTATGAGGGAAAGTACCAAGAAGGGTATGAAAGAAAAAATCTCAAGAAACTATAACAGACAAAATGGAGTGATAAGAACACCCCAATAAGAGATCCAAGGTGGCAGAGGTATAAGTGAAAGCTACACTAACCTCCAAGGACCAATCTGGAATTACAACTATACTGTGTATAAATCATCTTGATTAACCAACTAAACACTAGCTGGAGAGAAGCCTTATAACTACAGATAGACAGGAGAAACCACTACACCCCAAGAGACAGGTAGGGAGTATGGAGGAAGCACAAGAGGACTGACGAGGCTCCAGTGGGAGGCAGCTGAAGGTCCAGAGGGAAATTTCAGCAGGTGAGGGATTCTGCCTGAGAAATGTCGGGTCTAAATGCCAAGCTGGGCTCTCCAGGCTACAGCACAAGAGCTGCAGAAAGGAACTCAGATAACATCCAGCTGTGAAAAGCAGCAGGGTTTCTGTCTGCCAGGGAGAGAGATGCAGAGGTGCAAAGAACCTCTTAAAGGGCCAATGCACAAAATTTCATTGGCAGCTACTTACTCTGGGCTCTGGCAGAGGGAGGCCAGGGTGGACTAGAGATGCTTGAGGGGAGACTAGGGTTGGTGGCTCTGGGGAAAGAACTGAAGGAACAGCTGCAAGAAGCTCTGTGTTGAGTCATTCCCCACACTGCAGGAGCCATCTTTCTCAGGCAGAACGTTCCCCTCCAAGTGGCATCAGCCTCAGGGGAAGCAACAGCCCTGCCCACAAGAATTACTCTGCCCCACCCTTTAGGGCTTAAGCCTGGCTGCTGATTACAGCTTGAGGCTATATCACTGATAGGTTTAACAACCAAGGTGGAAAATACAAACAAGTAGCCTAAATGGGAAGAAAAAGAAACAGACCCCAGAAGAAAGAACAAGAGAATTATCCAGAAGAAGAACTAGATAAAATGGAGACAAGCAATTTATCAGATAGAGAGTTTAGAGTAATGATTACAAGGATACCCAACAGCATGGGAAAAAAATATAGAAACCATAAAACAGAACCAGTCAGAAATAAAGAATGCAATATTGGAAATAAATAACACACTGGAAGGAATACACAGCATGCTAGATGAAGCAGAGGATCAAATCAGTGACTTGGAGTATAAGGTACAAATAAACACCCAGGCAGAGCAGCAAAAAGAAAAAATGAATTTTGAAAAATTAGGTGAGCATAAGAAACATTTTGAACAATGTGAAGTGTAACAAAATCAGCATCATGGGAATACCACAAGGAGAAGAGAGTGAGCAAAGGATCAAGAACCTATTTGAAGAAATAATGACTGAAAACTTACTTAATCTGGTGAAGGAAAAAGACACACAAATCCAGGAAGCTCAGAGAGTCTCAAACAAGTTGGATCCAAAGAGACCTATGCAGAGACACATCATAATCAAAATCACAAGGCTTAAAGACAAGGAGAGAATCTTAAAAGCCACAAGAGAAAAGCAGGTAGTTGCATACGAGGGAGCATCAACTAGACTGTCATCTGATTTATCAACAGAAACATTTCAGACCAAAAGAGAGTGGTATGAAATAGTCAAGATGATAAAAAGCAAGGACCTACAACCAAGGTTACTTTACCCAGCCAGGCTATCATTTAAAATCAAAGGAGAAATAAGGAACTTCTCAGACAAGAAAAAGTTAAAAGAGTTTGTTAACACTAAAACCAGTACTACAACAAATGTTAAAGGATGAAGAAGAAGGAGGAGGAGGAGGAGGAGGAGGAGGAGAAGGAGAAGAAAATAGTCTAACAATAAAATGACACTAACTACAGCTATCAATAATCACCTTAAACGTAAATGGCTCAAATGCTCCAACAACAACAACAACAACAACAACAACAACAAAAAAAAAAAAAAACAGAAGGTACTTGAATGGATAAGAAAACAAGACCTATATATATGCTGCCTCCAAGAGACCCATCTCAGATCAAAAGATACACACAGACTAAAAGTAAAGGGATAGAAAAAATATTTCATGCAAATGGAAAGAAAAAAAGCTGGGGTAGCAGTACTTATAGCTTACAAAATAGACTTTGAAACCAAGGCAATAGTAAGAGACAAAGAAGGACACTACATAATGATAAAGGAAACAATTCAACCAGGCAATATAACCCTAGTAAACATTTACACAGCCAACATAGGAGCACCTAAATATGTAAAGTAAATTTTGATGGACATAATGGGAAAGATGGACAGAAATACAATCATGGTTGGGGATTTTAACACCCCATTCATTTCATGGATACATCTTACAGATGGAAAATCAACAAAGAAACAGCAGCCTTAAATTCATACTAGATCAAATGGACTTAATTGATATCTTCAGAGCATTTCACCCCAAAGCAGCAGAATATACATATTTTTCAAGTGCCCATGGAACATATTTGAGGATAGACCACATGTTAGGACACAAAACAAGTCTTGATAAATTTAAGAAGACTGAAATCATATTAAGCACCTTCTTTGATCACAATGCTATGAAACTATAAATCAATCACAAGAAGAACACTGAAAAACATGCAAAGACATGGAAGCTAAATAACAGGTTATTAAACAATGAATGGGTCAACATTGAGATCAATAAAGTAATCAAAAGACACCTTGAAATAAATGAAAATGAGGACACAACTATCCAAAATCTGTGGGACACTGGGAAAGCAATCCTAAGAAGAAAATTCATAGAATTACAAGCCTATCTCAAAAAATAAAAAAAGAAAAAGAAAAATCTCAAATGAACAATCTAACTTCACAATTAAAGAAACCTGAAAAGGAACAACAAAGCCCAATGTAAGTAGAAGGAAGGAAATAATTAAGATCGAAGCAAAAATAAATGAAATAGAGTCTAAAAATTTATTTAAAAAGACCAATGAATCCAAGAGCTGGTTCTTTGGAAAGTAAACATGATTGAAAAACCTTTAACCAGACTCATCAAGAAAAAAATGGAAAAGACCCAAATAAATAAAATCAGAAATGAAAGAGGGCAAATAACAATTGACACCAAAGAAATACAAAAAGATTATAAAAAATATTATGAACAACTATATGCCAACAAATTGGACAACCTGGGCAAAATGGATAAATTCCTAGAAACATACAATCTTCCACAACTAAATCAGGAAAATCAGAGAATCTGAACAGACAGATTACACCTAGTGAAACTGAAGCAGTAATCAAAGAACGCCCAACAAACAAATGCCCTGGACCAGATGGCTTCACAGGTGAATTTCACCAAACATTTGGAACAGAACTAACACCCATCCTTCTCAAACTATTTCATAAAATTTAAGAGGAGGGAAGGCTCCCAAACTCTTTTTACAAGGCCAGCATTATTCTAATTCCAAAACTAGATAAAGGCATTACAAAGAAAGAAAATTATAGGCCAATATCCCTGAAGAATATAGATGCTAAAATCCTCAACAAAATATTAGCAAACTGACACAGCAATGCATCAAATAGAAACTACACCATGATGATTGGAATTTATTCCAGGAATGTAAAGTTGGTACAACATTCATAAATCAATAAATGTGATTCACCAAATAAACAAAATATGGGATAAAAACCACATGATCATATCAACAGATTTAGAAAAAGCATTTGATAAAATCCAGCACCCATTCATGATAAAAACTCTCAGCAAAGTGAGATTAGAGGGAACATACCTACACATAATAAAGGCAATATATGACAAAACCACTGCCATCATCATACTCAGCATGCAAAAAAAGACAAGCATTCCCCTTAACATTGGAAACAAGACAGAGATATCATTTTCACTTCTCTTATTCAACATAGTACTGGAACTCCTAGCTACAGCAATCAGACAAGAAGAAGAAATAAAAGGCATCCAAGTTGGTAAGGAAGAAGTAAAAGTGTCTTTATTTGCAGATGACATGATACTATAAATAGAGAACCCCAAAGATTCCACCAAAAAACTTGTAGAACTGATAAATGAATTCAGCAAAGTATCAGGATACAAAATTAATATCTAGAAATCAGTTGCATTTTTATATGCCAAAAATGAACTGACAGAAAGGGAAATTAAGAAAATAATCCCATTCGCAATTGCTATAAAAAGAATAAAATACCTAGGAATAAACCTAACCAAGGATGTAAAAGACATGTACTCCAAAAATTATAAGACACTGAAGAAATAAATTGAAGAAGATACAAGTAAGTGGAAGCATATACCGTGCTCATGGATAGGAAGAAGTAATATCATTAAAATGTCCATACTACCCAAAGCAATCTATACATTCAATGCAATTTTTATCAAGATTCCAATGACATATTTCACAGGACTTGAACAAATATTTCAAAAATTTATATGGAACCACAAAAGGGCCCTCATAGCAACAGCAATCCTGAGGAAGAAGAACAAAGTTGGAGGACTCATGCTACCTAATGTCAAACTGTACTATAAGGTCATAGTAATCAAGATAGCATGGTAATTGCATAAAAACAGACACATAGATCAATGTAACTGAATAGACAGACCCACACCTTTATAGTCAATTAATAATTGACAGAGGAAGCAAGCACATATAGTGGGCTAAAGATAGTCTAGTCAATAAGTGGTGTTGGGAAAATTGGACAGATACATGCAGAAAAATGAAACTAGACCACCTTCTTACAACAACACAAGAATAAATTCAAAATGGTTCAAAGACTCAAATGTTAGACCTAAAACCATAAAAATCCTAGAAGAAAACATAGGCAACAAAATCCCAGACATTGCCTGCATAAATTTTTTATTGGATATGTCTCTCCAGGCAAGGGAAACAAAAGGAAAAATAAACAAATGGGACTACAAAAAAGTTTTTGCACAGCAAAGTAAATCATCAACAAAATAAAAAGACAACCCACAGAATGGGAGAACATATTTACCAATACATCTGATAAGGGGTTAATATCCAAAATGTATAAAGAACTTACAAAACTCAACACCAAAACCAAAAAACCCAGTTAAAAACGGGCAAGCGACCTAAATAGGCACTTTTCCAAAGAGGACATACAGATGACCAATAGATATATAAAAAGATGCTCAACATCACCAATCATCAGAGAAATGGAGATTAAAAACACAATGAGCCCTGGCTGGTGTGGCTCAGTGGATTGAGTAAATGAAAGCACCAGCTTTGTGCCATTTTACATACATGTGTGCATGCATTCACACACATACGCAACTCTCTATTCCATGTTTCTGCTTCCAATGTCAAATCATGGCAAGCTTAAATAGTTTATGTACAACTGAACATCCAATTTCTAAAATCTAGTGTAGCCCTGGCTGGTGTGGCTCAGTGGACTGAGTGCCAGCCTGTGAACCAAAGGACTGTCCGTTCGATTCCCAGTCAAGGCACATGCCTGGGTTGTGGGCCAGGTCCCCAGTAGGGGGTGCATGAGAGGCAACCACACATTGATGTTTCTCTCCTCTTTCTCCCTCCTTTCCCCTCTCTAAAAATAAATAAAATCTAAAAAAAAAAAAAAACCCACAATGAGATATCTTCTCACACCTGTCATACCCATCAATAAATCAACAATGAACAAGTCCTGGTGAGGATGTGGAGAAAGGGGAACCCTTTTGCACTCTTGGTGGGAATACAGACTAGTGCAGACACTGTGGAAAGCAGTATGGAGATACCTCAAAAAAATAAAAATGTATCTGCCTTTTGAACCAGTGATCCCACTTCTGCGAATATATCTGAAGGAACCCAAAACACTAATTTGAAAGAACATAAGCACCTCTACGTTCATTGTGGCATTATTTACAGTCACCAAGATATAGAAGCAGCCCACACGTCCACAGTAGATGAGTGGATAAAACAACTATTGGACATTTACACAACAGAATATTACTCAGCCATAAATAAGAAGAAAGTGTTTCCCTTTCTGACAGTATGGATGGACCTGGAGAACATTTTGCTAAGTGAAATAAACCAGCCAGACAAAGACCAATACCACTTGATTTCACTCATATGTGGAATCTAATGAGCAAACTGAACAAACAAGGAAGATGGGCACAGACTCATAGATGAACAGCAGGATGACAGCTAGTGAGAGGGAAAGGTGGAGGAGTTGAGCAAAAGGGAGCAAGGACTTGTGGGCATGGACAACAGTGTGGTGAATAGTGGGGGTATGGAGTATAAGGGGACTAAATGGTAATGGGAAAAATACAGTCAAGGTTAAATCAAGAAAATAAAATAATAAAATGTATAGATCTAAAAAAAGCAAAATTGAACATAAATAACATAAATATACTAGGCATATTAAAAGAAAAAGAACACCCCGCTTTGGCTCATCTGAAACTGCCAGGGTCCTAAGTGCATAGAGGGTATGTGGACACAGTTGCTTTTGATGCTATTCTTCACCACACAGGTGGTGAGAGCAGGCACTGGCATCCATGAGCATTTTAACTTCAGAGTTCTTTGTACCTTTATTCAGTTAATAAAATAGGCTCTGTTGAAGAAAGACACAATCAGAGCCTATATGCGAGTAGAAAAGGGAAACTCATGAAGAACTGGGGAGTAATGTGCTACCCTAGGGCGTGAGGGTAGGAAATGTTTTGGAGATTGTAATATCTTTTTCTGAGCCATGTTTTTAAAACTCAGCCAGGAGGAAGCATTCAGTGCGAATACCCTCCGCCAGGCAAATCTGATGGAGAGCTTTCTGAACGTTTTGGCTGTCTTGTCCTGTGGTCAGGACGACCCCTACAGGTAGGCGATGGCTCCAAAGAGAATTTGCAACTTGATTGGCTGTATGCACCCAAATGTCTTCATCTGAGGGAAGTTACCCCAGCATGAGCCCGCAGGAAATATTCCATCACAGTTAACAGCACCCGGATGGGAGATGGGAGTGTCTGCGAAAAGGTCGGGTAGCTATTTCTATTGTCTAATTCATAATTAATACAAACCCAAGAGAAAATTCCTTTGTCCCAGATGTTTCCAAGGAGTGCAGCTGCCTCTGAGTAGCCAGGATTGGCAGGACTAATAAATAAACCCTGAGGCCATCTGCTGGTGAGAAATGAAACTGGAGAGGGCCCTAGAAGTCTGGCAGTCTTTTATTTTTATTTTTATTTTTATTTTTATTTTTATTTTTATTTTTATTGTTCAAGTTGAGAATCACATATTCAAAAGAGTAACTCAGGTCAAATGATGGTTCTCTGTTGATCTGTTCAGTGGCTAATCAAACAGCAACCTCAGGCAGGGACTTTGAGGACAACTGATCACAAGCCCAAGGGCCCACTACACCTATCTCATAACGGGGTGCTCACATTTGCTGTTGGAGGGTTGTGAGGGCCAGGACATACAAGCACCACAGGAGCTTGAACGATGCAAGGTCATAGTGTCCTCACTGTCTTCTGGTAGCCTTAAACCAGAGAGTAAGTTGAGAGAAAGGCCAGGATCTTGAGATCATAGCCCTCCTGTTTCCAGCAAGCTAACAAAGAGATACTGGAAGCTTAGTGTGCTTTCCTGAGATGAACAGTGGTGTTTCCAAATGCTTGTCAATTAGAGAGAAAGATGTGTTACTCACATTATTCGTGAAGCTTCTGGAAATATTGGTTATGAAAGAATGGCAAAGGGATAGCTGCCTCCAAACTGGAAGTTTCTTCCCCCTCCCCCTGACTGAAACTCTTCCTTTTCTTGTTCTTCCTGTATTCCTAATGTTAGTAGACGGCACTTCCATCCACAGTTGACCCATTTCAATTGCTCCAGTCAGAAACCTGGTAGCCAGCTGAGACTATTCCTTCTTCTCTGTCCCCACATTCAATCCATCACCAAGTCCTGTTGATTTAACTTTAGTAATAACTGCCATGTGTTGTGAGAATTACAAGGGTTGTGAGAATTACAAGGGTTAACGTACAGCAAGCACCTGTAACAGGATCTGGAATGTTGTTAGCATTATATTAGTGATATTATCATTATTAGAGTTTTAAATGTGTCCACCTTTCTCCATCATACTGCCCTCTTGCAGAGAGACAAAGATGTAAACAGATAATAGCAATGCAGGGTAAAAAGTGCTATTATTGAAGTAGCCCAGACAGAGGAAGACAAAGAAGGTCACCCAAACCCAGATTTCAGGGTAGGGGAAGAGGGAGGAGAAGGAACATCTCTGTAGTTGAGTATTGAAAGAAAAGTCCAGGACAATGGTGTTGTGGTGGAGGGGGGTTGCTGCTAAGAGCCTTCTAGTCAGAAGGAACAACATGAAGTAAGATATAGAGGGTTTTTTTTTTAAAGGATATGTTAGATTCTCAGAATTACGAGCCATTTTCTCTGCTTGGGTCTATATTATTAGCCAAGGTAGGGGCCAGATCACCAAGAGTCATATATATCATTCATGGGTTTTTACATTTAATCCTGTAGACGATGGATTTAAGCAGAGAAATGGTATCACATTTCTAGTTTTAAGAGATCACTCAAGTAGCACTGTGGAGAATGGGTTGGAAAAGGGCAAGACTGGAGGCCAGGAGACCAGTTTAGAAGCTGTTGTAGCAATCGATATGAGAAACAATGACAGACCAAGAGGTAGGGAAGATGTGGAAAAATGGAGATGAATTTCATCAAGATTAAAAATGCCAAAGAGTTTAAGAAAGTAGAACCAATAACAACTTGGCCACTAATAAGATGTAGGATTTAAGGGGTAAAAAAACTCCAAGATGATTTTGAGCTTTTCAGACCTAGGCAACTGGTTGAAAAATGATACAAGTCTCTGAGATATAGAACATGGGAGAAAAGGGTAGGATATATAATGCATTCTATTAGACATGTTGAACTGGTGATGCTAGTAGAATGTACAAGTGACAATATCCAGTAGACAATTTGGCATACTGCATCTCATAATAGAAAGCTGACTAGAGATACAAGTTTGAGTATAATCAACTGATAGAGGCTAATTGACAATAGGATAGTCCATAAGATCAACAGAACAGAGTCATAGAATATAGAAAGAAGCCAGAGGACAAAACCCTGAGGACCCACAACACTTAATGGTCAGGCAGAGAGAAAGGAAGTCATAATGAAAATTTACATGAAAAGTCCAGAGAAACAGCAAAATCCAGGAGACAGTGGTATTTTCTAATCCAAGGAAGATAAAACTTTGAGGATGAAAAGTGTCTATCACATCTTACACTCTGCTGAGTATCCAAGTAAAGATAGAAAGGAGTCTGTCCATTGGATTTGGATTCAGAGAGTAAGGCTGAAAGTTGAGGGGCCACAATGAGCCAAAACTGAACAGAAATAAATGAAGCAGAGTCAGCAAATGTAGAGGATTCTTTCAAGATTATGCAGAGAAAGCCTTTCTCTATCTGGCCCTTGCCTTTCTGTATACCTCCACCTCCCACCATTCTCACCTGATGCTACAGTAAATTTCTTATAGTTCTACAGAAATATATCACATAGTGTGTTAAGCAAGGACTTGAAAAGTGTCATTTCTTCTGCCTTGAATGCCCTCCTCCTATACTCCACTTCCAAATTCTCCTGATGAACTCCACCTTCAAGAGTCAATTGAAGTGATCCCTACTCTGCAGCCTTGGTTAACACCCCCAGGTTGAATTCATTGTTTTTCCATCTGTGCCTCATACTTACACTCATTAGGGAAGAGTCACTCTGATTTATACACTATCCCTATTTCTGTTGTATATTGTGACAAGAATACTGATATTCTTGATATCTCTGTATCTCATACTTTCAACCACAAGGAGCGGGCAACACCGAGGGCAACTCTCTATGTAGAGCACAGCCCACTGGACTGGAAATTCTTAGAGGTCCTATTCACAGCCCTAATGGCTAGCAAAGTTCCCAACACAGAGTTGTTACATGTTTGTGAAATGTATTAATATACATTAAAGTTGATCTAAGGTCAATAACAAGCACATGACATAATAAGACAAATTAATTGCTTGAGGGAGATGGTAATGAGGAAAATCCTTAATAAATTTTTATCATTTTTTTTAATCTTCACCCAAGGACATGCTTATTGATTTTAGAGAGGGGGCAAGAGAGGAAGAGAGATGGGGGGGACATCAATGTGAGAGAGAAATACTGATCGGTTGCAGTTCATACAACTAGGGAACAAACCTGCAACCTAGGCTTGTGCCCTGACCAGGAATCAAACCAGTGACCTTTTGGTTCACGGGATGATATTCCAACCAACTGAGCCACACTGGACATGGCCTCACTAAATTTTCAGTTTTGACCAAAGATAAAAGTAATGGCATGGCTCTCTCCAGGGCTGATAATCAGCACTGGTCAAGCCCAGCCTGCTTGTTTATTGCCAGAAACAACCTGCCTACACCAGACTTGTTAGTTACTATCTTGACACCATTAATTTTATGAGAAAGCCTGACTTCTCAAGAGACCAGTCAAGGTCATACCTGCTGAAACTTAAATACCTGCCACAATAGAATGTCCCATTTATAAACAGGTGAAAGGTGGTTAAAAGTAGGGTCAAGAAAGAATTGGACAGGAAATGTTTTGTAAAACAGCATGAGTCAGAGACTGAGGAGTATGTAGGATGGAGAGGGAAAACTTCCAACTTTGCTTGGGGGGTGGGGGTGAAAAGTGGTTCTGAACTGTCTACATACATACAAAGGAGCTCAAATTTATTCCTAGACCTTCAAAAGTAATCCAGTCCAACTTCTCTTCCGCCAAATAGATTTGTACCATGTGGTTTGTTGAAGACATGAGGTTAAGGTTCACCAGGGGGTGGGTGAACCAAAGGGGAATGGGGTACAAGTTGTGAACTCAGCCTTCGTAGAGCCCCAGACTGGCCCTGCAATCTGAGCTCTAGTCAACAGATATATTCTTCCCTTCCCACCTTCCCCTAACCCCAATCTTTTACCTGTCATGGAAAATTCTGGGAACCAAGGCACTCAAGGAATAGGTACTCCTTCTCTGGAGTAGCATGGAAGGGGTCTTTATTTTTGGTCTGGATTATAACAAGGGTATTGGATTGTTTGATATCTCTGTCCTTATAGGACCTCACTCTTTCAACTATTTGGAGTGGGAAACAGTGAAGGGAAATACATAGGAAGGGCAGATCTCTATTCACAGCAATCTGCTACCTCTTCTCCTCTAAACACACCTAGTTTGATGGGTTCTCTCCCAGAAGTGCTACATTTAAGCCAGAAATTAGCACTCAGATAACAAAGGCTAAGATAATTACTTGGGGGGGGCTGTCCTGGGCGCCAGATGTGGGGAAAGGCTCCACCCACAGAGCCCCATCCCTCCGTCACGGATGAAAATAAAACTACCAAGACATGATCTGCTTGGGGAGGAAAGGTGGTCAAACTCTCAGAGGAGAAGGACCCAGAGCCCCTTCCTCACTAGGCTTTTATTGGATTCAAATACACAGGAATACAGGTTTAACATTTCAAAGAAATCTGAGGGCTTAATCTGAGTCAGTGTCTGTCAGGAAAGGGGCTTGCCAAACTTTGGGAGACATACTCATTTCCTCCTCGGACCCTTATCATTTAAATGAGAGCCCTCTTAACAAAGCAGGTTTCACAGGACTTTAGGAATTCTTTCTTATGCCTGATCACCCGGGGAACCATCCTGGCCGGCACAGGGCTGCACTGCTCGCCATCATAGTTTCAGGCTTTAAGTCAATTAGGCTCAGGAAGCAGAAGACATCTCCAAGATGGAAATGGGGACTCAGGCTATGTTAGAATAGCTGGGGGGCGAGGGTCCATCACCCCCTCTTTGCTGCAGCCCCCCAAGTCCTTCCATGAAGGCCTCCCAAGTGGTTGTGTCTGGCTTAGGCTGCCCCTCCCATGAGGAGTCTTACCCGTCATTGACTGCCAACCAAGCGTTGGGGCCAGAGATGGATGAGGCAGAGGCAGCACTCCTGCAAGGGAGATAAGCTTTTTCTCCTTAGTAGCTCACGTCCTCGTAACAAAACAGACCCAGATGAAGTGGGTCCCTAGGCTCTTACACAGCCCACCATGGGGTGAGGGTTACAACTCCTGAAACCAGGCTGAACAGTCTGCAACAATTACTGAGTTCTTGCTATGTATCAAAGACTAGGCAAAACTCTTTTCATGTATTATGTCATTTTAAAAACTTGATTTAAAAAACCTAAGTGCACAATGACCTGGAAATTGTGGTACCTTCCTCATTCCTTTCAGTTCAGTCCTCTGGAGGGATGGCTATGGTGCAGGGGCCTGAAGTGAATGTGGATGGTGGCAAGTGAAAACTGAGCAAAAATGAACTAAAGAGATGCCTGAAAGCTAAAAAGAAAATAGCAGAGAGGGGGGCCAAGGCGGAGCTCAGTGGAAATAACTAAGTCAAGCTAATGCTGCTGCCACCAACCACACCACTGAAAATGATGTTGGTGCCAAAGAGGAGGTCCTGAACCCAAACCAACACAACAAGATCCTCAGCCAAGCAATCCACCAACTAAAGGTCAATGGGGAAGACCCATACCCACACGAGTTCCATGTAGACATCTTACTGACTCACTTCATCCAAGAATACAGTCACTTGCAGCCTGGAGACCACCTGAATGACATTACCTTAAAGATGGCAGGTAGGATCCATGCCAAAAGAGCATCTGAGGGAAGGCTCATCTTCTCCGACCTTCAAGGAGAGGGGGTCACGTTGCAAGTCATGGCCAATTTCAGGCATTATAAATCAGAAGAAGAATTTACTTGTATCAATAACAAACTGCATCAGGGAGACATAATTGGAATTCAGGGGAATCCTGGGAAAACTAGGAAGGGTGAGCTGAGCATCATTCCCTATGAGATCACACTGCTGTCAGCTTGCTTGCATATGTTACCTCATCTTTGCTTTGGCCTCAAAGAAAAGGAAAGTCGGTATTATCAGAGATACTTGGACTTGATCCTGAATGACTTTGTAAGGCACAAATTTATCATCTGCTCTAAGATCATCATATATGAAAGAAGTTTCTTGGATGAATTGGAATTCCTAGAGATTGAAACTCCCATGAACATCCTCCCAGAGGGACCTGTGGCCACACCTTTTACCACTTACCACAATGAGCTGAACATGAATTTATTTATGAGAATTGCTCCAGAACTCTACCATAAGATGCTGGTGGTTGGTGGCATTGACCAGGTTTATGAAATTGGATGCCAATTCCAGAATGAAGGAATTGATATAAATCACAATCCTGAGTTCACCACCTGTGGGTTCTACATGGCCTACACAGACTAACACAATTTCATGGAAATCATGGAAAAAAATGCTTTCAAGGATGGTAAAGCACATTACAAGTGGGTATAAGGTCACTTACCATCCAGATGGCCCAGAGGGCTAAGCCTATGAGGTTGACCTCACCCCACCCTTCTGGAAAATCAGCATGGTAGAAGAGCTTGAGAAATTCCTGGGGGTGAAGCTGCCAGAAACCAACCACTTCCAAACAGAAGAAACTCACAAAATTCTTGTTGATACCTGTGTGGAAAAAGCTGTTGAATTCCCTCCACCTGGGACAAGAGCCAGGCTTGTGGATATGCTTGCTGGAGAATTCCGGGAAGTGATGCATCAATCCTACATTCAACTGTGATCACCTGAAGAAAATGAGACCTTTGGCCAAATGAAACTGCTCTAAAGAGGAATCTGACTAAGCCTTTCAGCTTTTTGTCAAGAAGAAGGAAATATGCAATGCCTACACTGAGCTGAATGACTCCATGAGGCAGTGACAGCTTTTCAAAGAAAAGGCCAAGGCCAAGGCCACTGGTGATGATGAGGCTGTGCTCTTAGACAAAAACTTCTGCACTGCCCTGGAATATGAGCTGCGCCCCACAGCTGGTTGGTGCATGAGCCTTGACCAAGGCACCATATTTCTCATAGAATCCAGTAACATCAAGGAAGTACTTCTGTTTCCCGCCATGAAACCTGAAGATAAGAAAAAAAATGTATCAACTGCTGATACATTGGAAGGCACAACAGCTGGCACTTCTGTCCAAAAAATGATAATTGTGAGTCACATAACTCAGGCATCTTTGTACTTCTGCAAAAGATCAAGGACTAGAAGGGAATTCTCATACGTTGCTATCCATTTGACTATCGCAGTTCAGTCACCAGAGAGAGAAAAGGAATTAAGGATTCCTCTTTTACATCTTTTTACCAAATAAACCATTCATCTCTAAAAATAAAATAAAATAATATAAATAAATAACGAATAAAAACCTAGGCACACACCTTTGAGGTAAGTAATATTATCACCCTTGTGTACAGATGATGAAACTTCAGGCTCAGAAAGGGTAACTAACTTGCCTAAGGGCACACTGTGGTAGACTGGTGAGTTGTACCCCAGTTGATTGGGCACTGTACTACACAGCCTGCTGGCAGCCTCTAAACTATAAAGTCACTGAGACCAACATTATTATACCTTTTATGCTACTACAAGTGAATTTGAATGATTCATTTATTGTTTAACAAAAATCTCTAAGTTCCATTCCACTGGTCCACATGCCCAGAAATAAACCCAAGTCTCTACAGTCAATTAATATTCGACAAAGGGGGCAGCAACATAAAATGGAGCAAAAATAGCCTCTTCAATAAGTGGTGCTGGGAGAACTGGACAGCTACATGCAAAAAAATGAAACTCGAGCACCAACTTACACCATACACAAAAATAAATTCAAGGTGGATAAAAGATTTAAATATAAGCCATGACACCATTAAAATTCTAGAGGATAATATAGGCAGGAAAATCTCAGATATTTCACGCAGCAATATTTTCACTGATACGTCACCTAGAGCAAGGGACATAAAGGAAAGAATAAACAAATGGGATCTCATCAAAATAAAAAGGTTCTGCACAGCTAAGGAAAACAGTATTAAAATAAAAAGAGAACCAACTGTATGGGAAAACATATTTGGAAATGATACCTCAGACAAGGGATTAAACTCCAAAATATATAAAGAACTTACAAGACTCTAAGAAGACAAGCAACCCAATTAAAAAATGGGCAAAGGATTTGAACAGACACTTCTCCAAGGAGGACATACAGAGGATCCAGAGACACATGAAAAGATGCTCGATATCTCTAGCTATCAGAGAGATGCAAATGAAAACTACAATGAGATACCACTCGACACCAGTCAGAATGGCCTTCATAAACAAAGCAACAAACAGCAAGTGTTGGAGAGGTTGTGGAGAAAAGGGGACCCTAGTGCACTGTTGGGGGGAGTGCAGATTGGTACAACCACTATGGAAAAGAGTATGGAATTTTCTAAGAAAACTAAAAATGGACATACCTTTTGACCCAGCAATTCCACTGCTTGGATTATATCCTAAGAATCCTGAAACACCAATCCAAAAGAATCTATGCACCCCTATGTTCATAGCAGCACAATTTACAATAGCCAAGTGCTGGAAGCAACCTAGCTGCCCATCAGTTAATGAATGGATCAAAAAACTGTGGTACATTTACACAATGGAATTCTATGCAGCAGAAAGAAAGAAGGAGCTCCTACCCTTTGCGACAGCATGGATGGAACTGAAGCGCATCATGCTAAGCTAAATAAGCCAGGCAGTGAAAGACAAATACCATATGATCTCACCTTTAACAGGAAGCTAATCAACAAAACAAACAAACAAGCATAATATAAACAAAGACACTGAATTTGAGAACAGTCTGACAGTGTCCAGAGTGGGAGGGGAGGGAATTTCAGGGGAAAAGGGGAACGGTTTAGAGCAACAAGTATAAAGGACTCATGGACAAAAACTATGGGGGGTGGAAATGGGAGGAAGGTGGGGAGGGCTGGGGTGGTGGGCTGGGGCCGGGTAAAAGACAGAAAACTGTACAATATCAACAATTAAAAAATACTGATTTAAAAAAATAAAATAAAAAATGAAAAAGGCAAAATAAAATAAAATAAAATATTTAAAATTTTACTTTTTAATATTTAGTTTTCAATCCACCTGGATATTATTTTTGAGTATGATATGAAATAATGCTAAAAAAAAAGAAAAGAAAAAAATCTCTAAGTTCCCCATGAAAAAATTAATTAGGTAATGGGGGGTAGGTGGAGTAAACAAGGAGAAACAAATACAGATTTATTACGCAACTGGAAGGAATTTGCCGCTAGTATTCAAGACCAGCCTTGGGACAGCCCACTTAATGCCTCACTCAGGGCTCAGTGTTGCACAACTGGAAGGGGGATTGTGATCACCAAATTACATTGTGTTATAGTCTTTTACAATGAAAGACTTACGAGTACAACCTTCAACATGTTTGCTCTGATTCTCTGTTTCCTCATTTGCAAAATGGAGGTAAATTTAACTTAATGCTTTGATATAAGAAAATAAATAAGATACAATACTGGCCTTTTAAAAAATAGATTGTATTGATTATGCTATTACAATTGTCCCATTTCTCCCCCATCACCCCTCCACCCTGCACACCCCCTCCCACCCACATTCCCTCCCTTTAGTACATGTCCATGTGTCATAAGTTCTTTTTTTTTTTAAAGATTTTTTTTTATTTATTTATCTTTAGAGGGGAAGGGTAGAAGAGAGGGAGAGGGAGAGAAATATCAATGTAGGGTTGCCTCTCGTGTGTCCCCTGCTGGGAACTGGCCTGCAACCCAGGCATGTGCCCTGACTGGGAATCGAACCACGATCCTCTGATTCGCAGGCCCGCGCTCAATCCACTGAGCTACACCAGCCAGGGCAATGTGTCATAAGTTCTTTAGCTTCTACATTTCCCACATTATTCTTGCCCTCCCCCTATCTATTTTCTACCCACCATCGATGCTACTTATTCTCTGTACCTTTTCCCCCTCTCTCCTACTCATACTCCCCTGTTGCTAACCCTCCATATGATCTCCATTTCTGTGGTTCTGTTCCTGTTCTAGTGGTTTGCTTAGTTTGCTTTTGTTTTAGGTTTGGTTAATATTTGTGAGTTTGCTGTCTTTTTACTGTCCTGTTTTTTATCTTCTTTTTCTTGGATAAGTTCCTTTACCATTTCATACAATAAGGGCTGGGTGATAATGAACTCCTTTAACTTGACCTTCTCTGAGAAGCACTTTATCTGCCCTTCCATTCTAAATGACAGCTTTGCTGGACAGAGCAATCTTGGATGTAGGTCCTTGACTTTCATAACTTGGAATACTTTCCAGCCCCTTCTTGCCTGGAAGGTCTTTTTTGAGAAATCAGCTGACAGTCTGATGGGAACTCCTTTATAGGTGATTGTCCCCTTATCCCTTGCTGCTTCTAGAATTCTCTCCTTCATTTTAATCTTGGCTACTGTAATTACGATGTGCCTTGGTGTGTTCCTCCTTGGGCCCAACTTCTTTGGGACTCTGAGCTTCCTGGACTTCCTGGTAGTCTATTTCCTTTGCCAGATTGGGAAAGTTCTCCTTTATTATTTGTTCAAATAAATTTTCCACTTGCTCTTCCTCTTCCCCTTCTGGTACCCGTATAATTTGGACATTGGGATGTTTAAAGATGTCCTGGAGGTTCCTAACCCTCTGCTCATTTTTTTTTAATTCTTGTTTCTTCCTTGTTTTCTGTTTGGTTGTTTGTTTCTTCCTTCTGGTCCACTCCATTGATTTGAGTCCCAGTTTTCTTCCCATCACTATTGGTTCCCTGTGCATTTTCCTTCATTTCACTTAGTGTAGCCTTCATTTGTTCATCTAATTTGCAACCAAAATCAACCAATTCTGTGAGTATCCTGATCACCAGTGCTTTGAACTGTGCATCTGATAGGTTGGCTATCTCTTTGTCGCTTAGAAGTATTGGCTCTGGGGCTTTGATACATTCTTCCACTTGAGCCACACACACACACACACACACGCGTGTGTGTGTATATATATATGTATATATCTGTATATATGTACACACATATATATACATATGTGTGTGACTGTGTCACATATGTCTGTGTGTGTGTGTGTGTGTGTGTATTGAGCTATATATGTCTGGTCGCAGCTGTTATGTAGTGAGGGACAGAGCCTTAGGTGTTCCCCAGGGTGGGGCAGCCCAGTTGCTGGGTTGTGACGCTGTATGTAGGGGTGGGGCCCGACAGGGAACAATGGCACTTGCTCTGTTCTCTCTCAGATTACAGTCCCTCCCACCTCTTCCCCTTCGCCTGGATTATCTGTGTGCGAATGTGGGACCACCTGGTCAGCCAGCTGCCTTGTGTGGCCTCACCAGGTCTGCCCGTTACCACGCCGTGCCCAGGGTCCGCTAGCTGCCACCTGTGTGCCTGGAGTCTGATAGCCACCACCTGTGTTCCTGGGATCTGCCAGCTGTTGCCTGCGTTCCTGGGACCGGCAACCTCCACTTTTTCCTGCCATGACTCTGCCCCTCTTACCGATCTGGAGGAATGGTTGTCAGACTTCTGTACAGTGCAATTTTCTATCAGTTCTGATTATTTTCTTATTTCTAAATCTGTGTTGTCCTTAATTTTTGTTGTGCCAAGAGGCACAGCATGCCCATCTATGCCTCTATCTTGGCCGGAAGTCCCCAATACTGACCTTTAATGCTACCTTACTAGCATAAAAGGTAGCTGTTTGGAAAGAAGACTGCATTGGGAATCAGAAGGATTGTATCCCAAATCCATTTCTGCCACTGACTCACCATGTAACACTGAAGAATTTGTTCTCCCTTTCTAAATCTCTCTTTTTCCCCTCAGCTGAATCAGAAAATCTGTAAGTCCCTTTCTTCTCTGAGGTCCACTTATCCTGGGATTCAGTACTTCTTCCAGAAAGTGAATTTTCTAAACCTCCACACTACTAAACTACTTTCTGAATTCATTCAATATTCTGTAGCCTTTGCTTTTCTAATTAGCTATTTTTTTACTGGATTCCCCTAAGTGATTTGTACTTACTTCTATATTACAGATCTAGTTCCTGATAATTTAAAATATGGTCTAGAATCCTCTATCAAGTACCTACAATGTAAGGTTCTCTCCCTGCCAATGCTGGAGTTATGCTAAACAGAAAATCTCGGTTCCAAAAACCATTTGCTATCTTATCATCATTATTAACAAGCACACGTTGAGAACATGGTATGTACCAAGGCTGAAACTACAAAAAAGTGGAGGAACATAGGGCCTGGCCAAAAAATCTCCCCAGGAAAAGCAACTATGTGTATCAGTAGGAAGACAGCAATAATGTCCATCAACATGACTCATATGTAAGGCCAAACTTGTAAGTTCCATGCTTGCTTTTGCTTACTGTTGTATTTCCAGTGCCCTATACAATGTCTAACATGTAAATGATAATCAACAAATATTTGTTGATTAAGTAGTGAAGAAGAAGCATGGAGCACAAATGAAATATTTTATATTACTGTTCTTTAAAAGGCTCTATTTTAGGCCTCGGGCAGAAAGCATGTTTGGGAAAATGATCTAGTAGGTAAAATGTGTCTTCAAACTTCTAGTCCAGCTCTTTCTGCCCTCTCTGTTAATGGAAAGGAAAAAAAAAAAAAAACTCTATAAAAAGAAGCCCTCTAAATAATTTCTACTGATATGTAAAAGATTAGTAATAGTTGGAACTTTTTCTTACTCCTCAACCAACAATGTTGTACAGGGTTGAGAAGTTCATGCCAAAGTAATTTGTTGTGGACCGTTCAGCCTGGTTTCAGGAGTTGTAACCCTCACCCCATGGTGGGCTGTGTAAGAGCCCAAGGGACCCACTTCATCTGGGTCTGTTCTGTCACAAGGATGTGACCTATTAAGGAGACAAAGCTTATATCCCTGGCAGGGGCACTGCTTCTGCCTTACCCATCTCTGGCCCCATAGCTTGGTTGGCAGTCAATGACGGGTAAGACTCCTCATGGGAGGGGCAACCTAAGCCAGACGCAACCACTTGGGAGGCCTCATGGAAGGACTCGGGGGGTTGCAGCACAGAGGATGTGATGGACCCTCGCCCCTCAGCTATTCTGACATAGCCCGAGTCCTCATTTCCATCTGGGAGATGTCTCCTGCTTCCTAATCCGATTAAAGCCTGAAACTGTGGGGGTGATCGGTGCAGCCCTGTCCTGGCCAGGACAGCTCCTTGGGTGATTGACATAAGAAAGAATTCCTAAAGTCCTGTGAAACCTGCTTTGCTAAGAGTGCTCTTCCTGAGGTGATAAGTGTCCCAGGAGGAAATGAGCATGTCTCCCAAAGTCTGGCAACCCCCTTTCCTGACAAACACTGGCTCAGATTAAGCCCTCAGATTGCTTTGAAATGTTAACCATTGTTTGATCCTTGTCACCTGACAAACCTGTATTCCCGGGTATTTGAGCCCAATAAAAGCCTAGTGCGGATGGGGCTCTGGGTCATTCTCCTCTGAGAGTTTGACCCCTTTCCTCCCCAAGCAGAAGATGTCTTGGTAGTTTTTATTTTCATCCGTGACGGAGGGATGGGGCTCTGCGGGCGGAGCCCCCCCACATCTGGCACCCAGGCCAGGGTCCCCCGCAGTAATTAATCTCTAATATTATAATTTAAATTTCAAGCATCATTTGCAGGTAGGCAAAGGAGGATGGACCACTTTTTGATTAGAAAAATGAAAGAACTTTTCATGCTCTTCAGATCAAAGTGATCAACTGTCTATGCTATGCATAAGGCTGGCATTCTTATGTTTATAATCCAGGTCATTCCTATTAAGCACAATGCCTACCCATCCAAAATTCTTAAAAATTTGCTTTTCAACTGCACATTAAAAAGCTCATACACAGTGATGAATAGTAACTAGACTTTAGGGAGTGATCATTTGTAATATATACAGGTGTTGAATTATTATGTTGAACACCTGAAACTTATATAATTAAAAAATAAATGTTTCTAATAAAGATACTTCCAAGCTGAAATCAGCATAGTGTTTTTGGAATGAATGGAAGTTAATACCAAATCTGTAATACATGTAGCAAAGCTTTTCAAGAGACTTTTGATAAAATCTTGCATACAACATTCAAGATAGTGTATTCTCAGTGAGTGAATACAATAACCATTCTATAGTGTATGTAGAGGAGTCTTTTTTAGCCTACTTTTTAAAAACATATTCTATTGATTATACTATTACAGTTGTCCCATTTTCCCCCTTTCACTCCCCTCCACCCTACACACCCTCTCCCACTCACATTCCCTCACTTTAGTACATGGCCATGTGTCAAAATTATAAGTTCTTTAGCGTCTACATTTCCCATACTATTCTTGTCTTCCCCCTGTCTATTTTCTAACTACCATCTATGCTATTTATTCTCTGTACCTTTTCCCCCTCTCTCCTCCTCCCACTCCCCTGTTGCTAACCCTCCATGTGATCTCCATTTCTGTGTTTCTGTTCCTGTTCTAGTTGTTTGCTTTTGTTTTAGATGTGGTTGTTAATATCTGTGAGTTTGCTATCTTTTTTCATCTTTTTTCTTTATTTTAATTGTTGTTCTTGTACAGTTTTCTGTCTTTTATTCCCATCCCAGCCCACCACCCCAGCCCTCCCCACTTTCCTCCCATTTCCACCCCCCTAGTTTTTGTCCACGTGTCTTTTATACTTGTTGCTCTAAACCCTTCCCCTTTTCCCCTGAAATTCCCTCCCCTTTCCCCCTGGTGTCTGTCAGCCTGTTCTCAATTTCAATGTCTTTGGTTATATTTTGCTTGTTTGTTTGTTTTGTTGATTAGGTTCTTGTTAAAGGTGAGATAATATGGTATTTGTCTTTCATCGCCTGGCTTATTTCACTATCCTTTTACTGTGATATTTTTATCTTCTTTTTCTTAGATAAGTCCCTTTAACATTTCATAGAATAAGGGCTTGGTGATGATGAACTGCTTTAACTTGACCTTCTCTGAGAAGCGCTTTATCTGCCCTTCCATTCTAAATGACAGCTTTGCTGGATAGAGCAATCTCGGATGTAGGTCCCTGCCTTTCATGACTTGGAATACTTCTTTCAGGACCCTTCTTGCCTGGAAGGTCTCTTTTGAGAAAGCAGCTGACAGTCTGATAGGAACTCCTTTGTAGGTGATTGTCCCCTTATCCCTTGCTGTTTCTAGAATTCTCTGCTTCATTTTAATCTTGACTAAGGTGATTATGATTTGCCTTGGTGTGTTCCTCCTTGGGTCCAACTTCTTTGGGACTCTCTGAGCTTCCTGGACTTCCTGGAAGTCTATTTCCTTTGCCAGATTGGGGAAGTTCTCCTTTATTATTTGTTCAAATAACTTTTCCACTTGTTGCTCTTCCTCTTCCCCTTCTGGTACCCCTATAATTCGGACATTTGGATGTTTAAAGATGTCCTGGAGATTCCTAAGCCTCTCCTCATTTTTTTGAATTCTTGTTTCTTCCTTTGCGGGGTGCCCCTGTCCTGGGTGCCAGATGTGGGGGAGCTCCACCCACAGAGCCCCATCCCTCTGTTCACGGATGAAAATAAAACTACCAAGACATGATCTGTTTGGGGAGGAAAGGTGGTCAAACTCTCAGAGGAGAAGGACCCAGAGCCCCTTCCTCACTAGGCTTTTATTGGGTTCAGATACACAGGAATACAGGTTTAACATTTCAAAGAAATCTGAGGGCTTAACCTGAGTCAGTGTTTGTCAGGAAAGGGAGATGCAAAACTTTGGGAGACATACTCATTTCCTCCTCGGACCCTTATCATTTAAATGAGAGCACTCTTAGCAAAGCAGGTTTCACAGGACTTTAAGAATTCTTCCTTATGCCCAATCACCCGGGGAACCATTCTGGCTGGCACAGGGCTGCACCACTTGCCCTCATAGTTTCAGGCTTTAAGCCGATTAGGAAGCAGAAAACATCTCCCAGATGGAAATGAGGACTCGGGCTATGTCAGAATAGCCGAGGGGCAAGGGTCCATCACATCCTCTTTGCTACAGCCCCCCAAGTCCTTCCATGAGGACCCACAAGTGGTCATGTCTGGCTTAGGTTTCTCCTCCCATGAGGAGTCTTACCCATCATTGACTGCCAACCAAGCTATGGGGCCATAGATGGATGAGGCAGAGGCAGCTCTCCTTCCAGGGAGATAAACTTTATCTCCTTAGTAGGTCACATCCTCTTGACAAAACAGACCCAGAAGAAGCAGGTCCCTATGCTCTTACACAGCCCACCATGGGGTGAGGGTTACAGCTCCTGAAAGCAGGCTGAACAGTCCGCAACATTCCTTCTTTTCTGTTTGGTTGTTTCTTTCTTCCTTCTGGTCAACTTCATTGATTTGAGTCCCAGTTTCCTTCCCATCACTATTGGTTCCCTGTACATTTTCCTTCATTTCACGTATTGTAGCCTGCATTTTTTTCATCTAATTTGTGAGGAAAATCAACCAATTCTATGAGCATCCTGATCACCAGTGCTTTGAACTGTGCATCTGATAGGTTAGCTATCTCTTCGTTGCTTAGTTCTAATCTTTTCTGGAACTTTGATCAGTTCTTTCATTTGGGCCACTTTTTTTGTCTTGACTCACCTGTTATGTAGTGAGGGGAAGAGCCTTAGGTGTTCACCCAGGTGAGTCAATCCATTTAATGGATTGTGACGCTGTATGTGGGGCAGCAGTCCGAGAGGGAACAATGCTGCTTTCTCCACTCTCTGCCAGATTTCAATCACTTTCACTGCTTCCCCCAAGCAAACTAGGCCCTTCTGGTGCTGATTCCCATGTGGATGGGTTTGTGTACATTCTAGGACCCTGTGGGTCTCTCCAGTGAACTCTCCTGTGAGGCTAGGTGTCTCTCCCAGCACCTCAACCCCCACAGGTGTTTTCAATTGGTGTTTTGAGGCTTTAGTTCCCCACACTGGAACCCTGGGTTGTGCAGTCTGTTTCACTCCCCAGTTTCACCTGGTTTATCTGCACACAAATGTTGGACCACCTGGTCTGCCAGCCACCTTGCAGACTGCACCCCTCCACAATCCGCTGTCTCGCTGGGTCCACCAGCCACCACCTGCATGCCCAGGATCTGCCAGCTGCTGCCCTGTGCCTGTGGTCCGTCAGCCGCTGCTTTTTTTTTTGCAGCCACTCCTCTCCACTCAGCTGACCTACTCCACCCCTCCTACTGGTCTGGATGAATGTGTCTACTTTAACTCCTTCATTGTCAGACTTCCATCTAGGTCAATTGCCTGTCATTACTGGTTGTTTTTTGTTTCTAAATTTTTGTTGTCCTTATTTTGGTTGTGCCAGGAGGTACAGTGTGTGTACCTATACCTCCATGTTGGCCAGAAGTCTAAATTCCAAGAAGTCTTTAACAAGACTAATAATAAAGATGTTTCTACTTCCTGTTAAGATGGAGGCATAGGTAAACACAGCTCATCTTGTCACACAATCACAGCAAAATTAAAACTAAGCTATAGAACAAACATCACTCAGAACCATCAGATATCAAGTTGAATGGAAGTCTGACAACTACAGAATTAAAGAAACCACATCTATCTAGACTGGTAGGAGGGGCAGAGGTGCAGAGAGGCAGAGATGCAGAACAGGCTGTCCCACACCCAAGTGTGGTGAATAAAAATTTGGTAGGGATATCTTGGAGTGAGGGGTCCCACCCCACACCAGCCACCCAAGCCCAGGGATCCAGTGACAGGAAGATGAGTCCCCATAACTCCTGGCGGTGAAAATCAGCAGGGATTTACTCAGTGGAAGAATCTGCTGGATTCCCAAGGAGTTCCTCTTACAGGACACACACACAAACTTACTCAGAATCATTCCCTGTGAGCTCCAGTACCCAACTAGCAGTTTGAAAGGCATAAGTGGCATACAGGGAGGAACTGAAGTGTCTAGTTTCAAGGTGGGGGCTGGGTGACAGCTTTCTCCCAGACACAAAGGCAGGCAGAGGCCATTGTTCCTCTTCTGAGCCCTCTTCACACAGAGCCACAGAGCTGGCCGGCAGGTGACATATCTGGGACTCCATCAACCTGGCTCACACTGTTTGCCCCATTCTAGGCATTCCCTGAGGCTCTGCCCCACCCAATTTATGGTCCCACCTAATCTGTCAACAGTGGCTTTTTTACATAAAGGGCTTGTCTTGACTCATGCTTCACATCTTCCTAAAGCATCTCAAACAAGCAACACCTGGCCTCAATGAGACCCCAGTCCCCATACCTTTTGATAAGTGGACTCAGGCTTGACACTAGCAACATCCAGCCTAGGTTCACAGTTTCTCATAACCTGAGAACCTCCAAGTCCATACAAGTAGCAGCCATCTTCAGACTGCTTTGTAGCTCATGCTGGGTGGCCCCAGGCAGAACACAGGTAGAGGCCGACCTTGGTCTGAATCACACAGGAAACCCCAGAACCTACACACCCAGTAAACAGCTAGAGACCACATCAGAGCACCACTACACTGTTCCTGCACAGCTAATCCTCCTAGAATGGTGGAGGTTGGTGGTCACTGCTCACAGACAGTCCTTGCAGCTAACTGGCCTGAGTAAATTTCTTCCACTGACCTGCCAACAGCAACCAAGGCTCAACTACAAGAGGAAGGTGTACTCAGCCCACATGAAGGGTGCACCTTGAGTAGCAAGCTTGGCTGACAGGGAAGGCTGTGCCATTGGGCCCTACAGGACACCTACTACATTAGGACATTTTACCAAGACAGAGTCATAGCAGCTCTACTTAATACATAAAAACAAACACAGGGAGGCTGCCAAAATGAGAAGACAAAGAAACATAGCCCAAATGAAAGAATAGACCAAAACTCCAGGAAAAAAAAATTAAACAAAATGGAGATGAACAATCTATCAGATGCAGAATTCAAAAACACTGGTTATAAAAATGCTCAAAAAACCTAGTGAAGACCTTAACAGCATGAAGAAAAATCCAGTCAGAAATGAAGGATATACTAATTGAAATAAAGAACAATTAACAGGGAATCAACAGTGGAGTAGATGAAGCTTAAAATCAAGTCAATGATTTGGAACATAAGGAAATGAAAACAACCAATCAGAACAGCAAGAAGAAAATAAAATTAAAAAAAAAAAAAACAACAGGGATAGCATAAGGACTCTCTGGGACAATCTCGAGCATACTAACATTCACATTATAGGAATGCCAGGAGAAGAGAAAGAGCAACAAATTGGAAACCTATTTTAAAAAATAATGAAAGAAAACTTCCTTAATCTGGTGAAGGAAATAGACATACAAGGGACTCTCTGTGCTTCCATACAATAGGAAGCACAGAGAGTTCCAAACAAGATGGATGAAAACAGGCCCCCACCAAGACTCATCATAATTAAAATGCCAAAGGTTAAATATAAAGAGAGAATCTTAAAAGCAGCAAGAGTTCTTGTAAGACTGTCAGCTGATTTCTCAAAAGAAACTTTGCAGGATAGAAGGGTTTTGCAAGAAATATTCACAGTGATGAAAAGCAAGGACCTACAACCAAGATTACCCTACCCAGCAAAGCTATTATTTAGAGTCAGAGGGCAAATAAAGAACTTTTCAGACAAGAAAAAGCTAAAGGAATTTATCACCACCAAAGAAGTATTATATGAAATGTTACAGGGACTTATTTAAGAAAAAGAACATCAAAACTATGAACAATAAAATGGCAACAAATACATATCTATCAACAATGGAAACTAAAAAAAAAAAAAATAGTCAAACCAGCAGAACAGAAACAGAAGCAAAGATATGGAGAACATTTTGATGGTTGCCAGAGGAGGGGGTGTCTGGGGGAATGGTGAAAGGGTTAAGAAGTACAAATTACAGAATAGTCATGTGGATGTAAAGTACAGTATAGGAAAGGGACTAACCAAAGAACTTATATGCATGACCCATGGACATAAACAATGGTGTGGGAATTGACTGAGGGTGTTGGAAATGCTGGGTGGAGGAGGGCAAAGGGGGAAAAATTGGGACAACTGAAATAGCATAGCTAATAAAACATAATCTAAAAAAGAAAGAAAAACTGGATACCCACATGAAAAAGCATGAAGTTGGACCCTTACCTTAATACTGTGTACAAAAATTAACTGAAAATGGAATATCTAAATGTGCAAGAACTGAAACTATAAAATTCCTAGAGTAGAAACAATGTACAAAGACATGTGGTATGAATATATGTGTGTGAAAATATATATATATATATATATATAAATAAAATAAAATATTATTAAGCCTTTAAAAATAAGGAAATCCTGCCCCAGTTGGTGTGGCTCAGTAGGTTGGGCATTGTCCCACAAACCAAAAGGTCACCAGTTCAATCCCCAGTCAGGGCATTGCAGGTTTGATCGTCAGTAAGGGCATGTACAGAACATAGCCAATTGATGATTCTCACATCAATATTTCTTATCCTTTCTTTATCCCTCCTTTCCCTTCTCCTTAAAAAAAATAAAATAAATGAGGAAATCCTGCTATATGCAACACAAAATTGGTGGACATTGTGCTAAGTAAAATGAGCCAGTCACAGAATGACAAATACTGTATCATTTTACTTATATGAATGGGAACAAAGGAGTTCCCATCAGACTGTCAGATGATTTCTCAAAAGAGACCTTGAAGGAAAGAAGGGGCTTGAAAGAAGTATTCAAAGTCATAAAAGGCAAGAACCAAATAATCCAAGATTACTCTATCCAGCAAAGCTATCATTTATAATAGCAGGGCAGATAAAGTGCTTCCCAGATAAGGTCAAGTAAAAGGAGTTCATCATCACCCAGCCTTTACTATATAAAATGTTAAAGGGTCTTATCTAAGAAAAAGAAGATAAAAAATACGAACAGTAAAGTGACAACAAACACAGCTATTAACAACTGAACCTTAAAAAATCCCCACAGACTAAGCAAACAAGTAGAACAGGAACAGAACCACAGAAATGGAGATCACATAGCAACAAGGGAGTGGGAGGAGGAGAGAGGGGGGAAAGGTACAGAAAAAAAGTAGCATAAATAGTAGGTAGAAAATAGACAGGGGGGAGGTTAAGAATAGTATAGGAAATGGAGAAGCCAAAGAACTTATATGTAGGACCCATGGGCATGAACTAAAGGGGGGGGAATGTGGGTGTGATGGGATGTGCAGGGTGGAGGGGAGTGAAGGGGCGAAATGGGACAACTGTAATAGCATAATCAATAAAATATAATTAAAAATAAAAATTGTTGAACCAAAAAATAAGTAAATAAACATACTGCTTTTTGATAGCACTTTCCATGGTCCTTCTTCAAGCTACATGTCAGAAAGTACCTCTTGCTACTTCTCAGTTGTTGTTGCCCTTTGTTAAACAACCCTCAAGCTGCAGGTTTGTCCCTCCATTCTTCCTGGGCTCTATTTCTTGCATTTAGATGGTATTTCTAACTTTGCTAGGAGTCCCTGGAGAACCAGAAAGTCCTGTGTTGCTCTAGGATTTAGTCTTCACCCTGACACCAAAATTTTGCAAAGGAAAACTTATTATGAAAAAACAAAGTAGAAAGTCAGGGAAGGCCAGAAGGAAGGAAAGGAGGGAGAGAAATGCCCTAAGCCTTTACCTTCTGATTTGGGTTTAAAGACAAAATTACAAAGCACTTATGTAGAAGACAATCTTCAAAAGAAGCTGACTGAAGCCTTCCTCAGGGTTAATGGGACATGTGAACATAGCTAAATGTTTGAAGGTATGATATTTTGTTAATAGAATATACTACAGGCCCATAGCTCTTCTGGAGTCATTGCCGAGGTAACTCAGGTTCCAACACTTGTGTGGAATCGGAATTTCATGGAAAGTAGCTAGAGCATAGGGATGCATCATTTCATTTCATGTAGCTTTCACAATCTGGTAGGAAGTCTGATTTCACAAGGAAACTGACTTTTCTTTAAATATGTACAAGGAAAGACTATGACAAATAGCTCTGAGAAAAATAGTTCCTCATTGTTCCTTGTCAAGCCAACAACTTGCATGGATGTTTGATCTTAGTAGTTACAGCCTGAATCAAATTAATAGCTAGCGTAAGACAACATTAGGAAGAAATAAAAAAGAATCATGAGAGAAACTAAACAAAAGCTTGGATGAGAGCCTTTGAGCCCAAATTTTGATTTAAAGTGTCCTGAGCCCTGACTGGTATGGCTCAAGAATTGAGCATGGGCCTGTGAACCAGAGGATCACCAGTTTGATTCCCAGTCAGGGTGATGCCTGGGTTGCAGACCAGGTCCCCAGTAGGGGGCACATGAGAAGCAAACACACACTGATGTTTCTCTCCCTCCCTTCCTTTCCCTCTGTCTAAAAATAAATAAATAAAATCTTTAAAAATAAAATAAAGTGCCCTGAAATTCCTTTTGTCCCTCTTTTTTCTCTTTCATTCTTCCTTTTATTTCTTTTGCCACATATTGCAGTAAAACTGTGAGAAACTCAAAAGTAAGGTGATTCTCAAAACCTGAGGTCTAGTGAAAACTTCCCATAAGATACATAAGTTCAGAACTGCACAGGGAACCAAATAAAATTAAACAAAATCGCACCAGAAGGAAGCAAAGGCAGCAGCAGCAGGGCAACCAATTAGAATTATACGAAATTGCGCCAGATTGTAACCCCAGAGTATTCAGCCAATGGAAAAATGGAGAGGGACCAATTGCATTAGGGATAAAACTATCTGCTTTGCACCACCCATGTGTGTCTGCTAATGGTTGGGCACCTTTTCTTGCAAGATCATAAACAAATGCCTCACTTTCACCATACTCCAAGCCTCTGAGTCCTTTGTTTGCAGATGGGGTAAGCACATTTCTTACAAAACTAATGTATCTCAATTAAAAGTCTGAGCACCCAAGTGGGCTGTGTTTTTTCTCCATTACAATCTTTCTAATAAACAAGAGCTGTGACCTACTCACCATGTAAGTCAGCATTCACGTGTCTTCAGTTTACCTTCTCCATGCAAGTCTCTGGCATGGCTACCCAGTGTTCTATCACTGCATCTTCTATGCATTCATAATACCACCAAGGAGTTCAGTCTGTTGATAAATTCCATTAACAGGGTAAATAATTGGGAGAGATAGTAAACGTTTTATGAATTACTCTTCAATATACCCAGGCCAAGACCAGGATTAGGTTGTAGAAACACTTTTTTTTTTCCTGTTGAAATATTTTAATTCTTTACTAATTATTTTATTATTGTTCAATTACAGTTGTCTGATTTTCCCCCACAACTCCCCCCCCCAATCCAAACCCACCTCCCTCCCTTGCCTCCACATCCCCCCTTGGTTTTTTCCATGTGTCCTTTATAGCAGTTCCTGAAAACCCTTATTTTCATTATACCCTCTCACCACCCCTCTAGTTACTGCCAGATGGTTCTTAGTTTTAATATCTCTAGTTATATTTTGCTTGCTTTTTTCTTTTGTTGATTATGTTCCAGTTAAAGGTGAGATCATATGGTATACATCCCTCACTGCCTGGATTATTTCACTTAGCACAGTGCTTTCCAATTCCATCCATGCTTTTGCAAAGAGTAGGTGCTCCTTCTTTCTCTCTGCTGCATAGTATTCCATTGTGTAAATGTACCATGGTTTTTTGATTCACTCATTTTCTGATGGGCACTTAGGTTGCTTCCAGCACTTGGCTATTGTAAATTCTGTTGCTTTGAACATCAGGGTGCATAGATTCTTTTGGATTGGTGTTTCTGGGTCCTTAGGATATAATCCCAGCAGTGGAATTGCTGGGTCAAAAAGCAGTTCCATGTTTAGCTTTCTGAGGAAATTCCATACTGTTTTCCACAGTAGCTGCACCAGTCTGCAATCCCACCAACAGTGCACTAGGGTTCCCTATTCTCCACATCCTCTCCAACACTTGTTGTTTGTTGATTTGTTTATGATGGCCATTCTGACTGCTGTGAAATGGAATCTCATTGTGGTTTTAACTTGCATCTCTCTGATGGCTAGTGATGCTGAGCATCTTTTCATATGTCACCTTTTCGTATGCCTCTGCATGTCCTCCTTGGAGAAGTGTCTGTTCAAGTCTTTTGCCCATTTTACAATTGGGTTTTTTGTCTTCCTGGAGTGGAGTCATGTGAATTCTTTATATATTTTGGAGATGAAACCCTTGCCCAAGGTATCATTGGCAAATATTTTTTCCTGTATAGTTGGTTCTCTTTTCATTTTAGTGCTGTTTTCTTTATGCATGCAAAAGCTTTTTGATAGAATGAGGTCCCATTTGTTTATTCTTTCCTTTATGTCCCTTGCTTTAGGGGACATATCAGTGAAGATGTTGCTGCATGGAATGTCTGAGATTTTCCTGCCCATATTTTCCTCTAGGACCTTTAAGGTGTCACAACTTATATTTAAATCTTTTATCCACCTTGAATTTATTTTTGTGTATTGTGTAAGTTGGTGATTGAGTTTCATTTTTTCACATGTAGCTGTCCAAACCTCCCAACACCATTTGTTGAAGAGGCTATTTTTACTCCATTGTATGCTTCTTCCCCCTTTGTTGAATATTAATTGACCATAGCGACTTGGGTTTATTTCTGGGCTCTCTGTTCTGTTCCACTGGTCTTTGCGCCTGTTTTTAATGCCAGTACCAGGCTGGTTTGATTATAGTGGCCTTGTAATACAGTTTGATATCAGGTATTGTGATCCCTCCTACTTTGTTCTTCTTTCTCAAGATTGCTGCAGCTATTCGGGGTCATTTATGATTCCACATAAATTTCTGATATGTTGGGTCTATGTCTGTGACATATGTCATTTATACTTTAATAGGTATTGCATTGAATCTGTAAATTGCTTTGGGAAGTATGCCCATTTTGAATATGTTAATTGTTCCGATCCATGAGCATGGTATAATGCTTCCATTTGTTTGTGCCTTCTTTAATTTCTTTCTTCACTGTTGTGTAGTTTTCTAAGTACAGGTCTTTCACATCCTTGATTAAATCTATTCCTAGGTATTTCATTTTTTTGTTTCTATATCAAATGGGATTTTTCTCTTGATTTCTGCTTCTGCTGTTTCATTGTTGGTATACAGAAATGCCTTTGATTTCTGGATATTGACTTTGTATTCCACTGTTTTGCCCAATTCACTTATCAGATTGTGTAGTATTTTGGTGGAGTCTACAGGATTTTCTATGTACACTATCATGTCATGTACAAACAATGACAGTTTTTATTCCTCCTTTCCAATTTGGATGCCTTTTATTTCTTTTTGTTGTCTGATTGCTGGGGCTAGGTCTTCCAATACGATGTTGAATAGCAGTGGTGGAAGCAGACATCCTTGTCTTGTTCCTGATCTTACTGGGAAAACTCTAAGTTTTTGTCCATTGAGTATTATGTTGGCTGTAGGTTTCTCATATATGGCCTTTATTATGTTGAGGAATGCTCCCTCTATTCCCACTTTGCTAAGTGTTTTTATCATAAATGGGTGCTGTACCTTATCAAATGCTTTTTTGCATCTATTGATATGATCATGTGATTTTTCTCTTTCATTTTCTTCATGTGATGTAGTACATTTATTTATTTATGAATATTGTACCAGCCTTGCATCCCTGGGATTAATCCCACTGGTCATGGTGTATGATCTTTTTAATGTATCGTTGGATGTGGTTTGCCAATATTTTGTTGAGGATTTGAACATCTATGTTCATTAGCAAAAGTGACCTAAAGTTTTCTTTCCTTGTTGTGTCCTTACCTGACTTTTGAAATTAGGATAATACTGGCCTCATAAAAACAGTTTGGGAGTCTTCCAAGTTCTTGAATTTTTTGGAATAATCTGTGAAGTATGGGGGTTAGCTCTTCATTAAATGCTTTGTAAAATTATCCTGTTAAACAGTATGGTCCAGGGCTTTTGTGTGCCGGGAGTTTTTTGATTACTACTTCAATTTCATCAGCTGTTATTTGTTTGCTCAGGCTTTCCGCTTCTTCCTCATTCACTTTTGGAAGATTATATCTTTCTAGAAATTTGCCCATTTCACCTAGGTTTTCAAATTTCTTGGCATATAGTTCTTTGTAGTAATTTCTTACAATCCTTTGTATTTCTGTGATATCAGTTGTAATCTCTCCTCTTTCATTTCTGATTGTGTTTGTTTGGGTCCTGTCTCTTTTTTTCTTGATGAGCCTGCTTAAAGCCTTGTCAATTTTGTTTATCTTTTCAAAGAAGAAGCTCCTGGATTTATTGATCCTTGGAGTTGTGGTTTTAGACCCTATGTTGTTTAATTCTACTCTGATCTTGGTTACTTCCTTCCTTCTACTTGCTCTGGGCTGTCTTTGTTGTTGTTCCTTGAGTTCTGGTAGGCGTAGAGTTAGGTTGATTGTTGGAAATGTTTCTATATTTTTCAGGTAGGCCTGTATCACTAGGAACTTCCCTCTCAGAACTGCCTTTGCTGTGTGCCATAAGTTTTGGATTATTGTTAGCTCCTTTTCATTTGTTTCCCAAAAATTTTTTCTTCCTTAATCTCATTCTTGACCCATTCATTGTTTAATAGCATGCTATTTAATCTCCATGAGTTGGAGTGTATTTGAGATTGTTCCTTCAAGCTGGTTTCTAGTTTCAGTCCCTTGTGGTCAGAGAAAACACTTGATATGATTTCCATTTTCTTGAATTTGTTGAGGCTTGTTTTATGTCCTATCAAGTGGCGTATCTTTGAAAGTGTTCAATGTGCATTTGAAAAGAATGTGTATTTTGCTTCTTTGGGATGAAATGCTCTCTCTCCACACACACACACACACACACACACACACACACACACACACACAATCAGTTAAGTCCATTTGATCAATGCCGCAATATCTTTGTTGATATTTTGTTTGGAAGATCCATCTACTTTTGACAATGGGTTGTTATAATCCCCTACTATAATTCTGTTGCTCAGTCTCTTTCTTGAAGTCCTCCAAGATTTTCTTTATGTATTTGGGTGCTCCTGTGTTGGGTGCATATATATTTACAATGTTTATGTCTTCTTGATGGATTCTTCCCTTACACAATATGAAGTGATCTTCTGGATCTCTTTTTTGGCTCTTTTTTGAAGTCTGTTTTGTCTGATGTGAATATTATTATCCTGGCTTTTTTTCCCTATCCATTTGCTTGAAATATTTGTTTCCAGCCCTTCATTTTCAATCTGTGTAGGTCCGTTGTTCAGAAGTGGGTCTCTTGTAGCCAGCATATGTGTTGGTTGTGGTTTCTTATTCATTCAACTATTCTATCTCATTTCTTCCTTTTTAAATATTTTAATATTTTATTTATTTATTTGAACTACTTTATTGTTGTTCAATTACAGCTGTCCACATTTACTTGGGAAGTCCCATGACTTCCCCCCACACCAGCCAAACCTACCTGCCTGCCTTGCTTCCACCCTCCTCCTTGATTTTGTCCATGTGTCCTTTATAGCAGTTCCTGAAGAGCCTTCTTTCCACTGTCCCCTCCCACCTCCCCTCTGGCTAAAGTTAGATTATTTTTAATTTCAATGTCTCTGGTTATATCTTGTTTGCATTTTTCTTTTGTTGATTATGTTCCAATTAAAGGTGATATCATATGGTGTTTGTCCCTCACTGCCTGGCTTATTTCACTCAGCATAATGGTCTCCAGTTCCATTCATGCTTTTGCAAAGAGTAGGAGCTCCATCTTCCTCTCTGCTGTGTAGTATTCCATTGTGTAAATGTACCATAGTTTTTTTAATCCACTCATTTACTGATGGGCACTTAGGTTGCTTCCAGCACTTGGCTACTGCAAATTGTGCTGCTATGAACATTTGGGTGCATAGGTTCTTTTGGAGTGGTGTTTCAGAGATCTTGGGATATAATCTATGTCTTTTTATTGTGGTGTTTAATCCATTTATGTTTAAGGTTATTATTATTAGGTACTTATTCATTGCCATTTTTTTGTACCTGTGTTCCTCTCTCACTATTTGTCTTCCTGTTCTTAAAGCAGACTCTTTAGCATCTCTTGCAGAGTTGGTTTTGGAGGATGTATATTCTTTCAGGCTTCTTTTGCCCAGGGTATTCCTTATTTGGCCTTACATTTTAATTGAGAGCCTTGCTGGATAAAGTAGTATTCATTGCAGGTCTATGGTTTTCATTACTTGGAATATTTATTGCCATTCCCTTCTGGCATGGAGCATTTCCATTGAGAAGTCAGTTTCTAGTCTTATTGGGGCTCCCTTGTATGTTACTTCCTGTTTTTCCCTTGCTGCCTTTTAGATTCTCTCTTTGTCTTAGAATTTTGCCATTTTAATTATGATCCATCTTGAAGTGGGTCTCTTTGGATTCCTCTAGATTGGGACTCTCTTTGTTCCTGGATTTGTGTGACTTTTTCTCTCATCCAGTTAGGGAAGTTTTCCATCATTACTTTTTCAAACAGGTTTTCTATCCCTTGCTCTTCTTCTGCTTCTGTTATCCTTAATATGTGGATATTATTACATTTCATGTTGTCCTGCATTTCCCCTAACCCCTCTTCAATCTTTCTCAGTCTCTTTTTCTTTTCTTGCTCTTTCTTGGTGTTTTTTCCTACCTTGTCCTCCAGCTCACTGACCCAATCTTCTGCTTCATCTAGCCTGCTTTTGATTCCTTCTACTGTGTTCTTCAATTCAGAAATTGTATTCTTCATTTCCTCTTGGTCCTTGTTGATAGTTTCTATTTCCTTTTTCATGTTGATATAGTTTGCAGTGAGTTCATTGTAGTCTCCCTGTAGTTTTTGGTAAGTCTCTGTGACCTCACTGAGCTTCCTGATAACCATTGCTTTGAACTCATCTGATAGTTGACTTGAATCTATTTCATTTAGCATTCTTTCTGGGGCTTCCTCCTTTCCTTTCATTTGGGGATTTTTTTCTTTGTCTTCCCATTGTTTGTGAGACTCTTCTTGTTAGCCTCAGCTTCTTAAATTGATCTTTTATGACTCCCTGGGTTTATGGTGTGAACTTCTATGGTAGAAGACCTGTGAGATTCAGTGGTGCAGTCTCCTTGATCTCCTGAGCTCGCTGGTCTTGGGCTGTCATTTATGTTGGTTCTTTGTTTGTCTTTGGGTTTTGATTATTGCTGGGTCTTTCTTTGGTGGGTCCTTCCCACTAGCTGGTTAGCTGAGGGTCACTCTGTCCACCATGTCTTGTATTCTGTTGTGCAGATGTGGACAGGTTGTGTTGAAGCTGGTTCTTCTGTCTGTATGAGATTTTGAGGATTCTCTCTTGCTCTTGTTCGGTTGTTTGTTCTGGGTAATTTCTCTACCTTTAGTTGTATTTCCAGATCAGTCCTTGGTAGAAGTCAGTGTGGCTTCCACTCCCTCCTTCACCTTCTTCTGTTGTTATCTGTTGGTGGTTCCTTTGTTAGTGGGTTTCCTCTTCCAGCAGGTATCCTTGTGTTCACAGCTCCCACCTACTCATCTGATTTTTCAATATCCTCTCTAATTTTTGGTCTCCAATCTTCATGTATGTTGGGGTACCATTGGCTGTTCACTCTGTTCCTCAGAGGATCAGCTATATGTTCCACCCATGCACAGGGGGAAGTGGACTTCACTCCCACCTATTTTGCTACCATCTTCCTTCTAATATAGAGACACATTTTTAATCCTTTATACTGGTCTCTGCTACTATACTGTAGCAGAGTTACTGCTAACTAAATGCGTTGACCCAGAGATTAACAATTAGAGCCCTCTGCATAAATGTGTCCTCCAGGGATTACTGCCCTCTTTTACCTTTCAAAGTCTGACTCGCATACACAGTAATTTGTACCTCTGTGTTTCTCCTTCTTCCCTTCTGTCTAATAATCATACAGAATTATATCTCCAGGACAGTTTTAAATGCCAGAACATGCATCAGCTGTAATTCTAGCCCAGGATGTGAAAGATGATCCAGGCTGGCTTCCTGCATAATTGAAAGTAGGTGAATTTTGTCTCTTTCTCTTCCCCTTAAATGCTTTCACTGCCATTCCTTCTAAGACAGACTTCCAACTTCCTCTCACCCCTCTGCACATTCTCTGTACTTTATATCTATCTCCTTTCCCTTATCAGTCCTCTTTGTCATGAACAGCATTCATTCTGGTCCCTGTTCTGGATTCCTAAATTAGAAACTAAGGTGTTGATAGCTAAAAATGACTTCTATTAAATGAGAGCTACTATATGGCAGATATTTTAAAAATAATTTTATTGAGACATAATTCATTCTCAATGTTATTGAAACATAAAGTTCATTCTTTTAAAGTGTAGAATTTGTTGTTTTGTAATATATTTACAAAGTTGTACAACTATCATCACTATTCAATTCCAGAATATTTTAATTACCCTAACAAAGAAAACCTGCACTTATTTAGTAGTCACTCCACTTTCTTCCCTTCCTAATCCCTGTCAACCACTAATCTACTTTCTGTGTTTGTGGCTTTGCCCATTCTGCACATTTCATGTAAATTCAAACACACAATATGTAGTCATTGTGATTGACTTCTTTCACTTGGCATAGTGTTTTTAAGGCTTATGCATGTTGTAGCATGTGCCAGTACTTCATTCCTTTTTATGGCTGAATGACACTCCATTTTATTGGATGTGCCACATTTCATTCATCCATTTATCAATGGATGGACATTTGGGTGGTTTCTACTTTTTGACTCTTATGAATAATGCTTCTATGAACATCATATACAAGTTTTTGTGTGAATATATCTTTTCAGTTCTTTTGAGTATATACCTAAACTTGGAATGGCTGGGTCCTGTGATAACTCTATGTTTAACTTTTTCAGGAACTGCCAAACTGTTTTCCAAATAGGCTGTCCCATTTTAAATCCCACTAGCAATATATGAGGGTTCTTGTTTTTCCATGTTCTTGCTAACATTTGTTATCATGTTTTTTCTTTTAATATGGTAGGCATTTTTACATGTATATTATCTCAGTTTATATTCATAACAGCCATGAAAGTAGATTTTATTATTTCCATTCTGTAAATCAGAATACCAAAACTCTGATAAATTAGACAATAATAATATTTATTGACTACTGAAAATGTAACCGGCATTCTTGGAAGTTCTGTCTCCTTTAAACTGTACAGTGAGCCCTGGCTGGTGTAGCTCAGTGGATTGAGCGCGAGCCTGCGAACCGAAAGATCGCGGTTCGATTCCCAGTCAGGGCACATGCCTGGGTTGCCAGGCCAGTTCCCGTCAGGGGACATACAAGAGGCAACCGCACATTGATGTTTCTCTCCCTCTCCCCTTCCCTTCCCCTCTAAAAGATAAATAAATAAAATCTAAAAAAGGAAAAAAAATTAAAAAAAAAAACACACTTAAAAAAAATTCTTTAAACTGTACAGTGAATCTATGGGGTAGTAGTTGAATTCCAATTCTAGAATTGAATTCTGTGGGTTTTACATAGCAAATCACTGAAGCATTACAACAGTCTTATAGGGTAGCTATCATCATCCACATTTAATAAATGAGGAAAGTGAGGCACAAAGAATTCAAATAATGTTAAAAAGGCACATAGCTGATATGTGGTAGAGCTAAACTCTGAAAATAAGTGGTCTAGCTTTAGAATCCAAAGCTCTTAACCAGTTCTTCTTGAAAGAAATCACAGGGTGGGTCTGTTGGATTTATCCATGGGCTCAAAAATACCAATTGCCTCTCTCAACTTCAGTGACAGTATAATTAATGATGACATTAGAATAGAAATTCAAAACCATTTGGGTCCCAAGGAAAATTCTTACTTTGCAGGTTGCACCTGTGGGAGTGCTATCAGGACATCTGGCAGACAGCCTGCAGTGTGTGAAAACACCATCCGGGCCTCATTAACTGGTTGACTGGTTGCATCCTCTCCAATATCAACACACCTTCCATGACGGCCATGATTGGACAGCCCCAAAATGAGACCCCCTCAGCCTATTTACCAAAACAACATGCCCACCAAGCCCATTGCAGATGGAGATGATTGTCAGGTACTTTGAGATCATGGTGGTAGCTCAGGACCCAGTCAGCACAGACCGAATCATGAATCACTCCTCAATATTCCTCAAAAACAAAGTGAGCTCTCTATCTCCCTGCTGGGGTAGCTTTGTGTAGTGGCCCTACATTGAGAGGTCTGGGTGGAGCTGGCAACATGCTCTCTCTGCTCTGTCTCTGAAGCGACATCGTGGTGGTGAAGGATGACATCAACCATACCATGTCTGTTGTCACCTCAACCAAGAGCAGGCTGGCCCTGTGGCATGGGTACAGCCATGTCATGGATTACCTGTCCCAGATTGTCATCGACTACATTCTCAAGAGGCAGCTATACATCAATGCTTTGGGCTAACAGCTACACAGCCCTCTGCTCCGCTGTCCCCTTCCCCTCTGCCAACACACAGGCCCCTCCAGTCGCTGTCAGCCCCCTGTTTCTCTCCTGCCTCTCAGTTTCTCCATCTCCCTATCTTGACTGTTCTCCTCCTTTGCTGACTCAACCCTACCCACAACAGTCTGGGGACCTGCAGAGAACCATGGCATCCATTATTCCATAGTCATCTTTAGACAAACTTTCCTCTAGTCTCTGGGTTAGGGGTGGGTGAAGGAATAGGGGTGGAAATTGGGGAAAAGTGCAGTCCATCTTCCAGCATGCTCTAGAGAATGGCTTTGATACTGACCCTCCCAGTATGCTCTGGGGAGGCAGCTTTGGCTCTTGCACTCCCAACAGGCCTTTTATCAAAATGGGCTGTATTTTTCATTTCTGTTTTTTGGGGTTTTTTTTTGTTTTGTTTTTATTTTTATTGCTATTGTTCATGCTTCATAGAACCTGGATAAAATCAGGGAAAAATTATTTGGGTTCCTTTTGAGTCTAAAAAATTATAAAACTCCAAATCCACTTATGAGTATAATATTAGGGATCATTTCTACAGACCCTTTAGAATCATGTGTCAGAGACATCACCTACACTGTCTGGTTCAATATTGTCCCCCAGAGGTCTTGTTGACGTGAAGCACCAGAATGTTCATGAGATTCTACTGGGTTTTATCAAAACTTATATCACTTCTTGTTCTACTTTCCCAATATGAAAGCCAAACAATTTATAGAATTCATCATTACTGAATAAGCCTTAATTCCCAAGCAGCCATGGAATAAAAAGATCCATAATGTCTTCCTCTCTCCCCACAAGACTGAGTGTGAAGCTAGACACACCTCTCTAGCTTCCCTCTTAACTTTAATTGCAAAGACCAAAAAACACAGTCCGTTAACGTATTTGTACTGGTAAACACTACAGGGAACCTTCAATTATATACATCATGGGAAAGTGGTAAAGAATTTCCATGACATTAGCCTGGGATCTATGCATTCCTTTTAAGACTGAGAAACAGGGTGCACAGCTCTGCAGGACTTGGGCATGGGCTATAAAACTAAGTCCAGAATGGTGTGTTCCTAGTTATTCAGAGCAAGGCTTGGACAAATAGTTCCTTGCAGTCAGAAGTCACATGAGAACCTGGGGAATCACAGGTGGAGGAAGATAACTGAGAGTGGGAAAAGAAAATTACAAGAAAGAGCCCTGGCTGGTGTTGCTCAGTGGATTGAGCATGGGCCTGTGAACCATAGGATCGCGGTTTGATTCCCAGTCAGGGCACATGCCTGGGTTGCAGGACGGTTCCCAGTGGGGGACACACGAGAGGCAGCCGTACATTGATGTTTCTCTCCCTCTCCCTCTCCCCTACCCTTCCCCTCTAAAGATAAATAAATAAAAAAAAAGAATATCTTTAAAAAATTACAAGAAAGAGGGGAGGGAAGATGGCGGCGTGGTAGGAGGGAGCAAACCCTATTCCCCCTCTACACACGGGAGAAAAACCAGACCAATCTATGAAAGACCAGAACAGACAAGGAACAGTAACACAGCATATTGGAGAATAAGAGGTCGGAAATTGTAGCGGACACTGAAAAACAAGCGGTAAGGAGAGCTCTGCGGAACAATAAGAGCCCAGGGTTCCAGCGCGCGGAGAGCGGGGCAGCTGAGGCCCCGGCCTGGCGCTCTGCCAAGCCTCCGCCAGGGCCCTGGGGAGGGAGCTGGGTCAGCCGCTGAACCGGCTGGGAGATCTCAGGGGCCACCGCGCAACTGCGCCCGAGCAAAAGTGGGTGCCCCGTGAGGGAGCGAAAGTGGGTGCCCCGCACCAGGTCACTGCGCGACTTTGAACGGAGTTTTTGTGGTCCCCGGGCGACTACGAAAGCACAGGCTCCCCAACAGAGACAGAGGCGCGGGCGAAGTGAGACAACTGCATGAAAATAGACACCCTCAGGGGACCGCACACGGTCGCGGGCTAGTGGACACTTGTGAAAATATAGGCGCAGGCCGCTGGAGACAGCTGTGGAGCCAGAGGTGCCAGTTCACGGGCGGGTGCTCAAACGCGGACAGCTCAGGCCCAAGGTGCAGGCGCCGGATAGCAGCTGGAACGCAGGCCCCTCTCAGAAGCAAAGGCAGGCAGCTGTGCCTGAACACTGAAAGCCTCCCAGGGACAAAGGCAGGCGGCTGTGCACGTCTGGAGAACCTAGCACACACCCATAAACTCGGAGAAGTGCGCACACACCAGGAGGCTCAGATCACACGCTGGAAACCCTGTGGGGAGAGGCGCCCACTAACGCTGGGATACATAGCACAATGAGGACTGAGTTCTGAACACAGAGAAAAGCAGTAAGATCACCCCTCGGCCATTGCAGCCAGCAAGACCTGAAAAACAGGCTGGCAAGTTTGAAAACAACAAGAGGGTGTTTTTTTTTTGTTGTTGTTTTGTTTTTTCATTTTTTTAATTTTATTTTTTTAATATATTTTTATTTTTTTTAAATATTTTGTTGTGCTTTGCTTGTTCCTCCCCCCCCCAGCTGCTTATATTTGTGTGGGGGTGTCTGTGTGCATGTCTCTTCTTTGTTTTGCCAGTTTGTTAGTGTCTTTTTGTTTGTAACTCTGTCTATCTATATGAGTTTTTAACTACTCCTTCTTCATTGTTTATATCTTCTTCTTTACTCCCCAACTCCTTTTGCCTCCCTTGAATTCCTTCTTCTCTTATCCCCTCTTCCTTTCTTTTCAATTTTACCTCTTCTACCTTCCTCTTGTTTCCTATTTCTTCTTTTTTTCATCCCCCCCCCTTCTTTTTGAAAATACCCACGAGTGAGACAAAACAAACAAACAAGCAAGCCTGAAACTGTGGGGGGAAAAAAAACAAAAACAAAAACCAGAGTTGGCCCCCAAAAGAGGATATTCCAGCTGATGAGACAGTGAAAGCGGTAAACAACAGTATATCCGAAGGAGAATCCACCACTGAATCTCACAGATATTCTACCACAGAAGGTCATACCACAAACCCAGGGAGCCAGAACAGATCAATTTAAGAAGCTGAGGCTAACAACAAGAGTCTTACAAACAATGGGAAGACAAAAGAACAATCCCCAAACGAAAGGAAAGGAGGAAGCTCAAGAAAGAATGCTAAATGAAATGGAGGCAACTCAACTATCAGATATCGAGTTCAAAGCGATGGTTGTCAGGAAGCTCAATGAGCTCTCAATGAGCTACCATAAACTACAGGGAAGTTATGATGAACTCACAGCAAACTATATCAACATGAAAAAGGAAATAGAAACTATCAACAAGGGGCAAGAGGAAATGAAGAACACAATCTCTGAACTGAAGAACACAGTAGAAGGAAGGAAAAGCAGAATCGATGAAGCAGAAGATCGGATCAGCGAGTTGGAGGACAAAATAGAAAAAAACACTCAGAATGAGCAAGATAAGGAAAAGAGGCTTAGAAAGAATGAAGAGGGTTTAAGAGAAATGCAAGACAGCATGAAACGGAATAATATTCGTATAATAGGGATACCAGAAGGAGAAGAACAAGAACAAGGGATAGAAAACCTGTTTGAAAAAGTAATGAAGGAAAACTTCCCTCATTTGGTGAGAGAAAAAACCACACAAATCCAGGAAACACAGAGAGTCCCAATCAAAAGGAACCCAAACAGGCCCACTTTAAGACACATCATCATTAAAATGGCAAAATTCCAAGACAAAGAGAGAATCTTAAAGGCAGCAAGGGAGAAAAAGGAAGTAACATACAAGGGGGCCCCAATTAGGTTAGCATCCGACTTCTCAATGGAAACGCTCCAAGCCAGAAGAGAATGGCAAGAAATATTCCAAGCAATGAGAACCAAAGGCCTGCAACCCAGACTACTTTACCCAGCAAGGCTTTCAATCAAGATAGAAGGCCAAATAAGGAGCTTCCCAAACAAAAGAAGTCTAAAAGAATACACCTCTACCAAACCAGTGCTGCAAGAGATACTAAAGGGACTGCTTTAAGGGAAGAAAGGAAAAGACAGAGAGAGAAAGAGAGAGAGGAACACAGGTACGAAAATGGCAATGAATAATTACCTATCAATAATAACCTTAAATGTAAATGGATTAAATGCTCCAATCAAAAGACATAGAATAGCTGAATGGATAAGAAAGCATGACCCACACATATGCTGCCTACAAGAAACCCACCTCAGGACAAAAGACATACACAGGCTCAAAGTGAAGGGCTGGAAACAAATTTTCCAAGCAAATGGTCAGGAAAAAAAAGCTGGGGTAGCAATACTCATATCAGACAAAATAGACTTCAAAAGAAGGGCCATAAAGAGAGACCCAGAAGGTCACTTCATAATACTCAAGGGAAGAATCCACCAAGAAGACATAAATATTGTAAATATATATGCACCCAACGGAGGAGCACCTAAATACATCAAGAAAATTTTAGAGGACTTCAAGAAAGATATAGACAGCAACACAATTATAGTAGGTGATTTTAACACCCCACTGTCAAAAATGGACAGATCTTCCAAACAAAATATCAACAAAGATATTGTGGCATTGAACAACACTCTAGAGGAAATGGACTTAACTGATATATATAGAGCCCTTCATCCCAAAGAAGCTAAATACACTTTCTTTTCAAATGCACATGGAACATTTTCAAAGATAGACCACATGATAGGACACAAATCAAGCCTCAACAAATTCAAGAAAATTGAAATCATACCAAGCATTTTCTCTGACCACAAGGGACTGAAACTAGAAACCAACCCCAAGGAGAAAAACCCAAAACCCTCAAAATCATGGAGATTGAATAGCATGCTATTAAACAATGAATGGGTCAAGAATGAAATTAGGGAAGAAATCAAAAAGTTTCTGGAAACAAACGATAATGAACTCACATCGACCCAAAACTTATGGGACACAGCAAAGGCAGTCCTCAGAGGGAAGCTTATAGCGATACATGTCTATCTAAAAAAGACAGAAACATCTCAAACAAACAACCTAACCCTTCGCCTACAAGAACTCGAGGAACAACAACAAAGACAGCCCAGAGCAAGTAGAAGGAAAGAAATAACCAAGATAAGAGCAGAATTAAATGACATAGAGACTAAAAGCACAATCCTAAAGATCAATGAATCCAGGAGTTGGTTCTTTGAAAAGATCAACAAAATCGACAAGCCTTTAAGCAGGCTCATCAAGAAAAAAAGAGAGAGGACTCAAATAAACACAATCAGAAATGAAAGAAATGAAAGAGGAGATATTACAACCGACACCGCAGAAATACAAAGGATTGTAAGAAATTACTATGAAAAACTGTATGCCAAGAAACTTGAAAACCTAGGTGAAATGGACAGGTTTCTAGAAAAATATAACCTTCCAAAACTCAATGAAAAAGAAACAGAAAGCCTGAACAGACCAATAACAGCTGGTGAAATTGAATCAGTAATCAAAACACTCCCGATACACAAAAGCCCTGGACCAGATGGCTTCACAGGAGAATTCTACAAAACATTTAAGGAAGAGCTAACCCCTATTCTCCACAGACTATTCCAAAAAATCCAAAAAGATGGAAGACTCCCAAACTCTTTTTATGAAGCCAGCATCATCCTAATCCCAAAACCAGATAAAGACATAACAAAGAAGGAGAACTTCAGGCCAATATCGCTGATGAACATAGATGCTAAAATCCTCAACAAAATATTGGCAAACCGCATCCAACAACACATTAAAAAGATTATACACCATGACCAACTGGGATTCATCCCAGGGATGCAAGGATGGTTCAACATTCGCAAATCAGTAAATGTAATTCATCACATAAACAAAAGCAAAGACAAAAATCACATGATCATATCAATAGATGCGGAAAAAGCATTTGATAAGGTACAGCACCCATTTATGATAAAAACACTCAGCAAAGTGGGAATAGAGGGAGCATTCCTCAACATAATAAAGGCTATATATGAGAAACCTACAGCCAGCATCATACTCAATGGGCAAAGACTAAATTCTTTTCCACTAAAATCAGGAACAAGACAAGGCTGTCCACTCTCTCCACTTCTATTCAACATAGTATTGGAAGTATTAGCCACAGCGATTAGACAAGAAAAGGAAATAAAAGGCATGCAACTTGGAAAGGAGGAAACAAAACTATCATTGTTTGCAGATGACATGTTAGTATACATAGAAAATCCTATAGTCTTGGCCAAAAAACTGCTCAACCTAATAAATGAATTTAGCCAAACAGCCGGATACAAAGTCAATATCCAGAAATCAAAGGCATTTTTGTATACCAACAATGAAACAACAGAAGCAGAAATCAAGAAAAAAATACCATTTGATGTAGCAAAAAGAAAAATAAAGTACCTAGGAATTAACCTAACCAAGGAGGTAAAAGACCTGTATGCAGAAAACTACACAACACTGAAGAAAGAAATCAAGGAAGACACAAATAAATGGAAACACATACCGTGTTCATGGATCGGAAGAATTAACATCATCAAAATGTCGATACTTCCCAAAGCAATCTACAGATTCAATGCAATACCTATTAAAGTACCAATGGCATATTTCACAGATATAGAACAAACTCTTCAAAAATTTATATGGAACCATAAATGACCCAGAATAGCGGCAGCAATCTTGAGAAAGAAGAGCAAAGCAGGAGGGATCACAATACCTGATACCAAAATGTATTACAAGGCCACTGTTATCAAAACAGCCTGGTACTGGCATAAAAACAGGCACGTGGACCAGTGGAATAGAATAGAGAGCCCAGAAATAAACCCTAGTCTCTATAGTCAATTAATATTCGACAAAGGGGGCAGCAACATAAAATGGAGTAAAAACAGCCTCTTCAACAAGTGGTGTTGGGAGAACTGGACAGCTTCGTGCAAGAAAATGAAACTCGAGCACCAACTTACACCATACACAAAAATAAATTCAAGGTGCATAAAAGACTTAAACATAAGCTGTAACACCATTAAAGTCCTAGAAGAGAACATAGGCAGGAAAATCTCAGATATTACACGCAGCAACATTTTTACTGATATTTCTCCTAAAGCAAGGGACATACAGGAAAGAATAAACAAATGGGATCTCATCAAAATAAAAAGCTTCTGCAAGGCTAAGGAAAACAGTATTAAAATAAAAAGAGAACGGACTGTGTGGGAAAACATATTTGCCAATGATATATCAGATAAGGGTTTAATCTCCAAAATATACAAAGAACTTACACGACTCCACTCTAAGAAGACAAGCAACCCAATTAAAAAATGGGCAAAGGACTTGGGCAGACACCTCTCCAAGGAGGACATATAGAGGATCCAGAGACACATGAAAAGATGCTCGATATCGCTAGCTATCAGAGAAATGCAAATTAAAACCACAATGAGATACCACTTGACACCAGTCAGAATGGCCCTCATAAACAAAGCAACAAACAGCAAGTGTTGGAGAGGTTGTGGAGAAAAGGGGACACTAGTGCACTGCTGGTGGGAGTGCAGACTGGTACAAACAGTATGGAATTTTCTAAAAAAACTAAAAATGGATATACCTTTTGACCCAGCAATTCCATTGCTAGGACTATATCCTAAGAACCCTGAAACACCAATCCAAAAGAAACTATGCATCCCTATGTTTATAGCAGCACAATTTACAATAGCCAAGTGTTGGAAGCAACCTAGATGCCCATCAGTAAATGTTTGGATCAAAAAACTGTGGTACATTTATACAATGGAATTCTATCCAGCAGAAAGAAAGGAGCTCATACCCTATGCAACAGCATGGATGGAACTTGAGAGCATCATGCTAAGCGAAGTAAGCCAGGCAGTGAAAGATAAATACCATATGATCTCACCTTTAACAGGAACCTAACCAACAAAACAAACAAACAAGCATAATATAACCGACGACATGGAAATTGGGAACATGCTGAAAGTCACCAGAGGGGAGAGGGGAGGGAATTTCAGGGGAAAAGGGGAAGGATTTACAGGAACAAGTATAAAGGACACGTGGACAAAAACTAGGGCGGGGGGTGGAAATGGGAGGGAGGTGGGGAGGGCTGGGGTGGTGGGTTCGGGTGAGAATAAAAGACAGAAAACTGTACAAGATCAACAATGAAAATAAAAATTTAAAAAAAAATTACAAGAAAGAACATTAGACAAATATCCACATTCTACCACAAGGCCTGCTGTGTCACATATAACTCCACTGAGAATAAGGAGGAAAACAAAATTTAACAGTTGGTGTGAGCTCTACATGCCAGTGATTTTGTTACAAACAGGAAATGCATTCTCTCATTTCAATTGTCACAAAACTTTATGATACATGTAGTATTATTTTCCCCACTTTCAACAAATGAGGCTTAGAAAGAGCAGGTAACATGCCCAGGCTCAGGCTAGGTTCAAAGCTAGATATGTCTGATTCCAGTGCAAATTCTGAATTGTAATTTTTGATCTCTGTTTAAGTGTTTCATATGAACGCTCCCCACCAAAAATTCTTTTGTGAAGTCAGCAGTAATAACAAAGTTTTCTGCTGCTTATAGTGTTCAGTAAAATATATATTTATTCTTAAAACAAAGATAGTTGTGGTCAGCAGGCAATATAATAATTACTAATTTTTGATCACCCTTCTCAACTGGCACTATAAGCATATAATTTCAATTTATTTTTCACAACCATAAGAAGTGGGGACAGATCTTGTCCTCACTATAGAGATGGAGAAAAAGATAAAGTCTAGAGAGATTATGTGACTTGGCACACAATAATTCTGCTATACTGCTTCAGATGCAAAGAAGCTATGGGAAAATATTTGTTTATCTGTCTGTTTATCTTATCTATTTATTTATGGCATTATAAATAGGTTTATTTTTCTTTACTTTTGAGGGAGAGGTGGACCTAGACTTCTGCCATATTCAGTTCAGAAAACTTGACTAGAATAAATCTTAGTGCTGCCCTCTAGTAATCAACTCCCAAACTGACATTAAAGCTGAGACTGTAATGACCCTATAGAGCCACAGGATGACATTATTACAAAAGTATTCTCAAATGATTCTTTAAAAATGGAAGTACTTGAACAATAAAATAAATAAAAAGGGGAGAGGTGTTAAAAAGAGGTAAAGGAGGGTAAAGTGGGGATAAATGGTAATGGAAGGAGATGTAACTTAGACTGGTGAACACATAATACAATATTATATGATATATTATAGAATTGTAACCCTGAAACCTATATACTTTTTTAACCAATGTTGCCCCAATAAATTCAATAAAATTTAAAAAATTAACAAACATGTTGCATAACCATTGTAAAACATATTTAAAAATGGACAAGAGTAGGGGGACTTCCGGCCAAGATGGAAGTGTAGGCAGACACACTGTGCCTCCTCTCACAACCAAAATTAAGGACAACAAATATTTAGAAACAAGAAAACAACCAGAACTTATAGAAAATTGAACTGTACGGAAGTCCAACACCCATTCATCCAGACCGGTAAGAGGGGCGGAGTCACAGCAGGAGAAAGTGGAGGTGCGGGCCCGGGAACGCAAGCAGCAGCGGCTGGCAGTTCCCAGGTGCACAGGCGGTGGCTGGCGGTCCCCGGGCCCACAGGCAGCAGCTGGCGGACCCCGGGCACAGGGGGGCAACTGTGCAGAACCAGTGAGGCCACACAAGGCGGCTGGCTGACCAGGTGGTCCCACATTCGCGCACGCAGATGGTCCAGGCAGAGGGGAAGTGGCGGAAGAGACTGAATCCAGGAGAGAGCGGAGCAGGCGCCATTGTTCCCTCTCAGACCTCGCCCCCACATACAGCGTCACAACCAGGCGACTGGGCTGCCCTGCCCTGAGGAACACCTAAGGCTTCACCCCTCACTACGTAATAACTGCGGCCAGACTAAAACCAAAACAAAACAAACAAACAAAAAAACGCACCAAAAAATGGCTCAAACCAGAACACAAATAAAAGCCCCAGAGCCAATTCCTCTAAGCAGTGAAGAGATAGCCAACCTATCAGATGCACAGTTCAAAGCACTGGTTATCAGGATGCTCACAGAATTGGTTGATTTTGCTCACAAACTAGATGAAATAATGCAGGCTACAATACGTGAAATGAAGGAAGATGCATGGGGAACTGATAGAGATGGAAGGAAAACTGGGACTCAAATCAATGGAGTGGACCAGAAGGAAGAAACTAACAACCAAACAGAAAACGAGGAAGAAACAAGAATTCAAAAAAATGAGGAAAGGCTTAGGAACCTCCAGGACATCGTTAAACATCCCAACATCTGAATTATAGGGGTCCCAGAAGGGGAAGAAGAAAAGCAACAAGTGGAAAACTTATTTGAACAAATAATAAAGGAGAACTTCCCCAATCTGGCAAAGGAAATAAACTACCAGGATGTCCAGGAAGCTCAGAGAGTCCCAAAGAAGTTGGACCCAAGGAGGAACACACCAAGGCACATCGTAATTACATTAGCCAAGATTAAAATGAAGCAGAGAATTCTAGAAACAGCAAGGGATAAGGGGACAGTCACCTACAAGGGAGTTCCCATCAGACTGTCAGCTGATTTCTCAAAAGAGACCTTACAGGCAAGAAGGGGCTGGAAAGAAATATTTGAAATCTTGAAAAGCAGGGACCTACATCCAAAATTGCTCTATCCAGCAAAGCTGTCATTTAGAATGGATGGACAGATAAAGTGCTTCTCAGATAAGGTCAAGTTGAAGGAGTTCATCATCACCAAGCCCTTATTATATGAAATGTTAAAGGGACTTATCTAAGAAGATAAAAAATATGACAGTGAAAAGACAGCAAACTCACAGCTATTAAGAACCACACCTAAAACAAAAGCAAACTAAGCAAACAGCTAGAACAGGAACAGAACCACAGAAATGGAGATCATATGGAGGGTTACCAACAGGGGTGTGGGAGGAGGAGAGAGGGGGAAAAGGTACAGAGAATAAGTAGCATAGATAGTGGGTAGAAAATAGACAGGGGAGGGCAAGAATAGTATGGGAAATGTAGAAGCTAAGGAACTTATGACACATGGACATGAACTAAAGGGGGGAACGTGGGTGGGAGAGGGTGTGTAGGGTGGAGGGGAATGATGGGGGAGAAATGGGACAACTGTAATAGCATAATCAATAAAATATATTTTAAAAAAATGGACAAGAGTAAAAATCATAAACATGTTTTGTTTTCAATGAACATAGTATTTTTCCTAAAATTATAATCAAACCATTTATACAATTTTGTAAGTTTCAAAAAAAAATGAAACCGTAACAATGTAACTTCTCACTAATAACCCAGGATTTGGAGTCAAGGCCACGTGCCTTCAAACTGCAGCATCACCTTTCCTAACTATGCAGCCTCGTGCTAGTTGATAAATAGAGCTACAACACAGAACTGTCATGAGAATTAAAAAAGATGATGCTTATTATATGTCTGATACATGACATGGTCAAAACATGGCATTTCTTAACCAGAATATTTTAAGACTCTGCTAAACTCTAGTCAGTCTTGCTTTTGGAGGCCTTACTGCACATATACACATTAACATGTACCCACATCCTATATTAAATATATTTTTTCTAAAAATTTGAAGTAATTTTTTGTTACTGTTTTAAGATTTATTTATTTATTCTTAGAGAGAGAGGAAGAGAGGGAGAAATAGAGGGAGAGAAACATTGATGTGTGAGAGAAGTATCCATAAGTTGCTTCCAGCACACACCTTGATAGAGGACCTGGCCTGCAACCCAGGCCTGTGCCCCGATCTAGAATCAAAACAGCAACATTTCACTTTGTTCACATTTCACATTTCCCTTCAAAAAGGGAAGGAAAGGAAAAAACATGAAAAATAGACCTGAAATAGAGAAAAATACATTTTATGTGGTATCGAACCATGTTCAAAAGTGGTTCTGCTGGAATGCCTTCTCAATTTTCTGCTCAAATATCCGAAATAGGACACTGCCTCTGTGTTTCAACTCATTTTTATTGGCACACATCCTATTTCCAGATTCTGCGTAAAGACTAAACACTTGCTTTCTTAGCTCTTAACTTTGGGTGCAAATTAAGAAATGGGAAGAAAATAGTACTGCCTTTCATGCTCCTCCATAACTGGGACACACCCAAGAAGAGGAAGCTTTTGATCATTTCTAAGTCAGGGGAACATCACTGACACATGGCACCACACTTTGATACCAACTCTTCCCTTCTATTAGAAAATGATAACGAAAGTATTATGCTTCTTCTATTTTGGTGTTTTCCAAACTGCTGATACAATCCACTAGGAAGTTGTAAAAAATTAACTCAGCAGGCTATACCAGCATGTAAAGAATTAATGGAAAATGTCAGAATAGAAAAATATCATAGAGTGGACCCTTGAACATCATAAGTTTGAACTGTGCATGTCCACTTTACGTGGATTTTTCTGTCTTGTAAAGATGATATAAACTTACGGTATTGATATAGTACAGTGCTGTAAAAGTATTTTATCTTCTGTATGATTTTCTTAACATTTTTTCTCTAGTTTACTGTATAAGTGCAGTATATAACACATATACAAAATATGTTAATCGAATGTCGTCGGTAAGGCTTCTGGTCAACAGTAGGCTATTAGTAGTTAGATTTTGGGGGAGTCAAGTTATACATGGAATTTTGACTGTGTGGAGACAGGGGTAGATGGGTCAGTGACCCTAACCTCCATGCTGTTCAAGGGTCACCTGTGGTTAGCCTGAGTTTTATTTTGAACACACAATTTTTATTAATTATATTTATGCATCTGTGTACTGCGTTATGACATTTCATACTTTTGTGGGATAAAGCAAAATGTTGGAAAGCCACTTATGTAGAGGATGCATAGACCTCAACCCCACATCTACGCTATATCCTAAGACCCTTCACAGCACACTTTATTTCAACAATATGCAACATTTCCCTTTTTAGTGCTTCTCTATGAAGCAAGACTGACCTATATAGCCCATTGATAGTCACTGAGAAATACTTTGTACATAAAGTTGTATTTGGCAAAGTATGAATATTAACAGAATACAGCAGATAGCAAGTGTTTTCATGAAATATTATTGTATAGAGCCAGTTGTTAAATCAAAAAGCCAAATACGTCCTATTATTTCCCCTAAATGTGTTAAGGTTATGTTAAAGCACATCTATATTTGTTTTTTTTACCCTATAATAAATCATATTTTAACAAAAATCAGCAAATGAAGCCCCCTCTGTCAAATTTCCTGCCTCACTACTTTCAGGCAAGTCAATCCAGCAACATTCCAGAATAAAAGAAATCATTCTATCTCCTTGGCTTTGACTTTTGCTCCTTTCCCAAACATGGCACTTACCCTTTCACCTCATTGGGACTACCTTTTTAAACACATCATACATTAAGTAGTTTTCAAAATCTAAGAAAATGTTATGACTGCTGTTCACCAAGGCACATGCATGCTTACAAACAAGGTCTGTGGCTCTTCCAGCCATGACCCAGTCATAAAATACAAATAACTTGGTAACAGTTTGAGTCACTGAATTAAGCTTATAGGCCTTTTATTTCCACTTACTGAAGTCATTCTATTTCATCAATCTACGATGACATTGATTACAAGACTCAATAATATTTTAAGTACCATAGAGTAAAAAAAGCTCATTAAACTGATTTGGCATCAATTTACAATCCATAAGGATTTGAGGGATATTAAATTTTGAAAAATATGTGCATCTTTGAAGACATTAAATATGGTAGTTTGTTCTAAGGGCTATTGCCTCTTCTCACTCCTTTCCAAGTTTCTGTTGACATATATTTAATGTAGAATTAAAGTTAATGGAACCATACTTTCTGGAAACCAACTGTCTTAGTATCACTGCCTACCGAACATAACAATTAGGCTAGTTTCTCAAGGTTAAAATTTCAACAACTCACGAGAAACTCCACTGCTATGTCAAACAGGTGATCTTGGAATGTGAATACTTGGTAAGAGAACAGAAAGAACAAGGTGGGCTGGAGAGAAGACAATGTCAAAGCTGTTAACTGTTGTTATCAACATTCTAACCTTTTTTTGTAAATTTGAAAGACCTTATACTGTAAAGAAACAACTACCTATTCTAAGGCCTTAAAGAAAAAAATCAAAAGACCTTATGAGCAATACCTGAGATTTTACTGCTTTTCTTCTAGGATTTTTATAGTTTCAGGTCTAACATTTAAGTGTTTGATCCATTTTGAATTCATTCTTGTGTGCGGTGTAAGGAGGTGGTCTAGTTTCATTTTTCTACACCACCTGTCCCATTTTCCCAACACTGTTTATTGAATAAAATCTGTTTAGCCCATTCTAACACACCTTCTTAGGCAAGGGAGACAAAAGAAAAAATAAACAAATGGGACTATGTCAAACTAAAAAGTTTTTGCACAACAAAGGAAACCATCAATAAAACACAGTGCACTAAATGGGAGAATATATTTGCTGATATATACCAAAAATATACACCAAAAATACCCAAACAATCCAATTAACAAATGGGCAAAGGACCTGAATAGACCCTTCTCCAAAGAGGACATACAGATGGCCAATTGGCATATGAAAAGATGTTCAATATCACTAATCATCAGAGAAATGCAAATTAAAACCACAATATCATCTCACACTTGTGAGGACTGGGTATTACCAATAAATCATGTAAGTGCTGCTGAGGATGTAGAAAAAGGGGTACTCTTCTTCACTGTTGGTGGGAATGCAGATTGGTGCAGCCACTGAGGAAAGCAGTATGGAGACACCTCAAAAAATTAAAAATGGAACTGCCTTATGACCCAGTGATTCCACTTCTGGGAATTTATCTAAGGGAAGCCGAAACACTAATTTGAAAGAACATAAGCATCCCTATGTTCAATGCAGCATTATTTACAATTGCCAAGATCTGGAAGCAGCCCAAGTGTACATCAGTAGAAGAGTGGATAAAACAACTATGGTAGGTATACATAATGGAATACTATTTGGTCGTAAAAAAAGGAAAGAAAATTTTACCCTTTGTGACAACAGGGATTGACCTGGAAAACATTATGCTAAGCAAAATAAGCCAGTCATAAAAAGACAAATACCAGATAATTTCACTCATATGCGGAATCTAATAAACATGCTGAACTAACAAACAAAATATAGGGTCTGGCACAAATAACGCCCCTCTTTTATTACAAAATCATAAGCACGTAATTCTATAACATAAGAGCATCACATTCACGCACAGCATATGATGTTCTAGGTGAAATGTTCACATTGCTGTCCATCTCATGTGAGACGTTCACGTACCCTACCAACCACACTCAAGCAAGCCTTCCTTCTGCTGGACCCTGGAGAAACAGACTCATTCATAGAGGGCAGGAAGATAGCTCTGGGGGGCAGGATTAGGGGGTAGAGGGACTGAGCAAAAAAACAAAACAAAACGGAAAAAGGACTCATGGACATGGACAACAGAGGGGTGATTATGGGTGTGGGGGAGGAAGGAGTGTAAGGGGGATAAATGGTAATGGAAGAAATACAATGAAAAAATTTTTAAAAATCAAAAAGACCTTAAAACAAGTTTGAGAAAACTTGACAAATTTTATTTTTTTCAAGTTACAAAAATATGTGCATGTCAAAAATAAAGTCTAGTCCATACAATAGTTCCAGACATTTAAGTTATACAGAATTTGGAAAAAAGCAGTTCATACACAAGTCTTAAAACATTCAGTTCATGAATAGTAAACAACCGTTCAACTTACTTATTGCTAGTTATATGCAGCTTTTACTTGAGACTGTTCTCCATAAGGGAAAGGGCAGTGTTTGCATATTCTGATGATCGGTGCTGCTGTGATTTTAAAAGCCAATCCAAAATCAGAATAAGTTCATTTTGAATGAAGTATAAGATTTGATTAACATTATAAGGAGTGGTCTAAATTTCAATCCTACCCATTTCTCCAATTTAATTCTATTTTGTTAATAGATCAGAAATACAAGGAGTTGTTTGACGGACAAGTAAATGAATTACTGATTTTCAAATGAAGTGATGAGAAACAGTAATTTTGAGTTGCAATGTAGAAAACAAAGCTGGCATATCTAGCTTAAAAACACTACAATAAATTCAAGAAGGAAAAAACATTTAAAGTTTAACCAAAACCCAAAGGTGTTATTTCTTTCTCTTTAGATGTTAGATGTTGAGACATAAAATGAAATCAATTTGTTTTTTAGAAGTTTATGAACTAATGAAGATCTGTTGCTCTCTATTTTCTTGTTAAAAAGACAAAGAGCCATTTAACCGCAACATGTTTTAAAATAAAGCTATTTGCTTACAATGCCATATGGAAGAACAGATCATAAAATTTTAACTTGAATGAATAAACAAAGATACTGCAGGTCACAATTTTAACTTGATTGAATAAACAAAGATACTGCAGGTCACAATGTGAAACACAGGGAAGAAATCCCTTACTTTGGGACCACTCCCAAATACACTACTTACACGTAGGAGACTTTTGGCCTAAAGTTCACATGGAAGACTTAGAAGTTAAGGATGTCCCAAAGAGAAAACAATGGCTTCATTTCCAACTTTGCTGTCAGACCCTGCTACAGGGACAAGTTTATTGCTGACATTTTATCCCCATTAAATTCTTGAATGAATTGAGACATATATTGCTGTTAAGTATGAGGTAAACTGGAAATATCTTTAAAAATAATTTTTAGAACAAATGTGACACTCATGACCATTTGGGAATGATACTTACTACCTTAGTGACTTAAATCCTAAAAATAGGCTACATTTTTAGGAGGTAGAAAACAAGTACTCAAAACTTACTATTTAGCCAGCCCTCCTAACTTCTGACCAACCCAGGATCACTATATTTTTCACAGCCTATTCTCCTATGAAAGCTATTAGTCTCAGTACTATTCATTACTTAAAGTTACAAAAAACCTGGAGCTGCCAAGAAAATCTTAAGTAGTTTTGCTTTTAAGTCACTGAGCATATCCAATACTCAAGAATATGTACCTCTCTAATAGATTGATTCACTTCATAAGGACATGTAAACATAGGAAACATTATGTAACATGAAAAAATATCACTAAATATCTCTACATGTGATTCTAATATGTCAGAGTAGTTATGAAAACCAAAACTAGTAATATTTTCACCAAACTGAAATGAAAAAGCCTTATACCAAAACTGTATTACTAGTGTTTACTGAAAATAACTATGTGTTCTACTACAAAATTAACCTAATGAGAAAAAAAAATACTCTACTTCCTCCCAGGTAGGTTGTGCTGATATCCTGTAGACAGTAGTATAAAATGATTTTATTTTTGCAATACGCTGGGCTCACAGTATGTTAATAGAGATCATATGTTTATGTAAGACTGTCATTAGTGAAATGTATGTAAGGCATGTGAATACTAGCATTAAAGCTCTTAAGGGCAATAACTAAAACTGGCAGCCACCAGAAAAGGTGCTGCCAGGAATAATATATCTATTAAATTTAGTTACAGAACATACTAACATACTAGTTTATCGTGCTTCCACAATGAAATTAATTCACACAAATTGCTGCTGAAACTAATGAACTGAAGGAGAATGGACTTCCACCCCCTTTAGCTACTAGCCCAATCTTGAAAACGGAAACAATCACTTGCAATCTTCCACACAGTGTTGTTAGAAGTAGTCTGAGCAGTTAGCAGGAAGTTCTGATTGAAGTAGTGCTGTCTGTTGCCATCAAACTTCACAGTTCCACTGGTCACAACAAGAACTGTAGTCTGGGCCTGAGTAGCTTGCTCTTTACCCATATACACACAGAAAAGAAAAGAGGTTGGTTTCTATCTCTAAATAAGCAGATTTTTAGGTTTAAAATAGATTGCTTACAATTTAACACTTAATAAATATTTCATAAACTTTCTTTAGTTTGAGCATACTCTTAAGCATGCACACCCAAAGCCAAAAAACCTAAATAACCATTTCAAAGATACTAAAATTATTTTCTACCCAGAAAATTGGGGGGTACTCTACAGTTACAAAATAAAGAGCTTATATCTAGCACAGGACCATTTGGTTCCTGTGTTTATTTATATTTCATTGGATTTCTAATGGAGCCTTTTCATATTTTGCTTCTTAAGCTACTGCTGTTTTCAAGAACTATGAAGGAAAAAGAAAACACCCTAACCTACTACTTAAAACACTTTGGACCCACCTAGAGGTTAATCTTATAAATGGCATCATTCCACCTTGAATCTAATTCTGCCTTGTCAAAAGTCATCCTTTCACATAACAAAATTTCTTCTGCAAAATTTTAGTAAGTTTTGTCCTGACTAGGTTGCTCAGTTGGTTAGAGCGTTTTCCAGATACACCAAGGTTGTGGGTTTGATCCCAGATCAGGACACATACAAGAATCAACCAACGAATGCATACTTAAGTGGAACAATAAGTCAATGTTTCTAAAGCTCTCAGATCAATCCAGAAAAAAATTTAAAAAAAGAAATTTTTAAGATGATAAAACACATTAATCATGAATTCTGTACACTTTTTCTCTGGAGACATTTCAAGGTACAGAAGGCAACTATTTAGAACAAAAAAAGTTAATTGCTCCTCTCCATCTATAAAAATTACATTTATCTTCAATTACTCACATGACTTTTAATAAACTATAATCATATAATCTGCCAAAACCTACTAGTGATCTTCTGGAGTGAGACAGATCTAAACTAACATCAAAAGTTTAATCTGAGAGCTGAATTTTTCATAATATTTAACTTAGAAAAGTATATTCCTAACAGTAATAGATGCTTGATGCTTTTGGTGTAAAAGTTTAGTGTTCACTAAAGTAAAACAAAGGAAGTACCTTGAAACACCATGATCTTACCATGAACTGGTTGGCAATCTAACATATTAACCTGGAACTGACTAGAAGGCAATACATCAAAAAAATTAGCTAGGGCTTCCAGCCCTGTAACAACATTTCCATTCCATATTAAAGTGGCCTTGTCAAGATACAGCCTGGTCAGTGCCTAAGAAAGAAAGGACAAAAAAAGAAATATTTTTGTTTCTGGCAAGGCATTTTACAGAAAGGAACTGAAAGGTTATATAGGTGGTGTATAAACATTTTCATAGTTCTATCTGCATCTCTACTCCCCTGCCCCCTTCAGCTGAAGACAGTGTGAACAAGTGTCTCTGCCTTATAACCTTGTCCTTAAATACATTATCCTACTCTTAATAAACTAGGCAGCTAAATATATTTTTTTCATATTTCCCTTTAGCCATAGTAAGAACACTGCATCCAAACTGCAAGAGAATTTTAAAATTTTCCTTTTTGTATTTAAATGACTTTAAGTGATCACAAATTTCAAGCATCTAGAACCCTAACCAGTTTTAAGATTCCTTCCCTTTTCTAATTCTGGGAGTTAACAAAGTTGTCTTCTATCAGGCCCTACCTGTACACTTCAATCCTGGTGTTTATATCCATGGAGTCATTTCATGTTTGAACTATTTAATGTTATGTGTGTTAGGAAGAATTAGTTCCGTTTACTACTCAAACAGCATATTTAATTCAAAAGAATCTCCAGTACTTGCTAAAGCAGTTTTTTGTAAGTCAAATTAGTTAAGGCTCCAATAGGGAAAAATTCAACAGTTAACTGTTTAGTTACAGTTTAGTGTGTCACAGGACTCATTATTTGCTTAATCCTAAAATTTATCTTGGCCAACACTTAACTTGACTCTGCCTTATCTTTGCTACTTTATTTTTGAAAGCAACAAGGCATAATAAACATCCACTGTCACATCCTCTGTCCCTCTCCCACACCATCAAACACCAGTACCACGAAATTATTTTATCTTCTGCCTTAAAAATAGATTTTTAGAGATAAGATATCAACTTCTGTACCTGCAGCAAAGAAAAAGCTCTCTAAAGTACAACCCTATGCTGATAAGAGAGGTAGGCAAGACTGCAGCACTAACTGAAATAATTCCTTAGAAGATATGGCTCAGGAATAAAGCACAATGAAAAGAGCTGACAAAGTGATAAGTTGTTCTTTGGAAACTGGAAGCATCCAGGCCATGTAGATACTGGTTATGAGTGCCAGCTACAGCGATAAGATTTAATGTAAAACTGTCTATTAACGTATGAAACTAAAGGGACAAATCAGGGAACATTCCTTGTAATGTCAGTCCCCTTCACTAGCACAAATACTATTTTAACCAAATTGGGGTTAATTGAGACTGAGGAAATGTAACACATTTAAATAAATGTATTTCAGGTCCTACGTTAAGTGCAGTATTTAAATTGATTCCCATTTACCACCCTAAAAATAAAATGAGGTTAAGAGAAGTTAGCAACTCACCCAAGGTCAGAGGTATGCACAAAGCTTACCTCTGACCCCACTTCCATAACACCATACCAATCCTTCCCTAAGCAATGCACCATTAAAGAACAACCCCAGTTACCACTTTTGCAAGTTAGATAAATTGGCTTAAAAAAGAACTGGTATTTAATGAAGAGTAATAAAGCCTATTAACACTCACCCGTCTTCTTTTGTCCATTGTCTCATAGTAAATATTGACAAATTCCTCAGCAGCTCTACATGCCTGATCTACATAAGTTTTAAAATCCTACAAAAAAAATTTTCAGAACTGCGCATTACCAACCCTCCAAACCCTCACAAACACATAACCACCAACAGAAGCTGTTGATTTACTTCAATCACCTTGTAGTTTCATATAGTCCATATTCTTCCATATAAATTTGGACATTTTAAAGACGTAGGGCTCCAAAGTTTCCAATTTTTAAAATTTTCACTACTTTGGGCTATGTATTTTTAGGACATGCTCATCCCTCATTTGTGACTTTAATATTTTTTCTCACTTCAAATACAAATTCGTAATCTTAGCTTGGAAACTGCTGCTTTATTTAGTATTTGCTTTAGGCTTCCAATATTTTACAAAACATTCATGGTTATAAAAATGCTGCAGTCTGAACTTTAAAAAGGGGGAGTGGGGAATTGTCATTAAATAAATAAATAAATAAATAAATAAATCAGGAAAGCGTGAGTTCTCTTTTCAAGGGGTAAGTTATGCCCCAAACCAAAAGTTGTTGAATGAGAAAAAAAGAATAACAATAAAGTTTAGTAAACTATTTGAAAAATTACGTACTTAGGAAACTTCCTCACATTAACCTAAAAATCCACAGGCATTTGTAAAGAATTGTAAAACCGAAAAAAAGAAATGCTGTTGGGGTTTTCTCTTGCGGGAAGATTAAGTATTACCCAGCCATTTACCCAGACCAGCCTATTTGAATTAAAAACTAGTTTTGTTTCTAGCTCAAGTGATCCTGAAGTATAAACAGACCCCAACATGCCCGCCTCTGGCTACCTCCCATTTCAAGGTCCTTTCCAGCATCCTAAAGAGACTGCACAGCTGCTGGCGACAGAGGGTCGGTAGTTGGAGGTCGGGAGTGGCGAGGGTAGGGATGGAGGGGGTCTATAGAGAGCGGACCCCTCCGCCCGGGAGCCCGGCGTGCCAAGACCTGATTCGCTATTTGACCAAGTGACCGGCAACCATTAGCGACCCTCCCCCCAGCCGCCCCAGCCGCCCCAGCCCGGCGCTCAGGCACCCTGCCACGCGGCCCCAGCACTCACCACAGCCGTGGCCATTGGGGAGCCTGAAATAGTCTGCTCAGGCAGCGGCGGCGTCACGACCTCCTCACGGGTCCGGCTCCTTCCGCTGTAGGAAAACCAGATACTAACCAAGATTCCGAAACCCGCCAAACACGCGGAATCCTATCTCCGCCCATTCTCTCCCGGAAGTAGCTCGGTCCGTAGTTAAAAGTATTCCGATGTTGCAACCTTAAGCCGCTCCCCTTCGCTTCCGACTGTACCCTCCCAATCGCCTTTATATATTCACTTGTTTGACAGTTACTTCGTTTGGAAGAAAACAATCCCTTTCCTTGTATAAACTACATACTCTAAAGTAGCCTCTTGTCCGTCCACAGGCCCAGGAACAAGCAGTAAACTATTCAAAAGTTCCAACACGGGGATCCCACTGCTTTAGGAGGCGAGGCCAAGGCTACCTGAAGACCAATGAGAAACGCGAGGAAAAGACATACAGGATCTGTAGCCTATAGGAACAAGGATGGAGCTTGGAGAAGGGCGCGCAATCATACTGCGCATGACTGGCAGAGATTTCTGGAACGTTCCCGAAAGACTGGATCCTCGTATTAAACCCCAGCACTTCCGTAGTATTCCTAAGATAATTCACTATTTGATCTTGCAGCGCAAAAGGCTCATTCAGTTTCTTCATTCTTACAGCCCTAAAATGAGTATTTGTATACAGCAACATTTACTCGTTTACAGCCGACTCACTAACAATACCTGAGATTTCGAGTAGTGGCAACGAACAAGATATTTTTCTAAGCATTTTAACCCATACACACTTATTAGTTACTATAACACTCTGAGGTAATCATCTCCATTTTACAGTTAAGACACCGAATAATTACGTAACCTGCCTCGGTCATTAAAGAGGATTTAAACTCAAGCAATTTACCGCTGAAAACTGACTTAACTCCCTAGCATTCTTTAAAACTGCTCATCTCAACACCGCCAATAACTTCTGGGGATTCAAATCAATTACATGTCTCCATAGTTTTACCTTGAGTAGCTAGCTCGTGGCTCCTCAGAATGACGGTCCCGCCTTCCTCCGTAAGCTTCTCTGCGTCCATGATCCCACTCTCTTCCAACACGTCTCATACTTTTAACCTTTTCCCCTCCCTCTCCCTGGCCCCTCGGCTGCCTATCCTTTGCCTCGTTCTAACCGCCGCTTTTCTCCTCGTACCTTCTTCCCTCTCCAGTACCTTCTTCCCTCTCGAACTCGGCTCTTACTGGCGTCACTTCCGGGGGGGGATGTTTCCTATTTAAAACCTCCTTCCTCCCACTTGACCTCGATTGTTCCTTGTATGTAAATGACTCTCAACACATCTCCAGCTCCCACCTCTGCTCCGATCTTTGGTTCCACTTATGATTTGAACAACAGAATGCATTACAGGTTTCTCAAACTTGTACAGTCCAAAATGTAAACTTGTTATTTCCTCTACACTAAACAGTCTTATGTATTCTTTCAGTCGACTATGCATGTACTCTTGGAATCTTTTTTGGGAGGTTCCCCCCATTATCATGATTTCTTCATTAATTCAACAAATATTTATTAAGTGCCTACTATGGGGCAGGCACTGAACAAGTTTCTGAATATAGAGTGAACAAAATAGACATGATCCATAGTTCATGAAACTCACAGCGTATATATGAATGCTACAGAATAAACAAATAATGAATTACAGAGGAGTTCCAAGTAACTTGTTCAATTTTTCGATTCCTTAAAGTAATCCCTCTGTTCCTCTCCTGTTTCTCTCCTCTGTACACAAATTTTTATTTTGATTACTTTATTCTCATTTTTTCAAAAATTTTCCTAATCTTTAAAGACCTACCTTGATCTGGTCTCACTTTACCTTTCCATACTTTTCTTCTATTATTCACCAACATTGGCAATGTTAACTACCACTGTTTGCCAAAAATGACTGCTTTTATTGCTTTATAGGTGATTATTTTACTTGGTCGAAAGTTTAAAATGTGTCTGGTGTTTGTTGATGATTTCATTCAATCTTCCCAACCTCTGGAGAGAGAAATACTATTATCTAAATTTTTAAGAATTTAAACAGAAGTCCAGAGAGGTTAAGTTGGCCATGATGACACAGCTAATGGAGCTGAGATTACAGCCATCAACTGTCTTTGTTCTTAGACACACTACTACTCAAGCATATGTTTATACTATGCTTATTTTGGAATGTTTGTTCCCTCCATTTACACCAGCCCTTTAGGTACCAGAGCAGGTGAAGTCTCTTCCGTGAAGCATTCCCTCATTTCATTATCCCAGAACCCCAAAGGCTATGAGCTGTCCTATGGCTATATGGAGTGGCTATTGCTGTGGGGCAACAGTGCCAGGGACTACAAGAGTGATGAGCATCGAAAAGGGACAGCTGGACGGTGGGCTCAGGCTGCGGTGTCTCGCGGAACGGGCTGTGAGTGCAAGCCCGAGCCTGGAGCGCAGGCAGGGGGCGCTGCCATGCCTCAACCGACACCAGCAAGTGCAAAGCAGTAGCTTGCTCCTCGAACACTCGGTCCCAAAGCGGCTCAGTCCGGAAGCAGACGTAGAGGTCCTTTCCAGACCCTAGTGGTGCAAGTTCCCTCCTCGCCCAGGGTCGCTAGCGGCACCCTCCCCTACACTACCTTTGTCTCTGGCGGTGGCCTAGGTCATTCTCATCTCCAAACCAGCTACCAAAGTGGTCCTCGGAAAACTCAGATTTTATCGGAACCCTTCTTTGCCTAAAGTCCTTCCGTGGCTTCCCTTTACCTTAGTCCTCTGTCCCTCTCCCAGCTGGTCAGGCCCTGCGCACGCAGGCGGTTCAGTCTCCTCCATCAGCTCAGCTCCTGTGCTGTACAGGGCGCTGTGCCAGGTGCTCACAGGGCAGAAACCAGAGGTCAAGAAGTTACCTGATTAAAATGTAATAGATGACACATAAGGGACCTAAGTGGAGGGTGGGCCAAGTGCTCATAGACTCTGACTCTCAGAATGTTTCGGCATTGAGCAGGACAGGCACATGCATATGTGCAAGGGAAAGAAGAAGATGCTTTGATGTAATTAAAATGCAGTTTAAAATATGTAATTTAAAACTTTTGGTCACTTCATTCTGGAAGTGAGGATTATTTGCGGCCATATCCCTAGGCAGTCAGTTATTCACATGTCCAAACAGAGTTCTGGACAAACCCAAACTTTTTTCATCTTTTATACTGTACTTTTCTGTCTCTGAAAAAAGCAGTAGGGCTCTTGATATTTTTTACAAGTTTTAAAATGTTTTTCAAGACAATTTATGTAAATAGCTTTGAACTCTCAACAGGGACTCTGCCACTTCCCTCTATGTTTAATCACATGTTTACCAGTGTGCATGAGTGAAGTAGGTGTCATTTCACACACACCCCTTCCAGGTAAAGGGGAAAAAAAAGGAACAGCTGAGCTAGAGACCGAGGAAAATCTCAGAGTTTGCACTGAACGACTGCATAAAATGTTTACTTTTATAGATGTGATATCAGGGTGGGAGGCTGAGTAAACTGAAAATTTAGAGAAGAATGTTGGGATCTGATTGGTCAGAGCAGTGAATCTGAACCTTAAGAAAACTGTGTTTGGGGGGAACAAGTGGGAATCAGGTGAATAAGACAATTACTCTTTACTAGAAAATTGCACACGTGCAAAAAATGGAAAGTGTGACTAGTAAGGGTGTGAAAGGGCTTAGAACACAGAATGGCATATTGGTTAAACACATTGCTGTTGGTATCACTTTGGGTTTAAATCCTTGCAATGCCACTGAGTAGCTCTGTTACCTTGGCCAAATCACCTAAACATTCCATACCTCAGTCTATCAATTTGTAAAGTGGAAATGAGAATATTACTACATATTTATTTATTTTTAAAAAGATTTTATTCATTTATTTTCAGAGAGAGGGGAAAGGAAGGAGAAAGAGAGGGAGAGAAACATCAATGTGTGGTTGCCTTTCATGTGCCTCCTACTGGGGACCTGGCCCACAACCCAGGCACGTGCCCTAGGATGGGAATGGAACTGCTGCCCCTCTGGTTCACTGGCTGGCACTCAATCCACTGAGCCACGCCAACCAGAGCTATTACTACATATTTAATAATACTCTTGTAGGAATTAAGTGAGTCAGTGCCATGCATACAGTCCCTGCTTGAGGAATATTATTTTCCTATTCATGGAGGATGAGATTATGCAGCCACCTATTTGAGAGTATCAAATTGAGTCAGATTAGGTAACTTTTGGTGTATTGAGAAGCATCAGTACAGTTCAGGAGAGGAATGCATGCCCTGAGATAGCAGATTGTAGGAGCAATAAATTGGGTTGATTAGGATTACTTGTGTCTGTAATTGCAGCCATCTCTCCTATTTAGGTGTAGGCCTAAGGCAGGGGTGTGAAACTCATTTTCACCAGGGGCCACATCAGCCTCTCAGTTGCCTTCAAAGGCCTGAAATAATTTTAGGACTGTATAAATGTAACTACTCCTTAACCATAAAGGAATTGAAATTACACTTGGCCCTTTGAAGGCAACCACAAGGCTGATGTGGCCCCTGGTAAAAATGAGTTTGACACCCCTGGCCTAAGGAAATTAAAACTGTTTGGAGTTACCAACATCCCTATCTGAATCTATACCTTTCTCTTGACTTGATAAGAACTATTCTTTCACAATCGGATAAGTGATCTGAGCAGTCATCCCCTTCCTCTCAGGTCTATAATAGACAACCAACCTCTTATATAAAGACTCATGCTCTACTAAGTTAGCCAGGTGCCTTTGACCTGTTCACATTAGATAGTGCTTTTTAAGAAATAAATATTATTTATTTCTTTATTTTTAGAGAGAAGGGAAGGGAGGGAGAAAGAGAGGGAGAGAAACATCAATGTTTGAGAGCTACATCGATAAACATGCCCCCAACTGGGGACCTGGCCTGCAACCTAGGCATGTGCCCTGACTGGGAATTGAACCACTGACCTTTCAGTTCACAGGCTGGCACTCAGTCCACTGAGCCACACCAGCCAGGGCAAATAATGCTTTTAAAAATAGGTTTTATCAGATATAATTTCCAGTCCATTCAATTCACCCATTTAAGGTGTACAATTCAATGGTTTTTACTGTATTTACAGGGTTATGCAAGCATCACCATAAAATTTGGAAGGTATTGCCCTGAAGGTAACCCCCTTTTCCATTAACGGTCAGTTCCTATTTCTCTTTCACTCCAGCTCCTAGCACCACCAATCTCTTTCCTACTTCTATACATTACCCTATTCAGGACATTTCATGTAAATTGAATCAAACAAAATGTGGTCCTTTGCTTCTTAGCATAATTGTTGAAAGGTTCATCTATGTTGTAGCATGCATCAATGCTCCATTCTTTTAATTGGAAAATAATATTCCATTGCATAGCTGTAACACATTTTACTTATCGATTCATCCATTGAAGAACTTTTGGGTGATTTTTCCATTTTGGGGGGTGATGTTATGAATAATGCTTCTATAAACGTTTGTGTACAAGTTTGTGTATGGACATATGTTTTCAATTCTCTGGAGTATATTTCTGGGAGTTGAATTGCTGGATCATAGGGTAACGTGTTAAAAAAAATTCAGCTGAGTAAGTTTTGAAGACCTTAGTGGCTTTACTCAATGATTCATGAATTGGGCAGCATCGAATCTAGCAGATTTAAAGGAGCTCTGAGGAGTTTACAAAATAACAGACTTTTATACACAGAAGAGAGTGGGAACAAGGAAGTTATAGTAGGTAAAAAAAAGAAAAGTGGGTTGGTCATTACAAAGCCACTTTCCTTTAGGGGATAGCAGGGCGAATTATGTAACTAGTGCTGATCAGGAGATTCCTCATTAACTGTTTTAAGATTCCATTTCTGGGAGAGCTGAAATTGTAATTGTCTTAGTTTACATGGGGCTTAGCAGCCCTGTTTTCTTGTTTTTAACATATGTTTAATGTTGTAAGGCACTGCTGAACTGTTTTCCACAGTACCTGCAACATTTTACATTCCTAACAGCAATGCATGAGGGCTCCAATTTCTTCACATCCTCACCAATACTTGTTGCTGTCTATCTTTTTTATTATAGCCAGTCTAGTGGGTGTGAAGTGGTATCTCACTGTAGTTTTCATTTGTATGCCTTTGAAGCATGATGATGTTCAACATTTATTCTTGAGCTTATTGGCCATTTGTGTATCTTTTTTGGAGAAATGTCTATTCAGATTCTTCATCTATTTTTAAAATTAGATTGTCTTTTTATTATTGTATTTTAAGCATTCTTTTTAAAAAACATTTTTTTTTTATTTTTAGAGAGGGGAAGGAAGGGATGAAGAGAGGGAGAAAAATATCAATGTGTGGTTGCCTCTTGTGTGCTTCCTACTGGGGTCTTGGCCTGCAACCAAGGCATGTGCCCTGACTGGGAATAGAACGAGTGACCCTTCAGTTCCCAGGCCAGCACTCTATCCACAGAGCCACACCAGCCAAACCAGTTTTAAGCATTCTCTATATATTCTAGATACAAGTCTCAAATCAGATATATGATTTGTAAATATTTTGCTTCATTTTGTGGATTGTCTTTTCACTACTGTGGAGCTCTGGAGCTCTGGAGGGAAGTACAGAAATAGGTAAATAGGTCAAGTTATAACACTGTAAAGCTTGCTCTCATTATGGATGTCCAGCAGTTCTCCTTGAATAAATGCTCCTCAGATTTTTGCAAGTGTTTTTTTAAATTTCAACAGCTCTGAAAAGTTAATTTTTATAATTTTTGCCAATATTTTCATTGCTTTAATGGAGGGTGAAATTACAAAGGTCCTCACTCTGTCATTCTAGAAATCCTGCCTATGTAACACTTTTGTATACATTTAAAAAACATTATTTTTATTTTTTATAACAAAATGTTTATTTATTTATTTTTTTAGTGTTCTTTTTTTCCCCAAAAAACATTATTATAGTTGGCCTTTTATTATTTATATATTCATATTCATCACTAAATTTTAAGTTCCTGTGGCTAACATTATATGTTTTTCGTATTTTAAACACTTAACTTATACTACTGGCTCTGAGTAAAATTCTTACACAAAGTAGGTGGTTAAAAGCAAATGACCAAATGAAATTTTCTCTTCTGTTTAGCTTGCCTTTATCTCCTTTATAAATCCATTCTGAAGGAAGTGAAAGTGTGAACTAATTTCTTATAAAGGGATATTTTTCTTCCTGTCATGATAGAAGTGAGAGCATAATCCATTTTCACCTCATTACTTTTCAGTTGCCTTCTCTCTAGGTTATTCACAAGTCTTATCTTCAACTCTGCTGGAATATTCATTTTCTTCAGGTAATTATTTTCAGAAGTAACATATACAATAGGCTTTTATATTGGTTGACCTCTCAGGTTTTGGGAAGTTCTACTAAAACTGGCTCACCTAGTCTGCAAATGTTATAGAAAAATGTGAACTATCATTGTCAAGACATCAAAATGTAAGGTTAAAACAGTGACATGCATTTAATTAACAAGATGAGAAACTAAATTTCAAACCGAAAGGACACTTTTTATATCCCCGAGCTTTCATTCCTTGGTATCATTTACCATACACCCCACTGCTTTTCCCAACAAGTCAGCCCTGGGTCCCAGTGTGACAAGAACCAGATCCAGTGATGAACTCAGTCTGACTCATGAGAGCCAATAATGCACATCTCAGAACTCCATGTTTAATTACATCTCTTTGGTAGCTTGAAATCCACCATGGCGGGAGTATTTACACCATAGAAACTGAAAAATGCCACAAACCAGAGCTTTTGCCCCCCACCCCACCCCTCCAGAAGTTGTTAGATATTTACTAACTAATGGACCCTGGCTCTGATGTGCTAGTGAAGATGAATAGAAATGGTTCTGGAATCAAAGGCCTATAATGGCATAACTCAATCATAACTAGGTTCAACTTTGCTCAAAAACTCACAGCCCACCTTCATCATCCGAAGTTGGCTGGCGGACCTTATCCTTACCTGGCTCCACCAGCACATGTCTGATGCTCTTCTGCTGGCTTGATCCCACTCCATAGTTTCCTACTTCAGTGCCCAAAGGTAGCCCCTTAGAACCTACAGGTACAGAGGAGCAGCACTGACTGACAACCTCTTCCAGAAATTCCACACAAATCCCAAGTTTTCTGTCTCTGATTTTGCATTTACTCCAGATGACAACGCTTTGAATAATTATATAATTATTTGAAAAGGCTACCTTCAACTAGTTTTAACTTTATGACATCAAAATTAATGGAGTGGCTTATTTTGCTTAGCATAATATTCTCCAGGTCCATCCATGCTGTCACAAAAAGTAAGATTTCCTTCTTTTCTGCAGCTGCAAAGTACTCCATGTGTGAATGTACCACAGCTTTTTTTATGCTCTCATCTACTGAGGGGCACTTGGTGATTGTAAATAGCACTGCTATGAACATAGGTATGCATATATTCTTTCTGACTGGTGTTTTTGGATTCTTAGGCCATAGTCCCAGACGTGGGATCACTGGGTCAAATGGCAGATCTAGTTTTAACTTTTTGAGGTATCTCCATACTGTTTTCCACAGTGGCTGTACCAGTCTGCATTGCTACCAACAGTGCACTAGGGTTCCCTTTTCTCCACTTCCTCGCCAGCAGTTGTCGTTTGTTGATTTATTGATGGTAGCCAATCTGGCAGGTGTGAAGTAATATCTCGCTGTGGTTTAAATTTTCATCTCTATGATTAGTGACATTGACCATTTTTTCATGTCTATTGGCCATATGCATGTCCTCTTTGAAGTGTCCGTTCAGGTCCTTTGCCCATTTTCTAATTGGTTTTTTGTCTTCCCGAGTTGTGTAAGTTCTTTATATGTTTTGGAAATTAACCCCTTATCGGATGTGTCATTGACAAATATGTTCTCCTATACAGTGGGTGCACTTTTCATTTTGTTGATGGTTTATTTTGCTGCATAAAAGCTTTTTGTTTTAATGTAGTCCCATTTGTTTTTTCTGTCCTTTGTTTCCCTTGCCCTAGGAGATATAATGGTAAAAAATATCACTATGCATGATTTCTGATATTTTACTGCCTGTTTTCTTCCAGGATTTTTATGGCTTTGTGACTTATGTTTAAGTCTTTTAACCATTTTTAGTTTATTCTTGTGTATGGTGTAACTTGGTAGTCTATTTTCACTTTTTTTGCATGTACCAGTCCAATTTTCCCAAACACCATCTATTGAAGAGACTGCTTTTACTTCATTGTATTTTCATGCCCCCTTTGTCAAATATTAACTGGCTATAAAGTGGTGAGTTTATTCCTGGGCTCTCTATTCTGTTCCATTGATCTATTTCCGATTCTTATGCTAGTCCCGCACTGTTTTGATTACGGTGGCCTTATAGTATAGTTTGACATCAGGCATTGCGATACCTCCAACTTTGTTCTTTCTCAAGAGTGCTGAGGTAATTGGTGTCTTTTTCGATTCTGTATAAATTTTTGGAATATTTGTTTTAGATCTGTGAGATATGCCATTGGTATTTTAATAGGACTTGGGAAATACCATATGATCTCACTCATGTGTGGAAGCTAATGAACAAAATAAACCGATGAACACAAAACCAGAGGCATGGATACATGGAACAGACTGACAGATCTCAGAAGGAAGGGAGTGGAGTGGGGGAGGCTGGAAGACATTAGCCAAAGAACATATAGGCATGGCCCATGGACACACACAACAATGCCATGAACGTTGTGGGGGGCAGGGTCTGGGTAGAGGGTGTCAAGCAAGGGGAAAATGGTGGATATCTGTACTGGTGTCAACAATAGAAATAATTAAAAATTTTTGAGATGTTAATTAATGGAGTGAATATAATGAAGTTTGGTAGAGGTATTAGGCCTCCATAACTTTGAAAGCTGGCTACATGGGTGTATTCACTTTGAGAATTTTTTTAGATTTTATTTATTTATCTTTAGAGAGAGGGAGACAGAAAGGGAGAAATTGAGAACAGGCTGACAGACACCAGAGGGGAGAGGGTAGGGAACTTCAGGGGAAAAGGGGAAGGGTTTAGAGCAATAAGTATAAAAGACACATGGACAAAAACTAGGGAGGGTGGAAGTGGGAGGGAGGTGGGGAGGGCTGGGGCGGTGGGCCGGGATGGGAGTAAGAGGCAGGAAACTGTACAAGAACAACAATTAAAATAAAGGAAAATAAATAAATAAATAAATAATAAACAAACAAACAAAAAATAAGAAAGGGAGAAAAACCATCAATGTGTGGTTGCCTCCCATGCACCCCCTGACGGGAGACCTGGCCCACAAGCCAGCCATGTGTGCTGACTGCAAATCGAACCAACAACCCCTTGGTTCGCAGGTTGGCACTGAGTCCACTGAGTCACACCAGCCAGGGCTTACTTTGGAAAAGTTGATAAAGCTGTACCTTTATGGTTTTTGTAGTTTCTGCTTTTTGTATATATATTATACTTTAACAACAAGCTTATACACACAAAAAGATAAGGAAATATTTATGTATGTGTATGTGCATGTATCCTAGTCTGAAAGCAAATAGGCCCATATGATGTTAAATTATAGTTATGCCAAACTTTCAAGGAACAAATTATTCTAAATTCATACAAAGTCTTCCAGAAAATAGAGAAATTCCAACCAACTCATTCTATGAGGCAGTTATAAACGTGATACAAAGCTGAATAAGGGCTGTATGAGAAGAACAATTATGACATTCTTACTTAGGAATATAAATACAAACATTATAAATAAAAGTATTATCAATCTGAGATAATATACCATAAACAAATATGATTTGTCCCAGGGATGCAAGGGCCATTTAATATTTAAAAGAATCTATAAATGTCATTCACTATAAAAACTGACTAAAAGAAAAGTAAAACATGATTAGTTCAATAAATAAAATTCGGTATATACTCATGGATATAAATTCTTAGCAAACTGGAAAGAGAACATCTTTAATCTGGTATGGTTATCTACTAAAGGCAAAACAAGACCAACAGTAAGTATAATTTTCTATAGGAAATGTTGGAAGTGTTTGTTGTATTAAAGTAAAAAACATGACATGGATGAACACTTTCACTGCTTCTATTCAATGTTGTACTGGAGGACTAAGTCACTGAAATAAAATAAGAAAAGGAAATGAATAGTATATGGAGTTACAGTGTATTTCCTCCTTTCAAAAACAGAAGAAGCTGGGGGTTCAAGATGGCGGCATGGTAGGAGGACGCAGATTGTCCTTCCTCCTGCACATGGGAGAAAAACCTAACTGATCTACAGAGGAACAGAGCAGATAGCCAACAATACCACAGTATATATGAAAATAGGAGATCAAAATCCGTAGCAGACATTGGAAAACTAGACGTGGCAGCCGAGCGAACGGAGGTGGCCCTGAGACGGGACAGAGGCGACCCGGCGACCGGAGGCAGCTCTGCAACCGACCGGAGGCAGCCCAGCGACCGGAGGGGCCTCTGCAACCGACCGGAGGCGGCCGCGCGTCCGGAGGGGGCTCTGCAAACGACCGGAGGCGGTCCGGCGACCGGAGGGGCCCCTGCAACCAACCGGAGGAGGCCGCGCAACCGGAGGCGGCTCTGCAACGGACCGGAGGCGGCCGCGCGACCGGAGGCGGCTCTGCGACCGGGTTGGAAGCAGCCCTGCGGCCAGAGACGACCCTGCAACTAGAGAAGGGGACTCTGGAAGACCCGGAGCTCACATCTGTGATCCTGGGGTGAGTGCGCGCAATTCGGGAAACTCTCGGAGCCCACGCCCGTAGTCTCAGGCGGGCGCCTGCGCCCTGTAGGAGACCCGGAGCTCACAGGAATAGGCTCGGGGAGGGATGGATCTGTAAGAGATTCCAGCTGAAACCCATAAACTCTGGAAAGCTCGCCCCCTGCAGGAGGCTCAGAAATCACACCCAAGGCCCTGCATGGAGAGTACGCCATTAGCCCTGGGGACAGTGCTGGGCTGGCACTGAGGACAGTAGCCCAAAGCTGACTGAGTGAGGAACAGGGAGAAAAGCTGTACGAGTCGCCTCGCAGCCTGCTACAGCCAGAAAGTCCAGAAAATCCAGTTTGGCCTGTGTGAAAATAGTAAGAGATTTTTTTTTTCTTCTTCTTTTTTTTTGGGGGGGGGGATGTTTTGTTTCATTTTGTTTTGTGGGTTTTTTTTTTTTTTTTTGATAGTTGTTTTTTGTCTGTTTAGTTGGGTTTTTTGTTTGTTTGTTTGTTTTGGTTCGTTTTTCGTTTTTGTGGGGTTCTTTTTGTTTTGATTTGATTATATATTTTTTATTTCTTTATTACTTCTACCTTTTTTATCCCTCAATTCCTTTTGCTTCTCTTTACTTCTTTCTGGCTTTATTCCTTCTTCCTTTTTTTCCAATTCTATCTCTCCTTCCCTCCTCTTTTTTTTTCCTTTTTCTCTCTCTTCTTTTTTCACTCTATTCTTTTCTCTTTTTGCATATCCACGAGTGAGGCAAAGAAATCCTAGAACTGTGGAAAAACCAGAGTTGGACCAAAAGAGGGGGTATTCCCACAGCTGAGACAGTGGAAGCTGTGAACACCAGGATACCTGAAGAAGACTATAACACTGAATCTCACAGGTATTCCACCACAGAAGTTCACACCACAAATGCAGGTAGCCTGAACAGATCAACTTAAGAAGCAGAGGTTTACAAGAAGAGTCTCACCAACAATGAGAAGACAAAGAAACAATCCCCAAATGAAAGAAAAGGTGGAAGCCCCAGAAAGAATGCTAAATGAAACAGAGGCAACTCAACTATCAGATAAGGAGTTCAAAGAAATGGTTGTCAGGAAGCTCCATGAGCTCACAATGAGCTACCAGAAACTACAGGGAAGCTACGATGAACTCAGTGCAAACTATATCAACATGAAAAAGGAAATAGAAACTATCAAAAAGGGCCAAGAGGAAATGAAGAATACAATTTCTGAACTGAAGAACACAGTAGAAGGAATGAAAAGCAGAATCGATGAAGCAGAAGATCGGATCAGTGAGTTGGAGAACAAAGTAGAAAAAAACAGCCAGATAGAGCAAGAAAAGGAAAAGAGGCTCAGAAAGAATGAAGAGGGTTTAAGAGAAATGCAAGACAACATGAAACGTAATAATATCCGTATCATAGGAATACCAGAAGGAGAAGAAGAAGAGCAAGGGATAGAAAACCTATTTGAAAAAGTAATGATGGAAAACTTCCCTAATTTGGTGAGAGAAAAAGTCACACAAATCCAGGAAACACAGAGAGTCCCTATCAAGAGGAACCCAAACAGGCCCACTTCAAGACACATCATCATTAAAATGGCAAACTTCCAAGACAAAGAGAGAATCTTAAAGGCAGCAAGGGAGGAAAAGGAAGTAACATACAAGGGAGCCCCGATAAGGTTAGCAACTGACTTCTCAATGGAAACGCTCCAAGCCAGAAGACAATGGCAAGAAATATTCCAAGTAATGAGAACCAAAGGCCTACAACCAAGACTACTTTATCCAGCAAGGCTTTCAATCAAGATAGAAGGCCAAATAAGGAGCTTTCCAAACAAAAGAAGTCTAAAAGAATACACCTCTACCAAACCAGTACTACAAGAGATACTAAAGGGACTGCTTTAAGGAAAGAAAGGAAAAGAGAGAGTGAGGAACACAGATACGAAAATGGCAATGAATCAGTACCTATCAATAGTAACCTTAAATGTAAATGGATTAAATGCTCCAATCAAAAGACATAGAGTAGGTGACTGGATAAGAAAGCATGACCCACACATATGCTGCCTACAAGAGACCCACCTCAGGACAAAAGACCTACACAGACTCCAAGTGAAAGGCTGGAAACAAATTTTCCAAGCAAACGGACAGGAAAAAAAGGCCGGGGTAGCAATACTCATATCAGAGAAAATAGACTTCAAAAGAAGAGCTATAAAGAGAGACCCAGAAGGTCACTTCATAATACTCAAGGGAAGAATCCACCAAGAAGACATAAACATTGTAAATATATATGCACCCAACATAGGAGCACCTAAATACATCAAGAAAATCTTAGAGGACTTCAAGAAAGATATTGACAGCAACACAATTATAGTAGGAGATTTTAACACTCCACTGTCAAAAATGGACAGATCTTCCAAACAAATTATCAACAAAGATATTGTGGCATTGAACAGTACTCTAGACGAATTGGACTTAGCTGATATATATAGGGCCCTCCATCCCAAAGAAACTAAATACACATTTTTTTTCAAATGCACATGGAACATTTTCAAAGATAGACCACATGATAGGACACAAAACAAGCCTCAACAAATTCGAGAAAATTGATATCATACCAAGCATTTTCTCCGACCACAAGGGTCTAAAACTAGAAACCGACTTGATGGAGAAAATCCCCAAATCATCAAAAACATGGAGATTGAATAGCATGCTATTAAACAATGAATGGGTAAAGAATGAAATTAAGGAGGAAATCAAAAAGTTTCTGGAAACAAATGAAAATGAACTCACAACAACCCAAAACTTATGGGACACAATGAAGGCAGTCCTCAGAGGGAAGTTCGTAGCAATACAGGCCTACCTAAAGAAGACAGAAACATTTCTAACAAACGACTTAACCCTACGCCTACAAGAACTCGAGGAACAACAACAAAGACAGCCCAGGGCAAGTAGAAGGAAGGAAATAACCAAGATCAGAGCAGAATTAAATGACATAGAGACTAAAAGCACAATCCTAAGGATCAATGAATCCAGGAGCTGGTTCTTTGAAAAGATAAACAAAATCGACAAGCCTTTAAGCAGGCTCATCAAGAAAAAAAGAGAGAGGACTCAAATAAACACAATCAGAAATGAAAGAGGAGAGATTACGACTGACACCACAGAAGCACAAAGGATTGTAAGAAATTACTACGAAGAACTGTATGCCAAGAAATTTGAAAACCTAGGTGAAATGGACAAGTTTCTAGAAAAATATAACCTTCCAAAACTCAATGAAAAAGAAACAGAAAGCCTGAACAGACCAATAACAGCTGGTGAAATTGAATCAGTAATCAAAACACTCCCGGCACACAAAAGCCCTGGACCAGATGGTTTCACAGGAGAATTCTACAAAACATTTAAGGAAGAGCTAACCCCTATCCTTCACAGACTATTCCAAAAAATCCAAAATGATGGAAGACTCCCAAACTCTTTTTATGAAGCCAGCATCATCCTAATCCCAAAACCAGATAAAGACATAACAAAGAAAGAAAACTTCAGGCCAATATCACTGATGAATGTAGACGCTAAAATCCTCAACAAAATATTGGCAAACCGCATCCAACAATACATTAAAAAGATCATACACCATGACCAAGTGGGATTCATCCCAAGGATGCAAGGATGGTTCAACATTCGCAAATCAATAAATGTAATACATCACATAAACAAAAGCAAGGACAAAAATCACATGATCATATCAATAGATGCAGAAAAAGCTTTTGATAAAGTACAACACCCATTTAGGATAAAAACACTCAGCAAAGTGGGAATAGAGGGAGCATTCCTCAACATAATAAAAGACATATATGAGAGACCTACAGCCAACATCATACTCAATGGGCAAAAACTGAAATCTTTCCCACTAAGATCAGGAACAAGACAAGGCTGTCCACTTTCACCACTTCTATTCAATATAGTATTGGAAGTCTTAGCCACAGTAATTAGACAAGAAAAGGAAATAAAAGGCATCCAAATTGGAAAGGAGGAAACAAAAATATCATTGTTTGCAGATGACATGATAGTGTACATAGAAAATCCTATAGACTCGGCCAAAAAGCTGCTCGACGTAATAAATGAATTTGGCCAAACAGCTGGATACAAAGTCAATATCCAAAAATCAAAGGCATTTTTGTATACCAACAGTGAAACAGCAGAAGCAGAAATCAAGAAAAAAATCCCATTCGATATAGCAAAAAGAAAAATAAAATACCTAGGAATAAACCTAACCAAGGAGGTAAAAGACCTGTATGCAGAAAACTACACAACACTGAAGAATGAAATCAAGGAAGACACAAACAAATGGAAGCATATACCATGTTCATGGATCGGAAGAATTAATATTATCAAAATGTCCATATTACCCAAAGCAATTTACAGATTCAATGCAATACCTATTAAAGTTCCAATGGCATATTTCACAGACATAGAACAAACACTTCAAAAACTTATATGGAATCATAAACGACCCCGGATAGCGGCAGCAATTTTGAGAAAGAAGAGCAAAGTAGGAGGGATCACAATACCTGATACCAAACTGTATTACAAAGCCACTGTAATCAAAACAGCCTGGTACTGGCACAAGAACAGACACGTGGACCAGTGGAATAGAACAGAGAGCCCAGAAATAAATCCAAGTCTCTACAGTCAATTAATATTCGACAAAGGGGGCAGCAACATAAAATGGAGCAAAAATAGCCTCTTCAATAAGTGGTGCTGGGAGAACTGGACAGCTACATGCAAAAAAATGAAACTCGAGCACCAACTTACACCATACACAAAAATAAATTCAAGGTGGATAAAAGATTTAAATATAAGCCATGACACCATTAAAATTCTAGAGGATAATATAGGCAGGAAAATCTCAGATATTTCACGCAGCAATATTTTCACTGATACGTCACCTAGAGCAAGGGACATAAAGGAAAGAATAAACAAATGGGATCTCATCAAAATAAAAAGCTTCTGCACAGCTAAGGAAAACAGTATTAAAATAAAAAGAGAACCAACTGTATGGGAAAACATATTTGGAAATGACACCTCAGACAAGGGATTAAACTCCAAAATATATAAAGAACTTACAAGACTCTACTCTAAGAAGACAAGCAACCCAATTAAAAAATGGTCAAAGGATTTGAACAGACACTTCTCCAAGGAGGACATACAGAGGATCCAGAGACACATGAAAAGATGCTCGATATCTCTAGCTATCAGAGAGATGCAAATTAAAACTACAATGAGATACCACTGGACACCAGTCAGAATGGCCTTCATAAACAAAGCAACAAACAGCAAGTGTTGGAGAGGTTGTGGAGAAAAGGGGACCCTAGTGCACTGTTGGTGGGAGTGCAGATTGGTACAACCACTATGGAAAACAGTATGGAATTTTCTAAGAAAACTAAAAATGGACATACCTTTTGACCCAGCAATTCCACTGCTTGGATTATATCCTAAGAATCCTGAAACACCAATCCAAAAGAATCTATGCACCCCTATGTTCATAGCAGCACAATTTACAATAGCCAAGTGCTGGAAGCAACCTAGCTGCCCATCAGTTAATGAATGGATCAAAAAACTGTGGTACATTTACACAATGGAATTCTATGCAGCAGAAAGAAAGAAGGAGCTCCTACCCTTTGCGACAGCATGGATGGAACTGAAGCGCATCATGCTAAGCTAAATAAGCCAGGCAGTGAAAGACAAATACCATATGATCTCACCTTTAACAGGAAGCTAATCAACAAAACAAACAAACAAGCATAATATAAACAAAGACACTGAATTTGAGAACAGTCTGACAGTGTCCAGAGTGGGAGGGGAGGGAATTTCAGGGGAAAAGGGGAACGGTTTAGAGCAACAAGTATAAAGGACTCATGGACAAAAACTATGGGGGGTGGAAATGGGAGGAAGGTGGGGAGGGCTGGGGTGGTGGGCTGGGGCGGGGTAAAAGACAGAAAACTGTACAATATCAAGAATTAAAAAATACTGATAAAAAAACAAAACAGAAGAAGCTAAGGCATCGTTTGCAGATAATACAATCGTCTTCATCAAAAATTTGTATCCTTATGATTCTTAAGTGTGATTATTTTTAACCCTTAAAAATCTACAAGTGGTTATATACAGGGTCCAGCAGAAGTGATACCTGCTTCAGTGTGCTTGGTAGGGTAATAATGTGGGTATAATAATTTATAGTTTTAATTTGAACATTTCACCTAAAATCTCACCGAATGGTGTGCTTGAGTATGATATTGTTATGTTACAGAATTACATGCTTATGGTTTTGTAATAAAAAAAGGAATTTTGGTAATTCAAATACCATTTACAATAGCAATGAAAAATAAAGTACCTAAGACTAAGTATAGCAATAGATTGCAAGACCTAGTCATCAAAATTTATTTTTAAACTTCATAAAAAGACACTAAAGAAGTTCAAAATAAATGAGCAATGTTCCATGTTTATAACTAGTCGCACTCAATAATCACAAAGATACCAATTCTTCCCATATTTATTTCTAGATTCAGTGAAATTCCAAACAAAATCCCAACAAGATTTTTCATTGAATTTGGCAACTGCTTCTAAAATGGAATATACACGAAATAACAAAGTATCAATAGCCAAGACTACTCCTAGAGAAAAATAAGATGGGGAGATTTGCTTTATCCTAGACTTAGTATAATGTCTTGTAAAGATTTATTGAGACTTCTTAGAAAGGCTTATGGAAACTTATTATAAAGCTATAATAATTAACACAACATGCTACTGATGCAGGAATTGACCAGTTCACCAATGCAATTGCAGCAATGCAAGTAATTGAGGAAGGGGTGATTACTTAATAACTGATTTGGGACAAGTAGTTATCCATATGCCAAAAAAAGAAAATAGATGCCTATCATATACCATACACAAAATAAAGTCCAGACAGGTGGAATACTTAGATGTGAAACACTAAACTTTTAGAAGAAAATGTAAAAGAATGTCTCTCTAACTTTAAGGTAGTAATGGACTTCTTGAACAAAACACATATAAACCGTGACCATAAAAAGACAAATGAATTAGACTGTATTAACACTGAGAACTTCTATGTGTCATATCTGTCAACCATTTAAGGGTGAAAAAACAAGTTACAAATTTAGAGGAGACATTTATAATATGTACCAACAAAAGGATTCCTAACCAGAAATACAAAGAATTTCTACAAATTGAAAAGAAAAGAAATGTAAAGTGGTCAAAAGCAATGAATTGTCATTTCCAGAAGAAACATAGCTGGCAAATAAGCCTATGAAAAGATGCTAAAATTTATTAGTGATCAAGGAAAGGCACATTAAGGTAATGAAATATTTTGTGCCAATGGAAAAATAATTGAAACTGGAAAACACCGACATTCATGCTGCCTGTCACATACCGAACCCAATAAGCAGAGACAGGGATTGAATCCTTATGGGTGCTTTATTCAGATGGCCGGCAACCTGAGAAGATGGCGGGGGCGGGGGTCATACCCTAATGGACCATCTTACATTTTCTTTCAAGTCAGCCTTTTTATAACAGAGAATACACAAGGTGCGGTGAGGGGTTTTGAAATTCAGGGAAAATTAGGTGAAAGAAAACTGCAGCATTCTCGCCCTGGGTGGTTCGTTGTTCCCAGGGGTGGGTGGTCATCTGTCTCTCCCTGGAACACAATGGCCTGGATGTGTCCACTTGTTCCCCAGGCACTAATCTTTAGCAGTGTCCCAGGAGGTCGGCTGTCTCTCCCGGGAGTACTGGGTGGGTAGCTGCAGTTCCTGAAACAAGAGCTTTAAGATATGCATTACCTACCAGGCTTATTAACTATTTACCTTAAACTAAAATTTTCCAACTCTTGAGTGCCCTATCATCCCCCCACTGTTAGTTTTAAAATAGCTTATTTCTATAGTATCAGTTAGGTTGGAACAGCAGAGTCCTTCCACATATTAGAAACCATCCTGTGGGCAATTCATCTTCACACCTGCTGAGAGCACAAAACTGTTTTTTTTTTTTTTTTTTTTTTACTACAGTTGACAAAAGTTGCACACTGTCCAGCTGGGGCTACATGAGTGACCTTCAAGGAAAACATTTCCCTGTCCTTCATAGTTACCACTGGTCCCCAATTATAAATGTCAGAGTAGGTCATTTTCTATTTGATATGCTCAAACACAGTATAATTTCTAAGGCTTTCCAAGGCAGTGCAAACACCTACAAGGAATGAAATGAAAGGTTGTTCAACATAAGTTCCTCCTGCAAGACAAAAGTCAGAAATATTCAGAACATTTTTGCTAAATATACCCAAATATTTTCATCTCGCTTGGAAGGCATAAGTTGTCCATAAATAATGTTTTCGAAAGATGACTTTCAGGTCTTCTTGAGGTTTGGTGGTCCATTGTCCCTCCAGTGCTCTTATTCTGGTGTGATGAATCCATGGTTTTATCCCTGCCAGCTTCACCATGGTGGGGGTGGTGAGGAGTACATCCCAAGGTCCAGTCCACTTTTCTTCTGGTTGGCTCTCTGGAGATGCTGTCATCCAAGTCTCGAGTAGCACCTTATCTGCAGGCTGGAATGAATGCAGGAAACCTGCGGGGGAGAGGTCTCTAATACAGGCAAGGTCATTAATTACAGCTAAGGTCTGACTTAAATATTGTACATATTTCTTTACCTTCACTTCTTGATCTATATACATATCTCCCACCCCAATCATAGCCCCAAATGGTCAGCTGTACACAATTTCAGAAGGACTCGATGGAATCCCACTTTGGGGAGCCACTCTTATCCTGAGCAGGGCAATAGGCAAAGCTTGATCCCAATGAAGATGAGTTTCTTGACAGAGCTTGGCTATACTTTTCTTCAAGGTGTGATTCATCTTCTCTATCTTCCCAGAAGCCTCAGGCCTCCATGCCGTGTGGAGCCTCCACCGGATTCCTGAAATTTACCAGGCTATTGTGTAATTTCTGAAACAAAAGTAGGTCCATTATCACTCTGGATGCTGCCAGGGAGGCCAAAGCAAGGGATTATTTCCTTCAGTAAGGCTCTCACTACCTCCAAGTCTTCTCCATTCTAGTAGGCTAAGCTTCCACCCATCCTGAAAAGGTGTCAACAAAGACTAACAAATATTTCCACTCTCAGACCCTTGGCATCTGAGTAAAGTCAAGTGGGCACTGTCCTTGGTATTGTGGGGATCTGTCCTGGGGTTGTTCTGGCACACAACACATCCAGCAATTACTTTTCGTAAGGCTTTAGAAATTCCAGGACCTGTGAGCCACAGTTTGGCATAGGTGGTCAATGAGTCTCTTCCATAGTGTGTGGCCTCATGCAAATGCTTCATGACTGGCCCCACTAAATGTTCAGGAAGCAGTATAACTCCCCTTTCTTATTCTTTTTTTCCGTCCACTATCAGGACCTTCTTCATCAAACCCCAACCCTTAGCTTTCTCTGAGTCTGCAGTTGGATATTCAGCATCAAATTTTGACAAGTCTAGACCAGGTACCAAAGGCATTAGAAACGTTCCTTTGGCAGCCTCTTTTGCTGCCCAATCAGCCAGATCATTTCCTCTTGCCATTGCAGTGTCCTCTTTCTGATGCCCTGGACAGTGCATAACTGCCACCTGTAAAGGTACCTGCACGGCCTCTAATAATTTTAAAATTTCTGCTGCATGCTTATTCTCCTTTTTTTAATAAACATTTTTTATTGTAGTTCAAGTACATTTTTCTGCCTTTTCCCTCCACCCCTCCCCACCACCCTAGCCCTTCCCACCTCCCTCCCCTGTTTCCACGCCCCCCCGCCTTGTTATTGTCCATCTGTCCTTTATAATTGTTCCTGCAAACCCTTCTTGTTTTTATTTGGAGGTTAACAATTCTTTTTCTTTCCAGATGGAATCTTTTGCGTGCAAAATTAGGAAAACTTACCTTGAGTTGATATACACATTCACCCTCTTTTCCTGCAACAATTACAGCATCCTCGCCAATGAAATCAGTTCAGCTTTCTGAGCAGAGGTTCCCAGTGCCAAGGCCTTGGCCACCACTACTCCGTCAGTAGCCACAACTGCATAGCTAGCCTCTCTGTTTCCTTTGCCCATATAACCACTTCCATCTGCACAGAGAGGCCAGTCTGCTTCTTCTAAAGGATGGTCCTGTGAATCAATTCTGCTAGAATACACTTCATCAGTTATTTCAACACGGTCATGTATGAGTGCAACTGAATTGGGCTCTGAGAGAAGAGAGGCAGGATTTGACTTACAGTTTTGAGGGAGACATTGAGATTGTCAAGAGCAATGGCTCGGTACCTGCCCATTCTTCCAGCAGTGAGCCACATAGTTCCCTTTTGCTCCAGCAAGTTCAACACTTGCTGGGGAGCATAAATGGTGATAGGCTGTCCCAAGGAAAACTTTTCTGCTTCCTGTAAGAGCTGGCAGGTGGCTGCCACAGCTTTCAAGCAAGCTGGCCACCCCTGGACAGTGTAATCCAGTTTCCTTGACAATTATTCGATGGGCTGCAAAATGTCACTAAGCATTTGGGTGAGGAATCCTAGGGCAACACCTTGTCATTCATGCACATATAATTGAAAGGGCTTCAGTAGGTTTGGAAGCCCCAAGGCCAGTGCAGAAGCCAGGTGTGCCTTCAGGGACTCAAAAGCCTGAGTGCACTTCTTTGTCCACTCACTCTAAAGGGTCATATTCCGGTGCCTTCAGAGCCTCACACAGTGGTTTAGCAATGAGCCCAAAGTTTGGAGTCCAAATGCGGCAGTCACTTGCCATCCCCAGGAAGCTCCTTAACTGTTTCCTGCTGTTGGGAGGGGTCCTCTGTGGACTTTTGTTGCACTGCCTGCACCATATTCAGACTTTTCTGCTCTGGGACACCTTTCCTCCTTCCCTCAAGGAGGCATCTCTTATAATGCTCTAAGAAAGGAAGGACATTCCCATTGGGGTCCCAGTTGGGCTCGGTTAGAGGTATTGCCCTAGTAGGGTCGAGAGCCCTATCTGGATTTTCTTGGTGTAACCTCTGAGACTCTTCATTTGCCTTATCCAACACCAGCCTCAGCTTATCCCCTGTAAGCAAACTATTTAATAAGGCTTGTATATCTGCCCAATTGGGATGCTGAGTGGCAAAACTGATACAACCACATCAGTCATTTTAGCAGGATCATCCCTATGAAAAAGATTTGAGCTTTCCCAGTTTAACAGATCTGATGTAGAAACAGAATATGTGCCCAATAACATCCAGAAGGTTGGCCCTCTGGCCTGACCCCCCCTGGAAGTTTCCTCAAAGGATATTGCCCTGCCCGGGTAGGGGCTTGTCTTCTGTCGAATTTGGTTCCCTGGCAGGTTCCAGAGGGTGATACCAGTTCAGGCGCACTTTCCCCACTTCCCTCAACTGAATCAGGAGGAAGATCCCCTGGGCCTGTGGGAACTCTGCTATGCTTGAAACAGTCATAATATCTAGATCTTCCTGGTCCCTCTCCTATGAGCCTCTATCTTTCACACGCAAATTCCCTTTTCTCTGAACCATTAATTTGTTTCCTTTTAATTCTGCATCTTTACCATATAAACTCATTAAAAAAACTTCTAGGTAAGGCATTTTGTCCCACTCCCTTGATTTTTGACAAAACAACTCTAGTTACAGTATAATATAGTAATTTAAAGACCCATTCAGTGACCAGCGCTCTCCTGAGTCCAAATTATACAATACGTAAGCCGAACAGTATTACGATAAAAACCACATTCACTCTACTCATACGTGTATAAGTGGACCGATTAGCCAGAACGCGCCCCAATGGGCTGTTTCCTGGAACAGAGGCTCCCCGCCCACCCCACCATTCTACCAGACAGAGCTCCCCATAAGACAGAAGGTACCTAAACCAGATCAGATGTAATTTCCCAGACAGAGCTTTATAAAACAGATGGTACCTTAACCAAATCAGAAGACATCCTTTTTCACCAGACAGAGCTCCATAAACCAATGGTACCTTAACCAGATCAGATGTCCTTCCCCAGACAGAGCCCTGTAAGCCAGAAAGGTACCTTAACCAGATGACCTAAGTCATGACCTGGGATTGTAAACTGAATCAGAAAGCGCAATGATACAATCAAATGTGATAAATGATGGGAAGTGCTGGGAGTAAGGGGGGCGGTCCCCAAGTGAAATCACTTGGCAGCTCCTTGGGATTCTCCAAATCCAAACCCCCAGGGCATCTCAGCCCAGGCAGCCAATGGGACTCCTCGCCAAGTACCCAGACTTACCAGAGAATCCCAAAGTCTGTCCCTGAGCAGAGTCGCCAAAATATGGAACTGGAAAGGACACCGGCATTCATGATGCCTGTCACATACTCAACCCAATAGGCAGAGACAGGAATTGAGTCATTATGGGCACTTTATTCAGATGGCTGGCGATCTGAGAAGATGGCGGGGTCATACCCTACAGACCATCTTACATTTTCTTTCCAAGCTAGCCTTTTATAACAGGGAATAAAGAAGGTGCAGTGAGGGGTTTTGAAATTTGGGGAAAAGTAGGTGAAAGCAACTGCAGCATTCTCACCCTGGGCAGTTAACTGTTCCCAGGGGTGGGTGGTCATCTGTCTCTTCCTAGAATGCAATGGCCTGGATGCCTCCTCTTGTTCCCCAGGCTGTGGTCTTCAGAGGTGCTCCGGGAGGTCCGCTGTCTCTCCTGGGAGTGGTGAGCCAGTAGCTGGAGTTCCTGAAACGATAGCTTTAACATATGCATCACCTACTAGGTTTATTAACTATTTACCTTAAACTAAAATTTTCCAACTCTTGAGTCCCCTCTCATTAAGATGTCTGATAGATAATACCAAATACTGAAGAGTATGTGAATAAACAGGAACTCATACATTTCTGCTGTGATTGTCAATAGGTACAATCACTGTAGAAAACAATATGGCATTATTTTAAAAATGCGTACTCTACAATTCAGTGGTTCCACTCCTTGGTCTGTTCTCTTGAACATATGTACAAGGATTCAAAAACAAGAATGTGCATGTAAGTACTGCATGTAACAGCAAGTATTTGGTGGCAACCCAAATGTTTAGGGTTTACAGGAAGGGTCGGATGGGATAGAGAGGTGTAAATTATTAATAACGTTCTATTACTTGACTTGGGTGGTGAATTCATGGATATTTATTATATTATTTATGAATTTTAATATATGTGCCTTATGTATAGTTTTAAGTATCAAGTAGTATATTTAAAAAGTGGAAAGACTGAGTATGAACCATACCTCTCTGGTAGTGTAGTGGTTAGGACTTGGTTCTCTCATTGTTGTGGCCCTTGGTTTGATTCCCTGTCAGAGTTTAAACTAAGCCTTGTTTACTGCCCCCACCCTGGGAAAAAAAATAATTGTCAGGAATGATCTAATTCCTTTTTTCAATGTGTACATGACTATGGTTTCCAGTAAAGAAATATTGAGGGATTTGATTGTTTATACCTTTATGTTGAAGCAGCCATCTCTACACCAGCATGGTAGTTTGTGGTATTCTCAACTCAAATACCATGAGTGATCAGTGGGTTTCTTTTTTCCCATCCTCCCAAACTTTATTAAAAAAAGAAAAAGCAGTGATGGTAAATCTCTGTAACATAGTTGATTTTCTGGGTTTCTTCCCTCGAAAACATGACATTTGATTTCCAAATACATGCCAGAGCATACATGGCTCCCAATTGTACTAAGTAGGTGAGAGGCTGTATCCTAAGATGTTCATCTCCCAAATTTCCCCAGTCTGTGGTCTGTCTTTGGATCAGCAATAATTGCCTGAACAGCTACTATGGCTTCATTAATTTTTGTCTGTGGCTCTCTGAGCTCTTCTATATGCAGCATTTGCAGAATTTGAGCAGCTTCATTAACTGCATTTCCTGTGTCAAACCAAGAATATGCTTGTCTAAAGTAACAGGCAATCTCTCTTTTGTTTGCTTTTCTTTAACAGGCATCCTGTGTCAGGTGCTCCTGGACCAAAATGCGAATTGCCTTAAGCATTATCAGGTAATCATTTTGGTGCTTAATCTCAAGTTTAGCCAAAGCCATTATACCAGCCTTCAGATCAAGATTATTACTTCCAAATTTTGGATTATATATTTTGTTGTTGTTCTATTACAGTTGTCCCAATTTTCCCCCCTTTGCTCTCCCACCTCCACTCCCACAGTCAATCTCCACCCTGTTGTCCATGTCCATCACTCATTTATACATGTTCCTTGACTAGCCCCTTCCCCTTCTTTCCACCCTTATCCCATTACATCCAAACTAATTAATGGCTGTGCATTATTATCTGCACTGTCAGTATTTTTTGTATTATCAGGTACCAAGTCCTTGTATTTTTTAGCATTACCTTCATGTTCAAGTCTAACCACTACATCAAGAAGGCAGTCAATTCTCATTGATCTTGAAAAGGAGAATTAACACCTCTGAGATACATTTCAAAGAACTTGAGCCAGTCACTGCTGTGGATATTTCTTAAATTACTTTGTCTTCAACTTCATAGTGTCTGATTTTCTGGTCTTACAATGAAAACAATAAAGAAGAAAATGAAAAAAATAAGAAATATGAACAATAAAATGTCAGTAAATAGATATCTGTCAACATTTGAATCTAAAAAACAAAATAAGCGAACAAGCAGAAGAGAAACAGACTTGTAGATACTCCCTAGATTCAGAGAACGTTTTAATGATTGCCAGATAGGAGGAGGTTGAGGAGATGGTCAAAAACGGTGAAGGGATTAAGAAGTCAGATTGGTAGTTACAGAACAGTCATGGGGATGTGACGTACAGCATAGGGAATAGAGTCAGTAATATTCTAATAACTATGTATGGTGTCAGATGGGTATGGCATTTATTGGGATGATCACTTAGTAAGTTATATAATGTCTAATCACTGGGGTATATACCTGAAAATAATATAATATGGGATGTCAACTGTAATGGAATCATAAAAATGATTTTAAAATGAAAATAATAAAAACGAATAAATTCTGTTCCATCTTTGCAGTTGAACCTGGCAGGGTTGTGGCACTCGGAGGCAGTCAGCTTGCATCAAAATGTGGCCCTGGCTTCTAGCTCTTGTTCCTGGCCTTCAGCCTGGATAGAAGAGGCAAGGAGGTGTGGGCAGTACAGTGAGAGGGCCTGGTCAGTGTTATTTGTTGTATTTTCAAGTCAAATACCACAATCGATCAGTATTGTGGTTTCCCAAAATGGTAAATAATTCTTGGTAAAATTTCAAACAAATTATAGCACAATTTTCTTTCAATTTATGTGGTAGTTACATTCTTAGAAAATTCAATATATGTTGAAACTTTTTTAAAGTTCTGTTGCATTTATACTTAGCAGAGTCAGGATCTGGACTCAGATCAGTGTAATCAGGTTTTGTACCCACTTGATTATCCAGCAGAAAACAGGGAGGGGAAAATGTAGGTTTACAGTTGTGAATATGTGAAACACAAGAGTTTATTCTTGTGTTATTATTTACGTAATCATTGTATTATTTTTCATACAAACGACTGCATACCTACTCTTGTCCCACTCTGTATTTGAAGGACTTTTGTGTGGGAATATTAAAGTTCCCACACAAAAGTGAGCATTACTGAAGTCGGGTATCCTCAGTACCAACTCATGAAAATGTCTCCCAATCATTGATTTCTCAGTTGCTGCCTAGAAGGAACAGTATTACGAGAATCCCAGCCCTGGTGGAAGCGGGTGAGAGTGGGAAACCACCAGCTTTCCAGTGGTTTGGGCTCTTATATGAATAAGACAATTGGCTCCTCAAAGGAGTTTTCACACCTGGCCACACAGGACTACTGTGAAAGGGAAAGGGGTTGTGGGAAAGAGAGTTAGTTTTGGTTTGATAAGATAAAGTGGGCAGAATCCTGATGCAGAAAAAGGCAGAAAAAAAAAGTCTCAATAACAGGTCCCCAAGTTGGGAAAGTTACTCAAGATAGTGTGCTACGAATCTTCTAACACCGTAAAACTCCTCCATGAGGGGTTTCGAGGAAGGGATCCAAAACATGAGAATACTCCAGTCTGGGTCAGTAGAAAATGGACCTCACAGTTACACAACTTTATTAAGTGTGTGAGGATGTTGTTCCCTGAGCAAAAGGGGCAACAAAATCAGCATGTGACTTTTCTGGCAATGCCTACAAATGACACTAGGAAGGACTCCACCAGTTTTGTGCCCCCTTAACTGATATTTTCCCAGAAGTCCCAGCTGTTCATTGACCTCAGCTTCAGGGTAAGGAGCAGGGTGAAGAAGGAAACAGGCTTAACAGGTACGGAATTGAGCTAAAGGATAAGGTGGCTTAGAATAACCTAGCAAGACAAATAAAGCATTTGATACAGGAGTCAAGGACCAGAGATTGGCTCCATTTGTGGAAACTGGGCACCCTAAGTCAGTCTAAGATAGCCAAGCATTGGAAAGGCACATGGTATGTGGTAGAGAATGACAAGAATCAGTGCCAGTATTTAAAGTTTAGCCTGGGGGCAGCCAGGAATGGGCGGGGGGAGCAGCTATCAAGGTGATATATTGTAATAATCATCTGCCCATTAGGTAGCTGAAAGGGAGAGGTCAGGTAAACACAGTATGAGGCCACACATTGGCTCACAAGAAATAAGTTACAAGTCATGTTAAAAGAAGGAATATGACTCTCTATTGCAAACCAGATTGGAGGAAGTGTTTTCAACAAAGAAATTGATCCTTGTAGAATCCACAGTCTACAGTGGAAGGCTTCCTCCCCACATATCAGAGTTTATTCATCCCCACCACTCACTGAACCAAGAAATAATCAGTTGACATATTGTTTGGCAGGGCAAGTTGCAGAGTAGTGCAGAGGGCTTTATATCAAATATTTTATCTACCATAGGAAAAACAAATACATGCACACTTGTAAAGATGTAGAGAAAAGTATGAAGAGATATACTCTAAACTGTTAATACTGTCTAATGGAGGGGGTGTGATGGGCGATGGAGGTGGATAAAGTGGTCTATTTTTCTCTTCATATTCCTCTGTATCACTTGTTCAATTATCATGTGATTAAAAAAAATTAAATCCACTAGAAACACTTGTGCAGATCACCTACCTTCCAAACCTCCCTGTAATAATTAAAACCATTGGACCACCTCCTTTTGTTTAACTGTCTCACCCTTGGTTTCTTTAATTCCTCCTGTTTTTTATTTTTCCCTCAATGTTTTCCTTTCCTCTTCCTTTAGCAAATGCAAATGTATGTCCAATGCTCAACCATCTGCCCCTACATCCTTTCTTCTCCATTCTTCTCCTTTCATTCACTTTCATGATTTCAATGATCATTTCTATGTTGATGCATCTTAACATCTAAGCCCTCTATGACCAAATACCTACAGGCTAATGTCAAACACTTCAACCAAGTGCCTCTGCAGTCACTGCTTTAAATTCAACGTGCTCAACCTTCCCCACTCTCATTTCCCTTTCATGGCTCCTTCTCTCTTCTCACCTAATGTGACTGAATATCCCATTTAATGTTTCTTCGCAATATCTCCTAGATGCACCACTCTCTATTTTCACTACCCAAGTCTAATTCTCAATATCTCCCACCTAAACATCGAAATGATCTTCAAGATGTTTTGCAGTCTCTCCTCCTTAAATCCCTTCCAAACTGCCAAAAAGCTGTTCTGGACAACATTGTTTGCATCATACTAATTTCTGGCTCAAAAACCTAGTGATAGCTTCCTATTATTCACTGATTTGAATCAAAATTGCTGGTTTTTAAAACCCAGAACAATCTGGCCTTTTTCTTTGCACCCATCCATGCTTCATCTAGTGATCATGTTCATATATTGTAGGGGTAATATTGTAGCAGGCACCTAAATGTTAGCCATGATTATGGTAAGTACTCTCCCTGGACTATTCCTGATTTCTCTTATCCCCTAGATCTCCCATCCCTGACCCTTGCCCCTTGGTTTTGGTAAATTAGTGCAAATCTTCTCTCTGACTTATTGTACTCAGCTCCCTACTTGACCCTTGGTTCTGCATACAGCTCTGGCTTTAACATCACCTTGCAACAGCTTAGGGGAAAAAGTTTGTTCCACCAACATTGGTCCCGAGGAACCCTTCCAGCTATATAACTCATTCACTACCTCCTAGTTTTTCCCCATCACAGGAGCTTCTTGGCCATTGCCTGTATATTACACCTTCCATTTCAGTAAATCTTCTTACTCGCCGAGTACCCCACACACATGCACACACCTCTCTCATCCTCATGGTGAGCTCTCTTTTTTTTCTATTCCTTTACTATCCTATCCATCTTTCAACACTCATCATATCCAGCCTCTCTGAATTCCTTGTACTCATAGGAATGTACTGAGAGTGGCTTGGATAACACTTAGCAGATCAGAGTCTGAGGTTGGGTTTCAAGAGGCCACAAAGGCAGACATACTTTTCCAGGTTGTCCAAACCAGGAAGTGGAAGAGAATAGTAGGCCCATTACATTGTTAGATGTTGGAAGTAATAGCAGGTCAGAAAAAAATGAAGAATTATCTTGGAACAAGGAGTGTGGTAGAATATTTGCCAGGGACAATGTTAGAACATCCATGGATCAGTATATAGGATGGCAGAGGCATGAGGGTGATATGTTGGCTTAAAGTTTCAAATTTGAAACAGATACCAACTCTGTGTCCTTTTTGCCTTCCAGGTTATGACATAGAACTTCTTTTTGCTGCCCATTTTGAATTCTCCTCTGTAAGTACTTTGTACCTGCAGTCTGTGTTTAACAATCAGCAGCTTCTTTTAGTCTGTCCCTCTCTCTAAATATCACTCCATTTTTCCAGTCTTAATAACTTTGTTGGATTTTATTATAAATTTAATGATTAATATAATTTGTATGTAGTAGATTTAATTAGAGAATATAAAGGAAGAATTATTGGAGATTAAAATAAAATTATTGCTAAATTTAAAACTTCAGTAGAGACATGGTCACTGCTGAAAACAGAATTAATTTTCCGAAGGAATGACTAGACAAATACCCCACAATATTAGAGCAAAAGCCCTGTGAAATTGAAATCATGACTGAAAAGATAACAGATATACTTATATCCTGAAAACTTGATACATAAATAATAAGAATTCATGAATGACAAAAAATGATCAGGTATAAAAGTGATAATTGAGGAAATGATAGAAGAAAACTTCCCTGTACTTACGAATTCCACAGAAGGGGAAAATCTTATAAACTTACAGAGAGAGGAGAAGAATCTTTTATGTTTGATTCTATCAAGAATAGGATAGAATCCTATTCTAAGCAGACTAGGACAAGAGCTCTCATCTTCCTCAGTGAAAGCAAGAGGATGATGGAATAATATTTATATACAACTGAGAGAAGAGGGATGCCATTCAATAATTTTATACTCATCCAAGATATCATTCATCTGTCTGGGCAAAACATATTTTCAGAAACTGAAGGACTACAAAAATTACTAAAGAAATTACTTTAATCAAATTAAAATGAAATTAAAGATTTCAAGATAAGTAATGACTTAGGGCACCAGAAACAGTGGTTATAATATATGAAGCTAAATATAAAAAGGATGATGATAATGTGACAGTTGACTGTAGTACATGTTAAGAGTACTTGAAACAAAAGATATTTTATATATATATATATATATATATATATATATATATATATATATATATAGAGAGAGAGAGAGAGAGAGAGAATATTCATTCCAAGGGAAATGTTTTTTATCTGGACTGTAGCAATTACTGCCTAATTGGTCTCCCCATATCCTATTAGTCCTCTGTAATCAACTCACTTTGCAGTAGTCACACAGACCTTCACAAAATGTGTGACACAATGAGGGGGACATGATTATTTAATGTTAATATATATAAAGAGAAACAGATTAACTATGAGGGCTTAAAATAAATGTAACTGCTAGCAAAACAGAGCTATATTTAGGGAACTTCTAAATTCCTTGGGGAGAGGGAGGGGAAGAGGTGTAAGGAAGTTTTTAAAAACTTGATATGTCTAGTAAAAGTAAGGAAACAAGAAAAGGAGAAACAAGAGTATAACAAATAAAATGTGAGGGAAGGAATAAGATCAAATATATCTGTCACAATAGGTGAGGATGGATTATATTACCCTTTCCTCAAAAAATGAAAAGGACTCTCAATTTTGGTTTAAAAATAAGTAAGTAAGTAAGTAAGTAAGTAAATATGTTATTTATGACTGCCCCTGAAAAAAGAAAGGCTGAAAATAAAGCTAAAGAAAAACTGTATCACACAAGCACAAACATAAACAAGAGTAGCAATATTAAAGTTAGAAAAAGTGAAATTCAAAGCCAAGTGAATTCAGCAGAACAAAAATGTGCTCTTATAATGATAAAAGGCACATTCCACAGGGAATTTATGTCATAAACCTTGTGTGTTAAACAATGTAGCAATGAATACATAGAGAAAAAACTAGGAACACCAAAACATTTAAAAAGAAAGCCACAGTACAATGGGAAAAATTATATTCCTCTTTGGCTATTTAACAAGCAAAAGGGACAAAAATAAGCAAGTATATAAACAATCTGAATCATACAATCAACAAGTTCAATTTAATATAAAATTGAACCTTACAGAGAATACACATTCTTAACATATATACATAAAACATTTCTAAAAATCAAACATGTACTTGGCTAAAAAGAAAGCCTAATGAATTCCAAAACGTAGAAATTTATAGGCTGCATTCTCTGACTAAAACAGAAAGAAAAGAAATTAACAAAACAGATAACTGCCGTGGCTGGTGTGGCTCAGTGGACTGAGTGCCAGCCTGCGAACCAAAGGGTCACCGGTTTGATTCCCAGTCAGGGTACATACCTGGGTTGCAGGCCAGATCCCCAGTTCGGGGCATCTAAGAGGCAACCAATTGATGTATCTCTCACACACTGATGTTTCTCTCCTTCTCCTTCTCCCCCTCTTCCCCTCTCTCTAAAAATAAAGAAATAAAATCTTAAAAAACACAAACAAACAAAAACCAAAACAAAACAGATAACCCCCCAAAATTTAATATTTGGAAATGAGAAATACTTTTCCGAACAGTCACTGGCTCAAACAGGAAATCAAAACTGAAGTTACAAATTATATGAAAATCAATTAATGAACACTTCATAAAATAAAATCTTTGAGTGTGGTTAGAGTTAAACTTTGAGGAAAATATATACTGTCAAATACTTTTATTATTAAAATAAGAGTGAAAATAAATGAACTCAGAATTTAACTTAAAAAGTAGAGAAAAAAACACTAACTTAAAGAATTAATAATTAATAGACATTAACTAAAAGAAATAGAAACCACCACCACCACACCACCCCCCACTGCATCCTTCACAAGCACAGACACACAAGGGATAATAAATAAAATGAAAATCAAAAGATCTAGAAAATAAGCCACTTCCTTCAGCAACCTAATTTTTTTAAAAAAAAGAGCAAAGATTAAAATGTATACTATAAATATGAATAAATGAGACATAACCACTTAAATCAAACTTTGAAATAATTTTAAGACAAAAGTATAAACAATGTTGTAAACAACTTTGAAAATCTAAAGATAATTAACAAATTTCTAGCATGACATAGAGTATCATAATTAACTCAGAAAGTGGTAGGAAATCCGCACAGACCAGTAACCATAGGGGAAAAATGGAAATTTCTGAGTTCTATCTACCCTTCAAAAAAAAATTTTCTGTGTTACTCAAACTGTCCCAGATTTGTATAGATCGCCCCAATTTATTCTACGCATGACCTTTAAATGTGACAACAACAAAAAAAAAAAAAGATAAGATGCCTTTGTACTTACAAATATGGATGCAAAATGTTTTAATAAAATATTAGCAAATAGATCCCAGCATAGTAGTAAGAAACTAATTCATCCTGATTAAGCAGGATTTATTTGAGGACTGCAAATATGGTTAAATTGGGAATGTATTAATATAATTCATTACATATACAAATCCAAGGAGATGAATGTTATATAATTGTATCAAAAGGTAATGAAACTGCATTTAATATAACTCGGCAGGCATGGCTAATAACGAAACCTCTAAGAAACAAACTTAGAAGGAAACTACCTCAAACTGATAAACTGTTTAGCAAAATCCAATGACTACTATGGGAATTACTGTGAGTAAAGTGGCAACATCACGCCTTATTCTCCTCCAGACTTGCCTGGGAAGGACCTTGGTCTTCCACAGCAATGAAACAGAAAAGTTAAGATAAAAAGAAAATATTGTGTCTGTTTTGGTAGCTGTATGGAACTGCCTACGGGCTGGGCCATCTGTGATTGCCACCTGCACAGATAGAACTAAATATATGATAATGCACCGATTGTTTTTCACTGAGAAAGGAATGTACTTTGGCTAGATGACAGGGATCAAACTGTTAGACTGTGCCACAACAATAAAAAATTCCAGATGGATTAAATATTTCAATTTTCACATAAAACCTTAGAAGAAAATAAGAAGAATATTTTGTATAACTTCGGAGTGGGAGAGGCCTTCTTAATCAAGACAGGAACTTAGCCATAAAGACTGACAAATTTGACAACATACTGTGGGGCAAAAGACTGTGTAAAAATCCCACGGAGAGAAAATATCTGCAATTCAAATTAAAGAAAACAGATCAATGGCCCTATAGTACAAAGAACTCCTAAAATTATGTAAGAAAAAGCCTACAACCCAAAGATTGTGGCAGAGGCTGGGAACGGGCAAATAACAGAAGTAGAATATAAAGAACATATGAGAAGTTTCCAACCTCATAAGTTGTCAAGGATATAAAATAGTATAAATGATGGGACCGCATATCTTTTTTCTCCTCAGACTGGCACCATTTAAAAATATTGATACAATTAGATACTGACAAGAAGATGGGAAAAAGACAACTCTCTTACTTTAGTAGACTCCCTTATCGCTCTCTAGTAGGAGAGTGAGTTGCTAAGACCATACTGGAAGGTAATCTGGTAGTAGTTATCAAAAATTTTAAATGTACAAGCATTTGGAGCATCGCTCAGTACCATCAGAAATCGAGTTGAATGGAAGTCTGACAACTACGGAATTAAAGAATCCACATCCATACAGACTGGTAGGAGGGGAGAAGATGCGGAATGGGCTGGCCCCTCACCCACGTGTGGTGGATAAGAATTTGGGAGGGATCTCTTGGGAGCAAGGAGTCCCAGCCCTACACCAGCCCCCCCAGCTCAGGGTTCTACTGCCAGGAAGATAAGTCCCCACAACTTCTGGCTGCAAAACCCAGCAGGGATTGATTGAGTGGGTAGAAGAAACTGCTGGAGCCCCAAGTGGTTCCTCTTAAACAACACACACACACACACACACACACACACACACACACACACACACGGACTCACCTACTGAGTCATTCCCTCTGAGCTCCAGCACTGGGCTAGCAGCTTAAAAGACACCAGTGACATACTGGGAGAAACTGAGGTGTCTGGCGAGGAGGCGAGCAGAGGCCATTCTCTCTTTGCTAACCCTCCCCGCACAGAGCTGGCAAGCTGGTGCCTTATCTGAAATTCCATCTAGCTGGCTAACACTGTTTGACACACCTTGGGGATCCCCCCAGGCTGTGCCCCACCCAATTTACAGGCCCACCCAAGCTGCTTTTCCATATGAATGGCTGGTCTTGGCTCCTAAATCCTATCAAACAAGCAACAGCTGGCTTCAGTGAGCCCTAGCAGCAGCCAGGTTAGACTCACAGTTTGAGAATCTCTAAGCCCAGCACAACTAGCAGCCATCTCAGATTGCTTCACAGCTCAGACAGGGTGCCTGGGCCAAAACACAGGTGGGGGCTGACCTTGGCCTGCACCACTTGGGAAACCTCAGGGCCAGCACACCCAGTGGACAGCTACAGACCATGTTGGAGCATCACCACCCTGCCCCTGAACAGCTCATCCATCACGGAGAGTGGAGGTTGATGGTCAGTGGTCACAGCCAATCTTTGCAGCTCACTGGCCTGGGTAAATCCCTCCCATTGATCTGCCAACAACAACCAAAACTCAACTACAAGAGGAGGGTGTACTCAGCCCACATGAAGTGTGCACCTCAGTACCCAGCTTGGGTGAAAGGGGAGGCCATACCACTGGCCCCTACAGGACACCTACTACATTAGGCCACACTACCAAGACACGGAGTCAAAGTAGCTCTACCTAATACAAAGAAACAAACACAGGGAGGCTGCCAATAGTAGAAGACAAAGAAACATGGCCCAAATGAAAGAACAGATCAAAACTCCAGAAAAAAAGAGCTAAACGAAATGGAGTTAATGTTGTATCCCGATCGCGAGACAAATGACCAAGTCGGAGACAGGTGAAAGTGAGGATGGGATTTATTAACCTGCGCAGGGGCGAACTCCCGACTGCCTAAGCAGGAGATACAAACGGGAGTCACGCCCTGCACTTAGAATGAGCTCCTTTTATGCATGATTAGCAAGCAAGCAGTTTACAGAAGCAGAAGTTGCAGTTATTGCTAGGGTACACAAGGGTCCTGGCTTATGTCCTAATTTTACCTTGGAAACGTAAGTCCTGGCTTGTGTCCTGATTTTACCTTGGAAACGTCTAGTTCCTTAGTATTGTTGTGTCAACGTTTCTCATTTCTTAGGGTTGCTGAGGCCATATCCTTGAGGTTCTGTTAGTTCTCCTTTGTTTCAAACCTAGGAGACCTTACCAAACTTCCTCCTCTATGGTCCTATGACTTCTATGAATGGGTCGTTTGTTTGGAGGTCTGACAGTTTTAATTACTCATAAAACTAGCCTTCTACAGTTAAGTAATCTATCAGATGCATAGTTCAAAACACTGACTATAAGGGTTCCCTAAGAACATAGTGAGAACCTCAGAACATATAAAAGATCCAGTCAGAAATGAAGATACACTAATTGAAATAAAGAACGATTTACAGGGAAACAATAGAGTGGATGAAGCCAAGCATCGAATCAATGATTTGGAACATACTGAAGCAATAAACAACCAATCAGAACAACAAGAAGAAAAAAGAATCCAAAAAGTGAGGATGGTATTAAGCAGGCTCTGGGACACCTTCAAGCTTTCCAACATTCATATCATAGAGGTGCCAGAAGAAGAAGAGCAAGAGCAAGAAATTACAAATCTATTTGAAAAAATAATGACAGAAAACTTCCCAATCTGGCAAAGGAAATAGACATGCAAGTCCAGAAAGCTCAAAGAGTCCTAAAAAAGTTGGATTCGAGGAGAAACACACCAAGACTCATCATAATTACACTAGCCAACATTAAAGATAAGAAGAGAATCTTAAAAGCAGCAAGAGAAAAGGAGACAGTTACCTACAAAGGAGTTCCCATCAGACTGTCAGCTGATTTCTCAAAAGCAACACTACAGGCAAGAAGGGGCTGGAAAGAAGTATTCCAAGTCATGAAAGGCAAGGACCTACATCCAAGATTACTCTATCCAGCAAAGCTGTCATTTAGAATGAATGGGCAGATAAAGCGCTTCCAGATAAGGTCAAGTTCAAGGAGTTCATCATCACCAAGCTTTTATGATATGAAATGTTAAAGGGACTTATCTAAGAAAAAGAAGAAGATCAAAACTATGAACACTAAAATGACAATGAACTCACCACTATCAGCAACTGAACGTAAAAACCAAAAGCAAACTAAGCAAACTAGTAGAACAGGAACAGAATCACAGAAATGGAGTTCACACGGAGAGTTATCAGTGGGGAGGGGGTGGAGGACAATGGGGGGAAAGGTACAGGGATTAAGAAGCATAATTGGTAGATACAAAATAGACAGGGGGAGGTTAAGAATAGTGTAGGAAATGGAGAAGCCATAGAAGTCATATGAACGACCCATGGACAAGAACTAAGAGAATGGGAATGCTGGGCGGAGGGGGGTTCAGGGTGGTGGGGGACAAAGGGGAGAAAAAATGGGATGACTGTAATAGCATAATCAATAAAATATACTTTGAAAAAAGAAGGGCAGATGAAGAGCTTCCCGAACTAGAAAAAAACTAAAGAGATGCATCATGACCAAACCATTATTATATGAAATGTTACAGGGAGTTATTTAAGAAAAAGAAGATCAAAACTATGAACAATAAAATGGTAAAAATATATATCTATCAACTATTGAATCTAAAAACCAAACTAAGCAAACAAGAAGAACAGAGACAGAATCATGGATATGGAGGGTCTGTCCATAGTTGCCAGATGGGAGGGGGTTGGAAGAGAATGGGTGAACAGGCAGGGGATTAAGAAGTACAAATAGGCCCTGGCTGGTGTGGCTCAGGGGACTGAGAGCTGGCCTGCAAGCCACAAGGTCAGTGGTTGGACTCCCAGTCAGGGCACATGCCTAGGTTCCAGGCCAGGTCCCTAGTTGGGGTTGATGTATCTCTTGCACATCAGTGTTTCTCACCCTCTCTTTCTCTATCCCTTCCCATCTCTCTAAAACTAAATAAATAAAACCTTTAAAAAAAAGAAGTACAGGTAGTAGAGGTAGTTACAGCATAGCCATGGGGGTGTAAAGCACAGTCAAGGAAATGGAGTAGACAAAGAACATAGACATGACCCATGGACATGAACAATGGTGGTAGACTGCCTGAGGGGGTGGGGCGGTGGCATGTTGGGTGGTGGGGGCAAAGGCTAAAAAATCAGGACAACTGTAATAGCATAATCAATAAAATATAATTAAAAAAACAGTAACAAAATAAAAAAATAAATAGGCAAAAATAAAAATAAATTAAATGTACAAGCATTGGACCTGGCAATCATCTTCCAGAAATTTAGCCTAATGTTATTTTTTTCAAGTGACCAGAGGCCTGTGCCCAAAGATGTTCACTGCAGTTGGCAGTGACAAATAAGTAAAGGAAAACAATCTGAGGAAAAGAATTGGAAGGTACATCAAAACAGTAACTATTAAGTGATAGGACAGCCACACTTTGGAATACTGAAGTGCTAAAATAGAACATGAGTCATAACTCTACATCTGTTGGCCAAAATTGTCGATGATATGTTGTTGTTCAAAAACATGCAGTGTATCATGCTATTTTTATTTTAAAATAGGTGGGGGAAGGGGCCTATGTAAATGCACTGAGTAAAATGCAGAGGATGACCTTCCTACATCCATATACAATACCCTTCTGAGTTCTGCTCATGCGGGTCATGAAACATTTTGAATAACTAGCAACAACTGAACATTTATATGGTAAATGTGCTCTTGTGTATTAAACCAAAATGCTTCACTTCTGTCACAAGAGTGTGATATTGTGGCTATACTGGTATATTTATTAAAGGAAATCGTAATAAGCCACAAGTGTTAAAAGAACAGAGAACATGTGCAATTTTGGTAGGGTCTTCAAGTGCAAAGAAAGCCACTATCAAAGCTTAAACCACATTTTGTGTGTGTATTAGTATTCTCATGGAGAAAAGTGTGCAAGTAATAGGGGACTCAAGAGCTGGAAAATAGTTTTAGTTTAAGGTAAATAGTTATAAGCATAGTAAGTAATGCATATGTTAAAGCTATTGTTTCGGAAACTACAGATAAGGCCCATCCTGGCTCCTGGGACAGTCAGCCAACCTCCTGGGGCACCGCTAAAGACCACGGCCTGGGGACAAGTGGAGGCCTGGGGACAAGTGGAGGCCTGGGGACAAGTGGAGGCATCCGAGCCATTGTGTTCCAGGAAGAGACAGATGACCACCCACCCCTGGGAACAGCTAACCACCCAGGGCGAGAATGCTGCAGTTTCTTTCACCTAATTTTCCCTGAATTTCAAAACCCCCCACCACACCTTGTTTATTGCCTGTTATAAAAGGCTGGCTTGGAAAGAAAACGTTAAGGCAGTTTTTTTCTTTTCTTTCTCTCTTTCTCTCTTTCTCTCTTTCTTTCTTTCTTTCTTTCTTTTTGGCTAAGACAGTTTTTTTTTTTTGTTTGGTTTGGGTTTTTTGTTTGTTTGTTTGTTTGTTTGTTTTTGTTTGTTTTTTAGGGTGTGAACCCGCTGTCTTCTCAGATCACCAGCCTTCTGAATAAAGTGCCCATAAAGACTCACTCCCTGTCTCTACTTATTGGGTTTGGCACACAACAGGCAGCACGAGCTCCAGTGTCTTTTCCAGTCTCAAAAGGACACATAAAAACTATCAACACTGGTTGTACTCCAGGGATTGTGTAGAAGGAGGAAGTTATTTTTCCAAATGCATCTTTGACTTGCTAACAAGCATGCAATCTAAAAATCACTTAGCAAAAAGAATTCAGGAAGGTAAGAAAGAAAGGGCAAGCAAAGAAAGCAAATGAAAGAAAAGAGGGAAAAGGGAAATGAAAGCGAAGGGAAGGGAAGGGAAGGGAAGGGGAAGGGAGGGGAGAGGAGGGGAGAAAAGAGGAAAAGAAAAAATAAATGAAAGGAAAGCGAAGAGAAGAAAAGAAAAGGAAAGAAAAAAGACAAAACAAAAGAAAAGAAGAGGCAGGAAAATGCATGGCAGATGTGGATGGGCTTGAGGTGCGCAGCGATCCAGGCACTAGAGGTCGCCTCAGCCTGGGAACCGCTAATCCCCGGGCTTCTGCAGCTTCAGTCTCCAGCGGCCAGCACCAGCAGGGGCTCCACTAATGTGGGAAGCAGGACCTCACAGAGTAATTATCTGGAGCAAGCCTCCAAATGCACGCAGATGGGTGCGGTTGCTGCTGAAATTAGAGCGGAAAAGACAGGCAGGTAGAGTCTGCTGCCCGCGCGTAGGAATGGTCTCACAGGGGATGTTGTTGTGGAAGCTCCAACTGCACCACATCCTGCTGCACTGTGGGCAAGGGCCACCCACCCCTTGAGCCATTGAACTGAACTCCAACAGGGCAAGTACCTCTTCTCACAGGAGGGTGAGAATCTGGAGGAAGAGGTGAGGAAGCTCCTATGATCAAAGAGGACAGGATTCTCTTTCTGCTCTAACTGTGCCCTATCCTTTAAAGGAAGGGTGGAAGGCTATTTGGTGGAAGGCTCCACTCTCGGCACCCTGGGATAGACAGACCCTGGGGCTAGGGATGGGAAAAATATTATTGGGGAGAGGGGGAGGCCTGACTCTGAGAAGAAAGTCACGCAACTGGAGACGTCTGCTAGGAACTCAGCCCCTTCATCCTGCCAACCCTGATCATTCTCCTTGAGGCCTTTCACATCAGGGAAGAAGACAGAAGTTGAGCTCCCCGACTGTGGATTCAAACCTCAGCTTTGCGACTTGCTAAGTGTGAGCTTAGGCAAGTTACATACTTGAACTCTCTGGGGTTCAGTGTCTTATTTGTAAAGTGGAGACAGTAAGATTATCACCCCTCTCACAGGGTGTAGAGGAAGTAGAGAAAGAAAAAGACAGAAAAGAGATTAAAGATGATAATGCATATGAATTATTGCACCTGAGAAATTTTAAGTACTCAATAAACCTTATTATTAGAACATTAATTAATGTGTCATTTATGTACAGAGCCCTAGACTAGGTCCTGAGACTTAATAGCCACAGGAGCTCCTTCCACCAGCTCCAGCCCCTCCTCACGTGTTCCTCCTGCCCCAACCAGTGTCAGATCTAAAATCCTATCTTGTCTTGGAGTGTTTCCAGGTGTTTGCTCATTTTCCGTCAGCCGCTGTGCCCCCACCCCCCACACACACACATTCCCTTGGGGCACACCTCCACTTGGATAGTGCACATGTTCACACACACACCTCCTCTCTTTCAAGTCCCTGTGGAACCAAGAAAGGATACCAAACACCGAACCCCATTTATTAGGCCTTTGGGGGTACTTAAGGGAGCCAGCAAACAGCAAATACTTAGTGTTGTTTTTTTACCCTTCAGGCATCTGCAGTTGCTGGGTGTAACCCTAGCCTCCTTCCTCTGTGAAATGTGTGAATGTGCTATGGTCAAGCATTCCACCTATTGATTCTTTCACATTTCTCTCACGTGATCCATCTCTGCCCACATTAATCTCACTTGCTCTTTCAAATCCAGGCGGACCCCCTTAGATGGCCAAGTGTGATAATGGTTAACCAGCCATCCATTGCTTCTATCCCTTCAGAACATGCTATTCTATAGATGAAAGTGTGGGGTGTAAGAAGGAAGCCAAGGATTATATCTTTGAAGCTTTACTGGTTTTGCCAAAGTATAAATACAATGCAGCAGAATATGACCAAATGTTCCTAAAGTAGACCCAGCGCTGAGGCTGTGCTCATACTTGGGCATTCCCAGAACTGGTTTTACTCTCCAGCTTCAAGTCTCTACCTGTGCAGAAGGTGGTGAGGAATTCTCACTTGATGCGGTCCTGAGTAGTCAATCCTTCAAGATTAAAAAAGCTCTTGATTTAGGATACATTTGTTATGGAAAGATTTCAGCCCCCCTCTTGGGAACCTCCTCCCACTCAGTTCTCTCCTATACCCATCCCCAGCCTCTTCTCAGGAAGGTTTACCCACTGCAAGGATGAGCCTGCCTGTGGTCAGCCTGGACCATGCTGGGCAACCAAAACTTTCTACATAGTCATTTATTTTCTCCAAGTTGCTCAAAGTAGACATGCTTTTTTTTAGTTATTTATTGTCAGCTACCTCACTCTTTCCTCCTCATCACCACTTGCCATCATGCCTTTTATATCTATCTATCTATCCATCTATCTATCTATCTAATCTTATATATAAATCTTGTGTATATATATGAATATATATAAAGATATATATACATATCTTTATTGAGTCTGTTACAAAAGTTAAACATGATTATGACCAATATGCAAAAGTCACAGAACCACAGTCTAACCATTTAGAAGCACACCAAACAAGCATAAATTCAGGGACATTCAATAAAATACTTGACCGGTACTCTTCAAAACTGTCATGCTCATCAAAAGCCAGGAAAACCTGTGAAACTGTCACAGCCCAGAAGGAGCCAAAAGGACTGTGATGTGATATCCTGGATGGCATCCTGGAACAACAACAAAAAGGTACTAGGGGAAAGCTAATAAAGCCTGAATACGGTGTGGACTTTAGTACATAATAATGTATTAATATTGGTTCATTAATTGTGGTGAATATAATGATGTAAGAGATTAAGAATAGGGTAAACTAGGTGTGGAGGTATACAAGAAATTTGTAGTACCTTTGAAATTTTTCTGTAAATTTTAAAATATTCTAAAATTAAGGCTTTATTTAAATAATTTCAAAGTTAAAGAATGGAGTGAGGTGGAGATTAATTGAGATGGGCATGAGGGAACTTTCCAGAATGACGATAGTGTTCTATGTCCTGATAAAAATTTGGATTACACAGGTATATCTATCTGTCACAACCTGTTGAATCACTCACTTAACCTTTATACAATTCATTGCATGTAAATTTTATCACAAAAAGAAAAAGTGTAAATAAATATTGAAAACCCGAGCAAATAATATGCACACTGAAGAATGTTGTGAAAAGTGTACTGATGTCAGCAATTTACTTTGAAGTTCAAGTTAACATAAAATACTTAAAAATATAAGATGGATTGAAGGGATGGATGGAGAGATAGTAGGAGAGATGTGATAAAGCATGTAAAGCAAAATGTTAATGGCAGAACCTTGCTGGTGAACATACAGGTGTTCACTGTACAAGTCTTTCTAACTTTCTATGTGTTTAAATTTTTTTCCTTTTTTAAAAATATATTTTATTGATTATGTTATTACAGTTGTCCCATTTCTCCCCCATCATTCCCCTCCACCCTACACACCCTCTCCCACCCACATTCCCCCTTTAGTTCATGTCCATGTGTCATAAGTTTTCTAGCTTCTACATTTCCCACACTATTCTTGTCCTCCCCCTATCTATTTTCTACCCACTATCTATGCTACTCATTCTCTGTACCTTTTCCCCCTCTTTCCTCCTCCCATGCCCCTGTTGCTAACCCTCCATATGATCTCCATTTTTGTGGTTCTGTTCCTGTTCTAGCTGTTTGCTTAGTTTGCTTTTGTTTTAGGTGCGGTTGTTAATAGCTGTGAGTTTGCTGTCTTTTCACTGTCATATTTTTTATCTTCTTTTTCTTAGATAAGTCCCTTTAACATTTCATATAATAAGAGCTTGGTGATGATGAACTCCTTCAACTTGACCTTATCTGAGAAGCACTTTATCTGTCCATCCATTCTAAATGACATCTTTGCTGGATAGAGCAATTTTGGATGTAGGTCCCTGCTTTTCAAGATTTCAAATATTTCTTTCCAGCCCCTTCTTGCCTGGAAGGTCTCTTTTGAGAAATCAGCTGACAGTCTGATGGGAACTCCCTTGTAGGTGACTGTCCCCTTATCCCTTGCTGTTTCTAGAATTCTCTCCTTCATTTGGATCTTGGCTAATGTAATTACAATGTGCCTTGGTGTGTTCCTCCTTGGGTCCAACTTCTTTGGGACTCTCTGAGCTTCCTGGACATCCTGGTAGTCTATTTCCTTTGCCAGATTGGGAAAGTTCTCCTTTATTATTTGTTCAAATAAGTTTTCCACTCGTTGCTCTTCTTCTTCCCCTTCTGGGACCCCTATAATTCGGATGTTGGAACGTTTAAAGATGTCCCGGAGGTTCCTAAGCCTCTCCTCATTTTTTTGAATTCTTGTTTCTTCCTCCTTTTCTGTTTGGTTGTTAGTTTCTTCCTTCTGGTCCACTCCATTGATTTGAGTGCCAGTTTTCCTTCCATCTCTATCAGTTCCCCATGCATCTTCCTTCATTTTACGGATTGTAGCCTGCATTTTTTCATCTAGTTTGTGAGCAAAATCAACCAATTCTGTGAGCATTTTGATGGCCAGTGCTTTGAACTGTGCATCTGACAGGTTGGCTATCTCTTCACTGCTTAGAGGAATTGGCTCTGGGGCTTTTATTTGTTTTCCGGTTTGAGCCATTTTTGGTGGGTTTTTTTTGTTGTTGTTGTTTTGGTTTTAGTCTGGTCGCGGCTATTACGTAGTGAGGGGTGGAGCCTCAGGCGCTCCCCAGTGTGGGGCAGCCCAGTCTCTGGGTTGTGACGCTGTGTGTGGGGGCGGGGTTTGAGAGGGAACAATGGCGCCTGCTCTGCTCTCTCCTGGATTCAGTCTCTTCCGCCACTTCCCCTCTGCCTGGACCGTCTGCGAGCGCAAATGTGGGACCACCTGGTCAGCCAGCCGCCTTGTGCGGCCTCACTGGGTCTGCACAGTTGCCCCCTGTGCCCGGGATCCGCCAGCCACCGCCTGTGCAGCTGGGTCCGCACATCCACTTTCTCCTGCCGCAACTCCGCCCCTCTTACCGGTCTGGATGAATGGTTGTTGGACTTCCGTACAGTTCAATTTTCTATCAGTTCTGGTTGTTTTCTTGTTTCTAAATATTTGTTGTCCTTAATTTTGGTTGTGAGAGGAGGCACAGTGTGTCCGCCTACGCCTCCGTCTTGGCCGGAAGTCTAAATTTCTTAATGGTGCAACATTGGGAAAAATTTGCAGACAGATCTAAAGTACAAAGTCCTTATAATTTCCCCTGACAGTAATAAACACTCTTAAGTTTGTTGTATATTTCTCCACATATTTTCTACTCTATACATATATTTTCATTTATTTTTTATATTTCTATTTTCTTCCATCTTAAACAATTTTTATTGTATTTTTCCATTACCATTTAGTTCCTTCATACCCTCCCCCCTTCAATCACCACACTGTTGTTCACATCCATGAGTCCTTTTTCCTTTTTGTTCAATCCCTCCTCCCCCAACCTTCCCGCTCCTTAGCTGTCATCCTGCTCTCTTTCTATGAGTCTGTCTCTATTTTGCTTGTTAGTTCAGCATTTTATTTTTAATTTTATTCTTCAATTACAGTTGACATTCAATATTATTTTGTTTTAGCTGCAGGTGTACAGCATAGTAGTAAGACACAATCATATAATTTATAAAGCTATCCCCCCAATATTTCCAGTACCCACATGGCACCATACTTAGTTATAACTATATCATTGACTACATTTCCTATGCTGCGCTTTACATCCTGTGACTATTTTGTAACTATCAAATGAAATAGGACTATACCACAGTTCTGCACTCGCTATTTTCTTTAATCATTGATCTTGGGTATTTTCCCATGGCTTTTCTTAAATATCGCTCTATGGTATTATCATATGTATACACAATAATTCATTTTCCTTTCAAGGAAATTTTATGTTTTTTAAGTATATTTTATTAGCATAATCAATAGAATATATTTCAAAAAAGAAGGACGTGAAATGGTTATCTCCTCTTAAGAGAAAGGAAAACATCTCTCTCCATGCCTTTTGCTAAGTCATGTGTGTATTTCAGTATGGAAGTGAGCTACCTGTTCCATACTGTACACTTAATGGCCTTCCTGCCATCCCACAATAGTTTGGGATTTCTAATTAGCTCATTCAAACCTCCACAATGGCAATTTCAAGTATTCTTCATTTTTATTAAGCCTCTGATCATCATCCCTCACCTCCTGGCTCTCTCATTCCACAATGAGACTATAAATTGTCAAGTGGGAATGTCAAACTTTCTGCCCCTTCCTTCCTAAATCATTCCTATCTAGTGTTTCCTCCCCTCTCTGGTCAGAAAAGGGAGAGGAGCTGATCCCACCCTTTGCCTTCCACTAATTCCAGGACTAAGCTCCAGCTATTATACCCCAGTCTTCCCTGTATCTTCACCTTCTTCCTGTCTACTGACTCCCTTCTCAGTATTGAAACATGTTCAAGTCTCTTCCCTTCTTAAGAAATAGAAGCCAATGTAAACACCCACCTTCAACCTCAGGTCCTCCTCTAACTTGCTCTTTCCAATTTTGTAACTGTAAAAGCAAAGACGGACCCTGCCTTATAGTAGAGATGACCAAGATGTGTGTGGGGTATCAAGTTGCTAAAACCTGTTTTGAAGGTAAGAGAAAAAAGTTTGTGGTAGGGCAGACAAGGCTGCTTGGGGCAGGGAGATGGATTTTTAGCTGAGCAGAGAGGAGACTGATTTGGAGACCAGCTGGGCTCTTGATCTCCTTCTGGACCCCTTCGCTGGGTTTAGTTCCCTCTGGTAAGGAGAATGTCCAGAAACCAACACAGGCTTTGTAAGCTGCTGTGTGAGTACTCAGGCTCAGAGACTGATGGAGCAATTCATGAGCAATTTTAGGAGACTCTGGGCATAAGCAGGCCTAGATTTGGACCCTGCTAATTTAGTGTGGAAGAGAATTAGGGAAAGGACAATTTGTCCAGGCTCTGTCCAACTCATCTCTCCAGTGGCTCCCAGAGGAGCATGTGGTGCCAGACAGATCCCTAGGCATGGACCCCAGCATGTTCCTGATGGCCAGAAAATAGCGAATGCAAACAATGGATTCTGGAGTAGAAGTGAAAGAGTCAAGCAATGAGTACAGCTGATAGTGTGGTTTATAGGCACATGGGAGGCATCACTTTGGCAGATTCTCAAAAATAAGTGGGGGACTCTCTGAGGGGACTAACTTCCAATCTGGAGCAACTGAGGAATGGCTAAGTATAGAAAAATGAGCATAACTCTGAATATGACCCAGAGTCACAGGCTGGAGGATATGGGAGGCCTTTGGGTCACAGGACCATGTCTAATCATTCAAAAAGCAGAACTCACATTCAGAGTCCAGGGCTCTACATCTTTGAGACATCCTTCCTTTTTTCCCAAATGATGACCAAGGCCTAGTGAAGGCAGGACCCCAACAGCCTGTGGATGAGCCTTTCTGCTCCCAAAGGAATGAACAAGATGAGAAGTAGGATCTGTCACATCGTATTTAAATTGGGCCTGGGCTTGGAGGAGAAATGCTGCTTTTCTGCAATAGACGAGAACAGGTTTGTTTTATTGAATCCTGGAACTCCCTTCTGATCAGCTGAAAGGGCTCAGTGGTAGGTTTCCCTGAGTCTGCTCCGGAAACGGCTTGCCTTCACATCTCCTCTCCCAGGCATTTTGCTTAAATTTCAGTTCTCTGATGAAACAGACTCCTCCTTAGGAAAGCTCTAGTCAGTGTCACCAGACATGCACAGGAAGCCACTTCAGCCATGGAAAAGGGTCTTTGCAACTGGCAAACATCTCTGAGACAAACCTAGGTAAGACAGCAAGAAGGGTTGTAATTGTGGGTGGTCACTCCAAAGACTTAATGAAAAGGAGCAGAAGAACAAAGACAAAGGAGATAAAGAAAGTGGGGTTTTGTAGAGGAAAAATGCAGAGGATCGTAACATCCTTTTCCATGTTAGTTGCTTTTGGATGGAAGCTCCTAGGAGCCAGGGCCTACATGTTGCTCAGAGGGCACTCGGTTAGCACTTGTTCTCTGTAGTTCTATAAGGTGGGCACTGTAATTAGGTGCCAACCCAAGAAGGTAGGCTTCATAAGTGCCACTGTATGCCTTGAGCAGAACTTTTCCAGGGGAAAAGACACATCTCTGATAAACTCCTGTTGCTCTTGGACTTGGAGATCTCACATAACCACAAGTCTGTCTTTGGGTGATGATGCAATCAAGACTGAGGAGAAGAAGATGTCAGGAGAAATATATATTTTTTCTTTTTTTAAGAAAGGGAGAGCATCAATGTGCGAGAGATACATCAAGCAGTTGCCTCTTGCGCACCCCCAACTGGGGACCCGGCCTGCAACCCAGGCATGTGTCGTGATTGGAAATCAAACCTGTGACCTTTCCGTTCACAGTCCAGCATTCAATCCACTGTGCCACATCAGCCAGGGCCGGGAGAAATTTTTTTAAAAAATAAAACCAACATTCAATAAATGACCTGAGCCCTGGCTGGTGTGGCTCAGTGGACTGAGCGCCAGCCTGCAAACCAGAGGGTCGCTGGTTCAATTCTCAGTGAAGGGCACATGCCTGGTTTGTGGGCCAGATCCCCAACTGGGGGCATGCTACAGTCAACTGATTGATGTATCTTGATGTGTCTCTCTCAGATCAGTGTTTCTTTCCCTCCCTTTCTCCCTTCCTTCCCCCCTCTCTAAAAAATAAATAAACAAAATCTCAAACAATTTAATCCATTAATTATTACGTATTTTAAAAAATAAATTACTTGAGTTCAATGCAGATTCTGGAAATTCTTCTATAGCTTCTAGAGATACGGACCTGAACAACAGAAGTGGTGTACCTCTGAGCTCTTGCAAGATTTTTAAGTGCATTCAAAATCCTGAAAGAATAATTCAGTAACTTTTAGGAGAGTTTGGGCATTGTGAGCAGTCTATCGTGTTCTCATTAAAAAAAAAAAAAATGGTATTTGAATGGAAGTTTGTGGAGGCTTTCAAACAAGAGAGAATTTTCCATCTTGTAAGTGGGAAAACCTCCCTAAATACCTAATACCAAGAATCGCTAGGGTCTATTTATTTCCTTAGATGTTTAGAGAAACCAGGGCAGGGAATGGTCTGTGAGAAGTCATTTCTTTTTTTAAAGCTCTGGTTTTCTATTAGTCACTCACATACGGAGCTCACATAGGCTGTACCTATTTCATTGTCCAGGTAATGAGTTGAAGGGTCATCAATCTTAAGCTGCTGTCATTTCAGTTTAACCTCCATGACTTGAGTTAAGTCTGAGACGAGTCCACGAGGATGTTCTTATTGACAGCAACTGGAGACTCAAGACTTGTCATCACTGATCTCAAAGACCTCAAGATTTTCTTTAGGCTCTACCCTCAGCCTTGCCTCTACTCCCCTAGATTCAGCGTTACCCCTCTGCAGATGAAATGGCCTTTGTGAGAGGCAGCACAACATAATGGCTATGAGCACTGACCATAAAGTTAGTCTGCCTGAGTTCCAGTCCCCTCTCTGTCACATGCTAGTAACTTTGGTGAGTTGTTTCACACTTCTGTTTGCTCATTTATAACATGAGGATTCATTGAGATCACGTATATAGAACACTTGGACCAGTGTCTGACAAGTAGTGAGCCTCTTGCAAGTGTTTGCTATTATATAGTCTTGGCCCCCAGGTCCTAACTTTCACCTGCACTCCAGATCCACTCCAACTGGTTGCTTCATATCTGCCCCTGAATCTCTAAGAAAAACTCAACATGTCCATAATTGCCTTTGTGTCTCCTTCATTTCTACCTGTGGAAGATCGCACTTTTTATTTACTCATCTGTTAGAGATCACTATTATCCTCATCAGCATGCCATCCAAACCTAATGAGCTTGACCCACCCCTCTCACTCAGGATGGACAGTCTACCAGTTTCATAAACCTGCCAGGTCTACTGTTTGAAATTCTTCAATCTGGGTGATAAAAATGTTCTGAAATTGCATCATCTGTATATTGTATTTTGTGTTCACCACCCAAAGTCAAGTCTCTTTCCATCACTGTTTATCCCTCCTTTACCTTCTTCTACCTGCTCCGTCCCCCCTTCCCTCTGGTAATCAGCATACTGTTGTCTGTGTCTACAAGTGTTTTGCTTTTGCTTGATCCCTTTGCCTTTTTCACCCCATCTCCCTCCCCTCTGACAGCTGTCGGCCTGTTTTCTGTATCTATGGGTCTGTTCCTATTTTGTCTGTTTGTTCACTAGATTCTACATATAAGTAAAATCATATGGTATACCCCTGTATTTCACTTAGCATAATACTCTCAGTAGAATTGTACATTTGAACCCTATATAATTTTTTGGTTTTTTTATTGTTGCTCTATTACAGTTGTCCCAATTTTCCCCTGTTGCTCTGCCCTGCCCTTCCCAGCCCCCACTCTCATAATCAATCCCCACCCTGTTGTCCATTTATTTCCACAGGCCATTCATACTTGTTCCTTAACTAGGCCCTTCCCTTTCTTTCCTCCTTTATCCACACCCCTCTCTGGTCCCTGTCAGTCTGTTCCTTGCTTCCATGCCTCTGGTTCTGTTTTGCTCATTTGTTTGTTTTGTTCATTAGGTTCCTCTTATAGGTGAGATCATGTGGTATTTGTCTCTCACTGCCTGGCTTATTTCACTTAGCCTATTACTCTCCAGTTCTATCCATGTGGTCGCAAAGGGTAGGAACTCCTTCTTTCTTTCTGCTGCATAGTATTCCATCATGTAAATGTACCACAGTTTTTCGATCCACTCATTTACTGATGGGCACTCAGGCTGTTTCCAGCACTTGGCTGTTGTAAATAATGCTGCTGTGAACATAGGGGCATAGGTTCATTTGAATGGGTGTTTCAGGATTCTTAGGGTGTAAACCCAGCAGAGGAATTGCTTGGTCAAAAGGCAGCTCAATTTTTAGTTCTTTGAGGAAACTCCCTACTGGTTTCCATAGTGGCTGCACCAATCTGCATTCCCACCAACAATGCCCTAGGGTTCCCTTTTCTCTGGCCTCCAAACTCTTCAGTCTGGCAAGATCTTTCATGTCTTCCCTAGTGTCTCTATTCCTCTTTATCTTACTTTTTTTCCTTACAGTTGCTTTATGTTTGGGCCAAGAATGATAACTGGGCATGAACTGAGGAGTAAGTTCTTAATCCTACACCCCCACCCCACCCTGCACCCCCCACCCCTCCTACAATAAAGGAGGTGAAGTCATCTCCTGAGAATGAGAGGGAGGGATTGGGTTGAGGGCTTGAAGAAAAGGCAGGAAGTTTGGGGCAGCTGCTGTGGGGAATGTTATAGGGAGTCGGCAAGCAAGGAATGAATGGACTGCTAAACAGCCAGAGGGGCCAGCTTAGGGTATGGCATGCATTGGCAGTGAACCTGATGAGCAGGATTTCTCCAAAAGCCAAGAATGGAAACAGTCACCTTCAAGGGGTCACCCAGGTCTGCAGATTGGAAAGGCAAGAAGTGGACAAAAGTTAGGGTGGTGAAGGATTCTAAGGTGAGCACAAAAGCAGTGGCAGTATCTATAGGCCTAGTCTAAAATAAAGGCTCACTTATTTGTTCAACAGATAGTAAATCACCAAATACTGTATAAATATCAGACAACTGCCTGGGCATGTGAGGTGCTTGAAAGAACCAGACACAACCCCCCCACCCCGTGCATTCAGCATATATCCCCACAAGGACCTGCAGACAAATGTTCATAGAAACTTTGTTTATCATTGTGAAACACTGAAAACAACCCAGATATCTATCCTTCAACAGGCGAATGGACAAGCAAATGTAGTACATCCCTGAAATTACTCAGTATAAATAGAAAGAAATATTGATACAGGCAAGTCTCTAAATTTGTAAGCAGAGTAAAAAGTACACACTGCATGCTTATATTAATATAAAATTTTAGAAAATGCAAATTAATCTATAGCAACAAAAAGCAGATCATTAATTGTCTGGACCAGTTGGAAGAAGGCACAAAGGATCACAAGGAAACTGCTGGTGTTGGATATGTTTATTAACTGGATTTTTATGATGATTTCACAGGTGTTTACATATGTGAAAATCAATCATAATATATCTTAAATGTGTGCACTTTCTTTTTTTCATATATTTTATTGATTATACCATTATAGTTGTCCCATTTTTTTCTTCCTTTTATTCCCCTCCATTCTGCACCCCCCTCCCACCAGCATTCCCCACTTTAGTTCATGTCCATGGGTTGTACAGGTAAGTTCTTTGGCTTCTCCGTTTCCTATGCTATTCTTAACCTCCTCCTGTATATTTTGTATCTACAATTTATGCTTCTTATTCCCTGTACCTTTCCCCCATCCTCTCCCCTCCCCACTGATAACCTTCCATGTGGTGTCCATTTCTGTGATTCTTCTGTTCCTATTCTAGTTGCTTGCTTAGTTTGTTTTTGTATTGGTTTTTTCAGGTTCAGTTGTTGATAGTTGTGAGTTTGTTGTCATTTTAGTGTTCATAGTTTTTGATCTTCTTCTTTTTCTTAGCTAAGTCCCTTTAACATTTCATATAATAAGGCCTTGGTGATGATGAACTCCTTTAACTTGACCTTATCTGAGAAGAACTTTATCTTCCCTTCCATTCTAAATGAAAGCTTTGCTGGATAGAGCAATCTTGGATGTAGGTCCTTGACTTTCATGGCATGAAATATTTCTTTCCAGCCCCTTCTTGCCTTCAAGGTTTCTTTCTGGATGTCCATCTAGATTACATTTCTCAGCCTACCTTGTGGCTAAATGTGGCCATGTAACCAAGTTCTGGCCAATGAAATATGAGCAGAAGCGGTATGTGTCATTTTCCACAAAAGACTCCCACATTTAATTTTTCCAGCTGATTCAGAGGATGCCTGTCTTAGACAGCCTTAAGTTGCAATAACAAAATAGCATAAACTGAGAAAATTTACTTCTCACAGTTCTGAATCTGGGACGTCCAAGATCATAGTATCAGCCTGGAAAAGACCCTCCTCCTGTCTGCAGATGGACTCCTCCTTACTGTATTCTCACAGGTCTCTTTCATGTCCTTTCTTATAAGGGCACTAATCCAATTCATGTGTGCTCCACCTTCATAACTTAATTACTTCCCAAAGGGCCCTACTCCAAACACCATTACATTGGGGATTAGGGCTTGAACACATTGATTTTGGGGAGACACAAACGTCCAGTCCATAGCAACTCCTATGACCTAGAAGAAAACATAACCAAAGAAGGAGTCCCTGAGTAACTATGGAGCATATTCCTCCTGCTGACTCATCTTGGATTAGACATGGATGAACAATCGACATTTTTTAAAAAGCCACTAGGATTTAAAAATTTGTTTATTACATACTTAAACTAATACATTGGCTAAGTAAAGAATTTATTTGGAAGGCAGTGGGTTAGTGTTGGGAAATGCCCTGCCTGGTTTCAGGAGCTGTAAACCCCCCATGGCTAAGGCTGAGTAAGTGACCTACAGACCGGACCGTAAGCCACTAAGGAGACAAAGCTTGTCTCCCTGGCAGGGGCACCACTTCTGCTTCTTTTCCTTCACCCTGCCTGGTCCCCAGTGCTTTATCAGTTAGCCAGTGACAGGTAAGATTCCCCAAGGGGGGGATGACCTAAGACAGACACAAGCACATGGAGGCCCCAGGGAAGGACTTGGGGGGGCTACAGCAAAAAGGGGTGATGGACCCTAGCCCCTCAGCTATCCTGACATAGCCTGAGTCCTCATTCTGTCTGTGAGAAGTCTTGTAATCTCTTGGCTGCCTTGCTTACCCTGCCTGACTTAAGCCTGAGACAATGCCTTAAGCCTGAAATGATGCTGGTGATGGGTGTAGCCCTGTGCTGGAAAGGGCAGGTTCCCTAGGGTGATCAGGCCTAAGAAAACATATGTAAAATCCTGTGAAACCTGCTTTGTTTAGAATGCTCTCAATTAAATAAGGGTCCAAGCAAGAAGTGAGTTTGTTCCTCGAAGTTTTATTGCTCTTTAGCTATCTGACCCTGACTCAAAATAGGCCCTCAGAGTTCTTTGTACATTATCTATTGTTTGATTCTTACTGCCAGACAATGATTAATGAGCCTGTATTCCTATGCAAAACAACCCAATAAAAGCCCATTGAGGAAAAGGCTCTTGGTCCTTCTCCTTTGAGAGATGGGCCACCTTTCCTCCCCAAGCAGATGAGGTCTTGGTAGACTTAGTGGCCGGGGGTGGGGCCTGTGAGCAGAGGCCCCTCCCCACCCCACCCCCGCTCCCCCCCACCCACAGGTTAGCTCACAGAAAGAAAAATCTAAACAACCATGTTTTGGGAACAGAATATCTTCTGCAATCTAGATAGAGGGGACACTTTTCCAGGGCATCACTGGCAGTATGACTCAGCTCAAACTGTTTTCCATCTTTGCATTGCTCAGCACGAGACTCAATTGCCTGAGAGAATCGCATTGACTTGTCTTGGACTTCACGCTCACCTGAGGATCAGAGGAGCACAGGGAGTACTAATTGGCAGTCCCTAAATGCTACATACAATGTGGGAGGGGGGCCTTCCAAAATAAATAACATAGCTCGCAGTTGGCATGTCCTGAAAAGTAGCAGTAAACCTTAGGCTTTATGTGGCCCATCCACTGAATTCTTAATTTTATTTACACGCAAACCTTAGTTTTTGAACATCTCCCATCTCAAACAATTCGGTTCTTGAACAGCCTTCTGGGATGAATTAAGTTTGAGAACTGACGTTCCACTATATCATATATATATATATATATATATATATATATATATATATATATATATATTTATTTATTTTAATTTTAGAATTTTCATTTGAGTCTTTTAAAAACCGGATTCTAGCTTTCTGGGGAAATTCACTATGTTGTTCTTTATTTTCTTAAATACTTATAGTCCCTGTCACACAACTGCCTCAACTGGATCACGGCGAGTCTGTTTCTATTGCTTGGGTTTCGTTCCTTCTTCAGCTTGTATCTTTGTAAATCAACTAATTTTTTACTGACTGCCGGACTTTGTGACTGAAAAGGCATATAGGTTCTAGATGATCTTATGTTCCTCCAGAGGGGATTAACCCTATTTTTTTTTTTTTTGCAAGGCAGTGGGATGGCAAATAACATTAATCCAATCAGCCACTGAAGTGAATGAGTCTGGTTTATAGTGTTTGCTAGATTCAACCTCTCTCTAGTTTGCCCCATTCCTAGGATTTGGATCTCCAAGTGATCCCAAATGGGAACTAGGTATGGCTATTTCCTATGGACCTTCCTCCTTGAGAAGTTCTGAATTCCAATCTTTGTCTTCTCAGTTCTGTGAAACTCCCAAAACTCCACACTACTTTTTAGCCACTCTGCTTGACTTCAACTTTTTTTGCTCTGTGCAACTTATTTGAAAATTTCCTGTGGTGTCAGGCTCCTTTTTCTATGCTTCTCCTGTCTCTAGACTGTGGCCTCTCAAATCTTAGCTGGCCTTGGCAGAACTTAAATTCCGATTTTTATCTCCCCTCCAAGTCCTGTGATATTACCTGATTCTCCTCTTAAGAGCTACCCTGAATCTAGTGTCTGGGCCAAGAATTAACTAATATCCTAAGGGGGGAAATATCAACATGTAGGAAGTTGGATTTATTTTGATGAGTTTCCCGACTTTCTGGGATCTCATGTCTGAAGTCCTGGCTCTCTGGTGCTTTCAAAAATGATTTTTCTATAAAATTTACCTGATTTTTCTAGTTCTCAGCAATAGCATTGGTCTGCTATAAGTTACTCCATCTTGAAGCAGAAGTTCCTTGTTGTGGTACACCATTTTAATAAGTACTTGGCCTCCAAAATTTTTCTTGTATATCTCATGTAGGTGGCCTACAACTGGATTGAAAACTAGATGTTTATAACACCTAAATATAAATATGGAATGTTTAGTTGTGATGATCATGGTGTATTTATCAGTCAGAGTTCAGTACAGGAAACAGAAGCTACTTTAAGAAGTTTAAGCAGGAAGGGATGTCTCTACTTCTTTCTTACAAAAATGGGATTATACCTGTTTTATTAACTATACTACATATCATGACATAGTTTTAGGCTAAGATACACACAGTATTTTTTTTTTCAGTTTGATCTGAATATTCCATAGTGTGGCTGTACTGATGAATTTAATCATCCCCCTACTGATGGATGCTCAGGTTGTATCCAGGTTTTTTTTTTGTTGTTGTTTTTGGGATTTTTTTTTGGTCACCAAAAATAACACAGCAATAAATGTCTTTGTGGCAATGAGTCCTTGTGTTTTTATTTCCATGCAATAGAATCTTTGGAGTGAGATTGCTAGGTCAAAGGGTATACATGAGGTATGTCCAGAAAGTATCCAACCACACATTGCAAAACAGACATTTATTGAAGAAGATACAAGAAACATTGTTCATAGGACAATGATGCCTCAGTCCCCTTCTAAGTTATGCCCTTCTTGAAGAAATCTTGTTCATTGGTAGCGGTTTGAATAAAGTCATTAGCAGCTGCAGCACAATGTTCCTTCTGCTCTGGTAGCAGAAACCATGGAACAAATTTTGCCACAACACATTTCATGGCAAGATCCTGCATCAAAATCTCAGACACAGTAGTTTTTGGAATCCCCAGATCAGCTTCTAGTTCCCACACTGTCGGTCGCTGATCTTTGTTGATTGCAGCCTGTATGCGTTCAACATTGTCAGGTGTTCTGCTTCTTGCAGGCCTTCCAGACCATGGATCACTTTCAACAGATTCTCGACCATCTTTGACACATCCGTGCCACATTTTTATTTGTGCTGCACTCATTGCGTCATCCCCGAAAGCCTTTTGAATCATCCCAATAGTTTCCAGGGAGGAATATTCAAGCTTAACACAAAATTTAATGCAGATACATTGCTCTACTCACTCAGTCATTTTGAATGCGAAGACCACACAAGTACACATGCTCACTCAACAGTGTCTACTGCACCCCCCGACTAGTACAGTGAAATCGTCATTGTTCACACATGTGCATTCCAATCCACTCTCTTTGGTTGCCAGGTTACATCAATGTCATGCAAACCCATTCTCGTTATTAATGGCTGTACTTTTCCCAGATATCATATCATTTTAAACTATAATAGACACAGATTATATGTTTAAAAGTTCATAACAATTTACAAGAAGAATTTGAAATACAGAATTGAATGCTTACAAAAGTGCTGAATGGTCTAAAGAGAGGGATATGGGCTGGATTTAAAAGAATAAACACAGGAAAATAGGGAATCGAAACCTTAAGTGAGCTACTACTTCTGATGTTACCCCTAGAGCTCTGCCAGAATCAAGAATCTGCCATTGTTGCTTCTGCCGCTGCTGCAGCTATGTCTGAATACCCAGGGAGCTAGATGAAGAACATTCATAGCTGTACTCCAATGACAACAAACTAGGTTGAAAAACTTCTGTTGTTGCCTTTTCTGGAGGGTAAACCCTCAGTTCTTCTCGGTACCCATGATGTTGGAGAAGAAACACTGCAGAAAAATATCATATATACAGACAGGACTGCTCTTTCTCACTTATCAGCCCATCTCCACCTGCCAGCCTTCACGTAAGTGCATCTCCTCAGTGATCTCTAATTTGCATGCCAAACCCTAGCTGCATTGGGCTTTGAGGTGGAATGGAAGTTGAGTAAACCAATCCATAGTATTAGTACAGTCTATAGTATTAGATATTATGTGGTATTACTAATTACCCACTTCTGCATAACTGGGCAAGTTACAAATTTTGGGGTGTTCTCTGCCTACCACTGAATCTTAGAATTGGAGGAAGAGACAATTCACAACACGAGATATGCAAATGGCTTACAAAATTAGAGGAAACAATTTTTAAGCAAGTCCTTAGTAACCCAACAATGCATATTAAAACCAGGTATCATTGTTTTGCCTGTGAAATTAATACGTATAAATTTTAGACAAACTGAATCTGGTGACAGAGTAATAAAATGGATACTTTTATTTGTTCACTGTTGGGGAGAGCATATGTTGATCTGAATATTTTGGAAATTAAATAAACTATATATGTCAAGAGGCATTACTAATTTTCATACACTCTGACCCAGTAATTCCACTTCTGGGAAACTATTATAAGGTAATAATCCTAATATACTGAAAAGAGGTTTATATTAAGAGTTATTAATTGTAGCATCATTTATAATAGGAAAAAATTGGAAACAACCTACAGATATAATATTGGAGGAATGGTTGAGTAAATTTTGGCTTATACACAAAATTAAGTACTCCATAGTCATAAAATAGTACATAACTGTACTGACCTCTTGGGCGGTCCGCCACCATCCTGCATGTCCTCTCTGCTCAGCTGCCTAACTCCCCCCCTCCTACCAGTCTGGGTGAATATTTCTTTAACTCTTTGGTTGTCAGAGTTCTGTGCAGTTTGATTTTTCTGGCACTTCTGGTTGTTTATTGTTTTTAGATTGGTCGTTATCCTTCTTTTGGTTGTGTGAGGAAGCAGAGCATTTCTACCCAACTTCCATCTTGGTGGGAACTGATCTGTTTTATCATTTGGGACATTTTTCTTTTTCTCCGTGCCCCCGTTACACAGTAAGGGGCGGAGCCTTAGGTATTTGTCTTGTCCAGGCAATCAATCCACTTGGCTGCACTGTGGCAATGAATGTGGGGGAGGGGTCAGAGAGGAAGCAAGCCTACTTGCTTGGCTCTCGGCGGGCTTTCAGTCACTTACTGCGCTACCCACAAGGAAACTGGGCCCTTCTGGGGCTGATTCCTGGGTGGGTTGTTTTGTGTTTGTTCTAGGATCCTGTGGGTCTCTCCAAAGAATTCTCCTGTGAGGCTGAGACTGCAACCCCCACAGGTATTTATAGTCAGAGGTTTTGAGACTTTGTTTCCCTGTGCTGGAACCCTGAGTTGTTCCTTCTGTCTCACTCCCCAGATGTTCCTCCCAATTTATCTGCATGAAAATGTGGGACTGCCTGGTATGGCAGTCGCCACCTTGCCTAGTCCACCAGTTGCTGCCTTGCCCATCCCGATCCTCTAGCTGGTGGCTTGCCATGAGTCCTGTCCACCCTGGCTGCCTGTCAGCACCCCTCCTACCAGCCTAGATGAATGTTTCTTCTTTAGCACCTTGGTTGTTGGACTTACATACAGTTTGACTTTCTGGAAGTTCTGACTGTTTTTTTTTTTGTTTTTAAATTTGTTGTTATCCTTTTGGTTGTGGGAGGAGGCAAGGTGTATCTACCTGCACCTCCATCTTGGCCAGAAGTCCTTTGTGTGCACTTTCTTACATTAAGTATAACTCAAAAACATATAAAAATAAATTATGAAATATTTTAATTGACCTAAGATATTCTGCCTTTATGGAACTTACAGCCTAGATAGGAAAGACTGATAATAAACCAGTAAGTAAACAAACATGAGAGGAGAGGAAGATGGTGGTGAGGTAAGAGGGAGCAGATTCCATTTCCCCCTACACACAGGAGAAAAACCTAGCCAATCTATGGAGGAACAGAGCAGACAGCCAACAGTACCCCAGCATATATAAAAATAAGAGACCAAAAATTGTAGCAGACACTGAAAATTCATATGGTAAGGAGAGTGCTTCAGGACAATAAGGTCCCAGGGACCAGGGTGGCTGCAGCCCCTGACCCGGCACCCACTGGGTCTGCCACAGGGTCCTTGGGAGAGAACCAGGGCAACTGCTCCCTCCCATCCAAACAAGGTTTGAGCAGCACCAGGAGAAACCGGGTTGCTTGAAGTTGCAGAGAGGGGAATAAGGACTAAGGGGAAAACACACAGGGGCTGTGAGCACCCGCGGAGTCTGTGGATGCTGGTTGGGGAGAGTTGAGAGTTGCGCAGTGACAGGCCCTGACCCTGACAGTCACTGGTCTGGCTGGAGAATCAGGCTGTGCCAGAGGCCAGGCCACTGTACAGAGCAGCAGCTATCACTAGGAGTAATTTCTCAAAAAGAAAAAGTAAAAAAAGAGACACTGTTTGGGAAATTCTCCTGTAGCAGCCACTCCGGATACCTTCCCACCCAGCCAGGCAGCAATCTTGAGGTTGCACGGAAGACCCTACGCACCCCTATAACACTGGGAAGGGTGCACACCTAAACCTGTGGGACTGAAGCAGCCTGGCTGAGCATGCGCACCAGCACCCCAGCCCACTGGGGTAACACCAGGGAAAGTGAGCTCTGAGGAAGAGCTGGATCCCACAACCAAGGTGCCGGGGAGAGGTGCCAGGCTAGCTCTGGGGAGAGTGCAAGAGAGGCTAACTCAGTGCAGGGGAAAGGAGAAAAGCCATACCAATCGCCCCTCAGCCTGCTGCAGGGAGCAAGACCAGAAAAACTGGTTTCACCACTTTCAAACCAACAAGAGGCTCTTGGTTTTTTTATATTATTTTTGGGGAGGGTAGTTATTTTTTAATTTTTATTACCTTTTTATCTTTCAATTCCTTTTCCACTCCTTCCTTCCTTCTTTTATTCCTTCCTCCTTTCTTTCCAATTTTCTTTTCTTCTGCTGCTTTTTTTAAATACCCACAAGTGAGACAAAAAAACTGGAACTGTGAAAAGACCAGAGTTGGACCCAAAGAGGGAGCATTCCAACAGCTGAGACAGTGAGACAAATTTCACTTTGCTATTACAGAGAACCTGCAAGTTATTGCATATTTGTATTATTATTATTTTTCATTATTCTTACATCTTTTATTTTAATAGTATTTTTGTATTCCTCTTCTTTCTGTACAGTCTTCTTTCCTTGGCTGGTTATATCATATCATTTGACAGGTTTCCCCTGTGCTCTCTTTCAGAGGGTATTGTTAATGTATTGTCCTTCACTTCACTGTGTTCCATTAGCACACTACTCAAGGTCCTATACTCCCTACTCCTGTCATCCAGATCACATAGATTCTGTCATGTGAATGTTGCTCTAATATTATTCTAAATAATAGCTGTTCCACACAACTGTAAATACTTCACAAAACCCCTCCCAGATCTTAGCCCACATCCCGGTTTCCTGAACTCTATTACTGTACTCGTTAACTCTATTCTCTCACACATTACATCTATTTACTATCCTTTACTCTCACCTTACCTCAGAATCTGACCTCCCACAACCTCACTACTTTCTACATCCAACTCACAATTCTTCCCTCCCCAACAACAGGCTTATCTTCTTTCCATCCTTTCTAAAAAGTGGCTAGTTGGGTGGAAGATAATGGTTAACACTATACATAGTCAAAGGATCCCCTATCTCTTCTCTACCAGCTGCTACTGTAAATATCATAGAATACTCTCTTGCTGTCTGAAACTATTTCCCCTTCCCCCTCAAACTGATCACAAAAAAAAGAGTAAGTGGAAGGAGGAACGCCAGGATACCCACTGGAAGAGGAAACACACCAACAAAGGAACCACCAATGGATAACAACAGAAGAAGGTGAAGGAGGAAGTGTAAACCACACAAACCTCAATCCAGGACCTATCTGTAAATACAACTAAATAGTGGAGAAACTACCCAGCAAAAACAAAACAAAACAAAACAAAACAAAAAAACCTGAACAAGAGCAAGAGAGACTCCTCAAACCCTTGTACACACTAAAGAACCAGCTTCAACCCGATCTGACCTCACTAGCACAGCAAAATACAAGAGGTAGTATACAGAGTAACCTTCAGGTAACCAGCTGGTGGGAAGGACCCACAAAAGAAAGACCCAACAACAATCAAAACCCAAAGAAAATCATAGAGCCAACTAAATGACAGCCCAAGACGAGTAACCTCGGGAGATTAAGGAGACTGCACCACTGAATCTCAAAGATATTCTACCACAGAAGTTCACACCATAAATCCAGGGAGCCAGAACAGATCAATTTAAGAAGCTGAGGCTAACAAGCAGAGTCTCACAAACAATGGGAAGACAAAGAAACAATCCCCAAATGAGAGGAAGGGAGGAAACCTCAGAAAGAATGATAAATGAAATAGAGGCAACTCAACTATCAGATACTAAGTTCAAAGCAATGGTTATCAGGAAGCTCAATGAGCTCACAATGACCTACCAGAAATTACAGGGAAACTACGATGAACTCACCGCAAACTATTTCAACATGAAAAAGGAAATAGAAACTATCAACAAGGGCCAAGACGAAATGAAGAACACAATTTCTGAACTGAAGAACACAGTGGAAGGAATCAAAAGCAGAATGGATGATGCAGAAGATCAGATCAGTGAGTTGGAGGACAAAGTAGAAAAAAACATCCAGAAAGAGCAAGAAAAGAAAAATAGGCTCAGAAAGAATGAAGAGGGATTAAGAGAAATGCAAGGAAATATGAAACTAAATTATATCTGTATAATAGGGATACCACAAGGAGAAGAAGAACAAGGAATAGAAAACCTATTTGAAAAACTAGTAATGGAAAACATCCATAACTTGATGAGAGAAAAAGTCACACAAATCCAGGAAACACAGAGAGTCCCAATCAAGAGGAACCCAAACAGGCCCACTTCAAGACACATCATCATTAAAATGGCAAAATTCCAGGACAAAGAGAGAATCTTAAAGCCAGCAAGAGAGAAAAAGGAAGTAACATACAAGGGAGCCCCAATAAGGTTAGCAGCAGACTTCTCATTAGAAATGCTCCAAACCAGAAGAGAATGGCAAGATACATTCCAAGTAATGAGAACCAGAGGCCTGCAACCAAGGCTATTTTACCCAGCAAGGCTTTCAATCAAGATAGAAGGCCAAATAAGGAGCTTCCCAAACAAAAGAAGTCTAAAAAAATACAACTCCACCAAACCAGCTCTGCAAGAAATACTAAAGGTACTGCTTTAAGGAAAGGAAGGAAAAGAGAGAGAGAGACAGAGAGAGACAGACATTGAGAGAGGAACACAGGCAAGAAAATGGCAATGAATAAGTACCTATCAATAATAACCTTAAACGTAATGATTTAATACTCCAGCCAAAAGACATAGATTAGCTGAATGGATAAGAAAGCATGACCCAAACATATGCTGCCTACAAGAGACCCACCTCAGGACAAAAGACCTACACAGACTCAAGTGAAGGGCTGGAAACAAATTTTCCAAGCAAATGGACAGGAAAAGAAGCTGGGGTAGCAATACTCAGACAAAACAGACTTCAAAAAAATGGCCATAAAGAGAGACCCAGAAGGTCCCTTCATAACACACAAAGGAAGGATCCATCAAGAAGACATAAACATTGTAAATATATATATATATTGCACGCAATATAGGAGTGCCCAAGTGCATAAAGAAACTCTTAGAAGATCTCAAGGAAGATACTGACAGCAACGCAATTATAGTAGGGGATTTTAACACCCCACTGTCAAAAATTGACAGATCTGCCAAACAAAATATCAACAAAGTTATTGTGACATTGAACAATGCCCTAGATGAAATGGACTTAACTGATATATATATAGAGAGCCCTCCATCCCAAAGAAGCTAAATACATGTTCTTTTCAAATGCACATGGAACACTTTCATAGATAGACCATATGATAGGACACAAAACAAGCCACAACAAATTGACAGATCTGCCAAACAAAATATCAACAAAGTTATTGTGACATTGAACAATGCCCTAGATGAAATGGACTTAACTGATATATATATAGAGAGCCCTCCATCCCAAAGAAGCTAAATACATGTTCTTTTCAAATGCACATGGAACACTTTCATAGATAGACCATATGATAGGACACAAAACAAGCCACAACAAATTCAAGAAAACTGAAATCACACCAAGCATTTTCTCTGACAACAAGGGACTGAAACTAGAAACCAACCCCAAGGGGGAAAACCCAAAACACTCAAACTCGTGGAGTCTGAATAGCATGGTATTAAACAATGAATAGGTCAAGAATGAAATTAGGGAAGAAATCAAAAAGTTTCTGAAAACAAAAGAAAATGTATTCACAACAACCCAAAACTTATTGGACACAGTGAAGGCAGTCCTGAGAAGGAAGTTCATAGCGATACAGGCCTACCTGAAAAAGATAGAAACATTTCAAACAAAAGATCTAACCCTACACCTACAAGAACTTGAGTAACAACAACAAAGACAGCCCAGAGCAAGTAGAAGGAAGGAAATAACCAAGGTCAGAATTCAATGACATAGAGATTAAAAGCACAGTTTTAAGGATCAATGAATCCAGGAGCTGGTTCTTTGAAAAGATAAACAAAATTGACAAACCTTTATGCAGGCTCATCAAGAAAAATAGAGAGAGGACCCAAATAAACACAATCAGAAATGAAAGAGGAGAGATTATAACAGATATCAGAGAAATACAAAGGATTCTAAGAAATTACTACGAAGACTGTATGCCAAGAAAATTGAAAACCTAGGTGAAATGGACAAATTTCTAGAATAATATAATCTTCCAAAACTCAATGAAGAAGAAGCAGAAAGCCTGAACAGACCAATAACAGCAGAGGAAATTGAAGCAGTATTCAAAAAACTCCTGGCACACAAAAGCCCTGGACCACATGGTTTCACAGGAGAATTCTACAAAGCATTTAAGGAAGAGCTAACCTCTATCCTTCACAGATTATTCAAAAAAATCCAAAATGAAGGAAGACTCCCAAACTCTTTTTATGAACCTAGCATCATCCTAATTCCAAAACCAGATAAAGACACAACAAAGAAAAAAAACTTCTGACCAATATTGCTTATGAACATAGACGCTAAAATTTTCAACACAATATTGGCAAACCACATCCAGCAATACATTAAAAAGATCATACACCATGACCAAGTGGGATTCATCCCAGGGATGCAAGGATGGTTCAATATTCGCAAATCAGTAAATATAATATATCACATAAACAAAAGAAAAGACAAAAATCACATGATCATATCAATAGATGCAGAAAAAGCATTTCATAAGGAACAGCACCCATTTATGGTAAAAACACTCAGCAAAGTGGGTACAGAGGGAGCATTCCTCAACATAATAAAGGCCATATATGACAGACCTACAGTCAACATCACACTCAATGGGCAAAAACTAAAATCTTTTCCACTAAGATCAGGAACAAGAAAAGGTTGTCCTCTTTCACTACTTCCATTCTCCACAGTATTCCAAGTTGTAGCCACAGTGATTAGACAAGACAAGGAAATAAAAGGCATCCAAATCAGAAAGGAGGAAACAAAACTGTCATGGTTTGCAGATGACATGATAGTGTACATAGAAAATCCTATAGACTTGGCAAAAAAACTCCTCGACATAATAAATGAATTTGGCAAAACAGTGGGATACAAAGTGGATATCCAGAAATCAAAGGCATTTTTGTATACCAACAATGAAACAGCAGAAGCAGAAATCAACAAAAAAACCCATTCGATATAGCAAAAAGAAAAATAAAATACCTAGGAATAAACCTAACCAAGGAAGTAAAAGACCTGTATGCAGAAAACTACACAACACTGAAGAAAGAAATCAAGGAAGACACAAACAAATGGAAGCATACACTGTGTTCATGGATCGGAAGAATTAACATCATCAAAATGTCCATACTACCCAAAGCAATATACATATTCAATGCAATACCTATTAAAGTACCAATGGCATATTTCACAGACACAGAACAAACACTTCAGAAATTTACATAGAACCATAAACAAACCTGAATAGCGGCAGCAATTTTGAGAAAGACGAGCAAAGTAGGAGGGATCACAATACATGATACCAAACTGTATTACAAGGCCACTGTAATCAAAACAGCCTGGCACTGGCATAAAAACAGGCACATGGATGAGTAGAACAGATCAAAGAGCCCAGAAATAAACCCAAGTCTCTATGGTCCATTAATATTCAACAAAGGGGGCAGCAACATAAGATGGAATAAAAATAGCCTCATTAACAAATAGTTTTGGGAGAACTTGACAGCTACATGCAAAAAAATGAAACTTGAGCACCAGCATACACAATACACAAAAGTAAATTCAACGTGGATAAATGATTTAAATATAAGTCATGACACCATTAAAGTCCTGGAGGAGAACATAGGCAGGAAAATCTCAGATATTTCACACAGCAACATTTTTACTGATATGTTCCCTAGAGCAAGGGACATAAAGGAAGGAATAAACAAATAGGATCTCATCAAAATAAAAAGTTTCTGCAAGGTTAAAGAAAACTGTATTAAAATGAAAAGAGAACCAATTGTATGGGAAAACACATTTGTCAATGATACCACAGACAAGGGTTTCATCTCTAAAATATGTAAAGAACTCACACAACTCCACTCTAAGAAGACAAGCAACCTAATTAAAAAATGGGCAAAGGACTTGAACAGACACTTCTCCAAGGAGGACATACAGAGGATCCAGAGACACATGAAAAGATGCTCAGTATCACTAGCTATCAGAGAGATGCAAATTAATACCACAATGAGATAACACTTCACACTGGTCAGAATGGCCATCATAAACAAAGCAGGAAACAAGTGTTGGAGAGATTGTGGAGAAAAAGGGACCCTAGTGCACTGTTGGTGGGATTGCAGATTGGTACAACCACTATGGAAAACAGTATGGAATTTCCTAAGAAAACTAAAAATGGAACTGCCTTTTGACCCAGCAATTCTACTGCTAGGATTATATCCTAAGAACCCTGAAACACCAGTCCAAAAGAACCTATGCACCCCCATGTTCATAGCAGCACAATTTATAATATCCAAGTGCTGGAAGTAACCTAAGTGCCCATCAGTGAATGAATGGATCAAAAAAATATGGTACATTTACATGATAGAATACTATGCAGCCGAAAATAAGAAGTAGCTCCTACCTTTTGCAACAGCATGAATGGAACTGGAGAACATTATGCTAAGTGAAACAAGCCAGGCATTGAAAGACAAATACCATATGATCTTACCTGTAAGTGGAACCTAATCATCAAAGCAAACAAGCAAGCAAAATATAAGCAAAGACATTGAAATTAAGAACAAACTGACAGTAACCAGAGGGGAGGTCAGAGGGTATAATGGGGGGAAGGGGAAAAGGCTTTCAGGAACATCTATGAAGGACACATGCACAAAACCAGGGGTAGTGGGATCAGGGATGGAAAGTGGGGATAGCTGGGGTGGGTGGGATTGGTAGGGGGGAAATGGAGACAACTGTAGTTGAACAACAATAAAAAAAGTTAAAAAAATGCATTTCTTGGATCATCACTAGAATGAATAGCAGCTCAAATGGAAATGAATAAGATCATTAGACTCTGACAATGAGAAAGGAACAGTTTTGGAGGATTGGGAATGGCAGGGGGAAGCTTGAAACACAGAGGCAGGAAATGAGATAAATACCAATCTCATAGTTTTACCAAGGTCTGGTCCAGATCACGGTGCCTCCAGAGGAGTTGTCCCGCCAGAAGAGCAAAATTAACATACCCAGTGTCTCCATTCTTTTTTTTTCCAAGCCTGCTGGAGCTGCAACCCCTACCAGATCACATCTATCGATAGATCCTCTAAAGAACCAAGGGAAGAAGGACCTTGTTTTTCCAGGGACTTGAGGTGTTTCCATGAATGGGCATCTTGTGGGTCAAATATATGAGAATTTAGCAGATTCCTACTGAAATGCAGTCATTCATGGCCACTCTAGTCTTACCCAGAGTTCTGAGAGCAGTTGGAAATAAGAGTAGCAGGCGATTTGAGAAGCTGTGAGAAGTACAGGACACTCCAACACATAAACATTTCAAGATAACTCTCCTTCCAGATACCATGAAATCTACAACTAGAACTTCCTTTCTTGGATTTCACCTTTAGATTGTCCTGAGTGATGTAGTATAAATATGAGTACCCCAGAGGGGGAGTTATCTGAAGCAATGATTCAGATTCATCTGAAGTCCCGCTGATTGATTCTATATAAAGTAATTTAATGCTTGCCTTTATATGTGACTTAAAAGGACACCATGGCACCACAACCTGAATGTACTAAACACCGCTAAACTATACACTTTTAAAAATGGCTAAGATGGTAAATTTTACATCGTGTATATTTACCACAATTTATATATATACTTATATATAAATTTATATTTATATAAAATATATATGTATTTATATATCTGAGATATCTCCCTGTCTGCACTCTTTTCAGAGGAAGAAGCCAAGGCCACCATGACCTTGTCCTCCTTCAAATTACAACTGATGGGGTACTGATGGGCTAACCTTGTCCCATGTTCTGAGATCTTACACAGAAACAAGAGTTATATTAATCACATTATTTGTCTTCCTGGACAGGCTGTATGTTGTTCCAAGTAACAAAAAGGGTTGAAAAGTGACTTCCTATCCAACCTCTTTTCTTTTTTTTTTAATATATTTTATTGATTATGCTATTACAGTTGTCCCATTTCTCCCCCATCATTCCCCTCCACCCTACACACCCTCTCCCACCCACATTCCCCCCTTTAGTTCATGTCCATGTGTCATAAGTTCTTTAGCTTCTACATTTCCCACACTATTCTTGCCCTCCTCCTGTCTATTTTCTTCCCATTATCTATGCTACTCATTCTCTGTACCTTTTCCCCCTCTCTCCTCCTCCCATGCCCCTGTTGCTAACCCTCCATATGATCTCCATTTCTGTGGTTCTGTTCCTGTTCTAGCTGTTTGCTTAGTTTGCTTTTGTTTTAGGTGTGGTTGTTAATAGCTGTGAGTTTAATGTCTTTTCACTGTCATATTTTTATCTTCCTTTTCTTAGATAAGTCCCTTTAACATTTCATATAATAAAGGCTTGGTGATGATGAACTCCTTCAACTTGACCTTATCTGAGAAGCACTTTATCTTCCCTTCCATTCTAAATGACAGCTTTGCTGGATAGAGCAATTTTGGATGTAGGTCCCTGCTTTTCAAGATTTCAAATATTTCTTTCCAGCCCCTTCTTGCCTGGAAGGTCTCTTTTGAGAAATCAGCTGACAGTCTGATGGGAACTCCTTTGTAGGTGACTGTCCCCTTATCCCTTGCTGCTTCTAGAATTATCTGCTTCATTTTAATCTTGGCTAATGTAATTACGATGTGCCTTGGTGTGTTCCTCCTTGGGTCCAACTTCTTTGGGACTCTCTGAGCTTCCTGGACATCCTGGTAGTCTATTTCCTTTGCCAGATTGGGAAAGTTCTCCTTTATTATTTGTTCAAATAAGTTTTCCACTCGTTGCTCTTCTTCTTCCCCTTCTGGGACCCCTATAATTCGGATGTTGGAACGTTTAAAGATGTCCCGGAGGTTCCTAAGCCTCTCCTCATTTTTTTGAATTCTTGTTTCTTCCTCCTTTTCTGTTTGGTTGTTAGTTTCTTCCTTCTGGTCCACTCCATTGATTTGAGTGCCAGTTTTCCTTCCATCTCTATCAGTTCCCCATGCGTCTTCCTTCATTTCACGTATTGTAGCCTGCATTTTTTCATCTAGTTTGTGAGCAAAATCAACCAATTCTGTGAGCATTTTGATGACCAGTACTTTGAACTGCACATCTGATAGGTTGGCTATCTCTTCACTGCTTAGAGGAATTGGCTCTGGGGCTTTTATTTGTTTTCCAGTTTGAGTCATTTTTGGTGGGTTTTTTTGTTGTTGTTGTTGTTGTTTTGGTTTTAGTCTGGTCGCGGCTATTACGTGGCGAGGGGTGGATCCTTAGGTGTTCCTCAGGGCGGGGCAGCCCAGTCTCTGGGTTGTGATGCTATAGGTGGGGGCAGGGTCTGAGAGGGAACAATGGTGCCTGTTCCGCTCTCTCCGGGACTCCGTCCGGCCCTTTCCGCCGCTTCCCCTTCACCTGGATTATCTGCGCACGTGCGCGTGCTATTACGTAGTGAAGAATGGAGCCTCTGGCGCTCCCCAGTGCGGGGCTGCCCAGTCGCTGGGTTGTGATGCTGTATGTGGGGGCGGGGCCTGAGAGGGAGCAATGGCGCCTGCTCCGCTCTCTCCTGGATTCAGTCCCTTCCGCCACTTCCCCTCTGCCTGGACCGTCTGTGCTCGCGAATGTGAGACCACCTGGTCAGCCAGCTGCCTTGTGCGGCCTCGCTGGGACTGCACAGTTGCCCCCCTGTGCCCGGGGTCTGCCAGCTGCTGCCTGTGGGCCCGGGGACTGCCAGCTGCCGCCTGTGCACCTGGGAACTGCAAGCCACTGCTGCTTGCATTCCTGGGTCTGCACCTCCACTTTCTCCTGCCGAGACTCCGCCCCTCTTACCGGTCTGGATGAATGGTTGTTGGACTTCCGTACAGTTCAATTTTCTATAAGTTCTGGTTGTTTTCTTGTTTCTAAATATTTGTTGTCCTTAATTTTGGTTGTGAGAGGAGGCACAGTGTGTCCGCCTACGCCTCCATCTTGGCCGGAAGACCCAACCTCTTTTCTTAAAGCCATTTTGATGGGTGGTTCAAGTTCACCTAAGGTTCACTATTGACCAATCTAACCTATTCATCCTTGGTGGCCCTCAATCATGCTCCTTGACCTTCACAGAACAGTCTAGATTGCTCTACCCCTTACCTCCCTGCTAACACCCACAGCCTATTATTCTTTCCATTCATTCTCTTCTCTTATGTCCTCTCTCAGTCACTGACCTGTGTCTTCAAAGTTGAAACTTCAGTCCTAGTGGAGCCCTGAAAATACAGTACTATTGTCATAATTTGTTCAAGACACCATGGGCATATAGGTAAAGGGGAGTAGAATAGAATGGTGAGACAGTTATGCACAGATTCCTAGTCATCCAAAATTCCGAGAATAAGGAAAATAGACTCAGAAAGTTGGGAACCAGTGGCTAAATCTCTGCAATCCTCTTCCTTAAACAATGAAAGTAAACTTTATATAGTGAGAAATTTTTTCTTTCCCTCTTCCCCCACACAATGCCCCAAGGACACTCCCCCAAAGAAGGAAAATGAAAATATAAACTGAACACCTTATGCTTTCATAGCTGCTGTACTTCCTCTACCCCTTTCTCATATGTTATCTCACTTGATCCTCAAATCCACACCACTGTGGAGATGGACCCAGAGAGGTTAAGCAGTTCACTCTGAGAGCAAAGCTCATTAATTAGCAAAGCTAGTGTTGGACCCCTGTTGTCCTACTTCTGGTCCTATGCTTTCTCCAACAGCATGGCACATTTGCTTTAGCCTTTAGGCAAGATTGTTTGGAAAATATTTGTTTCTTGATACAAATCATGTGCAGATCTTTGGTTTCTAAAAGAGTTGGCCAATTGGAACAAAGATGGTAAATACAAACAAATGAAAAGACCCCATTTATGTCCCTCTAGAAAAGTTAATCAACAACACAGAATTATATCTGTAATGGAAGAAAAGCTTTCATTTTTTCCACTGTCTATGAGTACTTCCAGACATTGGAACTCAAAACATCTTCTAGTTCTGTTTTGTTGAAACCCTCAGGTTACAAGAAAAGAAGTCTGGGTCTTCTTCTTCATTATCATTATGGAGCAAAGATCTGAACCTGAAATGAAACAGGACCTGCTTACACAGAAAGGAGAAATAGACTGCTGCATGGGTTGAAAAAAAGAATCACTCTTAATTTATTAGAATCACATTAAGGAGAAAGCCAACATTTTCCCAATTTGTACAGGAACACATTATCAAAACTAGGGGTTGGCCAAACACCTAGTTTTTCTTTCTTCTCATTATCTTTTGCTGATCAGGATATGATCACTTCAATGCTGTTGACACCCCCACTGGCTGGTAGAGTGTCCAGACTTATGAAAAACTTCATCACAGTTACAAACACTGAATGCATGTGGAGAAAGCAACCGACAATAAAGGAAATCATTCTTCCCAGGCTAGTTTACTCTTTTTCACTGGGAAAATTCTGTAGCTGTTCTTGCTACATGTTCTTTTTTTATAAAGGAAATTTTAAAAATATATTTTATTTGTTTATTTTTAGGGAAAAGAGAAGGGAGAAAGAGAGGGAGAGAAACATTAATGTGTGGTTGCCTCTTGCACGCCACCTACTGGGACCTGGCTTGCAACCCAAGCATGTGCCCTACATTGGGAATTGAACTAGTGACCCTTTGGTTCACAGGCCGTCATTCAGTCCACTGAGCCACAACAGCCAGGGCTCTTGCTACATGCTCTTAATGAATAATCTAATCATCATTAAAAGCCTAAAATATTTTTAAAAACAGGAATTTTTTTTTTTATTGCACAGCTGGGATATTTGTTTTCCACAGCTGGCACATTAACGTTTTTTATGGCATTGTCCCAACTGCTACCAGCTTGCTTCTTTCTTTCCTTCCTTCCTTTTTTCCTCCCTCCCTTCCTTCCTTCCTTCCTCCCTTCCTCTCTTCCTTCTTTCAATACATTTTTAAATGTCTTTGAAAAAATGGTACTTCATTAATAAAACAATTTTGTGTCTCCAATTACGACAGATAAATAAAGAACATAGTTGTACCTAAAATATAACAATGCTGTAATTATCTGTCTCCCATTATGACAGATAAATGAGGGACACCGTTGTGCTTGAAACACATTGCTGGGGAATGGTCCCCCATAATGCACCCAGCATGACTAAATATCTGTGCCCTCCCTCCACATCCTACTCAGGCCTCCCTGACTTTCTGGAGATGGTTTCACAGAATCCCCTCTCTTCCCATCATTGTCTGGGACTGCTGCTGAATCCTTGGTCCCCACCTGCAAGGACAGGGGAGTATCTGAAGGCTGAAACTAGGACTGGAGAGGAGCCAATGGAGCAAAGCCAGTATAAAGGAGTTGACCCTGGGAATGAAAGTGAGTTAATTTAACTTATTAATAGCTCCAGTAAAATATCAGATGTACTACAAAGTCAAAATCAATGCCTTGGATGAGGTTCATGTACTATCAATGCATTAAAGTGACCCATCTTTGCCCTGCTATTACTGAGAAATCAGCAGTATTTAAGCAAGCTGGCTTAGTGCTAAGAGATGATTTTGTATGTTTCATGAAGCCCAAACAGTAATCATCAGGTACAAGCATTTAAGTACTAAGCAGGCAAGTTTCTGATGACCTTGAGACAAGGATAATAAATCAATAAATCTCTAACTTTACTTATCATTGGTAAAGATTGCTTAGTTCAAGCATCATCCCTGTGACTTAAGATTTATACTATCTGGTGGCTTTTTCTCTTTTAGTAAGCCACTTTTTTGAGAGAGTTACAAAAGTGCTCTAAAAATTAACTTTGATAATACCTATGATAGGCATGAGAACTTTTTTTCAAGTGTATCCTTAAAAAAAAAAAAAAAAAAAAAACAGAAAAAGGAAAGTGAGAAATCCTTAGCATTGTGAAATCTGAAAGTGCTTCAGAATTAAGAAAAAAGAAGTAATAAAACCATTGTAACTTTTTAAACACTTTTAAAAATAACCCATTTGGCCATATAAACCTCTTCTTCACCTACAATCAGATCTATTCTATTGGAACTGGATATGTAGGTATAAATATCACCAAAATCCAACCCCCCAATCTAAACATCATTTCTAAAACAAATTTAAAAATCCTTCTCTAAATAGTACTGGGTCTCAAGGCTGGGGTCTTTGAGAGAACAGTCTTAGGTTATTGTTTAAACAACTCTTATTATCTGCCTCTGACATTTCCCAGATTACAGAGCAGGAGACATCTGAGCTTTTTGTTCTATGGATTAACCAGACAGCTGCCATAACAAGTGAATCAATAGATGAGAAGCATTTAGAAGTATTAGGGTGATGCACCCACCAATGATTGTTCATGGTAGAGGATGGGTGGCAAAGCTACTAGAAATCAAGCAAGCTACCTTTAGGGTGACAACTGGGTGCAAGAAAACCATACAGTCAGGTCTTCCCTTCCACATTATGCCCCTCTCTCCCTTCAGCCCCCATTATGTCCATTCTGTCCCATAGGCTGGTCCTAGTGTTCTGGTAGCTCCCTGCTGAAAGAGGGAGAGAGGGACGAAAATGATGTGTGTGGTCCCTTCATTTTCTTTGTCTCTGTTCTGAAGGTAACAGAAAGCTGGAGCTGCTGAAGTCATCTTTGTAGTGATGGCAAGTCCACTGGCTTGGCAGAGTGAGCCCTTGGAGCAACTGCCAGTTAGACAGCCCAGAGTTCTGATAGACTTCACTGCTCCATTACAATGCCAAGTGTTGGATGTGTTGGATTCAGCCCCCAGAGGGCTGGAGCGTGGGCTATCTGAAGACAAGAGAGCAGAAGCAGTTTATTACAGTTGTGTGGTGGGGGGAGGAGATGGAGGCATGGGGAAGAGGAGGGAGAAGAGGGAGAAACTGGTTGGGAGTGGGTAGGGTGGTGCTCCTTCCAGACAAGGTCTCCTGGCCTCTTATCACTGTCTGGGTCTCAGATGAGGAGAATCCTGGAAGGGGAGGAAAGGAAAAGGCAGGGACCATGCCCAGGGATAAAGAAGGTGACAAAGGTGCCAGCAAGCTGCTGCTGTGGTTCTAGATCCCCTGGGTGCTCTGGGCAAGTGTGGGGAGCCCCTGGCTTTCTGATTGCGAGCAGCCTTCAGCCGGTGGTTTGATGGCAGTCTTGGCAGTGATAGCCAGAGCGCCTACCACAGCCCACTGGTGTTCAGAGGAGGGTTGGGACGTCTCATCCTTGGCCTCCACGAACTTGTGAGAATGGGTATAGGCCAAGATGAGGCCTCTGGCCAGACAGGAGTATAAGATCATGATGAGCGGAATGTAGACATAGGCGTTGTAACCCTTGACGCTGGTCACCTCGTGGCCCCGGAAGGGGTCAGGAACGACCCCCCAACCCCATGTTGTGTTGGTGCCAGAGCCCAGGGTACTGGCGTTGCCCCGGTGATACAGTTCCAGCAGCAGGTGACTCAGGAGGGTTCGCAGCCGCTGGCTCTCACTGCAGTTCATGGTTGTCAGGGAGTGACAAGGCAGCTCCAGGACGCTGCTAACCTTTCCCCCTAGGCGAGGAGAAGGAAGTAAGAGATGGCAACCGCACCCAGTTCTCCTGCTGGTTATGCAGTGGCTGGGGGCACAAGCCGCCCAGGCCTCCTTATCCATGCACCCCTGCCCCTCCTCCCCTTCCCCACCATGCTCCCTCCCTCCACAGGCTGCCTCTTCCCTGGCTCCAGCTGTCTCACTGCTCAGGAGAAAAGAGACAACTGGTGGGGGGGAGGGGATAGGGAAGGGGGCGAATCCGGGAGAGAGGGGGAGGAGGCAGAGGCTTGGAAGAGGCCACAGGCAGCAGAGGCTGTCAGAGTAGGTAGCTGGGGCCAAGCTTGGACCCTGGGCTTCAGAAGATAATTCTTTCCAAGCTGTTGCCACTGTCCCAGCAGGCGCCACTGGCCAGATACAGCATCTTCTCCCTCAAGGCAGACCCTGTGTGGGGGTTAGTTCTGCTCTTCAGTAAAGCATTAGCTGGGACCACTTGTCTTCATCTTATGGCAATTACTCTCATAGACAAGGACCCTAGCCTAATTGTTTAGCTCCCAATCCTTCCCTCAGCAGAGCAGAGCATCTTATTGAGAAGATACTCAAACCAAATTCTGTGACCGAATGGTCAGGCATTTGCAAGAAGAGGAAAGCAGAATAAGACTCCATGTCTTTTAAACAGATCTCTGATAATGTACCAACCTCTTTGGAAGTACCCCTGCTCTGATCTCCTGTCACATTTTTAGAGCTGCCCATATATCTTAGCTTGTGAGTGCACCATCCATGATGTGACCCCATTTTTCCAAGGTAAGCCATCTTCCCAGAAAGGAAACCAAGTTTTTCCATTTAAAAAAAAAAAAAAACAGGGACACTAAAAGGGCCCTTTGACTACACTCACTACATGTCTTAGGGTCTGAAAAGTGCCAGTTCTAGAAAATATACTCAGCCCTACACTCCCATCCAGTTAGGACAGCACCCAGCTCTGTGCATCTCCAGGACTTGGTGATGCGTGTAGGCCCTGCTGGCTTGTATGGCAGCCATTTTTTCCTCAGAGGGAATCTTCTTTTAAAGGGAAATAAGGCACTAAGACAAAGGTCAATCCACAGTATATCAAACTGGAAACAGATTTGGCTTCACAAGGGAAAATCCTCAAATCATTGATTTGTAGCCAGTAAGTAGGAAAAAAAATGAGGTGGTTCTGGTCAGATCTGGTTGTAAGTGGTTGTCAAGTGAGAATAGAAAGAATGAAAGAAAAATAGCCCCGGCTGGTGTGGCTCAGTGTATTGTGGCCTGTGAATAAAAGGGTTGCTGGTTCAATTCCCAGTCAGAGTGTAACAGGGTACAGCCAGGGCCACCCAAAGCGGGGATTTGTAATGGGGTCCAGAACTTGAGGTGTTCGGGAATATGGGATATCCCCACACCCACAAGTCTGGCTGTGGGATGGGACACATGGAGCAGGGCCACTGAGAGTTACTTTACATATCAATAACAGCAGACTAATCTTTATATCTATATGTAAAAATGGTTATTTTGCATATTAACAAGTATAGTTAGGGAGATGGGAGTGACTTGGACCAGTGATGTAGTGGGAGGGAGCTCCCTTTACAGTGCTTGTGTGAGAGCTTGGAGATGGTTTGCTCCACGACCTGGGACCACACACCTGCTTGGACTAACTATGGCAGCCAAGAAAGGCAGAAACTGGGAGTGCTGGCAGGTGTAGCCAATTGTGGGAAGAGTCGGAAATGGGATTACAGAGGAATATCTGCACCAGGATTTAAACCTAGGCTCAGTAGCCATGCGGTGGCTAACCACACAGTTTTGGGAGTGGAGAGGGGGTTCCCTTGACTACTAGGCTTAAGAAGCAGGAAATCAGGGTCTAGCAGCCATACAGAGCTCTCTCAGTGGTTTGAAAGAATGCAGGACTATATGGGAGGACAGTGTGAGGACATGTGGGAAGAAGAGGGGTGAAAGGACTCTCACTGGTAGGCCATGAGGAGGTGCCATGTGGTTTTGGATTAAGAACTTGAGATCACAGTGGTGTAACAGCTGATGCTGCTGAGGACTGAGGGAGACCTGCCCAGCTGAGCATGGATTTCTGGGAGGAACCAGGAGCCTAGCAGAGCTACAAACTTCTATTTCTTTTTCCTGAGATATGGTACTCCCAACTGGCCTAGTTGGGCAAAGAGGGGAAGGCAGGGCTGTGTGCATTTGTGGGTGTTTTAGGTACTTTGAGATTTTAATGGTGAATTCTGCCATTATTCTAAACCTGTATAACTTTTGAATAAATAATTCCTTTCCTTTTTACCAAACTCTGGCATTGAGAGCCACAGTTCCTACCTGGTGGCAGGCAAGATGAACCTAGAACAGAAAGAAACCAGGGGAGGGGGCTTGTTTCAGTAACAGTATCGTGGCCCCCCCATAGATTCATTCATGAGCAAGGGCACATGCCCAGGTTGTGGACCAGGTCCCTGGTGGGGGGATGCATGTAAGGCAACAACACATTGACGTTTTTCTCCCTCTCTTTCTCCCTTCTTTCCCTTCTCTTTCTAAAAATAAATAAATAAATAATATTTTTTTAAAAGAAAAGAAAAATATCCACCATTGTGCACACCTTGAAAATTAAGCTGACTGTTTCAGACTATGAAGTCCAAGGGTCATTCAATCTGCAGGTGCCATGGTTTAAAAAGGAAGTTTTCTGGTGCCTCCACCCACCATGCTCTGGGGTGCTACAGCCTTATCTTGCTGGGGTGTTTGGACAAACTATATCCACAGTCTCAAACAGAGCCTTTCTTACTTAACGACTTTTAGATAGGTCTCAGAGACATTCCACATGACCCTGACCACTGGCTCCGTCCTAATTGCCTTGCCTCAATGTCCTCACATAACAGGGGCTCAAGAAAGGATTGTTAAAATGACTTGGCATTACAGATGCCAGAGGACACAGACAGGAAATTCTCAAAGCACTACCAACCTAGGAATAGGACTGTTAAGCTAAAAGACTGCTCTCCATGTGTTAAAATATGCCCATGGATTTTTTTTGGGAGAGCATGTGGATAAAGAAACCCCTTCACTGTAGCATCAAAATAATCACTTAAACTTGTAGTTTCAATGGCTTGTGAGCTAGTGCAATTATTCCTGTTTTCAGAAGAGGAGACAAGTTCAAGTGGTTAAATAACAGACCTAGAATGATAAAGTTTGACTTTGTCCTTCTTAGTCCTAACATATCACTCTGAGTTGCTTATATTTCCCCACCTCTCTCTTCTCTGGAACCTTCTAGAGTCCAGAACTTTCTGCCACAACTGTTCTCTGTAAGTAAGTCAGTAACAAACCTCTGGGCTAAATTCAAGGGTCTCTGCTCTGTTTGCATCTTTGACCTCAAGGATGAATTTGATACCATCAACTACCTACCCCTTCCTGTAACTGTCCTGCCATCGGCTCTCATGGCATTGCATTCTCAGTTTTGTCCTTTTATTTCTCTAACCCATCATTCTCTGTCTCCTTCACTGGCTCCTTTTCTTTCCTCCTCCCATTAACTGTTGGAATTCCTGAAGACTCAGTCAGTCCTCAGCTAGTCTCTCTTAACAACCATTTCCTCGGGAAGTGTCACCTTACATGGTTTCCACTACCACCTGGCATATATTTAGGCAAATTTGAATCTCTAGCTCTGATTCTTACTTGGTAACATCTCTCAGATCCATCTGCTTCTTCCTTTCTGGTTTTATTACCAGAAGGTTAATGCAAGTTCTCATTATCTCAGGTCAAATATGCAAACTGAGAGTCTCTTGGCAGCTCTCCCTGCCTGCAACCCAAGCTATCCTGCTATGGCTAGAATAATTCTCCTCCAACACCACTTCCATCAATTTTCCTGTTGTTAAGAAACCAAGAGAGCTCTGCATTGCTTCTTTAATGGAATCCCATCTTCTTTTGTGGGCCTTAAGTCTTCACCACCAATAGACACCATCTACTCCTCTTTGTACTTGAAAAACAGAATATTCTAAGAGTTGCTTTCCAATACTCTGTGCCTTTTGCCTTCTTCAGAATTTACTGACTAAAGGAAGCCTTGATTTAAATTTTTTTTTGTGTTCTCAGAGTTTCACCCATTTTGGTGGTACCCAACTGTGCTACAAGCATTCGATGCAGAAAATTTGGAAAAACAGAAAAACATCAAAAAATTGTCAGTACTGCACACATCTGCTGTATGCATACACACACATACAAACACAGAGACACACACAGCTCACACATAATTTCATAGTCTATTTTTCACTTAATGTGAATTTTATTCTATGTCAATTACTATTTTTATAATATAATTTTATTGTCTACACAGTATGCCAGACTATGGATCTACCATTATGTATTTAAATTACCTCTTATTGTAAGATTTTTGGTTATTTCTGTGATTTTGCTATTAAAAATAATGTTTTAATGAATACGTGCAAGGCTAACTCTTATTCCAATAAAAGAAGTGATAACAGAGAGAAAGCACATTACTAATTTACAGAAGACTGACATGGGAAATGGGAGATGTAGAGAAGGGAGTGGAAACAGGAATAGAGAATAGTTATAAAATTTAAAAAGGCCCAATCCTCAAGAAAAAACAACAGGTATGTGAGTGTGAGTATCCTAGCTTTTTTTTTCCATGCAAGGGGCTACTAAGTGTCCCTTTAAATACCAGTCCCAGGCCACACCTGAATGTCTGAGATGCCAATGGCTGGAGATCCCCTTATCTCCATCACACTTACTGTAACTGCAAATCCATCATACAAGGACTTGTCTCCTTACTCATCCATCCCCCTTCTACACCTACCTCATTGCTGTCAAATAATTATCTGTTTAACCATCTTCAGAACTCATTTATTTCCTGAATGGTAATCAAGTGTGTTAACAAGGGGAAGTAATTTATAATAATGTATTTAGACTTTGAAAATGCCTTGGAAAAAGTCTGTTCCATGCCAAGGTTGTCTTCAAAATACAACTGAGATACCACAAGCTAGGAAATGCTTTCACCATTCCTTGAGACTGTGAGTGCTTCCTGCCAATAGTGCAGCTCCATGGAAGTTGGTTGAATTGAATTGAGTTGAATTGGGCCGGTTGCCAAAGGATGGGCACAGATGGTAAGCACTGTTGGAGTCCAGGACACTGCCAAAGCCACAGTGGGCTCTGAGAGAGAGGTGGAAAGAAGTTTCATGAAGCATTAACTACAGACTGAGAAAGAGTCATTCATTTATTCATTTAACAAATATTTATTGCATTTTACACTGTGCAAAGCACTATGCTGAGTCCTAGAGACACATTGGTGAGCAAGTCCCATTGGTGAACTGTCTGTGCCTTTATAACTCTCACAGTCAGTTCTTTGTGAACTGGAGAAAAGCAGGGAGTGCCATCATCTGCCAGATGAGCAGTGGACATAAAGGCCAACTAGAATTCTAGTTTGGAGATAATTTTGACTCTGGACTTAAGCTTTAAACACTAGAGTCCAAAGCCTTGTTTAAAAAAGGATGATCCCAAGTAGTCTGAGCTCATTGTTGTTGCAACCCACCCTGCCTGCTCTTAACAGCACCATCTTGAGGGTGTGGGCTGCCACAAGCCACCACAGCAACTCCATTCTCAAAAGAGAGAAAAGAATAAGTCAGACAGTTCCTCAGTTCAACTAGGGCTTCTCATTTGTTCCACGGGAATATGTGCACTATTTTCAGGAGATTGGGGTTTGATAAAGATCACAATATTTGTGAGTTGGAATGGATTTCAGGGGCTTCAAGTACCTACCTTAAAGACTTCTTGGAGTTCTCAATGAACTAGTAATGAAGTCCCCCTGTACCTAGACCACATACTGAAACATCAAGTATGGTCCCTGATCTCCTTTATCATATACTTAGCATGTGCTAGACATATTGCGTATATTATAGTAATTAACTTTATGACAACTCTATGCAGTAGGTAAGGTTGATATAAAAATATTTAACATCAGTATGTCTTGAGCAATCAGAATAAATACTGGCTGTAAACAACCCATATAGCCTTACAGAGTCACAACATTGGGGCAAAGAAGTAGGAGAGTGGCACAAACTAAATAGCTTCCTATTTCCCAGACAGTGAACTCAAGGTCTTGTCTCCTTAAGCCTCTGAGCTTTCCTGGGTCATTTAGAACTTCACTCCTCCCAATAGATGCTTCCACCTGCTCCCTATGCTCATTATAGTTAAGTGAGAAGTTCCCTTTGCCTGGCAATCCCTCTAAAGCAATAATATGTGTTGCAGCCACCCCTTTCTCCCAGCAATTTATTAAGGATGTCACTTACTGGCTCAAAATTCTTGAAGGGGCAGGCCAAATAATCACCTTAGTGTGGCCTTCAAGACACTCTGCTCTCACTTGAAGATCATATTTGCAGCAATAACTACACAGCATGCCTTCAATGCCAGACACTTTTCTTCACAAATTATTTTTATTGAGATATAATTGACATATAACATTGTGTAAGTTTGAGATGTATATGTTGATTTGATACATTTTATATTGCAATATGATTATCACCATAGCATTAGCTAACACTTCTATTTTGTCACATACTTATCATTTCTTTTTTATAGTTAGGACAATGAAGATACTTTCAACTAGATGAAATTTCACTTTCCTTAGCAACCCCACAACATAAGATAACAGTGACAGAGGTGTGCTTCTCAGATGGCCCTTATAATCCATTTGAGGGCAAGTGTTGTGTTCTTCATCTTTATATCCTTAACCTAGCTTGACACAGTACCTGGCTTATAGTAGGTTCTCAGAAAATATTTACGGAGGTCTGAGGTCTGCCTTGCTTCAATGAAGCCTTTCAATTTAGAAAATTATTCATTCTGTGCAAGATGTGGAACTCTGTGGTTACATTTTCCCCCAAATATTTATTATATAAAATATCAAACATAAAATTTAAAAAATTTTATAGTGAACATCTTTTTTTAATATATTTTATTGATTATGCTATTACAGTTGTCCCATTTCTCCCCCATCATTCCCCCCACCCTGCACACCCTCTCCCACCCACATCCCCCCTTTAGTTCATGTCCACATGTCATAAGTTCTTTAGCTTCTACATTTCCCATACTACACATTGCCCTCCTCCTGTCTATTTTCTTCCCATTATCTATGCTACTCATTCTCTGTACCTTTTCCCCTCTCTCCTTCCCACGCCCCTGTTGCTAACCCTCCATGTGATCTCCATTTCTGTGGTTCTGTTCCTGTTCTAGCTGTTTGCTTAGTTTGCTTTTGTTTTAGGTGTGGTTCTTAATAGCTGTGAGTTTGCTGTCTTTCCACTGTCATATTTTTATCTTCTTTTTCTTAGATAAGTCCCTTCAACATTTCATATAATAAAGGCTTGGTGATGATGAACTCCTTCAACTTGACCTTATCTGAGAAGCACTTTATCTTCCCTTCCATTCTAAATGACAGCTTTGCTGGATAGAGCAATTTCAGATGTAGGTCCCTGCTTTTCAAGATTTCAAATATTTCTTTCCAGCCCCTTCTTGCCTGGAAGGTCTCTTTTGAGAAATCAGCTGACAGTCTGATGGGAACTCCTTTGTAGGTGACTGTCCCCTTATCCCTTGCTGCTTCTAGAATTTTCTGCTTCATTTTAATCTTGGCTAATGTAATTGCGATGTGCCTTGGTGTGTTCCTCCTTGGGTCCAACTTCTTTGGGACTCTCTGAGCTTCCTGGACATCCTGGAAGTCTACTTCCTTTGCCAGATTGGGGAAGTTCTCCTTTATTACTTGTTCAAATAAGTTTTCCACTTGTTGCTTTTCTTCTTTCCCTTCTGGGACCCCTATAATTCGGATGTTGGGACGTTTAACGATGTCCCGGAGGTTCCTAAGCCTCTCCTCATTTTTTTGAATTCTTGTTTCTTCCTCATTTTCTGTTTGGTTGTTAGTTTCTTCCTTCTGGTCCACTCCATTGATTTGAGTGCCAGTTTTCCTTCCATCTCTATCAGTTCCCCACGCATCTTCCTTCATTTCACGTATTGTAGCCTGCATTTTTTCATCTAGTTTGTGAGCAAAATCAACCAATTCTGTGTGCATCTTGATGACTAGTGCTTTGAACTGTGCATCTGATAGGTTGGCTATCTCTTCACTGCTTAGAGGAATTGGCTCTGGGGATTTTATTTGTTTTCCGGTTTGAGCCATTTTTTTTTTCATATTAGAAATTTTTGACATTAGAACTTTTTGGTAGAATCAGGAAAATCATAAAACATGTACATTTTCAGATACTGTGGCTTAGAAAAAGTTGAGGACTGGGCACCAGGGTTCACAGTAGCTGCAGATTTGGGGCCCACCAGGATCTTCTTTTCCTTTCACTGAACTACCCTAGAGTCTGTCATTTTATTTTCTACCCATTCTTTTTTTTTTCCTTTTTCTTTTTTTTTTTTTTTGGAATTTTTTTTAATCAATATTTTTTTAATTATTGATATTGTACAGTTTTCTGTCTTTTACCCCACCCCAGCCCACCACCCCAGCCCTCCCCACCTTCCTCCCATTTCCTCCCCCCATAGTTTTTGTCCATGTGTCCTTTACACTTGTTGTTCTAAACCCTTCCCCTTTTCCCCTGAAATTCCCTCCCCTCCCCCTCTGGACACTGTCAGGCTGTTCTCAAATTCAGTGTCTTTGTCCATTTTTGGTGGGGTTTTTTTTTGTTTGTTTTGGTTTGGTTTTAGTCTGATCGCGGTTATTACATAGTGAGGGATGGAGCCTTAGGTGTTCCTCAGGGCGGGGCAGCCCAGTCGCCTGGTTGTGACGCTGTATGTGGGGGCGAGGTCTGAGAGGGAACAATGGCGCCTGCTCCGCTCTCTCCTGGATTCAGTCCCTTCCGCCACTTTCCCTCTGCCTGGACCGTCTGCGTGCGCGAATGTGGGACCACCTGGTCAGCCAGCCGCCTTGTGTGGCCTCACTGGTTCTGCACAGTTGCCCCCCTTTGCCCGGGGTCCGCCAGCTGCTGCCTGTGGGCCCGGGGACTGCCAGCTGCCGCCTGTGCACCTGGGAACTGCAAGCCACTGCTGCTTGCATTCCTGGGTCTGCACCTCCACTTTCTCCTGCCGAGACTCCGCCCCTCTTACCGGTCTGGATGAATGGTTGTTGGACTTCCGTACAGTTCAATTTTCTATAAGTTCTGGTTGTTTTCTTGTTTCTAAATATTTATTGTCCTTAATTTTGGTTGTTAGAGGAGGCACAGTGTGTCCGCCTATGCCTCCATCTTGGCCAGAAGTCTCTATAGTGAACATCTTGTTACTTACTAGCTAGATTCTTGCATTAATGTTTTCCTATACTGGCTTTATTCATCCCTCACCTATCCACCTCTCTATCCATTTATCTATCCATTGTCTTTTCTCTTTTTCAATTTGTAGACATCAATAAATTTCACTCCTAAGCACTTTCCACACAACTAGAGCTCAGTATTTGCTTTTTATTCTTTATTCCTTTTGATGTAAAATATATGTACCATGAAATACACAAATATAAGTTGTATATTTGCTGTTGACAAATATAACTGTGTAACTTAAACACCTCCTAAGATATAAAACACTATCACCACTCAAGAAAGTCTCCTCTTGTCCCTTCCCAGGTAATAATCTACCTTAACCCCTAGAGATTACCAGTGTTCTAAATTTTTTCATCCTTGATTAGTTTTGCCTGTCATAGAAATTCACATAAATGGAATCACATAGTATGAACTCTTTTGTATAAGACTTCTTTTACTCTAATGTCTTTAAGAATCATCCAGTGTTGCAAGTATCAGTAGTTTGTTTCTTTTAATTGCTGAGTAGTACTTCATTGTATGATGATACCAGTCTGATAATTTACTATATTATCCATTATCCTGCTGATAGACACTTGGTTTCTTGTTATTGAAAATAAAGCTGCTATGAATGTTCTCATACAGATCCTTTTAGGGATATATGTTTTCTTTTTTCCTATATAAATACCTAGTAGTGGGAATGCAGTGTCACTGGGAAGATGTAGTTTAGTTTTATAAGAAGATGCCAAACCTTTTTTTAAAGTTACTGTGTCTTTTTGTACTTTTACCAACTATATCTGAGGTTTCCAGTTGTTTGTAGTTACTTTTGCAGTTCTCTCTTCAACTGCATACTTATCCTTATTGTGTACCCATGAAATATTTACCCTAATACTTATAAAACAGGAAACCCTGACTGAGGTTTTTTACGTAAAGCCTCCTTCTTATTTCACTGACTATTAAATATATACCTTAATTATAGATAAAGTTGTTAAAATGTGATCATCATGTTTATGTGATAATAGCTTTTACTGAAAGCTTATGTGTACCAAGCACCGTGTTAGCCCTTCATATGCATTTTCTCAGTCCTTATAAGAATGCTTTGAGGTAGGTACAATGTGATTCATATTACACAGATGAGGAAACTGAGTCCCAGAGAGTTTAGGTAAGTTGCCCAAAGTCATGTAGCTTGTAGCTGTCCAAGCTGAGACTTGAACTAGAGCCCGTAATCTTTGTTACCACCACTCTATAATGCTTCTGTATGATGTCCATTTTACAGATTCCAGCATAAAAATAACAAACAAACAGCATCTCTGTTGTATGACTCACCTGACTCCCTTATTTTTCAGCTGAGGATATGGAGGTCCAGAAAAAAAGTCCCCCATTAGTTAATAGGAAAGCCATCAAAATCCAAGTCTCCTGACTCCCAGTCAGGAAACCTTCCCATGCCACTGCTCGGCCTCCTTCAATGCATTGGGCAGTTCAAATATTAATCCTAGCTTGTAAATGGTGACAAGAATCCGAGAATCACTTTGAGATCTTTGAAAGAAGTGCATCAATCTAAAAGGGTTTGTGGCCACCCACAGACACAGACAACAATGTGGTGAAACCAGAGGAAATAGAGGGCAGGGACTGGGTGGAGGCAGGTGTGGGAGATGCTGGGGGTGGTTGGAATGGGAACACTTGTAATAGTGTCAACCACAAAAATAAAGAAAAAATAAAAATAAAAGGGTTTGGAGCCAAAACATAGGGTCATAAATTAAATTTTAAACTTTGTGTCAATACATGTCTGAGCATTACCTTGAAAACACTTCTCTCACCCACTCAGCCTTCTCTGGGAAGGGAAAGAAAACAACGTGACACTTGGGGTGTTCTGTGAGAAAGGAGTAGGAACTAAAAAATCCTGAGGGAACTTTTCCCTTGGACTCCCACAGCGCCATCTGGTGGAAATCTTGGGTTTTGTTTCTCTTAATTCATAATGTTTTTCTAGGTTGGGGATACACATGAGACTTTCTTCTGCGTGATGCAGTGAACATTCTAGGATGTTGGGCCTACCCATATCATTACAATACCATGTGATAAAGGTCCTATTAGAGGCACATAGTAGAACATGGTGCCTATGAGCAGCAGCCCCAACCTTAAACAAACTTTCATTTTATTTCTGCGTTGGCCACCTACCAGCTGTGTTACATTGAGTAAAGAAACTGAACTTCTCTGTGCCCCAGTTCCTTCTTCTGTGAAACAGGGATAATAATAAGTGCTTATAGGATTTATGTTGCAAGGATTGAATAAGATAATGCTTGTAAACCACCTAGCATAATGCCTTGAACTTATTAAATGCTCTAATATGTGAGGTGTGGTTATTTTATCATTAACAATAAGCAGGCAGTGCTATGGGTCCCAGAAGGGGGGCATTTCACTCAATTTTAGAGAGCTCAGAGCAGCTGTTCCTAAGGATATGACACTTAAGATAATTTGTGAATAAACACTTTGTACCCTTTCTCCATGTGGAAAGCTATATCAAGAACATATGGATAGACTTCTGGCCAAGATGGAGGAGTAGATAGACATACTGTGCCTCCTTGCACAACCAAAAGAAGGGCAACAACAATTTATAAACAAACAAAAAAAATAACTGACAAAAAATCAAACTGTGTGGAAGTCCAACAACCAAGGAGTTAAAGAAGACACACTCATCTAGACCAGTAGGAGGGGTGGAGACGGGCATGGCACAGAGGACTCTTGGCAAAGGAGCAGCTGGAGGACCCAGCACCAGATTGTAGAGCGGGGTACACAAGGCTGCAGCTGGCTGGCAAATCTATGGCGGCAGCTGGTAGAGCTCGTGGTCCCACATTTACATGCAGATAAACCAGGAGGAACAACTGGAGAGCAAGACAGACCTTGCAACCCTGTGTCCCAGCATGAGGAAATAAACCCTCAAACCTCTGATTAAAACACCTGTGGAGGTTGAAGCAGCAGCATGAGAAACTTCCAGCCTCACAGGAGAGTTTGTGGAAGAGACCCACAGGGTCCTAGAATGTACACAAGCCCACTCACCCGGGAATGAGTACCAGAAGGGCCCAATTTGCTTGTGGGAAGTGGGGGAAGTGACTAAAAGCTGGCAGAAAGCGGAGCAAGTGCCATTGTTCACTCTCGGACTCTTTCCCCACATACAGCATCACAACGCAGTGATGCGGGTTACCCCACATCACTTAAGTGAATACTAAGGCTCCACCCCTCAATACACAACAGGCATCTCAAGACAAAAAAAAAAAAAAAAAAAATGGCCCAAACGAAAGAACAGATGAAAGCTCCAGAAAAAATACAACTAAGTGACAAAGAGACAGCCAATTTATCAGATGTACAGTTCAAAGCACTGGTGATCGGGATGCTCACAGAATTGGTTGAATTTGGTCTCAAATTAGATGAAAAAATGAAGGCTATGCTAAGTGAAATAAAAATGTACAGGGAACCAATACTGATGGGAAGGAAACCAGGACTCAAATCAATGGAGTGGACCAGAATGAAGAAACAACCAAACAGAAAACAAAGAAGAAACAGAATTCAAAAAAATGAGGAGAGGTTTGGGAACCTCCAGGACATCTTTAAACGTTCCAACATCTGAATTATAGGGGTACCAGAAGGAGAAGAGGAAGAATAACAAATGGAAAAGTTATTTGAAAAAATAATGAAGGAGAACTTCCCCAAACTGGCAAAGGAAATAGACTTCCATAAAATCCAGGAAGGTTAGAGAGTCCCAAAGAAGTTGGACCCAAGACTTCCGGCCAAGATGGAGGCATAGGTGGACACACTGTGTCTCCTCTCACAACCAAAATTAAGGACAACAAATATTTAGAAACAAGAAAACAACCAGAACTTATAGAAAATTGATCTGTATGGAAGTCCAACAACCATTCATCCAGACTGGTAAGAGGGGTGGAGTCACAGCAGGAAAGAGTGGAGGTGCAGACCGGACACATGGGCAGCAGTGGCTGGCAGTTCCCAGGCGTACAGGAGGTGGCTAGGAGACCCCAGGCACGGGGTGGCAACTGTGCAGACCCAGTGAGGCCATGCAAGGCGGCTGCCTGACCAGGTGATCCCACATTTGCACACAGATAATCCAGGTGAAGGGGAAGCGGCAGAAGGGACTGGAATCCAAGAGAGAGTGGAGTAAGTGCCATTGTTCCTTCTCAGACCCCGCCCCCACATACAGCGTCACAACTCAGCGACTGGGCTGCACTGCACTGGGGAAAACCTAAGGCTCCACCCTTCACTACATAACAGCTGCAACCAGACCCCCCCTCAAAAAAAAACCACCAAAAATGGCTCAAACTAGAGAACAAATCAAAGCCCCAGAGCCAATTCATCTAAGCAACAAAGAGATAGTCAACCTATTAGATGCACAGTTGAAAGCCATGGTGATCAGGATGCTCACAGAATTGGTTGATTTTGCTCACAAATTAGATGAACAAATGAGGGGGCTACAATAAGTGAAATGAAGGAGAACACACGGAGAACCAATAGAGATGGGAGGAAAACGGATTCAAATCAATGGAGTGGACCAGAAGAAAGAAAGAAACAACCAAATAGAAAAGAAGGAAGAAACAAGAATTGAAAAAAAAATGAGCAGAGGCTTAGGAACCTCCAGGACATCTTTAAACATCCCAACATCCGAATTATAGGGGTACCAGAAGGGGAAGAAGAAGATCAACAAGTGGAAAACTTATTTGAACAAATAAAAAAGGAGAACCTCTCCAATCTGGCAAAGGAAATAGACTACCAGGAAGACCAGGAAGCTCAGAGTCCCAAAGAAGTTGGACCCAAGGAGGAACACACCAAGGCACATCATAATTACAGTAGCCAAGATTAAAATGAAGGAGAGAATTCTAGAAGCAGGAAGGAATAAGGGGACAGTCACCTACAAAGGAGTTCCCATCAGACTGCCAGCTGATTTCTCCAAAGAGACCTTACACGCAAGAAGGGGTTGGAAAGAAATATTTCATGCCATGAAAGTCAAGGACCTACATCCAAGATTGCTCTATCCAGCAAAGCTTTCATTTAGAATGGAAGGGAAGATCAAGTGCTTCTCAGATAAGGTCAAGTTCAAGGAGTTCATCATCACCAAGCCCTTATTATATGAAATGTTAAAGGGACTTATGTAAGAAAAAGAAGATAAAAATATGACAGTAAAAAGACAGCAAACTTGCAGATATTAACAACCACACCTAAAACAAAAGCAAGCAACTAGAACAGGAACAGAAAAACAGAAATGGAGATCATATGGAGGGTTAGTAACAGGGGAGGGGGAGGAGGAGAGGGGGGGAAAGGTAAAGAGAATAAGTAGCATAGACAGTGGGTAGAAAATAGTCAGGGTGAGGGCAAGAATAGTATGGGAAATGTAGAAGCTAAAGAACTTATGACACGTGGACATGAACTAAAGGGGGGAAATGTGCGTGGCAGGGGGTGTACAGGGTGGAGGGGAATGATGGGGGAGAAATGGGACAACTGTAATAGCATAATCAATAAAATATATTTAAAAAAAAGAAGTTGGACCCAAGGAGGAACACACCAAGGCACATCATAATTACATTAGCCAAGATTAAAATGAAGGAGAGAATTCTAGAAGCAGCAAGGGCTAAGAGGACAGTCACCTACTAAGGAGTTCCCATCACACTGTCAGCTGATTTCTCAAAAGACACCTTGCAGGCAAGAAGGGGCTGGAAAGAAGTATTCCAAGTCATGAAAGGCAAGGACCTACATCCAAGATTGCTCTATTCAGCAAAGCTGTCATTTAGAATGGAAGGGAAGATAAAGTGCTCTTCAGATAAGGTCAAGTTAAAGGATTTCATTGTCACCAATCCCTTATTACATGAAATGTTAAAGGGACTTATGTAAGAAAAAGAAAATAAAAAATATGAACAGTAAAATGACAGCAAACTCACAGTTATTAACAACCACACCTAAAACAAAAACAAAAGCAAACTAAGCAACTAGAACAGGAACAGAACCACAGAAATGGAGATCATATGGAGGGTTATCAACAGGGGAGTGAGAGGGGGAGAGAGAGAGAATTAGTAGCATGAATGAGAGGTAGAAAATAGACAGAGGAAGATTAAGAATACTGTAGGAAATGGAGAAGCCAAAGAACTTGTATGTATGACCTATGGACATGAACTAAAAGTGGGGAATGTTGGTGGGAGGTGGTGTGCAGGGTGGAGGGGGATGAGACAACTGTAATAGCACAATCAATAAAGTATATTAAAAAAATAAAATCAATGTGAGATCCTACTTCACATTGGTGAGAAGGGCCATCATTAACACACCAACAAATAACAAGTGCTGGTGATGCTGTGGAGAAAAGGGAACCCTAGTGCACTGTTGGTGGGAATGCAGACTGGTGCAGCCACTGTGAAAAACACTATGGAGTTACCTCAAAAAATTAAAGATGGAACTGCCTGTGGGGGGGCTCCACCCACAGAGCCCCATCCCTCCATCATGGATGAAAATAAAACTACTGAGACATGATCTGCTTGGGGAGGAGAGGTGGTCAAACTCTCAAAGGAGAATGACCCACAGCCTCTTACTCACTGGGCTTTTATTGGGTTCAAATACACAGGAATACAGGTATGTCAGGCGGCAAGGATCAAACAATGGATAACATTTCAAAGAAATCTGAGGGCTTAATCTGAGTCAGTGTCTGTCAGGAAAGGTGGTTGCAAAACTTTGGGAGACATACCCATTTCCTCCTCGGACCCTTATCATTTAAATGAGAGCCCTCTTAGCAAAGCAGGTTTCACAGGACATTACGAATTCTTTCTTATGCCCAATCACCTGGGGAACCGCTCTGGCTGGCACAGGGCTGCACCTCTTGCCCTCATAGTTTCAGGCTTAAGCGGATTAGGGCCAGGAAGCATCTCTCAGACGGAAATGGGGACTCGGGCTATGTCAGAATAGCCGGGGCGCGAGGGTCCATCACCCCTCTTTGCTGCAGCCCCCCGAGTCCTTCCATGAGGCCTCCCAAGTGGTTGTGTCTGGCTTAAGTTGCCCCTCCTGTGAGGAGTCTTACCCGTCATTGACTGACTAAGCATTCCGTCCAGACATGGATGAGGTAGAAGCAGCGCTCCTGCCAGGGAGATAAGCTTTGTCTCCTTAGTGGCTTACGTCCTCTTGACAGAATAGACCCAGATGAAGAGGGTCCCTTGGCTCTTACTCAGCCCACCATGGGGTGAGGGTTACAGCTCCTGAGACCAGGCTGAACGATCCAAAACAACTGCCTTGTGGCCCATCAATCCCACTGCTTGGATTATATCCTAAGAATCCTGAAACACCAATCTAAAAGGACCTATGCACCCCAATGTTCACAACAGCACTATTCACAAAACCAAGTGCTAGAAGTAAACTAAGTGTCCATCAGTAAATGAATGGATCAAAAAACTGTGGTATGTTTACATGATGGAATTCTACGCAGCAGAAAGAAAGAAGGAGCTCCTACTCTTTGCAACACTGTGGATGGAACTGGAGAGCATCATGCTTTGTGAAATATGCCAGGCAATGAAAGACAAATACCATATGATCTCACCTAGAAGTGAAACCTAATCAGCAAAACAAACAAGCAAGCAAAATCGAATCAGAGACATTGAAATTAAGAACAAACTGTCAGTAACCATAGGAGTGATGGGAGGGGATAATGTGGGGGAAACAGGAAGGGCTGTGAAGTAACATGTGTAAAGGAAACATAGACAAAGCCAAAGTGGGGTAAGATTGAGGATGGGAGGTGATGATGGCTGTGTTTGGGGGGAGTGGTGAGGGGAAATGGAGGCAACTGTACTTGAACAACAATAAAAAATAAACAATAAAACTATAAATTAAAAAATAAGAATTCTATGCAGTATAAGGTGGGTTTAAAATATTGTGGACAATTACAAGAGTAGGAAAAATTTGAGGTGTAATTGACATGTAATATTATATTAGTTTCAGGTGTACAGCATTATAAGTTGATATATTGTGAAATGACCACTATAATTCTAGTTAACATATTTCATCATATATAGTTACAAACTTTTTTCTTGTGATGAGAACTTTTAAAATTTACCCTCTTAGCAACTTCCAAATATGCAACACATACACTATGCTGTACATTACATCCCAAGGACTTATTTATTTTATAACTGGAAGGTTGTACATTTTAATCCCCTTCACACATTTTTGCTGTCCCTCACCACTGCAACCAATCTCTTCTCTGTATTTATGAGCTTTTTAGATTAAGCATATAAATGTGATATGGTATTGGTCTTTCTGTGTATGATATTTAACTTAGCCTAATGCCTTTAAGGTTCACCCATGTCATTGCAAATGGCAAGACTTCCATTTTATGGTTGAATATTATTCCATTTTGTGTGTGCATGTGTCTTGGGTATTGTAAATAGTGCTGCAATGATCATGGAAGTACAACCATCTTTTTAAAGTAATGTTTTCACTTTTTGGGTAAATATTCAGGAGTGGAATTTATTGGACCATATGGTACTTCTATTTTTAATTTTTTGATGCATCTCTGTACTGTTTTTCATTGTGGTTGTACTAATTTACATTTCCACCAACAGTGCACAGGGTTCCCTTTTCTCCACATCTTTGCCAACACTTATTTCTTGTCTTTTTGATAGTAGCCATTCTACACATGTGGGGTGATATCCCGTTGAAGTTGTGAGTTGCATGGAGTATTTTCTGCACACATATGCTGTTCCAGGTACAATGGCAAGCACTGGAGATTTAACAGTGAACAAGAAAGACACAGTCCATCTACCTTCAGAGAGCTAACAGTCTGTCTGGGAATACAGACGTGAAAAGAAAGGATTGTCACCATGTGTTACCAATGCATTCCAAGAAGGGAGGTATATCTACATTAGTCCTTTCCAATAATTTTCACCACATAACACACATAGATAACATAAATGACCCCCTGGAATAAATGAATAAGGAAGCAACCTGCTAGGGATCTCTGGCCACCCCAAGGGCAATGAACATCTGTATCTCAGGCACACCTGCAATCTCTGGAGATCAAGGCTCTAGAATCTCAAGCTAGGACCCATGATATTGCTGTTGCTCTCACCCGACTTTGTCGTTGTAGGCTGATAGGCACAGAAGGAATACTGTTGCAAATGTATACACATTGTTATTAGCTAGAAGTTGGTAAGACTCCCTCTTGCATCTTCAGCATTAGGCTCAGGCTAGTGGCTCCAAGGAAGCCTTCTAAGACAACTCAAGTCTAAAAGGATCTCTGTGTTTGCCAAATTCTTACATACTTAAGAGCCTTCAGTTCACAATCTAGTTTCTAATTCACCCCCATAGTCTGATACAGCAGGTAGTCAAATAATGTCATTTGATTTAATGTCATTTCATTCAGCGTGTTTTCCTTATAACATTGACCAGATGCCATAGGAACTGAACTCATTTATATCAATTAGCCTATGGTAAAACTGGTTATTTTACATGTCCTTCCACTTAAAGTTGCAGAACCTACAATGGCATTAAGTGAAGACTTACTGTATTGTGTGCTGACAACACAGGACCTATTTTTTCTTCCCTATAGCACCTAGCAATACTAAACAAGAAAAGATTTACAACTACTTCTTATTACCATGTTGTAAGACAAAAGAAACCTGACTGGAAATTAAGAGGGCCTTAAAACAGAAATGGCTTTACTATCGAAGAGAAGTCTAGTGCCCAGCCCATCTTTAACAACTTTAAAAAGAGTTAAGTCCCCACATTGTAAGAGAATGAAAGTCGTATTGCCTTCCTCCTGGCGAAGGGATGCTGAATCCCTACAGCTCCAGACAAGATTGGAGTTTTTCTTCTTAGAGCAAAAACAAAGGCCCACCAAGATATCCCATAACTCCAGGGCATGGGATTGAGAGAGCCATTGTTTATATCATAAGCAAAAGGGAAGAATTCACAAGCAAAGAGAGTCCAAGGGGCATCTTGCAGAGAAAACAGACTCCTGCTGAAATGAAACAGAAGAATCCATATCCTTCCTTTCACTTAGACTCACTTAGAAAGGTCAATTCTCTCACCGTCATGAATCCTAATGGCTACTTAAGTGCCTATTTGGATTAGAAATTATTTGACTTAAAGGAAGTATGGGGATTATATCTGACAGATTTTAACTCATTTCTCTGTATTGTTCCCACAGATAGTTCCTACTTCATTATTTTTCTGGTTATATTTTGCTTGTTTGTTTTGTTGATTAGGTTCCACTTCTAGATGAGTTCATATGGTATTTGTCTTTCACCACCTAGCTTATTTCACTTAGCATAATGCTCTACAGTTCTGTCTATGCTTTTGCAAAAGGTAGGAGCTCCTTTCTTTCTGCTGCATAGTATTCCATTTTGTAAATGTACCATAGCTTTTTTTATCCACTCACTCATTGGTGGACGTTTGGGCTCCTTCCAGCACTTGGCTATTGTAAATTGTGCTGCTATGAACATTGGGGTGCATAAGTTCTTTTGAATTGATGTTTCAGGATTCTTAGGGAAAAATGACAGTAACCAGAGGGGAGGGGGGAGGGATAATGGGGGAAAATAGGGGAAAGTCCATTAACAAACATGTATAAAGGACACATGGACAAAATCAAAGTGAGTAGGCTTGTGGGAAAGAGGCAGGGATGTGTGGGGCAGGGGGCTGAGGTGGGGTGAAAATGGAGACAACTGTACTTGAACAACAATAAAAAAGATAGTTCCTACTTCAGTCTCTGCCTGTGCAGGAATGTTTCCTGAGTTCCCTCTCTGGCCCTGTTCTTCACTCCCTGTTGTGCAGCCACGATACAACTTTCCTATGTGAATGTGTGCTACTCATCATCCCAAAGTGAATGTGGGCATTGGAGTGCCCTATTCTAAGAAATGTTGAAGATACAGCTAAGGTAGAGCTGATGGTCATAAAAAAGAAAATATATATGGACATGTCTGTACCATATATGTATATGTATATCTGATTCTGAGCTTGTAACTTACAGGCTAGGAAAGAGCTGGGCACAAGAATAAGTATCTAACTTCAAAAGAATCGTTTTCAGTCCTGGATGTTGTAGCTCAGTGCATTGAGCATGGGCCTGTGAACCAAAGGGTCTCTGGTTCGATTCCCAGTCAGGGCACATGCTTGGGTTGCAGGCTAAGTCCCCAGTAAGGGATATGCAAGAGGCAGCCACACATTGATGTTTCTCTCCTTCTCTACCCCTGTGTCTAAAAATAAATAAATAAAATCTTTAAAAAAAAAGAATCATTTTCAGATTTCTGCTGAAAAAGTCACTGTGGAGAGACACTTGAGTGAATCAATACATCCTGTTTTATTTTTCCTTTTCCATTGTTTGATTTCTTACAACCCCAAGGATGAAATACAAATTAGGTTAAGTTAATGTTTAGCACTTCCAAGTGGCCCCACTACTAGAGTCCATTTCTGTTTCCTGATACTCTTAGGATTGTCTTCCAAGTAATGTCCTGGACGCATACTCATTCTTTCAGAATCTCTCAGGTTTTCAAATGTTGAAGGAAATAGCTAGTCTGCCAAAGCAAAAGAAAAATCGATCCTATGCAAACAATAGTTTAAGGGAGCCAACAGTTAACTGGGAGCCTCCTTCCTTGGTAATCTGTGAAGACTGCCCTCTCTTCTGTAATTTCATGGTTTAGCCCTGAATAGAAGTGCTAATAAAGGAATTTATAGATCTAGCAGGAAATCCAGTAATGGCCAGTGAGAGAGAATGAGGTATGGGCACTGGTTTTTATTTGTTTTGGTTTTTGTTGTTGATGTTAACCTTCCCACATGATTCCTAAGTGCAACCAGGGTGAAGAACTACTTGGGAGAATGAGTTTGGCATACTGGAGGATACAGAAGTGAAATAGAATGGAAGGTGCCTACTGGAAAGATGAGGTTAGGTAAAGAGAGATATTTGATTCAGGAACTTGAATGTCAAGCTGACATTTTGATTACAATATGAATAGCATCAACAAGGCAGTGTTTTAGTAAGGTAAGTTTCGCAGATTTATGCACAAGATGGAATGTATTGACAGGGATGGAAAGAAAAGACTTACCAATACACTAGTTAGGGGGTTTGTATAATTATTGGTGAAAAGGGGTGAGGGGTCTTATCTAGGGTGGTAATGGTGGGGAAAAAGTAAGAGGTGAACTTTTAGGTACATCAAGATATCATGTCTTAGAAACTAAGCCCCACTGAGACTACATATATGTGCATACATTGAAATACACTGACACACATTTGGGTATTTTAAGTTTACCCAAGTTGTCTGGGTCTCTTATTTCATGGCTGCCTACATCTGTTTCCACCCAGTCAGGCCCACAAGGATGATCCTCATCAGATGAGTCTATCAGCCTCTCCTGCACTCTTATTTAAACACGTATGTTCCAAAGACTGATTAGTTTGAGGCTTAACACATGCTGGACAGAATATGATGAACTTAATTGGTTTACCCTCTTCTCCTCCAACACATCCAAATACACCATCTTGCAGCTTCTCCTCTATACTACCAATCTTACCTACCCAGGCCAGACATGTCTGACCCTACCCAGGATGTTCCTGTGAACAAGATATAGGATATTTTCAACAAACCAGAAGGTTCCCGCGTGCCCCTTTCAGGCGGTAACATCATCTTCTTCACAGAAAACTTCTGTATTCTATCACCACAAATGTTTTGCCTATTCTTGAACTTCATATAAATGGAATCAAAATGTACTCTTTCATGACTGGATTCTTTTGTATGACATAATTATTTGTGAGATTTATCCCTGTTCTTGCATTTAGCTATAGTTAACTTTTTACACTAGGTTGTATTTCTTTTTTTTAAATACATTTTATTGATTATGCTACTACAGTTCTCATTCCCCCCCTTTAGTCCCCTCCACCTTGCACACACTCTCCCACCCACATTCCTCCCCCCTTTAGTTCATGTCCATAGGTCATACATATAAGTTCTTTGGCTTCTCCATTTCCTACACTATTCTTAACCTCCTCCTGTCTATTTTCTACCTATCATTTATGCTACTAATTCTCTGTACCTTTCCCCCTCTCTCCCCCTCATCTGTTGATAACCCTCCACGTAATCTCCATTTCTGTGATTCTGTTCCTGTTCTAGTTGTTTGCTTAGTTTGCTTTTGTTTTTGTTTTAGGTGTGGTTGTTATTAATTGTGAGTTTGCTGTCATTTTACTGTTCATATTTTTTATCTTCTTTGTCTTAGGTAAATCTCTTTAACATTTCATATAATAAGGGATTGGTGATAATGAAATCCTTGAACTTGACCTTATCTGAGAAACACTTTATCTGCCCTTCCATTCTAAATGAAAGCTTTGGTCTATGGCCATACCACCCTGAACACACCCAATCTCATCTAAATGAAAGCTTTGCTGGATGAAGTAGTCTTAGATGTAGGTCTTTGCCTTTCATGACTTGGAATACTTCTTTTCAGACCCTTCTTGCCTGGAAGGTCTCTTTTGAGAAATCAGCTGACAGTCCGATGGGAACTCCTTTGTAGGTGAGTGTCCCCTTATCCCTTGCTGCTTCTAGAATTCTCTCCTTATTTTTAATCTTGGCTAATGTAATTATGATGTACCTTGATGTGTTCCTCCTTGGGTCCAACTTCTTTGGGGCTCTCTGAGCTTCCTGGACTTCCTAGAAGTCTATTTCCTTTGCCAGATTGTAGAAGTTCTCCTTTATTATTTGTTCAAATAAGTTTTCCACTTGTTGCTCTTCCTCTTCTTTTTCTGGCACCCCCATAATTCAGATGTTGAAATGTTTAAAGATGTCCTGAAGGTTCCTAAGCCTCTCCTCATTTTTTTGAATTCTTGTCTCTTCATTCATTTCTGGTGGAATGTTTCTTTCTTCCTTATGGCCCACACCATTAATTTGAGTCCCAGTTTCCTTCCCATCACTATTGTTTTCCTGTACATTTTCCTTTATTTCACTTAGCATAGCCTTCATTTCTTCATCTAATTTGCCACCAAATTGAACCAATTCTATGAGCATCCTGATTACCAGTGTTTTGAACTGTGCATCTGATAGGTTGGCTATCTCTTCATCGCTTAGTTGTATTCTTTCTGGAGCTTTGATCCGTTCTTTTTACTTGGGCCAGTTTTCTTTTTCTCACCTGTTACGTAGTAAGGGGCGGAGCCTTAGGTGTTCACCAGGGCGGGGTAACCGACCTTGCTGCGTTGTGATACTGTATGTGGGGAAAGGGTCCTAGAGGGAACAATGGCGCTTGCTCTGCTCTCTGCCGGCTTTCAGTCACTTCCCCCACTACCCAAGCAAATTGGGCCCTTCTGATGCTGATTCCTGGGCGGGTGGGCTTGTGTACATTCCAGGACCCTGTGGGTCTCTCCAACAATCTCTCCCGTGAGGCTGGGAGTTTCTCCTGCTGCCACCTCAACCCCCACAGGTGTTTTCAATCAGAGGTTTGAGGCTTTATTTCCTCACTCTGGAGCTCTGAGTTGCGTGATGTTTTGCTCCCCAGCTGTTTGTCCCGGTTTATCTGCATGCGAATATGGCACTACCCGCTCCACCAGCTGCCGCCTTGCCCGCCCCAGTCTTCCAGCCACTGCCTTGTGGCCAGTTCTCTCTGCCCAGCTACCTGTCTCCGCCCCTCCTACCGGTCTGGATTAATGTGTCTTCTTTAACTCCTTGGTTGTCAGACACTACAGTTCGATTTTCTGTCAGTTCTGGGTGTTTTTTGTTTGTTTGTTTTCAAATTGTTGTCCTTCTTTTGGTTTTGCGAGGAGGCACAGTGTGTCTACCTACGCCTCTCTCTTGGCCGGAAGTTGAATTTAGAGCTAGGTTGTGTTTCTTTGTATGAATATAACACAACTTCATCCATTCTCCTGTTGATGGTCATGGTAGTTGTTTTCAATTTGGGGTCACTAGGAGTAGTGCTGCTATAATAATTCTTGTATGTGGACAGAAGTACAGCAGGTCCTCAATAGCATCGTTTTATTCAATGTTTCATTGCCATGTTGATGAGATGCCATAGGAACTTTTGTTTATATCAATTAGTCTATGGTAAAATTTGTTTTATTGTATACCATTTCACTCAAAGTTGCAGAACCTATTGACAACATTGAGAACTTAATGTACTCATTTCTCCTGGGTATATACCTGGGCTGGGGATGGCTAGGTCACTGGTTGAAAGTATATTAAGCTTTATGAATAGTGAAACAACTTTCCAAAACTGGTTGCACCAATTTCCACTCCCTTCAGTAATGCATGGGAGTTGACAAGCTTTATTCCATGTTCTTACCATCACTTAGTATTGGCATTTTTTTTTTTAAGTTTAGCTATTCTGGTGAGTAGCTAAGCACATCTTAATAATTTAGATGCAGAACTTATCATATTTAATAAAAAAAAACCCTTGGGGAAATTTCTGGGTAAAGTAAAAAGGAGTTACAATAGAAAGAAAATTCACTAAAACTACAGTAAATGCAATTTTTAAAGATGTAATTCCACAAGGACATGAGGAACTAGAAATGAAAACATTATTTTTTTCAGGAAGCCAGAAGGCTGATGTAAAGTCAAATCTTAACAGAATATTAACTGGGCAGTGAGGAAAAACAGAACCAACTTCTTTACATTATGTACAATGTCCCAAGTCTCTGTAAACAGTAGAACCAGGTACTTCTACAGGTGGAGGTAAAGGGGCTAAAGCCAAAGGAAGGACTGTCTGAAAGGTATTCTTATGGACTGTATCACCCCAAAATTCATGAAGTTTGAATCCACAATGTGATTAGGAGATGGGGCCTTTGCAAGGTAATTATGTAATTAAGAGACACAAGAATTTGCTCTCTGTCATATGAGATACAGCAAGAGATTGGCTGTCTGTAAACCAGAAAGGGGGCTCTCACCAACAACCTGACAATACTGGCACCCTGATTTCAGACTTAGTGCCTCCAGAACTCTGAGAAATAAATGCTGTTTAAGCCACCCCATCTATGGTATTCTGTTATAGCAGGGCAAAGATGGAGGTAGCAGTTTAAAACACACACACACACACACACACACACACACACACACACACACACCCATCCATCCATCAACCACTTCCCTCATCCACACCACCCACCTCTCACCCCAGCAAAAGACTGAAGCAGAAAAACTGCTTCATACATGATGAATACAGAAAACCCCCTCCCCAGAAAACTTGGAACATAGAGCACCATTTAAAACAAAAACAAAACATCTGGGCCAGCAAAATTACATGAAACCTAGTGGTGATGGACCTTATGTCTTCTGCTATTCATCTTCCCCTTTTTGCAAAGGACATCTTTTCTTAAAGTCCAGTCTTTTAATAAAATGGAAGAAACTAAACTTAAGAGGGTGAGACAGTGTTATGAGATTTGCCTATGGTTACAAAACTAGTGGTGGAATGAGCCCCAGTTTGCTCACCTCTAAAACCAGAACTCTTATTAGTCTTCAGGGACAGCCAATTGATCCTTTAAGGTTCTGAGTGTGCTGGCCAATACACTGAACAACCTGAGTGATGAATGCTGTCTGGATACAGTGATGATGATAGTTAACATAAGCTTGCTGTTTTAAACACTTTCTGTGGAATGACTCATGTTACCTCATAACCATCCTATGAACTAGGTCCTATTATCAGTCAACCCCACTTTTCCAGATGGAGAAATGCAGCTGAGGGATGTTAAGTCACTTGCCTAAAGTCACAAAGCTACTAAATGGCAAGCCAGGAAATAGATTGAGGCAGTCTGGTTCCAGAGCTCTAACACTATTTTTTATATACCCCCATATAACTTAGATAAATGAATTCTTCCATAAATTTTAATTAGACAAGCCCTAACCAGTGTAGCTCAGTTGGTCAGGTGCCGTCCTATAAAGCAAAAAGTCACCAGTGGTTCGATTCTCAGTCAGGGTACATGCCGTGATTGATGTCTGTCTCCCTCTTTCTCACTCCCTTTCCCTCTAAAAATAAATACAATCTAAAAAAATGAATTAGATGAAATGCAAAAGTCATCGTTTATTACCATCTACTAATAATCTACACAACATGACTATGTTTTGTCCCATATTATCACTGTTAAAAGGGGTTCTACCCTATTAACTGCATCAAAGTAACAGCTTTGGGTTCAAATACTACAAATTGGAATGTGGATGGATCTTACAAAATCTAAGTTAACTGCTTAATGCAATTCAGTAAACTTATTTAAAAGTTTGGCTAATATTCTTTGAACTTGCAGATTTTATCTCAATGCATAATTAAGCACAAATTAGCTTGATAACATGGGTGAATTTATTTCTTAAGATACATGGGTAAACTTAAAAACAAGAACAGAGCTTTCCATCAAGAATAAACATAGAAATCAAAGTAACAATCCTGCAATCATGCATTTAAACATAAAATACAAATATGAATACATTCTAATTTGTAACTACGTCTGAAAATTAAAATGTTTATTTCCAAATTCCAAATACCACACAGTCTTTAACCTGTTTTCATTTTACCTCAGAAACATCTGTCCTACACTACCCAGAAAATATAGGTGAGGATTATTCATCAGTCTTTCTGACCAAAGAAGTATGACTTCCCTTAACTTCTGACTTTTTCAGTCATTCACCTGTATCTCAGTTCTGAAAAGTCATACAATTGTACCTCTACTCTAGAAAAAAATCAATACAAATATCAAGGAGGCAAGATACTTCGATGTAATTAAAGCAGAGGTCACAAGTGTTCAACTTAGAAATGTACCTAACTAGTAAATTTTTAAAGCACACTTCATTTCAATGGCTGACATTTAGTAACAACAGTGAATGATTTAAACATGTATAAAAATGTAGGATCAAAACCTTTAGGCTCAATTACTCAAAAAGTCACTATGAATATGGAAAGATCTGTCCACATAAATATGTGTATTTCCTAATGAAAAATCAGGGGCAGTAGCATCTCCCTGGTCCCTTGACAATATTTGGATTTTCGCAAAGAATTAGCAGCACCCAACCTTAAGTGTTAATAACGTGTTTCTAAAGGACCTATACAACAGATTAGTTGGCAGTGTTCTAGCTTTCGGGAGATGGAAGTGGGTGGGGTGCAAATATCTGAATATGCGTGCACTTGCACATTTAAAATCACCATTCCAAATGCGTGAATGTCGCATATTGAAAAAGTCTAAAGAAATCATCCTTAAAGGATCAATAGTGGGCCAAGAACAGTAGAAGCTGAATAGTCTACTTGATAATAACAGTTTGTCACTCCTCAAAGGCAAGTTGGGAAGAACGAGAATACTCACATGTACATAAGTGCATGGAGAACTTGCCTCAAATTTTACACTGCAGAACACTGAACAGAAATCTCTACAAAAACCTTCATTCTTGCTTATAATAAGACCAGATGAATTTTCCTTTTTTACCACAATATACATAACATTTAAATATTTTCCTTATAAATATCTTAGAGCATGAAGAATGTATTTTGTTGCAGTGGTGGCCCACATCTGTACAAAGAAATATAAGCAACATATATACACACACACACACACACACACATTTGTATGTATGTGTGTGTGTGTATATATATATATAAAATGATTATGAAAAAAGTGCAAAGAGTAACAGTATTAAGAATGTTTGATGTTTACAGTAACTATGGTTTCAAGTGTGAATATTTATCAGGGATATATAATCCTTGATTTTAATTAAAGATTCAAAAAGAAGCCCATACACTGAGTTACTACTGCACAAGTATGAGTCCCTTATTGAGTAGTTTCCTTTCTCATTGTCCAGTTTCTAAAGTCTTTTCACAAATAGGAAAAAAGTGTAAAAGTGTGTTTGTCCCTTTAACTTCCCCAAACTCATCCATGTTATTTAATCATTCAAAGGTTCAAACAAGATATTGGGGAAGCCATTCATCATAACCCATTTTGCTAAAATTAAAGCAAAATGAAAGGCTTTCTGAAATCCAAGCTATTGCTCAAGAATCCAATCAGCGACTGCAAACAGATTGTAACTTACAAGTATAATTTGATATAAGCACATTTTAAAATCAGTCCCTGTTATCAAAGACAAATTCAGAGTCCAAATCCTTTCCCAGGTTCAGTGCTGGGCAAGGATCAAAACTCTAAACACGATTGCCTCAACTTTTCTAACAGAGAAAATGCTTCCTGTTAAAATTTGATTCACTTTCTGTCATTTTACTCTTGGTCTCAGCCTTACATTTTGAACAGAGAAAGACAATTTTCAACATTTTTTTCAAATGTACTTAAGTGCTCTTAAGTCATTCAACTAATTACAGTTACTGATTTTAGACCTCCAAGTTTCAGAAAAAGCAGTTCAATTTCTCTTCAAATATATTCCTAGATATTTTTGGTGTGTCTGTATCATTTTATTCTTACTTCAGGCACTGTAATTATTCACAATAAACAATAATTCTATGTCTAACCTATGCAACAATTATGAATCCTAAAATGGTTTCCAAGGTGTTGATTTTCTATGTTATATTATGATTGAATTTTCCCTTCAGGATAAATGGTTGGAAGAGAATTTTAAAGGCCTGTAGAACTTCTTCATTGAGTAGTGTTAATACCTATTTTTGTCATGCTTATTATTTTTAAACTTCTTCTGAACTAGGAAGACAACAGACACCCAAAGCTGCAAATTTCCTCACACTATATTCTAGTCTAACTCCAATTTATTTTGTTCCACATTAAATATTCTTCTCATAAAAACAAGTCTCTTAGGCTAATTTTTAAAAACAGAATTTTTACCCTAAAATTAAGAACAACACAGCTACAGGGAAATAACTTTTCAATTTCAGCTTCACTAGAACTATGCAAAACTAGGTTAAATTTGACTCAACAATTATTTTAATCACTTTTGGGTTTTTATTTCCATATCTTTAGAAAGATATACTTTACATTGTAACAGATAGCTCAACAAGGCTTAAAATTCTAGAAGTGAAAAAGCATGAGGCCCCCTTCTGCACAATGTATAGAGAACAAGCAGCATTTTATTTGCCCCCATACATTCGCTCAATGTCTTTGAGGTAATGGTTCTTCAGTTCCTTCCTTTTCAGTTTGAAAGCATCAGTGACCAAACCAGTTTCAGGGGTCCATGGCTCCGGGCTTAAGCGAACTTTGATTGGAATTTCAAAACGCTCCAGCTTCACTGAAACGAGGAGGAAGATGGGGGAGGAGTGGGGAGGGTGGGAGAGAAACAACAAAACATTAATTCTTCAGGATTTAACCACATGGTGCAGGGGATGAGGCAAACTTACTTAATTGTATGTTGGTTAATTAATGATACCACTATCGTAAAATTTCATTTAATATTTCTCAAAGCATATACAAATTGCTTCAGTTGGCTAGTTTTGGTCTATGCAGCTTTTATTCTAATATATGTGTAGACACCCTCTCTCTTCAGAGTATTTCTACTTTCCATTCCCTCTGTGTGGAATGGTCTTCTCTGTTGTAGATGCACGCCTTGCTTCCTTACTTCATCCAGGTGTCCACTCAAATGCTGCCTCCTTAGAGTGGACTTCCCTGATTACTCATAGCAAAACCCAAGTCCCTTTGTCTCTCTATATCCTCTTACACTTTATTTTCTTCAACCCCCTCCACAAAACTTATCACCCAACGTATCATATATTTGTCTTGCCTATTAGAATGTAAGATCCATGAAAGCAGGGTTTTTGCTTTGTTTACTGCCTTCCATAGGGCTACACTGAGAGCCCTCAATAAATATATACAGATATACTAATTCATTCTACAGAAAATTAAGCCTCTAGACAACTTTTTCATTACCTTTATTATATGTCAAAATCAGAATCAAAAAGGGGGTTGTGAAGTTCATATTTTTAAATGGTATATGATGCAGCACATATTTGAGATAGGCTACTCAACATATTGAAATATAATAAGGACATAGAAGCAATCAATACGATATTCAATAATTTTTAATTCAACAAATGACATTTAAGTTACTTATTATTCATACAAGCTCATCTTTAAAATTCTGAAGGCCCATTAACAGTAATAAGAATCTACAGATGAGCTTTATCTTATATCCGATTATTTAAAACTGCAATTTGGAAGAAGCAAGCAACTGCATGTTTAAAAATTACTGCTAATAGTCTAGGTGACTCTAGAAACAACTTCGTTTCAGTGACAAGTACAAAAGAACTCAAATTCATGGGAGTCTTTATTCAAATACTAGTCTGTATTTTATGAAATTTTGGTTGAATTAGTGAGTTTCTCATTAAAATGAGAGAATGTAAAGTTGTGTGTGAAAAATAATCTTTCAAACTACTTAGAACCAACTTCCTAAAAGTAATGCCCAAAGAGGCAGTAAAAGAATAAAAACTTGCTCAAGGTAACCATGTCTACTTTGTTGATATATTACAGCTCAGTTATGAAGGGTGCCTGAAAAGAGCCCATCTGCTCCCAAGGTCATATCTGAATCTCAAGGAAGGAGTACAATTCTCAACTATAAACTTGGTTCCAAAACCTTTTATTTCATATTACTGTCCCTATTTACACAGGTTCTATTCCACAAACACTGACAAAATTGGGACAAGGCAGGCACATTACTGCAGTTCACACAAGCAAATTCAGCACATTTATAAAAGTTCCTATATTTAATCTTTATTAACTAAATTTCTGTTCAAGCCAAAAGAAAAAAAAAGGGGCTGCATTAGAGGTTTCCTAAATATTATCTAGCACCACAGCCTGTAGAGAGCAAAGAGCAATCACACACTTCCTAGAATGAACTGTCAACAAGTAGCAAAGACTACTGGAAAGAAAAACCAAAAATGATCTCACACGTGGCATTTTTATATGAATTACCATGAACACTATGAAATGTGACCAGCAGGGGGAAGCAAAGGGCAATTTTTCTAGCTGCCCCCCCCCCCGAAACAATGCCATACTTTGCATTCTTATGATACTACATATACCTCACACTTATATTTAAAACATGAAAAAGACTGCTATTTTTTCATAAGCTCAGACAGATATAGTTGAATAATACAATCAAGACTATTTTATACTTTTTGGCATGAATCCTGAAATTATAACTTCAAGCCAAAGGCTGGCAAGAGAAATCTTTGTGACAGAAAAGCTTATGATTATTACATTTACTTCATTATCTAACTCATGAGTTGTTCAACTTCATTCCTCATTTCAGCAAAGTTATGGGAGCCAAGCGGGTCCTAGAACCTGATTCCATTTTCCACCTGATTTTGATACAGCCTGACTTTACACAGTATTGCCTTTTAGTTACACACGCAATGATAAACTATTGAAATCAAATTCTACTCCAGCCTTGGCCTGTGTGGCTGGGTGGGCTGAGCGCCATCCTGAGAACCAAAAGGTCACCAGTTCGAATACCAGTCAGGGCACATGCTTGGGTTGTGGGTCAGGTCCTTACTTGGGGGAGGGCAAGAGTCAACTGATCCATGTTTCTCTCTCACATCAATGTTTGTCTCCCTCTTTCTCCCTCTATTCCCCTCTCTCTAAGAAATAAAATCTTTAAAAAAAATAGCCCTGGCTGGTGTAGTTCAGTGGATTGAGCATGGGTTGTGAACCAAAGGGTCAATAGTTCGATTCCCAGTGAGGGCACATGCCTGGGTTGTGGGCCAGGTCCCCAGTGGGGGTCACGTGAGACGCAACCACACACTGATGCTTCTCTCCCGCTTTCTCTCTCTTTTCCCATCTCTCTAAAAATTAATTAATTTTTAAAAAATTTTAAATAATACCCATCTGGCAACCATGGCCCAATTTGTCCGTAACCTCGCAGAGAAGGCGCCGGTGCTGATAAATGCTGCTGTGACTTACTCGAAACCTCGACTGGCCACATTTTGGTACTATGCCAAGGTTGAGCTGATTCCTCCAACCCCTGCTGAGATCCCAACAGCTATACAGAGCTTGAAAAAAATAGTCAATAGTGCTCAAACTGGTAGCTTCAAACAGCTCACAGTTAAGGAAGCTGTGCTGAATGGTTTGGTGGCCACTGAGGTGTGGATGTGGTTTTACGTCGGCGAGATCATAGGCAAGCGTGGCATCACTGGCTATAATGTTTGAAGATCAGTCTTTAATATCTATTTCTTTTTGGTTTATTATTTGAATGTTCTTGGACCATGAATGATCAGAATGGTATTTGAATTAAAAAAAAAGGTATTTCAAAATCAGTGTTTTCTATATCAAACACTGCATGGAAAGGTTAATTTCTCTTGAAAAAAAAAATTTTTAAATAATAAAATTCTACTTCATTAATGCATTGAGCATTACTAAGCACATCAGCCTATTTATTGGCTGAAAAAATTTTTTTAAATACTACATTTAAAGGGAAAAAATCGGGATTTATATCAATAAAATTCTGGTAGCCTGATGATATTAATACAAAAAGCATGCTATATTAATAATACCATAATTAACAAACCATCATTAAGGAAAAAACCATTAAATCACTGTCTTTACACTTTTAATAGGCAACTGTTATTTAAATAACTTTACAGTATTCGGATTTGACTATAAGAATGTTCTTGAGGAAAAATAATTTTTCAAAATCAATTTTTAAGTAATATTACTACTTCTATTTTGAAAGTAAAATGGAACCTAAGCAGTTAATTTAAAAAATTAAATTGGAAATTTAATAAAATTAAAATAAAATAAAAAATTAAAATAAAAAATTAAAATGGAACCTAAGCAGTTAATTTAAAAAATTAATGATCATAGCCTGTATAGGAAAATGCTATGGTGCTCGTGTATTTATGATAGGAGTATAAACTAGTCCTGTTTTTCTGCGGAAATAGGATTTATTTGGCAACATAGGAAAAGCCTTGAAAATATACATTTCCTTTGTCTCAGAAATTCCATTTTTAGAGGTTCATACTAAGAAAATAATTACATAAGAAAATATCTGAGGATACAAGGTATGTGTCATTATTTGTTTACAGTCAGAGGAAAAGTTAAACTCATCCTAAGAGTCCAAAAACAGGAACTTATATGGATATGCTTATACTAGAATACTATTTAGTTACTAAAAATTATAATGCAAATCTGTATCTACTGGCTTAGACAGATATCAGTGAGGTTGATAGGTAAGGTATATACATCAGAAAGTAATACCACCACCCAAACATAATGATTACCAAGTGATTTTTAATTCCCCCTTTATAATTTTCTGTATTATCCAATATTTATAATAAATATCAATAACTGACAATCAGAAAAATGACACTTTTATTTTTATGTATGTATTATATACTATACTTTTGTTATATTTTTTCTTTTACATTATATTTTACTGATTATACTGTTACAGTTGTCCCAATTTTTCTCCCTTTGTCTGCTCCACCCAGCACCCCCACTCCCCTCAGGCAGTCCCCACACCATTGTTCATGTCCATGGGTCATACATATAAGTTCTTTGGCTACTCCATTTCCTGTACTGGACTTTACATCCCCATGGATATTCTGAGACCACCCATTTGTACTTCTTTGCTTTGCTTTGTTTTTGTTTTTTTCTCCCCTACCCTCCTGCATTCTCCCCGCCTTAGTTCATGTCCATGGGGTGTACATATAAGGTCTTTGGCTATGGTGCTCGTGTACTACTTTTAATTCCTTGGTTGTTGGACTTCAATGCAGTCTGATATCCTAGCAGTTCTGGTTGTTTTATTGTTTTTAAATTGGTTGTTATCCTTCTTTTGGTTATGCAAGGAAGTGAAGCATTTCCACCTAAGCCTCTACCTTAGCCAGAACCAACTGAGGTCCAATTTGTACCTCTTAATCCCCTTACCTCTTCACCTATTCTCCTCACACCCCTTCCCATATGGCAACTATCAAAACGCTCTCTGTATCCATGATTCTGTCTCTGTTCTTCTTGTCTGCTTAGTTTGTTTTTAGATTCATTTGTTGACAGGTATGTGTTTACTGCCATTTTATTATTCATACTTTTGACCTTTTTCTTAAATAAGTTCCTTCAACATTTCATGTAATAATGGTTTGGTGATGGTGACTCCTTTAGCTTTACCTTGTCTGGGAAGCACTTTATTTGCCCTTTGATTCTAAATCATAGCTTTGCTGGGTAGAGCAATTTTGGCTGTAGGTCCATGTTTTTCTTCATTTTGAATATTTCTTGCCAATCCCTTCTTGCCTGCAAAGTTTCTTTTGAAAAATCAGCTGACAGTCTTATGGGAACTCCCCTGAAGTTAACTATTAACTAATTGCTTTTCTCTTGCTGTTTTTAAGATTCTCTCTTTACCTTTAACCTTTGGCATTTTAATTATGATGTGTCTTGGAGTGGGCCTCTTTGCATCCATCTTGTTTGGAACTCTCTGTGCTACCTGGACTTGCATGTCTATTTCCTTCACCAAATTAGGTTAAGTTTTCTTCCATTATTTTTTTTCAAATAGATTTCTAATTTCTTGCTCTTTCTCTCCTTCTGGCACCCCTATGACATGAATGTTGGATATACCTGAAGTTGTCCCAGAGGCTCTTTACACTGTGCCCTTTTTTTTAGATTCTTTTTTCTTCTTGTTTTTGTTTCATTATGTTCCACATCATTGATTTGATTCTTGGTTTCATCCATTCTGCTGCTGATTCCCTGTAAATTGTTCTAACTGGATTTCTAACTGGATCTTTTTTTTATGCTGTTGAGGTTCTCACTAAATTCCTTGAGCATCCTTATAACCAGTGTTTTGAACTCTGCATCTGATAGATTGATTGCTTATCTCCATTTTGTTTAGTTCTTTTTCTGGAGTTTTGTTCTGTTCTTTCATTTGGGCCGTTTCTTTATCTCCTTGTTTTGGCAGCCTCCCTTTGTTTCTATGTATTAGGTAGAGCTGCTATGACTCCCTGTCTTGGTAGCATGGCCTAATGTAGTAGGCATCTTGTAGGGTCCAGTGGTACAGCCTCCCCTATCACCCAAGCTGGGTACTCAACGTGCATCCTCTGTGTGAGCTGAGTGCACCCTCCTCTTCTGGTTGAACCCTGATTGTTGTTGACAGGTCAACTGGAAGGATTTCTCTAGGACCGTCAGCTGCAAGCACTGGCTGTGACCACTGATGACCAATCTCTGCCCTCCATGGAGGATCACTTGTGCAGGGGTGGTGTGATGGTGCTCTGATGTGGTCTGTTGCTGTCCACTAGGTGTGCAGGCTCTGGAGTTTCCCAGGTGGTGCAGGCCAAGGTCAGCCCCAACCTGAGTTTAGCCCAAGGCCACCCAGCATGAGCTACAAAGCTATTTGAAGATGGCTGTTACTTGTACTGGAGCCAAACTGTGTTCCAAAGCTGGCTGCTGCTAGTGCTAGGCCTGGGGCCGCTTAGCCAATTGTATGGGGCTTAGGGGCTTGAGGAAGCTGGTTGTTGCTTGTTTGAAAGGGTTTAGGAGAATGTGAAGCCTGAGCACAGACCAGTTATGCATATGGAAAACCCACTGTTAACAGCTTGGATGAGCTGTAAATTGGGTGGTTTGGAGCCTCAGGGATTCCCTACAGCAGAGCAAACTGTCAGCCAGGTTGATGGAGACTCAGATATGGTACCTGGTGCCCTGAGGGTCAAGGGCTCAGAAAAGGAACAATGGCCTCTGCCAACATTTCTGTCTGGGAGAAAACTGACCCCCAGCTCTCACCCTGATACCAGACACTCTAGTTCCTCCCTGCATGCTGCTGTTGCCTTTCAAGCTGCTACCCTGGTGCTGGAGCTCAAAGGGAGTGAGTTTGAATATATCAGAGTATGAGCCCTTATAGGCACTTCTTGGGAATCCAGTAGTTCTTTTAACCCACTCACACCCCACTGGTTTTTGCAGCCAGAAATTATGGGGGCTTATCTTCTTGGCACTGGATCCCTCAGCTGAGGGGCCTGGTATGGGGTTGGGTCTCCTTGCTCCAGTGATATCCCTCCCTAATTTTTATCCACCACACCTAGATGTGGGACCCTTTCTTCATCTCCACCCCCCCTACAAGTCTGGATGGATGTGGTTTCTTAAATTCTGTAGTTGTTGGAGTTCCATTCAACTCGATTTCTGACAGTTCTGATTGATGGTTGTTCTGTAGTTGAGTTGTAATTTTGATGTGGTTGTGTGAGGAGGTGAGCCATGTTTACCTACACCTCCATCTTGACTGAAGATAATACTATTATTTTCTTTATTTTAATTGTTGTTTTTGTTCAGTTTTCTGTCTTTTACCCCCATCCCAGCCCACCGCCCTAGCGAAGATAACATTATTTTTTTAGGAGGGAAAGCAATACGTTATAACTAGTCTAACAGCCTCCAATTAGACATGAAAGTGACACAGTTCATCTCTATTCCCCTGGAAAATAACTTAAAAGCTTTAAAATAATTTAAAAAATTAAAAATGCATTAACCACAAGGAAAATAAAATGAAACAAAAAGAAAGAGGACACTGGGTGAGAGGGTTGAACAAAATTTTATAAGACCAAAAGCAAACGGACTAGCAGTCACTGATTGGGAGCCAAGGGAACTAATAACTAACTGCCAACAAGAAGCAAACCGTCTTCCTGAGATTGTATCTCTGAAGACATGCAGAGATAAGCAGCACACTGCTCAGAGGACAGCTGTCCTTTACCCTGCACTTCCCCAACCAGGCTGGAGACACATTTACTTTTTGGTAAAACTGAACTAGAGAATCTGGACCCAAGGACATAGGTACAGTAGAAGGAGGGGCTAAAACTTGCAACAGAGAGATTCAGTGAGGTTAAGACTCACTTACTCCACCCATTGCCCTTTCCAATTTCATCTATTTGGCTACCAGAATACTGGCAATCAGGCTAATAACCCAGTCAAGAGGCTGGAGAAGTCATCTTTGGAGAAATGGAATGATCCAAGACACTAACATTTGAGTAACTTTTCAGTGAAGCCCAGTAAAATTTACAAACAAGTTTTCAATACCTCATTGTCATATGTGAATGGACATACAAGGATCAGCATACATGAGAGGCTATGACCAAAGCAAGCAAACAGTGGAACTTGGAGGAAACAGACTATAACAAAAAAAAATCATAGGAGGAATCCCTTTAAAAGCCTCAGAGGAGTAAGAGATGACATATTGACTGCATTCATGAAAGAATAAGAGGATGTTATTGAAAGAACACCGAAAAAATAGGAAAGAGCTCTGAAAAATAAAATTCTGACATTGAAAATTCAAAAGACAGAAGATGATAAAGATGATGGCACTGCCAGAGTACAAACAAAAAGAATGATATAGAAAACAAAAGAAAAAAGTATAAAATTAGAGGACTAAAGCTAGAGGTCCTACATCCAGATAAAAATATTCCCACACAAAAACACAAATACAGAATTTGGAGGGGAAAATTGAAAGAAGAGCAAACAAACAAAGAAGGATACACAGATATTTCCTAGAACTCAAGGGCAGAGACTGCTAGATTGAAGGGCTCCACATCCAGTGATGTGATGTGGGATGTTTATACATGATGATAAACATAAACAATAAAAGATCCACACAAGGACACATCATTATGAACTATCAGAAGAAAGATGGACCATTCCAAATACAGGCTAGATGACCATTTAGCAGGGATGTTGTTACATTCAATAAATAACTAGATAGGTTATTCTACTATATAACATGTAAGAATCCCTCCAATATGGAAATTCATTATACAAATTTAAGAAACAGGTTTTCCCACCATGCATTTTATTATTAAAACAAAACAAATAAATAGACATCTTGAAAAACCCAGTGCAAAAAACACCATTAAATGACTTTAAGGTATTAAAAGTCAAGCAATTTCTTACTTACTAGCATTAGCAGCTTCTCTAATTTCTTTCAGGATTTCAGCTTCCATGGCAGGGTTATTGCAGATATCAACCCAAGTTCCTTCCACCCCTTTCTGTTGTGCCAAAAGTGTCAACCTTTTCTGATTAGGAACCACAAAACTAATCACATAGGACTGGTCACTAAAAAATTAGAAAATGAAACAAAATAGAAATTAAAACACTGAGAACAAGTATTCCTAAAGTTCCCAATGCAATAGTACATTACAAAATAACTCCAAATATACATGTTACAGTTTCATTAAGTAAATCAGTCCATAGTACTGACATAAAGACAGATAATATAGACCAGTGAAACAGAATAGGGAGCCCAGAGAAAATCCCTTGTATATACTGTCAAATGATCTTCAACATGGGTCCAACAACCACTCAATGGGGAAAGGACAGTCTCTTCAACAAATGGTGTTGAGAGAACTAGATATTCACATGAAAAGGAATGAAGTTGAACCTTTACCTTATACCACATATGCAAATTAATCAAAAACTTAAACATGTAAGAGCTAAAATTATAAAACATCTAGAAGAAAACATAAGGGAATAGATTCATGACACTGGGTTTGACAATGCTTTCTTGGCTATGACACCAAAGCACAGGTAATAACAACAAAAACCTAGATAAATGAGAATACAACAATTTTTTTAAAAAATTTGTGTATCAACACAGTCAAGAAAGTGAAAAGTCAATCTATGGCATTGAAGAAAATTTTTGTGAATCATGAATCTGAGAAGGGGTTAATATCTAGAATATGTAAAAATACCTATAACTCAACAAAATAACCCAATTATAAAGTGGACAAAGACCTGAAATAAAATTCCTAGAATAAAACATAGAGGATAAGGTACTTGATATGAGTGCTGGAAAAACAAATTTCAATTTGATATAAAAAGCAAAGGCAAAAAAGCAAAAATAAACATGTGGGTCTATCTATATCTAACTAAAAGCCTCTGCATAGCAAAGGAAACCATCAACAAAAGGAAAAAGCAACCTATAGAATAGGCAAAAATATTTGAAAGTCACATATCTATTTGAATAGGAGTTCATACCCAAAATATATAAGAACTCAATAGCAGAAACAAAACAAAATACGATCTGATTTTAAAATGGGTGGTTGCTGGGGTGGGGGAGGGGGTTATAAAGGGACTAAAATGGTAATGGAAAAATATAATAAAGATTATATATTTAAATATATGTAAACCTTTTCCCCAAGAAGATATACAAATGACCAATAGGCACATGAAAAATTGCTTAACACAGCTAATCATGGGGGAAAGAAATGCAAATCAAAACCACAATGAGATATTACCTCACACCTGTTAGAATAGCTATTATCAAAAAGAGAAGAGATAAATTGAAAAAGAAACCAGGAGATAACAAATGCTGACTAGGGTGTAGAGAAAAGGTAACCCCCATAACCTGTTGGTGGGAACATAGAGTAGTTTAACCACTATGGGAAACATTATGGAGGTTCCTCAAAAAACTTAAACAGGGCTACCATATCATCCAGAAATTTGATTCTTCAGTATATGTCCAAAGGATATGAAAACAGGGTATCAAAGAGATATCTGTACTCTCATGTTCATTACAGCATTAATCACAACAGCCAAAATATAGAATAACCTAAGTATCCATCAACAGAAGAATAGATAAAAATGTGATAAACACAGACTGGAGTATTATTTACCTATGAGAAAGAAGGAAATGGTGTCATTTGAAACAACATGGATATACCATGAGGGCATATGCTAAGTGACATAAAACAGGCAAAGACAAATGTTTCATGGTAACACTGAAATGTGGAATCTTTTTTTAAAAAAAAGTCAAACTCAGGAAAAAAAAAACAGTAGAAAATACGTTGCCAGGGGCTGGGTATGGAGAAAATAGGTAGAAGTTGGTAAAAGGATACAGTATTTCAACTATAAAATGAATGCGTTTGAGGACCTAATGTAAAACATGATGACTACAGTTGGTAACATTATATTGTATAATTGAAAATAAGAAAAAAATTAATGGACAAAGGACTTGATTAGATACTTCTCCAGAGGTGATATACAAATGGCCAACAAGCATAAAAAATGTTGCTCAACTAATCTTTAAGGGAGAGATATCCTCTCACACCCATTATGATGAGTACTATACAAAATAGATACAAGTGTTGGTGAGGATATGGAGAAATGAGAATCCTTGTATATTGCTGGTGGAAAGGTAAAAATGGTGCTGCTATTATGAAAAAAATACTATGGGAGTGCCTCAAAATATGGAAGTAAACTACTGTATGATTTAGCAATCCCACATCTGGGTATACGAGGTCTGTTCAGAAAATATCCACCCATAGAATATGAAAAATGGAGACATTTATTGAAGAAGATACAAGATACAAGAAACATTGTACATAGGACTGCAATGCTTCAGTCCCCTTCAAAGTAGGCACATTGGGACCTCACACAGTTCCAATTGCCACAAGCTGCCCCACCATATTTTCCTGAATCTCATCGAGCTGCCCCACCATATTTTCCTGATCTCATCTGAAATCTCGTCCCTTTCAAAAGTTATTTTAGTTTTGGGAAAAGTCAGAAGTCGCAGGGTGCCAAATCTGGACTACCGGGGGACTGAGTCACCTGGGTGATAAAACTGTGCACAGACTTCTGGCCAAGATGGAGGCACAGGTAGACACACTGTGCCTCCTCTCACAACCAAAATTAAGGACAACAAAGATTTAGAAACAAGAAAACAACCAGAAGTGATAGAAAATTGAACTGTATGGAAGTCCAACAACCATTCATCCAGACTGGTAAGAGGGATGGAGTCGAGGCAGGAAAAAGTACAGGTGCTGCCCCAGGCATGCAGGTAGCAGCGGCTGGCAGACCCCAGGCGCACAGGCAATGGCTAGCGGACTGTGGGCATGGAGTGGCAACTGTGCAGACCCAGTGAGGCCGCCCAAGGTGGCTAGCTGGCCAGGTGGTCCCACATTCCCATGCAGATAATCCAGGTGAAGGGGAATCAGTGGAAGGGACTGGAATCCGAGACAGAATGGAGCAAGTGCCATTGTTCCCTCTCAGGCCCCGCCCCCACATACAGCTTCACTACTCAGCAACAGGGCTGCCCCACCCTGGGGAACACCTAAGGCTCCACCCCTCACCACATAACAGCTGTGACCAGACCAAAACAACAACAACAACAACAACAACAACAACAACAACAAAAATGGCTCAAACAGGAGAACAAATCAAAGCCCCACAGCCAATTCACCTAAGCGACCAAGAGATAGACAACCTATCAGATGCACAGTTCAAAGCCCTGGTGATCAGGATGCTCACAGAATTGGCTGATTTTGCTCACAAATTAGATGAAAAAATGAAGGCTATGCTAAGTGGAATGAAGGAAAACACACAGGGAACCAATAGTGATGGGAGGAAAACTGGGACTCAAATCAATGGAGTGGACCAGAAGGAAGGAAGGAAGAAACAACCAAACAGAAAACAAGGAAGAAAGAAGAATTCAAAAAAAAAAATGAGGAGAGGCTTAGGAACCTCCAGGACATCTTTAAACGTCCCAACATCTGAATTATAAAGGTACCAGAAGGGGAAGAAGAAGAGCAACAAGTGGAAAACTTATTTGAACAAATAATAAAGGAGAACTTCCCAATCTGGCAAAGGAAATAGACTACCAGGAAGTCCAGGAAGCTCAGAGTCCCAAACAAGTTGGACCCAAGGAGGAACACACCAAGGCACATCAGAATTACATTAGCCAAGATTCAAATGAAACAGAGAATTCTAGAAGCAGCAAGGGATAAGGGGACAGTCACCTACAAAGGAGTTCCCATCAGACTGTCAGCTGATTTCTCAAAAGAGACCTTCCAGGCAAGAAGGGGCTGGAAAGAAGTATTTGAAGTCTTGAAAGGCAAGGACCTACAACTGAGATTGCTCTATCTAGCAAAGCTGTCATTTAGAATGGAAGGGAAGACAAAGTGCTTCTCAGATAAGGTCAAGTTCAAGGAGTTCATCATCACCAAGCCCTTATCATATGAAATGTTAAAGGGACTTATCTAAGAAAAAGAAGATAAAAAATAGGACAGTAAAATGACAGCAAACTCACAGATATTAAGAACCACACCTAAAACAAAAGCAAACTAAGCAAACAGCTAGAACAGGAACAGAACCACAGAAATGGAGATCACATGGAGGGTTAGCAACAGGGGAGTGGGAGGAAGAGAGAGGGAGAAAAGTTACAGAGAGTAAGTAGCATAGACGGTGGGTAGAAAATAGACGGGGGAGGGCAGAATAATGTGGGGAATTAGAATCTAAAGAACTTATGACACATGGAAATGAACTAAAGGGGGAATGTGCGTGGGAGAGGGTGTGTAGGGTGGAGGGGAATGATGGGGGAGAAATGGGACAACTGTAATAGCATAATCAATAAAATATATTAAAAAAAAAAAACACCAACCAAAAGATTGGGGGGAAAAAAAACAAAAACCTGTGCACAGAACATGATGCATGAGCAGGTACATTGTCGTGATGCAGCAGCCAATCACCAGTTGCCCATAGCTGTGGCCTTCTGAATCATCTGAATAGTTTTGATGGAGGAATGTGCAAGCTTAATGCAAAATTTGATGCAGATTCATTGCTCTAGTCACTCACTCATTTTGAATGTGGTGGCCACACAGTACACATTCTCATTCAATGGCATCTACCATCCCCACTGACTAGTACAGTGAAGTCATCATTGTTCACACATGTGCATTCCAGTCCACTGTCCTTGGATGCCAGGTTACATCAATGTCCTGCAAACCACTGTCATTATATTAACAATGGCTGGACTTTTTTCTGGACAGACCTCGTATATCTAAAACAACTGAGTAGGATCTTGAGGAGATATTAGCATATCCATATTCACAGCAGTATATTCACAATAGTCAAGAGGTGGAAGCAACCCAAGTTGTCCATTGATGGGTGATGGGTAAACAAAATAGTTCCCATACATACAATACAATATAATTAAGCCTTAAAAGGAAATGAAATTCTGACACATGCTACAAATATAGATGAATCTGAGGACATTATGCTAAGTGAAATAGGCCAGTCACAAAAAGACAAATACTGCATGATTGTATTTATATGTAGTATCTAGAATAGTCCAATTCACAGAAACAGAAAGTAGAATGGCCAGGAGCTATGCGGAAAGGAAAATGAGGATTGTTTAATGGATACAGTTTTAGTTTTTGAAGATGAAAAGTTCTGTAGATAAGTTGCAGAACAGTGTGAATATACTTAACATTATACTGTACACTGAACTGTACACTTAGTAATGGTTAAGATGCTAAATTTTGCCTTGTGGTTTTTAGAATTAATTTTTAAAAATACACATTAATGGTACTTTTATAAATTTTTATTTTCACTTATTCTTAGAGAGAAAGAGGAAAGGTAGGGGAGAGAGGAAAAAAACATTGATTTTGTTGTTCCCCTTAGTTATGCATTCATTGGTTGATTCTTGTATGTGTTCTGACTAGGGATCAAATCCAGAACCTTGGCATAAAGGGACAATGTTCTAAACAAGGGCCTAGAATTAAATTTTTAAAGGAAGTAATCAAGCCCATAAAAATAAACTATATTAAAGTACAAAGAAAATGGTTTAATTTGTCAGGTTTTTTATTTAGAAAACTTGTACTAGCTGTGTACCTTCTTGGAAAAATTACTTACATGCTAAGTCTCAGTTGTTATGAAAATTAAATGAAATAAGTTTTGTGGCATAACTACATTTTTAACAAGACATAGTAGGGGTCTAAAAAGTTAAAATGTCTGGATTATCTCAAATAATCTTCAAGCTGTTGAATCCAAAAACTTCAGAAATGTATAACATTTCACAACTCTGATGAAAATTTGATGTTTCCCTTATGATTATACATAATCAAAACTTTCCCAAGTAAAAATTATCTTTTTACTTCAAGTATATGAAAAACATATGTAACTTTTAAAATTACCTTTTGGCAAAAGCACAGATGTTGTCAATAAGTGGACAGTTCTTCAAAGCAGCTTCTACTTTCCCAAGAGACACATATTCCCCTGCTTGTAACTTCACCAGATCTTTCTTACGATCTGTAAGTCATGAAAAATGATGCTAAGTTATCCTTAGTCCATTTTACTAAGGTCTGTACAATTCCAATTTTCTTTAAATCTCATTGCCTTCATCTTTATTTAAAAAGATACTTCTTCTAAAATATTATTGTACTTAATGCTTGCCCATACGTATCAGTTAAGAAATTGCCTAGTTAAAATAAAGAAGTACTGGCTAAAATACCAAAATTACACACTATACCAAAAGTTTTAGTATCTTATCATCTTAAACATTATAATGAAGTTAATAGAAGGAACAGAACTTTGGAGCATCAGACTTCAATAGTAGCTCTGCCAGTTATGTGATCCTAGGCATATCAGTGGAGGGACCTCTCCAACCCTCAATTTTATCAGAGGTAATGATGCCTACCTTATACAAGCATGTAGTACAATGTCTGGCATAGAGAACATGGTCAATGAATGGTAACTCCCCATTTTCCATATGTGACATTATCTTGTTAAAATAACAGTGCTCTAAGAATCTGAAGGCACAGGATGGCATAACATAAATATCATCAGGTTGCTTTATGACCTTTGTGTGAGTGTTGGCTTGCCTATCCATAGCCAGGAACCCCCTCTACATGCCAACAGAAAAATTTTTTATTCCAGTGCAATTAAGGGTCAAGAAAGCGGGTGGGGTTATTGGTTCTACATTGAACCATGTTTCTGGAAATTTCCCCAGAAATCTTTAATTATATTCAGGTCAGGTATGGTTTCAGAGACAGACTTAAATGGATCACTAGAAATATGACTGAGGAAATTTTATGGCTTTAAAAAGACCTCACAAGGACCCTACAGAGTGGTCCTTATCAGCTGGTCACCTTTTTATTTTAACTTTTGCCTGATTAAAGTGACTAGCATAAGGGCCATTTAGAGTACCTTTTTTGAACTTACAAGTCTATTTCAGTAGGCTCAAAAAGGACAGTGCCCAATCAAATTATATTCTCAGAAGACCAGATTAATGTTGAGGATTGATATTATAATTTTCTAAGGTTCAGAGCTAGTTAGAGCCATATAATGGCCACTAGGAAAAATATGTCCACACTGCCTCTTGGGTGGGGAGGTAGAGGGTGAGGAAGGACTATAATTGGAAATGTTATAGTAAATGGTTATACAGAACTATATGTAGTTAACCAAAAAAACCTTCTTCTGAGCAATTTTTGTTTTCTTATTACCCATCTGCTATTTTCCGACTCATGCTCCCCATGCTTAATGCTGACACTGCTACCACTTACTTAGATGCAAGCAGTGTCCTACTGTAAACATTTTCCATGTATCAACTCATTTAATGCTAACAAAAGCCATACCAGATCAGTGTTCATGTCCTTATTTTACAGATGAAGAAGCAGACATAAGTTAAATAACTTGCCCACAGTTTAAACTAATGGAATCATCAACACTAGTAATGACTTAACCAATATTACCTTTCATATATGTTGAACTTGCAAAAAGTAAAGAAAACCTAAAACAAGGAAATGTACTGACCGATAATCTGTAAACATCCGTCAGGATGGAATTCTCCAATGTCACCAGTGCAAAACCACCTTTGGCCATTTTCATCCACAGAATAATCCTCTGCTGTTTTCTCTTCATTTTTAAAATACCCCATAGAGATATTCTGTCCACCGATTACGATTTCACCTCTGGGGTTTGGCTTATCGTGAATTGTATAACCACCTGGAAGTCATTAAAACAATTTAATTGAGCAGATTAAATGAGATGGTAGTCACATTGATGCTTAAAGCTCCTCTGCAAATACTTACCTGCTGGCCAAATTGAACATCACTTTATAGGAGAACATTAGTTTGTATTTACTCAGATTTATGAAATGATAGTGGGTGACTGTGATTTCAAGAGTACCAGGTTCAATGATAATCACCAACCACTACACACCCCAAACCTACCCATGACCATAAAATTTCACACTTAGAGTATCATTAAAGTTTCAGGTTCATAGAGCTTAGTTAAGATAAATAGTTCCCAAGAAGGGTAACACTAGAAGCTATTATAAGTAAATTAATAATAGGTTGATAACAATGCATTTCAGATTTTTTCTAAGCAGGTTTTAATCAAAGGGAACATGGAGTAAGTGCCTACTAAAGGCAACACCATTAAATAAGAAAGGGAGGCTATGGAAAAATAGGAAGAAAACTTAATTTTCTTCATTTTGCCTATGGCCAGTCATGACTTTAAAAACTAAAACATCAAATTAACTAATAATAGCTACTGAAATATTTATTTTTTTAAAGATTTTATTTATTTATTTTTAGAGAGAGGGGAAGGGAGGAAGAAAGAGGAGAGAAACACCGATCGGCTACCTCTCACACGTCCCCCAACTGGGGACCTGGCACGCAACCCAGGCATGTGCCCTGACCAGGAATCAAACCAGTGACCTTTTGTCTCACAGGCCAGTGCTCAATCCACTGAGCCACACCAGCCAGGGCAACTATTAAAATATTTAATCACTATTCATTATGTATTCATTACTGAATAAAGCTTACTTTAAGAAAAATATATAAAACTCTGAATTTATAAACTTACACACTAATTAGATTTTACATCATAAAAAGGATTATGAGCAGTATTTCCTTCAGCTGTGAGATGCTCTTTAAATTGAAAACTGCCCTGGCTGGTGTAGCTCAGTGGATTGAGGGCACACCTGCGAACCAAAGAGTTGCTGATTCGATTCCCAGTCAGGGCACATGCCTGGGTTGTGGGCCATGTCCCCAGCTGGGGGCAAGCAAGAGGCAACCACACATCGATGTTTCCCCCCCTCTCTTTCTCCCTCCCTTTCCCTCTCTCTAAAAATAAATAAATAAATAAATAAATATTTTTTAAATTTCAACAACAAAACCAGCTGGACAGTTGAGTCTCAACTATGATAATGTTTGCTGGGGTCAAGATCTATAAAGCTGTGTGTGTGTGTGTGTGTGTGTGTGTGTGTGTGTGTGTGTGTGAGAGTGAGTGAGATTAGTCACACAACCCCCTGAAAATAACACATCCTTCCCCCTAACCTGGGACTGCCCCACTAATAATTTTTCTCCTTTGTCACCAAGTAGTCCCCAAATCAGAATCATCATCCTAGCTTTGAGAGATTTTCTTTTCTTCTTGGCAAGCTACAGATGGTACTGTGGAAAGAGAATGCACAGGGAGCAAGCAATAACAGACAACCTAACACTTGAAAGAAATGGAAGTCATGAGGCTTACAGTGGTTTTCAGCATAACTAGAATCACTAGCACTTGTCATAAAATTCTTACCTTCCTGCCAGTCTTTTAGCTTAATTTCACAGCAAATGAGAGGGGCTCCAACTCTGCCAGTAGTATAGTCAGTAACTACAAGGGAAAAAAGCAACAATGCCATTAGAAAACCACATTCCAAACTTGCACCAAAGTGATAACAGGAATATTGGAACTAGAACCAGATTCTGAAAGATGACAAAAGAAGAGAACATATTGAGAGGAGTACCAAGTGTGATCATTTTTCCATATGTCAACTTCATTTCAACAGTGTAAAGGATTCCAAAGTTGTTACATCATTTTCCCCGTCTCATGGCTATATTTCAGATAAGTAAGTGCAAAAACCTGTTAAAGGACAGCCGGCTCCACCACTATTTATATGGATTCTGATAAGATGGATTTTGATTGGAATTCCCTAACACTCGCTGATGGACTATGTAACTTAGGCAAGTTATTTAACCTCCCTAAGCCCCATTTCCTCATCTATTAAATTGGGATAGTAACAGAGCCTATTTCATATAGAAACATGCTGTGAAAATTAAATGAGATGATATGTGGGCAATGCTTAACACTTCCTGGCAAAAATAACTAGTTCAATAGATGTTAGCTGCTGTCATCAAAGATGGTGATATGATCCTTTTGTAACTTTTGGTTATTACTAGCAATATCAAGTATTTATTGACAGCCTATTAAATAAGTAGCATTATAGTAAATACTGTTAGGACAACATAAGGATGAGAAGACCCTACCCTCAATGAGCTTACAAACAAACCACTTGGGAAGAAATACATATGAAACAATTTAGAGCACATTTAAATACTAAAGTGCATGGTACTAATGGTGATTACAATAGTATCCTAGAGACCAGAAAGATCTATGAAAAATAAAATAGTTGGGAAAGATTTAATTGAAGAGTTGCACATGAGAAGATGGCTGTGACTGGTTAAGAAAAAGGGCATTCCAAGAAAAGAGAGCGGAAAATACAGAGAGGTGGGAACAAGAATGCCTATATGAGAAATGGTGAGAAGACTATCTGGTCTGGAGAGAAGAGCCAAGTATGTATGCACATGGAAAATAATAATGACTAGGTACAATGGTGTCAGATGAAAGAAATGTCGAAAGCAAGGCTCACCAGATGTGAAGCAGTGCTTGAGGTGGATGTGTCTGACAGAAGTATGCAGGAATACCAGAATTTATATATTAGAGGCAGATACGGATGTTGAAAGGCAGCCATTGAAAGGCTGTTACCTCAGAACACTGTGAAGTAATAAAAGGCTGGATGCCAAAGGTGGCATATAAGGAAGGGCAGGATCCAATGGCAAAATAGGAAGAGCTGATAAAATTTAAAGATACTAAAAATAATCAGAGGACTTCAAAGCTAATACCCTGAAAGGATTGAAGGATGGTAACACCACTGTCACAAACAATTTGATAATATAGAGAAAGACAGTGTAGGATAATGGCATTTGGACCCTGTGTCCAATTTTGGACACAATGCATTTAAAGTGAAAGTGAGATAATCCACAAAAGTTACTATACCCTTTGTTTCACAACCTGGGGTGATTTTTCCCCTTAGAAGATATTTGGCAACATTTGGACGTACTTCATGGACCCAACTTGGGGCAGTAGGTTAAACTACTATCTATCCATTAAACATCCTGTAATTCACAGGAGAACCTCCAGCAGGAAAGAATTATCTGGTTCAAAATTTCAATAGTGCATAAGCTGAGAAACCTGCTATAGGCTGTTGAAATAAGAAGAAAAAACAAACAAGTCAGGGCAGGAGCATAGATTTGAGGAGGAGCAAAAAAAGTGATACTTTATTTCAAGAGTGCAATTCTCCAAATAAGAGATCATTTAGAGATAAAAGGTTATAGGAGCGGGTGACAGAATTTTGAGGACTGACAATGGGGCCTAAATACGGGGGCAGGCAAAGGTAGGTTTACAGTTGCTCATATGGAAAATAATATAATAATTAAGACATAACAATACAAGAATATACTCTGTTTCATGAACTCATAATTGTAAACCTACTTTGCCCACCCCTGTATTTACAAAGCTTAAAAATAAGGGTTCATATGATATGGAACTAAAAGTTTCTAAAACTAAAACTATGTAAGTTTGCACTGAATCCTAATATTACTTAAGAGGTATAATATGGCCCTGGCTGGTGTGGCTCAATAGATTGGGCGCCAGCCTGCAAACCAAAGGGTCACTGGTTTGATTCCCAGTGAGGCCACATGCCTGGGTTGTGGGCCAGGTCCCCAGGAGGGGATGTGCCAGAGGCAAACACATTGATGTTTCTCTCCATCTCTTTCTCCCTTCTCCTCTCTCTAAAAATAAAATAAATAAAATCTTAAAAAAAACCCCAGAGGTATAATATGACTGTGGTTCCCTAAGGTAATGCAAATAGGCTTTAAGAGTAGCAACTGATGTGCTTACCTTCAGTAACTGTCCCAGCACCACACGATTCTGTCAATCCGTAACCCTGACCAACTGGGCAACAGAAGCAGACATTCATGAATCTATGTGTCTGAGGTGACAACGGTGCTCCACCAGACAGCATCATGCGAACATTCCCTCCTAGCAAAGCCTTCACTTTTTTAAATAGTATCCTTAACAAAAAAAGAGGATAAATTATTACAGCACATGCACTGTATTATTCTTGAAAACATACTAATTTATAAGCTCTGGGGAAGATTTCTCAACTTTGGTTGAGACATCTGAATTTCAAAACCATGGTTATAATGAGAGGTGAACAGAACAAGAAGTAGTAACACTTTGAAAAAAATGCCACATACTCTTAAAAGTACAACAAAAAGTGCAGTGTCAGGAAATTGCTTTGATATGCAGTAAATAAAAGAAAATGATGGTGTCGAAGAAAAACTATTTCAAGTTACCTTTGGTACATTCAGTCATCTATCTTATCTCCCTTCCAATGAAAAACACCTCCCCCTCTCCAAGTCACAGCACTACATTTAAAATAACTGTTATATTCATATACTCACTATGCTATTTTATGAAAACATCAAATCAGAAACACCTACATGCAGAATAAATCTTAAAAATCACTCTTTAAAAGTTAGAAATGTCACACTTAATTTCAAATGTCTTGATTTAAAATTATATTCTAGTTTTTCTTCATGAGACCAAATTCTATAATTAAATCTTAAATATTTATACTCAATTATTAAAGTTTATTAAATTGCCAAGATCAGAGTTCAGGGTCCTCTGCTTGCTGTATCAGCAATGAGACTTAAAATTAAATAAAAGAAAATGTTAACCTTAAGATCAGGGTGGTAGTGCTCAAATTAAGTTGCCATTTACTTACTTATATTACAGATGTAAAACCACAAAAAGATCTAAAGACTCAAAATATAGTCTATAAAATATACTTACAGATTGCAAAGTGGTGCATCATATCCCTTTTTGATCTGTTCCAATTTGTAATCATACCCTATCTTGAACAGAGTTTTCTGAATATAATTCATTTCTTGGACTTTGCTCATAACATTCTTATAAATTCGATCCATGATTTCCTGTAAGGTAAGCAAAATATGCAATAATCAGAAAAAAAACCTACACCAATACTGAGACAGTCTTTAGGTGAAGATACCTTATTTACCAAGTCTTATGTAAATGCCTTTAGTATAATAAATATATTTACTTCATTATATAATTAATTTCACTGACTATCTACTACTTCAAAAAGACTAAGTACAAGGATAAGGATGTCTTCAATTCTATACACTAAACTTACCTGAAATTTTTAAAAAATGACACTAATCCTGATGTTTTTCTCTTTATTACTCTTACCTAGCAACTCTTACAGCATGGCAAAGAGCTTTAGAGTTTCTTAAAATTCTTATGTCCCTATAATGTAGGCATTTCTATTCCACTTTAATAGAAGCTCAGATAACAAAAAAGGAACAGGTCTTTTGGTCACAGCTCTTTGGAAAATCAGAAGTAGGACTAGGCTTGTCATATATTGACTACCATGCTACGACATACAAAATAAAAAATAAAACAAAAATCCCAGACTATCACCAAATGAAGTTTTCTTGAAATTATTTAGCACAGATTAACAGAACTATCATATTTATAAATACCTATTTTTATATAAATATAAAACCATACCTATTTATAAATACCTAGTTTTAAATATTAAAAGTAGCAATTAGTGTAAATTCAGCTGTGCTACAATGAATAACCTTATGAATGGCTCTTAATAAAAGGAGGGACCAAAAAATGCTGTTCACAAATGCGGACAACAGAACCATCCTTTGGCGTTATGCTAAGTGAAGTAAGTCAGAGGAGACAGACAAATACTGCATGATCTCACACGTATGTGGGATCTAAAAAGGTCAAAGTTATAGCAACAGAGAATATATTGGTAATTGCCAGGAGCTGGGGGTTGGGGAAACTGGGAAGATGCTGATCAAAGGGCACAAACTTCCAGTTAGAAGATGAATAACTTCTGGGGGTGTAATGTACAGCATGCTGACAGTAGTTAACAAGGCTGTATTGTATACTTGACAGTTGATGACAATAAATCTTAAAATGTTCTCACAACACATACAAAATACATACATACAAATGGTTAACTATGTGAGGTGATCAACATGTTAACTAATCTTATTGTGGTATTTACTTCACTACATATATAAATCAAATCATCATGTTGTGCCTGTTAAACTCACACAATGTTATATGATGATTATATCTTAATGAAGCTAGAGGCTACCGTGGCATTTAAGCATGGTACAATGTTGTTTTCTCCACTTCCACAAAAGGAATAACTATTATATAATTAAACCTAACCAAGGAGGTAAAAGACCTATATGCAGAAAACAACACAACACTGAAGAAAGAAATCAAGGAAGACACAAATAAATGGAAACACATACCATGCTCATGGATCGGAAGAATTAACATCATCAAAATGTCCATACTACCCAAAGCAATCTACAGATTCAATGCAATACCTATTAAAGTACCAATGGCATGTTTCACAGATATAGAACAAACTCTTCAAAAATTTATATGGAACAATAAACGACCCTTGAGAAAGAAGAGCAAAGCAGGAGGGATCACAATACCTGATACCAAAATGTATTACAAGGCTACTGTAATCAAAACAGCCTGGTACTGGCATAAAAACAGGCACGTGGACCAGTGGAATAGAACAGAGAGCCCAGAAATAAACCCTAGTCTCTACAGTCAAGTAATATTTGACAAAGGGGGCAGCAACATAAAATGGAGTAAAAATAGCCTCTTCAGCAAGTGGTGTTGGGAGAACTGGACAGCTTCGTGCAAGAAAATGAAACTCGAGCACCAACTTACACCATACACAAAAATAAACTCAAGGTGGATAAAAGATTTAAACATAAGCCGTAACACCATTAAAGTCCTAGAGGAGAACATAGGCAGGAAAATCTCAGATATTCCATGCAGCAACATTTTTACTGATATGTCCCCTAAAGCAAGGGACATAGAGGAAAGAATAAACAAATGGGATCTCATGAAAATAAAAAGCTTCTGCATGGCCAAGGAAAACAATATTAAAATAAAAAGAGAACCGACTGTGTGGGAAAACATATTTGCCAATGATACCTCAGATAAGGGTTTAATCTCCAAAATATACAAAGAACTTACACGACTCCACTCTAAGAAGACAAGCAACCCAATTAAAAAATGGGCGGAGGACTTGGGCAGACACTTCTCCAAGGAGGACATACAGAGGATCCAGAGACACATGAAAAGATGCTCGATATCGCTAGCTATCAGAGAGATGCAAATTAAAACTGCAATGAGATACAACTTGACACCAGTCAGAATGGCCCTCATAAACAAAGCAACAAACAACAAGTGTTGGAGAGGTTGTGGAGAAAAGGGGACACTAGTGCACTGCTGGTGGGAGTGCAGGTTGGTACAACCACTATGGAAAACAGTATGAAATTTTCTAAAAAAACTAAAAATGGATATACCTTTTGACCCAGCAATTCCACTGCTAGGACTATATCCTAAGAAGCCTGAAACACCAATCCAAAAGAAACTATGCACCCCTATGTTTATAGCAGCACAATTTACAATAGCCAAGTGTTGGAAGCAACCTAGATGCCCATCAGTAAATGAGTGGATCAAAAAACTGTGGTACATTTACACAATGGAATTCTATGCAGCAGAAAGAAAAAAGGAGCTCATACCCTATGCAACCGCATGGATGGAACTTGAGAGCTTCATGCTAAGCAAAGTAAGCCAGGCAGTGAAAGACAAATACCATATGATCTCACCTTTAACAGGAAGCTAATCAACAAAACAAACAAACAAGCATACTATAACCAAAGATACAGAAATTGAGAAAAGGCTGAAAGTCACCAGAGGGGAGAGGGGAGGAATTTTCAGGGGTAAAGGGGAAGGAACAAGTATAAAGGACATATGGACAAAAACTATGGGGGGGTGGAAATGGGAGGGAGGAGGGGAGGGCTAGGGTGGTGGGTTCGGGTGAGAATAAAAGACAGAAAACTGTACAAGATCAACAATTAAAATAAAAATTAAAAAAAAAAAATTTGTGTAGGTCTGTGGCTGAGAAATCTCAAAAGTTCCCTAAAAGGGTTTTAACATCCTATAATTATCCCTCTTATAAAAGTGTATGAGATGTAGAGGTTAAAAAAACACGTGGGAGGAAAGAGATGTGTGAAAACCACTTCCACTGCTCCTTCCAACACCAACCGCAGGCACAGAAAGACAGCATGAGTAAAGAAGACACATAGCTGCAACAAATTGGCAGGATTTATTGTTAGCACAGTAAGTCACTGGTTTCCCTTAACCTAACTGCATAATGCTCAATTGAGGTATTGCTTATAAGAAGTTGTATTTATTCTGAATTCTCAGAATGTGAATATTACAATACTTAAAAGATCATTTATTCTGACTCAGGAAAAGAACAAACCCAGAAAACAGAACCTACCAAAAATAATTCTCAATAAAAATATTGTAAAAGCCTATTTATGAAGGAATATACGGAGCTAGGGGAGACAACAGGTTTGCTGAAGCATCAGTGGACTAGCAACATGGGAGGTCATTTACTATCCCTAGGCTTCAAGAAGTACAAGGAGAGAAGTGTTGCTGAAACCTGAAGGAGCACTGTAGCCATGGGGAAAGACCTGGTTATAGCCAATGGGAAAGAGTCTGTAACCAGTGTATGCCTTACAAGTCGCCAAAACTGCAGCCTAGCAGAGAAAAAGCAAAGACAGTAAGTATGCAGATCTCTCTCTCACTCCTCCTACCCTCTGATCACTCATGAGTGCCAACAATGGGCTGAACTCAACCAGAAAGCAGAAGGCAGGCATGCCCTGATACTTCATTCACAAAAGTTAGCCTCCCAAGACACAAAGTAAAGAAGAATGGACAATGGGCAGCTGGAAAATACACAGAATATCAGCTAACTCTTGTTTATCCTTCAAGCCTCAATTCAGACATTACTTCCTAAATTTCTCAGCCATTCCTACTCCCTAACTATGCTGTGTGATACAGTTTACTAGCAACTCCTGTTCTTTGGATAATGAAGCTAACATAATATTTCTCAAAAAAAAAAAAAAAAAAAAAAAAAAAAATCCTAAAAGGACAGTCTTAGTGGTTAAGAAGACTCTGGAATCAGAGTGGTAGAGTTCAGACTGGCAGAGTTTAGACTTTAACTCTACAACCTATTGGCTGTATTAAGCAAGTATTTTTTATATATATATATATAAAATTTGGGTAACAAGACCCACCTAGCAAAGTCTCATGGAGAAGTGAGATAAGCTACCTAAATAAAGCACTTAAGCACGGTGCCTGGAACACAGAAGTACTACCCTACCTATTATCAGCAACATTTTAATTTGTAAGCTTGCTGAATTCTATAGCACCTCTAAATAAAAAGGCAAATGCCACTCTGACTTATTCTAATTCTTTAGTTATTTAGCAATTTTGTAATTAGAGGTAAAAAAAAAAAGTACTTTCCATCTCTAATTCTTAGAAAAACTTACATTGAACACTTCATTATCTAATCTCAGACTTTCCGTGTGCAAAAACAATTCTGTGAAAGATATTGGGATAAGATTTAAAGTCTGATCTTAATACAAGGAGTATTGATACCCAGGCCCACTGCAGTTTCCAAAGCCTATAAAATCAGGAGAGTTTGTTTACACAAGTTTGAAACACTGCATTAAATATTTTAGAATTCATCATTATAAGGCTATAAAATGTAACATCTTATTTTTATAAAAGGTGGTATTTCACAAAAAGATTTTGAATAAGATGAATAAACTTTTTTCCTTTGTGATGTCTCAAATGATAGCTTTCTTAGTTACCGTAAGGGTCCAGAGGACTGGGTTCTAGACTTACCTCTGTCACTAACCAGCTCTGTAACCTTGGATATGCTCCCTCGGTTTTCCACCACGGCCTAGGTTTCCCCATGTCTTAAATTAAGTGACTATACAAAATGATATTTACAGTATATTCTACCTTTAAAGTATTACGATCAATATTCACTCTGGGTAATTTGAACTTAGCCATTTTCATCACCTAATTTTCAAGGATCAGCAAACACTATCAGCTACACATTTCAGAAGTTTGCCACTGCATCTTTCCCAATACTTACCTGAGATTTTAAGTAACACATTTGACATAATATGCACAAAGGAAAGTTATGTTAGTGTATATATATAAATGCCTAATATTACTTTTTAAAAAGTCTAAATGCAAGCAATAAATGACATTTATACTCTGCACTTACTGGAACAGCTGCCATGAGGGTAGGCTTCAGCATAGTACAGTCTCCTTTACTTCCTTTTTTAATTTTGCTGGACTACATTAAAGACAAAGTAAATAGGATTAGGGTAACTAACCTTAGCAAAAAAAAATGTTGTAATTCAAGTGTTAACAATAACAAAGGCAGAAATTTACACATGGAATTTGATCGTCTACTGCTCAGTAAATTATTGGTTAGAACTATCATAACCTATAAGTGTGTCACCTTAGATCACTCGGCCATCCTGACACCCTTATAAACTATAAGTCTGAAGTGTAAGTGCTTTAGTGCTTTATTTCTTCTAGCACATTTCAGCCTTCCTTAGAGGATAAACTAAGATGCAGAAGAAAGGATAAAGGGATATTTTGGTAAGTCAAGCATTCTTATTAATAACATTACCATCAGACACAGCACTGACTATCCATTTTCAACAAAACAAAATCCCTCAACTAAGGTAGATCAAACACTAAAACAAAGGTTAAAGATAATTTTATCTTTCTTTAATTAACCAAAAGGCAAAATCATCAACTCGAACTCACCACTAGGGTCATCAAGTAACATACAAAACTAATTTGATAACATTTTGGTTGAGAGAGTACTGAAGACACTGCCAGTGACCATGTGGTGATATGCACATACATTTGTAAATGCGTATGTTTTTCTTTTCAATTCTTTTCTTCCTTATACACATAAATACAATCTGGGATTTCAGATGTCAGAGAAGTAGGTAAAAAACCTGACAGTCACCCACTGAAACAGGTAGATAAAAATAAGAATCTCCTATAATGCAGTGAGTCTGAAGTTTAGCTGTATCACATGTTAGCCATTGCCAACACAGGCAAGAAGAAAACCATCTCTTAAGGTGCAATGGGATCCTCTGATATGACCAGCTCTGCCACACAGAAGGTTCTGCTGATAGAACTCAATAGTTTTTGTACTATTTTTCTTTATGAGACCAACAGAGGAAATAAAATCACTTCTTCTGTCTCATAAGAAGTGTGCAAATGTGTGCACATCTGTGAGTGGAAACTTACACCAGCATATGCACACCACACATAGAGGGCTGCTCCATAGAGAGAGAGAGAGATGGGCTCCTGTCCTTCAAGTCCAAGCTGACTTCCATTTATCGCAGACCAGTTTCTCTGTTTCTGAGAGCAGCTCCAGGAGAGCAGTAGCCATAAGGAGCCATTCCTGCCTTTATTATTCCTAGTAATATTTCACTTCTTATCTATATTATGATTCCAGTAACACTAGTTTTGACATTGCTACCATCTGCAGGGTTCCAAGGTGGACCCTCTGGTTTCTAACCTTTTCTGGATTTCCTATGTAAGGGAGACTCTTGGATTTTTAAATTTATTTTAATTGTTGTTCTTGTATACTTTTCTGCCTTTTACTCCCATCCCAGGCCACCAACCCAGCCCTCCCCACCTCCCATTTCCACCTCCCTTAGTTTTTATCCATGTGTCATTTATATTTGTTGATCTAAACCCTTCCCCTTTTCCCCTAAAATTCCCTCACCTCTCCCCTCTGGTCACTGTCAGCCTGTTTGCAATTTCAGTGTCTTTGCATGTATTTTGCTTGCTTGCTTGTTTTTGTTTTTTTTTTTTAAGATTTTATTTATTTATTTATTTATTTATTTTTTTAGAGAGGGGAAGGGAGGGAGAAAGAGAAACATCAATGTGTGGTTGATTCTTGCATGGCCCCCACTGGGAACTTGGCCCACAACCCAGGCATGAGCCCTGACTGGGAATCGAACCTGCGACACTTCGGTTCGCAGCCTGCGCTCAATTGCTTGATTGCTTGTTTTATTGATCAGGTTTCTGTTAAAGGTGAGATCATATGGCATTTGTCTTTCAACATCTGGCTTGTTTTGCTTAGCATAATGCTCTCCAGTTCCATCCATGCTGTTGTGAAGGGTACAACCTCCTTTCTTCTTTCTACTGTGTGAAATTCCATTGTGTAAATGTATGACAGTTTTATGATCCATTCATTTACTGATGGGCACCTAGTTTGCGGCCAACACTTGGCTATTGTAAATTGTGCTGCTATGAACATTGGGGTGCATAGGTTCTTTTGGATTGGTGTTTCAGGGTTCTTAGGATATGATCCCAGCAGTGGAATTCCTGGGTCAAAAAGCAGATCCATTTTTAGTTTTATTTCTTTTTTTTTAATCACTATTTTTTAATTGTTGATATTGTACAGTTTTCTGTCTTTTACCCCGCCCCAGCCCACCACCCCAGCCCTCCCCGCCTTCCTCCCATTTCCACCCCCCATAGTTTTTGTCCATGAGTCCTTTATACTTGTTGCTCTAAACAGTTCCCCTTTTCCCCTGAAATTCCCTCCCCTCCCGCTCTGGTCACTGTCAGACTGTTCTCAAATTCAGTGTCTTTGTTTATATTATGCTTGTTTCTTTGTTTTGTTGATTAGGTTCCTGTTAAAGGTGAGATCATATGGTATTTGTCTTTCACTGCCTGGCTTATTTCGCTTAGCATGATACTCTCCAATTCCTTCCATGCTGTCGCAAAGGGTAGGAGCTCCTTCTTTCTTTCTGATGCATAGAATTCCATTGTGTAAATGTACCACAGTTTTTTGATCCATTCATTAACTGATGGGCACCTAGGTTGCTTCCAGCACTTGGCTATTGTAAATTGTGCTGCTATGAACATAGGGGTGCATAGATACTTTTGAATTGGTGTTTCGGGGTTCTTAGGATATAGTCCTAGCAGTGGAATTGCTGGGTCAAAAGGTAAGTCCATTTTTAGTTTTCTTAGAAAATTCCATACTGTTTTCCCTAGTGGTTGTACCAATCTGCAATCCCACCAACAGTGCACTAGCGTCCCCTTGTCTCCACAACCTCTCCAACACTTGCTGTTTGTTGCTTTGTTTATGAAGGCCATTCTGACTGGTGTCAGGTGGTATCTCACTGTGGTTTTAATTTGCATCTCTCTGATACCTAGCCATACTGAGCATCTTTTCATGTGTCTCCGGATCCTATGTATGTCCTCTTGGGAGAAGTGTCTGTTCAAGTCCTTTGCCCATTTTTTAGTTGGGTTGCTTGTCTACTTAGAGTGGAGTTGTGTAAGTTCTTTGTATATTTTGGAGATTAAACCCTTGTCTGAAGTATCATTGCTAAATCTGTTCTCCCATACAGTGGGTTCTCTTTTTATTTTAATACTGTTTTTGTTGGCCATGCAGAAGCTTTTTACTTTGATCAGATCCCATTTGATCATTCTTTCCTTTACGTCCCTTGTTTTAGGGGACATATCAGTAAAAATGCTGCTACGTGAAATATCCGAAATTTTCCTGCCTATATTCTCCTCTAGGACTTTAATGGTGTCATGGCTTATATTTAAATGTTTTATGCACCTTGAATTTATTTTGTGTATGGTGTAAGTTGGTGCTTGAGTTTCATTTTTTTGCATGTAGCTATCCAGTTCTCCCAACACCGCTTGTTGAAGAGGCTATTTTTACTCCATTTTATGTTGCTGCCCCCTTTGTCGAATAATAATTGACCATAGAGACTTGGGTTTATTTCTGGGCTCTCTGTTCTATTCCAATGGTCCACGTGCCTGTTTTTATGCCAGTACCAGGCTGTTTTGATTACAGTGGCCTTGTAATACAGTTTGGTATCAGGTATTGTGATCCCTCCTACTTTGCTCTTCTTTCTCAAAATTGCTTCAGCTATTGGGGGTCATTCATGCTTCCATATAAATTTTTGAAGTGTTTGTTCTGTGTCTGTGAAATATGCCATTGGTACTTTAACAGGTATTGCATTGAATTTGCAAATTGCTTTGGGTAGTATGGACATTTTGATGATGCTAATTCTTCCGATCCATGAACACAGTATGTTTCCAATTCGTTGTGTCTTCCTTGATTTCTTTCTTCAGTGTTGTGTAGTTTTCTGCATACAAGTCTTTTACCTCCTTGGTAGCGTTTACTCCTAGGTATTTTATTTTTCTTTTTGCTGTATCGAATGGGATTTTTTTTTTTCTTGATTTCTGCTTCTGCTGTTTCATTGTTGGTATACAAAAATGCCTTTGATTTCTGGATATTGACTTTGTATCCAGCTGTTTGGCCAAATTCATTTATTAGGTGAAGCAGCTTTTTTGTCAAGTCTATAGGATTTTCTATGTACACCATCATGTCATCTGCAAGCAATGATAGTTTTGTTTCCTCCTTTCCAATTCGGATGCCTTTAATTCCTTTTCTTGTCTAATCGTTGTGGCTAAGACTTCCAATACTGTATTGAATAGAAGTGGTGAAAATGGACAACCTTGTCTTGTTCCTGATCTTAGTTGGAAAGATTTAATTTTTGCCCATTGGGTATGATGTTGGCTGTAGGTCTCTCATATATGACCTTTATTATGTTGAGGGATACTCCCTCTATTCCCACTTTGCTGAATGTTTTTATCACAAATGGGTGCTGTACCTTATCAAATGCTTTTTCCACATCTATTGATATGATCATGTGATTTTTGTCTTTGCTTTTGTTTATGTGATGTATTACATTTACTGCTTTCCAAATATTGAACCATCTTGCATTCCTGAGATGAATCTCACTTCATCATGGTGTATGATCCTTTTAATGTATTGTTGGATATGGTTTGCCAATATTTTGTTGAGGATTTTAGCATCTATGTTCATCAGCCATATGGGCCTGAAGTTTTCTTCCTTTCTTGTGTCTTTCTCTGGTTTCAGGATTAGGATGATGCTGGCTTCATAAAAAGATTTTGGCAGTCTTCCATCATTTTGGATTTTTTGGAATAGTCTGTGAAGGATAGGGGTAAGCTCTTCCTTAAATGCTTTGTAGAATTCTTCTGCGAAACCATCTAGACCAAGACTTTTGTGTGTTGGGAGTTTTTTGATTACTGCTTCAATTTCACCTGCTGCTACTGGTCTGCTCAGGCTTTGTGCTTCTTCTTCATTGAGTTTTGGGAGATTATATTTTTCTAGAAACTTGTGCATTTCACCTAGGTTTTCAAATTTGTTGGCATACGGTTCTTTGTTGTAATTTATACAATCCTTTGTATTTCTGTGGTGTCAGTTGTAATCTTTCTTCTTTCATTTATGATTATGTTTATTTGAGTCCTCTCTTTTTTTCTTGATGAGCTTGTGCAAAGTCTTGTCGATTTTGTTTATCTTTTCAAAGAACCAGCTCCTGGATTCATTGATCCTTAGAATTGTGTTTTTAGTCTCTATGTCATTTAATTCTGCTCTGGTCTTGGTTATTTCCTTCCTTCTACTTGCTCTGGGTTGTCTTTGTTATTGATCCTCAAGTTCTTGTAGGCGTGGGGTTGTTTGTTTGAAACGTTTCTATCTTTTTTGGTAGGACTGTATGACTATGAACTTCCCTCTCAGGACTGACTTCGCTGTTTCCCATAAGTTTTGGGTTGTTTTGAGTTCATTTTTGTTTGTTTCCAGAAAATTTTTCACTTCTTCCCTAATTTCATTCTTGGCCCATTCATTTTTTAATAGCATGCTATTCAATCTCCATGATTTTGAGTGTTTTGGGTTTTTCCCCTTGGGATTGGTTTCTAGTTTCACTCCCTTGTGGTCAGAGAAAATATTTAGTATGATTTCAATTTTCTTGTATTTGTTGAGGCTTATTTTGTGTCCTATCATGTGGTCTTTCTTTGAAAATGTTCCATGTGCACTTGAAAAGAATGTGTATTTAGTTTCTTTGAGATGAAGCGATATATATCTATAGATATAGATATAGATCTGTTAAATCCATTTCATCTAGAGTGTTGTTCAATACCACAATATCTTTGCTGATGTTTTGTTTGGAAGATCTGTCCATTTTTGACAGTGAGGTGTTAAAATCCCCTACTATAATTGTGTTGCTGTCAATATCTTTCTTGAAGTGCTCTAAGATTTTCTTGATGTATTTTGGTGCTCCTATGTTGGGTGCATATATATTTACAAATGTGCATGTCTTCTTTGTGGATTCTTCCCTTGAGTATTATGAAGTGACCTTCTGGGCCTCTCTTTATCGCCATTCCTTTGAAGTCTATTTTGTCTGATATGAGTATTGCTATCCTAGCTTTTTTTTTCCCATGACCATTTGCTTGGAAAATTTGTTTGCAGCCGTTCCCTTTGAGTCTGTGTAGGTCTTTTGTCCTGAGGTGGGTCTCTTGTAGGCAGCATATGTGTGGGTCATGCTTTCTTATCCATTCAGCTATTGTATGTCTTATGTCTTTTGACTGGAGCATTTAATCCATTTACATTTAAGGTTATTATTGATAGGTACTTATTCATTTCCATTTTTGTGCCCATGTCCGTCTCTCTCTCCCTCCCTCTCCTTCTCTCTCTTCCTTCCTTCCTTTCCTTAAAGCAGTCCCTTTAGCATTTCTTGCAGAACTGGTTTGGTAGAGGTGTATTGTTTTAGACTTCTTTTGTCTGGGAAGCTCCTTATTTGGCCTTCTATCTTGATTGATAGCCTTGCTGGGTAAAATAGCCTTGGTTGCAGGCCTCTGTTTCTCATTACTTGGAATATATCTTGCCATTCTCTTCTGGCTTGGAGCGTTTCTAATGACAGGTCAGCGGCTAACCTTATCAGGGCTCCCTTGTATGTTCCTCCCTTTTTCTCCCTTGCTGGCTTTAAGATTCTCTCTTTGTCCTGGAATTGTGCCATTTTAATGATGATGTGTCTTGAAGTGGGCCTCTTTGTGTTCCTCTTTATTGGGACTCTCTGTGTTTCCTGGATTTGTGTGACTTTTTCTCTCATCAAATAAGGGAAGTTTTCCATCATTACTTTTTCAAATACATTTTCTATCCCTTGCTCTTTTTCTTCTCCTTCTGGTATCCCTATTATAGGGATATTATTATGTTTCATACTCTCTTGCATTTCTCTTAATCCCTCTTCATTCATTCTGAGCCTCCTTTCCTTTTCTTGCTCTTTCTGAGTGTTTTTTTCTACTTTGTCCTCCAACTCGCTGATCCGATCTTCTGCTTCATCGATTCTGCTTTTCATGCCATCTACTGTGTTCTCCAGAAATTGCATTCTTCATTTCCTCTTGGCCCTTGTTGATAGTTTCTATTTCCTTTTTCATGTTGATATAGTTTGCAGTGAGTTTATCGTAGCTTTCCTATAGTTTCTGGTAGCTCACTGAGAGCTCATGGAGCTTCCTGACAACCATTGCTTTGAACTTAGTATCTGATAGTTTAGTTGCCTCCATTCCATTTAGCATTCTTTCTGGGGCTTCCTCCTTTCCTTTCATTTGGGGATTGTTTCTTTGTCTTCCCATTGTTTGTGAGACTCTTCTTGTTAGCCTCAGCTTCTTAAATTGATCTGTTCTGGCTCCCTGGGTTTATGGTGTGAACTTCTGTGGTAGAATACCTGTGAGATTCAGTGGCACAGTCTCCTTCGGGTATCCTGGTGTTCACACCTTCCACTGTCTCACCTGTTGGGATGCCCCCTCTTTTGGTCCAACTGTGTTTTTTTCACAGTTCCAGGATTTTGTTTTGTCTCTCTCATGGGTATTTAAAAAGGGAAAAGAAAAAAATTGAAAAAAGAAAAAGAAAAAGAGGAAGGATGAAGAGATAAAATTGGAAAGAAAGGAAGAAGAAATAAAACAAGGAAGAAGTAAAGAGAAGCAAAAGGAACTGAAGGATAAAAAAGTTAAAAATAATAAAAAATAATGAAAAATATAACTAAAACAAACAAACAAACAACAACAAAAAAACAACCACCTCTTGCTGGTTTCAAACTTGCCAAGCCTGTTTTTCTGTTCTTGCTGGCTGGAATGGGCGGATGGGTGATGGTATCGTTTTTCTCCCTGTTCAGCACTCAGTCAGCTTTGGGCTACTCTCCCCAGGGTTAGCCCAGCCCCTCTCTGCGCAGGGCCTCGGGGTGTGGGCTCTGGGCCTGATGTGGAGTGCGGGCTTTCCCCAAGTTTATGGGTGTGATCCTGGGTCTCCTAAGGTACACACGCACCGTCCCTGGTTTATGGGTGGAGGTTCCAGGTTTTCTACAGAGAGTGTGCACTGCTGGAGTTTCAAATGTGGGCTCCACAGGTTTTATGCATTTTGTGCACTCACCCTGGGTTCACGGGGGGTGAGCTCCAGGTTTCCCACGGATCGTGCGCACTCCCTGGGTTCACATGCATGGGCTCTGGTTCTCCCACGGATCACTCACACTTCCCAGGTTCCTGGCGTGGGCTACAGGTCTTCCACAAAGCCCCCTCCTCTGGTTTCAGGTGCCTCTGGTCACACCAGCTCCACCCAGGGCTATACGTGGGTGCTCACACCCCAGCATGTTTGCCACTGAGACCTTAACTTCTCTCTCTGCAACTTCAAGCAACTGGGTCTCTCCCATTGCTGCTCAACCCTTGTTTGGCCGGGGAGTGAGCAGTTGACCCAGCTCCCTCCCTAGAGCCCTGTGGCAGACCCGGCAAGCCCAGGCCCGGGGCTTCAGCTGCCCTGGCCTCCTCGCTGATCCCTGGGCTCTTACTGTCCTGAAGAACTCTCCTTACCGTCTGGTTTTTCAACGTCTACTACAGTTTTTGATCTCCTATTTTCATATACACTGTGGTACTATTGGCTTTTTGCTCTGTTCCTTGGTAGATTGGCTAGGTTTTTCTCCCGTGTGTAGAGGGAAGTGGAATCTGCTCCCTCCTACTGTGCCACCATCTTCCAGGAAGGAGACTCTTTGATTTTATATTCCTGATCAGATCAAGACTCTTTAGAACAAAGTTTATTGAAAAGGTAGATGTGAATGCTCTTGACAGATCTCTAACAGGCTTCTAATGTACTACTTGGCCTGAGAGACAGCAAGAATGAAGTCAGACCTGCAACAGACTCCAACTGTCCCTGTTTCCCACACTGAGGCTATTGTTTTCAGAAAGGTAATGAAACAAGGGCTTTCTGCACTCCCCTTCTCAGGGGGAAATCATACTCAAAGCTTAATGAAATGATTTTTACATTTTGAAAACATCTCCAGACGTAAGAAAATCTCACTACAATGCATCCAATGTAATCATCACAGATTTTTATATTTTAAAAAAACATAAGCCCCAATCTCATTAATAGGTCTATTATGACTTCACTCAATCAAGTCCTGTTTATCAGTTTACTTGAGAGTTTAGTTTACTTATTTCACTCCTTAGTCTTCTAGCGGATTATAAATCTGAATTTTTAGCTTAGTGATTTGGTGAAATACAGCAAGCTCTCCCTCTTACAAAGAAGTTATGGTCCTTAAAGTACAAAGTAGGCAATTATTTGGAACATAAAATATTTTCTCATGGTAAAGCCACTGAAAAGATGGTTGGATTATCCTTAGGGGTAAGGTAGTAGTAATGACCATGAAGGGACACAAGGGACATTCTGGGATCTAGAAATGTTCTTTTTTTTCCTCCCATGATCTAGATGGTGATCATCACAGAAGTGTATATATGTATGTGTATATTAAATTTAATCAATCAGTACCCTTAAGATTTTTGCACCTTAAGTTTATATCCAAAACCAAGCCCCCCAAACAGAAAAAGATGGTTGCAATCTCAAATATCAAAAACATCAATGTAACTTTTTGTCTTAATATTATACAACCTACCTAACCTCTACCTAAAATGGTATTTGTAACAAAAAAAAAGTTGAAAGTATTACATCTTCTAACTGTGAACTGCAAGGGCATGTTTTCTCATCAATACATGCTCCATTAAGACTCCCAAATAAAAGGCAGAACTGCCTAGGTTTCTGAAATATGACAGCTGGGCCTCCAGTGATGAGAGTGGCAGAAGCCACACAGAGAATCAAGTCATTTATACCTATACTCAGTTTACCTTTCAGCATTCAGAATGCCACAGTTCCCTTGAAAGCTCTGTTTTCCACCAATGTCTGGTTAGAAGCTTTTTCAAATGGGCTTACACTACATGAATCAGCCCTACCCATTGTTGGATTTCCTGCTATGAACAACAGGAAGAAGGGAGGAGCCAGATACGGTAGAAATCTGGGGGCTGCCTTTGGACACGCTGCAATGCTGTCCAATAGAACTTCCACAATGATAAAATGTTCACTATCTGGGTGATCCATATGGTTGCCACAAGTCACATGTAGCTACTGAGAACCTGAAATGTGGCTAGAGAAACTGAAAAACTGAATTTTTCTGATTTAATTTTAATTACTCTGTATTTCAATATGTAGCTAGTGACTACTGTATTGGACAGCACTACTCTAGAGAAAACTCAGAACAAAACTGGGCCAAAACCATACCACCCCCTCTCTCCCAAATCCCACCAATATTCATGAGTAATATGTCAAGAAAGGCTCAGTGATTTATATTCTCTATCCTAGCTCTCTGAAATACAAACCTAATAGAAAAAGATGAAAGGAATGATTAGTTTCAAAATAATTTAAAAATATGTAGAAAAGCAACATAAAAACAATTTTATTTAAAACAGCTATAGTTCATGGGAATTTCTTTCAAGGTTATGAAAAAAGTTTTAGCTAAATTAAAATATCTCATGTTTGAGTAATATGTTCTCAGCCAAACAATGGAATTTGATAATGATCAGGCCAATATACTGAAAAGCTTTGTCACCTGGTCAGAGAGTGTAAGTGGAGAAGAATATCCAATCCTACAGCCATAGGTAAAGCAAGATATTTCTGCTGTCAATTCCAAGACATGTGCCAAAGGCAGGTAGCCAATATATGTGTCCTTTGGTCTAAAACAAGAGAAACATTTTAGCCAATCTTAAAAAGGCATTATAAATTATAAATCTCAATAATCTTATTATTTTAATATAGATTGAGTAGAGAATGCCAATGTGAGCTCTGATTTAAAAAACAAAAAAAAAAGTCAAAGATTCTCTTACCCCAGGCCAGGAATTCTCTCACACTGGCCTGCCATTCCAGCTATCAAATTGCTATGATGCATCATCACTCCCTTAGGTCGGCCAGTAGAACCACTGGTATACATAACAATAGCCATATCTGAAGGAGCTGGTCTATTCGGAGGAACGTTTGCTAAATGAATGAAAAAGCACCACATTAATGATTTGAATATACAAAAATACCTGTGATACTATCACCACCATCAGGGTAATAGACATACCCATCGCCTCCCTATCGCTTCCCTGAGTTTCCTTGGGTTCTGTTGATGTTAACTTGATCTTTAAGGTGACTTCGACTTTAAAATTCTAACATGCTAAGTTTTAAATAGTGCATTGAATCTCAACTTCAACATAGTATCATGCTAACCTAGTAACCTCCTTTCCATCCCAGAATATACCAAAATGTCCAAGAAGACAAAGATATATTATCAGAATTCAATGAAAGTTTAACAAGATTCTTGGATTTTAAAAAACCAGTTTATACACTGTATAATACTATAATAGTGGATACATGTCATTATACTTTTGTCCAAATCCATAGAATATACACCACCAGGAGTGACCCCCACTGTAAACTATGGACTTTGGGTCATTCTGATGTGTCAATGTAGGCTCATCAATTGTAATGAATGTACCCTCCTCTGGGAAAAGGTGATAGTGGGAGAGGTAGTGTGCATGTAAGGGTAGGGGGTATATGTGAACGCTCTGTACCTTCCCTGTCAATTTTGCTACGAATCTCTGTCCTACAAAAGAAACTATTTTTTAACACTTAGTTTAATAAAATGAGTTAAATTTCATGTACCAATTAAAATAAAAATTTTAAACAGTGTGATTTTACCACTGAAATAACCAAAGATAAAGTTATACTTAAACTAGTTAATGCTAATGCTCCTTAAAGATATCTACTATTAAGGAGCTCATACCCTTTGCAATGGCATGGATGGAACTTGAGAGCATCATGCTAAGCGAAATAAGCCAGGCAGTGAAAGACAAATACCATATGATCTCGCCTTTAACAGGAATCTAATCAACAAAACAAAGAAGCATACTATAACCAAAGACATTGAAATTGAGAACAGGCTGAAAGTCACCAGAGGGGAGAAGGGTGGGAATTTCAGGGGAAAAGGGGAAGGATCTACAGGAACAAGTATAAAGGACACATGGACAAAAACTATGGGGGGTGGAAATGGGAGGGAGGTGGGGAGGGCTGGGGCGGTGGGTTGGGGTGAGAATAAAAGACAGAAAACTGTACAAGATCAACAATTAAAATAAAAATTGGAAAAAAAAGAGTTTATAAATCAAAAAAATTGGAACTGGATCTTTCATTTGATGACATAATGGATGCAGTAGCAGTACATACAGGGTGGGGCCAAAGCAGGCTTACAGTAGTCAGTAAATACAATAACTAATAAATAATACAAAAATAAACTGTGTTCCACATGCTCACAACTGTACACCTAATTTTGCCACACCCCGTATGTTAAGCTCTTCTCAGTCTAAGCACACAATATGACACCTTACTTCCTGCCATCATAACAACTATCTACTCAGATAACGTATCATAAAAAAAAAAATGTGTCTTATCTAGTGTAGAGATGAGTGGAACTAGGTGGGATACATGGTCTACCATGTTATTGTTATGAGGACTCAATACTCCCATAGTTTTTTGCCAACAGCTTTTGAAGAATCAGTAAAGTTTCCCCCATCTTGCAGGGTCAACATAGTGTTGGGAGACAATTCTCCAGGTATCTCTTGAGTTTCCACACAGCTTGTGAGTAGAGGCACTGACTTTATTCTGAACTATCTCTTCAGGAGAGTTTGGACAGTGAACAGCCTAGGAAGACAGAGAGAGTGTCTCCATTCAAAGCAAAGAGCTAGCTTGCTTACTGTCCAGGACAATAGAAATAATCTCTCTCTCCAGGGCACAGGACAGGCATCTTACTGCCCATTGTAAGATTTGGGTTCCCTAAGTTAGGGTGTCTCTCCTATAACATAACCCACTACATGTGCAGGCATTATCTAACCCTCTTCACGGTGCCCTGTGGAAACTGGGGTGCAAGGAAGCACCATAAATGCTGATACTCTGGGTACTGCTATTTGCTGTGATTTAAAAAACTGTCCTTCGTCTCTGATGCAACTCTTGTGTCTCCAAGAAGCTATGGCAAGCTTGTTTGTTTGTTTGCTAAGTTTGGTAAAATGTCAGCCCCTATGCCATGCTCCCCAAGTAGTAGAGTATTATACTCGATACCTGTTATTGCAAACTTTGTGTTCTGTTTCTAATGGTGAAATATAATATTCATAAGTAAGAAGATATTCAACCAACATTTTCTTCTGCCAAAATGAATCCTTTCCTCATCTAGTAGAGCATCATGACCTTTACATTAAACATGACAGAAAAACTACTTAAATGGAGTGTTTAATTCCCTCAACCCCCTGTTCTGATGACCAACTAATATTTTGCTACAAGGAAGAGTCACTTGTTTCAAATGAAATACCAAGTACTACCTCAATGGTAGAAGAAATCCAAGCATGGAACTTCTGGGCAAGATGATGACATAAGTAATCATGGTACTCACTTACTCCCACAACCACATAAATATTACAACTAAACTATAAAACAACCATCATTTGTAACTGCCTGAAATCTGGCTGAATGGAAGTCCTACAACTAAGAGATTAAGGAAGCCACTTTGAGACTGGTAGGAGGGGCGGAGATGTAGAACAGGCTGGTCCCATATTAACGTGTGGCAGATAAAAAATTGGGAGCGATATATCAGCTGCAGAGGCTACCCCCAAATAGCAAGGGTTCCTAGCCCCATACCAGGCCCCCAAGCTCAGGCTTCAAAGGCCACGAAAGGAAGTCCCCATAACTTCTGTCAGTAAAAACCAGCAGGGATTATGGTTGAGCGAGCTGTAGGGCTTCTGGAGCCCTAGGTGTTCCTCTGAAAGGGCCTACACATGAACTTACTTGCTGATGGACTCACTGCCTCTGAGCTCCAGCATAGAGGCAGCAGCTTGAAAGGCAACAGACATGTACGGAGGAACTGAAGTGTCTGGCATCAGGGCAAGAACTGGTGCAGCAGGTCTCTCCAAGAGAGAAATGCTGGCAGAGGTCATTGTTCCTTTTCTGAGCCCTCCCCTCACAGAACCACAGAACCAGCCAGCGGGCACCGTATCTCAATCTTCATCAACCTGGCTCACACTGTGTGCCCCACTGTGGTGATTCCCTGAGGCCACATTTTGCCCAACTTTTGGGCCCACCCAAGCAGTATCCAGTGGCTTTTCCATATGAATGACCAATCTTGGCTCATGCTTCAGGTTTTCCTAAAATCTCTTGAAGAAGAATCTAGCCTCAGTGTGCCCCATGCCTCTTGCTAAGTGGTTCCAGCCCTGGCACTAGCTGCAGCCAGCCTTGGTTCACAGCTAGGCCTTGCTTGGGCACCTCTAAACTCAGCACAAGTAGCAGCCATCTTCAGATCACTTTGTAGCTCATGATGGGTGGCCCCAGCCAGAACAAAGGGGACAGGTGACCTTGGCCTGAACCTCCCAAGAGGCCCAGAACCACTGCATTCAGTGGACAGCTTCAGACCATGACAAAGCATCACCTCCCAACCACCTCCACAAGTGATACACACAAGAGGTGGACTCAACAAGCACCAGAACCCTAATGAACTGAGTCCTGCTCTGTGGGGTGGGCCACCTGTAGAGCTGAGTCTCCACAGTGATTGGAGGTCAGTGGTTGCAGCCAATCCTTGCAGCTGATCCACCTGGGAGAAAATTCCTTCCACTGACATGTCAACAGCAATCACAGCTCATCTACAACAAGAGGATTTACACAGCCCACACAGGGAATGCACCTCAAGTGCCCAGTGTGGATGACTGAGAAGGCTGTGCCCCATGGACCCCAGCAAAACACATACTACATACTACAGAACACTCTACCAAGCCAGGAAGTCAAATCACCTCTACCTAATACATAGAAACAAACACAAGGGTGGCTGCCAAAAAGAGAAGACAAAGAAACATGTACCAAATGGAAGAACAGAACAACACTTCAGAAAAAGAACTAAGCAGAATGGAGACAAGAATCAACTAGATGCTGAGTTGAAAACACCAGTTATAATGATGCTCAATGAACTTAGTGAGAACCTCGACAGCATAAAAGAAGACCAGTCAGAAATGAAGGACACATTAACTGAAATGAAGAATAATGCATTTCAGTTAAGGCTCAATTGGTTGGGCATTGTCCTGCAAAGCAAAAGGTCACTGGTTCAATTCCCAGTCAGAGCACATGCCTGGGTTGCAGGTACAGTTCCCGGTCAGGGTGCATTCAAGAGGCAACCAATCACTGTTTCTCTCTCACATCGATGTTTCTCTCCCTCACTTTCTCCCTCCCTTCCCCTCTTGCTCCCAAAATAAATAAATAAAGATAGTGTAAGGAGCCTCTAGGAGAACTTCAAGTTAACAACATTCACATCATAGGGGTGCTGGAAGAAGAGAGAGAGAGCGAGCAAGAAATTGAAATCTATTTGAAAAAATGTGACAGAAAACTTGGTGGAGGTAATAGACATGCAAGCTCAGAAAGCACAGAGAGTCCTAAGCAAGAGAAGCCCAAAGAGGCCCACACTAAGATACATCATAATTAAAATGCAAAAGGTTAAAGACAAAGAGAGAATCTTTAAAGCAGCAAAGAGAAAAGCAGTTAGTTACCTACAAGGGCCCTCATAAGACTGTCAACTGATTTCTCAACAGAAACTTTCCAGGCCAAAAGAGATTGGCAAGAAATATTCAAAGGGATAAAAAGCAAGGACCAACAACCAAGATTACTCTACCCAGAAAAGCTAGCACTTAGGATCAAAGGACAGGTAAAAAACTTCCCAGACAAGAAAAAGCTAAAGGAGTTCTTCACCACCAGACCAGTATTAAATAAAAAAAAAATTTATTAATTTATTTATTTTTAGAGAAAGAAAGGGAGAAAGAAAGAAGGAGAGAAACATCAATGTGTGGTTACCTCCTGCATGTCCCCCAGAGGGGACCTGGACCACAACCCAGTCATGTACCCTGACTGGGAATCAAACCGGTGACCCTTTGCTGTACAGGCCTGTGCTCAATCCACTGAGCTACAACAGCCACGGCTAAATGAAATGTTAAGGGGTGAGGAGAAGAAGAAGAAGGAGAAGAAGAACAAGAAGAGGAAGAGGAAGAAAAGAGAAAAATGTGAGCAATAAATGGCAATAAATACACCATAACTATCAACAACTGTATCTAAAAACCGAAATAAACCAATAAGCAGAAGAGAAACAGACTCATAGATACAAAGTACATTTTGATGGTTGCCCGACAGGAGGATTCTTGAGGGGATGGGTGAAAAAGGTGAAGGCATTACGAAATACAAATTGGTTGTTACAGAACAGTCACAGAGATATAAAGTACAGCATAGGGAATATAGTCAGTAATATTCTAATAACTATGCATGGTGTCAGATGATTGTGAGATTTATTGGAATGATCACTTAGTAAGCCATATCATTATAATCTAACCACTGGGGTGTACACCTGAAACTAATATACTAATGTATATCAACTGTAATTGAAAGTGAGAAAAAAGTAAAATGAAAATAAATAAAAGAAAAAGAATAAATCCAAGCACAGATATTGGCAAACAGCTTTGCACCACCTAAAAATATCATTAAGATCACTAGAGTTAGCAGGGTTTTTTTTAAATTACTAAATGGAAGTCCTGAGACCAATTCCTTACATGAGGGCCAAATTGGAAGGTTATAGTAGGTTATTTGAAAAAAGAAAATTTAGCCCTGGCTGGTGTAGCTCAGTGGATTGAGCGCGGGCCTGCGAACCAGAGGATCGCGGTTCGATTCCCAGTCAGGGCACATGCCTGGGTTGCGGGCCAGTTCCCGGCAGGGGACACACGAGAGGCAACCGTACACTGATATTTCTCTCCCTCTCCTTCTCTCCTACCCTTCCGCTCTAAAAAGATAAATAAATAATAAATTAAAAAAAAAAAAAAGAAAATTTAGGCAGCAACCATGAAAAAGTCTCATCCATTGCATACATCTCTACTTCTCAGTAAATTTCAAAACCATAGTTATCTTTTAGAGGAAAAAGGAAGGGAAAACTTTAATTATATATGGTCTTGACAGTTTTTAAACATTTTAAAACTTTTTAAATCAACGAATTATACTTTTCACTCACATCACTTCTTTTCCTAACCTACTACAATAACCTTGAATAGATGAATTTATTTGTTTTAACTGCTTTACTTACAGTTTTCTGGCTTAGATCCCAACTCTTCCACTGATTGCATGCTGTGAATCTCAAATCCTTCAGGGTATTCTGTTTTATTGATAGCTTTATTGTCCACATAAATGATATGTTTAACACAATTAATATCTAACAATGCAGTCTGTTGAGCAGAAAGAAAATCCAGTTATTAAATAGGAGCCTACAGTAAGCTCAATTATCCAACATTTTTTCTATCTTATCAGATAACACTACCATGAATAAAGAAGAAAATTTCAGAAGGACTTCCAGCCAAGATGGAGGCGTAGGCGGACACACTGTGCCTCCTCTCACAACCAAAATTAAGGACAACAAATATTTAGAGACAAGAAAACAACCAGAACTGATAGAAAATTGAACTGTACGGAAGTCCAACAACCATTCATCCAGACCGGTAAGAGGGGCAGAGTTGCGGTAGGAAAAAGTGGAGGTGTGGACCCAGGAACGCAAGTAGCAGCAGCTCGCAGTTCCCAGGTGCACGGGCGGTGGCTGGTGGTCCTGGGGCACCCAGGCGGCAGCTGGCGGACCCCGGGCACAGGGGGGCAACTGTGCAGACCCAGTGAGGACGCACAAGGCAGCTGGCTGACCAGGGGGTCCCACATTCCCGCACGCAGACGGTCCAGGCAGAGGGGAAGTGGCGGAAGGGACTGAATCCAGGAGAAAGCGGAGCAGGTGCCGTTGTTCCCTCTCAGGCCCCGCCCCCACATACAGCGTCACAACCCAGCGACTGGGCTGCCCCACACTGGGGAGCGCCTGAGGCTCCATCCCTCACTACGTAACAGCATGCGCGCGCGTGCGCAGATAATCCAGGTGAAGGGGAAGCGGCGGAAGGGACCGGAGTCCAGAAGAGAGCGGAACAGGCGCCATTCTTCCCTCTTGGACCCCACCCCCACCTATAGCGTCACAACCCAGCCACTGGGCTGCCCCGCCCTGAGGAACACCTAAGGCTCCACCCCTCATACGTAATAGCTGGGAGCAGACTAAAACCAAACCAAAACAAAACAACCCCACCAAAAATGGCTCAAACCGGAGGAAAAATGAAAACCCCGGAGTCAATTCCTCTAAGCAATGAAGAGATAGCCAACCTATCAGATGCACAGTTCAAAGCACTGGTCATCAAGATGCTCACAGAATTGGTTGATTTTGCTCATAAATTAGATGAGAAAATGCAGGCTACAATACGTGAAATGAAGGAAGACACATGGGGAACCGATAGAGATGGAAGGAAAACTGGGACTCAAATCAATGGAGTGGACCAGAAGGAAGAAATTAACAACCAAACAGAAAACGAGGAAGAAACAAGAATTCAAAAAAATGAGGAGAGGCTTAGGAACCTCCGGGACATCGTTAAACGTCCCAACATCCGAATTATAGGGGTCCCAGAAGGGGAAGAAGAAGAGCAAAAAGTAGAAAACTTATTTGAACAAATAATAAAGGAGAACTTCCCCAATATGGCAAAGGAAATAGACTACCAGGATGTCCAGGAAGCTCAGAGAGTCCCAGAGAAGTTGGGCCCAAGGAGGAACACACCAAGGCACATCGTAATTACATTAGCCAAGATTCAAATGAAGGAGAGAATTCTAGAAGCAGCAAGGGATAAGGGGAAAGTCACCTACAAAGGCGTTCCCATCAGACTGTCAGCTGATTTCTCAAAAGAGACCTTGCAGGCAAGAAGGGGCTGGAAAGAAATATTTGAAATCTTGAAAAGCAGGGACCTACATCGAAAATTGCTCTATCCAGCAAAGCTGTCATTTAGAATGGAAGGACAGATAAAGCGCTTCTCAGATAAGGTCAAGTTCAAGGAGTTCATCATCACCAAGCTCTTATTATATGAAATGTTAAAGGGACTTATCTAAGAAAAAGAAGATCAAAAATATGACAATGAAAAGACAGCAAAATCACAGCTATTAAGAACCACACCTAAAACAAAAGCAAACTAAGCAAACAGCTAGAACAGGAACAGAACCACAGAAATGGAGATCATATGGAGGGTTAGCAACAGGGGCGTGGGAGGAGGAGAGGGGAGGAAGGTACAGAGAATGAGTAGCATAGATAGTGGGTAGAAAATAGACAGGGGCAGGGGAAGAATAGTATGGGAAATGTAGAAGCTAAAGAACTTATGACACATGGACATGAACTAAAGGGGGGAATGTGGGTGGGAGAGGGTGTGCAGGATGGGGGGAATGATGGGGGAGAAACGGGACAAGTGTAATAGCATAATCAATAAAATACATTTAAAAAATAAAAAGAAAATAAATAAAAAGAAAATTTCATACTTACCTTAAGTTTACTTTCCAGAAGTTCAACACTAGTAATCAGATAGGCAGCTTCAGATTCATTTAACCCATGAACAACAGCGTCTTTGCCAAGTGTGGCATACAAAGTCACAACTACATAACACAAAAATAAAGACGAAAGTTAAATGATAAACATTCATTCAGTATATTATTTAAACCAGCCTTTAATGATAGGTATATTCACAGATGCAAAGACATTTTATAATTTAATTTGATTTCACAGTCTCTGCTATATTATCCTTCAACCTTTCCTCACATTTCCTGGTAATCCAAAATTTTCCTCACAGATTCTCAGGCCTCTAACTTACTAAACCTGAAGAAACTCAGAAACACAGAAGTGCCACAACTGATTGAAAACCAGTCAATTAGTTTATATTCAATATTATTTTGTATTAGTTTCAGGTATGCAGCAGCATGGTTAGACAACCATATACTTTACAAAGAATTCCCATGTCCTGTAACCAACTAGCACCATACAGTTATTACAATATTCCCAATGCTGTACTTTATATAACTCTGAGTCTTCTGTAACTACCAATTTTTACGTCTCAATCCCTTCACCTTTTTTGCCCAGTCCCCATACCTCACTCTCCTCTGGCAACCCTCAATCTGTTCTTTTATCTATGAGTCTGTTTCTGTTTTGTTTCCTTATATTGTTCTTTAGATTCCACTTATAGGTAGGTGAGATCATACGGTATTTGTCCTTCTCTGCCTGGCTTATTTCACTTAGCATAATATTCTCCAGTTCCATCCATGCTATCACGAATGGTAAGATTTCATTCTTTTTTATGGTCTGGCTGAACTCTCAATGCAGATCAGAGCTATCCCAGCAAGGGTTGCCCTGTGACACACACTTCTGTTGGGCATAGCACGAAAGAAAGGATATCTTTGAGAATCCTCACATTTTGAGGATCTCAAGTCAGAAGACAGCCATCAATCATGTTCTCACTTTTTCTAAGAAGCTTTTTTAGTGGATCTCATGTCCATGCTCACTGGTGACCTCCAAGCCCAAACTGGAGTGGACAAGGAGATCTACTCTTTAGGATTTAACAGACAAAGAGAACATAAATTGAAACCGAGATCAGTTAAAATCAGAGGACATCTGCTAAACTTAGACAGGCTTGGAAAGCCAGCTCTAGGCTAGCAACCAAAACAGCAACATGGTTAAGAACAGCTACTTTTCATGAGCTATTTGATTGTTAAACTTGGGTGACGCATACATAGGGGATTATTTTCTTAGTATCTATTTTCGTTTGTTAGCAATGTAAACCCTTGATTCCTACACCACACCTATAGGATTCTATTTCATTCAACAAATAACCAAGTGCTTATTAGTATGTAACAGGGATTGCTCTGGACTATTAATTTTTAAAAATCACTTCTTGAACAATGGCTAAAGAAATATACCCAATCTTACTTTCTGGCTAACTTATCTAATGCCATTTAAAGCTGTCACATGCTTATTTAACCTGTAAAATGGATAAAGTAAAATAAGAGGATACACAACACATACATATATATGTATATATATGAAGCAATGAACTAGAATTATCTTAAGCAATTATTTTTAATGATTATTTTATGGGTCACCTCCTAAAAAATTCCCCCAAGGCCCCAATATTTCAATTACAATGCACATGCAATTAAAAACTAAAATTCTGAATTCTATCCATTGAGCTGCCAAATGCCACATTAGCTCTTGGAAGTTATTATCTTTAATAGGAGTTATCAGATATCTTTTCACTACGTTACATACTGTAGTTAATTTATAAATTATAAACATAATTTATGCAGATAAATGTCTAAAGAACACCTAGTTCAAAAACAGAAGATCTCAGGACAATTTCACATATAAGCAAAGCCCTCTCCCTCTCCAAAAGCACAAGGCACTTACGAGGAAAGTTGTACTTAAAGCAGGTCTGTGCCGCAATCATCCATTCAGCCCTGGTCTCACAGAAAATGGCAATAGTACTCTTCGGTTTTAATCCCAATGCGGTGAGTCCACTACCAAAGTTATTCACTCTGTGGTTCACTTCAAGGTAGTTCATCCATTTATAATTCCCAAGAATTAACTGTTAATGTGAGGCATTCTTTAATATTAGTAAATTTATTCAAACAAGCAATTAAAAAATACTATTCAAAGTGAGAAACTCTAAAATTGCCCTTAAGTGAATATACAGAAGCTTTGGGTACCTTCTGAGAATTAGTTACACAGCACCATAATGGAATGCAAGGATATTTAAAATGCTTTCAATTTATGATAAAGTAAAATGCACCCTCCCCCTTAAAAAATAAAAAGCACAAACACGTTTTACCTTCTTAAAAACCTTTCCATTTGGCTGCATTTCATTTTCTTCACTTAGGATTTCTCTGGTCCCAAGGCTGTCCTTCTTCCCAAACGTGGATACGGCGTGATCAAATAGTTTATCAAGAGTGTCTGCTCCAGGGATGTCTATGACAGCTAGTGAGTCGAAGTGCGTGACAGAGCGATATGGACTTCCAGGTTTGTCTGAAGTGGGCTTAGCTTTTATTCTCTTTGCCATAGTGTTTTTCTTCTTGGCGTTGGTAAGAAAATACCATGGAATAAATACAAGGGCACTGTATATTGTTATTAACAAGTGGACAGGCAGCAAAATAATGGTGGGCACGTTTAGCTTAAGTTTCATAGTGGCAAGGCTTCTAAAATGCTGTTTATTTCTTGTTATTCTTTGGCTTTGGAAAGCCTTAATTTGCTGAAGAAGGCAATAATGGAAGCAGCAGTAAGAGTAGCAGTACAGCCAAGGAAGTTCAATTTTAATGATACAAATAAAAGTTAGTAGTCTTTGGAAGCCAACAATAAAGTACACCTGCAAGTGAAGACAATGAGCCAGGCAGAGAGCAGGAAAAAAAGACAAAAACAAAAACAAAAGAGTATTAACAAGTTGATAGAACCATTGATTTAAATACTCAGGTCTTTATTAGTTTATATAATTGATTTGCTACAGAAAGCCGAAATAACTGGTCTGAAAGACTGGCATTTCCCATTTTAATCATTATTGTCATAAACTTCTGACTTTAAACTCCTCTGGGTTTCTTAGGTATTCTGTATATCGTTGTGCAAGTCAGTTTAGTAACACTACTTTAATACTTACATGAATGCATGAATGATATTTAAGTTTGGAAACTTTGTAAAAGTAGGGATGCCAATAATTAGTTTCTCTCTTTTTTTTAAAACATGTCTATGTAAACCAGACAACTTTAGATCAGATTTGGTTTTGTATCCAAAAGGTAAAACCAATCCACCATTTTAGGTTGATTTCTCAAAGATCAACCCAGAAATCTTATTCTGAATTCTTCAGTGAGGTAAAGTTCTGAGATAATGCTATTCATGATCTCGTATGCCAAAAATTAGAGCAATACAATCATAAAATCAATTCCTAAGTGTCTACTTTGTGCTCAAAATTGCACCAGTTGCCTGAGAGTAGTAGTATTAAATCTGAAGTAGAGTAAGTCCTGGCCCTTGCCCATCATAAGTTAAAAGTTATGAGGCAATCAGCAGACCAGATAGATCCAGCATTTTTCAAATTCTTTTGGTGTGGGGTGGGGGGGGTAGTTAACCACTTCTTTAGATAAAAGCTCCTGCAGACTGCCCTTATATAAAACCAAAGTGGAGTATCTCTGGCTGAAGCAAATTGGGAGTTTCCAGAGTCCCACCCTGAACTTCCTAAACACCACTCCCAAAGGTAACCATGGAAGCATTTCCAATGAAAAGCCCTGCAGAAATACACAAGTGCTATGGTGTGCAGGAAAAGCAATAAATGCAATAAATGCAGAGGAAGTACAAAATGGCCAAGAGTAACTAGTGAAGGATATGTGGAAATTAGAGTTAAGCTGGATCTTATGTTGGGGATCTGGTAATGAAGGAGAAAGAATGGATGGCATTCCAGATAGGAGAACAACATAAAGATCAAGAGGTAGGAATGAAAGGACTTTAGTATAGCACAAATAATAAGGGCGCTAGCCTGATTGAGACATAAAGTACTCATTGGCTAAATAGGCTACAGTAGTACAGGATCTGACAAATTAGGCAAAGCAGTTTTGATTCAATTAGGCAGAAAACTGGAGGCCATTGCAGGTCAGAAGAACAGTGCCAATTAGAAAGGAAATGCATAAACAGCCTCCCAGATACTATCTCTTAGGGAGTGTGCCTTAAGCTGACAAAGCTGGTTTGATGAGAAGCACTGTATTTTAACCATAAAAATTAAAATGTTAGTTCACTTGGAGGAGACAAATCCAAGCCCACCCTTCCGCGATTCTTGTGGAAACAGACGGACTACTCACCCCAGGATAGTCCTTTGTTTTTTACACCAATTACTATAAAATGATAGCTTAATTCTGCCTCTGCTTTTTGTTCATGTCCTTCACCTGAGTGTGGTGAAATGAATAAGAAACTACAAGTGGGGACCTGGATTTCATCCCCACCTTGTTCACTAACTGGCTGTGTAACCTTGAGTAAAGCCATGTGTTTGAGCTTAAGATCGGACTAGATCAATAGCCCTTACTTAGAGGTAATGGGTCCCTTTGAAAATAGAGAACTATGAACCTAATTCCCCTAAGATAGGCAAAATATTACTGAATTTCAGGGGATTCATGAGTTCTCTGAAATGCATCCATAAACCCCAAAGGGTGATGCCAACCCTGAACTGAGAATTTCTGGCCTAGATGTTTTCCCAGGGCCCTTATTACTTAAAATTTTATGATTTACCCTACCTCAAAGTTGTTTTCTCAGTCTGGCAAGTCTGGCCACTCATTTCTTCAGATAAGGTATGTCAAGTATCTATCACAGTGCCTGGTCCTCAATATGCCAGAGCCCCTCTAACAATCCCCTCTTCCATCAAAGATTTCATGACTACCCAAATCCACAAATCTTTCTGTTCTCTAATTTCCTGCATCACCTGAGCATAGAGCACATATCAGTAGTTCTCAACTCTATCAAACCCAACATCTCTTTCTTATACCAAATATTTTATAACACTCCTTTATAAACCTTAAATGACAGTTACAGATGATAACCTACCTACACATATAATTTAAAAATTCCTTACTGGTATTATAAAGGAGTATCAACAAGCAATTAATTCAAAGTAAAACTTATTTCAATATATAAATTCTCAGGGACAATACTAGAAAACAAACAAAAGTCTTCAGTCAATGAAGTGCCCCTAAGAGGTGAGTAATAGCTCATCCTCATTCGAGAAACTGTCAGACTTGGGGCTGAAGACATATAAAGAAGACTGCTTGTGAAGGGTTTTACGATCTAGTTGGATTTAAACTGTACTGTGTGATTTTAGTCATACATGTTGTTACATGCACTTAATCTTTTAAACATGTTTGTCCTAAGTCTTGGAGGTAGGGAAATGTCTTCTACTTAATCCTGATAGTACAGAGACACATACATATATCCACACAGGCACACACACAGTAGGCAAGGCTCAAAGCACCTTCAGGTGAAGAGAGATGAGAGAGATCATTTACTCCAAAGGTTTTCAAATTCTGGTGGTGGTGAGGGTCATCCATTGGAATACAATTTTATGTGCACATAAAATACAAGTATAACCCTGGCTGGTGTGACTCAGCTGGTTGCAGCATCTTCCCATAAGCCAAAAGGTCATGGGTTCTATTCTCAGTCAGAGCACATGCCTAGGATGTGGGTTTGGTCTCCAGTCACGGTGCGTACACGAGTCAACCAATTGATGTTTCACTCTCACATAAATGTTTCTCTCCCTCTCCTCCCCTCTCTCTAAAAATCAATAAGCATGTCATTGAATAAGGATAAAAAAATCACATGTATAGATAAAAGCAAAAAGCAGAGCTGCTTTCGTGGTGGAGGCTGTAACAGCTCCTGAAGTGACTCCTTGGAACCTCCAGTTCAGCTGTGTATTTTAACCACTGATATTGTCTGATCCCTTATATAACAGAGAAGCAAATAAGGGGTAGTACAAATTGTAACTGAGGCCCATCTGCAAGTCTGGTGCTGTTTTAAGCCCAACAGCTAGCCTCTGCTCAGTGTTACCTATCATCATGTTTATTGATCAATTCATTTGAAAGTGAGATTTGCATACCTATTATGTGTATTTTGAGCACTTAATACAAAGATGAGTAAAACATGCCCTGCATTAATTGTTTACATGTATGCATGTACATGTGTCCATATATATATGGGAGTGGGCAGGGACATTGGTGCACAAATATGTACAATAGAATGTGATAAATCCCATAAGAGAAACCAGAACAAAATGCTAAAGGTATTCAAGAGGGGTGACTGCATCCAGTTTGGGAAAAAAAGAGATGAGGGAGGAAACAGAGTCACTTAGGAAGATTTCACACACAAAAACATAGCATTTGAGGTGGCTGTGAAGGGTGCCTATTTTTTTCAACAGAAGGGGCCAAAGATTAGGAAATGAAGACAATCCTATTAGTCCTATTAGAGAGAACAAATGGATGAGCAACTGAATGTGGCAGAACAGTGCAGGATGTATGTGAAAAGCAGCAAGTAGGGTAGCAGCTGCTTTAATGCCCTCTGTGTAAAGTGGTGCTCCACTTTGATGATGCAAAGCAAGGGGAAAATTGAATTGTTTCAGAGTCAACTTGACTAGATTACAACTATACACTGAGACACACATGCATAAGACAAGTTGTGACTCAAGATTAAACAGCCTGCTATTGTATTAAGGGAAAATGAACTGTTCTCTAAAGAGAGAACATCTGATATCATCCTGGGTGGTAAATGGGCTAAACTAAGTTAGGAGATCAGGGTTCTAAACTCAGTGTCTATTATGAAATTTAACTTTGACTTACATGATCTCTCACTGAAAATGAAAAGCTTTGTACATAAGTGGCACCTTATGTAAAACAGGAATACTGCTTGTAGTAGCTACTACATGGCATTGTTGGTGGAATCCTTTAGTTTATCCGGGTTAAATTCCATGAGAAATAATAATCAGTCCCTAGAACATATGAGGTCTCTCCAGAAGGTATACAGCTACATCATAAGAAAAAGAGACATTTATTGAAGAAGATATAAGAAACATTGTACACAGGACTGCGATGCTTCAGTACCCTTCAAAGTAGGCATCTTGCAACCTCACACAGTTCTCCCAATTGCCATCAACTACCCCACTGTATTTTCCTGAATCTCATCAACAGTCTGAAATCTCTTTCCTTTCAAACGTGATTTTAGTTTTTGGAAAATCCAGAAGTCACAAGGTGCCAAATCTGGGCTGTAGCGAGGCTGAATCACCTGGGTGATTTGATGTTTCGTCAAAAGATTCTGCACAAGACATGATGCATGAGCAGGAGTGTTGTTGTGATTAAGCTGCCAATCACCAGTTGCCCATAGCTGTGCCCTTCTGAATCATCCGAGTAGTTTCCAGGAAGGAGTCTTCAAGCTTAATGCAAAATTTGATGCAGATTTGTTGCTCATTTTTAACGCAACAGCCACACAGTACACATGCTCACTCAATGGTGTCTACCAACCCCACTGACAAGTAGAGTGAAGTCATCATTGTTCACACATGTGCATTCCAGTCTATTTTCCTTGGCTGCCAGGTTACATCGATGTCACACAAACCACTATCATTATATTAACAATGGCTGAACTTCTTCTGGACAGGCCTCATACTCTCAACACTCTTGTCTCTCACTTTGTTGTACTCCCTTGGCTAAATCACCACTTGGTTAAGCTCAGTTCCCCAACAAATCACCACTTGTATTCACACAGCCAAATCTAGCTGGAGAAAAACCTGACTATCCCCCTTTAAATGTGTGATTCCACCCTCAAGTGGGCCATAGTGCACTGCACTAGTCCATGCACTGGCCCACTTTCAAGGGTTTCATGTCTTCTTCTCTCTGCCCAGACCACCAATATTCCCCTTCCATCCTCATTCTTAACTGCTAACCTGACTTACAAAATACTGCTGAGAAAACTGAAAAAGTCTGAGGAGAAATTCCACAAAATCCCGCCACCTGCCACTGCATCTACCCATTTACTAACATAAGTGGTCACATGCATTTTTCACTCCTGTGATTATGGATGAAGTGATACTCCCAGGTAAGGCCAACCCCTTCACTCATGCAGGCCACCCTATCTATACAGTAAAATCCAAAAGGTGCTGCTCTACTTATTCTTTCTTCACTCTCCTGCCTCATTCATGTTTCCTGCTCTACTAAACCATTCCATTATAATCATCATTATAATGGGCTACTTTTTCTTTACCTTTCATTAATGCACAGTTTTGCACATTCTCTTTTTTAGTTTTGCATATTCTTTTTTATTGTATTTTTTCCACTACCAATTAGTCCCTTTATGCCCTTCTCCACCCAGCAATCACCACAGTGTTGTCCACATCCATGAGTCCTTTTACCTTTTGGCTGAATCTCTCCACCCCAAACTCCCCCTCCCTACTAGCTATCATCCTGCTCTCCATCTATCAGTCTGTCCCCATTTTCCCTGTTAGTTCAGTTTGTTCATTATAAGGGAAATGAACACATATGAGGGAAATCATATGGTATTAGTCTTTCTCTGACTGCCTTATTTCACATAGCATTATGTTCTCCAGGTCCATCCATACTGTTGCAAACAGTAAAATTTTATTCTTTTTTAAGGCCCAGTAATATTCCATTGTATAAATGTTCCACAGTTGTTTGATCCACTCATATACTGATGGACACTTGGGCTGCTTTGATATCTTGGCAATTGTAAATAACACTGCAATGAACATAACAGTGCTTACATTCTTTCAAATTAGTGTTCTGAGTTTCTTCAGATATATTCTCAGAACTGCGATCGCTGAGTCAACAGGCATTTCCATTTTTAATTTTTTGAGGTATCTCTATACTGCTTTCCACAGTGGCCGCACCAATCTGAATTCCCACCAACAGTGCAAAAGGGTTCCCCTTTCTCCACATCCTCGCCAGCACTTGTTTATTTACTGATAATAGCCATTCTCAAAAGTATGAAATGGGATCCCATTGTGGTTTTAATTTGCATTTCTCTGATGATTAGTGACATTGAGCATCTTTTCATATGTCTATTGGCCATCTGTGTGACCTCTTTGGAGAAGTGTCTATTCAGATCCTTTGCCCACTTTTTAACTGGGTTGTTTGTTTTTTTGGTGTTGAGTTTTGTAAGTACTTTATAAATTTTGGATATTAACCTCTTATCAGATGTTTCAGTGAAGTTGTTCTCCCATCCTGTGGGTTGTCTTCTCATTTTGTTGATGATTTCCTTTACTGTGCAAAATCTTTTTAGTTTGAGGTAGTCCCATTTTTTATTTTTTCTTTGGTTTCCCTTGCTTGGGGAGACATATCTCATAAGAAAACACTACAAACAATATCCAAGATTTTGCTGCCTATGTTTTCTTCTAGGATTTTTATGTTTGGGGGTCTAATATTTAACCCTTTGATCCATTTTGAATTTATTCTTGGGTGTGGTGTAAGAAGATGGTCTAGTTTCATTTTTCTGCATGTATCCGTCCAACTTTTCCCAACATCACTTTATGAATAAACTATCTTTATCCCATTGCATGTGCTGGCTTCCTCTGTTGAATATTAATTAAATATTAAGGTGTAGGTTTATTTCTGGGCTCTCTATTCTGTTCCATTGAACTATGTGTCTGTTTTTATGCCAGTACCAGGCTGTATATGCTGCCTCCAAGAGACCCATCTCAGATTGAAAGATACAAACAGACTAAAAGTGAAGGGATGGAAAAAGATATTTCATGCAATAGGGAAAGGAAAAAAAAAAGCTGCAGTAGCAGTACCTAGATTTGACAAAATAGAATTTAAAACCAAGGGTATAGTAGGAGACAAAGACACTACATAATGATAAAGGGAACAATCCAACAAGAGGATATAATCCTGGTAAACATTTATGCACCCAACATAGGAGCACCTAACTATGTAAAGCAAATCCTGATGGACGTGAAGGGAGAGATAGAAGTACAGTCATAGCGGGGAACTTTAACATCCCATTAACTTTAACAGATAGATCTTACAGGCAGAAAAATCAACAAAGAGACAGCAGCCTTAAATTCACACTAGATCAAATGGACTTAATTGATACCTTCAGAGCACTTCACCTCAAAGCAGCAGAATATACATATTTTTCAAATGCACATGGAACATTTTTGAGGATAGACCACATGTTAGGACACAAAACAGGTCTCGATAAATTTAAGAAGACTGAAATCATATCAAGCACCTTCTGTGACCACAATGCTAAGAAACTAGAAATCAATCACAAGAACACTGAAAAGCATGCAAAGACATGGAAGCTAACTAACATGTTATTAAACAATGAATGGGTCAACATTGAGATCAAGAAAGAAATCAAAAGATACCTTGAAACAAATGGAAATGAGGATGCAACAATCCAAAATCTGTGGGACACAGGGAAAGCAATCATAAGAGGGAAATTCATAGTATTACAAGCCTGTCTCAAAAAAAAGAAAAGAAAAAGAAAAAAAAGAAAACTCTCAAATGAACAATCTAACTTCACACTTAAAGAAACTTGAAGAGGAACAACAAAGCCCAATGTGAATTGAAGGAAGAAAACAATTAAGATCAAAGCAAAAATAAGTGAAATAGACTCTAAAAAAATGATACAAAAGATCAATGAATCCAAGAGTTGGTTCTTTGAAAAGATAAACCTTTAACCAAAATCATCAAGCAAAAAGAGAATGAAGCTAAATAAATAAAATCAGAAATGCCACAGGAGAAATAACAACTGACACCAAAGAAATACAAAGGATTGTAAGAAAATACTATGAATAGCTATTAACAACCTGGACAAAATGGATAAATTCCTAGAAACATAATTTTCCAAAAATAAGAATTAGAGAATGTGAATAGACAGATTGCACCTACTGAAATTGAAGCAGTAATCAAAAAAACGCCTAATAAACAAAAGCCCTGAACCAGATGGCTTCACAGGTAAATTTTACCAAACATTCTGAGAAGAAGTAACACCTGTCCTTCTCAAACTATTTCATAAAATTCAAGAGAAGGAAAGGCTCCCAAACTCTTTTTATGAGGCCAGCATTATTCTACTTCTAAAACCAGATAAAGACACTGCAAAGACAGAAAATTATAGGCCAATATCCCTGATGAATATAGATGCTAAAATCCTCGACAAAATATTAGCAAAATGAATACAAGTTTGGTACAACATTCACAAATCAATAAATGTGATTTACCAAATAAACAAAATGAAGGATGAAAACCATATGATCATATCAATAGATATAAAAAATCTTTTGATAAAATCCAGCACCCATTCAACATAAAAACTCTCAGCAAAGTGGGAACAGAGGGAACATACCTACACATAATAAAGGCCACTTATGACAAACCCACTGCCAGCATCATACTCAAAACCCACAAATGTTCCCCTTAAGATTGGGAACAAGACAAGGATGTCTTCTTTCATCTCTCTTTTCAACATAGTACTGGAAGTCCTAACCACAACAATCAGACAAGAAGAAATAAAAAGCATCCATATTGGAAAGGAAGTAGTGAAACTCTCTTTATTTGCAGATGACATGACATTGTACAGAGAGAATCCCAAAGATTCCACCAAGAAACAACCAGAACTGATCAATGAATTCAGCAAGGTAGCAGGATACAAAATTAACACCATCTGCATTTTTATATGCCAATAATGAACTAACAGAAAGGGAAATCAACAAAACAATCCCATTCACAATTTCTTCAAAAAGAATAAAATACCTAGGAATAAACTTAACCGAGGATGTAAAAGACCTTGTACTCAGAAAATTATAAGACACTGAAGAAAGAAATTGGTGACGATACGAATAAGTGGAAGCCTATAACGTGTTCATGGACAGGAAGGATTAACATCATTCACATGTCCATACTACATAAAGCAATGCATAGATTCAATGCAATTCCTATCAAGATTGCAATGACATATTTCACAGAGCTAAGATATTTCAAAAATTTATACCACACAAAGCCCTGCATAGCCACAGCAATACTGAGAAAGAACAAAGTTGGAGGAATCATGCTACCTAATATCAAACTATACTATAAGGCCATAGTAATAATGGGCTATTATTTTTTTCATCTTAAAAACCATTCCCTGAGAGCTGATAGAGGCCAAACTGAGAAGAAAAGACGCAAGCCAATATTCCCTGATAGGGAGTAGATGGTAAACCACTGAATTTTGCAATGAAGGGAGTAACATTATTCAGTTTCTTTTATACAGATCATTCTGGAAGCACCCTCCAAAAAAAAAAAAAATACATGAAAACAAAAACAAAAAATGCCATCATTCCTTCTCTTGCTGCACCTCTTTTCCTTCTCTTGAGGATTCCTTAAATATTTGTCTGTGCTGTCTCCCAGGTCTCTCCTCCTAGTTTCTCCTGAACCCACTACACTCAGGCTTTTGCCGCCCACACTCCATAACATTGCTGAGATCGACATCACCTATGACTCCCATCTTATCAGAATCTAATGTCAATTAAAGCTCTGTCCTCATTTCCCTTGGCCCACCAGGATCCTTTAACACAGTTGACCCCTCTTCCTGCTTAAAACTTCTTCACTTGGCTTCTGGGAAACCATATTCTTCAGGTTTTCTTCCTACTTCCCTGGACATTCCTTTTCAATCTTTTTTGTTGCTTCTCCCCCATGTCCTTTACCCCTAACAGCTACAATGCTCAGTCCTTGTGGCTTTTCTATTTTTTATCTACACTCACTGCCATGGTAATCTCATTTAGTCTCACAGCTTTCTATAGCAGGTTTATGGTGATGACTTCCTTTCTCTTCCTAATCCAGAGGTTTGCCTTAAACACCAGATTTGTATATCCAACTGTATCCTCAACAAATCCATTTAGCTATCAGTTAAGTACCTCCAACTTAATATGTTCAAAACTGAGCCACTAATCATCCTTTACAAATCTTTTCCACCCAGTCTTTCCCATTGCTGGAAATTACAGTGGCTTTGACAGAAAAAAAAAAAAATAGATTCACTCTTTCACTCCTCTGTTTCTCATAAATTCCATACCAAATTCATCAGTAAATGTTACTGGCTCTACTTACAAAACAGATATCAAATTTGACTACTTCTTACCCCCTCCATTGCTACTATCCTGGTTCAAGCAAATACCATCACTATCATCTCTTACCTAGATAGATACAATAGCCAATCTAATCTCCCTGCCCCTATCTTTATAATAAATTCTATAATAAATTCTAAACACAGCAGCCAGAGTGCCCTAGTTAATGTGTAAGTTAGATTATGTCATTCCTCTCCTCAAAACCTTTCAAAGAATCCTCATATGGCTCACTCAAGAAAAAAACAAGTCTTTACCATGAACTATGACACTATAAATCATTCCTCTAGCTCTTAAGTATCTGATTTCAACTCCTACTGTACTTTCCCAAGTTCACTCTGCTACAGTCACCGATTCCTAGCTATTTCTGAAACATACCATCCTGCCTCAGGGCTTTTGTACATGCTTTTCTGTCTAACTGGAATGTTCTTCCAAAATACCTGTACAGCGTATTTTTTCACCTCCTTTTTGTCTTCAGTCAAATATCATGTTCTCAGTGAAGCCTTTCCTAGCCACTCAGTCTAAAATTCCACCCCAGCATTCCAATCATTTTCTTGTTTTATTTTTCCCCTTAGCACTTACCACTAATACATCATATGCTTCATTTTTTATGTTCACTATCAATGTCCCCATGAGGACACAAGCTCCTTGAGGTAGAGTTTATTGTCTGCAGCCGAATCTTCAGCAACTACCAAAGTACCTGCACATATTAGCTGTTCAATAAATTTGTTGACTGAAATAAGAATATACATGGAATTGCTCTGAAACTATAAAGTAAAAATGTATGGAAGACACAATGTATGCCTAAAGATAACCAACCTTAGTCATCTTAAAAAAGAAATCAGTTGTCCACGAAATGTACTCTTAAAATCCCTGGTATGTAAAATAAATTCGGACATGTTTTTAGTTGCTTAATGAAAACATAAAACTAAGCAAAGCATTGCAGAGAAAAGATTGGTGTAATACAAGCACAAGGGCTATAGTTTGTAATATGTGTTTTACAGATGCCTTTCACAAAGACATGCTGTCCTTCCACATATGAAGAGTGACACTACTGTCCCACCATTGGTAGTCCATGAACTCTGAGTTGTGCTTCCTTGAAATGAAGTAATACATTTATTTCTGTATCAGGTGGAAAAGGACAGGACATCATCTTCAGTCATAGAAAAGATGACTGTTCGTGTTAATGTTTACCATTCCACATGAAAAGCATACTAATAATCACTTGTTGAGCATTTGATATGGGATAGGCATTATGTTCAATCTTTTAGATACTTTATTTCATTTAATCCTTCAGAAAACCCCTTTAAGGTAGCATTCTCATTTTACTGCTGATGTAATAGTCCCAGAGAGATTAAATAATTTGCCCAACATAACATAGCTAAGTAGGGATTTTTGACCCAGGTCTATTTGATTTTAAAGTTCATGCTTTCGGTGGCATTGTCTATGATGCTAGTCATACTGGTTTAGCCTAAATTGGTAAGAGTGACAAACTTTGTATATAAAGAAATCCTGGAAACAATTTTGAGCACTGATGTGCCCTACATACAAATGCATTTTTATAGGGGAAAATAAGTCCTAGGAGTTTCAGTGAAAAATCAGATGCAATTTTATTTTATTTTTCTGTTTTGAGGCCAAGTTTAATGATAAGTATTTCATTCCAGTTACTTCAAACACTCTGATATAGTTAGGCTAAACATAAAAAGCATTAGTGATACATTAAGCTCTAGTATACAAAGGAAACAAATACTATATACTGATTAAAGTCCAAATTTAAAAGAAGAAATCATCATCCCCAGAAGAATGTGACAGACATATCATCAATTTAAGCACGAAAGAGAGAAACCAATAAACTCAAGTCATATAAGGCCAAAATAATTTCTTCAGAAGTTTTAGAAAATGGACTAAACCAAGCAAGGTTCCATACATCTGCCAAGTTAAAACACACATTAAGGACAAATTAAACTAATCTGTCCTTGACCTAAAACCTTATAAAAGTGTAAAAAAAAAATTATCAACTTGAAAATCAATGATTAACAACTATGTAAATTGTTGGGAACTGCCCTGCCTGATTTCAGGAGCTGTAACCCCCAATCCCATGGCTAAGGCTGAGTGAGCAACCTTTGGACCATAAGCCACTAAGGAGACAAAGCTTATCTCCCTGGCAGGAGCCCCACTTCTGCTCCTTTTACTTCATCCATAACTGGCCCCCAATGCTTGATAGGTTAGCCAATGCTGGGTAAGATTCGCCAAAGGGGGAACAACGTAAGCCAGGCACAATCACATGGAGGCCCCAAGGAAGGACTTAGGGGGCTACAGCAAAAGGGGGTGATGGACCCTTGCCCCTGGGCTATGACATAGCCTGAGTCCTCATTCTGTCTGCAAGAAGTCTCCTAATCTCTTGGCCTTGCTTACTCTGCCTAACTTAAGCCTGAAACAATGACAGAGGGCGGTGCAGCTTTGTGCTGGAAAGGGCGGGTTCCCAGGTGAGCAGACCTAAGAAAGAATATGTAAAATCCTGTGAAACCTGCTTTGCTAAGAATGCTCTCAATTAAGTGATAAGGGTCAGAGCAGGAAATGAGTTTGTTTCCCAAAGTTTTGTGGCCTTTTAGCTAACAGACCCTGACTCAGAATAAGACCTCAGAGTTCTTCCTGTGTTATCTATTGTTTGATCATTATTGCCTGACAATGATTAATGAACTTTTTCTGTATTCCTGTGCAAAGTGAACCCAATAAAAGCCCATTGAGGAAAAGGCTCTTGGCCCTTCTCCTTTGAGAGATCGGCCACCTCTCCTCCCCAAGCAGATCATGTCTTGGTCGACTTATTCTCATTCATGGTGGCTGGAGGGGGGGGCCCTGTGGGTGGAGCCCCCCACAGTAAGTGCTACTTTAAGACATATTTTTCAAGTCACACATCATTAAAAGGTAAATGATAAAGAGATAATTTGTCTTCTGGAAAAAATGAGCTGTATCTACTAAATATTAAATCAGAAAACAATTATAAAAGTTTCAAGAGATTAAACAGATAACCATACCTGTTGCACTTTAAAAGACCATATGTCTACATACACGTTGCACCACCAAGACTTTTGTAATAGGCGGAGTGCTCTTTTAAAAATCCTGTTTTCTTTCACACATTTTAAAGTTCCAAATGATTTTAAAACATACAGGAGAAAGCTCAAATACTACATTAAAAAAAAAGAATGGCTGCATTTGGTTAATAAAATCAAACTTACAGGAGCTATAGTACAATATAATTAACTTTATAGTAATATTAAAACTTAAAAACTTAATATTTTAAGGGAAAAAAGGCATTGAGGGTAGCTAGGAGGATATTTTCCTATCAGTCTACAAGATTGAATAATCATGTGAAATACACTTCAGTCTGACCCTTGTAAGTCTCATCTGACTCAAACTGGTAGACTTATCTAATCAATATGAAATAGCTTGTACAATAAATCTACAAACTCAGTAATTACAATAAATAAATTTGAAAACCATAGTAAGTATATTTATTATGTTATAATAATTATAACAAATACACTTGAAAACTGAAAACAAAACAAAAACCTAGGGTAAATAATAGATGCCCTATACCAACACACTGCACCTGTGCCTAGCTATTTTCACTGGAAGTGTCTCACAAGTATGACTGATATTTGGCTGCTTCTCACTAACAAGATTAGCCAAACCTGTTTACTTCATCACCTGAAGAGGTATTAACTGCTGAAGTCGCCATTTTGCCAGTCTCTTCCCAGCTTTTCCCAGCAAAGCAAGAACCTCTGCTGCCATGTTGAAGATGTTCATGCGCAGCACAAGTTCCCTCCCATAATGCCTTTAAGAACATCCCCAGCATGCATCAGATAATGTTTTTTTCTAGGTCACAAAATGGTACAGTTGTAATCCTATCTGTTTGTGTTGAAATCATATGTAGAAGAGACAGTGTTGCTGCCTATACACTTGATGTACACTGTGTATATCTATTTCTTTATTTCAGCGATCACACATGATTTTTAAATATGCCACTATCTAAACTCAGGAGTTAATTGTACATAATTTAATCTAAAGCTTATATTTAAGGAATCTTATGAACAAATCATGCTAGAAGTGGTACCTACTGACAAAGCATGATATTACAATCCAACTTTATTAGACATCATCAAAGGAGGAAAACTAAATTTTGGGATTTGCATGTTTGGAGAGAAATATAAAGGATTCAATGCTATAGAAGGGGAGCAGACAGCACAATGACAATTGCAATGTTCAACAGCTGCTACTAAGGAGTAACTAAATCTTGCTGCTAAATTAAATTAAATTAAATTAAATTAAATTGTGCCATGGTGTAGACTTTAATTTTGTTTGTAAAGTCTTCCATTTACTAGGTCTTTGTCTCTAGGGGAACACAGTTAACGATTTTAACATGCTAATCAAAAATAATTGCTACAGGCCCTGGCTGGTGTACCTCAGTGTATTGAGCCCAGGCCTGCAAACCAAAGGGTTGCTGGTTCGATTCCTAGTCAGGGCACATACCTGGGTTGGGGGCCTGGTCCCCAGTAGAGGGCACATAAGAGGCAACCACACATTGATGTTTCTCTCCCTCTGTTTCACCTTCCCTTCCCCACTCTCTAAAACTAAACAAATAAAGAATTGTTACAGAACTTGACTTTAAAATTATCTCACTGTTACAATAAATGTGTTTTGTTCCAGTGATGAATATATAGTAGTCCTCCCTTATCTGTGGTATCACCTTCTGCAGTTTCAGTTACCCATAGTCAACTAATGGTCTGAAAATATTAAATGGAGAATTCTAGAAATAAACAATGTGTAAGTTTTATACTGTGTGCCATTCTAAATAGTGTGACAAAATCTCACACCTTCTTGCTCCATCCCAGCCAGGATGTCAATCATCCCTTTGTCCAGCATATTCAGCTATGTACATTCCCCACCCATTCACCACATAGTAGCCATTTCAGTCATCACAACTACTATCACAACAGCATCAGTGCTTGTGTTCAAGTAACACTTATTGTTATGATTGTTCTATTTTATTATTAGGCACTGTTGTTAATCTCTTACTGTGTCTAACTGATAAATTAAACTTTATCAACACTATGGATATACAGTAAAAATAGTATTTATAGGGTTAGGTGCTATCTGCAGTTTCAGACATCCAGTGGGGGTTTGGAATGTATCCCCCCGTGGATGAGGTAGGACTAGTCTGCAGACTATATCTATCTCCTGTAATCTTACCTATTTATTATAATACAGTAATATAACTGTGGGCTTCCAGCCATGAGTACAAGTTCAAAAAAAAATCTCTCACTAGGAGTAATACCACAAGGGAATATCTTTGTGTTACAGGGAGAATTTATGCAACTATATCTTTGTGTCACATGACCTATCCTCTACATTTGCTGGAGGAGGAACCAGTTTAATAGGTTAGCTTTTTGTTAATGTTGTTTCCCAGTCCTTTATACCATTAAAAATCATACAGCCACATATTCTTAAACCATTTCCTACAAAATGACATAATAAGTCACTAAAATGAGAAAGTCAGCTACTAGGCCACCGGAATGTGAAACTGTATCATGGTTTAAAAAAATTCACTCTGTTCTTCACTATTAAATACACCTTATAAATGAGACTAATAAAAGAACAAAAAGACTAATAAATCTGTTGAAGATCCAAATCTTACAGCCATTAAGTCAATTCTCAAATATCACCACTAGTAAAGAAGAACATAGATATTCTAAAGGCTGAAGATAACTCAAAATGTATTTTTATTCTTAACACTTCATTATGGGTATGTTTGATGTTTCAGAAATTAAAGAATTCTTTTTTTTAATTAAATTTATTGGGGCAAGAAAATTCTTAACTAAAGAAGAAAGCCACACGAAGCCAAATATACGGTACCTAGCCATGACAAAGGACTCCTGGAGGAAATGTCTCCATGTTAAGGATGAGGAAGTATTTTCCATTCTCTTCTCTTTTTTCACGTTTATTTTTTTACCTGGCCTAGATGTGCTTCACTAAGGTAAGAAAGGCAAGGGAGATAAAAGAATTAGTTGTTTTTGTCTTGAAGTGTATTTTGGGATAGGCAAGGCAAAGCTATACCAATAGAGTCTCTAAAGTCTCACAGACACTCCAAAGTGGCTATAAACTCCTAAAAACACTAGCTAGATGTTCCTGCTAATGCTTCTAACTCATACCCTCTACCTTGATAGTTTTTTCTTATATGTGTAGATGGGCTTCTACACAACTGTTACAGATGTTTATCTATCTGTGTAGGGTGTGTGTGTGTGTGTGTGTGTGTGTGTGGAGAGAGAGAGAGAGAGACAACACACACAAGGAAGCAAGAAGATTCTCTGTAGGTAAATAAGTTAACTTTAGAATCCTGAATACTATGGCCCTCATAAAGGCACCATTTTCCCTTTCCCAAAGGGAACACTAACTTTATTGGTATTGTACCTCCTTTGCCAATCATGAGGTAGCATGCTGCCGAAAGAGCTAAATTCAGAAAGAGTTAATTCTGGCCTGCTGATAAAAATCTTTGGCCATGTTTAATATTTTTCTAATAAAGGCTAATCAGTGGAATTTAACAATTATCAATACAAGAACATTAAGTCTTTTAGATTTCTTTACACCTGGAATTCAAAATTTGTTATGAGCACATTACAAACTACTAGATTTTCTGTTTCAACTTCATAATCTATTATAATGAAAGCAATTCTCAGAAGACCAGAAATACAGGAGAGACACCACTGTATAAAGGTGATCCTGGTTCAGCAGCTTACTGAGCTATAAGACCTGAGTGAAACAAATTAAATAACTCCTAGTCTGTTTCCTCATCTGTAAAATGAGAAAGTTGCATTCAGATTTTAAGACATCACAGACCAGTAAAAAATTTATAAAGAAAGAAGGAAGGTGTGGGGAATAATATAACTGTTGACTTTTTGGCAGGTAGGAACACTAAAGAAAAACAAAACAAAACAAAAAAAAAACCAAAAACAAAACAAAAAAAACAAACAAAAAACCCTACCACTTACCATCACAATCATTTCACAAAATACAGAATATGTTTAATGCCCCAAAATTAAAAGGATATATCTTATAATAAGAAGCAATCCTTTAAATGGTAAAAACTTAGCTTTGAAACATTCGTGGCCCATTGTCCTTATTTTCTGCACTTTACCATGGACCAGTGAAAAAACTCTTCATTGACCAGCATTGGTCTAAAAATAAATGTTTGGGAAATACTAGACTAGGTTAGTTTCAAGCCCAAGACTCAAAACACTATGATTCTGATTTTAGGTGTTATATTGTAAATATTTTTTTTATTCTTTTTTTTTTTAAATCAAAGCAATAATGACCTTACCAGTCAGGGTGGTGTTTTTTGTTTTTTTTTTTTTAATATTTTATTTATTTATTTTTAGAGGAGAAGGGTAGGAAAGAGAGAGAGGGAGAGAAATATCAATGTATGGTTGCCTCTCATGTGTCCCCCGCTGGGAACTGGCCTGCAACCCAGGCATGTGCCCCGACTGGGAATCGAACCTGGATCGTTTGGTTCGCAGGCCCACGCTCAATCCACTGAGCTACACCAGCCAGGGCTCTTTTATTCTTTATTATTGTCTACAATAGGTGCCTCAGTGAACTATAGTGCAAACACTTAAATTTTTGAAGATCAGAAATATGTTTAAAACAGTTTAAGAAAAATAGTAACTACAATAAACTTGAATTTATTGCAGGAAAGTGTACACTACTACAGATTTAACTTCATCAATAATAATGAACCATTCACTGACCACTTACTATTAAGCCTATTTTACAGATAAGGAAATTGAGACAAAGGGAAGCTAAATATCTTGCCAAGACACACAAAGATTAGAACTCCAATCTGTTACTCCATTTTTTTATTTTGCAAAGAAAAAGATTTTATTTAGATTTTAATGATCACTCTCCCCTTTATAAAGGAGTGACAGATGGTTTAAATCTCAGGAGTTGCACAGGGAAAATTTTTCCTATTACTTTTCCAAATACTACCTTTTTAAACACAAACATAAATGCTGGCAGGATTTTTCCACTATAAGAATAGTCAAGATGCCTGTTCTTATGAGCAGTTAATTTTCTCCAAAAGCTGAAAGAAATACAAGTTTAGAATTTTTAAAGGACAAATACTTACAGATTTCCTCTTTTTCTCTTAAGAAGAACACGTATGTCTCTCACGATTTCAATCTGCAATAAGAGACAACATTTATTGGACTTCCGGCCAAGATGGAGGCGTAGGTGGACACACTGTGCCTCCTCTCACAACCAAAATTAAGGACAACAAATATTTAGAAACAAAAAAACAACCAGAACTTATAGAAAATTGAACTGTACGGAAGTCCAACAACCATTCATCCAGACCAGTAAGGGGGCGGAGTCACGGCAGGAGAAAGTGGAGGTGCAGACCAGGAACGCAAGCAGCAGCGGCTGTCAGTTCCCAGGTGCACAGGCGGCAGCTGGAGGACCCCGGGCACAGGGGAGCAACTGTGCAGACCCAGTGAGGCCGCGCAAGGCGGCTGGCTGACCAGGTGGTCCCACATTCGCGCACGCAGACTGTCCAGGCAGAGGGGAAGTGGCAGAAAGGAATGAATCCAGGAGAGAGTGGAGCAGGCGCCATTGTTCCTTCTCAGACCCCGCCCCCACATACAGCGTCACAACCCTGCGACTGGGCTGCCCCGCCCTGAAGAACACCCAAGGCTCCACCCCTCGCTATGTAATAGCCGCGACCAGACTAAAACCAAAACAACAACAACAACAACAACAACAAAAAAAAAAAACCACCAAAACTGGCTCAAACCGGAAAACAAATAAAAGCCCCAGAGCCAATTCCTCTAAGCAGTGAAGAGATAGCCAACCTATCAGATGCACAGTTCAAAGCACTGGTCATCAAGATGCTCACAGAATTGGTTGATTTTGCTCACAAACTAGATGAAAAATGCAGGCTACAATACGTGAAATGAAGGAAGATGCATGGGGAACAGATAGAGATGGAAGGAAAACTGGGACTCAAATCAATGGAGTGGACCAGAAGGAAGAAACTAACAACCAAACAGAAAACGAGGAAGAAACAAGAATTCAAAAAAATGAGGAGAGGCTTAGAAACCTCCGGGACATCGTTAAACGTCCCAACATCCGAATTATAGGGGTACCAGAAGGGGAAGAAGAAGAACAACGAGTGGAAAACTTATTTGAACAAATAATAAAGGAGAACTTCCCCAATCTGGCAAAGGAAATAGACTACCAGGATGTCCAGGAAGCTCAGAGAGTCCCAAAGAAGTTGGACCCAAGGAGGAACACACCAAGGCACATCGTAATTACATTAACCAAGGTTAAAATGAAGCAGAGAATTCTAGAAGCAGCAATGGATAAGGGGACAGTCACCTACAAGGGAGTTTCCATCAGACTGTCAGCTGATTTCTCAAAAGAGACCTTCCAGGCAAGAAGGGGCTGGAAAGAAATATTTGAAATCTTGAAAAGCAGGGACCTACATCCAAAATTGCTCTATCCAGCAAAGCTGTCATTTAGAATGGAAGGGCAGATAAAGTGCTTCTCAGATAAGGTCAAGTTCAAGGAGTTCATCATCACCAAGCCCTTATTATATGAAATGTTAAAGGGACTTATCTAAGAAAAAGAAGATAAAAATATGGCAGTGAAAAGAAAGCAAACTCACAGCTATTAAGAACCACATCTAAAACAAAAGCAAACTAAGCAAACAGCTAGAACAGGAACAGAACCACAGAAATGGAGATCATATGGAGGGTTAACAACGGGGGTGTGGGAGGAGGAACGAGGGGGAAAAGGTACAGAGAATGAGTAGCATAGATAGTGGGTAGAAAATAGACAGGGGGAGGGCAAGAATAGTATGGGAAATGTAGAAGCTAAAGAACTTATGACACATGGACATGAACTAAAGGGGGGAATGTGGGTGGGAGAGGGTGTGTAGGGTGGAGGGGAATGATGTGGGAGAAATGGGACAACTGTAATAGCATAATCAATAAAATATATTTAAATAAATAAATAAATAAATAAATAAGAGACAACATTTATGGGTACAATGACAAGAAGAAAGAACCCCTCGAGTGCTATTTGTGAACCGTAGCTCATGATGAGCCACGTACCAAAGGAAAAAACAAAAAATGACTAGGGATGAGTGGTTAATAAGAAGTAGTGCTATTAGGATCTCAGAAAAGTAAAAGTAACTGAGCCTGACTCTAAGAAACAGCAGTTCAAATTCTATGAACAAATGGCAAGATTAAAAAATAAGCAGAGGAACTAATAGACATTTTCCCAAGAAGACATACAGATGGCTAATAGGTAGATGAAAAGGATGCTCAATATCACTAATCATCAGGGAAATGCAAATCAAAACCACAATACAATAGCACCTCATCCTTGTTATAATAACTATTAGCAAAGAGACAAGAGATAATAAGGGTTGGCGAGGATGTGAGAAACGGGAACCATTGCATACTGTTGGTGGGAATGGGAATTGGTGCAGCGACTGTGAAAAATAGAATGGTGGTTTCTCAAAATACTAAAAATAAATTTACCATATGATTCAGCAACCCCACTTCTGGGTATATATCCAAGGGAAATGAAAGAAGTATCAAAAAGATGTCTGTACCCCTATGCTCATTGCAGCATAGATTCAAAGTAGCTAAGAAAGCGAAACAACCTAAGTGTGTGCCAACAGATGAATAGATAAAGAAGATGTGGTATACATATACAGTGGAATATTGTTCAGAAATAAGAAAGAAGGAAATCCTGCCATTTGCGATAACACAGATAGATGTTGAGGCCATTATACTTAGTGAAATAAGCCGGACAGAGAAAGACAAATATTGTACAATATCAGTTATATATGAAGTCTGAAAAAGCTCAAGGTGTGGAAACAGTAAAATGGTAGTAACTAGGGGTTGGGGAATAAGGGGAAATGTGGACATCCTGTTAAAGGGTACAAATTTTCAAGTAAAAAATTAATATTTTTTATTAATATACAGCATAGTGATTATAGTCAACAATACTATGTTCTATTCTTCAAAACTGCTACAAGACTAGATCTTAAATGTCCTCACCACAAAAAAGAAATGATAGTTATGTGACATGATGAAGGTGTTAGCTAATGTTATGGTGGTAATCATATTACAACATACAAATGTTAACAGAATAACATAGTGTATACATTAAACTTACACAATGTTATATGTCAATTATACCTCAATAAAAATTAGAAAGAAAATGCAAGAAGCTGTAGTCATGTTCTTAACAAATTTGTACCTCTTAGTCCTCCACAGTCAGGATAGGAGCCAACTCAGAGACAGAGCTGAAGGCTGACCACAGGAAACTAATCAGATATTCCCACCCACAAATGCCTGCAGGTACCTATTTTCCCAACAATATGAAAAATGAGCCTTGGCTGGTGTGGCTCAGTGGATTGAGCCTGTGAACCAAAAGGTCTCTCGTTCGATTCCCAATCAGGGCATACACCTAGCTTCCAGGCTGGGTCCTCAGTAGGGGGTGCACAAGAGGCAACCACACGTTGATGTTTCTCTTCCTCTCATTCTCCCTTCCTACCCCTCTCTCCAAAAATGAATAAAATCTTTTTAAAAGATGAGATATTTTCATCCCTCCTCAAGGAATATACAGATCAGATTTGTGATGTTCTTCAAAATATATACACCAGGGTTTAGGGGTCAGTTTACAGTTAAGGCATTACCATGTTTTGGAATATGCAGGAGAAAACTATAATACCATCTGACTACTCAGAACAGTAATATAAGGCCCTTTGGTAATTTGATATTGCTTACTTATATATTTCAACCTCCCTGGGGTGTCCTGGGCATGATAAAATGATTCTGAAAAACTAAGCTTTTATTTTCACTCAGTAGTACTCAGTACTACTTTCATATGATTATGAGAATAAGCCTTCAATTTTTAAAAAATCTATACAGTCCAATGGAAGTCATAGCTGGTAGTAATTAAGACAGTTAATTTTCTCCTTTGCTACCATTAGAAGGGTGAAGGAAAGGATGATTTATACCCGGGTCTATTTACTAACAGAGTACACTTTGTATTTTTCTTTAAAAGAACTACTTTCCAACACCAGGTTACTATCCACAATCTACTTTTGGGGAGGGGGTGCTGGTGACAGTATCACTACATGTGTGAATACAAATGGTTTAGAGTATTTATAAACAGAAAGCATGCTATTTAACACTGTATTTTTCTCCCAGAGGGCTAACATTTATTATTAACACAAAGAAGAGGAAACTTCATATACGTGCTACATAAATGTGCTACATTTAACGGCATTCTTGGTCAACAATGAACCACATATACAATGGTGGCCCTGTAAGATTAGAGTAGAGCTGCCCTGGCTGGTGTAGCTCAGTGGATTGAGCATGGGCTGCAAACCAAAAGATTACTGGTTCGATTCCTAGTTGGGGCACATGCCTGGGTTGCAGGCCAGGTCCCCAATAGGGGGTGCATGAGAGGCAACCACACATTGATGTTTCTCTCCTTCTCTTTCTCCCTCCTTTCCCTTCTGTCTAGAAATAAATAAGTAAAATCTTTTAAAAAATTATAAATTTGTGAAAATAATAATAATAATAAAAGACTGTAATAGAGCTGAAAAATTCCTGTTACCTAGTGATGTAACATCGTGACATCATAGCACACCACATTACTCTCATGTGTGTGGTGATGCTGGTGTAAATAAACCTAGTGCACTCCCAGTTGTATAAAAGTACAGCACATGCAATTGTATACAGTAATAGTTGATAATGATAATAAATGACCATGTCACTGGTTTATGTATTTAGCACACTATACATTTAATCATTATTTTAGAGTGTACTCTTTCTACTTAAAAAAAGTTTGCTGCAAAACAGTGTGCTGTGTTATGTAGGCAACAGCCTCATATATCTCATGATTATGCATCACTTGGTTGAATTATTTTCTCTTGTGCTTGATTTAATTCCGTGTTGTTTTTTACAGTAACATACTGCACAGGCTTGTAGCCTAAGAGCAATTAAGTGACACATGACTATACATATCAAAATAAAATATAAGGAACTCACAAAGAAAATGTTGGGGAGAAAACCTAATATTTCTACATACAAATATATATATTTTCCCCATCTCACAGATTAATGCAGGCAACTGGTAAGCACCAAAAACAAACTTTCTATAAAATCATTTAAAGACGTATAGGTGGTAGAGCAGGGGGTGGGGGTAGGGCTACAAAACTATCCACTAGTTTGCTTAATTTGGAAAATAATTTCATTAGTGAATATTCGCAAAGGATAGTTAACACTTGGTAACTGGTACTGTGCAGAAATGTAAAAGGATAATCAAAAGTGTCATGGAATTCTCTCAGCTGGATGTGAGTCCCCATTTCAACCTTCTCATTTCCAGTCTCACAGCTCTCATCAATTGGGAAGAATGAAGCAACTCAGAGGTTCTTTAATACAAAAGAAAGACACAATTTTCCTCAGTGTCTTACAACCTTAAAGGACATTTCTTTCATCATAAAAAAGAGAGAAAGGAAGCATTGGCTGCCAAGTAGATAAAAGGGAAACAAAACACATTTTCTACCCTAGCCCAATTAAGTTTTTCTACATAAGACAAAATCTGGCCATACACTTGCCTCTCTCCTAGCCTCCCCCTACAAAATAGCACCCACCTTTTAATCAACCTACTCGAATAAACTGAATAACTTAATATAAGAACTGAGCAGATTATCGCCATGCAGGTTCTACTTACAGTTTGTGGAAAAGAGGGATAATCTTGCTAAAATTATAGTGCAAATTTTAGTCATACTTTTTACTTTCATGGATATACAAGTTTTTGTAATATAAGAAAGTTTGAAATCTCTAGCATAGCAAATTTTTAACAGACTGAAGTATATAATATGCTCGTTTCTACTTAACAATCACCTGGTGGTATGAAAAAAGAGACAACATAGCATCTAGAGTTTATCATCTTTCAATTAGGGAATGAGGCAGCACTGAGAAAGCTTTGCTCACTGAATGAGTCTTGGGGAACAGAACTGCATCCATGCAGCTAACAGAGTGATTAAGGAAAAAGCAATACGAATCGAAGGTGGTGTTGCTCAACTTCAGACAACCCTCATATTTTGAGTCAAAGTTAAAGACAACCCAATATTAATGGGCTTAGGTTCTGCCCTCACTTCAAATAAGTTAGTCTGTTAACTAATATTTTGAAAACATTCTTCTAGAAGTATGTACTAATAAACTTCTAATAGCATCTGTTGGAAATATTTCAAACATGATGCATCCTCTTCCTGTACTTAATATCAAGGATCAATCTTAGTAAATTTAAAAACAAATATTTCAGCAAAGAGTAGAAAATAATGACAAAGCCCTAAGCAGTTAGGGTTCAAATCTAAAAGAAAATTCTCATGAATCTCTTACAAAACATTTCCCTAAGCAATGTTCTTTTATAGGTCTTCTTAATTTACTGGGGTGACACTGGTTAACAAAATTATAAAGGCTTCAGGTGCACAATTCCACAACACATCATCTGTACACTGTAGGTGTGTGTTTCCCACCTCTACATGTCTTCTTTTACATAAATATATATGTCATATGGTGGCAAGTAGTAGTAGATGAAAACTGCCATTCTGTTATGTAGTTCAAGGATTAGAAATGTTGCAATCAAGAAATAACGTAGGTACAAAACAGTATATGTGACTCTATTATATATACATATACTTGAGTAGGTATATAGTCATAGAAAAATTAGCAAGATATCCACCAAATATTAATGCTAGTTATTTCTGTGTCGTAGAAGTACAGGAATGTTTTTCTATTTTGTATTCTTTGTGTTGATTTAGTATCTTCCAAATTTTCCATAAATGAAAATTGTTTACTGAAAATTTGATTTAAAAGTCAAAAAGGAACAAGAAAATGACATTTCAAACAGACCTACAGGACTTTCATAAGCCAGTCAGAGTACCTACTGGAGGTTGCTGCTCCGAATTTATGGTAGAGCAGAATCCTTTCTTTTCCCCTTAAGAACCTACTTGAGTATAAGTGGTCCAGAAGCCTTAAAAGGTCATAAGACTGTGAGTCACCTGACTCATAAATATTAAAAATGTATTAAAGAAATGTTATAACCTAAGTAAAACAACCCAACATCTATTCTGTACAGGGTAAAGAGTATGGAGATAATTCCAGACTGTCACAGACTAGAATGTTGCTTCTAGTCTATGTTGCTAGAATGGGAAAGTTAGGTAACCTAAAACAAAAAGTGTTTTTAAAACATGCATGATATCTCAACAAAACTGTTTAAAAAATTGAAACATTACAAAATAAAAAATTCAAAGTAAAAGTATCTTTTTAATTCAATCATCTACAAATAACAGCTTTTAGTAGTTTGATAAAATACCCTTAGGGACTTTTAAGGCAGATTTTACTACATACACACAGATGTGCAACTTTCTTTCTAAAAAAATGCCTCTCTTACATATCTCTCCATGTCCAAACACATAGATCTACCTAATAATTTTTAACAGTTCTATGGTATTCCACTGTATAATCATAGTGAAATTAATTATAAGCAATCTTCAGTATTGATAGACACATTGGATTTTTCTAATTTCTCATTAGAAATACAGCAATGAACGTTCTTAGTAATATAATTATGCCGGTGCTTCTATAGGATACATTTCTAACAGAATTGCTGAGTCAGAAGGGTATGACCATTTTAGATTTTAGTCTATTAAAATTGCCCTCCAGGTCTAGAAGCAGAGATACCCTAGGTTCATAGGTGGCAAACACAAGGCCTGCAGGCTGAATCCGGCCTCCATCTTGTTTCTACCTGGCAGTGACAGCACCCAGCTCTCACTTTACTGTTAAGAAACAGTTACATTTATACAGTCCTAAAATTATATTCGGTCCTTTGAAGGCAACCGTAAGGCTGATGTGGCCCCCGGTGAAAATGAGTTTGACACCCCTGCCCAAGTTCCTTCTTCTTCTTCTTCTTTTTTTAAAAGGTCTTTTTATTTATTTATTTTTACAGAGAGAAGGAAGGGAGAAAGAGAGTAAGAGACACATCGATGTGCAAGAGATACATGGATCGGTTGTCTCTTGCACACCCCCAACAGGGGGCCTGGCCCACAAGCCAGGCATGTACCTTAACCAGGAATCAAATTGGTAACCTTTCGGTTCAATCCACTGGCTCAATCCACTGAACCACACCAGTGAGAGTGATACCCTAGTTTCAATGATCATACCCAGCACCCAGATCTTGGGTTTCCAATTACCATTCTCCAATTAAAAAAAACAAACAAACAAAAACAAGGTTCTTTGGAGAATAGTTGACTCCAGAGCCAGGGCAGGAAAAATGCAAGTTGAACCTAGTATCTTCTGGTGCCAGAAAGTAAAAAACTGCTTTTTAAAAAAGTGGGGATATGTCAGAACAACACAGGGGCCAACCAAAAGGAGTTCCCAATGGTCAAAAGCTGGAACAACTTGAGCAAAATGATAGTACTAGATCATATCCCAAAGAATAATATAAATATCCATGAGCCAATACTAATACAAATAAATGACTGACTGAATAAATAAATAATTAAGGGAGAAAAGACCAATGGTCCTTACAGAGAATTCTAATTAAAATATCCTCCATCACAGATGAAGGGAATAAAAGAAATAGAAAATCTCCATTAATACACCACAGTTATAACTGCTGCAGGCAAAATCCATCAATAGATGCAAACGGTGGTGACTAAAAGTTTGAAGTTGAACTGGATATATTCATGTTCTCAAAGCATCTCCCCCAAATATGTATTAATACAACATAGTATAACTGCTATTATTTATTAATTGCAAAGAGAAAAATTGTAACTTCAATGTAGTAAAACACAGTTGACATCACTTTAACAAGGTGAATAAGATTACTAGTGTGTACATGACACAGAAAAATGACACAACTTTGCTTCTGTTGTATTCTTACCCAAATTGCACAATCTCAATCTAACCATGAAAAAAACATTACATATACCAAAATTAGGGACAGTCTACAAAGTAACAAACCAGTTAATCTTCAAAGTTGTCAAGATCATGAAAGGCAAAGCCTGAGGAACTGTCATGGATTAGAGAAGACTAGGGAGACATGACAACTAAATACAATGTGGGATCCTGGATTGGATCCAGGACAGAAAAAGATGTTATTTAAAACAATAATTAAATTTGAATAAAGTCTATAGTTTAATTAATAGTGTTGTACCAATGTCAATGTGTTAGTTTTGTTAATATCTTGCATAATTATGTTATAGTACAAAATGTTAACATTGGGGGAGCTACATGAAAGATCCATGCAAATGGTGAATTGTTTTGCAACTCTTTTGTAAGAGTCTGAAATTTCTTTCCAAAGGAGAAACTTAATGCCATAGAAAAAAGAATATACCATTTCATGTTCCTGCCAGGAATGTTCATTTCCTCACACCCCCTTTAATACTAGACTGAACTTTGTTTGACAAGTACCAAAAACAGTGGTTTAATTTTCAATGAACACATAAAAATATTTAACTATATCTGAATTTCTTACATAAGCGACTTCTTTAAGTCCCTTGCCCATTTTCCACTTGGTTATTCATTCTTCCTTATTGATTCATAAAAGCCCTTTGTCTATTAAGGAAAGAAGACTTTGTCTCATGTATTACAAATACTTTTCCCAACAGAGCTTTTTTCGGGGGGAGATGCTTTGGACCAAATATTGATTTCTTTTGTTGTTGTTGTTGTTGTTCAAGTAAAGCTGTTTCCATTTTCCCCCTATCACATTCCCCTCACCCGACCCATCCCCACCTCCCCCCCTCGAACCTACCCCCCTTTGGCTTTGTCCATGGGTCCTTTATACATGTTCCTTGATGGCCCTTCCCCTGTTTTCCCCCATTATCCTTCTCCCCTGCCCTTCTGGTCACTGTCAGTTTGTTATTTCCATGTCTCTGGTTATATTTTGCTTGCTTGTTTTGTTGATTAGGCTTCACTTATAGGTGAGATCATATGGTATTTCTCTTTCACCGCCTGGCTTATTTTACTTAGCATAATAACTAATAACTAACTTATAGGAGAGCAAATATTGATTTCTAAGTTGTAAGTAATAAAATACTATCAATATTCTCCTTTGTAGCTTCTGGATCATTTTTCCACTTCAATATTATAAAAAGTATTCCCTCATATTTCCTAAAAGTGTGATTACTAGGTCTAAGATAGATGTTTTTGGGGGGTTATGTAGGAGGGTGGGGCTAAGACAGGAAGCTCTTAATATACACTACAAAAATACTTTCTACAATGGCTGTATCTATTTATACTCCTATCAGTATTAAATATTTTACCATGAAATAACTGTATTAATTTAATAGGAAAAGTATCTACCTTACTACCTGTATTGCACCTGAAATAAACCCCTAATCTTCAAAAACTGTCATTCACATTTTCTGAAGTTCTCTTGCTTCAGAAACTTTATTCATTTCTTCTTTCTACCTAGAATTTTGCTTAAAAGTCACCTTTTCTGGGATACCTTCGACAATATCAAGCAAAAATGTGTAACCTTCTTTTGAACTTCTATAAATCCCCTGCCTAATAGCTCTAAAATTAAATTACTTTGTATTGTTTTTAATTTACTTTAATCATTTATCTAAACTGTAAGCACATTTGAGGCAAGCAGTGTGTCTTATTATCTCTGTGTCCCACTTTAACTTGGAAATAGCATCAAATATTTGTTGGAATGGGTAAGATAAATAACACTTGTCAGAGAATACGGCTAGTTTGTCATTTTTTTCCTATTTAATAACAGCCTTTGCTTCATTTCTTTGTAATAATTTTCAAGCTACATTTTTTTTTTTGGATAAACAAGTTAAATTTAGTCAACATACATAACTGACCTAAAAACTTCAATAGAAGGATAAATTTAAAAACCGCTTGGAAGACCATCTCCATAAAGCAGAGATTTTTGACCTTTTTCATCTGATGGCACACAAACCAGTCACTAAAATTCTGTGGCACACCAAAAAATATATTATACTCTTTGCTGATTTAACAAAAAATGGGTATAATTTTGATTCAATCATACTGGACAGCTATTGTGCTGGCTATTGTGTCAGTTTTTTTTATTTGACAGTCTAAGGGAAAAGAGAGGAGGTCAGTATCCCTGACTAAATAGTCCGGTGTTACATGTTTTGAACATTCTTACAACACACTGGTTGAAAATCACTGCTATAAAGTGATCTTTCCAGGACCATATACCAGATGTAACCTAAATGGATGCCATCTTTACTAGCAGAGGTTCAATAAGCAGAAGTTATATGCCCCTCTCCCACAGCAGGTTTACTCTAAGGGTTATTATAATACAAACTCCACAAGGAAAAAAAAAAACTTTGGTATTGTTTCCACAAGCAAAAAAACAAAACAGAACAACAACAAAAAGAACTTGGTAGAGAAAAACTCTATCTAGTTATGAGACCAGCCACAACACAAAGAAAAGCTGCACTAACTAGTTCAGAACATTACCAACAGATGATGTTGGTGTGAACAACTTGTATTGTAGAGCCCTTACAAAATTCCCCGTTAACTGTTTGCATTATCTGCGAGAGGGTTGGTTAACATGTGGTAGAATGAGGAGTTATGCAAGGTATAATTTGCAAAGTATATTACTACTATGAAAACAAGTGCAGTCTACTTTGGAGAAAACTAACTGTACCCTAAATTACACACATCTTAATGACAAGAATCCTCACATGTGAGTGTAAAACATTTAATTTAACAATGTTAACAGTACTATATATAAAATAGCCATTATAAATGCACATAGTGTATTCTACAGCTGTCACATTACTTTTTTTTTTTTTTTTTTTAAGGAAACTGTTAAGTTACACAGTGGTTAGGACTTGTATCTTCACTGTTGAAAAAGCGCACATTCTATCATGGTGATGTATGGTCAGATATATAGTCCCAATTGTTAAACACTTGGATCAAGTCATAACCAGTTCTATTACAAAAGGCCCATGTACACATTTATCAATTCTGGTACCTTAATAGCTACCCAACAAATCATTAACACAGAGAAACAGGAGAAAGAAGAAGTATCGCCCATCCTTTCTGCATATCAGCAAGTTGTCACTCCTGACCAACAATATTCACATCACTGAGGTCTGTGAACAATCACTTTTTCTGTTCATCCTTAGCAAAAGACGGAATGACTTAAGTACAATGCAACATATTACAAATAATCTTATTTAAAAAATCACAAATTAAACCAAAGTAGTTTACAGAATTTACTACACCATAAAAATTGCCTTCACTTAAGCTCTCTCCCTATATCCAGCAAGCCAACTGTCTTTCTGGGCATGATGGTGACTCTCAGCATGGATGGCACACAGATTAATATCTTCAAATAAACCCACCAGGTATGCTTTGCTAGCCTCCTGCAGTGCACTGATGGCAGCACTCTGAAACCTCAGTTTTGAAATCCTAGGTGATCTTCCTCATCAACCCCTGAAAGGGAAACTTCCAGACCAGAAGTTTGGTCGATTTCTTGTAATGACGGATTTCTTGAAACACAAGGGTTCTGGCCTGTAGTGATAAGGTTTTTAAACACTGAGGTAGATGGTGCATTTTCCCTGACAGCTTTGGTGGCCAGCTGTTTAGAGAAAGCTTTTCCACCTATGAATTTGCAAGCACCCCGCTTGGTTCTAGCCATTTTCTTTCACCCAATGCCGAAGACTTAGGCCACTTCATGGACTGCTACACTGCTTCTGCCTCCCGAGAAGGAGCATTCACAAAGCAAAAGAAAGAAGCTGCTCCAACGTCCCACCAAACTGCCCTGCCAGATTTTTTTTTAAAAAAATCACCTTCAGGAGACATTTTGGGAAAGTACTTAAAACAAAAAGCTGCCATTATATTTTAGAACAATGATAATCAATTTTAGCCGAACATAAACTCTTTGTTTCTACTCATAACTCAAAGCTCATTTTCAGTGCTAAAACATGTAAATTGTATGATAACTATGGATATTTCCTAGCATAGTTAAAACTGTAGTATTCTGGGGTAATTAATACTACACCCATTACCTTAACCCAACTTCAAAGACAGAGTTAGTTTGAATACCAAGAGAAATACTCCAACTCTAGCTAAGAACTGTTTTCATCCATTTTGTTATATAACTTCTCCCGTTATAAATTAGCATGGTAAATTTTATCTTATTCTATCTCTCTCTCTGTTTGTAAATCTCAAGAAGTAATACATCTCCCAGAAAGGACTCCTTGTGGCTAGCTGGGTCCAAGTTCATAACCAGAGTCTAGCAGCCGTTGCCGCAGAAGCACCTCATGCACTTTGCATTTCAGGGGAAAGCCAAATTAAACTACCAGCCTCCTGCACTGTGTTCCTGCCTCAATCAGACCTTATAAGGGAACTCCTGGCATCATTTTCAGACTAAAAGGACTGAGACCTGATCATGCAATCACAACTGCATGGCTATATCCTAATTTTCATCTATACTGACCAATTGGAGGAGCTCCCTAACAACCAATCAGGATGTACAAAGCTGACCAATCAAGAAAGTTCTATTTGGACAAATCACACTGCAAATTTTGATTCCTCATTTCCATAAAAATGGATTCACTGGGGGCCCAGGGCAGGAAATTCTCTTTGAAAAGTAGCCTCTGATTTATCTTGGTGGAGTGCACTTTCCATTTCCCCCAGAAGCTGCCCTTCCCCAATTTTTTACACTCTTTTATCTGAATAAAGTTTCTCTGCTTCCCCCATCCCAGACTGGAGACTCCTATTGCCATTAGATTGGTAGCAGTGACCTTCTACTGACAAGTTTTACCATTAGTGTGGTAAATTGTAAATAGGTACATACACACTGATACATACATACATACACACACATATATGAGGTCTGTCCAGAAGGTACCCAGCCATGTAATATGAAAAACAGATATTTATTGAAGAAGATATAAGATACAAGAAACACCGTACACAGGACAACAATGCCTCAGTCCCTTCAAAGTAGGCACCTTGGGACCTCACACAGTTCTCCCAATCGTCATCAGCGGCCCTGTTGTTTTTCCTGAATCTCATCAACAGTCTGAAATCTCTTTCCTTTCAAAGGTGATTTTAGTTTTGGGAAAAGCCAGAAGTCACAGGGCTGTAGGGGGGCTGAGTCACCTGGGTGATCTGATGTTTCACCAAAAAATTCTGTATGAAACGTGATGCACGAACAGGTACGCTGTCATGATGAAGCTGCTCATCACCAGTTGCCTATAGCTGTGGCCTTCTGAATCATCCCAGTAGCTTCCAGCAAGGAATGCTCAAGTTTAACTCAAAATTTGATGCAGATTTGTTCTTCTACTTGCTCAGTCATTTTGAATGTGGTAGCCACACAGTGCACATGCTCACTCAATGGCATCCAGTGCCCCCACTGACTAGTACAGTGAAGTCATCATTGTTCACACATGGGCATTCCTGTCCACTCTCCTCGACTGCTAGGTTACATCAATGTCCTGCAAACCATTCTCGTTATATTAACAATGACTGGACTTTTTCCAGGCAGACCTTATATACATAAATTATGTGTATAAATATAAAAGTATCAACTTCCGGTCAAGATTGAGGCATAGGTAAACACATTTCACCTCCTGACACAACTATAGCAAAAATTACAACTAGACTACAAAACAAACCACTCAGATTCATCAGAAAAGCAAGTTGTATGGAAGTCAGACAACCAAGGACTTAAAGAAGCCACATTCATCCAGACGGGTAGAAGGGCGGAGAGGCACAGAGATGACAGAGTGGTGCAGAGAGGAGGCAAAAGGAGCAGTCCCACACTTACATGTGGTGGGTGAAAATTGGGAGAGATACCTCAGGAGCAAGGGATCCCAGCCCCAGATTAGACTACCCAGCCCAGGGTTCCAGTACCAGGAAGGTAAGTCCCAATAATTTCTGGATGTAAAAATCAATGGGGGTTGGGGTGGCAGAAAAAACCACAGGATTCTCAGGAGACTCCTCTTAAAGGGCCCACAAAGGTCTCAGGACTTATGCACACTCCCCAACCTGGGATTCAGCAACAGGGCAACAGATGGAAGAGCACAGTAGCATACAGGGAGAAAGTGAAGTGACTGGCAACAGGGCAAGTGCCAGGGCACAGCTTCCTCCCTGGCAAATCTCCAGAAGCCAGGCAGCAGCACCATCCATCTCTGAGCCCTCCCCTACACACAACCACAAAGCAGTGAAGCAGGTTACACCACCTTGGTGATTACCTAAGGCTCTGTCCCACACAATTGACAGGTGTACTTTTCTACAATAGGCCACACTACTGAGACAGGGAGTCAAGGCAACTGTACCTAAAACGCAGAAGCAAAAACAGGGAGGCTGCCAAAAATGAGGAGACAAATATGGCCCAAATGAAAAAACAGAACAAAACTCTAGAAAAAGAACTAAACAAAAGGAGATAAGCAACCTATCGGATGCAGAATTCAAAACACTGGTAATCATGACACTCAAAGAACTCATTTGCAACAGCACATAAAAAAGACGCAGGCAGAAATGAAGGTTGCATTAAGGGAAATAAAGAAAAATCTACAGGGAACCAACAGTGAACAGGATGAAGCCAAGAATCAAATCAATGATTTGGAACATTAAGGAAGAAAAAAAACATTTAATCAAAACAGCAAGAAAAAAGAATTTAAAAAAAAAGGATAGGCTAAGGAGCCTCTGGGACATCTCCAAACATACAAACATCTGAATCTTGCAGGTGCCAGAAGGAGAAGAGAAAGAGCAAGTCATTGGAACCTTACTTGAAAAAATAATGGAAGAAAACTTCCCTAATTTGGTGAAGGAAATAGACGTACAAGTCCAGGTAGCACAGAGAGTCCCAAACAAGTTGGACCCAAAGAGGACCACGCCAAGACACATCATAACTAAAATTCCCAAGGTTAAAGAAAAACAGAATCTTCAAAGTAGCAAGAGAAAAGCAGAGTGTTACCTACAAAGGAGTTCCCATAAGACTCTCAGCTGATTTCTCAAACTCTGCAGGCAAGAAGGGAATGGGAAGAAGTATTCCAAATCATGAAAGGCAACGATCTACATCCAAGATCACTCTATCCAGTAAAGCTGTCATTTAGAATAGAAGGGCAGATAAAGTGCTTCCCAGATAAGGTCAAATTAAAGGAGTTCATCATCACCAAGCCATTATTACACAAAATGCTAAAAGGAACAATGTAAGAAAAAGAAGATGAAAACTATGAACATTACAATGGCAACAAATTCACAATTATCAACAACTGAATCTAAAAAACAAACTAAGCAAACAACCAGAACAGGAACAGAATCATGAATATGGAGATCATTTGGAGGGTTATCAGGTGTGAGGGGAAAGGGGGAGAATGGGGGAAAAGGTACAGGAATTAAGAAACATAATTGGTAGGCGTAAAATAGACAGGGGGAAGTTAAGAATAGTATGGGAAATGGAGAAGCCAAAGAACTTATATGCACGACCCATGGATATGAACTAAGGGGGATGGGGGTTGCTGGAGGGAAGGGGTGTACCAGGCAGAGGGGAAAAATTGGGACAACTGTAGTAGCATAATCAAGAAAATAAACTTTTAAAAAAGTTGTGTCAACTAAGAATAAAGAAATTACTCAGTGCTGCCAAATATATATAAAAATGCACTTTATATACTGTTGACAGAAGTGTAAATTGGTACATGCTTTATAGAAAACAATCTGGCAGTATGCATCAAGAGGCCCTAAGTTATACTTCATAGCCTAGTCATTTATTTCACTTTCTACTTCTAGGAATATCCTAAGGAACTAATCAGAGATGCATGCACGAAAATGTAGGCAGTATTCTTCATTGTAACATAAATAACAGAAAAACTAGAAATAATTTCAAATGCCCAAAAGGAGACTGGTAAAGTAATGATGTATCCACATGATTAAATATGGCAGTCATCAAATGCAACATTATCAAAGAATATTAAAGGACATGAGAAAGTATACGTACTGAAATTGGTTTAAGATGAAACAAAGTACAGTATTAGCTTCTTTAAATATACAAAGGCTACAAAACAAACTTTATCTGTGGGTTGCAGAATTATAGCTGATTTTTAATTTTATCTGTATGTTTTCCTTAAATTTTCTAACACTTGTACAATGAATATATTACTTTTACCATGTAATAAATAAATAGAAAATATAGCACCAGTCTTTCAACTAATTGTAGTATATGTCTGCATATGTTGATAAGTGACAATGAATATGGCTGTGTGGCCTACTCAAGTGGCAAAGTGACAATGCAAAAGGAGCCACAAGTTGACTTTAACTGCTACAGAAGACTGGACACCTCTGTTTTTAAAATCAAAGGAAAATAAAGTTATTTTGCATATGTACTATAATCTATGAAGCTAAATAAAATTAAGTTTCTTTTTTCTTACTGTAACTAAAATGCTGTTTCCTTACGGTCACCTATGTCAAAATGTGACTAACAAAATTTGACTTCTACTAGCAATTGAAGAGACCATATCAAACTGCCAGACAATCCTGAGCGGTTCTACATAGATGGAAATATACATTTTTTAAAGCTTAGAGTTCCACTCACTTTTCTTATTAAAACAAACAGGAACTCAAATGCCAAGGTCAGATTATATCTGCATAAAATTTAATAAGCATACTTGCACTTTTCTGCTCCAAAAGGAACATGTTTCTCAGCTGACCAGGATCAGCCTCCTTATGGTGAGAACTGTTACAAGCCAAAAGGCACCAAATTAGTATCACTTCTGTGCTTTCCACTCAGGTAACAACAGGGATTATGAAAGGAGGGGATTTTAGAAGTTAGTTCTCCATCCGTACCGTTTACAACCTGACCTCTGGGAACAACTACTCAAACTTCAGAGAATGTCATGTTACCAAAGACTGTCTTGCTTCAGACATTACAATCAAATGTAACATCATATTACAAATACGTATGAACTAAGCTAACATCTAAAAGTAGGAGTCAGAAAAGGATGAATCATTTCTTTCCCTCAAAGTTTTCATTTCAAAATGTTTTGGGCAACAGCAAGGTATCATTAAGTAATCTCACTTCCTGTAAGGACAACAGTTCTGAATGTGTCCTTTAATAACCCCGACAGGGCTTCACAGCATGGACTCCACAAGGCAAAAAAACGTAAAAATAATACAGCTGCTACAGATACAATTCCACTGTAATACACAATAATACTTGAAATTTAGTGGTTTCCTTCCAAAGTAAAGGGAACTCTATCTGTGGCTGCTGGTTACCTCAACTGGTTGAGACAATGCTTCTGAAGCTAAGCTCACAAACTTGATCCCTGTATGAACTGTTTAAAATGAGGGTGATCACATTTCCCACCTTGCCAGGGTCTGTCCCCGAGTTTACAGCTACTGTTTCAGGGTAATTATTATCAGAGCTCCCCATCCCTAGTGATGACCCCAGTAATATCCCTAATTCTGGTCCCACAGAGAATAAGGTAAGAATGTATGGCTACATCAGCAGAAGCCAAACTTCACTACTGGAAAAGACATTTCCAAGTACTAGTTCCTGATTGAATCCAGTCATATGCAAATGGCAAGTAAATGAAAGCACCAGCTTTGTGCCATTTTACACACATGTGTGCATGCGTACACACACACACACACACACACACACACACACAACTCTCTATTCCATGTTTCCGGTTCCAATATCAAAGCATGACAAGCTTAAATAGTTTATGTACAACTGAACATCCAACTTCTGAAATCTAGTGTATCCCTGGCTGGTGTGGTGCAGTGGACTGAGTGCCGGCCTGTGATACCAAAGGGTTGCTGGTTCAATTCCCAGTCAGGGTACATGTCTGGGTTGTGGGCCAGGTGCCCAGTAGGGGGTGCGTGAGAGGCAACCACACATTGATGTTTCTTTCCCTCTTTCTCCCTTCCTTCCACTCTCTCTAAAGATAAATAAAATCTTTAAAAAAATAAAATCTAGGGTAAAACCTTAACTAGTAACTTAAAACTGAAGTCAATTCCTCATCTTACAAAATACACATTTGTATTTTAGGTACATAAAGGATAAATCAAATCCACTGTGAGAAAATATCTCCATGTATAGATTTTTAATTTATATGACTTTCAAAGACCATAGCCTTATTTAAGAAGTTGTGTTGACACTTTAAAAGTCAGAGAAAAGGATATGGCCAAGTTAACTTGAGCATTCCAAAGAAAAATTCTAATCTTCCAGGGAGTCTATATTTTATATTCATTTATTTCTGCAAACAAACAAAAATAACCAATTATAATTTCCCATCTATGATTTTTCTGGAAAATACCAGTTAGTAAACTAATGGGTTGTTATCAAATGAGGTATTTGACTTCCAATAAGTGATAAAAGATTAAAGCAAACTGGAGATTTTCTGGGCTAACCCAGATAGTAACTATAAGGTTAAGGGATTTTTCACATATTCGTAAGTTGCAGCTCTTGGAATAGTCTGTGACTAGTACAGTTTACTAGGAAAGATTTTATTTACTTAGGGCCAACAGAAAAAAAAAAGATCAGAAATTAACAGGACAAGATGCTGCACCTCATGGAAGTCTAAACAGGTGGCCAATGCTGTGACAGGTGTGGGTCAGTGGGTTGCGTGTCATTCTGTGAACAGAAAGGTCACTGGTTCAATTCCAGGTCAGGGCACATGCCTGGGTTGTGGGCCAGGTGCAGAGTTGGGGCTGTGAAAGAGGCATGAGATGGATGTTTCTCTCACTTTCTTTCTCCCTCCCTTCCCTTCTCGCTAAAAATAAGTAAAATACTTTAAAAATAATAAAGAGGTGGCCAATGACTCTCCAACATAACTGAATGCCCTGCCAAAAGGCAGTCTACTGTGGAAGTTAGGGGCCAACATCCTAGAGCCTGATGGCCTGGGTCCAATTCCTAGCTGTGGCACTTTCTAGAGTGTGATGACCTTGAGGAAGTTAGTTAACCTCTTTGCCTCATTTGCCACAACTCTAAAATGGAAATAATAGTAATACCACTTACCGGGACTGTTGTGAGGCTTCAATGATTGATCTCATGGCTCCAGCCATAACCTTCTCAAAATCACCAAGTTTAATCTCTAACCTCTGCACCTGGCATACACTTTTCCCTCTGCCAAGAACATTCTCTTCCATTTTTCTGGCTTCCTTTAGGTCTTAGCTTAAATGACACTTCTAAAAAGCCTTCCTTGACCTTCCCATGCTATGTCAGGTGCCTCTGCCATTTGCTCTACAAGCACCCAGATAGTATAGCACTTCAACTTGTTCTGGTTTTTGTTCCCCTGCTGGGCTGTAAGCCTATTAAAGGCAGAAGTCAAGTCTGTCTGGATTGCTACTATAATCTTCAGAACCTAGCACAGTAAAGGAACACAGTAGGTGCTTACTTACTAAACAGTTCTTAAATGAACATGAAATGAAATAACAAGTCATACACAGGAGAAAGGAAACCAAAGAAAGTGTTCTGAGTTAAATATTTCGCTTTAGGTAGAAATTTATGACTCTTCATATCTGAGATATATAGGAGTACTTCCTCTCATATATTAAGAAGCTTGAAATTAAACATGAGAAGTGCCATATTCTGACAGAGTAAAAAAATTACACTGATTTTGCATTGGAATCATGGCTTCATAGCGAGAAATAACACCTGATTTAGTGTGTTCAAACATTTCATGCCTCATATTCCATAGCCTTTATTTAAATAAAGATATCACAGCAAAATTATATGGCTGGTATAGCTTCCTAAATATTATCAGCTAGGCTAAATGAAACCCATAAGTGCCATTGGTATAAATGGGGAAGGGAAGGCGAGACCATGAATGCAAAGGAAAGGAAGTTAAATTATTTGAAAGGTTGGAGTGTAGTAGTAGTAGTAGTACAGCAACATCAGCAGTTCATCTATAGGGTACCACTGGGTGGCACCAGTTCCCTGGTGAGCTAATACAAATGTGGAACCAGGAGACAGCCTTGCAGAGCTTTGGTTGAATGCTCAGAAATCTATTTTCAATACACTGATAGGCAGATGCAATTCACTAGGGTTCTAGTTCTCTGAATATGTCACTGACATGTGCATAGGTCTTAAGGATGTAGTTTTTAGAGTCACTTGGAAGGTGTCTGTGTTTCAGAATTGGCTTACCATTCTGAAATTCTTACCAATTCTAAACCATTCTAAAATGCAGAAATTCTCAGTAGAGTGAGAGGCGCCAGGGATTTTCAGTAGAGTGAGAAGAAGGCAAAGAGATCAGAACCACCCAGAAAGATTTTCCAAACTATTACACTGACCCATATAAAACTGCCAATAGTCACAAATCTGTTACATACCAAAAAAAAAAAAAAAAAACACCAACAACAACAAAACAACAACAACAACAACAAAACCAGCAATTTCAAAGGGTTCAGCCAAATGCACACATATTTAGAATCACTGACTGAATGAGCTACTTTCACTGATAAGACTGTCATATTTTCAGGTTTGTTAGAGGGAAAAGGTTGAGAATACCTCTGTAGCTTGACCTTAAGTAATGAAGAATTAAATAAGCAAAGAAATGGAAACAAAACATGTAAGGATAGAGAATAGATTAAATTATAACTACATTTACAACAGCAAACGTGGGGAGTAGTCACAAGAAATGTGAATGCCATTTAAGCGTTAAAAAAGTAAATTACAAAAAAAGTATATAAAACATATTTCTAACCTGTCTTTTAGGAAAATCCAAATTAATTTTGGGGGGGGAATGGATTCATATTCTCTATAGAAAAAAATTTGGAAGGATATAAACTAAAAATTTCAGTAGTTGTCTCTGGGTAGGAGAATTGCACTTTCTTTTATCTTTTCATATATGTTTTCTAAAATAAACACGTATAACAATTTTAGAACCTGGATCAGAAAAAAAAAGAGACTTTGGTAGACAAACTAGGGGAATCCAAATAAATTCTATAGTTTAATTAAAAGCACTGCACCAATGTTATGCTATGTAAAATGTTAACATTAAGGGGTACTGGGTAAAGAGATATAGGACCTATGGACTATCTTTACAAACTTGCTGTAAATCTAAAATTATTCCATAATGAAATATTTAATTTTTTTAAAAACAAGTCATGTGTTAAGATCACATTTTAATAATCTAGAAGAATCAATTTGGTTAAGAGATACCTATATATATAAACAATATGTTAGAATAAAACTTCTCTGGTAATAAGTCACTAGACTTTCTAGCATGACAATAGAAAGCTGTATAAAGACTATTCCAGAATATGGCCTCTCCAAAATATGAAAGTGATGTCACCATATTGGGCACATACTCACTGAAGCAGAAAAGGTTAAGTCTCTATTTTCTTTGGTTTTGTAAACATCACTGCTGAAGACTATCATAATAACATTTTTATTTGAGGAAAGAAATTTTCCCTCAAATACTTACTTGAGGAAAAATTTATTTGAGGTAAGTACAGCCAGTAACAACCCTTTTCCAAAACCCTAGTTTCCCAAATCCTGGACAGTGAGAGGTGCAGGCACATGCATTTGTCTAAGAAATACTCAGTGAACATATATTATGTCCTGTCTTTGTGGAGCTAGCTATTCAACAGATGATACCTTAAGTGAACATTAAGCTAACACGGAGAGCAGACATATAGGTAGACGAGGAAAGGAGAGTCACCCCTGAGGCAACCCCTCAACCCTATAATAATATGCCCAACCAGACAATTATATATTTTTATAAAACTAATAATAATAGCCACCCTCTGGGATTATCCAGCAACAGGTATAAGCAGGTATACCTGTTACTGCTTATGTATCAGCTGGCTTGCCTAAACACAAATGTTTTTAAAAAGTCATCCTTCAAATATCGGGGAAAGAAATACGCAGAGCTATAAAATACAGTCAGACCTCTAAACCAACTTAATCAATTTCATTTGTGGACTACCAGCAGCTGTTACAAACAATACTACCTACTGGTTATAATACTACTCCAAGTGTAAAATTTGGAATAGGTTAATTCCACTGTGGAACACACCCAATGGAGAAGGTCTCATTACTTGGAGGTTTCACTACTTAAATATTTAAAATGCCTCAATGAGGCACTTTTGCATAGGATGAGATCCAAAACAAGAATTTTAAGAACATATTTAAGAGAGGCACCAGACTACTAAAAACTGCCCAGCAGAGCAGGAGCCTTTTCTCATCTCAGTGAAATACTGTTTAAGGAAGGGGTTACTATTCCGTACAAATGTCAGCCAAGACACCAGCTAAGTTTCAACAGTGTGGCTTTTTCCTACTATAGTAGACATTGCCCATTTACCCCTAAAGCATTTAGCTTCTGCATCTGCAATGCAATTTTGCTTTTAAGATATTTCTCTGCAGTTATTTCTGAAAATATTTAATCTAAAACATCACCTTTAGATTATAATTCAATCCTCAAAGTATCTCCAACCAATGTGAGCAGCAGTAACAGCTAAGAAGGTGATTCGCTGTCTCATGTCTATGGGGCAATCTGCTGCTTATTCTTCAAAAGCAAAACTAAGATCAACACAAACGAAGTTTTCAAAGCAAAAGTTTTCTCTTGCCATACATTTCAAGGTCTGGTGGTTAAGTGACAGTGTCTTAAGGCAGTGATCTTCAAACTTTTTCATTTCATGGCACACATAAACTAATTACTAAAATTCTGTTTATTATGTTTTGCTAACCTGACAAAAATAGGTGTAATTTTGATTCATTCATACTGAATAAATGGCTACTGTTGTGTTGGCTATTGTCATTTTTTTTTAAAAATCCTCACCCAAGGACATGCTTAGTGATTTTTGAAAGAGGAAGGGAGAGAGACAGAGAGGGAGAAAAACGTTGATGAGAGAGAGAAGCATTGATCAGTTGCCTGTACCCTGACTAGGAACCACAACCCAAGCACGTACCCTGACTAGGAATCGAACCCATGACCTTTCAGTTTATGGGACAATGCTTCAACCAACTGAGCCACACCAGCCAGGGTGGCTGTTGTTATTTTCTTATTTCACAATCTCAGGGAAAAGAGGTCAGTGCCCCTGATTAAATAGTCAAGTATTGCATATTTTAAGAACTCTTGAGGTACACTGATTGAAAATCGCTGTCTTAAGCTATTATCAAAATGCTTCCAACACCCCCATTTATGGTTTCCTGGGCTGGTATGCCTTAAATTAGAGGGGAAAGGCATTGAGGTTCAGTGCCTGGTACGAAGTTCAGGCAACATCCTGGCCTTCCAATAGCAATGGGGTGGTGCTGTTAAAAATAATAAAAAGTTTGTTTGGCCCTGGCTGGTGTAGCTCAGTGGATTGAGCGCGGGCCTGCGAACCAGAGGATCGCGGTTCGATTCCCAGTCAGGGCACATGCCTGGGTTGCAGGCCAGTTCCCAGCAGGGGACACACGAGAGACAACCCTACATTGATATTTCTCTCCCTCTCCCTTTCTCCTACCCTTCCCCTCTAAAGATAAATAAATAAAAATCTTTTTTAAAAAAAAAAGTTTGTTTGATTTAAAAAAAATAAAGGTCTAGCAATAGTAGGAGATGGCCTCAGATCTGGCCAAGTATCAAATTCCATCCTAAACAAACTCCTGATCACTCTTCCCAATGCAAAAGGAATAATCTCATGAGAAAAAATGTTATGACTTCAAAAAGTGAACGGAAAAAAAAAATTGACCTCAGTGTTACATTAGCTTCTGAATGATGCAAAATTAGAGAAATCAACAAGGTTGAAAACTAATTCTTTCAACCAAAATTAGCTGCTTCAAAATGAGTACCTTGCATCTCAGTAGGTCATTTAAGTAACCCATATATGTTATATAACAACAATCCCGCCTTTGAGAACTACAAGAAGCATCCTGACTCAACAGTGCAGATTTCCAATGGAGACTATTATTAAACACTGCAGGGCTTCTCACTGTGTATACAGTAAATCTTCACTTAACATCCTCAATAGGTTCTGCAACTTGAAGCAAAACCATGTATAAAAGCAAAGCCACTGTTATCACAGGCAGATTGATAAGAGTTAAGTTCCAACAGCAACTCACAACATTATAATGAAACAACACTGAATTAAATGACACTATTGTGGGCCTACTATACACTTACCTTAAGGAACCCCATAGACTATAACTTGTTTTTAAAATATGTCTCTAAAGTACAAACTAGAGTTGAGATTCCTGGTCTTCAAAACTCAAGGTCCACTCTGGCTATAGACCATAAATTCACTGCCACCCACTCCTCCTTTGGTAATGCCCTAGTATAGCATCGACCTCCTCTTCCCTGTCAGAAGTACCCTAAGCAACATGCACCTTCAAACAAACGCAGGAAGGAGCTACTCAAGGGTCCTCATCGGTTGAGGTGAATTAAAAACAAGATTGTAAGCAAGAACTTTCTCCATAAAGAGTTTTAAAAATAAAATATAATCTTTAGGGTTAATGGGTTCTTTGAGAAAAAGATCAGCTGTATGAAAATTGTGTTGGGAACAAATGTCCCATTTTACCAAAGGTTATGATTGCAACCATAAGCCAATCATTCCATTCCAGCATGTCATGTGGCCAAAAAATAATGGCCTAAATGCAGGGCACCATGGAGGTGAGACAGAAATTAGGGGGCTATGTGAGCACTGGAATGTTCTCCCAAGGGCCAGAGGTGCCAGTATTATAGAGTACTTATGCCTACAGCAGCTCCAGGGTGACCCCCATGGACCTAGGGCTCAAGACAGCTAGCAGGACTGGTGTCAGTGTCTTTATATCTCCACTGAATACTTGGTACTCCTGGGGTCATGTATCATCCCTCATTCAGTTCTACCTACTCAATCCCAAAAGAAATGCTGTAAAAATGGTGTGGAAACTCCATTTCAAAACAAATAAAAAAGGAGTTCTGGCGAAGATGGAGTCGTAGGCAGAAACCCTTCACTTCCTTACACAACCAAAAGGAGGATAACAGCCAATCTAAAATCAATCAACAACCAAAATTTCCAGAAAATCAAACTGCATGGAACTCCAACAACCAAGGAATTAAAGAAAAACAATCAACCAGAAAAACCAAACCGGTAAGGTGGCGGACCGCAGGCCAACTCAGAAAATCTGCAGCGAAGCCGCAGCCTTGGGGTTGGGGCTCGCTGCCTAGCTGGGCAGGCAGTGTGGGCAGGGCTGACTTAAGGGGAAAACAGACTGAGAGCTGACTGTGGGCTATATGGCTAGGGTTGCCACAGTGGGAGACACTCCCAGTCTCCTGTTTGCTGAAAAGTGCGCTAGAGATGAGCTGGGTAGCTACACTGTTCCCTCTCTGGCCCCTCCCCCATAAGCAGCACAGCAACAAAGAGGGTTGCCTGACTCAGTGAATACCTAAGGCCCCACCCCCTTACAACCTATCAGCTGCGCTAAGCCAAAGAAATATGGTCCAAATGAAAGAACAGAGCATAACTTCAGAAAGAGAACTAAGCAAGGAGGAGATCACCAACCTATCTGATGGAAAATTTAAAGCCCTGGTAATCAAAACGCTCACAGATCTGATTGAGCTTGGTCGAAAAATGAAAAAACAAAGGAAGGATACCCAAAGTGAAATAAAGCAAAAAATTCAGAGAACTAACAGTGACAGGAAGGAAAAGTCAATGATTTGGAACAAAAGGAAGAAATAAACATCCATCCAGAAGAAACAAGAATTCAAAAAAACAAGGAGAGGCTTAGGAACCTCTGGGACAACTTGAAATGTTCCAATATTCGAATTCTAGGGGTGCCAGAAGGAGAAGAACAACAGCAAGAAACTGAAAACTTATTTGAACAAATAATAAAGGAAAACTTCCCCAATCTGGCAAAGGAAATAGACTTCCAGGAAGTCCAGGAAGCTCACAGAGTCCCAAAGAAGTTGGACCCATGGGGGAACACACCAAGGAACAACATCATTAAGTTACCCAAGATTAAAGATAAGGAGAGAATCCTAAAAGAAGCCAGAGAAAAGGAGACAGTTACAGGAGTTCCCATTAGACTGTCAGCTGATTTCTCAAAAGAAAGCTTGCAGGCAAAAGGGGGCTGGGAAAGAAGTATTTGAAGTCAGGAAAGGCATGGACCTACATCCAAGACTATTCTATCCAGCAAAGCTATCGTTTAGAATGGAAGAGCAGATAAAGTGCTTCCCAGATAAGGTCAAGTTAAAGGAGTTCATCATCACCAAGCTCTTGTTATATGAAATGTTAAAGGGACTTATCTAAGAAAAAGATAAAAACTATGAACAGTAAAATGACAACAAACTCACAACTATCAACAAATGAAACTAAAAGAAAAGAAAGACAACGAAAACAAAAACTATCCAAACAACCCGAACAGGAACAGAATCAGAGAAATGGACATCACATGGAGGGATTTCAGTGGGGAGTAAGAAGGGAGGAATGGGGGAAAGGCACAGGGAAGAAGCAGCCTAATTAGTAGGCATAAAATAGAAGGGGGGAGATAAAAATGGTATAGGAAACAGAGGACTCAAAGAACTTATATGTACAACCCATGGACATGAACTAAGGAGGGATAATGCTGGAGGGCTGGGGGCAGGGGGGAATAAAGGGGGGAAATTGGGAAAACTGTAATAGTATAATCAATAAAAAATACTTAAAAAACAAATAAAAAAGGAGGTGGGAGCTGCACCATGAGGGCTTCTATTTTGCAGCTATCTCTTCTAAAACTACTTTAAAGAATACCACTTATGCCCTGGCTGGTGTAGCTCAGTGGATTGAGCGCGGGCCTGTGAACCAAAGGATCGCGGTTCGATTCCCAGTCAGGGCACATGCCTGGGTTGCAGGCCAGTTCCCAGCATGGGACACATAAGAGGCAACCATACATTGATATTTCTCTCCTTCTCCCTCTCTCCTACCCTTCCCCTCTAAAAATAAATAAATAAATAAATAAATATTAAAAAAAAAAAAAAAAAGAATACCACTTATGAAGAAGCAAATTTGAGTGGTGGTAAATATTTCCTAAACAAAGCTACAACCTCACAAACATTTTAATACTTAACAATCTCTTGATGGTCAAGAGAATTTAAAAATTAATGTAAACATGTATTTAAATTAAAAACCTACTTCGACATAAAAATCCTGACCTTCGTACTTCACAATGAAAACAAAATCTAGGTAATGAAATCCAAAAATTGGGGGGTGAGCATTTAAGTCTTACAACACCCTTACAAGTTCAGTCATTTGTAATGTATTCATTTGAATGAATATGTATGACATTTCTTTCTACTGGGGGAAATAAACACTACTTAGACTCCTCTCAGCACATTGCAATAATTCCCTGCAGAGAGCCTGACCCTTGCCTTTTCTAGTTTTCACATTATGGAAACTACTTGCTTCACAGAAATTCTAACCTACTTCTGCAGAGAATTGCCTGGGCACAGAGAGACTCCCAAATATTATACTTTAAACCATCCTAGACTAATTTTGCATGTGACCAAATCCTGAATGGTTTCTGTGGTTCTGTTTATATGAATGCCATGACCCCCAGGCTATTTTTATTGTTGTTGTTCTATTTGTTTGAAATACATTCATCTGAAAATTGTTTATAACTAATTCTGCCCAGTTCTACCTCTCAGTCAAGTTATGACTTGTCAACTGTTCTTTTAAGCTACTTCTCACTCAAGTGGTCATGTGGAACATACCCCATCTTTTCACATGGATTTGTCCCATGAGCCATTAGTGCTAGTTTTATTTTCTCTAGTGCTTTCTATGCCAAGACTGAATTTTAAGCCCATTCACCAAGTTCCTGTTTCCTATCTGAGGGAAGTTTACAAGCTTTCAGTTCATTTGAGAAGAAGAAATGACTAACATGGATGTGTCCCCCACTTTAAAAAGTTCACTTTATGCCAATTCGCTTTTACAAAAGGGCTACAATAGTAACTGTTTTGCTAACAGAAATTAAAAAAAAAAGATTTTGCTTTTCCAAAAAAGGGAAAAGTACAAAAATAGTATGTGTTTGTTTTGCAGTGAGCCCTTACAGAGGCAGCATGCATCCCCAACAGCAAGAGCCATGCAGCCCAGTTGCTTCCTGGGAACTACACTCAGCATCTCAGCATCAAGCCCCCAAAACTTTAAAATGTATGAGCATCTGTGCTTTATCTCAATTTATTCTGTGCATCTGTTAGCAAGTTGTGTCCTAAGGTAACTGCTTCTTCACTTTACACACCATTTTAGCTTAGGAAAGGTTTCATAAGAATGTTCTACTTTTGGATACCAAAGGAAACCTATATTCTGAACATGACTGATGACCATTTCAGTGGTACCAGCTCTGCCCATTTCTTTAGGTTTTCTTTGTGACTCATCACTCAGGTACCTCCAGGGTAGTGCTCCTTCAAAACCCTATCATTATTTTTATAGTATAAAAAATACTTTAAGCTCATAGGTAATAAACAGAATACCTAAGAGAAAACAGGTATTTCACCATTCCTTCCACTGCATTAACTTCATAACAACTGGAATCCACCATTAATGTTTACAACATCTAAGAGTCCAATCTCACATGCCTCTCTTATTAATCAAGTAAGTAATATGGAACCTCTACCCTGACTACCCTTTAAAATCTAGTAACTTGACAGTACCTTTGAGTGAAAATTCCTCATGCTGTGAAATCAATTTCAAAAAGGCCAAGAAGCACATTCTTGGAGATCAGGGATACTGTTTCAATTGCCAGAACAAAAACATGAGCAGCTATACTGGGCTTCACATTAACACCACTGTTTACATAGTAGCCTCTTTTATTTATGAAAGACTCTACCGAATCCATGGGAAATGATTAAAATATCAAAAAGTCTTCAGCATAAAGTAAGGTATTTCACCCTTAAGACCCATAGTATAAATCTGAAGATTTTATATTGAGTCTTCAGCAGATATGCTTAATAAATATTTCCAGATGACATGGGAGAGCAGAATATATATATATGCTTCCCCAATTCAAACCTGGTTCTCCAACACAGTTCTCTTAATATTCAGTTTTATATACTATACACTGATGTACTACAGAAACAGATTCATGTTGCTGTAGATACCTAGATTTTCTTTACTTTTATAAATTGTAAAAGAATACAACTACGCACACACTTTTACCAAAAATTAGAGTTGTTTTTTCCTTGAACCAAAAAAATTGTTGAAGCGCAGTTTTAAAACTTCATTAAAACCAACCTCCACCCAAAAGGTATTTCTAATGAATTTTAATATGTTGCACTTATTCATCACTATTAAGAACTACAATTTAAATAACATGTTCATAGTTAAATTCAAATCAGAACTGAACTCGTTTCACATTGAGCAATTTAAAAATTCCTTGGTTATTTACTTTTGCCAACTGTGACTTTTTTTGAAAGAATATATAGTTTGTTCAAGAAACCAGTTATTTTAATTAGAATAGAATGCTATATTCACATGGCACCATATGGTTCTTTCCTCACCAAGATGTCTTTTTCACTTAGAGTTACTGATCATGAAAGATGCTTACAATATATTGTCAACTTAAAGGAAGCAAGTTACAAGTCATTTTGTATAGTAAGAACCCATTTTGTACAAAGATACATGTTTGCACATGAGCAAGCCCATATGTATATATGGGCATGCAAGTGTCCACACATGGATGTACACAAACATCTGTACACAAGCATATATACTCAAAGTTGATCATGGAGCTCTCTGGGTATGGGGTTAGGTGTTTTTATCTTTTTACACTTATATTTCAATGCAGAAAATACATAAAGCATTTTAACAAAGGGAGAAAAATATTTTTAAAAAAATACCTGAGTCCTCATTCAGTACAAGGCACTACACTTCTAGCACAGTGCCATTGTGTAATATACAATGAAGAAATCCCATTGCAAGTGTCTTCCAGTGTGTAAATGTTTTACATTATTAATCTCTATAGTTACTATCAAAACAGTACATGCAGCCCTGGCTGGTGTGGCACAGTGGATTGAGTGCTGGCCTGGGAACCAAAGAGTCGCTGGTTTGATTCCCAGTCAGGGCACATTCCTGGGTTGCAGGCCAGGTCCCCAGTAGGGGGCACATGAGAGGCAACCACACATTAATGTTTCTCTCCCTGTCTTTCTCCCTCCCTTTCCCCTCTCTAAAAATAAATTAATAAACTCCTTTTTAAAAAGTACTTGTAAATTTTGCCCTGGCTGGTGTAGCTCAGTGGATTGAGCGCGGGCCTGCGAACCAAAGGATCGCGGTTCGATTCCCAGTCAGGGCACATGCCTGGGTTGCCAGGCCAGTTCCCGTCAGGGGACATACAAGAGGCACATTGATGTTTCTCTCCCTCTCTCCTTCCCTTCCCCTCTAAAGATAAATAAATAAAATCTAAAAAAGGAAAAAAAAAATCTTAAAAAAAAATAAAATAAAATAAAAAAATAAAAAGTACTTGTAAATTTAGAAATACACTGTAGACTTGTATAGGATAAAAAGTAAAAGTATCCGCACAACTGTAATTGAACAACAATAAAAAAAATGAAAAGTGAGTACAAAAATAAAAAGTAAAAGTATCCCTAAACTGCCTTCCTCTACCACCACTCCCTTCCCTTTTCCTCTAGAGATAACTACTTGTGGTATGGATCCCAGGGCTATCCAACATTTTGGTGTCTGGGCCACACTGGAAGAACAGTTGTCTTGGCCCACAAATTAAATACACAAACACTAACAAAAAGTGATCAGCAAAACAAAGGGTCTAAGTAAATTTACAATTTTGTGATGGGCCACATTCATAGCCATCCTGGTCCACAGGTTAGACACCCATAAACCTTTTTGTTTTATCCATACACGTGGTACGGTCTTTTTTTTTTTTTTTTTTTAAGATAGGTGGAATAATGGTATATGGACTGTTCTATAACTCCCTCCTCTATCTCTTACCGCTTTAACAATGCTTAGGCACTCCTATGCCAGTTTATATAGGTCCAAGGGGTGTTTTTCTTCTAAAAGCTCTATGGAATTACATACAACAGCGTATTTTTAGTGAAATCATTCCCATATTAATGAACATTTAAGTTACTTCCAAGTTTTCACTGTAGTAAAATCATACATTTTTTTTTACATTTTGCTGCATTTTATTTTTTAATTATATTTTATTGATCATGCTATTACAGTTGTCCTGAATTTTCCCCCTTGTCCACCCAGCACCCCCTACTCCCTCAGGCAATCCCCCCACCATTGTTCATGTCCATGGGTCATTCACATAAGTTTTTTGGCTACTCCATTTCTAAAATCCCCATAGCTATTCTGTAACTACCTATTTGTACTTCTTAATCCCCTCACCTCTTCACCCATTCTCCCCCTCCCCCTCCCATCTGGCAACTATCTGGTAACTAACTGTTTTCTCTTGCTGCTTTTAAGAGTTTCTCTTTATCTTTAACCTTTGACATTTTAATTATGATGTGTCTTGGAGTGGCCTCTTGCCATTGCTCTTGTTTGGGACTCTCTGTACTTCCTGGACTTGCATGTGTTTCCTTCACCGAATTAGGGAAGTTTTCTTTCACTATTTTTTTCAGATAGATTTCCAGTGACTTGCTCTTTCTCTTCTCCTTCTGGCACCCCTCTAATGTGAATGTTGTAAAGCTTGAAGTTGCCCCAGAGGCTGTTTATACTACCCTCATTTGGCGGGGGGATTCTTTTTTCTCCTTGTTCTGATTGGCTGTTTTTGTTGTTGTTGTTTTGATTCCTTATGCTCCAATCATGGATTTGGTTCGTGGCTTCATCCACCATACTGTTTCCCTGTAAATTGTTCTTTATTTCAATTAGTATGTCCTCAGTTTCTGGCTGGATCTTTTGTATGCTGCTGAGGTCCTCACTACTAAGTTCCTGAGCATCCTTATAACCAGTATTTTGAACTCTGCATCTCATAGATTGCTTATCTCCATTTTTTTTTTTTTAGTTCCTTTTCTGGAGTTTCAATCTGTTCTTTCATTTGGGCCATGTTTCTTTGTATTAGGTAAAGCTGCTTTGACTCCATGTCTGGGTAGTATGGCCTAATGTAGTAGGTGTCCTGTAGGGTCCAGTGGCACCCACGAGGTGGGGACTCGAGGTGAGCCCTTCATGTAGACTGAGTATACCCTGCTCTTGTAGTTGAGCCTTAGTTGCTGTTGGCAAAGCAAGGGGAGAGATTTACCTGGGCCAGTCAGCTGCAAGGATTGGCTGTGACCACTGACCACCAACCTCAGCCCTCTGGGGAGGATCAGCTGTGCAGGGGCAGGGTGGTGGTGTTTCGACATGGTGTATAGATGTCCACTGGGTGCGCTGTCCCTGGAGTTTCTCAGGTGGTGCAGGCCAAGGTTAGCCCGCACCTGTGTTCTGCCAGGGGCCACCCTGCCTCAGCTATAAAGCAATCTGAGATGGCTGCTACTTGTGCTGGGCTTAGAGCAAGGGTGTCAAAACTCATTTTCACCGGGGGCCACATCAGCCTCACAGTTGTCTTCAAAAGGCCAAAATAATTTTAGGACTGTATAAATGTAACTACTCCTTAACTGCTAAGGAATTGAAATTACATTCAGTCTTTTGAAGGCAACTGTGAGGCTGATGTGGCCCCTGGTGAAAATGAGTTTGACACCCCTGGCTTAGAGACTCCCAGGCTGTGAATCTAATCAGGCTGCCACTAGGGCTCACTGAAGCCAGCTGTTGCTTGTTTGATAGGATTTAGGAGCCAAGACCAGCCATTCTTATGGAAAATACAGCTTTCGTGGGCCATAAGTTCTGGGGGACAGTCCCTGGGGACCTCCGAGGTGGGTCAAACAGTGTTAGCTAGGGTGATGGGAGTCTCAGATATGGCACCAGCCTACAGGCTCTGTGAGGGGAGGGTTTAACAAAGGGACAATGGCCTCTGCTCAGCTTGATGCCATGTACTGCAGTTTCTCCCTGTATGCCACTGGTTCCTTTCAAGCTGCTAGCCCACTGCTGGAGCGCAAAGGGAGTGAGTCTGAGGAGGTGAGTCCGTGTGTGGGTTCTTTTAACAGGAACTGCTTGGGCTTCCAGCAGGTTCTTCTACTGATTCAAACTCTGCCTGGTTTTTGCAGCCAGAAGTTGTGTGGACCTATCTTCCTGGGAAGGAATCCTGGGCTAGGGGGCCTTATGTGAGTCTGGGACTCCTCACTCGCAAGATATCCCTCCTGAATTTTTATCCATGTGGGTGTTGGACCAGCCCATTCTACATCTGTGCCTTTCCTACCAGTTCAGATGGATGTGGTTTCTTTAATTCTGTAGTTGCCAGACTTCCATCTGCCTCAATTTCTGATGTTTCAAAGTGATGGATGTCCTATATTTTAGTTGTAATTTTGATGTGGTTGTGCAAAAAGGTTAGCCATGTCTGCCTATGTCGCCATCCTGACCAGAAGCCTCCTTCCATATACATTTTATACACATGTGCAGATATTTCCCTAGAATAGGTTCCTAACAGAATTGCTGGTCAAAATATATGTACATTTAAAGAAGAGGATTTTGTATTCTTTATCACAAACAATTTGCAGTCTCATTAACAATTTATGACACTGCCCAGTTCTTTCTAAAAGTGAATATTATAGTTTTTGCCAACATACTTGGTGAAAATGGAGTTTAAAAAAAAGGGAACAGCAGCCAAAATGGAGTCACTTTTGCTTAGACCCATCACCAAACTAAAACTTAAAAACTAACTTAAGTAATCTAACCGTCTCTCCCAAGAGTGGAAATTCAAACCAATCAGTCCAAAATTTCCTGATTAATACCAGTGAGGTAATCTGTATGATAAAATCTGTCATTCCCTTCTGTCCCCAAGAAGAACATGATCTGGCCTAAAAATAATCCTTTATTTTATTTTATTAATAACACTCCTGCCACACCCTTCTTCCTATAAATACCTTCTATATTGTGCAACTACTCGGAACACCGTGCTAGCTGCTAGAAGGGATGCTGCCCAATTCATAAATTGCTTGATAAAGTCCTTCACAGCCTCGAATTTACTGGGTTGAATGTTGTTCTTTAACAATGGTTTTAATTTCTCTAATTACTGGAGTGAATTTGAGCATCATTTCTTTTTTATTCATCATTTAATTTTTTTTCCTAATGAGCATCTTTTCTCTTATTGATTAATTTGGAGGGGATCTTTATATATCATGAATATAAAGTAGAAGACTTTTAATCTAATGTTATTTGGAACGGTTGATTAGTTAATTGAAAAGGTAAATTAAGGTGCATAATCATAAAAAATGCATATGACAAACATTTCATTTTTATCAGTAGTAAAATGAACATTCATTCATCAAATGTTTTACATAGGGCCAAGAGGCCAAAACCTTTTTCTTTACTCCAGACCCACTGAGTGTAAAGAAATTTAAACAGGATTCTTAGAGAATACAGAACATCAAAGAACTTAAGACACTTGGAAGGAAGTGAGTGAAGAACCTTTTTGGATTTTTATATTTATTTTATATGAATCTTTTATCATCTTACTCCAATTGGGCATTAATAACTTGCTTTCACGAACTCCTTCCAATACACTCAATTTGTTTTGTATAAAAACATGAACCTAATGTAACTATCACCCAGCTTCAAAAACTGTCTACATGTGCTGCATTTGATTTTTTCTATCTCTACATACTCCACATCTCCACCATCTCTCATATCATTTAAAGCAAATCCAGACATCACATCATTTAATCTGTAAATTTTCAGTAAGAACTTCAATCCCCCCACTTATATTTTATCATGTTACAAAATATGAAAATAAATTACATATTTACAAAAACAAAAACAACCATATATAGATATATAGATATAGATATATATGTTCAGTGATAAAAGCATCTGTTCTGCTGATGGGTACACAAGCATACTGGCATAGACCAGCTTACTAAACAGCAAGTGTTCAGTGCAGTTTATTTTACAAAGGAAATAGAGAGAGAGCATCATTTAATGTGGTGAGTCAGTTAAGTGGAAGTCAATTAAATATTCCACTGCATATGTAGAAGCTATTTCCCCCAGTCTGTCAGTTACCTTTTAAATTTTGTTATAGTTGTCTTATGCTTTCCAGATGTTTTTTTAATATATCCTTAATTTATGTTTTGTATGATGTGAGGTGGGAATCAATTTCTTTCCAAACATATAGTCAAATTTCCTAACTCAATTTCCATTTTCAACCTCATACATAAGGCATTTAAAAGAACTAAGGTGTCAACTTTTAACTTACAAAAGAAAGCTGCATAAAAAATAATAAACCAACAGTCTAAGCTCAGCTTGATAGGCTTAAACTACTATGTACTTAAAAATCACATAGCAGTTTTGGGAGCAGGTATAACAGCACTGCTATTCTTGGGCTTCTCTTTACCACTCTGGCAATGAGAGAATCACCAAAGGACGTCAGGACCACATACACCTCTTTCTGAGTCTCACCAGTTGCCATACCTGTAAATTTACTTTCCCAGTGAAACAGTGAAATCAACCCTCTCCACTCATTCCTTAATGCTTCTCCTAGACAACAGTGCTTTGTGTACTTAATAAAGAAAATGAATACACTCTTCCCGACAACTACTTTCCATGGAAATATAACTAAAATGTAGTAAAAGTTGCAGTACATTTCATTAAATTTCCTTTATAACATAAAGACTCAATGATTTATAAGGTTGATTTGTCTCTAGGCAAACTTTTTCTGTAATGGACCAGGGATTAAATAGGCTTTTAGGGCCATAAGTTCTTTGTTTGAATTCTGACATTGTATTTTGGATGCAGCCAGACAATGCATAAATGAATAAATGAAATTCTGTGGCTGTGTTGCAACAGAAGGTGGTTAAAAAAAAAAAAAAAAAAAAAGCAGGCAGTGGGCAGAATTTTGCCGGTCCTTGCATTAAACCAACGATTGGCCCTGGCTGGCGTAGCTCAGTGGATTGAGCGCGGGCTGCAAACCAGAGGGTTGCAGGTTCGATTCCCAGTCAGGGCACATGCCTGGGTTGCAGGCCAGGCCCCTAGTGGGGGCCTCGTGAGGGGCAACCACACATTGATGTTTCTCTTCCTCTCTTTCTCCCTCCCTTCCCCTCTCTAAAAATAAATAAAATCTTAAAAAAAAATAAACCAACGATTGATCTTTTTCAAGCAGCAATCCACTGCCTTAGCTGTACACTTATTTTAAGTAAATATGGTTATTATGAAGGGACAAGTAGTCATGTCAGTACCACATTACAAAAACAAATATTCTCAAAGTTAATCACTAACCTTTTCCTGTAAGTTCTCATAATTATGAGCACACACATTTTGCAAAATATAAAGCTGCAATTCCCCTTAAAGCTAATGTTTATTTTAAAGATACTTAAAATGACCATTAAGTAGCTACTATAAAATGAAAATATACAATCTAGACATATAAATTCAACAGTCTTTTACTCATTATTCTGATAATGGACAGTGAGTATAAAAAGCCGACTAAGTACATGGTCATTATTCAAAACTTCACTACTCAAATGCAGAAGTAAACTTCCAACACAATTTAAGTGAGAACACAAAATTTTTCTTCAGATTACTTACCAGAAACCTTGATTAAAAAAACCTATACAATTTTGCCAAAATATTTTTAATTTAGAAAGTGAAACCAAAACCCCTTGACACATTGTGTGCCTATTTAATTTCACAATATTAATTTTAATATCTTACTTGACAGCCTAGTAAGGGAGAAATTACGTTTGTAAGACACAAACAGATAGCAGCCATTTTAATATAGCAAAAGCATGTGAGTATGTATTCACACTCTAGGCCATCAAGACCACTTGTTCACAGGATACATTTGAACTCCAGAATTGAGAAAGAAAAAATTTTCACATTGCTTACAGAAATGTTGGATTATAGAACAGCAAGGAATAAACTAAATAACAAAGGTGCATAAGACCCCTTGACACCAAAGACTGACAGATAAAGAAAAAAATTGATAAACTGGGACCTATCAAAATTAAAGACTTTTGTTCTGCGAAAATCATTGTGAAGAAGGTGAAAAGACTGGCTACAGACTGGGAGAATATAGTTGCAAACCACGCATCCAACAAAGGACTAGTATTTAGAATATATAAAGACCTCTCAGAACTCAACAGTAAAAAAACTCCAACTAGAAAATGTACAAAAGACATGATCATACATTTTTACTAAAGAGGATACAGAGATGGCAAATGAGCATGTGAAAAGATGTTCAACATCATCAGCCATCAGGGAAATGCAAATTAAAACTACAGCAAGATATCACTAGACACCAATCAGAACAGCTAAAATAAAGAATAGTGATGCCACCAAGTGCTGGCCAGGATAAGGAGCATTCATAATTCAGATGTTGCTGGTGGGAATGTAAAATGGTAAGCTACTCTGGCAAACAGTGGCAGTTCTTCATAAAACTAAACATGCAAGTAACATACAACTAAGCATTTGTACTTGGGCATCCATGCCAAAGAAATGAAAATGTATGTTCACGTAAAAAAAAAAAAAAGTACAGGATTGTTCACAGGAGCTTTATTTATAATAGGTTTAAAAACAAAAACAGGAAACAGCCAGATGTCCTTCAAAGAGTGAACGTTTAAAAAAAAAAACAACTAGTATATCCACACCATGGTCTATGACTCAACAATAAAAAGGAACTATCAATACAAGATACATTCCCTGCATGAATCTTCAGGGAATTATACTGAGTGAAAAAAAAGCCAACCTCAAAAAGTTACATACTGTATGATGCCATTTATATAGCATTCTTGAAATGGCAAAAGTATAGGCATGGAAAACAGATTAGTGGTTACCAGGGGTCAGGAAGGGAGTGAGGGAGATGGGTGCAGCTACAAAATGGTGATGGAACAGTTCTGTATCTTGACTGTGGTGGTGGTTACATGAATTTAACCATGTGATAACATTGCATAGAACTAAACACATACACACACACACAAATTAGTGTATTTAAAACTGATGATCTCTGAATCAAGTGGATAAATTGTATCTATTTCAATTTCCTTGTAATGTTATACCACAGTTATGCAAGATGCTACATTTGGGGAAAATTAGATAAAGTATATTATTTCTTGACAACTGTTTAAGAATCTACAACTATCTGAAAATAAACAGTTAAAAGAGAAAAAAAAAGAGTACACATGGAGGGGAAGGGGAGAAAAATGGGAACAACTGTAACAGCTTAAACAATAAATATATAAATGATGCCCTGGCTGGTATGGCTTAGTGGACTGAGTGCCAGTCTGTGACCCAAGAGGTCATGGGTTCAATTCCCAGTCAGGGCACATGCCTGGGTTGCAGGCCAGGTCCCCAGTGGCGGGTCGCCAGAGGCAATGACACATTGATGTTTCATTCCCTCTGTTTCTCCTTCCCTTCTCTCCTCTCTAAAAATAAGTAAATAAAATCTTTAAAATAAAATAAGTAAATAAAGAAATAAAATAAAAAATAAATTAATTTTCAAAAAGAGAAAGGGAAAGAGTATATAAGACTAGTCAGAGTTAGGAGTGGGAAAAATGTTTCCTTTTTGCTGAAGTCTCAGCAATTGAAAGGTAAGGAATAACAACAAAAAAGGAATGCTAGGCAGAGAGTACATTTAACACAGTCACTCACCTCCTCCCCTGTAGAGTTCAATATCCTCGGGACTTTTATGTCCATGATTTGACAGTTGTTGTTGTTGTTAATAAAAATAAACTGTCCATGCATCTATCCCTCCACAACCCCCACCACTATCAGTACCATACCAGACTAAACATATAGTAGGGCTTGTCTTACCCATCATATCCTGGTGGCCTGGCCAAAAAAAAAGTGACAAATGAAGGAACAAGATAAATTAATTGAATGAATAAATTAATGAATGAGATGCCTGCATATTCTTTTATAGATCTCAGTCAATTACAGTTACAAGGCAGTACTTACACATTCCCTTACAAATGCCTAAAAGCTATGAACATTTTTTTTAAAAATTTATTTACTTACTTTTAGAGAGGGGGAAGGGAGAAAGAAAGGGAGAGAAATATCAATGTGTGGTTGCCTCTCACATGCCCCTCACTGGGGACCTGGCCTGCAACCCAGGCATGTGGACTGACTGGGAACTGAACCGGTGACCTTTTGGTTCACAGGTTGGCATTCAATCCACTGAACCACACCTGCCAGAGCCCATGAACATTTTTAAAAGTGCGGTATGCACACATTTTACTTGCAAACACAAACTAGCAGTACTTGAATTTTGTAAAGTGCTTCCCAATTTAAAGATTTCCACATAGAATATAATCATTTCATAAGGATGAATTAAGAATTATGTATATAGCCCTGGCTGGTGTGGCTCAGTGGATTGAGTGCCAGTCTGCGAACCAAAGGGTCACTGGTTGGATACCAGTCAGGGCACATGCCTGGGTAGCAGGCGAGGTCCCCAGTAGGTGGTGCACAAGAGGCAACCACACATTGATGTTTCTCTCCCTCTCTTTCTCCCTCCCTTCACCTCTGTCAAAAAATAAGTAAATAAAAATCTTTAAAAAAATTGTGTATCTAGATCTTTGAAAACAGCATTCTAAACAACTGGTATAGCTAATTATATACGGCACAGCCTTTATGCAAACTGCATTAGTAGATTGATTTCAAACTGGGAATCAAACTATGGATCATCCTGTCAACGATCAAGACGCTTTTACAGATGCAAAAACTAAGAGAGCTAAAGTGATTTGTTGAAGGTTATACAATTATCTAGAGCTAGAACTGAACCCCATGCCTCTCCAGCGTCCCATTCATTTCTCACTGAATTGGGCAACACTTTTCTTTCTTCACCCATCCCACCCTTACCGAAAACGAACATCTTAATATAAATGACTACTTTTTTTACAAGGTATTTTAAGGGAAAAAAAACCCTGAATTTTCTCAAGCTTTTCACGGTTGCATTACACCTTCTGTGGACTTTTAGGTGTCAAATTACTTCTCACATCAGAACAATAAGGTACTTTATTCTCCGGTGCAAGTATCATACTAACAGTTTAATGTTTCATCCTCCACCTAAATGGCAGATAGCATGTTAATTCTTACAGGAGTCATACATCTTACACTTGAGCAGCCTCAAAGCAAAACATGAGCTATTTTACAATTCAGGGAAGAGGCCTTCACTATTAAAACCTTGATATGCTCACTCACAATACTGTAATTTAATCTCCAGTTGCATGCAGTTTTATGTATCAAGAACACATAAAACTATCTGAGGTAAAAGAAACAGTAAAGTGACAGTAACTACTGGGAAATGGTTGATTAAACCATAAAGGAGACTGCTTACTTTTTCAAAGGGATTAATTTAATTGCCATTTTCCCTTATTCTGTATATCAGTGCAGTTGATGATTGTTTTAAGGTGAAAAGGCCAGTAGAGCAAATTCATTACAAGAGGGTGAAAAACATGCCTTTGAAGGAGGAGAGGCTAGAGTGAGGAGGAGAAATGACGTTTTATTTAAAATATGTAACCCCTTGATGGGGTTTAGGCAATGAATCATATTCTCCTCGATTTTTCTATACGCTATAGACATCAGCGACAGTTCTTTCTGCAAGGGACTGAAATGAGAGGAAGAGGAAGTGAATAAAGCTAATGCTAAATATATACCACCCAACGGAACAGGGATATTGATAGAATAGGAAAAAATAAGACCATGCTTCTGCTAAAATCCAGCTGTTTTCTAACATTCGTAAAGACACGGAAGCTGAGAGGATAACGAAAGTCAGGGCATCCCTCACATTCGAAGAGCGGATGCTTCTAGAGTAAGAGAGACCAGCTTACCCTCGGATATAGAGCGAGCCAGAGTGCACAAAATGGAGCTGAGATGTAGGGGCGCCCTAAAGGTCATTGGGAAGCCTGGCAGGCTCTTGATACGCTCTTTTGGAAACGATCATGGCAAAGGGTAGTACCCCAATCGGAAAGATGATTCTGGCTCTCTAGGGGTGGTAAGCGGCAGGCGAGACAGGCGAGGGTCCCGAGAACCCCAGACTTCAGTAAAGGGGAAGATACAGAGATCTCGGGGATCTTCCCGGCACCAGTGGAGGAGGGCGGATTGATTGGGCTCAAGAAGAAAGGGAGCCAATTTCGGGAACGGGAACGGTCTCCCAAACGCCCCTAGACGCAGGTATGGGACAGTGGCGCCGCTGGAGCTGGGGCCGGGAATACGACCGGAGAGGGGCAACGGTGCCGCAGCCTCGGCAGCGGGGGTTACTCACCCGAGGCGTTGTCCACGGAGTTCTTGCAGCCGGCCAGCGCCTGGCCCTCAGGAAGCTGGCGGAAGAGAGCCGCGTGTCCGCTAGCGCTGGGGCGAGTACGGGCACGCCGGAGAAGCCAGAGCCAAAGGGGGGAAAAAAGGAAAAAAAGACCAAAAATACCCGCAGCAGCGCGCGCACCCGAAGGACCTGCGGAGGCGGGGTTAGGAGCAGTGCCGCGCGAGCCCGGAAAAGACGCGCCTGGAGGGCGGGCGGAGTGTGGACGTGTGGTGGTGTGGCTGGGCCTGCCGAATCGCCTGCGGCCCGCGGCTCGGCCCACCCACGCTCCCGCCTCCGCGGGCCCAGGACGTCAGCCGAAAAGGCGGGGCCCAGCCGGAAAGATGCCGCGACGGAGGGGTGGTGCAGCGATGCCCCGTAAGCTAACGGCGCCTTCCCAAATCGTCCCAAGGTCCAGCTCCCGCTTCCGAGCCGCTTTCGCTGGGCTGGCTGCCCGCGTAGTTATCCAGTGTGTTTTTTAGGTCTACGCCCTATCTTATTTCAGCGAGGTGCGAAACCGGCCCATGCCCGCACCTGTGTTGGCTTCCCAGGGTTAAAGTACCCCTCTGGTCATTTTCCAGCTGCCATTTAAAGATTAATTCTTTTTTGGCTTGCACGCCCTGTCCTTTGGAGACAGATATTACCGATCTGATTGAAGACACCTTTCGCCTCCAAGCCTGAGCTAAATGTCCCCATCTTCCATTTATCTCGCCTCTGACTGCGTAAAGATCCCCACTCCCTCCCGCTAACGAAATACCACAAGGATTCAGGGTCTTTACTTTATGCCTTCCACATACATGACGGTGTAATGGCAAGACGATCCACAACTGGTAAGGAAAAGTCACCGCAGCGCTGTAACATCTCACTGGACCTGATCGTTGCTTACGAGTTAGTCCTACAAATGCTGTTCCCAAGAGATTAAAGAAATGGCTGTTAAAAATAAAATTCCGGCAAACTGTCTCCAAACTGCAAAACGGACAGGCCATAATTGCAAATGAGCCACGACGAATTGCCAAGAATATATCACTAATAATAATAATAAAGCGCCAGTATTACGGAGCCCCTATGCGTATGGAAGACTAGCTTCCTCTTCCTGTTAGTAATGGACATTTCATTTTACTTGCTATTTTTCGGTTTCATATTATTAGAGGTAACAATGTGAGTGTGCGTCTCACTGCCTCAGATTACAGGCTAGAGCCCTTCTAAAACTTTAGTTTGCCTCTGAATCATTTGGGGTGCTGGTTAAAATATGGGTGCCTGATGCAACAACCCCCAAGTATTGTAATTCAGATCTGAGTGGAGCTGAGAAATTTTAATTTTTAATAAGCATTCCAGGTAACACTATAGGTGGTTGGAAGCTCACGATTAGAGAACATAAACTTACAGCTTTCAGAGTATTACTACTCTGAAGTGGGATAACTCATCCATTTTCCAACAGGCCCACTCACTTATATGTAGTATGCCTATAATTATTGTTATGGCAGTCATCTAACTTCATTTTTCCATTGACCTAGAAAGTTCAGGAATTCAAACAACAATTTTAACTTCATGTTTATTTTACAAGATCTTGCTGTAATACCAAAAATAAGTACTCATTTGTCAGCTATATAATTCACTGAGTACCTATAATGTACAGCAGTTCTGGAATAATGTGGTTCATTCAATGTCATTTCGTTATAATATTGGTGAGATGCGTGGGAACTTAAGTCTTGTTTATATCAGTTAGCCTTGGGTAAAACTGATTTCTTTATACCTCGTTTTTGCTTACACTTGCAGAACCTATTACTGATGAGGTTGAGTGAAGACACTGTACAGAGAGCACTGTCATCTACAGTCAGGTTAACACAAAAGAAATGATCCTTGCCCTCAACACACTTAGTACCCAGTTGTGGCATTAAAACACAGACGCATTACAGACCCAGTGTAACACATCAATCTGTTGGACTAAGATGAAAAAGAACTTGTAATGAAAGAGTACTTTTGTCAATTTTGTTTACTGTCAGTCACTTAGCCCAGACTTTTTCAATCGTGTAATATCCTCTCAGTTTTTGTTTGTATATATTTGTGCGTACCTATGTACATGCACATGTGTAAAATATAGATATGTTTATCAGACCAAGAAATTACTTGAATTTTCAAGATCTTTACCACTTAAGCCAGGGGTGTCAAACTCATTTTCACCGGGGGCCACATCAGCCTCATGGTTGCCTTCAAAGGGCTGAAATAATTTTAGGACTGTATAAATGTAACTACTCCTTAACTGTTAAGGGGTTGAAATTACATTCGGCCCTTTGAAGGCAACCACGAGGCTGATGTGGCCCCCAGTGAAAATGAATTTGGCACCCCTGAGTCTTAAGCTATTCATTAATGCTGACAGTTCTGCCTTTTTATTGCCTACCATGGGTCACCTTTTCCTCTCCAGTGTCTCCACACTATTTCTAGCTTTTCCCTTTTCATTTTTTCAGGATCAAAACAAACCTTGTTTAATTTCTTGTCATCAGAAACCCTTCAGGACTACTACCCAAGGGCAAAACATTCCCCCTGCCAGCTATCTGACATTTCAGAGAGAACATTCGCACCATTGTTTACTAGTTAGGAAGACAGGATTATTATCCTTATTTTACAGATGGAGAACCAGATGCAGTTCAAATGACTTATCTAGTCACACAACTAACTAGTAGTAGAGCTTGGATTTTGTACCACAGTTCTGATTACTCCTAGACCAGGGTGTTTGCCACTACATCATGCTTCCTGGATGAGAAATCCTACCCAGAACCACCAATACAATTAGAAACAGAAGAGAAAAACATATGGAAATTGAAAAGAGTTAGGAAATTGTACAGTACAATTGACAGATTCAAAATACAACATATAAAGCATTGAACACATGAAAATTAAACTGTTTAAAGCCAAGCAGAATTGAACTGAACAGCTCTGTTAGCAGGTACTGATATTTAGGACTTGCCCATTTTACTCTCCTGTAATAAGAAGCTGAAACAGATAGCCTGGCATTAGTTATTTATGGAAGGGCAGAAAACAACAGTTCTTCATTGACTGGGGAACAAACTTTTGTGTGTTAAACATACTTTACAGGTTTGTAAAATAATAATTTCTTCCTGGGGGGAATTTACAAGCAGCAGAACTTTATAATAATATTTGCACAGTACAGTTATATTTTGTCATTAGTAAGACTTTTTTTCAGACCCAATAACCAAACCAAATATTGTCTTCCGTGGTGTGTCTGAAACAACTGATGAAATCAGAAACCTAGACAGAAGATGATCTCACTGTAAGCATAAATAATAACCCAAGCGACTCCTTTAAAAAGTGCTCAAAGGCATAGTAGTTTTAAATGTTCTTGAGAAATGATTCTTTCATGTTTTCAAATAACCATTTCTTTTTATTCCAATACATTTTACAGTTTTTTTAATTAATCGACAAAAACAAAACAAATGGAAAAACATCTAATGCTTCTGGATGGGAAGACAGAGTATTGTAAAGAATCAGTTCTTCTGAAATTAATCTATAAAGTGAATGCAGTTCAAATCAAAATCCCAGCAGAGTTTTAATGGACCTTAATTTCAGTGTCTCTCACTAACTTGCTCTTTGTCTTTGTAAAAGTGAAAGAGACTTTACTTTGGGCAGTGAGCACGCAGTGCAATGTGCAGATGATGTGTTACTGAGTTTTATTCACCAATGTCATCCTAATGAATTCAATTTAAAAAAAAATAAACTCCTGTTCTCTCTAAATAAAATTTTCTGCAGTACCTTTGCAGAGTGTTTTTTTTTTCTTTCCCAAAAGGAAAAAAAAAAAAAAAGCACAAAATACAGACATTATCCATAAGGCCAGAGGCAAATTAAGTGGGCTGTGGCAGTCAAGTCTTCAAGAAATTCACCTTTGGTATATTTTCACCCACTTTCTGCAGCTATTCTAGCCTAGGTTAGGGGGAAAGCTCATCAATATGGTAACTCACCTTAAATTTCTCTTTATCTTTCTTTCCATTTCACATACAAGAAGATTCTATTTCATCTCCCATTATTAAAAAGCAAGTCAAATAATAACAAAATTCAAAAATGTCCGTTATTCTGAATCATTAACTGTTAGAGTCTGGAAGCCATGTAGGGGCAGAGTAGCAGGATAGGAACCGTATGGGCTTTGAACTTGAACCACCCTAGACCACATTACGTAACTTCTTTGGAGCCTCAGCTTCCTCATCTGTAAATTGGGGATAATAATGTTACCTCATACATAAGGCAGTTCTGAGGGAGGAGTAAATTAAATTATGCTCATAAAATGCCTGGCTTATGGCAAGTGTGTAGTAAACAGTGGCTGCTAATTACTAAGTCTAGTCTTCTCATTTCACAGATGAGAAAAAAGGGAAGCTAGAACCCAAACTCTACTATACCACACAAGTTTCTCTCCAGATTCTCCTGTTTATTGAATGCCATTCTTTAAAGCTAAGGGCTCAGTTCCTTAAGGAGTGAGTGGTCTACAACTATCACCTTCATTTGCATTTATTGAATCACTCTGTGATCTACAAGCTAATCTCCATTACCTTCAATCCTTTAAATACACTCTTTGATAATGCCTTCTATGAAATGGACAAACCCCATCATTATACCTAGATATTCACTGTGCATCAACTTTTGAACATTTATTCAAAGCAATCCTTCTTCAAACTAAATGCTATAATAAACCTGTCTCCTTCACTTAGACTATATATGGCACCTGGTACAGGCCAAGTTGTTGTTATTCAAATGGAAAAATCTCTAGTGATGTGTTCAAATAATAATGGCTACCAGTTGTTGAGTACTTACTATGTGCCAGGCATTGTCCCAAACACTTTACATATATTGCTTCATTTTACCCTTACAACAACCCTATGAGGTAGATGCTATTATTTCAGAGGAAAATATGCATATGGCTGAATAAGTGATGATTCAGATGTCCATCTCATCATATAAATTCATCTAGAAGAGAAGCCAAGTCTCATTTTGGAACATCCTACTTCTATATATGCAGGGGCAACCCTCCTATGAAAAGACATTTAAAGCAAATACCTTGACAGAAAACTCATAGATTTGGAAAATCACTCTTGGCTATGATATGTATGTAATCCATATCATCTATACAGGTAGCTTTCAGGATTGGTGGTTAATGTCAACTTTCTGCAACTTCTTTTCAATGGTGTTTATGAAGTCATAAACTTCTGATTTTGTTGTCAGTGGGCAAAATTTAGGTGTGACAATCTAGATCAGCTTATGAATAACTTTCTCCCTGTGACTATTCTCTCTCTTTATGGAGCCATGGTGCAAAGTAGGCTCTATGTGAAGGTCTGTAAACTCTTTATAACTGTTCATCACTGTACATGGACTAATATATTCCTTAAAGGCTATTCACAAAGCAATTTTTCACACAGTAAGTCTTACTTTTCCACTGATTGTCTCTTTTTAAAAATATTTTATTTATTTATTTTCAGAGAGGGGAAGGGAGGGAGAAAGAGAAGGAGAGAAACATCAATGTGTGGTTGCCTCTCACACACCTCCCTACTGGGGACCTGGCCCGCAACCCAGGCATGTGCTCTAGACTGGGAATCAAACTTGTGACCCTTTGATTTGCAGGCCAGCAATCAACCACTGAGCCATGCCAGTCAGGGCTGATTATCTCTTTATTATTATTTATTACAAAAGAAGTACATGTTTGCTTCCTTTGTTGAATTGTAAATACATAAAGTAAAAGAATCTCTGATCCCATTCCGCAGAGATAACTGTGAACAATTTTTCCAATTGTTTGTCATGCATATATATATACAGTCACATATACTTATTTTATTCAAAAAAAGAGAATATATTATACATATTGTTCTACAAATTGCTTTTACTCTCAATATATCAGAAACATAATTTCATGTAATTATGTTCATATGTAGATAACTAAAAAATTGTAATTCATACTTCTTTTTACTGTTACACAGTATTCATAGTATGGATATACCATATACCATAGTATGGATATATGGATTACCATAATAATATATTAGTCATATCCTTACTGATGAACATTCGGGATTTTTCCCTTATTTTTCAAAATATTCCAACTAATATCCCTATGCATAGGTGAATTTGCTCAAACAGTTATATAGAGGACCCCTACAAGTGGAAATGATGCTGGTCAAAGAATATGTGCATTTTGCCCTGACTGGTGTGGTTCAGTGGATAGAGTACTGGCCTGCAAACCGAAAGGTCACTGCTTCGATCCCAGTCAGGGCACATGCCTGGGTTGTAGGCCAGGTCCCCAGTTGGGAGTGTGAGAGAGGCAACAGATAGATGTTTCTCTCCCTCTCCTTCTCCCTCCCCCCTCTCTAAAAGTAAATAAATAAAATATTTTTTAAAAAGAATATGTACATTTTAAATTTTTAAAAATATAGTCAAATTGTCTTTTAAAAGGGCCAAACCAATTTACACTCCTACTTAGAGTATAAGTGTCATTTTCCTCATATTCTGGAAAACATTGAAGATTAATAATCTTTAAAAATCTTGCCATCCCAATAGACAAACAACTCTATCTCATTGTTTAATTTATTTTTTATTAAAGTGTTTGATAACTTTAATATCTTTTTCTAAAAGTAATAACTATTACATAGAAAATATGGAAAACAAAAATACTAAAGAATTCTTTTAAAATCCACATCTGCTGCCCTTGGAGAGCCATTATTAATATTTTGATCTATTTTTACTAGTCTCTTCTTATGCATATTTTCCTCAAAATTGGAACCATTCTATATATACAATATCGTGTGGTTTTTCCCCTTGATATTTAACATGAGCTCTCCTCCATGTTATTTAAAATTCTTTAAAAAATATGTTTTGGGATGCATAATATTTTAGTATATAGGTGTCACATAATTTATTAACCAGTCTCCTATTTTTTATGGGACATTTAGGATAGTTCTGAAATTTATACCATACTATAAATGATGCTGTTATAAACATTCTTGATTAGAAATTTGTATTTCTCTCAAATTAGTTTCTTAAAATAACTCCAACATGTAGACTTGGTGAATTAAATGATACAGTAGAAGGTAATTGACTCATATCACCAAAACAATTTTTCCTATGACTTTCAAAAGTAATTGCCAACAATTAATCTGTAGTAATTGATAAATTGGTCCATTGATAAATAGGCCCCAATAAGAAAGCAAGTGCATGTACTGCTCTCCTGTGGAATCACAAAGTTTATTTTAAATTAAATTAGACAATTCTTGAAATAAGTCACCGACACAAAATCATGTTTACTTCAGGGTAGCTAGGTTGTTTCTTTTGTTTAAGATTTGAGTTTGGGTAATTTTTTTGACAGGCGTACAATATTTTAACATTCTACTAGGGAAAAAATCTTGAGAGAGACAGTTTAATTGAACAGAACACACTACCTTAAAAATTCCTTCAGCTGCTATCAAACCTCCCTCTCCCACACCCCTACTCTACCTTGTTTCTCAGCATTTTGCAGAAGCTGCTGATTTTTTGAAAATAATCAAGCTGACCTAGGGCTGAGAGATAGACTAAATATGGAAACCCAAGGAAAGCACTGATGCAAAGTGCATCTGTAAGGGAAAGCCAAGGTTATAAAAATATATCAAAAACAGGTCTTTAAATGATGAATATCAGACCAGTTCTGTAATAAACTTCTGTAATAATAAATTTTGACAGAACCTTTATCTTACCTACTACAGTTTTTAAACATTTGAAAAACCTCCAAAATTGGGAATAACTTCTAATGCAAAGACCATGTCAGCTACGTTCATCTGAGGCTTTGTATTTTAATCCCAAAATCATCAACAAACTCATGCTATGCTGTACCTAAAGGTAACATCTTTCCCAGATACAATATACCTTAAGCTCGTAACTCTTCATCAGGAGCTGTAGTTGCCAATTGTAGTCTTATAGCAATGAGAGCTCCCTGGGTCCTGTGTTAGAAGGCCTGGAGGGAAACTCCTGTGGGGGCAAAGCAGAATCGCTTTACCATTTATTACAACTTTTTCTACAAGTGAATGGGGGGGATTCAAAACCCAGTATCCCCTTAAGAAAATAAAATGCATTATCAATTAAGTGAAAACTAAGGTGTCCTTATTTGGAGTCAAAGAAGTTGTAAAATTTAAGACAGGAAATGTTCAGGAGATGAGAAGGATTTTAGCCACTGACTGGGGTATCATGCTGTGTTCTGTACGAGCTAGTTGTGCTCCATTTGATAAACAAACATATAGGACACACATTGCAAAATGTAGATTAAGAAACCTCAGGGAAAAGGGAAGATATCACACATACAAGTGTACCTAGGCACTTGGCCAGTACACAAAAAGGAACATGGCCTCAGAACTTGGAAGCCTGTCCCTAGGCCATTTTTTTTCCTTTTTAACTAATTCCATTGTTACAGGTTTAAACTGAGGCAACAGTTTTAATTTCTATACATGCAAAGAAAGAGTTTTATTGGCCTTTAAAATTTAAAGTTCATAACACACGAACTTCTCAACTAGAAATTTAAAGCTGTAAAGGACTTTAAAGTTAATCTAGAGTCCAATCATTCATTTACTTACAAATGAGTAAACAGAGGCTCCAAAAGGTTAGATAATTTACTCAAGGTTACGAAACATTATTTCAGAACTGGTGATTGGAACGCAGATCTCCTGACCCTCGGCTCAAAACTCATCCTACTTTGTCACATTGCCTACATCGTATCAATTTCCCAGAGGCTTGGCAATTTAATCATAAGTAAAATTACCATAACCATGCTTATTAAAGTACTCTGAATTTCTAGGGAAAAAATTCAGAATATCTAAGGAAAACGGGAAAATATGGTCTGTTTAATTTATTTGGAACATGTTTAAGAAAGCAAGTAGAAACTTTGAGGGGAACAATGATTTCTTCTTTTTTACTTAATTTTGAGGGAAAAAGCAAACTTTTCAAATACATTTGTCGATTATCTTCATGTGCTCAATCTACTCTACAAAGGTCCACTCCAGGTTACAACCTCCTTCTTATCCAGTGAATACACAGAGTTCAGTGTCATCTTGCCCAATCTGCCACTGTCTTCCTTATTTCCTGTTTGCACTTTTATTATATTCTTGTTATTTCATTTAAGTGTATCAGCAAATACTCAAGGTCTGCAAGACACAATATCAAAGTAACTTCCCAGTGCTGGAGAAAGTGTGAGATTTTCAAGGGTTGGGCCCAGGAAGACCCATGACTCATTTTCTAAGTGTGAATGTTTTCTACATCTGCATAGGACCTTAAGTCCTAAAACCTTCAGCTTCAGTATTGATGTTTTTTATCTGTCCTCAAGGGATTTTCCGCTTCTATTAAATGGGAAAAATCTAGAAATAAAATTGCAATATTTTAAAATTCAATATAAATTTATAATTATGTGAATAAATTCTTTATTTACATACAATATAACACATATAACCATTTTATGATCTAACAAAATTTACATACCATGTAGTGTGTTCCTAAGTGATGAAGCATTCAAGCTATAAATGATTCTTTTGAAGTATTCCATATTTTAAAATGTTATTTCCCAATTTTATTTTTTTCTTAGGCTTAAAAAGCACAAAGAAATTCCTGCAAATTTAGAATTAAAAAAAATTTAAAGCTTTACTCCAAAGTCATTCATCCCTCCATTCAGACATTCAACAAATATGTATTTACCTGTGATTCTGTGCTAGGTTGGGTGTATGGCACACAGGTACAAGCTGAACTAGAGAGACATGGTCCTTGCTCCTAGGGAGCATGCATGCTAACGTAGAAGACAATCACATAAGATAACTTCAGAAAGTGGTAAGTGCTATGGACAACAGAAAACTATGAGATCAAGAGTATGTTTTGCATAAAGATGTGCTTTAAATAGAATGTTAGGAAGTGTTTTGCTGAAGAGGTGATATTTAAGCTGAGATGAGAATGATGAAAGGGAGCCAGTCATGCCCAGGTTTAGGGGAACAGTGGCCCAAGCAGAAGGATCATCAAGTGCAAAGGTCACAAAGCCAGTCAGGGCTTGGGCCTTGTACAGCTGGATGGATCAATAGAGCCAAGGGCACAGGGGCCTGAAAAGAAGACAGAAAGTGGGGGAGACCTGGTTTTCAGGATTTTACAGGCTAAGGTAAAGAGTCTGATTTTACTCAAGTATACTTATGGTCTGGAATGTCTTTCAACCCCAATAGTAATGTGGCCAAAAGCAGGTTAATCACATGCACTCACACACATGTGTGCACGTGCATGCTATTTAAAAGGGGACATAGGAAGACAACTATACCTCTCTGTGGTTGTGAGAAATTAATTTGATCAGCCTGGAAGATTATTCTCTTCCCCTTTAGTTCACAGTTTTTCAAACTCATCCCTGTTGGCATTTGTGGCTGGATAATTCTTTTATTTGGGGAGCTGTCCAGTGAATTGTAGTATGTTTAACAGCAACCCTGGTCCCTACGCACTAAATGCCAGTAACACTCCCTCCCAAGGAGCTTCCGATATTGCTAAGTGTCTTGGGGGGAGTACAAAATTGACTTTGGTTCAGTGCCACTGTTTTAGTTCAAGGCAAGGAAGTGAAAAGGTGCCATGTAGAGGAGGCCAACTTCGAAGGAAATGGCATTTTTGTAAAATCTCATCTTTCACACCTCCAAGCTCATTTCAAAGCTTGATTCCTGAAACTCATACACTGGTGCTAAGTAAATATTCAGTAAATTTATTCAATGCAGAGTACAAATGTGCACATGGCGAACCATTTCTTTTCTTTAATGTCAGAGTGGTAGGTGGAGGATACCACTGGATTTGAATGGTCTGAGTATAGTCAGACTGCCCCAACTTCCCAGCTTGTTTTGTTTATACAGAGCCTTAGAGAGACTAAACATCCTATTTTATGTCTAGATAAAACCAAAACAATTATTCGTTTTATGCATTCCAACAAACTTATCTGAAGACACAACTTTTATTTACTGACTTCAATTATAAAAATTAGAGCTGCATTTCCATATGCAGCACCTAACAGAGTAGAACATCAAAGGCTCTGGAGCAGGGTTTCTCAACCTTGGTGCTATTGACATTTGGGACCAGATAACTTCTGTTGTGAGAATCTGTCCTGTTCATTACAGGACAAGCATCCCTGGTCTTTGCCACTAAATGTTGTAAGTGCCTAACCCAGATCCCTTACAAAAGGTAAAATGTCTGCAATAAGTATCCTGGAGTCCATTTGAATGTAAATAAGTGATGAATAAATAAATAAGGAAGAAGAGACAAATCTCCCATACAGAATTACAGTAATTTTCTGTAGACACTGCCCTCCCAAGGAGATGGAGGGGGTGGTGAGCTAGTCACCATGCAAGTGAGGGCTGCACATAGTGACTTGCTTCCAAAGATTAGAGTGTTGAATGTGTTGGGGGAGGGAAACAACTTTACAGTGGAAAAATCCTCACAAACTCTATCTTGGACAGATGGTCAAGATTAACACTGTCAATGATAAGTCACATTGATAGCCCTAGATATGATAAGAATGGCATTTCATCACTATTGCTCTTCCCCTTAAAAACACATATCCCCAGTCTAATTATGGGAATAACATCAGATGAATCTCAACTGAAGGACATTCTATAAAATACCTGATCTGTATTCCTCAACATTGTCAAGGTCATAAAAAGCAAGAAGCCTTGACTAGTGTGACTCAGTTGATTGGATGTCATCCTGCAAGGTGAAAGGTTGCCAGTTCAATTCCTGGTCAGGACACATGCTGGGGTTGCCTGTTCAGTCCCTAGTCGGGATGCATATGAGAGACAACCCACTGATGTTTCTCTCTTACATCCATGTTCTTCTTCCTCTCTTTCTCTCTCCCACTCCCTCTCTCATAAAATAAATACATTTTTTAAAAGTTTCAAAAAGCAAAGAAAGTCTGAGAAACTGTCACAGTCAAGAGAAGCTTAAGGAGATGCGACAACTACATGCAATATGGTTTCATTGGTGGGATCCTGAAACAAACAAACAAACAAAAAAAAAGGATGTTAGGTAAGAAGAAATCTAAATAAAGCATGAACTTCAGTTAATAGTAAAGTATCAAATTGTTTCTTTAGTTGTAACAATGTATCATATCAGTGTGAGATATTAATAATAGGAGAAACTAAGTAGAGATATTCAGAAGTCTCTGTACAATGTTTGCAACTTTTCTGTTATTCTAAAACTATATGAAAATTGAAAAGTTTATTTTTTTAAATAATAACTGCAGGCATTGCCAGACACCCCCTAGGGGGCAAAATCTCCCCTAATTGAAAACCACTTCTCTAGGTCAATCTAACCACTTGCCTCCCTCATAGCACTTCACAACCTTTATAATATTTTAGCTACTCCAAGTTCTTCTCTATATTGTCAGCAATTCTTGATATATAAGATTTTTTCTTAAGACATTAAGATCTCACACACAGCTTCCAGAACTTTCCTCCTCTTCACTTTGGTCTGGAAATTCACAGCATACCAGTTGTAGTGGGGTTTATTGTCATTTTTCTCATAAGTAACAATATCTAACAAATGAAGTTCTAAATTCTTTACTTCAAGACATGGGATAATAGTTCAATTATTTGTTTCTTTTTTATAGTTTGAAAATCTTCATAGTGAGATTGCCAATTAAAAGGGGCTACTTGCATTTCTTCATTGTTGCAGTAACTATAGTTTGAGAGTGATATTGTCTTCAAATTAAAGCTGCTTTGCCTGGAAAGATACTGCACCAACTTATAGAACAGAAGGCTTCAGCTTAGCTATAAAATAGAACTGATTTAAGACAAAAAGGCCTGCCAAACTCAACACCATAAATTGTCTTAACTAGTGGTTGTTCAACCATGAACACTAATTAATTTCTGTCATATTCTTTTTTTTTTAATTTTGCCTTTTTTTTAAGTACTTTTTTTTCCTTTTAGATTTTATTTATTTATCTTTAGAGGGGAAGGGAAGGAGAGAGGAAGAGAAACATCAATGTGCGGTTGCCTCTTGTATGTCCCCTGCCGGGAACTGGCCTGGCAACCCAGGCATGTGCCCTGACTGGGAATCGAACCGCGATCCTTCGGTTTGCAGGCCTGCGCTCAATCCACTGAGCTACACCAGCCAGGGCTCTGTCATATTCTTGATGTAAAAATTAAGGAACAAAACAGCTTGACTCAATGTTGAAATTAAAATCGAAAAAATGGAGGATAACAGCAAGAAAGAACAAAAAAAAGGTAATCATTGCCTTACAAGGTTCAATTCACTTTTTTATTTTAATTGTTGATCTTGTACAGTTTTCTGTCTTTTACTTCCACCCCAGCCCACCACCCCAGCCCTCCCCACCTCCCTCCCATTTCTACCCCCCATAGTTTTTGTCCATGTGTCCTTTATACTTGTTCCTGTAAACCCTTCCCCTTTTCCCCTGAAATTCCCTCCCCTCTCTCCTCTGGCAACTGTCAGCCTGTTCTCAATTTCAGTGTCTTTGGTTATATTATGCTTGTTTGTTTGTTTTGTTGATTAGGTTCCTGTTGTGGAGAAAAGGGGACCCTAGTGCACTGCTGGTGGGAGTGCAGACTGGTACAACCACTATGGAAAACAGTATGGAATTTTCTAAGAAAACTAAAAATGGAACTGCCTTTTACCCAGCAATTCCACTGCTTGGATTATATCCTAAGAACCCTGAAATGCCAATCCAAAAGAACCTATGAACCCCTATGTTCAATTCACTTTTTGAAGTGCTGGTTTCTTTTATACCAGTTCCCTTTGATACGCTATTCCTATTCCCATCCAGGCCCTAATAGAAATATAGCCTATGGCCCTGGCTGGTGTAGCTCAGGGGATTGAGCACAGGCTTTCGAACCAAAGGGTTGCTGGTTGGGTTCCCAGTCAGGGCACATACCTGGGTTGCAGGCCGGGTCCTCAGTAGGGGGTGTACAAGAGGCAACCACACTTTGAGTTTCTCTCCCTCTCTTTCTCCTTCCCTTCCCTTCCCCTCTCTCTCAAAATAAATAAATAAAATCTTAAAAAAAAGAAATATAGCCTATGATTTTGTTATATGCGTAACAGAGTATCTTGGCTGGTCCAAAACTTGTGCTAGAACTTGTGTCTTAAAGAAATCAGGTCATGCTTTCTTCAATTTTTTCCTTGACCTATTAGCATAAGTCTCTATGAGTGCAGTGTTTGGGGTTTGAATGGAAGAAGGAGTGATGCATTGGGTTTTTGTTTGTTGTTTCTTGCTGGAGCACACAAAAGAAGAGAGAGAGTGCTGGAAAGAGTGGAGGGGAAAGTAGAGTGCTGGTGCTCTGGCTAGCCTTTTGCATTCAAGGCAGACTGGGGAACAGAGAGCCAAAAGTTGAAGGAACCATTTTCATGAAGAGCTTTCTATGATTATGGACGCAAATAATGCTGGTTAGGGCCCAAGTGGCAAAATTAAAATACAGTTGAGTGAGGGGCCCAGTTCTCAGTACCTCAAGAACTAGAAGCTCAGTGTTATTTGCACAAAGAGAATCAGCAACAGAGATAGTAATAAGGTGCCTGGACTAGTAGTCTGGATTATAAACACATGAGTAAGTTTGTTCCAAGCATATGCCCCTTGCTGAGGAGTCCCTGGAGAGTCTTTGGAAAGGGTGACATTCTTCTGTGAGCAGGCAGGGCCCTTGTGGCCTGATGAAATTTGGATAACAGTGTTCACGAGATTTCATTTCACCATCTGGAAAAGTCCAGGATATTTGTGTCACATAATTCTTGCCATCTATGTCTCAGTTCTAATAAGAACTTGAATTTCTTAAGCTAACTTCCATTTTAGAAGAATACTGCTCCAAGCCTAAGCCATCATTTCCCTCCTATATCTAAAGGAATTCTATTGCAATTTCCATGAGAGTCCTTGGAGCTATTTTACCTAACATCATAGTAACTGGCCACAGCTCTCATCCTCTGTAAATTCCCTAGAACTAGTCTTCCTCAGATAGTCGCTTAAGTCAACAAGGACATCAGAAGACTCATTAAGCTTTATCTTTCACCCTGCTTGGTAAGATCTAAATATCCTTTTACAAACACTTTCCACTGGGAGCTACTTGCTTTTTTCAATGACTAACGATCCTTTTTATGAAAGTCAGTCTCTTTAAACCATTGCTTGGCTGAAAATCCAGACTGTTGTAACTCTTGGATAAATATAACATTATTTAATTCTTTGTCTCATTTTCTTTGAAGCATTTAGTCAACATGAAATAACAGGCATTCATGCTTTTTGCATTGTGACAGATACAAAAAACATTAGTGAACACCAAGATTTCTAGACTATATTATCAACTGAGAAAAGATTTAGCACAGTTTTTCCTGGACCTTTTCCACATGTCTTATTGCTAAAATTCATATGAGATCCATTTAAGATTTCATAATAAAACAGTGAGTTATATCATTGATATTAGCATCCTGACAATTCTCTATCACTAAGGATATAAAAGAAGATAGGTTCATTTGTATCTCTGGCAGGTGGGACTAATGACCCAACAAGGAACTTGGAAAGTAGTTTTTGGGGTACACTTCTAATCTGCTTCACAATTAACATGTAACTCACAGAAGATCTGAGTGCCCCTGCAATGTGTACCATGGAAAATATTTTCAAAATGACATGTGAAGAATCAAGACAATACATACAAATACTACTAAGGTCATATACTAAATTGTATCATAGAAATGTTACATGACACGCTAAGATATTTATGGAGATAAACAACTAAAAACTACTGACAAATCCTATCTAGACAAAGCAGAATGCCAAAATTATAAAATCAATATCTTAGGAGATTAAGTAAATAGAAAGAGTGTTAAAGCAAATCAATCTTTAGATCGATCCAAAGATCTTCAGAGTTGAGTCTAGGGTTGTTTTGTTAATAACTATAGCATCATCTATAAAATGAAATGAAAACCCTAGATAGCAAAAAATATATTTTAGAACAAAGGTAAATAGAATTATACTAGATATTGTGTGCATACCAAGTTTCCACATAGCAAATGAAAGTTGGGTAACTATAGACATGTAGTCCCTCTCCCCAAGAAAAATGCCATAAAGTGTAAGTAAATCAAAGGTCTGAGGATGTCCCCATTACTATAGAATTTTAGATATTCATAGCAATAAATACACCAACATGGCAGCAATCAAGCAAGTCATACATTTTCCACTGTACTAGGTGCTGTGGGGGATGTGAAAGAGACATAAGATATAATATTTGTAGTCCTCACCTGAGGGCATGCTTGTTGGTTTTAGAGAGGAAGAAGGGGGGGGAGGGAATCACATCATCAATGTGAGAGAGAAACATTGATCAGTTGCCTCCCCTATATGGCCTGACCAGGCATCAAACCTGAAAACTTTTAGTTTATGGGATGACGCTCCAACCAACTGAGCCACACTAGTCAGGGAGAGCCATAAGATAGAATTTTCATTTTGGAGACAAGATTTTAGTACATAAATCAGAGAAAACTATAAAACCAAAAAGATGGGCAAAATGCTTCGGTGGTAACTGGAAGTGTCAAAACAAGTCCAAAAATGCCAGGGTAGTAGAGAGTTTAACAGAGATTTGAGTTGGCTGGACACTGAGGGAGAGTAGGAAGGACAGAAGAGTGCTTCACTGGAAGAAGAGACAAATATGAATGAGGTCCGAAACTGACAATGAACATGGGATGGCAGAGAATGTCTGGAGACTGGTCTGATGAGAGCAGAAGATTCATACTGGGGAAAGTTGGAAGGAATTTGGGGAGAGACAAAATGCCAATTGGGATAGACCTTTTAAGATAGAAACCTTGAAAGACCACAGAAATGGCAGCTGGGTGTTCTTACACACACGAGTGTCAAGAGGACTGCATCATTTATGAGACTCTTCAGTCATTCTTCCAAACATGGAGGACAAGGACTCTGCCAACATTGTCATCTTTTAATAGTACAAGAGAAGGTATGATGATGCAGATATGGAGCAAAGTAAACATGAGAAACAATGGCTTGAGGCATAGTCCTTGTCTTCTGAAAGTGAACTATTAATTCTTCATGCATTGATTGAGGTTGATGACCTTTTCTATGTAAAACTTAACCTTTGCCTGGGTAGAATAATAACTATTTGATTAATTCTAGAGTTAATATATAATAAAGAGCCTACCTTTCTAGCCTGTCAATACTTGAGTAAGCAATTTGCCTTTTTTAATTTTTGTCTTTTTATTGATTACGTAGAGAGGGGAAGAAAAGGAGAAAGATCCGGAAATAAAAATCAATGTGAGAAAAAAACATCGATTGGTTGCCTCCTGCATGCACCCCAGCTAGGGACTAAATATGCAAGCTGGGCATATTCCTTCACTGGGAATCAAACCTGCCACCTTTCGATTTGTGGGGGATGATGCCCAACCAACCGTGCCATTCTGGCCAGGGCAGTAATTTACTCTTTAGCACAAATCACATTACTTTCTTTTGTTTTTAACTTTTAAATCTAAGCAGAGATAGTATATACAGTATATCTGGTTTCCTATCCAGCCTATAAGGAGCTTGGAAGTTGTCACTCCATTCTTAACAAAAGTGAAAAGCTGAATACAATGAAAAATCAACAACTCTTCTTAGATTCACAAAGGAGTGAAGTCACAGGGCAAAATGTTGCTCTCACAGTTGAAGAGATAGACAGGCAGATTCAGAGAGTCGCAAGCAGAAACCCAAAGCAGAAATTTCCACAGAAGCCAATACTGGGGTAGGAAAACTGAATCATAATTGATGAATTGTTGGAGGCTCAGTGTAAACAAATCTGTGAGTTAAAACTCCAGCAGGTAACCTGCACTTACTTGTATGAGTTTTATCTCTTGGATCTCTACCAGATCCTCAAGGTAAAGAAAAATGGAAAATCCCTTCAGGCTTCTGGCAGGAGGAGGGGGAAAGAACCCATTTTTCTTCTCAAGAACTGCCTTCAAAATAACCTATTTTACCAGAGCCTCACATACTAGAAGGAAAATTCTCAATTTCAGCTTGCTTTAGCCTTCCACATGGGGAAAGCTAAACATGCACAATTCTGGGGGAAGGGAAAAACCCAACTTCCACTCCCTCTAGTCTTCCTCATGGGGAAGGGAAATACCCAACTCTAGCCCCCTCCAGCCATCCTGTCCTACCTAAGGTGTGGGGAGGAGGACTGGGAAACACTGCTGAAGTTTATAGCCTAGGGGAACCTGCTCATTGAAAGACTGAGACCTAATCATAAGACTATAAAACACTTTTCCTCCCCTTACACCTTATTAGCACATCATAAAAGACCTATTTATTAGAGATATTTCCGTTTAGTACATTATGTCTGGCTTTCAACAACAACAATAAAAATTGAGGGATACTAAATTGCAAAAAATATATAGTTTGAAGAGACAAAATAAGCATCAGAATGAGACACATATGGCAGGTATGTTGGAATTATGACCAATTAATGTAAAACAACTATGATTAATATGCTAAGGCTCTGATGAAAATGTAAACATGCAAGAAGAGATAGATAATGTAAGCAGAGGTGGAAATTCTAAAAAAGAATAAAAAAGAAGTGGCAGATATCACAAGCATTGTAACAAAAATGAAAAATGTCCTTGATTGGTTCAGTGGTGGACTGGACATAGATAAGAAAATAATCACTGAGCTTGAGGATATGTCAATAGAATATTCCACAACTAACTACTAAAATAAACCCAAAGCAAGCATAAAGAAGAAAACAATACAAATTAGAAATCAGTAAAATTGAAAACAAGAAATCAATAGAGAAAAATCACTAAACTAAAAGCTGTTTCTTTGAAAAGTTTGATAAAATCGATAAGCCTCTTGCAAGGCTAAGAAATAAAGAGAGATGGCACAAATTACTAATATTACAAATGAAATATGCCCGCCTGCTGTGGTTCAGTGGATTGAGCGCTGGCCTGTGAGCTCAATCCACTGAACCACAAAGGTTGCTGGTTTGATTCCCAGCCAGGGCACATGCCTGGGTTGTGGGCCAGGTTCCCTGGTTGGGGGAATGCAAGAGTCAACCACACACTGATGTTTCTCTCCCTCTCTTTCTCCTTCCCCTCCCCTCTCTAAAAATAAATAAATAAAATCTGAAAAAAAAACAAAAAAACAAAAACGGTGGCACATCCAAACAACAGAGTTTATTCAATAATAAAAAGAAATGAGCTATCAAGGTATTAGACAATATGGAAGAATCTTAAATGCATATTACCAAGTGAAAGAAGCCAATAAAAAGGCTACATACTATATGATTCCAACAATACTCTGGGAAAGATAAAACTGTGATCATAGTTAAAAGGTCAGTGGATGCCAAGGGCAGGGGGGAGGGAGGGATGAAAAAATGAAGCACAGAGTATTTTTAGGGTAGTGAAAATACTCTGTAAGATACTATAATGGTGAGTGCATATCATTATACATTTGTCAAAACCCATAGAATGTACAACACCAAGAGTGAACCTAATGTAAACTATGGACTTTGGGTGATTATGATGTGTCAATGTAGGTTCATCAATTGTAACAAATGTACCACTCTGGTTCAAGATGTTGATAGTGGGAGGTGTAGTGGGTATGTTGGGGCATGGAGTATATGAGAACTCTCAGGTATTTTCTGCTCAATTTTACTATGAACCTAAAATTGCTTTAAAAATAAGTGTATTTAAAAGGGGAAAAAAACTTCAATGGATAAATTGTTTTAAAATTAAATTGCCCCAAAGGTACTAATGAGGTAGTATTCTCTTCAATGGTTACATCAGAAATTCCAGTTTCAAAACTCAATTCCTTTCATTTCACTGGTATTTAAATTTATGGGAGGCATAACTACGTCTATTTTTGCCATCCTTCAATGTACTATTACAAAACATAGGCAACTATTTGAACTTGGGCATGGCTGTGGAACCCAGTTAATAGCTTAAGGAATGTAAAAAATTGAAAAATCTAGTATATCTATATTTTTTTGCCCAGGGAAAGAGTCACTGTCCCAAAGCACTTGAACACACATAGTCATTCATTCAGCAAGTATGTATTAAGTGTCTACTAGGTGCCAGACACATTTAGACATGCTAAATTCTTGCTCTCAAGGAACTAGCAACCTAGTGGGGAGACAAACAATAATGAAGTAATCACATTATCAAATTTCAAAAGAAACTGACAAGTGCTGCAAAAAATAGTACGCAGTGCTACAACACCTTGTAACAGTTGGAGTTGACCTACTCAGGGGTTAAGGAAAGCCACCTTGAGGTTGTTACTCAAAATGAGATCTGAAGGATGGTTAAGAGACAAAAAAAAAAGGAACAACAAATGAATCAAACAAAGAAATCAAAATATGCCAAGGCTCCGTAGCAGAAGGGAGCCTGGTGATGTGAAGGCCTTAAAGACAAATGTGGCTGTAGTACAGAGGAGTCGAGATGAGTCTAGAGAAATAACTATGTGCCAGATCGTGCAGGTCCTTGTAGGGTATGTTAAGGAATTTTGTTTTTATTGTAAGAGTGATGGGAAGCCATAAAGCTTTTAAGCATGAGGATAATGTGGAGTTTCTTATTCAAAGATCATTCTGGCTGCAATCAAGGGAACAGATTAAAGGGGAGCCAGAGTGAATGTGAGTAGATTAGGAGTTACTGCAGTAGTCTAGAAAAGAAGCCATGGTAGGATGGTGGCAATGGTGGTGGAAAGAAGTGGATAGATTTTGGAGATATTTTTAGGAAATAAAATAAGCAAAATTAGACCATAAAACCCCACAAAAACCAGAGTTCAAAGTGGGGGAGGAAAGAGCAGCTATCAAATGTTCCCTAAGTACAACTGAATAAAATGGAAGGATAATCTAGAGATAGGAAAGGCTAGGAGAGGACCAAGTTTCAGTAGCAAAGTTGAGTTTGAGGGTCCTTTGGGATATTTTTGAGGAGAGGTCCAGTAGGCATTTAAATATACTGATCTGGCCCTGGCTGGTGTGGCTTAATGGATTGAGTGCTGGCCTGTGAACCACAGGGTCACCAGTTCAATTCCTGGTTGGGGCACATGCCTGGGTTGTGGGCCAGGTTCCCAGTAGGGGGCATGCAAGACCAACCACACATTGATGTTTCTCTTCCTCTCTTTCTCCCTCCCTTCCCCTCTGTCTAAGGATAAATAAATAAAATCTTTTAAGAAATAAAATAAAATAAAATGAATAAATACATGTACTGATCTGAAGGTCCAATCAGAGGTCTGAATTAGAAATATAAACTGGGAAACTCATCTGAATGCAAGTGGTAATTGAGCTGTGAATGTGGGCGAGCTTGTCCAGGAGTGAGATTGGAGACAACTGGGCTTCAGAAAAAGTGAATATTTGCAATGAAAAGTAGCTGTGACAGTACATGGATTATCTCTCTACTTCTGGAATTCAGAAATCCTAAATTCTTCTTTTGCTTTGCCACTCAATTACTTGATAATGTTCAAAAACTAACTCTCCTCTTTTCAAACCAGCATTCCATTTGTTGAAGGTGATTGTGCCATTTTTATGAAGCTGTACTTTTACTTTTTACCAAACACTATTAGTAACATGCTAGTAAATATATTGTTAAATTGAGTACATGGTGGCAGAATTTTAACTTGGTAAAATATTGAGCCTTATTTGTAGACACATGGGACCCAGAGAGATCTGCTGTACTCTTCCAGATTGGTTCCTGTCAGGGAAGAAAAATGATAGTCCCTGTACTGTTGTGATGTTCAGAGCAGTGGGGTTCTACATGCTCAGCCATTCTGTGAAAGTAGAGCTATGCTTTTAAAGTACATAGGCTTCTGGTAAATGACCCTGGTATGGGAGACAGAAAGCAAGAGAAGATAGAGAGAGAGAGACAGAGACAGAGACAGAGAGGGAGGTTTCCCCCTCCATTACTCAATTTCATAGTGCATATTTTTATGCCCCTGAGAGCTGGAAAGGATGAAGCTAATAGTACGGTTGATTCAACGTTTTGACCTCTGAGTCAGAAGATTGCTCAATAATACTTTGGCAGGCATGAGGGGGTGGTATGTTCAGAGTTAGGAGTCTCCATTTCTGATACTGACTCATGCTGGATATTCTTGGGGTAAACCATATCAATTGCCTTTATTTCTATATCAGTAAATACCAGCCATCCTCCTTGTCTCTTGGGGTTGTTATGAGAGTCTGATGAGATCACAGATCTGAAAGCATTTTCAAAATGTCAGACATCATTCCAAAAAGTAAGCCATCCACTGAGAACTAGTCTGCCTTGAGTAAGACACAGTGCTGTTGTTACACTATATTTGTGTTGTCTTTTTTCCAAATTATGTTTCCTTTGAAAATAAAGCCTTAGGTATGGCTCCTTCTACCACTGTGACTAAATATCAAAATATCTAAATAAAGCATTACTATATTAATCAATTGTCCAGTTTACAAAAAGAAACTGGAAAACAATGCAAAATTGAGATCAATTTTTATCATAATATGAGCTCTAACATTGTCTACTTCCTATCTCTTTGACGTTAGCTTATACCACTCCACCTTTTCGCACACTCTGCTTTTAGCCTTTTAGCAAAAGCCTCCTTGATGTTCCCAGAATAACCAACCCAAGCACTATCTTGCCCCAAGGCTATGCATTCCTGCTACTCAGAATGCAACTCTCTCTTACATCCCTCATTTCATTCAGGCCTGGGTGGATACAGAAGCCTTCCCTAACTACCCTATTTAACTACCTTGACTAAAAAGTAGTACACACACTTAACATTTATTCATTCTCTCTCATTCGCGCTCTCTCTCTCTCCCCCCCCTTCCTCCTCCATCCCTCTTCTTAACTTTATTATTCTTCATAGTAGTTATAACCACTTGGCATCTTGTATTTGTTTGTCCATTTCCTTCCCAGCAAGAATGTAAACTCCCTGAGATCAAGGAATTGTAGTATGTTTTGTTGCACTGCTGTATCCTTAGCATATAGAATATAGCCTGGCACATAGCAGGCACACAATAAATAGCTGTTGAATGGAAAAATGAAAGAGCATATTCCTATTGCTCCTCTGGCTGGCAAAATTCTTCCTAATACAGCACCTCACAACCATGAATTCAAGGCATTAGAATGAAATATTAAGCAGCAAGATGTTTCCATTGGGCATGATCATTTTGGTGATTTTGCAAAAATGTGGGAAGGAACATTAAGATCACACATGGTATTTTGACCTATGGAAGCCCTTAATGCCATCAGTAGAATGGGGCTATGGCAAATTTTGAATAAATCTGGCTGCCTTTAAAATTCTAGCTGGTTCACAAGTTCCCCAACATGCAAACAGTATGGGCTTATTAGTGGGAATTGGACATCTGATCTAGGTATCCCTGAAACTTGTTACCTTACCAAATTAAGTATGTTGGGGTGAGCTACGAGCTGTAATTAGCATTAACTGTCAGGATAAAATCACCAATAACCAAGTCCTAGAATACAACAAGGTTACTGGCATTGAGACAATGTTAATTCATTGTAATACAAACCAGAGAATAGCAGACACCAAAATTTGCTTCTGTTACTGGTGATCCCAAATAGTGCAGTTATCACAGAAAGCAGAAGCAAAGCTTTGTGCACTAACTGAAGTAAAATATGGCCTATCTTTTGGTGAGGGGAATCTCAATTTTGTTGGAATTTGGGCTTCTGTTCTTTTAATGGTCCATATCTGAGATCATATGACCACTTTATAAGAGGAGAGGATGGGGAGAGAGAGGATGGCGGCGTGGTAGGAGGGAGCAGACCCCATTTCCTCTCTACATACGGGAGAAAAACCGGGCCAATCTACGGAAGATCAGAGCAGACAAGGAACAGTAACACAGCATATTGAAGAATAAGAGGTCGGAAATTGTAGCGGACACTGAAAAACCAGCGGTAAGGAGAGCTCTTCAGAACAATAAGAGCCCAGGGTTCCAGTGCAGGGAGAATGGGGCGGCTGAGGCCCTGGCCCAGCGCTCCACCACGCCCGCCCCCAGGGCTCTGGGGAGGGAGCTGGGTCAGCCGCTGAACTGGCAGGGAGATCTCAGGGGCCACCAGGAGACTGTGGCCGAAGCCAAGCGAAAGTGGGTGCCCTGAGAGGGAGCGAAAGTGGATGCCCCGAGAGGGAGCGAAAGTGGGTGCCCCGCACCAGGTCACTGCGCAACTTTGAACCAAGTTTTCGTGGTCGCTGGGCGACTAGGAAAGCACAGGCACCCCAACAATAGACAGAGGTGCGGGTGAAGTGAGACAGCTGCATGAAAATAGGCACCCTCAGGGACCGCACATGGTCGCGGGCTAGTGGACACTCATGAAAACATAGGCGCTGGCCACTGGAGACAGCTGTGGAGCCAGAGGTGCCAGTTCACAGTCGGGTGCTCAGGACAGTTCAGGCCCAAGGTGCAGGCGCCGGATAGCAGCTGGAACGCAGGCCCTTCTCTGGGGCAAAGGCAGACAGCTGCGCCCGAACACTGAAAGCCTCCCAGGGACAAAGGCAGGCGGCTGTGCACGTCTGGAGAACCTAGCACACACCCATAAACTCGGAAAAGTGCGCACACACAAGGAGGCTCAGATCCCACGCTGGAAACCTTGTGGGGAGAGGCGCCCACTAACACTGGGATACATAGCACAATGAGGACTGAGTTCTGAACACAGAGAAAAGCAATAAGATCACCCCTCGGCCATTGCAGCCAGCAAGACCTGAAAAACCGACTGGCAAGTTTGAAAACGACAAGAGGGTTTTTTTTTTTTCTTTGTTTTTGTTTTGTTTTTGTTTTTGTTTTAATTTTTTTTTAATTTTTTTATATATTTTTATTTTTTTTAATATATTTTTTTGGCTGCTTATATTTGTGTGGAGGTGTCTGTGTGTGTGTCTCTTTTTTGTTTTGCCAGTTTGTTAGTGTCTTTTTGTTTATAAGCCTGTCTATTTAGATGAGTTTTTAACTACTCCTTCTTCATTATTTATATCTTCTTCTTTACTCCCCAACTCCTTTTGCCTCCCCTGAATTCCTTCTTCTCTTATCCCCTCTTCCTTTTTTCCAATTTTATCTCTTCTACCTTCCTCTTTTTTCCTCTTTCTTCTTTTTTTTTCATTTCCCCCCCTCTTCTTTTTTTAAATACCCACGAGTGAGACAAAACAAACAAACAAGCCTGGAACTGTGGGGAAATAAAAAACAGAGTTGGCCCCCAAAAGAGGGTATTCCAGCTGATGAGACAGTGGAAGCGGTAAACAACAGGATATCCGAAGGAGAATCCACCACTGAATCTCACAGATATTCTACCACAGAAGGTCATACCACAAACCGAGGGAGCCAGAACAGATCAATTTAAGAAGTTGAGGCTAACAACAAGAGTATTACAAACAATGGGAAGACAAAAGAATAATCCCCAAACGAAAGGAAAGGAGGAAGCTCAAGAAAGAATGCTAAATGAAATGGAGGCAACTCAACTATCAGATATCGAGTTCAAAGCGATGGTTGTCAGGAAGCTCCATGAGCTCTCAATGAGCTACCATAAACTACAGGGAAGTTATGATGAACTCACCACAAACTATATTAACATGAAAAAGGAAATAGAAACTATCAACAAGGGCCAAGAGGAAATGAAGAACACAATCTCTGAACTGAAGAACACAGTAGAAGGAAGGAAAAGCAGAATCGATGAAGCAGAAGATCGGATCAGCGAGTTGGAGGACAAAATAGAAAAAAACACTCAGAATGAGCAAGATAAGGAAAAGAGGCTTAGAAAGAATGAAGAGGGTTTAAGAGAAATGCAAGACAACATGAAACAGAATAATATCCGTATAATAGGGATACCAGAAGGAGAAGAACAAGAACAAGGGATAGAAAACCTGTTTGAAAAGTAATGATGGAAAACTTCCCTCATTTGGTGAGAGAAAAAGCCACACAAATCCAGGAAACACAGAGAATCCCAATCAAAAGGAACCCAAACAGGCCCACTTCAAGACACATCATAATTAAAATGGCAAAATTCCAAGACAAAGAGAGAATCTTAAAGGCAGCAAGGGAGAAAAAGGAAGTAACATACAAGAAGGCCCCAATCAGGTTAGCATCCGACTTCTCAATGGAAACGCTCCAAGCCAGAAGAGAATGGCAAGAAATATCCCAAGCAATGAGAACCAAAGGCCTGCAACCCAGACTACTTTACCCAGCAAGGCTTTCAATCAAGATAGAAGGCCAAATAAGGAGCTTCCCAGACAAAAGAAGTCTAAAAGAATACACCTCTACCAAACCAATGCTGCAAGAGATACTAAAGGGGCCACTTTAAGGGAAGAAAGGAAAAGGCAGAGAGAGAAAGAGAGAGAGGAACACAGGTACGAAAATGGCAATGAATAAATACCTATCAATAATAACCTTAAATGTAAATGGATTAAATGCTCCAATCAAAACACATAGAATAGCTGAAGGGATAAGAAAGCATGACCCACACATATGCTGCCTACAAGAGACCCACCTCAGGACAAAAGACATACACAGGCTCAAAGTAAAGGGCTGGAAACAAATTTTCCAAGCAAATGGTCAGGAAAAAAAAGCTGGGGTAGCAATACTCATATCAGACAAAATAGACTTCAAAAGAAGGGCCATAAAGAGAGACCCAGAAGGTCACTTCATAATACTCAAGGGAAGAATCCACCAAGAAGACATAAATATTGTAAATATATATGTACCCAACAGAGGAGCACCTAAATACATCAAGAAAATTTTAGAGGACTTCAAGAAAGATATAGACAGCAACACAATTATAGTAGGTGATTTTAACACCCCACTGTCAAAAATGGACAGATCTTCCAAACAAAATATTAACAAAAATATTGTGGCATTGAACAACACTCTAGAGGAAATGGACTTAACTGATATATATAGAGCCCTTCATCCCAAAGTAGCTAAATACACTTTCTTTTCAAATGCACATGGAACATTTTCAAAGATAGACCACATGATAGGACACAAATCAAGCCTCAACAAATTCAAGAAAATTGAAATCATACCAAGCATTTTCTCTGACCACAAGGGACTGAAACTACAAACCAACCCCAAGGAGAAAAACCCAAAACCCTCAAAATCATGGAGATTGAATAGCATGCTATTAAACAATGAATGGGTCAAGAATGAAATTAGGGCCCTGGCTGGTGTAGCTCAGTGGATTGAGCACGGGCCTGCGAACCAGAGGATCGCGGTTCGATTCCCAGTCAGGGCACATGCCTGGGTTGCAGGCCAGTTCCCGGCAGGGGACACACGAGAGGCAACCGTACATTGATGTTTCTCTCCCTCTCCCTCTCCCTCTCTCCTACCCTTCCCCTCTAAAGATAAATAAATAAATTCTTTAAAAAAAAAGAATGAAATTAGGGAGGAAATCAAAAAGTTTCTGGAAACAAACGATAATGAACTCACATCTACCCAAAACTTATGGGACACAGCAAAGGCAGTCCTCAGAGGGAAGCTTATAGCGATACAGGCCTATCTAAAAAAGACAGAAACATCTCAAACAAACAACCTAACCCTTCGCCTACAAGAACTCGAGGAACAACAACAAAGACAGCCCAGAGCAAGTAGAAGGAAAAAAATAACCAAGATAAGAGCAGAATTAAATGACATAGAGACTAAAAGCACACTCCTAAGGATCAATGAATCCAGGAGCTGGTTCTTTGAAAAGATAAACAAAATTGACAAGCCTTTAAGCAGGCTCATCAAGAAAAAAAGAGAGAGGACTCAAATAAACACAATCAGAAATGAAAGAGGAGAGATTACAACTGACACCGCAGAAATACAAAGGATTGTAAGAAATTACTATGAAGAACTGTATGCCAAGAAATTTGAAAACCTAGGTGAAATGGACAGGTTTCTAGAAAAATATAAGCTTCCAAAACTCAATGAAAAAGAAACAGAAAGCCTGAACAGACCAATAACGGCTAGTGAAATTGAATCAGTAATCAAAACACTCCCGACGCACAAAAGCCCTGGACCAGATGGCTTCACAGGAGAATTCTACAAAACATTTAAGGAAGAGCTAACCCCTATTCTCCACAGACTATTCAAAAAAATCCAAAAAGATGGAAGACTTCCAAACTCTTTTTATGAAGCCAGCATCATCCTAATCCCAAAACCAGATAAAGACATAACAAAGAAGGAGAACTTCAGGCCAATATCGCTGATGAACATAGATGCTAAAATCCTCAACAAAATATTGGCAAACTGCATCCAACAACACATTAAAAAGATCATACACCACAACCAAGTGGGATTCATCCCAGGGATGCAAGGATGGTTCAACATTCGCAAATCAGTAAATGGAATTCATCACATAAACAAAAGCAAAGACAAAAATCACATGATCATATCAATAGCTGCGGAAAAAGCATTTGATAAGGTACAGCACCCATTTATGATTAAAACACTCAGCAAAGTGGGAATAGAGGGAGCATTCCTCAACATAATAAAAGCCATATATGAGAGACCTACAGCCAGCATCATACTCAAAGGGCAAAGACTAAATTCTTTTCCACTAAAATCAGGAACAAGACAAGGCTGTCCACTTTCACCACTTCTATTCAACATAGTATTGGAAGTATTAGCCACAGCGATTAGACAAGAAAAGGAAATAAAAGGCATCCAACTTGGAAAGGAGGAAACAAAACTATCATTGTTTGCAGATGACATGTTAGTATACATAGAAAATCCTATAGTCTCGGCCAAAAAACTGCTCGACCTAATAAATGAATTTGGCCAAACAGCCAGATACAAAGTCAATATCCAGAAATCAAAGGCATTTTTGTATACCAACAATAAAACAACAGAAGCAGAAATCAAGAAAAAAATCCCATTGGATATAGCAAGAAGAAAAATAACATACCTAGGAATAAACCTAACCAAGGAGGTCAAAGACCTGTATGCAGAAAACTACACAACACTGAAGAAAGAAATCAAGGAAGACACAAATAAATGGAAACACATACCGTGTTCATGGATCGGAAGAATTAACATCATCAAAATGTCCATACTTCCAAAGCAATCTACAGACTCAGTGCAATACCTATTAAAGCACCAATGGCATATTTCACTGATATAGAACAAACTCTTCAAAAATTTATATGGAACCATAAACGATCCAGAATAGCTGCAGCAATCTTGAGAAAGAAGAGCAAAGCAGGAGGGATCACAATACCTGATACCAAACTGTATTACAAGGCCACTGTAATCAAAACAGCCTGGTACTGGCATAAAAATAGGCATGTGGACCAGTGGAATAGATTAGAGAGCCCAGAAATAAACGCTAGACTCTATAGTCAATTAATATTTGACAAAGGGGGCAGCAACATAAAATGGAGTAAAAATAGCCTCTTCAACAAGTGGTGTTGGGAGAACTGGACAGCTTCGTGTAAGAAAATGAAACTTGAGCACCAACTTACACCATACACAAAAATAAATTCAAGGTGGATAAAAGACTTAAACATAAGCCATAACACCATTAAAGTCCTAGAGGAGAACATAGGCAGGAAAATCTCAGATATTACACGCAGCAACATTCTTACTGATATGTCCCCTAAAGCAAGGGATATAAAGGAAAGAATAAACAAATGGGATCTCATCAAAATAAAAAGCTTCTGCATGGCCAAGGAAAACAGTATTGAAATAAAAAGAGAACCGACTGTGTGGGAAAACATATTTGCCAATGATATCTCAGATAAGGGTTTAATCTCCAAAATATACAAAGAACTTACATGACTCCACTCTAAGAAGACAAGCAACCCAATTAAAAAATGGGCAAAGGACTTGGGCAGACACTTCTCCAAGGAGGACATACAGAGGATCCAGAGACACATGAAAAGATGCTCGATATCGCTAGCTATCAGAGAGATGCAAATTAAAACCACAATGAGATACCACTTGACACCAGTCAGAATGGCCCTCATAAACAAAGCAACAAACAGCAAGTGTTGGAGAGGTTGTGGAGAAAAGGGGACACTAGTGCACTGCTGGTGGGAGTGCAGACTGGTACAACCACTATGGAAAACAGTATGGAATTTTCTAAGAAAACTAAAAATGGACATACCTTTTGACCCAGAAATTCCCCTGCTTGGATTATATCCTAAGAACCCTGAAACACCAATCCAAAAGAACCTATGCACCCCTATGTTTATAGCAGCACAATTTACAATAGCCAAGTGTTGGAAGCAACCTAGATGCCCATCAGTAAATGAATGGATCAAAAAACTGTGGTACATTTACACAATGGAATTCTATGCAGCAAAAAGAAAAAAGGAGCTCATACCCTATGCAACAGCATGGATGGAACTTGAGAGCTTCATGCTAAGCGAAGTAAGCCAGGCAGTGAAAGACAAATACCATATGATCTCACCTTTAACAGGAAGCTAATCAACAAAACAAACAAACAAGCATAATATAACCAAAGACATGGAAATTGGGAACAGGCTGAAAGTCACCAGAGGGGAGAGGGGAAGGAATTTCAGGGGAAAAGGGGAAGGATTTACAGGAACAAGTATAAAGGACACATGGACAAAAACTATGGGGGTGTGGAAATGGGAGGGAGGTGGGGAGGGCTGGGGTGGCGGGTTCGGGTGAGAATAAAAGACAGAAAACTGTACAAGATCAACAATTAAAATAAAAATTTTTTTAAAAAAGCAAATAGAATTGAAAAATAAATTAAAAAAAAAAAAGAGGAGAGGATGGTCTGTGACAGTGCATCACTGAACTAACCAGAGCACATAAAAAACAATGAACAATGTATAGAAAGAAAACAGAGAGAGTTAAGCATTGATTGTGGTGGTAGTCACGACAGTACCGTTTTGATGGTCTGTTAAGTCATATCAGAAAACTGAATGAAATAGGCTACATTTTGTACTCACACTTCATCTAATGAAATGTGTTATAATTTTTTTAATTGAAGTATAATTGACATATAACATTGTATTAGTTTTAAGTGTACAACATGATGATGATATTTGTATATGCTGTGAAATGGTCACCACAATAGGTCTAGTTACCATCATCCCCATACATAATTACAGTTTTTTTCTCATGATGAGAACTTTTAAGATTTACTCTCTTGACAATTTTCAAATATGGAATACTGTATTATTGATTATTGTCACCAGGCTGTACATCTCTATAACTTACTGATTTTATAACTGGAAGTTTGTGTCTTTGACCCCCCCTTCACCTATGTAGCTTACTCTCTCCTACCTTCTGGCAACTACCAATATGTTCTCTATATCTATGTTCTATTTATTTTAAAACTTAGAGAGTATGGCTTATTGATTCATTACTATAGTTAATTAATTACTGCTTGCTTCAATCTTTCTTTTTGTTTACAAGGAAGAAATAATCCAAGTATTGATATATTTCCACTTCCTCTCACATGCTCAAAGGTAACCAGATCCCTAGGCAGTAAATCCAATACCTGGAACTACTCCTTCATTGGCAATGACTTAGGTTGAGGTGAAACTCCTAGTAGAGAATTATTTCTCTTTTTTCTCTATATCTTCAATGTCATTCCATCTCCAACAAAAATAAGGAGATTTATTGAGTGAATTTTATGTGTCTGGCACTCTGCCAAACCCTGGGATTTTTTTTTTTTTTTTTTAAAGGCCTTTCTCTATTTCATCTCCAAGCCTGAAAACGTTAAGTGTTTCCGCTTGGAAACAACAGCACATAAACTGTCTTCACATTTAGAAATCATAAAGAGTGGCTCCTTTGGAGAAAAAGATTCAGAGAGGAAGAATGGTGGAATGATTAAAAGCACAGGACCTATCTGGAGTCAGAGTCCTCCAAATTAAATTCTTGCTTAAGTACTTTTACAAGCTGTGAGACATTGGTATGCTGTGTAACATCTCTGTGCCTTACTCTTCTCATCTGTAAAGCAGGAATGATAATGATGATGATGATGATAATGATGATTGAAATATAGAGTTTTTGTGAGGAATAAATGAGATAATCCTATGCAAGGTGCTTAGAACTGAGCTTAATTCATTGAGAGTGCTCAATAAATATTAGCTATTATTGTGCAAGGAACTCAAAATTTGCAGGCTCTATAAAGGAGTAACTCTGGCTATAAATCAAAGAACATCTTCTTTTGTGAAGACTGTGTGGGAAGACTATTAGTTGCCTAATATCCTTTGGTATCAAGCCCTCATAGACAGTGATCTTTATAATTAAGTTAGTAGAAAGTCCAGCAATCTATGGGAAGTTTAACTAAGATACAGGCTTTCAAAAAACTCATACATTTCTGGACTTCTGGCCAACATGGAGGCATAGGTAGACACACTGTGCCTCCTCACACAACCAAAATAAGGACAACAAAAATTTAGAAACAAAATAACAGCCGGTACTGACAGAAAATTGAACTATATGGAAATCCGACAACCAAGGAGTTAAAGAAGACACATTCATCCAGACTGGTAGGAGGGGTAGAGTTGGGTGGCCGGGCAGAGAGGAGTCGAGGCCAAAAAGAAAGAAAGAAAGAAAGAAAGCGGTGGCTGGCAGAACCCAGTGGGCACGCAAGGTGGCAGTGGGCGGACCCAGAGAGGCAGTGGATTGTAGAGGGGCTTGACGCCGAAGGTGGCTTGCGGAACCAGGAAGTCCCATATTCACACGCAGATAAACTAGGCGAAACTGGGGAGTGAGACAGACCACGCAACCCAGGGTCCCAGCGCCAGGAAATAAAGCCGAAAAACACCAATTGAAAACACCTGTGGGGGTTGAGGTGCCAGGAGCGACTCCCAGCCTCGCAGGAGAGTTCGTTGGAGAGACCCACAGGGTCCTAGAATGTACGTAAACCCACCCACCCAGGAATCAGTACCAGAGGGGCCCAATTTGCTTGGAGGAAGTGGCAGAAATGACTGAAATGTGGCAGAGAGCAGAGCAAGTGCCATTGTTCCCTCTGAGACCCCTCCCCCACATACAGCTCACAACACAGCAAATGGGTTGCCTCACCGAGGCGAACACCTAAGGCTCCATCCCTCACTATGTAACAGGCGCGACAAGACCAAAAAAAAAAAAAAGGCCCAAATGAAAGAACAGATCAAAGCTCCAGAAAAAATACAACTAAGGGACGAAGGGATAGCCAACCTATCAGATGCACAGTTCAAAGCACTGGTGATCAGGATGCTCACAGAATTGGTTCATTTTGGTCGCAAATTAGATGAAAAAAATGAAGGCTATGCTAATTGGAATAAAGGAAAATGTATAGGGACCCAATAGTGATGGGAAGGAAACTAGGACTCAAATCAATGGGGTGGACCAGAAGGAAGAAAGAAACAACCAAACAGAAAAGAAGGAAGAAACAAGAATTCAAAAAAATGAGCAGAGGCTTAGGAACCTCCAGGACATCTTTAAGTGTCCCAACATCTGAATTATAGTGGTACCAGAAGGGAAAGAGGAAGAGCAACAAGTGGAAAACTTATTTGAACAAATAATAAAGGAGAACTTCCCCAATCTGGCAAAGGAAATAGACTACCAGGAAGTCCAGGAAACTCAGAGAGTCCCAAAGAAGTTGGACCCAAGGAAGCACACACCAAGGCACATCATAATTGCATTAGCCAAGATTAAAATGAAGGAGAGAATCCTAGAAGCAGCAAGAGAACAGGAGACAATTACTTACAAAGGAGTTCCCATAAGACTGTCATGTGATTTCTCAAGAGACCTTCCAGGCAAGAAGGGGCTGGAAAGAAGTATTCCAAGTCATGAAAGGCAAGGACCTATATCCAAGATTACTCTATCCAGCAAAGCTTTCATTTAGAATGGAAAAGCAGATAAGGCGCTTCTCACATAAGGTCAAGTTAAAGGAGTTCCTCATCACCAAACCCTTATTATATGAAATGTTAAAGGGGCTTATCTAAGAAAAAGAAGATATAAAACATGCACAGTAAAATGACAGCAAACTCACAATTATTAACAACCACACCTAAAACAAAAGCAAACAACTAGAACAGGAACAGAACCACAGAAATGGAGATCATATGGAGGGTTAACAACAGGGGAGTGGGAGGAGGAGAGAGGGGGAAAAGTTACAGAGAATAAGTAGCATAGACAGTGGGTAGAAAATAGACAGGGGGAAGGCAAGAATAGTGTGGGAAATGTAGAAGCTAAAGAACTTATGACATGTGGACATGAGCTAAAGGGGGGACTGGGTGGGAGGGGGTGTGCAGGGTAGAGGGGAATGAAGGGGGAGAAATGGGACAACTGTAATAGCATAATCAATAAAATATATTTAAAAAAGAAAAACTCATACATTTCTGTAAAAAAAAAATAAAAAAGATTGCCGAACTTTCTCTGTAAAAGGCCAGATACAAGATATTGTAGACTTCACAGGACACACAATTTCTGTTGCAGTTTCTCAACTCTGCTGCTGTGAAGCAGAAGTCATAGGTGATATACAAATGAAAGGGCATAGTTGTGTTCCAATAAAACTTTATTTACAGAAACTGGCTTTAGGCCAGATTTGGCCCTAGTGCAATAGTTTGCCCACTCCGGCTCTAAATAATTATCCTAGCCTATCAGGGTTCTAATAGCCACTTCAGCTGAGTAACCACAGAAATCAAACTGGGGATGAGAATAAAGAGAGTAAGAAGAATTGAAATAGTGGGAGAATAAGCAGTTACTCCTCCAGTGTCCCTTCTCAATCCTAAATGGTATTAGATGCCTTACATGACAAGGAAACAGTACAGTCCATTTACTCTCTCCTTCATTTAATACATAATGTTGAAGCACTTACCATGGCCCAGGCATTGTACCATGACATACAATGCTGAGTGAAAACAAACCTAGTACCTTCCTTCATGTAACTTACTCTCTATTCAGGTAGGGATAGGGACCAATATCAGTCAAATAACCACACAGACAAATGAAATGCATCTATGCTAGGCCCTGCCAAAGCTTATGAGAGGAACTTTGCTCTAGTCATGGGACTCAAAGTAGGCTCTCTTGAAAAACCTAAACCTAAAACTGGAGGTGATTTCTAAAAAATGAGGAATAATTAGAGAATAGGGTGGAAGGGCATTCTAAGCAAAGAAAATATCATAGGGTCTTTGATGGTAGAAAATCTGGTGCATTCAAGCAATGAAAATAAAGTTAGTATGATGTGAGCTCTGAAATGCCTGGTGGAGCATGGTAGGAGATGGGGCTAGGAAGGTGGGTAGAGGTCAGACCGTGAAGGACCATGTAGTAGAAATCGGTTATTTAGTTATTCAGCAAATATTTATTGAACATTATACCAGGCTCTGTGGATACTGTGGTGAGTGACAAAGGCAGATATTAAACAAACACAAATAAATCTATGATAACAAAACTCTGCCTCTAGAAATTCTATGTCCTAGAACTCTATCCAGTGGGCTGATACATTTTTTTTTTTTTAATTACCTGGCCTGTTTCCAGGATGAAGTTCAATTTAACTGAATTCCTTGGTTAGTGCTATATGCAAGTATATTACTCAGTCCGTTTCTTTTTGGAATCATAGGTGGGTTTCATAGATCATGACTGGGGCTCATCCTGTGAAACATGTTTCACAGAACTTTCAGGTTAATAAGAAGCCACTAAAAGTCTTTTTTTTTGGGGGGAGGGTGCCTTCATATAGATGTTGCCTCCTTATGCTGTGCATATTAAAAAACTCTTTATGACTTGCTGTTGAGGATGGTATCCTGGGCAAGACTATGACAATAAATTAGATCTGAATATTTGGCATATAAATTCAATTGTTTAAATCTGAGTTCATTTAAAAAACACTTTGCTATCTACTTCTCTTACATATTTATCCCTGTGGTGAATTCCATCAGTATATGCTAGCTTACATTTTAAACCTTTAGAAGAAAGAGGGATCTGTTCTAGGGAACTGCAAATATAGCAAATGCTTTGATATTGATGACTGTGAAAACCTAACGAGACTTCTAAAGAGTTTCAGAACAATTTCATTGCAATGATACTGTTTTATATCCTTGGCCACTTTTCTATCAAAGAGGGAAATTAAAATGTCATGGAATGACTTGATATTCAGTACTTTATGCTGCTCTAGGTGAGTAAATCGATTATTTGATAATCTCTCCTACTGCAGCATTTCTGGTTTTCAAAGCGTACTCTACAAATGCTTGCCAGTTCCCATGGTTCTTGGAAGGTGTTGGGGAGGTCAAAATTACTTTCCTAATAATACAAAAATATTGTTTTATTTTTTGGAGTGTTGACATTTGTGCTGATGGTGAAAAAGCACTCATGGGTAAAATTGGTGTTGCCTAAGCATGAATCAAAGCAGACACATCAAACTGTAACAGGGTGCAGCCAAGGTGAGGGCCCACATGGGGATTTGTAATGGGGTCCAGAACTCAGGGTATTCAGGGAATATTAGAGAAAAAAATATATATGATGTCCTCACCCCCACCAGTCTGAGCTGGGGTATGGGACACATGGAGCAGGGCCATTGAGAATTGTTTTGAATAGCAACAGTTTTGCAGCTAACCTCTGGCATGGTCATTTAACATATCTATAAACTTTAACTGGTTTCATAGATATGTTAAATAGCTGTGGCCCAGCTTTGAGCCAAGGGCATTGGAGTGACTTCAACCGAAGATGTACCTGGAAATCAACTTCCCCTGGTTATAGCGCCTGTGTGACAGCTTGGAGAACATTGGCTCCCCACCATGGGGCCTTACCTGCCGGGACTTACTATGGCAGCCCAGTAAACCTGAAAGAATACAGGAATGCTGGCAGGTGTAACTGATTGTGGGAGGAGTTGGAAATGGGGCTCCAGAGGAAAATTGGTGCGGGGATTTAAACCCAGGCACAGCAGCCATGGCAGAGGTTGGGATCACACAGTTCTGGGGTTCTCCCTTTTGCCACGTGGGTTACAAAGCAGAAGAGACTTTTCCTGGAAGAAAAGGGGTGAAAGGACTCTTGCTGGTGGGCCATGAGAAGGTGCCACGTGGCTTTGGATTAACTGGAGATGTGGCAGCAACACAGCTGATGGTGCTGGGAGCCTGAATCACGGACTTCTACTTCTTTTCCTGAGATATGGTACCCCAGACTGGGCAGAGGGGGAAGGAAGGATTGTGCATTTGTGGGTATTCTAAAGAACTTTAGTATTTTAATGAAGACATTAAGTCATTACTCTAATCCTGTATAACTTTTAAATAAAAAATAATTCCTTTCCTTTTCACCAGTCTCTGGCGTTGAGAGATGTCTTTCCTCTGGCAGTGGGCAAAGTGAACCTAGAACAGTGCAGGGGAAATCCCCAGAGAAAAAAGGGGGGTCCTTTTGGTAATAATATATCATTCACCCCCTGGTCTATTCTGTAACAAAACTATACGACTAGTTATTGTGTTCTTATGCATTTGCAGAAAAAGAAATGCCATTTTGCTTAAGAATGTCATTGATGAAGCGGTAGAAATTATAATTAGTTTTCATAACATCCTATCTTTGTTAACATGCAATTAAATGTCTTAGTTTAATTTCTACTTTGATAAATACAGAGAAGCTATAAATCAAATAAACGAAAGATCTTTGGAGTCCTCAATAATGTTTAGAAGTATAAGAAGCTCTTCAGACCAAAATAATTGGGAACTGCTGCCCTCTTAACTTTCCAAGCATCACTCTTATAAAAAAAAAAAAATTCCTCTTCAGTTATGGGTTGTAAGCAGACTTTTTCATATCTCTAAGTCTATTCTATTTCATGACTTCTCAAAAATAACAACTAAGGACTCTAAATGAACCTAAAATTCCTTTTTTCCAAACTTTAAAAAAAATTATTGTTCAAGTTCAGTTTTGAAGTCAAGAAAGGCAAGGACCTACATCCGAGACTACTCTATCTGGCAAAGCTGTCATTTAGAATGGAAGGGCAGATAAAGTGCTTCCCAGATAAGGTCAAGTTAAAGGAGTTCATCATCACCAAATCCTTATTATGTGAATGGTTAAAGGGACTTACCTAAGAAATAGAAGATCAAAAACTATGAACAATAAAATGACAACAAACTTAAACTATCAACAAGTGAACCTAAAAAAAAAGAAAAAAGAAAAACTAGCAAACAACTAGAAGAGGAACAGAATCAGAGAAATGGACATCACATGGAGGGTTTTCAGTGGGGAGGGGGAGGGGAAGAATGAGGGAGGAAATCCAGGGAATAAGAAGCATAATTGGTAGGCATAAAATGGGCAGAGAAAGGTTAAGAATGGTATAGGAAACAGAGAAATCAAAGACCTTATATGTATGACCCATGGACATGAGCTAAGGGCAGGAGCAGGGAAGGCTAGAAGGCTGGGAATGCAGGGTGGAGGGGGGATAAAGGGGAAAAATTTGGAAAACCATAATAGCATAATTAATAAAATATACTTTAAAAAGCAACCATAATAGCTAACTTTTTTAAAAATTGTTGTTCAAGTACAGTTGTGTCCATTCCCCCCCCACCATTCTCTCCCACTCTACTTACCCCTCCTTAAATACTCTTCTGTGTGCTCAACCAGTTTGTTTCTTTTCATTATCTCCTGGTATGGTATTTTTGAACTCATTACCTGGATTTTCTAGAATTTTGGTGTAGTGGGCCGTTGTAGTTGTTGCTTTTGTCTACCTCCCACACTTTGCCATTCTTCTTCACCAGAAACATCATCCCCTTCTCTTTCAAGATCTCTCTATTTTTTACCTTCCTGGTGAAACTGTCAGTCACAGTGCTCCACCTTCACACCCAAGCCTGTAGACCTACAAGAGTGGGCACATGATCCAGGCCTGGTTCAACCATAGCAATGCATATCCCAGGAAACAGAGATTGTTCAAGAGAGAGGGCACATGACCTAAGCTTTGAAAATTGAAATCCTTACCCAAAATTGTCTGGCATAAGGGTTGCCTTCACTTTGATCATGAGTTGTAGAATATATGATTGGGGCTACTACCCACAATTTTTCCCACCATGTGAAGAAGTCTTGTCTATGTAATGAATCCCAGCAGAGGCAAGAAGAAATAAATATGAATGGAGAGAAATTTCTGGTAATGTTGAGTTTTCATTTTAATTTCTTAGGTGTGGATCCTGGCAACTTTTTCTCCCTTCAATTCTGCCAAGTACCATGCACTTATGTGAACAAATAAAGCCTCTTTTGTGCTAAAGTTACCCCTGCAGTTGAATGAGTTTGAAATTGTACATTTAGGGAAGTTACTTAAGCTTCTGACTTCAGTTTTCTAATGGAAGTATGTACTCCCTGGCCTCACAGGTTGGCAAGATTTAATGAAACAATGTTAAAACACATCAAATACTAAAAAGTGTTATATAAGTGTTCAGTATAATAAACATTTCTCTGTATATCCCAGTAACAACATGGTTAGTCTCAATACCCCAAAACTATCTTTAGATCACTAAGTACACTTATCTCAAATCCTTGGGTCTAAGAATGGCTTTAGAGGACCTTGCATTTCCTCTGAACATCAAGTGAGGTTTGGACACCCTTTCTAACAGTGATTGTATCTAGAGAGGTCACCCTGAATTTTGTTCAGTTTAAGAATCATAAGGGTGACCTAGTAGGCAGTTAGACAAGAGCAGAGTAGGAATGATAGACAGGTATCAAAGGTCGCCAGGGTCCAACTGGGAAAACAAGTATTGCAGGGTGGGACCTTGCCCCCCAGGATGACATTTCCTCCTTCAGCATATTGCCACACTTGCGATTTAGACCTCCTGACCTTTCATACTGGTCATAATGATGGGGAAACTCAAGAGCTAAAAATTTTTTTAGTTTTTTAGCAGCACAATTTACAATAGCCAAGTGCTGGAAGCAACCTAGGTGCCCATCAGTAAATGAATGGATCAAAAAACTGGTACATTTACACAATGGAATTCTATGCATCAGAAAGATAGAAGGAGCTCCTACCCTTTGCAACAGCATGGATGGAACTGAAGAGCATCATGCTAAGCAAAACAAGCCAGGCAGTGAAAGACAAATACCATATGATCTCACCTTTAACAGGAACCTAATCAACAAAACAAACAAACAAGCATAATATAATCAAAGACACTGAAATTGATGACAGGCTGACAGTCACCAGAGGGGAGAGGGGAGGGAATGTCAGGGGAAAAGTGGAAGGGTTTAGAGCAACAAGTATAAAGGACACATGGACAAAAACTAGGGGGGGTGGAAATGGGAGGGCAGTGGGGAGGGCTGGGGTGGTGGGCTGGGGTGGGAGTAAAAGACAGAAAACTGTACAAGAACAATTAAAATAAAAATTAAAAAAACAGTAAAAAAAATTTAGTTTTAAGTTATAGTTAATAGTTTTAATGATGAATGCATATGGAAAGCTGTTGTTCCAGGAACTGGAATGCGTGACCAGACCTACCCTGACTCCAGGAGGCCTGCAAGAAATTCAACCTCTGTGCCCTAGGACTGCAAGCAATTGCGATGGCATCTGAGCCATTGTGCTCCAAGCAGTGAACATCCCCTGATCAGAATGCAGATAGAGAATTGTTGGTATGCTAGGAATATCACTGGACTGCTACTTCTTTTCTGACTAACCTTTCCCCTGAATTCCAAACCACTTACTTACCCTTTTCTTCTCCTTATAAAAAAAAGGTCGGCTTGAGATGAAATGTTAAGATGGTTTTTAGGGTACATTACCCACCATCTTCTCAGATCACTAAGCATCTGAATAAAGCACCCATAAAGATTCAATTCTTATCTCTATTGGTTCTGGTACTGGTAGACAGCAGGAATGCCAACATTTCCAGTTTCAATGTGGTTTGTGCTCTCCCTTTCCTCCTCTGGCATGTCACTAGTAATGTGGTAGACCCCCTTGATCACAGAGACAGAGTTTTGGTCAAACTGGAGATAACATCTAGGCCTCAGTTGTGTTTCAGCTCCAGGCCCAGAAAAGCAGCAAAACAGACAAGTGACACCATGGCTGACACAGGACCAGCTGCAATGACTAATAACCCCCTGCCTTGGCACTGACCAATCAGTGGAAATCACAACCCTGAAGAGACACACGTGGAAAGCTGATGAATATTTCATTGAGATCTTCCCCTGAGACCTCCAGTATGTTCTCTCTGTCTCTGTTTCTCTCTCTTAACCCACACCTTTCCCCACCCCCTTTTTCCTCAGGTGGCTCTCTCTAGACCACACCTGTGTCTTTCTTCCCCTTTCTTTCCTTAAGGCACATACCTTTACTTCTTTCTCCTAAGTTCCAAGGGCTCTTCTTTTGCCTCTGTAACTAGTTTCCTGAGTCCATGCAGCCCAGCTGGCTCACTTCTTCTAACTCTGTGACTTTCTAAATAAACTTTCTCTTGTATTTGAGTCTTGGATCTGAATTCTTTCTTAGCCAGAACTAAAGGACCAATGTTTAACATCTGGTGCTGTTCACCATTAACAAGGACACAAGGAAAGCAGTAGCTGTTCAAGAATCTGGTTGGAGGTCTGAATCAGCTTTCAGAGGACTTCAGGAGGTCCAGACCAAAAAGAGGCAATGGAGAGGAATATGAAAACCAGTGACACTTCCTTGCTGAGAAGGTTTACTCAGCCAAAAATAAAGAAATAAATGCTAGAATGTTTTCAGAGGATTGTCACTTGTTAACCAAAGAGGACTCCCACACAATTAATGCCACTTAATATGAAGTATAAATGAATGAAATGAAAATTGGTTCAAATGGTGGGAGGGACACAGTCAGGTAAATCCTCTGTGGCACATGGATTTTGGGGTGTAGGTGGAGGCTAAATGCCATGGGAACATTAGTGGCCTCTACAGTGTGCTTGGCAGCTCTAGGTTGCAAGGATATTTTTAGCCACTGTGGCTCAAGCCATCCAAAGACTCCATTGGATCAAAACCAAGGTGTTCTCATTCACTTAGTGGCTGCTTTATACAGTGTCTTTTTGGAAAATGACACAAGGAAATGTGACGCCTCCTGTGGGACACTCTATAGTGCTGTCTTATCAAAAGACTGACTTGCCTAAATGACTTTTCTATTATTTCTCATTGTCTCCCTATGAATTTGAATACATGGCTACAGAGAACACAGTTTCCAAGGTGAGGCTTCTAACCAGGAAGTTGATCATGTCTGAGTAAATGCATGACAAACCACCCAGTGAGAGGGTGAGAACAGCAAGAGAGTAATTTTATTTTAATTGTTAAAACAGCAATTCTCCCTAGTCATTTCAAAAAATTCAAAGACACTTTGACAAACACTTGCAGTTTATATTCCAGGTAAATATACACCATTTTTACTCATTAGATAAGGAACAAGAACTGCTTTTAATTTTGAAAAAGAATTTCATACTTAACATTCTTTGTTTATTTTTTTGTTTTTCCAAGCACTTCCCAAATGGCCTTGTTTTGGGAAGTAAATGTTTTACTCATCACGCAGCTTTGTCTTTAATATAATAATGTGAATATTTTCCTTCAATTTTGGTAGTCCTTAGGCCCTTTCCCCTGCCATCAGTGAGAATTCCTATGGCTTCATAATCATTAAATTCAGAAATGAACACAATGTGACTTGTTAGGCTCTAAAATTATGACAGCCCCTTACCTCTCCATCCAGAATTGTCATTGAGCCTATTTCCTTTGTTGAAACCAAATTTAATCACAGAATTTTGGTTTGCCTGCCTGAATAGATATTAATCCCTTTATATCACCCTGGAACCAACTTTGCAGTGACTCAAAGTAAATTCAGAACTTGAAACATGTAGCTTTTACCAGACCAAACTGGAAAAAATAGTCAGTTTATTTCATTACAGAGCAGGAAACATTTCACCACGAAGACGTGCTTTAAACAGCCCCCATGACCCAAAACACCCCAAATTTGGCCCTCCATGCTGAAAAGACCAGAACACTGACAGTAAATTAGATATTCATTAGCTCTATCTTTCTAAAAAACATGTTTGCTTGTTCGATACGGAGTTACAATCAGTTAATGTTCTATGCCATTCAGGTGTAGCATTGTTCTTATTCGTTTTTAATAATGAAGTGGATTTAGCTGGCACCAGAAATCTGTAGAAAAGAAAATTTCAAGGGGGAAGGGATCGGAACAGTCAGCTGCTTGTATAACAAGTATAAATGTCTATATGACCCCATTACAAGGCCATTTGGAACACTTCGTTTCCTGACCCAATGCAGTCAGGTACATTATAGGCTCCAGGGTAACCCTAACTGTCCCCTCCTGTTCTAGTTCCTTGAATGCCTTCCTGAACTTTTTTTTATAGGCAATAGAACTAATATCTTAGGGAAAAATATTAGGCAACACTAGCAAACATTGCAAATGTCTCCACAGACATTCACAGTGATCCACTAACATTAGACCTTTGACTACAGCCATTTACAGCTATTTACAACTATGATTTTGATAAGACTATTTATCTACAACTTACCCAAGAAAGTCATATTGTTATCAATCCAAAGTCCATGTATCTGTTGCTCGAAAAGAGCAAAAGTCAAAATTTCAGGGTTCAGGGTGAGGACAGATTTATTGATGGAGAAGGTGCCAATTGAGAAGATGAGAGACTTACTTGTTCCTCAAATCCACCCTAGAAATGCACAGAGTTCAGACTTCTTTTATGTTAAGGGAAGGAGAAATGAGTGGGACAAAAGGTGATTGACCATCACCAACATCTGGGTGCCAGCAGGAGTTCAAAGAAAATTGTACTAGTTGATGTGAGTCTAGTCATGAGATTCCTGCAAATCTTTGATAAACAATACATCTCCTTATCTCCTCAGTCTGCAAGCAGAATTCTTCTAGTGATTGTCATGTCCATCTGCAAGACTGAGTAGAAGCTATCAGCCTCAAAGCCATGGGAACAAAGTAGGCTTGATCAAGATAGAGTCAGAGAGGCCGAGAATTTCATTCTGTAATAATTACTCCCTTTTTTCTGTTTATTCCACAATCTTGAGAAAAATAGGGTAACTGGGTCCAGGTTCAATTAAGAGAGAAATAGCTTTTAAGATAGAATCAGATTTCTCTGCTCACTTTTCTCCTTTTATCTGATTCTTACAATTTCACTCATGCACCTCTTGCATGATAGTCCCCGAGACTTACAGGGGGCATTCTGGGTGTTCACTGAGACAAAGAATAAAGAGTAACTTTTGTTATTATGGACCACTGGACCCAAACCATGATGACTGGGACACTACACAAACACTTGCTTGTTTAGCCTACAAGTAATCTAAAACAATCTTATTGCCTAAGGACTCACGTGCCAAGGACTCTAAGGTGGTCTGGTTGGAGTCTTAGATCTTGAACAGTAGAATGGGCCAAATGGCTGACTATATGGCTTAAAGTCCATAAGATTTGGTTTGCATCAGGTACTCAGGTAAATTTTCTGTGTGGCTTATACAGCATCAGTCACTGAGATTATTTAGCTATGAACTGTTGTGTTAATTTCTCTGAAATTCATATCATGCAAAAACAAAATAAAATTCAAAACAATGAATAACAGTAGAATCTAATATTCACAAAAGTATATTACAATGCCTGTTGAAGTACAGTTTTGAGTCTATAATCACTACCATTTTTACCAAAGATAGGCAAATTAAGACTAATTTATCTGCAAGACAAGTCTAATTTCAATAAAATTGGTCTGGTGATTTGTATATGTCCAGGAAAAAAAAACAGCAATTAACCATATAGACACCTTTAAATCTGCTTTGCTGGAATTTTCCTAAGGAGTCTTCAGACTGAACTTTATCTTTTTTAAGATTTTATTTATTTATTTTTAGAGAGGGGAAGGGAGGGAGAGAAACATCAATGTATGGTTACCTCTTGTGTGCCCCCACTGGGGACCTGGCCTGCAACCCACACATGTGCCCTGACTGGGAATCGAACTGGCAATCCTTTGGTTCTCAGGCTGGCACTGAATCCACTGAGTGACACCAGCAAGAGCCAGATTGAACTCTACGTAGCCTCTGAAGGCTAAGAAGCCAAGCCATATACTTGACATCAGACTTTGCCTGGAATAGATGGTGAATTATTCTGTTCTCAGCATCCCCAATGTATCCTGAAGTTTTCTTTGTATCTCCCAGGAAGCAACCTTTAATCCTTACCTGTAAATTCTGCTGTGAACAATGTAAACAAAGTACCAGGCTATTTTCCAAAAGCACCTTTTATTGGCTTCCAAAGTAATTCTTAACTCCTCAAAGCTTTCTGACCATATTCAAGTCTAGGCATGTCTCTCTCAAACATGACATTCCAGTCAAAATCTTGGTAATAAACCGGTTAAACAGATTCTTATTGAACTTATGAAAACAATCACATTGCCATGAAAATAAAAGTACTCACTTATTAATGGATTCTGTAGAGATCAAGTAGGGAGAAAAAATTAAATGTTTCAATTCTGCTGACAGAGGTATAATTTACCAAATTGCTAAGTTGTAGGTAAACACATTTCCTTTTATTTGAAAATAAAATGTTTAGAGAATTAGCACTGTCAAACAAAAATGTCACAAAAATTTTAACCATTTTCATCAGTTCATCCGTCCTGTGTAATTAAACTTACTCTGCTTAAAATAAGTGTTTTCATTAGTTCTCTAGACTTTGCCTGATAATCAAAGGTGATAGGGTCAATAATAATTATAAGAAGTTTGCAAGGCTCTTTATCAAGGCATATATGATTTGCTCAGTAAAGTGGGTATACCAGTCACTAGAAATTGTGGAAGGTGTATCCAAAGTGGGAAACACATTTTCTAGACATCAGCCTTGTGTCAGAGGAAAGCTTCAATTCATTCACAAAAAATACATATAAAAACAAAAAAATATTGATAACAAACTAAGTGGCAGTTGAATGCAGTACAGCTTACATGTACTTTGGTGGATGAAGGCATGCAAAAACTGAAAAAATGCCAGGGTGCCGGGAAAAACCAAATAGCTGTCTTGGGTTTCCCATAGCTACAACCATTCACTTAATTTACAGTCATTGTTTACCCATCTTAATTTCTCCGATTACGGAACAGACTGTTGCCATGTTACAAGACCATTAGGATGGCAAAAGTCTGGCAAGGAGAGGTCATTTTTTTAAGTATATTTTATTGATTATGCTATTATAGTTGTCCAATTTTTCTCCCCTTTATTCCCCTACGCACTGCACACCCACTCCCACCATCATTTCCCCACCTTATTTCACATCCATGGATCATACATATAAGTTTTTTGGCTTCTTCATTTCCCATACTATTCTTATCCTCCCGCTGTCTATTTTCTACCTACCATTTATGCTTCTTATTCCCTGTACCTTTTCCCGCATTCTCCCACCACCCCCTCCCGCTGATAACCCTCCTTATGATCTCCATTTCTGTGAATCTGTTCCTGTTTTAAGTGTTTTCTCAGTTAGTTTTTGTTTTTTTAGGTTCAGTTGTTGATAGTTGTGAGTTTGTTGTCATTTTACTGTACATATTTTTTATCTTCTTTTCTTAGATAAATCCCTTTAACATGTCATATAATAAGGGCTTGATGATGATGAACTCCTTTAACTTGACCTTATCTGGGAAGCACTATATCTGCCCTTCCATTCTAAATGATAGCTTTGCTAGATAGAGTAATCTTGGATGTAGGTCCTTACCTTTTATGACTTCGAATACTTCTTTCCAGCCCCTTCTTGCCTGCAAGGTTTCTTTTGAGAAACCAGCTGACAGTCTAATAGGAACTCCTTTATAGATAACTGTCTCCTTTTCTCTTGCTGCTTTTAAGATTCTCTCCTTATCTTTAATCTTGGGTAATGTTATTATGCTGTGCCTTGGTGTGTGCTTCCTTGGGTCCAACTTCTTTGGGTCTCTTTGAGCTTTAAGGAGAGGTCATTTTTGCAAAAACAGAATGGATTTCATCCACAGGTGCTACAATCTGATACACAGGTTCAATTATTTTAAGTGTGTCACTCAGTTTTGACGATAGGTGTGTTATATCAGGATATCTCAGTATTCCAGCAATTTCACATATATTTCTGGAATATTTATAACATATACTTGTATAAGTACAGTATAAAGATGGCTCAATGTTATTTTTTACTTGACAATACTTCTTGTGTAATTTCAACACTCCAAAATAAGTCAAATTAGTTTAATATTTCTCTTTTGTAAGAAGAGAAAACAAGTCTTTTGAAGTGTTTCAGGGGCCCTTCTGGAATATTTCAGTTATTCACAGGTCAATACTCTATTTGTAATTTTAATTTTGGGAAATATTTCAAAGTGTGCCAAAAGATTTGGACATTTGAGGAGATTTCATTTTCTTAAGTAATCAAGTACCTGATAATATTACGGTATCAGTAGCAGACCAATAGTCCTTTTTAGCAGAAGAGAAAACCTAACTCTAATTTTGCATCAGCTTACTTTAGATGTTCACATTCACTTCCTTGATTAAATTTATTTTTTAATTGTTGTTCAGTTACAGTTGTCCCACCTTTGTCCCCATTGATTAAATTCATTTTTATCTTAATAAGCTTGACTTAACATAAAACTTTCTTTCCCAGGATTCTTACTTGGTAATGACTTAGATATTCAATAAATATCCACCATTTAATCTAGCTAACAAAACTTTAAAGCTCCACATTTACCAAAGAGATTTAGAAAAATATTTTAGCTCCGGCTGGTGTGGCTCAGTGGATTGAGTGCCGGCCTGTGAATCAAAGGGTCATCAGTTTGATTCACAATCTAGGGCACATGCCTGGGTTGCTGGCCAGGTGGGGACCTGGTGAGAGGCAACCACACAATGATGTTTATCTCTATTTCTTTCCCTCTCCCTCCCCCTCTCTAAAAAGTAAAGTAAATAAAATCTTAAAAAAAAAGAAAAACATAGATAATGGGAGAAAAATAGACAGGGGGAGGGCAAGAATAGTATGGGAAATGTAGAAGCTAGAAAACTTATGACCCATGGACATGAACTAAAGGGGGGAATGTGGGTGGGAGAGGGTGGGTAGGGTGGAGGGGAATGATGGGGGAGAAATGGGACAACTGTAATAGCATAATCAATAAAATATATTTAAAAAAAGGAAAAAGAAAAACATTTTAAACCTAAAAGAAACCTTTTTGCTACTTAACTTTTATTTTATCTTTTTTGCTGACCAAATTTGCAACAGAAAGAACATGACCTATTTAATGAAACCAAACTGAAAATCAACTTTAATATATTTTCCCAGATCACATGATTATGAAAATCATTTGAGTTTGTTTCTATATTTCTGAAAATTGTATACTACCCAATCCTAAAAGCACTGTTTCTAAATTAATTTTTAACAACACACACACAGATATAGACAGACAAAAACAGTGGTCTGAGGAAGATTATAGTGATTGATGTAAGAGTCAGGTCAAGAGTCTCCTACCAATCTTTGATAGACAACGCATACTTTCCTTACCTCCTCAAACCACAAGCAGAATTCCTGTAACAATTAGCATGACTATATGCGTGACACAGCAGTCGCTATTAGCCTGAAGCCCAGGGGAACAAAGCAGGTTTAAATAAGACAAGTCAGAGAGACCAATCATTTCCCTCTGTTACAACATTTACATCTCAAGGATGAACCAATGCAGCCTTGAGAGCCAATATTCAAGCTCCTTGACTCACACAGATTTTGTCAGCCTCTGGGCAAAAGAAAACACAAAGACCTAATTGCACAATTGTTAGAAGATAATGCAGTTAGATTCATTCAAAGAACAAATTGTGGGGATATTTATTTATACCCATTTAGGCTTCTTTCAAATCATTAAGCAGAAGCCAACATGGATATTGTTCAAGAATAATAATATTTATTGAACTCTTATAAGAGGCTCTATGGGTATCCAACCTTTTGGCATCTCTGAGCCACACAGGAAGAAGAAGAGTTGTCTTGGGCAACACATTAAATACACAAACAGTGAAAAAAACTGATAAGCAAAAAAAAAGGTTTTATGTAAATTTACAATTTTGTGTTGGGCTGTATGTGGCCTGCGGGCCATGGGTTGGACACTCTTACTACACAATTAAGTGCTTTATACAAATTCCCATTTAATCCTCATACCAACCCTATGGACAAGGTATTAATACTGACTCCACCACTGATTCAATGGAAACTGGAAATCTGTGACAAGACCCTGAACTCTTAAATGGTATACTACACTATGTGTCATTTTGAAAGGTAGGTGATAAGGATTCTGTGAACCCAAGTCAATTAGATCAATGCTACTGAAAAGTATGGGCTGCAAACCAGTGCTGCTATGTGAACTGTTGCTAATGGTCTGTGATGTGATAAATCACAAATTGAGATTTAGCTTTTACAAACATTTATAGCAATGTAACAGTATTTTTATGTCATTTGAACCCAATTATTAAAAAATGTTGGCTTGTATTTTGTATGTTTTGGTTTTTACTTAATATCATTTTATAGTAATTTATTCTTATAGCAATTTTACAAAGCATCATTCCATGAAAGATTGAAATTTATTTTCCATTACCATTTAGTCCCCTTATACCCCCCGCCACAATCACCACACTGTTGTCCAGGTCCACGAGTCCTTTTCCTTTTTGCTCAGTCCCTCCACCTCCTTACCACCCCCCTTACCTGTCATCCTGCTCTCCATCTATGAGTCTGTCTCTATTTTGCTTGTTAGTTCAGTTTGTTCCTAAGATTCCACGTATAAGTGAAATTATATGGTATTTGTCTTTTTCTCACTGTCTTACTTCACTTAACATAATGTTCTCCAGGTCCATCCATACTGTATGTAGCAAAGGGTAAAATTTTCTTCTTTTTTATGGCTGAGTAGTTTTCCATTATGTAAATGTCCCATAGAGATTGAAATTGTTTTTTAAAAGAGAGAAATACTGATCTTCCACTATAGGTACTTTCAGAAGCACTGGACTAAATAGCATATCTTCGTGATGACCATTGTTTAAAAAAAAAAAAAAAAAGGAAGATAGTGAAATTTGAGCTTCTTCATGAGGTTTGTGAAAAACTTCTGTCTTTATTATCAGGCCTCTCCACTTCCCTGATAAATTTATCTATTTCTCTGTTGGGTTTCGGGAAAACAATCAATAATACCCCTTTTCCTCTTGCTAATTTAAAAGCAACTGAGACACAGACACCACAGTTGGATAGATCAAAGTATCAGCTACAAAACTGGACTGGAAGACAGAGTTGAGGGGTGAGACCTCAACCATTTTCTATTACCTTCCCCAACCCCTGAATTAGGGCACCCCATCCACCTAGACACTGGTTCAATGGGACAAGAGCAGGCCTTCTCCCATAAGGAAGAGCAGACCACAATAAAAACCTTAGATGGAAGATCTGGAAATGGGGGAGCAGATTATTCTCAATTTATTGTCAAAAACTGATTACTTAGGTAAGTCTTTCTTAACTTGGTTAGGGGAAAAGGGAGTGTCAAGGAGAGAGACCATGGGTATCCTTGTAATATATTATATATTCCCTCAAGGAAAATGTTAGATTACAGGAATGGAAGTTCCCCTAACATGTGTCATTTATCATTCATTTAATTCAAACCTCTGAATATTCTGCTAAAATGCTCCCAACCCCATTCTATGAGATTCATTTTTTCCTCTCATTTAAACAGCTCTTCAGCTCTGGCTGATGTGGCTCAGTGGATTGAGCACCAGCCTGCTAATGAAAAGGTAGCTGGTTTGATTCCCAGTCAGGGCACATGCCTGGGTTGCAGGCCAGATCCCTGGTTGGAGAGTGTGAGATGCAACCAAATCGATGTGTCTTTCACAGACTGATGTTTTTCTCCCTCTCTTTCTACTCTTTTCCCCTTTCTCTAAAAAATAAATAAAATCTTTTAAGAAAAGATATCTCTTTGTGGCTATTTGCATTTACGTATTTGGATGATAAACCAGTTTTCTCACTTCCACTGTTGTTTTGTGATAATACCAGATTTGCAAGTTTTTCCCCAGCATATCACTTCTCAGCCAGATACTTTCAACAACATACTATATTAAGAAAATTAGATGTTTCTCATATAATATGTGACTTGATTTTTTCAAATTAAATTCTACAGAGTAATTATTAACATATGTGTATTGTTGGATAGTGTTAAAGGGCCATCACAACTCTGTGGTATGGTCAATTTTGTCTTGTAATACTTCCAGTTTTTCCTTTCTGCAGTCCTTGTCACTTATTCTGTCTAGGTGCCTAGAGATCTCAGAGTAACACTTACCAGAGCTGCCCTCATGGCATCCTTCTGAAGCATGCCCTCTCTGCCTGCATTCCAGACCTTTTTCTTTCCACTGTTTTGTTAGTCTTCTTTAAAAAATCCTGTTGCATTTTAACATGTGTCTTCTGGAGGTAACTCTTTCTCCATGGAAGTAACATCAATGATGGGTATGTCATAAATTAAAGCAGATCACTAGGGAGACTTCTGGGAGCAACGAGACTTTTAATCACCCTTTAGATCACACCATGTAGGTGGCTATCTCCATATAAGTCCAAGGCTATGTGTTAATATTTGCATCACTTTGCATAAGTACATAATTATATTTTCAGGGATGAGCTCTATATTCACATGTGTGGATGTGAATTAACTTTCATACGTCCATGTCCATGTAAACCCCTCATTAGTACATCAATAAAACATCTTCCTTGTTCACTTGAAACCCTTAGTTTCTGGCAGCAAGGAAAGTATATCCATGTTGATCTCATAAAATTAATTACTACTTTCTTTTTTTAAAAGAAAAAACTATGCTAGATATAAACATAATTAAATGGTGATCTGCATCTCTGAGTCTAGGTGCTATAAAATAGCCCAGTTTGGAATTCACCCACCACCATCTGCTACTTAGCAACTTAGAAACCCCACCTTCCAGCCTCCCTTGACCTCAAAACTGACTTGGCTTAGAGCAGACCTTTCTGACTCTTAACACAAACTGCTTTCCTCACCCTTGGTTACATTCCAAGAAACTCCAGACCTGCTTGTAGGGCAAGGTATGGTGTTATAGGGTATCCCTAATGCCCACCTCCAACTCTGTCGCCTTGTACCATTTGCTATTACTTCATATTTATTCTATTTATGCCTATAACTCAGGTGAATAGAGGAACTTGTAATAAGCAGAAAAGATTGGTGGGTATCTCTGATGGAAACTATGCGCTCTTTAGAGCAGATTATTCTGGGTTCTTTGACTTCAGTCTTTCATTGTATTTGAGGTGTTTTAAAACTCTGCAAGTTGTAGATCACTGGTGGGAATGAAAAATAATTCTTGTCTATGCACATGCAAATAAATTCCATCTGGTGGAGTATGGATTGACTTCCTTCTTCTCACAATACAAAAAAGCCAGTTTCTCAATATTTAAATATTTTAAAATTTATTTCAACATGTGTTTACCCCATATAAATACGTGTATCTTTGACTACTCCCTTGAACTGGCTATAGCATCTTACCAGTCTTCTCACTAGTAATGAGTTAAATAAAATCTTTAACACATGTCATTTTTATATCTGTGTGAGAGTCATGATTAACAGGTGTGTAAACTCTTTGTAGACAGAGGCTCTGCAGGAGCTGGAGTGGTAGGTTTCTTCTACTTACTGGTTCTAGACCTTGGGCAAGTTACTTACCACTCCATGCATCAGGATCCACCTACGGCCTAAAATAAGAATGCCTTCTCAGTTTGCTCTCAGGGCTTGCCACAACAATAAAATGAGTCTATATATGAGAAAGAATTGTACGAAGTAGAAAGTGTTAGGCATAGAGTCTTCACTTTTTTCCTCTTTTGCCAGAGTAAATGTTATCCACACTTCAAGACTCCACATGATTCTCATTTGTGCCATGTGAAAGTTTCTTTGCCTACTTTAACCACACTATTGCCACCCTTCTCTAAATTCAGATTGTATTTATGAGTTTTATGAGCAATATCATACCAATTATTATGTATTCCTGTCTAATGATTTCATGTGTGTTAATTTCAACTGGTCAGATAGAATGTACAGTTCTTTAGATCCAGGGCATTGCCTCAATCTTGTTTTGTGTTCTCTGTTGCATCTAGCAGTGTTAGGTCCCTGGTAGGATACATTCTTTGATTTAAATGGAATATGATTCTGATGTAAACATAGTATCTACCTTGCACTCAATTGAAGATGATTACCATAATCAGTATCAATCAGGAATTTATATGGTAGAAAAGATGATACAGGAATATTCTGCCTTCAGAAAAGAAGGCAGAATGAAAAATAGCTACTTTTTTTCAAATTTCAAATTTATTTTTAAATAAGCAATACATGCACATAGGGGAAGTTTTAAGAGTTAAAAACCTATATACAGTGAAAACTAAGCTTCCTTCTCTACTAATTTCTAGCACAATCACTATTTTTCAACATTTTTATTTTTTGACAGCTATCCTATGCATATACATGCACTTTCTTAAAAATCTATCCACTTTTATACACAAATGGCACCATATTATATTTTTACACCTTTCTCTTTCATCTAAAAATATATATTGGCAATCTCTTCATATTCAGCTACATTATTGACTTTTATGGTGGTATACTATCTCATTACATTTTTTAAATACACAGAGGGCCTCTGACCTTTCAAAATATAGTTAAGATGAAAATACATTTCCTTTCCTGGTAATCAAATAAATACATGATAGTTTTCTTCATATTCTTAAAAAATAGCTACTTTTAAATTGAGCTACTACTACTATTGTTTGGTACTATTGTAAACCCTTTACATATATTAATCTACCTGAAACTCACAATAATCCTATGCAATAGGTACTGTTACTATCCTCCCTTTTACAAATGAGGACATTGAGACACAGAAAGATTAAATAATTTGTCCTAAGGTCACCCAGCCAGCGAGTGAAAACTAGCTCCAGAGGCTGGCCTATTAACAACTATACTGAGAAGAAGAAAAGTGGTATAAAAAAGGTTTTCTGGGGAAGTGAATTTTGCATGATTTTCATATGATAGTCTTTCTGATTGTGAGAATGGGAATTAGAATAAAAAGGTAGAAATAAGCAATAGAGAAGGATATGGAAAGAAAGAGAGAGAGAGAGAGAGAGAGGAAGAAAGAGAAGGAAGGAAGGAAGGAAGGAAGGAAGGAAGGAAGGAAGGAAGGAAGGAAGGAAGGAAGGAAGGAAGGAAGAAAGAAAGAAAGAAAGAAAGAAAGAAAGAAAGAAAGAAAGAAAGAAAGAAAGAAAATGAAAATGGTCAGGATGCCTTGAAAGTATGTGACCTCAGGCAAGCCATTTGACTTCTTAGTATGCTGTCGTAAGTATCATGGGAGATAATCTATGCAAAGTGGATAAAGTAGTGCCTGGTACATACCAGTAGCCACTGTGGAAAACAGTATAGCAGGTCCTCAAATAGTTAAACAACAAGTTACCATATAATCCAGCCATTCCATGACAAATGTATATGCCACAGAATTGAAAACATAAGCCCACCCAAAACTTGCACACAAATCTTCATAACAGCATTATTCATAATAGCCAAAAGTCAGAATAACCCAAATGTCCATCAACTGATGAATCTATAAAGAAAATGTGATGCATTCATATAATGGAATATTAATTGACCATAAAAAGGAATGAAATATGGATACATGCTACAACATGGGTGAAACCTTGAAAACAGTTTGCTATGTGAAGGAAGCCAGATGTAAAATGACACATATTGTAGATTTCATTTATATAAAATGTCCAGAATAGGCAACAGAATAAAGAGAAAGAGAAAAGAGATGAGTAGTTTCCAGAGGCTGAGGTGAAGGGAGGGAAGGGGAGACAATAGGGCATGACTGCTAACAGACATGGGCTTTCTTTCTGGGATGGTGGACATGTACTGGTATTAGGTAGTGATGATCAGTGCACAACTCTACAAATATACTAGAAACCACTTTAAAGGGTGAATGTTATGGTATGTGAAACATGTATCAATAAACCTATTTTTAAAAAGTTAATGTATGTGCCTAAATTCCTACAGGAACTGCTTTAGGTGTTTTTTTTTTCTTTTTACTTCCCTGTGCCTCATTCTTTACCTTCCCTGTCTTCTCAATCATCTCTGATTATGTACTTCATTCTTACTCGCCAGCTCCCCTCTGGATTTTGATGAGACCCAGTATTTAGACATTTCATCCACAATTGGTTCAGTGATGGACACATGACCCATGTCAGGCCAATTAGTGGCAATAAGACTTAATTTAGGGGCTTCCATTGCTCTACCAGGAAAGCAAATGCTACCCCTGGTTTTAAGCATTGTGAGACTGAAGGTACCAGGGGTTTCCAGTAAGATCCTGAAAAAGAAAACTCAGCCCAGGGGAATTACCTCTTGATGGCTCTTGGTGAAGTAATTTGCATTTTGGATTAATCCGTGCATGTTAACTGTACCACTGAACATTTAAGCTTATAGTAAGCTATAAATGGATCTTTCGTTGTTGATGCTTGGAATGAAAGAATCCTAAATGATATGTGTGTTTTCCTGGCTCCCAACCCCCTTAGGATATGATTTTAAATATTTGTCCCTCACAGGACCCTACCTGTTAGGCCTACTGTGGTTGGTTTTTGCACACCAAAGGAGGGATATCAGAAAATTCTTACAGAACAGCACATGTAAATTGGACTTTCATGTAACACACAGATAAATGGTAATCAAACAGTTTTTACCCCTGAACTGAAAAGTTGAAAACAAAGTGGCAATAGCACAATGCAGAAGTATGATACTGGCATCAAGAGTTATTCTCTTCCTATCCAAAAGCCAGATATATTTATTACCAATAAGGGGGCAAACAGTGTGGAGGCCACAATAACCTTGAAAAATGGTAAATAATTAGGCTGGCTTCTGATAATTAAACTAGTACAATCGCCACACAAGTCATGTAATTAGCTATTTATGAGAGCCAACCAAGAGAATGCTGTAAATATGTGACTTGAGGTTTGGAAACATGTAAAACTCCAATCAAGGTAATCAACACAGAGAAACCAAACCAGAATGTGATTGTAATTAAGTAACCTGAAACTAAGTATATACAGTACTGTCCTGCACCTAGCCTCATGCTTGGCATACAACAGTGTTGGTAAATATTGTTGAATGAATGAATGAATCTGTGTGAACAGAAGGGTCACCATGCCAGAGGAAAATCTAAGGAGACCAACATAGGCAGTCATCCTGCACATGAGGTTCAGGGGACAGGTTATCTTACACAGATAAAGACATAATTAAGAAAATGGATATGCCAGTGGAGACAACAGAGGTATAGACAGAGACCTGGCTCTGTGTGCTTGGTTAATGTACATCCACAACTGGACTACAGACCCACTCCCAGTGTGGGCTCTTGACCTTGCACTCTACTGATTGAACAAGGTAAATTTCACCTCCTGTGGCATCTTGACAGCCACAGCTAGCTTTCATCTAGTGAAAATTATTGCATTTGTCATGCACTAAGCTAACCTTAGCACTGCAACCAGTTTAACCTATGCAGGGAGCTGTGAAAAAGACAACGTTTGCATTAGGGCAGATATTTAAAGAGTAGAAACCATGCTAGATAATCTATGTATGGCATTTTTGCTGGGTCATTCCTCTTTTTACAACCTTGCATCAGAGAAAGGGGAATTGAGTACAAATATCTCGAGGGCAAAATAGTTCTAGGCCCTTTGTAGCACCCAAGTGAAGGTCCAGAGGGCCCTCCCCCATTTCTGCTGAGAACACCACATTCACACAGGCACTGGCACATCTCTTGTTCTAGATAAAAACATATTCCTGATAAAAACCAAAAACAAGTTTTCCATTTCTAACCTTACTAGGTCAATGCCAGACCTCATTTTGTTTTGTTGTGTGATTATGCTTTCTTATCAATGGAAAACACAGGGGCCACATTGAGTTCTGTGTCAGTCATAACTAAAGAAAGGGAATTTGATCTCTCCTTATTTTATTCTTATTGTTTCCTTTTTGGTCAAAAGATCAACAAAAACCATTTGCTCAGAGAGAAAGGATATTATGTCAATAATTAGCCCATTCCAAGATTATGTCACACATACATACATAGTAGAGTAGAAAGCTTTAAAAGGACTGGAATTTGCAAGAAGACTAGCAAGTTTATAAATTTGAGAAATAGTAACTGTCTCTTTAGTTCTGCTTATCTAAAATGCATGATGAGTGCGTTGTACTGGCTAATGGAACAAGAGCCCGAGCCCAGATCTGGATTTTCAATTTGCAAAGAAGCAGAAGTTAGTAAAGGAGAACAAAATGTTAATACTTTACTGAACTGAACAGAATCACTTCACCAGTTGATAAAGATATTGTATTACCAAACTAGATAGATTCTCTGAGTCATTGGTGTGTATACCAATTTTTCCACCTGGGACCAAAAAGGGAGAGCTCAAGAAGAAACTCTGACAGAACATTTCTAGGATAGCCAGGTAAGAATCTGTTCAGACTGGCAGCCAGGGGCACCTGGTCAGGCTGACTTTGATGATGCTTTCTTTCTCTGATTTTATAGGTTCAAACTCAGAGTTCTCTCCTATGATTTGGATTCCTTAAGGCTATCTGAAGTATCAAAAGGTAATACCAACAATAATAATCTCTATACCTGACCATTAACTGATGTCTCTATACCCCTTAAGTGCACATGGAAACATTTATCCAAATATCTCTGTGTTGTTGTTGGGGATTTTTTCAGTGTTGTTCTCTGCTTTCAAAGAAAGCAAGGCTGGTATCAAAGGCTGATGAAGCCTGAAAATTGTTCCACCCATCAGTATATTGTGGGCATTCAGGACAACCGTCACCTGTAGATGTACTATACTAGGAGTCAAGCATTTAGTGGGAGGTTGTGATGAATCTAGCACTGTATGAGCCAGCTGCCAATGAGATCAGGAGTCTGAGAACACCCTCACCTTGTTCATCACCTCTTCCATCTGCTCTGTTCCCAAATTGTTTCAGTTATCCTTGGGGCCTATCTCAACTTTAGTCCCAGACCTGATGCTTGATAGTCTGCTTCCAGAAGGAATTTCTTTTTAGCCTTGGCTCACATTTGCCTCTTGGATTATGTCTGCTTTCTCTGCTACAGGTAAACTCTTTACCTGATCCAGAAACAAAATCCCAGAAAAGTTGGAAGGTGGAGGGAAGCAACATGGAAAAGACATTTTGGCTCACATGGAGGCCCTAACAACCCAGGCAAGTGATGCAGATTCAGTCACAGCACCAGCAGGACCCCTGCCTGCAGTTCAGAATCCACTTAAAGATGCTACTCTCCCTGAAAGTAATGGGGAAAATGTGGGGCAGAAAAGCATGGGTCAAGCAGAGAGTGATGAGGTAGAAAAAAGATCTGTTCTTAGTTTGTGTCCAAGTGCAGGGTCTCATGCCTTATGCCTACATGTGACTCCCATTCATGCTGCATTGCAGGGGGCTAACAGCAGGAGAAATGTGAGAAATAAAAACAGTCGCAAAAGGAGAAAAGTGTTGTGCTTATTCCTTGGCCTCTGATACTACAGACCCGGGCATCTTTTGCGGCCCCAATTCTGGGTTTCTCTTGTGTTATAGAGACTCATACTGGAGTCAATGTAGGGTATGAAGATAGGGAGCAAGTGGGGAGTGATGAGAAGGAAAACACATCAGTTCTCACTAAGCCTTGCATGGCACCTGCTTGTGCTCTGTGGCTAGCAGCAAGCCCATTTCAGCCCTCTTCTGAGGGGGCCTATCTAGCAGCCAATGAAGAGATAATAGTAGGGCAGACAAGAAGCCATAAAGAGAGAAATCAAAAGGATGAAAAGATTGTGGGTAGTCCGTGGCCCCTGACAGTGCAGGCTTGGGCATCTTTCACAGGCCCAGCTAAGCTACAGGCGCCTTTTGCAGGGGCTTCAGCATCTGCTATCAATGAAGTCAACACGGAGCATAGAAGCAGGAGTCAAAAGTGTGAGATGGATGAAAACTTCATTGGTACTTTCTATCAGAGCACCCAGGCTGGTGTCCCAACATCAGCTGTGGCTCTGGGCCAAGCTGCATTGGAGGGTGCTCCCCTCACTGCTAACAGTAAGAGAAACATAGGGCAGAAAAGTAGTTGGAATAGTAACAACAGGAAGGAGAAGAGTGACTTGGCTGATCCTTGGCCTCTGACAGTGCAAGCATGGGCATCATTTACAACCAAAGATCTGGTTCAGACTCTTTTTCAGGGGACCTCTTCTACTGCAAGTATAGTGGTGAATGAAAGGAAAAATAGGTGCGCTCAACCGCAGAACAGTGAGAAAGAAAAAAGCCCATTCTTCCTTGGCGTGTGAGGGTCCAGGTTAGTGCCCCCTTCTCAGCAACAGCTCCTTGGCAGGCTTCCTTTGAGGAACTTCCTTCTCTTGGAAGACATCCATTCCAAGGTGAGCCAAACCAGGAGGAAGCCTGAGGTGAGAGATGAGGAACAAGTGCAGAGCAGTACAGAGCAAATTGTGGAACACTGTCATGGTTGGAGACACTAGAGTGATGCCCAGGGTATCAGAAGTTCTAGGAATGCATGGTGATGAAATTATCTAGGCAGGATGACTGCTGTTATTGGAGGGAGCTCTGCTCACAAGAGAGGATGGATACTTGACCTTGACCAAAACCCACACCCATATTAGAATTTTGATGATGGGAATGCTGGGGCCAGAGAGGATAAGTGCTAAATCTGAAACCATCTGGATGGGGAAATGGGGAGGGTTTTAATATGCAGAAGAGAAAAGGAAAACTAAGGAGTATGCTGAGTTCTAGAAATGCAGCCATCTACATTTGGCAGGGAGAGAGGTGTTTAAAAGGCCACTCTGAAGAAAGAGAGGCTCACTACAAAAATGGAAAATTTCCCTTGCTATATGTAATATTGCAATTACTCTCTTGATGGAAAATTTCTCTCCTAATTAAGTTTTCAGTGTACAAGCAGTAGATCCAGTATAATTGGTACATACAGACTAACACTGGAGAAGAAAAATGCCTTTTTCTGTTATCATCTTTCCCATAAGATTCTTCACATCCTTGGGAAAGATCTGTTACTTATGGCTGATAAACAGTGTTATGAGTATAGGGTGTAAACCAATGACAGGGCATGTATTAGACACTGAGGACACTTCCGTTTACTGAAAAATGTTATTGTATATTAGATTGCAAACTGCATTAATGACCGCATTTTATTCTGGATTGGCTAGTTTACAGCTGTTAAGAGCACAGACTCTAGAGCTATAATGCCTGGGTTCAAAATTCAGCTTTGCCGCTCACTGCTTGTATTTCCCTGAGTAAGTTACTCTTGTCTTTTGTGCCCTGGGTTGTGCTTGTATCACCTGCAGATAACAATAACACCTATTTCATAGAGCTGTGTGAGGATTAAGTTAATGCATGTGATGCACTTAGAAGAGTACACAACAAATAATAGACCCTCAAACAATACTGCCTTTTATTATTTTATATTGCAGCACTAAATTTTATGGAAAAGTCTAGCACTGTTATGTTATGTCTTAAAATTTATATAAATGGCAGTGCATACATAAGATAATATGATGCCCCATTTAAAATTATGATAATAAAGAACCTTAAAGTCATGAGAAAATGCTACTTAAGGGTCAAAATTGTAATTTTGGGGTACTAAGATCTCAACCATGTGAAGAAAATGTGAGCAGTAAAGGCTGGGGGAGAAATATGCTATGATGTTATTGTTACTCCTCGACCGTGGGGACATACGTGGGTGACGTTTTCCTGCTTGTTAAGTCTTGCTGGTGACTCTAAAATTTCTACATTAACATGTAATCAGCAATTAATCAAAATAAATGAATGAAGGGAACAAAAAGACTTCCCCAAGGTGGACATGTTGGAGGAGATACTGAGGAAACTGGACATTTCCTAGTGAAGATTCCCCAACACGCAGCTGTAGGACAAGAGCTCCAGGCACCTTTGACTGGGGCTGAAGAGAACACAGAGGAGTATGCGGCTGCCAGGAAGGACTGAAGGGACTAACGTTTTTCTCAAACAACCTGTAGAAACAAGGGAGGGGTCTCATTTCTGCTATAACCAGCTATTGTCTGATTTTGCAGAGACTGTGTTGCTCTGGCTATATTGTTGCTGCCATCTATCACCTTTGTTGCAAACTTAACCAGGAAGCTTGGCTGGACAACTCAGCTGAGTATGGAGTGAGATTAAAAGTAACTTTTTTTTTTGGCCATTTATGTAGCTTGAGTTTGGGGTCAATTTGATAGGGGACTCAAGTCTTGGAAAATTTTAGCTTAAGGTAAAAAGTTATAAATCTAGCAAGTAATGTGTATGTTAAGGCTTTTGTTTCAGAAACTACAGATAAGGCCTGTCCTGGCTCCTGGGAAAACAGCCGACCTCCTGGGGCACTGCTAAAGATTGTCGCCTGGGGACAAGTGGAGGCATCCGGGCCTTTGTGTTCCAGGGAGAGACAAGCGACCACCCTCCCCTGGGAACAGTTAACTGCCCAGGACAGGAAAGTTGCAGCTTCTGAATCTCAAAGCCCTCACCCCATCACCCCCTCCGCCTGCACACCTCCCCCCAACCCCCATTATAAAAAGTCTGACCTGGAAAAAGAAGACAAGATGGTGTGTTAGGGTGTGAACCCATTATCTTCTCAGATCGCCATCCATCTGAATAAAGCACCCATAAAGATTCAATCACTGTCATTGCTTACTGGGTTTGGTAGTGACAGGCAGCCCGAACACCCGGTGTCTTCCAGTTTCAAATTTAGTTAGAATGAGGCCTGTGTGCATTTCCTGGCAATCTTGAAGAGACAGATATTCATGGATGGCTCTGGGGGGCGGGGGTAGAGTCAATTGCCCCTTTTATTTGTCTCAAGCGCTCTAGCAGGGGCCTTGGGAACATTTGGAGAAATGCCTTTACCCAGGTACAGGTGAAACTTTTCTGATGTTCATTTATTTCCTTCTCCAAGGGGGTGCATACACCATAGGGATGATTTTGAAACCCAGTGTGTTCACAGGAGAAAGATCACAGGCTAACAGCAGAGCAAATTGCACTCAACTGCTAGCAGGTACTCAAGGATTCTCTCTTATTCACAAACCCAGCATTCCCACCACCATCCTAGCATACAGTTTAAGAGGTAACATTTGTTTTGGCCTGATGTGTAGCCTGGCCTTGCGGTCCACTGTTCTGCTCTGTACAGGTACTGATCTAGGTCGGGGTCAAAGACCCTCTTAGGCCAGGGGCTAAATGAGAACCCACCCAGTTTTAGATGTGAGAAGGCATTAAAGTTTTGAGTCCCTTGGCAAACTCACTCTGTCCTCTCCCTGGAGCCACACAGGAGCAGTGGGAAGGATTGGGGCCCAGAAACCTGCCCAGGTGAATCCAAATACCTGCCCAGGAAATCATGCAAATACTCTAGGAGCAAACCCTATAGGACACTAGTCTGGAAGGATATGCAAAACCCAAAAGTACACAGCTTGCTCTCAGAAGTCCTCAACAGTCCTCTGTGTTTTTCCTTCACCCTGTCATGCCCCTTACCTCATCCCAAACGGTTTCTGACCCCCAAGGCCAGAAAGGCAAAACAAACCATCCTTTCACAGAGGGCAACATTCAAGGATACAACAGGAAACAAGGGCCCTCTCCTCAGTTACATTTTCTACAAGGTTAACAATCACTTGGCTGTTTTCTTTTATTCCTTAATTACTCAAGCAGTTCAGCTATTAAGTGATAAATCCTCTGTGTATTCAAGACTGTTGGGTTTAATTCCGCAGCGCAAACAGAAACAATCAAGATAATTGACCTGCCTCAGAAGCGTTAAGGAAGCCAGCTGCTCTGCAAGGCCGGAAACAAACTCAATGAGCAGGAGAAGCCTGCCTCCCTCGCCACCCTCTTCCACCAAAGAAATGCTAAAGCAAAAAACCAAATGGATGAAGGGCAAGTGGAATTTGAAAAGGCTTTCACTTTCTTCTCATCACCCTCACACTTCTACTTTTGGCTTTATTTGGGCAACCAGCTGAAGCCAACTGGTGGGATTTATTCCAAGTGGCTCAGAGATCCCAGTCACCTGAGGGCATGGCAGAAGGAGGATGGGCTAGCTACCTATTAAGAGACATGATCTGGAAGGATGCTCTCTACTGAAAAAAAAATAATAATAATACTTTTCCTTAGTTTTTCTAGCTGGGCTAATAATCTAACAGAGACAGATTGACAGGTGAAAATCATATTTTAATACATGTGCACAGGGAATTCATATAGGCATGGAAATTCCAAAGAGAGTGATACAAAATCACTTATATATGGCATTTTGGACAAAGGAGAAAAGGAGGGAATAGGATTTTAGATTTCAAAAGTCAGAGTGGGCAATCTATAGCTAATTGAGGAAGAGCAGAACATACATGGCAGACAAATTTTTGCTTCCATGTGACATAGAGGGTGATCTAGCTACAATTCCTCTCTGATTGGCATCTTCTTATCTTCCATACTTAACTCAAATTATGATAAATTGAATGAGCCAAGATTTCTTTCCCTGAAGCAGGTCTTTCCATCTTAATCTCTTGGACAGAAGAGGGAGAATGTCAAAAGTTCTTTCTGAGTCTTTTGTTTCCTTAATAACTATCTTAATGCCCTGGCTGGTGTGGCTTGGTGGATTGAGTTCCCACCTGCGAACCAAAGGATTGCCAGTTCAATGACCAGTCAGGGCATATGCCTGGGTTGTGGGCTAGGTCCCCAGTAGGGGGTGAGCAAGAGGCAACTACACATCAATGTTTCTCTCCCTCTCTTTCTCACTGTTTTACTGCGTTGTAACCCTTCAAGGCCGGGCAGGTTCAGAGCAGGTTCATGGTATTTGTGCAGATGGAAAAATATTCACAGAGCAGTTGGGATGTCTAGCATGCCTTTATCCATGGGTTGGTGGGCCACGCCTGCTGCAAGCTTCGTGTCTATCTGCATGTCTCTATGTGGCACACATCATGGCCCTTGCTCTCCAGTATGGCATACATCGTGGTCCCGTCCCCTTGTGTGCCTTTCACTAGTGAGAAGTCCCTACTTATTATTTAAGAACTAGGGGAGAACAAAGCCAGAAAAATGCCAGAAAATTACATAACATAACATAATTCTGCACATGAGAGCCCACTTCATGTTATAGGAACAGTTTATCAGACCCAGTCTCCAAGCTATGGAAACACTGCTTCCCTTAGTTACCCAGACACCTCAGTGAGGAAGCCAGACTACCTCCATTTACCCTACACTTCCTCTCCGTGTAAAATAAATAAATAAAATGTTTTTAAAATACCTAGTTTAAAGTCAATATCCCAAAAGTTAGCCAATTTTGGTTCCCTTCACCTCCAACTCCTGTTCTTTCACTCACTCTTCATCCTAACCAACACCTGTTCTCTAAAAAGAAATACAAAGAAACTTTGCTTGTCAGAATTCATCTTTTTCTTTTGTGGATTTTGGGTGCTGAATGACTTGGTTGGGTAAGCAGATGATAGTTGGATGATGGACCTCTGAGTCTCCATCATTCAATGCGCATACTGTATAGCCAGATGCCTACTTACTTGCTACAGAAGATTGTGTACCAAGCCCAGTTCTGTTTCAGCAGACTGAAGACTTTAGAGGTATTTTCATTGTGTTTTTTTAGAGAATAAGCTCCAGTTTAGCTGGTTTAACATCTAAATAGGTGTGTCACTCACATTCTCGTTATTAACAGGTTGTTCTTTGACCATTCAGGGCCTGACTTACCTCTAGATGGCTGACTAGAAAGTCACTCTCAATTTCTAACTCCCAAGACCAAGCACCCTCATCCAGCAACACAGCGTTTGGCTTTCAAACCCACTAAACTCAATATTTCTCCTTGACTGAATGGTGGGAGGGAGTTTCGTTGACCCAGGGCCAACTTCTTTTGTGAATGAACCATGTTTAAGTGTTTAAATGAGGAAATATCTGCTTGGAAACAATTTTTCTCATGCAGTCTGTATTTTGTCTCCTTTCAAATTGTCACACACACAGGTGACAGATTGGTCTTTCAAACGTTAATTTTCCAACTTTTTATTTTGAAGTAATTATAGTTTCACAGGAAGTTACAAAAACAGTGCTGAGAGATCCCTTGTACCCATCACCCAGATTCCCTGACCGCCAATGATAACACCTTAAACATAATTATAGTGTATTATCAAAACTGGGCTCAGTATGCCCTGGCTGGTTTGGCTCAGTGGATATAGTACCAGCCTGTAAACCAAAGGGTAGCCTGTTTGATTCCCAGTCAGGGCACATGCCTGGGTTGTGGGCCAGGTCAGGTCCCCAGTAGACTGATGTTTCTCTCCCTCTCTTTCTCCCTCCCTTCTCCTCTAAAATAAATAAATAAAATCTTTTTTAAAAACTGGGCTCAATATAATAACTGCAGATGTTGTTCAGATTATAGCAGGAAGGGATGAAATTGTATAGTCCTAGAATGAATCTTAATGACCAAAGCTTCCAATTTGAACGTCTGACAGCTTTTCAAGTCCCTCTGGGGTTAGATCCCATCAAACTCAAGCAGCCAGAGTTCCTACTGTTGTCTTAAGTACACACACCTATTTTTGTGGGATTACTGCACTCATCGTTTAGGTCATACTCATCACTATTTCTGGGCCTCTGTTTCAGCAATTCTCCCCTCACTCAGCCTTTTTCAAACTGTACCCTTTCATTGAAGCCCAGGTTACATGTTGCCTTTTTCTGTGAAACTTTGCTGAGTTACTCCAGCCCTCTTTGAGTTTTCCTGATTTTGAATTCATTATGGCCAAAAATGACTTTCAGCATAGTTTTCATAATTTAGCATGTAAGGGACTTTTTACAGTCTTGCATTATTCTTAAAATTTTGGAGATTATATATATATATATATATATATATATATATATATATATATATTACAAACATATATATTATATATATATTTGTAATATTTGTAATATATATAATACTATATATTATATATTATATATATATTACAAAATTTACCATTTTAAGTTTACAGTTACGTGGCATTAAGTATATTCACACTGTTGTCAGCCATCAGCACTATATAGTTCCAGAATTTTTACTTCATCCCGAACTAAACCTTTGTACCCATTAAACAATGACTCCCTATTTTCCTCCTCCACCCAGTCCCTGGTAGCCATTATTTTACTTTCTGTTTCTATAAATTTGACTATTTTAGGTACATCATATAAGGGGAATCATATGATATTTACCCTTTTGTTGAATTATTTAAAAAATTGTTTCCCGACTTTTGCTAGATAGAAACTCTTAAAGGGCCCAGCACCCAGATGAAATAACAACAAACTACATAAGTAGTATAACACAGGAGGTCCAAACCAGGGAGCTGCACTGCACTTGTGTTCATGATAGTCCAAAAGAAAACCACCTGAAGGAACAGCATATATGGACATGCTGTGGACATACTGTTTATTACTCACATTACAGAGGAGTGCCTCAATATCTGCAGATTGGTGCAAGAGCAACTGCACCCTGCCTCCAACCTTGGTGTTACTTATAAGGTTAGGAAGGGAGTAGCAGTGGTAGAGGGAGCTGCAGTAGCATGTCAAAGAAAATGCTACAGGGGTGTGATAAACACAGGGGCCTTGTCAAGTCTAGGATTCCAGATACAGACTATTTTCCTTGCTCCTTATAGCTGCTGGCCAGGCAGCCATCTGTTCTCTGAGGTAGAGGGGCCATGTCCTGAGTCACCCCACAGGAAGGTAGGTAGGTAGGTAGGTAGGTAGGTAGGTAGACAGACAAATAGATAGATATTCTCACAATATCCAGCATAATTCTGGGTAATTAATAGATGGGGAATTTTCTCACCTTTTCAGTAAATCAAATCCTTCATTTTTTTTTTTTTTAAACCAGGAAGGTCTTAAAAGATATTTCCCTGAGCTTTTATTGTGGCTTTCCCAAATTTGGGTTAGAAACACATTTGGGGACTGGGCCTGCATGTGCTTAGGCCCAGTGGGTTTGGGCTGTGCTCACTGTGATACATACTGCCAAAGTTGCCTTCCTTTTGGCCCATTTACAGAGGTCAATATGGAGCTCATTGAGGGCACAGACAATATTCCTTCGATGTTCCAAATGCACCGAATAATGTCATAATGTGCTGGGGTTCAGAGCTGAGAGTTGGAGGTATGTGTTACACGGTTTTCAAGAAATTTTATAACCAAATGAAGATGTGGAAAATCTTGGCACCAGGTGATAGGACAAACCAAAGCCTGCAGGGCAACATATTCAGCTATCGGTTTTGTTATTGGACAACGGTGAATAATAGTAAGAGCCACAATGATGGCAGTAAATGTCAGGCATCACTCTAGGCACTTAATACATATTATCTCCAATCCTGATAAAATTTTTAAGGGGTAGGTACTATTTTTAATACCTCAGTTTTCATTCTATAGATGAACGATCTGCGGCATAGGAAGGTTGACTCATTTACAAAGTTAGTAAGAAGAGTCAAGGTTTAAATTCAGAAAGACTCCATAGCCTGCTCTCCAGGAGTCATGTGAGAAATTGAAGACCTGAATCTTGAGAGAATGAAGCACTTTTGGCTGATGAGCTGAGGTGGTTAGAGTTCTGGGCTAAGGAAGGGCACTTTGTGAATCCATTAGCTTCGCTCCCCTCCAAGGCCAAACCATGGCTGGAAAATGACTGTTCTTAGTCACAAGCAATAAGAGACTGAAATACTGGGTGCAGCGTCATCCCTGCTGCTGGCAAATACTACTGCTAATGGGTCATTGATGTTGTGTTCATATACTGAAGAGAGCATGTTTTGGTATTAAGGAGCACTGTGATCTCCTTGAATGCTAAGAGCTATACAAACTCCAGGTACTGCAAAATTATTATTTAAGGCAGGTCCCATGAAAGAGCCATTGCGATTCACAGAACTTCTGCATTCCACCACCAGCCCTGGGAGCCCGTTTGTCTTACTCTAGGAAATCAACGATACCCAGCAATTTCTTTACCTAGCTGTGGGTCTCTTGGGACCTGTCCACTTCATGCATACAGGAAGTGGCTGACTGGGTTTTAGAATACTATATATCCTGCAGAAATATTTCCTGTCTCAACACATCACTGAGCTCCTGAAGCAATACAGTAAACAGCTTTGGTTCAGGCGAAAAACAGAGACCCAGATGAAGCAATGAAAATGCATCATAGAGATGAAGTGAAGACCTGGTGAGACCTTGTGTTCAGGAATGGGAGGATTGTTTGGCCTTCTAAAAAGAGGACAGGCCAAGCATAGAAAATGATGTCAGGAAATCCTGCAGGTGGGATATTTACAGTACATTTGAGGGAAACTAAGGTGAACAGCTTGGCTGAATTGGGTGGTTCTTGTTGGGGAGCAGTGTAGATGGGGCTCAAAAAATAAAGTATTCCTAGGGAAGAAAGGCAGGCAGAAGGATTTAAATTTACAATAGGCATAAATAATGTGTTGTGAGTAGAAAGCTCAGCTAAAAAGGCTTATGCCATGATGAGTGACTACTTCATATTGCCTTTGTAAAAGAAGAAAAGTTCACCAGGGACTTCTCAGGCCACCCTTCTCTCCCCTGGCTTTCACCTCTTTTATGCGCAAACTATGGCAGTAGTGACAAAGAAAAGACAGCTGCAAGGCTAACTGTGCTGCTCAAAATTTTGGGGTTCTCTTCACAATACTACACCAAGACACTTTTCAGTTGACTGCTGTTGGACTTGGTTCCCAAGAGTAATGCGACACAGGAAATTTGTTAAGGAAATGCAGTCTTTATTCACAGTCATAGGATTCTGCTTCAAATCCATTTTGACTCTCTTACCCTGGTGAGCAGAACTGGACAAAGAAAATACCTCAGACTCCCTTTATCCTGTCCTTTTGCTTTAAACTTGGACCAGATCAAGAACCTGGCAACTAGTTTCTCATTGTCTTTTCCCTACTTCTCCCCTTGCCCTGCTTATCTTCCCTGCATTGAATTTACTACTAATGTAGGTAGACAATAGAGGAGAAAACTCACCCAGAAGAAACCATGGGTTCCTTTGTTACTGTCCTTCCAAATCCACCGGAAGTCTTTCATTTTTCATATTCTAACCTTGATGCATATCAGACAGCTGTCCCTGATGTTACAGTGAGGGGTAGAGAGGCTCTGTGGGCATTCCTCCAACTTACACTTATACCCAGTCCATCTTCTGGTTAAGACCCTGAGCTTTAGTGCAAGGCATCAAGCCAACTAGGAGTATTACAACCATCACTCAGAACTATCAGAAGTCTAGTTGAATGGAAGTCTGACAACTACAGAATTAAAGAAACCACATCCATCCAGACTGGTAGGAGTGGTACAGATGCAGAACAGACTAGTCCCTCACCCATGTGTGATGGATAAAAATTTAGGAGGGATATCTCAGGAGCAAAGAGTCCCAACCCCACACCAAGTGCCCTAGCCAAGGGTTCCACTGCCAAGGAGATAAGTCCCAACAACTTATGGCTGCAAAAACTAGTGGGGACTGAGTCTGTGGAAGAAACTTCTAAAGCCCCAAGCAGTTCTTCTTAGGGAACCCACACATGGACTCACCTACTCAGACTCACTCCCTCTGAACTCTAGCACCAGGGTAGCAGCTTGAAAGGCACCATTGACATATGGGGAGAAACTAAAGTGCCTGACATCAAGGCAAGCAGAGGCAATTGTCCCCTTTCTAAAGCCTTCTTCCCACAGTGCCAGCAAGCTAGTACCATATATGAGACTCCATCGACTTGGCTAACACTTTTTGACCCACCTTGGAGATCTCCAGAGACTTCACCCCACCCAACTTACCAGACCACCCAAGCTGCTTTTCCACGTCAATGGCTGGTCTTGGCTCAGGCTTCACAGCTTCCTAAGTCCTCTCAAACAAGCAACAGTTGGCCTCAGTAAGCCCCCAGCCCCCATACCTCTTTCTAAGTGGTCCCAGGCCTGGCATTGGTAGCAGCCAGCCTAGCTTCACAGCTTGGCTTTGCCTGGGAACCTCCAAGCAGAGCACAGATAGCAGCCATCTCAGATTGCTTTATAAATCAGGCTAGGTGCTCCAGGCAAAATACAGGTGGGGGCTGACCTTGGCCTGCACCACCAGGGAAACCCCAAGGCCAGTGAACCCACACCCAGTGGACAGCTACAGACCACGTCAGAGCACCACCACTCTTCCCCTGCACAGCTGATCCTCCATGGAGGTGTGAGGTTGGTGGTCAGTGGTCACATCCTATCCTTGCAACTGACTCGCCTAGGTAAATCTCTCCCATTGATCTGCCAACAGCAACCAAGGCTCAACTACAAGAGCAGAATGTATTCAGCACACATGGATGGTGTACCTTGAGTACCCAGCTTGGGTGATGGGGGAGGCTGTGCCACTGGACCCTACAGGACACTTACCACATTAGACTACACTACCAAGACATGAATTCAAAGCAGCGCTACCAAATCATGATAAATGAGCACAGGGAGGCTGCCAAAATGAGGAGACAAAGAAACATGGCCCAAATGAAAGAACAGATAAAAACTCCAGAAGAACTAAACAAAATGGAGATAAGCAATCTATCATATGCAGAGTTCAAAACACTGGTTACAAGGATGCTCAAAGAACTTAATGAGGACCTCAGGAGCATAAAAAAGATACAGTCAGAAATGAAGGACACACTAATTGAAATATAGAATAATTTCCACGGAAACAACAGTAGAGTGGATAAAGTAGTGAATCAAATCAATGATTCGCAATGCCAGGAAGCCAAAAACAACCAATCAGAACAACAAGGAGGAAAAAGAAGCCAAAAAGTGAAGGTAGTATAAGCAGCCTCTTGGACAACTTCAAGAGGTCCAATATTCATATCATAAAGGTGCCAGAAAGAGAAGAGAAAGAGCAAGAAATTGGAAATCTATTTGAAAATATAATGAAAGAAAACTTCCCTAATTTGATGAAGAAAACGGACACATAAATCCAGGAAGCACAGAGAGTCCCAAACAAGATGGATGCAAAGAGTCCCCCACCAAGACACATCATAATTAAAATGCCAAAGGTTAAAGATTAAGAGAAAATCTTAAAAGCAGAAAGAAAAAAGAGGTTAGTTACCTACAGGGGAGTTCCCATAAGACTGTCAGCTGATTTCTCAAAAGAAACTTTGCAGGCTAAGAGGGATTGGCAAGAAATATTCAAAGTCATCAAAAGCAGGGATTTACATCCTGTATCTGTACCCAGAAAAGCTATCATTTAGAATCAAAGGGCAGATAAAGAGCTTCCAAGACAAGAAAAAAATAAAGGTGTTCATCATGACTAAGCCATTATTATATGAAATACTAAAGGGACTTATTTAAGAAAAAGAAAAAAATCAAAACTATGAACAATAAGATGGCAAAAAATATATCTTTCAACAATTGAATCTGAAAAACAAACTCAGCATACAAGAATAACAGAGACAGAATCATGGATATGGAGAGTGTTTTGATGGTTACCAGATGGGAGGGGGCTGTGGAGGAATGGGTGAAGAGGTGAGGGGACTAAGAAATACAAATAGGTAGTTACAGAATAGCCATGGGGATGTAAAGTACAGGATAGGGAAGGGAGTAGCCCAAGAACTTATACACATAACCCGTGGACATGAAAAATGGTGGGGGAATTGCCTGAGGGAGTGCAGAGGTACTGAGTGGAGGAGACAAAATGGAAACAATTGGGACCAACTGTAATAGCATAATCAATAAAATATAATTAAAATAAAAATTAAATTAAATTAAAAAGAAACTAAAAGAAAAGAGTCTTTGTTATCACAATTTTAAATGTAGGCATTATATTTTGTTTTATGTATGCACTACCATTTACATAACTTCTAGCAGTGTAATTCTTTTCTTATTATTTTTATTTTTTAAATTATTTTTAATCAGTATTTTTAATTGTTGATATTGTACAGTTTTCTGTCTTTTACCCTCCCAGCCCACCCCCCAGCCCTCCCCACCTTCCTCCCATTTCCACCCCCCATAGTTTTTGTCGAATGTGTCTTTTATACTTGTTGCTCTAAACCATTCCCCTTTTCCCCTGAAATTCCCTCCCCTCTCCCCTCTGGTCACTGTCAGATTGTTCTCAAATTTAGTGTCTTTGTTATATTATGCTTGTTTGTTTGTTTTGTTGATTAGGTTCCTGTTAAAGGTGAGATCATATGGCATTTGTCTTTCACTGCCTGGCTTATTTCGCTTAGGATGATGCTCTCCAATTCCATCCATGCTGTCGCAAAGGGTAGGAGCTCCTTCTATCCTTCTGATGCATAGAATTCCATTGTGTAAATGTACCACAGTTTTTTGATCCATTCATTAACTGATGGGCACTTGGGTTGCTTCCAGCACTTGGCTATTGTAAATTGTGCTGCTATGAACATAGGGGTGCATAGGCTCTTTGGATTGGTGTTTCAGGGTTCTTAGGATATAATCCAAGCAGTGGAATTGCTGGGTCAAAAGGTATACCCATTTTTAGTTTTCTTAGAAAATTCCATACTGTTTTCCATAGTGGTTGTACCAGTCTGCAATCCCACCAACAGTGCACTAGGGTCCCCTTTTCTCCACAACCTCTCCAACGCTTGCTGTTTGTTGCTTTGTTTATGAAGGCCATTCTGACTGGTGTCAAGTAGTATCTCATTGTAGTTTTAATTTTCATCTCTCTGATACCTAGCGATATTGAGCATCTTTTCATGTGTCTCTGGATGCTCTGTATGTCCTCCTTGGAGAAGGGTCTGTTCAAATCCTTTGCCCATTTTTTAATTGGGTTGCTTGTCTTCTTAGAGTTTTGTAAGTTCTTTATATATTTTGGAGATTAATCGCTTGTCTGAGGTATCATTGGCAAATAGGTTTTTCCATACAGTTGGTTCTCTTTTTATCTTAATACTGTTTTCTTTAGCTGTGCAGAAGCTTTTTATTTTGATAAGATCTCATTTCTTTATTCTTTCCTTTATGTCCCTTGCTTTAGGGGACATATCAGTAAAAATGTTGCTGTGTGAAATATCTGAGATTTTCCTGCCTATGTTATCCTCTAGGATTTTAATGGTGTCACAGCTTATATTTAAATCTTTTATCCACCTGGAATTTATTTTTGTGTATGGTGTAAGTTGGTGCTCAAGTTTCATTTTTTTGCATGTAGCTGTCCAGTTCTCCCAGCACCACTTGAAGAGGCTATTATTGCTCCATTTTATGTTGCTGCCCCCTTTGTTGAATATTAATTGACTGTAGAGACTTGGGTTTATTTCTGGGCTCTCTGTTTTGTTCCACTGGTCCATGTGTCTGTTTTTGTTCCAGTACCAGGCTGTTTTGATTACAGTGGCCTTGTAATACAGTTTGGTATCATGTATTGTGATCCCTCCTACTTTTTTCTTCTATCTCAGAATTGCAGCAGCTATTCGGGATTCTTTATGGTTCCATATAAATTTTTGAAGTGTTTGTTCTATATCTGTGAAATATGCCATTGGTACTTTAATAGGTATTGCATTGAATTTGTAGATTGCTTTGGGAAGTATGGACATTTTGATGATGTTAATTCTTCCGATCCATGAACACGGTATGTGTTTCCATTTATTTGTGTCTTCCTTGATTTCTTTCTTCAGTGTTGTGTAGTTTTCTGCATACAGGTCTTTGACCTCCTTGGTTAGGTGTATTCCTAGGTATTTTATTTTTCTTTTTGCTGTATCAAATGGGTTTTTTTGTTGATTTCTGCTTCTGATGTTTCACTGTTGGTATACAAAAGTGCCTTTGATTTTTGGATATTGACTTTGTATCCAGCTGTTTGGCCAAATACATTTACTATGTCGAGCAGCTTTTTGGCCGAGTCTATAGGATTTTCTATGTACACTATCATGTCATCTGCAAACAGTGGTAGTTTTGTTTCCTCTTTTCCAAGAATGGATGCCTTTTATTTCCTTTTCTTGTCTAATCGCTGTGGCTAAGACTTCCAATACTATATTGAATAGAAGTGGTGAAAGTGGACAGCCTTGTCTTGTTCCTGATCTTAGTGGGAAAGATTTCAGTTTTTGCCCATTGAGTATGATGTTGGCTGTAGGTCTCTCATATATGGCCTTTATTATGTTGAGGAATGCTCCCTCTATTCCCACTTTGCTGAGTGTTTTTATCATAAATGGGTGTTGTACTTTATCAAAAGATTTTCTGCATCTATTGATATGATCCTGTGATTTTTGTCTTTGCTTTTGTTTATGTGAGGAATTCCATTTACTGACTTGTGAATGTTGAACCCTCCTTACATCCCTGGGATGAATCCCACTTGGTCATGGTGTATGATCTTTTTAATGTATTGTTGGATGCGGTTTGCCAATATTTTGTTGAGGATTTTAGCGTCTATGTTCATCAGTGATATTGGCCTGAAGTTTTCTTTCTTTGTTGTGTCTTTATCTGGTTTTGGGATTAGGATGATGCTGGCTTCATAAAAAGAGTTTGGGAGTCTTCCACCTTCTTCGATTTTTTGGAATAGTCTGCGAAGGATAGGGGTTAGCACTTCCTTAAATGCTTTGTATAATTCTGTGAAACCATCTGGTCCAGGGCTTTTGTGTGTCAGGAGTTTTTTGATTACTGCTTCAATTTCATCAGCTGTTATTGGTCTGTTCAGGCTTTCTGTTTCTTTTTCATTGAGTTTTGGAAGGTTATATTTTTCTAGAAACCTGTCCATTTCACCTAGGTTTTCAAATTTCTTGGCATACAGTTCTTCATAGTAATTTCTTACAATCTTTTGTATTTCTGTGGTGTCGGTCGTAATCTCTCCTCTTTCATTTCTGATTGTGTTTATTTGAGTCCTCTCTCTTTTTTTCTTGATGAGCCTGCTTAAAGGCTTGTCGATTTTGTTTATCTTTTCAAAGCACCAGTTCCTGGATTATTTGATCCTTAGGATTGTGCTTTTAGTCTCTATCTCATTTAATTCTGTTCTGATCTTGGTTATTTCCTTTCTTCTACTTGCCCTGGGCTGTCTTTGTTGTTGTTCCTCGAGTTCTTGTAGGCGTAGGGTTAAGTAGTTTGTTAGAAATCTTTCTATCTTCTTTAGGTAGGCCTGTATTGCTATGAACTTCCCTCTGAGGACTGCCTTCATTGTGTCCCATAAGTTTTGGGTTGTTGTGAGTTCATTTTCATTTGTTTCCAGAAACTTTTTGATTTCCTCCCTAATTTCATTCTTGACCCATTCATTGTTTAATAGCATGGTATTCAATCTCCATGATTTTGATGTTTTCGGAATTTTCCCCATCAAGTTGGTTTCTAGTTTCAGTCCCTTGTGGTCAGAGAAAATGCTTGGTATGATTTCAATTTTTTTGAATTTGTTGAGGCTTGATTTGTGTCCTATCATGTGGTCTATCTTTGAAAATGTTCCATGTGCATTTGAAAGAAATGTGTATTTAGTTTCTTTGGGATGAACAGTTCTATATATATCAGTTACGTCCAATTTGTCTAGAGTATTGTTCAATGCCCCAATATCTTTGCTGAAATTTTGTTTGGAAGATCTGTCCATTTTTGACAGTGGGGTGTTAAATCTTCTATAATAATTCTGTTGCTGTCAATATCTTTCTTGAAGTCTTCTAAGATTTTCTTGATGTATTTAGGTGCTTCTATGTTGGGTGCATATATATTTACAATGTTTATGTCTTCTTGGTGGATTCTTCCCTTGAGTAGTATGAAGTGACCTTCTGGGTCTCTCTTTATAGCTCTTCTTTTGAAGTCTATTTTGTCTGATATGAGTTTTGCTACACCGGCCCTTTTTTCCTGTCCATTTGCTTGGAAAATTTGTTTCCAGCCTTTCACTTTGAGTCTGTGTAGGCCTTTTGTCCTGAGGTGGGTCTCTTGTAGGCAGCATATGTGTGGGTCATACTTTCTTATCCATTCAGCTATTCTATGTGCTTTGATTGGATAATTTAATCCATTTACATTTAAGGTTATTATTGATAGGTACTGATTCATTGCCATTTTCGTATCTGTGTTCCTCTCTCTCTCTCTTTTCCTTTCTTTCCTTAAAGCAGTCCCTTTAGTATCTCTTGCAGAACTGATTTGGTAGAGGTGTATTCTTTTAGACTTCTTTTGTCTGGGAAGCTCCTTATTTGGCCTTCTATCTTGATTGAAAGCCTTGCTGGGTAAAGTAGTCTTGGTTGTAGGCCTTTGGTTCTCATTACTTGGAATATTTCTTGCCATTGCCTTCTGGCTTGGAGCATTTCCATTGAGAAGTCAGCTGCTAACCTTGTCGGGGCTCCCTTGTATACTTCCTTTTCTTCCCTTGCTGTCTTTAAGATTCTCTCTTTGTCTTGGAAGTTTGCCATTTTAATGATGATGTGTCTTGAAGTGGGCCTGTTTGGGTTCCTCTTGATAGGGACTCTCTGTGTTTCCTGGATTTGTGTGACTTTTTCTCTCACCAAATTAGGGAAGTTTTCCATCATTACTTTTTCAAATAAGTTTTCTATCCCTTGCTCTTCTTCTTCTCCTTCTGGTATTCCTATTATACGGATATTATTACGTTTCATGTTGTCTTGCATTTCTCTTAACCCCTCTTCATTCTTTCTGAGCCTCTTTTCCTTTTCTTCCTCTTTCTGGCTGCTTTTTTCTGCTTTGTCCTCCAACTCACTGATTCGACCCTCTGCTTCATCAATTCTGCTTTTCATTCCTTCTACTGTGTTCTTCAGTTCAGAAATTGTATTCTTTATTTCCTCTTGGCCCTTGTTGATAGTTTCTATTTCCTTTTTCATGTTGATATAGTTTGCAGTGAGTTCATTGTAGCTTCCCTGTAGTTTCTGGTAGCTCATTGAGAGCTCATGGAGCTTCCTGACAACCATTCCTTTGAACTCCTTATCTGATAGTTGAGTTGCCTTTGTTTCATTTAGGATTCTTTCTGGGGCTTCCTCCTTTTCTTTCATTTGGGGATTGTTTCTTTGTCTTCTCATTGTTTGTGAGACTCTTCTTGTAAACCTCAGCTTCTTAAATTGATCTGTTCTGGCTACCTGGGTTCATGGTGTGAACTTCTGTGGTGGAATACCTGTGAGATTCAGTGGTGTAGTCTCCTTCGGGTATCCTGGTGTTCACAGCTTCCACTGTCTCAGCCATTGGAATACCCCCTCTTTTGGTCCAACTCTGATTTTTTCACATTTCTAGGATTTTTTTTGCCTCTCTCGTAGGTATTTAAAAAGAGAAAAGAAGAAAGTGAAAACAGAAGAGAAAAAAAGAGGAAGGAATGAGAGATAAAATTGGAAAGAAAGGAAGAAGGAATAAAATAAGAAAGTAAAGAGAAGCAAAAGGAATTGAGGGATAAAAAAGGTAGAAATAATAAAAAAATAAAAATATATAATCAAAACAAAACAAAACAAAAAGAACCCCACAAAAATGAAAAACAAACCAAAGAAAACAAACAAACAAAAAATACAACTAAACAGATAAAAAACAACTACAAAAAACAAAGCAAAACAAACAAACAAACAAACAAAACTCCCAAACCCCCCCAAAAAAATCTGTTGCTATTTTCAAACAGGCCAGACTGGATTTTCTGGTCTTGCTGGCTGTAACAGGCTGCGAGGCGGCTCGTACCGCTTTTCTCCCTGTTCCTCACTCAGTCAGCTTTGGGCTACTGTCCTCAGTGCCAGCCGCACACTGTCCCCAGGGCTAATGGTACACTCTCCATGCAGGGCCTTGGGTGTGATTCCTGAGCCTCCTGCAGAGGGCGAGCTTTCCCGAGTTTGTGGGTTTCAGCCGGGATCTCTTACAGATGGAACCCTCGCGGAGTCTATTGCTGTGAGCTCCGGGTCTCCTAGTGGGCGCATGCGCCCACCTGAGACTACGGGTGTGGGCTCTGAAAGTTTCCCGAGTTGCGTGCACTCACCCCAGGATCACAGATGTGAGCTCCGGGTCTTCCACAAAGTCCCCTCCTCTAGTTGCAGGGTTGCCTCCGGTCCCAGGGCCGCTTCCTACCCGGTCGCAGAGCCGCCTCAGGTCGCAGGGCCGCTTCTGTCTCAGTCACAGAGCCGCCTCAGGTCCTAATTCTTAATACATCATTCAGCACTAAATTTCATGGAAAGTTCTGTTGCTGCAATTATTATGTGTTCTAATAATCCTTTAGGTCTTTGCTGGATGGAAAAGCTTACCTCCATCCATTTGCTGAAGTCTGGAAAACATAACCCTGAAAAATTTCCTGTCTAACTCCTGTGTAAAGTTGGGGCATCTTCAGCTGTGTGGTTTTCAAGTCACCTGTGTGGAAATGCTTATTGTAGTCCATTCCACGATTCTAACATGCAGCTCTGTTATCCATATTCAACTTGTCTAGGTTTGCCTAGGACTTTCTAATTTTAGCAGGAAACATTCTGTATCTCTAGAACCATCTCAGTCCTGGGCAGATCTGAATGGTGGGAGACTGTCGACTTTAGCACTGAAAAGTTGTGCATCCTCAAAGATCCTTCAGTCCTGGGTAAATGCAAATGTTTGGTCACTCTCCATAAGACTCCATAAGGAACTGGCTTATGACATTCTTTTTACCAGAGGTATTTGCATTTTAATAATAATGTCTTCTAAATCATGAAGCCTTCACAACCCAAAGGAATGGGTGGTCAATAATGGAATTGTGGGTAATGGAACAAAGTGGTGGGAAAGTGAGTTCCCTCCACCCTCACCTCAAGACTTTCAATTCTCATTCAAGTGACTGCACACTGCCAATTCTTTCCAGTAGTCAACCTGCTGTGTTCATTACAATTGTTGGGAGTCCTTATCTCCTAGAACATTTGTTCTCAAACTTGAGCTTGCATCAGAGTCACATTGAGAGCCTTGTTAAAAACATGATCTCTGGCACCAGCTGATGTGGCTCAGTTGGTTAGGTGTTGTCCCACAAACGGAAAGTTCGCCAGGTTGCCAGTTCGATGCCTGGTCATGGCACATGCCTAGATTGCAAATTGATCCCCAGTTGTGGTGCATAAGGAAAGCAGCCAATCAGTGTTTCTCTCCTTCTCTTTCTCATTCTCCCTCTCTTTCTCATTCTTCTTCCCTTTCCCTCTCTCAAAAATAAAAACAAAAATAAACAAAAAACAAACAAAAGAAACATAGATTTTTGGGTCTTACCCCCAAAGTGTCTGATTCATGTGTTCTTGGGGTGTGGCATGAAAATTTGTATTTCTGAAGGGTCCCCAGGTGATGCAGATGATGGCGGTCCCGTGACCTTACTGAGAACCATGATGTAGTCATTAGGAGTACAAATTCTATGGGCCAACTGCCTGATTTAGAATATTCATTTTAATACTAACTGGTTTCATAATCTTAGCTAGTTACTTAACCATTGCGCCTGTTTCCTCATTGATAAAAGTGGAGATTATAATAGGACCTCTTTCATCAGATTTTTGTGAGGAAATGGAACAGTGCCTGATCTGTTGTATTAAGCTGGGTGTTTATTATCATTACCCCCAAGCTCATAAGAACTGAGCTGCTAGTTTTCTTCTTTAAAGTAAGCTGCAGATATTTAGGGTAGATGCACTCATGGAATCATTTCTGCCATGCCTGGCCAGTGGGCAGGGTTTGCAGCTGCCCTGGTTCCCCCCAGATGCTGACTGCCCCTTTGGAGAAGTTTTGTTGAGTCAGCATTAGTATTCTGTCTATCCCATCCTGCAGAAAGCTTCCAGAATGTGTTCCAGGAAAACGTCCATTATTATATCTCCAAATCAGCCAAAAATATTTGAATAACGCATGACCCTACAAACTCCATAGACAAAAAGCCTTATTTGTTGGTGAACAAAAACAGCTTAGTTGACATAGACACATGTGGACTTCCTTGTTTAAAGAGAAACGAGGCTACAATAGGATACAAACATTCAGTATACGAGGTCTGTCCAGAAGGTATCTGGCCATGCAGTATGAAAATTAGAGACACTTATTGAAGAAGATACAAGATACAAGCAACACTGTACATAGGATAATCGCACCTCAATCTCCTTCAAAGTAGGCACTTGGGACCTCACACAGTTCTCCCAATTGCCATCAGCTGCCCTGTTGTATTTTCCTGAATCTCATCAATGGTCTGAAATCTCTTCCCTTTTAGTTTTGGGAAAAGCCATAAGCCACAGGGCACAAATTTGAACTGTAGGGGAGCTGAGTCACCTGGGTGATTTGATGTTTCACCAAAAAAACTGCAGGAGACGTGATGCATCACCGGGCACGCTATCATAACGAAGCTGCCAATCACCAGTTGCCCATAGGTACAACCTTCTGAATCATTGCCATAGTTTCCATGTAGGGATGTTCAAGCTTAATGCAAAATTTGATGCAGATTCATTGCTCAACTCAGTCATGTTGAATGTGACAGCCACACAGTACACATGTTCACTCAATAGCATCTGCTGCCCCCACTGACTAGTACAGTGAAATCGCCATCATTCACATATATGAATTCTGGTCCACTCTCCTTGGCTGCCAGGTTTCATTGATGTTGTGCAAACTGTTCTCATTATATTAATAATGGCTTGACTTTTTCTGGTAGACTTGTATATATACACACACACAGGGTGAGGCAACAGTAGGTTAACAGTTATGAGTACAGGAAATGCAGAGTTTATTCTTGTATTATTATTTATTACTTATTCTATTATTTCCATACAAACACCTATAAACCTTCTCCCCCCCTCAATGTGTATACATATATAAAATCTCCAGCAAAGCACAACCTCTCCTAGGGTGAATGGAACATCTGTTGTCTTCCCTCCATGAAGTACAGGTAGGCAGCTGAGTTCTGTGAACACTGAGCCCCTTCCCTGACCACCAGAGAAAAGAAGCCTATTTTCTGTTATTGATTCAGGTTCCAGTTTTAATAAGTCATTGAGGCTCTTCCTGGTGGACCCTGAAGGGTTATTGCTGGTGTCAGTAAAACAGAGAAGCATGTCTGCTGGAGACAGTGAGTATACAGCTGTTTTTAAGGGGGCAAGCACCACCCAGAGGCAATGGATATTTGCCAGCTATATTTTAGACTTGTGTTGCTGGATCTTAAAACTTAAAAAAAAAAAAAATACCAGCTTTTTCCAGGCAGTGAAAGACAAATACCATATGATCTCACCTTTAACAGGAACCTAATCAACAAAACAAACAAACAAGCATAATATAAACAAAGACACTAAATTTGAGAACAGTCTGACAGTGACCAGAGGGGAGAGGGGAGGGAATTTCAGGGGAAAAGGGGAACGGTTTAGAGCAACAAGTATAAAGGACACATGGACAAAAACTATGGGGGGTGGAAGTGGGAGGAAGGTGGGGAGGGCTGGGGCGGTGGGCTGGGAGGGTAAAAGACAGAAAACTGTACAGTATCAACAATTAAAAAATACTGATTAAAAATAATAAAAAAATAAAAAAATACCAGCTTTTTATAATAAATACCCCGATTTTTAAAAATCTTGTCAAGCAACTGAAATCTTTAAAAAATTACCAATATGAGCTAAACAAATATGTCCCCAGCATATATTTGCTGCCAGTATGACCTCTGAGTTATTATGCAAGAAATACACTAAGGCTTTCAGCATGAGCGGTGAATGAGTTTAGCAGGAGGTAGACAGGAAGGAGAGAGGCTGGGTAGGTGAGGAAAAGAGGGGAGCAGAAGCCCTAAGTATGGTCCTTGAATGGATGTCATCACTGCTCTGAGTGAGTGGGCTCCAAAAGAGAAGCACTATGAGATGCACAGTGCTTCAGGAGTTGTGTTGGATCAGAATCCTCTTATGTTAGCCACCCAATCTTCAGAGGGTGGGCATAAGAACAGCTAACATTTATTAGAGACTTACAGTGCACCAGGCATTGTTCTGAAAACTTTACATGTATCACTTGATTTAATCATCACAATATCCCTGGGAGGTTGGTGTTGTTATTACCTTCATTTTACTTCATTTTACCTGCACCCCAGGTTTTCCCCACCCAGTTGACTTCACAGAACAGGAACTTTGCTCTGTCTGTATGAAACTCCTCCTCTCAAGCCTATTCACTGCTGTGGGCAGAATGCCCAATTGGTAGTTACCATGGGTTTCATACAGCAAACCCAACCCAACTCTAAGAAACCCAGGACTCATAGCCTGGCGTCTTAGCGGAGCTCCTGAGAGTGTTCTTTGGGGCAATGAACTGAGCATGTCATCAGGCCAGAGTTGAGACAATGGGCAGAAGTAGCTATATTCTTACAGTTTTCTGTCCTGTTGCCTTGGGAATCAATAGAAGAGCCCTGAAGGACTGACCCACAAGACAGGTTAGGTTTTATGGGAGGAAGGGCAAGATTTCCTTATGTCAGAGAAAGTTACTTTGTATAGGACATTCACAGAGGTATTTGGAAGAACTGGGGAGGAGCAGGAAGATACTGGGGACCCAGAGGAGAGAGGAATGAAAAGGAAATCTAGAAGAAGACAAAGAGAAAGTTGCCCTGCTACATGACTTTTCTGAGGGCCAATCTTGCATGGAAGCTGTTAGTCTGGTTGGGGAAAAGCCAGAGAAAGAAATGGGGCTTTAGGAAATTTAATCAGTCCAAATGTTGGACTAAGGCTTCCGGTCTCTGAACATTTTTGCATTTATTTAGTTGTGTGACTACAGGCACAGAAACAGGGCAACATGAATGTAGATTGTGAATCTAGTCTAAGGTTTTGGTTTATCATTATCTAAATAATTACTTACAAAAGGATTACAAAACAGGGATTTTTAAAGTTCTGTGTAATGTTCTTTCTGGTATTTCCTTAGGGAAATGAGATTGTTGCTTCATCAAATGATGGGTTATTTATTAATGGACAAAAGTAGCCAGTAGGACCATTTCCCCATATTGCTTAGTAACTTTTACATACACTCGTAAGTCATATTTATATGCCAGTTTAGGATTAGCATTTACTGAATAACAGGAAGTTCTGCAAAGATTTTCATATTTATAAGATCTCAACACTTTTTAGCTAGAGACAGTTTCAAGTCTACTTTATAATGCCAAAGGTGAAATTGGTGGGTTTTCCTCTCTCAGCTATAGACTATGACTATTTTAGACCCACCTGTTAGCTGGTCATTTGTGTTTTTTTTAAGTTTTATTTTATTTTTTAAATTTTTATTTATTGATTTTAGAGCGAGAGACAGGGAAGGAGAGAGAGAAAGAAAAAAGCACTGATTTGTTGTTTTACTTATTGATACATTCATTGGTTGATTTTAGTATGTGCTCTGACTGGGTATCAAACCTGGGATGACACTCTAACCAACTGAGCTACCTATCCAGGGCTTGCTGGTCATTTGATAATGCTTATTCAGTGTTCCCCGTTGCCATCATCATTACGCCTAATAACAATAGCTACCATTTACTGAGCACTTGTTCACCTTATTACCTGGGAAACAGCTTCAGAGAAGTTAAGCACTTCCAGACATTGGGTTAAGGAGATTTTCTTATTTAACTCTAATAATCACCCTACTCATGTAGGGTAGTTACCTCTACTTCACAGATGAGGAGACAAACCCTTAGAGGAGTTAAGAAACTTGCCCAAGGCCAGAATACAAACCCAAGTTTCTCTGCCTTCAAAAATTCATCTTAAACTGTAGAAAAAACCACCATACCATCAATGACAATTACCAACATTTATTGAATGCCTACCATATGCCAAACATAGCACTAAGTGTTGTATATGCGTCATCTTATTTAATTCTCAGAATGACTCTGTGAAATCATCACCATTGTTATTATTATTAACCTTATTTCACATATGATGGAAATGAAGCTTTAAATGGTAATTTGCCCAGAGTTACACAACTGGTAAGTGAAACAGCTGTGATTCAAAATAGGTCCATTTGACACCAGAGACCAACTCAAATGTCACCTCCTCCAGGAAGCTTTACTTAAACTATCTAAAATGTTTCAGGTGTCCATGTACCATGTTCACATACATCTTGCTTCTTCTATCATAACATACTATGGATATTGTTATTATTATTACCAATAGTATCAATTTTGAGTGTTTTGTGCAAACACTATATGTACATTATCCCTAGTCCTCACAATAGTATGTAAAAAGGGCATTGTACACCTTATTACCTGGGAAATAGCTTCAGAGAAGTTAAGTAACTTGTCCCACATCACACGGCTAGTACAGATGGAGCTGGGATTCAAATCTAAGTCTATTGATCTTCATTGAGTCTAAGCTGATACTTTACTCACCAAACAATTCTGCCTTCCTTCATTTTGTATTGAAATTATGTTTACATACTTACATGATCCAACAAACCAGGATCAGTACACTTTTTAGGTAAAGGGCCAGATCATAAATATTTGAGGCTTTGTGGGCCATACAATTTCTGCTGCAATTATTCAGCTCTACTGGTTTTATCATGAGATCATAGACAACACATAAATCAATAATGAGTGTGGCTATGTTCCAATATGTTGGGAACCACCCTGCCTCATTTCAGAAGCTGTAACCCGCCCCTCCCTCTGGCTAAGGCTGAGTGAGCAACCTTTGGACCATAAGCCACTAAGGAGACAAAGCTTATTTCCCTGGCAGGAGCCCTGCTTCTGCTCCTTTTACTTCATCCATAACTGGCTCCCAGTGCTTGATCAGTTAGCCAATGACGGGTAAGATTCCTCAAGGGAGTAACAACCTACGACAGGCACGATCATGGGGAGGCCCCAGGGAAGGACTTGGGGGGCTATAGCAAAAGGGGGTGATGGGCCCTCGCCCCTTGGCTTTTACATAGCCTGAGTTCTCATTCTGTCTGTGAGAATTCAACTAATCTCTTGGCTGCCTTGCTTACTCTGCCTGACTTAAGCCTGAAGCAATGACAGAGGGCGGTGCAGCTTTGTGCTGGAAAGGGTGGGTTTCCTGGTGAGCAGGCCTAAGAAAGAATATGTAAAAGCCTGTGAAACCTGCTTTGCTAAGAATGCTCTCAATTAAGTGATAAGGGTCCGAGCAGGAAATGAGTTTGTTTCCCAAAGTTTTGTAGCCTTTTAGCTAACAGACCCTGACTCAGAATAAGCCCTCGTAGTTCATTGCATGCTATCTATTGTTTGATCCTTACTGCTTGACAATGATTAATGAACTTTACCTGTATTCCTGTGCAAATTGAAACCTAATAAAAGCTTGTCAAGGCAAGGGTCAGCGCACTCTCTTCTTGAGAGAGTAGCTGTGCCATCCTTTTTCCTCCACAGGACTCGGCAGTCCATGTGAATTTGTCTCGTATCTCATCCATAATACCACAGACACTGTGGGCTGCTGTCCACATCACCAATACATCTTTAGGCATATTCAAGTTTGAATTTCATATAATTTTCATGTACCATGTTATATACACATACACATATAAATATGCATATATGTATATGTATATATATGTATATATATATATATATATATTCTTCTTTTAATTGTGTTTGCAACCATCTCATTAATAAATGTAACAACCATTATTTGCTCACAGGTCATAAAGAAACAGGAAGCAGGCCAGATTTGGCTAATGGGCTCTTGCAATAGACTGATAACTCCTTGAGGGTAGAGGTTAGTCTTCATTGTTTTCTTTGAGATTTCACCCACTGCCTATAGTTGGGACCCAGTAAATATGTGCAGAGAGGTAGTGTAAGATGATGTTTGTTGAGAGGTAGACTTCAGCTAGAGGATAGACTGTAGGGCACTTTACTTTGGTTCAAATTGCAGCTTTGCCACTTTCTAATTGTGTGACATTGGGCAAAGTACTGTGAACTGATTCTCAGTTTCGTTATCTAAAAATGGAGAGGATTCCAGAAGATGGTGGTAAGATAGGTGGCAGCAGAGTCCACTTCCTTCTGCACACCAGTGAAAAACCTAGCCAATCTTCTGAGGAACAGAGTGAACAGCCAACAGTATCCCAGCATATATGAAGGCTGGAGACCAAAAATTGTAGAGAACATTGGAAAATCAGATGGTAAGGAGAGTGCTTCAGGACAATAAGGTCCCTGGGAGCAGCTCAGGGACCAGGGTGGCTACAGACCCAGGCCCAGTGCCTGCTGGGTCTGCTGCAGGATTCTAGAGAAAGAGCCAGGTAAATGGCTCCCTTCCCTGCCAAACAAGGTTTAGCAGCACCAGGAGGGACCTGGATGCTTGAAGTTGCTGGGGGGAATAAGGATGGAGTGGGAAACATACAGGGGAGGTGTGCACCCATGGAGATTGTGGATGCTGGCTGGGGAGAGTTGGGCAGTGGCGAACCCTGACTGGGCCAGTCCCTGATCTGGTTGCAGAGTGGGGCTGTGTGAGATGCCAGGCCCCTGTTTGGAGTGGCAGGCTTGAATAGGAGGAATTTTTCAAAAAGAAAGAGACAAAAAGAGGCACTTCATGGTTGTTTGGGGAACTCTCTGCAGCAGCCTCTCCTACTTCCTGGGCCCCTACCCCAGCCAGGCTGCAGGCTGACACCCAAAGCCCTGCGGACACTGTGGACCCACTGCTCAGAAGCACCTCCCACCCACCCCCTCCACTGAGGGCCCTGCAGGGCTGACTGGTTTTCTAAGAGGAGGGCAGAGATGTCCCCCTCGGAGGAAAGCTGAAGGCCTCAGGGAGTCAGAAATACTCAAAAAGACTTAACTCAGTCGGGGGGGGGGGGCTGAACTACCCTGTAGGAATGATGAGAGTCCCTAGCATCTAGGAGAGCAAAGAGCAAGAAGGTGGTGCACGAGTGGCCCCTAATTGGTGCACCTCAAGGATGGTGCAACTGATGGACTGAAGGCCTAGGCTGGGTGCAGAAGGGCACTTGGGGCCCGGTAGCAAACTGAGGATCTGTGCAGGAGGCTGGGCAACTGTGAAGAGTGATAATCAGGAAGGGAGAAAAGTAAAACCAATCCCTCTTCAGCCTGCTGTAGCCAGGAAGACCAGCGGAACTGGCTTGGCCAGTTTAAAGCTAGCAAAAGGGTTTTTTTTTTTTTTTAATTCCTTCTTCCTTTCTTTCCTTCTTTCCTTTTTTATCCTTCCTTCCTTCCTTCCCTTTTTTATCCTTCCTTCCTTCCTTCCCTTTTTTATCCTTCCTTCCTTCTTTCCCTTTTTTATTCTTTCTTCCTTCTTTCCTTCCTATTTTTAACTCCCACAAGTGAGACAATAAAACTTGGAGGTGTGAAAAGACCAGAGTTAGACTCAAAGAGGGGTCATCCTAACAACTGAGACAGTGAGACAAATTCCACTTTGCTACCCCAGAGAATGTGCAAGTTATTGTATATTTGTATCATTGTCACTTTTTCATTATTCTTATATCTTTTATTTTATTAGTATTTTTGTATTTCTCTTCTTCTTGTTTAGTCTTCTTCACTTGGATTGTTAAATTGCATTGTTTGAATGGTTTCCCTTGTTCTCTCTTTCATAGTGTATTTTTAATTTTCCATCTTTCACTTCACTTGTGTTCCAATAGCACACTATTCTAGGTCCTGTACTTCCTACTCTTGTTATTCAGATCACATAGATTCTGTCATATGATTGTTGCTCCATTACTATTGTAATATAATTGCAATATAATTGTTCCATATAATTGTAAATACTACACAGCACCCCTCTTGAATCTTAGCTCACTTCACTGTTTCCTGAACTTCACTACTGTGGTGGTTAACTCTATTCTCTCACACATTACACCTATTTTCTACCTTTAACTCTCACTGTACCTCATAATCTGACATCCCAAAAGCTTGCTGCTTTCTAGATCTAACTCACAATCCTTTTTCTGCCCCTAACAAGAGTCTTATCTTCCTTCTGCCCTTTCTACAAAGTGGCTAGTTGGGTGAAATACTACAGTTAACACTACACATATCCAAAAGATCTCCTATCTCTTCTCTATGGGTTGGCACTTTAAATACCATAGAATACACTCCCACTGTCTTAAACCATTTTGCCTTCCCCCTCCAACTGATCATGAAAAAGAGTGGGTGGGAGCTGTGAACACCAGTACACCTGCTAGAAGAGAAAACCCACCAACAAAGGGACCACCAATAAATAACAACGGAAGAAAGTGAAGGAAGGAGTAGAAGGGACACTAACCTCAACCCAGGACTGATCTGGAAATATAACTAAATGATGGAGAAATTACCCAGAACAAACAACTGAACAAGAGAGAGAGAAAAACCCAAAAACCTCATACGGACAGAAGAACCAGCTTTGACACAACTTGTCCACACCTGCACAACAGAATACAAGATGTGGTGGACAGAGTGACCCTCAGTTGAGTTGTAGGGAAGGACCCACTAAAGAAACACCCAACAACAATAAAAACCCAAAGACATACAGAAAGCCAATGTAAATGACAGCTCAAGACCAATGAGCTCAGGAGATCAAGGAGTCTACATCACTGAAAGTCACAAGTTTTCTACCATAGAAGTTCACATCATAAACCCAAGGAGGCAGAACAGATCAATTTAAGAAGCAAAGGATAAAAAGAAGAGTCTCACAAACAATGGGAAGACAAAGAAACAATCCCCAAATGAAAGGAAAAGAGAAAGCCTCAGAAAGAATGTTAAATGAAATAGAAGCAAGTCAACTATCAGATATTGAGTTCAAAGCAATGGCTATCAGGAACGTCATTGAGCTCACAAATAACAACCAAAAAATACAGGGAAACTACAATGAACTCACTGCAAATTATACCAATATGAAAAAATAGAAACTATCAATAAGGCCCAAGAGGAAATGAAGAATACAATTTCTGAACTTGTTGTGGACCGTTCAGCCTGGTTTCAGGAGTTGTAACCCTCACCCCATGGTGGGCTGTGTATGAGCTCAAGGGACCCACTTCATCTGGGTCTGTTCTGTCACAAGGACGTGACCTACTAAGGAGACAAAGCTTATTTCTCTGGTAGGAGCACTGCTTCTGCCTCATTCATCTCTGGCCCCATTGCTTGGTTGGCAGTCAATGATGGGTAAGACTCCTCATGGGAGGGGCAACCTAAGCCAGATGCAACCACTTGGGAGGCCTCATGGAAGGACTCAGGGGGTTGCAGGAAAGAGGATGTGATGGACCCTCGCACCCCGGCTACTCTGACATAGCCCGAGTCCTCATTTCCATCTGGGAGATGTCTCCTGCTTCCTAATCGGCTTAAAGCCTGAAACTGTGGGGGTGAGTGGTGCAGCCCTGTGCTGGCCTGGACAGTTTCCTGGGTGATTGGGCATAAGAAAGAATTCCTAAAGCTGTGAAACCTGCTTTGCTAAGAGTGCTCTTCCTTATGTGGTAAGTGTCCCAGGAGGAAATGAGTATGTCTCCGAAAGTTTGGCAACCCCCTTTCCTGACAAACACTGGCTCGGATTAAGCCCTCAGATTTTTTTGACATGCTAAATTTGTATTCAGGTGTATTTGAGCCCAATAAAAGCCTAGTGAGGATGGGGCTCTGGGTCATTCTCCTCTGAGAGTTTGACCCCTTTTGTCCCCAAGCAGAAAATGTCTTGGTAGTTTTTATTTTCATCTGTGACGGAGGGATGGGGTCTGTGGGCGGAGCCCCCCCACATCTGGCGCCCAGGACAGGGTCCCCCGCATGAACTGAAGAACACAGTAGAAGGAATCAAAAGTAGGCTTCATGAAGCAGAGGACTGGATCAGCGAGCTGGAGGACAAGGTAGAAAAAAGCACCCAAAAAGAGCAAGAAAAAGAAAAGAGGCTCAGAAAGAATGAAGAGGGGTTAAAGGAAATGCAGGACAACATTAAACATAATAATATCTGTATAATAGGGATGCCAGAAGGAGAAGAAGAGCAAGGGATAGAAAACCTGTTTGAAAAAGTAATGATGGAAAACTGCCCTCATTTGATGAGAGAAAAAGTCACACAAATCCAGGGAACACAGGAAGTCCCAATCAAGAGGAACCCAAAGAGACCAATTTCAAGATACATCATCATTGAAATGGCAAAATTCCAAGACAAAGAGAGAATCTTAATGGCAGCAAGGGAGAAAAAGGAAGGAACATACAAGGGAGCCCTGATAAGGATAGCAGCTGACTTCTCAATGGAAATGCTCCAAGCCAGAAGAGAATGGCAAGAAATATTCCAAGTAATGAGAACCAGAGGCCTGCAACCATGGTTGCTTTACCCAGTAAGGCTCTCAATTAAGATGGAAGGCCAAATAAGGAGATTCCCAGACAAAAGAAGTCGAAAAGAGTACACAACCACAAAACCACCTCTGCAAGAGATGCTAAACGGACTGCTTTAAGAAAAGGAAGGAAAAGTAAGAGAGAGAGAGAGGAACACACATATGAAAAAGCAGCAATAGATAAGTACCTATCAATAATAACCTTAAACGTAAATGGATTAAATGCTCCAATCAAAACACATAGAATAGCTGAATGGATAAAAAAGCATGACCCACACATATGCTGCCTACAAGAGACCCACCTCAGACAAAAAACCTACACAGACTCAAAGTGAAGGGATGGAAACAAATTTTCCAAGCAAATGGACAGGAAAAATAAAGCCAGGGTAGCAATACTCATATGAGACAAAATAGACTTCAAAAAAAGAGCCATAAAAAGAGACCCAGGAGACTTCCGGCCAAGATGGAGGCCTAGGCGGACACACTGTGCCTCCTCTCACAACCAAAATTAAGGACAACAAATATTTAGAAGCAAGAAAACAACCAGAACTTATAGAAAATTGAACTATATGGAAGTCCAACAACCATTCATCCAGACTGGTAAGAGGGGCGGAGTCGCGGCAGGAGAAAAGGGAGGTGCAGACCCAGGAACGCAAGCAGCAGCGGCTTGCAGTTCCCAGGTGCACAGGCGGTGGCTGGCGGTCCCCGGGCCCACAGGCAGCTGCTGGTGGACCCCGGGCACAGGGGGGCAACTGTGCAGAACCAGTGAGGCCACACAAGGCAGCTGCCTGACCAGGTGGTCCTACATTCCCGTGTGCAGACGGTCCAGGCAGAGGGGAAGTGGCAGAGGGGACTGAATCCAGGAGAGAGCGGAGCAGGCACCATTGCTCCCTCTCAGGCCCCGCCCCCACATACAGCGTCACAAACCAGCGACTGAGTTGCCCCACACTGGGGAGCGCCAGAGGCTCCACTCCGCTCTACGTAGCAGCACGCGCTCATGCCCAGATAATCCAGGTGAAGGGGAAGCGGCGGAAAGGGCCGGAGTCCAGGAGATAGCAGAGCAGGCGCCATTGTTCCCTCTCAGACCCCGCCCCCACATACAGCATCACAACCAGGCGACTGGGCTGCCCCGCCCTGAGGAACACCTAAGGCTCCACCCCTCATACGTAATAACCGCGACCAGACTAAAACCAAACCAAAACAAACAAACAAAAAAAACCCACCGAAAATGGCTCAAACCGGAAAACAAATAAAAGCCCCAGAGCCAATTTCTCTAAGCAGTGAAGAGATAGCCAACCTATCAGATGCACAGTTCAAAGCACTGGTCATCAAGATGCTCACAGAATTGGTTGATTTTGCTCACAAACTAGATGAAAAAAATGCAGGCTACAATACGTGAAATGAAGGAAGATGCATGGGGAACTGATAGCGATGGAAGGAAAACTGGGACTCAAATCAATGGAGTGGACCAGAAGGAAGAAAGAAACAACCAAACAGAAAACAAGAAAGAAACAAGAATTCAAAAAAATGAGGAGAGGCTTAGGAACCTCCGGGACATCGTTAAACGTCCCAACATCCGAATTATAGGGGTCCCAGAAGGGGAAGAAGAAAAGCAACAAGTGGAAAACTTATTTGAACAAATCATAAAGGAGAACTTCCCCAATCTGGCAAAGGAAATAGACTACCAGGATGTCCGGGAAGCTCAGAGAGTCCCAAAGAAGTTGGACCTAAGGAGGAACACACCAAGGCACATCGTAATTACATTAGCCAAGATTAAAATGAAGCAGAGAATTCTAGAAGCAGCAAGGGATAAGGGGACAGTCACCTACAAAGGAGTTCCCATCAGACTGTCAGCTGATTTCTCAAAAGAGACCTTGCAGGCAAGAAGGGGCTGGAAAGAAATATTTGAAATCTTGAAAAGCAGGGACCTACATCCAAAATTGCTCTATCCAGCAAAGCTGTCATTTAGAATGGATGGACAGATAAAGTGTTTCTCAGATAAGGTCAAGTTGAAGGAGTTCATCATCACCAAGCCCTTATTATATGAAATGTTAAAGGGACTTATCTAAGAAAAAGAAGATAAAAATATGACAGTGATAAGACAGCAAACTCACAGCTATTAAGAACCACATCTAAAACAAAAGCAAACTAAGCAAACATCTAGAACAGGAACAAAACTACAGAAATGGAGATCATATGGAGGGTTAGCAACAGGGGCGTGGGAGGAGGAGAGAAGGGGAAAAGGTACAGAGAATGAGTAGCATAGATAGTGGGTAGAAAATAGACAGGGGGAGGGCAAGAATAGTATGGGAAATGTAGAAGCTAAAGAACTTATGACACATGGACATGAACTAAAGGGGGGAACGTGGGTGGGAGAGGGTGTGTAGGGTGGAGGGGAATGATGGGGGAGAAATGGGACAACTGTAATAGCATAATCAATAAAATATATTTAAAAAAAAGAGAGAGACCCAGAAGATCACTTCATAATACTCAAGGGAAGAATCCATCAAGAAGACATAAACATTGTAAATATATATGCACCCAACATAGGAGGGCAAAAACACATAAAGAAAATCTTGAAGCACTTCAACAAAGATATTGACAGCAACACAATTATACTAGGTGATTTTAACACCCCACTGTCAAAAATGGACAAATCTTCCAAACAATACATCAACAAAGATATTGCAACATTGAACAATGTCCTAAATCAAATGAACTTAACTAATATATAGAGAGCTTTTAATCCTAAAGAAGCTAAATACACATTCTTTTCAAATGCACATGGAACATTTTCAAAGATAGACCATATGGTAGGACACAGAACAAGCCTCAACAAAGTGAAGAAAATTGAAATCATATCAAGCATTTTCTCCAACCACAAGGGAATGAAACTAGAAACCAACCCCAAGGGGAAAAACTCAAAAACACACAAATTAATGGAAATGGAATAGCATGCTGTTAAACAATGAATGGTTCAAGAATGAAATCAGGGAAGAAATCAAAAATTTTCTGGAAACAAATGAAAATAAACTCACAACAACCCAAAACTTATGGGACACAATGAAGGCAGTCCTCAGAGGGAAGTTCATAGCAGTACAGGCCTATCTAAAAAATAGAAACATTTCAAATAAACAACCTCACCCTACACCTACAAGAACTTGAAGAACAACAACAAAGACAGCTCAGAGCAAATAGAAGGAAGGAAATAACCAGGACAGAGCATTATTAAGTGACATAGAGACTAACAGCCCAATTTTAAAAATCAATGAATCCAGGAGCTGGTTCTTTGAAAAGATAAACAAAATCAACAAGGATTTAAGCAGGCTCATCGAGAAAGAAAGAGGACCCAAATAAACACAATCAGAAATGACAGAGGAGAGATTACAACTGAAAGCACAGACATATAAATGATTGTAAGAAATTACTACGAAGAACTTTATGCCAAGAAATTTGAAAACCTAGGTGAAATGGACAAATTTCTAGAAAAATATAATCCTCCAAAACTCAGTGAAGAAGCAGAAAGCCTGAACATACCAATAATAGCAGAGGAAATTGAAGCAGCAAAAAACAAACAAACAAAAAAAACAAAAACAAAAAAAAACAAAAAACAAACAAAAAATAAAACAACTCCCGACACACAAAAGCCCTGGACCAGATGGTTTCACAGGAGAATTCTACAAAGCATCTAAGGAACAGCTAACGCCTATCCTTGACAGATTATTCCAAAAAATCCAAAATAAAGGAAGACTCCCAAACTCTTTTTATGAAGCCAGCATCATCCTAATCCCAAAACCAGATAAAGACACAACAAAGAAGGAGAACTTCAGGCCATTATTGCTGATGAATATAGACACTAAAATCCTCAACAAAATATTGGCAAATCACATCCAACAATACATTAAAAGGATCATACACCTTGACCAAGTGGGATTCATCCCTAGGATGCAAGGATGGTACAATATTCACGAATCAATAAACATAATACATCACATAAACAAAAGCAAAGACAAAAATCATATGATCATATCAATAGATGTGGAAAAAGTATTTGATAAATTACAGCACCTGTTTATGATAAAAGCACTCAGCAAAGTGGGAATAGAGGGAGCATTCCTCAACACCATAAAAGCCATATATGAGAGACCTACAGCCAACATCATACTCAATGGGCAGAAACTAAAATCTTTCCCTCTAAGATCAGGAACAAGACAAGGTTGTTCACTTTCACCCCTTCTATTCAACATAGTATTAGAAATCCTAGCCACAGCAATCAAGCAAGAAAAAGAAATAGAAGGCATCTAAATTAAAAAGGAGGAAGCAAAATTGTCATTGCTTGCAGATGACATGATAGTGTACATAAAAACCCTACAGAATCCACCAAAAAACTGCTCAGCCTAATAAATGAATTTGGTAAAACAGCGGGATCAAAGGCATTTGTGTATACCAGCAATGAAACATCAGAAGTAGAAATCAGCAAAAAAAATTCCCCTTTGATATAGCAACAAGAAAAACAAACTACCTAGGAATGAACCTAAACATGGTGGTAATAGACCTGTACTCAGAAGACTATACCACACTGTAGAAAGAAATTAAGGAAGACACAAAGAAATGGAAAAATACACCGTGTTCATGAACTGGAAGAATTAACATCATCAAAATATCCATACTACCCAAAGCAATTTATAGATTCAACGCAATACCTATTACAGTACCAATGGCATATTTTTCATAACCACATATGGAATCATAAACGACCCTGAATAGCTTCAGCAATTTTGAGAAAGAATAACAAAGCAGTAGGGATCACAATACCTGATATCAAACTATATTACAAGGACACTGTAATCAAAACTGCCTGGTATTGTCATAAGAACAGACACATAGACCAATGGAACAGAACAGAGAGCCCAGAAATAAACCCAAGTCTCTACAGTCAAATAATATTGAACAAAGGGGACAGCAGCATAAAATGGAGTAAAAATAGCCTCTTCAACAAATGGTGTTGGGGGAGCTGTACAGCTACATGCAAAAAAATGAGACTCGTGCACCAACTTACACCATACACAAAAATAAAATCAAGGTGGAAGAAAGATTTAAATATAAGTTGTGACACCATTAAAGTTCTAGAGGAGAACACAGGCAGGAAAATCTCAGATATTTCATGCAGCAATGTTTTCACTGATTTGTCCCCTAGAGCAAGAGACATAAAGGAGATAATAAACAAATGGGATCTTATCAAAATAAAAAGCATCTGCACAGCTAAAGAAAACAGCATTGAAATGAAAAGAGAACCAACCATGTAGGAAAACATATTTGCCAATGATACCTCAGACAAGGGTTTCATTTACAAAATATATAAAGAATTCAAATGACTCCAATCTAAGAAGACAAGGAACCCTATTAAAAAATGGGCAAAGGACTTGAACAGACACTTCTCCAAGGAGCACATACAGAGGGTCCAGAGACATATGAAAAGATGTTCAGTATTGCTAGCTATCAGAGAGATGCAAATTAAAACCACAATGAGATACCACTTCACACCAGTCAGAATGGCCATCATAAACAAATCATCAAACAACAAGTGCTGGGGAGGTTGTGGAGAAAAGGGAAGTGTAGTGCACTGTTGGTGGGATTGTAGACTGGTACAACCTCTATGGAACACAGTATGGCATTTCATCAAAAAACTAAAAATGGACATGTCTTTTGACCCAGCAATTCCGCTATTAGGATTATACCCTAAGAACCCTGAAACACTGATCCAAAAGAACCCATTTACCCCAATGTTCATAGCAGCACAATTTACAATAGCCATGCACTGGAAGCAACCTAGGTGCCCATCACTAAATGAGTGGATCAAAAAAACATGGTAAATTTACACAATGAATTTTATGCAGCAGAAAGAAAGAAGGAGCTCCTACCCTTTGGGACAGCATGGATGGAACTGGAGATCATTATGCTAAGTGAAATAAGCCAGGCAGTGAAAGACAAATACCATATGATCTCACCTTTAACAGGAACATAATTAACAAAATGAACAAGCAAGGAAAATATAACCAAAGACACTGAAATTGACAACAGGCTGACAGTGACCAGAGGGGAGAGGGGAGGGGTTTATAGGGGAAAAGGGTGAAAGGTTTGCAGGAACTATTATAAAGGACCCATGGACAATAACAAGGTGGGTGGAGACAAGAGAGGGAGGTGGGGAGGGCTGGGGGTTAAAGGCCGAAAATTGTATTTGAACAATAAAAAGTGTTAACAAAAATAAAAATGAAGCTAACAATAGCACCCCCCACATAAGTTGTTATGGGGTACTTTATGAATTAGTAAAGCACTTATAGCAGTGCCTGGCATTGTAATAATAATTATTATTATTATGGAAATGATATAAGACAATCCTATTCCTTTTTTAAGTATATTTTATTGATTATGCTATTATAGTTGTCCCAGTTTTGCCCCTTTATCCCCACCCTGCCCTGCACTCTCCAACCCTCCAGCTTCCCCCTTCCCCACCCTTAGTTCATGTCCATGGGTTGTACATATAAATTCTTTGAGTTCTGTGTTTCCTATACCATTTTTGACCTCTCCCCACCTATTTTATGCCTACCAATTATGCTTCTTCTTCCCTGTACGTTTCCCTCCTATTTCTCCCTTCCCCCTCCCCACTGAAAACCCTCCATGTGATGTCCATGTCTCTGATTCTGTTCCTGTTCTGGTTGTTTGCTTAGTGTGTTTTTGATTTTTAGGTTCAGTTGTTGATAGTTGTGAGTTTGTTGTCATTTTACTGTTCATGTTTTTGATCTTCTTTTTCTTAGATAAGTCCCTTTAACATTTTGGACAATAATGGCTTGGTGATGATGAACTCCTTTATCTTGAACTTATCTGGGAAGCACTTTATCTGCCCTTCCATTCTAAATGACAGCTTTGCTGGATAGAGCAATTTTGGATGTAGGTCCCTGCTTTTCAAGATTTCAAATATTTCTTTCCAGCCCCTTCTTGCCTGTAAGGTTTCTTTTGAGAAATAAGCTGATAGGCTTATGGGCACTGCTTCGTAGGTAACTCTTTCCTTTCCTCTTGGTGCTTTTAGGATTTTCTCTTTATTTTGAATCTTGGGTGACTTAATGATGATGTGCCTTGGTGTGTTCCTCCTTGGGTCCAACTTCTTTGGGACTCTCTGGGCTTCCTGGACTTCCTGGCAGTCTATTTCCTTTGCTAGATTGGGGAAGTCTTCTTTCATTATTTGTTCAAGTAAGTTTTCAATTTGTTGCTCTTCCTCTTCTCCTTCTGGCCCCCATATAATTTGGATATTGGAACATTTCAAGTTGTTGCAGAGGTTCAAAATCTCTCTTCATTTTTTTGAATTCTTGTTTCTTCATTCTGGTCTGGTTGAATGTTTATTTCTTCATTTTGTTCCAACTCATTGATTTGAGTCCTGGTTTCCTTCCTGTCACTGTTGGTTCCCTGAATATTTTGCTTTGTTTCACCTTGGTATTTTTCATTTTTGACCAAGCTCAGTCAGTTTTGTGAGCATTTTGATTACCAGGGCTTTAAATTCTCCATCAGATAGGTTGGTTATCTCCTCATTGTTTAGCTCTCTTTCTGAAGTTTTGCACTGTTTCTTCATTTTGGCCCTACTTCTTTGTTCAGGGCCCCTGTTAAGTTGTAAGTTGTAGGTGGGTGGGGCCTTACGTATTCACCAAGGCAGGCAACTCTGCTTGCCATACCACTGCACTGACTTTGGGGGAGGGACCAGAGAGGGACCAATGCTACTCACCTGCTCCTCTCTAGACCACTTTTCAACAAATTCTGGTGTGAGACTGGGAGTTTCTCCTGCCATGGCAACCCCCATAGTCCACAGCCCACTATGAGTCTCAGTTTCCCCTTTAGTCAGCCCCACCCACACAGCCCTCCACCTCGCTACAGCCAGCCCAGCAGGCATAGTTTTTACCTTGCTGAGGTTTCTCTCTGTCCACCGCCTTACCAGCCTGGTTGTTCTGTTTGACCATTTCTTGAATTCCTTGGTTGTCAGAGTTCAATGAAGTTTGATTTTCTGGCACTTCTGATTATTTATTGACTTTAGATTGGTTGTTATCCCCCTTTTGGTTGTGTGAGGAAGTGAAGGGTTTCTACCTACGCCTCCATCTTGGCTGGAAATAGACAATCCCATTTCTATTTTCAGACCCTTGCAGTCTTAATGGCCAGTTAAACACACATGGCAGGAAGTAAGTATGAAACCCTTTGTGAACTAAGATGTTTACAACAATAAACTTGGGTGCAAAATCTTCTTGTCTGAAACCTTCCTGTCTCCTGTTTTAGACCTGGACATTTTTGGTGACAGTAAAAATTCTCTAGGGGGAGGAGGATAGAGCAAAAGCGTAAAAGGACTTATGGACAAGGACAACAGTGTGATCATTGCTGGGGGAAGGAGATATAAGGGAACTGAAAAGTAATGTAAAAAATACAATAAAGATTCAATTTAAAAAATTCTCTAGAAGTCTTCTAACCAATGTCCATAGCAGATGTGGTTCATTTGTCCTGCACAGTGCTTTCTTGTTTGTTTGCCTGTTCGTTTGTTTTTGTGTTTGAATTGAATATGTTTAGGCACAGCTTACACACTCCACCTCCCTGTAGGCACCACTGTTCTTTACTGTTTTAAATTCAACATCTCTGCTTAGACCCTGAAGGCCTTTGCGTTTAAAATCTCTGCCCTAATAACTCTACCCAGAGCTTTCATCAGGGGCCTTGGAAGAACTCTTGATCTGATTCTATCTATAAGCATCAGCCTGAAGGTCTGCCCACCCTCATCATTGGCCTCCTATTTTATTCTCATTTCTTGCTATTCCTAAGCTCATGCACTCTGGTCATGCTGAACTTCACTCAGTTCCTCACATAAATCATATTCTCTCTCACCTCCCATCATTAGCATTTGCTGTTCCCTGTACTTGGAACATTCTTAACCCCGTTTCACCAGGTTAATTCTTCCTCATCCTTCAGGTGTTCAGCGTAGATGTCACTTCATCCAGGAACCTTTTCCTGACACATTAAGTAAATATTAGGAGTTCCTCCTCTGAATTCTCACAGTTCCCTACACTTCAGTGGCAGATATGAGCTAGTTTTTCACTAACTTCTTTTCCTTACTGGGCAAAAAGGAAGATTACATTTCCCAGCTTCTTTTGCCATTGGCTTCTAGTCATTTCAAATCGAGCTATAAATCATGCTATGTGATATTCTATGGGCTGTCTTCACTCGTTGGTCTGTAGAATACAGAGGATCCATTGGTACACTCTGAGGAAGTCTATGGGATGATGAAGCTATATGATAGAAATATCCTGGATTCTGAGTCACTACCTGAAGGACAGCTGCCCAGAGGAGCTGCTTGACCTGGATTTGCCTATGACATTAACAACAAACTTTCATTGTGTTGAATCACTGAGATGTGAGGATTGTTTTTTATAGCAGCTAGAATTACCTTGACTAATATATCTTTCTTATGTCATAGTTCCTAATAACCCTGATTATAATGGCCTATTCACTTTGCTTTACTATTCACAAGAATGTGAGCTCCACCAGGCAGTGGCGGAGGAGGGGGGTGTCTGTTTTCTTCTGTACAATATCTCTAACATCTCTGGCACTTATTAATTACTCAATAAATATTTTCTGAATAACTAAATGAACGAGAATTTTATTCCTTTTAAATCCACCTTGAAAGAGTGGAAGGAGATATACCAGGCCTTTGGGTCCATGCCACTCAATGTAAATTTTAGAGTGCCTCTTCACTAGTTCCTAGGGCCTCTTCTCTATCTGCACTCTCTCCCTAAGTGACCTCCTCATGCTGATGGCATTAAATATCTATATGTTGATTTCTCTATGTTCATATCATCAACATAAAACTCTCCTCCAAATGCTAGACTCACATGACTAATTGCTTAGAGATTTATGTGGAAATCTCAGAGGAATTTTAAACTTAAGATGGCAAAAATAGATCTCTTTAATAGTGTCTTCTTTCCTACTCCCTCAATGTAACTGTTCCTTGCCCAGTATTTTCCCTCTCATCAAAAAGAAGCACCATCTATTAAGTTATTGAAGCCAGAAACCTGCAAATCATTCTTGCTTCTGCTATCTCCCTCACTTCCAACACGTAATCAGCAAGTTCTATAATTTCTAGCTCGAACATATATCATACACCTGTCCACACTTTTTTATTTTCACTGATAACACCACAGTCTAAGCCACCATCACTTCTTGACCATACAACTGTAATAAACTTTTAACTGGTTATCCAACTTACACTTGCATTTTCCTTCTAGTCTGTTCTCCACATATTAGCCAGAGTAATCTTCTAAAAGGGCTTTTCTTGTGCTTTATATGAAATTCATACTCTCTCAACAGGCTACAAGACTCTTGTAACTGGACTTTGTCTATTTCTCCCACCTCTTCTTGGGCCACTTTCCTCCAGTTCTGCCAGTCATAATGTCTCCTTTAGGTCTGTGAACAAGGCAAGTTCTGCCCTGTCTCAGGCTCCTAACACATGCTGGGCCTTCTGCCTGGAATGCCTTTTATTCCTTCTGAATGCTCTTCATCAGACTAACTCCACAATAAAAACAACCTCACATAGAACTCCTCTTCCTTGACCATGATTTCTAAGTATGTTCCCTCCTCACTCTCTACAACTGTTCTCCAGTGTTTTCTTCACACATTTATCATAATTTGAAATTATATGTTTATTGCCTATTTACTTGTTGATTATCTATCTGCCCCTATTACACTTTAAACTTTATAAGGGCATAGACGGCATCTGTTTTATTCTATCAATGTATTGCATAGTACCTAACACAGTGGGTGCCACATAGTAGTTCTCTATAATATATGTTGAGTAAAATAGCAAGCATTTCCACCTAGCTTGTGTGATTTGAAAAGGAGGGCAAGGTTGCCCTTAATTCCATTTTTAAAAAGTTACTCTCTCCATCACATTAAACTTATAATAATATGTAAAATTCCTATCTGGGCTAAGGCACCAGTTGGCAAACTACAGCCCGCTGGCCAAATCTGGCTTGCCATCTATTTTTATAAGTCCAAACTGAGAATGTTTTAAATTTTTTTACATGATTGAAACAACTCAAAAAAAGAATAATACTTTGTGATGCTAAAAATTACATGAAACTGAATTTATTTATTAATTGAAATGCAACCACTCCAATATATGAATTGTCTATTGTTAATGTCATGCTACAATACCAGAATTGAATACTTGCAACAAAGACTGTATGGCTCTCAAAGCCTAAAATATGTACTATTTGTCCCTTTACAGAGAAAGTATACCAACCCTTGTGCTAATGGGTTAAAGGATCCTATTAAAATGTGTAAGTTGTCTGAGAAAAGTAGCAGAGTGATCCATTATCCATCTGTCATCAACACCAAAACATAGATTTGATTTTTTTGATCTGTTTCAATCACCATGAAGGGGCCTAAGAAAAATGGGTTATAAATCAAGAGGAGTTTTATTAGGGGAAGATAGTAAGACAGGTTCAAGCAAGTATCCCTTATTTTCCTTGAGGAGAAGAGCTACATTAAGTTGACCCAAATTTTGAGGTCATGAGTGGGGGCCAGGGAGAAGGGACAGGGGTACTAGCAGAAGAGCCTGGTAAATGGACACTGTGAAAGGAGAGGTATGGCCTTAGTCCAGTAGCTCAGTTGGTTAGAGAACTGTCCCAGTTCACCAAGGTTGTGGGTTTGATCCCTGGTCAGGGCACATAGAAGAAGCAACCAATGATTGCATGAATAAGTGGAAAAACAAATAGATGTTTCTTTGTCTCTTCCTCTCTTTTTCTCTTTAAAATCAATTTTTTTTAATTTTTTAATTTTAATTGTTGTTCTTGTACAGTTTTCTCTGTTACTCCCATCCCAGCCCACCACCCCCACCCTACCCACCTCTCTCCCATTTCCAAGCCCCCTAGTTTTTGTCCATGTGTCTTTTATACTTGTTGCTCTAATCTAAAATCAATTTTTAAACAATAAAAAAAGGAAGGAGAGATCTTCCCATGTGCAGTAGAAGAGAGGGAAAAGAGTATCTTCTCGCTCATGTCTTCTCCCTGCTTGACACCAAATAGGCTTGGAAGCCACAGAGAAGGCAGCCAGGCAGAGGCTAAAACCTTGTCATGGAGTAAGATAGGCTACCACTCATGATTTCCACTGTGATAAACTTTAGGAATACTTGACAACACTTGGGCTGGCGAAGCTGGACAAAGAGTTGTTCAGAGGAGCAAGAAGCATAAGGAAAGCCCCAAGTTCCTGCAAGACAGGGCTAGGGAACGGAGTGAAAGCCAACAGCACTTCCTTCATGATTTTGCTCTTTGTTCTCCTTCATACACATCCTCCAGATTTAGGTTTGTAATCATCAAGACCTGAAAACTCCCATTGCTGTGAAGTTCTCTGTGACTCTCCACCCCTCTGAAACTCAGTACTTGATGGTTGGGATTAGGACAGAGGTTTTCTGTCCTCTTTAAGTTCCTTTCTTAACCAAAGGGATGTCATGTCCCCGGGCCTCTGGTGTATCCTTGGGAGAGTTAACTCCTTCTACAGCTTTAGCTGAGCATGCCTGCCACCCAGACAAGTGTCCTGCATGCTCACACACCGACATAACTCCTTTTATTTCCACAACCGGGCAAATTATTTCTACTTCTCAGCGTGAGTCACCATAAAGTAAGAGCTACCACAAGGTCAGCAGTCCCAACATGCTGTTTATTTTTTTTTAAATGGTGGGGAAACAGGAGAAGAAGAGAGAAGGAGAGAGTAGAAGGGGGAATGAAACAAAATAAACAGACCACACACCCAAGGGGTGGCTCTGGTCTCCTACTTCTTACTGGCATGGAGAGGTCTTTGGTGTGTTAGGTAGCCTTTGTCTTGCTACTCAGTTTTATTTCCCTTTCTCTTCATATTCTGTTTATTCCCTTGTAGATTAAGGAGCTTATTTTATGCTATGGTGTTGGGGCCCAAGTAAACCCCCAGAGCCATTATGAAGTAGGTTTAGGAAAAAAAGTCCTGTGAACATTCTCACAGACCCTGGGTAGGTGTAATCTAATATATGAAGTTAAAGATACCATTGGAACAATAGACATGAATTTGAAGTCCAATAGCTATGTAGATTGCTCATGAAATAAGGTTTTATGGGGCCATGATACTCTTGGAGAGCAGTGTACAAATTTTAAGCTTAGGAGGGAGGATTTGGAGTAAGAAGCAATGAAAGAGGAAGTGACTCACAAATGAAACTTTTCAGCTGGTGAGAAAATTCTGTCTGAGGTGTTTGACCACTGACATAGTAAGGAAGAAGACTATCATTTCCATCTTTAAAAACAAAAGCTGCTTGGAGTGACTGTTATATTTCCACTGAAACAAAGTTCACTATCAGAAACCTTCTGGCATTGACTCCTGGACAAAATTGCAGTCATGTGTGCACAGGATTCAATTGTAGATTTAAGTTGTAATGAAGGACCCTTGCTTTACCAGCAAAATCCAGGAGCTGTACTAAATAGTCAATGATAGGTCTGATCTGGAACATAGGCAGTCTACCTGCAAAGAAACAATAATCATTAAAAACCACAGCCACTTTAGAATGAAAAATGGATGACTGTCTCATATTCACACAGCTGTAATGTGATAGATTGAAGTGAGACAGCTACAAGCTAAGTGGACAGAAAAATGTTATAAAGATGTGCCAAGTTGAGACTTTGAAACATAGGCTGCAGTTGCTGGGGAAACCACAACAGATGGAATACTAGGTATGCCACAATTAGGACTAGGGCTATTGTTCTTTCTAAGGAAGGACGACTGAGTGCCTACCATGTTTACATACATTATTTTCTTTCTTAAACCCCATACAATAAGTATTATTTCCTATATTTTATTGGTGAGAAAATGAAAGTTCAGAGAAGTTAATTAATTGCTCAGGATCAAACAGGAAACGTTAGAGTGAGGATTTGAACCCTGGTCTCACTGGACTCGAAACATGAGTTGCTGCCTATAATCCCATTTTGTAAAAGAACAAATTAATGCTTAAAAAGGCAAAACGGCTGATTATATGTCATAAGTAATAAGGTGGTGATCAGCACTCAGGGCTGCCTCAGGCTTCTGTGCTCTGGGTAAGATCGTCTGAGGAATCATTGCCCACAATCTCTACCTGGGGTTCTGCCAAGCGCTCTGGCACTGCTCAGGTTGCCTTCCCCAGAACAACCATGCCTCTCTGCTCCCATTTCCCAGAAATGATGCTCTTAGATTTACAGGCTTCCCTGGATGAAGTGATAAAGGGCTTCTCCAACCTGCCAGCTGCCTTACTGAATCCCATAAGGCAGATTTTCCTAACAGCAAATTGAAGCGTCAGCTGTTGTTGACACTATTGTTTGACTTCACATGTTGACCTACTACCAGACTGTGATGGAGGAATCTGGTTTTTGGCTAGCCATTCCTGATTTGTAATTGATTAATCTCTGCCTTTAAGCTGCCCTGAGAAAACCTTAGGTAGTATTTGGTATCTGTTTCTTAAATAAGAGGTGCTTTCAGTTCAAGTCACTCCTCCTCACACCAGATCTGTTAAAGGATGTAGGCCTTGATGATCAAAGCTCCCATTAGTATCATTAGGACCCAAAAGCGCTCTTGCAGAGGAAAAAGCGGATAGTGCTCCAGGCCCTCCCTGAGAATGTGTGTGGGAGCTCCACCCAGCAGAGCCCTCCTGGCTGCTGTGGATGAGAATAAATCTACCAAGACATGATCTGCTTGGGAAGAAAAGGCTGACCAATCTCTCAGAGGAGAAGGGCCTCGAGCACCTCTTTCTCAATGGGCTTTTATTGGGTTTAGCTGGCATAGGAATACAGGGTGTATAAATAAAGCTCGTCAATCATTGTCCAGGCAGTAATGATCAAGGAATAGATAACATTCAAAGAACTATAAGGGCTTATCTAAGTCAGAATCAGATAGATAGAATGACACCAAAGGACCATAAAACTTTGGGAAACAAGCTCATTTTATGCTTGAATCTTTAACATTTAAATTGAGGGTATTCTTAGCAAAACAGGCTTCAGAGGATTTTATGTATTTTTTCTTAAGCTTGATTGCCCCCCTACCTGACCAGGAACTGCCCATTCTGGCACAGGACTGCACTCCCCTTCAGCATTTTTTCAGGCCTGAATCAGGTGGGGGATGTGGGCAGCCAAGAGATTAGACTTTTTACAGATGGAACGAGGATTCAGGCTATGACAAGGCCGAGGGATGAGGGTCTTTTGTCCCTCCTCTATAATCCCCAAAATCCTTGCCTGGTGGCCCCCTTCATGACTGTGCCTGTCTTAGGTCGTCCCTCCCTTGAGGAATCTTACCCATCACTGATGATCCAGCCATCCTCCAAGGGCCAAGCAGGGTGGAGTAAAGGGGACAGAGGCTGTGCCCCTCCCAGGAGGATAAGTTTTGTCTCCTTAGTGGTTTATGGTCCCAAGGTCTTCTTACTTAGCCTGAGTCATGGGGGGTTACAGCTTCTGAAACCAGGCAGGGTGGTTCCAAAAGAGAATGCAGAAGCTTTTTACCACTTCAGAGATCAGACAGAGTTGTTGGTCCCAACTCCCAGAGATTAATGGTGAAAGAGTTGACATGGCAATCACATACTCTTAGAATCAGAGCCACATTGCCCACACTCACACACTTCTACTGTACCCATGGCAACAGTGGGAGCACTGAGACTCTTCTGTCTCTTACATTTAGTCACAATCCTGATTTGCCTAGTGCTAGTTCTCTGCATGTTCAGTCCCCTGGAGTCTCCTGTCTCAATTCTCCAAACAAGACTCCAGGAGAATATAGAAAGGAACTCTTGCTTTTCCATTTCTTAATATAAAATGAAAGTAGTGGGAATTGTTGAGAGATACCCACACATAGTTTCCCCTGTACTCTGTACTTCCAAAATAATTACCTTGGGCTGCAAGGGGATTATAAATCACATGACAAATAACAAAGAAGGCAGGAGTTAGACATTTTATGGGCTGAGAACATCATCACATGCTTTAGAATATTGACCAATTACAATATCATTATCAAGATAAAAATACCCTGTTTATTGTGCCATATACTTTTTAACTCTAAGATTTCTCAGAATCACCACTTTATTAATGGAACCACTTGGTATATTTCATTGGGAGCCTAAACACTTTAAGTACATCCCCTACTAGGTGAAAACCTTGAAAAATTCAGGGTCATCTATTTCTACAAATCTACTCAACCAGAAGATTGCACACCAAATATAGTCAATACTTTTGGTTTTCCAATATTAGCAAACTGCAACCCCTTCTACTCCAGCGCCCATGATTATGGTCCTTGCCCAGAATAACAGGTTGACAAATCAATATGCACATCATTTGACTAGGCCCTCACTTTTAAAATTAGGTGTTGGAACAACTTTACAGAAAAATTGAACTCTTGGTGTAATGAGCACACAATACAATATACAGATAATGTATTATAGAATTGTACACCTGAAAGCCATATAATTTTATTAAACAACATAACCCCAATAGATTCTATTTAAAAAGAAAGAACAATGGAACCCAAGTCTGTCATTTTTGAAAAGAGAAAGCCAACCACTCTTCTAACCTCTACTTTGCCAGAGCTGGGTTCACTGCACAAATGAAGGAGGGGATTTACATATGTATATCTTGGATACTCCGGAGATTTTTTTTCAACATCTCTGAGGTCTAGACCTAGTGGTAAATGGAATTTTGACTGTCATTTTGGTAGTTATCTGAAGATTCCAATAACTAGTAAATAGAATCAAGTTCCATTGTCTACACTCCTTTCTTCAAGTCAATACATGCACCTTGTATGTCTTCTGAGTACAAAGCATGCTGTCTGCTGAATATAGGTCTGCAAACATATTTGTTTTCTTTTTTTCTTTTTTGTAGTCTCTCTTTCTCTACTTGCTATTTCTCACAAACAGGCCAGAGTAGATAAACAAGATGATTTCTGCTATGTGTACAGAAAATTTATGCCAACTTTTTACTCAGCACATGACTTATAGAATATCTTATGAGAATAACTCAGGACTTGTGGAAGAGGTGGTACTGGGTCTGGTTCATAGAAGGCTTTTAGATGATTTTTATAATAAATGAAACAAGTGTTTTTAGTCTGAAAAACCACAATTTTCCAAACCCAGATATATGAGAGTATCTTTCTCTATGGTTCTGGTAACACTACATTGTTGAAAAAACAAAATATTGGAAAACCAAAAACACCCATTGAATGTAAGGACAGTGAATTTCCCCTCAGATTTCCCCTCAGATTGAACACTGAATGTATATAGTAAGTATTACTTATGAGTCTAATATTGATGTGTTCTTGCCAAAGGCTCTTGGAACAATTCACTAGAAAATAGGAAACTTAAAGTCATAATTCACATAACTTATTCAGTTGGCAGGCAGAAATTAGGACTGAAAGCAAAGAGTTCGGGAATTCTGAGCATACCCAAGACTGCAAGTGTCTTTCAAGTAGATGAACCTAGTGGAAAAGGAAAGTACCCACCTTACCTCATCCCACTATTTTGCCAAAATAAGAACCTCTTTGGAAAACTAGGGAAAAGGTCAAATGACCTCTGGGTAAAGTTCTTTTAAGAGTTCATACTTTGGCCATGTTCTTTGCTTTCACAAGCATATTGTGCAATCCCATAATTCAGAAGAGGCAGCTGTTGGAGAAATGTCATCAGACCTCACTTGAGCATGTATGTGGGAGTTCCAGTTGGTGTATCCAAACCAAGTTCCAGGAAGGAAAGATGCTTTTACTCAATGAAATTCTATTAATTTGTAAGCCTAGATCTTAAGTTCAGAAGAAACAGTAAGTAATAAAACAGTGTTGATTAGATGCCACTACAGCCATTTTTGTTCTCACATTTTGTGTGTGTGTGTGTGTGTGTTTTTGGTATAAGGACTGGGGGGCAGACAAGAGAAGTCCTTGAAAAATGTGCTCCATGCATATATATAAAGCACTCACTTTCCCCTGTTACTTTTCCTACTCTCACTTACTCCCATCCTCACCTTTAAGCTTAATCCAGACAATTATTTAGGGAATAAAAGCATGAGTCACTTTGAAAAGCAGTCCTTCAGAGCATGCTACATCTGTGCCTCAGACAGGTTAGGTCATTGTCCTCAGAATCATGGCTGATCCGGCTTTGCTTTGGTCTCCTGACTCATATCTTTCACAACAACTAAAACTCATGACCCAAGGCAAAGAAGCTCAGGTCCATGGGGTTGTCTTGGCATAAAGGATATTGAGAGATTGTTCATGTTTATTATCCACTAGGGGTCAGAAATAAGTCTCTTCTCTTTGTCTAAAACAACTAGCATATGTGTCGGGCTATTTCTTCAATGGCACACACCCACCTCCACTGAACTGTGGATCCATAGACCCCTCTCCAGAAGCAAGTATGTTTATCCAAATTGAATGTGTCAAATAAACATGGAAAGGAGCCTTGGAGCCCAAAGAAGGTGAGGTGCTCTCAAGAAGGGGTCTCAAAGGAAGGGGAGGGTGCCATATGAAGCAATCTCAATTTAGTTACTAATTATAATGTATTCGTGAGCACATTGATCTTTTTGTTTTACCTTCTGCTGGTGAAGCCCCTAGCTTCTTTGTTCTTCTGTCACCCCACCCTCACCCCATCCCTACACACCACCCCCTTGCTCTAATCCCACCAACCACCTGGTCTCTGCTTCTGGGTAAGAACACGCAGAGTGCAGAGGTCAGGGCAGTTACCCCATTAGCCTTACCTTCAGGACACTTTGGGTCACAGCCCTTTCAGAAAGGCATAGTAGCTAACGGAGGGGGTAAGGGTGGAGAAAGAGCTGGAGAAGACTGTAGAAAGAGATTAAGGGCACAGGAAGGGGAGGGGCTGCCATATGGTAGAAAGGAGGCATGATTTAAAAGATTAGCTACCCTTTAGTCAGAAAGGCTGGAATAGGGAAGGTGCATTAGAAAGCTATAAAGTCACACACAAAGAGCCTCATGGAGTGAACGATGAATTCCAAAAGAGAAAAACAGGAAGAATACCCTTTAAGTTTTTGAGGTAAGTTTAAGCCAAATCAAAGGAAGTCTGATTTTACACAGTGCAGAGGGAATTTAGAGAATCCCTTATCATGAAAAATGGCACAAACTGGCAATATAAATCATGTCCCCCCAAAGGCATAGGAAGATTCAGTATTAACAAACCCACAATGGATTATTAAAGAAAAGGGAGTGACATTCAAGAAGCCAATCTCAGGCCTCCCAAAAGTTGGAGCCCTTGTGAAAGATAAGACCCCTGAACCAAAGAAAGGGGTTGGCCCAACCTTTTCCAGTCTTAGAGTTTGGGGAAATGCAGTGAAGATCTTGTCTGTGTTCCCAACATCTTTGGTTTCTAGAGTTGCCACCTGGAGAATAATCAACCTACTGAAAACAATATCTTCTAGATGTCTTCTAAAGATTTTCCAAACTGAATTTCTACAATCTACTAAGTCATAAATAACTTTGAACTTGAAGTCATAAACATAAGCTGCACAAACATCCTGGCCCAGGATGTAAGCCTTATTTATATGGGTCAAACACCTAAGAATCCAAATAAAGTGGAACCATACAAGCACTTCACTTTTGCTAAAGTGAAGGGAAGAAATGGGGCAGTTATCCGGCTCTTTGGAAAAGTCCCCAGGCAAATTTGAGCAAGGCCAAGGTAGAAGATGAGTTGTTCTCAGGAAGTTGTCACTTGTACAGGTGACAGGGTGGTAAGTAGAAAATGGAAAAACAAGAGGGACTTATTCTTACCTCCTCTCCCTTCCCCTCCCCTCCCCTCCCTGAAACAGGGTGCAGCCAAGAGGGGGGCCCCAAATAGAGATTTGGAATGGGGCCCAGAGCTCAGGGTGTCCAGGAAATATTAGAGGGACATATAAGATATCCTCACCCCTCCCTCCACAGGTGTGAGTTGGGGGAAGGGACACATGGAGGAGGGACATGCAGAGCTGTTTTGTACAGCCACAGCTTTGCAGCTAATCCATGGCATGGTCATTTAACATATCTATAGCCTTTGGCTGGTGGCTTAGATGTGTTAAATAGCTGTGGCCTTGCTCTGAGCCAGGGGGATGGAAAGGACTCCCCCGCAAGATGTGACTAGGGGAGGACCCCTGAGTTACAGCACCTGCATGGGAGCTTGGAGAAGATTGGCTCTAGGACATAGGGACACACCTGCCCAGACTCACGATGGCAGCCCAGTAAACTTGGAATAATACAGGAATGCTGGCAGGTGTAACTGATTGTAGGAGGAGTCAGAAATGGGGGTACAGAGGAGGATTGGCGCAAGGATTTACACTGAGACGAGGCAGCCATTGGGGGAGATCCACGCGGTTTCACCAGAGTCAGGACCCCCGCAGCTTTGGTGGAGAGAGAATCACCAGGTGGCTTTAGCAGAGAGTCGCCACTCGGCTTTGGCAGAGTGGAGACTCTCTCGCAGCTTTGCCAGGGAGTGCCACGAGGTTTTGCCAGAGTGGGGACCCCTTCCCTGAAACTCTGGTAGAAGAGGACCACGCAGCTTTGGGGTGCTCCCTTTGGCTGCGTGGCCTGGGAAGCAGGAGAGACTTTGCCTGGAAGAAGGGTGAAAGAACTCTTGCCAGTAGGCCATGAGAAGGTGCCACATGGCTTTGGATTAATCAGAGATCCTGCCTGGATGGCGACACAGCTGACGGTGTCAGGAGCCTGGATCCCGGACCTTTGCTTCTTTTCCTGAGTTACGGTACCCTGAATTAGGGCGGGGGGAGAAGGAAGCACTGTGGGCATCTGTGGGTGTCCAAAAGGACTTTGATATTTTAATGAAGGCGTTTGGTCACTACTTTAACTCTGTGTAGCAATAAGTAAACATTTCCTTTCCTTTTCACAAATCTCTGGCTTTGAGAGACCTCTTTCCATAAGGCAGCGGACCAAGGAACCTTGGCCCCTGTGGCCTCTGTGTTCTTTAACATCCCCTCCCCTCTCCTCTCTTCTTCTCTCCTCTACTTTCTCTCTGTCTCCCTCTCATTAAGAAAATAAAATTTAAAAAAGAAAATAGATTTTTTTACTAAGAATTCCAAGAAACCAGTAGTTTTCTGGGTGATGTATAAATTGCAGAAGAAGGATGTGCTCTTTTCAGACTAAATGTTGCCACTCCAGTAATGTAATAAGGTCAATAAGCCATGAGGCCTTTTTTATTTTCAAGCTGCTTTAAATAACCAATTTAAAGGCCTAATACTGTATCAGAAACACTGTCTCTGAAGCCCTCAAGGAATGCATAAAAAGGAACCTCTATCTTTGGATCAAAGCTATTAAGGAACTTCTTCTCATGACCCAGGTAATTTCTTTCTCCAGAAAGGGGTCTTTTCTTTTTCATGAATGCCCCACAGTACTTCTGAAGCCAGTTTTCTTCCCAGCACCTTGCCTTACTTACCAGGAGCTCTAAGTGCACGAGTAAATGCATTTCTGTTAATTTCATGTCTTGATGCTTGTTCCTGACATTACCTTTATCCTCAACAATAATGTGGATCTTTAAATTTAAAAAAAGACATACTCATATATATATAGATTAGTTGTACAAAAATAGATACACAAAAGCATAAAGAAGAAATTCTAAGTAGCCATGCATTCACCACTCCCAGATTACCACCATGTATCACACAGTGGTTTTAATTTTTCCAAAATTAGTTCTTTCCCCTGTGGAGTAGCCAGCATCCTGATGCCATCTCAATCTGATTATTAATATTGTAGTAATTTCTGGTGATTAAAAAAGGCCCATTCTTGTTCTTAAGGTTTAGTTCTGTTAGTTTTTCAACTTTAATCTCCTATTTGATTCAAAGATCTCCCCCTCCTCGTTCCTTTTCTGTACTCCTTGTCCTGACCACTTTGTGGTACTTACCTTTCTGGTCTGGGGATCAAAGAATAAAAAGAGAAAACTGTTCACTGGTGGGGAATCTCCTGCTTGCTGCCTCCCATCAGCAAGGCTGAAGCTGGGATTCTGCTGAGGATCTCGGTGCTGAAGAATACCTCCACAGCCTGGTCTGGCACTGCTATGTCCTGCATCTTCTAGCTGGTAGTCTGTCTCTGCCTTCCTTTGATGCATATGCCTCTTCATTCCATGGTGTTTTGAGGGTCTTGGGAAACGTGTGGCTCCCAATCTCCTCCAAAGCCATGGCTTCCATACATCTTGGGAACCAGAAATTCAAGCAGAAGGTGTTTGGTCCCTCTTCATATGGCAGACCCATCACCCCCAGGAGTCTAAAATTTTCACCCCTTTCCAGTGTTACCATGCCCGGTCTGCAAAGCAGGACTTGTGGCTGAGTACATGTCTAAACCTGTGGTTCTCTGAGGCCTCCCTCCAGTGGTCTGCTAGAGCCAGCTCAGCCCAGCTTACAAAAGCATATTGTCAAATTTTCAGAAAATGTGTTAGCCAGTTGACATCACACTGGTAGCTGAAAATTGGCCATGGTGGTAGTATTTATATGACAAAAATACCTCCAGTTGGTTGTTAAACATTTACCAGAGTATCATTGCTGCTTTTTCACCAAGGAGAGGGGAGATGGGGTTAGGGATAGTCTCTCATCATCATTGCAGTTCCCAGAAAGCAATCTCAATTTTCCTTTAATCCAAATCTAGGTGGGTAGCTGGAGTAGAAGTGATAGGGCTGGTTCAGCTGAAAGAGGACCTGTATTAATTAGCCCTGGGGGAGGTGGCTGGCTTCAACAACTGGGGCTAATTAGGTTGTTTTTAATGGCTGCCTACCATTTTATTGTATCAACGCACCATGATTTTTGTGATTGATCTCATTTTAGACATTTAGAATATTCCCAATTTTTTGCTGTATTAAACAATGATATAAAGAATATACTTGTATATAAATCTTAGTGTTTGATGAAGTAAGTCCTCAATAAATGTTAGCTATTATAATGGTGATTTTTAAAGTGGGGTTACCAGGCTCAGCTAAGGGAAAGGGCAATGCTAGATAGCCCTCCCCTTCCTCTTTCATATCAGCACCCTTAATACTGGCAACCAGGCTTCTACCCTCTAGACAAGAAATTGAAAGATGCCTCTCTGGGGAATTTGGCCTAAGAAAAAAGATCAAATGGATACTGACATTTGTTGGGTCTACCAATGAAATGGCTAGGGCCATCTACGGATTTAAGACCCATCAGTCAATAATTGTCCCAACAGACACAAACACACACAGAGCTATTCACTTGCCTCATTCCTGAATATGAATGAATAAAATATAAAACACTGAAAAAATTTAACAGAAAAAAGAGACTAAAATGAATATTGAAAAAAACTGAGAATAAATAGAAATGATGCAGGGAGCCAAAGCCAGAAAATAAACCCTAATATTAACATTCTCAGAGAAGTGCGCAGAAGTATTGTACACATGAAACATTCACTGCTGATAGAAACGAAAAAAGGAACATTCTGAGAATAAGAATGAACTCTCCAAAATTCAAACTATTAGAGTAAATTTATTTTTAATTCAGTAGATAAAAGATACATTTAAATAAATCTCCCTGGATGCAGAACAAAACAGCAAATGTAGGAAATAGAGACAGGACAGGAGAATTACAGGACCATTATCCATTAGGAGCTCTCAGAGAGTAAACAGAAAAAAAATGGAAAAAAATCAAAGACAGAATAAAAGGAGTGTTTTCCCCAACTGAAGGAAATGATTTACCAGATTTAAGGGCTGACTAAGTATTCAGTACAATGGTTGTAAGACATTTGCCAGCGTACACTGTCATAAAATTTCAGAATACTGGAGATAAGATCTCAAAAAACTGTTTCCCATGAACCTTTTCTCAGGAAGTCACTGGAATATGTGCTCCACCAATACAAGGGAGTGGTCAAAGAAAGACAGGGGACCCAGGAAACAGAGGGTGAAACAGACAAAGACACAGACAAAATAAGAGACAGATGAATCCCCAGAATGAAGGTAAAAGGAAAGCACAGGAAGACAGCCATGCTGTAGACAAGATACATGTAGATGGAGAACTCTGGAAGGATGTCTCCAAGAAGAAGTATGAAATAATTAGATTACTTGAAGTATTGACCATATTGAGAAGAGTCTTTGGGTCCCTTTGGTAAGTCTGGGTTTGGATTAGTAGTGATAAGCATATAAAAATTAAGCTAGTAAAAAAGCGGTTACCTCCTAGAAGAGCACAGTGGTTGGGAAGAGTGGAGGTTGTTGTTTTTCAATATAGGACTCCTGGTACTGCCTGTCCAACTGTATACATGTATTCCTTTGATAATAATAGTACCTGCTGAACAGGTGTTTTGTGAGGTTTAAATAATATCGTTCAGGTAAAGTTCTTTTTTAAATTTTATTTTAGTTGTTGTTCTTGTACAGTTTTCTGTCTTTTATTCCCACCAAGCCCACTTTCCCAGCCCTCTCCACCTCCCTCCCATTTCCGCCCCCCACAGTTTTTGTCCATGTGTCATTTGTTCTTGTTCCTGTAAAACCTTCCCCTTTCCCCCTGAAATTCCCTCCCCTTTGGTCACTGTCAGCCTGTTCTCTATTTCAATGTCTTTGGTTATATATTGTTTGTTTGTTTATTTTGTTGATTAGGTTCCTGTTAAAGGTGAGATCATACGGTATTTGTCTTTCACTGCCTGGCTTATTTCACTTAGCATAATGCTTTCCAGTTCCATCCATGCTGTTGCAAAGGGTAGGAGCTCCTTCTGTCTTTATGTTGCATAGAATTCCATTGTGTAAATGTACCACAGTTTTTTGATCCATTAATTTACTGATGGGCACCTAGGTTGCTTCCAGCACTTGGCTAATGTAAATTGTGCTGTTATGAACACTGGGGTGCGTAGGTTATTTTGGATTGGTGTTTCAGGATTCCTAGGATATAATCCTAGCAGTGGAATTGCTGGGTCAAAAGGCAAATCCATTTTTAGTTTTCTTAGAAAATTCCATACTGTTTTCCATAGTGGTTGTACCAGTCTGCATTCCTACCAACAGTGCACTAGGATCCCCTTTTCTCCACAACCTCTCCAACACTTGCTGTTTGTTGCTTTGTTTATGAAGGCCATTCTGACTGGTGTCAAGTGGTATCTCATTGTAGTTTTAATTTGCATCTCTCTGATAGCTAGCGATATCGAGCATCTTTTGATGTGTCTCTGGATCCTCTGTATGTCCTCCTTGGAGAAGAGTCTGTTCAAGTCCTTTGCCCATTTTTTAATTGGGTTGCTTGTCTTCTTAGAGTGGAGTCGTGTAAGTTCTTTATATATTTTGTAAATGAAACCCTTGTCTGAGGTATCATTGGCAAATATGTTTTCCTGTATAGTTGGTTCTCTTTTTATTTTACTACTGTTTTCTTTAGCTGTGCAGAAGCTTTTTATTTTGATGAGATCCCATTTGTTTATTCTTTCCTTTATGTCCCTGCTTTAGGGGACATATCAGTAAACATGTTGCTGCGTGGAATATCTGAGATTTTCCTGCCTATGTTCTCCTCTAGGATTTTAATGGTGTCAGGACTTATATTTAAATCTTTTATCCACCTTGAATTTATTTTTGTGCATGGTGTAAGTAGGTGCTCGAGTTTCTTTTTCTTTTTTTTTTTTTTTGCACATAGCTGTCCAGTTCTCCCAACACCATTTGTTGAAAAGGCTATTTTTACTCCATTTTATGTTGCCGCCCCCTTTCTCAAATATCCATTAACCGTAGAGACTTGAGTTTATTTCTGGGCTCTCTGTTCTGTTCCACTGGTCCATGTGCCTGTTTTTATGCCAGTACCAGGCTGTTTTGATTACAGTGGCCCTGTAATGTAGTTTGGTATCAGGTATTGTGATCCCTCCTACTTTTTTCTTCTATCTCAGAATTGCAGCAGCTATTCGGGGTTTTTTATGGTTCTATATAAATTTTTGAAGTGTTTGTTCTATATCTGTGAAATATGCCATTGGTACTTTAATAGGTATTGCATTGAATCTGTAAATTGCTTTGGGAAGTATGGACATTTTGATGATGTTAATTCTTCCAATCCATGAACACGGTATGTTTTTCCATTTATTTGTGTCTTCCTTGATTTCTTTCTTCAGTGTTGTGTAGTTTTCTGCCTACAGGTCTTTTACCTCCTTAGGTTTATTCCTAGGTATTTTATTTTTCTTTTTTGCTATATCAAATGGGATTTTTTTTCTTGATTTCTGCTTCTACTGTTTCATTGTTGGTATATAAAAATGCCTTTGATTTCTGGATATTGACTTTGTATCCAGCTGTTTGGCCAAATTCATTTATTAGGTGAAGCAGCTTTTTGGCCGAGTCTATAGGATTTTCTATGTACACCATCATGTCATCTGTAAACAATGGTAGTTTTCTTTCCTCCTTTCGGATTTGGATGCCTTGTATTTCCTTTTTGTGTCTAATCACTGTGGCTAAAACTTGCAATACTGTATTGAATAGAATTGGTGAAAGTGGACAACCTTGTCTTGTTCCTGATTTTAGTGGAAAAGATTTTAGTTTTTGCCCGTTGAGTATAATGTCGGCTGTAGGTCTCACATATATGGCCTTTATTATGTTGAGGAATGCTCTCTCTATTCCCACTTTGCTGAGTGCTTTTATCGTAAATTGGTGCTGTAACTTATCAAATGCTTTTTCCGAATCTATTGTTATGATCACGTGATTTTTGTTCTTGCTTTTGTTTATGTGATGTATTATGTTTATTGATTCATGAATATTGTACCATCCTTGCATCCTTGGGATGAATCCCACTTGGTTATGTTGTATGATCTTTTTAATGTATTTCTGGATGCAGTTTGCCAATAGTTTGTTGAGGATTTTAGCATCTATGTTCATCAGCGATATTGGCCTGAAGTTTTCATTCTTTGTTGTGTCTTTATCTGGCTTTGGAATTAGGATGATGCTGGCTTCATAAAAAGAGATTGGGAGTCTTCCTTCATTTTGGATTTTTTGGAATAGTCTGTGAAGGGTAGGGGTTAGCTCTTCCTTAAATGCTTTGTAGAACTCTCCTGTGAAATCATCTGGTGCAGGGATTTTTTTTGTTGGCAGCTTTTTGTTTATTGCTTCAATTTCCTCTGCTGTTGTTGGTGTGTTCAGGCTTTCTGCTTCTTCTTCATTCAGTTTTGGAAGATTATATTTTTCTAGAAATTTGTCCATTTCCCCTAGGTTTTCAAATGTCTTGCAATACAGTTCTTCATAGTAATTTCTTACAGTCCTTTGGATTTCTGTGATATCTGTTATAATCTCTCCTCTTTCATTTTGATTGTGTTTATTTGGGTCCTCTCTCTTTCTTTCTTGATGAGCCTGCTTAAAGGCTTGTCAATTTTGTTGATCTTTTCAAAGAACCAGCTCCTGAATTCATTGTCCTTAGAATTGTGCTTTTAGTCTCTATGTCATGTAATTCTGCTCTGATCTTGGTTATTTCTTTCCTTCTACTTGCTCTGGCTGTCTTTGTTGCTGTTCTTCGAGTTCTTGTAGGTGTAAGGTTAGGTTGGTTGTTTGAAATTTTTGTATCTTTTTTGGTAGGCCTGTATCACTATAAACTTCCCTCTGAGGATTGCCTTTGCTGTGTCCCATAAGTTTTGGGTTGTTGTGAGTTCGTTTTTGTTTGTTTCCAGAAAATTTTTGATTTCCTCCCTAATTTCATTCTTGACCCATTCATTGTTTAATAGCATACTATTCAATCTCCATGATTTTGAGTGTTCTGGTTTTTCCCCTAGGGGTTTCTTTCTAGTTTCATTCCCTTGTGGTCAGAGGAAATGCTTGATATGATTTCAGTTTTCTTGAATTTATTGAGGCTTGTTTTGTGTCATCATATGATTTATCTTTGAAAATGTTTCACGTGCATTTGAAAAGAATGTGTATTTAGCTTCTTTGGGATGAAGGGCTCTATATACGTCAGTTAAATTTATTTCACCTAGGGCATTGTTCAATGCCACAATACCTTTGTTGATGTTTTGTTTGGAAGATCTGTCCATTTTTGACAGTGGGGTGTTAAAATCGCCTACTATAATTGTGTTGCTGTCAATATCTTTCTTGAAGTCCTCTAAGATTTTCTTTATGTATTTGGGTGCTCCTGTGTTTGGTGCACATATATTTCCAATATTTGTGTCTTCTAGGTGGATTCTTCCCTTCAGTATTATGAAGTGACCTTTTGGGTCCCTCTTTACAGCCCTTTCTTTGAAGTCTATTTTGTCTTATATGAGTATTGCTACCGTGGCATTTTTTCCCGTCCATTTGCTTGGAAAATTTGTTTCTAGCCCTTCACTTTGTGTCTGTGTAGGTCTTTTGTCTGAGGTGGGTCTCTTGTAGGCAGCATATGTGTGGGTCATGCCTTCTTATCCATGCAGCTCTTCTATATCTGTTGGTTGCAGCATTCAATCCATTTACATTTAAGGTTATTATTGATAGGTACTTATTCGTTGCCATTTTCGTACCTGTGTTCCTCTCTCTCTTTTCCTTCCTTTCCTTAAAGCAGTTCCTTTAGCATCTCTTGCAGAACTGGTTTGGTGGAGGTATATTGTCTTAGACTTTTATTTTCTGGGAAGCTCTTTATTTGGCCTTCCATCTTAATTGAGAGCCTTACTGGGTAAAGTAGCCTTGGTTGCAGGCCTCTGGTTCTCATTACTTGGAATATTTCTTGCCATTCTCTTCTGGCTTGCAGTATTTCTATTGAGAAGTCAGCTGCTAACCTCACCAGGGCTGTGTTTCTTCCTGTTTCTCCCTTGCTGCCTTTAAGATTCTCTCTTTGTCTTGGAATTTTGCCATTTTAATTATGATGTGTCTTGAAGTGAGCCTCTTGGTTTGCTCTTGATTGGGACTCTCTGTGTTTCCTGGATTTGTGTGACTTTTTCTCTCATCAAATTAGGGAAGTTTTCCATTATTGGTTTTTCAAAAAGATTTTCTACCCCTTGCTCTTCTTCTTCTCCTTCTGGTATCCCTATTATATGGATATTATTATGTTTCTTATTGTCTTGCATTTCTCTTAATCCCTTTTCATTTTTTCTGATCTTCTTTTCCTTTTATTGCTCTTTCTGGGTGTATTTTTCTACTTTGTCCTCCACCTCGCTGATCTGACCTTCTGCTTCATCAATTCTGCTTTTCATTCCTTCTACTGTGTTCTTCAGTTCAGAAATTGTATTCTTTATTTTCTCTTGGCCCTTGTTGATAGTTTCTATTTCCTTTTTCATGTTGATATAGCTTGCAGTGACTCCATCGTAGTTTCCCTATATTTTCTGGTGATTCGTTGTGAGCTTATTGAGCTTCCTGATAATCATTGCTTTGAACTCACTATCTGTTGTCTCTATTTCATTTAGCATCCTTTCTGAGGCTTCCTCCTTTCCTTTCATTTGAGAATTGTTTCTTTGTCTTCCCATTGTTTGTGAGACTATTCTTCTTAGCCTCAGCTTCTTAAATTAATCTGTTCTGGCTCCCTGGGTTTATGTTGTGAACATCTGTGGTAGAATGCCTGTGAGATTCAGTGGCGCAGTCTCCTTGATCTCCCGAGCTCACTGGTCTTGGGCTGTCATTTATGTTGGTACTCTGTGTGTCTTTGGGTTTTGATTGTTGCTGGGTCTTTCTTTGGTGGGTCCTTCCCACTAGCTGGTTAACTGAGGGTCACTCTGTCCACTACCTTTTGTATGTTGTTGTACTATTGAGGGCAGGTTTTGTTGAAGCTGGTTCTTCCATGCTTACAAGGTTTTGAGGATTCTCTCTTGCTCTTGTTCAGTTTTTTTGTACTGCGTAGTTTCTCCACTATCTAGTTGTATTTCCAGATAGGTCCTGAGGTTTGTATGGTTTCCGCTCCCTCCTTCACCTTCTTCTGTTGTTATCTGTTGGTGGTTCCTTTGTTTTTGGGTTTCCTCTTCCAGTGTGTATCCTGGTGTTCACCATTTCCACTTACTCTTTTTTTGTGATCAGTTGGAGGGGGAAGGCAAAATGGTTTCAGTCAGCAAGAGAGTATTCTATAATATTTATAGTAGCAGCTGGTAGAGAAATAGGAGATCCTTTGACTATGTATAGTGTTAACCATGATCTTCCACACAACTTGCCACTTTTTAGAAAGAATGGAAAGAAGATAAGACTCTTGGTGGGGAAGGAAAGATTGTGAGTTGGATCTAGAAAGCAGTGAGGTTGTGGGAGGTCAGATTCTGAGGTAAGGTGAGAGTAAAGGATTGTAAATATGTGTAGTGTGTGAGAGAATAGAGTTAATCACTACAGTAGTAGAGTTCGGGAAACTGTGAAGTGGGCTAAGATCTGGGAGGGGGGTTGTGTAGTATTTCAATTGTATGGAACAGCTATTATTTACAGTAATATCACAGCAACAATCACATGACAGAATCTATGTGATCTGGATGACAAGAATAGGGAGTAAGGACCTTGAGTAGTGTGCTAATGGAACATAGTGAAGCGAAGGACAGTACATTAACAATACCCTCTGAAAGAGAGCACAGGAGAAACCTGTCAAATGATACAATATTACCAGCCAAGCAAAGAAGACTATACAGAAAGAAGAGGAATACAAAAATACTATTAAAATAAAAGTTGTAAGAATAATGAAAAAATAATAATACAAATATGCAATAACTTGCTGGTTCTCTGTAATAGCAAAGTGAAATTTGTCTCACTGTCACAGCTGTTGGGATGCCCCCTCTTTGTGTTCAACTCTGGTCTTTTCACAGTTCCAGGTTTTTTTGTCTCACTTGTAGGTATTTTAAAAAAAAGCAGAAGAAGGAAGAAGAGATAAAATTGGAAAGAAATCAGGAAGAAATAAAACAAGAAAGGAGGAATGAGAGTAAAAAGTAATTGAAAGATAAAAAATAATAAAAATTTAAAAAAATTACTAAAAAAAAAAAAAAAAAAAAAAAGAGAGAGCCTCTTCTTGGTTCCAAAGTTGCCAAACTGGTTTTTCTGGTCTTGCTGGCTGCAGCAGGCTGAGGGGCGATTGGTATGGCTTTTCTCCCTTCCCGATCTATGCTCAGTCATCCTCTCTTGCACTCTCCCCAGAGCTAGCCTGGCACCTCTACCCGGCTCCTTGGTTGTGGGATCCAGCTCTTCCTCAGATCGCACTTTACCCCGGGGTTACTACTGTTGGCTGGGTGCTGGCGCGCACTCAGCCAGGCTGCCTCGGTCCCACAAGTTTGAGCGTGCACCCTTCCCAGTGCTATGGGGTTGCACAGGGCCTTCTGCACAACCTTCCACGCAACCTCGGTCGTGCTGCCCAGATGGGTGGGGAGATACCCAGAGTGGCTGCTGCAGGAGAATTCCCCAAACAGTGTCTCTCTTTTCACTTTTTCTTTTTGAGAAATTCCTCCTACTCAAGCCTGTCACTCCGTACAGAGGCCTGGCCTCTTTCACAGCCCAATTCTGCAGCCAGATGGGTGACTATCGGGGTCAGGGCCTATCACTGTGCAACTCTCAACTCTCCCCAACCAGCGACCACAGACTCCGTGGGTGCTCACAGCCCCTGTGTGTTTGCCTCTTAGTCCTTATTCCCCTCTCTGCGACTTCAAGCAACCAGGTTTCTCCTGGTGCTGCTCAAAGCTTGTTTGGCAAGGGAGGGAGCAGTTGCCACAGCTCTCTCCCTAGAACCCTGTGGCAGACCCGGCGGGTGCTGGGCCTGGGGCTGCAGCCGCCCTGGTCCCTGGGGCCTTAGTGTCCTGAAGTACTCTCCTTACTGTCTGGATTTTCAGTGTCCGCTACAATTTTTAGTCTCTTATTTTCATATATGCTGGGGTACTGTTGGCTGTTTGCTCTGTTCCTCCATAGATCGGCCAGGTTTTCCTCCCATGTGTAGGGGGAAGTGGAATATGCTCCCTCTTACCTCACTGCCATCTTCCTCTCCCTCTCAGGTGAAGTTCTTAACACACTACTTGGATTATATCAATAGATGTGTTACTATGAAAAGTCAGTACTACATAATAGGTATTAATTTTTTAGTGGAAAGTTTTTATACCATTAAATACAGCCTTGTCTGGTGTTGCTCAATGGATTGAGTGCTGCCCTGAAAACCAAAAGATCACCAGTTGGATTCCCAGTCAGGGAACATGCCTGGGTTGTGGGCCAGGTGTCTGGTTGAGGTTCTGAGGACATGTAAGGGGCAACCAATTGATGTATCTCTCACACACTGATGTTTCTCTCCTTCCCTTTCTCCCTTCTTTCCCCTCTCTCTAAAAGTAAATAAATAAAATCTTTCAGAAAGCATTAAATATAGAATGCTATAATCAGGAAGGTCAATAGCCTGTATGTTGTGTTAAAAGTCATGTGATTCTTGGCTATTTTATATTATTAAGGCTACTTCCTAACTTCTAATCACACTTAAAACTGAGAACTTTACTATCACTTCCATTACCTTCCTTCCTTGTAAGTCCATTTCCTCCTTCACTGGGAGCCAAGAAAGATATCTATGTTTTTCTCTCTCTGACATTTATCCTCAGAGTAAAAGACACTACGGCAAAATAAATGATGTGCTTTTGTATTGTAGAGTTCATGAGATCTTGATTTCTTAAAGTAGATGTCTCAGGCTGGATGGAGTTTTAGCCAGCATCACAAAGGTGCTGAAGACACTGCCTCTCTCTCATAGCTGAGTCATCAAATCTCTGGACTGTCAGCTTAAGGGAATGGACTGTGAATAAACAGCATTAAAGTACCTTATGACTTTCATATCTGAAACTGTAGCTGAAGATTGTTTTCCCTGAGAGTCCCTTCCTACTTGGGAGTTTTTAACCTTGTTTCATTTTATTTTTATTCCTCCCATTTAATTATACTAGAAACATGATTTGAGAGAGGCTGATTTGAATTAAAGTCTAGTAACACCATGATCGGGATAACTTTCTTATATCATAATCTAGTAGAAAGTTTACAGAATAAAGAAAGCATAAAGGTAGTGAAACAGGGTGCAGAGTGAGAGGTCCCCAAAACAGAGATGCTTCCCCACAGTCCATGGTTGGGACAAGGGGAGAAGTGGATGATAAGGCTTAAGATACTTTTCATAACAATGACAAGTGATAGCCATGTCTTTCTTGAAGGGAAGCTGTGCTGCCACCTGGGGAAGAGGTCTGTGTGACTTTCAGAATGTATAGCACCAAGTATGAGGTCACATAGGAAGCTCCAAGTCAGCATTTAAAAATTAGGGCAGCCAGACATGAGGGAGGGAGCCATGTGGTTTGAAAGAATATAGAAGGGCCCCTCTGTCTGCCATAAGATCTGGTGTGAAAGGAGGTGCCACACAGTTTGGAGAAAGTGTGACAGGAAAAGACACCGGTGTTCGGGCTGCCTGTCACTACCAAATCCAATAAGCAATGACAGCGATTGAATCTTTACGGGCGCTTTATTCAGATGGCCAGCGATCTGAGAAGATGGCCGGTTCATACCCTAACAAACCATCTTCCCTTCTCTTTCCTGGCCAAAATTTTTATAGGGGAGGTGGGGGAGGATGAACAAGGTACAGTGAGGGCTTTGAAATTCAGGGAGGATTAGGTGAGCGAAGGTGTAGCATTCCTGTTCTGGGCAGTTAGCAGTTCCCAAGGGGAGGGGTAGCGTCTGTCTCCTCATTGACACAAAGGCTCAGATGCCTCCAACTGGCCCCCAGGTGGTAATCTCTAGCCATTGCCCCAGTGGGCCGGCTGTTTCCCAGAAGCCAGGACCGGCCTTATCTGTAGTTTCTGAAACAAAAGCTTTAACATACACATTACTTGGGAGACTTACAACTTTTTCCTTAAGCTAAAATTTTCCAAGTCTTGAGTCCCCTATCAAAAGGAGGTGCCATATGGTTTTGGATTAAGAGCTACAGTAAGACAGAGGAGTCCCGCTAGGAAACCTGCCTGGAGAACACAGCAGCACAGCTGATAGAACTGGAAATTGTGGGAAACGGCCCAGCCAAGCATGGATTAGTGCGAGATGCCTGGAGCTGAACTGTAACGGGTAATGCTGAGCCATGGATTTCTGCTCTTCTGAAAGACATTATCTCTGACTGGTGTATCTTGAAACTGGCCTGGGTTGGCAAAGGGGAGCAGAACTATGTGTTTTGGGGTGTTTTAAAGGGAGTGGGACTTAATGGCAGAAATCCATCATTATTCTGAATCTGTATAACCTTTATATAAACCCCTTTCATTTTTCACCAAACTCTTGGATCGGGAGTCATGCTTCTTGGCCATGGTCAATGGGACCCCACAGCTGTTCCAGAACAGCATAGGCAGAGTTCTGAAACAGCAGTGTGCTCTCCAATAAAAGCCCTGACTGTGGAATCAGATGCATCCGGGTTTTAGTCTCAATTGTACCACTGTTTCTCACCTTAGGCATGTTACTTAACCTCTCTGTGCCTCAGTTTTCTCAAATGGTAAAGGTGGATAATAATAAGTTCCACTCTCTAAGATTCTTCCCAGGGATAAATGAGATACAGCATGTATATCGCTTCACACAGTGCCTGGTGCATAGTAAGCTCTGGGAAAATGCAAAGAAGTTGTCTTTATTCACCATGCCTCTGAAGGGGACCAAAGTTTTGCCTTTTGGGATTCTGATTTTAAGCTGATGGTTAAGGAAAAAAAAATACTCAGAGAGAACCCTTGGCCCTCCCCCTTTCCTGCCTTAGAGATTCGGATGGAAAGGCCTACACCAAGAAGAAAATCTTAGGATGTTTGCCTTAGCCTAATTTGAGTTGAGTACATGGATGGGAGGGCTCCAAACAGGAGGCTGGTAATTAGATCACCCACTGAAGCAAGAATATATTTTACAAGTGTGTTCTGTTCTTCCTCAATTACCTGTAAATGGCCCATTCTCACTTCTGAAATCTAAGATCCCATTGCCCCCCTTTTCTCCTTTGTCCAAATATATATATATATATATATATATATATATATATATATATATATATATGCTATTTTGCCCCTGTCTTCAGAATTTTCATGCTTATGAGAATTCCCTTTGCACATACATTAAAATTATCTCAGGTAAATCTGGCTCTGTCAATTTGATTATTAGCCCAAGTACAAGAACTTAGAAAGTGAAAAGAAAAGTATTTTTACCTACACATCTCCTTGAAAACTGAAGTTCTTTTCCACTTGAGACATGGAAATCAAGCCTAAGGTCTCTCTATTTGTCATCCAAAGTTGAAAACACAAAAGCTGAAGGGAGCCCAGTTATAAAAAAGTACTTTTCATTTCTTCAACCTGGTAAAAGGAAAGTTGCTTTGTTAAATTCATCTATGGTTTCTCACTGTACCTCTGGCGCCTACTACTGGCATAATGCACAAAATGTCCCCAAGTTTCTCCTGGTGCGTTTTGAAAATTCTATGTGAGCTATAAATTTGAAGTGGGAGATAACTCTTTAAACTTCGGTGAGGGCTTTGAGATTCAGAAGCTGCAACTTTCCTGTCCTGGGCAGTTAGCTGTTCCCAGGGGAGGGTGGTCGTCTGTTTCTCCCAGGAACACAAAAGCCCGGATGCCTCCAGTTGTCCCCAGGTGGTGATCTTTAGCAGTGCCCCAGGAGGTCAGCCGTTTTCCCAGGAGCCAGGACAGGCCTTATCTGTAGTTCCTGAAACAAAAGCTTTAACATACACATTACTTGCTAGACTTATAACTTTTTACCTTAAGCTAAAATTTTCCAAGTCTTGAGTCCCCTATCTATTCCAGTGTCTTAAGTAATTACCTGTGTAAAATTTCTGTTAACTCTTTAATTAAAAAGAATGACCCCCAAGTTTCTTCATGTATTTCTCTATTTCTTCTTTCTACTATTTTCATTATTTGTTTCTTTTCTGTATCAGCTGCCATTCCTTTCCCTGTCCCTTCCTCAAACCAATTCAGCTTTATTTCACAAGGACTGGGTTTACGAGTCAGATTCCAAGTTTCCCAAGACATCACCCTCACACAACCAATTAATTGATATCATCATTAAATATTGGGTTGGCCAAAAAGTTGGTTTAGTTTTTTCCAAATGATGGCTCTAGTAGTGCTTAGTTATGTTGAACTTCATTCAAAACAATTTTGTTAGATCGTATTGTGACAGCTGTCATATCAGCATGTATTTAAAAGAACTTATCAAAATTGGTGAATTTTTGTGTCGCCATTTTAATATTGAAAATGGTAGAAAATATGCAACATTTTCAGCATATTATGCTTTATTATTTCAAGAAAGGTAAAAATGCAATTGAAACACAAAGATTTGTACAGTGTGTGGAGAAGGTGCTGTGACTGATCAAACATGTCAAAAGTGGTTTGTGAAGTCTCTTGGCACTATTGACATTTCGGCCAAATAATTCTTTGCTGTTGGGCTTTCTGATGCATAAGAAGATGTTTAGCAGCACCCCTGGCCTCTACCCAATAGAAGCCCATAGTGGGAGATAGTTGACATACTCAAAATATCCAAATCAATAAAGTTATTGGTGAAAGAGAAAAATGTGTCTTTTTTTTAAAATATATTTTATTGATTATGCTATTACAGTAGTCCCATTTCTCCCCCATCATTCCCCTCCACCCTACCCACCCTCTCCCACCCACATTCCCCCCTTTAGTTCATGTCCATGGGTCATAAGTTTTCTAGCTTCTACATTTCCCATACTATTCTTGCCCTCCCCCTGTCTATTTTTTCCCCATTATCTATGCTACTCATTCTCTGTACCTTTTCCCCTTCTCTCCTCCTCCCACGCCCCTGTTGCTAACCCTCCATATGATCTCCATTTCTCTGGTTCTGTTCCTGTTCTAGCTGTTTGCTTAGTTTGCTTTTGTTTTAGGTGTGGTTCTTGATAGCTATGAGTTTGTTGTCTTTTCACTGTCATAGTTTTATCTTCTTTTTCTTAGATAAGTCCCTTTAACATTTCATATAATAAGGGCTTGGTGATGATGAACTCCTTCAACTTGACCTTATCTGAGAAGCATTTTATCTGCCCTTCCATTCTAAATGACAGCTTTGCTGGATAGAGCAATTTTGGATATAGGTCCCTGCTTTTCAAGATTTCAAATATTTCTTTCCAGCCCCTTCTTGCCTGGAAGGTCTCTTTTGAGAAATCAGCTGACAGTCTGATGGGAACTCCCTTGTAGGTGACTGTCCCCTTATCCCTTGCTGCTTCTAGAATTCTCTGCTTCATTTTAATCTTGGCTAATGTAATTACAATGTGCCTTGGTGTGTTCCTCCTTGGGTCCAACTTCTTTGGGACTCTCTGAGCTTCCTGGACGTCCTGGTAGTCTATTTCCTTTGCCAGATTGGGGAAGTTCTCCTTTATTATTTGTTCAAATAAGTTTTCCACTCGTTGCTGTTCTTCTTCCCCTTCTGGGACCCCTATAATTCGGATGTTGGGACGTTTAAAGATGTCCCGGAGGTTCCTAAGCCTCTCCTCATTTTTTTGAATTCTTGTTTCTTCCTCGTCTTCTGTTTGGTTGTTAGTTTCTTCCTTCTGGTCCACTCCATTGATTTGAGTCCCAGTTTTCCTTCCATCTCTATCAGTTCCCCATGCATCTTCCTTCATTTCACGGATTGTAGCCTGCATTTTTTTCATCTAGTTTGTGAGCAAAATCAACCAATTCTGTGAGCATTTTGATGACCAGTGCTTTGAACTGTGCATCTGACAGGTTGGCTATCTCTTCACTGCTTAGAGGAATTGGCTCTGGGGCTTTTATTTGTTTTCCGGTTTGAGCCATTTTTGGTGGGGTTTTTTTTTGTTGTTGTTTTGGTTTTAGTCTGGTCGCGGCTATTACGTAGTGAGGGGGTGGAGCCTTAGGTGTTCCTCAGGGCGGGGCAGCCCAGTCGCTGGGTTGTGACGCTATAGGTGGGGGCGGGGTCTGAGAAGGAGCAATGGCGCCTGCTCCGCTCTCTCCCGGACTACGGCCCTTTCCGCTGCTTCCCCTTCACCTGGATTATCTGCGCACGCGCGAGTGCTGTTACGTAGTGAAGAGTGGAGCCTCTGGCGCTCCCCAGTGCGGGGCAGCCCAGTCGCTGGGTTGTGACGCTGTATGTGGGGGTGGGGCCTGAGAGGGAGCAATGGCGCCTGCTCCGCTCTCTCCTGGATTCAGTCCCCTCCGCCACTTCCCCTCCGCCTGGACTGTCTGCGCGCTCGAATGTGAGACCACCTGGTCAGTCAGCCAGCCGCCTTGTGCGGCCTCACTGGGTCTGCACAGTTGCCCCCCTGTGCCCGGGGTCCGCCAGCTGCTGCCTGTGGGCCCGGGGACCACCAGCTGCCGCCTGTGCACCTGGAAACTGCCAGCTGCTGCTGCTTGCGTTCCCGGGTCCACATCTCCACTTTCTCCTGCCGCGACTCCGCCCCACTTACCGGTCTGGATGAATGGTTGTTGGACTTCCGTACAGTTCAGTTTTCTATAAGTTCTGTGTTTTCTTGTTTCTAAATATTTGTTGTCCTTAATTTTGGTTGTGAGAGGAGGCACAGTGTGTCTGCCTACGCCTCCATCTTGGCCGGAAGTCTAAAATGTGTCTTTTATTTTACAGAAAAAAAAACTAAATGGACTTTTTGGCCAACTCAATAGTATATTTCAGAATATGTGACTAAATAACTGAAGTTACAAAGGTTTCAGAGCTTTTAAGGAAGGATTTGCCTGTCTTGGCTTAGCTCTGAAATATGCTCCCAAACATGCCTGATTTTGCTTTTTCTTTGTCTGTTGGACAGTGCAGCCTACACAATTCCTTCTACAGCTGCCATATTGCCTAAGATCTCAGTCACTCTGATCTTGTCTTCATTTCTGCATATTTGACAAGTGAATGGAATAATCTATAATACCCAGTAAATAGTGTCCTGTGCCAAGCAAGCATAGAATGCACTGAAGAGTTTTAACAGGTACAGAGAAAACATTTTAGCAGTGGGGTTCATCTGAGAACACATTCAGCTAATGAGCTGAGTAACTTCTGTTAAGGGAACTGGTTTTGGCATTTAAAATATGATCCTCCCAAACTCTACCAAGAGTGGGTAGCTGCTCACCAGGCTGAGTAGCTGGTGACACTGCTACTCAGCCTGCCATGGATCATAATGATGACAAACATAACTAAAAAAAAGTATTATAAAAGGTATTATACAATGCTGTTGTAAAATCTAAGCTCACTTATAAAAGATAACATTTTAAGCAGAAACTATGCCTTTACTATGTTTTATGAGTCTTTTCTATCTTTCCGTACAGCCAGAGAAGCATTCACTTGATCATATAAAGTGAATTTGGACAGATGAACTTGATTGGTTCTCTTGCAGTTTAAGGAAAAGTAGCAGTTACTGAACTTGATCGTGGAATTCTGGGACCCGGGCGGACCCACTTCTAGGGAAATGCTGAGGTTATTCCACTTTCCTATGAATTCTGCAGCACTTAATTGCTGTTTATGTGGAGAGAAAGAACCTGATGAGTTTTTTGAACCCTCCAAGGAAGAATCAGCCATGCTTAGTAGAATTTTAATGTTAAGTATGTTTTTATTGCCTTTCTATTTATTTTAAATTGGTAATTGTTATACAGGACATAAGGAACTCCAAGGTTACAAATAAAGCCAGAAAATATAGTCACGTACCACATAATGATGTTTCAGACAACAACGGACCACATATATGAAGGTGGTCCCATAACATCATAATGGAGCTGAAAAAGTCCTATCAGTATTGTTATAGTCATTGTAACTAACATGTTTGTGGTGTTGCTGGTATAAACCTACCGTGCTGCTATTCATATCAAAGTATAGCATGTACAATTATGTACAGTTGATAATGATAACAACTATGTTTCTGGCTTGTATATTTACTATACGATATATTTTTAAAGATTTTATTTATTTATTTATTTTTAGAGAGAGGGGAAGGGAAGGAGAAAAAGAGGGAAACATCAATGAGTGGTTGCCTCTCTAGCGCCCCCCTACTGGGGACCTGGTCCACAACCCAGGCATGTGCTCTGACTGGGAGTCCAACCAGCAAACCTTTGGTTCACAGGCCCACGCTCAATCCACTGAGCTACACCCGCCAGGGCTTTACTATACTATATTTTAATCATTATTTTAGTGTGCACTGTTTCTGCTTATTAAAAAAAGTTTTCTGTAAAACAGTATGCCATGCTGTGCTGGCAGCAGCAGCCTCATACATCTCATGTTTGCCCCATCTCTTGATTATATCATGGTCTCTTGTGCTTAATTTGATCTCACATTGTTTTGTACAGTAACATGTTATACAGGCTTGTACCTAGGAGCAGTAGGCTATGCCATGTAGCCGAGGTGTGTATAGTAGGCTATATAATATGTAGGTTTGTATGAGTATACTCTATGGTGTTCACACAATGACAAAATCGCCTAACAAAAAAACTTCTCAGAACTTACCTCCACTGTTAAGTGGTACATGACTAAAGTTTTTTGAACTCAGGTCCCATTTTCCCAAGAATCAATGATATTAATGATGGCTGGGTTCCAAGTCCAACCCACAACCAACCTTTAATGTTGGTGAAATGCTGAATCTTAGCCAAAGAAAATAACGGAAAGTGGTTGCAGCAAAGCTAATAATTAAATAAAGCAGAAATAAAATTGAATAGTTAGTCCTGGCTCGTGTGGCTCAGTGAATTGACAGCCTGGAAACCAAAAGGTCACCGGTTTGATTCCCACGCAGGGCACGTGCCTGGGTTGCAGGCCAGGTCCCCAGTAGGGGGCACACTAAAGTCAACCACACATTGATTTTTCTCTCCCTCTCTTTCTCCCTCCCTTCCCCCTCTCTAAAAATAAATAAATAAAATCTTTTAAAAAATGAATAGTTACATTTCCAGAGATAATTAAGTTAAAATGAGGCCATTAGGGTGGACCCTAATCCAGTTTGACTGGTGTCTTTATAAAAAGAGAAGATTAAAACAGAGGGAAGACCATGTGAAGACACAGGTAGAAGAAAGACATCCACAAGCCAAGTTAACAGGACCCATAAGAAATCAACTCTGCTGATACCCTGACCTTGGACTTCTAGTCTCCAGATTTGTGAGATAACAAATTTTTGTCATTTAAGCCACCTAGCCTACGGTGCTTTGTTGTGGCAGCTGGAGTAGACTAAGTACATTATTTGAAGCTACTCTGTACCATATTTTTAAGTAAAAATATCTGATGAAAAAATCTTATACAGTATATTATCACTCACATTTCAAATATCAATGGCAAAACTGAAAGTATAGTAACAATTACATGCAATTTGGCTCTACATTTATTGAGGGAAAAGAATAAACACATTTGCTATGCGATTTGTGTAGATATAGAAAAATAGCAGCATTATTTTCTGTCATTACTTAGAAACAAAATGATAAAATTATGTAAATAAGTGAATTTATTTTTATAGTACAAATGCAAGAATTTCAAACATCACAACATGAAAGCATTTTTGTCAATTTTTAATGCCACCACACATAGTTAAATTACTTTTGACATTTCAATACACATTCAGTCTCCAAGCCAACACACTGTAATGTCACATTTAAATGCATTTGTCGATAAATCATGTTTTATTTTGCATACTTTAAACAACATGAGATAAACATTTTTAATTACATTCAAGTTTGCTTTAAAATGTACTTTAAAATAAGAAAGCCTCCAAGATGGCTTTCAATGATCCCCATCTCTTGGTATTCATCAGACCCTTGGGTAATCTACCTTCCTTGAGTGTGGGCTGGATGTAGTGACTTTCTTCTAAATAGAATACACATATACCTAGAAGATATTGCAGGTTTGGTTCCACCACAATGAAGCAAGTATTGGAATAAAGCAAATTGTCATCTTTTTGCTGGTGGAAGGTCTTGCCTTTGATTTGTAAAATGTGCAAAATTTGGGAAGTGCAACAAAGCTAAACTCAATAAAATCAGGTATGCCTATATGGCTAAAGTGATAGAATTTTACTTCCAAGATAAGGTTACAAAAAGAGTATATCTTTTGCCTGCTATGCTCTTGCTGCATCTCTCTTTCTCTCCCTCTCCTTCTCTCTCTTTCTCTCTCCCTCCCTTGCTCACTCTGAAGGAAGACATCTGCCATGTTGCAAGATGTGAGTTGTCTTATGGAGAGGTAGACAAGGCAAGGAACTGATGTTTCTGGCCAACAGCCAGAAAGGAACTGAATCCTAACAATTACACAAGTGAATTTGGAAGCAGTTTCTCCCCCTGTTGAGCCTTGAAATGAGACCACAGGCCATGGCCAGTGCCTAGATTGTAGCTTTGTGAGAGACCCTGAGCCAGAGGCAACCGTCCAAGTCATGCTCAGATTCTTAACCAACAGACATTATGAGATAATGTTGTTTAAGCTGCTAATTTGGGGTAATTTGTTTTGAAGTGATAGATAACTAATGTAATCTTCAATAATATGATCTAAATTTTTTTTTGCTTAGAATCCACTTTTTGTTTATCATCAAAAGAATGAGAAAATATTTCAACAAATTCTAAAAGGAATTTAAATTACATGTTAATATGAAAGAGGTACAGCCCTGGCTGGTGTGACTTGGTGGATTGAGCACTGGCCTGAGAACCAAAGGGTTGCTGGTTAGATTCCCAGTCAGGACACATGCCTGGGTTGTGGGCCAGGTCCCCAGTAGGGGGTGTGTGAGAGGCAAACAAACATTGATGTTTCTCCATCTCTTTCTCTTTCCCTTCCCCCCTGTCTAAAAATAAATAAACACAATCTTTTTTTTTTTTTTTTTAAAGAAAGAGGTACAGAAACTTGTAATAAATTAAGCAATGCCTTGCTTCTTAGGAGAATCTTTGGGTCATACCACCCAGTAATGTGTACCATAGGGAACAATTATTTCTTCTAGACCAGAGTTACCTGGGGTTGCTGGTTAAAAACGCAGATTTCTGACACTTCCTGGATCAGATCTGGATCATTAGAACAAGAGATCTAATGGATAGAAGATCTAGTGGGCTGGGTGTGGAAATCTGAATTTTATTACATCTCACCCCACCAAGTGAATTCAGTGTTCACTGGAATGTGAGAATTATTGCTTAGATAGGTCTGGCTTCTCAAGCTTGGCTATGTTAGATTCATCTTGAGAGTTTATTTAACCTTTTGTTCTACTCCACATTTGTTCTACTCCAGACACTTTATTTTGTTTTTAAGATTTTACTTATTTATTTATAGAGAAAAGGGCAGGGAGGGAGAAAGAGAGGAAGAGAAACATTGACATGACAGGGGAATATTAATAGGCCGCCTCTCCTATGCACCCCAACTGGGGACCAAACTTGCAACCAAGGTATGTGCCCTGACTGGGAATCAAATTGGCAACCTTTTGCTTTGTGGGACTACACCAAACCAACAGAGCCACAGAGGTCATGGCTACTCCAGGCACTGTAAATCAGTGTCTGAGGATCGGCTAAACAATTTGTGTTGTTAAGGCTGCCTAGTTGGTTCTGAAGCAATCTCTTAAGGGCAAACTTGATTTGGCCAGTAAATGTCACCAAATCATCCTTGTCTTGTGCCACCTACAAGTCCTGTCCTAATACCCTCCCTTAGAAAGCAGTGCTTATAACAAGTATCCCAGATTTTATCAATCCTAGAGGAATCTGCCCACCCCTCAGGTCACATGCACAAGGACCCTGTCATAAACAGTATCTGGAAATCAATGTTCTCAAGGGTGGCCTGATGAGGCACAGATGTCAGGCACCTTGACCTGTTTAATAGTTGGCCTTTGATCTTTCCTCTCTCTACCATATCCCAGTGAGCATGGTCATGAGATCTGTGATAACAACAAAAAGAAGCACCATTTCTAGAGTATTGCTACAGTGAAGTCTTATAGTCAAGGATTAATCATGCATCAACTCTTTCAATAGTCACAATAACCCTATGAGCTAAGTACATCTATAGTCTCCAGTTTATATATGAGCAAACTAAGACTCAAAGTTCAATGGCATGTCCCAGGTCACAAAGGTAGAAAGTGTCAGAGCTTGGAATCAGACCCAAGTGTGTCTGACTGAAGAGGCTGAAACATTAAGCACCAGATTGTTTGTATTTATAATATGGTACCACTTGTTCTCTTTGGCTAAGGCTTTCACCACTGAGCCGAACAATAGCTACAGCTGAGAGTGCTTCTTTTATTCCAGCTTCAGGGCTTCCCCAGCGTAGGTGTAATTTGACCTCAGCTGACTCTCACCCTGCCTGTAAACTCTGAAGTTCCTTTAGATAGAAAATCTCATTTCTCATAAATGCTGGCCCCTTGGCTAGTTATGGGGACAGGATAAAAGGTCCCAGAGTGGCCTTTAAACTCTCCCTGGAAGTTTCAGAGGTCCCCATTACTGGGTTTTCTCCCTGAGATACTGGCATTCTTGACATTCCAGACCATTCAACTACAGTGCCAGCTGGCTCTGGAATAATCAGAAACTAATAATCTTATATTTCCCACCTTGATTAACAGTTTGTTCCAGGAACAAATTGAGATTCAGAATTAGCTCTGACATCAACTTGGGGGCCATGGCTGGACCTTGCATAGGGAATCTAGAAGGCAGGGGGAGAAATTTACTCTATAATGGCAGTGGGGAAATATGGTAATTCATCACCTTTCAGGGAGAGAACTCAGCTCTGTTGCCTTTCTCCAACCATGGGGCCTTCTCTTTTGGTCAGGGCCACAAAACTAGTGCTTTAAGGCTCCCCGCCCCTGCTAGCTAGTCCTCAAGGGCCCCTTGGAAACTGTTTCTGTGAATCTGGGGAACCATGAGCCTGGTAAAGAACATTTCACAGTTCTGAGATCCACATACTTGGGGAGAAACAGTGTCCACGGTAGCTCATTTCTTAGGCTCTGGAAGTGTTAAAGATGGTTTTTAGCAGGGACTAATAGAGAGGTCCCTCACACTTATGGGAACCAAGAGATCAGATTTGCCTTGAGCTAGAGGTTTTGCGAGACTGCACCTACACAAAACCACCCTCTTCCTTGATTCAGAAGAGAAAGTACAATTAGGTCCCATGAGTCAGGGAGAATGGCTCTTGGTGCATAAAAGCACATGCAAGGCAAGGGACTCTATAGAAACTTAAAGTTAACCGGACTCTGTTCTACCTCTTTGAAGAGTTCTTAGTGATTGACTTTTGGGACCTAACAAAGAAATCATTGGGAGACCATTCCAAGAAATCATTCTAAGGCCATTCTGGGTCAAGCATTTTGAAAATAAGATTAGGTCAAGTGTCATAAGTCAGTCAGGTCGAGCATCGGGGGCTAAGGCTAAGATGCAGTTTCCTGGAGTCTCCTTGCAAGTTTTGGGAATCTCAGAGAGGCTATAGTTCACTTCCTGATGGTTATCTTGGTATCAGGGAAGGCTACCTTTTAGCACTTTGAGGCCTGGGAGTTAATCATAGTAGCAGCTCCTGGGTTCTTCCACATTCCTGAAACTTTGATGTCCAGTTATTTGCTGCCTAAACTGAGAGAGGACTCAGAAACTGCATTCTAAAGGAACAGCCTAGGAAAAACTGGCTGTGGGAACATGGGATTATCTGTAGCACTGGAGGCTGAGAAGCCCTTGTGCCCAGTGGTAGTATTTCCAGAATGTCTATCTTGTCCTCGGATTGCATTGGCAGAGAGGGTGCCAAGTAGGTGTACTGCTCCTAAAGTGAGGAAAGGAGGTGCTACAGAAGAGGACTTGGTTGTTAATTTCTTCCTTCTGGTCCACTCCATTGATTTGAGTCCCAGTTTTCCTTCCATCTCTATCGGTTCCCCATGCATCTTCCTTCATTTCACGTATTGTAGCCTGCATTTTCTCATCTAATTTATGAGCAAAATCAACCAATTCTGTGAGGATTTTGATGACCAGTGCTTTGAACTGTGCATCTGATAGGTTGGCTATCTCTTCGTTGCTTAGAGGAATTGACTCCGGGGTTTTCATTTTTCCTCCAGTTTGAGCCATTTTTGGTGGAGTTTTTTGTTTTGTTTTGGTTTGGTTTTAGCCTGGTCGCAGCTATTACGTATGAGGGCTGGAGCCTTAGGTGTTCCTCAGGGCGGGGAAACCCAGTCGCTGGGTTGTGATGCTATAGGTGGGGGTGGGGTTCGAGAGGGAAGAATGGCGCCTGTTCCGCTCTCTTCTGGACTCCGGTCCCTTCCGCCACTTCCCCTTCACTTGGATTATCTGCGCACGTGCGTGCGTGCTGTTACATAGTGAGGGGTGGAGCCTCAGGTGCTCCCCAGTGTGGGGCAGCCCAGTCGCTGGGTTGTGACGCTGTATGTGGGGGCGGGGCCTGAGAGGGAACAATGGCGTCTGCTCCGCTCTCTCCTGGATTCAGTCCCTTCCGCCACTTCCCCTCTGCCTGGACCGTCTGCGTGCGTGAATGTGGGACCCCCTGGTCAGCCAGCTGCCTTGTGCGTCCTCACTGGGTCTGCACAGTTGCCCCCCTGTGCCCGGGGTCCGCCAGCCACCGCCCGTGCACCTGGGAACTGCGAGCCGCTGCTACTTGCGTTCCTGGGTCTGCACCTCCACTTTTTCCTACCGCAACTCCGCCCCTCTTACCGGTCTGGATGAATGGTTGTTGGACTTCCGTACAGTTCAATTTTCTATCAGTTCTGGTTGTTTTCTTGTTTCTAAATATTTGTTGTTCTTAATTTTGGTTGTGAGAGGAAGCACAGTGTGTCCGCCTACGCCTCCATCTTGACAACCAAACAGAAAACGAGGAAGAAACAAGAATTCAAAAAAATGAGGAGAGGCTTAGGAACCTCCGGGACATCGTTAAACGTCCCAACATCCGAATTATAGGGGTCCCAGAAGGGGAAGAAGAAGAGCAACAAGTAGAAAACTTATTTGAACAAATAATAAAGGAGAACTTCCCCAATCTGGCAAAGGAAATAGACTACCAGGACGTCCAGGAAGCTCAGAGAGTCCCAAAGAAGTTGGGCCCAAGGAGGAACACACCAAGGCACATCATAATTACATTAGCCAAGATTCAAATGAAGGAGAGAATTCTAGAAGCAGCAAGGGATAAGGGGACAGTCACCTACAAAGGAGTTCCCATCAGACTGTCAGCTGATTTCTCCAAAGAAACCTTGCAGGCAAGAAGGGGCTGGAAAGAAATATTTGAAATCTTGAAAAGCAGGGACCTACATCGAAAATTGCTCTATCCAGCAAAGCTGTCATTTAGAATGGAAGGACAGATAAAGCACTTCTCAAATAAGGTCAAGTTCAAGGAGTTCATCATCACCAAGCTCTTATTATATGAAATGTTAAAGGAACTTATCTAAGAAAAAGAAGATCAAAAATATGACAATGAAAAGACAGCAAAATCACAGTTATTAAGAACCATAGCTAAAACAAAAGCAAACTAAGCAAACAGCTAGAACAGGAACAGAAGCACAGAAATGGAGATCATATGGAGGGTTAGCAACAGGGGCGTGGGAGGAGGAGGTGGGGGAAGGTACAGAGAATGAGTAGCATAGATAGTGGGTAGAAAATAGACAGGGGCAGGGGAAGAATAGTATGGGAAATGTAGAAGCTAAAGAACTTATGACACATGGACATGAACTAAAAGGGGGAATGTGGTTGGGAGGGTGTGCAGGGTGGGGGGAATGATGGGGAAGAAATGGGACAACTGTAATAGCATAATCAATAAAATATATTAAAAAAAAAGAGGACTTGGGGTAGCTGGATCCTGTGCTAAACACAGTAACCCTGTCCCAGTGTTTGTTCAGTCTGTAACAGGGTGCATCGAAGTGGGTGGGGCAAATGGAGATTGGTAATGGGGTCCAGAAATGAGGAACGCCAGGAAATATTAGAAAAAATATATATATAGGATGTCCTCATCCCTACAAGTCTGAGCTAGAGGATGGGACACATGGAACAGGGCCACTGAGAGTTGTTTTGAATAGCAACAGTTTTGCAAATAACCTCTGGCATGGTCATTTAACATATCTATAAGCTTTAACTGGTTTCATAGATAATGTTAAATGGTTGTGGCCATGCTTTGAGCCAGGGGCATGGGAGTGACTCCAACTCAAGATGTAACTGGGAGGCAGCTCCCTCTGGGTATAGCACCTGTGTAAAAACTTGCAGATGATTGGCTCCATGCCATGGGGCCATGCCTGCCTGGACTTACTATGAAAACCCAGTAAACCTGGAAGAATACAGGAATGCTGGCAGGTGTAACTGATTGTGGGAGGAGTCAGAAATGGTGCTGCAGAACAAGATTGGTGCTGGGATTTAAACCCAGATGTGGCAGGCACGCTGGGGTTTTTTTGGCACTACGCAGCTTTAAGGTGTGCCCTTTTTGCCATGTGGCTTAGAAAGCAGGAGAGACTTTGCCTGGAAGAAAAGGGGTGAAAGGACTCACTGGTGGGCCATGAGAAGGTATCACATGGTTTTGGATTAACTGGAGATTGCAGTGGTGAAACAGCTGATGGTGCCGGAACTGAGGGGCTGCCTGAACCATAGACTTCTACTTCTTTTCCTGAGATACAGTACCCTGTACTGGGCAGAGAGAAGAAGAAGGACTGTGTGTGTTCGAGGCTATTCTAAAGGACTTTTGTATTTTAATGAAGACATTAAGTCATTATTCTAAGTCTGTATAACTCTGAATAAATAATTCCTTTCCTTTTCACCAAACTCTGGCATTGAGAGATATCTTTCCCTGGCAGCAGGCAAGGCGAACCTAGTATGGGGAGGGGACCCCCAGAGCACAAGGGTGAGTCCATTCGGCGATAGTATATCATTTGCAACCCCCTGGGTCTGTTCTGTAACAACTCCAGGACTTGTTGAGAGCGAAATACAGCAGACATTAAAGTAACACAACCAAGGATGTATGCATGTGTGTGCATGCATATACTGGGGAGGCACATTCTTAGTTTCTATGTCCTCAACTCCCGTGACAGTGACCATGACAAATCTCAGTGAAACAGCACCTATGATTGGAAGAGCCATTCCCTACCATTGTATGTAAATGTTACCTGCACTCAGAATGTGACTAAACTCTCACGCTGAACTTGTTGCTATAGATTTATGGGATTATGGGATTTGGTTATGGGACCTGCTGGGTCTAATTACAGTTTTCAGCCTCCTAAGAGACAAGCTGTGGTTCACACAAACTGGATTTTTAAAAATGCTGTGTGGCAGCATGGATAGAACTAGAGAGCATTATACTAAGTGAAGTAAGCAAGGCACTGAAAGACAAATATCATATGATCTCAATCAACAAAACAAGCAAGCAAAAATAGAACCAGAGACATTGAAATAAAGAACAAACTGACAGTAACCAGAGGGGAGGAGGTAATTGGGGAAAGAAGGGGAAGGGTCATCAAGGAACATGTATAAAGGACCCATGGACAAAGCAAAACAGGGGTAGGATTGAGGGTGGGAGGTGGAGGTGGGTGGGGTGGGGGAAAGTAGTGGTTGGAAAATGGAGACAACTGTATTCGAACAATAACAAAAAATTATTTAAAAAACGCTGTGTGGATGTGCTCCCAGCTCCACTGCACTGAAGGCTCAGTTGTTTGCACTGACTGCTCCAGCGCCTGTGGTAGAGCTTTGGTATTTGTCCTTTCCATCTCAAGTCCTCAGTGGTTAAGTTTTTAGATTTCATTAGAAGGCACTGGCCCAGTGAAGAACTGAAAAGCTGAAGTGATTGTCCTTTCCTTGGCACTTAGCTCCTGTCTGGACATGAATTCTACCCACTGACCATCACCCTCCACTGCCTGGAGCACAGCCCTGGAAAGGGGGTGCTGGTCCTGAGGGGAACAGACAACGTTTCTGGGAGGGGTTGGAAGAAGGGCATCTTCTCACTCTGAGCCAGTGTCTCCCACCACCTCGCCCCTTTCATGCTAAGGCTCACCTGGCTCTGTCCCCAGGCCTTGCCCTGGGGGAGTAAATCGGAGAAGAGATACTGCATCTGGTCCCACAGAGTCAACTAATGCCACTTGGACCCTAGTGGCTCCATGTCAGCCCCATCTCTCACTTCACTTCCTGCTGACCATATCCATTGGGAAGTCCCATTGGCACCCCAACCCAACCTTTCCAAGCTGAACTTGCAACCTGTCTCCACTCCTCCCCTTACCCACTAATAGTCTTGTGGACCCTGTCTCCATTAAATCTCACCACGGACCCATGCCAGAACATCAGAGCCATTCTACCAGTGAACTCAAATTCAGAATGGCCCCTTCTCTCCACTCTCACTGCCACAGTCCAGATCGAGAGCACTTGCCACTTCTTGCCAGGACCTTTGAAACAGCCTCCAAATTAGTGTACCTCCTGTAGCTTCTCCCTCCTCCAACCCTTCCCACCCGGTTCCCTAAGAATTGTCTCCCTGGTCTGTCATTCCTGGGCCTCAGTAAAAACCTTTGATGGCTCCCTATTGTTCACAGAACAAAGTACAAACCACCGTGGCCACCAAAGCCATGAGTAGGCCAATCCCAACCACACCTTTTCTACTCTCCTTCGCTTGCTGCCAATAGCTCCCACTCCCCAGAACATGCACATTCACGCCAATACTGTTCCCTGTTCCTGGCTTGTTCTTCCCATCCCTCCACTGTCCCTCCTGGAAAAACTCTACACCCCTCAGGATCCAGCTCCAGTGTCCATCATCTGTGACACCTGCCTAATTTCCCCAAACACCAGGTCATTCACCATCAGTGCCCCATGATGCTGCTACATTCCTCAACTACAGCCCCCATTGGACCATAGGTTTTCCTGTGTGTCTCGGCCCCTCCTTCTAGATGGGGAGGTTCCCAAAGGCTGTCTGGGGCCAGATTGGGTTCTCCCTTGTATTCTCAGGGCTGAGTACAATGCCTGATATAGTGTGGATGGTCAATAAATGTTTGTTGTTTAATCTCTTTTTATTCTACAATCTAGTCAAATATAGCAAACTAATCTTGAACAGATGATTCTAAACCTTTTCATATGAAATTCCACTCATTTTGATTTCCTATTTCTTTATTTTTTGTTTGTTGTTTTTTCTTCCATACCTATTTCAAGTCACCTCTTCCAGGAAGACTTTTCTGATGAGTTTCACCTGAGTCTGCTCCTGTCTTCTGTTTCCCTTCTGCCAGGGGATTATATAGTTGTAACTTCTAGAGCAGTACCTTAAGTACAGTAATGGTGTCTACTAGAGCCCTGGGGAAATGCCCCCTTCCAAAAATCTCCCTTCCATGCAAATAATGAGTCTTTATAAGAGGAATTCCATCTCTAGTTCTATTTCAGCTTTCACCGACATTGGCCTTTCTGGTTTGTAAACATTTCCCCCAAATAAGGAGCAGCCTCTAACTCACTGACTCATGACTTGAGATCCCACACAGTGAAGTACATCTTTATCCTTTACACTACTTCGAAACACTGGAAACATTTAGACTCTGAAAAGAAGCATTACCCAACTGTGTCTTAGAGAACAATCTGTTCTTCTAACACCTTCTAATGAACAAATACATGCATTACATGAGGAAGTGGGTTAAGGGTGGTTAGAGCATGCAAAAAGTATAAGTCATAGTTCCTGACTTGTACATTGAGGTCAGTGAGATGTCTTCACCTGGAGCAACTACAACATAGTTTCATAAATGGGAGTTCAGTGGGCATACTTTCAGAGGGCAGTATATAGAAACATGGTTAAAAGCATTGGTGCAGGAATGAAGTATACCTGGATCAAGTTCTGGCTCTATAGCTTGTGAGCCATGTAATTTTAGCCATGTCACTTATCCTCTCCTAGCCTCAGTTTGCTCATCTTCAGAATGGGGATAACAGTAGTTTCTGCTTCATAGAATTGTTGTGAAGATTACATGAGCATGAGTCAATTCTAGGCAGAATCAATACTTTATAAAAGTTAGTAATTATTATTTCTCCCTTCATTTTCTTCCACTTATAAGAGCCATATCTTTTACCTATTGTGCTAAAGACAGGGAATTCTGCAGGGAGCCAAGCCTGAGGAAGCTGAGAGCTCACAGGATAAAACTTGGGAAAGTAATTATGACATGGGTTAAGAGAGACAATAGTGATCAAGAGGACTGGGATGCCAGATTAGGTTAAAATATACCACACCCTTATAAATACTGAACATTAATAGGCCTACTTGAATAGCTGTAGGACATGATGGCAGGGAAAAAAACATGTGATTGAGTCAGCTTGCTGGCCCAGTTTCACCTCCTTCCTCCACCCCATCATTCCACACCCCCAACTTGGCAAGGCCCAATCTCAAGCAAGCCCAGCCCAGAGAGAGGCAGGTGGTAGTGATAGTAACCTTTAGCCAGAGTGTGCTCAGAGCCAAAAATTAGTGCACCTCTCTCCAGTAAAGGCAATTTCCAGTGCACCCCTGGGAAGATGTAACATTTGTTGACCATGAATTCTGCAAGTTTACTTGGTGAGGGTTGATCTTTCTAATTTGAAACATTTTGAATAAACGTGAGTGGGAGACTGAGTCATGAGTTTACTTTGTAATGGACAATGCCCTGGACAGAGTTTGTCATTTCATTGCCCAAATTCTATCCCTGAGTCAATAACAACCCCAACTTTTGATCCTTGTGGTGGTGACTTTTAATCAACTTTGGGGTTTAACTTTCTTCATACCAATGGGATCACACTGCCAAATTAATAATGTCATTCAATAAGTGGAAAGCAGGTGTTTCCAAGTGCTGGCCTGGCCCACACGTAAAGTAGTGCTGTTATCTGGTGAAAAAAGTTATGTCCAGATGTCATGTAAAAAGTGTCCGTACTTTTGGCTAATGGTCTACAAATAAAATATCACACTAAAACCATACTTTACTAACATCATAATTGTCTTCATATATTTGTCATAAGGCTAATTTGATGGCTTAAAATAAACATAGATGGAAGGCATATAACAGTTATGCTAACTTTATTCCCTTTGACCCCCATGCATGTTTGATGTTCTACATCATCTTCCTTTAAAACAAACATGCTCTTATCTTTTTAAATTTAACATTTTATTATTGAACACTTGAAATGTATACAAAGGTTAGTATTACAAACTCCTATGCACTCATTGCCCAGTTTTAACAATCATCATTTTACCACTGTTTCATTTAGCCTCTCCTCTCCCTAAATTAAAAAAGTGGGAGGAAAGAAATGTTCAAGATTAAAGCAAATCTCAGACATTGTTATTTCACTCATAAATAGATTAGTATGAACCACTAGCACATTAAGAGGCTTTTTTTTCAACATAATCACACTTCCAGTTACAAGACAAATAAGTTCTGTGGATGTAATGTACAGCTTGGTGACAATAGTTAACAATACTGCATTGTAAATTTGGAAGTTGCTAAGAGAGTAGATCTTAAAATTCTCAGAACAAGGAAGAAGTTGTAACTATGTGAGGTGATGGGTGTTAATTACATTTATTGTAATAATCATTACAGTACATAGACATATATCAAATAATTATGTTGTACACCTTAAACTAATACAGTATTATATGTCGATTATATCTTAATAAGAGTGGAAAAACAATCACAATACTACACCTAATAAAATAAACAATACTTTTCTAATATCAGTTAATATTTAGTACAATTTCCATTTTCCCTGACTGACAAGCTCTGCACTGAAAGAGATATTTGAAATGAAGAATTGGAGGGTCTATGTAAGCTGCCTTTTACAAGGTTATAGAGCCAGTTCATGAAAGAGCTGTGACTAGAACCCAGCTCTCTCAACCTACTTTCCAGTACTCCTTTGCTTTCTCCGTAGTTTTCTTTGCTTTCTGTTCTCCACTAACCACTTCTAATTGTCTTTCATAACACTCTCCATTTTCAATGTGACAGAATAGTCACCAGTTTCTATTTTAGGGTGAAAAAAAGCAACAGTCAGAAATAAGATCATGATGTTAAAAATCATATTTGTTCTATATGTTCTCAACTGAAGATCTGGCAACAAATCAACACCAGAGCTGATTACTAACTGGCTCAGATGACTTTGGCAACCTCCTGTTCGTATGTTAAAGCCAATAACATTCCAATGACTGTCTGTACATGTTCGCTCTTCTGAATGTGCTGCTTCAGCATTCGGATACTTGAGAACTTTGCTAATACTTGCCCCAAATTTCAACACTTCTGGAATCAGTGTCACCCCCTCGCACATGCAAATGGAAGGAACATTGTAGGGAGCAAACCAAATGTACTACAGAGGTACGGATAAGATTAACAGGTAAAGCTCTTAATGGCAGCTGCTTATTGGGGATTGCTGGAGGGTTGGCAGATGGGCCTAAAAGATCAAGGGGATTGTCTAGGAAAAGCAGGGTTGGATATGTCCTACAGGAGTTCTATGTAAAACTTGTAGAGCTAAACCTAAGGATCCATGTTGGAGAATCTGTGAGATTATGAATGGGCAGAATTTGGAGAGCCAGTTGTGTCTGGCAGAGGAGTTTGAATTTTTATACTAACAAGTAAACCAACAAACCACTAAGCCAATCCATGATTAAGCAGTTAGAAATGTAAACTAAGTCCTACCAACCCGGATTCTATATATATTTTCTTTGAACAAATATCTACATGAAATATTTGCAAGATTTCCATTTTTGGCCTCATTGTGGCATTTAACCTAAAAGAAATGTAGCTGCTATGGTGGCCTGAAACCAAACTTGTGCTAACTGCTTGGAAAGCAAATCCACAAGGACATGACCCCGTGAGCCACACTGTGGGGTGGGCTCCAGACAGTGTGGGTGATGATATGTGGGATTTGAATACTTAAGTTCTTAGATTTTTGATAACAGCTGAAAATCATTGGCTGTAGATGAAGGGGGAGAAGGCAAGCTGATTCCCTAACTGATTGGAACATAAAAATTAGACAGTGACCCAAAGTTATGTCCAACTAATCTTCCTGTCCAACAATGCCAAAGCCAAGCTGTCTCTCAGACCAGTCATTTACTACCACTGCCAGCGGAGTGCTATTTAATTAAGTCAAGTCTGATTATAATAAATAATTAGGGAGAAATCAGAGTTTAAGCAGCTTAGCCATTTACCCCAAATTATTCAGTCTAGTTCTTATTGAAGTCCAGAAGTCAAATTTCTTGATTCTTTATTCTCTGTACTATATAATGTGTAACCTCCCTTTGCTTTAGTTTTCTCATCTGTTAAATGAGATAATAATAGTTCCTTCCCTGTAGAATTTATGTGAGGCATCAATGAGTTAAAACATAGAAGCATGCAGTAAATATAAGTATTTATTCATTTATTTACATGTTTACTTCTTAAGTTATTTATTGTCTATTATGTATGTAACATACCTAGGAAGGAGCTAAGCACTCTGAGTAATACAACAGGGTAAACACAGGCTCTTTCCTTCAAAAAACTTAAAATCTCACAAGGAAGACAAGACATACTTTATGAATTTGTGACACAATCTATGTGAAATGAGAAAAACACGATAGGCTATTAGAGATCAGGAGAAGATATAAGTTCTAGTTAACTTTCCTCTTCTTTAATACACCTCAGGTTTCACCTCCTCTAGGAAGACTTCCTTTGTTGACATTTCCCTCCATTCCACCACTAAACCCTGATATATGTCTCTCTTCTTTCATAATAAAGATGCAATGCTCTCATTCATGCTCCACAGTGCTCTAAATAGTCCATTTCTGTGTCTCTTACTAGACTGTGAGTATTTCAAGAGTCAAAACCATGGCTTATTCATCTCTGTATCCCTAGGACATTGCACAATGTCTAGCACACAGCGGGTGGTTATCTCTGTTGAATGAATAAGAATTTGTTGTAATTAAAAGTTTGCTGGAAAGAGGGCCATAAAACTCTGGTTCTGGTCCTATTCCTGCTACTAACCTGAAATTTCTGGGCATTAGTTTCCTCATCTGTGATACATAAGAGTTGGACCAAATGACCTTCAAGAGTTCTTCTTGCCTTGCTATTCTACAGCTATTTCTTCTTTTAGTGTCTGGGATGTGTCTTCTTTTACTGTCATCTTTTCTTCATGGGATGTCTGGGGGCTGAACTATTACTGTATATCTCTTCCCTACATTGAATGTGCATTAAAAGTTGTAGTATAAACTATAGGCTCTCAGGGACTCTTAACTTTCTTTCCAAAATAAATTGGGTGAAAAATAATCTTTCCAGGTTACATTAGCAGGAAGAGGTGATATAAGCAGGTGTAGGGTTGCTTCTTATGTGTATTTCTTTTGGACTAATGTAAAAACATATGTCTATTTGTAACAGCAACAGGAGCAAAAAACAATGTGTATCTCAACATGACCTTAACTTCTTTCTCCTTTCCAGGAGGGCCTATGGCAGGTCCTTTCCTCTATGTGTAGCTTCAGCTCAGTAGTTACCATGATTTACTTTTTGTGAAAAAATTAATTGAGCATAGTTGTCCTTCACTACCCATGGGAGATTTCTTCTAGCACCCCTGCAAATACCCAAATCCATGTATGCTCAAGTCCCTTACATAAGTGGCATAGTATTGTATTTGTGTATAACCTGCACACATCTTCCTATATACTTTAAATAATCTCTAGATTACTTATAATCTCTAATACAATGTAAATGCTATGTAAATAGTTGTTATGCTGTATGGCTTAGAGAATAATGACAAAAAATTCTGTACATATTTTGGACAGATGCAACCATTATAGGTCTAACTACATAGTCCATGTCACAACAATGTAATATATGTTTTTAATATTTTCAATCCACAGTTGGTTGAACCCACATATACAGAACCCACAAATACAGAGGGCTGACTGTATAGGGAAATCATTCTGAACCAGGAATACCACAAGACTGCCTTTGTTCCTCCCTCTGTTCTCTGCAACTTTCCTTCCTTTTCCATCCCTAATCAAAGCTCTCTGGCTCAGCTTATCACATGCGTCAGTCCTCTGGAGTCCTTATTCCTGACCCTTTCACTGTTAGCTCCATGAACTACCTTTCAAGCATTCAATGCATTTACCCATTCATCAGCATTCATTAAGTGCTGCTTTCTATCAGGGCCAAGGGATGGATCTCAGAAACTTTCACAAAGAAGACCTTATGTTCTTCAAGAGCTGGGTCTTGAAGAACATAAGTGTGCTGGGATGGGATGGGGAATGAATAAGGAAATATTATTCTGGGCAGAGGAGCAACATGTACAATGTCAATGGGGCATAAAACTCATAACAAATATAAGTAAATGGACTTCCGGCCAATATGGAGGAATAAGTGGAAATACTTTGCCTCCTTGTACAACCAAAAGAAGGACAACAACAAGTTTAAAAATGAAAATAACCAGAAATCCCAGAAAATCAAACTGTAGGGAAGTCCAACAACCAAGCAGTTAAAGAAGAAACATTCATCCAGACTAGTAGGAGGGGTGGAGATGGGCAGCTGGGGTGGAGAGGACATATGGTAAGGTGGCCCCTGGTGGAATGGGCAGTCCCACATTTGTGTGCAGATAATCTGGGAGGAACAACTGGGGAGTGAGACAGACCGGACAACCCAGGGTTCCAGTGTGGGGAAATAAAGCCTCAAAACCTCTGACTGAAAAAACTTGTGAGGGTTGAGGAAGCAGGAGAAACTCCCAGCCTCACAGGAGAGTTCGTTGGAGAGACCCGCAGGGTCCTAGAATGTACACACTACCACTCACCCGGGAATCAGTACCAGAAGGGGCCAATTTCCTTGTGGGTAGGGGAGGGAGTGACTGAAAGCCAGCTGAGAGCTGCACAAGCAGCATTGTTCCCTCTCAGACCCCTTCCCCACATACAGCACCACAACACAGTGACTGGGTTGTTTCACCCTGGAAAATACCTAAGGCTCCACCCCTTACTACATAATAGGCATGCCGAGACAAAAAAAAAAAAAAAAAAAAAAAAATGGGCCACATAAAAGAACACTTCAAAGCTCAAGAAAAAATACAACTAAGCAACAAAGAGATAGCCAACCTATCAGATGCAGACTTCAAAACACTGGTGATCAGGATGCTCACAGAAATGGTTGAGTATAGTCACAAAATAGAGCAAAAAGTGAAGGCTATGAAAAGTGAAATAAAGGAAAATGTACAGGGAACCAACAGTGACAGGATGGAAGCTGGGACTCAAATCAACAGTTTGTAGCAGAAGGAAGAAAGAAACATTCAACCAGAACAGAATGAAGAAACAAGAATTCAAAAAAATGAGGAGAGGCTTAGGAATCTCTGGGACAATTTTAAACATTCCAACATTCGAATCATAGGGGTGCCAGAAGGAGAAGAGGAAGAGCAAGAAATGGAAAATTTATTTGAAAACGTAAGGAAGGAGTACTTCCCTAATCTGACAAAGGAAATAGACTTCCAGGAAGCTCAGAGAGTCCCAAAGAAATTGGACCCAAGGAAGCACACACCAAGGCACATCATAATTACATTAGCCAAGATTAAAGATAAGGAGAGAATCTTAGATGCAGCAAGAGAAAAGGAGACAGTTACCTACAAAGGAGTTCCCATAAGACTCTCAGCTGATTTCTCAAAAGAAACCTTGTAGGCAAGAAGTGGCTGAAAAGAAGTATTCCATGTAATGAAAGGCAAGGACCTATATCCAAGATGACTCTAATGACAGCAAAGCTATCATTTAGAACAGAAGGGCAGATAAAGTACTTCTCAGATAAGGTCAAGTTGAAGGAGTTCATCATCACCAAGCCTTTATTATATGAAATGTTAAAGGGACTTATCTAAGAAAAAGAAGATAAAAAATATGAACAGTAAAATGACAACAAACTCACAACTATCAACAACCGAACCTGAAAAAAAAAAAAAAACACACACACACACAAACAAAAATCAACTAAGCAAACAACTAGAACAGGAACAGAATCACAGAAATGGAGATCATATGGCAGGTTATCAGTGGGGAGAGGGTGGGGGGAGAATGGGGGAAAAGGTACAGGGGATAAGAAGCATAAATGGTAGATACAAAATAGACAGGAGGAGGTTAAGAATAGTATGGGGAAATGCAGAAGTCAAAGAACTTATATTTATGACCCATGGACATGAGCTAAGGTGGGGGAATGATGGTGGGAGGGGGGTACAGGCAGAGGGGAACAAAGGGTAGAAAAATTGGGCAACTGTAATAATATAATCAACACAATATGTTTAAAAACTCATAACATATTGTAAGTAACTCAGGATACATAGGGCATAGGGAAAGGATTGAAAGTGTTCTTAGAAAGTGAATAGAGAACAAGTAAGTCTTGCAGACTTCCGGCCAAGATGGAGGCGTAGGCGGACACACTGTGCCTCCTCTCACAACCAAAATTAAGGACAACAAATATTTAGAAACAAGAAAACAACCAGAACTTATACAAAATTGAACTGTACGGAAGTCCAACAACCATTCATCCAGACCGGTAAGAGGGGCGGAGTCGCGGTAGGAAAAAGTGGAGGTGCGGACCCAGAAACGCAAGTAGCAGCGGCTCGCAGTTCCCAGGTGCACAGGTGGCAGCTGGCGGACCCCGGGCACAGGGGGGCAACTATGCAGACCCAGTGAGGACGCACAAGGCAGCTGGCTGACCAGGGGGTCCCACATTCGCGCACGCAGACGGTCCAGGCAGAGGGGAAGTGGTGGAAGGGACTGAATCCACGAGAGAGCGGAGCAGGCGCCATTGTTCCCTCTCAGACCCCGCCCCCACATACAGCGTCACAACCCAGCGACTGGGCTGCCCCACACTGGGGAGCGCCTGAGGCTCCACCCCTCACTATGTAACAGCACGCGCGCGCGTGCGCAGATAATCCAGGTGAAGGGGAAGCGGCGGAAGGGACCGGAGTCCAGAAGAGAGCGGAACAGGCGCCATTCTTCCCTCTCGGACCCGTCCCCACCTAAAGCGTCACAACCCAGCGACTGGGCTGCCCCACCCTGAGGAACACCTAAGGCTCCACCCCCTCACTACGTAATAACTGCGACCAGACTAAAACCAAACCAAAACAAAACAAAAAACCCCACCAAAAATGGCTCAAACCGGAGGAAAAATGAAAATCCCAGAGTCAATTCCTCTAAGCAACGAAGAGATAGCCAACCTATCAGATGCACAGTTCAAAGCACTGGTCATCAAAATGCTCACAGAATTGGTTGATTTTGCTCATAAATTAGATGAGAAAATGCAGGCTACGATACGTGAAATGAAGGAAGACGCATGGGGAACCGATAGAGATGGAAGGAAAACTGGGACTCAAATCAATGGAGTGGACCAGAAGGAAGAAACTAACAACCATACAGAAAATGAGGAAGAAACAAGAATTCAAAAAAATGAGGAGAGGCTTAGGAACCTCCAGGACATCATTAAACGTCCCAACATCCGAATTATAGGGGTCCCAGAAGGGGAAGAAGAAGAGCAACAAGTGGAAAACTTATTTGAACAAATCATAAAGGAGAATTTCCCCAATCTGGCAAAGGAAATAGACTACCAGGATGTCCAGGAAGCTCAGAGAGTCCCAAAGAAGTTGGACCCAAGGAGGAACACACCAAGGCACATCATAATTACATTAGCCAAGATTCAAATGAAGGAGAGAATTCTAGAAGCAGCAAGGGATAAGGGGACAATCACCTACAAAGGAGTTCCCATCAGACTGTCAGCTGATTTCTCCAAAGAGACCTTGCAGGCAAGAAGGGGCTGGAAAGAAATATTTGAAATCTTGAAAAGCAGGGACCTACATCCAAAATTGCTCTTTCCAGCAAAGCTGTCATTTAGAATGGAAGGACAGATAAAGCGCTTCTCAGATAAGGTCAAGTTGAAGGAGTTCATCATAACCAAGCCCTTATTATATGAAATGTTAAAAGGACTTATCTAAGAAAAAGAAGATCAAAAATATGACAATGAAAAGACAGCAAACTCACAGCTATTAAGAACCACACCTAAAACAAAAGCAAACAAAGCAAACAGCTAGAACAGGAACAGAACCACAGAAATGGAGATCATATGGAGGGTTAGCAACAGGGGCATGGGAGGAGGAGAGGAGGGGAAGGTACAGAGAATGAGTAGCATAGATAGTGGGTAGAAAATAGACAGGGGCAGGGGAAGAATAGTATGGGAAATGTAGAAGCTAAAGAACTTATGACACATGGACATGAACTAAAGGGGGAATGTGGGTGGGAGAGGGTGTGCAGGGTTGGGGGAATGATGGGGGAGAAACGGGACAACTGTAATAGCATAATCAATAAAATATATTTAAAAAAATTTAAATAAATAAATAAATAAATAAATAAATAAATAAATAAATAAGTCTTGCATAGGTTTGGATTTTATCCAACAGGCTATAGGGTGCCAATGAAAGATTTTACATGGGTTAAAAATCAGAGTTACATTAACAAAAATTGTGGCAGTAGCAGGAAGCATGGTTCTGAAAAGAAGACAACTGATAGGAAGAGGACTTGTCAGAACACTATTACAATTTTCTAGGTGAAAGAGAGAGAGGTCTAAGCCAATGACAATAGGAATAAATAGAAATGGACAGCTGGGCATATGAGTGGGATATTTATTTAAGAGGTAGGTGACAAAGCTTAGTAGCTGATTAAATGAGAGATGAAGGAAAAGGTTTCTGACTCACTTGAGTGATTGAATGTCAGTTCTATTTATTAAAACAGGGACACAGCAGAAATCAGGCTTGACGGAAAAGTAATGGGCCATATTTTGGGTGTACTGAGTATGAAAATGTCTGGTTCAAATTCTGTTAGATAAACAGCACCTGAAAGAAAGATGAACACCCTCCAAATAGCTTAATGAGAAATTGCATGATTTTGTACACCTAATAAAATTGAAAATTAAGTTAATACACATTACTTGATTTCTTAGTGAGAAATCTACTGTGTTAAGAAATCTACATTAATTTAAAAAGTAATTTTAGAAACCAAAGCTTTTATAAAACTGGCATTCCAGAGAAAAAATACATTATCTTGACCTTATTAAGTTTCTCCTGTAGAGCTTTTCAACTGAGTTTTATGGAATAAGAAGGCCATCCCTTCAGTCTTCATTATGAAGCTGTTTTTCCCCCCAGGGACTTAGAGCCACCTCAATTAGCTATGCTGATGGAAGGAAGAATAGCACAGGTAATTGAAAACCACAGACAATTCAAAGCTCCATTGGCAACTAGAAGAAAAAAATGTGGACTCCTGTAGTTCTTTGGAACCCTGCATTGACCTCGCTGGAAAATAAATATGGTCAGATGGTGACCTTCATGGAAAGTTTATGTTAAGATTATAAGTAGGGGGTACAGAAAACAGTGGGAAGAAGTAATAACATAATAGCAATGAAACATAAAATTAAGATAAAAAGACTGTTCATTGCTATTATCACGCAGCTTGGAGTTGGATTATTTGAAAGAGCCAAGGGTAAAAATTGAATTATAACGAGTGACTAAGGAAATAAGGACAGATTTACACATTGCTGTTTTGAGTTAGAACCATATAGAGTCCTATGATGTCACATAGCCCAAAAGATCTCTACACAGATCTGAAACAAGGACACTCGCTTATTTACAATTTTGACTGAAAATCTACAAGTTACATTGAATTTTTCTCTTTCCGTCACTCACTATACTCCCTACTTCAGTATGTCCTGATAGTTCTACCTACAAAATATGCCCTGAATCCACTCACTTCTCTCCATTTTCTGTGCTACCACCTTAGTCCAGGCCACCATCACCTCTTGATCAAACTACTGCAGTAGCCTTCTAACTAGTCTATCTAATTGCACTCCACAAACTATTCACTTGGCAGCCAAAAGAATCTTTGCAAAATTCCACCCAGCTCATGTAATTCCCTTCTTTAAAATCCCCCAATATCTTCTCACTTGTTTAGAAAGAACCTCAAATTCACTAAAATGACCTAGAAAACCTATACTATCTAGTCTACCTACTTCTCCACCTTATCTGTCATCATTCTCTTCCACATTTGCTAAATGGAAACCACATAATATGGTCTTCTTTCTGTTCCTTAACGACGCCAATCTCTCTCCACCTTCAGGTGTCTGCACTTGCCATTCTCTTTGACAACTTTTCTCCTTACAAAACATGTGAGTGACTGACTCACTAATCGTTTTTCATCTTTTAATATGTTTTACTGTCACTTTGAAATCAGTAACAAAGTATTGTTTCTCAGATATTCATGAACAATTTTATCTTTTTTTAATGAGATATAATTCCCATGCAAGAAAATCCATCTATTTTAAAGTGGACAATTTGATGGTTTGTAATATATTCTGCGGATGAAAAAGGGATTCTAGAGAAACTAACCTCACAGTGTGATGTGATTATAAATTCCTAACTGCACAGGGTATAGAGGGGCAGTAGCCCCAGGCCTGTAACTTCTTTAGTGAAAGATTTTAAACCAGCTCTGTCCATTGTTCTTGTGCATCTAAGTTAACACACCTTTGAAATATTACAAGTAAAACACATAAAAGGGGGTATTAACACCCAAAAGAACACACAGTCTTGTTAAGTATTCTATAATCTAATCCCCACCTTACTTTCTGCAATCTTCTTTATATACCCTTCTTAATTTCAAATGCATAACAGAAGCTGCAAAACTGTTATTATCCAGAGCATTTGAGATCTTGCTTGAGAGCACATGTCATTGGTTGGGCTCAAGTAAACTTTTGTAAAAATTCTCTGTAGGTTTGGACATTACTTATGTTGCCAGTTCATGTAGTTGTGCAACCATTACCACTACTTAATTTTACATCATTTCCATTGCCCCCCAAAAAAACTCTGTGCCTTTTAGCTACTAACCCCCACCTGCCATTTCCTATTCAGCCTTAAGCAACCACTAACCTACTATCTGCAAAAATTCAAGCCTATTCTTGAAATTTTATATAAACAGGATGATACAAAATGTTGCCTTTTCTGACTGGCTTCTTTCAGTTAACATAATGGTTTTGAAGAGTTCTTCAATCTTTTTTACGGTTTAATGTTACTCTGATGCAGGAGATAGCATAGGGAGAATTCTGAGACTGTGCTGCTGTTGCTGGCCAGCAGCTAGCGCCCTGCTTGCCAGGCATCACCTTTTGGTACGTAGGTAGCAGCTAGGAATGAGTGGCCACAGGGGAAACAAAGGAAGGACCATCACCATTGCAATCTAACAAAGAACTTCATACAGGAGGCTAAAAGCAAACAAAAACATGCTTCACCCATTGACCCAATAAGGCTGCCAGGCACTCCGAAGAACACAAGCAAACTATGATAGTGCAGAAATGAGGAGCCCTTGAAATTCTGTGTATGTCATCTCCACTAGTTGGGAACAGGAAAACCTTGAGACTGTGTATGCATTCCAAGGCCTAGAAGGGAGAAGGGGAGAGATCAACAGTGCAGAAAGAAAAAGCCCATAAAGCAACTTTGGTTAACTGTGTGCCTCCTGTCACATATGCAAAATGAACAAATGGGGTCTGGAGCCAGATAAGGATTAGGGCTAACAGACTCCCACTCATACCTACGTTTGGGTAGTCACATTTTCCTGGGGGAAAGCTGGCACCACCTTTACCTGTCATCAAACTGTAACTCCCTCATCCCCATCCTGCCAACTATATAAGTCCTCAGAATAAAGGACTCTCTCTCTTTTGGCTCTCTTGGCTCTCTTGGCTGTCTTGCCACACAGAGGGCCTCTGGCCACCCAGGCTCTGGCCTCCCTGCTCTTTCCACCCCTGCTTTTGCCATCTTTGCTTTTGCTGTACCATTAGAACTTAGCACTAATAAACTTTGCCTGCATGCTAATAGGCTTCCAGATCTGTTATTCTTCACTGCATCAGCAAGAAGAACCAGGTTTCATCTGGTAACTATCTATATACCACTGTTTGTTTATCCATTCATTAGTTGATTAACAGTTAGGATGTTTCCACTGATGAGGCTCAAAACAAGTCTACCCAAAATGTGTCACTTTAGCACGTGGGTTATTTTTGGCTAAAGATAATCACAGTCAAAAGAGTCAGGAAGAGTTATTATTATATTTTTTTACTTTTTAAATTACATTTTATTGATTATGGTATTACAGTTGTCCCATTCCTCCCCATCATTCCCCTCCACCCTGCACACCCCCTCCCACCCACATTCCCCCCTTTAGTTCATGTCCATGTGTCATAAGTTCTTTAGCTTCTACATTTCCCACACTATTCTTGCCCTTCCCCCATCTATTTTCTACCCGCCGTCTATGCTACTTATTCTCTGTACCTTTTCCCCCCTCTCTCCTCCTCCCACTCCTCTGTTGCTAACCCTCCATAATATCTCCATTTCTGTGGTTCTGTTCCTGTTCTAGCTGTTTGCTTAGTTTGCTTTTGTTTTAGAAGTGGTTGTTAATAGCTGTGAGTTTCCTGTCTTTACACTATCATATTTTTATCTTCTTTTTCTTAGATAAGTTCCTTTAATATTTCATATAATAAGGGCTTGGTGATGATGAACTCCTTTTACTTGACCTTATCTGAGAAGCACTTTATCTTCCCTTCCATTCTAAATGACAGCTTCACTGGATAGAGCAATCTTGGATGTAGGTCCTTGCCTTTTATGACTTGGAATACTTCTTTCCAGCCCCTTCTTGCCTGGAAGGTCTCTTTTGAGAAATCAGCTGACAGTCGGATGGGAACTCCTTTGTAGGGGACTGTCCCCTTATCCCTTGCTGCTTCTAGAATTCTCTCCTTCATTTGGATCTTGGCTAATGTAATTATGATGTGCCTTGGTGTGTTCCTCCTTGGGTCCAACTTCTTTGGGACTCTCTGAGCTTCCTGAACTTCCTGGTAGTCTATTTCCTTTGCCAGATTGGGGAAGTTCTCCTTTATTATTTGTTCAAATAAGTTTTCCACTTGTTGTTCTTCTTCCCCTTCTGGTACTCCTATAATTTGGATGTTGGGATGTTTAAAGATGTCCTGGAGGTTCCTAAGCCTGTCCTCATTTTTTTGAATTCTTGTTTCTTCCTTCTTTTCTGTTTGGTTGTTTCTTTCTTCCTTCTGGTCCACTCCATTGATTTGAGTCCCAGTTTTCCTCCCATCTCTATTGGTTCCCTGTGTGTTTTCCTTCATTTCACTTATGTAGCCTTCATTTGTTCATCTAATTTGCAACCAAAGTCAACCAATTCTGTGAGCATCCTCATCACCAGTGCTTTGAACTGTGCATCTGATAGGTTGGCTTTCTCTTGGTCGCTTAGATGAATTGGCTCTGGGACTTTGGTCTGTTCTCCCGTTTCAGTCTTTTTTTTTGGGGGGGGGGTCTGGTTGAGGCTGTTATGTAGTGAGGGGTGGAGCCTTAGGTGTTCCCCAGGGTGGGGCAGCCCAGTCGCTGGGTTGTGTCGCTATATGTGGGGGCAGGGTCTTGGTGTTTTTAGGTTTTATTTCCCAGCCCTAGGGCCCTGGGTTGTGAGTTCTGTCTTGTTCCCCGTTTTCACCTGGATTATCTGCATGGGAATATGGGACCGCCTGGTGAGCCAGCTGCCTTGTGCCTGGGTCCTGCTAGCCACACCTGCAGGCCCGGGTCTGCCAGCAGCTGCCTGCTTGCCAGGGTCTGCCAACCTCTGCTTCCTCCTGCTGCGACTCCGCCCCTCTTACCGGTCTGGATGAATGGTTGTTGGACTTCCATACAGTTCAATTTTCTCTCAGTTCCGATTCTTTTTTTATTTCTAAATCCTTGTTGTCCTTAATTTTGGTTGTGTGAGGAGTACAGTGTGTCCACCTACACCTCCATCTTGACCAGAAGTCGAGTTATTATTTTTTTTAAACTCCCCCCTTAACTTCCCAAAGGAATTTAGATAGAGGGTCTGGTCTAGGAAGAGAACTATCACTAGAGAAAACAACACAGACTATGTGTCAGGTGTGGTGGGCTGCGTGGGGAGCTGGCAGAATCTAGAAGTAAAATTATTCTGTGTGTCCCATTATTTCTGCATGGCATTACAGAACCGATACCATATGCATTCAGTGACAACTCCCTAACATTACAATAGATGGAGCTGTTGAAAAAAGAAAACTCTAGTGAGCTTTCTAGTGAGAAGTGAAATGCCCAATGTTGCAGAGCTGTAAATTGAGGGTTTCTTCTTTGAAAAATGAGATACTCTAAGAAATTATTACAATTTCAAACTTTAGATAAAATTTAAACATTTTTGCAATATTTACATGTTTCTAAACTTGAAATCTAAGAAGAGCAGTATAAATCCATTACATCTTTATCTGGGGAATGGAAGATAAATTGTGTGATAACCTTGTTTGACCTTGATAATCAGCTATTTGCATAAAATAAATCATACAAGGGTGGAGGAGAAGGGGAGAGGGGAGAGGGGAGATTACCTGAGGGTTTTTTTCTCTTAGGTATTAGTAGAAAAATTAGATTAAGATTTGTATGAAAAATATTTTTCTAACTTGCTTCAATTTGCCTTCATATACCCTTGTTTGAAGATGGAGGCTTAAAAAATAAAGATGCAGAACTGAATAGGCATAAATTTCAAGATAACTTGTTAACAATTCAGAAAAAAACAGAGTTGCCTGTGTTACATTTTCATATGCATGCTACTAACTTCTTGCACGACTTTGCATTTCATAGATATTAAGAATGCCTTTTAGGAAGCGTTTGTTGTTTGAAATTGCTCATTTAATATTTTTAAACCTTGAACAGGAAGTTGGGGTGTAGCCTTGGATGAAGAGTAGGGGCCTGAAAGGAGGTGCAGGGGTTGTTTTCTAGAGATTTCCCCAAGTTGAGTAATTTCCCCAAATCTAATCACGTATTCAAGTTTTAAGCAGGTAGTCCCAAAAGCAGAAGACAGGTATAAATGCAGATAAATATCTCTCAATAATTTGTTTTCTAATGTATTTCTAATGGCTATAATATTACAGAGAGCATGCCCTGGCTGGTGCGGCTCAGTGGATTGAGTACCAGCCTGTGAACCAAAGTGTCACTGGTTTGATTCCCAGTCAGGGCACATACCTGGGTTGAGGGTTGGGTCCTGGGTAGGGAGCGTGCAAGTAGCAACTATACATTGATATTTGTCTCCCTCTCTTTCTCCCTCCCTTCCCCTCTGTCTAAAAATAAATAAATAAAATATTTAAAAATAATAATACATAAACCAGTGTGGAGAAAAACCAATTGAAGAAAGATATACTCAAATCATCATTTATATGAACTTTAAAAAGATGCAAGAAACTACTTACTGTAATTGAACAACAATTTAAAAAAAGAAGACATACTCAGGAAAAGTTTTCTCAGAAAAGGTAGTACCTAGGTTGAAACACAGGTAAATGAAAAGGAGCCTGTACTAGCTTAAGGAATATAGTCAATGATATTATAATTACTATGTATGGTGCCAGGTGGGTACTGGAAATATTGAGGGAACACTTTATAAAGTATATGGTTATCTAACCACTACACTGCATACTAATACAAAATAATATTGAATGCGCCCATCAGTAAATGAATGGATCAAAAAACTACGGTACATTTACATGATGGAATACTACACAGGAGAAAGAAGGAGCTCCCACTCTTTGTGACAGCATGGGTGGAAGTGGAGAGCATTATGCTAAGTGAAATAAGCCAGGCACTGAAAGACAAATACCATATGATCTCACCTTTAAGTAGAATCTAATCAATGAAACAAACAAGCAAGCAAAGTAGGACCAGAGACATTGAAATAAAGAACAAGCTGACAGTGACCAGAGGGGAGCGGGGAGGGGGATAACATGGGGGGTGGAGAAGGGGAATATTCATCAAGGAACATGTAGTTAAACTACAAATCCTTTACATTTCCTATCAGTTGTAAAGACCTATGAAAATGTAATAAAAAGTAGGATCTTAGGCCAAAATGAGTTAAAAACTGTAGCTACTATAAGTTATATCATTTCTTATTTTATGTCATTTTAATGTATATATAATATCAAAATATAAAGAATTGTAGTGACTTAGAGCCAATAAAACAAAATTTAATGTATATTGGGGGAGGAGGGGTATAGCGATCCTGCCATTTTCTTTCTGCCGCCACCTCTCAGCTCAACCTTGAATTTCAACAAAGCTGATAGGAACTTCTGTTGCCTGTTGCTAGAGAATTCTGTTTTCTAAACTGTCATGACCACCACATTGGGAAAAGGAACTTGGGTTCATGGTTGTTTCAGCTTGGGTGCTACTGATATTGCCCTCTACTGGCAGAAGACTGAATTTGTAGCAGACCACTTGATGCATTCTTTTCCTGCTATCAAATTTAGGCCACCTCTAATTTATAAACACAGTGTGCACATTGCAATCTGTTGTTTATAGCTTGCCTACATTTTCCTATAAACACAAGTACTGTTTCACATGGTAGTTGAAGCTCCAGGGTCATCCCTCCAAATCCATAAAGTAATCAAAGCTTTCCCATGTTTCTATGGAAAATGCTTTCAATTAGGATCAAGTGTTCACCAAGTATCACCTATGTGCAAGGCACTGCAGGGCTACCAATTTGATTCGGGCAGAGTTCCTGCCTATGAGAAAGTTATTTATCTTGTAAGGGGAGCTAAGACACTAACATGAGTGACTATGACAGGCAGACTATTTGAAGTGTCAGTTGGAGTAGTACATATGGAGAACAAGTGAAGATCAAAAAGAGGAAGATACCACATCTGGGGAATAGAAACCAGGGAAGGCTTTAAGAAAACAGTGGAATTTTACATGAATGATGAAAGTAAAGGGTGTAGGATGTTTCAAGGACATGGAACAGAAGCAAAGGCATGGAAATTAGAAAACATGAGATGTGCTAAGAAAGGGCAAATATCCATTGTATTGAACCAGAGTATTAGGGGAGAATCTAGATATGTAACTTGAAGATCCCAGGCTATCTTTGGCAGCAGAAACAAGGAATACTTCTTTCTCCAACCCCCTGTTTGGACAATGACTTCTCTCATTGAGGTAAGGCACACTGAGAGGGTTAAGATGCAGAGTCCAGCAGGTTGAAGGTTGCGAGTTTTGGGGGAAAGAACTGTGGGGTGTAGAATTGGCTTTTGGATTTAGAGGAGAAGCTCTAGGTGAGAGCTGGGAAATGAGCAAGAGGTAGGGAACGGAGCTTGGAGCTGCCCCACTTTCTCCCATTCTGCATCTCTTCCCTCTCCTCCCCTTGCTCACCTCTGGCTAGCCCAAGAAACGGACACTGAGAGAGTGAGAGGGTTATAGGAGACGGTTCTGCATGGAGTGGGCCCAGTTCCCACTCAGATGCACAGGACCCATGCCCACAGATAGATTCTCCCCTGGGGAAATCAGGCCTGCACTGTACCTAGACTGCTGTGAGAACTGCTTTTGCTAAAACTCCCTCACCCTGAATTGAGACAGCAAGTGCTTATTGTAACTTCCTAAAATCCATGCTAAACCTTCCAAGGATGAGTGTAACCAGGTCAACCACTTTTCCCTTTGCATTTGCAAATATCCTTCTTCTGTGATGTGATTAGCAGCAACCTCTTCTTTGTTTTCTGTAAAAGGTAACCACCTAAAGTGAACCTGTGCATAGTAAATGAGGATCATCATGTAATGTGACCAGAAAAGAATAAAAGCTTGTCAAGGCAAGGGTCAGGGTGCTCTCCTCTTGAAAGGGTGGCCACACCATCCCTTTTCCTCCATAGGACTCAGTAGTCTGTGTGAATTTCTCGTGCCTCATCCACAATGTGGCGGACCCCATGAGCTGCAGTCCACATCAGAAGGTGAGATGGGAAACTTCAGTAGATATTGGGGCTGACAATAACATTTACTATTGGGAGGGGTTGGTTGGTCTTGGTGGTGGGGTGGAGTGGTGGGGAGTTGAGAATAGCTGTAGAAGGCAGCAATTGAAAGGGATTTTCCCTTCATTCTACTTCATTTTCTGGAAGTTGGTCTTTGTCACTGCTGGCCCTGGGCCTACCATGAGGGAGAAATGGAGAAAGAAGTGGGTATCCTCCAGCCATGTAGCTAGGGTGGCAGTTCCTAAGTGGCAGCCATATGTAGTTACTCCTACATACATCTAAGAGGCTCCCAGCCTCTTTCTTCTACTTAAGTGTAGAGAAAAAATTATTGCAAAGTTGGGAACATTACTTTGTAGCAGTAGAGAGCAATCTACCATCACCTGAGAGGCTAAGGAAGCATGAGTTTCAAACTCAATTTGATAGCACGGATGAGAACAATAAAAGAGCTAGTATTTTTTTAGGGAATGTTATGTGGCAGGTACTGAATGTTCCTCATTTTAGTTAATCCTCACAATACAAACAGTATAAATGGAAGCTTTGAGGTCAAACCAACCTGAGCTTAAAATCTTAGTCCTGGTGAGAGTAGTTTCACTTGAGGACTCCTGCTCTAGTGTTCCATTCTGCTCTTAGATTTTGGACTTGCTTTTGCTATCTCCTGTAACAAAAAAGAGTTTACATTCAGGAGGAAATAATCCAGGAAAAGGAAGAACAAGCAAATTAAGGTGCGTAGCTCTGTGGCTGCCACGGTATGGTTTTTGAGAGATCATCCAAAAAAAGAGATGTTAGGAGCATTAAAGGCCAAGTGTTGTGAGGAGGAACTGGACTTTAGGGCTGTGTTGATGGAAGAGGTGGTGCTGACATCAAACAAGGAATCCTTGGTCTACAGATCAATACAGAACTAATTATTGCCTACCTCCAGGTGGTCTCAGTGAGAGTACTAATCCCTTGGGTGCAAAGTGATAATGGCATCTCTTTTGTGCTGTCCAGAGAAGACGGGATGCCAGTCGATGAACCAACTGCAAGTCATCCTGAACTGTGTTAATAAGTTCTGGACATTTCAAGACTTGGCTGGCCATGGTATCCTCTGCCAGATACTTGTTCTTGTGGTGGTCATGAAAACAGCAGGGAACACCCCTGCTATTAAGATCTTAGTGACTTTCATTTATACAGACAGGCAGAAGATGTGAGATACAGAAAAATGTTAGGCTCTCATAGTCACCCTTTCACTAGTCAAAAATATTTGTGCCCTCAAGCCATGAAGAACATACACGTTTTTTCATGGTCCCTCACTTTTGTTTTTGTACAGTTGGTACAAATTTCAGAATAGCATAACTTCATATTGTGGTGCAAAGATTTATAATGGGTGAGAAAAACATCTACCTAAATTATAATAATTTTTACACAAATCTGAAAATTCTGCCTTACCTTATTAACTACCAGCTTTATATTAATAGTTTATGAACTCTTAAGGGTCCCTTATTGGGATTTATTATTTTTGTTTTTAGTTTTTCTTTTAATTTGGGTGGGAGGACAATCTAAATATAACCCAATAAAGTTTTTTAATGACCAAAAAAAGAAATCTAAACCCTGTCACTTAGTAGCTTAAGCACTCTGAAATTGTCAAAGAGTAAGAACTTAATAAATATGAAACAATCAATTATACAATTGATGTTAATAACATTCATTAATATCACAATGTATGATGTATATACACACAATTCTGTGAAGCAGGTGCACTTCTGTTTTTTCCCAAATTTTAAAATTTTATTGTTGCTTAAGTAGGGTTATCTGCCTCCCCCCATGCTCCCCCCACCCCAGCCATCCCCACCTCCCTCCCCTGATTCCACCCCCTTGGTTTTGTCCCAGTGTCCTCTGTAGTTGTTCCTATAAACCCTTCACCCTTTCCCCCACATTATCCCCTCCCACCTCCCCACTGGTTACTGACAGTTTGTTCTTTATTTCAATGTCTCTGGTTATATTTTGCTTGTTTTTTCTTTTATTGATTAGGTTCCTGTTAAAGGTAAGATCATATGGTATTTGTCCCTCACTGTCTGGCTTATTTCACTTAGTATAATGCTCTCCCATTCCATCCATGCTATCCCAAAGGGTAGGAGCTCCTTCTTTCTTTCTGCTGCATAGAATTCCATTGTGTAAATGTACCATAGTGTTTTGATCCATTCGTTTACTGATGGGCACCTAGGTTGCTTCCAGCACTTGTCTATTGTAAATTGTGCTGCTATGAACATTGGGGTGCATAGGTTCTTTTGGATTGGTGTTTCAGGGTTCTTAGGATATAATCCCAGCAGTGGAAATCTTGGGTCAAAAAGTAGATCCATTTTCAGTTTTCTTGGAAAATCCCATACTGTTTTCCATAGTGGTTGCACCAGTCTGCATTCCCACCAACAGTGCACTAGGGCTCCCTTTTCTCCATATTCTCTTCAAGACTTGTTGTTTGTTGCTTAATTTATGATGGCCATTCTGACTGGTGTGAAGTGGTATCTCATTGTGGTTTTGATTTGTGGTTAATTTATAGGTAATTGAGAACAGGCTGACAGTCACCAGAGGGGAGAGGGGAGAGAATTTCAGGGGAAAAGGGGAAGGGTTTACATTAACAAGTATAAAGGACACATGGATAAAAACTATGGGGGGTGGAAATGGGAGGGAGGTGGGGAGGGCTGGGGTGGTGGGCTGGGGTGGGAGTAAAAGACAGAAAACTGTACAAGACCAACAATTAAAATAAAAATTTAAAAAATTTTATGTGGTTTTGATTTATCTCATTGTGGTATCTCATCTGATGGCTAGCAATGCTGAGCATCTTTTCATATGTCTCTGGACCCTTTGTACATCTTCCTTGGAGAAGTGTCTGTTCAAGTCCTTTACCTATTTTTTAATTGGGTTCCTTGTGTTCCTGGAGTGGAGTTGTGTGAGTTCTTCATATATTTTGGATGAAACCCTCATCTGATGTATCACTGGCAAATACGGTTTCCCGTATGGTTGGTTCTCTTTTCATTTTAATGCCGTTTTCTTTAGATGTGCAGAAGCTTTTTATTTTTTATTTTTTTAAAGATTTTATTTATTTATCCTTAGAGGGGAAGGGAAGGAGAGAGGGAGAGAAACATCAATGTGCGGTTGCCTCTTGTACGTCCCCTGCCGGGAACTGGCCTGGCAACCCAGGCATGTGCCCTGACTGGGAATCGAACCGCAACCCTTTGGTTCGCAGGCCCGAGCTCAATCCACTGAGCTACACCAGCCAGGGCAGAAGCTTTTTATTTTGAGGAAGTCCCATTTGTTTATTATTTCCTTTATGTCCCTTGTTCTAGGGGACATACCAGTGAAAATAGTGCTGCATGGAATATCTGAGATTTTCCGGCCTATGTTCTCCAGTACAACTTTTATGGTGTCACAATAAAAGTGACATATTTAAGTCTTTCATGCACCTTGAATTTATATTTAAATCTTTATATTTAAGTCTTTTATGCACCTTGAATTTATTTTTGTGTATGGTGTAAGTTGGTGCTCGAGTTTCTTTTTTTTTTTTTTTTTGCATGTAGCTGTCCAGCTCTCCAAACATCATTTGTTGAAGAGCGTATTTTTACTCCATCTTATGCTGCTGCCCCACTTGTCAAATATTAATTGACCATAGAGATTTGGGTTTATTTCTGGGTGCTCTATTCTGTTCCATTGGTCTATGTGTCTGTTTTTATGACAGTACCAGGCTGTTTTGATTACAGTGGTCTTGTAATGCAGTTTGGTATCAGGTATTGTGATCCCTCCTACTTTGTTCTTCTGTCTCAAAATTGGTGCAGCTATTCGGGGTTGTTTATGGTTGTATATAAATTTTTGAAGTGTTTGTTCTATATCTGTGAAATATGTCATTGGTATTTTAATAGGAATCGCACTGAATCTATAAATTGCCTTGTTTAGTATGGACATTTTAATGGAAGAATGTTAATTCTTCCAATCCATGAGCATGGTACATGCTTCCATTTGTTTCTGTCTTCCTTAACTTCTTTCTTCAGTGTTGTGTAGTTTTCTGAGTACACGTCTTTTACCTCCATGGTTAGGTTTATTCCTAGGTACTGTATTTTTCTTGTTGCTATATCAAATGGGATTTTCCCCCTGACTTCTGTTTCTGATGTTTCATTGTTGATATACAAAAATGCCTTTGATTTCTGAATATTGACTTTGTATCCCACTGTTTTGCCAAATTCATTTATTAGGTTGAACAATTTTTTGGTGGAGTCTTTAGGATTTTCTATGTACACTATCATGTCATCTGCAAACAATGACAGTTCTGTGAAGTAGATGCACTTGTTATTCTTATCTTATAAATGAAACAATTGAGGCCCCTAAGGAATTTGCACACGTTTGCACAAATACCTAGTGACAGAAACTGAATTCAAAACCAGTTTGTCAGTACAGAGTTTTTGTTAGAAATGATGAGATAATTCTGGAAATGATTGCATACCATTACAAATATGACAAATGCCACTGACTGGTATATTTTACTGCACACGAAAAAGAAAAATAACCCAGTTGCCAGAAGCTTAAATCTTAACCACTGTGATATAATTACTGCCTCTCAATGAACATTATTTGAGTTTCTATTGTTTATAATGCTTTTCAATGTGTTAGAACAAGGGCTAGATTTGCAGTCAAAAGATCCTCTGTTCAAATACCACATCCGCTTCTTATTGTGTTATCAGTGAGTGATTAAGACTTGCCTGGGTTTTCTTGGGTGGAAAGAGGAACCAAGTTTCATGCAAGCAAGCCCCTCTCCAAGGGTTCCTATCAGTTGCAGAAACACAGGTCCTTGGGAAGAGGGGACCCCAAACAGCTTTGAGCCTCTGACAAGAAGAGCAATTAAGGTTTGTGGCAGTTGAAGGTGTGAGCCAAGAATGGTCTTGGTTACTCCTTTTACCAAAGTGAAATGTAGCAGCTGCTGGGTAGAAATTTCTACAAGGAAGTAAACAGTTACTGATAGGGGAACTTGAGAAGGGCCTACTTGGAAATGGGAAGGAAGGAAGATGAGGTCATATTGAGATAAACCATTTTAGTGGGTTAAAATGAAATAAAGCCAGTGTTTCCACGTACCACAGAAAAGAAACACACACAAGCCGTCCTGTTAGCTACTTTTCCTGCAGAATGGTCACTCTTTTGCACAAGATTCTTTCAAAACAAAGTCAAAGCTCCTGTCAGCCTCTTTAGTCCCTCTATGGTTTTTCAGTGTATTCAATGAAGAGAAGAAATACTCAATGACAGCTGTGTCCCTAGATATACCATGACACTGTATGAAAATATGACACATGAGAAAATCTACTCTCCTTCCCAGTTTCTTTTTTTAATCAGTATTTTTTTAATTGTTGATATTGTACAGTTTTCTGTCTTTTACCTCACCCCAGCCCACAACCCCAGCCCTCCCTACCTTCCTCCCATTTCCAACCGCCATAGTTTTTGTCCATGTGCCCTTTATACTTGTTGCTCTAAACCGTTCCCCTTTTCCCCTGAAATTCCCTCCCCTCCCCCTCTGGTCACTGTCAGACCATTCTCAAATTCAGTGTCTTTGTTTATACTATGCTTGTGTGTTTGTTTTGTTGATTAGGTTCCTGTTAAAGGTGAGATCATATGGTATTTGTCTTTCACTGCCTGGCTTATTTCATTTAGCATGATGCTCTCCAATTCCATCCATGCTGTCCCAAAGGGTAGGAGCTCCTTCTTTCTTTCTGATGCATAGAATTCCATTGTGTAAATGTACCACAGTTTTTTGATCCATTCATTAACTGATGGGCACCTGGGTTGCTTCCAGCACTTGGCTATTGTAAATTGTGCAGCTATGAACATAGGGGTGCATAGGTTCTTTAGGATTGGTGTTTCAGGGTTCTTCGGATATAATCCAAGCAGTGGAATTGCTAGCTCAAAAGGTATGTCCATTTTTAGTTTTCTTAGAAAATTCCATACTGTTTTCCATAGTGGTTGTACCAATCTGCAATCCCACCAACAGTGCACTAGGGTCCCCTTTTCTCCACAACCTCTCCAACACTTGCTGTTTGTTGCTATGTTTATGAAGGCCATTCTGACAGGTGTCAGGTGGTATCTCATTGCAGTTTTAATTTGCATCTCTCTGATAGCTAGAGATATCGAGCATCTTTTCATGTGTCTCTGGATCCTCTGTATGTCCTCCTTGGAGAACTGTCTGTTCAAATTCTTTGCCCATTTTTTAATTGGGTTGCTTGTCTTCTTAGAGTAGAGTCTTGTAAGTTCTTTATATATTTTGGAGATTAATCCCTTGTCTGAGGTATCATTGTCAAATATGTTTTCCCATACAGTCGGTTCCCTTTTTATTTTAATACTGTTTTCTTTAGCTGTGCAGAAGCTTTTTATTTTGATGAGATCCCATTTGTTTATTCTTTCCTTTATGTCCCTTGCTTTAGGGGACATATCAGTAAAAATGTTACTGTGTGAATATCTGAGATTTTCCTGCCTATGTTATCCTCTAGGATTTTAATGGTGTCATGGCTTATATTTAAATCTTTTATCTGCCTTGAATTTATTTTTGTGTATGGTGTAAGTTGGTGCTCAAGTTTCATTTTTTTGCATGTAGCTGTGCAGTTCTTCTGGCACCACTTGTTGAAGAGGATATTTTTGCTCCATTTTATGTTACTGCCCCCTTTGTTGAATATTAATTTACTGTAGAGACTTGGGTTTATTTCTGGGCTCTCTGTTCTGTTCCACTGGTCCATGTGTCTGTTTTTGTTCCAGTACCAGGCTGTTTTGATTACAGTGGCTTTGTAATACAGTTTGGTATCAGGTATTGTGATCCCTCCTACTTTGCTCTTCTTTCTCAAAATTGCTGCAGCTATTCGGGGTCGTTTATGATTCCATATAAATTTTTGAAGTGTTTGTTCAATGTCTGTGAAATATGCCCTTGGAACTTTAATAGGTATTGCATTGAATCTGTAAATTGCTTTGGATAGTATGGACATTTTGATGATATTAATTCTTCCGATCCATGAACATCGTATATGCTTCCATTTGTTTGTGTCTTCCTTGATTTCTTTCTTCAGTGTTGTGTAGTTTTCTGCATACAGGTCTTTTACCTTCTTGGTTAGGTTTATTCCTAGGTATTTTATTTTTCTTTTTGCTATATCGAATGGGATTTTTTCTTGATTTCTGCTTCTGCTGTTTCACTGTTGGTATACAAAAATGCCTTTGATTTTTGGATATCAACCTTGTATCTGGCTGTTTGGCCAAATTCATTTATTATGTCGAGCAGCTTTTTGGCCGAGTCTATAGGATTTTCTATGTACACTATCATGTCATCTGCAAACAATGATAGTTTTGTTTCCTCCTTGCCAAGTTGGATGCCTTTTATTTCCTTTTCTTGTCTGATTGCTGTGGCTAAGACTTCCAATACTATATTGAATAGAAGTGGTGAAAGTGGACAGCCTTGTCTTGTTCCTGATCTTAGTGGGAAAGATTTCAGTTTTTGCCCATTGAGTATGATGTTGGCTGTAGGTCTCTCATATATGGCCTTTATTATGTTGAGGAATGTTCCCTCTATTCCCACTTTGCTGAGTGTTTTTATCATAAGTGGGTGTTGTACTTTATCAAAAGCTTTTTCCGCATCTATTGATATGATCATGTGATTTTTGTCTTTGCTTTTCTTTATATGATGAATTCCATTTACTGATTTGTGAATGTTGAACCCTCCTTGCATCCCTGGGATGAATCCCACTTGGTCATGGTGTATGATCTTTTTAATGTATTGTTGGATGCGGTTTGCCAATATTTTCTTGAGAATTTTAGCGTCTATGTTCATCAGTGATATTGGCCTGAAGTTTTCTTTCTTTATTGTGTCTTTATCTGCTTTTGGGATTAGAATGATGCTGGCTTTATAAAAAGAGTTTGGGAGTCTTCCATCATTTTGGATTTTTTGAAATAGTCTGTGAAGGATAGGGGTTAGCTCTTCCTTAAATATTTTGTAGAATTCTACTGTGAAACCATCTGGTCCAGGGCTTTTGTTTGTCGGGAGTGTTTTGATTACTACTTCAATTTCATCAGCTGTTATTGGTCCGTTCAGGCTTTCTGTTTCTTTTTCTTTGAGTTTTGGGAGATTATATTTTTCTAGAAACTTGTCCATTTCACCTAGGTTTTCAAATTTCTTGGCATACAGTTCTTCATAGTAATTTCTTACAATCCTTTGTATTTCTGTGGTGTCAGTCATAATCTCTCCTCTTTCATTACTGATTTTGTTTATTTGAGTCCTCTCTCTTTTTTTCTTGATGAGCCTGCTTAAAGGCTTGTCGATTTTGTTTATCTTTTCAAAGAACAATCTCCTGGATTATTTGATCCTTAGGATTGTGCTTTTAGACTCTATGTCATTTAATTCTGCTCTGATCTTGGTTATTTCCTTCCTTCTACTTGCCCTGGGCTGTCTTTGTTGTTGTTCCTCTAGTTCTTGTAGGCGTAGGGTTAAGTAGTTTGTTAGAAATCTTTCTATCTTCTTTAGGTAGGCCTGTATTGCTATGAACTTCCCTCTGAGGACTGCCTTCATTTTGTCCCATAAATTTTGGGTTGTTGTGAGTTCATTTTCATTTGTTTCCAGAAACTTTTTGATTTCCTCCCTAATTTCATTCTTAACCCATTCATTGTTTAATAGCATGCTATTCAATCTCCATGATATTGATGTTTTGGGAATTTTCCCCATCAAGTTGGTTTCTAGTTTCAGTCCCTTGTGATCAGAGAAAATGCTTGGTATGATTTCAATTTTCTTGAACTTGTTGAGGCTTGTTTTGTGTCCTATTATGTGGTCTATTTTTGAAAATGTTCCATGTGCGTTTGAAAAAAAATGTGTATTTAGTTTCTTTGGGATGAAGGGCTCTATATATATCAGCTAAGTCCAATTCGTCTAGAGTACTGTTCAATGCCACAATATCTTTGTTGATAATTTGTTTGGAAGATCTGTCCATTTTTGACAGTGGGGTGTTAAAATCGCCTACTATAATTGTGTTGCTGTCAATATCTTTCTTGAAGTCCTCTAAGAATTTCTTGATGTATTTAGGTGCTCCGATGTTGGGTGCATATATATTTACAATGTTTATGTCTTCTTGGTGGATTCTTCCCTTGAGTAGTATGAAGTGACCTTCTGGGTCTCTCTTTATAGCTCTTCTTTTGAAGTCTATTTTGTCTGATATGAGTATTGCTACCCTGGCCTTTTTTTCCTGTCCGTTTGCTTGGAAAATTTGTTTCCACCCTTTCACTTTAAGTCTGTGTAGGCCTTTTGTCCTGAGGTGGGTCTCTTGTAGGCAGCGTATGTGTGGGTCATGCTTTCTTATCCATTCAGGTATTCGATGTCTTTGGATTGGAGCATTTAATCCATTTATATTTAAGGTTATTATTGATAGGTACTGATTCATTGCCATTTTCATACTCTCTCTCTTTTCCTCTCTCTCTCTCTTTTCCTTTCTTTCCTTAAAGCAGTCCCTTTAGTATCTCTTGCAGAACTGGATTGGTAGAGGTGTATTCTTTTAGACTTCTTTTGTCTGGGAACCTCCTTATTTGGCCTTCTATCTTGATTGAAAGCCTTGCTGGATAAAATAGTCTTTGTTGTAGGCCTTTAGTTCTCATTACTTGGAATATTTCTTGCCATTGTCTTCTGGCTTGGAGCGTTTCCATTGAGAAGTCAGCTGCTAACCTTATCGGGGCTCCCTTGTATGTTAATTCCTTTTTCTCCCTTGCCGCCTTTAAGATTGTCTTTGTCTTGGAAGTTTGCCATTTTAATGATGATGTGTCTTGAAGTGGGCCTGTTTGGGTTCCTCTTGATTGGGACTCTCTGTGTTTCCTGGATTTGTGTGACTTTTTCTCTTATCAAATTAGGGAAGTTTTCCATCATTTCTTTTTCAAATAGGTTTTCTATCCCTTGCTCCTCTTCTTCTCCTTCTGGTATTCCTATTATATGGATATTATTATGTTTCATGTTGTCTTGCATTTCTCTTAACCCCTCTTCATTCTTTCTGAGCCTCTTTTCCTTTTCTTGCTCTTTCTGGCTGCTTTTTTCTACTTTGTCCTCCAACTCACTGATTCGATCTTCTGCTTTATCGATTCTGCTTTTCATTCCTTCTACTGTGTTCTTCAGTTCAGAAATTGTATTCTTCATTTCCTCTTGGCCCTTTTTGATAGTTTCTATTTCTTTTTTTATGTTGCTATTGTTAGCAGTGAGTTCATCTCAGCTTCCCTGTAGTTTCTGGTAGCTCATTGAGAGCTCATGGAGCTTCCTGACAACCATTTCTTTGAACTCCTTATCTGATAGTTGAGTTGCCTTTGTTTCATTTAGGATTCTTTCTGGGGCTTCCTCCTTTTCTTTCATTTGGGGATTGTTTCTTTGTCTTCTCATTGTTTGTGAGACTCTTCTTGTAAAACTCAGCTTCTTAAATTGATCTGTTCCGGCTACCCGGGTTTATGGTGTGAACTTCTGTGGTGGAATACCTGTGAGATTCAGTGGTGTAGTCTCCTTCAGGTATCCTGGTTTTCACAGCTTCCACTGTCTCAGCTGTTGGAATACCCCCTGTTTTGGTCCAACTCTGTTTTTTTCAGAGTTCTAGGATTTTTTTGCCTCACTCATGGGTGTTTAAAAAGAGAAAAGAATAAAGTGACAAAAGAAGAGAAAAAAAGAGGAAGGAAGGAGAGATAGAATTGGAAAGAAAGGAAGAAGGAATAAAATAAGAAAGAAGTAAAGAGAAGCAAAAGGAATTGAGGGATAAAAAAAGTAGAAGTAATAAAAAAATAAAAAATATCTAATCAAAACAAAACAAAACAAAAAGAACCCCACAAAAACGAAAAACAGACCAAAACAAACAAACAAAAACCCAAGTAAACAGACAAAAAAAATCTATCGAAAAAAACAAAAACCAAACCAAAAAAAAAAAAAAAAAACCCCGCAAAACAAAACAAAACAAAACAAAACAAAAACACCCCCCCCAAAAAAATCTGTTGCTATTTTCAAACAGGCCAGACTGGATTTTCTCGTCTTGCTGGCTGTAACAGGCTGCGAGGTGACTCGTACTGCTTTTCTCCCTGTTCCTCACTCAGTCAGCTTTAGGCTACTGTCCTCAGTGCCAGCCGAGCACAGACCCCAGGGCTAATGGCGCACTCTCCATGCAGGGCCTTGGGTGTGATTTCTGAGCCTCCTGCAGAGGGCGAGGTTTCCCGAGTTTATGGGTTTCAGCTGGAATCTCTTACGGAACCAACCCTTCCCAAGTCTATTGCTGTGAGCTCCGGGTCTCCTACAGACTACGGGCGTGGGGTCTGCGAGTTTCCTGAGTTGTGCGTACTCACCCCAGGATCACAGATGTGAGGTCCGGGTCTTCCACAGAGTCCCCTCCTCTAGTTGCAGGGTCGCCTCCGGTCCGAGGGCCGCTTCCGACCCGGTCGCAGAGCCACCTCAGGTCACAGGGCCGCCTCCGATCAGTTGCAGAGCCGTCTCAGGACCCAGGGCCACCTCCGGTGGGTCGCAGAGCCTCCTCAGGTCGCAGAACCCCCTCCGGTCGCCCGGCCGCCTCCAGTCGGTTACAGAGCCACCTCCAGTCGCAGGGTCGCCTCCGTCCCAGTCACAGGGCCGCTTCCTGTCGCTCGGCTGCCATGTCTAGTTTTCCAATGTCTGCTACAGATTTTGATCTCCTATTTTCATATATGCTGTGGTATTGTTGGCTGTCTGCTCTGTTCCTCTGTAGATCAGCTAGGTTTTTCTCCCATGTGCAGGAGGAAGGGCAATCTGCGTCCTCCTACCATGCCGCCATCTTGAACCCCCCTCTCCTTACCATTTTCTAGACCACAACCCCCATCCCCTCAATTTCCCTAAAGCTGTCACTAGACTTGTTTAGGAATGAAGAAATATAACCAGCAAATCCTGGCTGAGGGTAACTTTGGCCTACGAGGTTCCCCGTAGCTACTGTAGGTGGAAATAAAGAGTAGTCCCATGCTCAATCTTGTTGCTCCCACGGGAAAAAGGGTAGCAATTCCCTCTAGTGGAGAATGCCCTGAGCCCTTCTCCCATACAGCTTTTATCAGGGTTGGGAAGTGCAGGGAGATACAGCGCACGCACATAGCTTATCAATGTCCAACAGGCTATAATCATAAAACCCTACCACTATCTATAGATAACAATTAAAGAAACAGAAATCTTTTCAGGTTGGAGCCTGGGAGACATGTAGGCACCAGATGTCTGTAAAGGCGTATATCATGAAGTAGGGAGTTTCACTCCTTATGCCTTAAACTCAAACATCTGGGTTATACTAATGGCTTATCACTGAGCAGAGCTGTCTTCAGAGGACAAAAATGTACATTTCACACCTGATTCCCACAGGACCCTCAGTGTTAGAATCTAGTCATGCCTGCCACTTGCGTTATGACCTGGTTTTCTAGGGAGACTTAGCAGCCGGTTTCAGAGCTTGCTCTGGGTGGGGGGCTACAATCTCCGAAACCACACAGAGCGGTCCCCAACACCTGCCATCTCTTGTGAATCCAGGCCTCATCAGAAGCTTCATACCAGACTTGACTGCCAAAAATTGTTTTCTGTGTTAATGGTTTTAAGCTCATAACATATGTTCTTTTTAAAAAGATTTTATTATTTTTAGAGAGAGGGGAAGGGAAGAAGAAAGAGAGGGAAACATCAATGTGTGGTTGTCTCTTGTACACCCCCCACCGGGGGTGGGGGGAACTGGCCCACAACCTAGGGGTGTGCCCTGAGCGGGAATCGAATTTGTGGGCTTTTGGTTCACAGGCCTGCGCTCACTCCACTGAGCTATGCCAGCTAGGGCGCACATGTTCTTAATAAAAGCTGTTCAGGCCCTGACCAGAGTGGCTCAGTTGGTGGGATGTCATGCTGCAAAGAGAAGGGCTACCAGTTCAAAACGTGGTCAGGTCACATACCAAAATTGCAGGTATTGTTCCTGGGTCTGGACACATATGAGAGGCAACTGGTTAGTGTTTCTCATATTCATGTTTCTCTCCCACTCTTTCTCCATCCCTCACTGTCTCTCTAAAAATAAATAAATAAAATCTTTTTTTGAAAAGCTATTCATGGTACCAGGCTGCCCATGAAAGTGCATTTATCCTGAGAAGACATGTACAACACCTTGCCAGGGAACAAGGCAGGACAAGTCCACTACTCCCTGTACACAGTGTAAGCAGTGGCTATTATAGCCTAGAAGAAAAGTACTGAATTCCTGCCTCACTATATTTTCCCCATCTTGGCCCCATTAACTAGTCAGTCCCGAGAAATACAAGCATGTAATAACCCACCTGGGGCCACTGGATGTCCGTGTTCCTAATTAACCTTCTTCAGCTCCACTTCAGCAGGCCTGTTTCCATGCACTGAGGTTCTCTCAGGCTCTATTGACTTGACACATAGGCCCCTTCTCTCCTGCTTCCAGACTCATTTTAGCCATGCTCCTCCATCTGGGTCTCAGCAATCCCTCTCAGATTCTGTTAGTTTCCCCATAGCATCACACACTCACCTTCTGCCTATTCCCTTTGACTGAGCTGACCTGTTCACTGAGGCTGGAAATAACCAGAGAGCCCACTGAATACTCAAATCCACACATGCTGAAGTCCCTTATATAAAATGGTGTAGAATAATGCATACAGTCAGCCACTCGCATTCACAGATTGCCGACTGTGGATCTAAAATGTTATTTTTTAATTTTTAATATATTTTATTGATTATGGTATTACAGTTGTCCCATTTCTCCCCCATCATTCCCCTCCACCCTGCACATCCTCTCCCACCCACATTCCCTCACTTTAGTTCATGTCCATGTGTCATAAGTTCTTTAGCTTCTACATTTCCCACACTATTCTTGCCCTCCCCCTGTCTGTTTTCTACCCACCATCTATGCTACTTATTCTCTGTACCTTTTCCCCCCTCTCTCCTCCTCCCACTCCCCTGTTGCTAACCCTCCATATGATCTCAATTTCTGTGGTTCTGTTCCTGTTCTAGTGTTTTCTTAATTTGCTTTTGTTTTAGATGTGGTTGTTAATATCTATGAGTTTCTGGTCTTTTTACTGTTCATATTTTTTTTATCTTCTTTTTCTTACATAAGTCCCTTTAACATTTCATATAATAAGGGCTTGGTGATGATGAATTCCTTCAACTTGACCTTATCTGAGAAGCACTTTATCTTCCCTTCCATTCTAAATGACAGCTTCACTGGATAGAGCAATCTTGCATGTAGGTCCTTGCCTTTCATGACTTGGAATACTTCTTTCCAGCCCCTTCTTGCCTGGAAGGTCTCTTTTGAGAAATCAGCTGACAGTCTGATGGGAACTCCTTTATAGGTGACCGTCCCCTTATCCCTTGCTGCTTCTAGAATTCTCTGCTTCATTTTAATCTTGGCTACTGTAATTATGATGTGCCTTGGTGTGTTCCTCGTTGGGTCCAACTTCTTTGGGACTCTCTGAGCTTCCTGGACTTCCTGGTAGTCTATTTCCTTTGCCAGATTGGGGAAGTTCTCCTTTGTTATTTGTTCAAATAAGTTTTCCACTTGTTGTTCTTCTTCTTCCACTTCTGGTACCCCTATAATTCGGATGTTGGGATGTTTAAAGATGTCCTGGAGGTTCCTAAGCCTCTCCTCATTTTTTTGAATTCTTGTTTCTTCCTTGTTTTCTGTTTGGTTGTTTCTTTCTTCCTTCTGGTCCACTCCATTGATTTGAGTCCCAGTTTTCCTCCCATCTCTATTGGTTCCCTGTGCGTTTTCCTTCATTTCACATATTGTAGCCTGCATTTGTTCATCTAATTTGTGAGCAAAATCAACCAATTCTGTGAGCATCCTGATCACCAGTGCTTTGAACTGTGCATCTGATAGGTGGGCTATCTCTTGGTCGCTTAGAAGAATTCGCTATGGAGCTTTGATTTGTTCTACTGTTGGAGCCATTTTTTTTTTTGGTCTGGTTGCAGCTGTTACGTATGAGGGGCAGAGCCTTAGCTGTTCCCCAGGGCGGGGCAGCCCAGTTGCTGGGTAGTGATGCTGTATGTGGGGGCGGGGACCGAGAGGGAACAATGGCACCTGCTCTGCTCTCTCTTGGATTCCAGTCCCTTCCACCACTTCCCCTTCAGCTGGATTATCTGCACGTGAATGTGGGACCACCTGGTCAGCCAGCCTCCTTGCACAACCTCACTGGGTCTGCACCGTTGCCACCCTGTGCCCATGGTTTGGGAGCTGCCGCCTGTGTGTCTGAGGTTTGTTAGCTGCCGCCTGCATGCCTGGGATCTCCCGGCCGCTGCTGCCTGCACTCCCAGGTCCGCCAACCTCCACTTTTTCTTGCTGCGACTCCACCCCTCTTACCGGTTTGGATGAATGGTTGTTGGGCTTCCGTACAGTTCAGTTTTCTATCAGTTCTGGTTGTTTTCTTGTTTCTAAATCTTTATTGTCCTTAATTTTGCTTGTGGGAGGAGGCACAGTGTGTCCACCTACGCCTCCATCTTTGCCGAAAGTCCTAAAATGTTTTTTTTTAAATTGCAGTTGGTTGAATCCACAAATACAAAACCCACAGATACAGAGGGCTGACTGTACACTGCCTTGTGTTTCAATGCCAGGCAAGGGGGCTGTACAACTATTCTCACAATCAGTTTGACCTGTCCCCTCATCACTATTGGTGCTGTCACCTAAGAGTTTAACAAGGGAACCCATTAGACTCAGGTTGCTCAGATATAATTATGACTGGAAACACTGTGTGTTAAGGGCCCTAAGGGAATACTGCATAAATTATATTCTTTGTCTCTTAGCTGGCGGAAAGGTAATACAGTAGGACCCTTCCTGAAAACAAGAATGTATAGGAATTATGCTGGAATGATGTGCACTATGCTAGATATTTTCATATTTCCAAACTGCTTTAAGAAACATTTCATGGCTCTACCTGCTAAGATGTAATCAAGTCTGCAGGAAACTGAATTTGTTTTGTTTCCTTAAATAAGTGCCACAGGTAGGATGAAACAAACTGGTAACCCAGTTTTTCAAAGTCTGAAAGAGATCAGTGTGCAATAAATTTCCCTGATCAGCTGAGCCCAGGAGCCTCTGGGAGCTAACAGATTTTATCTGAAGTGGAAGCTGCCACACATCTGGCACCTCAGATTTTCCCTTGGACACCCAAAGGTAGATAGAATTTATGTAGTTTTCTGCCCTCTGGTGACAACAGGCAGCAATAACAGCAGGTAGGACAGTTAAGGTTCTACTAGGTATGGCAGTAGGGCAGCAGGTTTGTGCCTGCCATAAGGTGGTGTGGGACTGAAATAGAGTTTATCCACTTCTTATCAAGCTGTGTGCCATGCACAGAGCTGTATCCACTGGGATTTTGACATCTTTTTCTAATTTTTCTGCCCCAAAATGCCATCTTTTTCTAATCCTAATTTAGAAATTTCCATGTTTCTTAAGATTTCTAATTTCTAGAGGTATCATATAGGCTACTACCACCTCTTTATAATAGGCCATGAACTCAGCATGTGTGCAGCCTTTGGGAGCATCATTTTCATTTTTGAAAATTCACTTGTCCTTATAAGAATACTTCAGGAGTGTGTGTGTGGAAGGTGGTAAGAGGAATGGAAAATGTCTAGATCTTGTCCTATAACCTCAGCATACTCAAGAGCTTAGGGAAAACTCATGTACCAAGACTTATTGTAATTCGACACCTCTGCTGCACATCTGACTGGAACCCACATTTTCATGATTGGACACCACCAGTGGATGCCTATGCTAGGGTGCCAAGGTCCCTGAGCCTAAACATCTCAGATGACAACAATTGGCTACAGACAAGTAGGGACAACTTCTTTGGTATAGGTCACATGCTCTCTGGCTAATTGGGGCTATTTCACTATTTTACCTGCCTGGCTCCTATAAGCATTTGAGTTAATGACTTCTGTAACACTGATCATGGAGAACAAAGAAGGTAAATATGCCACCTTGGCCCAAGTACGCACGTAATTACATGTGGCAGACTGCCCTTGAAAATCTATTCTATTCTTTCTCTATGATAATAGAATTGTAGCAGGGACATACCTACCCAGCTAAGAATTTCCTTTTTTAATCCTAAAAACCTGTGTAATTATAGTGGTGGTAGAACTGTTTTCACTAATGGCACATGAGTGGAAGTGATGTGTGCTACTTCCAAGGCCTGGCCTGTAAAATTTTGCCAAGTACTGTTCTGTGACCTTGCCCCTCCCATGAGCTGACACACAGATGAATCTGACCTGGATGCAATTATGCTGCTAAGGCCAAAGCTCAAGGGGTGGTAGAAAAATAAAATAGATTGTACCTAAGTACCTGGATGACAACATGGGGCAGAGTGGCCCTGAAAATTTAAATTATGCACTCAGTGTATTTGAGAGAAATAAATTTCTTTAGGCCATTGAAGTACTTGTTTTTTTCCTTATATTTTATTGATTCTGTTATGAAAGTTGTCCCAATTTCCCCCTTGCCTCCTCCACCAAGTACCCCCCACTCCATCAGGAAATCCCCCCACCATTGTTCATGTCCATGGGTCATGCGTGTAAGTTCTTTGGCTACTCCCTTCTTTATCCTGTACTTCACATCCCTATGGCTATCCTGTAAATACCTATTTGTACTTCTTAATCCCCTCACCTCGTCACACATTCCGCTACATGCCCTCCCATCTGGCAACCATCAAAACACTTTCCATATCCATGATTCTGCCTCTGTTTTTCTTGTTTGCTTAGCTTGTTTTATAGATTCAATTGCTGAAAAGTGTGTATTTATTGTTATTTTATTGTTCATAATTTTGCTCTTCTTTTCTTAAATAAGTCCCTTTAACGTTTCATTTAATAATGGCTTGATGATGACAAACTCCTTTAGTTTTTTCTTTTCTGGGAAGCTCTTTATCTGCACTTTAATTCCAAGGGATATCTTTGCTGTGTAGAGCAATCTTGGCTGTAGTTCCCTCCTTTTCATGATTTTGAATATTTCTTACCACTTCCCTCTAGCCTGCAAAATTTCCTTTGAGAAATCAGCCAACAGCCTTATAGGAACTTCCCTGTAGGTAATGAATGCTTTTCTCTTGTGGCTTTTAAGATTCTCTCTTTAGGGACTTCCGGCCAAGATGGAGGCATAGGTGGACACACTGTGCCTCCTCGCACAACCAAAATTAAGGACAGCAAAGATTTAGAAACAAGAAAACAACCAGAACTGATAGAAAACTGAACTGTACAGAAGTCCAACAACCATTTATCCAGACCGGTAAGAGGGGTGGAGTCATGGTAGAAAAAAGTGGAGGTTGGCAGACCCAGGCACTAAGGCAGTGGCTGGCCAATACCAGGTGTGCAGGCGGTAGCTAGCAGACCCTAGGCACACAGGCGGTGGCTAGTGGACCCCAGGCACCAGGTGGCAATTGGCAGACCCAGTGAAGCCACATGAGGTGGCTGGCTGACCAGGAGGTCCCACATTTGCGCGCAGATAATCCAGGCGAAAACACAGAGTGAAACAGACCTCGCAACCTAGGGCCCCAGTGCCAGGAAATAAAACCTAAAAACACCGATTGAAAACACTTGTGGGTGTTGAAGTGCCAGGAGAGACTCCCAGCCTCACAGGAGAGTTCTTTGAAGAGACTCACAGGGTCCTAGAGTGTACACAAGCCCACCCACACAGAAATCAGCACCAGAAGGGCCCAATTTGCTTGGGGGAAGCAGCCGAAGGGACTGAAATCTGAGAGAGAGTGGAGCAAGCACCATTGTTCCCTCTTGGACCCCGCCCCCACATACAGTGTCACAGCTCTGGGACTGGGTTGCCCCACCCTGGTGAACACCTAAGGCTCTGCCCCTCATACGTAACAGGCACGACCAGACCAGAAAAAAAATATTGCTCAAGTGGAAGAATAGATCAAAGCCCAAGGGCCAATACATCTAAGGGACCAAGAGATAGCCAACCTATCAGATGCACAGTTCAAAGCACTGGTGATCAGGATGCTCACGGAACTGGTTGATATTGGTCGCAAATTAGATGAACAGATGAAGGCTAAAATAAGTAAAATGAAGGAAAATGCACAGGGAACCAATAGTTATGGGAGGAAAACTGGGACTCAAATCAATGGAGTGGACCAGAAGGAAGAAAGAAACAACCAAACAGAAAAGAAGGAAGAAATAAGAATTCAAAAAAATGAGGACAGGCTTAGGAACCTCCAGGACATCTTTAAACATCCCAACAACCGAATTATAGGGGTACCAGAAGGGGAAGAAGAAGAACAAGTGGAAAACTTATTCGAACAAATAATAAAGGAGAACTTCCCCAATCTGGCAAAGGAAATAGACTACCAGGAAGTCCAGGAAGCTCAGAGAGTCCCAAAGAAGTTGGACCCAAGGAGGAACACACCAAGGCACATCATAATTACAGTAGCCAAGATTAAAATGAAGCAGAGAATTCTAGAAGCAGCAAGGGACAAGGGGACAGTCACCTATAAAGGAGTTCCCATCAGACTGTCAGCTGATTTCCCAAAAGAGACCTTCCAGGCAAGAAGGGGCTGGAAAGAAGTATTCCAAGTCATGAAAGGCAAGGACCTACATCCAAGATTGCTCTATCCAGTGAAGCTATCATTTAGAATGGAAGGGAAGATAAAGTGCTTCTCAGATAAGGTCAAGTTAAAGGAGTTCATCATCACCAAGCCCTTATTATATGAAATGTTAAAGGGGCTTATCTAAGAAAAAGAAGATAAAAAATATGACAGTGAAAAGACAGCAAACTCACAGCTATTAACAACCACACCTAAAACAAAAGCAAACAACTAGAACAGGAACAGAGCCACAGAAATGGAGACCCCGCCATGTGATAGACAGTGGGTAGAAAATAGACAGGGGGAGGGCAAGAATAGTGTGGGAAATGTAGAAGCTAATGAATTTATGACACATGGACATGAACTAAAGGCAGGGAATACGGGTAGGAGGGGGTATGCAGGGAGGAGGGGAATGATGGGGGAGAAATGGTTCAACTGTAATAGCATAATCAATAAAATTTATTAAACAAATGAAACTGTAAAATAATAGATTCTCTCTTAATCTTTAATCTTTGGCATTTTAATTATAATGTGTTTTGGTGTGGGTATTTTTGCATTCATTTAGTTTGGGACTCTCTGTACTTCCTGGCCTTTCATGTCTATTTCCTTCACCATATTAGGGAAGTTTTCTTCCATTGTATTTTTCAGGTAGATTTCCAATTTCTTGCTCTTTCTTTTCTCCTTCTGGCACCCTTATGATGCGAATGTTGGAAAGCTTGAAGATGTCTGAGAGGCTGCTTATACTATCCTCATTTTTTGGCTTCATTTTTTTTTCCTGTTCTGATTGGTTGGTTTTTGTTTCCTTATGTTGCGAATCATTGATTTGATTCTCAGATTTATCTACTCTACTGTTGTTTCCCTGTAAATTGCTCTTTATTTCAATTAGTGTATCCTTTGTTTCTGAGTGGGTCTTTTTATGCTACTGAGGTCCTCACTAAGTTTGTGAGCATCCTTATAACCAGTGTTTTGAACTCTGCATCTGATAGATTGCTTATGTCCATTTTGTTTAGCTCTTTTTTTTTTTTTTTTGGAATTTTGATTTGTTCTTTCATTTGGGCCATGTTTCTTTGTCTCCTCATATTGGCAGCCTCCCTGTGTTTGTTTCTATGTATTAGGTAAAGATGCTTTGACTCTGTTTATTGGTAGGGTGGTCTAATGTCATAGGTGTCCTGTAGGGTCCAGTGGCACAGCCTCCCCTATCACCCAAGCTGTGTACACAAGGTATATTCTTCATGTGGACTGAGTACACCATCCTCTTGTAGTTAAGCCATGATTTATATTGGCAGATTAATGGGAGGCATTTATCCAGGCCAGTCAGCTGCTAGGACTGGCTGTGACCATTGACCACTAATCTCCGTCCTCTGTAGAGGATCAGCTATGCAAGTGCATGGTCATGGTGCTCTGATGTGGTTTGTAGTTGTCTACTGGGAGTGCAGGCTCTGGGGTTTCCTGGGTAGTGAAAGCCAAGTTCAGTCCCCACCTTTGTTTTACCCAGGGCCAATCTGTCTGAGGTATAGAGCATCTGAGATTGCTGCTACTTGTGCTAAGCTTGGAGATTCCCAGTTGAAGCCAAGCTGTGAACCTAGGCTAGCTGCTGCTAGTGCCATGCCTGGGGCCATTTATCAAGAGGTACTGGGGCTGGGGGCACACTAAAGCCAGTTGTTGCTTGTTTGAAAGGATTTAGGAAGTTGTGAAGCTTGAGCCAAGACCAGCAATTATTATGGAAAAGCTGCTTCTAACAGCTGTAAGTTGGATGGGACAGAGCCTCAGGGGATCTCCAGGATAGGGCAAACAGTGTTAGCCAGGTTGATGGGGTCTTAGATATGGCACCTACTTGCCAGCTCTGTGGCTCTGCCCACTTTTCTGTCTGGGAGAAAGCTGTCCCCAACCTCTTCCCTTGATGCCAGACACTTCAGTTCATTCCTGTTTGCCCCTGGTGCCTTTCAAGCTGCTACTCCAGTGCTGGAGCTCAGAGGGAGTGAGTCTGAGTAAGTCCTTGTGTGTGGGTTCTTTAAGAGGAACTGCTTGGGACTCTGGAAGTTTCTTCCACTGACTCAATCCCTGCTGGTTCTTGCAGCCAGAAGTTATGGGAACTTATCTTCCTGACACTGGAACACTGGACTGGGGGATCTGGTTTGGGGCTGGTACTCCTTGCTCCTGAAATATCCCTCCCAAATTTTTATCCACCACATGTGGGTGTGGGACCAGCTCTTCTGCATCTGTGCCCTCCTACCAGTCTGAATGGATATGGTTTCTTTAATTCTGTAGTTCTCAGACTTCTATTCAACTCTATTTCTGATGATTCTGGTGATGGTTGTTCTATAATTTAGTTGTAACTTTGATGTGGTTGTGCAAGGAAGTGAGCGGTGTTTACCTATGCTGCCATCTTGACCAGAAGTCCAAACTATTTTTGGATTTTTTTGTTACAGCAGCCAAGACATACCCCAATTAAATCGTGATCAATGAAAGGATCTTTGTATGAATATTGAAATGAGTATAGTGATCCACCTAGACAACATTTTGGTGCATATCACCCAGTCTGGCCTCAAATCAACCTAGGCTAACTCTGACAGTAGTGTTTCTGGGCCATATGGGGAAAAATGACTAAGTGCTTAAATGGGATTGTTTAAAAGACAAGAGTAATGCCAAACAAGTTCCTAGGCTTAGAGGCTTTTAGACTGACTAAGGTTATCTGGGAATGATGAGGTTTGTCAGAAACTATCTCAGTGATTCGTGTTCTATTTTTCACCCAGCTAACACTAATAAATCATCTAAAAAAGGAAAGCTATATGCCTAATGTCCAGTCATGGAATTCCAAGTTCCAAAAAGTCTATTCACCTATACCAAAACCTTGCTGAATCCAAACCTAGCCAAAACATACACACTCAAACCCAAAGCCTAATCTATGCCATCCTGCCCAAGGAAGATCCAGGCATTGAGACTGCCATCTTTATGTCTTAACTCCACAAAGTTGGTGCCAGTCAAAGCCAATTTTCTAGTGTGGAAATGAGAGCCCTTAGGGATCAACCACACCCCCCTTTAGATCTAGGAGCATAGCCATTAAAAACACAACACTGTCTTTAGGTCACTCCATCCTAGACAAGTGAAGGCAGACCATAAAACTCTGACCATGCCAGGAGAATTGAATCACCTTCATGTATCCATAATTTGTTTCTTTAAATTGCTGAGATACATTCCATGGTATGGATATGCCTCAGTTTAAACATTCTTCTTTCCTGATGCTCCAATATTCCTCCTTTTTATACTTTTCTTTTTGTTTAAAGAACTTTCTTTAATCATTATTTAAGAGGTCAGCTAGTGAAACATTCTTTTGATTATACTGTCTGAAATTGCTTTCACTTCTCGTTCATTCCTGCAGAATATTTCTGCAAGTATAGAATTTGCAGTTAACATTTCTTTTCTCTCAGCACTTGAAAAATGTGTCACTTCATTCTTGTCTTTATGATTTCAGATAAGAAATCTGATATAATTTGAATTGATGTTCTTTTACAGGTAATGCATTGTTTTACTCTGGCTTCTTTCAAGACTCTTCATCATCTTTGGTTCCAAAAAGTTTAAATATGATGTAGCTTGGCATGGATTTTTTAGGTTTATCCTGTTCAAGGTTTACTCAGCTTATTGAATTTGTAGGTTTGTGTCTTTCACTCAATTCAGGAAGTTTTCAGCCATTTTTTTTTCAAATATTCTTTCAGCCCTACCCTTTTCTCTTCCTCTTCTGGAACTCTGATAATACAAATGCTGGATCTTTTGTTATTGTCCCATAGTTCTATGAGGCTCTGCTTATTTTTTTTCAGTCTGTGTTCTCTCCATTATACAGAATGGGTAAATTCTATTGATTTTTCCTCACCTTCACTAACATATACTCTGTCTTTTCCACTTTATGATTGAGTCTATCCAGTGAGTTTTCCGTCTCTGCTTTGTATTTTTCAAGTTTATAGTTTCCATTTGACTCTCTTTGTAACTTCCATTTCTTTGCTGCAATTTTCTATTTTTATTTGTTTCAATAGAATTTGCATTGCTGAAGCATTTTTATGATGGTCCCTTCATAATCATTGCCAAAGAGAGATCTAAAATGGTGATAGACTAGGTGGATGTTATTCATCTTCCAGGACCAAACTGGAATTACAATTAAAATATAAAGCAATCATCTTGAATAACAACTGAAGACTCGCTGAACAGAAGTCTTATAACCAAGGATTTACAGAAAAATGGTAGGAAGGGCAAAAATGTGAGAAGGGTGGCAGCTGAGATTCTAGAGTGATATCTCAGCTACAGGGGGTGTCCCCCTGAGAAGCATGGGGTCTCAACCCCAACCTGGGGTCCCCTGCCCAGAGCACCAGATCCAGGAATAGGTGTCCACATAATATCTGTGAAAATCAGCAGGAATTCTGCTCACCAGAGAGATTCAGGTCTGCTAGAGACACTGTCACCCTCTTAAAGGCCCAATGCACAAAATCTCTTTCACAGCCACTCACTCTGGTCTCTGGCACAGGGAGGGCAGAGCGGACTAGAGTCTTCAGAGGAGAGACTGGAATTTGTAACTCTAGTAAGATAGCTGAAGGGACAGCCACCACAATACTAGTACTGAGTCACTCTCCCACTTCCTGGGTGGAGTACTCCCTTCCATAGGGCATCAACTTGGGAGAAAGCTATATCCCCACCCTCTGGACTGCTTGTTGCCCTATCCTTCAAAGTTCATGTGTTGCACAGGAGTCAACTGCCTGGGTCCAAAATATAGAGGTCTGGCAGACTCAGGGGGTGTCTGTGACAGAGTTGTTAGGCTTTGGGGTGGGACCATTCCACCCACTTTCTTGTGAACCTGACCGGCACCTCCTCCTCATGGGAGATATGCCAGCCCCAACCTCTAGATTACTGGTGGCCCATTCTCCCAAATCTTGGTGTTTGCACACTTGCAAGGCCTGAGCCAAATCCAGGAGAGACTGAGATGTGTGGCTCTAGGGTGGGGGCCACTCCTCCCACATCCCTCTAAGCATGATGGGCACCTACCCCTCGTGGGTAATACACTAGCCATACCCTTTCAACTCCCAGCAGCCCTGCCCTGTTAAGATGGGGCTCCAGGCAGAATCTGGGACAAATTGAGTTGTGTGGCTCTAGGATAGGGAGCATTTTCCCTTGCATGTCTGACCAGTGCAGAGCCCTCCTTTCACACAGCCAAATCTTGGTCTGTTTTGGTCTGATAAGCTCTACTGGCCTTACCCTGATGAAAATCTAAGACTCTGCCCCACCACAAAATTTGTATGCACGTAGCAGGTGACAGCTAGACTTGATACACATTAGGACATATACTGAGTGACTGTAGACACAGGACTGACATAGAGTTTAACTTGTATAAATCTGGTGAACAGCATTCGTGACTACCTGGCAACTGAGAACCTACCTCATGCAACTCAACTACTGCCACAGGCTTTTAGTGACTGAGCCTAACAGGCAGCCAGCAGGTAGAGCAGGCAGAGGCAGATCTCAGGGTACCTTGGAACTTTTGCTGACCTGCTCCCTGGCCCTGTGCTCATAAGAGCTGGTCTTGGTGTGCAGCTTGCTCCTTACCATGCACATCTAAGACCAGCAGAGAAAGGCAAAAAGTGTGGATCACTATGTAGCACCAAACAGGTTGCCAGGGCCAGTAAATTTCAGCATCCAACATTGGTATGCACCAAAGTCTTTCCCAGGAGGCCCCAGAACCAATACACTCAGTGAGCATCTTTAGACAACATCAGAACAGGATCCAATTAGCTTCACAAGTGGCATATCAAAAGAGAGATCTTGGCAGGCACCAGATACTGCTGAGGTGAATTCCACTTCACATGATTAGCATCTGCACAGCAGCTTGGGCACTGTTGTTGGGGTTGATCCTCACAGTCAGCCAGCCTGAGGGTTGACCCTATGCATGAATGGGACCATAGTAATCAGGACTCAATTACAACAGGAAGGCCTACATAACCTCTATAAAAAACATTCCTGGAGCTCCCAGCTCAGGTGTTCGGTAAGACTGTGCCACTGGGTCCCACAGGACACCTGCTCCATAAGGCCACCTAATACATAAGGCTACCCTAACAAGACTGGACAACATAGCAGATCTACATAATACAAGAAACAAACACAATGAGGTAATCAAAATGAGAAAACACAAAAACATGTCCCAAATGAAATCTCCAGAAAAAGAGCTAAATGAAATAAAGGCAAGCAATTTACCAGATACAGAGTTTAAAAAATGGTTATAAGGCCCTGGCTGGTGTGGCTGAGTGGATTGCATGCCAGCCTGTGAACAAAGGGTTGCCGGATCCATTCCCAGTCAGGGCACATTGTGCCTGGGTTGTGGGCCAGGTCACCAGTTGTGGGTGTGTGAGAGGCTGGTAACAAGAGTGGGACACAGATATCAGGTCTGGGCTTCAAAGTGTGCTTGTCTTAAGAACAAAGCCCAGATACTACAAACGAGGTAAAAAGTGAACTTCTAACCAGCTAACTAAAGCTTTGTATCTAAATGTCCCTTGTTTGACAGTACTATTGGTCTGGAACAGAAGCTACCAATAGGTAGGAAGTATGGGAATAGGAAGACTGCGTATTAGCAGGGTCACAGTGTCATGGTTAAAAAGATGGACTGTAGAGCCAGAATGCCCTAGGTTTCAGGACTGGCTCTTTGTCTCACATGCTGTGTGGTCTTTAGCAAATTACTGATGCTTTTTGAGCCTCCATTTCTGCAAATAAGAAGATAATAATAGCTATAGGCCTGGGGTAAGGACTGAATGAATCCTCCATGGAAAGAGAGTGAGCCCAGTGCCCAGCATATGGGAAGTGTCTTGTAAATGTGAGTTAATGTTCTTATCCCTTGCCTGACACCAACCTTGAATAAAGCAAGCCCCTTCTCAGCAGCTTCCTAATTAGTCACAATGAAAACAGTAATCTTTGTGGTGGCTTAAAAATTACAAGAGCTCATTCTAAAATAGTTCTCATTAATATTCTTACCATTATTTCTTACAGACAGGACCAGAGGCTGAGATTTATCTAATGTGAACAATTTAAAATAATATCTGTAAGCATACACATAGCCAGCTTTCAATTATTCACTCTAATGGAGAAGATCAGAGTCATGGGTAATCCAAAACTGTGCTGGATCCAAAGTCATCTTTGTTTGGTTTGGAAATGAACTGGTTGGCCTTCTTTTGCAGTAATTTGTTTTTGGATTCTTTTCTGCTTTAGCTAATAATAAAATAATTTTATATTCTGCAAGAACACTAACTGGCAGCAAGTGATTGTGCACATAAATATTCTTGGGGAATTTATTGCTGTGAAGAGAGTATTTATTATACATTTTGTCCATGGTTCTCAAAGTTTAGAGGAGATAAAAATCACACAGAAAACTTGTTAAAATTGCATATTCACAGTTCCAACCCTTCACATTTTGGTTCAGTAGCTGTGGGGTAAGGTTCAGAACCGTATTTTTCTTTTTCAATTTATTGTGGTGAAAATTACATAGCACTAATTTACCATTTTAACCATTTTATGTGTATAGGTCAGCAGTGTTAATCATATTCACATTGTTGTTCAATGGATCTCAAGAATTTTTCCATCTTGCAGAACTGAAACTCTATACCCATTGAACGTTAATTTCCCCTCTTCTCTTTCCCCAGTTCTTGGCAACTGCAATTCTATTTTCTATTTCTATGATTTCAACTACTTTAGATACTTCATATGAGTGTAATCATGCAAAATTTGTTGTTTTGCTACTGGCTCATTTCACTTTGCATAATGTCCTCAATTTTCATATGTTGTAGATGTGACAGGATTTCCTTCCTTTTTAAAGGATGAATAATATTCCACTATATGTATATATCACATATACACATATACAAGGTCTGTCCAGAAGGTATACAGCCATGTAAATGAAAAATGGAGACATTTATTGAGATACAAGATACAAGAAACATTGTACATAGACAATGGCACCTCAAACCCCTTCAAACCAGGCACCTTGGGACCTCACACAATTCTCCCAATTGCCATCAACTGCCTCATTGTATTTTCCTGAATCTCATCAATGGTCTGAAATCTCTTCCCTTTCAAAGGCCATTTTAATTTTGGGAAAAGCCAGAAGTCACAGGGAGCCAAATCTTGGCTGTAGGGGGACTGGGTCACCTGGGTGATTTGATGTTTCGCCAAAAAACTCTGCACAAGACATGATGCATGAGCGGGTGTGTCATTGTGATGAAGCTGCTAATCACCAGTTGCCTATAGCTGTGGACTTCTGAATCATGCCAATAGTTTCTAGGGAGGAATGTTCAAGCATAACACAAAATTTGATGTAGATTCATTGCTCAACTTGCTCAGTCATTTTGAATGCGATGGCCACACAGTACACATACTTACTCAACAGCATCTACTGCCCCCACTGACAAGTACAGTGAAGTTGTCATTGTTCACACATGTGCATTGCAGTCCTCTCTCCTTGGCTGCCAGGTTACATCGTCCTGCAAACTGTTCTCATTATATTCACACACACACACCCTTCAACAATGCCTGTCTATAGTCATACATGGCACCAGATATGCTCTAGCTGGGATTTATACTTTGCTGTATGCACATTTTCATACGTTAGTGCTTTGGAGCTATTAGACTGGTTGAAGGCTTTTCTTTTAAAGGTCCACTGTATTTTTTAAGCAGGAAGGACTGTCATCTTCCATTCACCATTAGATGGCCCATCATTAAAAAAATTCCTTCAAAAAGGTTTATTAAACAAGTTTCTTGCAATCATTTGAGTATTGTTATCATGAATTTTAGCTATAGCATAGCATACTATGATATAGTCTCTCAATATCTTTCTTTAAATTGGCTTAATTTTTGAGTGCTGCCTAAATAATCCACATAAGAAAATGCCCTCATAATTCTACATCCCTCTGAGAAGAGTTTTCCTTGAGTCCAGAGGCAGCAGAAATTCTTCAATGCCTGAGGATCTTGGTGATCCTGGCCTACACCAGCTCAGCCTAGATTTATACTGTGATGTGGTCCACTAGATTTTTATCTGGGGATAATAATGTAGTTGATATATTAAGTACTCAAAACATTGCTTGGCACATAGTAAGCACTGTAGCTAGCTGCCTGCCTCATAAGGTTGATGGCAGGATTAAATCAGATTGTCCCCTATTATTTATTACTTATTAGCCCCTGTTTATTATTATCAGCTTAGTCAAGGGGTACCTCAGTTCTAATGCATTCATCCCTGAATCTATATCTCTAAGAATCTGATCCTGGTGGGGTCAAAGCTTCTGTTTAGGAAGAAAAGCTGGTACTGAACACCAAGGTCTATAAATCCCATGATGGTATATTCACAGCTTAGAGGAAGAGGCTGGGGCAAGGACCCTCACACACCCATTCCAGTGACATGACTCTCACAAAGATCAGCAATGATGTTTTTTCTTGGTAATTTCAACCAATGGTTTTCAGCCATTATCTCCTGTGACCTTTTTCTTATACCAGGCAGCAATGACACTGTTGAGTCTTCTTTCCTTCATGAGACATCATGTTGATTTATATGACATCACACTCCCCAGGTTTTCCCCTTACTCTCTGGTCACTCGTCTGATACTCCTTTGCAGTCACTTTTTCTTCCATCCATCTCTTAACTGCCGGTGACCATCAAGGTTCTTTCTCGGACAGCCTTCTCTTCTTACTGGACATATACTCTCCTGGGAAATCTTATCCACACCCATGGTTTCAGTGACCCACATGTAGATGACTCTTAAAATCTCTACCCCAGATCTCCCTTCTGAGCTCTATACTTGTAACTCTGACTTCCAACTGGCCATTTCCTCAAAGATGTTTTACAAGTACCTGAAACTCTACATGGTCCTAATTCAACTTATCATCCCCACCCTACCTTTGAAATAAAAGATCATGTTCCTCTTCCTATGTTCCCTGTTTCTCTTCCTTATCACCTACATTTCATCAATGTGTATATAATTCTACTTCTAGAATATTGAATGCATCCACTTCTGTCTGTTTCCACTGTTACCACCCCAATCCAGCTATTGTCACCTCTCACCTGCAACAGTTTTCTAATGAATCTCCTTCCCTCCTGCTTTGCTCCTCCTTAGTCCACTCCTCACACTAAAGTTAGAAGAAGTTTTCTGAAACAACAGAGATGATCAGGTCACTCATCTGCATAAAATCTTTTGACAACTCCTCATACTTTTTTTTTTTTTAAATTTTTTTTATTTATTTATCTTTAGAGGGGAAGGGTAGGAGAGAGGAAGAGGGAGAGAAATATCAATGTACGGTTGCCTCTCATGTGTCCCCTGCTGGGAACTGGCCTGCAACCCAGGCATGTGCCCTGACTGGGAATCGAACCGCGATCTTCTGGTTCGCAGGCTCGCGCTCAATCCACTGAGCTACACCAGCCAGGGCTCCTCATACTTTTTAGGTAACAATAAGTATACCTTTTATTTATATAGTACTTAATATGTGTCAGGTATTCCTAATATATATATATATATATATATATATATGTATATATATATGTATGTATATATATGTATATATGTGTATATATGTGTATATATGTATATATGTGTATATGTATATATGTATATATGTATATATGTATATATGTATATATGTATATATATATATAAAATCACTGACATGCAACGGAGAACTGAGGCCTAGCAACGGCTACATGAGTTAGATTGAAACTGCATTTTCCAGCCCCCGTCAAGACCTAAGATGATTGCCCCACTCAACAGCTTGGTTGCAGCCTGAGCCCATACCACCTAGATTAACCACTTCCGGATTCCTGACCCTTAGAATCTATGTGAGATAAAAGATGTTTATTGTTTTAGGCTTCCAAGTTTGAAGAAAACTTCTTACACAGCAATAGATAACTAATATACCACTCTAGTATATTACTTCAACTGTCATTCACTCATTCATCCATTCAACCAATCGATAACTATTTAATGAGTACCAAATATTAAAACTATGTCTCTGACTACTCTCTTTTACTTTTGTCCCCCATCCCATAACCACAATAAGAAATAACCCCTCAATCCTCAAAAGGTGACATGAGTTTTCATGTTTCTGTATTTTGTGCTGCCAGAACTATCCTTTGCCTCTGTCTTAGCCTGGCTAACTCCCTTCCCAGTGTTCCTCAAAATTGTGTTCCTGGATTGCTTCCAGTCTGAGTTATATGCTGCATTTTTGGGCTTCATTAATACTGTGTACATGCTAGTTTCATAGCATTTACCTTACCGTAGTATAGTAAATATTTTTCTTGTTCAATCAAACTGAACCTTGAAGGAGTAACTATGTCTTACTCATCTACATATCCTTAGCACCTGCTTCAGGGTTTGTAGAATGAATGAACCAGTGGGTGAATGAATATAAACTTTAGGGAGGTCAGGGATCTTTGTCATCTTTGTTCACTAATATATCCCAAATGACTAGCACAGTGCTTGCTACATAATAAGTGCTCAGTAAGTAACTGTCTGTTTAATGTTGTAGGTTTAATGAAGAAAAGAATACAAAGCAAACAGCCCTTAAACATGTGAAAAAGTGCTCAACCATACTTATAATAAGTATAAATTCAAGCTGAACTTACATACTATTTCCTTGTTATTCGATTTGCCAAAATCTGAATGTTTGACAACACTGATGTAAAGTAGTAGGGAAATGAGCACTCACACATTGCTGTTGGAAATGCAAAATGGTATTACCTCCATTGAGGAAAATTTGGCAATATCTATCAACATTTTTAAAATATTTACCTTTCTGGTCATTTATCTTACAGGTGTACCCCCACACTTATGAAACGATTCATGCACAAGGGTATTCATTGCCATGTTTATATAATAGTAAAAGGTTAGAAACAACCCAAATGCCTGTCTACCAGAAACTTGGTAAATAAACTATGGCAATCCATATGATGTAATATTGTACAATTATTAAAAAAAGATGATTGAGGAAGCTGTCTCTGTACTGATGTTGAAATATCTTTAAGATATACACTACAGAGAAGAAAACAAAGTAAAGAAAACAATATATAGTGTGCTACCTTCATAGAAGAAAGGAAAAATATGCAAAAGACACAAACATATATTTGCACAAATACTAAATGGTTATGTAAGAAGTTAATAAAAGTTGTTGCCTATTAGAGGCAAGAGGATTGGACAAAGAATGGGGTAAATTAAAACAGGGGGAAGAAAGATGTCTCAACGTATCCCTTTTAAATATTTTTGAGTTTTGAGTCATGTTCATGTATCACCTATTTAAAAACATTAAATTACAAGAAAAACAGCTCTGCTTTTAACTAGTTACATAACTGAAAAGAAAACCTCATTTCCTGAAACATACAGGGTGGGCAAAAGTAAGTTTACAGTTCTGAATACGTGAAGCAGAGTTTACTCTTATTTATTATGTATTAATTATATTATTTTCCATACAAACAACTGTAAACCTACCTTTGCCCTACCCCTGTATTAATGTATTTCTCCAAAGGACATGTGCATTTAAACAGGGAAGTGAACGTGAAACCAAAGAAATCAGACATGCATGGTGAAATTTCAGGCAGCAGCAGCAGCAGTCCAGGGAGGGAGAGAAGGAGCCTCCTGAGCCCCCTGAAATCACACTTCATTTACACAGGCCTTATGTTTTCTCAGTACAGGCTCTGCCTTCATCCCATTTGCCACCTTGTCCATACTTTCAGCAAACAGAGCCTAGATAGTAAACCCCTATAAACCAGGTCAAATATTAAGCCCCAGGTTGTCCCAATATCTGCAAATACTAGCTGTGGGCAGTATAAATTAAGTTCTTTTACCCATGGAGAATCAAGGCTTTTTGAAGAAATGTATGTGGAATAGAAATGTAGAAAGATGCCCTTGGCCTTTTCTAAGAAGAAACAAAAAGAGATAGGAAAAGAAAAAGCTATAGTTGGCCATTGATATCTAAGCTTGAGCAGTTTATTTGGTGCAAATCCTATGATGATGAAAGTCTCAGAGCTGTAATTCTGATTACCCTGTGCTGTCAGGGAGTGGAAAAAAACCATAAGATTAATGTTTTGTATGGTTATAAGGTGGCAGGCTTGCAACTCTGGACTTATCACCCACGAATCAGGAGCTGGTATGAGAGGCTTCAAGAGACAACAACATTTCATAATGATTTATTTCTTTCTGCTGGAAAAATACCTATCAAGCCCAGATTTATTAGTTTTTGCCATCACTGCCTTCATTGGTAAACAGCCCAAATCTTCCAGTCCACAACCCTCTCCCTTCTCCAGTTTGTTTTGTGGCATCAGGATATCTGGGAGATGGCATTATGTGTAGGTGAAGGGCAGGGGAAAAGGCTGATTTGGTAATTATCTCTGGTTTCTAACCTCTATTAAAAGGTAGATACCTCAGAAACTGGTGTGAAGCTGTTTCAATGGGAAACCAACTTTGATATTGCTTACCATCCTTTCCCAGGGCACACAAGGAAAGGATGACCCCTTTAAAACAAGAATGACTGTTAAGCTGGCCTATCTGTTGACCTAAACTATGTAAGTTATAGTACCTAGAATTTAACTACAACTTTGTAAATCTGCTGATTTAAATAGTAGTTGTCTTGGTGGAGAGGTGGTTAGGGGGTGGAGAGATCAAGTAAAAACAAAGGACTCATGCACATGGACAACAGTGTGATGATTGCAGGGGGAATAGGGTGGGGGGAGGTGGAAGAGGCTATAAGAGACATAAATGGTAATGGAAAAATGCAAATAAAATTAAATTACATAACAAAAATAGTAGTACTCTCCAAAATTTGAATGAACAGTACTACATATAAGCTGTGTGAAGACTCAATTTATCTATAAGATGAAGATAATTATACTACCTAACAAGGTTGTTGTGGGGATGAAATCAGATAAAGATATGTACAGTGAGTGCCTAGCACTCATTAAATAGCCATTGTTATTGCAGATACGTGGGGTTCAGAAATTAACTCCACCACTCACTTAACTATGTGACTTGGGACGAGTTACTTAACCTTTATATACTTCAGTTTTCACATCTTTAAAACTGAGGTAATAATCTTCATAAACCTATGAGGTAGGTACCACTAAGTACAGGTTCAGAACCAACCACAGTGCTTAGCATGGTAATCACTCAAGAAGTGAAAGCTAGTAGGTATAGTAATACATGGAGGAAGAGAGAGGGAGGAAGAGGAGGAGGAAGAGGGGGGTTAGAAATGCAGATGAAACTACAGGGGGAGATATTTGGCTCAAGCATAAGAACTTAATGACTCAAAAGAGTAGATCTTAAAAGTCCTCATTACAAGAAAAATATTTTTTTCAAATATGTCCATCTTTTTTTTTCCTTTTTTTAAATATATTTTATTGATTATGCTATTACAGTTGTCCCATTTCTCCCCCATCATTCTCCTCCACCCTACACACCCTCTCCCACCCACATTCCCCCCTTTAGTTCATGTCCATGGGTCATAAATTTTCTAGCTTCTACATTTCCCATACTATTCTTGCCCTCCCCCTGTCTATTTTTTTCCCATTATCTATGCTACTCATTCTCTGTACCTTTTCCCCCCTCTCCTCCTCCCATGCCCCTGTTGCTAACCCTCCATATGATCTCAATTTCTGTGGTTCTGTTCCTGTTCTAGCTGTTTCCTTAGTTTGCTTTTGTTTTAGGTGTGGTTCTTGATAGCTATGAGTTTGCTGTCTTTTCACTGTCATAGTTTTATCTTCTTTTTCTTAGATAAGTCCCTTTAACATTTCATATAATAAGGGCTTGGTGATGATGAACTCCTTGAACTTGACCATATCTGAGAAGCACTTTATCTTCCCTTCCATTCTAAATGACAGCTTAGCTGGATAGAGCAATTTTGAATGTAGGTCCCTGCTTTTCAAGATTTCAAATATTTCTTTCCAGCCCCTTCTTGCCTGTAAGGTCTCTTTTGAGAAATCAGCTGACAGTCTGATGGGAACTCCCTTGTAGGTGACTGTCCCCTTATCCCTTGCTGCTTCTAGAATTCTCTGCTTCATTTTAATCTTGGCTAATGTAATTACAATGTGCTTTGGTGTGTTCCTCCTTGGGTCCAACTTCTTTGGGACTCTCTGAGCTTCCTGGATGTCCTGGTAGTCTATTTCCTTTGCCAGATTGGGGAAGTTCTCCTTTATTATTTGTTCAAATGAGTTTTCCACTCGTTGCTGTTCTTCTTCCCCTTCTGGGACCCCTATAATTCGGATGTTGGGACGTTTAAAGATGTTCCGGAGGTTCCTAAGCCTCTCCTCATTTTTTTGAATTCTTGTTTCTTCCTCATTTTCTGTTTGGTTGTTAGTTTCTTCCTTCTGGTCCACTCCATTGATTTGAGTCCCAGTTTTCCTTCCATCTCTATCAGTTCCCCATGCATCTTCCTTCATTTCACGTATTGTAGCCTGCATTTTTTCATCTAGTTTGTAAGCAAAATCAACCAATTCTGTGAGCATTTTGATGACCAGTGCTTTGAACTGTGCATCTGACAGGTTGGCTCTCTCTTCACTGCTTAGAGGAATTGGCTCTGGGGCTTTTATTTGTTTTCCGGTTTGAGCCATTTTTGGTGGGGTTTTTTTGTTGTTGTTGTTTTGGTTTTAGTCTGGTCGCGGCTATTACATAGTGAGGGGGTGGAGCCTTAGGTGTTCCTCAGGGCGGGGCAGCCCAGTCGCTGGGTTGTGATGCTATAGGTGGGGGCGGGGTCTGAGAAGGAGCAATGGCGCCTGCTCCGCTCTCTCCCGGACTCTGGCCCTTTCCGCTGCTTCCCCTTCACCTGGATTATCTGCGCACGCGCGAGTGCTGTTACGTAGTGAAGAGTGGAGCCTCTGGCGCTCCCCAGTGCGGGGCAGCCCAGTCGCTGGGTTGTGACGCTGTATGTGGGGGTGGGGCCTGAGAGGGAGCAATGGCGCCTGCTCCGCTCTCTCCTGGATTCAGTCCCCTCCGCCACTTCCCCTCTGCCTGGACCGTCTGCACGCTCAAATGTGAGACCACCTGGTCAGTCAGCCAGCCGCCTTGTGTGGCCTCACTGGGTCTGCACAGTTGCCCCCCTGTGCCCAGGGTCCGCCAGCTGCTGCCTGTGGGCCCGGGGACCGCCAGCCGCCGCCTGTGCACCTGGGAACTGCCAGCTGCTGCTGCTTGCGTTCCTGGGGCCGCACCTCCACTTTCTCCTGCCGCGACTCCACCCCTCTTACTGGTCTGGATGAATGGTTGTTGGACTTCCGTACAGTTCAGTTTTCTATAAGGTCTGGTTGTTTTCTTGTTTCTAAATATTTGTTGTCCTTAATTTTGGTTGTGAGAGGAGGTACAGTGTGTCCGCCTACGCCTCCATCTTGGCCGGAAGTCGGAAAATATTTTTTATAACTAGGTACGGGGCTGGATGTTCATTGGACTTACTGTGGTTATCATTTTGCAATATATACAAATATTGAATCATTATGTTGTACACTTGAGACTAATACAGTATTGTATGTCAATTGTACCTCAATGTAAAAATAAACTCCAGCCCTGGGTGGTGTGCTCAGTGGACTGAATGTTGGCCTGTGAACCAAAGGGTTACTGGTTCGATTCCCAGTCAGCACACATGCCTGGGTTGTGGGTCAGGTCTCCAGTTGGTGGCACGCAAGAGGCAACCACATATTGACAGTTCTCTCCCTCTCTTCTCCTCTCTTTAAAAATAAATAAATAAAATCTTTAAAAAACCCTTCAAACTCCTCAGTATTGTATACAAAGCCTTTTAAGATCTCTGCTCCCTTCGTGTTTTTCTTTTGTTTTAAAGATTTTATTGACTGATTGATTAATATACTTATAGGATTTTCTATGTACACTATCATGTCATCTGCAAAATTCACAGGTGAATTTTATCAAACATTCTGAGAAAAACTAACACCTATCTTTCTTAAACTATTTCATAAAATTCAAGAGGAAGGGAAACTTTGAAACTGATTTTATGAGGCCAGCATTATCCTAATTCCAAAACCAGATAAAGACACTACAAAGAAATAAAATCCTCAACAAAATATTTGCAAACTGAATACAGCAATGCATAAAAAATATCATACACAAGATCAAGTGCAATTTATTCTGGGAATTCAAGGTTAGTACAACATTTGCAAATCAAAAAATGTGATTCACTACATGAACAAAATGAAGGATAACAACAACATGGTTATATCAATAGATGCAGAAAAAGCATTGTGAAAAAATCCAATACCCATTTATGATAAAACCTCTCAGCAAAGTTGGAATAGAGGGAACATACCTAAACATTATAAAGGCCATGTATGACAAACCCACTGCCAGCATCCTACTCAACAGGCAAAAACTAGAAACATTCTTGTTAAGATTGGGAATGTTACAGAACAGACCCGGGGGCGGAGTGAACGAACGATATACTATTACTGAATGGATTTATTCTTGTGCCCTAGGGGGTCCCCCCACCCCATAGTAGGTTCGCCTTGCCCGCTTCCAGAGAAAGACATCTCTCAATGCCAGAAACTAGTGAAAAGGACAGGGATTATTTATTTAAAGAGTTGTGTAAACTTAAGAAAGAGTAATGACTTACTGTCTTCATTGAGATCCCAAAGTCCTTTAGAATACCCACAAATGCATAATCTTTCCTTCCCCCTCTCCCCAATCTGGGGTATTGTATCTCAGAAAAAGAAATAGAAGTCCATGGTTCTTCTCTGCCCAAGCCGTGTGGTCCCAAAAAGACGCTGCATGGATGCCACGCCTGGGTTTAAATCCCAGTGCCAATCTTCCTCTGCCATACCATTTCTGACTCTTCCCATGATTGGCCATAGCTACCAGCATTCCTGTATTTTTCCAGCTTTACTGGGTGGCCATAGTAAGTCCAGGCAGGTGTGGCCCTGTGGTGTGGAGCCAATCATCTCCAAGCTCTTATACAGGCTCTGCAACCATGGGGAGTTGCCTCCCAGTTACATCATGGGTTGGAGTCACTCCCATCCCCCTGGCTCAAAGCAGGGCCACAGCTGTTTAACATATCTATAAAACCAGTTAAAGGTTATAGATATGTTAAATGACCATTCTAGATATTATCTGCAAAACTGTTGCTATTCAAAACAACTCTCAATGGCCCTGCTCCATGCTTCCCATCCCCCAGCTCAGACTTGTGGGGGTGAAGACATCCTATATATTTTTTTTCTAATATTTCCTGAGTTCTGGACCCCATTACAAATCCCTCTTTAGCCCCCACACCTTGGCTGCACCCTGTTACAGGAACAAGACAGGGATGTCTGCTTTGACCTCTCTTATTCAACATAGTACTGGAAGTCCTAGCCACAGCAATCAGACAGAAGAAATAAAAGGAATCCAAATTGGAAAGGAAGAACTAAAACTGTCTTTATTTGCAGATGACATGATATTGTATATAGAGAACCCCAAAGATTCCACCAAGAAACTACTAGAACTGATAAATGAATTCTGCAAAGAAGCAGGATACAACATTAATATCCAGAAATCAGTTACATTTTATATGCCAATAATGAACTAACATAAAGAGAATTTAAGAAAACAATCCCATTCACAATTGCTTCAAAAAGAATAAAATACCTAGGAATAAACCTAACCAAGGATGTAAAAGACCTGTACTCAGAAAATTGTAAGACACTAAAGAAAGAAATTGGGGAAGATACAAATAAGTGGAAGCACATTCCCTGTTCATGGATAGGAAGAAGTAACATCATTAAAATGTCCACACGACATAAAGTAATATATAGATTCAATGCAATTCGTATCAAAATTCCAATGACGTATTTCACAGAACTAGAATAAATATTTCAAAAATGTATATGGAACCACAGAAGGCCCCACGTAGCAACAGTGATACTGAGACAGAAGAACAAAGTTGGAGGAATCATTCAATCTAATATCAAACTATACTATAAGGTCATAGTAATCAAAACAGCATGGTACTGGCATAAAAACAAACACATAGATCAATGGAACAGAATGGAGAGCCCAGAATAAACCCACACCTTTACAGTCAATTAATATTTGACAGAGAAAGCAAGCACATACAATGGACTAAAAATAGTTTATTCAATAAATGGTATTGGGAAAATTGGACAGATATGTGCAGAAAAATGAAGCTAGACCACCTTCTTATACCACACATAAAAATAAATTCAAAATGGATCAAAGACTTAAATGTTAGACCTAAAGCCATAAAAATCCTAGAAGAGAACATAGACAGCAAAATCTCAGACATTTCTCACAGCATTTTTTTTTTCAGATATATCTCCCTGGGAAAGGGAAACAAAAGAAAAAATAAACAAATGGAATGACATCAAACTAAAAAGTTTTTGCACAGCAAAGGAAATCATCAACAACACAATAAAACAAAAAGAGCCCACAGAATAGAAGAACATATTCACCAAAATATCCAATAAGAGGGTAATGCCCAAAATTTGTAAAGTACTTACAGAACTCAACACCAAACAAACAAACAAACAAACAAAACCAGCCCAATTAAAAAATAGGCAAAGGACATAAAAAGACACTTCTCCAAAGAGGACATACAGATAGCCAATGAATATATGAAAGGATGTTCAATGTGACTAATCATCAGAGAAATGCAAATTAAAACTACAATGAGAATGGCTGTCATCAATAAATGAACAAACAAGTGCTGATGAGGGTGTGGAGAAAGAGAAACCCTTTTGCACTGTTGGTGGGAATGCAGACTGGCACAGCCACTGTGGAAAACAGTGTAAAGATATCTCAAAAAATTAAAAATGGATCTGCTTTTTGACCTAGCAATTCTACTTCCGGCAATATATCCAAAGGAACCCAAAACATTAATTAGAAAGAGCATAAGCATTCCTAGGTTCATTTCAGTGTTATTTACAATAGCCAAGATATGGTAGCAGCCAAGTGTCCATCAATAGATGAGTGGATCAAATAACTATGGGATATTTACACAATGGAATACTACTCAGCTATAAAAAAAGAAGAAAATTTAACCCTTTGCAACAGTTTGGGTGGACCTGGAGAACACTATGCTAAATGAAATAAGCCAGGCAGAGAAAGACAAATACCATATGATTTCACTCACATGTATAATCTAATGAACAAGAAACAAGAAAAACAAGAGACAGAATCATAGATGGAAAGCAGATGACAGCTAGTGGGTGGGGGTGGTTAGGGGTTGGAAGGATTGAGCACAAAGGAAAAGGACTCAGGGACATGGACAACAGTGTGGTGATTGCTGGAGGGAATTGGTTGTAAGGGGACTAAATGGTAATGGAAAAAGTACAGTAAAGATTAATTTTTTTTTTTAGGTTTCTTTTTTCTTTATCAGTATTTTTTAATTGTTGATATTGTACAGTTTTCTGACTTTTACCTCACCCCAGCCCACCACCCCAGCCCTCCCCACCTTCCTCCCATTTCCACCCCCCATAGTTTTTGTCCATGAGTCCTTTATACTTGTTGCTCTAAACGGTTCCCCTTTTCCCCCGAAATTCCCTCCCCTCCCACTTTGGACACTGTCAGACTGTTCTCAAATTCAGTGTCTTTATTTATATTATGCTTGTTTGTTTGTTTTGTTGATTAGCTTCCTGTTAAAGGTGAGATCATATGGTATTTGTCTTTCACTGCCTGGCTTATTTCATTTAGCATGATACTCTCCAATTCCTTCCATGCTGTCGCAAAGAGTAGGAGCTCCTTCTTTCTTTCTGCTGCATAGAATTCCATTGTGTAAATGTACCACAGTTTTTTGATCCATTCATTAACAGATGGGCACCTAGGTTGCTTCCAGCACTTGGCTATTGTAAATTGTGCTGCTATGAACATAGGGGTGCATAGATTCTTTTGGATTGGTGTTTCAGGATTCTTAGGATATAATCCAAGCAGTGGAAATGCTGGGTCAAAAGGTATGTCCATTTTTAGTTTTCTTAGAAAATTCCATACTGTTTTCCATAGTGGTTGTACCAATCTGCAATCCCACCAACAGTGCACTAGGGTCCCCTTTTCTCCACAACCTCTCCAACACTTGCTGTTTGTTGCTTTGTTTATGAAGGCCATTCTGACTGGTGTCAAGTGGTATCTCATTGTAGTTTTAATTTGCATCTCTCTGATAGCTAGAGATATCGAGCATCTTTTCATGTGTCTCTGGATCCTCTGTATGTCCTCCTTGGAGAATTGTCTGTTCAAATCCTTTGCCCATTTTTTAATTGGGTTGCTTGTCTTCTTAGAGTAGAGTCTTGTAAGTTCTTTATATATTTTGGAGATTAATCCCTTGTCTGAGGTATCATTTCCAAATATGTTTTCCCATACAGTTGGTTCTCTTTTTATTTTAATACTGTTTTCTTTAGCTGTGCAGAACCTTTTTATTTTGATGAGATCCCATTTGTTTATTCTTTCCTTTATGTCCCTTGCTCTAGGGGACGTATCAGTGAAAATATTGCTGCGTGAAATATCTGAGATTTTCCTGCCTATATTATCCTCTAGAATTTTAATGGTGTCATGGCTTATATTTAAATCTTTTATCTGCCTTGAATTTATTTTTGTGTATGGTGTAAGTTGGTGCTCGAGTTTCATTTTTTTGCATGTAGCTGTCCAGTTCTCCCGGCACCACTTATTGAAGAGGCTATTTTTGCTCCATTTTATGTTGCTGCCCCCTTTGTCGAATATTAATTGACTGTAGAGACTTGGGTTTATTTCTGGGCTCTCTGTTCTATTCCACTGGTCCATGTGTCTGTTCTTGTGCCAGTACCAGGCTGTTTTGATTACAGTGGCTTTGTAATACAGTTTGGTATCAGGTATTGTGATCCCTCCTACTTTGCTCTTCTTTCTCAAAATTGCTGCCGCTATCCGGGGTCGTTTATGATTCCATATAAATTTTTGAAGTGTTTGTTCTATGTCTGCGAAATATGCCATTGGAACTTTAATAGGTATTGCATTGAATCTGTAAATTGCTTTGGGTAATATGGACATTTTGATAATATTAATTCTTCCGATCCATGAACATGGTATATGCTTCCATTTGTTTGTGTCTTCCTTGATTTCATTCCTCAGTGTTGTGTAGTTTTCTGCATACAGGTCTTTTACCTCCTTGGTTAGGTTTATTCCTAGGTATTTTATTTTTCTTTTTGCTATATCGAATGGGATTTTTTTCTTGATTTCTGCTTCTGCTGTTTCACTGTTGGTATACAAAAATGCCTTTGATTTTTGGATATTGACTTTGTATCCAGCTATTTGGCCAAATTCATTTATTACGTCGAGCAGCTTTTTGGCTGAGTCTATAGGATTTTCTATGTACACTATCATGTCATCTGCAAACAATGATAGTTTTGTTTCCTCCGTTCCAATTTGGATGCCTTTTATTTCCTTTTCTTGTCTAATTGCTGTGGCTAAGGCTTCCAATACTATATTGAATAGAAGTGGTGAAAGTGGACAGCCTTGTCTTGTTCCTGATCTTAGTGGGAAAGTTTTCAGTTTTTGCCCATTGAGTATGATGTTGGCTGTAGGTCTCTCATATATGGCTTTTATTATGTTGAGGAATGCTCCCTCTATTCCCACTTTGCTGAGTGTTTTTATCATAAATGGGTGTTGTACTTTATCAAAAGCTTTTTCTGCATCTATTGATATGATCATGTGATTTTTGTCTTTGCTTTTGTTTATGTGATGTATTACATTTATTGATTTGAGAATGTTGAACCATCCTTGCATCCCTGGGATGAATCCAACTTGGTCATGGTGTATGATCTTTTTAATGTATTGTTGGATGCGGTTTGCCAATATTTTGTTGAGGATTTTAGCGTCTACATTCATCAGTGATATTGGCCTGAAGTTTTCTTTCTTTGTTATGTCTTTATCTGGTTTTGGGATTAGGATGATGCTGGCTTCATAAAAAAAGTTTGGGAGTCTTCCATCATTTTGGATTTTTTGGAATAGTCTGTGAAGGATAGGGGTTAGTTCTTCCTTAAATGTTTTGTAGAATTCTCCTGTGAAACCATCTGGTCCAGGGCTTTTGTATGCCGGGAGTGTTTTGATTACTGATTCAATTTCACCAGCTGTTATTGGTCTGTTCAGGTTTTCTGTTTCTTTTTCATTGAGTTTTGGAAGGTTATATTTTTGTAGAAACTTGTCCATTTCACCTAGGTTTTCAAATTTCTTGGCATATAGTTCTTCATAGTGATTTCTTACAATCCTTTGTATTTCTGTGGTGTCAGTCGTAATCTCTCCTCTTTCATTTCTGATTGTGTTTATTTGAGTCCTCTCTCTTTTTTTCTTGATGAGCCTGCTTAAAGGCTTGTCGATTTTGTTTATCTTTTCAAAGAACCAGCTCCTGGATTCATTGATCCTTAGGATTGTGCTTTTAGTCTCTATGTCATTTAATTCTGCTCTGATCTTGGTTATTTCCTTGCTTCTACTTGCCCTGGGCTGTCTTTGTTGGTGTTCCTCGAGTTCTTGTAGGCGTAGGGTTAAGTCGTTTGTTAGAAATGTTTCTGTCTTCTTTAGGTAGGCCTGTATTGCTATGAACTTCCCTCTGAGGACTGCCTTCATTGTGTCCCATAAGTTTTGGGTTGTTGTGAGTTCATTTTCATTTGTTTCCAGAAACTTTTTGATTTCCTCCTTAATTTCATTCTTTACCCATTCATTGTTTAATAGCATGCTGTTCAATCTCCATGATTTTGATGATTTGGGGATTTTCCCCATCAAGTCTGTTTCTAGTTTTAGTCCCTTGTGGTCGGAGAAAATGCTTGGTATGATATCAATTTTCCTGAATTTGCTGAGGCTTGTTTTGTGTCCTATCATGTGGTCTATCTTTGAAAATGTTCCATGTGCGTTTGAAAAATGTGTATTTAGTTTCTTTGGGATGGAGGGCCCTATATATATCAGCTAAGTCCAATTCGTCTAGAGTACTGTTCAATGCCACAATATCTTTGTTGATAATTTGTTTGGAAGATCTGTCCATTTTTGACAGTGGGGTGTTAAAATCTCCTACTATAATTGTGTTGCTGTCAATATCTTTCTTGAAGTCCTCTAAGATTTTCTTGATGTATTTAGGTGCTCCTATGTTGGGTGCATATATATTTACAATGTTTATGTCTTCTTGGTGGATTCTTCCCTTGAGTATTATGAAGTGACCTTCTGGGTCTCTCTTTATAGCTCTTCTTTTGAAGTCTATTTTGTCTGATATGAGTATTGCTACCCCGGCCTTTTTTTCCTGTCCATTTGCTTGGAAAATTTGTTTCCAGCCTTTCACTTTAAGTCTGTGTAGGTCTTTTGTCCTGAGGTGGGTCTCTTGTAGGCAGCATATGTGTGGGTCATGCTTTCTTATCCAGTCAGCTACTCTATGTCTTTTGATTGGAGCATTTAATCCATTTACATTTAAGGTTACTATTGATAGGTACTGATTCATTGCCATCTTCGTATCTGTGTTCCTCACTCTCTCTTTTCCTTTCTTTCCTTAAAGCAGTCCCTTTAGTATCTCTTGTAGTACTGGTTTGGTAGAGCTGTATTCTTTTAGACTTCTTTTGTCTGGGAAGCTCCTTATTTGTCCTTCTATCTTGATTGAAAGCCTTGCTGGATAAAGTAGTCTTGGTTGTAGGCCTTTGGTTCTCATTACTTGGAATATTTCTTGCCCTTGTCTTCTGGCTTGGAGCGTTTCCATTGAGAAGTCAGTTGCTAACCTTATCGGGGCTCCCTTGTATGTTACTTCCTTTTCCTCCCTTGCTGCCTTTAAGATTCTCTCTTTGTCTTGGAAGTTTGCCATTTTAATGATGATGTGTCTTGAAGTGGGCCTGTTTGGGTTCCTCTTGATAGGGACTCTCTGTGTTTCCTGGATTTGTGTGACTTTTTCTCTCACCAAATTAGGGAAGTTTTCCATCATTACTTTTTCAAATAGGTTTTCTGTCCCTTGCTCTTCTTCTTCTCCTTCTGGTATTCCTATTACACGTTTATTATTACGTTTCATGTTGTCTTGCATTTCTCTTAAACCCTCTTCATTCTTTCTGAGCCTCTTTTCCTTTTCTTGCTCTATCTGGCTGTTTTTTTCTACTTTGTCCTCCAACTCACTGATCCGATCTTCTGCTTCATCGATTCTGCTTTTCATTCCTTCTACTGTGTTCTTCAGCTCAGAAATTGTATTCTTCATTTCCTCTTGGCCCTTTTTGATAGTTTCTATTTCCTTTTTCATGTTGATATAGTTTGCACTGAGTTCATCGTAGCTTCCCTGTAGTTTCTGGTAGCTCATTGAGAGCTCATGGAGCTTCCTGACAATCATTTCTTTGAATTCCTTATCTGATAGTTGAGTTGCCTCTGTTTCATTTAGCATTCTTTCTGGGGCTTCCATCTTTTCTTTCATTTGGGGATTGTTTCTTTGTCTTCTCATTGTTGGTGAGACTCTTCTTGTAAACCTCTGCTTCTTAAGTTGATCTGTTCTGGCTACCTGCATTTATGGTGTGAACTTCTGTGGTGGAATACCTGTGAGATTCAGTGTTATAGTCTTCTTCAGGTATCCTGGTGTTCACAGCTTCCACTGTCTCAGCTGTGGGAATGCCCCCTCTTTTGGTCCAACTCTGGTTTTTCCACAGTTATAGGATTTTTTTGCCTCACTCGTGGGTATTCAAAAAGAGAAAAGAATAAAGTGAAAAAAGAAGAGAGAGAAAAAAGGAAAAAAAAAGAGGAGGGAAGGAGAGATAGAATTGGAAAGAAAGGAAGAAAGAATAAAGCCAGAAAGAAGTAAAGAGAAGCAAAAGGAATTGAGGGATTAAAAAGGGTAGAAGTAATAAAGAAATAAAAAATATATAATCAAAACAAAACAAAAAGAACCCCACAAAAACGAACCAAAACAAATAAACAAACAAAAAACCCACCTAAACAGACAAAAAACAACTATCAAAAAAGAAAAACCCCACAAAACAAAATGAAACAAAACACCCCGAAAAAAAAATAAAAAAAAATCTCTTGCTATTTTCACACAGGCCAACCTGGATTTTCTGGACTTGCTGGCTGTAGCAGGCTGCGAGGCGACTCGTACCGCTTTTCTCCCTGTTCCTCACTCAGTCAGCTTTAGGCTACTGTCCTCAGTGCCAGCCCAGCACTGTCCCCAGGGCTAATGGCGTACTCTCCATGCAGGGCCTTGGGTGTGATTTCTGAGCCTCCTGCAGGGGGCGAGCTTTCCAGAGTTTATGGGTTTCAGCTGGAATCTCTTACAGATCCATCCCTCCCCGAGCCTATTGCTGTGAGCTCCGGGTCTCCTACAGGGCGCAGGCGCCCGCCTGAGACTACGGGCGTGGGATCCGAGAGTTTCCCGAGTTGCGCGCACTCACCCCAGGATCACAGATGTGAGCTCCGGGTCTTCCAGAGTCCCCTTCTCTAGTTGCAGGGTCGCCTCCGGCCGCAGGGCCGCCTCCAACCCGGTCGCAGAGCCGCCTCCGGCCGCGCGGCCGCCTCCGGTCGGTTGCGGAGGCCCCTCCGGTCGCCCGGCCGCCTCCGGTCGGTTGCGGAGGCCCCTCCGGTCGCGCGGCCGCCTCCGGTCGGTTGCGGAGGCCCCTCCGGTCGCGCGGCCGCCTCCGGTCGGTTGCGGAGGCCCCTCCGGTCGCCGGGCCGCCTCCGGTCGGTTGCGGAGCCGCCTCCGGTCTCCGGGCCGCCTCCGGTCGGTTGCGGAGCTGCCTCCGGTCGCCGGGTCGCCTCTGTCCCGTCTCCAGGCCACCTCCGGTCGCTCGGCTGCCACGTCTAGTTTTCCAATGTCTGCTACGGATTTTGATCTCCTATTTTCATATATACTGTGGTATTGTTGGCTATCTGCTCTGTTCCTTTGTAGATCAGCTAGGTTTTTCTCCCATGTGCAGGAGGAAGGACAATCTGCGTCCTCCTACCATGCCGCCATCTTGAACCCCTAATTTTTTAAAGTACAGGAGAAAGTGGAATAAGATTTTGTCCTTTGGAAACTGTGTTTATGGATCACTTGAGAAGACTTTAGACCAAAAATTTGCATAGATTGTCCCAGGCAAATTCCCCTTTCCAATTTCAACTAATTAGATAAAGTTAAAGCCAGAAGTGGATTGTTTCCTGTCTGTTTTGACAGAGATTCACTAGAGCATGGAATTTGAAATGGGTTCTGGGATTACCTTCACTGCAGACTTGCTTTCCTAACTGTTGTGTGTGTTTCAAGTTTTCTGTATGCACTTCAGTACTGGTGAATAGCAGGTAGCACCCAAGGATATTAGAGTGTCAGAGAAAACAAGCACAGGCTTTAAATTTCCCATGAGTATAATAGGCAATCTTTTGGTGGGTATTTGAATAGTAACCGGCTAAATTTCAGGACTATTCCACAGGGAGCCTTACTCAAACACCTTTCATGAGATTTAAAAATACATACAAAAATTATCTCTAGTTTGGGTCTCTCTCCCTCTCCCTCTCCCTCTCCCTCTCCCTCTCCCTCTCCCTCTCCCTCTCTCTCTCTCTCTCTCTCTCTCTCTCCTATTCATGAACATATAATCAGTGCCAGGCTGAAAGTTCCCCAAACTTAAATATTCCAGCTTGATTCAATACTTAGTGTCACATATTCTGATGGCCTGTGTTTTGCATGCATCCCAAAGATGTGTTTTGCTCAGCTCAAAATTTGAGAATTATTTTTTGACAATTCAATATGATTGAAAAGCAGGGAGATTTTGCATTTTAAAACAGTTCTTTTGGCTCTTTTGAAAATGTGGAAGTTCTCCCATATCTAGGCACGCAGTCGGACATGCAGCAACACTAGGCTAAAGTTGAGTAGTAACTGCCCTGTTTGAAGAGAGCATATACCCTGCCCCTCTAATTCAATTCCATCCAACCACTTCCTCTTATCTACCCAGCACTGAGGCAGCTTGTCAACTGCAATGTATTATCTCCCTTTGCACTGCTGTTTCATAACTAAGGTAGGCCTTTGCTCTCCAGTTGGCCACAGAGACTAGCCCACCATACTCACTAGGTTAAATTCAGTTGCCTACCTGGCTCCTGTGGTCATTAAGTCTGTGTCTGAGTCTCTGACTCCTATTCTAAGGGCACAGGGCTGGTCTTTGACATAGGCAGAGTTTGTACCTGCCAGCAATGATTGGTGGAACAAATTGCCAACAGAAAGTCCCTATGCCTCAAAAAATAGCTTCCTGGTGCCCCGTCTGTCTGAAATTCATACTATCAACCTCTTCTTAGTTAAAACAAACAAACAAAAAAAAAAAAAACAAAAAAAAAACTTAGTTTTCCCCTTTCAAAATGAACACGTTACTTGTGAGAGGCAACCCATTATGCTAGTTTCCAGGAACATGAAAAGGAGAGAGTACATCAGAAGGCTCTTGGAAGGGATTTAGAATTGTTAACAGTGATTCAGATTACTTAGCTAGTCTCCAACAACAGAGAGAGGGAGAGAATCAGATACAGAACAAGTAAGTTTTGCTGAGGGGAAGGCATAGAGATATGTTCAGAACCAGAGGCCCAGCCCAGTGTGGGCAGGTACTGCTGGGCAGCAGGAAGGTCCTGTGGGTAGTGAAGGGATGGAAGAAATTGCTCCAAAGGAGGAGAGAAAATAACAGAAAACCATCTGCCTTTTGTGGCCAGTGGGTCTTTCAGAGAAAGAACTAGTTTGTTCTTTAGAAAAGATTGCTTGGTTGGGTGTGACTCACAGGTGGTATGAAGGACAGAACTCTATAAACAGATCCTCTTGCAGTTACTAGGGGCTATTTTTAATCCTCTCAACATTATATGCTGGCAGACAGTGTCCCTGTTGGAAAGCAGGAGAGCAGAAAGAGTCAAATGATGCAGCATTTGGTAATTACCTAGGGAGAGGGACTTATTTTTGTTGTTTTTTTTCCATTCCCAGCACACTCTGTACTGTCACTTCACTGCTTCTGTCCTGCAAGCCTGACATTTATTAGCTGCAATTCCTCCCTAGCACCTTGAACTCAGTAAGTTAAGCTCTTCTAGCAGCCACACAGCTGCCCAAACTAGCCCATCCACAACTCCCTGATGTGCTCCTTCAGATAGCAGCAGGATCCCAGGACTCTCCTTGTTCCTTCGCTTCCCACCCCTCATAGGCTTCACTCACAGGAAGTTCTTTTTGGCTCACCTGGGTTTGCTTTCAAGGCTTTCATTAGAATGGGCTCTGTTCTCCAGGGTAATGGCAGTTTTGAATACATGGGGAAGCGGGTGGTGAAGGGTAATATTTTTTGTTTTTGGGGGAGCGCCAACTAGAAAAGGTCTGTGCAATTGGGGCAGGAGACCCCTCATGGCAAATGAGTAGGCAGTGGAGAAAATGAGGGAAATGGATGCAGACAGGGGAAAGACTTTGCCTACCTTAATATTTCACTCCAACTCTTTCCCTCTTATTGACCTCCAGGTCAGGACATATCTCTTGTGACTCTTTGTCACAGGTTCCCTCCTCCTCATGCTCCATTTCTACACTATTGCCAGAGGCCCAGCTCTTTCCTCCAAGTTGCCTCCTACTACCTGGGCCCAGACTGCATCATGATGATTTACAGATTAGTCAGATGAACAGTTAACACCCACCTTCCCTCAGGCTTGACAACTTGCATTTCCATGAACATGACAAGGAGGGTGGAAATACTTATTATCCATTTTATTCTATATTAAAGCCAATCCTTCCAGGGCCCACAATATTCCCCTGCAGCAGTGGTAATTTCTTGGAGAGGCTGCATAAACTCTTCATGCCACTGGAAGTGCTTGGGAAATGGTAATTTACTAAAGTTAACCTTTGTTTCTTGCCATGAATTATCTCCTTTGTGGATTATCTGTGGGTAATGTCTTTCTGTAAACTGGCTTCCCTGTCTCCCAGCTATTTCTAAGCTGTCTTTTCCCCTGCGCCCATGAAAGCCTGTGGATGTGTGTTTAAGGAATGCAAACTTGAACATTTGCCTATGCAAAATGGAAATCCAGAAGATGATTAGATATGGATGGGGGGTCACAATCCTCTAGTTCTTTCCTATGTCAGCAAGAAATTATTTGGAACCTTCCATTAAATCTCAAAATTCTGAGTGCATATTATGTACAAAGGCCCTAGGTTGGTATTTTTATTTGTCCTATTTGGTTTCTGCATAGAAAAGAGCAAATGTGAATGAAATGGATTAACTAAGAATGCAGATTATACATTCTCATTGTCATTGTCATCATCATTAACCATCACCATCATCACAAAGACAGTTAACACTTATATAGAATTTATTATGTGCCAGGCACAGTTCAAAGGTCTTTCCATGCATGAATTCATTTAATCATCACAACTCCAATTTGATGTATTATTAACCTTACTTTAAATTAAGGCAAGGAAACTGAATAGCAGAGATTCAGTGACTTGCTAAAGTTCATGTAGCTGGCACCTAGATAGCCTTTATCTATAGTTCATGGGATTGACACTACACTAAACTGCCTTTCACTATATACATTATGTTGTTTCTATTTTCCATTGTTACAGAATACCATTTTCTTTGCTTGTAATTCTGTGTGTCAGGAATCCCAACATAATATGGACAACTTTTCTCTGCTCCATGATGTCTAAAGCCTCTGCTCAAACAGCTGAGGCCTGGTCAGAATGTCTTGACTTGGTCCCTATGTCTCAATAGATAGTTCTTACTATCTACTGAGTTCTTGGATAATCTTCTACATAATTTTTCAATATGGACTTTTTCAGAGCATGGTGTTCTCATATTTGTCAGATCTCTTACATGGTAGTTGGCTGAGCTTGAAAGAATGCAAACATCTGAAGAACTAGAACTGGAACTGGGCACAGCTTTATATCTACCACATTCTACCAATCAAATAAAGACATGAGAACACACCAGTTTCAAGAGAAGATAAAACAGACTCCATTTCATGATGAATGAAGTAATACACTAAATTAAAAGAAATACACTAAAAGAAGTAATGCATGGTGGCCATCTTTGGAGACTACCACATCATTTATATACAAAACTTCATATGTGTGTATGCATATATTTGTATATATATGTATGTGTATCTATATCCATATGTTTTGTGTATATGTGCATGTGTATATGTACATATATATACATAAATATATGCACATATACAAAATGGTCTGTCTAGAAAGTATCCAGCCAAGCACTATGAAAACTAGACATTTACGGAAGAAGATACAAGATACAAGAAACATTGTACATAGGACAATGATGCCTCAGTCCCCTCAAAGTAGGCACCTTGGGACCTCACACAGTTCTCTCAATCGCCATCAGCTCCCCTATCATATTTTCCTGAATCTCATTGACAGTCTGAAATCTCTTCCCTTTCAAAGATGATTTTAGTTTTGGAAAAAGCCAGAAGTCACAGGGCACCAAATCTGGGATGTGGGGGATCTGAGTCACCTGGGTGATTTGATGTTTCACCAAAAAACTGCACCAGACATCATGCATGAGTGGGCACGTTGTCATGATAAAGCTGCCAATCACCAGTTGGCCATAGCTGTGGCCTTCTGAATCATCCAAATAGTTTCTGTGAAGGAACGTTCAAGCTTATCTCAAATTCTGATGCAGATTTGTTGCTCTACTCACTCAGTCATTTTGAATGCAATGGCCACACAGTACACATGCTCACTCAAAAGTGTCTACTGACTAGTACAGTGAAGTACTTATTATTCATGCTTGTGCATTCCAGTCCACTCTTCTTGATTTCCAGGTTACATTGTTGTCCTGCAAACTGTTCTCGTTATACTAACAATGGCTGGACTTTTCCCAGACAGACCTATACATCAATGTGTATATATATACATCAATATACAACAATGTGTACACACACACACACACACACACCAATGCATATATATATACACACACACGTATACACACACATCTACATACATCAAAGTATATATATACACACACCTATACATCCATGCATAATATGATATAAATATATCTATTTTTTCATATCACATGGCTGGATTCTTTCTGGAAAGACTGCTCATACACACACACACACACTCATGGAAAAAAAGCCATCTTCCAGCCAAGATGGAGGCATAGATAGATATACTTTGCTTCCTTGCAGAACCAAAAGAAAGATAATATCCAATTTAAAAACAAAAAACATCCAGAACTTCCAGAAAAATCAATGTGTGGAAGTCCAACAACCAAGGAATTAAAAAAGAAACATTCATCCACCAGTAGAAGTGGTGGAAATAGGCAGCTGGGGCAGAGAGAACATGCATCAAGGCAGTGGATGGTGGACCAGGCAGTCCCACATGTGCATGTGGATAAAACGGGAGGAACAACTGGGAAGTGAGACAGACTGTGCAACACAGGGTTACAGCACAGGAAAATAAAGCCTCAAAACTTCTGGCTGTAAAAACCTGTGGTGGTTGTGGTAGTGAGATAAACTGCCAGTCTCACAGGAGGGTCCATTGGAGGGACCAACAGGGTCCTAGAACATACACAAGCCCACACACCCAGGTATCAGCACCAGAAGGACACAATTTGATTGTGGGTAGTGGGGGAAGTGACTGAAAGCAGGGCGAGAGCCAAGCAAGCAACATTGTTCCCTCTCTGACCTCTCCCACACATACAGCCACAAAGCAGTGAAGTGGGTTGCCCCACCCTGGCAAATACCTAAGGCTCTACCTCTTACAACATAACAGATGCACCAAGACAGAGAAATATGGCTCAAATGAAAAAAACAGATCAAAACTCCAGAAAAAAATACAACTAAGTGACAAGGAGATAACCAACTTATCAGATGCAGAGTTCAAAATACCTATGATCAGGATGCTCACAGAAATGATTGAGTACAGATGCAAAATAAAGGAAAAAAAATGAAGGCTATACAAAGCAAAATTAAGAAAAATATACAGGAAACCAACACTGGAGGAAAGGAAACCAGGACTCAAATCAACAATTTGGAACAGAAGGAAGAAATAAACATTCAGTTGGAACAGAATGAAGAAACAAGAATTCAAAACAATGAAGAGAGGCTTAGGAACCTCTCAGACAACTTTAAATGTTCCGTATCATAGGGGTGCTAGAAGGAGAAGAGGAAGAGCAAGAAGTTGAAAACTTATTTGAAAACATAATGAAGGAGTACATCCCTAATCTGGCAAAGGAAATAGACATACATGTCAAAGAAGCTCAGAGAGTCCCAAAAAAGTTGGATCCAAGGAGAAACACACCAAAATACATTATAATTACATTATCCAAGATTAAAGGTAAGGAGAGAATTCTAGAAGCAGCAAGGGATAAGGGGACAGTAACCTACAAAGGGGTTCCCATCAGACTGTCAGCTGATTTCTCAAAAAAGACCTTCCAGGCAAGAAGGGGCTGGAAAGAAGTATTTGAAGTCTTGAAAGGCAGGGACCTACATCCAAGATGACTCTAATGACAGCAAAGCTGTCATTTACAATGGAAAAGCAGATAAAGTTCTTCCCACAAGGTTAAGTTAAAGGAGTTCATCATCACCAAGCCCTTATTATATGAAATGTTAAAGAAACATATTTAAGAAAAAGATGAAAATCAAAACTATGAACGGTAAAATGACAACAAACTCACAACTATCAACAACTGAACCTAAAAAACACAAACAAAAATGAACTAAGCAAACAGCTAGAACAGGAAGAGAATCACAGAAATGGAGATCACATGGAGGATTATCAGCAGGAAGGGGGAGGGAGGAGAATGGGGAAAAGGTACAGAGAATTAGTAGCAGAAATGGTAGGCATAAAATAGACAGGGGGAGGTTAAGAGTAGTATGGGAAATGGAGAAAGCAAAGAACTAATGTGTATGACCCATGGATATGAACTAAGGTGGGGGGATGCTAGAAGGAGGGGGGTTCAGGGTGGAGGGGGATATAGGGGAGAAAAAAAATGGGACAACTGTAATAGCATAATCAATAACATATACTTTAAAAAAAGAAGAAAAAGCCAAACATCACAGGTATTTTGACCAATACTTTATAACCATTGACTCCATTTCAACATGCTTAGTGAGTGTTGGAATTCATTTTCAGGCCTAGATCCTACTGAATGTTTCATTGTCATTTCCAATAGCTTAGCCAAGTCTCCCCAGACCCTAATAACTTAGAGTACGATGATTGTAAGGCTGACCCTGGGCCCTACTTGAATGGAATTTCTTCTTTCTTCTGCAACAGAAACCAGGTGAGCTTCCGAAATAGGGTTCTATCCCAGGGCAGTAACCCACTGGGACTAACACAGGGAAAAATCAGTCAGCCTGACAGACCCCATTGCCTCAGGTGAGTATTCAGCCAGTGAAAATTGCTTGCTGTGTGGTACCAAGGAAGGAGAGTGGATGAAAGGAACTCAGGACACCTAACTGGTTTTGTTTCTCTGCATGTGAATGGAGGGAGACAAGAAAGAGGTTGCCTCAAAATATGGCAGACTTTCATTCCTAAGTTATCATATCACTTCTGTCCTTATAGACTTCAAATGACCATGAATAAAATATTGCATTTTTATCTCCCCTCCAGCAGAGGTGCTTTTGTTATCACCTCACTTACCCTCCTCAAAAATATCAAGGCCTTTTGCATAAAGTTCCCCACTCCACTTCCATGCCCAACCTCTTCCCACTTTTTGCTTTGCCAACTCCTTGTTCCTACATGAATGAATGAATAAGCTATCCATTCAATATTTATTGAGGGCTACTGTGTGCCAGATGCAGTTCTAAACACTCTAGATACAGCAGTGAACAAATCAGACCTAAATACCTGCTCTCAGGGAGCTTACATTGTGTTGAAAGAAAGAAGACAATGGGCTTCTGGCCAAGATGGAGGTATAGGTAGACAAACTGTGCCTCCTTGCACAACCAAAATAAGGACAACAATTTAGAAACAATATAACAACCAGAACTGACATAAAATTGAACTGTATGGAAGACTGACAACCAAGGAGTTAACATAGACACATTCATCCAGACCAGTAGGAGGGACAGTCAGGCAGCCAGGCAGAGAGGGGTCATGGAAGCAGTAGCACCAGGCATGCAAGGCAGCACCTGACAAACCCCGGGAGCACAAGTCATCACCAGACAGACTCGGTGCACAGGCGGCTGGCAGACTCCGGGTGCAGGGTGGCCATGGGCAGGCCCAACCAGGCGGCAATTGTGAAGCTGGGCACGACACGCAAGGTGCCTGGCTAACCGGGCGGTCCCACATTCGCGTGCAGGTAAACCAGGTGAAACTGGGGAGTGAGACAAACCACACAACCCAGGGTGCCAGCACATGGAAATAAAGCCTCAAAACACCGATTGAAAGCACCTGTGTGGGTTGAGGTGCCCGGAGAAACTCCCAGCCTCACAGGAGAGTTCGTTGGAGAGACCCACCCACACGGGAATCAGCACTAGAAAGACCAAGTTTACTTGGGGAAAGTGCAGAAGGGACTGAAATCCGACAGATAGCGGAGGAAGTGCCATTGTTCATTTCGGGACTCCACTCCCACATACAGTGTAACAACCTAGCGACTGGGTTGCCCCACTCTGGTGAACACCTAAGGCTCTGCCCCTCATATGTAACAGCTGCGACAAGATCAAAAGAAAAAAAATGGCCCAAACAGAAGAACAGATCAAAGCTTCAGAGCAAATACAACTAAGCGATGAAGAGATAGCCAACCTATCAGATGCTCATTTCAAAGCACTGGTGATCAGGATGCTCTCAGAATGGGTTGAATTTGGTTGCAAATTAGATGAAAAAATGAAGGCTACACTAAGTGAAATTAAGGAAAATGCACAGGGAACCAATAGTGATGGGAGGAAAACTGGGACTCAAATCAATGGAGTGGACCAGAAGGAAAAAACAAACATCCAATCAGAAAAGAACGAAGAAACAAGAATTCAAAAAAATAAAAAAAAAATGAAGAGAGGCTTAGGAACCTCCAGGATATCTTTAAATGTCCCAACGTCCAAATTATAGGGGTACCAGAAGGAAAAGAGGAAGAGCAACAAGTGGAAAAGTTATTTGATCAAATAATAAAGGAGAACTTCCCCAATCTGGTAAAGGGAACAGACTTCTAGGAAGTCCAGGAAGCTCAGAGAGTCCCAAAGAAGTTGGACCCAAGGAGGAACACACCAAGGCACATCATAATTACATTAGCCAAGATTAAAATGAAGGAGAGAATTCTAGAAGCAGCAAGGGATAAGGGGACAGTCCCCTACAAAGGAGTTCCCATCAGACTGTCAGCTGATTTCTCAAAAGAGACCTTCCAGGCAAGAAGGGGCTGGAAAGAAGTATTCCAAGTCATGAAGGCAAAGACCTACATCCAAGATTGCTCTATCTAGCAAAGCTGTCATTTAGAATGGAAGGGAAGATAAAGTGCTTCCCAGATAAGGTCAAGTTCAAGGAGTTCATCATCACCAAGCCCTTATTATATGAAATGTTAAAGGGGCTTATCTAAGACAAAGAAGATAAAAAATATGAACAGTAAAAAGACAGCAAACTCACAGCTATTAAGAACCACACCTAAAACAAAAACAAAAGCAAACAGCTAGAACAGGAACAGAACCACAGAAATGGAGATCATATGGAGGGTTAGCGACAAGGGAGTGGGAGAATGAGAGGGGGGAAAGGTACAGACAATAAGTAGCATAGGGGCTGGGGGTAGGGTAAAAGACAGAAAACTGTACAATATCAACAATTAAAAAATACTGATTACGCCCTGGCTGGGGTAGCTCAGTGGATTGAGCGCGGGCCTGCGAACCAGAGGATCGCGGTTCGATTCCCAGTCAGGGCACATGCCTGGGTTGCAGGCCAGTTCCCGGCAGGGGACACATGAGAGGCAACCGTACATTGATATTTCTCTCCCTCTCTCCTACCCTTCCCCTCTAAAGATAAATAAATAAAAAAATAAATAAATTAAAAAAAAAACAAAAAACCTATGTTTAAAAAAAATACTGATTAAAAAATAAGTAGCATAGACAGTGGGTAGAAAACAGACAGGGGGAGGGCAAGAATAGTGTGGGAAATGTAGAAGCTAAAGAACTTATGACACATGGACATGAACTAAAGGGGGGAATGTGGGTGGGAGGGGCGTGCAGGGAGGAGGGGAATGAAGGTGGGAGAAATGGGACAACTGTAGTAGCATAATCAATAAAATATATTTTAAAAGGAAAGAAAGAAGACAAATAACTAAATAGGCAAAATACACACATTGTCAGGTGACAAGAGTTATTGGAGGAAGATAAAACAGGAAAGGGAGGTAGAGATGGGGATGGTTGTGGAGAAGGATTACAACTTTAAATAGTATGCACAGGAGAGTTCTCTCAGAAAGTGACCTGTGAACAAAGACCTGAAAGAGGTGAGGGAGGGAATTATGTTGAGAATAGACTCTAGGAACTAAAAGACAGAAGCAAGGAGAACAGTTAGGGGATATTATATTGGATTATTCTTAATTTTTCATTTCATTCATGTTATAGTATTTTATATGCATCCTCTTATCATGTGACTTTGCAGTATATTCTTTTAGAGCAAACAGTGTGTATCTCACCACCACATTGCTGCTGAACATGGCCACATGATTTTCTATGTCCAGTGGAATGTCAGTGGACATGATGCTAGCAGAGATTTTAAATGTGCTTGCCTAATTAAGCTTGACCTGTTGTGCATCTACCATTTGCTGTGGAAAGAATATGTCCCAGCTGGCTACTGGTCCCACAATGGAGAAACACACAGAGAGGATATGAACTTGACTTTCAGCTCAAGGCGGAACCATTCCAACCACCCTACAGACCCATGGGCAAGCAAAACAAATGTTGTAAGCAATTAACATTTTGGAGTTGTTTGGCAATATCATTATAACACTAGTTCACAGATGGAGAAGGTCATGATGATTCGGCCAAAAGATGATGTTTTAGACCAAGGTGATAGTGGTTGAGATAATAGTAAATGATCAGATTCTGGATATATTTTGAAAGCAGAAATGACACTATTTGCTTATGAATTGTATGTGGGTTATGAGAGAGAGACAGAGACAGATGGAATATTCCAGGACAATTCTAAGAATTTGGCTTCAGCAACTGGAAAGAGATAGCATTTAATGAAATGGAAAAGGCTGAGGTGGAGAAGGTTTTGAGGGAAGGGGAATATCAGATTCAGCTTTGGTCATGATGAGTTTGGTGTGCCTAATAGATGCCACATAGTTTAGTGTTTCTCCCACAGACTGTTCTTCATCTCCCTGAATTGTTTGGAAAGCTCCAAAGCTCTCACCCCAGCCGTTCACATCACAGCACTTCAATTCCCCACCTACTGCCAGTTTTGAAATTTCTGTGTTGAAGGAGCTTAAAGAAAACAACCTGTTTGGGAGGGAGCTAGGGCCTTTTCTTGAAGCTGCCTTTGCATAAAAAGAAACACATGATTTTCATTTGGATTCAGTGCTACAAAACAGTAAAAAGAGCAACTTTCTGAAGCTGTTTTTGTTTACATGTTACATAAGATTGAGAAAATATTAACTTTCAACATCACATAATACAAACCAGGAGTGAACTTCTTATGACCACTCTTACAGTACATGTTAGAACAAATTTCCCCAGGAGCCAAGGGCCATGGGGAATCATTGATAGAATAACTCACTTTGTTCCTGGAACTGTGTGCTAGGTGCAGAGAATGCAGTGGTGCAGCAGATTGTATTACTTTTTAATTTTATATTTACCTATGTCTGAGTTTATATCCCCATCCTGTTTAACTCAGGAGAGGCCATGAAACTTGCTTTGACCAATGACATGTGTGTGTGACTATGCCAGTTCCAAGCAGATGATTTCAGAGCCATAGAGTGATAACACTATGGTTTGTCTTCTCTCTGACATGAGAACATTGAAATCCCAGATAAGGGCTACTCTGGGAATCTGGGTCACAGACTAAAGACACATGGAATACAGCCATAGCCAATCCACAACCAATATGTAACATGAGCAAGAAATCTTTCTTTTTTTTCTCCCATTTCCCCCACTTTATTCTCTTCAGCCCTGCATTCAACCCCCACTTAGTTCATGTCCATGGGTCATACATATAAGTTCTTTGGCTTCTCCATTTCTCATACTATTCTTAACTTCCCCCTGTCTATTTTACACCTACCATTTATGCTACTTTTTCCCTGTACCTTCCCCCCCCATTTTCCCCTTACCCTTCTCTACTGATAACCCTCCATGTGATCTCCATTTCTGTGATTCTCTTCCTGTTCTAGATGTTTGTTTAGTTGTTTTTTTTTTTTTTTTAGGTTTGGTTGTTGATAGTTGTGAGTTTGTTGTCATTTTACTGTTCATAGTTTTGATCTTCTTTTTCTAGGTATGCCCCTTTAACATTTAATATAATAAGGACTTGGTGATGATGAACTCCTTTAACTTGACCTTCTGGGAAGCACTTTATCTACCCTTCCATTCTAAATGATAGCTTTGCTGGATAGAGTAATCTTGGATGTAAGTCCTTGCTTTTTATAACTTTGAATACTTCTTTCCAGCTCCTTCTTGCCTGCAAGGTTTCTTTTGAGAAATCAGCTGATAGTCTTACTGGAACTCCTTTGTAGGTAACTGTCTCCTTTTCTCTTGCTGCTTTTAAGATTCTCTGCTTATATTTAATTTGCGTAATGTAATTATGATGTGTTTTGGTGTGTTCCTCCTTGAATACAACTTCTTTGGGACTCTCTGAGTTTCCTGGACTTCCTGGAAATATATTTGCTTTGCCTGATTGGGGAAGTTCTTCATTATTTTTTCAAATAAGTTTTTAATTTCATGCTCTTCTTCTTCTCCTTCTGGCACCCCTATGATTAAGATGTTGGAACATTAAATGTTGTCCTGGAGGTTCCTAAGCCTCTCCTCATTTTTTTTTGAATTCTTGTTTCTTCATTCTGTTCTGGGTGAATGTTTATTTCTTCCTTCTGCTCCAAATAGCTGATTTGAGTCCCGGTTTCCTTCCCATAACTATTGGTTCCCTGTACATTTTCCTTTATTTCACCTAGCATAGTCTTCATTTTTTCCTCTAATGTGTGACTATATTCAACCAATTCTGTGAGCATCCTGATTACCAGTATTTTGAACTGTGCAGCTGATAGGTTGGCTATCTCTTCACCTCTTGTATTTTTTTTTTTCTGGAGTTTTGATCTGTTCTTTCATTTGGCCCACTTTTTTTTGTTGTTGTTTGGGAACACCTGTTACATAGTAAGGGGTGGAGCCTTAGGTATTCGCCAGGGTTGGGCAACCCATGTTGCTGTACTGTGGGGCTGTATGGGGCGGAAGGGTCCGAGAGGGAACAATGAGACCTGCTTAGCTCACTGCCAGCTTCCAGTCCCCATCGCCGCTACCCACAATCAAATTGTGTTCTTCTGGTGCTGATTCCCAGGTGGGTGGTTTCTGTACATTCTAGGACCCTGTGGGTCCGTCCAACAAACTCTCCTATGAGGCTGGGAGGTTTTTCCCACCACCACAATTACCACAGGTTTTTACAGTCAGAGGTCTTGAGGCTTTACCTCCCTGTACTGGAACCCTGTTTTGAGTGGACTGTCTTGCTCCCCAGTTGTTTCTCCTGGTCTATCTGCATACAAATGCGGGGCTGCCCACTCCAACAACCACCACCTTGCCCAGTCCTCCAGCCAGCGCCTTACCATGAGTCCTCTCCACCAAGCTGCCCATCTCTACCCCTCCTATTGTTCTGGATGAATGTGTCTTCTTTAACTCCTTGGTTGTCAGACTTCCTTCCATACAGTTCAATTTTCTGGAAGTTCTGCTTGTTTTTTGATTTTAAATTTGTCGTTGTCCTTCTTTTGGTTGTGTGAGGAGGTACAGTGTATCCACCTATGCCTCCATTGTCAAAATCTTTGCTTTAGAAAGTCATTTGTTACTGCAGCAGAAGGTAGCTTAAACTGAGTATTATAAGTTGTAAATGAGACAGATGTGGTCACTGTCCTCATGGAACTTACAATTCAATGAAGAAAGCAGTAATTAAGAAAGGAAAATTAGCCCTGGCTGGTGTAGCTCAGTGGATTGAGCGCGGGCCTGCGAACCGAAGGATCGCGGTTCGATTCCCAGTCAGGGCACATGCCTGGGTTGCCAGGCCAGTTCCCGTCAGGGGACATACAAGAGGCAACCGCACATTGATGTTTCTCTCCCTCTCTCCTTCCCTTCCCCTCTAAAGATAAATAAATAAAATCTAAAAAAGGAAAAAAAATCTTAAAAAAAAGAGTTAAAAAAAGATATTAAAAAAGAAAGGAAAATTAGAGAGAGAGAAATAAAATTATTTCATGAAAGATTGTGTAGTGAAAGTGATTAACTGTGTGTATGTGTGTAGACATATACAACATATGTGGCCAAGTAACTTTGGTTCCTGACCCTTGTCCTGTACAGTAAAAAGCCAATCCTTTCTATCACCTGTCTTCTCCATTTTCTTTCTTTTCCCTTTCTCTTATCATCCCTTACTATCAAGTCTTGTTTATGTCACCTTTCCCTTTCTGTTCATGATGCTTTCTCCAGATTATGCCCATCTTTTCTTTCAACTCCCTACATTTGTGTACATATGCATATAAGGACATATGAATGTATTCACATGTACTTGCACACATGTACACATATGCACACACAGACAGTGTGTTTGATACTGAACTTGATAATCGTGATCTTGGGAGCCCTGCTTACCTTACCAGAACTTCCACACTGCTGATTAATCACAGCCATTATTCACAACACCTCATACATTTTCTGTCTTGTTAATAGTATTTGGGAAGCAGCAGCTGCTCCTTACTTTCACAGTCTTTGCTACTGTTTTGCCTTGCAAGGGAATATTACATATTATAGTTAAACACAAATCTTCTTTAACACAGCTTTGGCTTCCAGCCATTCAGATCTCATGTCTCTCACTCAGCCAAGCTCTGCAGACCATTTTCAGATTGGCTCCTCTGCTCAAGTTATTTCAGTATATCTGGTTATGATTTTATTCCATCCCCCCTTTCAAATTCCTTGACATCTCTGCTACCTCTTCTACTGCCTTCTTCTCCTATTTCCTCAAGTCTGTCTCAAGAAGACCCACCTCTCCCAGGCTAACATTCTATGAGTTTGTTCATGAATTCCATGTGGTTTTTAAGGACTCCGGGAAAATCCCTGCCTTGCACCCTAGCTCATTGTACCTAAAGTGACATAAATAGAAGTGCATTTCTTCACCTTAAGGTTTCCTGGCCCATAGTTTGTACATTTGTTTTCAGATCATGGACCCATTAACTGTCTAATCATATCTATGGCTGCTCTATTTAGAACAAAGCACATACCCACAATATTTTCATACAATTTCAGAGTATTCTTGGAAGTCCTAAAACCCACTTATGCACCACCTCTTTATGGGTGCAAGAGTCTCAGATGAAGTAAGCTGATGAAAACACCAATCTCCCCAAAAAGGTCAGTATCCATTAAGGAATGAGTATTACAGATTTATTCTGGAGGTTTTAACAAAGAGGGTAACACAAGGATGCAGGAAAATTTAAGTGACTTAAAAAGGGTTGTATAACCTCAATTCTGCCTTTCCCCCACTCTCTGCTTTCTATAGTCCAACCCATGCTAAGGCTCTTTCCTCACTTTAGTCTTTGCACAGAGGGCCTGATATCCAAAGGTATCTCCCCAAAGCACAAAGGACAAAGCACCAGGCCTGAGATTTTCCCATGTTTTTTGAAGTTCCAGGCCATTTGTCAAAGCTGCCCCAAACACCAGCACCTTCCTTGAACCAATTCTTTTTTCTTTTCTTTTTTTAAATATATTTTATTGATTATGCTATTACAGTTGTCCCATTTCTCCCCCATCATTCCCTTCCACCCTACCCACCCTCTCCCACCCACATTCCCCCCTTTAGTTCATGTCCATGGGTCATAGTTTTCTAGCTTCTACATTTCCCATACTATTCTTGCCCTCCCCGTCTATTTTTTTCCCATTATCTATGCTACTAATTCTCTGTACCTTTTCCCCCTCTCCCCTCCTCCCACGCCCCTGTTGCTAACCCTCCATATGATCTCCATTTCTGTGGTTCTGTTCCTGTTCTAGCTGTTTGCTTAGTTTGCTTTTGTTTTAGGTGTGGTTCTTGATAGCTATGAGTTTGTTGTCTTTTCACTGTCATAGTTTTATCTTCTTTTTCTTAGATAAGTCCCTTTAACATTTCATATAATAAGGGCTTGGTGATGATGAACTCCTTGAACCTGACCTTATCTGAGAAGCACTTTATCTTCCCTTCCATTCTAAATGACAGCTTTGCTGGATAGAGCAATTTTGGATGTAGGTCCCTGCTTTTCAAGATTTCAAATATTTCTTTCCAGCCCCTTCTTGCCTGTAAGGTCTCTTTGGAGAAATCAGCTGACAGTCTGATGGGAACTCCCTTGTAAGTGACTGTCCCCTTATCCCTTGCTGCTTCTAGAATTCTCTGCTTCATTTTAATCTTGGCTAATGTAATTACAATGTACCTTGGTGTGTTCCTCCTTGGGTCCAACTTCTTTGGGACTCTCTGAGCTTCCTGGACGTCCTGGTAGTCTATTTCCTTTGCCAGATTGGGGAAGTTCTCCTTTATTATTTGTTCAAATAAGTTTTCCACTCGTTGCTGTTCTTCTTCCCCTTCTGGGACCCCTATAATTCGGATCTTGGGACGTTTAAAGATGTCCCGGAGGTTTCTAAGCCTCTCCTCATTTTTTTGAATTCTTGTTTCTTCCTCATTTTCTGTTTGGTTGTTAGTTTCTTCCTTCTGGTCCACTCCATTGATTTGAGTCCCAGTTTTCCTTCCATCTCTATCAGTTCCCCATGCATCTTCCTTCATTTCACGGATTGTAGCCTGCATTTTTTCATCTAGTTTGTGAGCAAAATCAACCAATTCTGTGAGCATTTTGATGACCAGTGCTTTGAACTGTGCATCTGACAAGTTGGCTATCTCTTCACTGCTTAGAGGAATTGGCTCTGGGGCTTTTATTTGTTTTCCGGTTTGAGCCATTTTTGGTGGGGTTTTTTTGTTGTTGTTGTTTTGGTTTTAGTCTGGTCGTGGCTATTACGTAGTGAGGGGGTGGAGCCTTAGGTGTTCCTCAGGGCAGGGCAGCCCAGTCGCTGGGTTGTGATGCTATAGGTGGGGGCGGGGTCTGAGAAGGAGCAATGGCGCCTGCTCCACTCTCTCCTGGACTCCGGCCCTTTCCGCTGCCTCCCCTTCACCTGAATTATCTGCGCACGTGCGCGTGCTGTTATGTAGTGAAGAGTGGAGCCTCTGGCGCTCCCCAGTGTGGGGCAGCCCAGTCGCTGGGTTGTGACGCTGTATGTTGGGGTGGGGCCTGAGAGGGAGCAATGGCGCCTGCTCCGCTCTCTCCTGGATTCAGTCCCCTCTGCCACTTCCCCTCCGCCCGGACCGCCTGCGCGCTCGAACATGAGACCACCTGGTCAGTCAGCCAGCTGCCTTGTGCGGCCTCACTGGGTCTGCACAGTTGCCCCCCTGTGCCCGGGGTCCTCCAGCTGCTGCCTGTGGGCCCGGGGACCGCCAGCCGCCGCCTGTGCACCTGGGAACTGCGAGCCGCTGCTGCTTGGGTTCCTGGGTCCGCACCTCCACCCTCTCCTGCCACGACTCCGCCCCTCTTACCGGTCTGGATGAATGGTTGTTGGACTTCCCTACAGTTCAGTTTTCTATAAGTTCTGGTTGTTTTCTTGTTTCTAAATATTTGTTGTCCTTAATTTTGGTTGTGAGAGGAGGCACAGTGTGTCCGCCTACGCCTCCATCTTGGCCGGAAGTCTAAACTTAATTTCTGATTGGGCCTTTTTTTTATGTTGTTACCATACTCAATGAGTTCTTTGAGTATCCTTATAACAAGTTTTTTGAACTCTGCATCTGATCGGTTTGCTACCTCCATTTCATTTCATTTTTTTTTTTTCTGGAGTCTTGCCCTGTTTTTTATTTGGGCCATATTTCTTTTTCTCCTCCATCCTCCATGTTTGTTTCTGTGTATTAGTTAAATCTTCTTTGATTCCCTGTCTTATTAGCATGGCCTATTGTAGAAAAGGTTCCTGTCAGGATGAATGTGGCATCTTTAAATCCTTGGTTGTTGGACTTCCATACAGCTTGATTTTCTGACGGTTCTGGGTGATATTTGTTTTGTGGGCTAGTTGTAATTTTTTTCTGTAGTTGTGTGAGAAGGAGAATTTTGTTTGACTATGTTTCCATTTTGACTGGAAGGCTCCCAAATTCCTACATTGCAATAATTGACTACAGGGAAGTAGCACATGCCAGATCACTACAGCTTACTTCAACCTTGCTTGAACCCCAGAGTTTGTGATCATTGTTCCTTACGGGCATGCTACCAATATGCCCTGGTTTCTGCTATTCCTAGGCCTTCACTGTTTTACTTCACCTTTGGTTCTTTGAGGTGGGAGATCCCATAAAACATTCCCTTCAACACTTTATACTCCCCTGAGCTACCTAGATTGTCTCTTACAGTCAAAAGATGCAAAAGGTAGCAGAATGGCTGGCTCATAGGGAACAGTCTCCAAATAAGCTCTCAACATGACTGGTTCCAAAGAGCCAGTAAATGCCACGGAGTAGTCTTAAGACATACTGATTTAGTTCTCTGATTGTCAAGTATTATAATACTAAAATATCTACCTGGAGTTTCTACATACTAATGTCTAAGAGAATATGTATAATGATCTGATTTTCCCAGACAAATTCCAATTCAAACAGTTGGTTCTATTAGTCCAAAAATTATAGTTGTATTTTTTTCAGTTCATGTGTCCTAATTTGGGGATGGAAAAATGTACTCACCATCTACTTCAAATCCTAATATACTTTGTAAACATTTGAGGCAGCTCTGAAAATTAAGAGACAGCATAATGAAGCCACTTGAAATTAATTTAAAAATACTTCAAAGCTCTCTTTAAAGGTATTCAATAAATATCTTCTTAGACATGTATATTATGTTATTTCTGCCTAGAATGCACTATGCTCTTTCTTCTTATGCAAAAATTCTACTCAGACTTCAAGGCTCATCTGAAAAGGTATTTTCTAGATAAAATTTCTCACACATACCTAGGAAGACTGTTCATTTCCACCAGTGTGTTCCATAGCACTTCATATACCCTTTGATTATGGCATTTATCACATGGTAATATGAATATTGTTTTACTTGTCTGTCTCTATCTTATTTGTGAGTTCCTTGAGGTTAAAATATGTCTTAGTCATCTTTGTATCTCCATACCTAACTCATAGTAGATACATCACCAGTGCTTGCTATATAAATGTTATTTTTGAATGAATTAAAACTAGAGTAGAAGAAATTTCTGAGAACAATGTTTCCAGAGTGTTAATATGTATTACAAACACTGAGTGGTAGTGAATCATGGAATATTTGGTATTAACTAGATATGAAAAACAAATGACACACATCACAAATAACTGAGGTTTTATGCACTATGAATATAGATTAAGGAAAATAGCATAACTGTTAGAAAAAGACAGATGGGCTCCAGCCAAGACAGAGGCATAGGTACCAGCTCTTTGCTTCCTCACACAACCAAAAGAAAGATAACAACCAATTTAGAAACAGTAAACAACCGGAAGTGCCAGAAAAATCAGACTACATGGAACTCTGACAACCAAGGAGTTAAACACACATGCACCCACAGTGGTAGGAGGGGCAGAGGCAGGAGACAAGCAGTCAAGCGGAAAGAATGTGAGGCAAGGCAGCAGGCCATGTGGGTGAAGTGGGGCTAGCTGAAAAGGAAATTAAAGACTCAAAATCTCCAGCTGTAAAATACTGTGGGGTTTGCAATGGCAGGAGAAACTCCTAGTCTCACAGGAAAATTTTTTGGAAAGGGGGCTGAGTGAGTAGCATTATTCCCTCTCTGATTCCTCCCCCACAGACAGCACCACAATGCAGCAAGGAGAGTTGCCCTGCCATGGAAAATACCTAAAGCTCCACCCCCTTACAACATAACAGATGCACCAAAACAAAGAAATTGGCCCAAATGAAAGAACAGATCAAAATTCGAGAAAAAGAGCTAAGTGATGAGGAGATAGACAGCGTATCTGATGCAGAGTTCAAAACACTGGTAACCAGAATGCTCATGAAATTGGTTGAGCTCAGTCACAAAATGAAGGCTACCCAAACTGAAATAAAGCAAAATGTACAGGGAACCAATAGTGAAGGGAAGAAAACCAGGACTCAAATCAATGATTTGGTACAAAAGGAAGAAATAAACATCCAACTGAAACAGAATGAAGCAACAAGAATTCAAATAAATGAGGAGAGGCTTTGGAACCTCTGGGACAACTTTAACACTCCAACATCAAAATCATAGGGGAGCCAGAAGGAGAAGAACAAGAGCAAGAAATTGAAAACTTATTTGAACAAATAATGAAGGAAAACTTCCCCAATCTGGTGAAGGAAATAGACTTCCAGGATGTCAGGAAACCCAGAGAGTCCCAAAGAAGTTGGACCCAAATAGGAACATACCAAGATCCATCATAATTAAGTTACCCAAGATTAAAGATAACTAGAGAACCTTAAAAGCAGCAAGAGGAAAGAAGAGAGTTATCTACAAAGGAGTGCCCATAAAGCTATCAGATGATTTCTCAAAAGAAACCTTGCAGGCAAGAAGGGACTGGAAAGAAGTATTCAAAGTCATGAAGGGTAAGGACCTATATTCAAGATGACTCTGCCCAGCAAAGCTATCATTTAGAATGGAAAGGCAGATAAAGAGCTTCCCAGATAAGGTCAAGCTAAAGGAGTTCATCATAACCAAGCCTTTATTATACGAAATGTTAAAGGGACTTATCTAAGAAATAGGAAAAAAATCAAAAAACTATGAACAGTAAAATGACAATAAACTCATAACTATCAATAACTCAACATAAAAAATAAAAACAAAAACTAAGCAAATGACCAGAACAGGAACAGAAACAGAAAAACGGAGGGTTATCAGTGGGGAGCAGGTAGGGAAGAATGTGGGGAAAGGTACAGGGAATAAGAAGCATAATTGGTAGGCATAAAATAGACAGGGGCAGGTTAAGAATGGTACAGGAAACTGAGAAGCCAAATAACTTATATGTAAAACCCACAGACATGAACTACGGGAGGGGGAATGGTGAGGGGTAAGGGGGGTGCAGGGGAGAGAGGGGGTAAAGGAGAGAAAAAAATTGGGAAAACTGTAATAGCATAATCAATAAAATATACTTGAAAAGACAGAAAAATGTTAATATTTCAAAAGTAGCTACATTTCCAATGTATAGATTTTTATGAGAATATTAAATTAAAAATATTTTTATGGAATTTCCCTCAATTGAAGTTGACTGGTTAAGAAAGTTATAGATTGTTAAAGCATATGAAAATAAGATATAGATCAGAAATGAAGGTAGTCTTGGGATAAGGCATAGAAGTTTTCAGAAACACCTTCAGAGCAGGATAACTTAGCTCAGAGGAAGAATACACACATGGATAGTCTGAAAGGCCCATAGTGAAATCATTTCTCCTGGAGGCTAGAAGGACAAAACTAGATCCAAATACCTGTATGTACTGAAACCAACTGAATAAACCTGTTAAAGCTCTGAGAGGAAGACACTTGTGAGCAGCTATAAATTTCATAATTGTCCTTCCTTGGAGCTTCAGAGCCCAGGAAAACTCAGTGGAATTTGAATACATTGAGATAAAAGAAAATGAGAAGTCAGATGAATCAAGGTTTAAATTAAGCTGTGTTGAGCAATAGGTAAAGGAATGATAAAACTTTATATTTGATTATTTATCTGCCCAAGTTACAGCCCAAAATAGCATGTCAAAACACTGCAGAATTATATTTGACAAAAGGGGCAGTAACATAAAATGGAGTAAAAATAGCCTCTTCAACAAGTTGTGTTGGGAGATCTGGACAGCACATGTGCAAAAAAATGAAATTCGAGCACCAACTTACACCATACACAAAAATAAATTCAAGGTGGATAAAGGATTTAAATATAAGCCATGACACCATTAAAGTCCTAGAGAACAAAGGCAGGAAAATCTCAGATATTTCATGCAGCAACATTTTTACTGATATGTCCCCTAGAGCAAGGGACATAAAGGAAAGAATAAACAAATAAGATCTCATCAAATAAAAACCTTCTGCATGGCTAAAGAAAACAGTATGAAAATAAAGAGAGAACCAACCATATGGGAAAACATATTTGCCAATGATACCACAGACTAGGGTTTCAGCTCCAAAATATATAAAGAACTCACACAACTCCACTCTAAGAAGACAAGCAACCCGATTAAAAAATGAAACTTGAGAGCATCATGCTAAGCGAAGTAAGCCAGGCAGTGAAAGATAAATACCATATGATCTCACCTTTAACAGGAACCTAATCAACAAAACAAACAAACAAGCATAATATAACCAAAGACATGCAAATTGGGAACATGCTGAAAGTCACTAGAGGGGAGAGCGGAGGGAATTTCAGGGGAAAAGGGGAAGGATTTACAGGAACAAGTATAAAGGACACATGGACAAAAACTATGGGGGGGTGGAAATGGGAGGGAGGTGGGGAGGGCTGGGGTGGCGGGTTCGGGTGAGAATAAAAGACAGAAAACTGTACAAGATCAACAATGAAAATAAAAATTAAAAATTAATTAATTAATTAATTAATTAATTAAAAAATGGCCAAAGGACTTGAACAGACTCTTCTCCATGGAGGACATACAAAGGATCCAGAGACACATGAAAAGATGCTCAGCATCACTAGCCATCAGAGAGATGCAAATTAAAACCACAATGAGATACTGCTTCTCACCAGTCAGAATGGCCATCAGAAACAAAGCAACAAACAACAAGTGTTGGAGAGGTTGTGGAGAAAAGGGGACCCTAGGGCACTGTTGGTGGGATTGCAAACTGGTACAACCACCGTGGAAAGCTGTATGGAATTTTCCAAGAAAACTGAAAATGGATCTGCCTTTTTACCCTGCAATTGCACTAGTAGGATTATATCCTAAGAACCCTGAAACACCAATCCAAAAGAACCTATGCACCCCAATGTTCATAGCAGCACAATTTACCAGAGCCAAGTGTTGGAAGCAACCTAGGTGCCCATCAGTAAATGAATGGATCAAAAAACTATGGTACATTTACCCAATGGAATTCTATGCAGCAGAAAGAAAGAAGGCGCTCCTACCCTTTGTAACAGCATGGATGGAACTGGAGAGCATTATGCTAAGCAAAATAAGCCAGGTGGTGAAAGACAAATACCATATGATCTCACCTTTAACAGGAACCTAATCAACAAAACAAACAAACAAGCAGAATATAATCAAAGACACTGAAATAGAGAACAGGCTGACAGTGACCAGATGGGAGAGGGGAGGGAATTTCAGGGGAAGGGGGGAGGGTTTGAAGGAACTGGTATAAAGGACACATGGACAATAACCAGGGGGGATGGAGATGTGCTGGGGAGTAGGCTGGATGGGGGTAAAGGGCAGAAAACTGCACTTGAACAACAACTAAAATAAAATAAAATCAACTCTGCAGAATTAGTGTGCTAGTCACCCCCAAAGCATATATTTGCATATGTTGGTATGCATAGTGGAGATTTTAGAATGGAGGAGGCAGGGGCCTCAGGAGAGATGAGGAGAATAAAGGAAATAATAGTGTATGAGTTATTTATTGTTCTATAACAAATTACCATAAACCTTGTGACTAAAAGCAACGCACATTTATCTCAGTTTCTTCTAGGTAGGAATTTGGGTATGGCTTAGATGGGTCTCTCGCAAGGCTGAAATCAAGGCATCACCTAGGGCTGTGGTCTCATTAGTGGGCTTGACTGGGGAAGGTTTCACTTCCACATTCACATGTTTGTTGGTGTGATTTAGTTCTTCACAGGCTGTTCAATAGAGAGCCTCAGTTTTCTCCTGGCTGTTGGCTAAAGTCCTAACTCCTTTCTTTCTTCTTTTTTTTATTTGGTAAGGCTTTAGACTTTATTTTGAGGGGATGGGAAACTGCAAAGAATTTTAAACAAAGAGATAACATGACCACGTTTTGTGTTTTTTTAGCTCACTTTGGAAAAAAACAGATTGTAAAGTAATATACATGATACCCCTTTTATGAGTAAACAATGAATATGTACTTGCTTTAATGCTTTATTTCTCATAACAGCTGAGATAATTGAAACACATTGTTTATTCAAAACACCCAGTTCTTCCCATCTCACTCAGAATGACATTTACGTGATCTTTCCCATCATGCTCAAACCCATCTTTGGTTTTTTCCTCCATCTTTTCACTCCAGCCCACATTGGGGTCTTAGACATTCCCCTGACAGATTAAGCACTTTCCTGCCTCAGGGCCTTTACATTGCAGTTCCCTCAGCATGGAATGGTCTTTCCACAAATTACTCCTTAACTCACTCCAGGGTTTATTTCAGATATTTGCTCAAATATCACCTTATCCTAAAGGTTTTCCTTAACCACGCCTTATAAAATAACACTAGCACCCACTTCCCTTCCCTCCCTTCTCCATTTCATTTCTTGTTTTCTTCTAATATGGCCATTTTCTTTTTTGTATTTTATAACTTTCTCTTTAAAATTGTAGTGTTTATGCTATTACAGTTGTCCAAATTTTTAGCCCTTTGCCCGCCACCACCCAGCACCCCCACTCCCTCAGGCAATCCCTACACCACTGTCCATGTACATGGGTCATACATATATATGAAGTCTGTCCAGGAAAAGTCCAGCTATTATTAATATAATGAGAATGGTTTATGCAACATCAATGTAACCTAGCAGCCAAGGATAGTGGACAGGAATGTGCATTCATGTACAGTGACTACTTCACTGTATTAGTCAGTGAGGGCAGTAGATGCCATTGAGTGAACATGTGTAATCTGTGACCATTGCATTCAAAATGACTGAGAAATTACAGCGAAAAATCTGCATCAAATTTTGCATTAAACTTGAACCTTCCTCCACAGAAATTACTGGGATGATTCAGAAGGCCACAGCTAAGGGCAACTGGTAATTGGCAGCTTCATCACAACAACATGTCCACTCATGCTTCATGTCTTGTGTGGAGATGGCAAAACATCAAATCACCCAGTTGACTCAGCACCCCTACAGCTCAGATTTGGTACTCTGTGACTTGTGCTTTGCCCAAAATTAAAATCTCCTTTGAGAGGGAAGAGATTTCAGACCATTGATGAGATTCAGGAAAATATGACAGGGTAGCTGATGGTGATTGAGAGAATTGTGTGAGGTCCCCAGGTACGTAGTTTGAAGGGGACTGAGGTGTCATCGTCCTATGGACAATGTTTCTTGTACCCTGTATTTTCTTCAATAAATGTCTCTATTTCTCATAATATGTGGCTGGATACATTCTGGACAGACCTTGTAGCCTTTGGCTACTAATTCCCTATGATGTCCTTTAGATCCCTATGACTGTTCGGTAACTACTGATTTGTACTTCTTAATCCCTTCAACCTTTTTTTCGCCCATGTTCCTAGTACCACAACCATCTGGTAACTATCAAAATGTTCTCTGTATCTATGATTCTGTTTTTGTTCTGCTTCTTCATTTATTTTATTTTTCAGAATCATTTCTTGATAGATGTGTATTTATTGTCATTTTTGTTCATATTTTTATCTCTTCCTCTTACAGAAGGCCCTTTAAAATTCATATAATTCTGGTCTGGTGGTGACAGACTCCTTTAACTTTACTTTATCAGGGAAGCTCTTCTTTTTTTAAAGATTTTATTTATTTATAGAGCTAGGGAAAGGGAGGAAGGGAGGAAGAGAAATATCAATGTGTGGTTGCCTCTAGCACACCCTCTACTAGGGATGTGGCCTGAAACCCAGGCATGTGCCCTGATTGGGAATCAAACCAGCAACCCTTTGGTTTGCGGGCCAGCCCACAATCCACTGAGCCATACCACTCAGGGCTCAAAGAAGCTCTTTATCTGTCCTTCAATTCTAAATGACAGCTTTGATGGGTTGAGTAATCTTGGTTATAGGTCCTTGCTTTTCATCATTTTAAATATTTCTTGTCAATCCCTTCTAACCTGAAAAGTTTCTTTTGAGAAATCAGATGACAGTCTTATGGAGGGGTGCTTGTAGTTAACCGATTGCTTTTTTCTTGTTGCTTTTAAGATTTTCTCTTTGTCTTTAACCTGTGACATTCTAATTATGATGTGTCTTGGTGTGCACCACTCCTAAGAGATCTTGTTTGAGACCTTCTGTGCTTCCTAGATTTGTATATTTATTTCCTTCATAAAGTTGGGGAAGTTTTCCATCATTATTTTTTCCATAGGTTTTGAAATTCTTGCTCTCTCTCTTCTCCTTCTGGCACACCCATGATGTGAATGTTAGTACATTTGAAGTTGTCCCAGAGTCTCCTTACACTATCCTCATTTTTTGGATTCTTTTTTGTTCTTGCTTTTCTGATTGGGTGTTTTTTGCTTCCTTATATGCCAAATTGCTGATTTGATTCTCAGCTTCATCCACTCCACTGTTGATTCCCAGTAAATTGTTCTTCATTTCAGTTACCATATCCTTAATTTCTTTTTTTAATTTTTATTTTAGTTATTGTTCTTGTACAGTTTTCTGTCTTTTACTCCCATCCAAGCCCACCGTCCCAGCCGTCCCCACCTCCCTCCCATTTCCACCCCCCTAGGTTTTCTCCATGGGTCTTTTATACTTGTTGCTCTAAACCCTTCCACTTTTCCTCTGAAATTCCCTCCCCTCTTCCCTCTGGTCACTGTCAGCCTGTTCTCAATTTCAGTATCTTTGGTTATATTATGCTTGTATGTTTATTTTGTTGATTAGGTTCCTGTTAAAGGTGAGATCATATGGTATTTGTCTTTCACCACCTGGCTTATTTTGCTTAGCATAATGCTCTCCAGTTCCATCCATGCTGTTACAAAGGGTAGGAGCGCCTTCTTTCTTTCTGCTGCATAGAATTCCATTGGGTAAATGTACCATAGTTTTTTGATCCATTCATTTACTGATGGGCACCTAGGTTGCTTCCAACACTTGGCTCTGGTAAATTGTGCTGCTATGAACATTGGGGTGCATAGGTTCTTTTGGATTGGTGTTTCAGGGTTCTTAGGATATAATCCTACTAGTGCAATTGCAGGGTAAAAAGGCAGATCCATTTTCAGTTTTCTTGGAAAATTCCATACTGCTTTCCACGGTGGTTGTACCAGTTTGCAATCCCACCAACAGTGCCCTAGGGTCCCCTTTTCTCCACAACCTCTCCAACACTTGTTGTTTGTTGCTTTGTTTCTGATGGCCATTCTGACTGGTGAGAAGCAGTATCTCATTGTGGTTTTAATTTGCATCTCTCTGATGGCTAGTGATGCTGAGCATCTTTTCATGTGTCTCTGGATCCTTTGTATGTCCTCCATGGAGAAGAGTCTGTTCAAGTCCTTTGGCCATTTTTTAATTAATTAATTAATTAATTAATTAATTAATTTTTAATTTTTATTTTCATTGTTGATCTTGTACAGTTTTCTGTCTTTTATTCTCACCCGAACCCGCCACCCCAGCCCTCCCCACCTCCCTCCCATTTCCACCCCCCCATAGTTTTTGTCCATGTGTCCTTTATACTTGTTCCTGTAAATCCTTCCCCTTTTCCCCTGAAATTCCCTCCGCTCTCCCCTCTAGTGACTTTCAGCATGTTCCCAATTTGCATGTCTTTGGTTATATTATGCTTGTTTGTTTGTTTTGTTGATTAGGTTCCTGTTAAAGGTGAGATCATATGGTATTTATCTTTCACTGCCTGGCTTACTTCGCTTAGCATGATGCTCTCAAGTTTCATTTTTTAATCGGGTTGCTTGTCTTCTTAGAGTGGAGTTGTGTGAGTTCTTTATATATTTTGGAGCTGAAACCCTAGTCTGTGGTATCATTGGCAAATATGTTTTCCCATATGGTTGGTTCTCTCTTTATTTTCATACTGTTTTCTTTAGCCATGCAGAAGGTTTTTATTTGATGAGATCTTATTTGTTTATTCTTTCCTTTATGTCCCTTGCTCTAGGGGACATATCAGTAAAAATGTTGCTGCATGAAATATCTGAGATTTTCCTGCCTTTGTTCTCTAGGACTTTAATGGTGTCATGGCTTATATTTAAATCCTTTATCCACCTTGAATTTATTTTTGTGTATGGTGTAAGTTGGTGCTCGAGTTTCATTTTTTTGCACATGTGCTGTCCAGATCTCCCAACACAACTTGTTGAAGAGGCTATTTTTACTCCATTTTATGTTGCTGCCCCCTTTGTCAAATATTAATTGACCATAGAGACTTGGGTTTACTTCTGGGTTCTCTGTTCTATTCCACTGGTCCATGTGCCTGTTTTTATGCCAGTACCAGGCTGTTTTCATTACAGTGGCCTTGTAATACAGTTTGGTATCAGGTATTGTGATCCCTCTTACTTTGCTCTTCTTTCTAAAAATTGCTGCAGTTATTCGGGGGCGTTTATGGTTCGATATAAATTTTCGAAGTGTTTGTTCTATGTCTGTGAAATATGCCATTGGTACTTTAATAGGTATTGCATTGAATCGGTACATTGCTTTGGGAAGTATGGACATTTTGATAATATTAATTCTTCCGATCCATGAACATGGTATATGCTTCCATTTGTTTGTGTCTTCCTTGATTTCATTCCTCAGTGTTGTGTAGTTTTCTGCATACAGGTCTTTTACCTCCTTGGTTAGGTTTATTCCTAGGTATTTTATTTTTCTTTTTGCTATATCGAATGGGATTTTTTCTTGATTTCTGCTTCTACTGTTTCATTGTTGGTATACAAAAATGCCTTTGATTTCTGGATACTGACTTTGTATCTGGCTGTTTAGCCAAATTCACTTATTAGATGAAGCAGCTTTTTGGCTGAGTCTATAGGATTTTCTATGTACACTATCATGTCATCTGCAAACAATGATAGTTTTGTTTCCTCCTTTCCAATTTGGATGTCTTCATTTCCTTTTCTTGTCTAATGACTGTGGCTAAGATTTCCAATACTATATTGAATAGAAGTGGTGAAAGTGGACATCCTTGTCTTGTTCCTGATCTTCGTGAAAAAGATTTTAGTTTTTGCCCATTGAGTATGATGTTGGCTGTAGGTCTCCATATATGGCTTTTATTATGTTGAGGAATGCTCCCTCTATCCCACTTTACTGAGTGTCTTTATCATAAATGGGTGCTATACCTTATCAAATACTTTTTCCGCATCTATTGATATGATTATGTGATTTTTGTCTTAGCTTTTGTTTGTGTGCTGTATTACATTTACTGATTTGCGAATGTTGAACCATCCTTGTATCCTTGGGATGAATCCCCCTTGGTCATGGTGTATGATTTTTTTAATGTATTGCTGGATGCGGTTTGCCAATATTTTGTTGAGGATTTTAGCGTCTATGTTCATCAGTGATATTGTCCTGAAGTTTTCTTTCCTTGTTGTGTTTTTATCTGGTTTTGGGATTAGGATGATGCTGGCTTCATAAAAAGAGTTTGGGAGATTTCCATCATTTTGGATTTTTTTCGAATAGTCTGTGAAGGATAGGGGTTATCTCTTCCTTCAATGCTTTGTAAAATTCTCCTGTGAAACCATCTGCTCCAGGGCTTTTGTGTGTCAGGAGTTTTTTAATTACTGCTTCAATTTAATCAGATGTTATTGGTCTGTTCAGGCTTTCTGCTTTTTCTTCATTCAGTTTTGGAAGATTATATTATTCTAGAAATTTGTTCATTTCACCTAGGTTTTCAAATTTCTTGGCATACAGTTCTTCATAGCAATTTTTTACAATCCTTTGTATTTCTGTGGTGTCAGTTGTAATCTCTCCTTTTTCATTTCTGTTTGTGTTTATTTGGGTCCTCTCTAATTTTTTTCTTGCCAAGCCTGCTTAAAGCCTTGTTGATTTGTTTATCTTTTCAAAGAATCAGCTTCTGGATTCATTGATCCTTAGAATTGTGCTTTTAGTCTCTATGTCATTTAATTCTGCTCTGATCTTGGTTGTTTCCGTCCTTCTGCTTGCTCTGGGCTATTTTTGTTGTTGTTCCTTGAGCTCTTGTAGGGGTAGGGTTAAGTTGTTTGAAATGTTTCTATCTTTTTTAGGTAGGCCTGTATCGCTACGAACTTCCCTCTGAAGACTGACGTCACTGTGTCCCATAAGTTTTGGGTTGTTTTGAGTTCATTTTTGTTTGTTTCCAGAAACTTTTTGATTTCCCCCCTGATTTCATTCTTGAACCATTCGTTGTTTAATAGCATGCTATTCAATCTCCTTGGGATTGAATCTCCATGATTTTGAGGGTTTTGGGTTTTTCCCCTTGGGATTGGTTTCTAGTTTCAGTCCCTTGTGGTCAGAGAAAATGCTTCGTATGATTTCAACTTTCTTGAATTTGTTGAGGCTTGTTTTGTGTCCTATCCTGTGGTCTATCTTTGAAAATGTTTAATGTGCATTTGAAAAACAATGTGTATTCAGTTTCTTTGGGACTCTATATATATGAGTTAAGTCCATTTCATCTAGAGTGTCATTCAATGCCACAATATCTTTGTTGATATTTTGTTTGGAAGATCTGTCCATTTTTGACAGTGGAGTGTTAAAATCCCTTACTATAATTGTGTTGCTGTCATTATCTTTCTTGAAGTCCTCTAAGATTTTCTTGATGTATTTAGGTGCTCCTATGTTGGGTGCATATATATTTACAATGTTTATGTCTTCTTGGTGGATTCTTCCCTTGAGTATTATGAAGTGACCTTCTGGGTCTCTCTTTATGGCCCTTCTTTTGAAGTCTAATTTGTCTGATATGAATATTGCTACCCGAGCCTTTTTTTCCTGTCCACTTGCTTGGAAAATTTGTTTCCAGCCCTTCACTTTGAGTCTGTGTAGGTCTTTTGTCCTGAGGTGGGTCTCTTGTAAGCAGCATATGTGTGGGTCATGCTTTCTTATTCATTCAGCTATTCTATGTCTTTTGATTGGAGCATTTAAACCATTTATGTTAAGGTTATTATTGATAGGTATTTATTCACTGCCATTTTTGTACCTGTGTTCCCCTCCTCTCTGTCTCTCCTTCTCCCTCTCTCTTCCTTCCTTCCTTTCCTTAAAGCAGTTCCTTTAGCATCTCTTGCAAAACTGGTTTGGTAGAGGTGTATTCTTTTAGACTTCTTTTGTCTGGGAAACTCCTTATTTGGCCTTCTATCTTTTTTTTAAAAAAGATTTTATTTATTTATTTTTAAAGATTTTTATTTATTTATTTTTTGAGGGGAAGGGTAGGAGAGAGGGAGAGAAATATCAATGTATGGTTGCCTCTCATGTGTTCCCTGCTGCGAACTGGCCTGCAACCCAGGCATGTGCCCTGACTGGGATTGGCCTTCTATCTTGATTGAAAGCCTTGCTGGGTAAAGTAGTCTTGGTTGCAGGCCTTTGGTTTTCATTGCTTGGAACATTTCTTGCCATTCTCTTCTTGCTCGGAGCGTCATTTCCATTGAGAAATTAGCTGCTAACCTTATCAGGGTTCCCTTGTATGTTCCTTCCTTTTTATCCCTTGCTGCCTTTAAGATTCTTTGTCTTGGAATTTTGCCATTTTAAATATGATGTTTCTTGAAGTGGACCTCTTTGGGTTCCTCTTGATTGGGACTCTCTGTGTTTCCTAGATTTGTGTGACTTTTTCTCTCATCAAATGAGGGAAGTTTTCCATCATTTCTTTTTCAAAAAGGTTTTCTATCCCTTGCTCTTCTTCTTCTCCTTCTGGTATCCCTATTATATGTATATTATAACATTTCATATTGTCTTGCATTTCTCTTAATCCCTCTTCATTCTTTCTGAGCCTCTTTTCCTTTTCTTGTTCTTTCTTCGTGTTTTTTTCTATTTTGTCCTCCAACTCAATGAGCTGATCTTCTGCTTCATCAATTCTGTTTTTCATTCCTTCTACTGTGTTCTTCAGCTCACAAATTGTATTCTTCATTTCCTCTTGGCCCTTGTTGATAGTTTCTATTTCCTTTTTCATGTTGATATAGTTAGCAGTGAGTTCATCGTAGCTTCCCTGTAATTTCTGGTAGCTCATTGAGAGCTCATGGAGCTTCCTGACAACCATTGCTTTGAACTCAATATCTGATAGTTGAGTTGCCTCCATTTCATTTAGCATTCTTTCTAGGGCTTCCTCCTGTTTTTTATTTGGGGATTCTTTCTTTGTCTTCCCATTGTTTGTGAGACTCTTCTTTTTAGTGTCAGCCTCTTAAATCGATCTGTTCTGGCTCCCTGGGTTTATGGTGTGAACTTCTGCGGTAGAATACCTGTGAGATTCAGTGGTGCAGTCTCCTTCAGTATTCTGTTGTTCACAGCTTCCACTGTCTCAGCTGTTGGAATGTCCCCTCTCCCGGACCGACTCTGGTCTTTTGACAGTTCCAGGTCCTTTTTTTTTTTTTTTTTGTCTCACCCATGGGTATTTAAAGAGAAAAGAGGGAAAAAATGAAAAAAGAAGAAAACAAAAAGAGGAAGAAGAAGAGATAAAATTGGAAAGAAAGGAAGAAGTAATGAAACAAGAAAGATGTAAAGAGAAGCAAAATGAGTTGAGGGGTAAAAAAGATAAAAATAATAAAAAATAATTTTAAAAATTATTAAAAAAGAAAAAAACAACTCATGCTGTTTTCAAAGTTGCCAAGCTGGTTTTTCTAGTCTTGCTAGCTGCAATGGCCGAGGGATGATGGTATCGCTTTTCTCCCTGTTTAGCGCTCAGTTGTCTTTGGGCTACTCTCCCCAGGGCTAGCCCAGTTCCTCTCTGCGCAGGGCATCAGGGGTATGTTCTGAGCCTCCTGGGGAGCGCACACTTTCCTGAGTTTATGGGTGTGAGCTTGTGTCTCCTACGGGGTGTTCGGTGCTCCCGAGTTTACCGGGGTGTGTTCCAGATTTCCTACTTTACGTGCACTCACCCTAATTTCACAGGAGTGAGCTCGGGTTTCCCATGGATCGTGCGCACTCCCTGGGTTCACATGAATGAGCTATGTTTCTCCCATGGATCACTCACATTCCCCGGCTTCCTGGCATGGGCTATGGGTCTCTGGTCACATGGGTGCCTCCAGTCACACAGTTGTCTCTGTTCGTGCTCGGGCGCCTCCAGTCTCGCAGCCATCTGCGGTTGCGCACAGCCATCTATGGTGGCGCACAGGCCACTCCGGTTGCTGGAGTTCCGGCGTGCACTCCTCCCAGGGCTATGTGTGGGTACTCACATCCCCAGCATGTTTGCCACTTAGACCTTTACTCCTCTCTGTGAGACTTCAAGCAACCAGGTCTCTCCTGGTGCTGCTTAAAACTTGTTTGGCTGTGGAGGGAGCAGCTGTCCTGGCTCCCTCCCTAGAGCCCTGTGGCAGGCCTGGCAAGAGCCGGGCCTGGAGCCTCAGCCACCCAGGTCTCCTTGCTGATCCCTGGGCTCTTATTGTCCTGAAGAACTCTCCTTACCATCTGGTTTTTCAATGTGTGCTACAATTTTCGATCTCCTATTTTCAAACACACTGTGTTACTGTTGGTTGTTTGCTCTGTTCCTCTGTAGATCAACCAGGTTTTTCTCCCAAGTGTAGGGGAAGTGGAATCTCCTCCCTCCTACCATGCCACCATCTTCCTCTCCATATACTTAATTTCTGATGGATTCCTTTTTATGGTTTCCATGTCCTTTTTTATGCTGCTGAAATTCTCACTAAATTCTTTGAGCATCCTTATAACCAATGTTTTGAACTCTGCATCTAGTAGAGTGCCTGTGCCATTTTGTTTAGGTGTTTTTCTGGAGTTTTGTTCTATTCTTTCCTTTGAGCCATGTTTCTTTGTCTCCTCATTTTGGTAGCCTCCCTGTGATTATTTCTATGTATTAGGTAGAGCTGTTACAACTCCCTGGCTTGGTAGTGTGGACTAATATATTTGGTCCCCTGTAGGGTCCAGTGGCACAGCCTACCCTTTCACCCAACCTGAGTACTTGAGGTGCAGTCACCATGTGGGCTGTATATACTCTCTTGTTGTAGTTGAGCCTTGATTACTGTTAGCAGATGAACGGAAGGAATTTACCCTGGTCAATCAGCTTCAAGGCCTGGCTATGAGTACTGTCCACCAACCTCCAACCACCATGGAGGTTCAGCTATGCAGGGACCCAGCCCACAGAGCAGAACTTATTTCATCAGTGTTCCAGTGCCCACTGAGTCCACCCATTCAAAGTGTCACTTGTGGAAGTGGTTTGGTGTTGGTGCTCTGATGTGGTCTTGACCTATTCACTGGGTGCACATCTCTGGGGCTTCCCAGAAGGTGTAGGCCAAGGTCATCCACTGCCTGTGTTCTGTCCACTGCCACCAGGCATGAGCTATAAAGTGATCCACAGATGACTGCTACTTTTCCTGGGCTTAGAAGTGTCCAAGTGAGGCCAAGCTGTGAATGAAGACTGGCTGCTGCAGGACTGGGGCCACTTACCAAGAGGTACATGGCTTGCTGAGACCAGATGCTCCTTGTTTGAGAGAATTTGGGAAATCTGAAACATGGGCTAACACAAGCCATATGTATGGAAAAGCCACAGGAAACAACTTGGGTGAGCCTGAAATTTGGTTGAGGTAGGCTCTCTGGAAATCACCAGGGTGGGTAGAGGCTAGGATATGGACCCCATCTGCCTTCTTTGTTGGGGGAGGGCTCAGAAAAGGAGCATTAGACTGTGCCAGCAGTTCTGTCTGGGAGAAAGCATCCCCCAGCTCTTGCCCTGATGCCAGATAATTCAGTCTCTCCACCCCCCAAATGCCACTGGTGACTTTCAATCTGCTGCCCCAAGCCTCCTTCAATCTGCTGGAGATCAGAAGGAGTGAATCCAAGTAAGTGTGTGTCGGGGGGCACTTTAAGAGGAACTGCCTTGCAAGCCAGAAGTTTCTGTCTTTCACAGCCTTCAATCCCCACTGTTTTTTACAGTCAGAAGTTATAGAGACTTATTTTCACATCAATTGAAGCCTGGGCTGGAGAGTCTAGTGTGGAGCTGAGGCCCTTCACTCCCAAGATATCCCTCCTGATTTTTATCTGCCACACATGGGTATAGGACCAGCCCATTACATGTCTCTTTCCTGCCTAACAGTTTCAGGTGGCTTCTTCTTTATTTCTGTAGCTGTAGGACTTCCATTCAGCTCAATTTCTGGTGGTTCTAAATTATGGTTGTTCTATAATTTAGTTGTAATTTTGATGTGGTTTTCTGAGGAGGCAAGTACTGCATTTACCTACACCACCATCTCATTTTCATTTTCACCATGTTATTCCCCTCACTCTATTCTTTACCAATAGGCTGCAGGCTCCATCAAAGCATGTAATCCATGAAGACAATAGAAAGAATCAGCTAACAAGACAGTTAAAATCTTATGTAACATAATCACAAAAGGAAATTCCCACTACCTTTGCCATAGTCTATTGGTAAGAAGCAAGTTGCTAAGTCAGCCCACACTCCCACACAAGTATGTGCCAGCAGATGGGGATTATTAAGGGTCATATTACAGTCTGTTCACCACAACTACTGGGTCTTTGCTTTAGTGGTTTCAAAGAGATTGAGTCCAATTAGAACCAGATGGTAGAAAACATACTTTAGATGATTCTGGATATAAGGTGTGCTGCTTTATGGCTCAGGTGACAAAGTAAGTCACAAAGTTGGGGAAATAACCAGCCTTCTCCCTGGCTACCACTGTGCTATACACAACAGTACTGATAAGTTGGCCACCAGAAGAGGACAGCTTTGCATGAACCAGGCTGTTCTTATAGGGGCAGAAGCAATGACAAAAGGCCTTGAAAAGGAAGCTAGGGTGAAAGTGCATTAAAGGACATGTTTCTAAGGATAAAGTGAAATGCCCATGGGGACTCACAAAAGTAACTGAGGGAGTCTTTGAGGGAAGACTAAATTCCTCCCTCAAAGGCAAGTGCCTCTGAGAACATGCATTTGGTGTCCTTTGGGCATTAAATATTCATGTAATCTTCTGATGAAGCTTCTAGTCATATTTAAAACTAACTTCATTAACTTCCCTCTCAAACCATTTCTTCCTCTGGCTTCCCTATTTCTGATGATGGTCATTCATGTGCAGAACTTTGGAATAATTTTCAACTCACTTGTGCTTTTTTAGAGTCACAACTTCCAAATTTTGATAATTGAGGCTGTTATTCCAATATGGTATGCCAATTATCTCTTGTATCTGTTATAATATAGGTCCAGCTGCAAGTGACAGAACACCAAAGATGACAATGGCTGAAACAAGGTGTAAAATTTTTGCAAATGTTAACATAGATAGTCCAGAACTAATGATAACTCCACAATCACTGGGATCCAGAGTTCTTCTAGCCTGTTTCTCTGCACTTCTCAGCATACAGCTTCCACTCATGGGTCAATGTCACATCATGACCAAACTCAAGATGGTTGCTCCAGCTCCAGCCATCATGTCTACATTCTTGCCAGGAGGAAAAAAGAAACCCAGAAGTACCCTCCTTTAAAGGACACTTCCTAAAAGTTGTATCTATCACCAAAATATAGCTTATAGCCCATTGTCCAGAACTTATAGCCACTCATAGTTCCAATATAAATTTTGAAATTTATATAGGAAATATAAAGGCTGAAAATATAAATTTTATTCTAGCAGCCATATTCCTAGCTAAAAATTGTGAACTCTATACCAAGAAAGGAGAACTGATACTGGGAGACAACTATCATTCTCTGTCTTAGAATATAACACTGAACTCATTTTAAACTTTCTCAATTCTAATTTAATTATAATTTTAGAGCTAAAAGAGGTACTTTAGAGGTCATGTGGCAAATTTGTATTTTACAGAAGAGGAAACTGAGTCAGAAATGAAGTAACTTTCCCATAGTGAGTTAGTGGCAAACTTGAGGTTAGAACCTGACATGGTCATCTTCCTAGTTTCTTAATATTGTTAAGAAGAGTAAGACATGGTTGAAAGCCAGGGGCTGGAGAGTTAGGAAAGCTGAATTCACTTCAGCCATGCCATCAACAAGTTGTGTCCATAGTCTTGTAATTCACTTTCTGTCATAATCGCGTCCTCTGCAAAATGAAGGAATTGGATTATGTATATGTTGTATAGTGTTTATTTCAGCATTACAATTCTATATGATTCTATGATTTTTCTGTTGTCACCCCATTGCTACCATTTTTTCAACAGTGGTGCTTCACCTGCTATATTTAGGTGTTTGAGACCCTCCATGATCAATCTTCAATCTACCATTCTAGACATGTCCCCCATTCCCCTCTGCACACCACACACTCCTTATATCCTGAACACACCCCAACCTTTTGCTCCTTTGCTCATGGTGTCCACTCTGTTTGTAAAATAGACTCACCAATAACCTCTTTAGCTGATAATAATCGCCCCCATGTCTCAGGACCCATTTTTAGATAAATACTTACATAAATATGTAAACATTATTAAGTACTTACTATGAGTTAGGCCTTACTCTAAGAGATCTACATGTATTAAATCATTTAATTCTTACAATAAGCCTACACTATTGTTATCACCTTTTTTTTTTTTCAGAAAAGCAAACTAAAACAAGGAAGAAAGTAATTTCTTGTGGCACAAAATATGCTATATGCTTAGCAAATCTGTTTCATCTATCTCTTCCTGTACACACATTTCCCATCTTCCCTTGCAATTAGACTAAGACCACATGACTGGCTTCTGACCAACATAACTAGGAAAGAAATAATATAAGCACGTCTAGGCCTGGCCCTTAAAAGCATCCCAGGAATCCCTCCTATCTTTTCTTCTTCTGCAGCATCTTCAAATGTCATATGTTGATATGGTGATATTGCAAGATGGTCAACCCTCCTTCAGCCAAGGTTCCTTCTACCCTGACTAGTCACTTGCCTAAAGGCACAAAGTTTTTAAAAGCAGAGACAGAATATGAAATAAGGCTATGTGACTCTAGAGCTCACATTCTTGACTTCTAGGCAATTATAATGTTTTCTCCTCCTACTTTTGTCACTTTAAAAATTTTTTTTAAATTTATTTTTAGAGAGAAGGGAAGGGAGGGAGAAAGAGAGACAAACATCGATCAGTTGCCTCTCATACACTGACGAGGAACTGAATGGCAACCCAGAAATGCGCCCTGACAGAGGAATCAAACTGATGACCTTTCACTTTGTAGGATAGTGCCCAACTAACTGAGCTACATGGGTCAGGGCTACTTTTGTAACTTTTTAATTTAATTTAATTTAATTTTTTTAAAAGCTTTTTTTAAGAATCTTTTTAAAATATATTTTATTGATTATGCTATTACAGTTGTCCCATTTCTCCCCCCATTATTCCCCTCGACCCTGTACACCCCCTCCCACCCACATTCCCCCCTTTAGTTCATGTCCATGTGTCATAAGTTTTTTAGCTTCTACATTTCCCATACTATTCTTGCCCTCCCCCTGTCTATTTTCTTCCCACTATCTATCTATGCTACTCATTCTCTGTACCTTTTCCCCCTCTCTCCTCCTCCCACACCCCTGTTGCTAACCCTCCATATGATCTCCATTTCTGTGGTTCTGTTCCTGTTCCAGCTGTTTGCTTAGTTTGCTTTTGTTTTAGGTGTGATTATTAATAGCTGTGAGTTTGCTGTCTTTTCACTGTCATATTTTTATCTTCTTTTTCTTAGATAAGTCCCTTTAACATTTCATATAATAAAGGCTTGGTGATGATGAACTCCTTTAACTTGACCTTATCTGAGAAGCACTTTATCTTCCCTTCAATTCTAAATGACAGCTTAGCTGGATAGAGCAATTTTGGGTGTAGGTCCCTGCTTTTCAAGATTTCAAATATTTATTTCCAGCCCCTTCTTGCCTGGAATGGCTCTTTTGAGAAATCAGCAGACAGTCTGATGGGAACTCCTTTGTAGGTGACTGTCCCCTTATCCCTTGCTGCTTCTAGAATTTTCTGCTTCATTTTAATCTTGGCTACTGTAATTATGATGTGCCTTGGTGTGTTCCTCCTTGGGTCCAACTTCTTTGGGACTCTCTGAGCTTCCTGGATGTCCTGGTAGTCTATTTCTTTTTCCAGATTGGGGAAGTTCTCCTTTATTATTTGTTCAAATAAGTTTTCCATTTGTTGCTCTTCTTCTTCCCCTTCTGGTACCCCTATAATTCGAGTGTTGGGACGTTTAACGATGTCCCGGAGGTTCCTAAGCTTCTCCTCATTTTTTTGAATTCTTATTTCTTCCTCATTTTCTGTTTGGTTGTTAGTTTCTTCCTTCTGGTCCACTCCATTGATTTGAGTCCCAGTTTTCCTTCCATCTCTATCGGTTCCCCATGCGTCTTCCTTCATTTCACGTATTGTAGCCTGCATTTTTTCATCTAATTTGTGAGCAAAATCAACCAATTCTGTGAGCATTTTGATGACCAGTGCTTTGAACTGTGCATCTGATAGGTTGGCTATCTCGTCACTGCTTAGAGGAATTGGCTCTGGGGCTTTTATTTGTTTTCCGGTTTGAGCCATTTTTGGTGGGATTTTTGTTGTTGTTGTTGTTTTGGTTTTAGTCTGGTCATGGCTATTAGGTAGTGAGGGGTGGAGCCTTAGGTGTTCCTCAGGGTGGGGCAGCCTAGTCGCTGGGTTGTGACGCTGTATGTGGGGGCAGGATCTGAGAGGGAAAAATGGCGCCTGCTCCTCTCTCTCCTGGATTCCAGTCCCTTCTGCCACTTCCCCTCTGCCTGGACCGTCTGCGTGCGTGAATGTGAGACCACCTGGTCAGCCAGCCGCCTTGTGCGGCCTCACTGGGTCTGCACAGTTGCCCCCCTGTTCCCGGGGTCCGCCAGCTGCTGCCTGTGGGCCCGGGGACCGCCAGCTGCTGCCTGTGCACCTGGGAACTGCTTGCAGATGCTGCTTGCGTTCCCGGGTCCGTACCTCCACTTTCTCCTGCCGAGACTCCGCCCCTCTTACCCATCTGGATTAATGGTTGTTGGACTTCCATACAGTTCAATTTTCTATAAGTTCTGGTTGTTTCCTTTTTCTAAATATTTGTTGTCCTTAATTTTGGTTGTTAGAGGAGGTACAGTGTGTCCGCCTACGCCTCCATCTTGGCCGGAAGTCCTAAAAGCTTTCTTTTAAAAAAGATTTTATCTATTTATTTTTAGAGGGGAGGAAGGGAGGGAGAACAAGAGGGAGACAAACATCAATGTGTGGTTGCCTCTCACACGCCCCCTAGTGGGGACCTGGCCTGCAACCCAGGCATGTGCCTGACTGGGAATCAAACCGGCCACCCTTTGGTTCACAGGCTGGTGCTCAATGCACTGAGCTACACCAGCCAGGGCTACTTTTGTAACTTTTTAAATAAAATATTTCAAACATTTACAAATGTTGAAAGAATAGTTCAATGCATTGTAATTTGCCCATCATTCATATTGAGACATCAACTCATTGTCAACCTCATTTCGATAGTTCCACTCCCTCAATATTATTTTGAAGCAAATAATATAATTTTTTCTATAGCTATTTGACTATATATTTCTATAAAAATTATTTTTAAAACAACCATAAATATATTATCTCACTAAAAATATAAGCATAAATTCCTTAAATATCATGAAATACCCAGTGTATATATTATTAATTTGTAGTTTTAATAGCTTCTTTGAATCAAGAAAAATAAAATCTACATATTGCAATTGGTTGAAATATCTCTTTTTAAAACACTTCTCAAACTTTTTTCAGATTTATTAAGATGTAATTGACATTTAACATTGTGTTCATCAATAAACTAAAAAGTCAACATACTGAATGGTAGAAAATATTTGCAAATTATGAATCAGATAATGGGTTAATATCCAAAATATACAAAGAACACATAAAACTCAATAGTTAAAAACAGAAAAACAATCCAATTTAAAAATGGGCAGAGGATCTGAATAAACATTTTCCCAGAGAAGACATACCAATGGACAACAGGTACGTGAAAAGGTTCTCAACATCACTAATCATCAGGGAAATGCAAATCAAAAGCACAATGAGATATTACCTCACACCTTCTAGAATGGCTATTATCAAAAAGAGAAGAAATAACAAGTGTTGCTGAGGATATGGAGAAGAGGGAACACTGTTTTTTATTTTATTTTATTTTTTTATATTTTTTAATCAGTATTTTTTTAAATTATTGATCTTGTACAGTTTTCTGTCTTTTACTCCCCCCCAGCCTACTGCCCTAGCCCTCCCATCCTCCCTCCCATTTCCATCCCCCATAGTTTTTGTCCATGTGTCCTTTATACTTGTTGCTCTAAACCCTTCCCCTTTTCCCCTGAAATTCCCTCCCCTCTCCCCTCTGGTGACTGTCAGCCTGTTCTCAATTTCAGTGTCTTTGGTTATATTTTGCTTGTTTGTTTGTTTTGTTGATTAGCTTCCTGTTAAAGGTGAGATCATATAGTATTGTCTTTCACTGCTTGGCTTATTTCGCTTAGCATGATGCTCTCCAGCTCCATCCATGCTGTAGCAAAGGGTAGGAGCTCCTTCTTTGTTTCTGCTGCATAGAATTCCATTGTGTAAATATACCACAGTTTTTTGATCCATTCATTAACTGATGGGCACCTAGGTTGCTTCCAACACTTGGCTATTGTAAATTGTGCTGCTATGAACATAGGGGTGCATAGGTTCTTTTGGATTGGTGTTTCAGGGTTCTTAGGATATAATCCAAGCAGTGGAATTGCTAGGTCAAAAGGTAGGTCCATTTTTAGTTTTCTTAGAAAATTCCATACTGTTTTCCATAGTGGTTGTACCAGTCTACAATCCCACCAACAGTGCACTAGGGTCCGAGAAAAGGGAACTCTTGTGTACTGTTAGTGAGAATGTAAATTGTGCAGCCACGATGGAAAATAGTATGGAACTTCCTCAAAAATTAAAAATAGAACTACCATATGATCTAGCAATCATACTTCTGGGTGTTTGTCCAAAGAAAATTAAAACACACACTTGAAAAGATATATGCATCCTTGTATTCATTGCAGCATTATCTACAGAAGCCGAGATATGGAAACAATCTAAGTGTTTATTCACTGATGAAGGGATAAAGAAAATGTGATATATATAAAGTAATATTTTCAGCCATAAAATGAATGAAATATTGCCATTTGTAACAACCTTTAGGGCATTATGTTTAGTGAAATCAGTCAGATGAAGAAAGACAAATTATATGATCTACTTATATGTGGAACCTTAAGAAGAAACATTGTATAAGTTTAAGGTATACAACATTACGATTTGATACATGTATATGTTGCAAAATGATTATTACAATAAATTTAGCTAACACATCCATTGCATCACTTTTATTTTTTGTCCTGAAAACTTTTAAGATTTATTCTCCTAGTAACTTTCAAGTATAATGCAGTATTGTCAACCATAGTCACCATGTTCTACATTAGATCCCCAAAACTAATTCATCTTGTAACTAGTAGTTTGTAGTCTTTGACCATTTTTTGACCATCTCTCCATTTTCTCCTATTCCCAGCATCTAGCATCTGCCATTGTACTCTCTGTTTCTATCATATTGGCTTCTTTTTTAAAGGTATCACATATAAATAAGATCATATAATATTTATTTACAACTGTTTAACTTATTCTACTTATCATAAAACCCTCAAGTGGTTCCATCTATATTGTTTGAAAAAAAGGCAGAATTTCTTCCTTTTTATAGCTGAATAATATGCCTGTGTGATTGTGTGTGTTCCTCAAAAAATTTTAAATATCTGCCATATGATCCAGCAATCCCATTTCTGGGAATATTTCTGAAGGAAATAAAATCACTACCTTAAAGAGATATGTGTACCTCCACATTCATTGCAGCATTATTAACAATGGCCAAGATATGAAAACAACCTAAGCGTCCATTTATAAATGAGTGGATAAAGAAAACAGGGACTTCTGGCCAAGATAGAGGCGTAGGTGGACACGCTGTGCCTCATCTCACAACCAAAATTAAGGACAAAAAATATTTAGAAACAAGAAAACATCCAAAACTGATAGAAAATTGAACTGTACAGAAATCCAACATCCATTCACCTAGACTGGTAAGAGGGGTGGAGTCGCGGCAGGAAAAAGTGGAGGTGCGGACCCAGGCATGCAGGCAGCAGCAGCTGGCTATTCCCAGGCATACAGGTGGTGGCTCGCAGACCCCAGGCCCACAGGCAGTGGCTGGCAGACCCCGGGCATGGGGTGGCAACTGTGCAGACCCAGTGAGGCCACACAAGGTGGCTGGCTGACCAGGTGGTCCCACATTTGTGCACACAGATAATCCAGGTGAAGGGGAAGTGGCAGAGGGGACTGGAATCCAGGAGAGAGAGGAGCAGGCGCCATTTTTCCCTCTCAGATCCTGCCCCCACATACAACATCACAACTCAGCAACTGGGCTGCCCCGCCCTGGGGAACACCTAAGGCTCCACCCCTCACTACCTAACAGCCATGACCAGACCAAAAACAAAACAACAACAACAACAAAAAAAAAAACTACCAAAAATGCCTCAAATCGGAGAACAAATGAAAGCCCCACAGCCAATTCCTCTAAGCAATGAAGAGATAGCCAATCTATCATATGCACAATTCAAAGCCCTGGTGATCAGGATGCTCACCAAATTGGTTGATTTTGCTCACAAATTAGATGGACAAATGGAGGCTACAATATGTGAAATGAAGGAAAACGCACAGGGAACCAATAGTGATGGGAGGAAAACTGGGACTCAAATCAATGGAGTGGACCAGAAGGAAGAAAGAAAAAACCAAACAGAAAACAAGGAAGAAACAAGAATTCAAAAAAAATAAAAAATAAAAAATAAAAAAACTGAGGAGAGGCTTAGGAACCTCCAGGACATCTTTAAAGATCCCAACATCCAAATTATAGGGGTACCAGAGGGAGATGAGGAAGAGCAACAAGTGGAAAACTTATTTGAACAAATAATAAAGGAGAACTTCTCCAATCTGGCAAAGGAAATAGACTTCCAGGAAGTCCAGGAAGCTCAGAGAGTCCCAAAGAAGTTGGACCCAAGGAGGAACACACCAAGTCACCTCATAATTACATTAGCCAAGATTCAAATGCAGGAGAGAATTCTGAAAGCAGCAAGGGATAAGGGGACAGTCACCTACAAAGGAGTTCCCATCCGACTGTCAGCTGATTTCTCAAAAGAGACCTTACAAGCAAGAAGGGGCTGGAAAGAAGTATTTGAAGTCTTGAAAGGCAGGGACCTACATCCAAATTTGCTCTACCCAGCAAAGCTGTCATTTAGAACAGAAGGGAAGATAAAGTGCTTCTCGGATAAGGTCAGGTTCAAGGAGTTCATCATCACCCTTATTATATGAAATGTTAAAGGGACTTATCTAAGAAAAAGAAGATAAAAACATGACAGTGAAAAGACAGCAAACTCACAGCTATTAATAATCACACCTAAAACAAAAGCAAACAACTGGAACAGGTACAGAACCACAGAAATGGAGATCATATGGAGGGTTAGCAACAGAGAAGTGGGAGGGGGAGAGGGGGGGAAGATACAGAGAATAAGTAGCAAAGACGGTGGGTAGAAAACAGACAGGGGGAGGGCAAGAATAGTGTGGGAAATGTAGAAGCTAAAGAACTTATGACACATGGACAGGAACCAAAGGTGGGGAATGTGGGTGGAAGGGGGTGTGCAGGGTGGAGGGGAATGATGGGGGAGAAATGGGACAACTGTAATAGCATAATCAATAAAATATATTAAAAATAAAATAAAATAAAAAAGTAAAAACTAAGAAAAAGAATACAATGCATTATGTTTGATAGTCAATCTAACATGGCTGAGGTAGTATGTCATTGTGCTTTTGATTTGCATTTCCCTAATGATTAGAAATGGTGAATATCTTTGAAATCTCTTAATATATACTAATTTCTAGATACCTCCAATTTTTCTTCTTTTCTTCTTTAATTTATTTCTTGAAGAAAATGTGTTGTCTGTCTTGTAGAGTTTCCCATACTTTAGATGAATGTCAGACTCTTGTAGTATTCTTGGTTTCCTAACTGGATATCATCTCTTACTTCTAGGAACTCTGTTACCCACAGCAACGTCTAGCCTTTTAATGGCATTTATTTTAGCCTACTTGTTTTTTTTTTTTTTAATTTTGTAAAAGATTTTACTTATTTTATTTTTAGACAGGGGAAGGGAGGGAGAAAGAGGAGAGAAACAGCAATGTGTGGTTACCTCTTGCACAACCCTTGTTGGGGACCTGGCCCACAATCCAGGAATGTGCCCTGACTGGGAATCCAACCAGTGACCCTTTAGTTTGCAGGCCTGCACTCAATCCACTGAGCCACACCAGCCAGGGCTAGCCTACTTGGTTTTTAATGTATGAGTGTATATTGGCTCTCCTGAAAGAAGGAAAAATACCCTTTTCGTCTTCATGTGATCTTCCACTTTTACTCCAAGAACCTAGATTTATATTTTCCAAACTAGGAACTTCATACTTTTTGTCAGACTCTTGATATGCTGATTTCAGGATAGCATTTGGGCTATAGGTTTCCCTGACAGAGTGGGGAACATTGCAGTTTGAAAAGAAGCCTTGCCCAGGAAATAAGCATGAGGAATGTTAGGAGTTTAGGCCCTGGAGTCAGACATATCTGTGTTTGAAGCAAAACTTTTGTTCATTGTCTGGATAACTTTCAGCAAATCTTTTGACTTCTCCATATTAGTTGGGGTGCTTAGTTGCATGCAACAGAAACTGAGGGTAGTTAATTTAAGGAGAAATAGTTTTATTTAAAGTAGTTTGCACCCTGGCTGGTGTGGCTCAGTGGATTGAGCTCAGGCCTGCAAACCAAAGGGTCGCTGGTCCCATTCCCAATCAGGGCGCATGCCTGGGTTGTCGACCAGGCCCCCAGAAGGGGGCAGACAAGAGACAACCACACATTGCTGTTTCTCTGCCTCTCTTTCTCCATCCCTTCTGTGGGGGCACTTTGTCCAGCAGAGCCATCTCACCTATCATGGATGAGAATAATTTTACCAAGACATGATCTGCTTGGGGAGGAAAGGTGGCCAATATCTCAAAGGAGAAGGGCCTTGAGCCTGTTCCTCAATGGGCTTTTATTGGGTTCAATTTGCACAGGAATACAGGTAAAGCTCATCAGTCATTATCAGGCAGTAATGATCAAACAATAGATAACATTCAAAGAATTATGAGGGTTTACTCTAAGTCAGGGTAAGATAGCTAAAGGACAATAAAACTTTGGGAAACACACTCATTTTATGTTTTGATCCTTATCAGAAAATTGAGGGCATTCTTAGCAAAGCAGGTTTCACAGGATTTTATACAAGCTTTCTTAGGCCTCATTGCTCTGGAAACCACCCATTGCTGCAATGCTCTCCAGCATTGTTTCGGGCTTAAGTCAGGTGGGGGAAGTAAGGCAGCCAAGAGATTAGGAGACTTCTTGCAGACAGAATGAGAACTCAGGCTATGTCAAAGCTGAGGGGTGAGGGTCAATCACCCCCTTTTTCAATAGTCCCCTAAGGCCTTCCCTGATGGCCCCATCTCAACTGTGCCTGTCTTAGGTCATACCTCCCTTGAGGAATCTTACCCATCATTAGCTAACCAGTCATCCACCCTGGGGCCAAGCAGAGTGAAGTAAACGGGGTAGAGGTGGCACCCCTGCTGGGAAGATAAGCTTTGTCTCTTTAGTGGCTTATGGTTCTAAGGTCTTTTTGCTCAGCCTAGCCATAGGGGGTTACAGCTTCTGAAACCAGGCAGGATGTTTCCCAACACCCTCCCCCTCTGTCAAAAAAATAAATAAATAAAATATTAAAAAATAAAGTAGTTTGCATACTATTTGGGAGGGGATAGAGAGCAAGGCTTGAAACAAAGAAATAAGGAACAGTATTCCAAATCATACAATGGACTTAACCTGGTTTAGAGATCACTTCTACCACTAACATCAAGAAAAACAACTCCAAGAACTAGGTGCCATTGTTTGCATTGTTTGAATTCCTGGTGATTTCCACCTTCAGTCAGAGGGCTGGAAGCAGTACTGATATCTAAAGATTGCTTAAAGACTCTTGCATTTGATTTTTTTTTACAATTTTCCTGACAGTTTTACAATTGTCCAGACAATTTTATCTCATTTTGGTCTGATAAATCAGAGTATGATTAATTACAGAAGAGAGAATTTGTCAGATCCTAAGAATGAAAGATACATTTTTTGCTTCTACCATTTATTTCCCTACCAAAAGGAAAGCAAAAAAGAGCTCCATCATCCTATATGGCTCTTCAGGAACTATTTCTAAGGTTCAGGATCTTTAGAAAACAACTTCTCACCTTTGGATGCAGAGTTAGCACTGCCTCCATCAAGGTTTTCTATTCTTATAACTGCAACCCATGTGAACCCCATTCTTTTTAAAGCTAACCTGACACACTAATTTGATCTTAGAGGTTATTGATTCATAAAACATTGTTGTGTAGTTTTTCCTTTCCCATTCTAATAAGAGCCATTTACTCATTAATTAATTATTTTCTTCACTCAGCAAATATTTATTGAATGTCCATTATGCTCTGGGCACTGTGCTAGATGTTGGAGACACAGGAGTGAAATAGATAGACATGGTACCAGCACTAATGGAGCTTGCAGTCTGGTGAAGACAAACAAACACACATTTATGAAGAGAAAAATGGGAGTTTTACAATATGTCCACAAATTCTTTTATATATTCTTTTTTAAGAGGTGGAACTTAATTCCTGTCCTCTTGAATGTGGGTTGGACTTATTGTCTCACTTATAATAAATAGAATATGGCAGAAGTTACACTGTGTGACTTCCAGGACTTGATCATAGAGGCATTGCAGTTTCCTTCTTTCTCCATTTTTTGGAACACTTGCTCTGGGAGAAATCACTGCCATATAGTGATAAAACTCAAAAAGCCCTAAAGAAAGGTCTATATAGTAAGGAACTGAGGGCTCCTGCCAAAAGCTGTGTGAGTGAGCCCTCTTTTAAGTTGATCTTCCAACCTCAGTTAAGGTTTCAGGTGACTACAATCTCAGACTACATCTTGTCTACAATCTCATGTGAGATCTTAAATCAGAATCATCCAGCTAAGACACTCCTGACCATAGAAACTGTGAAATAATAAGTACTTGTTTCAAGCCTCTATGATTTGGGGTAATTTGTTACATAGCAGTAGATAAGTAATATAAGGTATGTAAGTACTATGAAAAAAACCTACAGGGTACTGTGAAAACATACATCAGAAGATCTTAATCAAGTTTGAAAAGTCAAATAAGTTCTTACTGAGGGTCAGTTAAACTGAGACCTCAATAGAAAGCAGGAATTAACCAGGATGTAGGGATAAATATAGAATGTAAAGTATTCTGGGCACAGAGAAACTTATGTGTGAAGGCAGAGAGAAGAAAATAAGCATGATGTTTTACTCCAATGGGAGAGAAAAAAATCTGGAGTTGAGAATATCAGTTAGCAGGGAGCTGCAGCCATTCAAATGTAAAAGGGTAGTGACTTTAAACAGGGATGGTTGTACACATGGTAACAAAATGAGTTTGAAAGTTAGAGCGGTAGAATCAATAGATTTTGTCTACCTGGGTATTTATTACAAAGAAGTAAGAGCCCTGGCTGGTGTGGCTCAGTGGATTGAGCACCAGCCTGGGAACCAAAGAAAGAAGTTGTAAAAACTCTTCTGATAACAATTTTCTCCTTGAAGAAGAAGTTAGGTAATCTGTTCAGAGGAATTTAGTAGTTTAAAGGACATGGAGAAGGCTTGAAATAGCTGGAGTTGTGAGTGGGACAATGCTGACAAAGGAAACATTTGGACTGGTAGATGACATTGAGGACTCAGTTGAGTTTGGGACTAGAGATTTCTGGAAACACCAGTGTGCAGAGTCATTTGATTTTCTCTATATTCAGCAGTGCAGGTACAGTAATAGAGAAGAAAGTTACTTGAATTTACTTAAGGTTGGAGGTCTTGGCTAGGCAGGTAACACAGAGATGAAGTAAGGGTTTGAGGGTATTTACTTCAGTATAGTTGGAATGATGAACAATGGCACATAAGCTGAGTGAAGACAGAAAGGAGGCTGACGTATTGAAGTGTGATACACACTGACCACCTTTAAGTGAAGGACTTTTTGCCTCAACAGTTGGGAATGCCTTCACAGGCTGCCTTCAAAGTGTGCTACCAGGGCCTTCAGCTCTTTCACAGCTTCAGAGAGGTAGCTGCCTTAACCAAAGTCACACCCTTTCCCTTTTCACCCACATCCAAGGACTCATTGAGACATGGATAGAAAGCCCTGGACATCATGGCCCACTCAGAAGACCACTTAAGGACCATTGTAGTTTCATAGCTTCCATATGGGACTGACCAAGGCTGTCACTGAGCCTGCATTGCATTTCAACTTCTGTGCAATTCTACTTCCTTCTCCACTTTTTTCCCACAGGCACTTCTTAATAAACATTCTGCACACTAAACCCCCTCTGAGAGTTTGCTTCTTAGGGAAACCAAGCAGTGGCATGTGTCCCAGTGACATTGAAGACCTAGTATACTGGTAGTAATGAGTGAATTGGAACGATAGGCGGGAGTGGTCACAGTGTGGCATGTTACAATTCATGATTTTAGAGATGGAGCAGTTCTGAATGGTGACAAGGACAAGGGTGTGGTCAAGACAGTGGGTGGCTGAAGTGGGATGAAAGTCAGGGTCATTGAGGTTGAGGAAATTACATGGGTATTGAGGTCACCAAGAATTCAGCAATCCAACAGGCATTAATTGAGGATCTACTGTATTAACTATTTATTTCTGTGCAACAAATTACCCTAAAGGCTAGAGGCTTAACACAACAAACACTTGTTATCTCACATTGTGTGTGAGTCAGGAATTTGAGTATAGCTTAGTTAATTACTTCTATCTTAGTGTCTCCTGCAGACTGCAATAAAAGTGTTGACCAGGGCTGCACCGCAAGGCTTGACTGAGGATCTACTTCCAATTACCTTCCAAGGTCACTCACATGACAGTTGCCAGGCCTTAGGGCCTCTGTGGCTATTGATCAGAGGTATCAGTTCCTTACCAAGTAGGTCTTTCTGTAGAGAAACTCCCCCAGAGCAAACCATGGCATGTGGCTTTTCTCAGGGTTATTGAGCAAAAGAGAGAGGGCATTCAAGTCAAAAGCCATAGTTTTTCGTAACATAATCTCTGACATGACATCTGTCAACTCTGTTGTATTTTATTTGCTAGATGAAAGTCAGAGTTTAGGCCACACTCAAGGAGAGGGAATTACACAAGGGTATTAATAAAAAGAGAATGGAATCATGGAAGCCACCTTAGAAATTGCCTACCACAGTTGCTATGCACAGGGCACTATTTTAGGTGCTAGAGATACAGCAGTGAACAAGAGAGAAAAAAGCCTTTTTTGTTGCTGTTGTTAATACATTCAAATTGAAGGAGGAAGAAAAAACAGACAAGATCATTTAAGAACATGATTATGTGCTATGAAAATAATAGAATAAGATAATATGAAAGTGAGTAACTAGATGGGGCGGTGGTAGGGGATTATTTTATATGGGTGGCCATTTTTAGCTGGGAGGATGAGAAACTTGGGAAAAATGCAAAATTTTTCAAAATCCATGCAAAAATGTGGGAGAAAAACTTGCCAGGGAGAGGGAAGAGCAAATTTAAGAGACTTCAGAAAATGAGCTCAGTGAGTTCATGTGGTTAGAGCAGAGTGAGAGAACCCAAGAACCCCAGAAAAGAGACCAGAATTCGGTGGGAGTCATATCTCACAAGGCCTTGTGAGAAATACAATCATGACCACATAGTGATGTTTTGGTCAATCATGGACTGCATATTTGATGGTGGTCGCATAAGATCATACAAAGCTAAAAAATTCCTGTTGCCCAGTGACATAACATTGTGATATCATAGTACAACACATTACTCTCATGTTTGTGGTGAAGCTGATGTAAACAAACCTACTGCACTGCCAGTCCTATAAAAGTATAGCAAATATAGTTATGTATAGTATGTAATACTTGATAATGATAATAAATGACTGTTACTGGTTTATGTATTTACTATACTTTTTATTATTTTATTTTTTGTTTTTAAATATATTTTTAATTTTATTTTTATTTTTGTAGCTACTTTTATTTCATTTTATTTTTTAAATTATTTTATTGTTGTTCAATTACAGTTGTCTTCATTTATCCCCCACCCCAGCAAAACCCACTTCCCTCCCTTGCTTCCACCTGCGTCCTTGGTTTTGTCCATGTGTTCTTTATAGTTCTTTCTTAAAACCCTTCCCCCAGTCATCCCCTCCCACCTCCCCTCTGGTTACTGTCAGATTATTCTTAATTTCAATGTCTCTGGTTATATTTTGCTTGCTTGTTTCTTTTCTTTATTAGGTTCCTGTTAAAGGTGAGATCATATGGCATTTGTCCCTCACTGCTTGGCTTATTTCACTTAGCATAATGCTCTCTAGTTCCATCCACGCTGTTGCAAAGGGCAGCAGCTCCTTCTTTCTCTCTGCTGTGTAGTATTCCATTATGTAAATGTACAATAGTTCTTTGATCCACTTTTACTGATTGGCACCTAGGTTGCTTCCAGTACTTGGCTATGGTAAATTGTGCTGCTATGAACATTGAGGTACATAGGTTCTTTTGGATTGGTGTTTCAGGGTTCTTAGGGTATAATCCCAGCAGTGGAACTGCTGGATCAAAAGGCAGTTCCATTTTTAGTTTTCTGAGGAAATTCCATACTGTTTTCCACAGTGGCTGCACCAGTCTTCATTCCCACCAACAGTACACTGGGGTTCCCTTTACTCCACATCCTCTCCAACACTTGTTTGTTGGTTTGTTTATGATGGCCATTTTCACCAATGTGAAGTGATATCTCTTGGTTTTAATTTTCATCTCTCTGACAGCTAGTGATGCTGAGCATCTTTTCATATGCCTCTGGGCCCTCTGTATATCCTCCTTGGAGAAGTGTCTGTTCAAGTCTTTTGCCCATTTTTTTAATTGGGTTTTTTGTCTTCCTAGAATGGAGTCATGTGAGTTCTTTATATATTTTGGAGATCAAACCCTTGTCAGAGATGTCATTGGCAAATATGTTTTCCCATACAGTTGGTACTCTTTTCATTTTAATGCTTTTTTCTTTAGCTGTGTAGAAAGCTTTTTAATTTGATGAGGTCCCATTTATTTATTCTTTCCTTTATGCCCCTTGCTTTAGGGGACTATTTTTATTTTTATTTTTTTCCATCACCATTTACCTCCCATCTCCTCTTCTATTTTAACTCCCCCCACACAATTATCACACTGTTTTCCATGTCCATGAGTTGTTTCTCTTTTTTATTATTATTTTAGTGTGCACTCTTTTTACTCTACAAGAGGCATATTTACCATAACTCTTTTTTTTAATTTTTATTTTAATTGTTGATCTTGTACAGTTTTCTGTACCATAACTCTTGATCACACCATTTTCTCTCATGTTTGATTTAATCTTGTGTTATTTTGTACAATAATAGGCTGCATTGGCTTGGAGCCTAGGAGAAACAGGCTATGCCACACAACCTAGGTGAGTAGTAGGCTATACTTTCTAGGTTTTTTAAGGAAACTCTATGATGTTCACCCGGTGACAGTATCACCTAACAATGCATTTCTCAGAAGTTATTTGCATGGTTAAGCAACACATAGCTGTACAAGCTTCATCCTAAGAGCAATTGGAAGCCAACTAGAGGCTATAAAGAGATGAAAGATATGATTCAATTTATATTTTAAAAATATCACTTTGTCTGCTGTAGGGAGAATGTAAACTGAATTTTCTAAGTGCTGAGTGGAGATCAAGAAAGATGGTAGAACTTGGGATAGAGAGGAACACAAAGAGGCAGGTGCCTATGTATCATTGAATAATAGGGAATTTAGAAGATGACCATAATGCACAAGGGGGAAATATGGTATTGCTGGCTAGAGGAACTTCAAAGTAGTAGAGTTTTTGACATGTAGGTGGAGGGAAAGTGATCTGAAAGCAGCACTGAGGAGCAACGACACCCACCCAATGTGCTGGCTCAGAAGTTGCTAAGTTGGGAGGGAAAGAGCCAACTCAACTAGAGAGGACTGTTCAGAAAGCCAGGTTTCAGTTAAGCATCAGGGGTAAAGAACATTGGGTGAGAAGACTGATGCCTGAATCAAATGATGGGGAGGAATTTTGCCATCTGAGATAATTGACTCATAGCAAAGATCACTCAGGGCCTTTCTCTCATTTAGAGAACCCTCATCTAATTTGAGGTGGAAAAAGACACTATAAATTCTGAGAGTTCTAAGATCAGTGTTAAAAAGATAAGGTGCTTTTTGAAATTAATTTAGGGTTTAAGCTTCAGTCTTTGAAAGTCAAATCAAATTATTAGTCAGGCACTCTGCACATATCTTCAACAGCTGTTTGTCCTTCAACCTACCCCTTCCCTCAAAATGGCTCACCTACGGCAGCCTGCCTAGGAAAATAGTATTTATTCACTTACTAAGCATTGACCAAAGAAACAGCACTTTAAATAAGCAGGCTGAAAATAAGCAGACCAAGGACTAGATTGGGCTCTGGTATTATAGGTTGTGTACCTTCCCCTAGACCAGTGCTTCTCAACCATTTTTTTTTTTTTTGCATTATTGTTCCACTAAGGAGCCTTTTTAGGCATTTTATGCCTTATTCTCTTTCTCCTCATAAAATTTTAATACCACAGTTGTATGTGTATCTGTTTATGTACTATTGCCCTTTGGAGGGCCTCACACCACTGTAATATCTAAGGTCCCTCCATCCCTAAGAACTGGTTTTTGTCCCCTTTGGGGTAATACTGCTATATTGATAATTCATGCCCTAATGAAAAGTAGCACCTCCAAAGTTGAAGATTTTAGGCACAAAAACAGAGCCCAATGTGAGATGTTTTAGATTTGGGAGCTGGGAGAGGTTTACTCCCTACCCAAACCAACTCAAGAAAGGAATATATTATTGCTGCAGATAGAACTGTCAGTGATACTTAAGAATTTGGAGGTTGGCTTTGGAAATTAACCTTCTGCACTCTTTATTTATCCTTGGTTGGTTCCATAGAGACCCAATGGTTCCTCTTGGAACTGAGAGCTGAATTGATTTTGGTGGCAGAGTAGGCCCCACATTAAAGGTGACCACCTTAAAGTACACTTCTGGTTCAAGAAATAAACCATAATGTGCTTCTTTTGCCACAACATCTGGCAGTGGCTGTTGGGTTGAATCTTCAATCTCCTGTGTGCACACAAAGCAGCCTGAACATTCCTGCCTCCTTGCCCCTGCTGAGGCTTCTCCAGCTATCTGACAGGAGCATGCCCAGCCCTCCAGGAAGGCTGCCCACCTCATCTCTTCAAAGACTGTTTATTAGCAGGAAGTTAGCAGGCCAGAAGTGGGGCTGCACTGGAGAGTCAGACAGTTCCCCAAAGAGTATCTTCTGTCTGAGTTCATCAAAGGAGCTAGAGGGACATATGTGGGGAATGGAGCTGGGGAGAGGATGCCTTTCTCCTCACCTCACTTCAGACACTCTCAGGCTGCGAGAAGCCAGGCAGGCTGCCACAGCCAGGTGCTCTATTATTAACTAGGAGTTGGTCCACCTGAGCCTCCTGTCCTTGCTGAGCAGCAGCAGGATGTGCACTTCAATTTTCAAGTCCATGTTTACGGTATAGAGAGTTTAGATCTACTGTATCTATAAAGAGAATCATTGACTAGTTCTTAGGCTAGACTGTCTTATTTTCTCATCTCCCAAACATACTCAGCCTCCCAGCATGCTCCTGATAGAATCTGATCTGGGAAGGAAACAAAATCAGTGTGTTAGCCTCATTTCTTGACGACTCACATGGTAGAACGATGTGATGATCCCCAGTGTCTTTCACTCTCCTGAGCTCGTTGATTTCCCTTGGAGAAGACTCCCATGGGAACTGAAATATCTCAGTAGTTAACACAAGAAGTAACCCTCTAGCAGGGTTCTTAACTCAGACCCCATATATCCCACATTTCAGTGTGTATCAGAACCATCTGGGGAGCTTGTCCAGGAAATTCTGGTTCAGTAGTCTAGAATAAAGTGTAGGCTCTGGGATTTCTACCAAGGTCCTGGAATGATGCAGATGCTCAGAAGTCCAGCATTAGAGTTTAGGAAGAAGTGCCCTAGGGAGCTCATGGATGGGCTTCAGGAAGTTCATTGACCTCTGGCACTCTACACAAATTGTGTGCTTGGTGCTTTTGCCCAGGTAGAGGCCCACACAATTAAGATACTCTGCTATAAGAGACCACACTACGTATTTCATCAGAATAGAAAACACTGATCAACAAAAAATGCTAGTGGGTACCCTGGGAGAGGCTGCTTATATGATGGGAAAGTGCCACCAACATGAAAGAATGGCCCTGTGGCTTGCAGAGAACAAGAGCTGAGGTCTTGCCAACCAAGTGACTATTTCTCCTTAGCACACTCTTCTGTGAGAAGATGAAATTCTGATCAAATCACCCTTATCAACAGTATCTTCTAGCATTATTCAGGCTGCTACTAAAACCTGCTTTGCCCATAAACCACTTTATCATTTAACAACACATTTACCTCTTGGAGTATGAAAATGCTTTGTTTGCACTTTAATGAAAAAAATGAGACAAAGAGAAAGTGGGGAAGGAGAAACAGAAAAATATTGAAAAGATCGTTTTAATATACATATCAATAAAGACAAAGATAGCTTCACACGTGATTCTCCCTTTTCTTCTCACACTCACACTCACACACACACACACACACACACTCAGTTATAATTGACTGACGACATGGTGTAATTTAAGAAATCCTTGAACAAGAGTCATTTTCCCCATTAGTCACTCCACTTGTACAGCTTCATTTGAATCTTGAATCCTGAGGATTTTCCTCTTTCAAATTTTTCTATCAGAATTCAAATATTCTAACTGGGAATTGAGGCTTAAACCAAGGGTTCTTGAGCTGGATTCATGATGCCCCTAGGTTGTGGGATGCTTTTTTGTGTATCATAGTTACCAGAACATACTTAAATACAATTCCATGACTCCATTCATTTGCAAAGAGTATGGTTCCTTCACCCTAAAGTGTGGCTCAGGGACCTGCATTATAAACAAGGTTCCCAAGAGATTCTGGTATAGGTTGCCCTTAGGTCACACTTAAGAAGCACTAATCTAGCCCTGACCAGTGTGGCTCATTTGGTTGGAGCATTATCCTATAGACTGAAAGGTCGTGGGTTTGATTCCCAGTCAAGGCACATACCCAGATTGCAGGTTCGATCCCCAGTTGGGGCCTTTATAAGAAGGCAACCAATCAATGTTTCTTCTCTTCTCTCTCTCCCCACTTTCTCTCCCTCTAAAAACAATGAAAAAAAAATTGTCCTAGGTTGAAGATGAAAAAACAACAACACTGCTCTTCAGAAGGGTTATGACCTCCTAAAAGTAAATGCAAAGTTGTAGGTGTGTTGTATAAGAGTACATTTCTGTGCATTGGGTGCATAGCTTTGACTAAATTATTATTACGTTTAAATATATTTTATTGACCATGCTATTACACTTGTCCCATTTTTAAAAATTAATTTTATTGAATTTCTTGGGGTGACATTGGGTAATAAAATTACATAGGTTTCAATTGCACAATTCTATAATACATCATCTGTATATAGTATGGTGTGTTCACCACCCAAAGTCAAGTCTCCTTCTGTCACCATTTATTCCCCCTTTACCCTCTTCTATTTGCCCCACACCCCACTTTCCCTCTGGTAATCAAATCACCATACTCATGTCTGTATCCATGAGTTTTTCTTTTTTTTGCTTAATCCTTTCACCTATTTCACTTAGCTTCCCAAACCCCCACCCTTCTGACATCTCTTAGTCTGATCTCTATATCTATTAATCTGTTTCTATTTTGTTTATTTTGTTTATTAGATCCCACATATAAGTGAGATCATATGGCATTTGTTTTTCTCTAACTGACTTATTTCACTTAGCATAATACTTCCCAGGTACTTCCATGCTGTTCCAAAGGTAAAATTTCCTAGTTTATTATGGATGGGTAGTATTCTATTATGTAAATGTACCGTAACTTTTTAATCTACTCATCTACTTATGGGCACTTAAGCTATTTCCAAATTGTGGCTATTGTAAATAGTGCTGCAATGAACATAAGGGGGCAAAAATTCTTTCAAATAAGCTACCCTACATGTTTTGAATGGAGCATTTAAGCCATTTATATTTAAAGTGGTTATTGATAGGTATATATTTATTGTCATTTTATTCTTTATAACTGTGTTCCTTTTTTTCTTTATCTTCTCCTTCTTAATGAAGACCTTTGAATATTTCTGGCACTACTGGTTTGGTGGTAATAAACTCCTTAACTTGTTCTTGTCTGGAAAGCTCTTTTTTTCTGCTTCAATTTTAAATGATAGCCTTGCTGGGTAAAATAGTCTTGTTGTAGGTACTTCTTTCTCATTACTTTGAATATTTTGTGCCAATCCCTCCTGGCTTAAAATGTTTCTGTTGAGAAATCAACTGACAGCCTATTGGAGCTCTCTTGTAGGTAATTCACTGTTTTTCTCTTGCTGTTTTTAAGATTCTCTCTATGTCTTTATCCTTTATCATTTTAATTATGATGTGTCTTAATGTGTGCATCTTTAGGTTCATCTTGTTAGGGATGCTTTGCACTTTCTGGACTTGCGTGTCTTTTTCCTTCACCAGGTTAAGGAAGTTTTCAATTGTTGGTTTTTTTTTCCCAAATACTTTCTCAATCCCTCATTCTTTCTCTTCCCTTTCTGGTACCCTTATGATGCAGATGTTGTTACGTTTCATGTTGTTCCAAAGGTCCCTTAAACTAGCCTCTTTTTAAATTTTTTTTCTTTTTTCTGCTATGATTGGGTGATTTTTTCTATCTTATCTTCCAACTCACTGATTCAGTCCTCTGCTTCATCTAACCTATTGTTTATTCCTTCTACTGTATTCTTAATTTTATATTGTATTCTTCATTTCTGAAAAGTGTTATTTTTATAGCTTCTGTGTTGTTTTTCATACTGTTCAAGTTATCACTAAGTTTCTTGAGCATTCTTATAAACCTTTTCCTAACTCCATATGTGGTAAATTGTTTGCCTCCACTTAATTTAGCTCTTTTTCTGGAGATTTCTCCTGTTCTTTCATTTTGAGTGTGTTTTTGTGTCTTCCCATTTTGGCTGCCTTTTTGTGTTTGTTTCTATGTATTAGGTAGATCTGTTATGTAATCCAGTGCTGGTAAGGTGGCTTTATGTAGTAGGTGTCCTGTGGAACCCAGTAACACAATCTCCTTGATCACCTTAGCTGGAGCTCCAGGAATGTGTCTTATGTGGGTTATGCAGGTCCTCCTGATGTAATTGAATCTTCATTGCTATTGGTCTATTTGTGCATGGGTTCTACCCTCAGGCTGTCTGACTGTGAGGATCAACCCCATGCACAATGTACAAGCTGCTGACCACATGGAGCATAATTTGCCTCTGCAGGGTCTGGGGCCTGCCAAGATCTCCTTTTGGATATACCACTTGTGAAGCTTATTGGATCCTTCTCTGATGTTTTCTGAAGCTGGCCTCTGGGTATGTTGGTTCTGGTGGCTCTTGGAAGGCACTCTGCAGCAACTCCATGTCAGATGCTACCTGTGACTGACCCTGGGCAACTTGTTTGGAGCTACAAAGTGATCCACAGTTTATGGCTTTCTTTGCAGGGCCTGGGTGTGTGTGTAGAAAGGACCAAGCTGTGCACCAAGGCTGGCCTTTACCAGCAGTGGGCTCAGTGGCAGGTCAGCAAAAGGTCCAAGGCATCCCGAGATCCACCTTTGCTTACCTCCACCTGCCAGATGCCTATTTGGCTCAGTTACTGAAAGAGCCTCTCTTGGTACTTGAGTTGCATGAGGTAGGTTCTCAGTGAGTTACTAGGTAGGGATGAGCAGTGTTCACCAGATTTATACAGGTTCAAACTTGGTGTCATTGCTGGGTATGAGGCCATTCAGCAAGTGTTCCAGGGTACACCAAGACTAGATGTCACCTACCAGGTGCCCACAGACCTTTGTGGTAGGGTTAGGTCTCAAGGAGTAGTTAGGGTGAGGCCAGCAGAGTTTGTCAAGCCCAAACAGACTATGATTTGGCCATGTGAATGTAAGGCTCTTCACTGGTCAAGTATATAAGGGGAAAATGGCCCCAGTGCTAGAACCACACAATTCTGTCTCTGCTGAATTCTTCCCAGACCTTCTGGTGATCCCAAGCTCAGGAGGGTGGATGAAGGGGGCAGCCAGGGGTTGTGAGGGTGGGCCAAGTGGTTCTCCTATAAGGGAGAGGCACTGTTCTGGCTCATGGGAAGGTGGAAGGAATGGCCTCTTCTGCAGAAACACACAAATTAATCACTGACACCCCCTGAGTGTGCCTGTACCTCTACACCAGGTACCCATGCAGTGGATTCCTCTGCAGAATGTGAGCTTCACAGGGCAGGGGATAGGGATTAAGCAGGGTGGGTTTATTGCATTCTCCAGGCTGATGCCATATAGAGGGAAGTATTCCATCCAAGAAAGATGGCATCAGCAGTGTGGGATAGGGACTCAGCATAGGGATCCTGGTGGCTGTCACTTCAGCTCTATCACAAGAGCCACAAACCTCAGTCTCTCCTCATATGACTCTAGTCCACTCTGCCCTATCTCTTCCAGAGCCCAGGGTGAGTTGCTATGAATTAGATTTTATGTGCTGGTCCTTTACAATGATATCTGGGTCTCTAGCAGACTCTGTCTCTTCTTGGTGGACAGAATCCCTGCTGATTTTTACACTCAGATGTTAGGTGGGCACCTCATAACAGCAGTGGTGCTCTGGGCTGGGTAGCTGACATAAAGTTGAGACCCTACACTCCTCAGGGGGAACCTTTGCAGCTGAGATATCCCTCCAGAATCTCAGCTACCATCCATGTGAACAGGGCCAGAACTTTTCATATCTCTGCCCTTCCTACCAATATTGATGTGGTTTCTTCTGTAAATCATTGGTTATAGGACTTCTCTTCAGTTGGTTTATTCAGGAGGATTTTTCTATAATTTAGTTGTAATTCCAGTTTGGTGCCGGGAAGATATGACTGTAATTTCCACCTACTCTATTGCCATCTTGGATCTTCCAATCAGATTCTTAAAGATTGTTTGACTTGAAAAAGGCAGATAATTGCTAGCCAGGTAATATTTTAGCAAGAAAGCAAAAATGGGATCTAGAACATAGAGGTCAGGCAAAAAGAGAGAAGCTTTCTTAGGCTGTATGTAGATGCAGGAAATAATCCTCAATAAAGTTACTTTACTACCTCCTCTGAGTGAGAAATGGGAGAAATTATAAGAAGTATCACTGCCACAGTGAAAGATCTGTAACCTAGGAAACATATTTGCAATTTACATCCCAAAGAGCTGTTGCAAATTAATAACGAGAGGGGAGAGGGGAGGGAATTTCAGGGGAAAAGGGGAAGGGTTTACAGGGACAAGTATAAAGGACACATGGACAAAAACTATGGGGGGTGGAAATGGGAGGGAAGTGAAGAAGGCTGGGGTGGTGGGCTGGGGTGGGAGTAAAAGACAGAAAACTGTACAAGATCAACAATTAAAATAAAAATTAAAAAAAAAGGAAAGGCCACTAAGCCAACAGAAAAATGGGCAACAAGCATGAACAAACAGTTCATAGAAAAGAAAATACAAATCGTGCTGCTATGAACATTGGGGTGCATAGGTACTTTTGGATTGGTGTTCAGTGTTCTTAGCATATAATCCCAGCAGTGGAATTGCTGGGTAAAAAGGCAGTTCCATTTTTAGTTTTCTGAGGAAATTCCATACTGTTTTCTATAGTGGCTGTACCAGTCTGCATTCCCACCAAAAGTGCATTAAGGTTCCCTTTTCTCCACATCCTCTCCACTTGTCGTTTCTTGATTTGTTTATGATGGCCATTCTCACCAGTGTAAAGTGGTGTCTCATTGTGGTTTTAATTTGCATGTTTCTGATGGCTAGTGCCACTGAGCATCTTCATACGCCTCTGGGCCCTCTGTATGTCCTTGTTGGAAAAGTGTCTATTCAAGTCCTTTGCCCATTTTTTTATTTGGTCATTTGTCTTCCTGGAGTGGAATTGTGTGAGTTCTTTATATATTTTGGAGATGAAACCCTTGTCTGAGGTATCCTTGGCAAATATGTTTCCCATATAGTTGGTTCTCTTTTCATTTTAATGCTGTTTTCTTTAGCCATGCAGAAGTTTTTTAATTTGATGAGGTCCTATTTGCTTATTCTTTCCTTTATGTCCCTTGCTCTAGGGGACATATCGGTGAAAATATTGCTGCATAGAATATCTGAGCACAATTTACAATAGCCAAGTGCAGGAAGCAACTTAAGTGCCCATCAGTAAACAAGCGGATCAAAAAATGGTGATACATTTATGCAATGGAATACTATTCAGCAGAAAGAAAGAAGCTCCTACCCTCTGTGACAGCATGGATGGAAGTAGAGAGCATTATGCTACATGAAATAAACCAGGTAGTGAAAGACAAATACCATACGATCTCACCTATAAGTGGAACCTAATCAACAAAAGAAACAAGCAAGCAAAATATAACCAGAGACATTAAAATTAAGAACAAAGTGACAGTAACCACAGGGGAGGCGGGAGAGGATAATGGGGGGAAAGCAGGGAAGGGTTTTCAGGAACATCTATAAAGGGCACAGGGACAAAATCAAGGTAGGTAGGATCGGAAGTGGGAGGTGGGGATGGCTGGTGTTGGGGGAGAGGTGGGGAGAAAATGTAGACAACTGAACTTGAATGACAATAAAAAAGAATTGTAAATAAAAAATTATAAAACAGAAAGTACAAATGACTCAAACATATAAAAACATGATCAATGTCACTCATAATAAGAGAAGTGAAATTTCATATTGCAATGAGATCTCAAGTTTCATCTAACAGTTAAAGAATATGAAAAAGTTTGGAAACACAATGGGCTGTTGGATGTATAGATTGGACCATCTTTATGGAGGACAATTTGGCAATGTATATGTAAAAGTTACAAATGGTCACACCATTTGATGCAGCAATTCCACTTTCAGTAATTTATAATACAAATATACTCTCACATGTATAAAGATTATTCAGTATCAAAAGATTATGGAAGCCCTGGCTGGTGTAGTTCAGTGGATTGAGCGCAGGCTTGCGAACCGAAGGATCTCGGTTCGATTCCCAGTCAGGGCACATGCCTGGGTTGCCAGGCCAGTTCCCGGCAGGGGACATACAAGAGGCAACCGCACATTGATGTTTCTCTCCCTCTCTCCTTCCCTTCCCCTCTGAAGATAAATAAATAAAATCTAAAAGAAAAAAAAATTAAAAAACAAAAACAAAAAAAAAAAGATTATGGAAAACAGGACTTCTGGCCAAGATGGAGGCACAGGTGGACACATTGTGCCTCCTCACAGAACCAAAATTAAGGACAACAAAGATTTAGAAACAAGAAAACAACTAGAATTGATAAAAATTGAACTGTACGGAAGTCCAACAACCATTCATCCAGACTGGTAAGAGGGGCGGAGTCACAGCAGGAAAAAGTGGAGGTGCGGGCCCAGGCATGCAAGCAGCAGCGGCTGGCATTTCCTAGGCATGCAGGTGGCAGCTCACAGACCCCGGGCATGGGGTGGCAATGGTGCAGACCCAGTGAGGCCACGCAGGGCGGCTGGCTGACCAGGTTGTCCCACATTTGCGCACAGATAATCCAGGCAAAGGGGAAGCGGGGGAAGGGACTAGAATCTGAGAGAGAGCCGAGGAAGTGCCATTGTTCCCTCTCAACCCCGCCACCACATACAGCGTTACTACTCAGTGACTGGGCTGCCCGGCCCTTGGGAACAACTAAGGCTCCACCCCTCATATGCAACAACTGCTACCAAACCCCCCCCCCAAAAATAAATAAAACAAAAATGGCTCAAACCGGAGAACAAGTTAAAGCCCTAGAGCCAATTCATCTAAGTGACCAAGAGATAGCCAACCCATCAGATGCACAGTTCAAAGCACTGGTGATCAGGATGCTCATAGAATTGGTTGATTTTGCTCACAAATTAGATGAACAAATGCAGGCTACATACAATATGTGAAATGAAGGAAGACGCATGGGGAACCAAAAGAGATGGGAGGAAAACTGGGACTCAAATCAATGGAGTGGACCAGAAGGAAGAAAGAAACAACCAAATAGAAAACAAGGAAGAAACAAGAATTAAAAAAAAACTGAAGAGAGGCTTAGGAACCTCCAGGACATCTTTAAAGATCCCAACATCCAAATTATAGGGGTACCAGAGGGAGATGAGGAAGAGCAAGAAGTGGAAAACTTATTTGAACAAATAATAAAGGAGAACTTCCCCAATCTGGCAAAGGAAATAGACTTCCAGGATGTCCAGGAAGCTCAGAGAGTCCCAAAGAAGTTGGACCCAAGGAGGAACACACCAAGCCACATCATTACATTAGCCAAGATTCAAATGAAGGAGAGAATTCTAGAAGCAGCAAGGAATAATGGGACAGTCATCTACAAAGGAGTTCCCATCAGACTGTCAGCTGATTTCTCAAAAGAGACCTTGCAGGCAAGAAGGGGCTGGAAAGAAATATTTGAAATCTTGAAAAGCAGGGACCTACACCCAAAATTGCTCTTTCCAGCAAAGCTGTCATTTAGAATGGAAGGACAGATAAAGTGCTTCTCAGATAAGGTCAAGTTCAAGGAGTTCATCATCACCAAGCCCTTATTATATGAAATGTTAAAGCAACTTATATAAGAAAAAGAAGATAAAAAATAGACAGTGAAAAGACAGCAAACTCACAGATATTAACAACTGCACCTAAAACAAAAACAAACTAAGCAAACAGCTAGAACAGGAACAGAACCACAGAAATGAAGATCACATGGGGGGTTATCAACAAGGGAGTGGGAGGAGGAGAGAGGGGGTAGAAGGTACATAGAATAAGTAGCATAGACAGTGGGTAGAAAATAGGGGGAGGGCAAGAATAGTGTGGGAAATGTAGAAGCTAAAGAACTTATGGCACATGGACATGAACTAAAGTGGGGGAATGTGGGTGGGAGAGGGTGTGCAGGGTGGAAGGGAATGATGGGGGAGAAATGGGACAACTGTAATAGCATAATCAATAAAATATATTTTAAAAGATTGTGGAAAACAAATATGTTTTGGTAGGATATTGATTAAATAATTCATGGCAATCCATAAAAAGAAATTGTATGCATCCAAAAAATGTCTCATTGTTTTATATGCTTATGGAAAGTACTGCAAGCTGCATGATTGTGTAAAAAAAGCAAGATGCTGAACAATGTGTATGATATGCTGTCATTTTTGGTAAGAGCATGTCCATATTTTCTTGTATTTATATGGATTCTCTCCTGAACAGTATATAAGGAACTGTTAACAATGGTTAGATAAGACAGAGTGTATTTATACCCTTTTGCATTTATAGGATCATGTGCATGCATTTCCTATTAGAAATAAATAAAATGATTAAAAATTTAAATGAAAGCAAGCAGGAAGGCTCTGGTCTCAGTGAGAATATGGGCTGCCAGAATAGAAGGCTGGAGTGGAGATACCCCGTTGAGAAGCATAGTCCCCTAGGAAAGAGGCTAGGCCTCACCACTGCAGTCTTTGGCTGACAACCAGACATACTATACATAGGTACTCGAAAAATTTGACAGATGGATGGATGAGACATATCATATTGCTCAGGTATGGTGGGGTATAAATAACATTGAATGCCACTGGACCACAGGCAAGGAGACCTTTATGTAAGCATGTCTTCACCACCCTCTCTGCACCTTAAAATTGACATACCCTTTGAGGCCTGATTCATAGGCTAACTCTTCCAATGGAACTTCTCTAATCTCCTTTTGCAAGCTGCCAACCCCATCTCCTCTGAGTTCAAGTTCCTTTTTTTCCTCTGTGCTACCACATCATTTTCTTTAATCTGTTTTTATAGGATTCGTTTCAATCTGCTTTATTGTTTAGATACTGATTTGCATATTGGTTTCTTCCAGTAGATTGAAAAAACTTTAGTGGCTAGAACCTTCTCTTTCCCATCTCTATATGCACCCCTCAGTGCTAGCATAATGAATATAGGTGATGGAAAGTCAACACAGCTCTCCTTACAGGACAGCCTGCGAAGGAGGGTGTGCTCTAGATTGTGCCATAGGTAATAGCCAGAAAAATAGGCCCTGACTGGACCAACTTCCCATTGAGTCACTTGATTTACTCAGATGTTTGAAGGAATGTCTCTCATTGGCCAGCCAGTCACTAGTAGGTTAAGACTTAGCAAATAAGTCTGAATTTATTAGATACCCTTTGTAGTTTGCCAAGCTTGGAGCAGAGCTGGTACCTTTATACTTCCTCCTCTCCTCTTATACCCATAGCAGGTATCAAAATCACTCTCAAAAAACAGCAGCTACGTACCAGCTGGTACTGGCAGAGAAAGCAAACCCTATTTGTCTTCCCAGGTCTTGAGTGGATTCATATCCTCTGAGCAAGTATACCCTGCCAGCATATTACAGAAGCCCTCCAAGGAGCATTGAGACCCAGGCATAGTGTAGACCTGCAAGAGTTATGATCAAACCATATGTGCACCTTGGATACTATTGGGTAAGTCCATTGGCCCTGGCAGTGCTAAGGCCTGACTGGTGAGCAAGCTTGCTGTGCTGCTAACTTGGAAGGAGAGAGAACTTAGTTAACTGGCACCCAATTCATCAGAATCTCAAGTCACTGGAAACCTCCATATCCTCCTCCTAACTCCTACCTGCCCCACACAAAATACACATTATATTTTTAGGAAGTAGTAGAAATAGAAAAGAAACCAGCTCCTTTTGGGATTTCTGTATTAAAACAGCACACCCAGAGTATGTCTTGAGGTGAGGCCACCCTGAGCCTAATCCTTTTATATCCTTCTGTACTATAACTTTTACTTCCATGTCTGGGTAGTAATCAGTGGTGTTCAAAATTATAACCTTTGAAGCTGCAAGGCACTCAACTCAATAGACTCAAACAATGATCATATAGTCATGATCTCCAGCCTTCTCATTATTTTGGATCAGGAGTCTTCAAACCACAGCCTACAGGCCAAATCCAGCTCACCACTTGTTTTTATAAGTAAAGCTTTATTGGAACATATCCTTACTCATTCATTTACATATCATCCATGTCTGTTTTCATGCTAAAATGGCAGACCACTCCTAGAGCTGGTCTAAACCAGGAGTCTATAAATGACAAGAAAGTAAATATTTTAGGCTTCGCCAGCCATACAGTATACAAATATACACATAGGGAGAATTTTCTGGGTGTATATTTGTATACTGTATGGCTGGCAAAGCCTAAAATATTTACTTTCTTGTCATTTATAGACTCCTGGTTTAGACCACTCCTAGAGCTGATCATAAATTAGTGACTGGTGCCTTCCTCTTCCTCTCCCTTTCTCCTCCCTTACCTCCACTGGGCACCCCCTCCCTACCAGACACACACACACACACACACACATACTTGAAGGGAAGCCAGTACTGGCAGGGAAAAAAGAGCAGGGACATGGGAAAGCAAACTTAAATATATTTCCTAGGCCTAGTCACCTTTTAGTGGTACACAAAGCCATAAAACTGTGTATTTCTGGGTGTATATTTGTGAGAGTAGTGTCAATATGAGAAAGCATGTGCTTGAAATTATATATTTAAGCACATGTAAAAGAAGGTGTGTGGTCTATAAGCGTGTCACTAAGTCTCAGGCTAAATTGGAAAAGCTACTGCTCCCTTCCAACCCAGAGCCACCTTCAATTGTCTAATTCCATTTTCAGTTGAAGGTTAGGGTTTGTAATACAGATGGGGTAGGATGGGACACATAGGGAGAATTTTTTGGACATGTCTTTTCCTTTCTCTCCAGCCTCCTTTCTCCTTTTCCCTCACCTGGTTTAGGCAGAAACATAGGAAGCCAGCTATTATAAAAACACCAATTTAGGAATGATTTCTGGACCACAGATAAAATGCTTAGCTAACAGTGGGTACAGATTCCTCAGAACAGATTAATTAGTTTTTCCCTTTCTTTTCTATTGCTTTGTGTAGGTGGTAGCTGATTTCTCCAAATCACCAATTTGGAAACTTCGTAAAAAAAGGAATGGAGATGGAATGGACTGAAGGATGAAAATAGGGTAATGATTTACACTCTGACTACATGAGACAACCAAATTATATTGAAACCAGTCCCACCTTGTGGGCTTTGTGAAGGTCCATTAACACACAGATTGGAACTTGCAGTGTGCTTTGGGTAATAAGAACTGAATGGTCAGGCTGAATTAAAAGCTTTAGCAATGTTTTGCTCAGGGAAACAGATCTAACCTTAACAAAGAAGGCCACTTGGGGTAAGTAATAATTTAAAGGAGCTTTAAGGGAAAGGTTGCATAACCTGGTTTTCATGATAAGGGAAGGGAATGGCCTTGTCCAGAGCTTAAAAGAAAAGCTTGTAAAATAGAAATGAGAAGGCCTCAGACACTGTTCTTAGGAAGAATACTAGAAATGAAACAGAACCCAGGGCCAGCTCTCTGACTATTACCTGAATTATATCCCTTAGTTAAGTGCCCCAAACTCTACTCCCTCACTAAGTGTGTGCTTGCTTTCTCTACTTTTCTACCTGTCAAAACCAGGTTTAAGAAATGAAAGGTCCACCTGGCTGAGCAGCTCAGTTGGTTAGGACATAGTTCCAATACACTGAGATTGCAGGTTCGATCCCTGGTCAGGCACAAATAAGTATCAACCAGTAAATGCATAAATAAGTGGAAAAGCGAATATCTCTCTCTCTCAAATCAAGAAATAAAAAAAAAAATTAAACTTCCAACTGAAGGGCTGGGAAGACAATGTTTTAAAACCTCTTTAGAGAGATATTTATTTTGATAAAATCGGCACTTCTTTAAAAATAGGGATTCGAGCTCTGTCTGGTGTGGCTCAGAGGATTGAGTGCCAGACTGTGAACCAAAGGCTTACCAGTTCGATTCCCAGTCAGGGCACATGCCTGGGTTGCAAGCCAGGTCCCCACTGGGGGAGGCAACCACACATTCATGTTTCTCTCCCTCTCTTCCTACCTCCCTTTCCCTCTCTAAAAATAAATAAATACAATCTTTAAGAATAAATAAAAAACAAAAATTGGGATTCAGGCAGGAAGAGAGCTACTCAGAATTGTTCTGGAGAGCAAAGAAGTTTTCTCCATCCCCGAAGTTGTACCACCATTTCTGGAGCTCTCTCTTCTTCTGATTTATCATCTGTACCTAAGAATAATAAAATTATTTTTTCTAGAGTTTTTCTGAAGATTAAATATGATAATTAGTGCATATAAAGTGTTTAGCATGGTGCTTGGCACATAGTAAATACTCAACAAATATTATATCTTTATTTTGATTATACTGCCTACTCAAAGTGCCAGCCCTGAAGAAAACACATACCTATATTTTTACCTTGGGTGCTGCCAGCCCTGTGATTATGATATGTAGTTTGCACCTGCATTTGTGCAATTAGTTAGAGAAGGTAAAAATGGGGAGTTTCCAGTTATTTTGGAGACGGGCTGCTGCATATGGGAATGTTAAACAGATGACTTCTTTTCAGTGGGAAAGGTGAAGAGGATGCCATCAAAATGTATAATTCAAGAACATCCTGAAAGTATGTATGGGGAGACAGTATATCATATTGGTTAAGGACTTGGGAACTCTGGAGTCTATTAGACCAGGGTTTGAATCCTACCTCTGCCACTTAATAGCTTTGTGACCCTTAGGATACAACTGTGGAAATAAACAAAGACCAATCAAGTGAGAAGAAACAAAGACTATTTCATTCCTAGCTTGCTGTAGCAAGAGAGTCAGCCACTGTCACTAGGATTAGGTAGATACTCAAAGGCAGACAGAGGAGTGGAAAAACTTTATAGTGAAGATAGAAAAGTCTTCAGGTATGCCCTAATAGGTGGCTGTTACAATGGGAAAGCTGTAGGCAGGTGTATAGAAGCAAAATTTGCCACCTTAAAATGTATCTTTGTCATAAGCATTAATTTAGACTAGATATTTTTTTTAAGAAACAGAAGACTTGGGAAGTTATTCTTGTTACTTCCCTCTTAACTGCCTAAAAGATTGTAGATAAAGGGCCTGTTTTCAGAATAGAGCTATCACCATAGATATCTACAAAGAATATGGGCTAAGTGTGGTAGGTCAGACTAGGAAGGGCCTAGATGTCAAAGTCTACTCCATGTCCGATTTTCTCTGCATGGCCCAGTAAACATTTGCTTTTCCATAATCATTGAATTGCCTTCCTCCCTTTTGAAGTTCCAAACCACTACTACCCTTTTCTCCTTAGCTCGAGAATGAATATAAGTCTCAACTGCCTGATTTGTCCTTGGGCTCACATTTTCATATAGAACAGCCATATATATTAAATTTAATTGTATTTTTTTCCGTTAATCTGTGGCATGTTGATGTAATTCTTAGACCATCCAGATGAACCTAGAAGAGTAGAGGAAAGTTTCTCTCTGACACAGGCTAACTAGAAGCAGCATATCTTACACATTCTGTGAGAGGTGCATATTGAGCCTTCTCTGATTAATCCCAAGTTGGAAGCAAGGAGAAAATTAGGGAAGCTATCACTTATTAATCAGCTCTGGGGCATTTTGGACTCACTGTTACAAGGAGTTTTATTTGGCTTCCTGGATTATTGGAGATAGCAGTCTGACCCTCTACAAGTCTGATTTATAGCAGGCCACCTTTCTGGTCTGGTGATTGTAATAAAGGGTTGGTTTCCTGGGCATTAGCTGCAGGATGTAGTCAGAGTTCTATTTTTATATATGGTCTGGTCATTGAACATTGACATATTCAGTCTACAATTACATAATTTCTCTGGCTCTCAGTTTCCTCAATTTAAAAGGACTATTAAAAATTTGATTTTGAGGAGTAAATGAGATTTGTATGAAAACTGTTTTTTTAAAGATTTTATTTATTTATTTTTAGAGAGGGGAAGGGAGGGAGAAAGAGAGGGAGAGAAACATCAATGTGTGGTTGCCTCTCACGTGGCCCCCACTAGGGGTCTGGCCTGCAACCCAGGCATGTGCCCTGACTGGGAATTGAACCTGCGACCCTTTGGTTCACAGCCCGCGCTCAATCCACTGAGCTATGCCAGCCAGGGCTGTATGAAAACTGTTTAGCACAATTTGCTAAACAGTTAGCAAAGTGATATATGTTAAGTGATATATGCTAACCATTGTCTAATTGGTTAGACATTGGAACCTAAGTGATACATGTTAACCATTGTCTAATTGGCTTGGAATCTAAATCCTGAAATAAGTAAATTGAGATTGGTACTCCTCAGAGTATGAAGAGGTAATGTTAGTAAGAAGAAAAGGAAAACCTAGTGTACCTACAAAAAGTAGTAAACACATAAACTGCAACAATAGCAATAATTAACACATATTCACACTTACTATGAGCCAGACACCATTCCTAATAGGTTACATGTATCGGTTTATTTAATCCTCATCACCACCCTATGAAGTAGATACCACTAACATTGTCATCTTGATCTGACAGAGGAGACTTTGACAGACAGATTAAATAACTTGTCCAAGGTTACATGACTAATATGTGGGGCCAAGTAGTCTGGCAATAGTCCATGATTTTCACAATTCTGCTATTCTCATAAGAGATTATATATACTGAGATTAAAATCAGCTTCAGGAAAAAATGGAATAAAGTCTCATGTATTTCTCCATAGACTAAAATAAAGATTAAGGTGGGGATATCTAGTTTTTGAGGATGATGTCAGTGCAGGGCAGTCACTGGGGGCCTGGACTGGGAATCTGGGTTAAACTTGGGGTTAGACTTGCTTGGAGGCTTCAGGGATTGAAGCCAAAGGTGATCTGAAAGCCAGTAATCAAGGGAGAACCTGGAAGTTAAATTCAGGCAGACAGTCCTTCACTGAAGTGCCAGCCCCAATGGGAGAGAATCTAGGCTCTTCCAGAGAAAACTATGTACAGCTGACCAGAGCAATCAACCAGACAGATAAGGACATCAAAGTGTGGTTGCCCCTGGGGACCCCACTCACAACCCAGGCATGTGCCGTGACTGGGAATCCAACTGGCAACCTTTTGGTTCGCAGGCTAGCACTCAATCCACTGAACCACACTAGCCAGGGTTAATATTACTTTTTTTTTTTTTTTTTAACTATCTAGAATGAGCTTTATTTTTAGTGTATATCTAATAGGTTACCCTAGTCCTGAATTTTTTTATATTGTCTAAGATTATCTCCTGTTATTTCTTTTTTTAAAAATATATTTTATTGATTATGCTATTACAGTTGTCCCATTTTTCACCCATCATTCCCCTCCACCTTGAACACCCCCTCCCACCCACATTCCCCCCTTTAGTTCATGTCCATGTGTCATAAGTTCTTTAGCTTCTACATTTCCCATACTATTCTTGCCCTCCCCCTGTCTATTTTCTACCCACTATCTATGCTACTCATTCTCTGTACCTTTTCCCCCCTCTCCTCCTCCCACACCCCTATTGCTAACCCTCCATATGATCTCCATTTCTGTAGTTCTGTTCCTATTGTAGCTGTTTGCTTAGTTTGCTTTTATTTTAGGTGCAGTTCTTAATAGCTGTGAATTTGATGTCTTTTCACTGTCCTATTTTTGATCTTCTTTTTCTTAGGTAAGTCCCTTTAACATTTCATATAATAAAGGCATGGTGATGATGAACTCCTTGAACTTGACCTTATCTGAGAAGCGCTTTATCTGTCCTTCCATTCTAAATGACAGCTTTGCTGGATAGAGCAATCTTGGATGTAGGCCCTTGACTTTCATGACTTGGAATATTTCTTTCCAGCCCCTTCTTGCCTGGAAGGTCTCTTTTGAGAAATCAGCTGACAGTCTGATGGGAACTCCTTTGTAGGTGACTGTCCCCTTATTCCTTGCTGCCTCTAGAATTCTCTCCTTCATTTGAATCTTGGCTAATGTAATTACAATGTGCCTTGGTGTGTTCCTCCTTGGGTCCAACTTCTTTGAGACTCTCTGAGCTTCCTGGACGTCCTGGTAGTCTATTTCCTTTGCCAGATTGGGGAAGTTCTCCTTTATTATTTGTTCAAATAAGTTTTCCACTTGTTGCTCTTCTTCTTCCCCTTCTGGGACCCCTATAATTCGGATGTTGGGACGTTTTACCATGTCCTGGAGGTTCCTAAGCCTCTCCTCATTTTTTTGAATTCTTGTTTCTTCCTCGTTTTCTGTTTGGTTGTTAGTTTCTTCCTTCTGGTCCACTCCATTGATTTGAGTCCCAGTTTTCCTTCCATCTGTATCAGTTCCCCATGCATCTTCCTTCATTTCACGTATTGTAGCCTGCATTTTTTCATCTAATTTGTGAGCAAAATCAACCAATTCTGTGAGCATTTTGATGACCAGTGCTTTGAACTGTGCATCTGATAGGTTGGCTATCTCTTGGTCGCTTAGAAGAATTGGCTCTGGGGCTTTTATTTGTTCTCTGGTTTGAGCCATTTTTGGTGGTTTTTTGTTTTGTTTTGTTTTGGTTTGGTTTGGTTTTAGTCTGGTTGCAGCTATTACGTAGTGAGGGGTGGAGCCTTAGGTGTTCCTCAGGGCGGGGCAGCCCAGTCACTGGGTTGTGAAGCTATAGGTGGAGGCGGGGTCTGAGAGGGAAGAATGGTGCCTGTTCCGCTCTCTCCTAGACTCCGGTCCCTTCCGCCGCTTCCCCTTTGCCTGGACCATCTGCATGCGCAAATGTGGGACCACCTGGTCAGCCAGCTGCCTTGTGCGGCCTCACTGGGTCTGCACAGTTGCCCCCCTGTGCCCGGGGACCGCCAGCCGCCACCTGTGCACCTGGGAACTGCCAGCCGCTGTTGCTTGCGTTCCCATTCCTGGGTCCGCACCTCCACTTTTTCCTGTCGCGACTCTGCCCCTCTTACCGGTCTGGATGACTGGTTATTGGACTTCCGTACAGTTCAATTTTCTTTAAGTTCTGGTTGTTTTCTTGTTTCTAAATATTTGTTGTCCTTAATTTTGGTTGTGAGAGGAGGCACAGTGTGTCCGCCTACGCCTCCATCTTGGCCGGAAGTCTCTAATATTACTTTTAAAAGGGCATCAAACTGGCTCAGGAAAAGGGTAAGTATAAGCCAGTTCCAGGCAAAACCTTAATATTGTTCACACCCTGACTTAAAATGCATAAGTAGTTCCCCTTAATAGGAGGCAGTGGTTGCATTCTTGCTACTGCAGCTCTTGTAGCTGGCTCTGCAAAGGGCAGCACTGTTCAGATCAGCTGGCAACATAAGTGTAAGGCAAGTGAAATGACTCTTGAAATTGTTTTTTGGATGTTTTTTTCTCTTTCCCCAAAACCCTTATTTGTCCAAATGAGCAGGTCCTGCTAGCCTGATAGTATGGGAAAAAAAAAAAAAAAAAAAAGCCATACAAACATGGGTGCTACAGGCTTAATATTTTCCACTGTCAAGAAATATCAAGACTTCCTAAAGAAGCCTTGGTCACATCACTGGAAGATGCAAGAAGGTAGGAAGGTAACAGATGGATTTGGAAGCTTTATGATTTCAAACTGATATGGGGCTGCTTGGTAGAGTCATTGCTAAAGAGAAAGCCCTATCTTACACCATAGGCATTTTGCCATTCTTCCTATTTTGCAAAGTGTTTAGGCAAGTGTTTTTCTAAGTATATTTTTCTCACTACTTACATTAGGATCTACTAGAGGAAGTAGATAAAAATGTAGATTGTTGACCCCTAGAGTTCTGTCTCATTAAGGTCAATGTTTTTTTTTGTCTTTTTTAAAATATATTTTATTGATTATGCTATTACAGTTGTCCCATTTCTCCCCCATCATTCCGCTCCACCCTGCACACCCTCTCCCACCCACATTCCCCCCTTTAGTTCATGTCCATGTGCCATAAGTTCTTTAGATTCTACATTTCCCACACTATTCTTGCCCTCCCCCTGTCTATTATCTACCCACCATCTATGCTACTTATTCTCTGTACCTTTTCCCCCCTCTCTCCTCCTCCCACGCCCCTGTTGCTAACCCTCCATATGATCTCCATTTCTGTGGTTCTGTTCCTGTTCTAGCTGTTTGCTTAGTTTGCTTTTGTTTTAGGTGTGGTTCTTAATAGCTGTGAGTTTGCTGTCTTTTCACTGTCATATTTTTTATCTTCTCTTTCTTATATAAGTCCCTTTAACATTTCATATAATAAAGGCTTGGTGATGATGAACTCCTTTAACTTGACCTTATCTGAGAAACGCTTTATCTGTCCTTCCATTCTAAATGACAACTTTGCTGGATAGAACAATTTTGGGTGTAGGTCCCTGCTTTTCAAGATTACAAATATTTCTTTACAGCCCCTTCTTGCCTGTAAGGTCTCTTTTGAGAAATCAGCTGACAGTCTGATGGGAACTCCTTTGTAGGGGACTGTCCCCTTATCCCTTGCTGCTTCTACAATTCTCTGCTTCATTTTAATCTTGGCTAATGTAATTACGATGTGCCTTGGGGTGTTCCTCCTTTGGTCCAACTTCTTTGGGACTCTCTGAGCTTCCTGGACGTCCTGGTAGTCTATTTCCTTTGCCAGATTGGGGAAGTTCTCCTTTATTATTTGTTCAAATAAGTTTTCCACTTGTTGCTCTTCTTCGTCCCCTTCTGGGACCCCTATAATTCCGATGTTGGGACACTTAACGATGTCCCGGAGGTTCCTAAACTTCTCCTCATTTTTTTTAAAATTCTTGTTTCTTCCTTGTTTTCTGTTTGGTTGTTAGTTTCTTCCTTCTGGTCCGCTCCATTGATTTGAGTCCCAGTTTTCCTTCCATCTCTATTGGTTCCCCATGCGTCTTCCTTCATTTCACGTATTGTAGCCTGCATTTTTTCATCTAATTTGTGAGCAAAATCAACCAATTCTGTGAGAATTTTGATGACCAGTGCTTTGAACTGTGCATCTGATAGGTTGGTATCTCTTCAGGGCTTAGAGAAATTGGCTCTGAGGCTTTCATTTGTTCTCTGGTTTGAGCCATTTTTGGTGGGGTTTTTTTGTTTTGTTTTGTTTTGGTTTTATTCTGGTCGCGGCTATTACATAGTGAGGGGTGGAGCCTTAGGTGTTCCTCAGGGTGGGGCAGCCCAGTCGCTGGGTTGTGACGTTATAGGTGGGGGCGGGGTCCAAGAGGGAACAATGGCGCCTGCTCCGCTCTCTCCTGGATTCAGTCCCCTCCGCCACTTCCCCTCTGCCTGGACCGTCTGCACATGGGAATGTGGGACCACCTGGTCAGCCAGCCACCTTGTGCAGCCTCATTGGGTCTGCACAGTTGCCCCCCGTGCCCGGGGTCCACCAGCTGCTGCCTGTGGGCCCGAGGACCGCCAGCCACCGCCCGTGCACCTGGGAACTGCTAGCCACTGCTGCCTGTGTTCCTGGGTCCGCACCTCCACTTTTTCCTACCTCGACTCCGCCCCTGTTACCGGTCTGGATGAATGGTTGTTGGACTTCCGTACAGTTCAATTTTCTATAAGTTCTGGTTGTCTTCTTGTTTCTAAATATTTGTTGTCTTTAATTTTGGTTGTGAGAGGAGGCACAGTGTGTCCTCCTATGCCTCCATCTTGGCCGGAAGTCCTAATGTCAATGTTTTTAACTAGCTCTGGAGGGGATTTTGTTATTCTATTTTATTATGCAATTTTTGAATAGATGATATGTTTATATGACACAAAAGTTTAAAATATAAAAACGTATAGAGTGAAAATCTCTCCCATTCCTATCCTCAGGTGCCCAGTTCCCATCTTACCCCACCCCCATCTACCATGCAAACCTAGGTAACCACTGCGATTGATTTCTTATGAATCTTCTCAGAGTTTCCTTATCAAATACAGGCAAATGAAGATATATATTATTCCCTCCCCCACAAAAGTTATCACTCTTTGCATACTGCTCTGCATCTGAAATATATATATTATAATGTAATATATTGCATTATAATATATAATATGTAAATAATATAATAATATATATAACTAAAAGATAATTCCATATCTGTAATAGATAATTTCATTACTAGTTTTCACAGCTGCATAGTAGCCCATTATATGGCTATACCAGCCTTTATTTCACCAGTTACTCTTTTTTAATTTTTTTTTTATTTCAGAGAAAGAGGAAGGGAGGGAGAAAGAGAGGGAGAAAAACATCAATGTGAGAGAGAAACATCATTTGGTTGCTTTCTGCAGGTGCCCCGACTGGGGATGGAGCACATAGCCCACAACCCAAACAAGTGCCCTGACCAGGAATTAAACCAGTGACTTCTCAGTTTGAGGGATGATACCCAATCAACTGAGCCACACCAGCCAGGACCACATTTTGATGGACACATGCATTGTTTCCAGTCTTCTGCTAATATAGTCAGTGTATGCAATGGATTATCTTGTACACACATCATTTTTCAGATATAGGATACATTTTCAAAACTAGTTTCTTCTCTGGCTGACGTTGACACACACTGGAACTTAGGAACGACTGGCTCCAGGATTGCTGATGTGATAGGACTAATTTGCATTTGATTAAGACTTTACACAAAGACTCATTGAATAGCAGAGCAGGCGTAAACTTTCCTCAGAGATATTGCTCATTTTACAGATGAAGAAATTGATTCTCTGATGGGGAAAGGACTTGCTCAAGGTTACAAAACATGTTGGTAGCAGACCCAAGACTGGAACCAAAATCTCCTTATTCCTAGGCCAGTGCTTTGCTGCCTGTGGTTATCATCAGCAAAGCAATGTATTGTGCTCTGTGTAGTGTACTATGGTCTCTAGCTAATCTGATAGGGCAAGCACTGGAAAGATAATGCAATGGAGCCTGTGTGAAACGTCAGATCTCTGCAGTCATGGAATGGTAGACTTTCAGAAATATCAAAATTAAATAGGCAAAGTGTTTTATAAACTACTCTGAACCAATGACATCTTTGCCACAAAATGGAGAAAGGCCAATAGTACTCTGTTCAATTAATTTAACCCAAATTCAGGAAAAAATAAAGCTGTTGGGATTCTCTGCAGCTTCTTTTTTTTCCCACTTCTGCTGACATTTAATTAACCAAAGTAAGTTACATAGCTATGCCTAACTTTAGAAGTGGGGGAGGGGAAGTACACTCCTAACATGGGCCCATAAGAAGTAAAGTAGATGTATTTGGTAACAGGAATGAAATATTTCTTTTTTTTTAAGATGGGCTGAGTAGGTATCAACTATTGATAAAGCTATCATTGGTCCTTGGCAAATTACAAGATTTAAGGATGATACAGTAAAATTATCTGACAGCCAGTTGTAGTCAATCAATTTTAAAATTTTAAGTTTGATCTTTCTATTTTTTCTTTATTATTATTATTATTATTTTATTGTTGTTCAAGTAAAATTGTCTCCATTTTCCCCCAACCATTCCCATCCACTCCAGCTATCCCCACCTCCCACCCTCGACCTAATCCCTTTTGGCTTTGTTCATGTGTCTTTAATGGGCTTGTTGGAGAAGATAAGGTGTAGCTAGTGACTTGTTGCTAAAAACCAAACTAAGGGAAGTGACTTGAGGTTGGAGATTCGCAGTGGAGATACAGTTCTTATTCTGTAGATTCATTTCACAATGTAGAGAATGCATCCTTGTGCAAATCAAGGTCTCCTATCCCCTCACTCCAGTCAACAAAAGTAAAGTAAAAAGAATATGGTGTTTGATGCAAAGCTGTGGCGTGCTAAAAGCTTATGATCACATAAACTCAAGAGGCTACTTCATGAATAATATATTTTAATGCAAATAAACAGATGTTTCACTTATACTAAAAATAAAAAAGCCCTTCTACCCTAGAATCTCTTCTCTAATATAAGAAATTTTTCAGTTATGCTGCCATAGGAAGCTTGCTGGCTCTCTCACCTTTTATTCATCATGGAGGTAAGGTAGGATGGCGTCAAAGTAAACCTCATCAATCTTAAAGCTTTACGGGTCCTTTTGTAGCAACTTCAACCTTATTCTCACTACCTTAGCCAAATAAAGGGGAAGGGTGTGTGCGTGCGTGTGTGTGTGTGTGTGTGTGTGTGTGTGTGTGTGTGTGTTTAAAAACAGGTGAATCATTTTGTTGGGTCTTGTGCAGGGAGGCAAGATTTATGTCTTGTTCTAATATCTGACCTCAGAATAAAAGGAGCAAATATCCTAATTGAAGTGTTCAGACAGGCATCAAGGGATCTTGGGATTTTGAACTTCAGGGACTGCGTGCACCACCCATAGAAGGAAGATGCATCCTTCATCCCATTACCAGCCCCTCCACAGTTCTAATTTTGATGGGAACTAGACTATTGTTAAGTGGGGTGCTCCTTGCTTTACATCTTAATTAATCATAACTACAACAGCCTCTCTTTTATATGGTCAGCAATTAGTTATGTCTCCTGAGAGGGGAATGAGAGAGAGAGAGAGAGTCTTTAGAAAGTAGCAAGTAAAAGCAGTCAAAGAAAATTAAATAGCAAGTTTTTATTCTTTGACTCTGAGACATATTTGGCTTAATGGAACGGAGACAGCTCAAAGCTAGGAACCCCTCACCCCCATTTCCAAGCAAGAGGGTGTAATATGATTTTGTTAGTATCTCAGTGTTAAGCCAAGAATTGCTTGATCATTGAAATCATCTAACAGTTTTTTTTTTGTGGGGGGGGTGCTATGCCAGTCTTTCTCAAAGTACAGTCCTTGGAACATATCTATCAGAATCACATGGAAAGCTTGTTAAAAATGCTTCACCTGAGACTACTGAATCAGAATCTCTGCCAGTGGAATCCAGGCATATGAATTTTCCTCACATTACAAATCTGTTACACTGAGGCAGGAGACAGCATAGGAAGAACTCTGAGACTGCAATACTATTACTGGCCAGCATTTAGCACCCTGGTTGCCAGGAAACGTCTTTTACCAATTAAGTAAAATAAATAGTAAATCGAGGCAGGGAGAAGGAGGGAGACATGTCTCACACACTAACTCAGTGGTCCTGAGCCTGGTCTGACAATATTGCCAGGTGCTCCAACATCACAAGACACACTATGTTAACAAGGAAGAAGAAGTCCTTGAAATTCTATGTAGCATTTCCACTATCTGGGAAAGAAAACCTTGAAGCTGTGCTTTCATCCAAAGGCCTGGAATGTGGGAGAGGGTCCCTGGTGCCCAAAGAAGAAGCGCATAAAACAACTTTGGTTAATTGCCTACCTCTGGTCACTATCTGTTTTATGAGGGAGTCCCTGACACTTACAGAAAGAGCCCATAAATAACTTTGGAAAGTGCCCCAATTTTAATTAACTGCCTCCTGTCACGTATTTGTTTTACAACAAGATGAACAAATGGGGTCTGGAACAAGATAAAGATTTGGGTTAACAGACCCCCACACATAACTCAGTTTGGGTAGTCACATTGCCCCAGGAAAGCTGGCACCACATGTACCCATTAATCAATATGTAACTTTTTTCCCTCCTATCCCACCAACTATATAAGTCCTGAGAACAAAGGACTCTCTCTCTCTCTCTCTCTCTCTCTCTCTCTCTCTCTCTCTCTCTCAGACTCAGGGTGCTCTTGGCTCTCAGGCCACAGGGCCTCTGGCCACTCGGCCTCAGGCTGCCCAGGAGCTTGCCACCCTGGTCTTCAGCCGCTCTTGCTTTTCTCACCCTGCTTTGCCCAGAAACTCTGCCTTTCACCCCCTACTCTACCCAGTCCTGTTCTTATTCATGGGAATGGGCCACTAATAAACTGATTACATACTACAAGATTTGCTGATACGTAATTCTTTACATGCGTCGGCAAGACGAACCAGGTCTCTCCCATCAGCAATACCATAAAAGACAAGAACTCCTGCCCTTACTAGTAGGAACCTTTGTTTGGTGATTACTACTCCTGCTCAAATAGATTCCAGTGTTGTAACCACATATAAACACCATGATAATGGCAGAACATGTTAACTGAGCACTTATTACATTCCAGCCACTCTGCTAAGTGCTTTGGACATTTCTATTGCACTTTTAATCCCTGTGATTACCAACTGAGGTATGGGATATTATCATATGTCACAGATGTGGAAATCAAAGCTTGAAGAGGTGAAGAAAAAGGACCTAGTAAGTGCCAGGACTGGTAACTGAATCCAGATCTATCCATATCCAAAAGCTATGATCTGAGCTATTACTACACCTTGCCTCCAGCAATCACTTAAAAGCTGGTTCTAACAGTACTTAGTGATTCTTAAGGGACACCACAAAATGTCAAGATGAGGAGTTGGCACAGTTATGGAGATACGTAGTGGGGGGGGTGGGACTCCGCCTGCAGAGCCCCATCCCTCCATCACGGAATGAAAGTTAAACTACCAAGACATGATCTGCTTGGGGAGGAAAGGTGGTCAAACTCTCAGAAGAGGATGACCCAGAGCCCCTTCCTCATTAGGCTTTTATTGGGTTCAAATACACAGGAATACAGGTATGTCAGGCAGCAAGGATCAAACAATGGTTAACATTTCAAAGAAATCTGAGGGCTTAATCTGAGTCAGTATCTGTCAGGAAAGGGGGTTGCAAAACTTTGGGAGACATACCCATTTCCTCCTCGCACCCTTATCATTTAAATGAGAACACTCTTAGCAAACAAAGCAGGTTTCACAGGACTTTAAGAGTTCTTTCTTATGCTGATTACCTGGGGAACCATTCTGGCCAGCATAGGGCCGCACCACTCCTGTGAAAGTTTCAGGCTTTAAACTGATTGGGCCCAGGAAGCAGAAAACATCTCCCAGGTGGAAATGGGGACTCGGGCTATGTCAGAATAGCCGGCGTGGGGGGGAGGGTCCATCACCCCCTCTTTGCTGCAGCCCCCTGAGTCCTTCCATGAGGGCCTCCCAAGTGGTCGTGTCTGGCTTAGGTTGCCCCTCCCATGAGGAGTCTTATCCGGCACTGACTGCCAACCAAGCATCGGGGCCAGAGATGGATGAGGCAGAAGCAGCGCTCCTGCCAGGGAGATAAGCTGTCTCCTTAGTGGCTCACGTCCTCTTGACAGAAAAGACCCAGATGAAGCAGGTCCCTTGGGCTCTTACTCAGCCGACCATGGGGTGAGGGTTACAACTCCTGAGACCAGGCTGAATGGTCCACAACAATGTAGCATATCTGTAACTTCATTTTGTCAACAGATCTTTTTTTTTCTTTTTAGATTTTTTAAATTAAATATTTTTGAATTTTATTGTTGTTCAAGTACAGTTTTCTGCCTTCCCCTGCATCCTTCCCCACCACCCCAGCCATCACCACCTCCTGCCCCTGTCTTCACCCCCCTTATTTTTGTCCATGTGTCCTTTATAGTTATTCCTGTAAACCTTTCACCCTTCCCCCCCCCATGATCCCCTTCTACCTCCCCTCTGGTTACTCTCAGTTTGTTCTTAATTTCGATGTCTCTGGTTATATTTTGCTTGCTTGTTTCTTTTGTTAATTAGGTTCCAGTTAAAGGTGAGATCATACAGTATTTGTCTTAACAGACCTTTCTTTCAAATCTTCTTTCTCTATCTTCATATTTTATCTTTGACACTCACCACTGCTTTCTGAACGTAAACCTGACTCCTCTGCCTACCTGAACTTTTGGTATTCTAGACACTGCTATTTGTTTGGGTTGATGCTCTGTTACAAAAAATAATGAGTTGATTCAAAGCATGTTTTCATGTAATAGATGCATGAATGCACATGTCTGTATTATCTCTTAAATGTCAGACTCTACATGGCAATCACACAACTGCCAACCTTGCCAAGTCAATGTCTCCTTTAGCCAAGTTCTGTAACTCCCCAGTTTTACAAAGTCAGTGCTAAATATTTGATTGTACATTTACATTGATTCTCAGAAAAATGTAACTAAAAACTCATTATGTTTAAACAAATTTTGTGTCACTATTTTGCAGTTAAACTGATCACTTCATGATATGGTTGCTTTCCAAAAACATCATCCACCAGTCCACCAGTATACTGTCCTTCAAGGGGCTGCAGCAGACCTGCTTTTAGAAACTTGCCTATCTGTAAACAGGCACAAGTTGAGTTTGTAATTTTTAGAATGGGGATTTATTGCTGACTTCTAATAAGGCCAACTACATAAAGAGTATTGCCTACATAGATGGTAACAGATGGTAACCCCAATTAAATGGGCAGTCTTTGACTCATTTTTTGGTCTCATCTGAAAGAGCAGGACCTTGGATTAGATGACATATAAAGGACTTTCTATCTCTAAATATTTAGACAAAACAGCCAAAGTAGCCAACCTTCTAGAACAATCTTCCCATTAGTATTCCTATTAGTTTGCAACATGCTCAACTGCTCTAACAAGAGACCCTAAAATGTTGTGGTTGAAAGAAGAAAGAGGTTTATTTTTCACTCATTTAAGAGTTCAAGTAGGCAGTCCAGGGCTGGTATGGAGGTTTAAAGATGTCAAGGGCACAGGCTCTTTTTATTTTGTTATTCCCCACCCTGTTAACATTCTAACTCATATGAAGAAAGAGCATGGGCAGTGCAAGACATGATTCTTTCTTTTAAGGGTACAACTCGGAAGCTGCATGAATCACTTCTACTTGAGTCCTATTGGCTAAGAACAATGTCACTTGGCCACATCTAGCTGCAAGATATGTTGGAAAACGTGATCTTTACCTGGATTATCATGTGCAGTTAAAGCTCCTATCACTATAGGAAAATGTAAGGATAGAGATTGCAGGGAGTCAACAAGCAGTCTCTACGAAAGCATTCTATTATAAATCAATAACTTTGTTTATCTCTTTTTCTCCAAAGACTCCTTTTTGGTTCACTGGCTGTTCTTCACTGGGTGTAACCAAGCAAGAAGGTTCTTAACTTTGGTAGATGAACACAAAATACAATATACAAATGCTATATTATAGAATTGTACACTTGAAACCCATATTATTTTATTAACCAATGCTGCCCCAGCAAATTCAATAAAAATTTAAAAAATAGAGAAAGTTTTTGATAAAAGGGATAGAACAGAGTCCCGGGGCCTGTGGTGAAATAAGCCTGGGGCCAACTTCAAGTGGACTTCAGCTTCTGGAAAGGTAGAATATCTGTTCTCCAAAATGCTATCATCTGTAAAGTCTGACTGAGCTGCTGGAGGGGGACACCAATACCTTTGAATGAATTTCATCTTTCCACTGAATTCAAACCATAGGCATTATTTCCAGGGTATTTGTAAGAACTGATTTTTGGTTTTGGTCCACTTATTTGTATCAATGTACATGTTATTTATTGGTATTAGGTATTAATAAGAGTATGGGTTTTGGTATCAGATTAGTGTGGATTTAAGGAAATCTTAAACACTCTGAGATTTAGTTTATTCACATGTTAAAATGGGGTAAAATCATCTAATTCAAAGATGGTTGTGAATATTATGTGACCCAGGAACTATGAAATTGCCCAAAATTTTGCACATATTAGGCACTAAAAACTTTTTTATTATTAACAACAGCAGTAAGTGCCTGGTGTTAAGAGCCTATTCATTTATTAAGTGCCTATGTTGCATGTGCCAGGCACTGTGCTAGCTTCTACATAAATAGCTGGTTCACAGGTACATTTTTTAATATATGGGAGTCATAGAAACCTCTCGAATAAATACAGTTTACCCTTGAATAACATAGGTTTGAACTGCATGGGTTCACTTAGACACAGATAATTTTATTTATTTTTTATTTTTTTAATTTTATTTTAATTGTTGTTCTTGTACAGTTTTCTGTCCTTTACTCCCATCCCGTCCCACTGCCCCAGCCCTCCCCACCTCCCTCCCATTTCCACCCCCTCTAGTTTTTGTCCATGTGTCCTTTATCCTTGTTCCTCTAAACCCTTCCCCTTTTCCCCTGAAATTCCCTCCCCTCTCCCCTCTGATGACTGTCAGCCTGTTCTCAGTTTCAGTGTCTCTGGATGTATTTTGCTTGTTTGTTTGTTTTGTTGTTTAGGTTCCTGTTAAAGGTGAGATCATATGGTATTTGTCTTTCTAACACCACAGAAATACAAAGGATTGTAAGAAATTACTATGAAGAACTGTATTCCAAGAAATTTGAAAACCTAGGTGAAATGGACAAATTTCTAGAAAGATATAGTCTTCCAAAACTTGATGAAGAAGTGGAAAGCCTGAACACACCAATAACAGCAGATGAAATTGAAGCAGTAATCAAAAAACTCCCGACACACAAAAGCCCTGGACCAGATGGTTTCACAGGAGAATTCTACAAAACATTTAAGGAAGAGCTAACCCCTATCCTTCACAGACTATTTCAAAAACATCCAAAATGATGGTAGACACAGGTATTTTTAAATAAATACTGTAACTCAATGTCTTTTCCTTATGATTTTCTTAACATTTTCTTTATTTTAGCTTACTTTACTGTAATGATACACTATATAATATATATATAACATACAAAATATGTATCAACCTCTTTATGTTATTGTTAAGGCTCTAGTCAAGAGTAGGCTATATTAGTAGTTAAGTTTTGGAGGAGTGAAAACTTACACATGGATTTTCTTTTTTTTTTCATTTTTTAAATATATTTTATTGATTATGCTATTACAGTTGTCCCATTTCTCCCACATCATTCCCCTCCACCCTGCACACCCCTTTCCACCCACATTCCCTGCCTTTAGATCATGTCCATGTGTCATAAGTTTTTTAGCTTCTACATTTCCCACACTATTCTTGCCCTCCCCCTGTCTATTTTCTACCCACCGTCTATGCTACTCATTCTCTGTACCTTTTCCCCCTCTCTCCTCCACCCACACCCCTGTTGCTAACCCTCCATATGATCTCCATTTCTGTGGTTCTGTTCCTGTTCTAGCTGTTTGCTTAGTTTGCTTTTGTTTTAGATGTGGTTGTTAATAGCTGTGAGTTTCCTGTCTTTACACTATCATATTTTTATCTTCTTTTTCTTAGATAAGTCCCTTTAATATTTCATATAATAAGGGCTTGGTGATGATGAACTCCTTTAACTTGACCTTATCTGAGAAGCACTTTATCTTCCCTTCCATTCTAAATGAAAGCTTTGCTGGATAGAGCAATTTTGGATGTAGGTCTCTGCCTTTCAAGACTTCAAATACTTCTTCCCAGCCCCTTTTTGCCTGTAAGGTCTCTTTTGAGAAATCAGCTGACAGTCTGATGGGAACTCCTTTGTAGGGGACTGTCCCCTTATCCCTTGCTGCTTCTACAATTCTTTCCTTCATTTGAATCTTGGCTAATGTAATTACGATATGCCTTGGCGTGTTCCTCCTTGGGTCCAACTTCTTTGGGACTCTCTGAGCTTCCTGGACTTCCTGGTAGTCTATTTCCTTTTCCAGATTGGGGAAGTTCTCCTTTATTATTTGTTCACATAAGTTTTCCACTTGTTGCTCTTCTTCTTCCCCTTCTGGTACCCCTATCATTCAGATGTTGGGAAGTTTAACGATGTCCCGGAGGTTCCTAAGCCTCTCCTCATATTTTTGAATTCTTGTTTCTTCCTTGTTTTCTGTTTGGTTGTTAGTTTCTTCCTTCTGGTCCACTCCATTGATTTGAGTTTCAGTTTTCCTCCCATCTCTATTGGTTCCTCATGCATCTTCCTTCATTTCACGTATTGTAGCCTGCATTTTTTCATCTAATTTGTGAGCAAAATCAACCAATTCTGTGAGCATCCTGATCACCAGGGCTTTGGACTGTGAATCTGATAGGTTGAGTATCTCTTCATGGCTTAGAGGAATTGGCTCTGAGGCTTTCATTTGTTCTCCGGTTTGAGCTATTTTTGGTGGGTTTTTTGTTTTCTTTTCGTTTTGGTCTGGTCGCGGCTGTTAGGTAGTGAGGGGTGGAGCCTTAGGTGTTCCCCAGTGCAGGGCAGCCCAGTCGCTGAGTTGTGACGCTGTATGTGGGGGCGGGGTCTGAGAGGGAACAATGGCACCTGCTCCGCTCTCTTCTGGATTCCAGTCCCCTCTGCCGCTTCCCCCTCGCCTGGACCATCTGTGCACACGAATGTGGGACCACCTGGTCAGTCAGCCACCCTGTGCGGCCTCACTGGGTCTGCACAGTTGCCATGCCATGCCCGGGGCCCTCCAGCTGCTTCCTGTGGGCCCAGGGTCCGCCAGCCACCGCCTGTGCACCTGGGAACTGCCAGCCATTGCTGCCTGCGTTCCCAGGTCCGCACCTCCCCTTTTTCCTGCCGAGACTCCACCCCTCTTACCGGTCTGGATGAATGGTTGTTGGACTCCCGTACAGTTCAATTTTCTATCAGTTCTGGTTGTTTTCTTGTTTCTAAATATTTGTTGTCCTTAATTTTGGTTGTGAGAGGGGGCACAGTGTGTCCACCTATGCCTCCATCTTGGCCGGAAGTCCTATACATGGATTTTCAACTGCATGGGCCTCAGCACCCTTAACCCTCACATTGTTCAAGGGTCAGCTGTAGTTACTTTATTAAGGCTTTGTGAAGGAATGTGGGTTACTGCTCTTACTTAATGGAGAGCAGAATACTTTCTATGTGTTTGGCAAAGGACTTGGATGGGGTAAGGGTATCAGGAGAGAGTAAACCAATGACTCTAACTTTATGATAGTTTCCATTTCCTTTTTTCTTCAATAAAACTCAATTCACTGAGTTTTCCCTGCCTTTTTAATACTTCACCTGACACCTCTGTCAGAGAACATCTGGTATCTCAGAACTGTATGTCTTCAAAGTCCTTAACATTTTTCCTCTCCAAATCATGCTACCTTTGAGATTAGTAGTATTTTAAATGCCATCCAATCATTTACTGGCTGTGTGACCTTGTATAATTTCCTACCATCTTCTGAACCTCATGTTTCCTCAATTGTAAAATGAGTATACTAACAATACCTACTTCATAGATTTGTTGTGAGGATTGAATGAGATCATGCACACAAACTGCTTAGCAATGTGCCTGGCAATTAGTAATCAATAAATGTTAATTCTTTTTCATTCATGCCTTAATTCATTCACTTAATTAAAGTTTATTAAGTGCTAGAAATGAGCTAGGTTCTGTGTCTTCCAAAAACTTCCAATCTCACTGGAAAGCCAAAATAAGATATAACTTATAAAATGTTAAATACAAAGCTCAATGGGATTCATAACAAACAAAAGATGAAAAGGTCACAGGAAGAAGAGATTATTGTGTCCCAGAACTGCATTGGTGTTTTTTTTTTAACTTTTCTGGCTTCAGTCTCACTTCCATCAATCTCTAGAGCATTTGTGTGTGTGTTTCCAGTAAATATTTATTATTTTTCTTTTCTTCTTTTAAGTATTTTTATTGATTATTCTATTATAGTTTTCCCAATTTTCCCCCTTTATCCCCCCTCCACCCTGCCCCCTAAATCCTCCAGCATTCCCCCTGCCTTGGTTTATGTCCATGGGTTGTACATATAAGTTCTTTGAGTTCTCTGTTTCCTATATCATATTTAATATCTTCCTGTCTATTTTATGCCTACTAATTATGCTTCTTCTTCCCTGTGCCTTTCCCCCACTATTCCTCTCTTCCCCCTCCCCACTGATATCCATTTGTTTGATTCTGTTCCGGTTTTGATTGTTTGCTTATTTTTGTTTTCATTGTTTTTCTTTTCTTTTTTTAATTTTTTAATATATTTTATTGATTATGCTGTTACAGTTGTCCCATATCTCCCTCATTGTTCCCCTCCACCCTGTACACCCCCTCCCACCCACATTTCCCCCATTTAATTCATGCCCATGTGTCATAAGTTCTTTAGCTTCTGCATTTCCCACACTATTCTTGCCCTCCCCCTGTCTATTTTCTACCTACCATCTATGCTACTTATTCTCTGTATTTTTCCTCTCCTCTTCCCACTCCCCTGTTGTTAACCCTCCATATGGTCTCCATTTCTGTGGTTCTGCTCCTGTTCTAGTTGTTTGCTTAGTTTGCTTTTGTTTTAAGTGTGGTCGTTAATATCTGTGAGTTTGCTGTCTTTTTACTGTCCTATTTTTTATCTTTTTTTCTTAGATAAGTCCCTTTAACATTTCATATAATAAGGACTTGGTGTTGATGACCTCCTTGAACTTGACCTTATCTGAGAAGTGCTTTACCTGCTCTTCCATTCTAAATGACAGCTTTGCTGGATAGAGCAATCTTGGATGTAGGTCCTTGCCTTTCATGACTTGGAATACTTCTTTCCAGCCCCTTCTTGCTTGTAAGTCTCTTTTGAGAAGTCAGCTGACAGTCTGATGGGAACTCCTTTGTAGATGACTGTCCCCTTATCCCTTGCTGCTTCTAGAATTCTCTCCTTCATTTTAATCTTGGCTACTGTAATTATGATATGCCTTGGTGTGTTCCTCCTTGGGTCAAACTTCTTTGGGACTCTCTGAGCTTCCTGGACGTCCTGGTAGTCTATTTCCTTTGCCGGATTGAGGAAGTTCTCCTTTATTATTTGTTCAAATAAATTTTCCACTTGTTGCTCTTCTTCTTCCCCTTCTGGTATCCCTATAATTAGGATGTTGGAGTGTTTAAAGATGTCCTAGAGGTTCCTAAGCCTCTCCTCGTTTTTTTGAATTCTTGTTTCTTCCTTGTTTTCTGTTTGGTTGTTAGTTTCTTCCTTCTGGTCCACTCCATTGATTTGAGTCCCAGTTTTCCTCCCATCTCTATTGGTTCCCTGTGTGTTTTTCTTCATTTCACTTATTGTAGCCTTAATTTGTTCATCTAATTTGCAACCAAAATCAATCAAGTTTGTGAGTATCCTGATCGCCAGTGCTTTGAACTGTGCATCAGATAGGTTGGCTCTTTCAGTTGCTTGGATTCATTGGCTCTGGGGCTTTGATCTGTTCTTCTGCTTGAGCAATATATTTTTTTGGGGGGTCTGGTCATGCCTGTTACGTATGAGGGATGGAGCCTTAGGTGTTCACCAAGGCAGGGCAACCCAGTCCCTGGGTTGTGACACTGTATGTCAGGGGGCAGGGTCAGAGAGGGAACAATGGTGCTTGCTCCCCTCCCTCTTGTATCCCAGTTCCCTCTGCCACTTCCCACAAGCAAACTGGGTCTTTCTGGTGCTGCCTCCCAGGCGGGTGGGCCATGCATGCTCCAGGAACCTGTGGGTCTCAGATTAGGAGAAGTGTTCCTTCATTATCTGTTTAAATAAGTTTTCAATTTCTTGCTGTTGTTCTTCTCCTTCCAGCACCTCTAGAATTTGGATATTGGAATGTTTCAGGTTGTCCCAGAGGTTCGTAAGCATCTTTTCATTTTTTTGCATTCTTATTTCTTCTTTCTGTTCTGGTTTGATGTTTATTTTTCCCTTTTGTTCCAAATCCTTGCTTTAAGTTCTGGTTTCCTTCCTGTCTCTGTTGGTTCCCTGAATATTTTGTTTTATTTCATTTTGGGTATCTTTCATTTGTTTTTTCATTTTTTGACTAAGTTCAGTCAGTTCTGTGAGTATTTTGATTACCAGGGCTTTAAATTCTCCATCAGATAGGTTGGGTATTTCATCACTTAGCTCTCTTTCTGAAGTTTTGCGCTGTTCTTTCATTTGGGCCATATTTCTTTGTCTAGGTGCACTGGTCTGGTTGTTCTGGTTAATATTTTTCTTTAATTCCTTGGTTGTCAGAGTTCCATGCAGTTTGATTTTTCTAGAACTTCTTCTTGTTTACTGATTTTAGATTGGTTGTTATCCTCCTTTTGGTTGTGCAAGGAAGTGAAGGGTTTGCGCCTATGCCTCCATCTTGGCTGGAACTCTCTCTAGAGCATTTTTGGAATCATGATTTTAAAATTAGTGGACTAGAGTGAATAAGACTTGGTTCCACAGAGGGGAATGCACAACTAATAATGAAAGAACAACAACCTGGAACACCTTGAGGGGGCCTTGAGTGGATAGATGGAGAATTTGATCTTGAGTGTTTTAACTCAGAGCTTCCTAACCTGTGTGCCAAGCTTACTAGGAAGTCCCCATGCCCGTCATCTGGACCTGCAAGTGGCCTGTTCATTTTTCATGGCATGCTATATAAATATTGCCATTTGCTATGCCTGCCATGCCTTGCAAAGGGAAGCAGAGTTTTAGATTTCCCAGAATCATATTGTTGGGTAGGGATTTGGAAGCATGTGCCACTGTCAGAGGGAAGGATAAAGAAACCTGGATTAGGGTACAGTTGCCTAATCCCTGAGTCACACTGAGGAAAGTCCAAATCCAGGGTCCCTCTGCCATCTTTCCCACTACCTAATGATGGCAGATAACTACCGCCACTCTCTCCACTCTGTATAAAGTCAACCGGGTCTCTACTGACAAGAGAAAGGAAAAAGAAAACTCAGTGACCATCTACTCAATCCAACCCTGTGGGAAAAACTTCAAAGATGGCATCAAAGTTTGGTATCTGGAATTAACTAGCACAGGCTCTATTTATTGCATAAAAATTGTAGAATAGCCTTGACCAGTGTGGCTCAGTTGGTTGGAGTATTGTCCTGTAAGCCAAAAGGTCACAGGTTCAATTCCCAGTCAGGCCATATGCCTGGGTTGTGGGCTCAGTCCCTAGTCAGAGTGCATGCAGGAGGCAACAAATCAATGTTTCTCCCTTGCATCAGTGTTTCTCTCCCTCTCTCTAACCTTCCCTTTTCCTCTCTTTAAAGTAAATTGGCATGTCCTTGGATGAGGATAAAAATAAAATATTCTATACACTTTCTTTTTCCTTAACTCTAATTAAAGGTACCTTAGGGTTTCATGTCAGAAGTGTTATATCTTATTAAACAAAATAGGTATTTGATTCCTGCTTGATTAAGGTTTGGTGAGGTTTTCCACAATTTTCTCTTTATAACTCTCTTATAAAATATATTTTATTGATTTTGCAATTACAGTTGTCTCAATTTTTCCTTCTTTGCCCCCCTGCACCTGGTACCCTTATTTCCTCCAGCAATCCCCCCATTACTTCATGTCCATTGCTCATGCATACAAGTTCCTTGGCTACTCCATCTTCTATACTTGTTCTGAACATCTCCCTGTCTATTCTGTACTAACCAATTTATGCTTCTTAATCCCTGCACCTTTTCTCCTGTTCTTCCCCTCCCCCTTTAAACTGATAACCCTCCAAATGATCTCCATATCTATGATTCTATTCTGGTTCATATTGTTTGCTTAGTTTGTTTTCTAGATTCAGTTGTTGATACTTGTGAATTTGTTGCCATTTTATAAGTTCATAGTTTTGATCTTCTTTTTCTTAAATAAGTCTCTTTAACATTTCATGTAATAATGGCTTGGTGATGATAAACTCCTTTAGCTTTACCATGTCTAAAAAGCACTTTATCTGCCTTTCCATTTTAAATGATAGCTTTGCTGGATAGAGTAATCTAGGTTGTAGGTCTTTGCTTTTCATCACTTTGAATACTTCTTTCCAGCCCCTTCTTGCCTGCAAAATTTCTTTTGAGAAATCAGCTGGTAGTCTTGATGGAACTCCTTTGTAGGTAACTCTCCGCCTTTCTCTTGCTGCTTTTAAGATGCTTTCTTCATCTTTAACCTTTGGCATTTTAATTATGATGAGTTTTCATGTGGTCCTCTTTGGGTTCAACTTGTTTGGGGCTCTCTGTGCTTCCTGGACTTGTATGTCTATTTTCTTCACCAAATTAGGGAAGTTTCCTTCCATTATTTTTTCAAATAAGTTTCCAATTTGTTTCGAGATGTCCCACAGGCTCCTTAGTCTATCCTCATTTTTTTGAATTCTGTTTTCTTCTTGCTGTTCTGATTGAATGCTTTTTCTCTTCCTGATGTTCCAAATTGTTTTTTTTTTTTTTTTTATTCTCAACTTCATCTCCTCCACTGAGGGTTCCCTGTAGATTTTTCTTTATTTCACTTAATGTAACCTTCATTTCTGCCTTCCTTTTTTATGCTGTTGCCATACCCAATGATTTCTTTGAGCATCCTAATAACCAGTGTTTTGAACTCCACATCTGATAGGTTGCTTATATCCATTTTGTTTATCTGGAGTTTTGTTCTGTTCTTTCATTTGTCCCATCTTTCTTTGTTTCCTCATTTTGGCAGCTTCCCTGTGTTTGTTTCTGTATATTAGGTAGAGCTGCTTTGATTCCCACACTTAGTAGTGTGGCCTATTGTAGAAAAGTGCACCTGTGAGTTATATGGGGTGGAGCCTTAGGTAATCACCAGGGCAGGGTGACCTATGTCACCACTCTGGGCTCTGTGTGGGAGAGGGTTCAGAGAGGGGACAGTGCACTGTTGGGCCTCTGGAGATTTGTCCAGGAGAAAGTTATCTCCCAGCACTTACCCTGTTGCTTGTCACTTCGCTTTCTCCCTGTATGCCACTGGTGGCCTTCCAGCTGTTGCCGGTGCTGAATCCCAAGGGGAATGGTGAATGGGTCTGTATAAATCTTAAGACTGCTGTGGGCCCTTTAAGAGGAGCCTCCTGAGAATTTCTGCCACCAGAACCACCATTGGTTTTTACAGTCAGAAGTTATGGGGACTTATCTTCCTGGTACTAGAACTCTGGGCTGGGTGGTCTGGTCTGAGACTGGGGGCTGGGATGATCTCACTCCCAAGGTATCCCTTCCAATTATTATCCATCACACATAAGTGTGAGACCACCAATTCCACATCTCCACCCCTTTCTGCATCTCCTATCCATCTGGGGATGTGGCCATCTGGATGGATGTGGCTTCTTTAAATCTTTGGTTGTCAGACTTCCATACAGCTCAATATTCTGACAAATTTTGGGTAATATTGTTTTGTAGTATTGTTGTAATTTTTGCTGTAGTTGTGTGATAAGGTGAAGTGTATTTATCTATGCCTCCATCTTGACTGGAAGTCTCCTATAACTCTCTTCTTACTTTTTAAAGGTTTTATTTATTTATTTTCAGAGAGGGGAAGGGAGGGAAAAAGAGAGAGAGAAAAACATCAATGTGTGGTTGCCTGTCATGCAGCCCCCACCAGGGACCCAGCCTGCAACCCAGGAGTGTGCCCCAAATGGGAATCAAACTGGTGATCCTTTGGTTCACAGGCCTGCACGCAATCCACTGAGCTACACCAGCTGGGGCAACACTTTTCTTTCTTCTCTGTTTTATCAGAGTTCTTGACGGCAAGCAGCAGAAGCAATTACAGCTAATCTAAGCAAACAAAAAAGGAAATTATTGAAAGGATGTTGGGGTTGGGGAGGGATTCCAAAATCAAAGGGAGTTTGTAGGGCCAAGCTTGAAGGATGACATAAACCAAAATGGTCGCAGGGTCCACAGGGAAGCACACAAACTTGTCCAGACTCTGTTTCATAAGGGATAGAGGAAGGGAGGATCTTTATTCTTCAACTACTATAGTCAAGGCAGATTACTGTGTCCCACCAATAACACACATCATGGAAAATTTCCCTTCAAATAGGAAGAGGATGAATAGTGAACAGCAAACAAGTAAATTAACAAGCAAAGCAATGTTTTTTAGAGCCTCACACACGGTGTTTTGCATGTTGCAGGTGGTAACCCATTGTTGAGTTGTAAGATTAATTTTGTGGGTGTGCAATTAGCTTTTTGGTTTAATTTTTAATAGCTTTATGTAGATAATTCCAATAATTGCACATATTTAAAGTATAATGTTTGATAAGCTTTGACCTGTGTATATATTTTTAAACATATCAATACAATCAAAATAATTAACATATTGCTTACCCTCCACCACATTTCTTTAAGCCTCTGGGTAATCCCTTGCTCCTTTCTCACCCTGCTCTCTCCAGGCTCTGTACTCAGGTAACCATTGATCCACTTTCTGTCACTATAGATTAATTTGCATTTGCTAGAATTCTATGTAAATAGAGTAATAAATTATCTACTAGGCATAATTATTTTAGATTCATATTTATTGTTATATGTATAAATAGTTCATTCCTTTTTGTTGATAAATTGTATTCTATTGAATGGATACAGCAAAATTTGCCTATTCACCTGTTGATGAACATTTGGGTTGTGTGATGGTTAGTTTTAGGCTACAATCTTTAATTATTCAATCAACCACTAACCTAGGTACTGCTGTAAAGACATTTTGAAGATGTTTGCAATCAGTTTATGCTTAGTAAAGGAGATTGTCCTAGATAATCTTGGTGGGCCTGGTTCAATCAGTTGAAAGGCCTTAGAGGAGAACTAAGGTTTTCTTAAAGAATTTCTGCCTATGGAATGCAACTTCAACCTTTCATATAAGTTGTAATGTTATTGTATATGCTCTTTATCAAATTGAGGAAGTTTCCATCTATTTCTAGTTTGCTTTGCATCTTTATCAGAAATGGATGTTGGAATTCTGTCAAAAATTTTTCTGCATCTATTGAGGTGCTCAGATGATTTTGCAGCTTTTGATTATTAATATGGTGAGTTACGCTGACTGGTTTGGAAATATTAAACAAAGATTACATTTCTGAGATAAGCTTTAGATGGTCATAATGTATTATCCTTTCTTCATATTAATGGATTTATTTTGCTAAATTGTGATTTAGAATATTTGCATCGGGGTTTATGTAGGATCTTGGTCTGTAGCTTTCTTTTCTTTTTTTTTAAAGATTGTTATTTTCAGAGAGAGGGGAAAGGAGGGAGAAAGAGAGGGAGAGAAACATCAAGGTGTGGCTGTCTGTCTCATGCCCCAACCAGGGACCTATCTTGCAACCCAGGCATGTGCCCTGATAGGGAATACAACTGGTGACCCTTCAGTTCCCAGGCTGGCACTCACTCCACTGAGCCACACCAGCCAGGGCTGTAGCTTTCTTTTCTTTTCTTTCTTTTTTATTTTATTGTTGTTCAAGTACAGTTGTCTACATTTACCCCCCGCTAATCCCCCCCCCACCACAGCCATCCCCATCTCCCTCCCCTGCTTCCACCCACCCTTGGTTTTGTCCATGTGTCCTTTATAGTTGTTCCTGAAAACCCTTCCCCCCTCCCCCCATTATCCCCTCCCATCTCCCCTCTGGTTACTGTCCATGTGTTCTTAATTTCAATGTCTCTGGTTATATTTTGCTTGCTTGTTTCCTTTGTTAATTAGGTTCCACTTATAGATGAGATCATATGGTATTTGTCTTTCACCATCTGGTTTATTTCACATAGCATAATGCTCTCTAGTACCATCCATGCTGCTGCAAAGGGTAGGAGCTTCTTCTTTCTTTCTGCCTTGTAGTATTCCATCATGTAAATGTACCATAATTTTTTGATCCACTCATTTGCTGATGGGAACTTAGGTTGCTTCCAGCACTTGGCTGTTGTAAATTGTGCTGCTGTGAACATTGGTGTGCATAGGTTCTTTTGGATTGGTGTTTCAGGGTTCTGAGAATATAATCCCAGCAGTGGAATTTCTGGGTAAAAAGGCAGTCCCATTTTTAGTTTTCTGAGGAAATTCCATACTGTTTTCCACAGTGGCTGCACCAGTCTCCTTTTCCACCAAAAGCACACTAGTGTTCCCTTTTCTCCACATCCTCTCCAGCACTTGTTTGTTCATTTGATTATGATGGCCCATCTGACTGGTGTGAAGTGTTATCTCATTGTGGTTTTAATTTGCATTTTTCTGATGGCTAGTGCCACTGAACATCTTTTCATGTTTCTGAGCCCTTTATATGTCCTCCTTGGAGAAGTGTCTGTTCAAGTCTTTTGCCCATTTTTTAATTGGGTTGTTTGTCCTCCTAAAGTGGAGGCATGTGAGTTCTTTACATATTTTGGGAATCAAACCCTATCTAAGGTATCATTTGAAAATATGTTTTACCATAATAGTTGGTTCTCTTTTCATTTTAATGCTGTTTTCTTTAGCCATGCAGAAGCTTTTTAATTTGATGAGGTCCTATTTGTTTATTCTTTCCTTTATGTCCCTTGCTCTAGGGGACATATTGGTGAATATATTGCTGTGTGGAATGTCTGAGATTTTCCTGCCAATGTTTTCCTCTAGGACTTTTATGGTGTCATGATTTACACTTAAGTCTTTTACCTGCCTTGAATTTATTTTTGTGTATGGTGTAAATTGGTGATCAAGTCTCTTTTTTTTTTGCATGTAGTTGTCCAGATCTCTCAACACCATTTGTTGGAGAGGCTATTTTTACTCCATTTTATGTTTTTTCCCCCTTTGTCAGATATTAATTGACCATAGAGAATTGGGTTTATTTCCAGGCTCCCTATTCTGTTCCATTGGTCTATGTGTCTGTTCTTGTGCCAGTACCAGGCTGCTTTCATTACAGTGGCCTTGTAATACAGTTTGATATCAGATATTGTGATCCTACATTGTTCTTTCTCAAAATTGCTAAAGCTATTCTGGGGCATTTATGGTTCTATATAAATTTTTGAAGTGTTTGTTCTATATCTGTGAAATATGTCATTGGTATTTTAATAGGAATTGCATTGAATCTATAAATTGCTTTGGGGAGTATGGACATTTTGATGTTAATTCTTCCAATTCATGTACATTGTACATGCTTCCATTTGTTTGTGTCTTCCCTAATTTCTTTCTTCAGTGTTGTATACTTTTCTGAGTACAGGTCTTTTACTTACTTGGTTGGGTTATTCCTAGGTACTTTATTGTTCTTGTTGCTATATCAAATGGGATTTTGTTCCTGATTTCTGTTTCTGATATTTCATTGTTAATATACAAAAATGTCTTTGATTCCTGAATATTGACTTTGTATAATGCTGCTTTGCCAAATTCACTTATTATGTTGAGTAGTTATTTCATGGAGTGTATAGGATATTCTATGTACACAATCATGTCATTTGCAAACAATGACAGTTTTTCTTCCTCCTTTCCAATTTGAATGTCTTTTATTTCTTTTTCTTGTCTGATTGCTGTGGGTAGGACTTCCCATACTATGTCGAATAGGAGTGGTGAAAGCAGACATCCTGTTGTGTTCCTGATCTTAGTGTGAAAGCTTTTAGTTCTTACCCATTGAGTACGATATTGGCTGTAGGTCTCTCATATATGGCCTTTATTAAGTTGAGGAATGCTCCCTCTATTCCCACTTTGCTAAGTGTTTCCATCATAAATAGGTGCTGTACCTTCTCAAATGCTTTTTCTGCATCTATTGATATGATCATGTGGTTTTTGTCTTTCTTTTTTATGTGATTTCGGTTTTTTATGTGTATTACATTTATTGATTTGTCAATATTATACCATCCTTGCATCTCGTGGATGAATCCCACTTGATCATGATGTATGATCTTTTTAATGTATTGCTGAATACAGTTTCACAATATTTTACTGAGGATTTTAGCGTTTATGTTCACCAGTGATATTGGCCTGAAGTTTTCTTTGTTTTGTCTTTATCTGGTTTTGGGATTAGGATGATGCTGGCTTTATAAAAAGAGTTTGGGAGTCTTTCATCTTCTTGGACTTTTTGGAATAGTCTGAAGGATAGGGGTTAGCTCTTCCTTAAATGCTTTGTAAAATTCTCCTTTGAAACTGTCTGGTCCGGGCTTTTGTGTGTTGGGAGTTCTTTATTACTGATTCAATTTCGTCAGCTGTTATTGGTGTATTCAGGCTTTCTACGTCTTCTTCAGTCAGCTTTGGAGGATTATATTTTTCCAGAAATTTGTCCATTTCACCTCGGTTTTCTAATTTCTTGGAATATATTTCTTTATAGTTATTTCTTACAATCCTTTTTATTTATGTGGTATCAGTTGTAATGTCTCCTCTTTCATTTCTGATTGTGTTTATTTGGGTCCTTTTTCTTTTTTTCTTGATGAGTCTGCTTAAAGGCTTGTTGATTTTGTTTATCTTTTCAAAGAACCAGCTCCTGGATTTATTGATCCTTAGAATTGTGCTTTTAGTCTCTATGTCATTTAATTTTGCTCTGATCTTGGTTATTTCCTTCCTTCTACTTGCTCTGGGCTGTCTTTGTTGTTCTTCCTCTAGTTCTTGTAGGTGTAGGGTTATGTTGTTTATTTGAAATATTTCTATTATTTTTAGGTCGACCTGTATTGCTCTGAACTTCCCTCTCAGGATGGCTGTCACTGTGTCCCTTAAGTTTTAGATTGTTGTGAGTTCATTTTCATTTGTTTCCATAAAGTTTTGATTTCTTCTTTAATCTCATTCTTGACCCATTCATTATTTAATAACATGCTAAACAATCTCTATGAATTTCGATGTTTTTGAGTTTTTTTCTTTGAGGTTGGTTTCTAGTTTCAGTCCCTTGTGGTCAGGGGAAATGCTTGATATGATTTCAATTTTCTTGTATTTGTTGAGGCTTGCTTTGTGTCCTATCATGTGGTCTATCTTTGAAAATTTTCCATGTGCATTTGATATAGGTTTCTTTTTAAAAATATATTTTATTATGCTATTACAGTTGTCTATTTCCCCCTTTTCCCCTCCTCCCTACTTACCCCCTCCCACTCACATCCCCCCCCTTTAGTTCGTGTCCATGGGTCATACATATAAGTTCTTTGGCTTCTCCATTTCTTACAGTATTCTTAACCTACTCCAGTCTATTTTCTACCTACCATATATGCTGCTTATTCTCTGTACCTTCCCCCCCTATCTCCCTCTCACTCCCCTGCTGATAACCCTCCATGTGATTTCCACTTCTGTCATTGTGTTCCTCTTATAGTTGTTTGCTTAGTTCACTTTTGTTTCTATTTTTTTTTAGGTTCAGTTGTTGATAATTGTGAGTTTGTTGTCATTTTGCTGTTCATATTTTTGATCTTCTTTTATTTAGATAGTCCCTTTAACATTTCATGTAATAAGGGCTTGGTAATGAAGAACTCCTTTAACTTGACCTTATCTGAGAAGCAATTTATCTGCCCTTCCATTCTAAATGATACCTTTGCTGGATAGAGTCATCTTGGATGTAGGTCTTTTCCTTTTATGACTTTGAAGACTTCTCTCCAGCCCCTTCTTGCCTACAAGGTTTCTTTTGAGAAATCAGCTGACAGTCATATGGGTACTCCTTTCTAGGTAACTGTCTCCTTTTCTCTTGCTGCTTTTAAGATTCTCTCCTTATCTTTCATCTTGGATAATGTAACTATGATGTGCCTTCATATATTTCTCCTTGGGTCCAACTACTTTGGGACTCTTTGAGCTTCATGGACTTCCTAGAATCTATTTCCTTTGCTAGGGTGCGGAGGTTCTACTTCATTATTTGCTCAAATAAGTTTTCATTTTCTTGCTGTTGTTCTCCTTCTGGCACCCCTATGATTCAGATGTTGATATATTTAAAGGTGTCCTGGAGGTTACTGAGCCTCTCCTCATTCTTTTGAATTCTTGTTTCTTCATTCTGTTCTGGTTGAATGTTTATTTCTTCCTTCTGCTCCAAATCATTGATTTGAGTTCCAGTTTCCTTCCCATCACTGTTGGTTCCCTGTACATATTCCTTTCTTTCACTTTTCATTGTTTTAATTTTTTCCTCTAGTTTGAGTCCATATTCAACCAATTCTGTGAGCATCCTGATCACCAGTGCTTTGAACTGTGCATCTGATAGGTTGGCTATCTCTTTGTTGCTTAGTTGTATTTTTTTTTTCTGGAGCTTTTATCTGTTCTTTCATTTGGGCCATTTTTGTTTGTCTCAGTGTACCTGTTAGGTAGTAAAGGGTAGAGCTTTAGTTGTTCACCAGGGTGGGGCAACCCAAGTTACTGTGTTGTGATGCTATATGTGGAAGAGGGGTCCAAGAGGGAATGATGCCACTTGCTCACTCTCTGCCTGTTTTCAGTCACTTCCCCTGTTACCCACAAGCAAATTGGGTCCTTCTTGTGATGATTAATGTGTGGGTTGGTTTGTGTACATTCTAGGACCCTGTGGGTCTCTCCAACAAACTTTCCCGTGAGGCTACGAGTTTCTCCCACTGCCACTGTAACCCTCACAGTTTTTTCAGTTAGAGGTATGAGGCTTTATTTCCCCACACTGGAACCCTGAGTTGCATGGTGTGTCTCACTCCCCAGTTGTTCCTCCCAGTTTATCTGCATGCAAATGTTGGACTGCCCAGTCTGCAAGCCATCACCTTGCCACAAGTCCTCCCCACCCTGGCTGCCTAGCTCCATACCTTCTACTGGTCTCAATGAATGTTTCATCTTTAACTCCTTGGTTGTCAGTTCTGGTTGTGTTTTGTTTTTAAATTTGTTGCAGTCCTTCTTTTGGTTGTGCAAGGAGGCACAGTGTGTCTACCTATGTGTCTATCTTGACCAGAAGTCCTGACGTAGCTTTCTTTTCTTGTACCAACTCTGGTAATACTGTAGGATTTGGGTAGAATTTGTATTTCTTCCTTTAATGTTTGGAAGAATTTACTAGTGAAGTAATCTGCGCCTGGATTTTCCTTGCAGAAAGATTTTAACTAAAAATGTAATTTCTTTAACAGATATGGTGCTCTTCAGATTACCTATTCTTGAATGGGTTTTCATAGATTGTATCTTTCAAAAATTTGTGCATTTCATCTAAGGTGATGAGTTTTGAGGAATAAAGGTATTCATAATATTTTCTTATTTCCCTTTTAATATTTGTATCAGTGCAAACTCTTTTTATTACTTGGTAATTTGTCTCATTAATGGGTAATTCATTGGTTTTCTGGTATTAGATAAGGTTCCAGCTTCATTCTTTTGGGTGTGTATCTTCAGTTTTCCTGGCACCAATTTGTTGAAAAGACTGTCCTTCATTGATTCATTTTGGTGCTAATTATTTGACCATATATGTAAAGATTTATTTCTGAGCTTTCTCTATTTTATTCAATTGGTATATACCTCTGTCTTTATGCCAGTACCACACTGGTTTTTGTTGGTCTGTTGGTTGGTATTGTTTTGGTTTTGGTCCTTATGATTATGAAATAAAAGTTGTACACGCTTTGGGAAATGCTTTGGAATAATTGCTGAAAAGCCTTTTCATATCCTAACATTTTATATTTTCAGTTCCACATGGTTTTGATTACTATAGCTTTGTAGTAAGTTTAAAATCTATAAGTGTGAGTCCTCTAGGTTTCTTCTTTTTCAAGATTGTTTTGGACCCTGGCTGGTGTAGCTCAGTGGATTGAGCGCGGGCCTGTGAACCAAAGGATCGTGGTTCGATTCCCAGTCAGGGCACATGCCTGGGTTGCAGGCCAGTTCCCAGCATGGGACACATAAGAGGCAACCATACATTGATATTTCTCTCCTTCTCCCTCTCTCCTACCCTTCCCCTCTAAAGATAAATAAATAAATAAATAAATATTAAAAAGATTGTTTTGGCTATTTAGGTCACTTGAAATTTCATAAGAATAACTGGATTTTTAAATTTTTTTCTGCAAATAACACCATTGGGGTTTTGTACAATGCATTTTTCAAATGAGCAAGCAATTTTATTTATTTATTTTTAGGTACTGGGAAGAGGGAGTAAAAGAGAGGGGGAGAAACACTGATGTGAGAGAGAAACCTCAATTGGTTGCCGCTCATAAGTGCCCTAATGGGGCACAGAACCCACAATCCAGGCATGTGCCCTGACCTGAAATGCAACTGATGAGTTTTTGCTTCTTGGAATGACACCCAATCAAGTGAGCCACACTGGTCAGAGCAATGAGCAAAGGATTTGAGTGAATATTTCTAAAAAAAAAAAAAAAAACAGTGGCAAATAAACACATGAAAAGATGCTTAATATAACTAGCATTAGGGAAATGGAAATCAAAATCATAATGATGTACCACTTCACATCCACTAGGATGGCTATAATTTAAAAGATAATAGCAAGCATTGATGTAGACTTGGAGAAATCATAACCTTCATACATTTCTGTTGAGAATGTACAATCATTCTGGAAAACAGTTTGGCAGTTCCTCAAGAAGTTAAATACAGACTTACTATGTGGCAAACAAGTCTACTCCTAAATATATACCCAAGAGAATTTAAAATATATGTCTACACAAAGAGTTTTGTGTGAATATTCCTAGCAGAATTACTTAAAATGGCCAAAAGTTGGAAATACTCAAGATATCCATCAATTTATGAATGTTTAAACAAAATGGAATATTATTTCAGCATAAAAAGGAATGATATACTAATATATGCTACAACGTAGGCAAACCTTGAAACACATTGAGTGAAAGAAGCCAAACATAAAACATCACATATTGCATGGTACGGTTTATAAGAAATTTCCAGAATAGTCAAGGCCATAGACACTCCTCTGTATTTTTCTTTTGTCAAGAAAAATATATGATTGAGATTTTCCACCACCATGTACAGCTATTCTCCAAACTTTTCAACCAAGTCATAGTAATCCATCATACTGCTCTATGGTAATTATCTATTTTCTGCTAAAATAACATCATTTCTGACTTCTGGCCAAGATGGAGGCATAGGTGGACATAGTGTGCCTCCTCACACAACCAAAATTAAGTACAACAAAGATTTAGAAACAAGAAAACAATCAGAACTTATAGAAAATTGAACTGTACAGAAGTCCAACAACCATTCATCCAGACCAGTAAGAGGGGTGAAGTCACAGTAGGAAAAAGTGGAGGTTGGTGGACTGGGCTCACAGGCAGCAGTGGCTGGCAGATCCCAGGCACACAGGTGGCGGCTAGCAGATCCTGGGCACAGGGAGGCAATGGTGCAGACCCAGTGAGGCCGTGCAAGGCAGCTGGCTGATGAGGTGGTCCCACATTTGCGCGCACGTAATCGAGGTGAAAGGGAAGCAGTGGAACAGACAGGAATCTGAGAGAGAGTGGAGCAAGTGCCATTGTTCCTTCAAGGACCCTGCCCCCACATACAGCATCACAACCCAGTAACGGGGCTGCCCCGCCCTGGGGAACACCTAAGCCTCCGCCCCTCACTATGTAACAGCTGCAACCAGACCAAAATTTTTTTTTCTGAAATGGGAGAACAAATCAAATCCCCAGAGCCAATTCATCTAAGCGACCAAGAGATAGCCAACCTATCCAATGTACAGTTCAAAGCCCTGAAATCAGGATGCTCATAGAATTGGTTGATTTTGCTCACTAATTGGATGAACAAATGAAGGGTACAATAAGTAAAATGAAGGAAAATGCACAGGGAACCAATAGAGATGGGAGGAAAACTGGGACTCAAATCAATGGAGTGGACCAGAAGGAAGAAAGAAACAACCAAACAGAAAACAAGGAAGAAACAAGAATTCAAAAAAACTGAGGAGAGGCTTAGGAACCTCCAGGACATCTTTAAACGTCCCAACATCTGAATCATAGAAGTACCAGAAGGAAAAGAGGAAGAGCAACAAGTGGAAAATTTATTTGAACAAATAATAAAGGAGAACTTCCCCAATCTGGCAAAGGAAATAGACTTCCAGGATGTCCAGGAAGCTCAGAGAGTCCCAAAGAAGTTGGACCCAAGGAGGAACACACCAAGGCAAATCATAATGACATTAGCCAAGATTCAAATGAAGGAGAGAATTCTAGAAGCAGCGAGGGATAAGGGGACAGTCACCTACAAAGGAGTTCCCATCAGACTGTCAGCTGATTTCTCAAAAGAGACCTTACAAGCAAGAAGGGGCTGGAAAGAAATATTGGAAGTCTTGAAAGGCAGGGACCTACGTCCAAAATTGCTCTATCCAGCAAAGCTGTCTTTTAGAATGGAAGGGAAGATAAAGTGCTTCTCAGATAAGGTCAAGTTCAAGGAGTTCATCATCACCAAGCCCTTTTTATATGAAATGTTAAAGGGACTTATCTAAGAAAAAGAAGATAAAAATATGACAGTGTAAAGAGAGCAAACTCACAGCTATTAAGAACCACACCTAAAACAAAAGCAAACTAAGCAAACAGCTAGAACAGGAACAGAACCACAGAAATGGAGATCACATGGAGGTTTAGCAACAGGGGAGTGGGAGGAGGAGAGAGGGGGAAAAGGTACAGAGAATAAGTAGCATAGACGGTGGGTAGAAAATAGACAGGGGGAGGGCAAGAATAGTGTGGGAAATGTAGAAGCCAAAGAACTTATGACACATGGACATGAACTAAAGTGGGAAATGTGGGTAGGAGGGGGTGTGCAGGGTGAAGGGGAATGATGTGGGAGAAATGGGACAACTGTAATAGCATAATCAATAAAATATATTAAAAAATAACATTGTTTCTCTTTTTATATATTTGTATGTACCACTATAAATATAAAGAGGTTATTGAGCAGTCTGAATATGGGAGGACAAACATGAAATATTTTCTTTGACAATTAAGGTTTTAAATTAGCTCAAATATCCTTTCCTTTCTTTAAATGGTGGGATATGTGCAGAATCCTTGGTTTTCTAGCCAATTTTATATCACATCATGTTCAACCCAGTTTTGTCCTAATTGAAATCATAAATCTTATTTCTGATGTAGGGTGTTTTCCCATGCCCCTCAGTTCAGACATGCCCTGTGGCCAGAGTCTTGAGTTCTGTCTGTTCTTCAGTCCTTCTCCCCTAATGTTTCTAATTTCTCTAGGAATGGTGGATTGTGATGTTGTGATTAGAAGAAAGGGGTATGGTTATTTAGTGTAACTAGGGCAGATTTGGCCTCTATGTCCTTTGTCTGATAGACATCCAAGTGCCTCTCACAGGCTTTTATATGCATCACTCCTCACAGGTATAATATTCTCCTGGCTTTGTTCAGTTTCTGCTCTTGGCTCCTGACCCTGCTGGGTTTTATTCCCAATTATGAATATTATTTTTGTTTGTAAGAATAGAAAAGGAAATACTAGAGTTGTTGTAGTATGTCAAAGTATTATTTTATGAAAATTTCATCATTATCTACATGTGTGTATATGTGTATAGGCTGCAGTATAAAATGTAGTTGTAATCTACGTAGGAAAGCCACTCCTCTGAAAAATTAATGTTATATGGTGGGAAAGGCATCAAGCTCAGGAGACCTGGTTTCTGTCTTAATCCTACAACAAGCTTCCTGGTGATCCAGAGCAATTCCTTATTTTTCTTGAGACCTTATGCTCCTTTTCTAGCAAATGAGTGGGTTGTACTCTCATGTCCCTTCCAGCTCTTTTTTGTTGCAACAAAGTAAGAACTAATACCTGTAGAGCATTAACAACATCTCAGGCATTGTTCTAAGCACTTTATGTACATGGAGTAACTTAATTCTCACCATAGTTCTATGATGTAGGTAATTTTGTTATCATCCCTATTTACAGATGAGGAAACTGAGGCCCAGAGAAGTTAAGTGGCAGAGCTGGAATTTAGACCTGTGCCCATCTGGTTCTAGAAGCCATGTTAATAACCAGTACTATTTCTGTTGTACAACTCTGAGTCAGCAGGGTTACCCTGCCTTTTCTGGCTCATTTTGAGAGATGTAAGACTCTTGTGGTCACTCTCCTCAGTGAATTTCCAGTTACCTATGTCTTAGTCACTCTTCTTTGCAAAGGTCACTTGGAGCATACTGTTATAACATTTACAGTGTAAAATTCTGGCTTCCTCGGATTCCTCCTGCATTTCCTCTTATTTCATCAAGAGCATGGTTTATAAATACCAGATTGCCTTTGTCCTCTTTTGTCAGTCTCTTTTCCATCAGTTCACTCTCAACAGATCTCTCTGCTATCTCTTCCTTTCCAATATTAGTTTAATATTCTTCATATCCAAGTGCTTTCTAGTCTGACGGATAACAGAGAAATAAGTAGGTTTTTTTTTTTTCATTATCTCTGACCAATAATCATTAAATTTTCCCTTTTTGGACCATGCCATTCACAGCAAAGCCCAACACACCTTCTGCCTCTTGGACAGTCTAGTTCTAAGAACTCCTGATGGGAGCAGTGTGGAATCTGCTTGGTTCCCTGTTCCAAAGTCCTCCTCTTTCTATAGTTCCCTCTTGGAGCCACTTGACCCGAGACCTACAGGCCCAGTAGCTCTGCCCCATCTGTGATACCAGTCCTGCCCTCCAGCAATTTAAGGGCCTCTAATTCAAAATAAGCTTTGCCATGACACTGTGGTGATGACTTCAACCTCATCCTGAGTCCCAAGACCCTCTCTTCTCTCTGTTCTGATTCCAGCCTTTTGTTTCTGAGCTTCCGTTTGGACCTTGGTAATTCTCTGTAACTGGGAGTCTGGACTGTTATTTCCAGTCCTTTTCCTCCTCCTCCCCAGGAGATGAAATTCTCCAATGACTGCGGCTTTGCAACCTGTGACCTATTTCCTTGGCACTCCTTGCACAGCTGCATCTATGAGCACCAGCTGCTTCTAGAGTTCCTAGCACCCTGTTTAACACACCTGTCAGGAAATCCCAAGTTCTGGTACCTTGAAACTTGGTCCATTTGCTGTTTTAATCCATCTGTCTAGAGTATGTTATATGAAAGGACAGGGGCCAAATACATGTTCCTACTTCCTTGACAGTGCATTTTACACTAAGACCTTATTCAAAGTGTAGTTCCTGGACCAGGAGTACCAGCAGAAACTGGGAATTTGTTAGAAATGCAGAAAATTAGGCCCCACACAGACCTACTGGATAGAAATCTGCATTTTAAAAAGATCCATTTTAGTGGTATCAGCTGATCCTTTACCAGCATTTAAGTGTCTTTTTGTTCATAGGTTTACTTACTCCACTGAAGTTTAAGCTCCATGAAAGGCAGAAATTTTATGTGTCTTGTTCACTGCTATATTTCCAGTGTCCAGAGCTGTACTTGGCAAATGGTAAGTGCTCAATACATATTGTTGAAAGAAGGAGCAAATGAAAGTATGAATTTTACCAACTATGTGGCCTTGAAAAAATTACTTAGGTTCCCTGACCCTCATCATTTTCCTCATCTGTAAAATAAAGATTCTTACTTCTTGCCTTGACTAGTGTAGCTCAGTTGGTTGGGTGTCATCTTGCAAAGCAAGGGGTTGTCAGTTCAATTCCCAGTCAGAGCACATGCCTGGGTTTCAGGTTTAGTCCCTCATATGGTGTTGTCTCTCCCTCTTTCTCCCTCACTTCTGCTCACTCTAAAAATAAATAAAGTATTTTGAAGAAAATATTCTTATTCTTACTTCCAGTTATGAGGATCAGGCATAAAAAACACATGAAGAGTTGTCAATATTTATTCTGATATGAAGGTTACTCTTTACTGAGATGTGTATCTGTTTTGTTTTGGGGTATAAGCTAGTATTTTTCAGATACTTTGCCTAAACATTACAGAGGGCTTGTTGTATATGACACCATCTGTTTGTAGGAGTCTTCTAAGAAAGATTAATTAATTCATTCACTAATTCATTTAGCAAATATTAATTGAATATTATAGGTAAGACACTATTCTAAAACAAATTCCCTGTTCCCAAGAAGTTGACATTAGGAAAAGACAGACATTAGTCAAATAAAATTATAATATACCAAATGGAGATATTTGTCAAAGAAACAAAAAGTGAGTAAGGGCTCTCTGAGGAAACAGCATGTGAGCAAAGAGCTGTGGGAAGCTAAGGGGTAATCCATGTTGATATCCAGAGAGAGTTTTTCAGGCAGAAGCACAACTATTCAATGGTCCCAATGTGGAAACATGTGTGGCATGTTTAAGGAACACCAGGAGATCAGTCTGATTGGAGCAGAATGCTGATGCAATGTCAAGCAAGATGAGAACTCAGGAATGATCATATTTGATTTGACAAAATGGAAGTTTATCTGTAATTTTGAGATGAGCTGTTTTGATGGGGTAATGGAGATGAAATCCTGATTGTAGATAATTCAAGAGGAAAGTGGAAAAGAAATAGAAACAGTGAATATCGACAGCTTTGTCAAGGAATTTTGCTGTAACGGGGAGAAGAGAAATGGGACAGAAGTTAGAAAGGGATGTGGGATATATGGAGGACTTTATTTGATAGATACTGCAACATATAGAGAGAAAGAAATTATTGGTGCAATAGAGAAATGAGAATTTTGGAAACAATGTTCTTAAGCAGGTTATTACAGCACAAATGCAGCTAGTAAGTGAAGGAGCCAGTATTTGAACCAGATCTCCCTTACTTCAAAGACTTTTATTTATCAAGGTGGCAAGATGGCAGCAAAGTAGGAGAATTCATCATGCCACACCTCATAGAACCAAGCTGAAAATAAAAGTAAAGAGGGGAACACTCACCTGAAATAAACAACCAAAGACTACTTGAAGAGGAAAGGACATACTTAATCAAGTATGGCTATTAACCACCTCAAGACAGGAGGAAAGGGTAGGGACACGAAAGGGGCCAATACTGCTTTCAAGGGCAATGGGTGTGGTGGCTGTAGGATTATGGGTGCTCCCCTGGAGAGGGGTGAAACCTGGACCTCAGACTGGGCTCCCAAGCACAGAGCTCCAATGCTGGGATCACCCACCCAAGCAGCACCCAGTGGTGAAAGGCCACGGATTTTTTGCCTGCTGGAGACAGACAGAGCCCATTGGAGAAAAGGCCATCTTTTTTCTTTTTTCCCCTTTTCTTTTGTTCTAGGAGGCCTACACACGGGTTTTGCATTCCCAGCCACTGAACTTGGCATGGGTGAAAGGAGGGCAGCATGTTCTGGAGTCACACAAGGAGAGTCTGGAGCGGGAGGCTTGGGGGACTGGCTGCTGGGTTCCCAGTGGTAGGATATAATGCCATAATGCAGCACCCATTTTTGTTGAGAAGAGCAAGCCCCTTTCAAGGGGAGAACAATTACTCTACCCTTGGGAAACTGCTTGCCTACCCCCTGGAAGCCTCCGATCCCCATTCTCTGGAATCCTGCCTGCCCACCTTCTGAAATCCTGCTCACCCAAACATGCATCCTTTTTAAAAATATTTTTATTTAAAAAAGTTTCTGCCCTGGCTGGTGTAGCTCAGTGGATTGAGCGCGGGCCTGCGAACCAGAGGATCGCGGTTCGATTCCCAGTCAGGGCACATGCCTGGGTTGCAGGCCAGTTCCCGGCAGGGGACACACCAGAGGCAACCGTACATTGATATTTCTCTCCCTCTCCTTCTCTCCTACCCTTCTCCTCTAAAAGATAAATAAATAATAAATTTTAAAAAAAGTTTCTTTCTTTCTTTCTTTCTTTCTTTCTTTCTTTCTTTCTTTCTTTCTTTCTTTCCTTCCTTCCTTCCTTCCTTCCTTCCTTCTTCCTTCCTTCCTTCCTTCCTTCCTTCCTTCCTTTCTTTCTTTCTTTCTTTCTTTCCTTCCCCCAACCTGCATCTTATGCCCTGCTGAGGGGACAGCAAAATGTGTACTCAGAGCTGTGAAAAGGCTGGTTTAGAGCATGGCCATTCAATACACTTTCCTGGGAACCAGACTGGCACTTCCCCATGAGGGGAGAGCCTAGGAACACCCTCCCAGTTTCCAGCAGACCCAAACTCTGGACTCTGGATGCCCTACCTTCTCTCCTAATAGGGGCTTTGCCCTGCTGAGTTGAGGGAAATAATCCAGGACAGACTCAGACATGTAGTGTGGGGATAAGGGAACATACTCACCATCTTCTCTGAAGTCTGAACAGCCCCTCACATGAGAGATCCAGGAGTCCCATCCTCCCAATTCCACCAGAAGCCCTCTCAGAAACAGTTGGGTCAGCAGATATACTAAGACAAAAAAAAAAGCAGGACCACAGGCAGAGGCAGGTGGAGGTGGTTCCAGGAGTGCCTTCAGTCATTAGTTGACCCAACCCTGGGCCCTGTACTGACAAAAATACAAACTTTTAGAGCAGTGAGGCCCATCCAAGATGCAGCAAAACCCAAAGGAAACAGCCTCAAACTGTGGATCTCTTGTAGCTTCAAACAGGCTGCCTAAAGCTAGAGTGAACAGCATCTGACATTGGCTTGCACAAACTTCAGGCAACATTAGAGTTGTATCCAGAGGGAGAACCCAGCAGGCACATACTAAACTCTGCCGAGACAAATTACACTTTGTTCTTTATCAGTATTTTCATTATTTTTGCATAGCTTTATATCAATTTTTCTTTTGCTTCAATTATTTATTTTTTCTCCATTTTTGCTTTCAGATCTCATATTTTACTCTTCCCTTTTCTCCATTTTTCCTTCTTCTTTTCTTTTTTTATTTTTTAATTTTTATTTTTCTCTTTCTTTGTTTTTTTTTTTTTTTTGTGGTGATCCCATTTCTATTCCTTATTATTGTTTCTCCACACTCTATCCTCTCATAATCATTTTTCTTTCCTTTGGTCTTACCATATTACTGTTTTTCTTATAATATTCTACTTCTCTTCCCACTTTTATTATTCTATGCTCTTTTATCATTTAATTTGTTGTTGTTATTGGGGTTTTTTTGCATGTGTTTTGTTTTCTGTGTTGTTTTGCTTTGTTCTGTCAGCACCAGTATAACAGCATATAAGATGTGACAGGGATTGAGCCTCTCAATCAGCCAGATGGAGGGGGCAACCCACCAATAAATAGGCCATCAACAATCAAGACCCAAATACAACAGGAGAGTCCATGTAAACTGCACAAGGGGAATTCCTAGATTCCTAGAGCATCCAGCTCAGGAGATCAAGGAGACTGACATCATTGAATCCCACAAAAGGCCACCCCATGAAGACAGGGAGTAAAACCAGATCTATCTAATATGCAGAAACAAACAAAAAGAGTCAGCTAAAATGGGGAGACAATGAAACAACCCACAAATGGAAAAAAAAGGAGTAATACCCAGAAAAAGAGTTCATTGAAATGGAGGCGAGCAATCTATCAGACACAGAGTTCAAGGTAATTGTTATAAGGATGCTCAGGGAACTTAGTGAGAACTGGAAGGAACTTTATGGGAATTACAAGGAACTTAGTGGGAACTGCATCAGTGTGAAAAAGGGCATAGAAACCTTGAATAAGGACCAGCTGGAAATAAAGAATGCAATATCTGAAATGACCAATACACTAGAAGGAATTAAAAGCAGGTTAGATGAAGCAGAGAACTGAATCAGCGAGTTGGAGGACAAGGTAGAAAAGAAACATCCAGACAGGGCAACAAAACAAAACAAAACAAAACAAAATTCAAAAAGAATAAAGAGGGTTCAAGGGAGCTGTAGGACAACATGAAACATAACAATATTTATATCATAGAAATACCTGAAGGAGAAGAAAGTGAGCAAGGGATAGAAAGCCTGTTTGCAGATAATGACAGAAAACTTCCCTACTTGGGTGGTGGGCTGGGGGGGGAGTAAAAGACAGAAAACTGTACAAGATCAACAATTTTAAAAAATACTGATTTTAAAAAATAAAAATAAAAATAAATCTGGGAAAAGAAAAAGAAAAAAAGAAAAAGAAAACTTCCCTAGCTTGGTGAAAAAAAAAAGTCACGTAAAGTCAGGAAGTACAGAGAGTCCCAATAAAGAGGAACCCAAAGAGACACACAGCAAGACCCATCAAAATTAAACTGGCAAATTTAAAAGACAATGAGAGAATCTTAAAGGCATTAGGAGAGAAACAGACAGTTACATACAAGGGAGCACCAATAAGACTGTCAGCTAATTTCTCAACAGAAACACTTCAGGCTAGAAGGAATTGGCATGAAGTATTCAGAATAATGAAAAGCTAGGGTCTTGGTAATGGGAAAATATAATAAAGATTATATACACACAAAAAAGAAAAGCTAGGATCTGCAACCGAGACTACTCTATCCAGCAAGCTCTTGTTTAAAATGGAACTCAAAATAAAGAGCTTCCTAGAGAAAAAAAGACTAAAGCAATTCAGTAACACCAAATCAGCACTGCAAGAGATGTTAAAGGGACTGTTTTAAGAAGAAGAAGTAAGACAGAGAGACAAGGAGAGGAATAGGTATAAAGGAATAAAATGACAAGGAACAGGTACCTGCCAATAACTACTTTCAACATAAATGTATTAAATACTCCAAGCAAAAGACATAGCATAGCTGAATAGATAAGAAAATATGACCCACATATGCTGTTGACAAGAGACCCATTTCAGAATAAAAGATTTACACAGGCTGAAAGTGAGGGGGTGGAAAAAAATTCCATGCAAATGGAGATAAAAAAAAAAAAAACCTGGGATAGCAATACTTATATCTGACAAAATGGACTTTAAAACAAAATCCATAACAAGGGATGAAGAAGGTCACTACATAATACAAAAGGGATCAATCTAAGATGAGAATACAACCATTATAAACATATACATACCCAAACAGGAGCACCTAAATATATAAAGAAACCTTGCTGGACTTTACAGAAGAGACTGACAGCAATACAGCCATCACAGGGGATTTTAACACCCCACTGTCACCATTGGATAGATCTTTCAGACAAAAAAAAAAAAATCAACAAGGAAACAGTGACCTTAAATGACACAGTAGATCGAATGGATTTATATTTACAGAACATTTCATCCCAAAACATCACAATACACATTCTTCTCAAGTGCACATAGATCATTCTCAAAAATAGACCACATGGTAGGACACAAAAGAAGTCTTAACAAATTCAAGAAAATTGAAATCATATCAAGCATTTTCTACAATCACAATGGCATGAAACTAGAAATCAACCTCAGTAAAAACAAACAACAACTCTGAATCATTCAAACACATGGAGACTAAATAGCATGTTATTAAATAATGAATGGATCATAAATGTGATCAAAGAAGAAATCAAAAAGTACCTTGTAACAAATAAAACTGAACACACAACACCCAAAACCTATAGGACACAGCAAAAGCATTCCTGAGTGGGAAGTTTATAGCATTACAGGCATACCTCAAAAAGGTAGAGAGCTCTCAAATAAACAATATAACCATACACTTAAAGGTACTATAAAAACCACAAACAGTACCCAAAGGAAGTAGAAGGAAGGAATAATCAAGATCAAAGCAGAAATAAATGACATAGAGATTAAAAAAAAAACAATTCAAAAGATCAATAAATCCAGGAGCTGAGTCTTTGAAAAAAATTAACAAAATTATTGAACCTTTAACCAGACTCATCAAGAAAAAAAGAGTACCCAAATTAATAAGATCAGAAATGAAGGAGGAAAAATAACAACAGATAGCACAGAAATACAAAGGCTTGTAAGACAATACTTTGAACAACTATATGCCAAGAAATTAGACAATGTGGGCAAAATAGATAAATTTCTAGAATCATACAATCTCCAAATTTTGAATCACAAAGAAACAGAAAACCTGAATAGACTGATAACAACTAATGAAATTAAAGCAGTAATTTTTTTTAAAAAAACCTCCCAACAAACAAAAGTCCTGAACCAGATGACTTCACAGATAAATTTTGCCAATCATTCAAAGAGCAACCAAAACCTACCCTTCTCCAGCTGTTCCAAAAAATTCAAGGAGAAGGAAGACTCCCAAACTCTTTTTACAAGGCCAGTATCATCCTAATTCCAAACCTAGGTAAAGACACAACGAAGAAAGAAAACTATAGGCCAATATCCCTGATGAACATAGATGCTATAATCCTCAACAAAACACTAGCAAAGCAGATCCAACAATGCATTAGAAAGTTCATACACCATGATCAAGTGGAATTTGTCCCTGGGATGGAAGGTTGATACAATATTTGCAAATTAATAAATGTGATACACCACATAAAAAAAGAAAGATAAATACCACATGATTATATCAGTAGATGCAGAAAAAGCATGTAGTAAAATCTAGCGCCTATTTATGATAAAAACTCTCAGCAAAGTGGAAACAGAGGGATTAAGGGCCATGTATGGAAAACCTACAGATAATATCATACACAATGGGCAAAAACTAAAAACATTTCCTCTAAGATTAGGAATAAGTCAGGGATGTCTTCTTTCACCACTCTGTTTTTTTCTCCTGTTTATTTTTGTTTTTTTTTTAATTTATTTTAATTGTTGTTCTTGTACAGTTTTCTGTCTTTCACTCCCATCCCAGCCCACCTCCCCAGCCCTCCCCACCTCCCTCCCATTTCCACCCCCCTCCCCAGTTTTTGTCCATGTGTCCTTTATACTTGTTCCTGTAAACCCTTCCCCTTTTCCCCTGAAATTCCCTCCCTTCTCCCCTCTGGTGACTGTCAGTCTGTTCTCAGTTTCAGTGTCTTTGGTTATATTTTGCTTGTTTGTTTGTTTTGTTGATTTAGGTTCCTGTTAAAGGTGAGATCATATGGTATTTTTCTTTCACCACCTGGCTTATTTCACTTAGCATGATACTCTCCAGTTCCATCCACGCTGTCTCAAAGGGCAGGAGCTCACCACTCTTATTAAACATAGTACTGGAAGTCCTAGCCACAGTGATCAGACAAAAGGAAGAAATAAAAGGCATTCAAATTGGAAAGGAAGAAGTAAAACTGTCATTATTCACAGACAGCATTATATTGTACACAGAAAACCATATATACTCCACCAAAAAACTCCTAGACCTAATAAATAAATTTGGCAAAGTACAGGGTACAAATCAATATTCAGAAATTGATGGCATTTCTATACACCAATAATGAACTATCAGAAAGAAAAACTAAGAAAACAACCCCATATACTATTGCAACAACAACAAAAACATGAGGTACCTAGGAATAAATTTAACCAAGGAGGTAAGAGGCCTGTATTTGATAAACTATAGGACATTGAAGAAAGAAATTGAGGAAGATACAAACAAGTGGAAGCATACACTGTGTTCATGGATTGGAAGAATTAACATCATTAAAACATCCATACTACCCAAAGCAATCTATAGATTCAACAAAATTCCTCTTAAAATGGCATATTTTTCAGTCTGGAAGAAATATTCTAAAAACTTATATGGAACCAAAAAAGAACCCAAACAGCCTCAGCAATCTTGAGAAGGAATTAAAAAATTGGAGGGATTACAATACCTGATATCAAACTATACTATAAGGCAACTGTAATCAAAACAGTCTAGTACTGGTATAAGAACAGACACATATATCAATGGAACAGAATAGAGAACCCAGAAATAAACCCACACCTTTATGGTCAATTAATATTTTCCAAAGGAGGCAAGAGCTTCCAACTGAGTAAAGGCAGTCTGCTCAATAAGTGGTTTTGGGAGAACTGGACTAGTACTTGCACAAAAATGAAACTAGAACACCAACTTACACCATACACTAGAATAAAGTCACAATGGGTAAAAGGTTTAAATATAAATTGTCATACTATAAAAATTCTACAAGAAAACATACTCAGTAAAGTTTCAGATATCTCACATGGCAAAATTTTTGCCAATATATCCCTAGGGCTAGGAAAACAAAGGGAAAAATAAACAAATGGGATAACATCAAATTAAAAAGCTTCTGTACAATTAAAGAACCCATCAGCAAAATGAAAAGGGAACCCACTGTATGGTAAGACATATTTTTAAATGATACATTGGACAAGGGCTTATTCTCCAAAATATATAAAGAACTCATATCACTGAATACCAGAAAAAAAAATGGGCAAAGGACCTGAATAGACACTCCTCCAAAGAAGATATACAGATGGCCCATGTATATATGAAAAAATGCTCAACATCACTAGCAATCAGAAAGATTCAACTTAAAACTACATGAGATGCCACCTCACATCTGCAAAAATGGTTATTGTTAATAAATCGACAAGCAACAATTGCTGGTGAGGATATGGAGAAAAGAGAACCCTAGTGCACTGCTGGTGGGAATGCAGACTGGTACAACCATTCTGGAAAACAGTGTGAAATCTCCTCACAAGATTAAAAATGGAACTGACTTTTTACCCAGCAATTCCACTCTGGAAATATATACAAAGAATCCCAAAACACCAATTGCACCCTTATGTTCATAGCAGCATTATTTATAATAGCCAAGATTTGGAAACAGCCTAGGTGCCCAACAGTAGATGAGTGGATAAAAAAGATCTGTGGTACATCTGCACAATGTGATACTGTGCAGCAGTAAAGAAGAAGAAGAAGAAGAAGAAGAAGAAGAAGAAGAAGAAGAAGAAGAAGAAGAAGAAGAAGAAGAAGAAGAAGAAGAAGAAGAAGGAGGAGGGGAGGAGGAGGAGGAGGAGGAGGAGGAAGGAATTATTGCCTTTTGTGACAGTGTGAATAAAACTAGAGACTATTATGCTAAGTGAAATAAGCCAGGCAATGAAAGTCAGATACCATATGATCTCACTTACAACTGGAATCTAAGGAACAGAATAAACAAATGAGCAAAATAGAATCAGAGGCACAGAAACAAGGAACAGACTGTTAGCTGTAATAGGGGAGAGGGGAGTTTAGGACTAGTGAAGGGATTAGAAAAAGAATGTATATGCATGACCCATGGTCATGAAAATGGTGTGGAGATTGACCATGGGAAGCAGTGGCTGGGGGTAAGAAGGAAAAAAGGGGAGTTTGGGACAACTGTAATAAGCATAAACAACAAAAAGATTAAAAATAAGTAAGTAAAAAATAATACCTAAACAAACAAAAAAACCCAAAACTCTTATTCTCAACTACCATGCTACAATCCATGCTACAGTACTTCCCAGACAATACCCATTAAATATATACAGGAATTTTAATTGGGGGAATAGTTAAATCAATGAAATATGATTTTTGCTTCTCTTCTGAGTCCCTAAAGCCTTCCCTTCTCCCTTCTGATTTTATTTCTCACTGTAGGAAGAAAAGGGAATCCATAAAAGAGGCCAGTGACTGCTTGGTCTTGTTTGTAATACTAGTCTAATGGGCAGAGAATACTTTTTCTCTCCCTCCTATTTTCTTCTCTCAATCTCTATAGACTTCTAATGTTGTTCTCACCGGTTATTATAGAATCCAAGAAGCAAAAGTCATTTTTTTTTCAGGTGTTTCCTCACCTGCCCAAAAGAATGGGTAAAACTCCTGGCAGGTGGGAGCAAGAAGGGGTTTGGGAACCAGGGAACTGTCAGAATCACCCTGTTGCAAATATGCTTCTCTGCAGGACTTGAAGAATAGCCAAAGAAGTCCCCTTTGCAGAGGCAAACATTGTCCCCGCCTTCCTTCCACTATTCACAAGGTATCCAGATTCAGTTGCATTACTCTGTGAGCCATTCAAGATGGCTGAGATGTCTCCTCCCAGAGATGTAAGCTGATCCAGAGCAGGAGGGGCTGATGAACATAATACTTGCCAAGTTTCCCAGTCAGGTGGCACTATTTGGACATTTTTTAGCTTTATTTGAGAGTACATATAATTTTCTGGGCCAGGGGAAAAGGAGAAATGGAACATGACAGGATAAGGAAGAGAAAGAAGGTAAAAACAAGAAGGAAGGAACAGTGAAAGACATTGGAGGGGTATCAGAAGGAACAGCAAGTGGAAACCCAGGCCAGTCCTGCTTAATGCTAGTTGTTTGCTCCCTTTAACAATAGGTACTAACTATAACAAAATAGCATTTCTGCTCTCCCACCCCCCAAACACACACTTCAATGTGAAATTTATGACACTGAATGTCGTATATCATAGCAAGAAGAAAGACCAGAAATAATTTCTCTGCTCTAAATTTTAGCTATGCCTCTTATTCTCTTCCTAGGTGTGCAGGACCTTTGATCAATGTCGTACCGACCATTTCCTTCTAGGAACTACGTTGCCTGGCATCAATTAAAAATGCCACATATTAGAGAGCTCGTGAAGTGCAATTGGAGCACAGTTTTATGTTATTTATTTCTTAATCCAGTCCTCTGCCTTTAGATACTGGAAATGAAAATTAGTCACTCTAATCTCTCCAGGGATGGTTTTTTTCCAGGCAAGTCTGGTCTGTCTCCTATAGAAAACAAGATGAAATTCAATATTTGGATGATGTGATGAACAAGAGAGGGAGGGAGGGAGGGAGGGAGGAAAGGAGAGAGAGAGAGGGAGTAGGGAGAGAGAGTGAAAGAGACGTGCAGGGTTAGGAGAACCCTAGAGAATGTAAATGGCATTAGAAGGTTGATAAATCCCTTTCTGTAAAATCACCACTTGGGAGAGCTCCTTGTGTTTAAAGTTACATGACCATCCCGATCAGATAATGTGCCTGGGTTAAAGTAAGCTTTATTTATTGGAGTGGACCCAACTGAGTGGATGGAACAAATCACATTGAGGGCAAAACAAACAAAAAAAAAAGAAGTGGGAACATAATGAAAAATATCTTATTTTTCTCACTGTATTTTTTGTTTTACCTTAAAATACTTAAATATTAATAAGGACATGGTTTCTGCACTCAGAATTGGTCCTTTGATTTTTTAGGGAAACAGAACATTTTAGACCTAATTAACCACTGATCTCTTTATCTTAGAAACTCCAGACTAAATCCTGTATATAAAGATCTTCTACTTGATTTTTCAAAATTAAACTCTTTAATTTAGATGGTTATAGATTCACATGCAGTTGTAAGAAACAATACAGAAAAATCCTGTGCACTCATTATCCAGTTATACTGGCTTAAAAAATACTTTATTGAAGTGTGATTGACATACGAAAAGCTGTAAATATTTAAATATACAACTTGATTAATTTGGAGATAAGTACACACTCATGAAATCCTCACCACAATCAATGCCCTGAACATATCCATCACCTCCAAACTTTTCTTCTTGACTTCTTTATTTATTTATTTTTGTGATAAGGATACTTAACAGAAGATCTACCCTTAGCAAACTTTAAGTATTCGATACAGTATTATCAACTATAAGCACTATGCTGTACTATGTGTACTCTGCTTTTATAGTACAGTATACTGTACTATACTTAGATTTTAGTTTAGTCAATCTCTTCACTCTTCATTTATTAATACATGATTAAGTTCACATAGCATTATGGTGTACAACTTCTGAAGAACCAGAAAATGCGACAGGGTCAGGGACTGTCAGAAATGGCCCATTTTGAAGGAGAAAATGGAAATTTCCATCTGAGTCTCCTGTAGTCACCACATCTTATTCACCTGCCTTGATGAAATTGGACCTTTCTCTGTACATAGTTTCCACAAACTGTTGTAAACCAGAGTAAAGAAAATATCAAATATGGAAAGGAATGGAATCTACATCTGTGCTTTGGGCTAATAGCATATCAGGAGTTGTATGGGTCACATAAATGCCATGTTGCATATTCTTCACAGTGGAAGGAGGACATCTGGAAATAAAATATGGATGAAGGGACAGATGGAAGGTTGATAAAGAGAAGAAATGAAGGAAGGGAGCAGAAAGTGGCCCTGAACTTAAGGCTCTTCCACAAAGGGTTGCGTCAAGTGGGAGAAGCTCTGGAAAGAGGCTGGTGTGAATGGAGATAAACTTATGAATTGGAGTATAAAATATTTGTTTTTGGACCCCTAGTGTATATATATATGCTTTGCACGCTAGGGGCATGAATCCAAGGGTAAAATGAAGATTCCTGTCTCTCATTCCTCTTTTTTTTTTTGAGGGGGGGGTCTGTTTCCTTAGAAACAAATCCATCACTACCCAGAGAATGCCATCCAAGAGAGAACGGCTCTGAAGATATTCAATCCCCAAGTGTTTTGAAAGCACATGCTAGCTATGCCAAATGAGTCCTTGAAAGAGCCAAATCACTTCCTGATTTGAAACAGCAAGTAAAAAAAAATGTCTACCCATCTTTAAAGGTAGGAGTTATAACCAAGTGCTCAGATGATTCAAGTATTGTGATCATGAGGCTGAGGTCCTGGGCCCAAACCCTATGTGGCTCCTTTTCTTCTCAACTCCCCAGTTCCAAACAGTAGAAGATTGTGCTTCTGTCCTGAAATTGGTCCTCCAGACCTTGTCAGTCATTTTGTAAGAACAAGCCACAGGTTGTATGAGACTCTAGGCAAGAAGCATTTAGACAGATCTTTCTTGGAAACTTGCCCTTCCAATTTATTACCAGTGGGAGGTAAAGTCAAACAAAATCTATGTTCTCTTCCCCCTCTGACTCCACTGCTAGAACAATGAATCAAAGTTCTTGGCCTCCACCCTCATCCCAGAGGCCAGATAGCTTTATCTTCACTGTAACGGAGGAGGTAGTGCCCTGAGTGTTTATCTTACAAATAGAGTACCAGGTTAGGGTGGGGGACTTGCCTACAGCTAGAATGGGTGGGGAACAGATCTTAGAATCCTCCAGAGGTTCTCAAGATGGATCTCCAAAACTGCTTTCAGCATATTGATCTCTGACAGCATTGCACATCAGGAGAAGAGCAACTACAAACTACTAGCTTGCCCACATCTCCAAATCAATTGCACTTATACCAGATGCACACCTCTCTTTCTCTCTCTCTCTCTCCTCCCCTGCAAGAAAACATGTAGTTTCTAATAACTCTCCTGCTATGTTGGAGTGAGACAGGATGTCACTTTCACCTGAGGCTACAGAAGTAAAATAGTATTCAACAGAAAATTGGCCCACTTGATGCACTTGGGGTAGATTTGATTTCTGGCTTAGGATTACAACAAGAATATTGGGAATTGGAAAGGGAGAACATCCCTAAAGCAAACAGTTGTTGAGTGACTTACTTGACAGACACCTTTCAAGGTGGATACTATCAATAACCTATCACACATGAGGAAATAGACTCTGAGAGATTAAACCACTTGCCTGGGGTTGAGCAAACTCATCATTGGCAATGAATTGAACCCCTGTCTGTCTGATTTCAGGTCTGATTTGTTCATTTATTTTCATATTCAAATATTAATTCATGAAACAAAGTTGATACTTTCATGTTAATTCAACATCATAGACTTAAAATATTTCTTGCAATATTCAACTTCTGCAAAGGAAGGGATGTGCATTTGTGCATTCTAATGTTTGAAAAACATATTGTCTATGATATTTTAGCTATGAAGTACCAGTTTGCACACATTACCTGGCATATAGTGGCCCTTGATAAACATTCTCAAGGAAATACAACCGGTATAAATAAGCCTCCCTCAGAAAGATGCTGGGTCTTCCATCTATGCACCTGTGACTAGCTTAGCCTGAAATGAATAGGTTTATGTCTCAATTCAATAAAGCAATTCCTTTGTTACTTCAGCATGATGTAAATAGTTAAAAGACAAATGAGCTACATATCCAGGATTCCAAACTGCAGTCGAAATTCATAAGGCCAGTTCTTTCACACCAACAATCCCAATTATTTTCAAGAAATATTAATACACTAGAAGAAAATTTAGAGGTGAGTGACTGATATCCTTTTGATTCCAAAAGAGAAATCTGAAGCCTAAAGAAATGGCATGACTAGTCCAAGCTAGTCAAACAAATCCAACCCAGGTGTCCTGGCTGCCTGTCACTCCCTTCTCTTTCAACTAACTATGTGATATTGCCATCCTGCCAGGCTTTCCCATCCTGTCAGGATGGAGTGAGCATCCCAAGTCCCAAAGAATCCCCTGCTTTGCCCAGTATACCATGGAAAGTTTTTGACTCTGCCTGAGCCTGTGACATTTAACCATAGACCTTTCTTGGAACCCTGGGGAAAAAGACATCTGCTTGGCTGCTTCATGATTTAAATAGCCAAATAATGCCAAACTGAGATTGTGATGACACAGTAAGTGGTTGCTAAAGATGACAAGCCAACAAAACATTTCTCCACTAATGGTTGTTAATAGAATTAAGGGAAAGTTTAAATTTGGAAGCTCAAGTAGTAATTTGTTAGTGTTGAACTTGGCTTTGTAGATTCTAAGTAAAAGGTTTAATGATATCAGTTTCTGTTCAAGGTTGGCTTACCCCAAAACAAAACCTTTTTTTTTTTGTGCTGTTACTGAAGTTTTATTTTTTTTTCTTAGCACATGCCTGATAGGCACTTATAATGGCTTCCCTTGTGAAAGCATTCTTTTCCCATTAGTTAAGATTTAATGATTGTAATCATCATTTGAATTTATATATCAGCAAGATTGCAAAGAGCCTCAGGTGTATATTCTTATTTATCTTGTGTATGTTCCTGTAAAGCAGGGAAAGGTTGAGATTTGTACATTTCTGCCGAATATGAGGAAAGCAAAGGATAAAGTTAGTTAGACAGCAAGTCAAGGACCCAAGGCTAGAACCTGGATGTTTTTTGTCTTCTAACATAGTATTTTCTCAATTAGTGGGTCAGTTATCAAGGGATACTGTGGGGAGCAAGTAAAAATTGCTATTAGAGAGATCAAGTAGGTTAGAAGTTAGAGATCCAAAGAATGAAGAAAACAATCAAACAAAAAATCCACTAGATACTAGGGCACCATATGGAAAAGTTAGCTTGATGTCTGGAGACTACAGTAAACTTACAAGTGAAGTCCAAAAGGGAAAGTTCAAGGTTACAGGAAGGAAACCCTTAAAATAAAGCCAGGAAATAGAACACAAGGATTGTGAGTCTCTGTCACCTACAGCTCTGGTTGGAAAACTCTATACATTGAGTGAGTTCAAGTTATTTTTGCCTCATCCAGGAGACTCTTGAATGAATGGGTAGAGAGAGATTAAATTTGTGTCCATATGAGTAAACCCATTTAAAATGGTTATATGGATTCTATATGATAAGAAGAGCTAACACAGCAATGGTCTTAGAAAATTTAGAACTTTGGAACTGCCTACAATAATACAATAGCTGAACACAAGAGGCTGGCATTAGCTTGGGGTGAAAGGATGATGGAAGGAGAGGAAAAATGGCTGTGTATACTTCGTGTTATTTTTGGATCAGCCATGGCATTCTGGGATCAGCCCTTATGGGAAATATAGTGGAATATGAGAACTTACTTGAACTTTCCTAAGGTGGGGTTTCACCAGAAATGCTCTCGCCACCTCCTGCCAAATATTAATCATGCTTTTTGGGAGCTTTCTGAAACTGAGAGGACAAGAAGTCCAGGATTCCAGGAGGCCAAGTTCGTTGCAGCACTCCAGGAAGCTGGCTTATGCTGCTTTCCTCATTGTATGAAGTTAATGTATTGCAAGTGTCTCAAACAGTTCAGTAAAAATTTGACATGGGGGGCCCCATTAATAATATTAGCTGTAGGAGCATGTAGGAGCTATAGGAGCATGTAGGAACTATAGTGACAGGGTGGAAAATGGCTTCCCAGCAACAGTAGTTCCCAGCTCTGCAGTAGTTCCCTGAGCCCTGGTGGGTCCTGAGTCTGACTGATTTAGCATCTCCTAGATTCTTAGTATTCATTGTCTAACATAAGAAGTGATCTTATGAAACTCACAGTCAGAATAGTGAAAAAAATAAGCCAGAAACACTAGAGTATATGCTGTATGATTCCACTTATAGGGCATTCAAGAATAGGTGAAACTAATCTATGATGATAGAAATTTGGAACAATGAATGCCTCTTGAGTTGGGGATCAACTGAGAGTGGGCAAGCGGATCTGGGTGGTGAATACAGGAATTTATACATTTGTCAAACTCATGGAAATGTACACTTAAGACTAATTTTAGTGTATGTAAGTTAGCCCTCAATAAAAAAGAAAGGTCATTTAAAAAGCAGTGATTTCTTCATAAACAGCCAGCTGATCCATCAAAAGCCTCTGCCTGTGCTTCCATACTAACATGCTTGGCTTACAGGCAATATTGTGTATGGGTTGAGGTCACTCACTGCCTTTGTGGCTAACAGATCTAGGATAAAGTTCTAGCTTTGATACTTACAGGTAGTATGTCTTGAGCCTCTATCTTCTCATCTGTAAAGTGAGTATCACAACAATAGTACCTATCTCTTAGGATTATTTGCCATGAGGCTTAAATGACATAATGTATACAAGAGCCCTTGGCCACTTAGTCAAAGCAGCCTTAGACTTTTTTGCCGTAGGGATCAGACCCAAGCAGTTCTCAATTCTGTTTTAAAAAAACACCCATATTGGGAAAGAAGATGGTGGCATAGGTGAACATGGAACTTGGAACCTCCCACAGCACATCAAAATTAGAACTAGACGACTTCTGGCCAAGATGGAGGCATAGTTGGACACACTGTGCCTCCTCTCACAACCAAAATTAAGGACAACAAAGATTTAGAAACAAGAAAACAACCAGAACTTATAAAAAAAATTGAACTGTATGGAAGTCCAACAACCATTCATCCAGACCGGTAACAGGGGTGGAGTTGCGGCAGGAAAAAGTGGAGGTGCAGACCTCGGAACGCAGGCAGCAGCGGCTGGCAGTTCCCAGGTACACAGGTGGCAGCTGGCAGACCCCGGGCACAGGGTGGCAACTGTGCAGACCCAGTGAGGCCGCACAAGGCGGCTGGCTGACCAGGTGGTCCCACATTCCCGAGCACAGACAATCCAGGTGAAGGGGAAGCGGCAGAGGAGACTGGAATCCAGGAGAGAGCGGAGCAGGCGCCATTGTTCCCTCTCAAACCCCGCCCCCACAAATAGCATCACAACTCAGTGACTGGGCTGCCCAGCCCCGAGGAACACCTAAGGCTCCACCCCTCACTACATAACAGCCGCAACCAGACCAAAACCAAAACAAAACAAAACAAAAACCACCAAAAATAACTCAAACCAGAGAACAAATGAAAACCCCTGAGCCAATTCCTCTAAGCCGTGAAGAGATAGCCAACCTATCAGATGCACAGTTCAAAGCCCTGGTGATCAGGATGCTCACAGAATTGGTTGATTTTGCTCACAAATTAGATGAAAAGATGCAGGCTACATACAATATGTGAAATGAAGGAAGACGCATGGGGAACCAATAGAGATGGGAGGAAAACTGGGACTCAAATCAATGGAGTGGACCAGAAGGAAGAAACTAACAACCAAACAGAAAACAAGGAAGAAACAAGAATTAAAAAAAATGAGGAGAGGCTTAGGAACCTCTGGGACATCGTTAAACACCCCAACATCCGAATGATAGGGGTACCAGAAGGGGAAGAAGAAGAGCAACAAGTGGAAAACTTATTTGAACAAATAATAAAGGAGAACTTCCCCAATCTGGCAAAGGAAATAGACTTCCAGGATGTCCAGGAAGCTCAGAGAGTCCCAAAGAAGTTGGACCCAAGGAGGAACACCCCAAGGCACATCATAATTCCATTAGCCAAGATTCAAATGAAGGAGAGAATTCTAGAAGCAGCAAGGGATAAGGGGACAGTCACCTACAAAGGAGTTCCCATCAGACTGTCAGCTGATTTCTCAAAAGAGACCTTCAAGGCAAGAAGGAGCTGGAAAGAAATATTGGAAGTCTTGAAAGGCAGGGACCTACATCCAAGATTGCTCTATCCAGCAAAGCTGTCTTTTAGAATGGAAGGGAAGATAAAGTGCTTCTCAGATAAGGTCAAGTTCAAGGAGTTCATCATCACCAAGCCCTTATTATATGAAATGTTAAAGGGACTTATCTAAGAAAAAGAAGATAAAAATATGACAGTGTAAAGAGAGCAAACTCACAGCTATTAAGAACCACACCTAAAACAAAAGCAAACTAAGCAAACAGCTAGAACAGGAACAGAACCACAGAAATGGAGAGCACATGGAGGGTTAGCAACAGGGGAGTGGGAGGAGGAGAGAGGGGGAAAAGGTACAGAAAATAAGTAGCATAGGCGGAGGGTAGAAAATAGACGGAAGGGCAAGAATAGTGTGGGAAATGTAGAAGCTAAAGAACTTATGACACGTGGACATGAACTAAAGGGGGGGAATGTGGGTGGGAGGGGGTGTGCAGGGTGGAGGGGAATGATGGGGGGAAAATGGGACAACTGTAATAGGATAATCAATAAAATATATAAAAAACAAACAAACAAAAAAAAACAAAATTAGAACTAAACTAAAGAATAACCATCAATGAGAATGGCCAGAAATCTAGCTGAATGTAAGTCAGGTAACCAAAGGTAGAGAAAAGAAGGCACATCGAGATAAGGTAGGAGGGGCAGAGATACAGAACAGGATGGCCCCACACCAATGTGTGGCAGATAAAAATCTAAAAGGATATCTCAGCTGTGAAGGTTCCTCCTGAGGAGCGGGGGTCCCAGCCTCAAATCAGAAATCTTAGCCCAGGTTTCCAGTGCCAGGAAGAGAAGTACCCATAATTTCTGGCTATAAAAACCAGTGGGGATTGTGTCTGAGACAGAGGGCTTCTGGAGTCCTGGCAGTTCCTTTTATAGGGCCTGTACACAGACACAGTCAAATTCATTCCCTCTGAGCTCCAGCACTTGAGCAGCAGTTTGAAAGGTACTGGGGGCATACAGAAGGGACTGAATTATCTGGGATTGGATCAATTACTAGAGGGGCAGCTTTCTCTCAAATAGAAGTATAACAAGGTAGGTCAGACCAGAGATCAGCAGAGAACAGGGGAGACCCCAGTCTAGAGGAACTCCAATCTGGCATAAGAGGCTGTTCACCCTCCTGCCAGGAGAAGGCAGGCAGTAAGGAAAGCTGCTGAGATGGCAGAATAAAGTGATCTGCCTTCTCCAAAGGAGCGGGGGCCAACTGGGGCAGAAAGATTACCTGAGGTAAACTGTAAACAAGCCACCATGGGTTGCCCGAGGCAGCTGAGCAACTCATGACTCTGCAGAAGGGAGCTTGTACAAAGCATGCATGACTGGAGACTTTGTCCTATTGCTAAACATGGTGGCTGGAAGAGGGGCAAAGACAAATATGGCCAACACTGGCCCTCATTGGTTGGAAAGCTGGACACTCAACTGGCTTCCAAAATGCCTGAGATTCTGGGACAGGACTTTTTTTTAGCAGCAGATGGGCAGAGGCCCATTCTCTCTCTCTCTCTCGGCTTCTTGGGCTCCTGATTTGCCCTAATAGATGGGAGTACTCATGGGACTGACAGATGCCAGGCCCACTCGGGGCTTAAGCACAGCATGGTTGGAAGCCAGCTTTCCAGAGGCAGGGTCCCGCACTGCGATGTGTGCCTCACCAGGCTCCAGCCTTTGGGACACTATGACCGAATGCCTCATGCCTCATGGATCCTGGAAAGCTTCCTTTCTCTTGCCCTGAGGGCAGCACACTAAGACTAAGAACAGCACATGGAGGCATGAGCTGCGAAGTTCCTCATGAATGGAGTTTCTCCTGCACAAGCATCTGGAATAACCTGGCAGTGCACCCCAGACCCCGAGAGAAAGAGAGAGAGCTCCTACGAGATGATGATGATGCTGAAATCCATGACTGCATACACCAGAGAGGATGGAGACCTATTTGCATGGCTGTCTTAAGCTCCAAAAAGACAAATAAACAATAATGGACAACTTCTGGGCATGACTTTGGTTTACAATCATTTTGAGAACAAGGGAGGTTCTGTGTTTGTAGAAGAGAAGGGTTCAAAATACAAACACTCCAAGCCCCTCCAAATCGGATACCCTTTTAATAAAATCCTATTTACTACCACACAAATCTTTGTGTTATATGTTATGAGGTCTGTCCAGAAAAAGCCCAGCCATTTTAATATAATGAGAATGGTTTGCACGACATCGATGTAACCCGGCAGCCAAGGAGAGTGGGTTGGAATGTGCATGTGTGAACAATGATGACTTCACTCTACTAGTCAGTGGGGTTGGTAGACACCATTGAGTGAGCATGTGTACTGTGTGGCTGTTGCGTTAAAAATGACTGAGTGAGTAGAGCAAAAAATCTGCATCAAATATTGCATTAAGCTTGAACATCCCCCCCCCCTGGAAACTACTCGGATGATTCACAGCTATGAGAAACTGGTGATTGGCAGCTTCATTACAACAACACATTTGCTTATACATCATGTCTCGTAGAGTTTTTTTGTGAAACATCAAATCACCCAAGTGACTCAGCCCCCCTACAGCCCAGATGTGGTGTAATGCAACTTCTGGCTTTTCCCAAAACTAAAATCACCTTTGACAGGGAAGAGATTTCAGACCATCGATGGGATTCAGGGAAATATGGCGGGGCAGCTGCTTGCAACTGGGAAAACTGTGTGAGGTCCCAAGGTGCCTACTTTGAAGGGGACTGAGGTGTTGTTGTCCTGTGTGCAATGTTTCTTGTATCTTCTTCAATAAATGTTTCTATTTTTCATATGACATGGCTGGATACCTTCTGGACTGACCTCATACATGGTAATAAATGGCTGGACCCCATGCATGCTGCCCTATTACAGAAGTGCTAGCAGAGACCTTTGTTCCTTTGCTGAGCCCTTCCCCACAAAGAGCCCCAAAACAGGTACTATATCTGAGTCTCCATCAAGCTGGCTCACACTGTTTACTTTACCCTGGTGATTCCCTGAGGCCCTACCCACTGATGGACCCACTCAAGCTGCTACCAGTGGCTTTTCCATACTAACTGCCTGTTTTGGTTCATGCCTTGGACTTCCCTAAAATCTCTAATAAGCAATATCTGGCCTCTGCGTAGCCTGCACCCCTTGATAAATGGCTCCAGACCTAGCATTAGAGGTAGCTAGCCTCAGTTCACACCTTGGCCTCTATGGAGTACCTCTAAGCTCAGCACAAGTAACAGCCATCTGCAGATCACTCTGTAACTCATGCTCAGTAGTCCTAGGCAGGGCATAGGCAGTGGATGCCCTATACATCCTGGGAAGCAGCAGAACCAGTGCACCTAGTAGTCAGCTTCAGACCATGCCAGATTACAACCCAACCACCTTAATGAGTGACATACTCAAGTGAGAAATTTGGTGAACACCAAAGCCCCACTGAACTAAGTACTGCTTTGGGGGATTGGTCCCTGCACATCAGCTCCTCCTCTGTAGTTGCATCAGGTCTTCACAGCTAGTTGGCCTGTGGGTAATTCCTACCAGTGAGGTCAAGAACAATGAAGGCTCAACTGTAACCGGACAGTGCACACAGACCACATGAGGGAGTGTGCTCATCCAAAACAGCCAATTTGGGAGACTGCGAGGATGTGCCACTGGACACTACAGAAAAAGCCACTCACCAAGTCTAGGAGACATATCAACTCTACCTAATACATAGAAACAAACACAAAAAGGTTGCCAAAATGAGAAGACAAAGAAACATGTCCAAAATAAAATAAAAGGAGAAATGTCAAAAATAAATAAATGAAAGGGAGGTGAACAAACTACCAGATACAAAGTTCAAAACAATGGTGATAAGGTTGCTCAAGGAATTTAGTGAAAACTTAACAGCATAAAAAAGGACATGGAAACCATTAAAAAACAGTCAGAAATGAAGGATACACTAACTGAAATGAAGAATACATTACATGGAATGAACTATAGAGTAGATGAAGCAGAGAATCAAATCTGTGATTTGGAATATGAGGAAGCAGAAAATACTTAATCAGAACAACAAAAATAAAAATAGATGAGGATAGTGTAAGGAGCCTCTGGGATAACTTGAAGCATACCAACATTTACATCATGGGCATGCCAGAAAAAGAGAGAAAGCAAGACATTGAAAACCTATTTGCAAAAATAATGACCAAAATCTTCTCTAATCTGGTGAAGCAAATAGATTTACAAGTCCAGGAACTGCAGAGTTCCAAACAAGATGAACCAAAAGATGCCCATACCAAGACACATAATATTACAATGCCAAAGGTTAAAGACAAAGAGAGAGACTTAAAAGCAGCAAAAGAAAAGCAGCTAGTTACCTACAAGGGAGCCCCCATAAGACTGTCAGCTGATTTCTCAATAGATATATTGCAGACCAGAAGGGAGTGGAAAGAAATATCCAAAGCGATGAACAGCAAGGACCTACAACCAAAATTACTCTACCCAGCAAAGCTATCATTTAGAATCAAAGGACGGATAAAGAGCTTTCCAGACCTAAATAAATAAATAAATAAATAAATAAATAAATAAATAAATGAGATAAAGAAGTTCATCATCACCAAAGCAGCATTACGAGGAATGTTAAATGGTCCTCTTTATGAAGAAGAAAAAATAATAAAAATATAAATAATAAAATGTCAAGAAATACATCTTAATCAACAATTACTTTAAATGCAAATGGTTAAATAACTAAATGGATAAGAAAACAAGACCCTTACCTATGTTGTCTCCAAGAGACTCACTTCCGATCAAAAGACACACACAGATGGAAAGAAAAGGGATGGAAAAATATTTCATGAAAATGGAAACAAAACAAAACAAAAAATCTAGGGTAGCAATACTTATACCAGGAAAAATTGACTTTAAAACAAAGGCTATAACAAGAGACAAACAGGGACACAGCCTCTCCCTTTCTGGGTATTTATCCAAAGAAACCCAAAACACTAAATCAAAAAGGCATATGCATCCATATATTTATTGCAGCATTATGCTATGAAAGAATCTTATGTATCCATTAATAGATGAATGGGACTTCCGGCCAAGATGGAGGCGTAGTTGGACACACTGTGCCTCCTCTCACAACCAAAATTAAGGACAACAAAGATTTAGAAACAAGAAAACAACCAGAACTGATAGAAAATTGAACTGTATGGAAGTCCAACAACCATTCATCTAGACCGGTAACAGGGGTGGAGTCTCGGCAGGAAAAAGTGGAGGTGCGGACCCAGGAATGCAAGCAGCAGCGCTTAGCAGTTCCCAGGTGCACAGGCGGTGGCTGGCGGTCCCTGGGCCCAAGGTGGCAACTGGCAGACCCCAGGCACAGGGGTGCAACTGTGCAGACCCAGTGAGGCCGCACAAGGCGGCTGGCTGACCAGGTGGTCCCACATTCCCGAGCACAGACAATCCAGGTGAAGGGGAAGCGGCAGAGGAGACTGGAATCCAGGAGAGAGCGGAGCAGGCGCCATTGTTCCCTCTCAAACCCCGCCCCCACAAATAGCATCACAACTCAGTGACTGGGCTGCCCAGCCCCGAGGAACACCTAAGGCTCCACCCCTCACTACATAACAGCCGCAACCAGACCAAAACCAAAACAAAACAAAACAAAAACCACCAAAAATAACTCAAACCAGAGAACAAATGAAAACCCCTGAGCCAATTCCTCTAAGCCGTGAAGAGATAGCCAACCTATCAGATGCACAGTTCAAAGCCCTGGTGATCAGGATGCTCACAGAATTGGTTGATTTTGCTCACAAATTAGATGAAAAGATGCAGGCTACATACAATATGTGAAATGAAGGAAGACGCATGGGGAACCAATAGAGATGGGAGGAAAACTGGGACTCAAATCAATGGAGTGGACCAGAAGGAAGAAACTAACAACCAAACAGAAAACAAGGAAGAAACAAGAATTAAAAAAAATGAGGAGAGGCTTAGGAACCTCTGGGACATCGTTAAACACCCCAACATCCGAATGATAGGGGTACCAGAAGGGGAAGAAGAAGAGCAACAAGTGGAAAACTTATTTGAACAAATAATAAAGGAGAACTTCCCCAATCTGGCAAAGGAAATAGACTTCCAGGATGTCCAGGAAGCTCAGAGAGTCCCAAAGAAGTTGGACCCAAGGAGGAACACCCCAAGGCACATCATAATTCCATTAGCCAAGATTCAAATGAAGGAGAGAATTCTAGAAGCAGCAAGGGATAAGGGGACAGTCACCTACAAAGGAGTTCCCATCAGACTGTCAGCTGATTTCTCAAAAGAGACCTTCAAGGCAAGAAGGAGCTGGAAAGAAATATTGGAAGTCTTGAAAGGCAGGGACCTACATCCAAGATTGCTCTATCCAGCAAAGCTGTCTTTTAGAATGGAAGGGAAGATAAAGTGCTTCTCAGATAAGGTCAAGTTCAAGGAGTTCATCATCACCAAGCCCTTATTATATGAAATGTTAAAGGGACTTATCTAAGAAAAAGAAGATAAAAATATGACAGTGTAAAGAGAGCAAACTCACAGCTATTAAGAACCACACCTAAAACAAAAGCAAACTAAGCAAACAGCTAGAACAGGAACAGAACCACAGAAATGGAGAGCACATGGAGGGTTAGCAACAGGGGAGTGGGAGGAGGAGAGAGGGGGAAAAGGTACAGAGAATAAGTAGCATAGGCGGAGGGTAGAAAATAGACGGAAGGGCAAGAATAGTGTGGGAAATGTAGAAGCTAAAGAACTTATGACACATGGACATGAACTGAAGGGGGGGAATGTGGGTGAGAGAGGGTGTGCAGGGTGGAAGGGAATGATGCGGGAGAAATGGGACAACTGTAATAGCATAATCAATAAAATATATTTAAAAAATAAATTAAAAATAGATGAATGGATAAAGAAGTGGTGCATATATATGATGGCATATAGTTCAGTCATAAAAAAGAATAAAATCTTTTTTAAAAGATTACTTTTCTTAAAAGATTTTATTTATTTATTTTTAGAGAGGGGAAGGGAGGGAGATAGAGAGAAACCTCACTATGTGGTTGCCTCTTGTGTGCCCCCTACTAGGAACCTGGCCTGTAACCCAAGCATGCACTCTGACTGAAAGTTGAACCAGTGACCCCCTTGTCCACAGCTAGCACTCAATGCACTGAGCCACATAAGCCAGGGCTGGAATAAAATCTTTACATCTGCAACAACATGGATGGATGTAGAGTGTGTTATGCTGGGTGAAATTGGTCAGACAAAGAAGGACAAATGCCAGATGATTTCATTCATGTGGAATGAAAAACAGAAATAAACTAACAAGCAAATAGAAACAGACTTAGTTACAGAGAACATTTTGAAGGTTGTTGGATTGGAGAGGTGTTGGGAGGATGGAAAAATAGTCAATAATATTGTAGCAACTGTATATGGTGTGAGGGGCTACTAGATTTATCTGGGTGATCACTTCTTAAATTATATAAATGTCAAATCATGAGGCATACGCTTGAAACTAATATAATATTGTATGTGAACTATTATTCAAAAAATCTTTAAATACACATACTAAGGTCCTATTTGCAGACCTTCTGATTTTGTTGGTGTAGGGCGAATCACAAGAATCTGTATTTGAAAAAATAATTTGTTGATTTTTAGAGAGAGGAGGGAGAAAGACAGGGAGAGAAACATTGATGCGAGAGAGAAATATCAATTGTCTCTCACAGCACTCCAATTGGGGATAAAACCCACAACCCAGGCATGTGCCTCAACCAAGAATTGAACCAGCAATGTTTCATCTTGCAGGATGACACCCAACCAACTAAGCCTCATCGGTCAGGGCAAAAATTAGTGTTTTTCTTTTTATTTATTTTTTATTGTCTGATGTCTTTGTTACTGCAACTTCATTTTTTATTAAATATATTACTATTCTATTACAGTTGTCCCAATTTTCCCCTTTGCTGTCCTCTGCCCAGCCCACCCCTGCTTGCACAGTAAATCCCCACCCTGTTGTCAGTGTCAATAGGTCATTCATACATGTTCCTTGACTAGTCCCTTACTCTTCTTTCCACCATTATCTCCCTCCAGCTCTCCTCTGGTTGCTGTGAGTCTGTTCCTTGTTTCCACGCCACTGGTTATATTTTGCACATTTGCATGTTTTGTTCATTAGGTTCCTGTTATAGGTGAGATCATATGGTATTTGTCCCTCACACTTGGTATTTGCCTGGCTCATTTCACTTACTAAAATATTTTCTAGTTCCATCCATGCTGTCACAAAGGGTAGAGGTTCCTTCTTTTTGCTGTGAATTATTCCATTGTGTAAATGTACCACGGGTTTTTTGATCCACTCATTTACTGATGGGCACTTAGGTTGATTCCAGCACTTGGCTGTTGTAAATTGTGCTGCTATAAACATTGGAGTGCATAGGTTCTTTTGAATTGGTGTTTCAAGGTTCTTAGGATATAAACCCAGTAGTAGAATTGCAAGGTCAAAAGTTCCATTTTTTGCATTTTTTGAGGAAATTCCATACTATTTTCCACAGTGACTATACCAGTCCACATTCCCACCAACAGTACACTGGGGTTCCCTTTTCTCCGCATCCTCTCGAACACTTCTTTGTTGATTTGTTTATGATGGACATTCTGACCAGCATCAAGTGGTATCTCATTGTGGTTTTAATTTGCATCTCTCTGATGGCTAGTGATGCTGAGAATATTTTCAGATGTCTCTGGGCCCTCTGTATGTCCTCCTTGGAGAAGTGTCTATACAGGTCCTTTGCCCATTTTTTAATTGGATTGTTTGTCTTCCTGGTGTTCAGTCATCAGTACTTTATATATTTTGGACATCAAACCCTGCTCTGATGTATCATTAGCAAATATGTTTTCACATATGGTTGGTTCACTTTTCATTTTGATGATGGTTTCTTTCACTGTACATAAGCTTTTTAATTTGATGTAGTCCATTTGTTTATTTTTTCTTTTATTTTCCTTGTTGTAGGAAACATATTGACAAACATATTGCTGAGTGGGGTATCTAAAATTTTACAGCCTATGTTTTCCTCCAGAAATTTTTATGGTGTCATGAATTATATTTAAGTCTTTTATCTATCTTGTGTTTATCCTGGTGTATGGTGTAAATTAATGGTCTAGTTTCATTTTTTTGCATATACCTATCCAGATCTCCCAACATCATTTATTGAAGAGGCTAATTTTACTCTATACTATGCTTCTGCTCACTTTGTCAAATATTAATTAACCATAGAGACATGGGTTTATTTCTGGGCTTTCTATTCTGTTCTATTGATCTATGTGTCTGTTCTTATGCCATTACAAGTTTGTTTTGATTACTTGTAGTATAGTTTGATATCAAGTATTGTGATCCCTCCTACTTTGTTCTTTCTCAAGGTAACTGAGGCTATTTGGGGTCATTTTTGGTCCCATATACATTTTTGAAATATTTGTTCTAGCTCAGTGAAATATGCTATTGGTACTTTAATAGGAATTGTGTTGAATCTATAGATTGCTTTGGGTAGTATGGACATTTTGATGATGTTAATTCTTCCAATCCATGAACATGGTATATGCTTCCATTTATTTGTATATTCCTTAATTTCTTTCTTTAGTGTGCTCTGGTTTTTTGAGTACAGGTCTTTTACCTCCTTGGTTAAATTTATTCCAAAGTACTTTCTTTTTCTTGTTGCTATAGTGAATTGGATTTTTCTCTAGTTTCAGTTTCTGATATTTCATTGTTAGTGTACAAAACTGCCTTCGATTTCTGAATATTGACTTTGTATCCCACTATATGCCAAACTAACTTATTAGGTCAAGTTTTTTCTTGGTGGAGATTATAGGGTTGTCTATGTTCACTATCATATCATCTGCAAATAATGACAGCTTAGCTTTACTACCTCCTTTCCAATTTGGATGCCTTTTATTTCTTTTTCTTGTCTGATTGCTGTGGCTAGAACTTGTAATATTATGTTGAATAAAAGAGTGAATGTGGACACCCTTGTCTTGCTCCTTTCTTAGGGGGAAAGCTGAAAGCTTTCAGTTTTTGCTCATTGAATATGATGTTGGCTATAGGTTTCTCATATATGGCCTTTATTATGTTGTGGTATGCTCCATCTATTTCCACTTTGCTGAGGGTTTTATCATAAATGGGTTCTGGATTTTATGAAATGCTTTTCCAACATCTATTTATATGATCATGTGATTTTTGTCTGTTATTTGGTTTATGTGGCGTATTGCATTTATTGATTTGTGAATACCATGCCATCCTTGCATCCTTAGGATGAATCCCACTTGATCATGGTGTATAATCTTTTGAATTTATTGCTGGATCAGGATTGCCTTCTTTTGTTGAGGATTTTAGCATCTATATTCATCACAGATATTGGTCTGTAGTTTTCCTTCTTCGTTGTGTCCTTACCTGGTTTTTGAAATTAGGGTAATACTGGCCTTGTAAAAAGAGTTTGGGAATCCTCCCTCTTCTTGATATTTTTGGAGTAGTTTGAAAAGGATAGGAGTTAATTCTTCTTTAAATGTTTGATAAAATTCACCTGTGAAGCTATCTGGTCCAGGGCTTTTGTGTGCCAGAAATTTTTGATTACTGCTAAATAAATTTCACTAAGTGTTATCAGTCTATTCAGGCTTTCTGCTTCTTCATGATTCAGGTTTGGAACATTGTATGTTTCTAGACATTTGTACATTTCACCAAGGTTGCCCAATTTATTAGCATATAATTCTTCATAGTAATTTCTTACAATCTTTTGTATTTCTGTGGTATCAGTTGTAATCTCTCCTCTTTCATTTCTGATTGTGTTTATTTGGGTCCTCTCTCTTTTTTTCTTGATGATTCTGGTTACAGGCTTGTCAAATTTTGTTTATCTTTTCAAAGAACCAGCTCCTGGGTTTATCGATTCTTTCAATTTCCTTTTAGTCTCTATATCATTTAATTCCGCTCTGATCTTGATTATTTCCTCCCTTGTACTTGCTCTGGGCTTTGTTTGTTGTTGTTCTTTTAGATTTTTTTTTTTTTTTTGTAGATGTTGTGTTAGGTTGTTTATTTGAGATTTTTTTTTTTTTTTTTTTTTTTTTTTTTTTTTTTTTTTTTTTTTTTAGGTAGGCCTGTATTGCTATGAACTTCCCTCTCAGAATGGCCTTCATTGTGTCCCATTGATTTTGGACTGTTGTGTGTTCATTTTCATTTGTTTCCAAAAACTTTTAAATTTCTTCCTTGATCTCACTGTTAACCCATTCATTATTTAATAGCATGTTATGCAGCCTCCATGTAGTTGAATGTTTTTGAGTCTTTTCCTTGAGTTTGGTTTCTAGTTTCAAGCCATTGTGATCTGAGAAGATGCTTGATATTATTTGAATTTCTTTTTGTTGTTGTTGTTGTTGAAATGAACTCTGCATTTTATTTTTTTATTTTTATTTTTTTATATTTTTTAATCAGTATTTTTTAATTGTTGATATTGCACAGTTTTCTGTCTTTTACCCCACCCCCAGCCCACCACGCCAGCCCTCCCCACCTTCCTCCCATTTCCACCCCCCATAGTTTTTGTCCATGTGTCCTTTCTACTTGTTGCTCTAAACCGTTCCCCTTTCCCCCTGAAATTCCCTCCCCTCCCCCTCTGGTCACTATCAGACCGTTCTCAAATTCAGTGTCTTTGTTTATATTATGCTTGTTTGTTTGTTTTGTTGATTAGGTTCCTGTTAAAGGTAAGATCATATGGTATTGGACTTTCACTGCCTGGCTTATTTCGCTTAGCATGAAGCTCTCCAATTCCACCCATGCTGTCGCAAAGGGTAGGAACTCCTTCTTTCTTTCTGCTGCATAGAATTCCATTGTGTAAATGTACCACAGTTTTTTGATCCATTCATTAACAGATGGGCACCTAGGTTGCTTCCAGCACTTGGCTATTGTAAATTGTGCTGCTATGAACATAGGGGTGCATAGGTTCTTTTGGATTGGTGTTTCAGGGTTCTTAGGATATAATCCAAGCAGGGGAATTGCTGAGTCAAAAGGTATGTCCATTTTTAGTTTTCTTAGAAAATTCCATACTGTTTTCCATAGTGGTTGTACCAATCTGCAATCCCACCAACAGTGCACTAGGGTCCCCTTTTCTCCACAACCTCTCCAACACTTGCTGTTTGTTGCTTTGTTTATGAAGGCCATTCTGACTGGTGTCAAGTGGTATCTCATTGTAGTTTTAATTTGCATCTCTCTGATAGCTAGAGATATCGAGCATCTTTTCATGTGTCTCTGGATCCTCTGTATGTCCTCCTTGGAGAAGTGTCTGTTCAAATCCTTTGTCCATTTTTTAATTGGGTTGCTTGTCTTCTTAGAGTAGAGTCTTGTAATTTCTTTATATATTTTGGAGATTAATCCCTTGTCTGAGGTATCATTGTCAAATATGTTTTCCCATACAGTTGGTTCTCTTTTTATTTTAATAGTGTTTTCTTTAGCTGTGCAGAAGCTTTTTATTTTGATGAGATCCCATTTGTTTATCCTTTCGTTTATGTCCCTTGCTCTAGGGGACATATCAGTAAAAATATTGCTGCGTGAAATATCTGAGATTTTCCTGCCTATGTTATCCTCTAGGATTTTAAGGGTGTCACGGCTTATATTAGTTGAGGCTTGTTTTGTGTTCTATCACGTAGCCTATCTTTGAAACTGTCCATGTCCATTTGAAAAGAATGTATGTTTTGCTTTTTTGGGGTGAAAGGTTCTGTATATATCAATTTAGTCCATTTGATCTGGATTGTTGTTCAGTGCCACAATATTCTCGTTAAGTCTTTGTTTGGAAGATATCTCCATTGTTGACAATGGGGTGTTATAATCCCCTACTATGAGCATGCTGCTGTCAATAAATTTCCTGCCACCTCTAAGATTTTCCTTATATATTAGGTGCTCCTATATTAGGTCCATATATGTTTACAATAGTCATATCTTCTTGATGGACTATACCCTTAAGTATTATGTAGTGATGTTCTTTGTCTCTTTTAATGGTATTTGGTTTGAAATCCATTTTGTCTGAAGTAAGTATTGCTACTCCAACTTTGTTTTCACATTCATTTGCTTGGAACATTTTTTTCCATCCCTTCACTTTCAGTCTGTGTAGATCTTTTGTTCTGAGGTGTGTATCTTGTAGAAATCATATATGCCAGTCATGTTTTCTTATCCATTCAGCTAGCTTTTGTCATTTGTTTGGAGCATTTAATACATTTACATTTAAGGTTATTACTGATAGGTACTTATTCATTGCCATTTTTCCTCTTGTACCTGTGTTCCTCTCTTTCTCTCCATCGTCTCATAGTAGTCCTTTTAGTATCTCTTGCAATCCTGGTTTGGTGGAGTTTTATTCTTTTAGCCTTTTTTTGTGTAAAAATTCTTATTTTGCCTTCCATTTTAAATGAGAGCCTTGCTGGGTAGTGGAGTCTTATTTATAGGCTGTTGCTTTTCATTACTTGGAATATTTCTTGCCATTCCCTTTGGACTTATAGTGTTTCTGTCGAGAAATCAGCTGTAGCCTTATCGGCGCTCCCTTGTATGTTACTAGCTGTTTCTCCCTTTGTGCCTTTATGATTCTCTCCTTGGCTTTAACTTTTGCCATTTTAATTATGATGTGTCTTGGACCTCTTTGGGTTCATCTTGATTGGAACCCTCTGTGTTGCCTGAACTTGCATGACTTTTTCCCCTCATCAAATCAGGGAAGTTTTCAGTTACTACTTTTTTTTTTCAAATAGGTTTTCTATCCATTGACCCACTTCTTTTCTTTCTGGTATCTCTATGATACGAATATTATTACTTTTCATGTTGTCCTGCAGCTCCCTTTAACCATCTTCATTATTTATGAGTCTTTTTTCATTTTGTTGCTCTGTTTGGGAGTTTTTTTCTAACTTGTACTCCAACTGCTGATTCGATCCTCTGCTTCATCTAGCCTGCTTTAATTCCTTCTAGTGTATTCTTCATTTCAGATATTGTATTCTTCATTTCTTTCTGGTTCATATTAATAGTTTCATGTCCTTTTTCATGGTGATGTAGTTCCCAGAAAATTTCTTGTAGCTTCCATAGAGTTCCTTGTAGTTCTTCCTGAGATCCTTGAGCATCCTAATAACCATTATTTTGAACCCAATGACTGATATATTGCTTGCCTTAATTTCATTTAGCATGCCTTCTGGGGATTCTTTGTTTTCTTTTGGTTGGGGGTTGTTTCTTTGCCTCCCCATTTTATGTGACTCTTATTTTTTTGTTTCTGCGTATTAGATAGATCTGTTTTTGACTCCCTGTCTTTGTGGTGTGATCTACTATAGTAGGAGAACTGTGGGACTCAGCGGTCCAGTCTCCTTATCTCCTGAGAAGGATGCTCTTGGGATGCCCTTTATGCCATTTATGTGGGCTCTTTTATTGCAATTGAGTTTTGGTTCCTGTTGAGTCATTCTTTGGTGGGTTCTTCCCTCCCACCAACTGTCTGAGAGTCATACCAATTATGACATCTTGTATGCTGTTGTAAAGGTGTTGTCAGAACAAAACAACCCAGGAAGCACAACCCACACTCATGGTAATAATCCCCACCCACACCCACAGTATCAAAAACAAATGAGCATATTAATAAAGGTGTAAAGACATTAAGAGTATTATATGACAGGAAAATGAATATGATATGACAAACTGAAAGAAAAGTGATTTTGAGATAGTAGAGGGAGAGGAAATAATCAGAATATGGAATAGAAACAAGGTGAAGAAAGAAAGAAAATAGAATTTTCATCATAATTTTAAAAGGTGGGTATGGGAAGGAAGAATGCAACATGGAATAAGAAAATGGAAGAATAATGAATGAGGGTTAACAAAATTAACAATAGCGAAAAAATTAGGAACCAAATTGGAAGAAAAGATCCACCACAGCAATAGCAACAATAAATGAGTAAGATTAATACCAGTGGAATGTGAATAAGAACTAAAAGAAAAAAGAAAGAAAAAGCTTATCAGATGTCTAGAGGAAAGAAAAGTGATTTTGAGAGGACAGAGGGGAAGAAATATTAAAAATGAGAAATGAAAACCAGGCTAAGAGAGGGAAAGTTTAAAATTTGAAACAGCAAAAAAGAAAGGGCAGGAGGAAGGAAAAATGGAGTAGGAGAGAGGAATGATAAAATTTGAGATCTGAAATACCAAAATAGTGAAGATCTAGGAATAAAATTGAAGAAATGTAACAAGAACTCACCACATCAACCAGCAACAAGCAAAGACTGATGAAGGTGGAGAGAGAATAAGGGTATTTTAAGACCTGGAAAAAGAATGTGAGATGGCTAATCACAAGAAAAATGGTTTTCCTGCCCTGGCTGCGGTGGGGAGAAAAGTAGGAGTGCAGAATAGAAACAAGTCATAGCAAAAGAAAAAAATAAAATTTATTTATTTATTTTTTAAGATTTTATTTATTTTTAGAGAGAGGAGAAGGGAAGGAGAAAGAGAGGGAGAGAAACATCAGTGTTTTGATGTTTCCATGTGCCAACACTGGGGACCCCGCCCACAACCCAGGCATGTGCCCTGACTGGGAATAGAACCAGTAACCCTTTGGTTCACAGGCCGGCACTCAATCCACTGAGCCACACCAGCCAGGGCGGGAAAAAATAAAATTTACAACAAAAATAAGAAGAGGAAAGAAGAAGGTAAAATGGAATAAGAGAAGGGGGGAGCAAAATATGAGATTTGAAATAAACTAAAATATAAAAAACTAGTGAAAATAATAGGCAGAAACTTGAAGAAAAAGAAATGAAAGTTAAAACACTATGCAGGAGAGAAAATAACACAAATAATGAAGGGGACATTGGTGTAATTCACCTCAGTAGAATACAGTGTTACTACTATCCTCTATTTCTGGATCTGCCCCTGGTAAAGTCAGATGGTGTCCTATCTGGCTCTAGACTACAAGTGATCCACAGTCTGTGGCCATCTTCTTCAGATTTGGCTGTTCCCCACTGTTCCGCTCTGTCAGCATTCCATCAGCCCAGGGCCCAGGAGTGGTTCATTTAATGCCCTGAGAGGACTGCCAGTACCTTCTCCACTTGACTCCAGAGGGGGCCTTTGATACTATTGGGAGGGTGGGTACCCTTGGTCACCCTTGGGGGGACACTGTTCAGACTTTAGGGAAGTTGGTGGGAGTGTTGCCCTACCCTCTTTGCCACTATCTTGGTCTGTCCCAGATTCTTTCCAATAATGAATGGTTTCTGGTGAATTAGTCTGTTTCCTGTGAGTGGCCAGTCCATGTAAAAGGGGCCACTCTTTCCTCTTGGTGCTGACAGAAGCTCTGTGTAAGAGCCAAGGCTGGGCAGAGCCCTTAACAATACTTGTGCCTATCTCTAATCTCTCTGCTCTGCTGCTTTCAGTGGATCAGAGCCCAAGGAGCAGTGTAGCTCACAGTGTCTGGTAAAAAGGGCCCTTTCAGAGATTTTAGCTTTCCCCTGTGGATATGTGCCCAGCAGGAGAGTATAGGGCCTGGCCTCAACGATCTGCAGAGTCTGTAGTCCTGCAGATGAGGGGTTGGGCACGCCTGCATGTGAGGGGACTTGCCTGCTACAGCGAATCTCAGGTGTACATTTCCTGGCCTTTCTTGCAAGGAATCACAGTGTCCCCTGCTGAGTTTCTAGTTTCACCTGTGTTCCTGTTTTAAAGGAGTTTCTGTGTGGCCCCCTCACTGCAGCACCAAGCCCTGGAAGGGCCTGTTCTCCCTGCACTTCCCCTCCCCAAAAAGCCCAAACTCTCTCTCTCAGTCAGGGCTGGCCACAGCCTTCCAGAGCCTCTGATAGTTTTAGATAAAGTTTCTCTCTGAATTTCCCCCAGATGGCGTTGGGAAGAGTCCCACAGCCTGACATGGGGCAGTGGTGGGGCATTCTTGCAACTCCCTGTGGTGATTCTCAACCTCTGGTGGGCCTGCTCCCACCACGCTGTTTCTGCAGCCAGTACCGCCCCCTCCCCCACCGCCTCTCTCTGCCCTCCTGAGCTCGCTGCTCCTGAGCCAGTCCACAGCCTTCTCAGTCAGATTCTGTCTCGTTTGTGGTTACCATGGAGCCCGGGTCAGGGAGGCAACAGCCCCTTCCCCAGTAACTACTGTAGTCCCTGAATCCTGGCTCCTGGCAGCGGTGGGTATGCGGCCCTGACAGGGCAGAGGGCACAGAGACACTTCTGGGTGCTGAGGTGTGGGCTGTCTGGAGGCTTGTTCCCAATGGGGATATTTTAAAATTTTAAAATGGCTCCCACTCCAAATCTGTGCACCAGAAGTTCCAGGATGGGCAGTGGCAACAGCAGCAGCAGCTGCTTTACCAGGAGAGCCAGTGCTGCCTGCTCCTGTGCCCTGCAGGCGGGCAGGCTCTTTCCCACTCATGCACACACCCTGCACACTGGCCCTTGTACACACTCACTCACACACACTCTCACTCACTCTCAGCAGGATTTTCAAGTTGAGTGCTCTGTGGGTTAGCTGCAAGACTCGTCCAGGTCTAGGAGCAAGTGGACAGACCTTCCAGCTGTTCTGCAGCCGTCTTGGATCCTCCAAAAATTAGTGTTATTAAAAAGCTAACCAGCTGATTCTAAATTGTAGTTAGAGCTGAAAACTCCTGGGCTGGATTTACTCACATCCCCAAACACCACCGCTTCCTCCCCGAAGATGTTCTTGATGACAAGAGAAAAATTCTAAGATGTCTGAAATTAAATTACAGTGGGTCACAGAGTGAAAGAAAGAGATGAGAGTAATTAACCAGTTAATAGTAGTGGGCCACCTGACAAAAGACTGGGTAATTATCACCATTATTGTTAATAGAACATTGATCAAAAAAGCTTAAACATATAATTTTGATTAATAATTATTAAACATTAAAATGAAATATGCTATTTGGAATGTAGTTCTAATGGTTTTTTAAAGGTATGTATACGCATTAATATTACATATTGTAAAATGAGGCAGTTCATCAAACCTATAATTCTTATGCATTAACTTTCAGAACTGTGCACCTGTCCTAGAACTGCCAATCCACTTTACCTTTTGTCTGTAGCCAATGTAAATTCTTCAAAACAACTTATATCTTTCTTTCCTAAAACATAATGTGTAAAATTGCTAAACAAATACAGGATGGTGGGCATGTTTACCTTTTCCACCTAGCCCTACTATTGGTGATTTAGACTTCATGCCTCTGGACCTGATCTTTTTCTGGCAAGTGTTTGGCTCAATAAACCTTTTCTTTCATAAAAGATTTCTGCCCTAAAAGTTTTTTTTTTTTAAATCGAACACTAACAATTCCAACTGCAGGTGCTTTCTCTCTTCTCTGAACTTTTTAATAAATTGAGATATACCTGCTATATGGTAAAGTGAAAAACTCTGAAGTGTACAGGTCTATGAATGTTTATGAATCTGTGCATCCATGTAAGACCACCTAGATCAAGGTACAGTGTGCTGCCAACACTCCAGAAGTCTTCCTCCTTTTCCTTCCCTGTCAGTAGCCAATAAGGAGGAACTGTTGTGGGGGAGAAAAAATAATTTTCCCTCTACCTTGTTAGGTTCCTGGCTGAAATCCCACACCTATAATAAAAGACAGATTAACAGAAAACCAAAAAGAAGTTTAATAATATGAACATGTCCAGTATACATGGGAGACAGCCAGGAAAACTAATTCCTTGAAATTGTTATGGAACAGACCCAGGGGGCTGGGTGAATGATATACTATTACCAAAATGACCCCTTCTTTTTCTCCGGGGATCCCCCCATTAGGTTCGCTATGCCCGCTGCCAAAAGAAAGACATCTCTCAATGCCAGAGATTGGTGAAAAGGAAAGGATTTATTTAAAAGCTATACAGACTTAGAGTAGTGACTTAATGTCTTCATTAAAATACTAAAGTCCTTTAGAATACCCACAAATGCACACAGTCCTTCCTTCTCCCTTCTACCCAGTGTGGGGTACTGTATCTCAGGAAAAGAAGTAGACATCCATGATTCAGGCTCCCGGCACCATCAGCTGCATCGCTGCCATGATCTCCAGTTAATCCAAAGCCATGTGGCACCTTCTCATGGCCCACCAGCGAGAGTCCTTTCACCCCTTTTCTTCCAGGCAAAGTCTCTCCTGCTTCCTAAGCCACATGGCAAAAGGGAGAACCCCAAAGCCATGAGGTCCCCACTGTGCCAAAGCCACATGATTCTCCCCTGCATGTCTACTCTGCCTGGGTTTAAATCCCTGAGCCAATCTTCTTCTGCAGCCCCATTTCCGACTGCTCCTACAATCAGTTACATCTGCCAGCATTCCTGTGTCCTTCCAGCATTACTGAGCTGCCATAGCAAGTCTGGTCAGGAGTGGCCCCATGGCATGGAGCCCATCATCTTCAAGCTCTCACGCAGGCGCTGTAACCAGCAGTTGCCTCCCAGTTACATCTTGGGTGGAAGTCACTTCCATCCCCCTGGCTCAAAGCATGGCCACAGCTATTTAATATATCTATAAAACCAGTTAAAGGTTATAGATATGTTCAATGACCATGCCAGAGGTTAGCTGCAAAGCTGTTGCTATACAACACAGCTCTGAATGGCCCTGCTCCATGTGTACCATCCCCCAGCTCAGACTTATGGGGGTGAGGACATCATATATATATATGTGTGGGGGGGTTAGGACATCGTGTGTGTGTGTGTGTGTGTGTGTGTGTGTATTTCTAATATTTCCTGGACTCCTTGAGTTCTGGACCCCATTACAAATCCCTATTTGGGGCCCCCCTCTTGGCTGCACCCTGTTACAAATGACCCAAGCCATCATTGTCGGATTAAAGCAAATGAAAGTGTTGGGGTGTGTGGAGGGAGGTCAGTTAAGAGTGGTAGTTATGCAGATTTAGTTCTTGCCTTCTCCATTGATAAGAGTTTTTAAGGATTTAGACATCATCTCTTCCTGGTACAGGGAGGGAGACACTTACAAATGGAGATTTCCATGATAAAAGTAGATGTCTGGGGGGGTCAAGATGGCGTCATGGTAGGAGGACACAGATTGACCTTCCTCCTGCACATGGGAGAAAAACCTAACTGATCTACAGAGGAACAGAGCAGACAGCCAACAATACCACAGTATATATGAAAATAGGAGATCAAAATCTGTAGCAGACATTGGAAAACTAGACGTGGCAGCCGAGCGTCCGGAGGCGGCCCTGAGACCGGGATGGAGGAAGCCCGGCGACCAGAGGCGGCTCTGCGACCGACCGGAGGTGGCCCGGTGACCTGAGGCGGCTCTGCGACTGGGTCGGAAGTGGCCCTGGGGCCGGAGGCGACCCTGCAACTAGAGGAGGGGGCTCTGGAAGACCCGGAACTCACATCTGTGATCCTGGGGTGAGTGTGCGCAACTCGGGAAACTCTCGGAGCCCACGCCCGTAGTCTCGGGTGGGCGCTCGCACCCTGTAGGAGACCCGGGGCTCACAGCAATAGGCTGGGGAGGGATGGATCTGTAAGAGTCCAGCTGAAACCCATAAACTCAGGAAAGTGCGCCCTCTGCAGGAGGCTCAGAAATCACACCCAAGGCCCTGCATGGAGTGTGTGCCATTAGCCCTGGGATCAGTGCTCGGCTGCCACTGAGGACAGTAGCCCAAAGCTGACTGAGTGAGGAACAGAGAGAAAAGCGGTACGAGTCGTCTCGCAGCCTGCTACAGCCAGCAAGTCCAGAAAATCCAGTCTCGCCTGTTTGAAAATAGCAAGAGATTTTTTTTTTTCGTTTTTGGGTGTTTTGCTTTGTGGGTTTTTTTTTTTTTTTTTTTGATAGTTGTTTTTTGTCTGTTTAGTTGGGTTTTTTGTTTGGTTGTTTGTTTTGGTTTGTTTTTCGTTTTTGTGGGGTTCTTTTTGTTTTGTTTTGATTATATATTTTTTATTTTTTTATTACCTCTACCTTTTTTATCCCTCAATTCCTTTTGCTTCTCTTTACTTCTTTCTGGCTTTATTCCTTCTTCCTTTCTTTCCAATTCTATCTCTACTTCCTTCCTCTTTTTTTTCTCTTCTTTTTTCACTTTATTCTTTTCGCTTTTTAAATACCCACGAGTGAGGCAAAAAAAAAAAAAAAAAACTCATAGAACTGTGAAAAAACCAGAGTTGGACCAAAAGAGAGGGTATTCCAACAGCTGAGACAGTGGAAGCTGTGAACACCAGGATACCTGAAGGAGACTACATCACTGAATCTCACAGGTATTCCACCACAGAAGTTCACACCATAAACCCAGGTAGCCAGAACAGATCAATTTAAGAAGCTGAGGTTTACAAGAAGAGTCTCACAAACAATGAGAAGACAAAGAAACAATCCCCAAATGAAACAAAAAGAGGAAGCCCCAGAAAGAAGCCTAAATGAAACAGAGGCAACTCAACTATCAGATAAGGAGTTCAAAGAAATGGTTGTCAGGAAGCTCCATGATCTCTCAGTGAGCTACCAGAAACTATAGGGAAGCCACGATGAACTCACTACAAACTATATCAACATGAAAAAAGGAAATAGAAACTATCAAAAAAGGCCAAGAGGAAATGAAGAATACAATTTCTGAGTTGAAGAACACAGTAGAAGGAATAAAAAGCAGAATCAATGAAGCAGAGGATTGAATCAGTGAGTTGGAGGACAAAGTAGAAAAAAGCAGCCAGAAAGAGCAAGAAAAGGAAAAGAGGCTCAGAAAGAATGAAGAGGGGTTAAGAGAAATGCAAGACAACATGAAACGTAATAATATCCGTATAATAGGAATACCAGAAGGAGAAGAAGAAGAGCAAGGGATACAAAACCTATTTGGAAAAGAATGATGGAAAACTTCCCTAATTTGATGAGAGAAAAAGTCACACAAATCCAGGAAACACAGAGAGTCCCAATCAAGAGGAACCCAAACAGGCCCACGTCAAGACACATCATCATTAAAATGGCAAACTTCCAAGACAAAGAGAGAATCTTAAAGGTAGCAAGGGAGAAAAAGGAAGTAACATACAAGGGAGCCCCAATAAGGTTAGCAGCTGACTTCTCAATGGAAACACTTCAAGCCGGAAGACAATGGCAAGAAATATTCCAAGTAATGAGAACCAAAGGCCTACAACCAAGACTATTTTACCCAGCAAGGCTTTCAATCAAGATAGAAGGCCAAATAAGGAGCTTCCCAGACAAAAGAAGTCTAAAAGAATACACCTCTACGAAACCAGTGCTGCAAGAGATACTAAAGGGACTGCTTTAAGGAAAGAAAGGAAAAGAGAGAGAGAGGAACACAGGTACAAAAATGGCAATGAATCAGTACCTATCAATAGTAACCTTAAATGTAAATGGATTAAATGCTCCAATCAAAAGACATAGAATAGCTGAATGGATAAGAAAGCATGACCCACACATATGCTGCCTACAAAAGACCCACCTCAGGACAAAAGACCTACACAGACTCAAAGTGAAAGGCTGGAAACAAATTTTCCAAGCAAATGGACAGGAAAAAAAGGCCAGGGTAGCAATACTCATATCAGACAAAATAGACTTCAAAAGAAGAGCTATAAAGAGAGACCCAGAAGGTCACTTCATAATACTCAAGGAAAGAATCCACCAAGAAGACATAAACATTGTAAATATATATGCACCCAACATAGGAGCACCTAAATACATCAAGAAAATCTTAGAGGACTCCAAGAAAGATATTGACAGCAACACAATTATAGTAGGGGATTTTAACACCCTACTGTCAAAAATGGACAGATCTTCCAAACAAAATATTAATAAAGATATTGTGGCATTGAACAGTACTCTAGATGAACTGGACTTAGCTGATATATATAGAGCCCTTCATCCCAAAGAAACTAAATACACATTTTTTTCAAATGCACATGGAACATTTTCAAAGACAGACCACATGATAGGACACAAAACAAGCCTCAACAAATTCAAGAAAATTGATATCATACCAAGCATTTTCTCCGACCACAAGGGACTGAAACTAGAAACCGACTTGATGGGGAAAATCCCCAAACAATCAAAATCATGGAGATTGAATAGCATGCTATTAAACAATGAATGGGTCAAGAATGAAATTAGGGAGGAAATCAAAAAGTTTCTGGAAACAAATGAAAATGAACTCACAACAACCCAAAACTTATGGGACACAATGAAGGCAGTCCTCAGAGGGAAGTTCATAGCAATACAGGCCTACCTAAGGAAGACAGAAACATTTCTAACAAACGACTTAACCCTACGCCTACAAGAACTCGAGGAATAACAACAAAGACAGCCCAGGGCAAGTAGAAGGAAGGAAATAACCAAGATCAGAGCAGAATTAAATGACATAGAGACTAAAAGCACAATACTAAGGATCAATGAATCCAGGAGCTGGTTTTTTGAAAAGATAAACAAAATTGACAAGACTTTAAGCAGGCTCATCAAGAAAAAAAGAGAAAGGACTCAAATAAACACAATCAGAAATGAAAGAGGAGAGATTATGACTGACACCACAGAAATACAAAGGATTGTAAGAAATTACTACGAAGGACTGTATACCAAGAAATTTGAAAACCTAGGTGAAATGGACAAGTTTCTAGAAAAATATAATCTCCCAAAACTCAAAGAAAAAGAAACAGAAAGCCTGAACAGACCAATAACAGCTCATGAAATTGAAGCAGTAATCAAAAAACTCCCAACACACAAAAGCCCTGGACCAAATGGTTTCACAGGAGAATTATACAAAACATTTAAGGAAGAGCTAACCCCTATCCTTCACAGACTATTCCAAAAAATCCAAAATGATGGAAGACTCCCAAACTCTTTTTTATGAAGCCAGCATCATCCTAATCCCAAAACCAGATAAAGACACAACAAAGAAAGAAAACTTCAGGCCAATATCACTGATGAACATAAGACGCTAAAATCCTCAACAAAATATTGGCAAACTGCATCCAACAATACATTAAAAAGATCATACACCATGACCAAGTGGGATTCATCCCAGGGATGCAAGGATGGTTCAACATTCGCAAATCAGTAAATGTAATACATCACATAAACAAAAACAAAGGCAAAAATCACATGATCATATCAATAGATGTGGAAAAAGCTTTTAATAAAGTACAACACCCATTTATGATAAAAACACTCAGCAAAGTGGGAATAGAGGGAGCATTCCTCAAAATAATAAAGGCCATATATGAGAGACCTACAGCTAACATCATACTCAATGGGCAAAAACTGAGATCTTTCCCACTAAGATCAGGAACAAGACAAGGCTGTCCACTTTCACCACTTCTATTCAATATAGTATTGGAAGTCTTAGCCACAGCAATTAGACAAGAAAAGGAAATAAAAGGCATCCAAATTGGAAAGGAGGAAACAAAACTATCATTGTTTGCAGATGACATGATAGTGTACATAGAAAAACTATAGACTCGGCCAAAAAGCTGCTTGATATAATAAATGAATTTGACTTCCGGCCAAGATGGAGGCGTAGGTGGACACACTGAGCCTCCTCTCACAACCAATATTAAGGACAACAAATATTTAGAAACAAGAAAACAACCAGAACTTATAGAAAATTGAACTGTATGGAAGTCCAACAACCATTCATCCAGACCGGTAAGAGGGGCAGAGTCGTGGTAGGAAAAAGTGGAGGTGCAGACCCAGGAACGCAAGTAGCAGCGGCTCGCAGTTCCCAGGTGCACAGCCAGTGGCTGGCGGTCCTCGGGCGCCCAGGCGGCAGCTGGCGGACCCCGGGCACAGGGGGGCAACTGCGCAGACCCAGTGAGGACGCACAAGGCGGCTGGCTGACCAGGGGGTCCCACATTCACGCACGCAGACGGTCCAGGCAGAGGGGAAGTGGCGGAAGGGACTGAATCCAGGAGAGAGCAGAGCAGGTGCCATTGTTCCCTCTCAGACCCCGCCCCCACATACAGCGTCACAACCAAACGACTGGGCTGCCCCACACTGGGGAGCGCCTGAGGCTCCACCCCTCACTACGTAACAGCACGCGCATGCGCGCAGATAATCCAGGCGAAGGGGAAGCAGCGGAAGGGATCGGAGTCCAGAAGAGAGCGGAACAGGCGCCATTCTTCCCTCTTGGACCCCGCCCCCACCAACAGCATTGCAACCCAGCGACTGGGCTGCCCCGCCCTGAGGAATACCTAAGGCTCCACCCCTCATACGTAATAGCTGCGACCAGACTAAAACCAAAACAAAACAAAACAAAAAACCCCACCAAAAATGGCTCAAACCGGAGGAAAAATGAAAACCCCAGAGTCAATTCCTCTAAGCAACGAAGAGATAGCCAACCTATCAGATGCACAGTTCAAAGCACTGGTCATCAAAATGCTCACAGAATTGGTTGATTTTGCTCATAAATTAGATGAGAAAATGCAGGCTACAATACATGAAATGAAGGAAGACACATGGGGAACCGATAGAGATGGAAGGAAAACTGGGACTCAAATCAATGGAGTGGACCAGAAGGAAGAAATCAACAACCAAACAGAAAACGAGGAAGAAACAAGAATTCAAAAAAAGGAGGAGAGGCTTAGGAACTTCCGGGACATCGTTAAATGTCCCAACATCCGAATTATAGGGGTCCCAGAAGGGGAAGAAGAGCAACAAGTGGAAAACTTATTTGAACAAATAATAAAGGAGAACTTCCCCAATCTGGCAAAGGAAATAGACTACCAGGACGTCCAGGAAGCTCAGAGAGTCCCAAAGAATTTGGACCCAAGGAGGAACACATCAAAGCACATTGTAATTACATTAGCCAAGATTAAAATGAAGCAGAGAATTCTAGAAGCAGCAAGGGATAAGGGGACAGTCACCTACAGGGGAGTTCCCATCAGACTGTCAGCTGATTTCTCAAAAGAGACCTTGCAGGCAAGAAGGGGCTGGAAAGAAATATTTGAAATCTTGAAAGGCAGGGACCTACATCCAAAATTGCTCTTTCCAGCAAAGCTGTCATTTAGAATGGAAGGACAGATAAAGCGCTTCTCAGATAAGGTCAAGTTCAAGGAGTTCATCATCACCAAGCTCTTATTATATGAAATGTTAAAGGGACTTATCTAAGAAAAAGAAGATCAAAAATATGACAATGAAAAGACAGCAAACTCATAGCTATTAATCAACACACCTAAAACAAAAGCAAACTAAGCAAACAGCTAGACCAGAAACAGAACCACAGAAATGGAGATCATATGGAGGGTTAGCAACAGGGGCATGGGAGGAGGGGAGGGGAAGGTACAGAGAATGAGTAGCATAGATAATGGGTAGAAAATAGACAGGGGGAGGGGAAGAATAGTGTGGGAAATGTAGAAGCTAGAAAACTTATGGCACATGGACATGAACTAAAGGGGGGAATGTGGGTGGGAGAGAGTGTGCAGGGTGGGGGGAATGATGGGGGAGAAACGGGACAACTAATAGCATAATCAATAAAATATATTAAAAAATGAAAAAAAAAATAAATGAATTTGGCCAAAAAGCCGGATACAAAGTCAATATCCAAAAATCAAAGGCATTTTTGTATACCAACAGTGAAACAGCAGAAGCAGAAATCAAGAAAAAAAATCCCATTCGATATAGCAAAAAGAAAAATAAAATACCTAGGAATAAACCTAACCAAGGAGGTCAAAGACCTGCATGCAGAAAACTACACAACATTGAAGAAAGAAATCAAGGAAGACACAAACAAATGGAAGCATATACCGTGTTCATGGATCGGAAGAATTAATATCATCAAAATGTCCATACTACCCAAAGCAATTTACAGATTCAATGCAATACCTATTAAAGTTCCAATGGCATATTTCACAGAGATAGAACAAACACTTCAAAAATTTATATGGAATCATAAACGACCCTGGATAGCGGCAGCAATTTTGAGATAGAAGAGCAAAGTAGGAGGGATCACAATACCTGATACAAAACTGTATTACAAAGCCACTGTAATCAAAACAGCCTGGTACTGGCACAAGAACAGACACATGGACTAGTGGAATAGAACAGAGAGCCCAGAAATAAACCCAAGTCTCTACAGTCAATTAATATTCGACAAAGGGGGCAGCAATATAAAATGGGGTAAAAATAGCCTCTTCAACAAGTGGTGCTGGGAGAATTGGACAACTACATGCAAAAAAATGAAACTCGAGCACCAGCTTACACCATACACAAAAATAAATTCAAAGTGGATAAAAGATTTAAATATAAGCCATGACACCATTAAAGTCCAAGAGGAGAACATAGGCAGGAAAATCTCAGATATTTCACGCAGCAATATTTTTACTGATATGTCCCCTAGAGCAAGGGACATAAACGAAAGGATAAACAAATGGGATCTCATCAAAATAAAAAGCTTCTGCACAGCTAAAGAAAACACTATTAAAATAAAAAGAGAACCAACTGTATGGGAAAACATATTTGACAATGATACCTCAGACAAGGGGTTAATCTCCAAAATATATAAAGAACTTACAAGACTCTACTCTAAGAAGACAAGCAACCCAATTAAAAAATGGACAAAGGATTTGAACAGACACTTCTCCAAGGAGGACATACAGAGGATCCAGAGACACAGGAAAAGATGCTCGATATCTCTAGCTATCAGAGAGATGCAAATTAAAACTACAATGAGATACCACTTGACACCAGTCAGAATGGCCTTCACAAACAAAGCAACAAGCAGCAAGTGTTGGAGAGGTTGTGGAGAAAAGGGGACCCTAGTGCACTGTTGGTGGGATTGCAGACTGGTACAACCACTATGGAAAACAGTATGGAATTTTCTAAGAAAACTAAAAATGGACATACTTTTTGACCCAGCAATTCCACTGCTTGGTTTATATCCTAAGAACCCTGAAACACCAATCCAAAAGAACCTATGCACCCCTATGTTCATAGCAGCACAATTTACAATAGCCAAGTGCTGGAAGCAACCTAGGTGCCCATCAGTTAATGAATGGATCAAAAAACTGTGGTTCATTTACACAATGGAATTCTATGCAGCAGAAAGAAAGAAGGAGCTCCTACCCTTTGCGACAGCATGGATGGAATTGGAGAGCATCATGCTAAGCGAAATAAGCCAGGCAGTGAAAGACAAATACTATATGATCTCACCTTTAACAGGAATGTAATCAACAAAACAAACAAGCAAGCATAATATAAGCAAAGATACTGAAATTGAGAACAGTCTGACAGTGACCAGAGGGGGAGGGGAGGGAATTTCAGGGGAAAAGGGGAACGGTTTAGGGCAACAAGTATAAAGGACTCATGGACAAAAACTATGGGGGGTGGAAATGGGAGGAAGGTGGGGAGGGCTGGGGTGGTGGGCTGGGGGTGGGGTAAAAGACAGAAAACTGTACAATATCAACAATTAAAAAATACCGATTAAAAAATAAATAAATAAATAAATAAATAAATTTTAAAAAAAGTAGATGTCTGTTACAAAAGGGTAACTTCTATTTGGTTTTCAGAGCTTTGCTTGTGTCTGTTATTTCTTAAAAATAATAAGCCTAGAATAATCCTTATGGAAAAGAGTCATATTTTGGGGTGGAAAATTTGACCCCTTTAACTGCTATTGAACTTTCACCCATAGATGACTATTGCCAGGTGTCAAATTACCCCTGAATTTGTCTTTACCTCCTGGCCTGTGCAGCTCACTTCACCAGGCAAGATTTGCTCTTGTAGCAGTGCTCTTATCTACTTGCCTTGTAATTATACCTCCGCCAAGTATTGTTAAGCAGACTTTGTTTGTGAATCCTGAGTGCCTAGCTATATTTTAAGCTTCTTGAAGGCAGAGTTTGCCCACAAGACTAGCATATTCATATGCACATAATAGAGGCTCAGTAAATATTTGTGAAATGAATGCTAGTGTTGAGTGATTGTGGGGAAAAAAGCAGAAGTAAGCAGATATATCAAGACAAAGGCTTCTCTCTTCATTCTCCTCCATATACATGCAGTTTATTTTTACTGATAACACTAGATATAATATCAGGATTATGCATTGTTTTTTCCTTGTGGATGATCATGCACACATTTGACTTTCAGGTTAGATTGTGGGTAGAGGGACAGGACTGGATTCAAAGGATATGAAATGCAGGAGGAGAAAAGGTCACATGGCCAAGTCAAAGAGCAAGCTCATGCTGTTGAACCCTAAATTCTAGTCCTCACTCTGCCACCAACTTGTGTGATCTTAGGCAAATCACTTTACCTCTCTGAGCCTCAGTTTGTCTGTGATAATAATTTTGACACTTTTTACTTCACAGGAGGTCAGCTGAGCCTATAGCTTGAAAGGTATTTTGGACAAAAGAATTTAGGATATTGTCTTAATGGGGAAAAGGGAGCTCAGACCAACAAGCCAGGTAGATCAGCTTTCTAAAGCTTTAAGATTCAAACATGACTTGGATTAAAAGGCCAGAAGGTTGAGTTCCTAGAATCATAAAATATTAGAGCCAGCGGGTATCTTAGTAACCATTCTAATTCAAGCTCTTCATTTTATCTGGGTACACTGAAACACAGAGAGATGCTTTTCCCCAAGGTCTCACTGAATGGAGCCTGGATTCCAGGTTCCTTATTCATGGTGCACTTCAAGGCTGTACTTAAAAAGCAAAGCTAATTTGCTGTGGTTACTGTTTGGAGACAAGAAGCCTCTGGCCTCTGTCCCAGCAAGAAAATGATCAGGACATTGTGTGAAGCTCTCTGAATTTTTAAAAATTGACACACCGTTTCAGTTCAATTACGAGGACAACAATCTCCTAGTGTTTGTCTACTGCCTACTGTCTTTGCCACTCTGCTAGGTGCTGTGGTGGTGGTGGTGGTGGTGGTGGTGGTGGTGGTGGTGGTGAGAAAAGATTAAGACCCATCCCCTTCTGTCAAAGATCTTAGTGTGGGAGACAGAACTAACAATAAGAGAACAATAGAAGTCAGTATGTGATTCAGAATAAAATGAGTAGTGCAGGCCATACCTGCTGTAGAAATTCAGAGGAGGAACAGAGCTCTGGGATCTGTGGGTGGGGTTTGGGAGAGTATAATTTTACTTGAGATTTGAAGGATGGCTAGGATTATTTATACACATGTGGGAGAGGGCACTGAATGCATGCACGCACAGATGCGGAACTGGCTAAAAACAATGGGTAGTGTTTACTGAGCACTTTCTATGCACCAGATACTACATAATATTCTACATAATTCAACTGAAATGTACATAATCCTAGAAATTGGATGATAATTAATAACCCTTCAATTAATAGAAGGAAATTTAGGCACAGATAGGTTAAATAAATTGCAGCAAGTTAAAAAAAAAAAAAAGGCATAAATGGAATTAGAATCCAGGTCCTAAAAACACTTGGTTACTCTATCCATGAAAAAGAATTTGTGGCTCCAGTGACAAAGTTGGCCTGGCTACAGTCATTAAAGATGGTCAATTTGCAAACACAAGGGCTCTCTAGGCCAGATTCCCAACTGAAGTTCAGCAAGGAAATTGCAGGGATTGATGAAGTCATTTATTCTGTTGCTCTAATCTGTTAACCTAAAATAAAAAAGCCAAAGTGAGAGGCAACAAGCATTTAATTGAGATCCAAAAGTATAGGTATTCAGGAAGCACTGATTCAGGCAGAACCCCAAATATCATTCTGAATAGAAGGTGAAGGTGAGGGGCATTTATGAGAAAGGAATGGGTAACAACTACAAGAATAGAACAAAAGCATTTCTGTAAGTGCAGGTAAGTTAACATAGTGATGTTAATTCCAAAGGTCTCTAAGTTTCAGTGCCATATTGATAAATGTTTGCCTTCTTGTTATCTTTGCAAACAGTTGTTTGGAATACAGTGCTGCTTTAGACCCACTCAAAGGTTAATTTGCCCAGTTTTAACATTCCAAAAATTGGAGGAGTAAGATGGGAAAGGAAGCTCCTCTGGGATGAAAGCTCCAACTCTTTTCTATTTTTTATTTTTTAAAGATTTTATTTATTTATTTTTAGAGGGGAAGGGAGGAAGAAAGAGAGAGGGAGAGAAATATCAATGTGCGGTTGCCTCTCATGTGCCCCATACTGGGGACCTGGCCTGCAACCCAGGCATGTGCCCTGACTTGGAATTAAACCAGTGACTCTCTGCTTCACAGGCCAGCACTCAATCCACTGAGCCACACCAGCCAGGGCTATTTTTTATTTTATTTAAATTTATTTTTAGAAAGAGGGAGGGAGAAAGAAGGAGAGAAGCAGTAATACATGAGGCACACATTGATCGGTTGCCTCTTGCAGGGCCCCAACTGAGGATCTGGCCTGAAACCCAGACAGGTACCCCAACTGGGCATTTTTATTTTTTAAGTATATTTTATTGATTATGTTATTACAGTTATCCCATTTTCCGCCCTTTGCTCCCTCCACCCAGCATGCCCATTCCCTCCAGCAATCCCCCTACCTTAGTTCATGTCCACGGGTCATGAATATAAGTTCTTTGGTTTCTCTATTTCCTATACTATTCTTAACATCCTCTCATCTATTTTGTACCTACCATTTATGCTTCTAAATCCCTGTACTTCCCCCCCATTCTGCCCCTCTCTGCTGATAACCCTCCAAATGATCTCCATATGTATAATTCTGTTCCAGTTCTTATTGTTTGCTTAGTTTGTTTTTTTAGATTCAGTCATTGATACTTGTGAATTTGTTACCATATTATAAGTTCATAGTTTTGATCTTCTCGTTCTTAAATAAATCCCTGTAACATTTCATGTAATAATGGCTTGATGATGATAAACTCCTTTAGCTTTACCATGTCTGGGAAGCACTTTATCTGCCCTTCCATTCTAAATGATAGCTTTACTGGGTAGAGTAATATAGGTTGTAGGTCCTTGCTTTTCATCACTTTGAATACTTCTTGCCAGTACCTTCTAGTCTGAAAAATGTCTTTTGAGAAATCAGCTGATAGTCTTATGGGAACTCCTTTGCAGGTAATTTTCTGCTTTTCTCTTGCTGCTTTTAATAGTCTCTATGTTTAACCTTTGGCATTTTAATTATGATGTGTCTTGGTTTGTTCCTCTTTGGGTCCAACTTGTTTGGGACTTTCTGTGCTTCCTGGACTTGTATGTGTATTTCCTTCACCAAATTAGGGAAGCTTTCTTTCATTTTTTTTTTCAAAGAAGTTTTCAATTCGTTGCTCTTTCTCTTCTCCTTCTGGCATTTCTATGATTCAGATGTTGGCACTTTTGGAGATATCCCAGAGTCTTCTTATACTTTTCTCATTTTTTTGAATTCTTGTTTCTTTATTCTGTTCTGGTTTAATGTTTATTTCTTCCTTATGTTCCAAATCGTTGATTTGAATCTGGGCCTCCCTCTCTACCCTGTTGGTTTCCTATGGATTTTTCATTATTTCCCTTAGTGTAACAACCGTCGTTTCTTCCCTTATGCTTTTGCCATACTCAGTGAATTCTGTGAGCATCCTGATTACCCGTGTTTTGAATTCTGCATCTGATAGGTTGGCTATCTGCATTTTGTTTAGTTCTTTTTCTGGGGTTTTGTTCTGTTCTTTCATTTGGGCCATATTTTGTTGTTTCCTCAATTTGGCAGCATCTCTGTGTTTGTTTCTGTGTCTTAGGTAGGGCTGCTTTGATTCCCCGTCTTAGTGTACCTGTTAAGTTGTAAGGGGCAGAGCCTGAGATATTTGCCAGGGTGGAGCATCTCGCTTCACTGGTTTGTGGTGCTGTGTGGGAGAGATGAGTCAGAAAGGGGACTATGTTGTTGCCTGGGTTCTGGAGGCTTGCCTGGCACTCGCCCTGTCATTTCACCTACTTGCCTATGTGACTGGCACCCTTCCATCTGTTGTCCTGGTAGTATTTCCCAGAGTGGGTGGGTTTGCATACATTTTAGATTCCAGCAGGCCCTTTAAAGAGACTCTTCTGAGTAACCAGCAGTTTCTTCTGCCACCCCAACCGTCACTGGTTTTTACAGCTAGAAGTTATGAGGCTTTATCTTCCCAACTGTGGAACCCTGGGCTGCGGCTGGGATTGCTTTCTCCCAAGGTATTCCTCCCAATTTTTATCCACCATTTGTGAATGTGGGACCACCCCATTTGCCATTGCTGCCACCACATCTCTGCACCATACTGCATCCTCTCTGCCCTGGCTCCATAACTCCATCCTTCCTGTCCATCTGGATGTATGGGGCTTCTTTTAATCCTTGGTTGTCAGATTACCATACAGTTCAATCTTCTGGAAGTTCTGGGTGTTTTTGTTTTGAGGTTAGTTGTGATTCCTGTTGCAGTTGTGTGAGGATGTGAAGCATATCTACATATGCCTCCATTTTGACCCAAAGTCCTTCCAATTCCATTTTAAAGGGGCTCCATTTATATAGCTTTTCACACTACATTGTTACTTCCTTGAACATAGGAAGTTGAGGTCACCAGATGCTGCATGTTATTGCCAGGAGCTCTACAGCTTTATCCTTCATGTTCCTGGTTATATTGCAGAGGATTTAACAAATGCCTATGGAGAATGAATGAGTAAGCCTCAGTATCCAGTCTTGGTTGTAGTTTCTCTTTATTAAGTAGCATTTGAAGAGTATTGGGCCTATGGTATAGGCTGTACGGAAGCTTGGGATTAAACAAGGCTCTTGGCTCTGAGGCTGTGATTTGTTGTGAAAACAAGACTTGGAAAGGATGGGAGAACAATGGTCTGATAATACAGTAGATAGTATTTTATATTTTGAGTCTGGCTTGCAGCCAACACCTGGAAGTGTTTCCTAGGCAAGGTGCGTAAACTGTTTTTGTGAATATTGTCCTCATTGTGAGTCTTCAATAAATATTACAGCAACATGAGATAGATTTTTAAGGAAGTCCTTTTCCTATTTCCTTGTTCCAAGAAAAGCAAAGCACAGCCTACGGGTAGAAAGCAGCAGGGAAGGGAGGAACCTATTTTAATCAGCTGTCTTTATGCAACTTTTGGCCACATCCATAACCACGTTGTCTTGGTTGGCCTTTCAGTGTTAGGATCCCTTGCCAAATGCAGGTTGGGAAGCAGCAGCTACCTTGCAAGGAGAGTGAAAGAGGTCAGGGGAAATTTGTTTTGGTCTAGTAAGTCTCTGATTGAAGGCATAGTAGGAGAAAGGGGAGGAAGAGTCCTTGGAGAGGAAGTGGCAGGGGCGGGCTGTGTAGAGTAAGGTAAAGAGAGAAAAATACCCTATTCAAGCTGGAGGAGGAGAGCAGGGAAAAGAAGGACTAGAAGCCTCTATCTTAGGCACTGAACTGTGAGGAGTGGGGATGTCGGTAGCAAGCTGAGAGAAGCTGCCATCCTGGTCTTACACGAGTGTAGTATTCCAGGGCAAAAAGGAGGAGTGTCAGGGAGCAGAAGGCCAGACCCAACCAGCACCCCAAAGCCAAAGCTGGGCCAGCTGCTCGGCACTAGACTTCAGTGCCTGCCACCCCAGCCCCGCCCTGAGAACTTAGTCAGGGCCTGCTGAGTGCCTGCGAGGTGTCCGGTGTAGAAAGAAGTGCCCTAGAGAAGCGAGCCGCAGGATGTGAAGTCAGTCAAAAGGCTTTACCGAAGAGGCACCTTCAGCACACGTATGGGAAGGAAAGTGGATGTGCCCGCATGCAGGCTGCAACAGTGCAGAATTACGAGGCAGGCCAGGAAGGAGGCGGAGATTGAGCCCGGACGAAGGAGAGGGCAGCGAAACAAGGCAGGGTGGGAGGTGTGACCGAGGGCAGAGGTGGCGGGAGCAAGGGGTCCTGAAGAGAGAAGGAGGCGAGGTGGAATAGTCTTGGCCTCCGTGCTTGGGGGAGCAAGGCTTAGTCGACCGGGAGGAGGCGGTGGCACTGAAGGGGAGGAGAGAGGGAGGGGAAGGAGGAGGAAGCGGGCGCGGCGGCTGCAGGGGGAGGAAGACAGGAGGAGGAGCCGCGCAAGGCGGCGGCGGTGGCGGCTCCTTTCGCTGCCGGGGAAACAAGCGCCGCGGTGCGGGGAACACGGGAGCCAAGAGGTGGCCCGATCCGGGGTGCTGGGCCGAGCTGCCGGTGAGTGGAACCCCAAGGGATGCGGCGGCCGGTTCCTGGAGCCGGGCGTGAAGTGCGGGAAGGTGCGGCGCTGTGGCGGAGGGAGTGGGCCGGCCCAGCCTCTCTCCTTTCCTCTCTCCCTCCCTCCCTCTTTTTCTCCCTGCCGGCTTCCTCCGGCTGCTGCCTGCGCTAAGGGGGCTGGTCCCGGGCGGGCTGTGGGGTGGGGGAGGTGCTGTCCAGAGGGTGGGAGCCGGAGGTGGAGCAGGGGACTTGAGGGTGTACCCGGAGGCGGGCGGCTGGACCCGCACGGCTCTAAATTGGCCAGAGGACATGACAGCGAAGTTGCTAGCGGGGGGCAGAGTCGGCCACGCGTTTGCAAGAGTAAGCAATTCTCTGTGATGAGTGCGTGAGAGGAGGAGTCCGGCGTCCCTGCCATCCCTGCCGCCCGCCCCGACTACCCGGCCTGGCTAGTTCCTCTCCTGGCCTCCGCGTTTACCCTCCCTCTCACCCCGTTACCCCCTGGTTCGCTCTGGCGGCAGGGCTGTGTCCCCGCGCCCCTGAACCACTCGGCCTCCGGCTTCCCCTGACCCCTGCTTGCTTCGCCACTGTCCCGGTTCCCTTTTACTTCCTTCGCTAGTTTACCCTTCCCCGCTTCGTAATTCCCGATGCAATTGCCTCTTTGAGACCTTTTTTTTTTCCTCTCCTTTTAGATTGGCCAACGGCTCATTTCAACCCTGCCTCGTTGGTGGCCACTGGAGAAACGCGGGGGGCTCCCCAGACAGCCGTGGGGACAAGTTAGAGCCAGCACTTAACCCCAGGCCTCGAATGTAGCTTCCCTCCCCTGCTCTCGGTGCCCCATTGTCTGGAGTGGAGTGCGGGTGTGGGAGTGTGCCCTCCGTAAAGGTCCCACCACCCGAGCAACTCTCTGAGTTTGTGTTCCATCTCACTCTTGTTTCCTGCACGGTGGTTGAGGGGAACCACTTCCTATCATGTCCCGGTATAGCTACCAAAGTCTTCTGGACTGGCTCTATGGGGGCGTGGACCCCAGCCTTGCAGGCAATGGGGGCCCCGACTGTGCTGCCTTCGTCTCTTGGCAGCAGCGGCTGCTGGAAAGTGTGGTGGTCCTGACCGTGGCCCTATTGGAGATCCTGGTGGCCCTGCGGCACATCCTGAGGCAGACGAAGGAGGACAGTAGGGATGGCCGTGGCTGCCAGCCAGAGCAGGTGACCCAGCGGCCAGAGGAAGGCAAGGAGAGCCTGGGCAAGAATCTGCTCTTAGTAGCCCTGTGCCTGACCTTCGGGGTGGAGGTGGGCTTTAAGTTCGCCACCAAGACCGTCATCTACCTGCTCAACCCCTGTCACCTGGTCACCATGATGCATGTGAGTTTGTTGAATTTTTCCTGGACAGCCTTAGTGATAAGTCATTTGTGTGCTCAAGACACTCAGCAGTGTAGAGCACCTCACCCCTGTGGAAAGGGGGACTCTTAAAACTGATTTGCCAAAGATCTGCTGTTTTTGTGCATATCTCAGCTTTTGCTTTCTTTCACCTCTGAACAATGCATTAGCCTCACACTGGAGGGGAGGAACGTAGTGCCAGAGCCAACTTGTACTCAGGCTGGCTGCCTGTCCCCTCCCAGCCCTGCTGGAGCTTTTCACAATCAGGAAGTCCAGCCCCAGCCAGGTGCCCTTTCTGAATCACATCTGGAGAGCATGGCCCAGCCCCCCTATCCTCTGTCACAGTTAATTCCTAGATGCCTGGTGACATTTCTTTCCTGGAGGTGATCACATAAGGTTCCTTGTCTCCATGACAGTACTTTGGAGAACTACTTGTGCAGGTTTCCCTTAATTATTCTTTCATTTTGGATTTTAGGCTATTAGGGTGAGGTCTGCCTTTGAATTCTGAGGGTTGGAGCAGCACAAAGGTCTAAGTGCACTTTGAAACAGGCCCCAGGCTGAATTGTGAACTTTAGGTTGGTGGTTTCTATCCATGATGAGAGGGTATTTATGTATTTATTTATTTATTTATTTATTGCAAACCTTTCTGTCTTATCACTCTTATTCTGTCTCCTGTGGTCATGGTCCAGGAGCACTCAGGGAGCTGATTTCTTTACCTTCCAATACCTATGCTACAAAAAACAAATGGGATTGAAAATGAAAGTGCCAGATACATAAAAATCATCTGGTTGAGGATGAAGAGTGAGACTTTCTGTAACTCTGTGTGAAGAGATGTTCTAATACTATAAAATCATGAAGGAGAAGTAAGAGGAGAAAGGGAAATAAACCTTTTTTAAGTTTCAGGTGGTGGAAAACATGGTACCTTTTACTCAGAGGTAGTTTTGAAACCTGACGTTAGAATCTTTATTGCTTGTATATTTGTAGGTTATTTTCAGGAGACTTGTGACAGCCCTGTGTGGGGCAGCACGTTAAGATTATTGTCTCCATTTTTGCAGGCATGGTGGGGGCCCAGGGATAGTGAAGTCACTTGTCTGTGGCCAAAAGATGAATTATTGTCTGGGTAGGAAAGGTAACCCACCCTCTTTGGACTTGCAAGCTGTCAGTGGAATGGCAGGGCAGCCTCTGTGGGGAGGCTGAGGCTGATCAGCATGGCAATGCCTACTTGTGGCCTTCATGATTGCTACTTGTGTTCTAGGAGCTCCTTTCACTGCAGGTTCCTGGCCTCAGTTTCCCAATCTGTAAAATGTGGTAAATAGTGTCAGGCCCTTCCCATTTTGTTGATGTGGCAAGAGATGCGGATAGCTTTGGAATAAGAGGCTATCATCAATTTGGTGGCTCTCATCATCGAGCGGTCGGAAGGGGCAGGATTTCTTTTCTTTTCTTTTTTTTTTAAGAGAGTGCTTCTTGGGAAGTGATGCCTTTCACAGGAAGGAAACCCAGGGTTCTCCCAGCCACACTTTCTGTGTTAAATTTGAGTCAGTCCTCTTTCTTTCTTCTTTTTTTTATGAATGGCCTTTTTGTTAATGAGCAGAAACAACACATCTCAGCCGCTGCTGCCTGAGGCTTTGGGGACAGGAGTGCTTTTTTTGGATGGCAGGTGGTCAGGGTCAGAGGCTGCCTCTTCCACAAAGGGGTCTTGAGGCCTCTGGCAGCCACATACCTAGAAGGTCAACAAAGGATTAAATTCAGCCCAACTGGGGCTGCTGCTGCTGTGATGATGTCAAACCTGGCAGCAGCATGGTTTTTAGTGGAAATGTTTTGAGAGGTTTTTAGAAGTCTCTGGAGACTTAGTTCTGGCATTAATTAGTTGTGTAACTTTGGGGAAAGTGCCTGTTCCTGGACCTCAGTTTGCCCATCTGCAAAATGAAACAGTTTCATTTCTAGCTCTTGACAGCCCATGTTCTGGAATTCTTTTCTCCTTTAAGCAGTGGCTGGGGTTGCAACAGATAACTATTCTAGAAATGATTTTGGCCTTTTCAGGTGGAAAAAGGAAACTTGTTTCTTCTCCGCTGAGGTCAGGTACACTTTTCTAATCTTGTATCCTTATTAGATCTTGTATCTTGTACACTTATCTAATCTTTTGCTGCTACTTCTGTCTCCCCAGAGAAGTTAACCTGACCAGGTTACCCTTGCGGGTATGTGTAGATGATGATGGCACTTAGGGCTATTTGCTGCGGAGAGATGGATGTTTAGGGGGCTATGGTCTGATTCCTGTCATCTGTGTATTTTCTATTGTCCTCTGCTTAGTTCAAGCTCTGAACAGAGTTATGCCGAGGAATCCTTGAGCTTACTCAGGATTAGACTCCTCTGCCCTTTACTTCTAAGTCCCTGTTTTGTATCATTTAAATAATAATCTCTAGTCTACTGGGGAACTTAGTCTTTGATGACTCCAATGTTCCATACCTTATGTATGGCTCTTCCTGAGAAGCATAAATGTTTGTTTGCATTTTAAAAAGTTGATGTGAGTCCTTAAAAATTTACAACAGATGGTGGGAAATAGTTTTCTCACTTGGTTGCAGCAGTGAGTAATGATAGTAAGTATGGTTAATATTACCTTACATTTACCTAGTACTTTACTGTTTATTTTAAAGCATTTTTACATACATTTTCTTATTAAGGTTAAAAGTTTCTTAGAAAGGCTTTAGCCTTGACAAAGAGATGTTAAACTGTTCCCTGTGACTATGTATATTCCAAAGGGGAGATACGAAGTATCAAGAAATGTTTTGGCAAGTCAGTTAGTTGAATTAGGCTACATTTCACCAGTAAATTCGATGGAGATCACAGGTTCTGATCAGAGAAGGGAGACATTAGCTGAAATAAAAGGGAGAGCTTAGCAGAAACATTTCTCATGTGTGTCTCCCAACAGGATGACTCAATTTGGGCTTTATAGGAAGGCCTTGTTCCTCAGAGTCAGTGTAGGTTTTTCTATAACAAGGATGGTATTGCTTTAGACTGGGAAATAGAAGAGTTGGAGGGAAGTTGGTTAGTCTCCCCATCTCCCATTTTGTAGTCTGTAAAACATTTAATTCTCAAAATCTTGTCACACAGACCCTCCCCTTAGCTACGTTGTCAGCTTTAGAAGCATTAGGAAGGACAGTTTTTGTGCTCAAGTTCTGTTCTTGATTAATATTCCTGGTGTCAGGTTTCTTTTTATTCTTGTTTGATTTCTCAAAAGCCCTGTGACTGTAGACTGGTATAGGTTTGTATGATTGAAGCAGCATTGCCTCACATCTAAATTCAAGCTGGATCCTCAAGCAGGTCTCCTTTTGTGACACCTTTTGGAAGTAAGCAGCACCATTGTTAAACTCCTTGCTGAATATCAGTAGCATTTACCAATTACACCAATAAGTATTTCTTCATGCATGACTAGTCCTCTTATGCATATTAGTTTGGTAGGTGTGGGTGACAGGAAATGAATTTACTGAGTGGTCATGCTGTTTGCCAAAAATCACACAGCCAAGTTAGTGGCAGAGGTGGCTTAAGAACTGAGCTGCCACAGTGGGAATTGGGGCTTTAGCAGAAAGAGATTCTCATAGCTATTTAAGCCTTAAACTCTACAGTTTCTCAGTAGAAGGGTTAAAATGCCACACAGCCTGAATGATTGTATCTGTAAAGACCAGTGGTCTTAGTGGCCCTTTATCTCTCTTACGTATGTACAGTTATATTGTCTCTGACTTAGAAACTTAACAAAAAAAAATCCTATTTTGAATGTGTTGTCTAATTGTCCAATTCCTGTTGCTTCTGTATATGTCTGTGTCAACATCTCCTAATGGGGCAATGAACTTAGTGAGGCACAGTAAATGCATTTAACCCTCAAGGTTTTATGTACAGAAGTCAGGCTGGGTTAGGCTGGACATTTGGCAAATAATAATTGATGCTATCATTCACATAACCCCAAGCCACTGGTTTTTAGCCAGTAATATTGAGTGAGCCGCATTCTTTTTTAAAGTTGCCATTTGCTATTTTATTTTCTGTCTTCTTTACAATATATTAGAAGTCTGACTTCTACCAAATATGACTTACCTGCTTTTGGTTCATCATTTGATTTCCTTACTTCCTCCCTCCTTGCTGAAAGTATAGAATGGCACATACTCAAAACAGTCCTGATGTTTTTGTGACACCTTTTGGAAGTAGCTGAATATACACCAGTGTGCTCCATTTTCTCTGTGATGGATTTGTTTTACAGAAATCCTCATGGATTTGAGAACTAGTATTTTTTTGTGTGTGCCCACGCATTCAGACCGGCCATACCTCCTCATCCCCATCTGTTGTGTGGAGCATGAATAATGGCTCCTGCTTGGAATTTACGTTGGTGGGTAATGGGTACAATGAGGGATCCAGCCATCTGCTGATAGCTTATCAGATGGACTGTGTCCTATGACATCAGTCTAGGGGGACACAAAGGGATGATGTTTATATGGGCCTCAGCACTGAGGCTTGACATTCTTTTTTAGTCTCTTTTATTTTTCCCACATGGAAATTTACAGAGAATTTTTACATCTTTCATTGTTATGGTCTTTTGGGGGCATCCATTATAAAGAGTAATGTTGTGGATTGGTGGATTAAACAGCCCACAGACAGCCCTGGGATTTAAAATTATTATGCTAGTTCAGCTCATTGCCTGCTAGGGAACCTGGGCAAATTATTTAACCTTTTCCACTCCCTATCTTCTTTGTGAAAGGGGCCAGGAGCAAACAAATGATTTTAGTTCCCTGAATAACTGTGTGGTCACTTAAACAGAGAAACTGGACAAAGCTGATCAAAGCTGACAGATGACTAATATGTTTTGACCTCAGACTCAGAAACTGACAAACCTCAATTCCTTTTCATTTTTTAAAAAAGATTTTATTTATTTTTAGAGAGAGGGGAGGGGAGGAAGAAGGAGAGGGAGAGAAACATTGATTGTGAGAGAAACATGAATCAGTTCCTCTCACACGCCCCCAACTAGGGACCTGGCCCGCAACCCAGGCTGTGCCCTGACTGGGAATTAAACCAGTGACCTTTCAGTTTTTGGGGGAAAGTGCCCAACTCATTGATCCACACCAGCCATGGCTCACCTTTCTTGTAGCCATTAGAATCCATTCCTCTAATCTCTTTTGTTGCTTTCCTCTGGATCCTGACCTTGACCTTGACCCAACTTATTCAGTTATTCCATTTTATTTTTTTAAAGATTTTGTTTATTTATTTTTAGACAGAAACATCAATGTGTGATTGCATCTCATGTGTCCCCTACTGGAGACCTGGCCCCAGGCATGTGCCCTGACTGGGAATCAAACTGGCGAGCGACCCTTTGGTTCACAGGCCAGTGCTCAATCCATTGAGCCACAGCAGCCAGGGCTGTTCCAGTTATTTTAGTAACACTTTTTGTCTTCCTTTCCAAACTCTCTGAACATTCTTCAGACTTTTAGCTCTTTAAAGTATACCTTTGTATACAGGCAGGTAATTCTGTAAGTGTTTTACTGGGTTGTTTGTTTTTGCGTGTTCGTTCAGTCTCCACTATTAGTGGGAATACTTTTTTGTTTTTTATTGGAAAGGAATAGTGTGTCTTTTTCTTCGTAATCCCCTGCAGAACTTCATACAATAGCGTACATGCACATTAATTGTTTAATTTGTGCCTAGATAATGCTGACTGACTGACTGACTTGGCTGACTTTAGTATTCCCTTTTTTCTTTTCTCTCTCTTGGCCCTGTCTGTGTTCCCTTGAGGTCCCATGGGCATGGTTCCTATGTCTCTTTGTGCCCATTAGGAGAACCTTCTGTATGTTTTTTTAAATAACCAGAAGAGAGAGGCAGTTTTTGGTTCCAGCTCACACACCTTTTTGGTGAATTTCCACCACAAAGAGCTGGTTATTAGAACTGTTACCCACCCATTTTCTGCCCAAAGTAACCTCTCCTTTTCATCCTAATGAGGAAATTATGCTGTAGGATATTGGTATTAATCCCTTTGTAGACATCTGGACATGCCTACTTTTTGTTGTCCTTCTTTAATATCATATAAATTTTTAAATCTTTTATTTAAAAATTTTTAAAATTGTTTAATTATAGTTGTTCCCATTTACCCTCCTCCCCCATTACTCTCCCCTACCCTACTAAAGTTTTAAAAAAGATTTTATTTATTTATTTTTTTATTTATAGAGAAAGGGAACGAGAAGGAGAGAGAGAAAGATATATCAATGTGTGGTTGTCCCCCATACAGGCCCTACTGGGGACCTGGCCTGCAACCCAGGCATGTGCCCTAACTGGGAATTGAACCAGTGACCCTTTGATTGCCCACAGTCTATCCACTGAGCCACAGCAGCCAGGACTCAAATTTTTTTAAAAAAGTGTTTTTAGGCCAGTAACTGACTTTCCATCTATCTTCCCTTCAGTATTTTTCACTGGGTAGCTGGTTGCCGTCATGCCTCATTAAAATACTTTCTGCAAGAACAGCCAAGTTTCTCCACTTCTCCTGGTCTTTCATGTCTTTTTAAAATTTTTGCTTTATTTTTTTCAGCCTTATTAAGATATAATTAACAAAGAAGATTGTGAGATTATTTAAAGGGTACAACAAGATGGTTTATTATAGGTATACATTGTGAAAGGATCCTCCTCCCATTGAGCTTTAACACATCTATGATATTTCATTTGGTTTGTTAAATGAAGGGTGTCTTGTCTCAGGTGCTCCTCTTCTGCCAATAACTGGCTGAGAGGATATGAAGAGACTATGGGTGTGAAGAGCAGTGATTCTTGAATTTCCTTTGTGAAAGATTCCCTTGGAAGCTTGTTATATTGCAGATGCCTGGCTATCTACACAGAGTCTGATTAGGTGTAGGGCAAAGATGGATCTACATTTATTATAAGCTCCTGAGTAATTCTGGTGCTGGTGAACTTTGGACCCTGCTTTGAGAGATATTATTTAGTAGTTAATGTTTTAGGTGGAAAGTTGGTTCATGTTATCATCCTGTTTGGCATAACTGCCCTGTGGGCAGGGCATTTAGTCTTCTGGCAGTACTTCAGTGTTTATATAGGTGTTACATTATGTGATTAACATTAGAGGTTGAGGGCCTCAAGTTGTTGTGATATGGCTTTACAGTTCCAGTGGTTTGTTTGGTGACTGGGAGTTATGTCAATGGAGTATTTCAGCTAGGCCTCCTTCAGCACCTTCTAGTCCTTCTACATTCCTTCTTCTTCCTTCCAACTGCTAAGATCTTCAGGAACTAACAATAGAAAATATTGACACATAATTATTGCATGTTCACTCTGTTTGTAGGACTCTTAAATGCTCATGGGAATTTATTCATTTTTGTGTTCATTCAGTGAACATTAATCCAGTGCTATTATATGTCAAATATTGTGACAGGCACTGGATATTCAAAGATAAACAAGAAACATTCTTTGTCCTCATGTTGTCCACAGTTTAGATGAGACAGGCAAGAAAAAAGATCAACTAAATTGCAGCATGACATGTACAGCAACAGATTTTTAACAAAGCATGAAGGACAGTTTTTTTTTTTTTTTTTTTCCTTTTCTAGTGTGATTAAGAAAATCTTCCTAGAGGGGATGACATTTTAGCTGGATCATGAAAGAGACACATTAGTTCCATAAGAGGGGAGATCCTTGTGTGTCTTGTTTTCTATTCTAGCACCTCTAGTAGGGTTCAATGAACATGAGTGAATGAATGAGTAGGAGTTCACTGGATGTTGCGGGAAGAAAGGCAATTCATGGCATAGGAAATATGTGCAAAGGCAAAGTTACTTTGTCTTTCACAGGAAAGTGTCTCAACTGTAACTTGGAGTCATTTCAATTTTATTATCAGAGGCAGACTTATTTTTCCCCTGACAAATCAGGTAAAACTGTAGGAACAGTCTGTTGTTTCTTGGCTGTTAGTAAGACAGCTGCAGTTGTCCATGAATCCTTGGAACAATATAAGGGCTTGTGAGATAGTGTTCTCTGTGTTGTCCAAAGGAGGGCTCACACTGTTAAGGACAGACACACAGAACATTGATGAGAGTGAGCAGACATTAAATACAAAAAAAAATGAGATAGCAGTCATGCAACCTATGACCAGAAGGCAATTTTTAATGGCTATTTGAGTGCTTGATGCACCCACTGAAGTCTGCAGCAGAACTAAGGAAATGTGATGCTATCCTTTCTTTTTCCTGTTCTTTCTTTTCTGCTTCCAGGTCTTTTCCCCCACCTACTCCATGCAAGCTTGCCTCCATCCCAAGTACTCCAAGCTCCAAAACAATCTCTTCTACAATTTAAAATGCCCAGTGCATCAGAGGAGGTGATATCTAAGATGGAACTAGAAGAAAGCATTTCCATTTAAGAGATTCATACCGGAGTGTGAATGGTCCATAGACTCAACTGTGCATGGGGGAGGGAATGAGTTTTAAAAAGGGCCTTGTTATCCTGATTTGATCTCCAGATGGTGAGGTGTATCCAATTGTTTTTGAGCTGACGCCTTTCTTCCCTGCCCAATGTTTGGCCTCTTCCCCAACCTGCCCCATCCAGAGAACTGGGGTTATCGGTGTCTTTCTACCCTTCTTGCTGACCCCCCAGGATAAGTTTGCCTCTAAGGTGCTTGGGCTCAGTTGTTAAATATGAAAGCTTGGAGAGGACTCCTCCTCATCTGGGTGCCAGTACTCTTTGCTTACTCAGGTCTCTGCCAGCTAAATAGGGCATGGCTTGAATAGCTGGCAGTGCCTGGTATGTCAAGGGACTTAGACCTGATGCCAGCCTGAACTGAAGGGGGAGGATTTGGGGGATGTCTTGGCTCTGGTTCCTTTCCAGTAGCTGCTGAAGGAAATGTCTGAGGGAAGAAGGGATGGGTCTTGTCCTGGGCTGGGTAGTTCAGCAGGAAGGGAATAGATGGCAGGAGCTAGGAGGTTAGAAAGGATTGACCTGTTGATAGAAACAGTCCAAATTATGTCCTGTGGGCAGGTGTTTAGTGGGTAGAAGAGGGAGAAGCAGCATTATCTGGAGGAGGAACGAAGCATTAACCCATTCTAATTCCATCCTTATGCCTTCAGTCTCCCTATTTCTATTACACATCACCATTGGCATAAACTCAGAGTATATTTTGCCTATGAATTAGATTGCCCTTGCTAGTGGATGAGCTGTGTTTGCAGAAAGACTCTGGCCAACTGTGCTTTGGCTGTTGCTAGCAAAAAAAGACATTTCATTCAGGTGCTGATTAAATAAGATGCAGAGCTGGATTGCACATTAAGGCCCTTAACTATAGCTCTGGGAGCCCTAGGTAAACACTTATTAGATGTTCTGGGCAGAGCATTAGCAGAGACTGCTGGAAATGAGGTACTTTCTTCAGAAGTCAGGTTGAGGGGAAAAAGGAGATGATGAGAGACTTTCAGAGTTGTGTTCATCTTAGATTAATCAGATCTGAGTTGTTGGCATGTACACAGAAGGGTTAAACAGGCTTCAGAGGGAGAATCTGGCATTGATTGCCAGATTCTCACTGGGACCCTGTAGGTTTGGACTGGGATACAGCAGAGAGTCTGACTAAGTAAGGCAGTAGAAATGCCTCTTTTTCCTAATGTAAGGTCAGCTTAGTGGGTTGACTTTTTGGACCTTATTTCCTGTATTTGTTATTGACTTTCATCACCACATGATTTTAGGCATGTCATTTAATAGCTCTGAACCTCAATTTCACTCATCTGCAAAATGGGAATAGTAATAGTTACTACCTAATAGGGTTGTTGTGAGGATTAAATGAAATAATTTAAATCAAGCATGTAGCAGAAGCTCTGGCTCACTGTGAGCACTCAAAAAAAATGTCAGCAGTTCTTCATAGTAGTAGTATCACTACAATGTATTTCAAGACAGTGGTGGCACACTGGATAACGGTACAGACTCTAGGGTGGGAAAGGCCTAGGTTCAAATCCTACCACTAGCTGTGTAAGCCTGGGAAATTGACTTAAGCTCTCTGAACCCAAGTTTTCCTATTTGTAAAATGGGATAATAACCATACCTATCCTGAAGGGCTGTTGTGAGGATTAAATGAAAAACTACTAATAAAGCACTTAAGATAGTATCTGGCACAGAGTAAACATTCAGTAAATTTTAGCTGTGATAATGGTGATGATCATCATCATTATTATGGTGGTGGTGGCTGCTGTTGGGAACTTGGGTGCTTGATGTTGGGATAAGATAATAGGGATTAGCTATAGGAAGGTAGATTTAAGAACCTCATCCAAGAAAAGCTGCTTGGCATATTTGTTTTATGTAGTGGGCAAAAATATTGGTTGTGTGAAGTTGATACCCAAGTAATCTCTGTGGGGCAGGGTGGCTTGGCTGCTTGAGACCTAAAGACAGTTTTGTGAGTAATTTGAATGTTACCTTAAATTATGCAGTACTAGCTGAAGAATTTGGAGGAAGGCTCTCTCTGGTGGGAAGCTTGGCTTCCCAGGGACCTCTTGGCTTAATTATTCCTGCTTTTCATCAATGGGTGCAAGCTGGCTTGCATGGTGCAAGCTGTCTTGAGATTGGTAGCCTAGGAATCTGATGAGTCCATGACAGAGGTATGAAAAGAGTGGTTTGGAGGTGGGTGGGCAGAAACAGGTGCACGGATTTATTTTTCACTTTTTTTATTACATTTCATTTGGTTGAAGGGACTGTAACTTTTTAAAGTGCCACCTGTTACCAGGGTTAGGTAATTTTGGGAGAAGAGCTGTTCCCAGAGCTCCTAGGAGAAGGAAGAGTTTTAAATGCACTAGTATCTTCACTGAAGGAGAAGCACGGTGGTGGAAAATGTGCTTCTTGGGAGAGATTTTTCATTGTGCTTTGGCATATACATCAGCAGATGGATAGAAAAACATCAACAATTATACTAATGTCTCCAGGATATGGTAAACCTCTCTTGTTTTCAAGACCAGCTACTGTCTTTTTTGGAACTGACTTTGCTCTAGTACCTAAACCACCAGTTAGTTACTAGAGGAAGACCCCCTTTATGTGCAGCCTTCCGGGGCTGAGGCCTGGGTCATGTAACTTAACAGCCTTGGGGTAGAGGTTGCTCCGTCCCAGCAGGGCCATTGTAAGGACTCTGTGCTTATCCGCCAGTATTGTGGGTAAATACAGAGTTCTTTAGTCTCAGAATTGAGAGAAATCAGAAAGCTAAGGTCATATTTTCTGTGATTATTCTGGTTCCTTGGGAGGGGCTGGCTTTGAGGGCATTTATAAAACAAATAACAACCCAAAGAAACAACAGCCTTTAGAAGTTAGCTGTGAAAGGTCACTTGTTCTAAGACCCAGGGGAGATGGTAACAAAGGGTGCTCTTCATATCAGCACTTGTTCCTCATCAGTTTGCATTTGTTAAGAATTTCCTTTTTAAGTTCCAGGCACTTGAGCTTGTACATGCCTGTCGCTGCACTTTATTCTCTGCACCCTGCAGGAATGTATGTGGCTGACAGTCTTGTGCATAAGTGCCTTATTATCTTCAGCATTTTTACATCCAACCCCTCCACTGCCAGCTACTTCACGTGGGCATTTCCCCCTATTTCCCGGGTTCCCAGTCCCAAGAGGAATATCAGGCTACCCTGGGGAAAGGGGCTGCTTTTACCTTTGGATTTCTATTCCACTGCGCAGCTGCTCACTGGACTTTCCACTTCAGCTTTCTTCAGAATAGCCTTGTAAGCCAGCACCAAGCCACAGTCAAGGGTCAAGTTTCTATGTTTGCTTGTGAGGCTTCTGGCCATTGAGTGAAGAGAACAGATTAATGCCCCATCCCCCACCAGCTGCCCTCTCTAGGAGGTTGTTGCCTTGGGCTAGGAGGTCAGGGTTGACCTTCAGGCTAAGGCTGCGTTTGATTTGTGGAGAAGAATGTGAAGCTTGCAGCAGAACCTGGGCTCCTGACTGGTTGTGTGGTGTTTGGCTATACCTCACAGCCATTGCTGTGTTATCTCAGATGGACACATGTCTAGGATCATCTTCCCAAATTTCTTACTCCCTGCTTTGGGTCTATCCTGAAAACAATTTGCAAAGTACACTGTGATCTTTACCTGTTGTTTTTTTAATCCCCACTTTCCATAGTCAGTTTGCAGAGAACAAAGAATTAATTCTGGCTCCTCATATTTGTTTGCTTCTTACCTTCTTTGGGGTTGTGTTCTCGCTTTCCAGTCATAACTGTCCATTGCCATTAAGGACAGTTGGTGCTGTTGACGAGAGAGACCTGGTTCGTCTTGCTGATGCATGTAAAGAGTTACATATCAGCAGATCTTGTAGTATGTAATCAATTTATTAGTGGCCCGTTACCATGGAAGAGAACAGGACTGGGTAGAGTAGGGGGTGAAAGGCAAAGTTTTAGGGCAAAACAGGGTGACAAAAGCAAGAGCGGCTGAACACCAGGGTGACAAGCCCCTGGGCAGCCTGAGGCTGGGTGGTGAGAGGTCCTGTGGCCTGAGAGCCAAGAGCACCTCAAGCCCCAGAGAGAGAGAGAGAGAGAGAGAGAGAGAGAGAGAGAGAGAGAGAGAGAGAGAGAGAGAGAGAGAGAGAGAGAGAGACACCGAGACACCGAGACACCCCTTTGTTCTCAGGACTTATAAAGTTGGTGGGATAGGAGGAAAAAAGTTACAGATTGATTAACGGGTACGTGTGGTGCCAGCTTTCCTTCAGGAATGTGATTACCCCAAACTTAAGTATGTGTGGGGGTCTGTTAGCCTGAATCCTTATCTTGCTCCAGACCCCATTTGTTCATCTCGTTGTAAAACAGATAGTGACAGGAGGCAGTTAATTGAAATTGGGGCACTTTCCAAAGTTATTTATGGGCTCTTTCTGTAAGCATTAGGGAATCCCTCCTAAAACAGATAGTGACCAGAGGTAGGCAATTAACCAAAGTTGTTTTACGGGCTCTTTCTTTGGGCACCGGGGACCCTCTCCCATATTCAGGCCGTTGGATGAAAGCACAGCTTCAAGGTTTTCTTTCCCAGATAGTGGAAATGCTACATAGAATTTCAAGGACTTCCCTTCTTTCTTGCTAACATAGTGTTTCTTGTGATGTTGGAACACCTGGCAATATTGTCAGACCAGGCTCAGGACTGCTGAGTTAGCATGTGAGACTCATCTCCTTCCTCCTCCCTGCCTCAGTTTACTATTTATTCTACCTAATTGGTAAAAGGTGTTTCCTGGCAACCAGGGTGCTAAATGCTGGCCAGTAACAGTATTGCAGTCTCAGAGTTCTTCCTATGCTGTCTCCTGCCTCAGTGCTACTGGTCATTTAGGACAAAAGGTCCCCTTGGACCTTTTAAACACAGTAAAACTGAAACAGTGTCAGATGAGCAAAATAATTTAGGAGGAAGAATTCACTGTAAATGTTAGTTATATCTGTACATTCTCTGAAAAGTTAGGAGTAATAAAATTACTTGTAACATTTTTTAGCAGATATTATGCTTCAGGGACTATGCTTAGTATACTGCCTATATACAACCTCATTTGTGGTCTTCTGCACAGGTCATTTTTGTTTATCTAATTCTTCCTTCCCTTGGGTCTAGCTGCTTTCGCCTTTGGTTGACTATAGATACTGGATGAAGTATTATAGGAATACTTTCTGAAGGTTGTTGAAATGGAGTGACACAAACTCAGAGCTGAGAGAAACCTCAGAGATCATCTAGTTTGACTTCTCCTTCAGTTTTCTGGATGAGTAAACTGAGACCCAGAAAGGTGAAGTTACTTGCCCAGAGTCACAGCTAGTTAGTAATAGACCTGGGTCTCCTGACTCCTGGTTCATTGTGTCTCCAGAATATCACACATGGTCTCCTTCTATCCTTAATCATTCCAGCATAAAAGGACCAGGAATTTTGTCTTACTCACTAGTAGAGAAGTAAAAATCTTGTGTGTGTTTTTTAAACATTATTGTCTATTGCAGCCTGGAAAAAGAGGATTTCATTACAGCAGGCAACCTCTGTACCTGATGGCAAAAGCAACTGCTTTTTCCATGTAGTTTTCTGTCCTTGCTTCCTCTCTATCACAGAGGATCCTGGCCCCAGTGCCCCCATTGCTGGCTGCTTGCCCTGGGCAGTTAGTCCAGTGAGACGTGTGTTCAATGAGCCTGTGTGTAGAGCCAGTCTGTTCTGCCACGAGATAGTGGTTGTTTGGAATAGGAACCATTCACTTTGAGATATAACTGAGTTCTTAACTTCATTCTTCCTCCATTGATTCCTAGTGAACAATTGTACCAGGCTCCTGGGCAAGGGACCGTATCAGAATTGAGAAAGTTTGTCTAGCAGAGGTGACAAAGGCCAAAGAGGAAAAAGGTCAAAATAATCTCCCAGCCCAATAGGAGAGAGGTCAATTCATCTTGGTAAACAATGAAGAATAATAGAAAGAGCACTGGATTCAGTGCCAGCCAGGCATGGACCTTGGTTATAGGTTTCATCACTGACTAGCTGACAGAACCTAGTTGTTTTGGCTAATCAGGAGACTCTATGTGCCTCATTCTTCCTATATAATAAGGCACATAGTGTGGCAGTTAATAATATAGGCTCTGCAACATTTCGTTGACATCATGGCCCTGTCATTTCTGAGCCAGGTAACCTTGGGAAAATCTCTTCATTCTCTCTGCCTTATTTTCATAATCCGTAAAATGAGATGACAACAGTATCTGCACCTTGTAGGGTTGTTGTCAGCAACAGCTCTTGGCACTTAGTAAGTGGGATATATGTGTAGGCTACTATGATTAAAGATGAAACTTATTTTGATTAGTGTGGAGAACAACAAAATAAAAGTATATGCCTGGTATGGCTGCAATGTATTGACATATGTGGCCATGCCTTCTACTGGATTCTGTCAATGCCGAAGTGACAATAAAGATAACAACATGAACATTAAAGATGATACCAGTCCCCAAAAGTGGTGATAGTGGTTGGCACTTTTTATAATAGAAAGCCCCACCTTCACACAGGCATTTGTGCAAAGAATCCCTCCAGATGGGGTCAGAACCTGGACACCAGATAGCCCGGGTCACATGATAAGACTGGGGGATGGGACTGGTGAATGAGGGATCTTGTTAGATTATAAAGTCCACTTTTGAATCAAGCAAAATGTTATGAGTTCATCAAGCTTTAAGATGTGATCAACCTCCTAATAGTGAGAGCTTCAATTTCTTAAAACATAAAATATGCATTCCCATTGTGCCATTTGGATATGTTTAATTGTAATTTCCAGTTTTAAAGGGCCTACAGATTTGCTGTGATTAAAAATGGTTTTCTTCCCTATAAATTGGGGCTAATCATATCTACTTTGTGGGCTTCTTGTGAGAATTAAATGCATGGCTACATGTAAAGTATTTAGAAGTGTGTCTAGTGCCTAGTAACTGCTTAGTAAATATGACATGGTTTTTATCTGTAAGATAGAGATGATCTTTGTTCTTCCTCTATGTTTTCAATGATGTTGGTCTTAACTATTCTTTCTAGCCTTGTCCTGTAGTACATTCTTCCAAGGTGTGCCATGTACTTCCATGCTTCTCTTGAGTTTATATTTTTGTTCATGTGGTACCCTCAGCCAGAAATATTTTTTCTTTTATCTTTCTGTTGAAATGCTAGTCATCATTTAAAGCTCAGCCCAGATATTTCTTCTTGTGAAACTTTCTTCAAGCCTCCATGCCAAATTTAGGCACTTGTGTCTATTTTAGCATTTTTCTACCTTGTATTACATAGTTGTTTATGTATTTTCCCAACTCCTTATATTTTGTGTTCCCTGAATGCAAGATATGTGTTTTTATTAATTTTTCTATCCCCACAGCATCTAGTGGATACTGGAATCCTAATTTAAAAAAATGAGTCTGATCCAGGCCCTTTGCTTTTTAAATTGAGGAAACTGAGGCTTAGAGGAAAAAGGTCATAAGTTCATTTGGGGGTGTATTGAGTTTTAGATGTCTGAGACATTGATGCTGGAATTTCTGTCAGGCAATTGAGATATGGCTAAAGCTAGAAGAAATGTTGATTTAGGAGACATTTGTTTAGAGAAGAGAAAGGAGAAGGTGAGGACATCATTCAGGCTAGGAAAGAGAATGAGGAAAAGTATTCTGTGTACTTTTGGAGGCAGAAAAAAAAAAAACCACTCAGTGATGCAGTCATCCAGGCAGTGGAAGACACAAGAGAGGAAGGAGTTTCAGGAAGCTCAAGTAGGTCCTATGTATCATGTGATGCAGAGAGTTTGAGACCAAGGTTGACTTGAGAAAAGGCTATTGGAATTGGCAAGCACAGGCTAGGTCTATGGCCAGTCACCCATCCACTTCTAAATAGTTACCCCAGAAATGTTTTTGTGTGAAGATTTGCATACAAGAAGATTTATGGCATCGGAGTTGGTAAATATTGTTGAGAAACAGCCCACTAGTAGCAGAATGAAAAATCTGGCCAGTGGAATATTGTGCAGCTTTTATCAGTACAAAGGCTGATCTCTGTATTCACTTCGAAATAATTTTACAATATATTGTTATAATTAAAAACAAGTTGTAGATCACTGTGTGATCTACACTATTCTTCTAAGAAAGCAAACAAACTTCTGTATGTGCATTTTTATGGACACATTGCAAAAGTCTACAAGAATATACTATTGAATAGCATGGGTTTGAATTGTGCATGTCCACTTATATGCAGCTATTTTTCAACAAATATGCAGTTAGCCCTCCATATCTCCAGGTTTTGCATGCATGGATTTAACCAACTGCTGATGGGAAACAGTACTTTCAATCCACGTTTGGGAATCTGTGGTTTTGCAGGACTGACTATATGTACTGTTTCATGCCATTTATATAAGATTTAAGCTTCCATGGATTTTGGTATCTTCAGTGGGGACCTGGAAACAAACCCCCATGGATACTGAGGGACAATTGAGTTTTGGGGGGAGTCAAAGGTTAAACATGGATTTTCAACTGTGTGAGGGTTTGGCTGCATTGTTCAAGGGTCAACTGTATACCAAATAGTGCTTACTCCTGAGTGATTAGGGTAAGAGAACTCTCACTTTTTACTTTACACATTTTTGTATTGTTTCAATTTGGTGTAAGTCCACATTTCTTTAGTAATTAAGAAAAAATTATTTTCTGAATGAAAGAACAAAAAGATGATTGGGAACCTGGGAGAACAGTGTCTGCAGAAGAGATTCAATGGATGAAGGAAGCCAGCTCATAAGAGAAGATCTGGCAACTGAGAAAACATGTGTTTGGAGGCTGTGGTTATAGGAACTTTGCTGCCTATGTGGCCACTGGAAGTGAGGCAGGGGGCATGGAAAGAGGACTGCTGGAATGAGGCAGCCACTCCAGGCCCAGGAGGTTCAGTGGAAAGAGGATGGGAGAAGTAGAAGAGGAAGAAAGTGGCTAAGAGGCAGAGGGAGTGCAGTGGGGACAGGATTGGCTGGGTGCTGAACTGCAGAGGGAATGGAGAGCTTTTATAGCTGTGAGGAAAATGAGTACGAGGCACAGAGGTAGGGCAGTTGAGAAGGGACAAATATCAATTTTAGGAGTAGAAAATCTTTCCCTCAAAGAATGAGATCTCAGGCCGATTAATAAGTGGAATGGCTGGGGCATAGGTTGGTGTACCTAATTGCCTTCTCTGACTAACTGAGGGTTAAGGAAGCCCCTTTCTGTCTAGGTGTTGGTTGCCCCAACTATTTTGGCAGTGGTGGACTTATTGTAATGGCTCAGAAAATAGTCTTGTGAGTGACCAAGATTGAATTTTTATAGCTCTTGCATGCCTCTGAGTTGTCTGTTGGACCTATCCCTAAGTTTATGAGTACAAGTGGAAATGGAGAAGGTGGAAGCCAGGAGTCCTCAACCCTGGCTGCACCTTATAGTCACTAAGGACTTGTTTAAAAAAATACTAATGGCTGTTTCTTCCACCTCATTCTTATACAGTTGTTTTGGCTTAGGCCTGGGCATCAGCATTGTTAAAAAAATTCCTCAAGTGATTCAAATGTGCAACCACTAGTTGCACATTAGAAACCACTAGTGTGGAAAGGTTGGATTAAATGTGTTCTGAGCCTAAACTGGCCCTTGGATTCTTGTGTGTTTGTGTGTGTACATGTATTTCCTCCTCTGTATTCCCAGAGCCTTTGGGTAGGTTATTAGTGAAGTGCTCATCCAGTTGCATGTTAGTCAGTTGCTAGTCTATTGGGAGAGATCTGATATCTAAAATGTAATAGCAACTGTACTTACTGGGCCTCACACTAAGCTTGGTTACTGACTCACCCTGACTCATATAGCTTATAGGACAGGTGCCAGCAGTAGGCCAAGTCTGTCCCTTTTCCAGTACAGAGCAGAGCTCCTGGCACCTAGGTTGTGTAATCATTGTCACATGCAGTGACAGGGAGCTTTGTCTTTTTGTGCAATTCTTTTTATTAAAAGCTCATGAATGGTAATACCTGACACATTTGAAAAGTCTGGTGCAAGAGAGGTTTTGGGGAGAACAGCCTGGCACGTGAAAAGCTTATGATAAGCCAGGCCCTATGCAGTGAATCTATATAATTCAACATTTATTATGCAATTACTCCAGGCCTAGCATCATTCTCGGGACTGTGAGATACACAAGAAATATCAAGTGTAGTTTCTGCTACCCAAGAAGCTTATTATCAAGGATCATTTATATTCTAATTACTGCAATTTTAGGTGGTAGCTTATCTGCAGAATTCTAACAGGAATATGCTAGACATCAGTGGGCCTTTTGAATTCCTGTAGTTCAATCCCTTCATTTTGCAGTGAGGCCCACAGCTGGAAGCTACTTGCTTCAGGGAATGGCCAAGGCACGAATGCCATGCCAGGCTGCCTCCCCTTGAGGTCCCACTACACTGTCGTGTCAGTCAGATGAACAACAAGGGAACCTAATTGTTCATGTTAAAACTTTAACAAGAATTCCATTTTGTGCTTTATGCTCCAAGGCTTCCTTATGGTTGAGGGAGGGCAGTTTGAATTTTAGTCTTTCTTAAAACCTTGCCTGGGGAGGGCCAGTACTGGTCACAACTGGAGTTATAGCTCAGGCTCAAGAGGTCTAAAGGTGGCTAATTTTCCCTTGACAGAAGCAGCCATTAACTCTAGGCCCTCTGTCTTTAATTATGGTACTTTTCTTCTTTTTCTCAGGGACTTTCCCATACTTAAGAGTGTTTATGAATTTTCTGCCTCAGTCACTCTTTAAAAAAAACAACCACCTTTGAGAAATTTATCTTAGGGGCAGGAGGTACCTGGACTTATGTGTGGCCCTGAGAATTAGTGTAGTGGGGTGGGTTCCAAGTGGTGGCAGCATAGGGTGGTTCTTTTAGCCCTGTCAGTTCCCAAGTCAGAAGTTCATCTCCGAGTCTGAGGATTTCTTTAAGAGTCAGGTGTAACTCAAGGTTGAGATTCCCCCAAGTCCTCTCCCTACACACATAGGATTAGGGACTCTACCTTTTGGTTTGCCGGCTTTGATCTTAAAAATATTTGTATGTTATTGTTGAGATATATAGGTGCGTGCGTTCTTGAACCTGGAGGCCCTTATTTTGGGTGGCCAGGTTCATATCAGCTTATATCAGGCAGACTTCTGAGGGCTTCTCCCAAAGCCACGCTCTTGTCTCCTCTTCTGCCTATTCAGATTAACTACCAAAAGGAGGAACAAAATCATTTACCTGGAGACAAGAAGGGGAATCCCTAACAGGTGGGCTATGATGGCAGTGATACTTGGCACATAGTTAGTACTGTACAACTGTTAGCCTTCTGCTCACCACTTAAATCCCTTAGGGTACTCATCACTTGTGAACTACCAAGTCAGTTTGTCCAGCAGTGTTGCCATGCAGCAAGACTTAAGATCCTTGTGACATCAAAACCCAAGAACATCCTGCTCTTTTAGCTACCAACCCTATACCACAAACTGATTTTATCTTTCTCCTACCCAGGTCTGAGTAGGCTCATATGAATGAATGTTGTAGCCATGAATATCCCAGGCTTCACAAAGAGTGAATGAAATGAGGCCACACAGTGGCAATAGTGTTGTAGGATTTTTAAAAATATTGCTCAGTCATTTCAAGAAATAGCAACAACATTTTATCTGGCTACATCAGAAGTACTAACTTGCATATCATGCTGGATTGCTTTCACTCTTCTTTTCACATGACAGTGTGCATTCCTATTCTCATTTTCACTTCTGGTCTCACAAGGAAAATTGAAATTCATAGCTTTAGCCCTGGGTGGATAGCTCAGTTGGTTGGAGCATCATCCCGATATGCTAAGGTTGTGGATTTGATCTCTCATCAGAGCACATACAAGAGGCAACCAGTGAATGCATAAATAAGTGGAACAACAAATCCATCCTTCTCTCCAACCCCCATCAATAAATAAAATATTTTAAAAAAAGAGAGAAATCCATAGCTTTTATACATGTGGTACCATTTCCCTCCTTCTTTTCAGGAACTAATCCCTTTATTTTTTATTTTTTTTTTCTTCTAGCTTGGTGTAGGTCTTTGGAGTCAGACACATCTGGGATTGAAGCTAATTTCTGTCACTCATGAGCTGTGTGCCTTTAAGCAAGTCACCTAATCACTGTCAGCCTGTTTCTCATTTGTAAAATTGGGCTAAGAATTCTACCTATGTCATCAGGTTATGGAGAGTATTAAATGAATTAATATTTGTGAAGTTGTGAGAAAAGTACGTGGTACATAATAGGAGTTCAGAAATATTAGTTACTATCTTCCTCCTTCCCCCCAAGAAATGGAGCCAGCGACAAAACCTTTTTTAAAAATTGTTTTATTGATTATGCTATTACGGTTGTCCCAATTTTCCCCCTTTGCCCCCCTCCACCCAGCATGCCCTACTCCCTCTGGCAATCCCCCCATCATTGTTATGTCCATGGGTTATGCATATGAGTTCTTTGGCTACTCCATTTCCTATCTTGCACTTTACATCTCCATGGCTATTCTGTAACCACCTATTTGTACTTCTTAACCCCCTAGCCTCACCTCTTCACACATTCCCCCTCACCCCATCTGGTGACCAAAACCTTTCTTTTACTACCTCACTGCAGCTCTCCTGCCATTAGTTTTCCCTAAGGGGCTGAGGTTTGCCTTTTCTTTTGATGATGAAGGCTAAGCTCTCAAGAACTCAGGATTTTGTACTCACCGGAAGCTTGAAGTTGTTGACTTGCTGCCAGTTAAAGTGTTGGTAAGATTGGGGCAGAAATTTCCAGAGAAAGGGTGAGTGCTTCTGGTACTTTCTCTGTAGACAGAAGGGTATGTGGGTAATGAAGCTATATGTTCAGTGTGGGAGTTCAGTGCTCAACCTTAGGGAAAAGATGGATGAGTTACATTGGCTCCTGTGACAGGTAGCTCCCTGACATTTTACCCTTGAGATGGCTTGGAGTCCAATGGTTGGCACCTTGGAACTCTGGGTAATAATAAGCCTATTAACTACTTCTTCAGAGCAATAGTAAGAGCTTGTATTTATTTAGTTCTCACTTTGTGCCAGGCCCATGTCTAAGTGCTTTACCTGTACTAACTCATTTAATCCTCATAAGAACTCTAAAAGGTAGGGTACAGAACAACCAAGGGGCTTGCCTAAAGTCACATAGCTAGTGGTGCAGTTGGGTTTAGAAACTAGGCAGCCTGATACCAGAGCCCTAAGATTTAGCCTACTGCCCTATACAGTCTCTAGTAGTTTTTCTTTCTTTTTTTTTTTAACATACATGTTGTAATTGTTAGTTGCAAATGTCCAGAAATACAGTGAACTTTTATATCTAACAACCTGGCTAAATGTTTTTTAAATTAATTATAGTTGATTTATCTGAGGATATTTTGGGGTTCTTTGTGTTGATGTCCATAGTCTGCAAATGATGAGACTTTTGTCTTTTCCTTTGCGACCGTCATATTTGTTTTAATCTTTTAAAATTAAACTTATTGGTGTGACATTGGTTAATAGGATCACATGGTTTTCAAGCGTACATCTCTGCATACTGAATTGTGTGCCCGTTACCCAAAGGCAAATCATCTTCCATCACCGTATATTTGGCCCCCTTTACCCTTTACTACCTCCAATCCCTTTTCCCTCTGGCAACCACCAAACTGTGGTCTATGTCTACAAGTTTCAGTTTTATATCCCACATATCAGTGAAATCATATGATTCGTAGCTTTTTCTCACTGACTTATTTCACTTAGTAAAATACTCTCAAGGTCCATCCATGTTGTAACAAATGGCAGTATTTTTTTTTTTTTATTTTTAAAGATTTTATTTATTTTTAGAGAGGGGAAGGGAGGGAGAAAGAGAGGGAGAGAAAAATCAATGTGTGGTTGCCTCTCGTGTGCCCCCTACTGGGGACCTGGCCTGCAACCAGGAATGTGCCCTGACTGGGAATCGAACCAGTGACCCTCAGGTTTGCAGGCCAGCACTCAATCCACTGAGCCACACCAGCCAGGACGCAAATGGCAGTATTTCACCTTTTCTTATGGCTCAGTAGTATTCCAAAGTATATATTTACCACATCATCTTTATCCAATCCTCTATAGAAGGACACTTTGGTTGTTCCCATGTCTTGGCCATTGTAAATAATGCTGCAATGAACATAGGGGTGCATATTCAAATTTTTCAAGTAGATACCCAGAAGAGGGGTTGCTGGGTTGTGGTTAAGATCTGTTGTATAATGTTTAATAGAAGTGACAGTAGTGGTTACCCTTATCTTGTTCCCTGTGTTAAAGGATATGCTTTCAGTGTTTCACCATTATGATGTTTGCTATAGAGTTTTTAGTTGATACCTCTTATCATCAGACTATAGAAGTTCCCTTCTATTTCGAGTTTGCTAAGTTGTTTTTTTAAAATCATTAATGGATGTTACATTTTATCAAAGGCTTTTTTTCATCTATTTAGATGATGACATTGCTTTTGTTCTTTAATCTTTCAATGTGGCAAATTATGTTGATTGCTTTTTTAATAGTTGTCAAGGTATTTTAATTTAGATCACCTTTTAAAAATTTTTATTTCTTTTTTTAATATATTTTATTGATTATGCTATTACAGTTGTCCCATTTCTCCCCCATCATTCCCCTCCACCCTACACACCCTCTCCCACCCACATTCCCCTCTTTAGTTCATGTCCATGGGTCATAAGTTTTCTAGTTTCTACATTTCCCATACATTTCCCATTCTTGCCCTCCCCCTGTCTATTTTTTTCCCATTATCTATGCTACTCGTTCTCTGTACCTTTTCCCCCTCTCTCCTCCTCCCATGCGCCTGTTGCTAACCCTCCATATGATCTCCATTTCTGTGGTTCTGTTCCTGTTCTAGCTGTTTGCTTAGTTTGCTTTTGTTTTAGGTGTGGTTCTTGATAGCTATGAGTTTGTTGTCTTTTCACTGTCATAGTTTTATCTTCTTTTTCTTAGATAAGTTCCTTTAACATTTCATATAATAAGGGCTTGGTGATGATGAACTCCTTCAACTTGACCTTATCTGAGAAGCACTTTATCTTCCCTTCCATTCTAAATGACAGCTTTGCTGGATAGAGCAATTTTGGATGTAGGTCCCTGCTTTTCAAGATTTCAAATATTTCTTTCCAGCCCCTTCTTGCTTGTAAGGTCTCTTTTGAGAAATCAGCTGACAGTCTGATGGGAACTCCCTTGTAGGTGACTGTCCCCTTATCCCTTGCTGCTTCTAGAATTCTCTGCTTCATTTTAATCTTGGCTAATGTAATTACAATGTGCCTTGGTGTGTTCCTCCTTGGGTCCAACTTCTTTGGGACTCTCTGAGCTTCCTGGACGTCCTGGTAGTCTATTTCCTTTGCCAGATTGGGGAAGTTCTCCTTTATTATTTGTTCAAATAAGTTTTCCACTCGTTGCTGTTCTTCTTCCCCTTCTGGGACCCCTATAATTCCGATGTTGGGACACTTAACGATGTCCCGGAGGTTCCTAAGCCTCTCCTCATTTTTTTGAATTCTTTTTTCTTCTTCGTCTTCTGTTTGGTTGTTAGTTTCTTCCTTCTGGTCCACTCCATTGATTTGAGTCCCAGTTTTCCTTCCATCTCTATCAGTTCCCCATGCATCTTCCTTCATTTCACGGATTGTAGCCTGCATTTTTTCATCTAATTTGTGAGCAAAATCAACCAATTCTGTGAGAATTTTGATGACCAGTGCTTTGAACTGTGCATCTGACAAGTTGGCTATCTCTTCACTGCTTAGAGGAATTGGCTCTGGGGCTTTTATTTGTATTCCGGTTTGAGCCATTTTTGGTGTTTTTTTTTTTGTTGTTGCTGTTGTTGCTGTTGTTTTGGTTTTAGTCTGGTTGCAGCTATTACGTAGTGAGGAGTGGAGCCCCCGGTGCTCGCCAGTGCAGGGCAGCCCAGTCGCTGGGCTGTGACGCTGTACGTGGGGGCGGGGTCTGAGAGGGAACAATGGCGCCTGCTCTGCTCTCTCCTGGATTCAGTCCCTTCCGCCACTTCCCCTCTGCCTGGACCGTCTGTGCGCGCGAATGTGAGACCACCTGGTCAGTCAGCCAGCCGCCTTGTGCGGCCTTACTGGGTCTGCACAGTTGCCCCCCTGTGCCCGGGCTCCGCCAGCTGCTGCCTGTGGGCCCGGGGACCGCCAGCCGCTGCTGCTTGCGTTCCTGGGTCCGCACCTCCACTTTTTCCTACCGTGACTCCGCCCCTCTTACCGGTCTGGATGAATGGTTGTTGGACTTCCGTACAGTTCAACTTTCTATAAGTTCTGGTTGTCTTCTTGTTTCTAAATATTTGTTGTCCTTAATTTTGGTTGTGAGAGGAGGCACAGTGTGTCCACCTATGCCTCTATCTGGCCGGAAGTCCTATTTCTTTATTTTACATTATATTTTATTTACTATTCTCCTACAGTTGTCCCAATTTTCCCTGCTTTGCCCTACTCCACCCAGTACCCACACTCTCTCAGGCAATCCCCACACCATTGTTAATGTAAATGTGTCATACACATAAATTCTTTGGCTACTCCATTTCCTATACTGTACTGTACATCCTCATGGCTATCCTGTTTGTTCTTCTTAATCCCCTCACCTCTTTGCCCGTTCCCCCACAGCCCCCTCCTATCTGGCAACCATCAAAACTCTCTGTATCCATGATTCTGTTTCTGTTCTTGTTTGCTGAGTTTGTTTTTTAGATTCAGTACTTAGTAGGTATATATTTTTTTCCCTTTTATTGTTCATAGTTTTGATCTTCTTAAATAAGTCCCTTTAACATTTCATATAATAATGGTTTGGTAATGATGAACTCCTTTAGTTTTTTTGTGACTGGGTAGCTCTTTATCTGCCATTGGATTCTAAATGATAGCTTTGCTGGGTAGAGCAATCTTGGCTGTAGGTCCCTGCTTTCCATGACTGAGTATTTCTTGCCAGTCCCTTCTAGCCTGAAAAGTTTCCTTTGACAAATCAGCTACAGTGTTATGGGAACTCGCCTATAGGTAACTAACTGCTTTTTTCTTGCTGCTTTTAAGATTCTCTCTTTATCTTTAACCTTCGGCATTTTAGTTTTGATGTGTCTTAGAGTGGGCCTCTTTGCATCCATCTTATTTGGAACCCTGTGTGCTTCCTGTATCTGCATGTCTATTTCCTTTAACAAATTAGGAAAGTTTTCTTTCACTGTTTTTTCAAATCAGTTCCCAATTTCTTGCTCTTTCTCTTCTCCCTCTGGAACCCCTATGATGCAAATGTTTGACTTCTTGAAGTTGTCCCAGAGTCTGCTTGTACTATCCTCATTTGTTGGATTCTTTTTCTTCTTGTTCTGATTGGTTGTTTTTTGCTTCCTAATGTTGCAAATCATTGATTTGATTCTTGGCTTCATCCACCCTACTGGTGTTTCCCTGTAAATTGTTCTTTCTTTTAATTAGTTTATCCTTTGTTTCTGACTGGATCTTTTTTATGCTGTTGAGGTCCTCACTAAGTTCCTTGAGCATCCTTATAATCAGTATTTTGGAACTCTGCATCTCATAGATTGCTTATCTCCATTTTATTTAATTCTGTTTCTGGAGTTTTGATCTGTCCTTTCATTTGGGCCATGTTTCTTTGTCTCCTCATTTTGGCAGCTTCCCTGTGTTTGTTTCTATGTATTAGGTAGAGCTGCCATGACTCCCTGTCTTGGTAGTGGGGCCTAATGTAGCAGGTGTCCTGTAGGGTCCAGTGGCACAGCCTCCCCTATCACCCAAGCTGGGTACACAAGGTGCACCCTCCATGTGAGCTGAGTACACGCTCCTCTTGTAGTGGAGTCTTGATTGCTGTTGGCAGGTCAATGGGAGGAATTTGCCTAGGCCAGTCAGGTGCAAGGACTGGCTGTGACCACTGACCACCAACCTCTGCCCTTCATGGAAGATCAGCTCTGCAGGGTTCCACTCCACAGAGCAGGACTTACCTTAGCAGGGCTCTGGAGCCCACTGAGTCCACCCCTTGAACATGTCACTTGTGGAGATGGTTGGGTGGTGGTACTCAGACGTGGTTTTTAGCTGTCTACTGGGTGTGCTGGCCCTGGGTTTTCTCAGGTGGTGCAGGCGAAGGCCAGACACTGTTTGTTTTATGTCTGGGGCCACTTGGCCTAAGCTATAAAGCATTCTGTAGATGGCTGCTACTTGTGCTGGGCTTGGAGGTACCCAAGTGAGGCTAGGCTATGAACCAAGGCCAGCTGCTGCTAGTTCCAGGCCTGTGGTCACTTAGCAGGAGGTATAGGGGCTGGGGATTTGCTGAGGCCCACTGTTCTTATTTGAGAGGATTTAGGAAATTCTGAAGCTTGAGCCAAGATAAGCTATTCATATTGAAAAAGCCACTGTTAACAGTTTGGGTGTACCTGTAAGTTGGGTGGGGCAGAGCCTCAGGGGATCTCCAGGGTGGAACAGACAGTATGGGCCAGGTTGATGGAGTTTCAGGTATGGCCCTGCCTGCTGGCTTTGTGGCTCTTTGGTGGGTAGGCTCAGAAAAGGAACAATGGCCTCTGCTCACCATTTTGCATGGAAGAAAGCTGTCCCCCAGCTCTTGCTTTGATGCCAGACACTTCAGTTTCTCCCTGCATGCCACTGGTACCTTTCAAACTGATACCCCAGTGCTGGAGATCAGAGGGAGTGAGTCTGAGTAAGTCCTTGTGTGTGGGTTCTTTAAGAGGGACTGCTTGGGACTGCGGAAGTTCTTCCACAGCCTGAATGCCTGCTGATTTTTACAGCCAGTAGTTATGGGGAGTTATTTTCCTGGCGTTGGTACCCTGGGCTGGGGGGCCTGGTGTGGGGCTGGGGCCCCTCACTCCTGAGATATTATCCCTCCTGAATTCTTACACACCACATGTAGATGTGATACCAGCCTGTTCTGCATCTCCACATCTCCTCCCCTCCTACCAGTCTGGATGGATGTGATTTCTTAAATGTATAGTTGTTGGACTTCCATCTAACTTGGTTTCTGATGGTTCTGAGTGTTGGTTGTTCTATAGTTTAGTTGTAATTTTGATGTGGTTTTGTAAGGAAGTGAGACATGTTTACACCTCCATCTTGACTGAAAACCTTCATGGTTTTCCCTGTTTGTTTTTTATATTAAACTGACCTTAAATTGCTGGAATTAAATCACCTTGGTAATGATCCATTATATTTCTTATTCCTGGATATGGTTTGTTAGTATTTGATTTGGTATTTTATAGCTATATTTTGAATGAATATGGCTCTAGTTTTTCTTTTCACACTGTCTCTGCCATGTTTCTGTATTAAGTTTATGCTAGGTTTATAAAAAGGTCTGCGTAGTGCTTCATCTTTTTCTAAACTCTGGAAAAGTTTGCATGAGGTTGGAGTTCCATGTTTCTTGAATGCTTGATAGAATCTGCTTTGATATCTTTTTGTGGGAAATTTTGGAGTACTGATATGATTTATTTAATGATAATGGGGATTTTCAAGTATTCTATTTATTCTTTACTCAGTGTTGGTAGTTTATATTTTTCTAGGAACATGACTATGTTTTCTAAATTTTCAAATTTATTGGTTTAAAACTGGTAATAGATTCTTAACAATAGAAAGTGCAGAAAATGCCACAAAAGTACAAAAGCACTAATTTGAAAAGATATGTGCAGCATTATATACAATAGTCAACATATGGAAACAAACCTAAATGTCCATCTGTGGGTGAATGGTATATAGTAGAGTATTATGCAGCCATAAAAAAGAATGAAATCTGGTGTGGCTGGTGTAGCTCAGCGGATTGAGTGCTGGCCTGCAAACCAGAGGGTTATTTCCCAGTCAGGGCATATGCTTGGATTGTGACCTGGGACCCCAGTGGGGGCATGTGAGAGGTAACCACACGTTGATATTTCTCTCCCTTTCTTTCTACCTCCCTTCCCCTCTGTCTGAGTAATTAGTAATTAGCAATTTAGTAATTAATTACTAAATAAATTTTAAAAAATTAAATCTTGTCTTTGAGACAAAGTAGATGAACCCTGGGGGCATTGTGCTAAGTGAAGTAAGTCAGAGAAAGGCAAATGGCATATGATCTCTCCTATATGTGGAATATTAAAAAGGAAACAAAAACCATGTAAGTTCATAGATATAGAGAACAGATTGGTGGTTGCCAGAGGTGTGTGTGGATGGGAGGGGTAGGTGAAATGGGTGAATTGTTTTTGTTTGTGTTTATTTTTAATTTAAATAAAAGACTTATTTCAAATATAAAATACTACAGATATTAAAAAGATTTTGTTTTCATCAATAATATCACTTATTTTTTTAAGAACCAATCTTACCATAAGTTTATAAGCTTTGTTTATCTTTTATAGGAAGCAATTTGAGCTTGTTAATCCTCCTTGAAGTATGTTAGTTTTCTATTTTGTTAGTTTTTGCTAATTTTAAAAATTGTTTTATCCTTTATATTGAGTTTTATTGCTTCTTCTTTTTTTCAACCTAAGTTGGATCCTTAGCTCTTTCATTTTCAGAATTTCTTATTTGACTATAATCATTAAAGGCTAATAATTTTGTGCTTTCCACTACTTTAGCTAGATCCCACAGATTTTGATATGTAGTATTTTGTTAGGTTGTTCAGTTCCAAGTAGTTTGTAATTTCCATTGTGATCTTTTAACCCATGGGTTGTTGAGAAGGATTTTCTAGAAATTCTAAACATTTCCTCAGTTATATGTTTGTTATCAATTTCTAACTTAATAACACTGTGATCAGAGAATGTGGTCTGTGTAGTCAGTCTCTGAAATTTGTGGAGACTTGTGTTGTAGCCCACTATGAAACCAATGTCTACTAGATCAACCTTGTTAATTGTGCTGCTCTTTGACAGCCTTACCCAGTTTTTTTGTCTGCTTACTCTTATCAATTATTGGGAGAGTTGTTAAAATTTACCATGACAAACGTGGATTTATCTATTTCTTCTTTTAGTACCATCAACGTTTACTTTATATATTTTTAAAGTATGCTATTAGCTGTACTAAGTTACTTTTTACACTTCTTTGTTACATCCATTGATCAAATGTTTAATATAGCATTTCCCATTGTGACTTAGCCTGTGGATAGATTAATAAGGGTTACTTGGTAAAAGCAAAAATATCCCTGTAGGTGGCCTGGGTAAATTGGGTTTTGAGCTCCAGGGAAGAAATACATTTAAAAGCAGATTTGCACCTTCCCAGTTACAGAATTAAATTATTAAAGCAATTTGACTTTGCCAAACAAAAAAGGCATCATATCCTCAAGTGCTAGAGGCTTTTGTTGTCATTAAAGCAGTTTTGAAAGCTGTATTCCTTTTGGGTTGGGTGAGAGGTTGGGAAGGAGAGCTTTGTTGTTCCTGGGCCTTACAGACATTACTCTTGGTTAGTCAGACAGGTTTCAGACCCTTAGGCATTCTTCTTTATGTTGGCTAGCATTATCTGTGGGACCTGGCCCAAATCCTGTTAGCTCTCTGCCTTTTAGATTCAATGGCTGTGATAATGTGGGTAGTACTCTTTCCCCTTCCACCTGACAGGGGTGAGGTGTGCAGAAATTGAGATAATAGTTGCATAGGGTTCTAAATAATTCATCAGCTCCTCTGCTCACTCTGCAGAAAGAAAATAAAGGCTGTAGGAGACAAGTGCTCAAAATGACCAGGCAACAGAAATTACGGCAATGACTGCATGTTTTATTAGATTTTTAAAATAGAATTAGACTATAGATGCTGGAAATCATAAAGAAAGACAAATTACATTTGGTCACACTTGGGTGGGAATGGAACTTTTCAGCTCTAGCTCTGGAGCCTATGTAGTACTGTGAAATCTCATTTTCAAGCTCTGTCAGGGCAGATCCTGATTCTGCTTGTGTCTCCTAAATAACGGCTGAGCTGGTCCTCTTCACCAGCACCTCCATCGCTCCCAGTGAGTTTCAAAAAAGTGCTTCAGGTGACCTATTTAGGACCTCTGTTTTTGGCTGCCCTTTCCTTTAAATGGAGCAATACTCCTCTTTCTCCCTGTGTGATTAAAAAAATAAGCTATTATTTTCTATTTTAGAAATAACGTCATCAATTTAAAAAATTATAAAAGTACAGCAATGTGTAAAGAAACAGTGAGAGATCCTAGGAATCTATCTCCCTGCCCCCATCCTTTTCTTTTTTTAAAATTGATTTTAGAGAGAGGGAAGGTGAGAAGAGAGAGGGGTGAGGAGGGAGGGAGGGGGAGAGAGAGAATGAATGAATGAATGAATGAATGAATGAATGAATGAATTTGTTGTTCCACTTATTTTTTCATTCATTGGTTGCTTCTTGTATGTGCCCTGATGAAGACTGAACACACAGCTTTGGTGTATTGGGAGGATGATCTAACCAAGTGAGCTACCCAGCTAGGGGTAGCTCACTTTTGAAAGTGAGCTTTCTTCTTTTGAAAGACCTGGGCTAATGTCAAAGAATATCTCCTCCCCATTCTCTGATTCTTCCTTCAAATTTTCCTTTTTTTACAAAAGTGTAGTGCAAAAGAAATTCCATCCTAATAGGGGATGGGGAGTTAGGGGTTATAGATTTTACAGAACATGGCTGCATGAAATAAAGATTAGGGTTTGAAGTAACTGGATTTGGAGATACCAATTATTCATACTTATTTAAAAGATAAATTATAAGGCAGGGAATAAGATTTTAGGTCCCCACACCCTGATCCAGTTGTGTTTATGTGTGTTGATGGGGGCAGGGATGAGTGGATAAGAGACACAGTTCAAATTAGATCATTTTTGTGAAACTGCTTTGTAAACTGTAACATGCCCTATAAACATGAGATTAGCATTAATATTGGTGCTGACTCTGGGTGTGACTCTCATGGGTTTGTCTAAATAGTTAGCATTCTGTGCCTCTGTTGTTACTTCTATTTATAATTCCAAAAGTTTAATTGCCCTTATTAGCTTAATATATACCACATCAAAAGGGTAGAAGAGCAGAACTCAACCTTAGAAAGAGCAGAACAAATGTAACTTATTACTGATATACATAGTTAAATAACCCATCAGATGTAGGCAATTATAGAAGCGTATTATTAATAGCTTTATCCAGTACTGCCTTAAATACAATGAAGTGGGTGACAACACTCTATCAACTGTAAAGCTGGGTAATAATACAAAGGATTGTTGTCATCATGACTAGAGAGACTGATTGTCACCCAGCAGCTTAGCTATAATATGCTTCCAGGCAGTTCCAGAGGGGTCCTGTAAGCTCCTTTCCTGTACAAGTGCTAAAAAGTGCCACAGAAATACAGTCCCCTGATAACTGTAAAAGCCAGGCAGCTAACTGTAACAAGACATTTGTCAAGAAGATAGAAGATAATGACCAATTTTTTGCTAGACAGATGAAACAAAACCTATATTGAACTATTTTGGAGTGGGAAGAGGCATTGCTATAACAACAAATTACTTATATTTGATTTAGAAGAAAGAGAGCAGTGCAGCTTAATGGTTGAGAAACCTTGTGAGAACAATTGTTGGCACTGGGTATATGTTAAAATATAAAATATTAAGTATGATCTGTTAAATAATGGAGCACTTTGGTGTATTCGTATCTTGTCTCTCTTGAACTAGTAAAAACAATATAAATACATGTAAATTGTTTTGTTTTATTAAGGTGCCCCAAATGAAATTCACAAGTTTAATTTGCAGAGATTCCCCCCTCCCCCCCAAAAAAAGGTCATGTGTTTAAAGTAAAACAAAAGGGAGATCTATTTACTGTATTTTTATTCTTTCCAGCCCTGGAATTATGGTAGTTTGGAGTTTTCCATTCTGTAGTGATTGATTAATCTTTGTGATGGGTAGTGTGTTCATTTGAAAGGAAACTTCTCTTCAGACCATTTCCATCCTTTCACTGTGTTCATGCCTGAGAGGATGAGGCAAGAAAAGTCTGTGTGATCTGGTGTTTTGCAGTGCACATAGGCAAGTAGGCCTGAGGCAGGTGGTGAAGGCTTACGGAACCTGGAGAAAGCCTGTGAATAGAGAGGTTTCTCTTACACAGACAGCCTTTTCCTTCCTAAATATAAAACCAAACAGATGGTCCATGTTCCCTGTGGATAGATTAGGGTCTTCTTGAACAGGTTCTAAGAGTAGGTAGATGTGGGGGTATCTCAAGGACTCTTGAAATAGAAGCTTGAAATACTTTCTATTCACTCCTTTTGTGCCTCTCCCTGCCCTCCTCCTCCTTTCCACAAGGTCATTTCCCTGTGTACTTCTAGAACAGGAATGTAAAGTAGGAGGCAGGGAAAAGCTTGGGAAACAAACTGGTTTCAAGAAGAGACAAATCTCACCCTCAACTTTCAAACTGCCTCTCCAGGCAAAAGCCAGAAATTTCCATATGACCTCTCCCTTTCTTTCAATGGCAAAATTTGATTGGTTATTATTACAGGGAGGAGGCCATTTCATAGGCTTTATTCAGGAGAGTAGGGTTGAAAATAATAAGACAAATCTTAGGCTCAACTTTCCCTTTAAATGAGGAGTGGCACAGAATCACAGCTGTTGATGAATCACAGACTTGGCCTGGCATACAGTTTAAATTTCATCTTCTTAATGATCTGGTGTTCCGTGGGCATCATGCCAGATTGTGCTCCACCCTACTCAGAAACTTTTAGTGCTCCCGGTTACAAAATAACATCAGAAGATGTTAGCCTGTTCTCTGCCCTTCACAATGTGGAAATAGACCTTTTAGAAGATTGCAAAAGAAATGCATACTCATTATAGAAAACTTGGGAAATACAATGGTTGCCAATATTTTTCTGTAAAGGCCAGATAGTAAATATTTTTGGCTTTGTGGGCTGTATTCTCTCTGTCACTACTCAAGTCTGCTATTATAGCACAAAATCAGCTGTGAACAATGACAGTACAGAAATGAATGTGTGCATTTGTATTCCAGTAGTACTTTACATACAAATCAGTTTTATATGGGCCAGATTTGGTTTGTGGGATATAGTTTCTTGAGCCCTGTTATAGAGAATAAAACTCACCCATGACCTGGCTGGGTGACTCAGTTGGTTGGAGTGTCCTCCCTCACACCAAAATGTTGCGGGCTTGATCCCTGTCAGGGGACATACGTAGGTTGTGGGTTTGATCCTCAGTCCATTGGGTTGTGTGCAGGAGGCAACCAATGGATGTTTGTCTCTCATATCAATGTTTCTCTCTCTCTCTCTCTCTCCTCCTCCTCCTTCTCCTCCCTCCCCCTCTCTTCTTCTCTCTCTCTAAAATAAATAAACATCCTTGGGTGAGTATTAAAATAACATCCATAATCTTGTTACCAAAATGTTAACATTTTTTCTTTCTTCTATTCATATTGTTTTAAATGGTTATGACTATATACTGTATACCACCAATTCTGTGCTCTGATTTTTTCGCTTACTGTCATAAACATTTCACATGGCATTTAAAACTTATCAGAAGCATAATTCTTAATGGCTATGTAATACCTTATCCTATAACATCATAATTTACCTAATCATTTCCTATTGTTTTCTTGGTTATAAATAACATTGCAAAAAGCTGTTTGTGCATAAATCTTTATATTTTTTGTAGGATGTTTTCCTTGAAGTGGAATTATCAGGTTAGGGGGGTAAGAAAGTTTTTAAGAAGCTTAATATTGCCTTTCCAAAAAGGTGGTACCCATTTACATGCCCATTAGCAGTGTAGAAGAGAGCCCATTCCACTTCTTCCTTACCAACAGATGTTCTCACTAAAGCAAATTTTTACAATGATGTCTAAATTAATATGTAATTATTGGATTATTGGGGTGCTTGGAAAAGTTCAAATTGTTGTTGATCATTTGTCATATTCCTTCTTTGGCTTGCTCATCCACAAATGAACCCTGAGTCCAAATTCCCTCTCCCTTTTGGTCATGCAGTTTCCCCCTTTCATACTTTAACTTTCTTGTGTCAAAATTTTCTCATCCTCTAGGGCCTGGTTCTGATCTGAATTCATCTCCCTGTTCATGCAGTCTTCCCGTGTTCTTCATGCTCATCTGACCTCTGCCCATAGTACTTCTCTTCTGGTCTTTATCTTTCTGCCTTTTTGTAATTCACTGTGTGGGGGCTTTCGCCCCAGGGCAAGGACTCTGGGTCATGTTAATCTGCACTGGCTGCCGGAATTTAGAAGAAAGCTTGGTATACAGTTAGCGCTCTGCTGAAAGGTTCCTGAGGTTTGCTGCATGTGACTTTAAAACAAATGTGATGTTGCAGTTACCTGTTATGTTTTTAGAACTGGTTAGGATCACAGATAACAATGCTTTGATGGTTACTTAAGATGGGCTGTATCCCTAAATTCTATGCACTCCTTTTTGTGAAATCTGGATCCCCAATTTTTCCAATTAATGATAAACAATTTAGGCTACTCCTCTCTTACATATAATAGTATAGCACTGCCTTGTCCTATAGAAGTTTCTGTGATGATGGAAGTGTTTTATATCTGCACTCTCAATATTGTAGCCACTAGCCAGCTGTGGCTACTGTGTACTTGATAGGTGGTTACTGTGACTTAGGAAGTGATTTTTTTAATTAAATACTTTTAATGGAAATAACCACAAATAGTAGTGGCTACTGTAGCAGACAGTGCAGGATCATATAGAATATTTAAAGGTACAGTCTCTTTTTATGGCTAAGAGAAGCTCGGTATGTATAGTAATGTACAGTATCACTGATATTGTGGCTGCCTGGAATTTTGGAGAGGCCGTCAGATCCTGGTAGAATTATGGAGAAAGAGGAAGCAGTGAGTTTATTTCAAAATGAAAACTGCCTCTATTGAAAGGTGTGTGTTGGGCAAAGAGAGAGATTATGCTAGATTGTTAGGGTGCAGGCAGAGTATGGCAAGCTGGAATACAAAGAGGAGACATTTGCACTTTATACATTTGGTAATAGGGAGCCATTAAAAATTCATGAGGAGTAATGAATGAGAGTGGTGTTGTAAGGTCACCTCTGCCAGGGGTGGGCAAGCTGCTGGGAGAAGATGTGAGTTATTGCCTCCTTCTTTATTAGATAGGGCTGGGCAGTCACCAAAATGCAGCCACATCTAAACACACAAATTATTTATTTTTGCATTGGCTTCCAGTTATTTTGTGCCTTCCTGTGGCTCAGATACACAGCAGTGTTGAGTGCTAAGTTGGGAGGTGGGAGAGAATGACTGCCTATCTGAGGAAAGGCAGCATTGTTTAGCCACAGACAGAACTGCCCTCTGTGGCCCTTATGGCTTGAAAGAGTATCTTGGATGGCTCACTGATATTTCAGAAGCAACCTGGGAGCCCACCCATTCATGCTGTTCTCGCTTGCCTGCTTCCTTTAAGGGCCAGTTGCAAATTATGAGTAGCTACTAATAATATAATTATGATTTAAACTATCAGAGTAAATCACAGAAATATTCAGAAACAAATATTCATATAATTTAGATTTACATATGAAGTGATTTTAGATATTAATAGCTATGTACAGGAAGATTATTCATTTTTGGATATACCGTTCAACCTAAGTATTCCAAGTTCACTTGTACTTTAAATGCAAATCAAAACAAACTTGGTAGAAATTTTTCAAAAAAGTGAAACATTTGTTTCTTCCTTCTAACTGCTCCTTACTTCTTCCACTCTGTCCCTTATTATACTGATTATATTTCTATAACTCTCTTGTGACCTTAGCACATGGCCTTAATAATTAACTATTATTGTTCTAGATATCTGTCTCTGCACTCATTTTGAGGAAAAAGAAAAACACTATCAAAAGCACTCTCCCTCTTTTCACTGTCCCCAACATGCTCAGCTAACCCAGCTACTCCCATTTTCTACCCTACCTAGACTCCCAACCCCTAGGCCCAGCTTGGCTCAGAGAGACAACCTAGCTTAGAAACAACTTCCCTTTTGGGAAAACACATTCTAGTTAAGTCATACCTAGAAGTCTTCAGAAACCATATAATCGGGTGGGGCCTTGGGAGACAGAGAGAAAAATTTCCATGTGTCAGCAGGCCTTGCAATTCAGAATGGAATGTCCCTTCCAATTCACTGAATTGACAAGGGCCAGTTGTTGACAGAAAAGGTGGCCCAGTGTGGGCCTCACCTTATTTCCTGCTCTTGAGATGCAGTCAGAATAGCTATGAGTAACCCTTCTCTCTCTTGGCATAGTGAAGCAGCTTCCTCATTGTTGCCCAATTAAAGGAAAGACAGTTGCCATTGGGGGAAGCAGAACATTTTTTTTTAAGTTAACTTGAGCTATACACTTAAGATTTTTGCAAAAATCAATGATCTTTTGGATGTGGTAGAGTTTAAGGGGTAAGAACATGGATTTTTGCAATGTGTATAAGGGGGACCTCAAAAAACTGAAATTATCTTCTGGAGGGCAGGCCCCTTGTAGTACAGGCTTTCCCCACTAGGTAAGTGTTCTAGGAACCCGTCTGTATCAGTGTACCAGCTGGTGTTGTTGTGAGAGACTGTGTTCAGCTTCAGTGGATTTTTTTTGAAGACTATTTCAGTGCATTTGCTCATTGCATGATAGGTGATTTACAAGTACACCTGCCCACACTGCACTGAGTGTTCAGCAGTTTTTGACCAAAAATGGCATGATCCCCATGCCCCATCCTCCCTATTTACTTGATCTCGCCCTAACTGACTTTTTTTTTTGTTTTCCCCGGATGAAAAAAGTCCTGAAAGGGAAATATTTTGCCGATGTGGAAGAGATGAAACGAAACATGGCAGAAGCTCTAAAAGGCATCAGAAATGATGAGTTCAAACACTGTTTTGAGTAGTGGGAAAAACATCTCAATAGGTGTATTGCATCAAATGGAGAATACTTGGAAAGCAACTGAATTTAAATGTGTAAGAATGAATACACATTTTTTTATAAATAAATTCTGTTTTGGAGAGATCCTCCCTTGTATTTACTGAGCTTATACTGTCTTCCAGTAATTCTGCTAGATACTAGAATCATACACTAGTGGATTACAATTTTTGTTCTGCCAGTTGTTAGTTCTTTGAGCTTGGGTGATTTTTTTAAAAACTTCATTTGACCTGTGTGTAAAATGGGAGTAATAATACTTACCTTGCATGGTTGTTGGAAAGATTAGAGTGTCTATACAGTGCAATTCTTGGGACATAGTAAGGACTCAGTAAAAGCTGGTTGTTATTAGAAGACTGACCAAGATGGAGGTATAGGTAGATACACTGTGCCTCCTTGCACAACCAAAAGAAGGACAACAATTTAAAAACAAAAACCAACCAGAACTGACAGAAAAATCGAACTGTATGGAAGTCTGACAACCAAGGATTTAAAGAAGACACATTCATCAAGCCTGATAGGAGGGGCAGAGACAGGCAGCCAGGGAGAGAGGACTCACAGCGAGGCAGCAGCTGGCAGACCCAGTGAGGTGGTAGCTGGTGGAGCAGGTGGTCCCACATTCGCGTGCAGATAAACTGGGAGAAACAACTGGGGAGTGAGACAGATGGTGCAACCCAGGGCCCCAGCACGCAGAAATAAAGCCTCAAACCACTTGTTGAAAACACCTGTGAGGGTTGAGGCGGCAGCGGGAGAAACTCCTATCCTCACAGGAGAGTTCGTTGGAGGGACCCACAGGGTCCTAGCATGCGCGCAAACCCATGCATCTTGGAATCAGCATCAGAAGGGCTCAATTTGCTTGTGGGAAGCAGGGGAAGTGATTGAAATCTGGCAGAGAGTGGAGCAAGTGCCATTGTTCCCTCTCAGACCCCGCCCCCACATACAGTGTCACAACCCAGCCACATGGGTTGCCCCACCCTGGCGAACACCTAAGGCTCTGCCTCTTGCTACGTAACAGGTGCATCAAGACAAAAAAAAAAAATGGCCCAAACAAAAGAACAGATCATGGCTCCAGAAAAAATACAACTAAGTGATAGATAGCTAATCTATCAGATGCACAGTTCAAAACACTGGTAATCAGGATGCTCACAGAATTCATTGAATTTGGTTGCAAATTAGATGAAAAAATGAAGGCTACACTAAGTGAAATAAAGGAAAGTGTACAGGGAACAAATAGTGATGGGAAGGAAACTGAGACGCAAATCAACGGTGTGGACCAGAAGGAAGAAAGAAACATCCAGTCAGGAAAAGAACGAAGAAACAAGAATCCAAAAAAATGAGGAGGCTTAGGAACCTCCAGGACATCTTTAAACATCCCAACATGCGAATTATAGGGGTACCAGAAGGAGAAGAAGAAGAGCAACAAGTGGAAAACTTATTTGAACAAATAATAAAGGAGAACTTCCCCATTCTGGCAAAGGAAATAGACTTCCAGGAAGCTCAGAGAGTGCCAAAGAAGTTGGACCCAAGGAGGAACACACCAAGCCACATCATAATTACATTAGCCAAGGTTCAAGTCAAGGAGAAAATTCTAGAAGCAGCAAGTCACCTACAAAGGAGTTCCCATAAGACTGTCAGCTGATTTCTCAAGGGACCTTAGAGGCAAGAAGGGGCTGGAAAGAAGTATTCCAAGTTATGAAAGGCAAGGACCTACATCCAAAATTACTCTATCCAGCAAAGCTTTCATTTAGAATGGAAAAGCAGATAAGGCGCTTCTCATATAAGGTCAAGTTAAAGGAGTTCATCATCACCAAACCCTTATTATATGAAATGTTAAAGGGGCTTATTTAAGAAAAAGAAGATAAAAAACATGCACAGTAAAATGACAGCAAACTCGCAATTATTAACAACCCCACCTAAAACAAAAGCAAACAACTAGAACAGGAACAGAACCACAGAAATGGAGATCACATGGAGGGTTATCAACAGGGGAGTCTGAGGTGGAGAGAGGGGGGGAAAGGTACAGAGAATAAATAGCATAGATGGTAGGTAGAAAATAGACAGGGGGAGGGCCAGAATAATATGGGAGAGGTGGAGAGAGGGAGGAAAATGTACAGAGAATGAATAGCATAGATGGTAGGTAGAAAATAGACAGGGGGAGGGCCAGAATAATATGGGAAATGTGGAAGCCAAAGAATTTGTATGTATGACCCACGGACATAAAGTAAAGGGGGGGAATGTGGGTGGGAGGGGGTGTGCAGGGTGCGGGGACTGAAGGGGGGGAATAGAACAACTGTAATAGCATAATCAGTAAAATATATTTTTTAAAAAGGTAGTTGTTATTAAAGCAGTCCATTTATGTTTGTAATAACCTCAAGGTTAAGCCCTTGACCCAAATGTCCTTTTCCCTCATTCCTCATGCTTGCTTTTGCATTCATGAAGCTCCATATCCTCAGTAAGAGACATTTGGTGTGATAGATTTAATAAGAAAGATTTTCTTGACTGAATGGGTTCCTAGATACCAGATAAGTGAGGAAATCTCTAAAGCTGCCTTTGGTAATGAACCTAGGGTGATTGCCACCTGTCTTAGAGGTTTCTGCTGTGTCTGAGAGGGGGTGGGGATTGATGAAAGTGCCTCTTCCTGGCTTTTTCAAGAGTAAATTCATGGAAAAATGGCACCTCTACTTTCTGCACTGGAGCGGGCGGGTGGTGGAGGATATTAGTTTTGAGTCAGGAAAACCTGGTGTTTCATACTTGGGGGTCATGGTCTCTTTACTTCTGTTAAGATGTTGGCTTGGCTTTAAGGAAAGCTTTCCAGCTGATCTCTTAATCTTAAGAAATAACATTGGAAATCAGTTATCATATCACTTTCCGTAGAAAACTGTCTTTCACTTGGCAGAGTTGTGTTCTGGGCATTCAGTGGGTCTAGATTATGACTTTCTGTTTCGCCTGGACCAGAATTTCTGAGAGTGATACATGCTGTACGTGGATTGAGGGATTAGGGTTGGCTCAGAGAGTGAGAGCTGTATAGCAGTAATATTGAAATCCCTGAGGAAGCCTGTGGGGTTTCCATGGCTACTGCCCTAACGGGAGACCCTAGCAAACAAGAACATTGTGGATCACTGATCATCTCAAAGAGATTATTCATGGATATCAAAATTAAATGTTAAGAGGACTTCCCTGTAAGAGCCAACAGTGTACCCTCCTTCAATTTACTCATCTCTGTTGCTATCTGTTTTTTGTAAAAATGAGAAGAAATATACACTTGAAAAATTGTTTGTGATACAAATCCATATGTTAAATTCAACTTTAAGTTCTAAGGGGGACAGCTTGCCTCTCTATTCCAAGGAATTCCATGTAGAGCTGCTTAAACAGATCCTTTGGTAATGTGAATTATAGTCTTCAAATATCTTGGTTGTTGAATCTTAATTTTAATGTATTGCCTTGCTTCAAGTACTTGACCTATTTTGCAGGCTACAACCTCATTTTGAGTGAAACAACTTGGTATGTTCCTTTTATAAAATACTCAGGGAAATGGCACCGATGTTATGTTCTCCCTTGATCTAGCTCCCCAGAGATCTCAGAGCTGTAGCAGCAACTCTGTTAGTTCAGTTAGTATTTGGGTTCCCAGCAGTTTCTCCACATAGAATGTTAAGGAGTTGTGTACAATCACTTTTCATGATGATGATAGAATACAGAGTAATGAGATTTAAAAAAAAAAGAACTGAATAACTCTTTGCTTACTTCCTTCTGCTGGCCTTTGCCTTCTCTTGTTTCAGTGTACCTCCTCCACTATGCTCATCGACACTCTGAGGTTGGACTCTGAGCCCAAGCAGTATGGATGAGCCTCAAGTCCTGAGGCTCACAGGCAACTTACCACATGGCCTCTGAGACCAGGGGACACACCTGACACCGATATTTGGGTCCTAACTGTCAGCTTGATTTAAGGAAATGCCACTGTTAAATGCATCTTTTGTTTAGATCCCTGTTGTGAAGTTTGACTCTGACCCTTTGCATAAAACACCTAGGTGACCAACAGGTTAAATGGAAAATCTTTCCTTGAAACAAATCAATTTAATAATATTATAGTAGTCACTGCTTATCCATGGCTTCACTTTCCATGGTTTCAGTTACCCACGTTCAACTGCCATGTTAATATATTAAATGGAAAATTCCTGAAAACAATTCATGAGTTTTAAATTATGTGCTATTCTGAGCAGTGTGATGAAATCTTATACTGTTCTGCTCCATCCTGCCTGGCACTTGAATCATCCCTTTCTGCAGCATCTTCACACTATGTATACTCTCTGCCCTTTAGTTACTTAGTAGCTATCTGTCTGGGTTATTAGATGGACTCTTGCTGTATGGCCGTGCTTGTATTCAAGCACTGTTGTAGCCTACTGCTATGTCCCAATGCCTACATCATTCACCTCACTTCATCTCATCACATAAGCATTGTATCATCTCACATCATCTCATGAAGAAGGGTGAGTACAGCACAATAAAGTATTTTGAGAGAAAGAGCCCACATTTATTAAAGTATATTGTTATAATTGTTCTGTTTTATTATTAGTTATTTTTGTTAACCTCTTCCTGTGCCCAATTTACAAATTAAACTTTATCATAGGTATGTATGTGCAGGAAAAAACATAGTATATATAAGGTTCAGTATTATCCGAGGTTTCAGGCATTCACTGGGGGTCTCAGAACTTATGCCCCACACAGATAGAGGGGGACTACTATACCTGTAAATAAGTACAACACATGAAAAACTCCCATTTCCTCATCCGTGCCAGCCGTACAGTCAGAGTAGGAAAGTAGATCTATTTTATTTCATCGATTTTGGTTTTACTTGAAGTGGATTCTCAGACTGGATGCATTCCTGTTTGTATAGAAGTCCAAGAAATGTTTGTCACAAATTAATCTAGTAGGCCAATTTGGTTGTCCACAGTTGTTAGATTTTATTTTGGTGGATATCACTGATCTCCAATAATTTGAGGTAGATGAAAGCTGTAGGTTTCCTCCCCACAATTCATGTATTACAGTGAAAGTAATACAGATCAAATTCTGCCATATGTACATTAATAACCAGACAGAACACAGTCATACAGCCTAGTCTGTATGCCCAGAGACAATCCATGTTTTATTTTTTCCACCCATTATCTTATGTGAAAGTTTACTGGAGACAGATGTGACAGTATTTTCGTGGTAGGATGCAGCTTACCTTCTAATCAGAGGGCACACCTTAGTCCTTCATAAAGTTTCTGAACATAAGATTTTGTTGGGACTCCTGAGCCTAAGGTGCATTCCAAGGGGTGAAGGACATTGGACCAACCAGAATCTTATTCATGCAAGGATTGGAGTGCCTGACTAATATTCCTAACTTATGCCTGCCTTGGTGTGGAATACCAAGAGGTTCCCCAAGAAATATCATTTGTAGTATCCATTGTTCTAATTAAAATGAACAAACCATTTGAGTGTGGCTTTCCATTTTAAATAATAAGGTATATTTTAATACAATAAAGTTCACCTTTTTAAGGACACCGTTCTGTGAGTTTTGACAAGTGTATGCATCAAAATCAAGATAGAGAATGTTCTATCACCCCCCAAAACCCAAACTATATTTGGATGCCAGTCCATATAGTACTACTTTCTTCCTTTTAATAGCTACATGATATCCCTTGTGTGCACAAAGTGAAAAGGATTTTGAAGGGCTGTTTTGAGGAAGGCATGACAGGTGGCACCTGGGATAAAAATGATTGTTAATTCCTGTTGGGTACCAAAAGAGCACCATTCTGTTCACTCCCCACTGCAGAGCTGCCATAACTTACTTAGTTGGAATGATAAGATAAAAATCACTGTTGTTAAGAGTTACAAGAAAAACTCTTAAACCAAGCTATTCAGGGATAATTGCCAGATAAGAATGCAGGTCAAATTCTTTTACATTTCCTTAGGGCTTTGCAGCTGCTCTGGTCTTTGACACCTGTTTGGAATTTCTTTCTTCAATTGCAGTAGACCCTGCTCGGAGTTTGAGAAACACTGTTTTCAATGCAGTGCAACCTTTCAATTTCTCTTCATCTGTAACTCTCTTTGTGAGATGGGTTCTCAATGGTTGTTAGTGTTTCTTTGTTTTCTCCTCTGCCCAGGCAGTCAGTAGCAAACCTCCTATTGACTATATCAGTTGTGACATTTATTGTTGTTGAAACAGGGAGTTGATAAGGGAAAAGGTTATCTAGGGCAAAGTTAAATTGAGAAGTAGTACAAGTGTCTGACAGTGGTTATTAGGCGGCTGTCAAAATAGCATGCTTTACTCACCTGCATGTATAACCACAGGGAATAAAATAACCCAAGAACGATAAACTCTAAATAGCCATCTGTAGGTTTGTGATGCTGCTTCCTTTCTAGTTAACATTGAACCCTGGCCTCACATGGTACTTGGACAAACTTAGAAGATGAGGTGAGCCTAGAGTGTAAAGCAAGCTGACAGTCTGCCTGCTGAGGGATGGCTTTAAGGCTGGTGCTGTCAGTTTATCAGGATTTCTCTATCTCCTGCTCTCTTCTTTTGTCTTTACCTCTGGGAGTCAGCAGTAGAGCTAAGAGGTTTGGGTTGGGGTCAGATGCTATCTTTACTCTTAATTAAGAAAGTAAGAACATGGGTGTTTGAAGCTCATGAATGGACATGCCATTATTGTTCAAGTTACATACTAAGCATCAGGCTTATACATATATATTTTACTGTGCCTTTTGGTTCACATGTCCTTCGAAGGCACCACTCCATGCAGGCTGTGCTGAGTTGCAGCAATCATGAACTGTGCCAGACATGTTGTCTCCCTGGCTTGCGTTGATGAAAAGTGGCCACCTGTCCTCAAAACAGCCCATCTGCCACCTGGCTAGCAACATGGGTTTGGCAAGTTGAGATATACCATTTGTATTCCTCTCCTACAAAATTAGAATCGGGAAACTGGGAGACTAAATAAAACCAACTGCAGCAGGGACAAGAGCCAAAAGATGATGGGGAGAGGGGCAGTTATGTCATGGCATGTACAAGCTGGTGTTATGAGGAGAGAGAAACCATGAGTCAACAGAAGGAGCTAGTAATGAAGAACAGAGATACCCTGAGAGACAGATAAGCTATTCCCCATACGCACCTTGAACCCAGAACCACCTTCCAGTTCTCCTGAGGCCCAGCTTTATCTTGCACTAGGATTTTCATAGGATACTTCTTTTCTTAGAAAAAAAAAAAAACCCTCCCTTTTCTTAAGCCATATGTGTAGGACTTGTTTTCGTACAATAAAGATGTTCACACCAACACTTGTTACCTTTTGTTTTTTGATAATAGCAAAAAATAAAAGGTAAATGTTGTTGCGGTTTAGAGAATTTGGAACCTTGGTACACTGTCATTGGGAATGCAAAATGTTGTAACCACTGGAAAGCAGTATGGAGAGTCCTCAGAAATTAAAAATAGAACCAGCATATGATATAGTAATCCCAGTCCTTGGTATGTATCCAAAAGTATTGAAATCAGAATCTTAAAGAGATATTTGCACCCCAATGTTCATTGTAGCACTATTCACAGTAGCCAAGATATAGAAACAACCTAAATGGTCATGAATAGATGAATAAACAAAACATAAATTTTGAATACATACAATGGAATATTATTCAGCCTTAAAAAGGAAGAAATCTTGTTATATGCTTTGACATAGATGAACCTTGAGGATATTATGCTAAGTGAAATAAGCCAGTCACAGAGGATAAATGCTGCATGATTCTACTCATATGAGGTATTTGCATAGTCAAACTCATAGAATCGGAGAGTAGAATGGCAATTACTAGGGGCTGGGAGGGTGGGGTTACCAGGGGCTGGCAAATTACTAATCAATGGGCATAAAGTTTCAATTATACAAGATGAAAAAATTCTAGAGATCTGTTGTACAATGTTGTACCTATAGCTAACAATATTGTATTATAGACTGAAATGTTTATTAAGTGGGTTGATCTCAAGTTAAATATTCTTATCAGAATAAAATAAAATAATTGTCAGACCATATTTAGCCCCAACTTTTCCAGTTTTACAGTTTGGGGCTGAATTGGTAACAGTTGGTTAACATATAGGGTTAACATTAGGTGCTGAATACTGTTCTAGTATTAGGAACACAGATACCTGATTATTTCTCTCAAGCTCAGTGCAGACATTGTGGACTTTAAATCTGTGTCCCTGGCAAACAGTGAGAATGAAAGCAGGCAGGCATCCTGACTGTTCATTTATCACCTCACAGCTGTCAACCAACAGGGGGTTGCCTTTATCCTGTTGAACCTCTCAGTAGAATATTTGCCTTTCATTTATTCCTCTTTCCAGTAAACTCTTGATTATTTATGTAATAGAGGAAAGCATTAGTGTGAATAATAGACTGTCCCAACTTGGACTCTCCTTGCCACAGCAGCACTGAGTTCCAGTAATGGAAACCAACTAGCAGAAGCAGTAAGGAGGATGAAAAAGTTGGGATGGGGTCAAGCAAGTTAACATTGTTTCTTCTCCCACGGGTATGTCTTCCTTCTAAATTATCTCTGTTGAGTTCCTTTTCTGGTGGCAGTAGGAGATTGCAGAAAAGGCAATGCCATTTGCATGATTAAAATAAAAATATGGAATTTTTAAAAACTAAGATAGTTGGGGGCAAGTTGACTGGGATGCTGTCTTTTCCTCCCATTTATTTTGCCCTTTGTCAGTGTCACAGCATATCAAAGCCACTCAGCTAGCTAAAATATCTACAGTGGGGTTTCTCAGAGTTTTATTCTTATGCAGCTTGCATTGGAGTACCTTGGTTGCTTATTAAAAATGCTGACTCCTGGGCTCTAGCTCAGACCTATTGAGTCCAGATTTGGGGGAGGGAATTGACCTGGGAATATAAATTTTAACCCACTCATCTCCAGGTGATATTTATGCATACCCAACTCCGAGAATAACTGCTCTGTAAAATGACCTGAGGGGATTTGGAAGGTAGTTCTGGGAAATCATGAATACTTCCATTTCCCTCTCTATTAGTAGACCAAGTGAATGGGTGGGAAGAATGTGGCATTCCAGGTGTCAGAGGATATTTTTCTGAGTGCAAATAGATTGGAGTTCTCTACTGAAAGAAAAGTGGAGGTGCCACCATGCAAAATGAAATGGGCATTAGCATTTAAATATGTGTTCAGTTACTGCCTTGGTAATTAAGAGCTGTTTGGGTAGGGCCACAGGAAGATTGTGCCATTAACACACTTGGTTTGCATCCATGTTTCCTTCTAAAGAGACCACCCTCTTCTCCATTTCTGCATTGTCTTTATTTAGAGTGAAAATAGCCAGTCATCTCCAACATATTTGGGATTTTGTGGTAATTGAAATATATACATAGGCACTACATGCTGCCACTCAATAGTTGTACCTAAATATAACCCTGCTAATCAAAATGAGGATACTGTGTTTATTTTAAGACAGTGGTTATAGTGTTCAGTCTATTTTTCAAACATTGGCTCTATGGAATAAAGCAAGATCCTGTGTTTTATTGCTTTTCAGGCATTCCCCAACAATGTTGTGGGATTTTGTTCCAAAACTCTCTTTGGAAATCTGTTTAGAATTCAGATTGCATTTTTCCATGAACATAATATTCTTGGAGATCAGGTTCTCAGACAAGCTGGCAATAGCCTATTTAATCTGAAGTGGAATATAAGTACAGTCCCCCAGTCTCTAACAAGATTCCTCACAGTGCATTTATGGGGAAAAACGGTTTCAGACCCCTGATCCCAGGAACACATTTCAGCTTTACCCTCTGAACAGAATTGTAGGGGTTTATTGTTGGAGGGAATGATTCAAACTCCTTCATATGGTTTCCTAGGCTTTTGCATAGTGATCTCACTTCCGCTCAGCAATTCAGAATCATTTCTTATCATGTTTCCCCTGGCTTTCTATATTATCCAGGCAAAAAGAGCTACTTTGAGTTCTCTGAACATATCTTTGTAACCTCTGGGCTGTTGAAGCCTTTACCCATGCTCTTCCCTCTGCCTGGAACATCTTCCCCTTCCTGCTGACCAACGGCTGACCAACCATTTCTGTGGTTCTCTTCCTCTTCTAGTTGTTTGCTTCCTTTGCTTTTGTTTTAGGTGTGGTTGTTAATATCTGTGAGTTTGCTGTCTTTTTACTGTCCTATTTTTTATCTTCTTTTTCTTAGGTAAGTCCCTTTAACATTACATACAATAAGGGCTTGATGATGATGAACTCCTTGAACTTGACCTTATCTGAGAAGCACTTTATCTTCCCTTCCATTCTAAATGAAAGCTTTGCTGGATAGAGCAATCTTGGATGTAGGTCCTTGACTTTCAAGACTTGGAATACCTCTTTCCATCCCCTTCTTGCCTGGAAAGTCTCTTTTGAGAAATCAGCTGACAGTCTGATGGGAACTCCTTTGTAGGTGACTGTCCCCTTATCCCTTGCTGCTTCTAGAATTCTCTGCTTCATTTTAATCTTGGGTAATGGAATTACGATGTGCCTTGGTGTGTTCCTCTTTGGGTCCAACTTCTTTGGGACTCTCTGAGCTTCCTGGACTTCCTGGAAGCCCATTTCCTTTGCCAGCTTGGGAAATTTCTCCTTTATTATTTGTTCAGATAAGTTTTCCATTTGTTTCTCTTCTTCTTCCCCTTCTGGTACCTCTATAATTTGGATGTTGGGACCTTTAAAGATGTCCTGGAGGTTCCTAAGTCTCTCCTCATTTTTTTGAGTTCATGTTTCTCTATTCTTTTCTGTTTTGTTGCTTCTTCCTTCTGGTCCACACCGTTGATTTGAGTCCTAGTTTTCCTCCCATCACTATTGGTTCCCTGTGCATTTTCCTTCATTTCTGTTCCAGTAGCCTTCATTTTTTTCATCTAATTTGCAACCAAGATCAACCAATTCTGTGAGCATCCTGATCACCAGGGCTTTGAACTGTGCATCTGATAGGTTGGCTATCTCTTGGTCACTTAGATGAATTGGTTCTGGGGCTTTGATCTGTTCTCCTGTTTGAGCCCTTTTTGGTTTTCTGTTGGGATTTTTTTTTTTTTTTTTTTTTTAGTCTGGTTCTGGCTGTTCTGTATGAGGGGCAGAGCCTTAAGTGTTCACGGGGGGGGGGGCAACGCAGTCACCGAGCCATGACTCGGTATGTGGGGGCGGGGTCAGAGACGGAACAATGGCACTTGCTCTGCTCTGTCTTGTATTTCAGTCCCATCTGGGAGGCTGGGATTCTCTCCTGGCACTTCAACCCCCACAAGTGTTTTCAGTCGGTGCTTTTAGGCTTTATTTCCTAGCACTGGGGCCCTGGGTTGTGCAGTCTGTCTTGCTGCCTGTTTCACCTGGTTTATCTGTGCACAAATGTGTGACCACGGTCAGCTGCCTTGTGCACCTTGCTGGGTCTGCTCGTTTCCTCTCTGCTCCTGGTGACTGCTGCCTGTGTACCTGAGGCGTGCCAACCACTGCCTGTGCATCTGGGACCACTAGCCACTGCTTTGTCCTGCTGTGATCCCTCTCCATCCGTCGCCGACTCTGTCCCTTTTACTGGTCTGGGTGAATTGTTGTTGGACTTCTGTACAATTCAGTTTTCTATATGTTCTGGTTGTTTTTTTTTTTTTTGTTTCTAAATTTTTGTTGTCCTTAATTTTGGTTGTGAGAGGAGGCATAGTTTGTCCACCTACGCCTCCATCTTGGCCGGAAGTTGGGTCATGTTTCTTTGTGTCCTCCCTGTGTATGTTTGTATGTATTAAGTAGAGCTGCTATTTCTCCCAGGTTTGTAGTGTGGCCTGATGTAGTAGGTATCCTGTTTAGTCTAGTGGCACAGCTTCCTCATTCACCGCACTCAAGGTGCGCCTCATGTGTGTGCTCTATACACCTTCCTATTGTAGTTGACCCTTGGTTGCTGTTGCCATGTCAGTGGGAGGAATTTACCCTCAGGCCAGTCAGCTGCAGGGACTGGCTGAGACCACTGACTAGACCACTGACCACCAACCTCCGACCACTGTGAAGGATCAGCTGTGCAGGTTACCACTCTACAGAGTAGGACTTAGTTTAGTAGGGCTATAATGTCCACTGAGTCTGCTCTGTGAGTGTGTCACTTATGGAATTGGCTGGGTGCTGGTGCTTCAACATGCCCTGAAGCTGTCCACTGGGTGTGCTGGCTCTGGGGCCCCTCAGGAGGTCCAGGCCAAGGTCTTCTACTACCTGTGTTCTGCCTGCGGTCACCCAGCATGAGCTATAAAGGGAGATGGAGATGGCTGCTACTGGTGCTGGGCTTGGAGGTGTTGGCCTAGTCAGGTGAGACCAATCTGCAAAACAAGGCTGGCTGCTGATAGTGCCAGGCCTGGGGCAACTTAGCCAGAGGTATGGAGCACACTGAGGTCAGATGCTGCTTGTTTAAGAGATAATTAGGAAAATCTGAAGCATGAGCCAGGACAGGCCATTCATGTGGAAAAGCCGCTGGAAACAGCTTGGGCTGGCCCAAAAGTTGGGTGGGGTAGGGCCTCAAGGAACCACCAGGGTTGGGCAAACAGTATGAGACAGGTTGATGGCGTCTCAGGGATGGCATTTGCCTGCCGGCTCTGTGTGGGGAGGACTCAGAAAGGAACAATGGCCTTTACCAGCACTTCTTTCTGGGAGAAAGTTCTGTCCTCAGCCGATACCCTGAGGATGATGGACAATCCAGTTCCTCCCTGTATGCCTCTGATGCCTTTCAAGCTGTTGTCTCTGCACTGGAGCTGAGAGTGAGTGATTTTGAGCAAGTCTGTGCATAGCCCTTCAAGAATAACTGCCTGGGACTCTAGACGCCTTCATCTGCTTCATCCTCAACCGCTGCTGGTTTTTACAGCCAGAGTTATGGGGTCTTTTCTTCCTGGCACTAGAACCCTGAGCTGGGCAGGGAGTTCTGCATAATGGTTGTTCTGTAGTTTAGTTGTAATTTTGATGTGTTGTGTGAGGAGGCAAGTACCAAGTTTATCTACACTGCCATATTGACCAGAAGTCACCCTGTAATTTAATTTTGCTTCATGATTAAAGAAAGCGTAATAAATAATTTACCTCATTTTTCACCTGGTGAACATACTTCTGGGCTGCTAAACCATACTGAGAAGTACCAATCTGGTCCAACCCTCTTTCCCTCTTTTACAGATCTGGGTTCCAAGATTTAGAGAGGGAAGTTTTTTTTCTTTTTTTAAGATTTTATTTATTTATTTATTTATTTATTTATTTATAATTTTTATTTTATATTTATTTATTTTTAGACAGAGGGGACAGGAAGGAGAGAGGGAGAAAAACATCAATGTATGGTTACCTCTCATGCGCCCCCTACTGGCGACCTTGCCCACAACCCAGGCATGCGCCCTGGACTGGGAATTGAACCAGCAACCCTTTGGTTTGCAGGCCCGTGCTTAATCCACTGAGCTACACCAGTCAAGGCAAGGGAAGTTTTTTTCAAGTCCATAATTTAGTTACCAGATGTTCTGGGATTAGAGCCTAGGATTCTGTCTCCCAGGACATTGTAGTTTCTTTGAGAGGTATACATTCCATTTATAAAGCCTGCATGCATTGAAACAGTGTATTCTGCTGTGGATATTATTAAGAGAGTCTCAAATGACTTGACCCAGGTCACTGCCGATGATGGATTGGGGAAACAGAAAGGTGAAGTATTACAGAAAGTACATTCTGTAACTTAGATTTGATTCATTAATGCTGGGCCTAGAGGAGAGCTAAGGGAGTACAGTTTACCCAAGTCACTGCTTACAGAATTTAAACATAACAAATGGCTTTTTATTATTCTAGGATTCCACATCTGTAGAGAGTTTAGAACATGACTGAATGCTCAGTGGGTATTTCTTGATTATTCAATTTGCTGAAATCACTCTAATGATGTGACTTTTTTACTCCAAAGATCAGTTAATTGGTAAGCACGTGGTTTGATAAGTGATACTGTTGTTACTATTATTAGTTTTATGTATTTCCTACAGCTGTAGGAGGAGGCTTTAGGTCATTTGGTTTGGAGCTGTGCCTCAGCTATTAAAAATTACATGGTACCTTAAATACCTATTGTTTAATGTTATTTGCATGTCTGGTCTTGACTTCTGTGGGTTTCTTTTGCTCGTAATAGAATCTGCCAGAGGACTGAATTAGAGGACACAGCATAATGGGTCACCTAAGTACAGTTTAAAGGCATTTAGGAGAGAGGCCAATTTGTAAGCCATGGAAAGGAAGGTACAGCAGTGCTTTTGCAGGTCTAAGTCTGTGACCCACAGTTGGATTCTTGTGGAAGGTATGTGACTGACTGAAAAGGATTGCATAGCTTATTTCTGTACATGCCTTCCAGTAGAACACACTGCAGGAGTCCCACATCAGGCTGGTTATTTCTCCCTGTGGTGAGGAAAAGAGCCAGCAGGTGGCTAATTTAAAAGATCATAAGCCCAAAAGTCAACCTCAAAGGCTTGGGAGAACCAAGCATCCTTCTACTGGGCCACTTGAAGTTGACTGAGACTGGTGGGCAATATCATAATAATAAAGGAAAGCGCCATTCATTGCATTCTTTTAAGAAAAGATAATGTATGGCTTTGCATTTCCTCAAACTACCAACAGTTCGCTTTGTTGTAGATTTGCTTGTGTGCCCCTTCCCTGTCACTGTGAATAAACTCTTGGCTGTCTGGACTGAGGGAAATAGAATGAGCCTAGAATGGCTGTTCTTGAAGTCATGTATTTCCTTCTCCCTCCCAACCACCAAATTTTGGGTTATTTGCATCTGCTTCAATTTTTCCTCATAATGTGTGGCAAAAGTGTTTTGCCTCTAAGTAGAATGCAAAGCTTCCTGGAGTGAACCAAGTGTGGAAAGTGCTGTAATTTGAAGTAGTTTTCAGGAAAAATTTTGTCTGGTGAAGAAATACCCATTTTCTCTCTTGTTTTTTTTTTTTTTTTTTTTTTTTTTTTTAATTTATGCCTCATCACATCTTATCCAATTTTAGCTCATCGCAGGCTGAATTTTCCTTTTGATGTCTGCTTTCCAGAATAGTCCCTACCTGAAAAAGAGGACAAAAGGCTATCTCCATAGTTTTTACTTTGCAGTGTCCTTAGCTCAGTGCTTCCCTGGGGTGGGGAACAGAACTTGAGCTCCAAGGGTTAAAGCACATATGGAGGAAGAGAGCTTTTTAAAAATCCAAGCACATGTGGATTTCATGTTTCATTGTTATTCTGCTGTGCTAAGTGGGCAGGTGGAGGTGTGAAAAGAGAGAGGGCTTGGAGGGAAAAATCGCTTTGTAGCCTTCGCAACAGCAGATATTCCCATTTCCCCCCCCAGAAGGTTGATTAAGAAAGCATGTTTTTAAGGGTTTAATTTGCTAATTCCTGGTTGCTATCCATCTTTAGGGAATCTGTGTCAAGGTACTAAGTTTGGAAAATGGACCCAGGAGTTTGATGTGCTAACATCCAGGCTCTCTCACAGACGTCATGCCTTTGTTCTCTAGTTTCCTGTCTATTTCTTAGTCTCTGTGTTCAGACTTCTCTACTTTTTCTCTTTTGCTTCATTTGGTTTCAAATCACAGAGACCTATCTCTTTGTGCTCATAGCTTGTCCTGCTTACAGACTTCTTTGGCCTCCCTTATTTGAGGGGAATATGCTGTTTAAAGAAGAGTTTTAAAAATAGGTACTGAGTGTTCTTTCTCTGAGGACACTGGGGTATTCAGCAGTGGGTACAAGTGTGGTTTTCAAACCTGGCTGGCTGTACATGGAAATCACGTGGGAAACTCTAAAATGCTGCTGTCCAGGCCCCAGACCGGAGCATTTGACTCAGGAGTGGGCCTCAGGATTAGTATTTTATTTTAAATGAACTACCTAGGTGATTCTAATGTGTGTTCAGCATTATTGCATTTTAGCAGCAAAAGCCACATAGCTAGATTCTAGGCTGTTTGAGACAGGTGAGGGAGCTATGATTAACTTTTTCATATTTTACCTTTTCTTGCCTAGAAGAGGGTACTAGTAAAGCTTAAGGAGTTAAGAGGCCTACCATCACATCCTTGTCATTACTGTCACATACAAAAGGAAGGCACCTTCCCTCCCAAAAAATATCTAGCTATCTAGCCGGCTTGATGTTTGGGCTGTAATTGTGCCTTCAGGCAGTTTTAGGCATTAAAATAAATATTTCCAGTTGCTTGAAGAAAGAGCTTATCCGTGGGAAGGAACAGCGGTGTCACTTTCCCTGTTACAGTTTGAATGGAGCTTTCTGGGTTTTGAATCTGTCCCAAGTTGTAGTTGATTCCATTCCCATATACTAGGTAGTTAACAACATTTTTCTATTCTTTGTGAAATTGCATTTTTAATCATGTTTTTCTATCATAAAAGCAATACATGCTCATGATCCAAACCTGAAACATTACAAGTATATGACACATAGCAAATAAAAGTCCCCTAGAAGTCTATCACAAAGCAATAACCACTGTAAGTATATTTTTCATTCACATTTTATGTTTTTAAAAAAGATTTATTTTTAGAGAGAGGGGAAGGGAGGGAGAAAGAGAGGGAGAAAAATGTTGATGTGAAAGAGAAACATGGATTGGTTGCCCCTCGTATACACCCCGACCTAGGACCAAACCCACAACCCAGGCATGTGCCCTGACCAGGACTTGAACTGGTGATCATTCCCTTTGTGGGATAGTGCTCACCCAACTGAGCCACACAAGTCAGGGCCACATTTTATGTTTGCTTGTTTATTAAAGACTCAAACAATTTGAAAGGAATAAAATAGAATGTATGCCTCCCTCCAATCCCTGAATCGTACTCCACTATTTCTTCTCCCCAGAAAGAAACCACCATTACCAGTTTCTTGGATATCTAAGAGTAACTCTATGCATAAACAAGGCTTGCATATTTTAAATTGCTGTTGATTAGTTAACCAAGTTTGTTTCATTTGTTTATTCAATAAGTATCTGATGAGCATCTTGTATATTCCCAGCACTGTGTTAGCTTCTGGATCTGCAATATGGACCAGGACACAGCCATTGCCCTCCAAGAGCTTACAGTCTAGCAAGGATGGTTGATGTTTAACAAAAACACACCTACTAGAAAATGAGAAATGGTGATGAGTGTTGTGAATGAAAAGAACAGAGTTCACATGTATCATTTCCCAAATAATGGCTGATAGAGTCTCCTTCCCCAATTTTATAATACAGAAGTGTGGATGGGATATTGGATGCAAAAATATAACCCTCAACATTTATTCTTGCCTGCAGTTTTCTTCTTTTCCACCAGAATTTTCATCTGACAAAATGGCCTGCTGAGAGTTAGTGTAATCTGTCAGCCAGCTTTATCATTGGTTGACAGAGTCTAACCGTGCTATACATCAGAAGACTTGTCAGAGAGACTGTGAGCTTCTTGCAGACAGGAACTACATCCTGTACCTCTTTTGTGCCCAACCCAAGCAAGTACAAACTGATGCAGGCACTGGGTGATTGGGTCTTCTATTACATTTTTATTTTATACTTTGGCAGCATCACAGGTGGTAGGCATTCTTATTCCTATTTGTGAAGATGAGAAAACTGAGACTTAAAGAGGTGTAAAAAAAAACTCCCTTATTTAAAAATACTTCTATTCCCTCCCATCCTCCCCAAGTCCTTGACCATAGTCACATGGCTTCATGGTGGCAGAGTTCTGCAAACATTGGCTGGCCCACATGGCTGTGACCCCAACACTGTTGGTCTCTTTCCTGCAGAGAACTGGACAGACAGCTGGATACCATTCATTCTTCCCATTGGTTAGCCTAGGCTCTGTTTCTTCAGAGGTATCTGGAAGAGTTTTAAGATAACCAGGCCATCCATTCTAAATATTTTTTCTGGGATTGAGGTCAAGGCAGCAGCTCGATCCCTAGTAAATGAGTCAGAGGAGGACTCCTGTGGCTTCCTGAAAGGTTGAGCCTCTCTATACTCACTGCCTCTCTTCCCTTCTTTTCCTACTTGTGTGAGCTGAGGTCTGGCCAGGGAGCAGAGTCACACTTGCACATGTTTCCTAGGAAACTTTTAATGTGTCTGACAGTGTGTTAGGCATCATGGGTAGTAGAGGCAAAGGAGACTCCTTAAAAGAAAAATTATCACGAGGGAGACAAAAGGTACTATTGGCTACAAACACTAACTTTGGAATCAGTTCTGGGTACAGGGATTGACTTTCACTTATTCATTATTTGTACGACCTTAGGCAAGTTACTTAAACTTTCCTCATATGTAAAACTGGGGGGGGGTAGGGTGGGGAAATATTACTTTCCTCATAGGATTGCCATGAGAATACATGAAATGATATATAAAAGATGCCAAATATAGTGCCAGGCACATAGTAAAGCATTCAATAAAGAACACCATATTTTTCAGACTATAAGACACACTCCCCAAATTTGGGAGGAAAAGTGGGGTGTGTCTTATAGTCTGAATGTAGCTTACCTGGCTCACTTTGGTGGGGGACAGTGGTGTAGCAGGGTCACAGGAGGTAGGCGCAGGGTCGCCACTGCATTTTCCTCCCAAATTCAGGGTGGGGAACAAGTGCATCTTATAGTCCAAAAAATACGGTAATTGCTGCCATTACTACTACTATTGCTGCTGTTATTATTATTAACAATAGTAGGAGACTAATGGGAAAATATGTTTATAGTACCACTAAATACCAATGGAGTTCAGGAAAGGAATCGTCAATTTGTGTGGGTTACCCAGGAAATCTCTGGAGGAGGAGAAGAGGTGGAATGAAATATGCTAGGTAGAGCAAATATGAAAGTGGGAGGCTCAGCTGAACTGTAGTAGGGGCAAAAAGAAGGAACAAACCCAATGTCTGGTATACTCAGACTCTACTACCAGCTCACCTGTCTTCACAGCTAGTATGCCTCCCCATTTTGAAGAGTCCTGCATTACTGCCTGCAGTTTAGTGGTGGTAGTCGGTGGGGGTACTTGTTGAATGTCTGCTCTGGCTGAGGTTAGAGGGTCTCTGCCTTGGTGGAAGTGACATGGGTCCTAATTATGCAACTTGGCTGTGGGTTCTGAACCTAATTTTTTCACCTTCCCCAGAGGTGTTGGTTTTATACTCCATAACCTTACAAAAGACTCCTTGATGGGCTGCGAACCAAAGGGTTGCAGGTTCGATTCCCAGTCAGGGCACATGCCTGGGTTGCAGGCCAGGCCCCTAGTGGGGGCCACGTGAGAGGCAACCACACATTGATGTTTCTCTCCCTCTCTTTCTCCCTCCCTTCCCCTCTCTAAAAATAAATAAATAAAATCTTTAAAAAAATTAAATTAAAAAAAAAAAAAGACTCCTTGATGAACCACAAGGCAGATGAATAGATTGATGATGGGAGAGAGACCTGTATAGAGACATAAAACTTGTGTCTATCAGCTAGGTCATATCCTTCCAGATAGCAATGTTCTTGAAGCCAAATTAAACAGGGGCTTGTTTGATAACCCAAAATCAGAACCTAATGGACTTGGAAGTTTTCATGAGAAAAACCATATAGGTACATCATACCTTCGTATATCCTTTTCTCTCTCTACTGCTGGAAACATATCAATGGCAATTTTTCCCTTAGATACTCCTGGTTTCTAATTCCATGCAAACACTGTGTGATTACTATGACCATGTTATGACTATGTTATTCTTCTGAGTTTCTTTTTATCTTGATGAGGTTTGGAAAATACCCACTTCTGAAGAGCAATACAGTTATAGAGGTTCTTCCATCGAGCACTGTTTTTGGCTTTGTTCTCAAATTCTACTAATGTTTCCAGTCAGGGCTGCCATGAACAGTTATGCACTGTACAACCCTAGGAGATTGTGCCCTTCACATAGACAATAATTGAATGGTGCCACTAGGGTTGTGCAGTGCACAACCTACACAACTGTACTCAACCTTCCTTGCATAATGTAATGTCAGTGCTTTGTTCATCAAGGGAATGGTTTTGGGAGAGAGTAGTAGCTTGGAACCACTCTCAAGGACTTAGTAAAGGAGCTGAGGCAGTGAGCTGCTTCTGTGACCAGGTAAGGAAGAGAAAAGTGCAGTTGTGGCTTTGAGAGAATTATTCTCTGGCAGTAGCAACCATAACATGTGAGGACGACTTACTTTCATTCTTTCAGTGAATAATTTTTTGAGGGCCTGTATATGAAGATTGAAGAACATGGAAGGATTTGCAGAGGAGGGGGCATTTGAACTAGGTCTTGTGAGAGAAACGGGATATAAAAATGTAAAGATGAGTAAACATAAGTTATAAGGAGAAATTTCCAGGGGAAAGGAATAGCAAGAGGAAAGACAAAGATAAAAAACTGCATGGGCAATATGGGTAATTGTGAATAATTCATTTTGGTTTGATAAAAAGCATGTGAAAAAGTAGTGAACAATAATGCTGGCTGGGGGCTCAAATGATGATAGGTGAGGGAAGGAGTTGTATGCCAAATTGAGGAGTTTGGACTTTTTTCGGTTAAGTGATAAGGAGCCATTGATGTTTTATAAGCTAGTTTATTGAGATATAACTCACGGTACTATTCTTCTCTTTAAAGTACTTAATGAGTGTTTTTTATTATATTGACAGGTATGGGTAGCCATCACCATAGTCAATTTAGAAGCTATATATCACTTCCATAAGAAGCTCCATACCATTTACATATCACTCCCCTATGTGTTCTTCCTAGCTCTAAGCAATGACTAATCTACTTTTTGTCTCTGTAGATTTGCCTATTCTGAACGTTCTATACAGATGAAATTATATAATATATGGTCTGTTTTGACTGGATTCTTTCATTAAGCATATTGTTTTTAAGTCCGTGTTATAGCATGTATCAGTACTTCACTCCTTTTTGTGACCAAATAATACTCCATTGTAAACATATACCATATTTTGTTTAGTCATTCATCCATTGATGGATATTTGGATTTTTTCCTCCTTCTGGCTATTATGAAAAATTCTGATATAAACATCCATGTGTAAATTTTTATGTGGATATTTCTCTTGGAGATACACACATGCATAAACATGTATGGAATTGCTGGGTCATATGATAACTGTATGTTTAACCTTTCCAGGAACTGCCATACTGTTTTCCAATGCTGCAACATCATCTTACATCCATACCAGCAGTTTATGAAGTTTCCATTTTCTCCATATCATCACAAACATCTGTGATTGTCTTTCTTATTTTTGCCTTGCTTATAGTTGTGAAGTGGTACCTCACTGTGGACTTGATTTGCATTTCCCTGATGATTAATGATATCGAGCATCTTTTCCTTTGCATATTGGCCATTTGTACAGCTTCTTTGGAGAAATTCTATTAAATCCTTAGCCCACTTTTTAATTGGGTTATTTGTCTTTTTTGTTGAGTTTAAGAACTATTTATGTATTGTGGATACTAGACCCTTATCAGAGATAGGATTTGCAAAATTTTCTCTCATTCTTTATAATGTCCTTTTAAGCACTGAAGATTTTAATTTTTGTGAAGTCCAGTTTATCTGTTTTTTTTTTCTCTTTTGTCACTTTGTGCTTTTGGTGTTACATCTAAGAATCCACTGCCAAATCTGGACTCATAAAGATTTACCATTATATTTACTTTTGAGAGTATTTTTAATTTTATTTTTTAATTGTTATTCTATTACAGTTGTCCCAGGTTTTTCCTCTTTGCCCTCCACTGCCCATCCAATGCTCCACTTCCATAGTCAATTCCCACCCTGTTGTCCATGTCCATGTGTTATTCATACATGTTCTTTGACTGGTTCCTTCCCCTTCTTTATACCATAACTCCCTCCACCCCCACCTTCCCTCTGGCCATTGTAAGTCTGTTCCATGTTTCTGTGTCTCTGGTTCTATTTTGCTTGTTGGTTTATTTTTGTTCACTAGATCCCTCTTTAAGTGAGATTATATGGAGATTATGTGGTATTTGTCTTTCACCAATGACTTATTTCACTGAGCATAATGCTCTCCAGATCCATTCATGCTGTTGTGAAGGTGGGAGCTCCTGTTTTCTTTCTGCTGTGTAGTATTCCATTGTGTAAATGTAACTCAATTTTTCTACCTAATTGTTTACTGATGGGCACTTAGGCTGCTTCCAGCACTTGGCTATTGTAAATAGCACTGCTATGGACATAGTGGTGCATAAGTTTTTTGAATTGGCATTTCCAGTCTCTTATGGTATATTGCCAGCAGTGGAATTGCCAGGTCAAAAGGCAGTTCCATTTTTAGTTTTCTGAGGAAATTCCATACTGTTTTCTACAGTGGCTGCACCAGTCTGCATTCCCACCAACAGTGCACTAGGGTTCCCCATTCTCCACATCCTCCCTAGCACTTGTTGTTTGTTGATTTACTAATGATAGCCATTCTGACCAGTGTGAGGTGACATGTCATTGTGGTTTTAATTTGCATTTATCTGATGGCTAGTGATATTAAGCTTCTTTTCAAAAGTCTCTGGGCCCTCTGTATGTCCTTCTTGGAGAAGTGTCTGTTCAGGTCCTTTGCCCAGGTTTTAACTGGATGGTTTGTCTTCCTGGTGTTGAATCATGTAAGTTCTTTATATATTTTGGAGATTAAACCTGTGTCCCACGTATTATTGACAAATATGTTCTCCCATACAGTTGGTTCCCTTTTCATTTTGATGATTGTTTCTCTAGCCATGCAGAAGCTTTTTATTTATTTATTTATTTATTTATTACATTATTATTGTTCAATTACAGTTGTCTGCATTTTCACCCCACCACTGCCCCCCTCCCCAGCCAATCCCACTTCCTCTCTTGCTTCCACCCTCCCCCTTTTTAATTGATGTAGTCCCATTTGTTTATTTTTTCCTTTATTTCCTTTGCCCTAGGAGATATATCAGGAAAAAATATTTCAATGTGGGATATCTGAAATTTTATTGCCTATGTTTTCCATTAGGACTTTTATGGTATCATGACTTACACATTTTGATTTTATTCTAATGTATGGTGTAAGTTGGTGGTCTGGTTTCATTTTTTTTTTTCACGTACCAGTCCAGTTCTCACAACACCATTCATTGAAGAGACTATTTTTACTCTATCATATGCTTGTGCCACCTTTTAGAAATATTAATTGAACATAGAGACATGGGTTTATTTATAGGCTCTATATTCTGTTTCATTGATCTGTGTGTCTGTTCTTATGCCAGTACCAAGTTGCTTTGATTACAGTGGCCTTGTAGTATAGTTTGATATCAGGTACATTGATCCCTCCAACTTTATTCTTCTTTCTCAAGATTGCTGAAACTATTTTGGGTCTATTTTGGTTCCATAAAAATTTTTGGAGTCTATTCTAGATCAGTGAGATAGGCCATTGGTACTTTAATAGTGATTGCATTGAACCTATAGATTGCTTTGAGTAGTATGGACATTTTGATGGTGTTAATTCTTCTAATTCATGAACACAGTTTATGCTTCCATCTATTTGTATATTACTCAGTTTCGTTCTTCTGTGTTCTAGAGTTTTGTGAGTATAGGTCTTTTACCTCCTTACTTACATTTATTCCTAGGTACTTTTATTTTTTTGCTCTTATAGTAAACGGGATTCTTTTCCTGGATTCTCTTTCATTTTTTTTACTATATTTTATTGATTATGCTATTACAGTTGTCCAATTACTCCCTCATCATTCCCCTCCGCCCTGCACACCCGCTCCCACCCACATTCTCCCCTTTAGTTTATGTACATGTGTCATAAGTTCTTTAGCTTCTACATTTCCCACACTATTCTTGCCCTCCCCCTGTCTATTTTCTACCCGCCATCTATGCTACTCATTCTCTGTACCTTTCCCCCCTCTCTCCTCCTCCCACTTCCCTGTTGCTAACCCTCCATGTGATCTCCATTTCTGTGATTCTCTTCCTGTTCTAGGTGTTTGCTTAGTTTGCTTTTGTTTTAGGTGTAGTTGTTAATATCTGTGAGTTTGCTGTCTTTTTACTGTCCTATTTTTTATCTTCTTTTTCTTAGATAAGTCCCTTTAACATTTTATATAATAAAGGCTTGGTGATGAACTCCTTGAACTTGACCTTATTTAAGAAGCACTTTATCTGCTCTTCCATTCTAAATGAAAGCTTTACTGGATAGAGCAATCTTGGATGTAGGTCCTTGACTTTCATGACCTGGAATACTTCTTTCTAGCCCCTTCTTGCCTGGAAGGTCTCTTGACAAATCAGCTGACAGTCTTATGGGAACTCCTTTGTAGGTGACTGTCCCCTTATCCTTTGCTGCTTCTAGAATTCTCTCCTTCATTTGAATCTTGGCTACTGGAATTATGATGTGGCTTGGTCTGTTCCTCCTTGGGTCCAACTTCTTTGGGACTCTCAGAGCTTCCTGGACTTCCTGGAAGTCTATTTCCTTTGCCAGCTTGGGGAAGTTCTCCTTTATTATTTGTTCAAATAAATTTTCCACTTGTTGCTCTTCTTCTTCCCCTTCTGGTACCCGTATAATTTGGATGTTGGGACCTTTAAAGATGTCCTGGATGTTCCTAAGCCTCTCCTCATTTTTTTTGAATTCTTGTTTCTTCCTTCTTTTCTGTTTAGTTGTTTCTTCCTTCTGGTCTACTCCATTGATTTGAGTCCCAGTTTCCCCACCCCATCTCTATTGGTTCCCTGTGCATTTTCTTTCATTTCCCTTATTGTAGCATTCATTTGTCCATCTAATTTGTGAGCAAAATCAACCAATTTTGTGAGCATCCTGATCACCAGGGCTTTGAACTGTGCATCTGATAGGTTGGCTATCTCTTTGTTGCTTAGAGGAATTGGCTCTGGGCTCTGATTTGTTCTCCAGTTTGAGCTATTTTTTTTTTTTTTTTGGTCTTTTTGGTCTGCTCACAGCTGTTACTTAATGTGGGGTGGAGCCTTAGGTGTTCCCCAGGGTGGGGCAGCCCTGTCGCTGGATAGTGATGCTGTATGTGGGGGCGGAGTCCGAGCAGGAACAATGGTGCTTGCTCTGCTCTCTCTCGGATTCCAGTCCTTTCCGCTGCTTCCCCTTTGCCTGGATTATCTGCATGCGAAAGTGAGACTACCTGGTCAGCCAGCTGCCTTGTGCGGCCTCACTGGGTCTACACAGTTGCCACCCTGTGCCTGGGGTCTACTAGCCACCGCCTGCACGCCTGGGAACTGCCAGCCGCTGCTGCCTGGATGCTTGGGTCCGGGTCCACACTTTCACTTTTTCCCTTTGCGGCTCCACCCCTCTCACCAGTCTGGATGAATGGCTGCTGGACTTCCATGCAGTTCAATTTTCTATCAGTTCTTGTTGTTTTCTTGTTTCCAAACACTTGCTGTCCTCAATTTTGGCTGTGAGAGGAGGCATAGTGTGCCCACCCATGCCTCCATCTTGGCCAGATGGATTCTATTTCTGATAGTTCATTTTTGGTCTACAAAAATGCCATGCATTTCTGAATATTGACTTTGCATACTGCTATTTTGCCAAATTCACCTATTATGTCAAGTAATTTTTTGGTGGAGATTAGAGGGTTTTCTATGTATACTGTCATATCAGCAAATAATGAGTTTTACTTCCTCTTTCCAGTTTAGATCTTTTATTTCTTTTTCTTTTCTCAGCTCTGTGGCTAGAACTTCCAGTACTATGTCAAATCAGAGTGGTGAGAGCAGACACCCTTGTCTTGTTCCTGATCTTAAGGGGAAAACTTTTAGTTTTTGCCCATTGAGTATGAAGTTGGCATTAGGTTTCTCCTATATGGCATTTATTATGTTGAGGTATACTCACTCTATTCCCAATTTGCTGAGGGTTTTTTTTTTTATCATAAATGGGTGCTCTATTTTATCAAATGCCTTTTCTGTATCTATTGATATGAACATGTGATTTTTGTTTTCTTTTGTTTATGTGATGTATTATCTTTATTGATTTACAAATATTGCACCATCCTTGCATCCCTGGGTTGAATCCCACTTGACCATGGTATATGATCTTGTTAATGTATTGCTGGATGTGATTTGCCAATATTTTTTTTGAAGATTTTAGTATCTATATTCATCAGAGATAGTGGCCTGTAATTTTCTTTTTTTTGTGTGTCTTTCCCTGGTTTTGGAATTAGGGTAACACTGACCTCGTATAAAGAGTTTGAGAGTCTTCCTTCTTGGATTTTTTGGAATAGTTTGAGAGGAATAGGAGTTAGTTCTCCTTTGAATGTTTAATAAAATTTGCATGTGAAGCCATGTAGTCCAGAGATATTGTGAGGTGGAAGTTTTTTTATTATTGCTTCAATATTGCTAGTTGTTATTGGTCTATTCAGGCTTTCTGCTTCTTCTTGGTTCTGTTTTGGAAAATTGTATGTTTCTAGAAATATGCCCATTTAGTTCAGGTTGTCTACTTTCTTGGCATATAGTTGCTCATAGTAATTTCTTTCAATCTTTTCTATTTCTGTGGTATTGGTTGTAACTTGCTGCTTTTGTTTCTGATTTTATTTATTTGGGTTATCTCTCTTTTTTTCTTGATGAGTCTGGTTAAGGGTTTGTCAATTTAGTTTATATTTTCAAAGAACCAGCTCCTGGATTTATTGATACTTTGAATTGTCTTTTTAGTCTTTTTTAAAAATATATTTTATTTATTTTTAAACAGAGGGGAAGGGAGGGAGAAAGAGAATGAGAGAAACATCAATGTGTGGTTCTATCTTCTGTGTCCCCTACTGGGAGCCTGGCCTGCATCTCAGGCATGTGCCCTGACTGGGAATTGAACTGGCAACCCTTTGGGTCACAGGCCAGTGCTCAATCCACTGAGCCAAAGGAGCGAGGGCTGGTTTTTAGTCTTTATGTCATTTAATTATGCTCTGGTCTTGTTTATTTCTTTCCTTCACTTGCTCTGGGCTTCCTTTGCTCTTGTTCCTCTAGTTCTTTTACATGTAGTGATAGGTTGTTCATTTGATATTTTTCTATCTTCTTACGTTAGGCCTGTATTGCTGTGAATTTCCCTCTCTGGACTACCTCTGCTGCGTCCCAGAGGTTTTGGGTTGTTTTGTGTTCATTTTGTATTTTTTAGAAGATATTCTGTTACAGTTTTTTAAAAAGGTTTTATTTATTCATTCTTAGAGAGAAGGGGAGGGAAGGATAAAGAGAGGAAGAGAAACATTGATGTGTGGTTGCTTCTCATGTGCTGCCCACTGGGGATCTTGCCTGCAACTCAGGCATGTGCCCTGACTGGGAATTGAACCAGGAACCCTTTGGCTCACAGGTTGGCTCTTGATCCACTGAACCATACCAGCCAACACTGTTTTGTGTTCATTTTCATTTGTTTCCAGGTACTTTTTGATTTCTACCTTGATCTCATTGTTAATCCATTCATTATTTAATAATGTGTTATTCAGTGTTCATGCATTTAACTATTTTTGAATTTTTTTCTTGAGGTTGGTTTCTAGTTTTAGTCCATTGTGAACCTAGAAGATGTTTGATATGATTTTAATTTTCTTGAATTGTTGAGGCTTATTTTCTGTCCTAACATGTGGTCTGTCTTTGAAAATGACCTGTGTGCATTTGAAAAGAATTAATATTTTTCTTTTTGGGGGGTGAAATGCTCTGTAAATATCAATTATGTCCATTTGATCTCTGGTGTTTTTCAATGCCACAATATCCTTGTTGATTTTTTGTTTGGATGATCTATCCATTTTTGACAGTGAGGTGTTAAAATCCCCTACAATGACTATATTGCTGTCGATCTCCTTAAAATTTTCTAAGATTTTCCTTATGTATTTAGGTGCTCCTGTGTTGGATGCATATATGTTTACAAGGGTTACATCTTCTTGTTGGACAACTCCCTTAGGTACTATATAATGACTTTTTTCTCTTGTTATGGCCTTTGTTTTGAAGTCTATTTTGTCTGATGTAAGTATTGTTATTCCAGCTTTTTTTCTTTCATGTCCATTTGCTTGGGATATTTTTTCCCAACTCTTCACTTTCAGTCTGTGTAGGTATTTTGTTCTGAGGTGGGTCTCTTGTAGGTAGCATTTATGTGGGTCATGTTTTCTTATCCATTCAGCTATCATATGTCTTTTGATTAAAGCATTTAATCCATTTACATTTAAGCTTGTTATTGATTAGGTATTTATTCATTGTCTTTTTCCCCTTTGTGCCTGTGTTTCTTTCTTTTTCTTCATATTTTTTTATTATTGTACAAGTACAGTTGTCTCCATTTACCCCAACCAATACCCTGTGCCCCACCACTTCTCGTCTCCCACCCTTGATCCTATCCCCTTTGGCTTTGTCCATCGGTCCTTTATACATGTTCCTTGATTTGACCCTTCCGCTTCTTTTCCCTATTATCCCTGCTTTCCTCTGGTCACTGTCAGATTGTTCTTTGTTTTCATGTCTCTGGTTCTATTTTGCTCAGTTGTTTGTATTCTTGATTAGGTTCCACTTACAGGTGAGATCATATGGTATTTGTCTTTCACTGCCTGGCTTATTTCACTTAGCATAATGCTCTCCAGTTCCACCATGCTGTTGCAAAGGGTAGGAGTTCCTTCTTACTTTCTGCTGCATAGTATTCCAGGGTGCAAATGTACCACAGGTTTTTGATTCACTCATTTACTGATGGGAACTTAGGCTGTTTCCAGCACTTGGCTATTGTAAATAACACTGCTATGAACATTGGGGTGCATAGGTTTTTTGAATTAGTGTTTCAGATTCTTAATGTATAATCCTAGCGGTGGAACTGCCAGGTCAAAAGGCAGTTCCATTTTTAGTTTTCTGAGGAAATTCCATACTGTTTTCCACAGTGGCTGCACCAGTCTGCATTTCCACCAGCAGTGCACTAGGGTTCCTTATTCTTCACAACTTCTCCAAAACTTGTTGTCTCTTGATTTGTTTATGATGGCCATTCTGACTGGTGCGAAGTGGTATCTCATTGTGGTTTTTATTTGCATTTCTCTGATGGCTTGTGATGTTGAACATCTTCTCATATGTATCTGGGCTCTCTGTATGTCCTCCTTGGAGAAGTGTCTGTTTAGGTCTTTTGCCCATTTTTTAAATTAGGTTGTTTGTCTTCCTGGAGTGGAGTCATGTGAATTCTTTATATATTTTGGAGATCAAACCCTTGTCCAAGGTGTAATTGGCAAGTATATTTTCCCATATGGTTGGTTCCCTTTTCATTTTAATGCTGTTTTCTGTAGTCGTGCAGAAGCTTTTTAATTGTATATATTCCCATTTGTTCATTCTTTCCTTTATATCCCTTGCTCTAGGGGACATATTGGTGATAATATTGCTGAGTGGAATATTATTTTCCTGACTATGATCTTCTCTAGGACTTTTATGGCATCATGACTTATATTTTTTCCTATTTTTTTAAGATGTTATGTTAGTTTTATTTGGGATTTCTCTTGTTTCTTGATATAGCCTCTAATGACAAACTTCCCTCTTATTACTGCTTTCACTGCCTCCCAGAAGTCCTGATATGTTCTATTGTTATTCTTATTTGTCTCTCTCTATATTTTGATCTCTTCTTTAATTTTTTTGACCCAGTCATTTTTTAATAGTGTGTTGTTTAACCTCCACATATTTGTGGGTTTCTCTTTCCTTTTGCTGTTGATTTCTAATTTCAAGAATTGTGGGCAGCTTCAACCTGAGTCTTGGCTTCTCACCTACCTCTCTGAACAACATGAGCTTCAGCACATGCTCCAGCTTGTCCACAAGCTACTGGACCCTGGCCTCTGCGCAGTCGCCCAGCTACTGGGTCTGGCAGGCCTGTAGTGTGACCGGCATCTATGCAAATGCCAGGGGCTCAGACTCCTATATCTCAGTGTCCCACTCCACCAGCGTGTGGGGCAGCTGGGGGTCTGGGGGCCTGGCTACAAAGATGGCCATGGGTCTGGTGGGCATAGGGGGCATCAAGAGTGAGAAGGAGTCTATGCAATGCCTGAATGACTGCCTGGCTTCCTACCTGGAGAGGGTAAGAAACCTGGAGGATGATAATCAGAGACTGGAGAGCAATATCTGGGGACACTTCAAGAAGAAGGGACCCCAGGTCAGAGACTGGGGGCATTATTTCAAGACCATTGAGGACCTGAGGGCTCAGATCTATGCAAATTCTGTAGACAATGCCTGCATTGTTCTGCAGATTGGCAATGCCCATGTTGCTGCTGATGACTTCACAGTCAAGTATGAGACAGAGCTGGCCATGCGCCAGTCTGTGAAGGACATCAGTAGACACCAATATCACTCAGCTGCAGCTGGAAACAGAGATAGAGTCTCTCAAGGAGGAGCTGCTCTTCATGTAGAAGAACCACAAGGAGGAAGTAAATAGTCTACAAAACCAGATTGTCAATTCTGGGTTGACTGTGGAGTTAGAACCCCCAAATCTCAAGACCTCGGCACAATCATGGCAAATAACTGGGCCCAGTATGACGAGCTGTCTCGGAGGAACCAAGAGAAACTAGACAAGCACTGGTCCCATCAGATTGAAAAGAGCACCACAGTGGTCACCTTGTAGACTGCTGAGACAACACTTACAGAATTGAGACGTACAGTCTAGTCGTTGGAGACTGACCTGGACTCAATGAGGAATCCGAAGGTCAGTTTAAAGAACAGTCTGAGGGAGGTGGAGATGTGCTATACCAGGCAGATGGAACAGCTTAATGGGATCCTGCTGCACCTGGAGTCAGAGCTGGCCCAGATCTGGGCAGAGGGGCAGCCCCAGGCCCAGGACTATGAGGCCCTGCTGAACGTCAAGGTCAAGCTGGAGGCTGAGATTGCCACCTACCACAGCCTACTGGAAGAAGGGGAGGACTTCAATTTTGTTGATGCCCTGGACAAGAGCCCCTCTTTACAAACCACCCAAGAGACCACAACCTGTGGGACTGTGGACCGCAGAGTGGTGTCTGAGGTCAATGACACCAAAGTTTTGAGGCATTAAAGGCAGCAGAGTGGGACATCCCATGTCAGGGCAGAGACCAATAAAACATTCATTGAAAAGATAAAAAAAAAAAGGTATTGTGGTCAGAGAATATGCTTGGTACAATTTCAGTCACTTTTAATTTGTTGAGAATAGTTTTCTGGCCCAACATGTGATCTATCTTAAGAATGATCCATGCACACACACTGGGGAAGAATGTATAAGCTGAAGATGGAGGCATAGGTGGACACACTGTGCCTCCTCACACAACCAAAATTAAGGACAACAAAGATTTAGAAACAAGAAAACAACGAGAACTCATAGAAAATTGAACTGTACGGAAGTCTGACAACCATTTATCCAGACCAGTAAGAGGGATGGAGTTGCAGCAGGAAAAAGTGGATGTTGGCAGACCCAGGTGCACAGGCACTGGCTGGCAGATCCCAGGTGTATAGGCAGTGGCTAGCCAACCCCAAGCACACAGGCGGTGGCTAGCGGACCCCGGGCACGGGGTAGCAACGGGCAGACGCAGTGAGACTGAGCAAGGCAGCTGGCTGAGCAGGTGGTCCCACATTCACGCTCAGATAATCCAGGCGAAGGGGAAGTGGTGGAAGGGGCGAATCTGAGAGAGAGTGGAGCAAGCACCATTGTTCCCTCTCTGACCCTGACCCCACATACAGCGTCACAGCTCTGCAACTGGGTTGCCCCGCCCTGGTGAACACCTAAGGCTCTGCCACTCATACGTAACAGGCATGACCAGACTGAAAAAAAAAAAATTGCTCAAGCAGAAGAACAGATTAAAGCCCTAGAGCCAATACATCTAAGCAACCAAGAGATAGCCCACCTATTAGATGCACAGTTCAAATCACTGATGATCAGGATACTCACAGAATTGGTTGATTTTGCTCACAAATTAGATGAACAAATGAAGACTAAAATAAGTAAAATGAAGGAGGACGCATGGGGAACCAATAGAGATGGGGGGGAAACTGGGACTCACATCAATGAAGTGGACCAGAAGGAAGAAAGAAACAACCAAACAGAAAAGAAGGAAGAAACAAGAATTCAAAAAAAAAAAAAAAAATAGGAGAGGCTTAGGAACCTCCAGGACATCTTTAAATATCCCAACATCCAAATTATAGGGGTACCAGAATGGGAAGAGGGAGAACAACAAGTGGAAAACTTATTTGAACAAATAATAAAGGAAAACTTCCCCAATCTGGCAAATGAAATAGACTTCCAGGAAGTTCAGGAAGCTCAGAGAGTCCCAAAGAAGTTGGGCCCAAGGAGGAACACACCAAGGCACATCAATTCCATTAGCCAAGATTCAAATGAAGGAGAGAATTCTAGAAGCAGAAGGGATAAGGGGACAGTCACCTACAGAGGAGTTCCCATCAGACTCAGCTGATTTCTCAAGAGACCTTGCAGGCAAGAAGGGGCTGGAAAGAAGTATTCCAGGTCATGAAAGTCAAGGACCTACATCCAAGATTGCTCTATCCAGCAAAGCTTTCATTTAGAATGGAAGGGCAGATAAAGCGCTACTCAGATAAGGTCAGGTTCAAGTAGTTCATCATCACCAAGCCCTTATTATATGAAATGTTAAAGGGACTTATCTAAGAAAAAGAAGATAAAAATATGACAGTGTAAAGAGAGCAAACTCACAGCTATTAAGAACCACACCTAAAACAAAAGCAAACTAAGCAAACATCTAGAACAGGAACAGAACCACAGAAATGGAGATCATATGGAGGGTTAGCAACAGGGAAGTGGGAGGAGGAGAGAGGGGAAAAGGTACAGAGAATAAGTAGCATAGACGGTGGGTAGAAAATAGACGGGGGGGGGGCAAGAATAGTGTGGGAAATGCAGAAGCTAAAGAACTTCTGTCAAATGGACATGAAGTAAAGGTGGGGGAATGTGGGTAGGAGGGGATGTTCATGGTGGAGGGGAAAGAAGGGAGAAATGGGACAACTATAATAGCATAATCAATAAAATATATTTAAAAAAATAAAGTCATATAGCAAAAAAGAGAAAATGAAGTACAAAAAAGTATGTGTAATCTGATGTTCTGGGATGAAAGGTTCTGTATATGTCAATTACGTACATTCAGTCTAAGATCGATATTTCTTTATTGATGTTCTCTTTGAATGAGCTATCTGGAGCTGTCTATGGAGTATTAAGTTTTCCAGCTATATTTGTGTTTTGATCTGTTTCTCTCTTTATTCTGTGAGTAATTGTTTTACATATTTTCGTGCTCCCTGATTGAGTGCTTATATATAAATTGTTATGTCTTCTTGATGTAGTGTCCCCATTATCATTATAAAATGTCCATCTTTTTCTCTTGTTACTTTTGTTGTCTTGAAACCTATTTTATCAGATATAAGTTTGATCATGTCTGCTTTTCTGTGGTTGTTATTTTCTTGGAGAATTATTTCCCACCCTTTTAGTTTGAGTCTACTTTTGTCTTTGCAGATTAGATATGTCTCTTGAAGGTGGCATATGGTTGGGTTTTGTTCTTTGATCCAACCCTCTACTCCTTGACCCTTTATTGGTGAATTCAGTCTGTTCCCATGTGGGGTAATTATTGATGTATGAAGATTTCCTATAGTATTTTTGTTATTTTCCGGTAGCTCCGTACCTCTGTTGATTCTTTCCCTTTGTGTTTCAGTCTGTTGGTTTGGTTGGTGGTATCCGTGCTTCTTTCCTCTGTTCCCTCTTTTTTTAAAGTTATGTTTCTCAGTTTTGAGGTTTTTGCATGTGGTTGCCATTAGGTTTATGAAAAAGAACATTGCATATACATAGTAGCTTTTTTCCTTTTGAGTGCATCTGATCTCCGTCATCCTTTGCCAGTTCAAACCTTTGATCTCTCACCTTTTATGTTTTGGTTGTCTCAAATTATCCCTGTTTATGCTGTAAGTGTTTTTGGTGATCATCTTATAAAGTTGTGACCTTTTGCTCTTTCTTTCAGGTAGAATACCCCCCTTGAATATTTGCTGCAGTGGAACTTTCCTGGTGGTAAATTCCCTCAGCACCTGCATGTCTGGAAAGGTCTTTATTTCTCCTTCATATTTAAAGGATAATTTTGCTGAATATATTATCCTTGGCTGGTAATTTCTCTCTTTCAGTATTTTGAATATTCAGCTCCACTCTCTTCTGGCTTATGGAATTTCTGCTGAGAAGTCCAATGATACCTGATGAGCATTCTTTTGTAGGTTACTTTATTTTTTTCCCTGGCTGCTTTGAGAATTTTTTTCTTTGTCATTGATTTTTAAGTTTTAATACAATATGCCTTGGAGAGGGCTCTTTAGATTAACGTAACTAGGTATTCTGTTTGCTTCTTGGATTCGATGATCTAATTCTTTCCATAGGTTTGGGAAGTTCTCATCCACTATTTGTTTGAGTAGGCTCTCCATTCACTTCTCTTCTTCTGGAATACCTATAATTCTTATATTGCTTTTTCTGATGGAGTCAGACAGTTCTTGTAGAACTCTTTCTTTGTCTTTTTTTAATGCCTCGTTCTCTCTTCTTCCCACTGCGTTATTTCTGGATTCTTATCTTTGATATTGCTAATTCTTTCCTCCATTTGGTCAGCTCCATTTCCTGTTCTCAGTAGTTCATTCCTGGTCTCCTTTATTGAATGCTTCATCTCCAGGATTTCTATTTGTTTGTTTTTTAAAGTTTCAATCTCATTGGTAAAATACTTGTTTTGTTCATTAATTTGTTTTCTTTAAGATTTTATTTAATTTTAGAGAGAGGGGAAGGGAAGGAGAAAGAGAGGGCGAAAAACATTAATGTGTGGTTGCCTCTCACACGCCCCCTACTAGGGACCTGGCCTTCAACCCAGGCATGTGCCCTGATTGGGAATTGAACCAGTGATGCTTTGGTTTGTAGGCCTGCAGTAAATCCACTGAGCTATACCAGCCAGGGTCATTAATTTGTTTTTTGAGCACATCAAATTGTCTGTCTGTATTTTCTCACATCTTGTTGAATATTTTCAGAACTGTAATATTGAATTCTTTGTCATTTATATCACATATTTCCATGTTTCTGGATATTTTTCATTTCCTTTCGGAGCTGCCTTGCTACCTTGGTTATTCATGATATTCAGCAGGTGATGCTGAATAACAAGTTTTTAAGCTCTGTGAAATCCCAAATCTCACCTCTGCCGCTGCTGTCAGTATATCTGTGTATAACCGTGATGTTTGGGGGTAGAATTTGTTTTGCCTTCTTGGTGATAGCAACCATAGACCTCCACAGGGGTCCCCTGCTATGTGCCACAACCAGAGGTTAGTCACAGAGGAAAATAGCAATTCTGGCATAAAAGTTCTTGGGTTTGGAAATAATGTGCTCTGAAACCCAATACCAAAGACCACAGGAAGAGTTTTAGGAATCTAAAAGGCATCAGGACTCTGTGGCTCTATTTCTTTGTTTGGAACCTTGACCTGCTGATAGCCAACAATCCCAGCAGAACCCCTGTGCTGTGTCCTTGCCCAGGCCTCTTGTCTGGCTCAGCTGCAGTGGCGGTTTGCACTGCTCACTTCTGCAGGAGTGCCCACTGAGCCTCTCTGCTCCTCCCAGCCAAAGGAAGTGCTGGCCACAGTTGACTTCCTGCTCTCTCTGAGTGGAGCCCACCATGAATTCCAGGCTGCAAGGCTGCATCAGTGGCCCTCTGAGCTATCCTTCCTTCTTTCTTCCCTTTGTTGTTCCCGTTTGCCTACCTTTAGTTGCTTCAATGTGCAGATCTCTCAGGTGTGCCTGTATGTTGAGGAGGGAATCATTTTTTGAGTTATAGCTGATCAACTTGTTGAAATTTCAGTGGGAGACACCAAGGGGATCTCTCATGTTGCCACACCACTGATGTCACTTGCCCATGCACTTTTGTGCTGAGCTGGGCAAATTTAAAAATATATATATTTATTTATTTTTAGAGAAGGGGGGAATGGAAAGAGAGAGGGAAACATCAATATGTGGTTGCCCTTCATTCACCCCTCACTGGGGACCTGGCCCACAACCCAGGCATATGTCTTTAGTGGGAATCGAACCAGTTACCCTTTGGTTTATAGGCCCATGCTCAATCCACTGAGCTACACCAGCAATTGATGAGATGGGCCAATTTTGACATGAATACAAAAGTGCCAGGTTGGTGCTGGATATGCTCAGATGCATTTTAATTTTCCAACTGTTCTTGTTTGCCTTTCCAAGTGACTTCTCTTCCCACACTTTCTACAGCTGGAAAGAAATTTGGCTTTCTGTCTACTTGTCTAAAAATGTACTACCAAAATTTGGAGTGTTTGGCAGCTAACCAAGGAAGAAAGCAGGGATATTCAGGCAAAGGCTGGGGGCATTTGGACCTCTGAATTAAAATGTCATTTGCCCTTGGCTCCTGTGGTTAATTGTGATTATGGATATGGCTCCAGCATGACAGAATAAAAAAGTTAATGTTATAAAACTTTGAAGTTGCTAAAGGAGGCCATTGTTAAACTAAAAACTTTGAGGCTGATCAGACAAGGGTTTAATCTCCAAAATATACAAAGAACTTACACGACTCCACTCTAAGAAGACAAGCAACCCAATTAAAAAATGGACAAAGGACATGGACAGACACTTCTCCAAGGAGGACATACAGAGGATCCAGAGACACATGAAAAGATGCTCAGTATCGCCAGCTATCAGAGAGATGCAAATTAAAACTACAATCAGATATCACCTCACACCAGTCAGAATGGCCATCATAAACAAAGCAACAAACAACAAGTGTTGGAGAGGTTGTGGAGAAAAGGGGACCCTAGTGCACTGTTGGTAGGATTGCAGACTGGTAGTATTCCGTAGTGGTTGTAACCACTAAGGAAAATAGTATGGAATTTTCTAAGAAAACTAAAAATGGATCTGCCTTTTGACCCAGCAATTCCACTGCTAGGATTATATCCTAAGAACCCTGAAACACCAATCCAAAGGAACCTATGCACCCCAATGTTCATAGCAGCACAATTTACAATAGCCAAGTGTTGGAAGCAACCTAGGTGCCCATCAGTAAATGAATGGATCAAAAAACTGTGGTACATTTACACAAGGGAATTCTATGCAGCAGAAAGAAAGAAGGAACTCCTACCCTTTGCAACAGCATGGATGGAACTGGAAAGCATTATGCTAAGGGAAATATGCCAGGTGGTGAAAGACAAATACCATATGATCTCACCTTTAACAGGAATCTAATCAACAAAACAAATAAACAAGCAGAATATAACCAAGGACAGTGAAATTTGGAACAGGCTGACAGTGACCAGATGGAAGAGGGGAGGGAATTTCAGGGGAAAAGTGGAAGGGTTTATAGGAATAAGTATAAAGGACACATGGACAGAAACTAGGGGGATGGAAATTGGAGGGAGGTGGGGAGGGCTGGGGGTGGGCTGGGCTGGGAATAAAAGACAGAAACTGTACTTGAACAACAATTAAAATTAAAAAAAAAACTTTGAGGCTGAAAGTTTTTCTGAAAGAAAGGGTTTATTGAGCTATATGATAGACAATGAAAGGACCATGTCCTGGGACATGCCATCTAAACCATCAGCAGCCGGGCTAGATGGAGAAGACAACAATGCCCACCATCCTGGGTTGTTTGGATTCATTTATACAATGAGTTTGGAGAAGAAAGATGTGAGTTGTTTTGAAAGAATTTACATTGGCTATAGGTAAAGGGTTTAGGAGGCAGTTAAGTGGAGAAAGTTCTAGAATGAGTGCATAGTCTGTAAGGAAGTATTTGTTCCTTTTGGATTGGTTGGGGGCAAAAGTCTGGAAAGTTCATGTGTAAGCAAGATGTGATGGCATCTAGTGGTCAGCTATTCAGCTATTTTCTCTAGATAATCATGGAAAATTGTCACCTGGAGGTTGATTAAAGTTTTAACGTATATTCAGAAATTAAAGAATTTTCTGTTCTGATAATTGATTAACCCCTCTTATCTCTTCCTTCCATCCTTTCATCTGCTGTAATTTAATTTAGGACATCTCAGAATTTTTTCTTGTTGTGAGTTTACTGAAAATGGAATATGATGAATTGGGGGCTCTTTTGCAAATCTGCTGATTTGAAATGTTTACAAACATCTGATTTAAATATTGCTTGAAAAAGGTACCCTCTATCCTGGTTTTGGGAATATACAGCCAAGATGAGAAAGGCCAAGGTGCTGGTTGGAATTGTTAACAGCAAATGCAGAATTAGACCCTGTACCTTGAGTTTGGCTAAGACAATTCAGAGCCAAGAACTCTAATGCAAGAAGTTTACTTAGAAAGTCACAAAGGTAGAAGTTATGAGCCAGCTGAACTGTGTGGGCTCAGGAAACAAGTTACAGAGGCAAAAGAAGGGCTCTTGGAGTTTAGGAGAAAGAAAGCAAAAATAACATGCCTGGGGGAAGAAGAGAGGGAAAGGTGTGGGCATGCTCCAGAGAGAGATGGGGCATAGGGTAAAGCATGGATATGACAGAGAGAGAGAGAAAGAGAGGGAAAGGGAAAGAGAAAGAGAAAGAGAGAGTGCACACCTTAGAAAAGAATGTTGTGTGTATGGGCATGCTGGGGAGAGAGAGCACATGGCGCTGGGTCCTTTGTCTTAGGATTTTTATGTTTTTCCAAAGGTGGAGATTTTAGAGGAGGTCTTGGGAGAGGATCTCAATAGAATATTCATTAGCTTTCCAGGTATGTCCTTTCCAGGACATAGTCTCTACTGATTGATTGACACTAGGGTAGAGTCATTAGTCATTGCATCTGGTCCTGATGTCATCAATCGTCTTGCTTTATCTGGTTTTGCTGCTTTTCTGGGCCTGGAGCTGAAACACAATGGAGGCCTAAATGTCAGCTCTAGTTTGACCAAAATTCTATCTCTGTGGTCAACAGATTCAAGGCTTTGTTCCTAAGATTATTTGATGTTGATCTGAACCTCATTATTCTGGGGGCTTAATGCTTAAGGGAGTGGTCATGTAAGGGCTTGTATGGAAGCCATATGAAGCTATTCTCTGGCTACCTTTTTCTTCCTCCCAAGGGGTCTCAACCACATAACTAGCAATATAAAAGGTCAAGGGCACTAAACCACATGTCTAGAGATATGCTGGGGAGGAAAGGTCACCCTGGGGGCAAGGTTCTAGCCTGCTAGTTTCTCAGTTTTACCCATTACTAGGCACACAGGACTTTCTGCTCTGGGGACATTCCATACCTGGTCTGTGGTTCCTGTTCTGCTTGAGCCTGTCTAACTGTCTGCTCTGTCAGAATGATGTGACCACGTGAAAGTCAACTGTTGGAAAACTAACTTAGAATCAAGAGTAGATTCATTGCCTCAAAAGAAGTTAGATCCATCATTGAATTGAGGATAACATGACCCTATTGGGTTGAAATGGGAGGCTTCCTCTCTTTAGTAGGTTTCTGGGCTTCTGGCATAGTGCTGTCATAGATGAGAACCAGCTAAATGTAGCAGCTATAGGGAAATCTGCCCCCAAGATTCTACTCCTCTCTTTTGGGCTGTGAGTGTAGAAAATTAAGAGTTAACTGTGGGGTCCAGTAGTATATTTTGATTTTTTGTTCAACATGTTAGAAGTATTATAGATACTGTGAAAAGCTCAGGAAGGCTGCTGGCATAGCTCTTAGGCACCTCCAGAAGTACTGAGAACCTTTCCAAAGTGGTTGGGTGCCCCTCTCTGCTCTGTATACTGTAGCTTCTGAGTGTAGCCTGTGGTGGGCCAGATGCTGGGTAACTATGTGAAGCCTCCAACTTCGTCCCTTAACTTAGGTGAGTAACCTTACATCTGGGTTGGTGATAAAGAATACCAGCTTTGTTTTGTTCTTTCTTGGACTGCCCCCAAGGGTTGGAATGGGGATAAGTTCATGTTTGAATGATTGAAATTCCAAGTCAACAATCCTTATCACAAACCATTAAGGTCATACGTATTTCATAAATCAAAATTTTTGAGTGTTAGAAAGGCAATACAGTGCATGTAGAGTATTGTACATATACTGCCAGTAGGTTTTGAGGCAGCACCCTGAAATCAAAATACATTATTTTTATGGAAAATTGCATGAATGTTCACCATAAGTGTATTAAACCAAGTCTGTTAATTGCCTCAGCTCAGTTCAAGTCATATTTTCTTACCAAATTAGCTTTGAAAAAAACTGACTTTGAGAGCTTTTCTGATTTGGTGATTGCCTATAAAGGATTGTGGACCTGTAATTGTCATTAGTTTTTTTTACTTTTAATCAAATTGATCCACAGAGGGAAAGGCACACTCTCAATGGATATTTCCTTGGAGGGTTCTCTGATGAGGTATTGTGCAGGTGATGGCTCCCGCTTGTGTTTGTTTCATATTCTTTTGTCTTCCTCTTTGCAGGGATTCAAGTGGGTGTCTTTTCTTATATTGTTTTTCCTTATAGTATCCTTTTCATCTAAATGTGTACTCTGAGAGAACCAAAGAAGCAAATGCTAAAGAATATACACATGACAAAGCCAAACAAGTCTGTAATGCGGATAATCTGTATTAATAAATGCTCACAAGATAGGGACATATATTTATTATATTATAAACTACACCATTAAGTCACTGTAGGTAAAAGAACTCCAAAAACATGCATTCATTTTTTTCTCAGTCCTTAGTCCTGCTGAATGTCTCCGACCTCAGGCCAAGGTCATACATTCAGCATATCTGATTGCCAGGAGTGGTTGAATGTGCAGTTTTCCCGAAGTCTCAGACTTCTGGAATCAGCATTCGTAATGGAGGAGCCCAGCAATTCTAATTTTTAATAAATGATCTACACACATTTCTTTGTCCCTCTGGAGAACCAGTGCTTGAGTAAAGGTTGAGCTGCCACAGCTTGGAAGGCTATAATCCAGGCCTAGGTCAAATGAAGTAGCATTGGACTGATTTGTCTCTTAGGACAAAGTTCTTTTTGTTTGGTTTGACCTGGATAGAACATAGAAGAAAAAAAAAACTACTCAGTCATGCTTAGAAACAAACCACTTCAATGTGGGAGAGGAAAAATAATTTTCTTTCTACTCTTCTAGGTTTTCGCCTGAGATGCCCTTGTTATAAAAGACATATTTACAAAAGAAAAACAAATAGATGTTGAATAAAATATATACCTTTGCTGTGCATGAGAGAGACACAGTGGAACACAGTAACTCCTTGAAATGGTCTAAGCCATCTCCTTAAATACCGTCTCCAGCTAAAGATAAAGGGAGATATTGGGGAGGGAGGAGTGAGTTATGGGAAATGACCAAGAAAAAGCACAGTAAACAACAGTAAGGTTGTTACACAGATTTAAGTCCTTGCTTTATACATGGAAGAGCTTCTAGAGATTTAGTCGTCATCCTCTTCCTGGTACTCAGAGGGAAACACCCATACAAATGGAGTTTCCTTTATTAATGTAAATATCCCTTACAAAAAGATAACTTCTACTCAGTTTTCAGAGCTTTTCCTGTGTCTGCTGTTTCTTAAAAATAGTCAGCCTAATATAATCCTTAGGCCAAAGAGACAGATTTTTGCTCCCTTTCAAAATCAAAGGGAGGTAGAGAGCCTAAGGGTGACAATATTGATTGGGCTGCCAGATAAAATACAGGATGCCTAGTTAAATGTTAATTTCAGCTAAGCATTGAATAATGTTCTAATATAAATATATCCTAAATATTGCACGTAACGTAAGTATACTAAAACATTATTCTTTGTTTATATGAATTCATGTTTAACTGGGCATCCGGCATTTTTATTTGCTAAATCTGAATGCTGGGTATTGATTAACTCAGAATCCCCATAGGAGGCAAACCAGATGACAGTTGTGTACTTGTTCTTTTAGTTAAAATATATTTTATTTCATTGATTATGCTATTATAGTTGTCCCATCTTTATCCCCTTTATTTCCCTCTACCCTGTACACCCCTCCCACCATCATTCCCCCACCTTAGTTCATGTCCATGGGTCATACATATAAGTTCTTTGGCTTCTCCATTTCCCATACTATTCTTAACATCCCCTGTCTATTTTCTACCTACCATTTATGCTACTTATTCCCTGTGCCTTTTCCCCTATTCTTCTCCCTCCTCCTCCCCACTGATAACCCTCCATGTGATCTCCATTTCTGTGTGTCTCTTCCTGTTCTAGTGGTTTGCTTAGTTTGTTTTCATTTTTTACTTTTTTTTAGGTTCGGTTATTGACAGTTGTGAGTTTGTTGTCATTTTACTGTTCATATTTTTAATTTTCTTCTTTGTCTCAAATAAGTTCCTTTAACATTCCAATATAATAAGGACTTGATGATGAACTCCTTTAATTTTACCTTATCTGGGAAGCACTTTATCTGCCCTTCCATTCTAAGTGATAGCTTTGCTGCATAGAGTAATCTTGGATGTAGGTCCTTGCCTTTCATGACTTGGAATACTTCTTTCCAGCCCCTTCTTGCCTGCAAGGTTTCTTTTGAGAAATCAGCTGACAGTCTGATGGGAACTCCTTTGTAGGTGACTATCTCCTTTTCTCTTGCTGCTTTTAAGATTCTTTCCTGTTTAATCTTGGGTAATGTAATTATGATATGCCTCGGTGTGTTCCTCCTTGGATCCAACTTCTTGGGACTCACTGAGCTTCTTGGACTTCCTGGAAGTCTATTTCCTTTTTCAGATTGGGGAAGTTCTCCTTCATTATTTTTTAAATAAGTTTTCCGTTTCTTGTTCTTTTTTTTCCTTCTGGCACCCCTCTGATTTGAGATGTTCGAACATTTAAAGTTGCCCTGGAGGTTCCTAAGCCTCTCTTCATTTTTTTTTTTTAATTCTTGTTTCTTCATTCTGTTCTGATTGAATATTTTATTTCTTCCTTCTGGTCTAAACCATTGATTTGAGTTCCGGTTTCCTTCCCATCACTGTTGGCTCCCTGTACATTTTCCTTTATTTCACTTTTCATAGCCTTTACTTTTTCCCCTATTTTGTGACCATACTCAACCATTTCTGTGAGCATCCTGATTACCAGTGTTTTGAACTGTGCATCTGATATCTTGGCTGCCTCTTCATCATTTAGTTGTATTTTTTTCTGGAATTTTATCTGTTCTTTCATTTGGGCCATATTTTTTTTGTCTTGGCATGCCTGTTACATAGTTATGGGGTGGAGCCTTAGGTGTTCACCAGGGCAGGGCAACCCACTTTGCTGCATGTGGGGGAAGGATCTGAGAGGGAACAATGCTGCTTGTTCAACTTTCTGCAGACTTTCAGGCACTTCCTCTGCTACCCACAAGTAGATTGGACCATTCTGGTGCTGATTCCTAGGTGGGTGGGTTTGTGTACATTCTAGGACCCTGCTAGTCTCTCCAAGGAACTCTCCTGTGAGGCTGGGAGTTTGTCCTGCCACCTCAACCCCCATAGGTTTTTTTCAGTCAGAGTTTTTGAGGCTTTATTTCCCCTTGCTGGAATCCTGGGTTGCATGGTTTGCCTTGCACCCCAGTTGTTCCTCCTGGTGTATCTGCATGGAAATGTGGAACTGCCTACTCTGCCAGCCGCTGCCTAGCCACTGGTCCTCTCCACCTGGCTGCCGGTCTCAGCGCCTCCTAGTGGTCTGGATGAATGTTTCTTCTTCAACTCCTTGGTTGTCGGACTTTCATACAGTTCGATTTTCTGTCAGTCTGTTTTTTGTTTTTAAATTTGTTGTCCTTCTTCTGGTTGTGCTAGGAGGCAAAGTGTATATACCTATGTCTTCATCTTGGCCAGAAGTCTGTGTACTTGTTCTATGTTCAAAATCTGTTTGTATTTGTCTTGGGTTGAAAGATTCTCTGACTGGCTACTTGTCTCCTATTGAAGTGTTGAAAATTGAGTCTTATTTTAGAGGTTAAAAGGAAGTGTTCCAGAGTTTAAGAGGGCCTAAGAAAGGTTTCTCCATCTCCTTTCCTTACTCTCCATCTCTGTCCCTCTCCCTCCCATTGCATGTACATACACGCTCAGACATACACACATTTAGATGCATTTGCAAATACAAACATGTTTGGAAAACTGCCTGCTTGCCTTTTTAATTATATTACATTTTCTGTGTTAGAATTTGGTGGTGGTGGTGGTGGTTGTTGTTGTTGTTATTGTTATTATTAAAGTATCATTGTCTCACTGGATCTAGCATTTCTTTTAATACTCATACTTAATTCATTTTCCATTGCAGATTTTTCTTCTGGCCTGCCCTCCATGTCCAGGAGCTATCGTCATCTTCAAGTAAGGGAAAATTGGTTTTTACACTGCTGCCACTGCTATTCAGACTGCTTTGTCTGTTTGATAACCTAGGATGATGGGTTCATTGCTGTGAATGCCATGGGCCTGCACCGCTTTGTCTCTCTGCATCCCAAGGGACAAAAGTCTGTGAGGTCTCAGGGAAACAGGGAACTATTGTATAGGGAGATCTGGCTTTTGTCAAGCCCTGCCTAATAAATCCTTTTTAGCTATTCCTTGTGGTAGTGGTTTATCGCCAAGTTTATCGCTCCCTTGGAAGTTTGCTGCCTTCCTAAACTTCTGCTTGAGAGCAAGCTGGGGACAAGACATTTGATCTCATCTGAAGATTCTTTTCTTTATGGTCATGTCACTCCACTGAGGATATGTCTTCACTTTGAAGGCCTTTGTTGTTGTGTTTTATGTTTTTTCCCTTTAAAGTGAGGAGAGAAAAATATCACCTTATTACAAGTCCTGGCTTTCTTAAAAATAGCAAGCATTAAATCCATTAACATGAATTTCAGGCAAATTGTATTTATCTGAAGGTAAGTTTACTTAAATAAAATTCTTAAGAGTCCTGGAACCTTCATTGTAACCATGAGTTGTGACCATCTCATTTATTAAGCCTTTCGTTAGAGTTGCTAATGGGAAGCCAAATTGACCAAATTAATGTCATCTCTTTTCTCCTTCCCTGACCCCATTTTGGAGCTCTTCCTGACCAGTGAAATGGCCACAGGCCAGGGGAGGGGACAGGAAATAAAGAGCCCAGAAGATCCTTGGATAATTGAGAGTGATGTAAATGGCTTTCTGATACACTTAAATCATTAAAGTGTTAGGTAGGGGAAAATATACTATATTTGCTGCTTCAAATAGCTTCTTGCAGTAGCCACCCAGTCTCTTGGCTTTGGTTGAGTAACTTCCTGCTGAATGAGGGGCAATGGAACATGGTTTCATGTATCTCCCACTTGGACAGCTCCTGAGTGAAAAGGGTATTTAACACTGTTTCCTTCCTTGATTTTCCAAAATGAGCTCTATTTTTTAGTGTGATGTTTTCAAAGTACCATATATTTGTTTTATTTCTTTATTATGAAGGTAAAATTCTCATTATAGAAAATACATGGAGCCCTGGCTGGTGTAGCTCAGTGGATTGAGCGCGGGCTTGCGAACCGAAGGATCGCGGTTCGATTCCCAGTCAGGGCACATGCCTGGGTTGCCAGGCCAGTTCCCGGCAGGGGACATACAAGAGGCAACCGCACATTGATGTTTCTCTCCCTCTCTCCTTCCCTTCCCCTCTGAAGATAAATAAATAAAATCTAAAAGAAAAAAAAATTAAAAAAAAAAAAGAAAAGAAAATACATGGATACAGCCCTGGCTGGTGTAGCTCAGTGGATTGAGCGCGGGCCTGCGAACCGAAGGATCACGGTTCGATTCCCAGTCAGGGCACATGCCTGGGTTGCCAGGCCAGTTCCCGGCGGGGGACATACAGGAGGCAACTGCACATTGATGTTTCTCTCCCTCTCTCCTTCCCTTCCCCTCTAAAGATAAATAAATAAAATCTAAAAGAAAAAAAAGTACTTAAAAAAATGCATCCATTTCTGAAAAAGAAAAAGAAAATACATGGATACATAAAGAAGAAAATAAACATCACCCTTAATCCTATCATCAAGAGATAATTTTTGTTATTTCATTTCTTAATAAGGAGAGATCCTCTTTAGGATTTTTACTGTATCTTTTCTAAACTTAATTCATTTTATATATACCATATTTTGCTGTATATAATGTGCACTTTTTTCACCCAAATTATCGAGGGAGAAATAAGGATGTGTTTATACACACACACACACACACACACACAACACACATATACATATAACATATATAACACATAGATAATATATATAACATATATATGCTAAAAGTGGAACTCTAGAAAGCAATAATAATATCCATATGCAAAATAATGCCCTGGAATACAAGAATCGGTTTTGTTTCTAAATATAAATAAGTAAATAATTGAATTAAAAATTAAAACAAAAAAAATTTTTCCTGAATGTTTGGACCAAAAACGTGGGTGTGCATTATTCTCAGCAAAAATATGGTACATTTTATACATAAAATACATAAATATGACTGCTGGATTTCTTTTTATATAGTTGCATTTTCCTTGTTTTGTTTGGCTCCTCTGCCTTTCCATGACATCCTTGTATATTACCAAACAAGTATATATCCTTCCATATTTTTTTCATGTTCATATGTATATACAGACACATACACAATTACACAGGTTTTTGTTCATTATTTTACAAACAGAATTTTTAATTTAATACATTTTGCTTTTTTTACTCAACAGTATCTCATTGAATTCTATTGAACTCTATTGATATAGATCTTATTCTTTTAAAACAAGGGTTCAGAATATTTTATAGAGGTGCAACAACCTATTAGCCATTCTCCTATTAATGAACACTTACATTCGTTCTTTCCAGATTTCTGCCACTATAATCAATGCTGAAATAAACATCATTGTGCATATACCCTTATATACTGGTGTTATATACAAACATTTGTATGTACGTACATACACACATGTGAATTTTTATATATAAGTGTATATATATTTGTTGACATATTTGTCTATATTGATTTACAAAAACAGGCTATTATAATTTACTTTTACCTTTTGTATGTAATATATGAGATTATTCTTTTCTTCATATCCTTACCATCATAAGGTGTTATAGTTCTTTTATAATTTTATAATTTAATGGATGAACTTCCTTGATTACTAATGCATTCCATTATTATGTTATAGTTTTTTTGTCCAATTAAATTTGTTTTTTGAATTATGTTTTCATATTATCTGCCCATTTTTATGGCTTTTTATATTTTTCTTAATTTGTAACACCTCTTTGGATATTTTAGTTATTGGCTTTTTGTCTATCATTGTTATAGATAATCTCTCTCAAATCTGTATGTGTCGACTTTGCTAATGGTATATTTTTCCACATTTTTTTTTTTTTTTTACTTTTTCATATCCAAATATGACTCTCTTATTATGTAAGTTCTGGTTTCCAGTCTTGGTTAAGACTGTTTTCTTAAAGGTGGATAACCAGTTATAGTAGCATAAGAGATTAAATAATCCCTACTATTCCCTGTGAACTGAACTATCATCTTTGTCATCTCATAAACTTTTTAAAATTCAATTTATTGGGTATCATTGGCTAATAAAATTATATTGCTTTCAGATGTACAAGTCTCTAATACATCACTTGTATACTGTATAGTGTGTTCACTATCCAAAGTCAATCTCCTTCCACCATCATAAATTCACCCTTCACCCTCTTCTACCTCCCCCTCAGTCCTCTTTCCCTATGGTAATCACCATACTGTTGTCTGTATGAGGTCTTTTTTGTTTGTTTAATCTCTTCACCTTTTCCTCCCAGCCCTCTAATCCCCACCTCTCTAATGGCTGTCAGTCTGTCCTCTGATTCTATGAGTCTGTTTATATTTTGTTAGTTTATTTTGTTCATTAGATTTCACATATAAGTGAAATCATATGGTGTTTGTTTTTATCTTACTGGCTTATTTCACTTAGCATAATACTCTCCAGGTCCATCTATGTTGTGGCAAAAGGTAAGATTTCTTTATTTTTTATGGCTTAGTAGTATTCCATTGTGTAAATGTACCCATGCTTTTTTATACACTAATATACTGATGGAAACATGGGCTACTTCCCAATCTTGGCTATTGTAAATACTGCTGCAAAGAGCATAGGATGTATATATTCTTTCGAATTAATGTTTTTGGGTTTCTTTGTATATAGTCCCAGAATTTATATTGCTCGGTCATAAGACAGTTCCATTTTTTTCCTTTTTTTTATTGTTCTTCAATTACAATTGTCCTCACTTTTTCCCCATTACTCTCCTCTACCCTAGCCTCCCCCACCTCCCACATTCAATCCTATCCCCCATTGTCTTTGCCCATGGGTCTTTTATACACATTCCTTGACAACCCTTCCCCTTCTTTCCCCTGCTATCTCCCTCCCCCCGCGCTGGTCACTGTCAGTTCTTTATTTCCATGTCTCTGGTTCTATTTTGCTTGCTTGTTTGTTTTGTTGATTACATTCCACTTATAGATGGGTTCATGTGGTATTTGTCTTTCACGGCCTGGCATACTTCACTTAGCATAATGCTGTCCAGACAGTTTCATTTTTAAATGTTGAGGAAACTCCATACTTTTTTCCACAGTGGCTGCACAAGTCTGCATTCCCACCAACAGTGCATGAGGGTTCTTTTCGCCTCATCTGTGCCAACACTTGTTTGTTGATTTATCAATGATAGGCAGTCTGACAGATGTGAGTTGATATCTCATTGTGGTTTTAACTTGTATTTCTCTGATGATTGGTGATGTTGAGCATGTTTTTATGTGTCTATTGGCCATCTGTATGTCCTCTTTGGAGAAGTGTCTATTCAGGTCCTTTGACCATTTTTTAATTAGATTGTTTTTTTTTTTTTTTTTGGTGTGTGTTGAGTTGTGTAAGTTCTTTATAAACTTTGGATATTAACCCCTATGAGTTGTATCATTGGTGTATAAGTTCTCCCATTCAGTAGATTTTCTTTTCATTTTGTTGATAATTTCCTTTCCTGTGCAAAAACTTTTTAGTTCGATGTAGTCCCATTTATTTATTTTATCTTTTGTTTACCTTGCCTGAGGGGATATATCAGAAAAAAAAATGTTGGTATGAGAAATGTTCAAGATTTTACTGCTTATCTTTTCTTTTAAGATTTTTATGGTTTTGGGTCTAATATTTAAGTCTTTAATCCATTTTGAGTTTATTCTTGTGTATGGTGTATAACAAGGTGGTATAGTTTCTTTTTTCCTGCATGTATCTCTCCAATTTTCTCAACAACCTATTGAATAGTATTTTATTACCCCATTGTATCTTCCTGCCCCCTCTGTCAAATATTAATTGATTATAAATGTGTGAGTTTATCTCAGGGCCCTCTATTCTGTTTCATTGGTCTATGTGTCTGTTCTTATGCCACTACCAGGCTCTTTTGATTAGTTAGTATATCAGGTAACATGATTCCTCCAACTGTTCCATCTAAAATTTTGAAGCATTTGTTCTATTTCTGTAAAATATGTCATTGGAATCTTGATAGGAATTGCATTCAATCTATGGATTGCTTTGGGTAGTATGGACATTTTAATAATGTTAATTCTTCCTATCCATGAACACAGTATATGCTTCCACTTATTTGTATCTTCTTAATTTTCTTTATTTAGTGTCTTATAATTTTCAAGCACAGGTTTTATATATCCTTGGTTAAATTTATTGCTAGATATTTTTTGAAGCAATTGTAAATGGGTTTTTTTCTGCTAGTTTATTATTGGTGTATAGAATCTGGATATTTATTTTGTATCCTGCTACTTTACTGAATCCATTTATTAGTTGTAGTAGTTTTTTGGTGGAATCTTTAGGGTTATCTATATACAGTATCATGTCATCTGCAACTAATGAAAGTTTTGCTTCTTCCTTTCCAATTTGGGTGCCTTTTATTTCTTTTTCTTGTGACTGCTGTGGCTAGGACTTCTAGCACTATGTTGAATAAGGAGAGATGAAAGTAGACATCCCTGTCTTTTCCCGATCTTTAGGGAAATGCTCTTAGTTTTTTGCCCATTGACTATGGTTTTGGCTATGGATTTGTCATATATGGCCTTTATTATGTTTAACTATGTTCTCTCTATTCCCACTTTGCTGAGTAGTTTTTTTCAATCATAAATGGGTGCTGGATTTTATCATATGCTTTTGCTACAACTTTGATATGACCATGTGGTTTTTATACTTCATTTTTTATGTGGTGTATCACATTTATTGATTTGCAGTATTGTATCAGCCTTGCATCCCCAGAATAAATCCCAAGTATCATGGTGTATGATATTTTTAATGTATTCCTGGATTGGTTTGCTAATATTTTGTTGAGGACTTCAGCATTTGTATTCATCAGGGATATTGGACTATAATTTTATTTTTTTGTAGTGTCCTTATCTGCTTTTGGGAATACGATAATGCCGGACTCATAAAATGAACTTGGAAGCCTTCCCTCTTCTTGAATTTTTTGGAATAGTTTGAGGAGAGTTGTTAGTTCTTCTTTAAATGTTTGATAAAATGTACCCATAAAGCCATCCGGTATAGGACTTTTGATTGTTTGGAGATTTTTTTTTATTAGTACTTCAATTTCATCACTTTTAATTTATGTATTCCAATTTTCTGACTCTACCTGATGCATTTTTGGAAGATTGTATGTTTCTAGGAATTTATCCATTTTGTCCAGACTCTCCAGGTTGTTGGTATATAGTTGTTCATAATATTTTTCTCACAATCCTTTGTATTTCTGTGGTGTTAGTTGTTACTTTTCCCCTTCATTTCTTGTTAATCTTTTCATAGAACCAGCTTTGGTTTCATTGATCTTTTATATTGTTTTTCTTAGAGTCTAGTCTGTTTATTTCTGCTCTGGTATTTATTATTTTTTCTCTGTACTCAATTGGCCTTTGTTGTGCCTTTTCTAGTTTCTTTAAATGTAAAATTAAATTGCTTATTTGAGATTTTTCTTGTTCCTTGAGGTAGGCCTATAATGCCATGAATTTCATTATTAGATATGCTTTCGCTGTGTCACATTAATTTTGGGTTTTTGTATTCTCATTTTCATTTGTTTCAGGGTACCTTTGATTTTTTTTCCCTTGATTTCATTGGTAACCCATTCATTGTTTACTAACAGGTTATTTAGCCTCTATGTATTTCTGTGATTTTCATTTTTTTCTTTGCTTGATTTCTTATTTAATACCATCATGGTCCATGAATATGCTTGATATTATTTCAGGCTTCTTAATTTATTGAGACTTGTTTTGTGTCCTAACATGTGTTCTATCCTAGAATATGTTTCAGGTGCACTTGAAAGGAATGTATATTCTATTGTTTGAGTTAATTTCTCTGAATGTATCAATTAAATCCACCTATGTAGTGTGTCATTTTTTTGTGTGTTGATTTTCTGTCTAGAAGATCTATCCATTGAAGTCAATGCAGTGTTATAATCCCCTACTATGACTGTATTACTGTTGATTTCTCCCTTTATGTCCAAGGAGATTTTCTTATATATTTAGGTGCTCCTATTTTGGATGAATAAGTGTTTACAAGAGTTACATCCTCTTGTTGGAGTGTTCCATTTTGTCCTTCTTTGTCTCTTAGTATAGCCTTTGATTTAAAATCTATTTTTTTTCAGATATAATATTGCTACGCCAGGAGTTTGTTTCATTTACATTTACTTTTAGTCTGTATGTATCTTTTGTTCTGAGGTGGGTCTCTTATCCATTCAACTACCCTATGTCTTTTGATTGGAGCATTTAAACCATTTATATTTAAAGTGCATATTGATAGGTATGTATTATTATTGTCATTTTATTATTTTAACTGTGTTCTCTTTTTTCCTTCTTTCTTTTTTTTTTTTAAATATGGAACGCTTCACAAATTTCCCTTTCATCCTTGTGCAGGGGCCATGTTAATCTTCTCCATATCATTCCAATTTTAGTATATGTGCTGCTGAAGTGAGCCTTTTCTTCTTCCTCTTGTAAAGAAGATCCTTTAACATTTCTGCTAATATCAGTTTGGTAGTAAAGAACTCCTTTAGGTTTTTCTTGTCTGGGAAGCCCTTTATTTCTCCTTCAGTTTTAAACAATAGCCATGCTGGGTAATGTAGTTTGGTTATTGGCCCTTGCTTTTCATCACTGTGAATATTTCATGCTAGTCTTTTTGGCCTCAGGTATTTTGAGGAATCAGGTGATAGTCTTATGGGAGCTCCCTCGTAGGTTAACTGTCATTCTCTTGCTGGTTTTCATATTCTCTCTTTGTCTTTACCCTTTGTCATTATGGTTTGTCTTATTGGGTTCATCTTTTTTGGGATTCTATGCACTTCCTGGACCTGTTGATCTTTTTCCTTCACCATGGTAGGGAAGTTTTCAGCCATTATTTCTTTAAATAGATTCTCAATTCCTTGCTTGCTCCCTTCTGCTTCTGTTACCCCTATGATGTGGATGTTTGTATGCTTTATATTGCACCAAATGTCCTTTAAACTATTCTCATTATTTAAAATTTTGTTTTGTTTTGACTACTCTGGTTTTCTTGTCTTCCAAATCACTGATTCAATCCTCTGCGTCTTTTAACCTACTATTTATCCTTCTAATGTATTCTTCATTTCCAATATTGTAGTCTTTATTTGTGACTGTGTTTTCTAGTTTCTGTGTCCTTTTTCATGTTGTTTGTAATTCTCACTAAGTTCCGTGGTATCTTTTATAACCATTTTTTAAACTCTGTATCTGACAAATTGCTTACTTCCATTTCATGTAGCTCTTTTTCTGAAGCTTTCTCCTGTTCTTTCATTTGGGGCCTGTTTCTTTGTGTCCCCATTTGGCTGCCTCATTATGTTTGTTCCTATGTATTAGGTAGATATGCTATGACTGACTCCCAGTCTTGGTAGCATGGCTTTATGTCACAGATGACCTGTAGGACCCAGTGGTACAGTCTCCTTTATCACCTAAGCTGGGTGTTCCAGGAATGTTCCTTGTGGCCATTATGTGGGTCCTCCTGCTATAATTTTATCTTGATTGCTATTGGCCCACTCATGCATGGTGTCTACCCTCAGGCTGGTTGAATGTGAAGATCAACCATGACCACAGTGTAGACGCTGCTGTGCAGGTACTGACCACAATGAGCAGAATTTGCCTCAGCATCTGGTGACTGTTGGGATCTCTCTTTGGATATGCAGCTTGTGAATCTATTTGCATCCTGCTGTAATGTTGTCTGAAGCTTCTCACTGTGTGTGTTGTTTCTGGGGTCTCTCAGGAGGGACTCTGCTGCAGGCCAATGTCAGGTGCTTCCTGTGACTGATCCTGGCTAACCTATTTGGGGCTACAAAGCAATCCACATTTTTTGTTCTCCTTTGGGCCTGGGCATGTTGGGGAATGATTAATCTGTGCATCATGGCTGGCATTTACCAGCACCAGGCCTTTGGGTAGGTCATCAAATGTCCCAAGGAATCCCAAGATCTGCCTCTGGTTGTACTCAAGTTTCATGATGTAGATTTTTAGTGAGTCACCAGGTAGGGGTGCTCAGTGTTCACCAGATCTATACAGTTTGAGACTCAGTCCCAGTGCTGGTTCTGAGGCCACTCAGCAAATGTCCTCAGGCATACCATGTCTAGCTACCACCTGCTGGATGTGTGTATACCTTTGTGGTGGGGTGAGGTCTCAGGGACTTTTTAAGGTCAGTCTAGCAGAGTGTATCAGGTCCAAACAGAACAAAATTTGGCCATTTGAAGAGAAGCATCTGCACCAGTTAGGCATTTCCCCCATCCTAAAGCCACACAACTCAGTCTGTCCCAGAATCTTCCAGGAGTCTGATTTTAGCAGGGAAGGGTCACTGGGAGTTGGGAGAGGGGGAGATGTGGTAAGGTTTGGGGGAAGCCACAGAGATACACAACTCAGTCTGTCCCGGAATCTGCCCAGAATTTGTAAGATGGAATGAGCATGAGATGGGAGGGTGTGGCTGCTAGTAGTCCGGAGAGTGGGGATAGTAGGTATCCTGTGAGGGGTGTCACCAGTCAGGTTCATGGAAAAGATGGAGAAATGACCCCAGCCCCAAAACCATACTACTCAGTCACTGACATCCACTTGGTGTGTCCGAAACTCTATAGCCCAGGCTGTTAACTCAGAATGGCACAAACTCCACAGCGTGGTGGGATAGGGAGCCCATACGCTGGGGCTTTTGCATTCTCCCAGCCTGATGCCACAAGGAAGGGAGTGTTCCACCCCAGAAGGATGGCATCTGCAGTGTAGGAGAAGGACTCAGAACAGGGATCCTGGTGGCTGTCCTTTCAGTTCCCTCCTCAGAGCCACAGACCTCAGTTTCTCCTCATACAACTCTAGTCCACTCCGACCTCATCATGCCGGAGCCCAGAGTAAGTAATTGTGTATGAGATTTTGAGTGTTGGCTCTCTATGAGGCTGTCTGTGTCTCTAGCAGACTTTCTCTCCCTGGCAGATAGAATTCTCACTGATTTTCATAGTCAGATGTTATGTGGATACTTCTTCCCAGCTCTGGTACTCTGGGCTGGGGAATCATGTTTGGGGTTGAGACAACACACTTCTCAGGGGGAACCCCCACAACTAAGATGTCCATCCAGAATCTCAGCCACTGCCTGTGGGAGTGGGGCCTGCTCTTTTTCTGTCTCCACCCTTTGTACTAGTCTCAATGTGGCTTCTTCTGTAAATCCTTGGTTATAAGACTTCTCTTCAGCCAGTCTTCAGTTGTCATTCAGGTTGTTTGCTCTATATTTTAGTTGTAATTCTGGTTTTGTTCTGGGAGGATTCCAGGGTAATATATACCTACTATGCTGCCATCATGGATCCTCCTCATAAAGTTTTTATATACTAGTATAGATTTATGAGTTCTCTATTCTGTTTCCTCTATTTGTGTACTGTGTACCAAAGTCATATTGGTTTATTACATTCACATAAAATATTTCTCTGGGCTATTCCTTGGCACTTTTTATATACAAATTTTCATATCACTTTTCATACCATTCAACCCTTACTCCCATTTGGAGTCTAATTAATATTTCATTAATATTTATATTTCAGTTCGGTGAGCGTTGATTTTTAAAAATGATATAGCCATTTTATCTAAGAAATGGTAATTTCCCTATCTGTTTAGATCTTGTCTTTCAATTATATTCGTCATACACACACATACAAATACACACGCGTATATGCTGCATACTTCTCTTGATATAGTTTTTCTTAAAGAATCAGTGGCTTTTTTTCATTGTTCATTGTAAGTGGAATATTTTTGCTCTTTCCATTCTTTTTGGTTTTCTTTTCTTTTTATTTATTCTTGTTTATTCTATTATAGTTGTCTCAGTTTTTCCCCCTTTGCCTTCCTCTGTCCAGCCCTCCCCCCATAGTCCATCCCCACACTGTTGTCCATGTCTATGGTCATTCATACATGTCCTTTGACTACTCCCTTCCCCTTTTTTCCACCATTCCCTCCCACCCGCTTTCTTCTGGCAGCTGTCAGTCTGTTTCCTCTTTCCATGCCTTTGGTTCTGTTTTGCTCCTTAGTTTACTTTGTTCATTAAATTCCTCTTATAAGTGAGATCTTATGGTACTTGTTTTTCACCTAGCATAATACTTAGCTTATGCTTATTTCACTTAGCATAATACTCTCCAGTTCCATCTTCCTTCTTTCTGCTGCGTTGTATTCTATTGTGTAAATGTACCACAGTTTTTCGATCCACTCATTTACTGATGGGCAGTTAGGATGATTGTGACACTTTGCTACTGTATATGGAACTGCTATGAACACAGGGGTGCATAGGTTATTTTGGATTGGTGTTTCAGGATTCTTAGGGTATAATCCCATCAGTGGAATCTCTGGATCAAAAGGAAGTTCCATTTTTAATTTTTTGAGGAAATTCCATACTATTTTCCACAGTGGCTGCACCAGTCTGCATTCCCACCAACAGTGCACTAGGGTTCCCTTTTCTTCACTTTCTTGCCAGCACTTCTTATTTGTTGATTTATTGATGATAGTCATTCTGGCAGGTGTGAGGTGATATCTCACTGTGGTTTTAATTTGCATTTATATGATGGCTAGTGATGTTGAGCTTCTTTTCAAAGGTCTATGGGCCCTCTGTATGTCCTCCTTGGAGAAGTGTCTGTTCAGGTCCTTTGCTCATTTTTTTTAATTGGATGGTTTGTCTTCCTGGTGTTGAATCATATGGGTTCGTTATATATTTTGGACATCAAACCCTGCTCTGAGGTATCATTGGCAAATATGTTTTCCCATAGGGTTGATTCCCTTTTCATTTTGATGATGGTTTCTTTAGCCGTGCAGAAGCTTTTTAATTTGATGTAGTGCCATTTATTTTTTCTTTTATTTTCCTTGCCCTAGGAGATATATTGGCAAAAATCTTGCTACCTGAGATATCTGATATTCTACTGCCTATGTTTTCCACTAGGACTTTAATGGTATTATGACTTATGTTTAAGTCTTTTATCCATTTTGAGTTAATTCTGATGTATGGTGTAAGTTGGTGGTCTAGTTTCATTTTTTTGCATGTACCAGTCCAGTTCTCCCATCATCATTTATTGAAGAGGCTGTTTTTACTCCATTTTATGCTTGTGCCACCTTTTAGAAATATTAATTGACCATGGAGACATGGCTTCATTCTGAACTTTCTATTCTGCTCCATTGATCTATGTGTCTGTTATTATGTCAGTACCAGGCTGCTTTGATTACAGTAGCCTTGTAGTATAGTTTGATATCAGGTATTGTGATCCCTCCAACTTTATTCTTCTTTCTCAAGATTGCTGAGACTATTCGGGGTCTTTTTTGGTTCCATATAAATTTTTCAAGTGTTTGTTCTAGATATGTAAAATATGCCTTTGGTACTTTAATAGCGATTGCATTGAATCTATAGATTGCTTTGGGAAGTATGGACATTGTAATGATGCTAATTCTTCCAATACATGAACAGGGTATATGCTCCAATTATTTGTATCTTAACTCAATTTCTTTCTTCAGTGTTCTGTACTTTTCCGAGTATAGGTCTTTTACCTCATTGGTTAAATTAATACCTAGGTACTTGATTTTTTTTTCTATTGTAAAATGGATTTTTTCTTAGTTTCTCTTTCTGATAGTTCATTGTTGATGTACAAAAATGCCATCAATTTCTTAATATTGACTTTCTATACTGCTGCGTTGCCAAATTCACTTATTAGGCCGACTAGTTTTTTTTGGTGGAGCATATAGGGTTTTCTGTGTACATTATCATGTCACCTGCAAATAATGACAGTTTTACTTCCTCCTTTCCCATTTGGATGCCTTTCATTTCTTCTTCTTGTCTGATCGCTGTGGCTAGGACCTTCAGTACTATGTTGAATAAGAGTGGTAAAAGTGGATACCCTTGTCTTGTTCCTGATCTTAAAAGGGAATGTTTTTAATTTTTGCCCATTGAGTATAATGTTGGCAGTAGCTTTTTTGTATATGGCTGTAATTATGTTGAGGTATGCTCCCTCTATTCCCACTATGATTGTTTTCATCATATATCGGTGCTGGATTTTATCAAATGATTTTTCTGCATCTATTGATATCATTGTTTGATTTTTATCTTTCATTTTGTTTATGTGATGAATCAGATTTATTGATTTGGGAAAATTATATCAGCCTTGCATCCCTGGGATGAATCCCACTTGATCATGGTGTATGATCTTTTTAATGTACTATCGCATCCAGTTTGCTGGTATTTTGTTGAGGATTTTTGCATGTATGTTCAATACAGATATTGGCCTGTAATTTTCTTTCTTTGTTACGCCTTTATCTGGTTTTGGAGTTAGGATAATAGTGGCTTCATAAAAAGAGTTTGGGAGTCTTCCCTCTTGAATTTTTTGGAATAGATAAGGATAGGTGTTAGTTCTTCTTTGAATGTTTGGTAAAATTCTCCTGTGAAGCCATCTGGTCCAGGGCTTTTGTTTGTTGGTGGGTTTTTGTTTACTGCTTCAATTTTGCTGGTTTTTATTGGTCTATTCAGGTTTTCTGCTTCCTGATTCAGTTTTGAAAGACTGTATGTCTAGAAATTCACGTTTTACCCCAGTTGTCCAATTTCTTGGTACTTAGATGTTCATAGTAATTTCTTACAATCCTTTGTATTTCTTTTTTAATATAATTCACTAATTAATTAAATTACTTTATTTTTGTTCAATTACACTTGTCTGCATTTTCTCCCCACCACTCCCCCCCCATCCCAGCCAAACCCACCTCCCTCCCTTGCTTCCTCCTTCCCTCTTGGTTTTGTCCATGTGTCCTTTACAATAGTTCCTGAAAACCCTTCTCCCCACTGTCCCCTCCCCCCTCCCCTCTGGCTATTGTTAGATTGTTCTTAATTTCAATGTCTCTGGTATTTCTGTGGTATTAGTTGTTACTTCTCCCCTTTTATTACTGATTTTACTTATTTGGGTCATCTCTCTTTTTTTCTTGATGAGTCTGGGTAATGGTTTGTCGATTTTGTTTATCTTTGCAAAGAACCAGATCCTGGATTCATTAATCCTTTCAATTTTTTTTTTAGTCTCTATGTCATTTAATTCTGCTCTGGTCTTGATTATTTCCTTCCCTCTGCTTGCTCTGGGCTTTGTTTGTTTTTGTACCTCTACTTCTTGTAGATGTAGGGTTAGGCTGTTTATTTGAGATGTATTTATCTCTTTAGGTAGGCCTCTATTGCTACAAACTTCTTTCTCAGGACTGCCTTTGCTGTGTCCCATAGGTTTTGGGTTGTTTTGTGTTCATTTTAATTTGTTTCCTGATACTTTTTGATTTCTTTCTTGATCTCATTGTTAACCCATTCATTATTTAATAACATATTATTCAGTATCCATGTATTTGAGTTTTTTCTTGAGTTTGGTTCCTAGTTTCAAGCCATTTTGATCCAAGAAGATGCTTGATATGATTTCAGTTTTCTTGAATTTGTTGTCTTGTTTTGTGTCCTACTATGTGGTCTCTTTGTGGGAATGGTCCATGTGTGTTTGAAAGAATGTGTATTTTGCTTCTTTGGGGTGAAAGGTTCTGTAAATATCAATTAAGTCAATTTGATCTAGAGTGTTGTTCATTTCTGCAATATTTTTATTTATTTTTTAATTGGAGGATCTATCTTTTGTTGACAGTGGGGTGTTAAAATCCCCTTCAATGACTATATTTCTTTCTATCTCTTTCTTAAAGTCCTCTAATATTTTCTTTATATATTTAGGTGATCCTGTATTTGGAGCGTATATGTTTACATTAGTTATATACTCTTGTTGGACTACTCCCTTAAGTATTATGTAGTGACCTTGTTTGTTTCTTGTTATAGCCTTTGTTTTAAAGTCTATTTTGTCTGATATAAGTATTGCTATCCCAGCTTTTTTTTTTTTTTTTTTTTTTTTGATGCCCATTTGCTTGGAATATTTTTTCCATCCCTTCACTTTCAGCCTATGTAGATCTTTTGATCTAAGGCGGGTCTCTTGTAGACAGTATATGTGTAGGTCATGCTTTCTGATAAGAAGTGATACTACACTTGATTTTAGCTAAAAGGTGGAGAAGCAATGCAGGTCAGGTTTTCTTATCTATTCAGCTACGTATATCTTTTGATTGGAGCGTTTAATACATTTACATTTAAGGTTCTTTTTGATAGGTACTTATTGCCATTTTTTTCCTTCCGTACTGGTGGTCCTCTCTATCTCTCTGTATATTTCTTCTTATTAAAGCAGTCCCTTTAGCATCTCTTGCAGTACTGGCTTGGTGAAGATTCTCTCTGTTAGCCTTCTTTTGTCTGGGAGCTCTTTATTATATCTTCCATTTTTAATTGAGAGCCTTGTGGGATAAAGTAGTCTTGGTTGCAGGTCCTTGCTTTTCATTATTTGGAATATTTTGTGCCAACACCTTTGGGCTTGTAGTGTTGACTTGAGTTTAGTTGAACAACATGTTTAACTAACATGTATCTCAGTATCTTCTTATCTCATAATTTAAAAATCTATCTTTTTATCTATAGCCATATGTTGTTTCTTGTTCTTAATCTTGTAAGGTTTTTATCTCTTACATTTAATCATTTTAATAAGCACTTTGTCTATTTTTGGTTACTTTATAAAACCTGATTTTGGATATACTTATTCTTTTTTTAAAAAATATATTTTATTGATTATGCTATTACAGTTGTCCCATTTCTCCCCCATCATTCCCCCCACCCTGCACACCCTCTCCCACCCACATTCCCCCCTTTAGTTCATTTCCATGTGTCATAAGTTCTTTAGCTTCTACATTTCCCACACTATTCTTACCCTGCCCCTGTCTATTTTCTAGCCACTATCTATGCTACTCATTCTCTGTACCTTCCCCCCCTCTCCTCCTCCCATGCCCCTGTTGCTAACCCTCCATATGATCTCCATTTCTGTGGTTCTGTTCCTGTTCTAGCTGTTTGCTTAGTTTGCTTTTGTTTTAGGTGTGGTTCTTAATAGCTGTGAGTTTGCTGTCTTTTCATTGTCATATTTTTTATCTTCTTTTTCTTAGATAAGTCCCTTTAACATTTCATATAATAAGAGCTTGGTGATGATGAACTCCTTGAACTTGACCTTATCTGAGAAGTGCTTTATCTGTCCTTCCATTCTAAATGACAGCTTTGCTGGAAAGAGCAATTTTGGATGTAGGTCCCTGCTTTTCAAGATTTCAAATATTTCTTTCCAGCCCCTTCTTGCCTGTAAGGTCTCTTTTGAGAAATCAGCTGACAGTCTGATGGGAACTCCCTTGTAGGTGACTGTCCCCTTATCCCTCGCTGCTTCTAGAATTCTCTGCTTCATTTTAATCTTGGCTAATGTAATTACGATGTGCCTTGATGTGTTCCTCCTTGGGCCCAACTTCTTTGGGACTCTCTGAGCTTCCTGGACGTCCTGGTAATCTATTTCCTTTGCCATATTGGGGAAGTTCTCCTTTATTATTTGTTCAAATAAGTTTTCTACTCGTTGCTGTTCTTCTTCCCCTTCTGGGACCCCTATAATTCGGATGTTGGGACGTTTAACGATGTCCCGGAGGTTCCTAAGCCTCTCATTTTTTTGAATTCTTGTTTCTTCCTCGTTTTCTGTTTGGTTGTTAATTTCTTCCTTCTGGTCCACTCCATTGATTTGAGTCCCAGTTTTCCTTCCATCTCTATCGGTTCCCCATGCGTCTTCCTTCATTTCACATATTGTAGCCTGCATTTTCTCATCTAATTTATGAGCAAAATCAACCAATTCTGTGAGCATTTTGATGACCAGTGCTTTGAACTGTGCATCTGATAGGTTGGCTATCTCTTAGTTGCTTAGAGGAATTGACTCCGGGGTTTTCATTTTTCCTCCGGTTTGAGCCATTTTTGGTGGGGTGTTTTGTTTTGTTTTGTTTTGGTTTTAGTCTGGTCGCCGCTATTACGTATAAGGGGTGTAGCCGTAGGTGTTCCTCAGGGCGGGGCAGCCCAGTTGCTGGGTTGTGACGCTATAGGTGGGGGCGGGGTCGAGAGGGAAGAATGGCGCCTGTTCCGCTCTCTTCTGGACTCTGGTCCCTTCTTCTGCTTCCCCTTCGCCTGGATTATCTGCACACGTGCGAGTGCTGTTACGTAGTGAGGATGGAGCCTCAGGCACTCCCCAGTGTGGGGCAGCCCAGTCACTGGGTTGTGACGCTGTATGTGGGGGCGGGGTCTGAGAGGGAACAATGGCGCTTGCTCCGCTCTCTCCTGGATTCAGTCCCTTCCGCCACTTCCCCTCTGCCTGGACCGTCTGCGAGCGAGAATGTAGGACCACCTGGTCAGCCAGCTGCCTTGTGCGTCCTCACTGGGTCTGCACAGTTGCCCCCCTGTGCCCTGGGTCCGCCAGCTGCTGCCTGTGGGCCCGAGGACCGCCAGCCACCGCCCGTGCACCTGGGAACTGCGAGCCGCTGCTGCCTGTGTTCCTGGGTCCGCACCTCCACTTTCTCCTGCCGCGACTCCGCCCCTGTTACCGGTCTGGATGAATGGTTGTTGGACTTCCGTACAGTTCAATTTTCTATAAGTTCTGGTTGTTTTCTTGTTTCTAAATATTTGTTGTTCTTAATTTTGGTTGTGAGAGGAGGCACAGTGTGTCCGCGTACGCCTCCATCTTGGCCGGAAGTCCCTGGATATACTTATTCTTTATACTTTATTATTTTTATGTATTTTTTACTTAATTTTGAGCTTTTTAATCTTTTTTTCCTAGTGAGGTCATTTCCTGATTTATTTATTTATTTTTTTAGATTGCATGGGCTTAGATTTTATTTTTTAAATTTCTTATTGGATATACTATTACAGTTGTCCCAAATTTTGCTCCTTTGTCCTCCTCCACCCAACCCCCCACTCCCTAAGGTAGTCTCCACACTGTTGTCCATGTCCATGTCCATGAGTCATACCTATATGTTCCTTAGTTACTCTATTTCCCATGGGGTACTTTACACTCCCATGACTATTCTGTAACAACCAATTTGTACTTAATACCTTCACCTTTTTCACACATCTCCCAGACTCCCCTCCCCTCTGGCAACCATCAGAATGTTCTATGCATTTGTGATTCTGTTTCTGTTCTGCTTGTTTGTTTATTTTATAATTTTGATTCAACTGTGGATTGATATGTATTTATTACCATTTTATTGTTCATATGTTTGATCTCTTTCTTAAAGGAGACTATCATTTTATGAAATATTGGTTTTGTGGTGACAAATTCCTTTACCATTTTCTTGTCTGGGAAGCTCTTTGTCTCTCCTTCTGTTCTAAATGATAGCTTTGCTGGCTAGAGTAATCGTAGTTGTAGGTCCTTGGTTTTTATCTTTTTGAATATTTCTTGCCAATCTCTTCTAGCCTGCATAGTTTTTTTTTTTTGTTTTTTTTTTTTTTTAAGAAATCATATGATAGTCTTGTGGGAGCTCCCTTGTAGGTAACTAAGTGCTTTTCTCTTGCTGTTTTTAAGATTCTCTATCTTTAACCTTTGGTATTTTAATTATGAGGTACCTCACTGTAGGCCTTTTTGGGTTTATCTTTATGACTCTCTGCAGTGTCTGGACGTTTATGTTTATTTCTTTCACCACATTAGTGAAGTTTTCTGTCATTATTTTTTCAAATAGTGTTCCAACTTCTTCTTCTCTCTGTTCTCCTTCTGGCATTTCCATGATGCAAATGTGGTATGCTTCAAATTGTCCCAGAGGCTCCACATATTTTTGGATTCTTTTTTCTTCTTCTGTTCTGATTGGTTGGTTTTTGCTTCCTTATAGTTCAAATCACTGATTTGATTTTTGGCTTTATCCACTCTACTGTTGATTCTATGTAAATTATTCTTTATTTCAATTAGTGTATCCTTCCCTTCTGACTGTATTTTATTTTAATGCTTTTGATGTTGTCTTTAAGTTCCTTGTGCATCCCTGTAACCAGTGTTTTGAATTCTGCATCTTGTAGATTGCTTATCTCCATTTTGTTTAGCTCTTTTTCTGGAGTTTTGATCTTTTCTTTCATTTGTGCCATGTTTCTTTGTCTCCTTGTTTTGGCAGCCTCCCTGTGTTTGTTTCTATGTATTAGGTAGAGCTGCTTGGTAGAATGGCCTAATGTAGTAGGTATCCGGTCCAGTGGCACAGCCTCCCCTAGTACCCAAGTTGGACACTCAAGGTGCTCCCACCATGTAGGCTGTGTACACCTTTGTGTTGTAGTTGAGCCTTGATCACTGTTGGCACATACAATGTCAGCCACCAATTGTGTTCTGTCCCAGTTCACACAGCATAAACTACAAAGCATCTGCAGATGGCTGCTACTTGTGCTGGACTTGGAGGTGTGCAGGAGAGGCCAAGTTGTGAACAAAGTCTGGCTGCTGCTACTGCTGGGACTGCAGCCACTTATTTAGAGGTGTAGGACTAGCTAAATCCAGATGCTGCTTGTTTGAGAGAATTAGGAATATTTGAAGTTTGAGCCAATACAAATCATTTGTGTGGAAAAGCAGTTTGGGTGGATCCAACAATTGGGTGTGGCAGGGCCTCAGGGAATCACCAGGGTGGGGCAAACAGTATGAGCCAGGTTGATGGGAGTCCCAGATATGGTGCTCATCTGCTGACTCTGTGGCTATGTTAGGGGAGGACTCAGAAAAGGAACAATGGTCTTTGCTAGCACTTCCCTCTTGGAAAAAGGTGCCCCCAGCTCTTGTCTTGGTCTGGACAATTCACTTTCTCCCTGTATGTCTTTGATGCCTTTCAATCTGTTGCCCTATCACTGGAGCTCAGAGGGAGTGAATCCAAATAACTCTGTGTGCAGGCCCTTTAAGAGGAACCACCTGAGACTCCAGCAGTTTTTTCTTCCATAGGCTCAATCTCCGCTGCATTTTACAGACAGAGGTTATGGGGGATTATCTTGCTGGTACTAGAACCCTGGGCTGGGGAGCCTAGTGTGGGGCTGGGATCTGTCACTCTTGAGACATCCCTCCTGATTTTTATCTACCATACATGGGTGTATGATCAGCCAGTTCCATATCTCCGCCCTTCCTACCAGTCTCTATGTGGTTTCTTCTTTAATTTCATAGTTGTAGGACTTCAATTCACCTCAATTTCTGATGGTTCTGAATGATGGTCTTCTATAGTTTAGCTGTAATTTTGATGTGATTGTGTGAGGAGGTGAGCTGTGCTTATCTACCTTAGCTTTTTTATCTTTATCAATTTTAACTTCCTGTTTTTCTTATCTCTCAAGTTGTGTATTTATTCCTTTATTTTTGCCTTCTTTAATTATAATTTTGTATTCTGCTTTGTTCACTTAATGATGTCTTTCCCATTTTATTATAAATATATCATGCAAATCATTTTCAAATTAGGCTTTATATTTTGAAATAATTATATAGCATAAATATATCATATCATATCATATCAATCATATCATAATATAGATTTAGTTATAAGCAAAATATGGAAAGGGCCCTTGTATCCTTTTGCTAGTTTCCTCCAGTGGTAACGTCTTCCAAAACTTAAGTACAATATCACAACCAGGGTATTGACAGTGATACAGTCAAGGTACTGAACAGTTCCATCAGCATATGAATCTCTCCTGTTGCCCTTTTATAGCCACACCAAGCCGTCCTTGTCCCTAGCCCCTGGCAACTAATCTGTTCTTGTCTATACATTTTTCATGTCAAAAATGTTATATAAATGGAACCATACAGCAGTATGTCACCTTTGAGATTGCCTTTTTTAATCCTATCATAATTCCTTGGAGTGTCATACAAATTTTTACCACACACATTATTTTCATGGGTGCACATTATTCCATTGCATAGATATACCACACACGTAAAGTTAAAAAATCACTATTTTAGAATGTAGCTCAAAATATAACTCCACCTTACATTAGTATACCTTTTTACTGTTTTTGAAGTACGTTGTCTTAAATGTTCTCATCTAATCCTTCAAATAATGCTGTGAGATAGGGAATACATATCCACATTACAAAAGAGGTCTTGGGGCCAAGAGATATTAAATAGCTTGGCTAAAATTACACAGTGGCAGAGTGAGGATTCTCATTCTTCCTTTTCCAACTAATGCTCATAGTCAGGTTTACTGTGTCCCTAGGAACAGTGGGAGTCACTTAACATGTATTATCTTGTGTAATCTTTCCAACAAACCCATGTGGGAGTTACAAATAATATCCCGAGTTAGATAAAGGAAAAAGGTTCAGAAAGTTTTAGTGATTTATGTGGCTGGTAAGTGATGCAGGTTGGATTTGATGCAATGTCTCTGTGACTTCAGAGCCAGTGCTCCTAATCACTACATTCAGTTGATTAAGTGAATATTTTCTGCTATTTTATTATTATTTAAGGGGTTAAAATCATGAAAACATCTTATTTAAAATTTCCTAAATCTCGCCCTGGCTGGTGTAGCTCAGTGGATTGAGCGCGGGCCTGGGAACCGAAGGATCGCGGTTTGATTCCCAGTCAGGGCACATGCCTGGGTTGCAGGCCAGTTCCCAGCATGGGACTCATGAGAGGCAACCATACATTGATATTTCTCTCCCTCTCTCCTACCCTTCCCCTCTAAAGATAAATAAATAAGAATCTTTAAAATTTCCTAAATCTCAAGGTACATAGGTGGGTATTGCTATGGTTTTTATGTCATTGTGTTCTGTGGGTTCACTGATGTTCACTGTATACTTGTGTTTTGTTTTGTTTTTTCCTATTGACTCTTTACTGTCCGCTTCCCAGCTAAGCAGGGGCTGGAATGCTCTTCATGGTAGCATGCCCATTCACTGCAGGAAAAGGGTATGGTGTACCCAGCAGGCCTCATGCTGGGTGTGGGCTGGCAGTTCTCTTTGGAGTGGGGAAGGGGTAGGATTCTCCGCAGGGTTCCCATGGTACTCTTGACAAGAGGGAATGACTATTCCCCAGTGTTGTGGCTGGATCCCAGAGTGCTTCATTTATGCATCCCTTAGTTGACATGTGACTTGCTAAGTCTGCTGCAAGAAAGTGTGCTTCAGCGGAAAGCATGCATTCAGAACATGGAGCTAAGATTGGAAGGGGTTCTACCTGGTCTGCCACTACAGCAATCTAGGGCATGATGTTCTTTTGATTGTAATACCTCCAACTCTTAGAATTCCAGCCTGGCTGCCTTTGATCTTGAAGGCTTCTTATCCTTCCTGTTCCTGGCTCTTCCTTTGTAGATGCTTATATATAGTAGCATCCAAATTGCTTGTTTTATTGTGTCTATACATGCAGTGCTGTTCTGTGTCTTTTTTAATCTGAGCCATCTCCTTTTTATTCATTTGGGTGTTTTGAGTGGTTCCTTACTGAAAAGCTATCTACTAGTACCTTGACTATCCAAGTCACAGAATTATTTCCCTCACTTAGGTATGAATAAAAGAAGTACCATATTTTGCCATGTATAATGCACACAAAAATGTGGGTGTGCATTATGCACAGCAATATATGGTATATCCTTAGAGACCATTGTATGCTCACTAATTCTTCTGTTCACTTTGAAAAAAGTTACCTAATACAATTTCTGTAGATATCGGGCATGCATTTAAGATAACATCTAGCATATTAAATGGAAGGAGATTAAAAATGGTAGAAATGCAGTCTAGGTAGAAATCCTATATCTTTGATCAACCTGAAAATTTTAGCTAGAAGTGCCTTTATTGGACTAGACCTAATCGTAATAGATTAGAGCATGTATTACATATTATTATTATTTTAAATTGTTGATGTTATTTAATGCATGGAACATTTTATTGATGGATGAAAGCATAATGTAATTTATATTTAATCTTTCTGGCTTAGACATTTTGTTTATGCCTTAAGATTGGTATCAAAATGGAAATCCATTCTTCTTGAATTTTAACTAAAGGTGGGCAAACTTAAAGATAGAGGAAAATAACTCAATTTGCTTTGCACATTTAAACATTTTATTTGACATCAACTGGATACTCAAGAAGAAAGCAAGTCCGAAAATTGTGGGGGTCAGAGGTAGGGAGGAGATCAGAGATGCCACTGATTTGAAGAACTAGACCACCCTGGTACCCTGATAAAACACATGTATCAAACAGAGCATCCAGGCACTCTGATTGATACATGTTTTCAGTGGGCGAATTCAGCACATCCAGGAAGGCCCTAAGAATTTTCTTACTTCTGAGCATCTTAGAAACATTGTGATACTTAGTATGCAAGTAAAATTTAACACTTCTTCAGACATTGAAAAAAAAAAACTTAACTGTCTCAGTTACCTTTAGGAAACATATCCAGCCCCATAATATGAACCAGCATGCCTCATGGGTACTTAATAAATAAGATTCCCTTTTGAAAACCTAAGGGAGAGGAAAGAGGGTAGTGTTTCAGTGTAGACAGGTACTCCTTAGTTCTCCTCTCATCACCCTTGTATCTTTTCTTTTTTTCTCTCCTTGCCTTTTTCCTAATTTTTTCCCTTCACATTTTATTGTAAAAACTACAAACACATATGTACTATGCTTATTATTCATTATCTATTTTAATTTGTGAATTGGCACTTCATGTTCTCAGCCCAGTTTTTATACAGGGGTGTTTCTCTTTTTGTTGACCCGCATGAGATGTCCGTATGTAAAGAATATTGCTTCTTTATCAACTTTGTAGTAAATGTTTTCCCCAGAGTACCTTTAAACTTGTTGACAATGTTTTTAATGTATATTTTATGTTTTATTGGTTGGTTTCCAAACTGCCTTCATATTATGATAACTTCTTCCAGTGAGTGCTTTTATGCTTCAAGACTTTAAAACTTTTCCCATTCTAAGATCGGATTGATGATCTAGTTTTTAACTTTTTAAAAAATTTTAATTGTTATTCTTATACAGTTTTCTGTCTTTTACTACCATCCCAGCCCACCACTCCAACCCTCCCCACCTCCCTCCCATTTCCACCCCACCTAGTTTTTGTCCATGTGTCTTTTATACTTGTTGCTCTAAAGCCTTCCCCTTTTCCCCTGAAATTTCCTACCCTCTCCCCTCTGATGACTGTCAAAAATGTTTCTATCTTTTTTCGGTAGGCTTGTATTGCTAGGAACTTCCCTCTGAGGACTGCCTTCACTATGTCCCATAAGTTTTGGGTCGTTGTGAGTTCATTTTCTTTTGTTTCCAGAAACTTGATTTCTTCCCTAATTTTATTCTTGACCCATTCATTGCTTAATAGCGTGGTATTCAATCTCCATGATTCTGAAGGTTTTGGGTTTTTCCCCTTGGTGTTGGTTTCTAGTTTCAGTCCCTTGTCGTTGGAGAAAATGCTTGGTATGATTTCCATATTCTTGCATTTGTTGAGGCTTGTTTTGTGTCCTATCATGTGGTCTATATTTGAAAATGTTCCATGTGGATTTGAAAAGAATGTGTATTTAGTTTCTTTGGGATGAAGAGCTCTATATACATTAAATCCATTTCTTGTAGCATATTGTTCAGTGCCACGATATCTTTGTTGATATTTTGTTTGGAAGATCTGTCCATTTTTGACAGTGGAGTGTTAAAATCCCCTACTATAATTGTGTTCCTGTCAATATCTTTCTTGAAATCCTCTAAGATTTTCTTGATGTATTTCGGTGCTCATATGTTGGGTGCATATATATTTACAATGTTTATGTCTTCTTGGTGGATTCTTCCCTTGGTATTATGAAGGGACCTTCTGGGTCTCTCTTTATGGCTCTTCTTTTGAAGTCTAATTTGTCTGATATGAGTATTGCTACCCCGGCTTTTATTTTCCTGTCCATTTGCTTCGAAAAAATGTTTCCAGCCCTTCACTTTGAGCCTGTGTAGGTCTTTTGTCCTGAGGTGGGTCTCTTGTAGGCAGCATATGTGTGGGTCATGCTTTCTTATCCATTCAGCTATTCTATGTCTTTTGATTGGAGCATTTAATCCATTTATGTTTAAGGTTATTATTGATAGGTAGTGATTCATTGCCATTTTCGTATGTGTGTTCCCCTCTCTCTGTCTTTTCCTTCCTTTCCTTAAAGCAGTCCCTGTAGTATCTCTTGCAGAACTGATTTGGTAGAGGTGTATTCTTTTAGACTTCTTTTGTCTGGGAAGCTTCTTATTTGGCCTTCTATCTTGATTGAAAGCCTTGCTGTGTAAAGTAGTCTTGGTTGCAGGCCTTTGGTTCTCATTGCTTGGAATATTTCTTGCCATTCTCTTCTGGCTTGGAGTGTTTCTATTGAGAAGTCAGCTGCTAACCTTATCGGGGCTCCCTTGTATGTTATTTCCTTTTTCTCCCTTGCTGCCTTTAAGATTCTCTCTTTGTCCTGGAATTTTGCCATTTTAATTATGATGTGTCTTGAAGTGGGCCTCTTTGGGTTCCTCTTGATTGGGACTTTCTGTGTTTCCTGGATTTGTGTGACTTGTTCTCTCATCAAATGAGGGAAGTTTTCCATCATTACTGTTTCAAGTAGGTTTTCTATCCCTTGCTCTTCTTCTCCTTCTGGTATCCCTATTATATGATATTATTACGTTTCATATTGTCTTGCATTTCTCTTAATTCCTCTTCATTCTTTCTGAGCCTCTTTTTGCTTTCTTGCTTTTTCTGGGTGTTTTTTTCTACTTTGTCTTCCAACTCGCTGATCCAATCTTCTGCTTCATGGATTCTGCTTTTGATTCCTTCTACTGTGTTCTTCAGTTCAGAAATTGTATACTTCATTTCCTCTTGGCCCTTGTTGATAGTTTCTATTTCCTTTTTCATGTTGATATAGTTTGCAGTGAGTTCATCATAGCTTCCCTGTAGTTTCTGGTAGCTCATTGAGAGCTCATGGAGCTTCCTGACAACCATTGCTTTGAATTCAATATCTGATTGTTGAGTTGCCTCTGTTTCATATAGCAGTGTTTCTGGGGCTTCCTCCTTTCCTTTCATTTGGGGATTGTTTCTTTGTCTTCCCATTGTGTGTAAGACTGTTCTTGTTAGCCTCAACTTCTTAAATTGATCTGTTCTGGCTACCCGGGTTTATGGTGTGACCTTCTGTCATAGAATACCTGTGAGATTCAGTGGTGGAGTCTTCTTAGGATATCCTGTGTTCACATCTTCCACTGTCCCAGCTACTGGGATACCCTCTTTTTAGGACCAACTCTGTTTTTTCTTCTCACAGTTCCAGGTTTTGTGTGTGTGTGTGTGTGTCACTCTTGGGTATTTAAAAAAAGAAAAGAGGGAAAGAATGAAAAAAGAAGAAGAAAAAAAGAGGAAGGTAGAAGAGATAAAATTGGAAAGAAAGGAAGAGTGAATAAAACAAGAAAGAAGTGAAGAGAGGCAAAAGGATTTGAGTAAAAAAGAAGATAAAAATAATAAAGAAATAATAATTAAGAACAATTATATAAACAGATAGACACAGACAAAAAAATCAAGGAAACAAACAAAACCAAAAACACACTAAAAAACAGAAAAAAAAGAAAAAAGAAACAACAAAAAAAACCCCAAAACACCAAACAAAAAACTCTAGCTCTTTTCAAACTTGCCGAGCCAGTTTTTCTGGTCTTGCTGGCTGCAATGGCCGAGGGGTGACGGTATTGGTTTTCTCTGTGTTCAGCACTCAGTCATCATTGTGCTAGCTAGCATCCCCGGGTCCCCAGAGTTAGACCGGTGCCTCTCCGCTCAGGGCCTCAGGCGTGTTTTCTTAGCCTCTTGGAGTGCGTGCACTTTCCCGAGTTTATGGATGTGAGCTCATGTCTCTGGTCGCAGGTAGCTGTCTCCGTTGGCCCTGGTGCAGCTTTCTGTGGTGTCTGGGGCCTACGATCCCGCAGCCATCTTACGCCTGCACGCCTACGGCCCCAAGTTGTTTGCGTTCGGTGCGGGTGACTATGGTCCCACAGCTGTTCTCAGTGGCAAGTGCCTATGCTCTCACTTGTGCCCATGATCCCCCGACCATCTGGGGTCATGTGTGGGTGCCTGTTTTCATGCAGCCATCTCAGTTCACACGCACAGCTCTCTGCAGTCGCGTGTGACCAGGATTGCTCAGCCCGTTTCTGTGGTTGACCCGGCTCCCTCCCTAGAGCCCTGGGGCAGGCCCGGCCAGCCCTAGGCCAGGGGCCTCAGCCACCCTGGTCTCCGAGCTGATCCTTGGGCTACTATTGTTCTGAAGTGCTCTCCTTACCGACTGGTTTTTCATTGTCTGCCACAATTTTCGATCTCCTATTCTCAAATATGCTGTGTTACTGTTTCTTGTCTGCTCTGTTCTTCCGTATGTAGGCCAGGTTTTTCTCCCATGTGTAGGGGAAAGTGGAATCTGCTCCCTCCTACCACACCTCCATCTTCCTTCGCCAGTTGGAGCCATTTTTATTTTTTGTTTTTTGATCTGGTTGTGGCTGTTATGTAGGGAGGGGTGGAGCCTTAGGTGTTCCCCAGGGCGGGGCAGCCCAGTCACTGGGTAGTGAAGCTATATGTGGGGGCAGGGTCTGAGAGGGAACAATGGTGCTTGCTCCGCTCTCTCTCGGATTCCAGTCCCTTCCACCTCTTCCCCTTCACCTGGATTATCTGCACGCAAATGTGGGACCACCTGGTCAGCCAGCCGCCTTGCACGGCCTCACTGGGTCTGCACAGTTGCCACCCTGTTCCCGGAGTCCTCTAGCCGCCGCCTGTGCACCTGGGAACTGCCAGCCACTGCTGCCTGCGTGCCCGGGTCCGCACCTCCACTCTTTCCTGCCACAACCCCTCCCTTCTTACTGGTCTGGATGAATGGTTGTTGGACTTCTGTACAGTTCAATTTTCTATCAGTTCTGGATGTTTTCTTGTTTCTAAATCTTTGTTGTCCTTAATTTTGGTTGTGAGTGCTGGTGCAGTTTGTCCACCTACGCCTCCATCTTGGCCGGAAGTCCCTTGTTTTTTCATTTTTTCCTGGATTCTTAAGGTGGAATTTTGGATTACTGATTTGAGACCATTCTTTTTTTAAACAAACATCTCATCCTTTTTGATATGTTGTATTTTTATTTTTGGCTAGCTGGTAAAATTATATAATTTCCTTTAAGAATTCTTCTCTATGGATTTGCCTTTTTAGCCATTCATAGAATTTGTCATCTGTTCCATATCTTTTGGGTCTTGGTTGTAATCAAGTGCTAAATTGAAATGTAAATAATCTCATGAAGGTTTTAATAGCTTTACGTGTTATGAATAATAAATTTGATATTCATTTACATTGCTTTATTAAGGACTATAATAACTATGATGTACTGAGTGCACACTGTGTCCTAGGCATTATGTTGATCACTTTATGTGATCATATCTCATTAAGTTCTCCAGCAACCATTTCAGCTAGGTACTATGATTAGACCCGTTTTAAGATTGGGGAAACTGACACACATATTTTAAGTAGCTTGTTCAGAGTCACTAGGCTAGTAAGTGACTCTGTCTTACTATGTATCATTTGTCTTACAATGTGCTGTGCACTTTTCTAAGCACTTTATGCTTATTTACTCCTTATAATAATCTTATGAGTTAGTACTGTTACTGTTTCCATTGCACCAATAAGGGATTGCACCAATAAGGGAACTCTCACAGGACCTTCTACTGGCCCATTATCCATTTCATGTACCCAGTAGAAATCTGGGTGTCAGGATGGAGGTGGGTATAGAGTCGTCAGTTGTTTACCTGCCGGGCTGTAGACTGGGTGTGTAGAGGGCAATTGCAGTGTGTAATTGGGACAATTTTGCCAAAAAATACACAAGGTGTTGTGGTGCCTTTAGGCGTGAACTTTCCTGCCTCACTGGCATCTTGGAATTTTTTCCTACCTGACCTGCAGTCTGACACTGACACACTCACACACACTCGGAACATGTGTAATGTTCATGTCAAATTTGAAGCAGGGTACAGTGGCAAGAAAGTAGGATTGAAACTTGGGGAGATATGAGTATGACTTCTCCCTGTGCTATTTATTATCTGTGTGGTCTTGGGCCAGTAACTTAATCACTTAGTGCTTTGGCTTTCTCAGCTATGCAGTTGAAGATGATGATTATACTAAAATCTGTGAAGGTTAAATAAGATGATGCATTTGAATACTTAGCCCCATGATTGGCTCATCAAAATACTCAACACATGTTAGATATTTTTGTAATTATTGATATGCAAGACCTTTTAAAGAAAGATCTTATTTATTTATTGTTAGACAGAGGGGAAGGGAGGGAGAAAGAGAGAGAAAGAAACATCAATGTGTGGCTACCTCCTACATACCCACACTCGGGGACCAGGCCTTCAACTCAGTGGTGAATCGAACCGGTGACCCTTTGGTTCACAGGCTGGCACTCAATCCACTGAGCCACACCAGCCAGGGAAGTCATTTTGAATCTTGACGTTGGTTTTATCTGCTTTATCTTTGGCATTCCACAGCTCTTGACATCAGTTCCATCATCCTCAAGATTTAACTTTTTTTTAAATATATTTTATTGATTATGCTATTACCCTTGTCCCATTTCTCCCCCATCATTCCCCTCCACCCTGCACACCCTCTCCCACCCACATCCCCCCTTTTAGTTCATGTCCATGTGTCATAAGTTCTTTAGCTTCTACATTTCCCACACTATCCTTGCCCTCCCCCTGTCTATTTTCTACCCATTATCTATGCTACTCATTCTCTGTACCTCCCCCACCCCTCCTCCCACACCCCTGTTGCTAACCCTCCATATGATCTCCATTTCTGTGGTTCTGTTCCTGTTCTAGCTGTTTGCTTAGTTTGCTTTTGTTTTAGGTGTGGTTCTTAATAGCTGTGAGTTTGCTGTCTTTTCATTGTCATATTTTTGATCTTCTTTTTCTTAGATAAATCCCTTTAACATTTCATATAATAAGAGCTTGGTGATGATGAACTCCTTGAATTTGACCTTATCTGAGAAGCGCTTTATCTGTCCATCCATTCTAAATGACAGCTTTGCTGGAAAGAGCAATTTGGGATGTAGGTCCCTGCTTTTCAAGATTTCAAATATTTCTTTCCAGCCCCTTCTTGCCTGTAAGGTCTCTTTTGAGAAATCAGCTGACAGTCTGATGGGAACTCCCCTGTAGGTGACTGTCCCCTTATCCCTTGCTGCTTCTAGAATTCTCTGCTTCATTTTAATCTTGGCTAATGTAATTACGATGTGCCTTGATGTGTTCCTCCTTGGGCCCAACTTCTTTGGGACTCTCTGAGCTTCCTGGACGTCCTGGTAGTCTATTTCCTTTGCCAGATTGGGGAAGTTCTCCTTTATTATTTGTTCAAATAAGTTTTCTACTTGTTGCTCTTCTTCCCCTTCTGGGACCCCTATAATTCGAATGTTGGGACGGTTAACCATGTCCCGGAGGTTCCTAAGCCTCTCCTCCTTTTTTTGAATTCTTGTTTCTTCCTCGTTTTCTGTTTGGTTGTTAATTTCTTCCTTCTGGTCCACTCCATTGATTTGAGTCCCAGTTTTCCTTCCATCTCTATCGGTTCCCCATGCGTCTTCCTTCATTTCACGTATTGTAGCCTGCATTTTCTCATCTAATTTATGAGCAAAATCAACCAATTCTGTGAGCATTTTGATGACCAGTGCTTTGAACTGTGCATCTGATAGGTTGGCTATCTCTTCGTTGCTTAGAGGAATTGACTCTGGGGTTTTCATTTTTTCTCCGGTTTGAGCCATTTTTGGTGGGGTTTTTTGTTTTGTTTTGGTTTGGTTTTAGTCTGGTCACAGCTATTACGTATGAGGGGTGGAGCCTCAGGTGTTCCTCAGGGCGGGGCAGCCCAGTCGCTGGGTTGTGATGCTGTAGGTGGGGGCGGGGTCCGAGAGGGAAGAATGGCGCCTGTTCCGCTCTCTTCTGGACTCTGGTCCCTTCCGCCGCTTCCCCTTCACCTGGATTATCAGCACGCACGCGTGTACTGTTACGTAGTGAGGGGTGGAGCCTCAGGTGCTCCCCAGTGCAGGCAGCCCAGTCGCTGGGTTGTGACACTGTATGTGGGGGTGGGGTCTGAGAGGGAACAATGGCGCCTGCTCCGCTCTCTCCTGGATTCAGTCCCTTCCGCCACTTCCCCTCTGCCTGGACCGTCTGCGTGCGCGAATGTGGGACCCCCTGGTCAGCCAGCCGCCTTGTGCGTCCTCACTAGGTCTGCACAGTTGCCCCCCTGTGCCCGGGGTCCACCAGCTGCTGCCTGTGCGCCCGAGGACCGCCAGCCACTGCCCATGCACCTGGGAACTGCGAGCCGCTGCTACTTGCGTTCCTGGGTCCGCACCTCCACTTTTTCCTACCACGACTCCGCCCCTTTTACCGGTCTGGATGAATGGTTGTTGGACTTCCGTACAGTTCAATTTTCTATAAGTTCTGGTTGTTTTCTTGTTTCTAAATATTTGTTGTCCTTAATTTTGGTTGTGAGAGGAGGCACAGTGTGTCCGCCTACGCCTCCATCTTGGCCGGAAGTCCAAGATTTAACTTTTGAAGTCCCAGTTTGTAATTGGCCTTGTGTAAATGCCAACATTTAAGGCAAATGGCAAAGCTGGCACCACAGTCTCTTATGTTGATAAAATTATGCAGAGGTTTATGCTGTGGCTGTCACATAGGAGGGGAAGACAGGCTAGACTGTACTTCACCTGAGTCCTGGAATTGCTGTTAATGACCCCTTCTCTAGGCACTGAGGCTTAAGCCCGAGTTTTCAGCAGTCAGTTTCTTAGAGCAAGGAGTATCTCCACAAGTGACACTGTTGTAAAAGCATTGGTAACCTGGCCAGCCTTGGGAAGTAGGAGTGACATTAAATTGGTGTACCTCCTCCCTTTGATGGACCAAGCAAAGTCCTGTTAAAACTGTCAGTTTGTGATGGCCTGCCATGACTTAAGAGCATTCTCCTCTGGACAGTCCCTGAAAGCATATTAAAAATCTCTGAGAGTGGATGATGGAGGTGGTAGAGAGAACCATAAAGGCAAAAGGAAGGAAAAAGCAGTGTCCCCGACTCTGCCTGAGGTCATTTTTCCAAGTGGCCATGGCAGGGAGGCTCTGATAGAAGACCCCAAGAGGGATGTAAGTGTTTTGGGGCTGGAGTCAGATGAACCTGCATTTGAATCTTATCTCCTGAGTGTGCTGTTGATCAGGTCACTTTGCTTCTTCAAACTGGTTTTTTCATCAACAAAATGGGAAAAATACCTATCTGAGAAGATTGCTGTAAGAATTAAGTGATACTGTTTATGTAAAGCCATTAAGATACACCATCCTCATGGCATTGGTGACAGGAACATTGGTAAGAAATACAGTGGCAAGAATGAGAAGCAGATTTCAGGATAATGTGCTATTCCCTTGGTCTCTTTGTAAATTCTCTTAATCTTAGGCACATATCTGTGAGAAGAGATATGAAGTCCTAGGGGTCTTCAGGGTATGAATTCCTTTCCTATCCCTGGTATAGGAAAAATCCTGGTATCTCAGGGTTGCTGTGTTAGTGTGTGTATAAGAGATCAAGAGAGTGAGAGAGCTAGAGCAAGAGGGAATTGCTTGAGGTCTAGGAGGCATCTTGACTTAGCAGTGATTGTTCATGACCCATCAAATCAGCTATTCTTCAGGAGGTAAAGCCTGTTATTCTTTGCTTCTCTCTTAGTAGTAAGGGGCCATTTGTCTTTAATCATAAAGAAAGATGCTTGCTATTGCCCCGGAGTCCCAACTGGTTATGAGCCCAATTCCACAGTCATGTACTTCTTTCCTTTCTACATGACAAATGCTGCTGTGTACTTTGCCAAGGCCTTCCTGGCAGGTGAGTGGCTGTGGCCATCTCTAAGACATCTGTAGTGCCCATTGAGTGGGTCAGGCTGCTGCTGCAGGTGCAACATGCCAGCAAACAAATCACCACAGATAAGAAATACTAGGACATTATAGACTACATGGTGTATCTCCAAGGAGCAGGGAGTCGCAGTAACCTGGCTGATGCCAATGTCGTCAGCTACTTCCCCACCCAGGCTCTCAACTTTGCCTTCAAAGATAAATACAAGAAGGTCTTCCTAGGTGTTGTGGGCAAAATAACTCAGTTTTGGTGCTACTTTGAAGGAAATCTGGCACTGGTGCCACTGGGGCCACCTCATTATATGTTGTGTGTCCTCTTGATTTTGCCCGTACCTATCTAGCAGCTGATGTGGGCAGAGCTGGAGCTGAAAGAGAATCCAAAGGCCTCAGTGACTGCCTGATTAAGTTCTACAAATCTGATGGGATCAAGGGCCTGTACCAAGGCTTTAATGTGTCTGTTCAGGGTATCATCATCTACTTAGCTGCCTACTTCTCTATCTATGACACTACAAAGGGAATGCTTCTAGATCCAAAGAATACTCACGTCTTCATCAGCTGGATGTCTGCACAGTCTGTCACAGCAGTGGCTGGGTTGGCTTCCTATCCATTTGATATTAAATGTCACTGCATAGTGATGCAGTCAGGGTGCAAAGGAACTGTTACAATTTCCACAGGCACACCCAACTAACTGCTGGAGTGAGATTGCTCGTGATGAAGGCTGCAGAGCTTTTTCCAGGGGTGCATGGTACAGTGTTCTCAGAGGCATGGGTGATGCTTTCACATAATTTATTTCCTAGTCTTCCCTCCCCCACCTCCCCACCCCTGTGAACAGGCTTGTTGTATTATGTAACATACCTTGAGCATTCTTGACAGATTGTTGTCTGTCTATCAGTGGCAACTATTCACTGGTTGAAAAGGGCAAGCAATAATATTCATTTGATCAGGTTTCTCTTAAAGCCCTTTCCATGATGATGATGAGACTCAATATATTTTTTATTTCAGTCACTCCTGATAAAAAATAGATGTGAAGAAATAAAAAATATCTGTAATATATAAAAAAAGAAAACTGCTTAAATCCATGCTAACAGCCCTCACAAGTAAAGTTTGTTTCTGACTTGTTTACTTATAAGAGATTTCTAGTATGTGTTTTAACCAGTCTGGTATTGGGAAATAGTATCACTACAGGATGCAGGGGCAACCACTTTTCTCCCCACCACCTCTTCCTTTAAAGCCACAGAGCCCAATATGTAAAATAGATCAAAGGAAGCCTTGAAGACTGCCACTTCTACCCTGTCCACCTCCAATAGAAGCCCCTGAAGGCATTTCTAAGAAGGTGGGGGAATGATTTGCAAAACACTACAGTTGGCTCTCTGGGTTGTACTGGCCTTTTTATGACCAGGTTGCCTTTGGGGGAAAAGGATTAGAGGTGGCCCTGTGAATAAGCCTGTTATAAGAAATAGGTCTCTACTCTAATAACAGAGCAGTTGGCCACTGCAGTTACCCTTTTCTAATGCCACCATGGCTGCAGCAGTTAAAGCCATTGACTGGGACTGACTGGAAGTTTAGGGAGCTCAGATCCCATTATGTAATGAAGTGTTCTGTGTTCCAGACATGTTTGGGGGATTTTGAGGTGGTGATGATGCTTTTCAGAATGTTTCAGTTAATACAAAATATGCAGCTTTTTATTTATTATCCAGTGTTGTTTTACAGAGAGCCACTTGTTTACATTTCTCTGATATGGCATGGCATAACCTGACACATTGTTGTGTGCCCATCCATCAGAATCTGAGTGTGACCTAGACTTTATCTTTCTTCCTCTCCAGGCTACAGATGCACATGTTGAATGGAGCTCTTCTAGCCTTGCTGTTTCCTGTGGTAAATACCCGATTGGTAAGTAGCCTCTTCTAGGAACATACCAGCAACATTCAAAACAGCATTTTCTCACTGTTTCATTATCCATTGCTAGTCCTCATACTTAGCTCATGTGCATATGTGAATGTTAAAATACACACACATACACTTTACCCTTGAACAACATGGATTTGAACTGCACAGGTACAGTTATATGTAGATCTTTAAAAATAAATACATGTAGGACTGTAAATGTTTCTTTTCTTTATGATTTTGTTAATAACATTTCCTTTTCTGTAGCTTATTTATTATAAGAATACAGCATATAATCCATAAAACATACAAAATATGTGTCAATCAACTGTTTATGTTATTGGTAAGGTTTCCGGTCAACAGTAAGTTCTTAACAGTTAAGTTTTTGGGGAATCAAAATCACACATGGATTTTGATTCATGGAGGGTCAATGTTCCTAACCCCCCCATGCTGTTCAAGGGTCAGCTGTATTTAATTTTTAGGTTTCATGTAGCTGTATTTGGATACAGTGGAGCATGATGGGAATAGGAGTATTTTGTGGAACTTTGAGGCTACAATAGTGGTTTAGGCCAGAACCAGGACAGGCCAAAAAGCCTATGGAAGGTCTTGGAGAGGTTTAGTGGAGAAAATGGGGGCTGAGGGACCCATCCATTAGACAGAGGCTTCCAGTGTTTCTAAGGGTCTGCAGTGTGGGCTCAGTCACATTGGATCAGGATAATCTGCTGCAGAGAAAGGAACTCCCTTTGGCAAGAATTAGATTCCTTCCCCATTTGTCCAAACTCACAAGGATGTCTGGGCCACACACGTCCCCTGTGGCTAGCAGGTAGAATCCCACTGTGGCAAGAGGCTGGGTGATAAACAAACATAGGGAGAAACAGGAGCTACAGGGCTAGGTGGCAAGACCCTGTCTTCACATTTCCATATGTAGGAGTTTAAGGGATTAGCAGGCCATGTTAGAAAGCTTGGGTAAAGAGGACTTCCGGCCAAGATGGAGGCGTAGGCGGACACACTGTGCCTCCTCTCACAACCAAAATTAAGGACAACAAATATTTAGAAACAAGAAAACAACCAGAACTTATAGAAAATTGAACTGTACGGAAGTCCAACAACCATTCATCCAGACCGGTAAGAGGGGCGGAGTTGCGGGAGGAAAAAGTGGAGGTGCGGACCCAGGAACGCAAATAGCAGCGGCTCGCAGTTCCCAGGTGCATGGGCGGTGGCTGGCGGTCCTCAGGCCCACAGGCGGCAGCTGGTGGACCCCGGGCACAGGGGGGCAACTATGCAAACCCAGTGAGGACGCACAAGGCAGCTGGCTGACCAGGGGGTCCCACATTCGCGCACGCAGACGGTCCAGGCAGAGGGGAAGTGGCGGAAGGGACTGAATCCAGGAGAGAGCGGAGCAGGCGCCATTGTTTCCTCTCAGGTCCCGCCCCCACATACGGCGTCACAAGCCAGCGACTGGGCTGCCCCACACTGGGGAGCACCTGAGGCTCCACCCCCCACTATGTAACAGCACGCGCGCGTGTGCGCAGATAATCCAGGTGAAGGGGAAGCAGCGGAAGGGACCAGAGTCCAGAAGAGAGCGGAACAGGCGCCATTCTTCCCTCTCGGACCCCGCTCCCACCTAAAGCGTCACAACCCAGCGACTGGGCTGCCCCGCCCTGAGGAACACCTAAGGCTCCACCCCTCATACATAATAGCTGCGAGCAGACTAAAACCAAACCAAACCAAAACAAAACAAAACAAAAAACCCCACCAAAAATGGCTCAAACTAGAGAAAAATGAAAACCCCGGAGTCAATTCCTCTAAGCAACGAAGAGATAGCCAACCTATCAGATGCACAGTTCAAAGCACTGGTCATCAAAATGCTCACAGAATTGGTTGATTTTGCTCATAAATTAGATGAGAAAATGCAGGCTACAATACATGAAATGAAGGAAGACGCATGGGGAACCAATAGAGATGGAAGGAAAACTGGGACTCAAATCAATGGAGTGGACCAGAAGGAAGAAATTAACAACCAAACAGAAAACAAGGAAGAAACAAGAATTCAAAAACATGAGGAGAGGCTTAGGAACCTCCGGGGCATCGTTAAACGTCCCAACATCCGAATTATAGGGGTCCCAGAAGGGGAAGAAGAAGAGCAACAAGTAGAAAACTTATTTGAACAAATAATAAAGGAGAACTTCCCCAATCTGGCAAAGGAAATAGACTACCAGGACGTCCAGGAAGCTCAGAGAGTCCCAAAGAAGTTGGGCCCAAGGAGGAACACATCAAGGCACATCGTAATTACATTAGCCAAGATTAAAATGAAGCAGAGAATTCTAGAAGCAGCAAGGGATAAAGGGACAGTCACCTACAAAGGAGTTCCCATCAGACTGTCAGCTGATTTCTCAAAAGAGACCTTACAGGCAAGAAGGGGCTGGAAAGAAATATTTGAAATCTTGAAAAGCAGGGACCTACATCCAAAATTGCTGTATCCAGCAAAGCTGTCATTTAGAATGGAAGGACAGATAAAGCGCTTCTCAGATAAGGTCAAGTTCAAGTAGTTCATCATCACCAAGCTCTTATTATATGAAATGTTAAAGGGACTTATCTAAGAAAAAGAAGATAAAAATATGACAATGAAAAGACAGCAAAATCACAGCTATTAAGAACCACACCTAAAATAAAAGCAAATAAGCAAACAGCTAGAACAGGAACAGAACCACAGAAATGGAGATCATATGGAGGATTAGCAACAGAGGAGTGGGAGGAGGAGAGAGGGGGAAAAGGTACAGAGAATAAGTAGCATAGACGGCAGGTAGAAAATAGGGGGAGGGCAAGAATAGTGTGGGAAATGTAGAAGCTAAAGAACTTATGACACATGGACATGAACTAAAGGGGGGAATGTGGGTGGGAGAGGGTGTTCAGGGTGGGGGGAATGATGGGGGAGAAATGGGACAACTGTAATAGCATAATCAATAAAATATATTTAAAAAAAATGAAAGCTGGGGTAAAGAAATCACTAGTAAATCTTTCCTTCTGCTTTCTATTTTCATGACTTAAATTTGCTTCATGCATTAAGATCATAGTTTAAAACTCAAAATGATCATTTTTACTCTTTGGATAACATAGTTTATAAGGTCTTTTCATATAATAGTTATGTAAGGTAGCTAGGGCAAGTTTTTATGGCCTTTAGTCACAGAGGAAGAAACTGATATTTAGGGAGTTACACACACACAGTGGAGCTTAAGGCTCTAGATCCTACAGCCACAGCTATACTCACACTGTTTCTGAGGTTTTAGTCATGCCCTCCCCACAAATACTCATGTATATCCTTATGATTGTCATACTTTTCTAGATGTATATTATACATCAATATAAATTAAAAGAAAAATCATTAATCTAAAACAGTAATTTTGAACCCTCGGTATATTCCAGGCTCATGTAGGGGTACTGTAAAAAAACAAAACCCAAGTAAACTCATGAACAACAACAAAAAACAACAAAAGACACTTATCCCCTGTTGCCCCCCACCCTCAGATCACAGGTCTCAGTCCTTGACCTTGATGCAGCCTGGGTGCAGTGTTTTAAAAAGTCTGTTCTAACATGGAGTTGCAATTCAGAGCCACTGATTTTGTCTACTGATTCTGAAATTTAATGGCCATGCCATTCACCTAAGGGAATGGCTAAAAAATGAGTCTTGCCAGACCCCACCTCCAGAAGGTCTCATTGAGAGGGTCTGGAGTAACACCAGGGAATGCCGATTGCATGGGCTCTCAGACCACTCTTGGAAAATCAGTGCTCAGAATTCAAAGTTACTTCATGTGTAACTGTCGTCCAAGATCAGCATCAGAGGGGTGCCACTTGTTAGAAATGTAGAATTTCATTCTTTCTGCTGCATAGTATTCCATTTTGTATATGTACCAGTTTTTGGATTCACTCATTTACTGATGGGCACCTAGGTTGCTTCCAGCACCTGGCTACTGTAAATTGTGCTGCTTTGAACATTGAGGTGCATAGGTTCTTTTGAATTAGTGTTTCAGGATTCTTAGGGTATATTCCCAGCAGTGGAATTGCTGAGTCGAAAGGCAGTTCCAGGAGCTCCTACCATTTGTGACAGCATGGATGGATCTGGAGAGCATTATGTTAATTGAAATAGGCCAGGTGGTGAAAAACAAATACTATATGATCTCACCTATAAGTGGAACTAACCTAATTAACAAAACAAACAAGCAAGCAAAATATCAATAGCGACATTGAAATAAAGAACAAATTGACAGTAACCAGAGGGTAGGAGGGAGCCAAATAATGTGGGAAATAAAAGGTCATCAAAAAACATGTATAAAAGACCCATGGGCAAAGCCAAAGGGGGCTAGAATTGAGGGTGGGAGGTGGAGGTGGGTAGGGCGGGGGGAAGGGGTAGTGGGAAAATGGAGACAACTGTATTCGAACAACAATAAAAAATGATTAAAAAATGTAGCATTTCAGGCCCTACCTCAGATGTACTGCTTCAAAATCTGGATTTTAATAGGGTCCCCAGGTGGTTTATATGGCGTAGCTTCTTTGTTCCAAAGAGCAGGTAGCACCATTCAACCCCCTTAAGTGGAGGAGAATGCCAGGCTGAAAGAGGGCAGGCCTTATAGCAGGTCCTCAAATAACATCATTTTCCTTACAACAAGGTGCCCTAGGAACCTAACTCCTATTTATATCAATTAGCCTATGGTAAAATTGGTTTCATTATACATCATTTTGCTTATAGTTGCCAAACCTATCGATGACATTAAATGAGGACTTACTCTAATGTTTCTTTCATAATAGGTCTGGCACATTAAATTCAGTGTTCCCCCATTAGCTGGGATCTGCAGTCACAGGCTTCTGACATAGGTACCTTTGCCCTCCATTCTGTTTTCCCCATGCTGTGTGACTTACTTGACTTCACCTGGTGAACTGTAGCATCAGAACTCCTATCTTAGTCTCAGAGCTATAGGGGATAATGCCCAAGAATGGTGTAAATCAAACAAATTGAAAACACATTTCTTACTGGCTCAGGTTTGTGGAGTAGTGCTGGAGCTCAGGTTATTTCCTACCTGTGGAAGTAAACTGCTAAGGGATGGAATCTTATTTCACCTCGATCACCCTATTACTCTTTTCTTGAAAGATTTAGAGGTCATGTAACCAAGCAGACTGGGACCTGTCCACGTGGCACCTTGGCACCTGACTCAATAATTTATGCTGGAAGGAACAGGTCTTTATTTACAATATTCCAACCTTGGAGGAGGGCTCAAAGCACTTCAGCTCAGAGCCCTCCTTTCCCAAGGGACCCAGGACTTCCCATGCTCCCTAAAAGTCTATGAGCCAAAAGCAAACCTAATAATTTCCCATATTCTTATCTTAAGCCAGCTGCACAAACAGTTTTCCAGTCTTCTGGAAGGCGCCAAGTCACTATCCTCACTCACCAGCTCTCTTTCAGGATCTGGAGTACATTGTCATCAGTCTCTGTGTAATAGTTCAGGAAAGACATAAGTCCGGAAAGTCCAGACAGAGTCTGAGTTTGCAAGGTGGCAGGTCAGTGTCTTGTAAGGGAGTTCTTGGTGGATCCAGAGTCAGCTAGAGCAGGGACGATTAACACAGCAACATGTCTTCCTTGCTACGCTAGGCTACATGGCCAGATCCTGACTACAAACTACATAGTTACTTGCTTACTTCTCTCTCAGATGGCTGCTACTTCATCCTTCCCTCTTGCCTCTCCTACTCCCTTCCAAGCTGCATGGCCAAATCTCTCATGTCTCTCTGCCCTTCATTTAAATCCTGACCCAGAGCTTCCATGACCTCACTTCTGACTCCTCCCACAATGGGCTACATTCTGCCAGTCCTCTGTTTGGTTTACATTCTGTCGGGTGCCATCATTTGTCAGGGCAGGTGTGTCTCTCTGCTGCAGAGGAACCATCTCCGTGTTTCTTGCACAGGTGCTGTGAGTCCCCCCCACATACTACATGAGTCAAAGTCACACCCAGCAGCAGCACAGGAATTAACAAACATAACTATTAAACTAACCAAGGTGCCATAGGTATGCAAAGTACCTATCAATCTCAATCTTCCCCTTCCTCCATCCTCCAAACCATGGTTTGTGGATAGTATTCTCTGACCCCAGCTCTATACCCCATTATGGTAAGGCAGAGAGTAATCTGCTTTCTTTCTCCATTTTTTAGCAGCTCTATCAGATTTAAGGAAGGAGTAGAACACCAGAATATTGCCCGGAGTTAATGTTCCTGAATGTGAATGCATCTAGCCCACAACCTTGGTCAAGTAGCCTCTGCCATCAGTTGAGGTGGATATGATTCCTCTAAACAGATCACCTACATCTCTCTTCTTAGTGGGACCTTTCCCCTAAGGAAAGCCAAAAAGTGTTCTCCCTGTAGAACCACTGAGCATAAGCAGATGTTATAATTCCATTGTGTAGGATTGAAAAATAAAGATCCCAAAAAGCCCATCCACACACCCGAAGTCAGAATGCTGGTGGTGAAGTTTTCATTCAATCAGTATTGTGTTTCATCAAAGGTATATATCTTCACTGAGCCTGCTGATGTTTCCTTAGCCCTTTCAACACCAACACCAACATCAACACCAGCAGCAACAACAGCTGTTATTTCTTGAGTGCTTACTATGTACTTGGTACTGTTCTAAGTGCTTTCCCTTGACTAGTTTATTTAATCCCCACAATATACTTATGAGGCAAGGTCCTCTTACTATCCCCAAGATCACGGTGCCAGTAGAGTTGGTTTCCTCTGAAGCCTCTCTCCTTGGTTTGCATAGGGCTGCCCTCTTGTTGCCTCTTCATATGGTCTTTCCTCTGTGTACATATATCCCTGGTGTCTCTCTGTGTGGCCAAATTTCCTATTCTTATAAGAACACCCATCAGATTGGAGTAGGGCCCACTGTGATGGCTTCACTTTATCTCCAAATATAGTCACATTCTGAGGTACCAGAAATCAGGGCTTCAACATAGGAATTGGATGGGTGCCATAAGTCAACCCTTAATATCTTTACTACTCTATACAGAAAACAATGTTTCTCTCTCTTCCCCTCTTTCTTTCTCCTCCTTCCTTCTCTACCTTCTGTTTTTCCCCTCTCTACTTCTTCCACTCTCTCATGGCGGATTTGCTATTATATTTGCTGTAATATCTAATACTTTCCAAACAAATGGCATGTTGTAGCCAAGCAGCTTATTAAGAATATTCAAGTAATGTTTCTTAACATCAAAAGTTCTGTAATGAGCTTTCTCTTACCTAGCCATTTCAATCATCTGTTAAATAATTTTTGGTATTCTTTTCTAAAATGAAGCTAAGAAAAAACTCATGGTACTGGGTGTTGCATTCACCGACGCGAGAAACAGATGTTCGGAAACTTTCAGGATTCAAAGGTGTTACTTTATTGGCCAAAAGTTTTAACCTGCGCAGGGGTGAACTCTCAGAGTGTCCGGAGACACGATGCTGAGAAGAGCTGCAGATGAGAGCTGCGCCTCATGCTTACAGCTAGGCCTTTTTATAAACACAAGCAAGCAAGCATTTCACAGAAACAGAAGTGGCTGTTAGCTATTGGCTATCTATTGGCGTACACGGGATCTATACATTGCAGGGTTTGGGGAATGGGAAATTTAAACCTAAACATCTCCTTAAATGGTAATCTGCCTCCAGTTCTTTGTTCTCTGTTCCTGGACAGCCAAATCTCACAGGGACAGTCCTTTAGCTATTTTCCTGGTTCCAAAACTGGGCATGTGTCTTGATAATTGGCTTTTGTCTGATTATTTTCAAAGGTTGGGACCCCTCCTGGGCTACTCTGACCTTCAAGAGTTTTATTTTACAACCCCTTAGTTGAGCTCAGATTGACTCAATATAAGACACAGGAAGATAGGCAACTCTTTCTTAAGCCTTTGATCCAATTAGGTAAGAAGCCAGCCTTTGACATTTACCCTTCCTTCTTGGCCCTTTATATTTGTAATCCCCCCCCCTTTTTTTTTTTTTTTTGCTCATTAGCAGTAATGAGGAAGCAAGGAAAATAAAATGAACTGATTAGTTTGATGCCTTAACAGATAAACATATACTTACGTATATAAAGACAGAGCAGAGAGTGTTGGCGGAAATTGCTACAGTCAGCTAAAGGATCAAGAGTCATCACTAAATTTGCATGTGCTGCATTCTGTCCTGTGACTCACTGGCACCAGCTAGAGAGTTCCCAGTTCTAATCCCTCTTGGTTCTTTGTTTTAGAAGCTGGCACCTTAGAAGAAGCATTGTGTATTCCAATAGCCCATATTACAAGTAAGTGCTCTTTGCTGCCAGAATTCTGAAGTTCTCTTTCTGGCTTCAAGTTAAGCATCTTAAGGGCAATTTTTCTTTTGCTTCTTATGAGGAAGGAGGGGAAATGCACCATGGAACTATCAAATATTAGATTAGAGGAGAGCTGAAAGCTCATCTGGTCTAATCTTATCTTCTTGAGGGGGAATTTAGGAGGATAAATGACTTGCTTAAGAAGTGAAAGGGCATGCTTCCAGAACTGAGGTCTCTTGATTCAGACTTCAGAGCTGTTGTGTTGTCTGACTGAAATTCAGGGTGAGTTTGAATGCTAGTGAGTTGAGGTGGTAGAGATGCTTCTTAGCTTCCCTTCCTCTAAAACAGTTAGGTAATAGGCTTCTTTGATGATCTGAAGAGGACCATGGAAACTCTTCCTAGATAAATACACAAATATAACATGCATACAGTTTCACTACGGACACAGGAACTGCCAAATCTTGCCTTTCTCCCTATAATCCCATCCATGGATCTCATATTAAGATTCCCCTGCTCAGCTGTCAGTAGTCCAGGGTTTGGATAATAGATGCACTGCCTAGTTTGTAAGCTCTCTGTTATAATCAGTGGTTTTTTTTCCCTGGTGGTGAGGCCATGTTCTTTATTTGTGCCTGTGACTTTGCTAAGAATAACATTCTTTCCAGGCTAAACCACCTTCTAGAAAATGAAAGCCAAAAAGTAGGAGCTAAGTAGGGTACCTGTGGAACCTGGTTACATATTAGCTTTTCAGTTACCACTCTTACCTTGCAAAGCTGGCGATGTGGCCCCAGAATGAATCACTGTTCCCAAGTAGCATCCCTAGCCTTGTTTCTTTTGCTCTCTGAGACCCATAAGAGTTTCTTCTCACTGCAGAGTGTTTTGAGGAAGGGAAATTAGAAACAGAAAAGAAACTTAAGTAACTGGATCAGCCCCCTTCCCAGACCTAAGACTCTAGTGTGGCCTACAGTTGTGTTTGCAGCCAGGTCTTCTACTAGAATAATGAGAATGATAATTTTTTTCATCAAGTTCCTTTCTTCTAAAAGTCTTAAAGCCTAGAGTATATTATTTTGTCATTATTAAAATTGCCCATTCTTGAGCATCCATGTTGATCTATTATATTAGTTCTTTTCCCCTCCTTAACCACCACCCCTCCCCTATTGCTCTGTACTATTTTCTTAGGTGGTTCTTTTCAATGTTTTGAACTGTCAGATTGAGTGGAAGAGTTTAGTAATGATCTTTATTACAGGGGATGCTACCTACCATCCACAGTCACTTCAGTGTTCTTAAGATGTAACTTTACCACTGGCATACCTTGTACCCATGTGTGGAGCTTGGGAATCTTGGCTGTCACCAATGCAAATAGGCTTGAAAATGTCATTCTTGCTAATTGGCACATTGAAATGTGCTAATTGACCTAGAAAAGTGATTTCCATGACTGGAAAATTGAGCAATTAAAAAAATTATAGTTTGGATTTTGGACCTGAACTAGGAACAGAATATCCCTCTGTCACAGGTGGTCACAGGTAACCAGGTTCTTGGTGATCGGAAGAAAGCATTGAACTGAACACCCAGAGTTTATAGCAGAGAACATGGGAGCAGGCCAACTCCAAGCAGAGACTGACCTCAGGGACTGGAGGGACTCTATTCTTATAGGGCGGATCCTTCCTGGCTAGTTTTGGCGGGCTTTTACTGCGCATGTACAAGTAGTTGTATTACTTTAAAGCTACAGCACATGTGGTCTCCCATGATTTTCCCTGATTGGCCGCCAGGGAAGAGGGTCTCACAGTGTTACCAAATTGACTCCCCCTTCTCCTGGGTTCCCCCTGTACTAGGTTTGCCTTTCCCTTCGCCAGAGAATTATAGCTCTCCATGTTAGAGATTGGTGAAAAGGAAAGGAATTATTTATTCAAGTTATAAAGACTTAAGAGTAATGACTTAATGTCTTCATCAAAATCCCAAAGTTCCTTAAATCATCCACAAACACACACAGTCCTTCCTTCCCTGCTTTGCCTAGTCTGGGATACCGTATCTCAGGAAAAGAAATAGAAAGCCGTGGGTTGATTCTTTGCTAAAGTTGCATGGTGGTTCTCTGCCAAAGCTGTGTGGTGGTTCTTCCTCACATGGCTATGGGGGTTCCCACTCTGGCCAAAGCTGCACGGTTCTCTCTTCAATGGCTGCCGTGCCTGGGTTTAAATCCCTGCACCAATCTTCTTCTGTAGCTGCATTTCCGATTCCTCCCACAATCGGCTACACTTGCTAGCACTCCTGTATCCTTCCAGCTTTACTGGGCTTCCATAGTGAGTCTGGGCAGGCGTGGCCCCATGGCATGGAGCCAATCATCTCCAAGCTCTCACGCAGGTGCTGTAACCAGGGGGAGTTGCCTCCCAGTTACTCTTGGATGGAAGTCACTCCCTTCTTCCTGGCTCAAAGCATGGCCACAGCTATTTAGCATATCTATGAAACCAGTTAAAGGTTATAGATATGTTAAATGACCATTCTAGAGGTTATCTGCAAAACTGTGCTATGCAAAACAACTCAGTGGCCCTGCTCCATGTGTCCCATCCCCCAGCTCAGACTTGTGGGGGTGAGGACATCTCATATTTTTAGTATTTCCTGGACACCCTGAGTTCTTGACCCAGTTACAAATCCGTCTTTTGTAGGCCCCCTGGCTGCACCCTTTTACACCTATGCTTTCCTGAGAGTACTTAAAACTGGTTTCAAAACAGCCCTTAGCTTTCTGAAGAATTGATTTGGACAAAATTATGCCTCAGCTTACAACGGTCAGTGCATTTCTGATCAAATTGTAACTGGAAAAGACACCAGCGTTCGGGCTGCCTGTCACTACCAAATCCAATAAGCAATGACAGCTATTGAATCTTTATGGGCGCTTTATTCAGATGGCCAGTGGTCTGAGAAGATGGTGGGTTCATACCCTAACGAACCATCTTCCCTTCTTTTTCCTGGCCAGAACTTTTATAGGGGAGGTGGGGGAGGACAAACAAGGTGTGATGAAGGCTTTGAAATTTAGGGAGGATTAGGTGAGTAAAACTGCAGCATTCCTGTTCAGGGCAGTTAGCAGTTCCCAAGGGGAGGGGTAGCGTCTGTCTCCTCGTTGACATAAAGGCTCAGATGCCTCCAACTGGCCCCCAGGTGGTAATCTCTAGCCAGTGCCCCAGGGGGGCGGCTGTTTCCCAGGAGCCAGGACCGGCCTTATCTGTAGTTTCTGAAACAAAAACTTTTTCCTTAAGCTAAAATTTTCCAGGTCTTGAGTTCCCTATCAAAATGAATGCAAGGTGTGTGAGGATGTGGAGGGTTGAGAAAAGTTTGAGGTTTCTGGTCCAAACCAAATCACAGCGACTATCCTAGAACATGTAGTTGCTACCTTTATTTTAAGATTCATTTTGAGAGTCTTGCATTCTCCATGAATCCAGCCCAATCCAGTTAATACACCGATTTTTATTGTGTACTTTTCTGTGTCAAGTATTGTGCCAAATGCTGCAGGGGATGCAGAAGCAAGTAGGTAGGATACAGTCCTGGACCCCAAGGAACTTGCATTTAGAAATATAAGACATAAATGCCAACAAAGTTAAGGTGGTATTAGAGTCAAAATTGTGAAAAAGTAACAACATCACAAGGCAATTCAGGCTTAATGGCTAAACTGTAATTGTTTGAGAATTCTAAGAAATGGGAAATTAATATTAGCATTTATACAGCACCAATTATGTGCCAGGTAATTTACATATTATAATTCATTTGTACAAGAACCCTATTTTACATATGAGGTAATAGGCTTGGAGATGTTAAGTGACTCGTTACAAATTACATGGTTTATAAATGCTAAAGCTAAACCTGTGCACTTTGCACTTTAGCATACTATTTCCTAGAGCACTGGTCCCCAACCATTTTGGCACCAGGGACCAGTTTCGTGGAAAACAATTTTTCCATGGGAGGAGTTTGGAGGGGATGGTTTCAGGATGATTGAAGTGCATTACATTTAAGCCCACCTTCTGCTGTGTGGCCCCATTTGTAATAAGCCTGACCCCTGAACCCTGGGACCTTGGAGGTTGGGGACCCCTGTCTTATCCTCAAAAATGTGTTTGATCCTCAAAAAACCCTGTAAGTGGATATTAGGGTCTCTGTTTTATAGAATAAGATTTAGAAAATCTTAGATCCGTCCTGGCCGGCACAGGGCTGCACTGCTTGCCCTCATAGTTTCAGGCTTTAAGCCCATTAGGAAGCAGAAGACATCTCCCAGACGGAAATGAGGACTCAGGCTATGTCGGAATAGCTGGGGGGCAAGGGTCCATCACATCCTCTTTGCTGCAGCCCCTCGACTCCTTCCATGAGAGCCTCCGAAGTGGTTGTGTCTGGTTTAGGTTGCCCCTCCCATGAGGAGTCTTACCCATCATTGACTAACCAACCAAGCATCGAGGCCAGAGATGGATGAGGCAGAAGCAGTGCTCTTGCCAGGGAGATAAGCTTTGTCTCCTTAGTAGCTCGAGTCCTCTTGACAGAACAGACACAGATGAAGTGGGTCCCTTGGCTCTTACACAGCCCACCATGGGGTGAGGGTTACAGCTCCTGAGACCAGGCTGAACGGTCCACAACAGCCTTTTCCAACAGGATTTTTTCACTTAGCATGAAGTTTTGAAGTTCATCCATATTGTTGCATGTGTTAGTACTTCTTTCCTTTTTATGGCTGAATAATATTTCCTTGTATGAAATGTTAACCTAAAATTAAAAGGCCAAAGTGAGGAACAATAGTGTTTATTTGAAGTCCTAAAGAATAGCTATTTGGGAAGGACTGATTCAGGCACAAATCCAGAGTGTCCTGATTAGGAGATGAAGGCAAGGGGTATTTATGAGAAGGGGGAGGGGGACAATTGCATGAATTGGAAGAAAGGCATTTCTTCCTTTTTTTAAAATATATTTTATTGATTATGTTATTACAGTTGTCCCATTTCCCCCCTTCACTCCCCTCCACCCTGCACCCCTCCTCCTACCCACATTCCCCCCTTTAGTTCATCTCCATGTGTCATACTTATAAGTTCTTTAGCTTCTACATTTCCCACACTATTCTTACCTTCCCCCTATTTTCTACCTACCTTCTATGCTACTCATTCTCTGTACATTTCCCCCCCCCTCCTCCTCCAGTTGCCCTGTTGCTAACCCTCCATATGATCTCCATTTCCGAGTTTCTGTTCCTGTTCTAGCTGTTTGCTTAGTTTCTGTTTTAGGTGTGGCTATTAATAATTATGAGTTTGCTGTCATTTTACTGTATATGTTTTTTATCTTCTTTTTCTTAGATAAGTCCCTTTAACATTTCATATAATAAGGGCTTGGTGATGATGAACTCCTTGAACTTGACCTTACCTGAGAAGCACTTTATCTGCCCTTCCATTCTAAATGAAAGCTTTGCTGGATAGAGCAATTTTGGATGTAGGTCCCTGCCTTTCAAGACTTCAAATATTTCTTTCCAGCCCCTTCTTGCCTGTAAGGTCTCTTTTGAGAAATCAGCTGACAGTCTGATGGGAACTCCTTTGTAGGTGACTGTCCCCTTATCGCTTGCTGCTTCTAGAATTCTCTCCTTCATTTGAATCTTGGGTAATGTAATTATGATGTGGCTTGGTGTGTTCCTCCTTGGGTCCAACTTCTTTGGGACTCTCTGAGCTTTCTGGACTTCCTGGAAGTCTATTTCCTTTGCCAGAATGGGGAAGTTCTCCTTTGTTATTTGTTCACATAACTTTTCCACTTGTTGCTCTTCCTCTACTCCTTCTGGTACCCCTATAATTTGGATATTGGAATGTTTAAAGATGTCCTGTAGGTTCCTAAGCCTCTCCTCATTTTCTTGAATTCTTGTCTCTTCATTCTTTTCTGATTGCATGTTTGTTTCTTCCTTCTGTTCCACTTCATTGATTTGAGTTCCAGTTTCCTTCCCATTACTATTGGTTCTTTGTACATTTTCCTGTATTTCACTTAGCATAGCCTTCATTTTTTCATCTAATTTGTGACCAAATTCAATGAATTCTGTGAGCATCCTGATTAGCAGTGTTTTGAACTGTGCATCTGATAGGTTGGCTATCTCTTCATTGCTTAGTTGTCTTTGCTCTGGAGCTTTGGTCTGTTCTTTCATTTGGGCCATTTTTTTTTTTTAATTTATCTTTAGAGGGGAAGGGAAGGAGAGAGGGAGAGAAACATCAATGTGCGGTTGCCTCTTGTATGTCCCCTGACGGGAACTGGCCTGGCAACCCAGGCATGTGCCCTGACTGGGAATCGAACCGCGATCTTTCAGTTCGCAGGCCCACGCTCAATCCACTGAGCTACACCAGCCAGGGCTGGGCCATTTTTTTAAATCTCAGCATGCCTGATACATAGTGAGGGGTGGAGCCTTAGGTGTTCACCAGGGCGGGGCGACCCACATGGCTGGGTTGTGACACTGTATGTGGGGGATGGGTCCCAGAGGGAACAGTGGAGCTTCCTCTGCTCTCTGCTGGCTTTCAGTCACTTCCCCTGCTTCCCCCAAGCAAACTTGGCACTTCTGGGGCTTATTCCTGTGTGGGTGGGTTTGTGTGCATTCTAGGACCCTGTGGGTCTCTCCAAAGAACTCTCCTGTGAGGCTGGGAGTTTCTCCCGGCACCTCAACCCCCACAGGTGTTTTTAATCAGTGTTTTGAGGCTTTATTTCCATGTGCTGGCACCCTGGGTTGCATAGTCTGCCTTGCTCCCCAGTTTTGCCTGGTTTATCTGCTCGGGAATGGGGGACCACCCTGTCTGCCAGCCACTTTGTGTGCTGCACCCTTCCACAAGCCACTGCCTCGCTGGGTCACCACCTGCTGCCTTGCCACCACTTTGCCAAGATCCCTCTCTGCCCAGCTTCACCCCGCCTTACCATCTGGATGAATATGTCTACTTTAACTCCTTGGTTGTCGGACTTCCATACAGTTCAATTTTCTGTTGGAACTGGTTGTTTTTTGTTTCTAAATTTTTGTTGTCCTTATTTTGGTTGTGTGAGGAGGCACAGTGTGTCTACCTACACCTCCATCTTGGCTGGAAGTCCAGAAGAAAGGCATTTTTTTAATAGGAGAATATAAACTAACATAGTGATTCAAATTCTAATGAATGTTTTTAATTTTCAGTCCAGTAGTTAGAATGTCTGCTTTCTTAGTATCTTGGTAAACAGTTGTTTGGAATATAGTACTGCTTTAGGCCTAGCCAGAGGTTATTTTGTGCAGTTTTAACAGTCCAAATGTTTGAGGAGTAAGATGTACAAGTCACTTCCTCTGGGATAGATGCTCCAACTCCATTATTTTAAAAAGATTTTATTTATTTATTTTTTAGAGAGGGGAAGGGAGGGAGAAACAGAGGGAGAGAAACATCAGTGTGTGGTTGCCTCTTGCACGCCCCCTTCTGGTGGCCTGGCCTGCAACCCAGGTATGTGCCCTGACTGGGAATCGAACTGGTGACCCCTTCCTTTGCAGGCTGCCACTCAGTCCACTGAGTCACACCAGCCAAGGCTCCAACTCCATTTTGAAATGGCTCCATTTATATTATTTTTCACAGATATCCTATAGTTTGTTCATTCATTGATGGACATTTAGGTTGTTTCCACCTTTGGCTATTGTGAATAGTGCTGCTATGGAGATTCATGTAAAATTATCTGTTTGAATGTCTGTTTTGGGTAGATACCTAGAATAATTGCTGGGTCATATGGTAACTCCATGTTTAACCTTTAAAGGAACTGCCAGATTGCTTTCCCCAGTGGCTCTACCATTTTATATTTCCACCAGCAAGATATAAGGATTCCAGTTCCTCTGCATCCTCACCAACTCTTTTTTATTGCCTAACTTTTTTTTTTTTTTATTATAGCCATCCCAGTAATTTTGCATAGTAGTAACTTGCTTCAGGTTTGATTGTATTTCCTGATGATTAATGACATTGCACACTGTTTCAGGTACATTTGTACATCCTCTTTGGAGAAATGTCTTTTCAAAGCCTTTCTTTATCTTTTATTAGATTATTTGTTTTTTATTGTTCAGATGTGAGAGTTTACTATGTGTTTCAGACACTAGACTCTCATCAGACATAGGATTTTAAATATTTTCTCCCATTCTATGGGTTTTTTTTTCCTTTTTTTTTAGATTTTTATTTATTTATTTATCTTTAGAGGGGAAGGGAAGGAGAGAGGGAGAGAAACATCAATGTGCGGTTGCCTCTTGTATGTCCCCTGACGGGAACTGGCCTGGCAACCCAGGCATGTGCCCTGACTGGGAATCGAACCGCGATCTTTCGGTTCGCAGGCCCGCGCTCAATCCACTGAGCTACACCAGCCAGGGCCCATTATATGGGTTTTCTTTTAATTTTATTGAAGTATAAAACCTTTAAACATTAATGAAGTCTAAACTCTCTAATTTTTTGTAGGCTGCTTGTGCTTTTGGTGTCATATGTAAGAAACTATTGCCTAACCCAAGGTCACAAACTTTTATGACTGTTTTCTAAGAGTTTCATGGTGTTGGAACTTGCATTTAGGTCTATGATCCATTTCAGGTAAATTTATATACATAGTATGAGGAAGGGGTCCAAATTCATTCTTTTGAATATTCAGTCGACCCAGTATCATTTGTTGAAAAGACTCTTTCTTGTTGAAATGTCTTGACACCCTTGTCAAAAACCTATCAAATGTAAATATAAGGGTTTATTTCTGGAACATAAATTCTACTCCAATGACGTGTAAGTCCATCCTTAAGCCAGCACCATACTGTCTGGATTGTTGTGACTTTATGAAAAGTTTGAAACTGAGAAGTGTGACTCCTCCTAATTTGTTTCTGTTTTTCAGTATTGTTTTGGCCATTCTGGGACTTTTGTATTGCCGTATGAATTCCGAGGTCATTTTGTTAATTTCTACAAGGCAGCCAGCTAGGATTTTGATAGGGCTAGCATTGACTGTAGATCAATTTAAGAAATATTGCCACCTTAACAATATTGTCTTTCAACCCATAAACATGGGATATCTATGTATTTATTTAGATCTTTAACTTTTTTCAATGATGTTTAGTAGTTTTGCAGTACAGGTTTTACACTTCTTTTGTTAAATTACCCCTGTGCATTTTATTCTTTTTGATGGTATTGCAAATGGAATTGTTTTATGAATTTTATTTTCAGATTGTTCATGCTACTTTTAGGAATGCAGTTACTTTTTCTGTATTGGTCGTATATCCTGCAACCTTATAGAACTCATTTATTACTGCTAATATTTGTGTGTATGTGTGTATGTAGTTTTAAAGATTTTATTTAGACAAGATTGTGTTATGTACAAATGGAGATAGTTCTTTTCTATCTGGATATCTTGTATTTCTTTTTCTTGCCCAAATGCCATGGCTAGAACCTCCAGTACAGTGCTCAATAGAAGTGGTGAAAGTGAACATTCTTATGTTGTTATTCATATTATGGAGAGATCATGTAATCTTTCATCATCAAGTATGATTTTTAGCTGTGGATTTTTCATAGGTACTCCTATGAGGCCAAGGGATTTTCGTTAGTAACCTTTAATGACTGTTGTTGCAGAACTGAGGGTAGTAGGTTGTTGCTTAATGTGGAGGTACTTAGTCATTCAGAGTTTTAAATTGTTTAGGGTGAGAAAATTTCACTTCTTTCCATTGTGATGCTTCAGGAGTTCAAAGTCATCTACATTCAAATTAAAATATGGAATCTTAAGTATATTAAGAAGAACAGTCAAAGGTAATAGAATTTCTGTTAAAATGCAGTAATGCTGCATTACCATGAGGAAATTAGAGGTAAATATATTTTCAGGGCTGGCATATTGTAGGAGCTCAATAAATGTCTATTAGATAGCTGGTATGCTTAGCTTAGGTGTATTAGTCAACTTGGACTATCATAAAAAACCATAGAATGAGTGAGTTAAGCAACATAAATTTGTTTTTCACAGTTCTGGAGGCTGGAAGTCCAAGATCAAGGTGTGAACATGGTTATATTCTGATGAGGGCCTTCTTTTTGGCTTATAAGTGGCCACCTTGTTGTTGTGTTCTCATGTGGCAGAGACAGAGCCCTTAAACTCTTTGCTGTCTCTTCTTATAAGGGCAATAATCCCATTGTGCAGGCCTCACCATTATGAACTCATTTAAACCTAATTATTTCCAAAAGGTCAACCTTCAGATACCTTCACACTGGGGGTTAGGGCTTTAACATATGAATTTTGGTGGGGGTGGGGGACAGGCATAGAGTCCATAACAGTAGGTTAGCATAGTAATATCAATACGTACCAGGTGTGGCGGGGGAAAATTTGAAATATTAGGATTCATAACAACAGCAAAGGTAGGGGAATGGTGGGACAGAGTCAGACATTTGCAATAGCAGCTACTATTTATTGAGGGCCTACATATGTTCCCAGAACTTTGGTAGAGTCATTCCATCCCTTATCTCAGTTCATTTTCACAGCAGCCTTGAAATTTAGGAGATCTCATTTATACAGAGGAGTAAACTGAGACAGATGTGAAGATGTTAAGCAATCTTCCCAAAGGCACTCAGCTAGTGCAAAGGCTACTAGGGAGAGGTAATGTTATAAATTAGAACTCAACTTTTTGTTTCCAAAGCCCATTCTCTTTCCACTACACCATGCTACCTTCCTCACTGTGTACTGAGTTCTTACAACTCAAATTGTGGTCCACAGGCCAGCAGAATTGGCCTCCTCTGGGAACTTGTTAGAAATTCAGAATCTTTGGCCCCAATCCAGATCTACAGAACAAGAATATGCAATTTAACAAAATTTCCTAGGGATTGGTGTACATGTGGAATTTTGTGAAGGCCTGGGAAGCAAAATCAGGAGAAAGCAAAATGACCAATATATAGCACACAAAAGAACAAAGGCAACTCAGTACTACTCAGCTCTTACTCTGCCTCTTGTTCTGTCTTTAAGGAGACCTATTATTTAACAGATGTGGGTGGTGCATAGAGATGGAGGTCTTCCTAGTCAGGTGTTCAACTATTGTAAATGAAACCAGAACGATAAGGTTTGACAAAAGTTATTGTTTTACTTTAATATTCAATATATGTGAGTTATACATCAATAAAAAGACAGTAAAAAATTAGGACCTGAAATCCACTGCAGGTGAATTTTAAAATTTGTAGAGCAAAATTAAGTACCCTAAACTGAGGTTCAGTAGCTATTTTGATTTTTGAAAACAAGCAAAAGTAAAATTCTGGGATTTCTAATCCCATCCAGAACAGCCTCTAACCAAATTAAGGAACAATGTATAAAGCAGGTGATTGCATAAACAGAAGGGAGAAATAGCCAGAGCTCTCATTATGCCCTCCTCTTATCTCAACAGTTGTCCCCCTTAACCTCCTCATATGTTCTACACATCTAGGGCTTTAACTAAAGTGATTTGAGACTTTAAGACAAACTGAAGGTTTAGAGAATCCAAGTGGAAGGTAATCACTTCTAAGTGCCAGTACTTCCTGGATGCCAGCTGAGGAAGCTTTGATGGTAGGAGCTGACTCAGGAAAGAAGTTTGGGGCAGAAAAAAATGTTTCATAAGTCAGGAGGTTATAAATAATATGTTTTAAACATTATATAATAGTATGTGTTTAATTTGTGTCTCTATAATTTTATATTTTAGAAAATTGAAATATATATAAAGGTATAAAAATTATGCAGTTTCAGCAATTGTCAGCTCACAGCCAATGTTTTTTTTTTTTTTTTTTAAACCAGTATACTTCACTCCACCTCAAACTGCCCTCCCACCCCATTACAAACAGTTATTCTTGGATGATTTTGAGGGAAATCTCATTGAATTTTAACTGTCAGTATTTCATTATACACCTCTAAAATACAAGGGCTCTTTATATATATAGTCATCAGAGCACAGGTTTCTAATCCACCAGATCACAGCTCCATTCTTGCTTGTGTAACATCATTGGCTCCTTTGTGAGCCTGTTTTATACTGTAAAGTGAGGATGATCATAATGACTTCTAAACCTTCAATAAAACAATAATTGTAAAGTGCTTACCACAATGCCTGATACTACTGTAAATGCTTAATAAAGATTAGCTAAGATTATTATTTTCTAATACTCCAAAATATTTGAGTTGCTATTCAGGTACCTTTAAGAATGTTTTGGCCCTGGCAAGGTAGCTCAGTTGGTTAGAGCATCATCTTGATACACCAAAGTTGTGGGTTTGATTCCCAGTCAGGGCACATACAAGAATCACCCAATGAATGTGTAAATAAGTGGAACAGCAAATCAGTCTCTCTCTCTCTCCCCCTCCCTCCCTTCCTCTCTCTCTAAAATCAATAAATATAAAGGGTAAAGTGGGTCAAATATATGGTGATGGAAGATAAAACCTGTATGATGCTATGGCCCAATGTCACACCCAAAAATTTAATTTAAAAATAAAATCAATCAATAAAAAAGAATGGTTTTTACTTACAATCTAGAGGCAAATTTTGACTCCAGGAAAAAAAAAAAACCAACTTTCAAAATGGCCTGAAAAGCTGCCAAGAGAACACTGATCTGAATTGTAGCTCAAAATGATAGGGTCCTTGATTTCCCTCCACTGTATATAGTTTATTACCCCTGAGGTTTCCTGTTCATTGTAGTAGAAGCTTGTTCATATTGAATAGTTCCTCTCCTGCCCTGGAGGAGAGAGGAGAGCCAGCTGGGATGTGGGGTGACAGTGCTGGGACAGATTCACAGCAGGCAGGGACACTGCAAACAAATCGGGGACAGTGGCCTCAGAGTCCTTGCTCAAGAAAGTTCCCTGGGTAGTCATGCACTTAAAGCCCCACCTTAGTGCAGGCCTGAGGAACCCTCCATCTGTGCATGAGGTCTGGTGGCATGAAGTAGGCTCTTGCTGTTGTGTTGCTCTAAGAATCATTTCCCTTACTCTGGGACAGCCTCACTCTCTGCTGATTGTTCTAGTCATCAGCTGAAAGCTTTTTAATGAAATGGAACCCAAAGGAGGTGGATAAGGTATCTGATTTTAACCCGAAGTAAGAGAACACCAAATGTTTCATTCTGTCTGAAGGTTCAAGGGAGGAAAAGCAATTAGCACCTGCTATTGATTTAGCAATAGACACCTGCTAAATGAAAATATGCAAAACTGGTTATGCTTGGCACCACAAATGTGTATGCTGCTTCCGGGGATTGTAAATTATGTTGGTCCCAAATTTGCTTGGATGGGGTGGGGCAGGGTGGCCACAGGAGGGCTGGTGGGTTGCAGAGTGTGTGGGAAGGGGCTCTAAAGAACCTGAACATGTCCATACAGACCAGGAGTATGTTTTTCTAAGATAGAAGCAACCTAGAAATGGCTAATTGGTGGGTGAATGAAGAGGAAGAAAAGAAAATGAATATTTCAGAAGTTGCCTGGTTATTGCTTGCTTCTGGCCTGACTAAAGGGTGCCCTTTGGAGGCCATTCATTCTATAGGGGCAGAGGTAAGACTGACAGAAGGGTACAGCCAATCCTACTTCCCTTCCTCTGATGATCTAAGAGCGCACTCTCCTCTCCATCAAGGGCAGTGAGTCTCAAAGCAGGAGGAACCTTTACCTCTGGGCTCAGGGCAGCTTCTTTCCATGGGACAGTTACATGCTGCTGGCTCAAGGAACAATCTGGATATCTTCTGCTGAGCTTGTACTTTGCTTTGGCTGGGAAGGAGACTTATGCTTATCTATAGCTTTACATGTTCCAGAATTCTTTTCCAAGTAGACATTAACTATTGCTGTCCATTTCAATTTTCCTGAGGCCTACTGAAACACAAACAATGGAAAGAGAAATTCACGAAGAGGGCTTTAGGGCATATGTATCTGTGTGTGTTGGAGGGGGTGGGAGGATGCAAGATTCTGTATGGAGTGGGTGTTGAAGATATAACTGATTAGAAAGGACAGTTTGTAGGTGATCTAGATGGTTTGAAAGAATTGGGCCACTGTCATTTGTGCCTCATGCCACCTGCACCGAATGTAACTCCTATTTCTCAGTCTCCAAAGTAGGCCAGAAGTCAGCTGTGGCTTTCTGACCAAAGGGATGACTGCTTACTCTGTGGAACAGGGGCTGGGGTATGGGGAGAGTGGGTACTGTTGGCAGATGCATGGTCAGAGCTGGCCCAAGAAAATACTATCTGGAACTTTACCCAGGTGAGGTGTTTTTGTCTAGGTGAAAACTAAACTCCAAGTACATTGATGGAACCAAGAGAAGATTCTTTTTCTTTTCATTGACTAGGCCCCTTAGGCAAGACTAGTCAGTCAATTCCACACATGTTTGAATTTAACTTCCTCTGCCCTGCAGTGCCCACACAAGAGGGAAGAAGGAACAGTGAGGAAAGAGTAGAGGGAGAGGTAGGATCCCCACTTTCCATTCAGACTTGGGGGAAGTCCATTTTATCTGGTTGGGGTAGACAGCATTCCTCCCATCAATCATTTCTGATAGGTAGAATAATAGTAACAACACGCTGCCCTACAGAGAGACCCAGGGGGCAGCCAGGCATTCCTGGGCTGAGCCCCATGTGTACGAGTCACACACCAATCTGCTAAAAGTGTGTTTTTAAAAACCCATTAAACACTTAATAATTCAAGTTCCAAAATCCCAGTGATTTCTAAGCAATGGAATTACTTATTTTCCTTTAGAACCTAAGACCTATAGGCCTCAAGTAAATGGAAGAATATTTTGGACTCTAGTGATCAAAGGGCGCATGTCTCATTCCAAGGTGGTATTTTTTTGATGGGCCAGGCCTTCAATAGGAGGTTTGTTTTTCCAGGGGCCCTGTTAATGAAGGGGGTTGGGTAAGGCTTGAACCTCTATTTATCCAAAACTCCAGAGCACACAAAAGGGCCTCTTCTCACCACAGATATGTCTGCCAGGTGCCACTCAGACTGCTAGTTTGTTTCCCTTACTTTTTAAAAAAATTTTTATTAGATTTATTGGGATAACATTGGTTAATAAAATTATATAGGTTTCAGGTGTACAATTCTATAATACATCATCTGTATATTGTATGGTGTGTTCACAACCCCAAATCAAGTCTCCCTCCATCACCATTTATCCCCGCATACCATCTTCTGCTTCCTTCCACCCCCTTTCCTCTCTAGTAATCATGCTGTTGTCTGTGTCTGTGAGGTTTTGTTTTGTTTTGTTTATTTTTATTTTTATTTTTATTTTTTTTTGTTTTGTTTATTTTTAGACTGCCACTGTTTGATATAGGCTGGAAACTACAGGTTAGGGCATTTTGTCTTGTTCTCTTTTCCTTCTAACCTTTTTTGGGGGATTTATTGGATATTTTCTTGTTCTGTTTCCCTGGTTTAGAAGTTAGATACACTGTTTCAGTTACGTTTTTTTTAATGGTTATTCAACCAGTGTTAACATCCATATTTATCAAAATCTACAGTCAATCAGTATCTTTACTTTTCTCTCAGATGGTATAAGAACATCATAAAGAAAAGAAAAGGAACAAGGGAAAGAACCCCTGTTTGAAGAAATAATTACAGAAAACTTTCCAAACCCGGAGAGGTTAAAAAAAAAAAAAAAAAAACAAACATGCAAGTTCAGAAGCACAGAGAGTCCCAATCAAGATGAACCCAAAGAGGCCTACTCAAAGACACATCATGTTTAAAATGCCAAATTTTAGAGACAGAGAATTTTAAAAGCAGCAAGGGAAAAATAAGAAGGAACATACAAAAGGGCTCCAATAAGGCTAGCAGGTGGACTTCTTAACAGGAACACTCCAATCCAGGAGAGAACAGCAAGAAAATATTCCAAGTAATGAAGAACAAAGGCCTGCAACCAAGACTACTCTACCTAGCAAGGCTCTCAATTAAAATGGAAGGCCAAATAAGGAGTTTCCCAGACAAAAGAAGGCTGAAAGAATACATCTTCACCAAACCAGCACTACAAGAGATGCTAAAGGGACTACTATAGACAGGAACACAGGTACAAACAGAGAAAAATGAGTAAGTACCTATCAATAATAACCTTAAATGTTAATGGATTAAATGATCCAATCAAAAGACAGAGTAGCTGAATGGGTAAGAAAACATGACCCACATGTATGCTGCCTACAAGAGACCCACCTCAGAACAAAAGACATACACACACTAAAAGTGAAGTGTTGGAAAAAATACCCCAAGCAAATGGACAGGAACAAAAGCCGGGGTAGCAATACTCATATCAGACAAAATAGACTTCAAAACAAGGGGCCGTATGAAGTGACCCAGAAGGTCATTTCATCATATGCAAGGGAAGAATCCATCAAGAAGACATAAACATAAACATTTATGCACCCAACATAGGAGAAGTTAAATACATATGGAAAATCTTGGAGGACGTCAAGAAAGATAATGACAGCAACACAATTATAGTAGGAGATTTTAATATACCCCACTGTCAAAAATGGATAGATCTTCCAAACAAAATGTCAACAAAGATATTGTGGCATTGACAAATGTCCTAGATCAAATGCACTTAACTGAGATATATATATATATATATATATAAAACCTTTCATCACAAAGAAGCAAAATACACATTCTTTTCAAATGCACATGCAACATTTCCAAAGATAGACCATATGATAGGACACAAAGCAAGTCCTAACAAATGCAAGAAAATTGAAATAATATCAAGCATTTTCTCTGACCACAAGGGACTGAAACTAGAAACCAACCTCAAGGAAAAAACTCAAAAATACTCAAATTTATGGAGATTGAATGGTATTTTATTAAACAATGAATGGGCTAAGAATGAGATCAAGGAAGAAATCAAAAAGTTTCTGGAAACAAATTAAAATGAACTCACAACAGTCCAAAACTTATGGGACACAGCAAAGGCAGTCCTCAGAGGGACGTTTGTAGCAGTACAGGCCTACCTAAAAAAGGGAAACATTTCAAATAAACAGCCTAACCCCACAGCTATAAGACTAGAGGAAGAACAGCCCAGAGCAAGTAGAAGGAAGGAAATAACCACGATCAGAGCAGAATTAAATGACATAGAGACTAAAAGCACAATTCTAAGGATCAGTGAATCCAGGAGCTGCTTCTTTGAAAAGATAAACAAAATCAACAAGCCTTTCAGCAGATTCATCAAGAAGAAAAGAGACAGGACCCAGATAAACACAATCAGAAGTGAAAGAGTAGAGATTACAGCTGTTACCACAGAAATACAAAGGATTGTAAGACATTACTATGAAGAACTGTATGGCAAGAAATTTGAAAACCTAGGTGAAATGGACAAATTTCTAGAAAAATACAATCATCCAAAATTGAATGAAGAAGAAACAGAAAGCCTGAACAGACCAATAACAGCTGATGAAATTGAAGCAGTGATAAAAAAACAAACAAACAAACAAACAACAAAAAAAAAAACCTCCCAGCTCAAAAAAGCCCTGGACCAGACAATTTCACAGGTGAATTTTTGAAAGCATTTAAGGAAGAACTAACCCCTATTCTTCACAGACTATTCCAAAAAAATCCAAGAAGATGGAAGACTCCTAAACTCTTTTTTGTGAAGCTAGCATCATCCTAATCCCAAAACCAGATAAAGACATGACAAAGAAAGAAAACTTCAGGCCAATATCACTGATGAACATAGATGCTAAAATCCTCAGTAAAATATTGGCAAACCACTTCCAACAATACATTATAAAGATCATACACCATGACCAAGTGGGATTCATCCCAGAGATGCAAGGATGGTTCAACATTCACAAATCAGTAAATGTAATACAACACATAAACAAAAGCAAAGACAAAAATCACATGATCATATCAATAGATGCAGAAAAAGTATTTGATAAGGTGTGGCACCCATTTATGATGAAAACACTCAGCAAAGTGGGAATAGAGAGAGAATTCCTCAACATAATAAAGGCCATATATGAGAGACCTACAGCCAACATCATACTCAATCGGCAAAACCTAAAAGCTTTCCCATTAAGATCAGGAACAAGACAGGGGTGTATGCTCTCACCACTCTGATTCAATATAGTACTGGAAGTCCTACCCACACAAATGAGACAAGAAAAAGAAATAAAATGCATCCAAATTGGAAAGGATGAAGCAAAGGTGTCATTGTTTGCAGATGACATGATAGTGTACATAGAAAATCCTAAAGACTCCACCGAAAAACTACTCGACCTAATAATTGAATTTGGCAAAACAGCATTATACAAAGTCAATATTCAGAAATCAAAGTCATTTCTGTGCACCAACAATGAAATACCAGAAACAGAAATCAGGAGCAAAATTCCATTTGATATAGCAACAAGAAAAATAAAGTACCTAGGAATAAACCTATCCAAGGAGGCAAAAGACCTGTACTCAGAAAACTACACAACACTGAAGAAAGAAGATAAGGAAGACACAAACAAATGGAAGCATGTAACATGCTCATGGATTGGAAGAATCGACATCATCAAAATATCCATACTACCCAAAGCAATTTATAGAGTCAGCACAATCCCTATTAAAGTACCAATGGCATATTTCACAGAGATAGAACAAACAAAACACTTCAAAAATTTATATGGAACCATAAATGACCCTGAATAGCTGCAGCAATTTTGAGAAAGAAGAGCAAAATAGGAGGGATCACAATACCTGATATCAAACTGCATTACAAGGCTACTGTAATCAAAATAGCCTGATACTGGCATGAGAACAGACACATAGGTCAATGGAACAGAATAGAGAGTCTAGAAATACACCCAAGTCTCTGCAGTCAATTAATATTTGACAGAGGCAGAAACATGAAAAGGAGTAAAAATAACCTCTTCAACAAATGGTGTTGGGAGATCTGGAAAGCTACATACAAAAAATGAAACTTGATCACAAACTTACACCATAAAAATAAATTCAAGGTGGATAAAAGACTTAAATGTAAGTTGCAACATCATAAAAGTCTGTCAGGAGAACATAGGCAGGAAAATCTCAGATATTCCATGCAGCAGTATTTTCACTGATATGTCCCCTAAAGCAAGTGATGTAAAGGAAAGAATAAACAAATGGGATGTCATTCAAAAAAAAAAAGAAGAAGAAGAAGCAGAAGCAGCAGCAGCAGCAGCAGCTTCTGCACGGCTAAGTAAAACAGCATTAAAATGAATAGGGAACCAACCATATGGGATAACATATTTGCAAATGATACGTCAGACAAGGGTTTGATCTCAAAATATATGAAGAATGCACATGATTCTACTCCATGAAGAAAAACAACCCAATTAAAAAATGGGCAAAGGACTTGAATAGATACTTCTCCAAGGAGCACATACGAAAGGTCCAGAGACATATGAAAAACTGCTGAGCAGCACTAGGTTTCAGAGAATTGCAAATTAAAACCACAATGAGATACCACTTCACACCAGTCAGAATGGCCATCATAAACAAAGCAACAAACAAGTGTTAGAGACCATGTGGAGAAAAGGGAACCATAGTGCACTGTTGGTAATGCAGACTGGTGCAGCCACTGTGGAAAACAGTATGGAATTTCCTAAGAAATCTAAAAATGGAACTGCTTTTCTGACCAGGGAATTCTACTGCTGGGATTATATTCTAAGAACTCTGAAACACCAATCCAAAAGAACCTATGCACCCCAGTATTCATAGCAGCATGATTTGTAATAGCCAAGTGCTGGAAGCAACCTAAGTGCCCATCATGATGTAAATGATTGGATAAAAAAAAACTTTGGTACATTTACACAATGGAATTCTATGTAGCAGAAAGAAAGTAGGAGCTCTTACCCTTTGGGACATCATGGACCAATAGGGAAAGCATTATGTTAAGTAAAATAAGCCAGGATGTGAAAGACAAATACCATATGATCTCACCTATAAGTGGAACCCAATCAACAAAACAAAGAAGCAAGCAAAATATAACCAGAGATGTGGAAATAAAGAACAAACTGACAGTAACCAGAGGCGAGTTGGAGGGGTTATTGGGGTGATAAATTGAAGGCTTTTCAGGAACATGTATGAAGGACACATGGCTAAAGCCAGAGAGGGTAGGATCAAGTGTGGGAAGTGGGATGGCTGGGGTGGGGTGGGGGGAAATGGAGACAACTGTACTTGAACAATAATAAAAAATGAATTTAAAAACTGAAAAAATATAATATTTTTGGTAATAACTTTATAAAGTATAATATAAAATTCACTTACAGTGTTCACTTCGATGTTTAATATATTCAAAACATTGTGCAACCATCACCACAGTTAATTTTAAAACATTTTCACCATCCCTAAAAGAAACCTATAGTCTTTAGCTAGCATCCCTCTGTCCCCTAAAAGCCCCCCACCATAGCCCTAAGCAACAGCTTATCTTATATCTATCTCTATAGATTGTCCTGTTCTAGTCATTTCATATAAATGGAATCATATAATATTTGTCCTGTTGTTTCTACCTTCTTTCACTTAGCATCATGTTTTGAATACTGATCCATGTTGTGGCATCAATTAGTATTCAATTCCTTTATATTGGCTAACCATATTCAATTGTATGGGTATACTACCCATATTCATTTATTCATTCATTAGTTGATGCACTTTTCAGTTGTTCCAATTTTTGGGTATTATGAATAATGCTGCTATGAGCTTACATGTACAACTTTTTGTGCTGACTTTTTTTTTTATCTCTTGGTATATATGAGTGTATATGCTGTGAAAGAGGGTTACAATTTCATTCTTGTACATATGGACCTTATAACATTGTTAACTATTCATCACCCTCAACTTATGTGCTTGTGTTGTCATGTATTTTAATTATTTCTTGCTTTAGCTTTTCTTTTAAACATAATATGACATAATTATTTTATATAATCAGTGCTTTTTAAGATTTACATATAGAATTACTTTCTTTTTTCAATATATTTTGTTGATTTTGCAATATCAGTGTCCCATTTCTCCCCCTTTATTCCCCTCCATCCTGTACCCACCTTCCACCTGTACTCTACCGACTTAGTTCATGTCCATGGGTCATACATGTAAGTTCTTTGGCTTCCATACTATGGAAAATGGAAAATGGCTTTCATACTATGGAAAATGGGAAAGGGCTTCCATTTTCCATACTATTCTTAACCCACCCTCCCCCGCCGCCCGTCTATTTTGTACCAACCACTTATGCTTCTCATTTCCTGGACTTTTCCCCCACTCTCCCTCTCCCCACTGATAACCCTGCAGGTGATCTCTATTTCTGTGAATCTTTTCCTGTTTTACTTGCTTGCTTAGTACAGTTTTGTTTTTGTTTTTCTTTCTTTTTTTTTTTTAGGTTAGGTTGTTGATAGCTGTGAGTTTGTTGTCATTTTACTATTCAGTTTTTGATCTTCTTTTTCTTAGAATTAGTCCCTTTAATATTTCAGGTAATAAGGGCTTGGCGATGATGAACTCCTGTTACTTGACCTTATATGAGAAGCACTTTATCTGCTGTTTCATTCTAAATAAGAGCTTTGCTGGATAGAGTAATCTTCGATGTAGGTCCTTGCCTTTCATGATGTTGAATACTTCTTTCCAGCCCCTTCTTGCCTGTAAGATTTCTTTTGAGATATCAGCTGATAGTCTGATGGGAACTCTTTTGTAGTTAACTGTCTCCTTTTCTCTTCCTGCTTTTAAGGTTCTCTCCTCTTTAGTCTTGGAGAATGTAATTTGGTGTGCCTTGGTGTGTGCTTCCTTGAGTCCAACTTCTTTGGGACTCTCTGAGATTCCCAGAGATCCTGGAAGTCTGTATCCTTTGCCAGATTAGGAAAGTTCTCCTTCATTGTGTTTTCAAATACCTTTTTAATTTCTTGCTCTTCCTATTCTCCTTCTGGCACCCCTGCGATTCAGATGTTGGAATGATTCAAGTTGTCCTGGAGTTTACTAAGCCTCTCCTCATTTATTTTTTATTTTTAAAATTTTATTTTAATTGTTGTTCTTGTACAGTTTTCTGTCTTTTACTCCCAGCCCACCCCACCACCCCAGCCCTCCCCTCCTCCCTCCCATTTCCATGCCCCCTAGTTTTTGTCCATGTATCCTTTATACATGTTCCTGTAAACCCTTCCCCTTTTCCCCTGAAATTCCCTCCCCTCTCCCCTCTGCTCACTGTCAGCCTGTTCTCAATTTCAGGGTCTTTGGTTATATTTTGCTTGTTTATTTGTTTTGTTGATTATGATCCTGTTAAAGGTGAGGTCATATGGTATTTGTCTTTCACCATCTGGCTTATTTCCCTTAGCATGATGCTTTCCAGTTCCATCCATGCTGTTGCAAAGGGTAGGAGTTCCTTCTTTCTTTCTGCTGCATAGAATTCCATTGGTAAACGTACCATAGATTTTTGATCCATTCATTTACTGATGGGCACCTAGGTTGCTTCCAACACTTGGCTATTGTAAATTGTGCTGCTATGAACATTGGGGTGCATAGGGTCTTTTGGATTGGTGTCTCAGGTTTCTTAGGATATACTCCTAGCAGAGGAATTGCTGGGTCAAAAGTTAGATCCATTTTTTAGTTTTCTTACAAAATTCCATACTGCTTTCCATAATGGTTGCACCAGTCTGCAATCCCACTAACAGTGCACTAGGGTCCCCTTTTCTCCACAACCTCTCCAACACTTTTTGTTTGTTGCTTTGTTTATGATGGCCATTCTGACAGGTGTGAAGTGATATCGCATTGTGGTTTTAATTCGAATCTCTCTGATAGCTACCGATACTGAGCATCTTTTCATGTGTTTCTGGGTCCTCTGTATGTACTCCTTGGAAAAGTATCTGTTCAAATCCCTTGCCCATTTTTTAACTGTGTTGCTTGTCTTCTTAGAGTGGAGTTGTGTAAGTTATTTATATATTTTGGAGATGAAACCCTTGTCTCAGGTATCATTGACAAATATATTTTCCCATACGGTTGGTTCTCCTTTAATTTTAATACTATTTTCTTTAGCTCTGCAGAAGCTTTTTATTTTGATGAGATCCCATTTGTTTATTCTTTCCTTTATGTCCCTTGCTCTAGGGGACATATCAGTAAAAATATTGCTGCGTGAAATATCTGAGATTTTCCTGCCTATGTTCTCCTCTAGGACTTTAATGGTGTCACAGCTTATATTTAAATATTTTATCCACCTTGAACTCATTTTTGTGTATGGTGTAAGTTGGTGCTCGAGTTTCATTTTTTTGCACATAGCTGTCCAGTTCTCCCAACATCACTTGTTGAAGAGGCTATTTTTACTGCATTTTATGTTGCTGCCCCCTTTGTCGAATATTAATTGACCATAGAGACTAGGGTTTATTTCTGGGCTCTTTGTTCTATTCCACTGGTGCATATGCCTCTTTTTATGCCAGTACCAGGCTATTTTGATTACAGTGGCCTTGTAATACAGTTTGGTATCAGGTATTGTGATCCCTCCTACTTTGCTCTTCTTTCTCAAAATCGCTGCAGCTATTCGAGGTTGTTTATGGTTCCATATAAGTTTTTGAAGTATTTGTTCTATGTCTGTGAAATATGCCATTGGTACTTTAATAGGTATTGCATTGAATTTGTAAATTGCTTTGGGTAGTTTTGGACATTTTGGTCATTTTGATGATGTTAATTCTTCCGATCCATGAACACGATATACGTTTTCATTTGTGTCGTCCTTCACGTCTTTCTTCAGTGTTGTGTAGTTTTTTGCATACAGGTCTTTTACCTCCTTGGTTAGGTTTATTCCTAGATATTTTATTTTTCTGTTTGCTATATCAAATGGGATTTTTTTCTTGATTTCTGCTTCTGCTGTTTCATTGTTGGTATACAAAAATGCCTTTGATTTCTGGATATTGACTTAGTATCCAGCTGTTTGGCCAAATTCATTTATTAGGTCAAGCAGCTTTTTTTCAGGTGTATAGGATTTTCTATGTACACTATCATGTCATCTGTAAACAATGCTAGTTTTGTTTCCTCCTTTCGAATTTGGATGCCTTTTATTTCCTTTTCTTGTCTAATTGCTGTGGCTAAGACTTCCAATACTATATTGAATAGAAGTGGTGAAAGTGGACAGCCTTGTCTTGTTCATGATCTTAGTGGGAAAGATTTCAGTTTTTGCCCATTGAGTATGATGTTGGCTGTAGGTCTCTCATATATGGCCTTTATTATGTTGAGGAATGCTCCCTCTATTCCCACTTTGCTGAGTGTTTTTATAATAAATAGTTGTTGTACCTTATCAAATGCTTTTCCACATCTACTAATACGATGATATGATTTTGGTCTTTGCTTTTGTTTATGTGCTGTATTACATTTACTGATTTGTGAATGTTGAACCATCCTTGCATCCTTGGGATGAATCCCACTTGGTCATGGTGTATGATTTTTTAAATATATTATTGGATGCGGTTTGCCAATATTGTGTTGAGAATTTTATCATTTATATTCATCAGCAATATGGGTCTGAAGTTTTCTTTCTTTGTTGTGTCTTTATCTGGTTTTGGGATTAGGCTGATGCTGGATTCATAAAAAGAGTTTGGGATTCTTGCATCATTTTGGATTTTTTCGAATAGTCTGTGAAGTGTAGGGGTTAGCTCTTCCCTACATGCTTTGTAGAATTCTCCTGTGAAACCATGTGGTCCAGGACTTTTGTGTGTCGGGAGTTTTTTCATTACTGCTTCAATTTCCTCCGCTGTTACTGGTCTGTTCAGGCTTTGTGCTTCTTCTTCATTGAGTTTTAGAAGATTATATTTTTCTAGAAACTTGTTCATTTCACCTAGGTTTCCAAATTTTCTGGTATATGGTTCTTCATAGTAATTTCTTACAATTCTTTGTATTTCTGCGGTGTCAGTTGTGATATTTCCTCTTTTGTTTCAGATTGTGTTTATTTGGGTCCTCTCTTTTTTTCTTGCTGAGCCTACTTAAAGGCTTGTCCATTTTGTTTATCTTTTCAAAGCAGCAGCTCCTGGATTCATTCATCCTTAGAATTGTGCTCTTAGTCTATATATCTTTTAATTCTGCTCTGACCTTGGTTATTTCCTTCCTTCTACTTGCTCTGGGCTGTCTTTGTTGTTGTTCCTCGAGTTCTTGTTTGCATAGAGTTAGGTTGTTTGTTTGAAATGTTTCTATCTTTTTTTTGGTAGGCCTGTATTGCTATGAACTTCCCTGTGAGTACTGCCTTCTCTGTGTCCCATAAGTTTTGGGTTCTTGTGAGTTCGTTATCATTTGTTTCCAGAAAATTTTTGATTTCCTCCCTAATTTCATTCTTGACCCATTCATTGATTAATAGCATACTAGTCAATCTCCATGATTTTCAGGGTTTGGGGTTTTTCCCCTTGGGGTTAGTTTCTAGTTTCAGTCCCTTGTGGTTGGAGAAAATGCTTGGTATGATTTCCTTTTTCTTGAATTTGTTGAGGCTTGTTTTGTATCCTCTCATGTGGTCTATCTTTGAAAATGGTCCATGTGCTTTTGAAAAGAATATGTATTTAGTTTCTTTGGGATGAAGGACTCTATATATATCAGTTAAGTCCATTTCATCTAGAGTGTTGTTCAATGCACAATATCTTTGTTTGGAAGATCTGTCCATTTTTGACAGTGGAGTGTAAAAATCCGCTATTATAATTGTGTTGCTGTCATTATCTTTCTTGAAGTCCTCTAAGATTTTCTTGATGTATTTAGGTGCTCCTATGTTGGGTGCATATATATTTACAATGTTTATGTCTTCTTGGTGGATTGTTCCCTTCAGTATTATGAAGTGACCTTCTGGGTCTCTCTTTATGGCACTTCTTTTGATGTCTATGTTGTCTGATATGAGTATTGCTACCCCTGCTTTTTTTTCCTGTCCATTTGCTTGGAGAATTTGTTTCCATCCCTTCACTTTGAGTCTGTGTAGGTTTTTTGTCCTGAGGTGGGTTTCTTGTAGGCAGTATACGTGTGGGTGATGCTTTCTGATCCATTCAGCTATTCTATGTCTTTTGATTGGAGCATTTAATCCATGTACGTTTAAGGTTATTATTGATAGGTATTTATTCATTGCCATTTTCGTATGTGTGTTCCTCTCTCTCTGTCTTTTCCTTTCTTCCCTTAAAGCAGTCCCTTTAGTATCTCTTGCAGAACTGGTTTGGTAGACGTATATTCTTTTAGACTTCTTTTGTCTGGAAACCTCCTTATTTGGCCTTCTATCTTGATTGAAAGCCTTGCTGAGTAAAGTAGTCTTGGTTGCAGGCTTTTGATTCTCATTTCTTGATATATTTCTTACCATTCTCTTCTGTCTTGGAGGGTTTCCATTGAGAAGTCAGCTGCTAACCTTATCCGGGCTCCCTTGTACATTACTTCCTGTTTCTCCATTGGTACCTTTAAGATTCTTTCTTTGTCTTGGAATTTTGCCATTTTAATTATGATGTACCTTGAAGTGGGCCTCTTTGTGTTCCTCTTGATTGGGACTCTGTGTTTCCTGGATTTGTGTGACTTGTTCTCTCATCAAGTGAGGGAAGTTTTTCATCAAATGAGGGAAGTTTTCCATCATTACATTTTCAAATATGTTTTCTATTCCTTGCTCTTCTTCTTCTCCTTCTGGTATCCATATTATATGGATATTATTACATTTCATATTGTCTTGCATTTCTCTTAATCCCTCTTCATTCTTTCTGAGCCTCTTTTCCTTTCCTTGCTCTTTCTGGGTGTTTTTTCCTACTTTGTCCTCCAACTCACTGATCCGATCTTCTGTTTCATCGATTCTGCTTTTCATTCCCTCTAGTCTGTTTTTCAGTTCAGAAATTGTATTCTTCATTTCCTCTTTGCCCTTGTTGAAAGTTTCTATTTCCTTTTTCATGTGAATATATTTTTTAGTGAGTTCATTGTAGCTTCCCTATAGTTTCATTGTGAGCTCATGGAGCTTCCTGGTATCTATTTCTTTGAACTCCGTATCTGATTGTTGAGTTGCCTCTGTTTCATTTAGCATTCTTTCTGGGGCTTCCTCCTTTCCTTTCATTTGGGGATTGTTTCTTTGTCTTCCCATTGTTTGTGAGACTCTTCTTGTAAGCCTCAGCTTCTTAAATTGATCTGTTCCAGCTCCCTGGGTTTATGGTGTGATCTTCTGTGGTAGAATATGTGTGACATTCAGTGGTGCAGTCTCCTTCGGGTATCCTGTTGTTCACAGCATCCACTGTCTCAGCTGTTGGGATGTTCTCTTTTTGGGACCAACTCTGGTTTTTTCCACAGTTCCAGGTTTGTTTGTTTTTTTGTCTCATCAGTGCGTATTTAAAAAGAGAAAAGTTGAAAAAAAATGAAAAAGAAGAAAAAAAGAGGAAGTAAAAAGATAAAATTGGAAAGAAAAGAAGAAGGAAGAAATCAAGAAAGAAGTAAAGAGAAGCAAAATGAGCTGAGGGGTAAAAGAGGTAAAAATAATAAAGAAATAATAAGTAAAAAAATATTTTTGAAAAAAGAAAAGAAAACAAAACAAAACACCAAACAAAAAGGTCTTGCTGTTTTCAACCTTGCCGAGCTGGTTTTTCTGGTCTTGCTGGCTGCAATGGTTTGAGGGGTGAGCACTCAGTCATCTTTGGGCTACTTTCCCTAGTGGTAGCCCAGCGCCTCTCGGCATAGGGCCTTGGGTATGTGTTCTGAGCCTCCTGGGTAGTGCGCACTTTCCCCAGTTTATGGGTGTTAGCTCAGGTCTCCATTTTCGTGTCTGCAGCTGTCTGCAGTGGTGCGTAGGTGCCTATGGTCACACAGCCATCTCCAGTGTTGCGGGCGCCTATGTTTGCGCAGCTGTGTGTGGTCAGGCGTGGGCATCTGTTGTTATCCAGCTCATCTGTGCTCATGCACGGGCGACTATGGTTGTGCATAGGCACCTCTGCTCACGAGCTCCAGCGTGCACTCCTTCCAGGGCTATGAGTGGATGGCCACATCCCCAGCGTGTTTGCCATTCAGACCTTAACTCCTCTCTGTGAGAGTTCAAGCAACCAGGTCTCTCCAGGTGCTGTTCAAACCTTGTTTGGCTGGGGAGGGTGCGGTTGACCCAGCTCCCTCCCTAGAGCCCCGTGGCAGGCCTGGAAAGCACTGGTCCGAGTCTCAGCCACCCTGGTCTCTGTGCTGATCCCTGGGCTCTTATTGTTCTGAAGTACTCTCCTTACCGTCTGGTTTTTCAATGTTTGCTACAATTTTCGATCTCCTATTTTCAAATATGCTGTGTTACTGTTGTTTGTTTGCTCTGTTCTTCTGTAGATTAGCCAGGTTTTTCTCCCATGTGTAGAGGGGAGTGGAATCTGCTCCCTCCTACTGCGCCACCATCTTCCTTCTCTGTTTGGGGGAATTTTTGAGTCTTGGATTCATCTAGAGAGATTGGGGGGTGGTTAAATGATTTTTTTTTTTTTTAACAAAACGAAACATGTTCATTTGGTTCATCAGCTCGTGTGTGGCAACACCCATGGAGAATCATCCAATGGATGATGGGTGGGATAACTGATAAAATAGTCTCAGCATCAGAAGAGCTGGCACTTTGTACAGGGTTAAAAATATTCATAGCTCAGAGAAAAAGGATGAAATAGCATTTCTTTTTGTTCTTGCCATGTACTTAAGGGTTGCAGTACATATTCCTGGAAACTGCCTGTCATTTTTGAGAAACTGTTCTGATTCCACACCTACCGTTTAGACTTTTAGAGCCTGGCCTACTGTAGTATTTCCCCAAATATATGTTAAGCACTTCTGCATCCAGATTACATTAGGGACCTTTATTAAAATACACAATGTTGGGAATCATCCCAGTGGGTGAAAAGATTTTTTTTAATGTATTTTATTGATTATGCTATTACCCTTGTCCCATTTCTCCCCCATCATTCCCCTCCACCCTGCACACCCTCTCCCACCCACATCCCCCCTTTTAGTTCATGTCCATGTGTCATAAGTTCTTTAGCTTCTACATTTCCCACACTATCCTTGCCCTCCCCCTGTCTATTTTCTACCCACTATCTATGCTACTTATTCTCTGAACATTTTCCCCTCTCTCCTCCTCCCACTCCTCTGGTGGTAGTCCTCCATATGATCTCCATTTCTGTGGTTCTGTTCCTGTTCTAGTTGTTTGCTTTTGTTTTAGGTGTGGTTATTAATAGCTGTGAGTTTGCTGTCTTTTCACTGTCATATTTTTGATCTTCTTTTTCTTAGATAAGTCCCTTTAACATTTCATATAATAAGGGCTTGGTGATGATGAACTTGAACTTGACCTTATCTCAGAAGCACTTTATCTTCCCTTCCATTCTAAATAACAGCTTTGCTGGATAGAGCAATTTCGAATGTAGGTCCCTGTCTTTCAAGACTTCCAATACTTCTTTCCAACCCCTTCTTGCCTGTAAGGTCTCTTTTGAGAAATCAGCTGACAGTCTGATGGGAACTCCTTTGTAGGTGACTGTCCCCTTATCCCTTGCTGCTTCTAGAATTCTCTCCTTCATTTGAATCTTGGCTAATGTAATGATTATGTGCCTTGGTGTGTTCCTCCTTGGGTCCAACTTCTTTGGGACTCTCTGAGCTTCCTGGACTTCCTGGTAGTCTATTTCCTTTGCCAGATTGGGGAAGTTCTCCTTTATTATTTGTTCAAATAAGTTTTCTACTTGTTGCTCTTCTTCTTCCCCTTCTGGGACCCCTATAATTTGGATGTTGGGATGTTTAATGATATCACGGAGGTTCCTAAGCCTCTCCTCATTTTTTGAATTCTTGTTTCTTCCTTCTTTTCTGTTTGGTTGTTTCTTCCTTCCTTCTGGTCCAATCCATTGATTTGAGTCCCAGTTTTCCTCCCATCTCTATTGGTTCCCCATGCATCTTTCTTCATTTCACGTATTGTAGCCTGCATTTTTTCATCTAATTTGTGAGCAAAATCAACCAATTCTGTGAGCATCCTGATCACCAGTGCTTTGAACTGTGCATCTGATAGGTTGGCTATCTCTTTGTTGCTTAGAGTAATTGGCTCTGGGGTTTTCATTTGTTCTCCGGTTTGAGCCATTTTTGGTGGGTTTTTCGTTTTGTTTTGTTTTGCTTTGTTTTGTTTTGTTTTATTTTGTTTTGTTTTTGGTCTGGTCAGGACTGTTCCCCAGTGCAGGGCAGCCCAGTCGCTGGGTTGTGAGGCTGTTTGTGGGGGCGGGGTCTGAGAGGGAACAATGGCGCCTGCTCCGCTCTCTCCTGGATTCCAGTTCCCTCTGCCACTTCCCCTTTGCCTGGACTATCTGCGTTCGGGAATGTGAGAACACCTGGTCAGCCAGCCGCCCTGCGCAGCCTCACTGGGTCTGCACAGTTGCCACCCCATGTCCAGGGTCTGCCAACCGCCTGCACGCTTGGGAACTGCCAGCCAGTGCTGCCTGTGTTCCTGGGTCTACACCTCCACCTTTTCCTGCCATGACTTCGCCCCTCTTACTGGTGTGGATGAATGGTTGTTGTACTTCCGTACAGTTCAATTTTCTATTAGCTCCAGTTGTTTTCTTGTTTCTAAATCTTCGTTGTCCTTAATTTTGGTTGTGAGAGGAGGCACAGTGTGTTCACCTATGCCTCCATCTTGGCCAGACTTGTTTCTACCCAGCAGCAGCGCTGAGCTCTCACTTACCTCAGATTTTTTAAAAATCTGTGATTAAATCACATTCTTCGGGTGTTGGATTAGGCACAAGCTGCAGCAAGTCTAAGTGTATCATTCTTCTTCAGAGATGATAGAAAACTTTCAAGCAGACCTGGAGCTTTGGAAGAGATACAGAATGGGAGAGTTAAACCAAGAAGAGAAGAAATAGGAAAAAAGTGATCAGAGTCTACTCATGTCAAGTGGTTCATGTGACATTTGTCTTCCTGTGATTTAGGGATTCATGAATCTGGCACCAGCTTGTAGCTGAGGTGATAGGCCTTGTTCAAGGGAGATGTTAGAGGCAGTAGGATAGTGAGACCTGCCTTACAAATGGCTGCCTGTCCTTCTGGTTGCCTTTAGTTAAGGTCCCCCAAGGAGTAAAAGATTAATCAGATTCCCTGTTAGGTTGATGAGAGTCAATGGGCTGGATGCTGAGTGCCCTTGATCTGTTTTGACTGGGCTGAGACCCAAGTTTCAGATGCTTTTGCCTCTTTCTTTGCTCTAGTGCTAATGTGGGATTTCCCTTATTTCAAACCATCTGATGCTCATGTTCTCTGAAGGCACTAAAATATAAATGAATGGTATCACAGTCTGCTTGGGCTATTAAGGGACTGTGAGTTTAGTACCTCTCATCTAGTATTTCCCACTCTGCATGGCTTACATTTTCTGTAACCTGAGGCAGGGGAGAATGATGTCTTGGTCCTTTCAGTGTGCAAAAGGCCCTCGTGGAGCCTCTTGTCCCACCACCTAACCAGGAAGACCAGCCTCTGGGTAAGTCATCCTGCAAGCAGTTTGGCCTCTGCACACAAGCTGATTGTCTTTTTCACCTGTAGCTGCTCTGGTTCTCCTGTAGGACCTTTGAACAATGTCTATCATTAGCCTTTGGAAGGACATCTGTTATTGGACTTTCCCCTGAATTCTGTGGAGAGAGCCACACAAATAATATTTATTTTCTCTCCTTACTATGAAGTCAAATAATATGTTCAGGGCTGGACTTTTAAGTCCTGAAGTACCTTCTTGTCTACTCAAAGCTTCTCTCATTTTTACACATAGAAGTTGAGCTTTTGGCCCAGTCTTAAGAAGTGGTAAGTCAGAATTTAGTGAATTTGGAGACCCTGGGTCCACTTTGATATTTAGTGTATGTATTGTGGTAGCTAGGTAGTGCAGGCCTTCAGGTGTCATAGTAGACCCTATTTCTTTTCCATCAGGGTAATAGCCTGGAGTATTGAACAGACATCAATGATTAAGATCATGCATACTGGAGCCAGGTTTCCTGGGTTCACACAATGGCTCAGCCATTTAATAAAGCCTGGAGACCTTGGACAAGTTATTTAAATGAACCCTCACCTGTGTGTGTGTGTGTGTGTGAGTGAATAGTGGTTGCACACTATTGGGGTAATAATATTTATAATCCTCTATTTGTAATGAGCTCCACCATTTGTCTGTATTTGGCATGTTTTAATTTCATTCATGAGTGCATTTATTTATTTTTTATTTTATTATTATTTTTTATATTTTTTATCTTCACCTGAGGACATGCTTATTGATTTTAGAGAGAGGGGAAAGGAGAGAGAAAGAAAGGGAGAGAAATATTGATGTGAGAGAAAAATGTCAGTCGGCTGGTTCTCGTACATGCCCCAACCAGGGACTGAACCCACAACCGAGGTATGTGCCCTGACCAGGAATCAAGCCTGTGCCTTTTCAGTTTATGGGATGACACTCCAACCAACTGAGTTACACTGGTCAGGGTGCACTAATTTCTTTATGGGTAACATAATAAATGACTATGATGAACCCAACCCAAGAGGTAGTTACATTGATAATAACTTCTGTTTGCCTATGTATTTCCGCATCTGGCTTCCTACCTCCCTTACTATCCAGATGAAACCACTAGCCTGAATTTTGGTATTGATTCCCTTGCTCTTTTTGGAAATAGCTCTCGTTCTCTCTCTTTCTTTCTCTCTCTCTATCTGTGTTTGTGTATTCCTAAATAAGATATTATTTAATTTTAGTTGTTTTTTGGCCCTTATAAAAAAGAATTATGTTGTATGCAGTCTTCTGGGCTTTGCTTACTTTATTCAACATTATATTACTAATATTTATCACTATTATTGAGTGTAACTATAGTTACATTTTTACTGTGGTATAAAATTGTATCATAAATATAGCAACAATGTCTTTCTCCATTCTCCTTGAGATGGGCATTTGGTCTTCTCTAGTGTTTTATAACTACAAAAACTTCTGTGCCTCAGTTCTCTCATCTTAAAATTGGAGAATAACAATAAGAGCTACTTCCTAACTGTATTATGAAGATGAATGGAATTAATAGTTGTAAATGTCTTAGTACAGGACCTAACTCAATAGTATGTGGTTGGTCAGTGTGTTAATTTGTTTGGGCTGTCATAACAAATACTATAGACTGGGTGGCTTAAAGATTATTTTTTTTCACAGTTTTAGAGGCTAGGAGTCCAAGATCAAACTGTTACTAGTACTGGTTTCTTCCGAGGCCTCTCTATTTAGCTTGTAGATGGTCATCTTCCACTGTCTTCACATGACCGTTCTTTGTTTCTCTGTGTCCTAATCTCCTATTCTTGTAAAGACACTAGTCATATTACACTTGGGCCTAGCCATAGGACCTCGTTTTATCTAAATTTCCTCTTTAAAGGCCCTATCTTCAAATATAGTCACATTCTCAGGTACTAGTAGTTAAGACTTCAACATACAAATTTTGGGGGTATATGAGGTCTGTTCAAAAGGTATCCAGCCATGTCATATGATAAAGAGAGGCATTTATTGAAGAAGATTCAAAATACAAGAAACATTGTACCTGGGACAATGACACCTCAGCCCCCTTCAAAGTAGGTACCTTGGGACCTCACACAGTTCTCTCAATCTCCATCAGCTGCTCCGTCATGATTTCCTGAATCTCAACAACAGTCTGAAATCTCGTCCCTCTCAAAGGTGATTTTAGTTTTGGGAAAAGCCAGAAGTTGCAGGGTGCCAAATCTGGGCTGCAGAGGGGCTGAGTCACCTGGGTGATTTGATGTTTCACTGAAAAACTCTGCACAAGACATGATGCATGAGCAAGCGTGTCGTCATGATGAAGCTGCCAATCACCACTTGCCCAGAGCTCTGGCCTTCTGAATCATCCAAATAGTTTCACAGAGGAAGGCTCAAGCTTAATGCAAAATTCCAGGTCCCCATGTTTTTTCTGAGTCCACCACCTTACCGGTCTGGTTGTTTTGGTTGATTTTTTCTTTAATTCCTTTGTTGTCAGAGTTCCATGCAGTTTGATTTTCTGGTGCTCTTACTTGTTTATTGATTTCAGATTGGTTGTTATTCACCTTTTGGTTGTACAAGGAAGCGAATGGTCTCAACCTACGCCTCTGTTTTGGCTGGAACTTACTAATCTCAGTTCTTTTTTATGCATTTACATGCATCTAAAAATACAAATACTAATTTGTTCTTTTTTTCCTACAAAAATGATGATGCTTTGTATGATATAGATTTACCTACAAATGGTTGTGCCTCCTTTTTTTGTAACTGGTTACCTAATTAGTCTTCCCAAGTATTTTTTGATGACTCTCCTACTAATGGACATTTGTTTTGTTTTATTTTGTTTTTATTATTACATATTTTTGTTATTACAAATAATGTAGCAATAGGCATATATATACATATATATAGCTTCCATATATACGCAAGTATCTCTGTTAGTATAAATTCCTAGAAGTTAAATTTATGAGTTAAAGTGAATGAGTATTTAAGAATTTTGATAAATATTGACAAATTGTCCAAAATGAGCATACTTTGTATTTCCTTCCAGTTAACATTTTTTAGAATTTTGCTATATTAGTTCAGTTTTACCTCATTTAAATTCATCTAATTTTTTAGACATTTCCAACTTTTATTATAAAAGTTTTCAAACATACTAAAGAGTTGAAGTAATAGTATAACAAATGACTATATACCCTCTGGCTAGATTCAACAATTAACTTTTTTCCATATTCACTTTCTAAGTCCATTTCTCTTTCTATGTAAGTTTTGTGAATCATTTCAAAAAAAAGTTGCAGATATCTCGACACTTCAGTTCTAAGTACTTCAACCTTGAAGCTCCTAAGAAAAGAACATTATCTTTTACAAGCACAATACCATTTTCACACTCAAGAAAATTATCAACAACTGTATAATACTGTGTACTTTATCTAATGATCAGTTTATATTAAAACTTCCCAAACTGTTCCAAAAATGTCTTTTTTCCTTTTTTAAATTTTGATTATTGTTCAAGTACAGTTTTCTGTCTTTTACTCCCATCCCAGCCCACCACCCCAGCCCTCCCCTCCTCCCTCCCACTTCCACCCCCCTTGTTATTGTCCACGTGTCTTTTTTATTTTATTTTTAATTAATTAATTTATTTTTATTTTAATTGTTGTTCTTGTAGAGTTTTCTATCTTTTACTTCCATCCCAGCCTACCGTCGCAGCCCTCCCCACCTCCCTCCCATTTCCACCCCCCTAGGTTTTGTCCATGTGTCCTTTATACCTGTTCCTGCAAACCCTTCCTCTTTTCCCCTGAAATTCCCTCCCCTCTCCCCTCTGGTCACTGTCAGCCTGTTCTCAATTTCAGTGTCTTTGGTTCTATTATGCTTGCTTGTTTGTTTTGTTGATTAGATTCCTGTTAAAGGTGAGATCATATGGTATTTGTCTTTCACTGCCTGGCTTATTTCGTTTAGTATAATGCTTTCCAGTTCCATCCATGCTGTCAAAAAGATTAGGAGCTCCATCTTTCTTTTTGCTGCACAGAATTCCATTGTGTAAATGTACCACAGTTTTTTGATCCATTCATTTACTGATGGGCACCTAGGTTGCTTCCAACACTTGGCTATTGTAAATTGTGCTGCTATGAACATAGGGGTGCATAGGTTCTTTTGGATTGGTGTTTCAGGGTTCTTAGGATATAATCCAAGCAATGGAATTGCTGGGTTAAAAGGCAGATCCATTTTTAGTTTTCTGAAGAAATTCCATACTGTTTTTCATAGTGGTTGTACCAGTCTGCACTCCCACCAACAGTGCCCTAGGGTCCCCTTTTCTCCACAACCTCTCCAACACTTGTTGTTCGTTGCTTTGTTTATGATGGCTATTCTGACTGGAGTGAAGTGGTATCTCATTGTGGTTTTAATTTGCATCTCTCTGATAGCTAGCGATACAGAGCATCTGTTCATGTGTTTCTGAATCCTCTGTGAGTCCTCCTTCAGGAAATGTCTGTTCAAGTCCTTTGCCCATTTTTTTAATTGGGTTGCTTGTTTTCTTTTTTTTCCAATTTTTATTTTAATTGTTGATATTGTACAGTTTTCTGTCTTTTATTCTCACCCCAACCCACCACCCCATCCCTCCCCACCTCCCTCCCATTTCCACCCCCCATAGTTTTTGTCCATGTGTCCTTTATACTTGTTCCTGTAGATCCTTCCCGTTTTCCCCTGAAATTCCCTCCCTTCTCCCCTCTGGTGACTTTCAGCCTGTCCTCAATTTCAATGTCTTTGGTTATAGTATGCTTCTTTGTTTGTTTTGTTGATTAGATTCCTGTTAAAGGTGAGATCATATGGTATTTGTCTTTCACTGCCTGGCTTATTTTGCTTAGCATGATGCTCTCAAGTTCCATCCATGCTGTTGCAAAGGGTATGAGCTCCTTCTTTCTTTCTGCTGAATAGAATTTCATTGTGTTTTCTTAGAGTGAAGTCGTGTGCATTCTTTATATATTTTGGAGATGAAACCCTTGTCTGAGGTATCACTGGAAAGTATGTTTTCCCAGATAGTTGGTTCTCTTTTTATTTTAATACTGTTTTTTTTTTAGCCGTGCAGAAGCTTTTTATTTTGATGAGATCCCATTTGTGTATTCTTTCCTTTATGTCCCTTGCTCTAGGGGACATATCCGTAAAAATGTTGCTGCGTGAAATATCTGAGATTTTCCTGCCTATGTTCTCCTCTAGGACTTTAATGGCATCATGGCTTATATTTAAACTTTTATCCACCTTGAATTTATTTTTGCGTATGGTGTAAGTTGGTGCTCGAGTTTCATTTTTTTTGCATGTAAGCTGTCCAGTTTTCCCAACACCATTTGTTAAAGAGACTATTTTTACTCTATTTTATGTTGCTGCCTCCTTTGTCGAATATTAATTGACCATAGAGACTTGGGTTTATTTCTGCGCTCTCTGTTCCATTCCATTCTTCTATCTGTCTCTTTTTATGCCAGTACCAGGCTGTTTTGATTACAGTGGCCAAAAATGTCTTTTAAACTAAGAAAAAAATAGAATCCAGTCAAGTTTCAAAATTGGTTTGATTGGTATCTCTTCAGTTTTAGGGATTTCTTTTTTAATCCAAAAAGAGCCCTTCCACGTCCTCATTCATAACATTGAAATTTTGATTACTCTGTGCCAGTTGTTTAGCAGAAAGTCCCACATTCTGGATTTGTCTGAGTGTTTCCTTATGTCACCTTGTTGTTTTTAATAGCAACATGGTATTCTGTTCTGTGAATGTATTGTGGTTTATTTTAGCTTGCGGGCATTTCTTTTGTGGCTTCCCTAAGGAGGTGGTATTTATTTCCAAGGAGTTTGTGACACCTGTAGACCACAGTAAAAGTCTGTGGTCAGTTAATGAAGATACAGTGTTCCAAAGTCAGACTTAGTTGGCAGGAACATTGGTACCAAAGGCAGAAGTAAGAGTGGGTTATATCCTTTGTGTTTCCTTTCCCTTCTAAGGGAGATGAATTATTGTTTTAGTTTGCTCAGGCTCCTTTTTTAAAAAAGGATTTTATTTATTTATTTTTAGACAGAGGGGAAGGGAAGGAGAAAGAGAGGGAGAGGAACATCTATGTGTGGTTGCCTCTAGTGTGCCCCCTACTGGGGACCTGACCTGCAACCCAGGCATGTGCTCTGACTGGGAATCGAACCAGCAGCCCTTTGGTTTGCAGGCCAGCACTCAATCCACTGAGCCACACCAGCCAGGGCTGCTCAGGCTTAACAAAATACCATAGATTGGGTGGCTGTTGAGCAACAGAAATCTTTCTCACAGTTCTGGGTGCCAGCCTGGTCCATTCAGGGCATTTTCCAGCTCACAAACTTTTCATTGTGTTTTCACAGGGCATAAAGGGCTAGGGTGCTTTCTGGGGCCTCTTTTATATGTGCACTGATCCTCTTCATGACAGTTCCATCCTCATGACTTAATAAGGCCCCACCTCCAAGTACCATTACATTGAGCATGAATTTGGCAGGGTGCACACACATTCAGACCATATCAATTATCTTTTCCTATTCTTTTTTTTTCAAGAGGTTGTCATCTGGAGCTAAGCCGACACCAGTATCCTCTCTTTATAACCACATATCCTCGCTTTGTACTTCATCATCAGCCATGGACTCTTGGTAATGCCAAATTTCCTGCCACCTAGTGTGAGCTCCTTAAGTATTGAGCTCTCTCAATTTCTAGCATGCTTCTCCCTTTTGCTGTTATTCTGACTTCAGCTTGTCTTTTGCTGCTCACCTTCTGGAGCCCAAGCAAATCCCTCTCTTTGTGTTCTGGTTCCTATCCCATGGCTGCTTCAGGTCCTCTCACCACCCAGTGCCTCTTGTCCCTCTTTAGCCTCTCCTTCTCTGCTGACTCATTCCATTAGCCTGTAAGTATGTTCAGGTCTCTCCCATTCTTTATAATTATTTTTCTTTATTGATACTACCCTTGATTTATATCTTCCCTCTTTCTCCAATAGTTGACTCTTGAAAGAGTATTGTGGAGCAGGTGTCTGAAAAGTATGGTGCATAAGATGTTTTGTTGGGCAGATTAAACAAAATACTAGCATTTCTATGCATTTCAGAATTTCATCCTTTTAGTTTTCCATGTTTGTGTCTTATAATGTGTGTGTGTATAGTATAGTTATACATGTATATCACTTGCCTTTCAACTCTTCTCATCCTCTCTAGATGCACATTCCCACTGACTTATGAGAATCCTACCAGGCTATCACCCTAGCCTCACAAATGCAGCATGGTCCTAGCTTCTTTTCTTATACTCCACCTTCTCCAAACTGCTTCCTTGACTGTGGGCCCCAACTTAGGGAGAAGCTCCAACATCCCCTTATCCACCTAGGTTATAAGCCTGGGGATTATTTTTGACATCTTTCTTCTACTTACTCCTGCATAACTACTATACAATCAATTACTTAATCCTAGTGATGCAATGTTCTTGCCTTCTCTCAGATCTGTCCATCCTCACTTCTCTTGCTGCCTCTGCCTTAAGCTTGACTTAAGTGTTGCTGCTGCTAGTCTGTAACTGGTGTCCCTGCCTCCATTAGCATCCCATTAACCCAGCCCCCAGCAGGAGCTCTATATAACTGTACATCATACAGGACTGTCTCTGACTTTCAAAGAAAAACAAAACCAAATTCAGTGCCTGATCCACAGGTATTTCCATGATTTTTTGTTGCATAGACATTATCCCTTTATCTGTTAACCCCCTCAATTAGACTATGAACTCCTGCAGGGCAGGGACTGTGTCTTCATTATTGCCATATACCCAGAGCCAGGTACATACATATATTACCTGGTGTCTACTCATGTCTCAATAAGTGTTATTGTTTGTTGATTGGATGAGAGGAAGTATAGTATTGCATGGGTAAGAAGAGGAGAGCGGTGTTGAAATTCCTTTGAGAAACATGGGCTCCAGGGATAAACTTCCCTAGAGATGGGACAAAAGAATGGATTGAATTGGGAAGATAAGTTACCCTGGTAGTTATCTGATAAGTATACTGATATGTGACTTAGTTCTGTTGGGCAGGCCCAGTTGCCACCATCTCTTGCTGGAGGCTCTTGCTAAGGCAGAGTGATGAGGACACTCCTGCTTTTCACTCAGAGAGAACTGACGTTAAATCTTGTTGTCTGGGATTCAAATCCTGGCTTTACCACTTAGTGACTGATTAATGTTGAAGAGGAGGCTGATAATAACAGTCAGTGTTTATTGAGGACATATTATATGCCAGCACTGAGCCATGCATCAGGTCACTGAATTTCCCCACAGCTTGATGAGAGATGTACTATTATTCCCATTTTACAAATGAGCCAACTGAAGCAGAGGAAGATTAAATGATTTTCCCAAAGGTTCATAGCAGCTAAGTGATGGAGGTAGAGTTTCCATCTTAGCAGCCTGACTCTAAACGAGAGATACTCATTGGGGAGTCATAGTATATAGATGGCACTTAGAGCCAGGAACCTGAAAAAGGTTATTTTGTGAATGAGAGTAGAAGGAAAAGAGAGCCAAGGAATTGGCTCTGTTATCTTCCAGTATTTAAAAGTAAGGAACACAAGGAACATTTAGCAAAGAAGACTGAGAATGGGAGACATTGAGGCAGGGGAAGAACAGAGAGTGATAACCTGGATGCCCAGTGCAGAAAATGTTTTAAGGATGAGAGAATGATCAATTGCATCACATGCTGCTGATGGGCCAAATAAGAAGAGACCCAAAATTGACATCCTGGCAAGGGGATGAAGAAGAGGCAGCTATTTAAAATTCATACAAAGATGCTATAGGGGATAGCTTCCATCTTCATTACCCATTGGAATTACGAACGTGGAGGTCATCGGTAACCTCAGTAAAAGCAATATAGGGGGAGTGGTGGGCGTGAAAATTTGATTGGAGTGGATAGAAGGATAATTAGGGAAGAGGCAATGATGGCGATGAGGAGAGACAAATGTTCTGAGGAGTTTTGCTATAAAGGGAAGCAGAGGTATGGGGGTGATACCTAGATGGGAAAGTAGGATCAAGAGTTTTTGTCTCTTGTTTGTTCTTTTTTTATCTTCACCCAAGGGCATGCTCATTAATTTTAGAGACAGTGGAAGGGAAGGGGAGAGAGAGAGGGAGAGAGAAACATCGGTTGGTTACCTCTTCTGTGAGCCCTGATTAGGGGCCGAACCCACAACCCAGGCATGTGCCCTGACTGGGCATCGAGCCCATAGCCATTCTGTTTATGGGAGGATGCTCCAACTAACTGAGCCACACTGTTGAGGACAAAAGTTTTTGTCCCTTTAAATGAAAAATATTGTAATTTGTTTGTTACAATATTTTTGTAGTATTGTCTCAATATTACAAAATGCCTCAGTTTCTCATCTATAAAATGATGATATTTGGAACAGCGTAGTAAGTCCTCACTTAACCTCATCAGTAGCTTCTGTAACTTTAAGCAAAACAACATATTACAAAACCAGTTTTATCACTGGGTAATTGATATAAATAAGAGTTAAATTACTACAGCATCTCATCAACTTTATAACAAAACAACATGGAAGGAAACAATGTTATTTGAGTACCTGCTGCTCAGTTACAAGGATTATGTGGATTAATAGTTAACTAAGTGATTATAATAGTTCCTGGCACATAATAAGTACGATATAAATGATTGTTGTATTTTTTAAAATTAGAAATCTTACAGCAATCTTATAACAGCCACAGTTATCTTCATTTTACTGGGGTGTGGAGGTTAAGTGACTTACCTGAAACCACAGGGCTGTTAAGTGGCAGAATCAAATCTAAAACACATATTTGACAGACTCCAAAGTCCTTACTTGCAGCCACAGTGCTAAGATGGATATACAGGTGGGCAGATTGCTTCCGAGGAGGGCTGTCAAGGAGGGAGAAGCAAGTGGGTACTGTGAGTACAGTGAGGTAAATAGAGTCTGAAAGGCTAGCAGAAGATACTGTTTGACAACCTAGCTGGGAGCACAGTCTGCAGGGCCTTGGCCTGGTTCTGTGCTTCTTGCTATGTAAGAGCAGTCTGGGTTCCCAGGACCATTTCAGGGAGATGCCAAGTCTCTTAGGTACCTGAAAATTCAGATTACAGCCAGAGCACAGAGCCTTCCTAGGTCCTTTTCCTTGTTGTCTGTTTTCTGGGTGACCACCATCAAGCCAGTTAACCCTTTTGCATCTCAGTTTCCTCATCTGTCAAATGATAATGATACTTTACCTCCTACTTCAGGATGTTTTTGAAAGGATCGAGTTGATGATGGATGTGAAAACATTTGAAAAAGCTTGAATCAGTACTGAAATTTAAGATAGTAGGGTGATCCAAGACCACATTACTATGAGGGTACAGTGTGGGCCTCTCAAGCCTCCATGACTACCTCTTGTTTCTGATGCCCATTGTCAAACCCTGTGATTTTTTTTCCCCCAGCTATTCCATTACCGTCTACAAAGATGCTTAGAACCTATCTTTTTTTCTGGAATTTTACATTTTCCTCTGTGAACATAAAATAAAAGTCGAGCGTCGTCTGGATCCATGGAAAATTTCCATTCTACATGGGTTTTTATTTTCAAGAAGCAGAGCTAGTATCTGTCCAGGTTCCACAGTTGTCACAGCTCACATTCTGGTAGCTCTGCCATCTTTCAGTTTCAGCTCTTGGCACAAGGCAGGCATGGGCTCTTGGGCCTGGGGAACCCATAAATGCTTCCTCTCATTAGCACAAAACCTTGCTTCTGAGTATGTCCTGTAGGGAACAAGTAAGCGGCTGACCCTTCCCCTAGGTGACCTTGTTTCTCTGGGCTTCCCCTTGAGAAGGGTGTTGAGGACTGTGTAAACCTGGAGTCCAGGCCTCTTGCCAGCTGCTGGAATTGAGTTAGTCACCTAGCCATTTCCATTCTCTTCCCACTGCCAGGGTCTACAGCATGGTGTACATGCTAGCTTAAAACTGTGCTCTGCCTTGGTAATCCAGACCTTCCATTATGAGAGAGAGATGGGAAACAGGAGTGAATGAATGAGGGTAGATGGAGATTGGGGACTACTTTTTGGCAACCTATGACAAAAAAAAATATTGGCCCAGTTGCTTGGTCTTTGCCCAAAAGTAGGGCTAACTTTGGACGGACCCCAAATATGCAATGGGGAAACTCTTTATTATTGGATCTAGATGACATTGGCTCTAGCAAGCATTTTTTTAAACCTGGAAATTAGGAATAATAAATCCTATTCCATATGTTCTTCATGTCACATGATAAATAAGCTTTTTTTTAAAATATATTTTATTGATTATGCTATTACAGTTGTCCCATTTCTCCCCCATCATTTCCCTCCACCCTACCCACCCTCTCCCACCCACATTCCCCCCTTTAGTTCATGTCCATGGGTCATAAGTTTTCTAGCTTCTACATTTCCCATACTATTCTTGCCCTCCCCCTGTCTATTTTTTTCCCATTATCTATGCTACTCATTCTCTGTACCTTTTCCCCCTCTCTCCTCCTCCCACGCCCCTGTTGCTAACCCTCCATATGATCTCCATTTCTGTGGTTCTGTTCCTGTTCTAGCTGTTTGCTTAGTTTGCTTTTGTTTTAGGTGTGGTTCTTGATAGCTATGAGTTTGTTGTCTTTTCACTGTCATAGTTTTATCTTCTTTTTCTTAGATAAGTCTCTTTAACATTTCATATAATAAGAGCTTGGTGATGATGAACTCCTTGAACTTGACCTTATCTGAGAAGCACTTTATCTTCCCTTCCATTCTAAATGACAGCTTAGCTGGATAGAGCAATTTTGGATGTAGGTCCCTGCTTTTCAAGATTTCAAATATTTCTTTCCAGCCCCTTCTTGCCTGGAAGGTCTCTTTTGAGAAATCAGCTGACAGTCTGATGGGAACTCCCTTGTAGGTGACTGTCCCCTTATCCCTTGCTGCTTCTAGAATTCTCTGCTTCATTTTAATCTTGGCTAATGTAATTACAATGTGCTTTGGTGTGTTCCTCCTTGGGTCCAACTTCTTTGGGACTCTCTGAGCTTCCTGGATGTCCTGGTAGTCTATTTCCTTTGCCAGATTGGGGAAGTTCTCCTTTATTATTTGTTCAAATAAGTTTTCCACTCGTTGCTGTTCTTCTTCCCCTTCTGGGACCCCTATAATTCGGATGTTGGGACATTTAAAGATGTCCCGGAGGTTCCTAAGCCTCTCCTCATTTTTTTGAATTCTTGTTTCTTCCTCGTCTTCTGTTTGGTTGTTAGTTTCTTCCTTCTGGTCCACTCCATTGATTTGAGTCCCAGTTTTCCTTCCATCTCTATCAGTTCCCCATGCATCTTCCTTCATTTCACGGATTGTAGCCTGCATTTTTTCATCTAGTTTGTGAGCAAAATCAACCAATTCTGTGAGCATTTTGATGATCAGTGCTTTGAACTGTGCATCTGACAGGTTGGCTATCTCTTCACTGCTTAGAGGAATTGGCTCTGGGGCTTTTATTTGTTTTCCGGTTTGAGCCATTTTTGGTGGGTTTTTTTGTTGTTGTTGTTGTTTTGGTTTTAGTCTGGTTGCGGCTATTACGTAGTGAGGGGGTGGAGCCTTAGGTGTTCCTCAGGGCGGGGCAGCCCAGTCGCTGGGTTGTGACGCTATAGGTGGGGGCGGGGTCTGAGAAGGAGCAATGGCGCCTGCTCCGCTCTCTCCTGGACTCCGGCCCTTTCCGCCGCTTCCCCTTCACCTGGATTATCTGCGCACGCGTGCGTGCTGTTACGTAGTGAAGAGTGGAGCCTCTGGCGCTCCCCAGTGCGGGGCAGCCCAGTCGCTGGGTTGTGACGCTGTATGTGGGGGTGGGGCCTGAGAGGGAGCAATGGCGCCTGCTCCGCTCTCTCCTGGATTCAGTCCCCTCTGCCACTTCCCCTCCACCTGGACCGTCTGCGCGCTCGAATGTGAGACCACCTGGTCAGTCAGCCAGCCGCCTTGTGCGGCCTCACTGGGTCTGCACAGTTGCCCCACTGTGCCCGGGGTCCGCCAGCTGCTGCCTGTTGGCCCGGGGACCACCAGCCGCTGCCTGTGCACCTGGGCACTGCCAGCCGCTGCTACTTGCGTTCCTGGGTCCGCACCTCCACTTTCTCCTGCCGCGACTCTGCCCCTCTTACCGGTCTGGATGAATGGTTGTTGGACTTCTGTACAGTTCAGTTTTCTATAAGTTCTGGTTGTTTTCTTGTTTCTAAATATTTGTTGTCCTTAATTTTGGTTGTGAGAGGAGGCACAGTGTGTCCGCCTACGCCTCCATCTTGGCCGGAAGTGATAAATAAACTTTTAAATAGCTCACCAGCTACTTATCAGGAACAGGAAGTGACATAAGGTTGTGTTTCTTCCAGCATATTCTGCAGAATACTGTATGTTATTTTTTAAAAGGAACTGGCTAACTAAGTTTGGAATACACTGGATAAACAATACTAAGCAGATTTTGTAATTGTAGAGACCACCCAGGTGCTATCTTTTTAGATCATTTGTTATTTTTAAATCAGAGTTGATGTACAATATTATATTAGTTTGACGTGTGCACTCCAGTGAGTAGACATTATATAACTTACTAAGTGATCATCCCAGTAAATCTTGTACCTATATGACACCATGAAAAATAATTAGAATATTACTGACTATATTCCCTATGCTGTATTTTATATCCCCATGACTATTCTGTAACAACCAATTTGTACGTCTTAATCCTTTAACCTTTTTCACCCATCCCCCCTCCCATCTGACAACTGTCAAAATGTTCTCTGTATGTATGAGTCTGTTTTTGTTCTGCTGGTTAATTTATTAATTAATTTATTTATTTTTGCTTAAATACAATTGTTGATATGTATGTGTTTATTGACATTTTATTGTTCATATTTTTAATCTCTTATTTTTCCTTTTCTTTGTAAACAATACCATTTAACATTTCATGTAATACTAGTTGGGTGGTGATGAACTTCTTTAGCTTTGTCTTGTTTGGGAAGCTCTTCATCTGCTCTTTGATTCTAAATGATATCTTTGCTGGGTAGAGCAATCTTGGCTGTAGGTCCTTGCTTTTCATCACTTTGAATATTTCATGCCAACCCCTTCTAGCCTGCAAAGTTACTGTTGAGAAATCAGCTGACAGTCTTATGGAGCCTCCCTTGTTGGTAACTAACTTCTTTTCTCTTGCTCTTTTTCATATTCTGTTTTTAACTTTTTGCATTTGAATTGTGGTATGTCTTCATGTGCATCTCTTTGGGTTCATCTTGTTTTGGGCTGTCTGCACTTCTTGGAATTATAAGTCTATTTCCTTAACTGGATTAGGAAAGTTTTTAGTCATTATTTCTTTAAATAGGTTTTCAGTTTCTTGCTCTCTGTCTCTTCTCCTTCTGGCACCCCCATGATGCTAATATTGGTGCACTTGATATTATCCCAGACCCTCCTTACACTTTGCTCATTTTTTAAATTCATTTTCCTTTTTGCTGTTCTTATTCAGTGTTTTCTCTTACCTTCCAACTTGCCATTTGTTTTGAAAAGCTGCTGGAAACAGCTTTGGTGGGCCTGCAATTTGGGTGGGGTGGGGTCTCAGGGAATCACCAGAGTGTGGTGAACAGTGTGAACCAGGTTGATGGAGACTAAGATGTGGCATCCACCTGCTGGTTCTGTTGGGGGATGGGTTATCTCAGGAAAGGAACAATGGTCTCTGCCAACACTTTTGTCTGGCAGAAAGCTATTCCCCAGTTTTTGCCCTGATGCCAGATAATTCAGTTTCTCCCCATATGTGCCTAGTTCCTTTCAAACTGCCGTCCTGGTGCTGGAGCTCTGAGGGAGTGAGTCTGAGTAAGTCTGTCTGCAGGCACTAGTTGGGGGATGGTTGGGGGTAGAGGGAGTGAGTCTGATTAAGTCTGTCTGCAGGCAGTAGTTGGGGGATGGTTGTGGGTAGAGGGACTGAGCAAAAAGGAAAAAGGACTCAAGGACATGGAAAACAGTGTGGTCATTGTTGGGGGCAGGGGGTATAAGGGGACTAAAACGTAATGTAAAGAAACTTTAAAAAGTGATTAAAAAAACGGAAAAGATATTCAATTTAAAAAGCAAAAAAGAGGAACTGCTTAGTACTCCAGAAGCCCTCCATCTCTCTCAGCCACAATCCCTACTGGTTTTTACAGCCAGAAATTATAGGATAACCAACTTTCTTAGTGGAACATTTTTGAAGTATTATCTCTGCAAAATACACTTTGGAAGATGCCAGTCTAAGTCATGAATATATTCATTTTAGTCCTTTTTTGTATGATTGTGAAGGTGATGAACTAGTGAAATGCATGGGGTTACTAAGACATGGGCTTTAAAGAGCAAGAGTGTTCAAGTTCAGAATCTGTTGAAATGTGTGGTTCCTGCTCTAAAATACCTCTTCCTCGTGTCCTTGCAGCTCCCCTTTGAATTGGAGATTTACTACATTCAGCATGTTATGCTCTATGTGGTACCCATCTACCTGCTTTGGAAAGGAGGTAAGACCAGTGAACCATACCTCTGTCCTACCCTAATACCTAAATGCTCCCTCTGTTTTGGCTAATCACAGCATCTTGGGTGCCTACCAGGATCTTGCGGTGCTGTCTGGCTTAGTTTCTGTAGCATTCTTTATGTCAGATACCAGGCAGTGAAAAATGGGCATGGACAGGGGCTTTTTAGAACCATCTTCTGTCAGTGAGGTTGGTGCTGATGACTGTCTGTACCAAGGCCTAGGCCTTGGACTCTGACCGTGGTTGTTTGGGTTTGTGTGGAACCTGCCACACTCTGCCACTCACTTGTGCTTGTGCCTTCCCATTGCCTCAGTGTACAGTGTGGGGTGGAGGGAGAGAAGGAAGCACTTGGCCATCTCAATAGACAGACTTTGTGCTCTTGCTCACTATATTCATTCTCTCAAAACCAAAGAAGATACTGAAAGAGGCAAGAAGTCCAGGGACTGGGATTATGGGATTGAAGGAAGAGGCAGGTGAAAGCAGTGACCTTTATGTAAAATACACTATGGAAAACCTTTATTTGGTCATATGGGAGAGATCACCAACCTGGGAGAGTTGGCATACAATGGAGGCTGATTTGTGATCTTATAATGCCCCTTAAATTATCCCCTCCCTCTATTGTATAGTAGACAAAAGGGAAGGGAAATCCCTATCCCTTTTATACTGAGTGTGAGAGCAGCTCCTTCTCATTGATTGTTCTTACCATCTTGTATATACTTGGGTATATACTTGGGAATATACTTGGGTAGCCTCTTCTAGTCTTAGCCATAAGCCCCTTTATTTTGGTTGCTGGGAGTTTTCTGGAAGATCAACCCTCCCCACCTTACCCCAGGCAGCAATGATTTTATTTCGATTGCATTAAAAATGATGTGAGGCCACATGGGCCCTTGAACCCACTGGAAGATGGTTTGGAAGTGTGAGGTAGGATCCACAGTTGTCCCAGAAGTTTAAGAACTTCTGGCATGGGGTAGTGTCAAGGACCAGCCAATCCAGGAACAAGTTGGAACATGGGCATTATTGCTGTCCATGATGGCTACTACCAGTCAAGTGATTCGTTCCTGTGCATGGTTTGTATCAATTAAGATTCTTAAGACTTATCTAAATAGTCTTTGAGATCATTTTTACCCTGTGCAGTCCCTTGGGGTCTCACACTGTCAAAGAGATCTTAACTTCTAATGTGCTTTAAATTTGCTATTTTTCCTTCTGAGCTTTGAGGGAAGTCTGAAGTTCCAATAGCTGGGAGACCTCTGTCATTTCTCTTATCTGTCCCCTGTGGCATAGGAAATAATTTCCTAGTAATACTTTTGGAGATAGACTCATTCTGAAGGGCACCAGGCAGGCAGCTGTCCCAGAGCTCTAGATCCCCACCACTCGCTGGTTTCTAAGGGGTGCAATGCAAGTTCTAGCCAAAGTGCGCATGGCTATTAGTTAAACCTGTTTGTGCTCTGAGGTGCCTATAAGAATCTGTCAGGTAGCTGACCTAGACTGGTCTGACATAGAAAATGTCAAGCAGGCATTCCCTGCTCTGCCCTCGAACAAACAATCTGGGAAGCAGCACCTTCTAGGCGTGGCTGATTCCATTGTGCCTTCTGTTGGATCTATTGCTGCACTGTTCAGGGAAACTGAGCTGAGGAAATAGGAATTCCAAGTCTTAATTTCTATTTATTTCCTATGTTAGTGATTTTCCCCCTCTCCTTTGGTGCCTGACCCTGAGAAGAGGCTATAATAAAAATAGCAGCATGAATGTCAATGTTTTCTTTTTATTGTTTACTGTTTGTGAGATAGTATGATAGGCATGTTTTAAGTATTTTCTCATCACAGCCAGCCTGGTGAAAAATCTTCCTTCTATGGAGGAGAAAATCAAGGGGCAAAAATGTTAGATACCTTGCTCACAGCCCAGATTCAAAGATGGCCTAGTTTCCCTCCCAAACCGGTACTGATTCCCCACACCAAGTTTGCCTAAAAGGCAGATGTCTGTCTCCTAACCACACCAAGCTGGGAGTCTTCCCTCCTCATCTATGGGAGAAGATGGACCATTGTAATACAACATCATATGAGCTAAAATAAAACATCATACCATGGGAGCATGGTATGATTTCAGAAAGCTATTTCATGTTCCCTTCTTCACTATTTCTGGGCTCCTGTATGGGCTCAGCTTCCTTTTTGGCTCTTTGCTGCCCTTTGCTGTTCACTTGGGGGAAATTATGGGCATTTCGACAATACTCTGGATTTCCTCTGGCTGCTTTGACCTTCAGTTGGAGCCTTGGTCCTAGGCCTTACAGAGGGAAAATGGAATCTGGAGTGAATGATGGGAAGATTATTCCCTATAAACCAAAAAAGCTGAGGGTTTGGGGCTTCTCTTCCCTAGAAGTCTCTTGTAATTTTCCCCAAAATAACTGGCTCAGGGTTTTTACCCAAGGCAAGACAGCTCTCCTATAGATAACTCTTGTTCCCAGGAACTCTGTTTTCTTAAAAGGCACACTCCTGCTTTGTCCTGTGGTTCGGAAGTGACTGAGTGGTGCTTAGCAGGAACCCCATTCCACCCCTGTTCCTTGAGCCCTTTGGCACCACCATCTTTGTCCACAGTATTCTTTTCTTCCTCCAGACTGGCTCTTAATTTCTGTTTCTTTTCCTCCCAACTCTTTGCCTTTGGACCTTTGGAAGTATATTTTAGTATAACCCCCCAGCTCTTCACAGAACACCAAGTCCTACCTCTTGCTTGAAGCTCCCTCTAATGGAGACTGCTCTTTCTGCCCAGCCCCATGTGCTGCCTGGCTACGCACTGTCTCTTTTGGGCTACTATTCCATCTCTACCTTATGTGAAAATGCTTCTCCTTTATCATTCTCTTGACTTCGTTTTTTCATCTCTATCACTACCTGACTTCTTGGCCACTTGCCCCACATTCCTAGATATGTTTGGGCCAAGGGCTCTCAAATTTTCCATTACAGTGCTGGCCAGCATGCTGACAGGCTGCCAGTGAGGACTACTCATTTTATCCCCAGCCATTCAAGGTTTGGGTTTCTTAATTCAGTGACTTTTGCATCCCTTTCTCTTCAGCCACCTGGACCTTGCCTTCCTCCTACCCCTAAAAGTCCTCTGTCTGAGATTATAAGCCTCTGTGTCCCTTTATTTGACCCAAATCTCTACTCCTTTCAGCCTCCTCCTTTAGCCAATCAGCTTGTAACACTATAACCAATTACTGAAACTTTCCTTTTACCACCTCCTGAAAGTGTTTCACTCCCTTGCCTCTTCCAGTGAACAAGTGTCCAATCCCTGTGCCCAGTTCTGGCCTACTGGAGAAAATCTCTAAAGTCATTCAGTCTTATGCCACTAAAATTCCATGGTTTCTATTATGATTGTGCTCTTAAGTCATGAGGTGACTTCAGGGGGTAGAGAAATAATATTTTTTAAAAAGTTATATATTTAATATATATTAAAATAGGTACCCAGTGTAGTGAATCCAGGATTTCGTGGATAATATAAATTTCTCTTATAAACAAATATACTTTAGGAAAAATATCAATAGATTTAAGGACATATATTATATACATAATAATACAGCTGGTTACATGGATAAAGGCTCTGCTGTAAGGGCTTCCAAAATCTCCTCTCTTGACTTGCCTACCTCACTGACCATGTCTTTTGTCTTCTTCAGTCCTTTTTTCCTCTATCCTCCAAGATGTTGATTTCCACAGTGTTCTGTTCTGGCCTCACCTTTTGCTTGCTACTCCCAGCATGGTCTCATGAGCTTACACTATTTAACCAGCAGTTTGTACAGTGATGACCACCGTATTCCTATCCGCAGCCCAGACTTAGGAAATTCAGTTTCATATTGTACCTCAACATCTCCACCTGAATGTCTCAAGCACACCTCAAACTCACCCTGTCTATGCTGCCCTCATATCTTCCCCATCAGCTGTGCTTCTCTCCTGTGGCTTTTTGAGAGATGGCACCACCCAGTCACCCCAGCTAAAATTTGGGAATCATCCCAGTCCCATATCTGATTTACCCATTTATCTAACATATGGCTTAGCCTGTTCAGGCTGCTACAATAACATAACACTGAGTGGGTAGCTTATATAAAATATAAGTTTATTTCTCATGATTCAGAATCTTGGAAGTCCAAATCAAGGTGGTCACCTTCTGGTGAGGACCCTCCACCTGGTTCATAGCCAGCACTTTCTGTGTTCTCACATGGTGGAAGGGGTGAGCAGTCCCTATGAAGCCTGTTTTCTTTATTTTTTAAATATATTTGATTGATTATTCTATTACAGTTGTCCCATTTCCCCATTCCCTTTATTCCCCTTCACCCTGCACACCCCCTGCCACCATTCCCTCACTGTAGTTCATGTCCATGGGTCATACATACAAGTTCTTTGGCTTCTACATTTCCTATACTGTTTTTAACCTCCCCTGTCTATTTTCTACCTACTATTTATGCTACTTATTCCCTGTACCTTTTCCCCTCCCCCCTGTTTCCCCATCCCCCACCTGTTTCCCCATCCCCCACCGATAACCCTCCATGTGATCTCCATTTCTGTGATTCTCTTCCTGTTCTAGTTGCTTGCTTAGTTTGTTTCTGTTTTTGTTTTAGGTTCAGTTGTTAATAACTGTGAGTTTGCTGTCATTTTATTGTTTATATTTTTTATTTTATTTTTCTTAGATAAATCACTTTATCATTTCATATAATAAGGGCTTGGTGATGTTGAACTCCTTTAACTTGACCTTCTGGGAAGCACTTTATATTCCCTTCCAGTCTAAATGGTAGCTTTGCAGGATACAGTAATCTTCTATGTATGTCCTTGCCTTTCATGACTTCAAATAGTTCTTTCCATTCCCTTCATTCCTGTAAAGTTTCTTTTGAGAAATCAGCTGACAGTCTGATGGGAACTCCTTTGTATCCTTTTCTCTTGCTGCTCTTAAAATTCTCTCCTTATCTTTAGTGTTGGCTGATGTAATTATGATGTGCCTTGGTGTGTTCCTCCTTGGGTCCAACTTCTTTGGTACTCTCTGAGTGAAGCCTATTTTCTAATGCCCCAATCCCATTCATGAGGGCTCCACCTTCATGATCTAAGTACCTCCCAGATGCCCCACCTCCTAATATGATGATCTTTGGGTGTTAGGATTGTACCATATGAATTTGGGAGGACACAAACATTCAAACCATAGCAACATATTTACATCTGCCTTTTTTCTACCAGGCTCTGCACTGACCACTGGCATATCCTGATGATCGAAAAATCAGACACCACTCTTTCTCTCATAGAACTGATATTGTAGTGGGGGCAGACAGATGAAAATCAAATAATCACACAAATGAATGTATACAGGGTGGGGTGAAAGTAGGTTTACAGTTGTGAGTATGCAAAAACAGAGTTTAGTCTTGTACTATTATTATCATACTATTTTTCATATAAACAAATGTAAACCTACTTTTGCTGTGCCCTGTGTAACTGAGGTAAGTACTCTGAAGGAAAGGAACATTCATTTACAAGAGCTTACCACAACACAAGCTGACCTGGGTTGGAGGTTTGTGGAGAGTTCTCCAAGGAAGTGACATTTCATCTGAAAGCTGCAGGATGATTAAAGGAGTTTACAAGGGAAGTATAGGATTAGGAGAGGGAATTCCTATAGCCAGACAAAATAGCATGGGTAGCAGCATTGCAGCAGGAGAAGGAGTCAGGGGGAGAGGGCTGACAAGTGGACCTGAGGGACAGGTGGGAGTCAGATAGGAAGGGCTTTTTGGCCATGGTCAGGGGTTTGACCTTTATTCTAAGAGCTGTAGAAAATCAGTGAAAGTTTTAAGAAAGAGTGCAAAATGAGTTTCATTTTTCCACTGATTCTTTTCTTACATAATTCATTGATATACAGATATTCCTCATCTTGCAGTGGGATTATGTCCCAATAAACTCATCATGAGTTGAAAATTCTGTAAGTTGAAAATGTGTTGAGTATATCTAACCTACCAAACAAACATCATAGCTTGCCCTACCTTACCTTAAACACACTCAGAACACTTACACTAGCCTCCAGTTGAGCAAAATCATCTATCAATGAATGCGCTGTAGAGTATCAGTTGTTTATCTCCGTGATCACATGGCTGACTGGGCGCTGTGGGCTCAATGCCGCTGTCACATGAGAGTATCCTGATGCACATCACCAGCCTGGGAAAAGATCCAAATTCCAAATTTGAAGTATGGTTTCCACTGAATGTATATTGCTTTTACACTATTTTAAACTCTAAAAATCATGTCAATAACCGTCATCAGTTGGGGACCATCTGTACTTTAAAATCTAAGATACACAGTCATTCTGTGAAAAATCACTTTCCCACCCCTTCATCCCATCCACACAATCCCTCCTACAACTACACAAGTAAACACCTTTTTTTTTTTGCTTTGCATATCTCCCAAAAGTTCAGTTTAAATATGTAAATAAAATTTAAAAGTATTTTATTTTCCTACTTAAAACACACATCTCAAAATAGCATACTACTACACAACTGTTTTGTCGCTGCTGTTACTGTTTTGCTTAGCAGTCTTTCTTAGCCAGCTTTCCATGTAAGCCTGTAGGAAGCCTCTGCATTCTTTTCCGTAGCAGCATGCGTTCCATTGCATAGGTGATAAAGCACAGTATAACAAACATGGTAACACTTTATATAGCACTATGATATGCCGGATGTTGTTGCAAGCTCTTCAGATATACTAACTCATCTAATCCCCACCACAGTTTTTGTAGGTAGATATTACTAGTATCTTCCTTTTAAATGAGGAAACTGACACTCAAAAACTAAGTGGAAGATCCAGGATTTGAACCACTTGTATGGCTCCAGGATTTATGTTGTTAGGCATAACACAAGGCTACAACATTAAACCATAATTTATACTGCCTCCTACTGATAGAAATTTAGGTTGCTTTGAATGTTTTGGTAATATAAATAACACTGCACTGAAGGACCTTGTACTGATGCCATTTTGCACATGTGCAAGTGTACCTATAGGATAAATCACCCTAAGTGGAATTGCTTAATGTAAGAATGTGAGTGTTTGCAATTTCGATGGGTATTTCTCAATCCATGACGTTACACCAATTTAAATGCTCACTGGCAATGTGTAAGAGTTCCTGTTCACACACAGCCTTACCAAAAGAGTGTATTTCCAACTTTTTAAAGTTTTGCCTAACTGATGGGTAAAAATAATGGCATATCAATTCAGCTTTAATTTGAATTACTCTTTTTAAAATTTTGATTGTTCAAGTAGTTTTCTGCCTTTTACTCCCATCCCAGCTCAACCCCAGCCCTCCCCACCTCCCTCCCATTTCCACGCCCGCCTCCTAGTTTTGGTCCATGTGTCCTTTATACTTGTTCCTGTAAACCCTTCCCCTTTTCCCCTGAAATTCCCTCCCCTCTCCCCTCTGGTACACTGAATTACTCTTATTTTGAGTATCACAAGTGTCTTATCTAGTTGTTTAATCTGTGTATCGCCACTAGGTGGCAGTAGTCTCCTATTTTCATCTTTTCAAGAGCCGAGGCTATACAATTAAGATCATTTTAAAATCTTAATTTAAATTAATACTAATAGATAATCAAATTTATAGTATGTATTGTAATTAAGATGCTATGGGAATTATGGAGAAGGCAACATCTGTGAGGCCCTAGGATTTTTGCCTGGGTCGCTGAGTCGGGAGTGGGTGGGAGGGATAGGGTGCTACTAAATGGAGAGTGAGCACAGAAGGAAGGAACATGTTTTAGGGGAGGAGGTGATTTTACTTGCCTTTGAGGTACTTCAAGGCTATTCAGGTTGAGATGTCCAAGAGGCAGTTCGGTAGAATAATCCGGAGCTGTTCAGGGGAGTTTAGGATACAGGCTGACTGCAGTATCATTGCTGTAAAAGTGGTGGATACAAACACGGAAGTAAATGAGGTGGTCTAGGGCTAACTATGTAGCCGGGGAAGAAATAGAAATTAGAAAAAGGTTGAGGAGTGTCAACCTATAAATAATAGACAGAGGAAGAAGAGTGTAAGGAGATTGCAGGAATGGTCAGAGGAATAGGAGTGGTTGGTTATCCTGGAAGCTAAGGCAACAGAAATGTTCATCAAGGTAGTAGTGTTCCAGATTTCCACACTGTTTCGGAGAGTTCCAGGAAGGTAAGGCTTTTGGAGAAGCGGGGTTGGGAAGGAAGAAGAAGTTAAGGGTGTCACAGAAGGAGGAGTTAAGGGAGTTATAGAGACAATGGAGGGATTTTTCTCCTCCCTTTCCTTTCTCTGTGTTGCCCTTACTCTCTTTCCAATACTCCCCTCTCCTCTCTTCCCCAGGCTGGGCATGTTAAGGTGCTAAGATGAAGGCCAGTAGAGAGAGAGAAAATTGAAGGTACTAAGGAGAAAAGGGAGTGGATAAATTACACAGTAATTACAGCTGCTGAGAATGAAAGCAGTTTATGGAAGGTTGAGAAGGGTAATGACAACAGGAGCAAATGCTGTGGGAAATGGGAGGAGATAATTGTAGGCTGCTTTGGTACTGTCCAATAGAATTCTCTGCGATGATGGTGATATTGTTTATCTGCTCTGTTGAGTATGGTAGCCATTAGCTACATGTGGCTCCTGAGGAGATGAAATGTGGCATAGTGTGACTAAGGAACTAGGACTAAGGAGTTTCTAATTTGATTTAAGTTTATTGAAATTGAATTAAAATGGAAATAGCCACCTACTTTTAGTAGGTACTACAGTTGACCCTTGAACAACACAGATTTGAACTGCACAGATCCACTTACAGGTGGACTTTTTTCAATAAATATACAGATTGTACAATGTACAAATATACACCCTCTAAATATGTGGTTTCACCTTCATGGAATCAACTAATCACAGATTGAAGAAAGTATTTTCAGTCCACGGCATTGCTTTGTGCTATTTTATTTAAGGGACTTGCATGCCCACAAATTTTGTTATCTGAGCTGGTCCTGGAACCAGTCCCCCATGGATGCCAAGGGATGGCTGGAAGGTTAAATTTACAGTCAGATTTTGTACTTCCTGAGGGTTGGTAGTCCTACCCCTTGTTGTTCAAGTGTCAACAGTATATTGGACAGTGTAGTAGTAGAACTTTGGTGGGTAGCACTGAGGGAATCCACCTGAAACAAATTTCTGTCCATTTTCCCCACACTGCTCTGTACACTCACCCCATTTCCTCCAGGAGGGCTCAGCAGCCTGAGTGAAGGAGCAAAACATCTGGCTTGAGATGTCCATTCAAACTTGGGACATTGTAAATAGGGTCAATGATGTGGGAGCTACAGAGTGTGAGGGATGTTCAAGGTTTGGGACAGAGTTTGGTAATCCTGCCATTCACTTTCCTCCTTTAGGGTTTCCACCCAAGGGCAGGAACAGTCAGGAACTGGAAACAGAATGCCAGTTTATTCTGAGATGAGCAGGCACCCAATACCTCCAATACAGGCAGGGTTCCTCTGGCAGACTGGGTTAGAGCTTGCAGCTTTGGTATGGACACCTAAATGAACTTCCTGCTCTGAATGTAGCCTGAGAATCTAAAGTGGCTAGATCTGTAGAGTGGTCCTGAACTTACTTCCCACCCAGTCAAAGGAACTGAGAAGTTAGAGTAGACAGGAAGGTGAATGGTTCTGGCTTCCCAGAGACAAATTTTTCCGAGATGTGTATGATGTGGTTTCAAATCCTGATTCTGTCACTTTCTAGCCATGTGACCTTGGACAAGTTCCTTAACTTCTCTGTTATTTAATTTCCTCATCTGTAAAATAAGAATAATAATACTTCCTCAAAGGGTTGTAATGAGTGTTAAATGTATTCGTGTATTTGTGTATGTAGAGTGTTTAAAATAGTGTCTGTCATTTAGCTCACACTATAAATTTACCCTTGTTACTGTGGTGTCTGCTCGCTAATGTACCATGAGTCTGCCTATTAATGTAATAAAATGTGGTCTGAGCAGTTTCTTATGTTCTCACCTTTAGCAGGCCACCCCTTGGGGATAAACTAGTGAGAGGGGAGGTAGAAATGTGGGGCAGGAGGGATGAAGAGTGCCCTCTGCCTGTGAAGGAGTTGAGGGTCCTAGTGTGAGAATTCAAGTGATTGGTCATGGGATCCCAGGAGGTGTGGATAGAAGTGAGGCTAGGAGAGAGCTGCAGACCAAGGAGGAAATCCATAGGGGTGGCAAGGGGCTTCAAGGCGTCAGAGGTCACAAAGACATCTCTGGGCATGTGCATGGTAGGAATGAGGATATAAGATGCCTGACCACAGTCAGATGATCATAACTGTGACAGGGTGATTGTGAGTGCTGACTGAAACTGGCTGTAGGTGGGGAGGTGTAGTAGAGGTTGCAGATCTGTAGGGATGAGGAGGTTCAAGAGGCTTTGAGGTGAGGGTGGTGGAAATGGTGCCTGAGTGGATGTTGAACTCTCCCAGAATCCTGGCAGAAAAAGGCTTAATGTAGAGTGATTTGGGATGAATCTGGTAGTGACCTGGAGGACAGTGGGTGGTAGTGATGAGGAACAGAAACTAAAATTTGAAAGGATAAAAGAGAAGAGCAAACATCTAAAAGCAATAATGGAGGGCTAGAGGAATCTTCAGTTCCCCTTCCCCCACAAAAAAATCTTTCAGTGAAAATAGGAGGATGAGAAAGAGGAGCTCTGCTCAGGGCAGCCAGAGGGAGAAACAGTGCCCTCAGGGCAGAGTCAGGTTTCCTTAGGGAGAGGAGGTGAACAGGCCATGCTGTGCAGACTTGGAAGGTATAGAAGGATTTGCTGGTGGTACCACAGGGTTTGGAGGCAAGCCAGCCATGTGCTGGGTATAGGAGAGCGCCTGCGCAGTTTCAGCTACTGTAGGGCTGGTGACACAATCCCACCCTGGACCACCCAAACTCCCTTTTCTTCATCCCTGTGGGGAATTTTTGTTGGTGGTGGTGGTTTGTGGGTCTTTTTATTTAGGCAGGGGTTCTAAACCCCTGCTAGAGTCCACAAGGGTCTGTCAACTTAGATGAGGAAACAAAATCACATCTCTTTTCACTAACCTCTAGCAGAACTGTAGGCCATGAATGTAGGCAACGAGCACACCTGCGCCTTTGTTGTCAGTAGCAATCACAGATGGCTTCCTATCACATTACAGAGGTTGCAGACAGATCAGAATACTGTTCAGCTCACCACTGCTTTGAAATTATGGTAGTAATTAGACTTGCAGCTAGATCTTATTATTAAACACATTAATAAAGAAACACAGAAGGACTGTATTTCAAATCTGTTTACATACTTCGATAACCTTTAATATCATTGGCTTATTTTATAACCCTGTCCCTTTTATTTTATGCATTTAAAACATTGTTCTCAGAAGGGATTTGTCCATGTCCCCACACTGCCAGAAGAGGTCCCAGTCTGGAGGGGAGGAGGGTTAAAGATCCCCTCCTCTAGGCCACATGGGAAGCCTTTCAGTTTCACTAGAGGGAGCTCCTGTTTCACAATCAGGGAGCAGTGGCTCCTAAGGCTTGACACTAGGTGAAAAGTTTGCTTTGAAGTACAGGCAAATCGCATCATCTTTAGGGACATTTCTAGAACCTGAGGTGTAAGAACCCCAGTGTTGGTTGATTCCTTTTCTCTCTTCAGTGGGCTTTAAGCTTGTCTCATGGGTGATGGGGGTTGAAATACTGTCCCTGTGCTAGCTTCTCAAACAGTTAAAGCCAAAGCACTTCGGCCAGTGAAGGCTTGAAAACTGGCCCCAAGGTCCTATTAGTCCTAGTTTCATGTTTTCCTGCCTATTCTCCTCCCACCACCCACCTTCCCAATTAGCCCAATGCCTCTCTTGCCTAGCTAGTGTCAGGCTGCTGGGAAAATTTTCCTTTTTCATTGGCTTTGCAGTGTTGTTGTTTTTTTTTTTTTTTTAATTGATCTGAGAGAGAGAGACATTGATTTGTTGTTCCCTTTCTTTATGCTTTCATTGGTTGCTTCTTGTATGTAACCTGACCAGGGATCAAACCCACAGCCTTGGTGCATGGAGATGACGCTCTAACCAACTGAACTACCTGGCCTGAGCTGGCATTCCACTTTTACTTTGCTGGTCACATGAGGGGCAGGGGAAAGGATAAGGGACTCACAGAGATTCTGAAGGCTCTTGAGGGCATAGTGGGTGAGAGGAGAGCTGGGGAATTTGAAAAATTGACCAAGGCCTGAGCCTTCTGCAGGATGGTAGGTAAGTGCCTTTCTGAAGACCTCCCTGCTGAGGAGGAAGGTAGCTGGGGCTCAGGAGCACTATGTAGGAGCAGAGGATTAAGTATTTCCCACCTCAATTTTATCAGCTTCCAGGAGGCACTCCTCCTTACATTTGGCCAGATTGTGGCCTCTTTACTCGTACCTGTTCCCAGGCCTCTTGGTACGTCTTCCAACTCCAGGATTTCCCCCTAAGTCAGTGTTTCTCCTGTGAGGTCAGAAGACCAAGCAGGTGCTTATTACTAAAATGAAAATTCCAGGGCCCACTCACATCCCCTGGATTCAAGTCTCTGGGGCAAAGCCCAGGAATCTGCATTTTCCACACATTCTCTTAGACCATCAGCAGCAGTAGCAGCCCAACCGGGGAACCTGTTAGAAATACAAATTCTCAGATTCCTGATTCTAGCCCCCACCTCAGACCTACTGAATCAGAAATTTGGGGGTAGGCCCCAGTTAGCTGCCTTTTAATAAGTCCTCTAGGGGATTCTAATACAGAATGAAGGTTAAGTCTCATTGTCTCAAATGATTCAAGACTTGGCCCCCCTTGCTCAAAGCTCACCAGAGAGACACAGCTAATACTAACTACAGAACTGTGTGAGGCATAATGGTGTGTTACGTTTAAACAGCACTTTTCTCTAAAGTATCTCCATGCTCCTTTAGCTTTTGTATCCCTATAGTGCTCCTGAAATGTAGGTAGGGAGGGTCTGGGATTCTCCTATGAGAGGTACACTGATGCTTAGAGGGTTTTTGATCCATGCTGATGGTTATACAGCAACCTGGTAAGAGTAGAAGCTAAAACCTGGGTCTCTGGACTCCATTGATTATTCTGCTAGGCTAGGTTTACCTGATGAATTCTTTGTCCACTCAGGGCCCCCTTACCTTGTGTGCAGCTGGCAGAGGGCTGGTTCTCTGATCTTCATGGATGAAGTTGGGTCTTTAAGTGACCTTAGCTACAGGCTTGGTGGCTCTGTCAGCCTCCACCAGGCAATTTTGGTGAATCCCAGCTTGAGTGGGCTTTCCAGCATCTCAGGATGGGAGTTCAACAAGATGGACATTCCACATGGACACCAACTCAGGACAGTCTTGAACCTTAAATAGTTCATTCACTCAAAAGCCTGGGTGAAGGGTAACCTGACTTAAGCTTGTACTCAGTGGCTCAGAAAATGATAAATCACATATCCATGATCACCTTGAGATTGTGCCACCTAGAAATATATCTTCTGGACAACTAACTGATTTTAAAAGCTAGAAATGGAGCTGTCTCTTTTAGAAGGTACCAAAGATGGGATGACATTATTGTCAGGAACTAAAAACTTGTCATTCTCTTCCCTGTCCTCAAATCTGCACCTTCTTCAATATCCCCCATCCCGTTAAGTAGTACCACCATGCATTCATTACCCAGGCCAGAAATCTAAAGATGATCACTGGCCCTTCACTATTCTTTCCCAACCCCACTACATCCAGTCAGTCTCCAGTTTCTGTCCATTTGACCTCCCGGTCTTTTCTAAATTCATTTCCACTACTCCTATTTATGCTCACCCCTGACGCGGTCTGTTGCAACAGGCTCAGCACTGGCCTCTCTGCCTGTACTCTTGCCCTAATTCAATCAGCATCCAGACTGCATGCTCTATCCCTCACTATTACATAGTATGGTCTCAGGACCCCCAGCACCTGGGACAGACTCTTGGGCCCCAGCCCAGATTTACTCCACCAGAACCTACCTTTTAATAAGATCTCAGGGTGATTTGTAAAACCCAAAATATGTAATGTAGCAAACAGAATTCTTTATGAACTGCCTCTTATCTCCTGTTTTATTCCTCTTTCTCACATGATAGTTCAGTGATACTGAACTGTATAAAATTCTTGAACATGTTGGACTTTTCTCTTTATTCTTTCAGCAAATATTTATTGAATTTCTACTCTGTGTCAGGCACTGGGGATAAAGAAAGCAGTGACCAAAACAGATACATATCCTTGCTTTCATGGAACTTACATTCTTGTGGTAGGAGACAGTAAATAAGTAAAATATATAGTAAGTCAGATGATGTTGGGTGCCATAGGGGAAGAACAAAAGCAGAATAAAAGTCATAGTGCTGTTGAATGGGTGGAGAGTGCTGAAATTTTAAATTAGGTGGTTTCATTTAAAGGAAAGGGCTCACCGAAAATGTGACATTTGAGGAAAGACTGGCAGGCAAGGGAATGAGCCAGTGAATATCTGGTGGGAGAATGTGCTAATCAGGAAATAAGTATAACGGCCCTGAGACAGGAGGGTGTCTAGAATATTTTATCAACAGCAAGTAGGTCAATATGTCTAGACTCATGTTAAGGAAGGGGAAAGTAGTAGGAGATGAGGTTAGAGTGGTGATGTAGGTGAAGGAGCAGCTCATATATAGGGCCTCAGAGATCATTGTAAGGACTAGGTATTTTGTTCTTAGGGATACGGTGGCCATTGGAAGGTTTTGAGCAGAGGACTAACATGATCTGAGTTAATTTTTCCAAGCATTTTACCCAGTTGCTATGCTGAAAGGAGACTGTAGGGGACAGGGATAGAAGTAGGAAAACTTGTATGTGATATTTGTAATAATGCAGAGAGGAGATGATAGAGGATTGGGCTAGGATGCTAACAATAAGGATGAAGAAAAGTCATTGGATTCTGGATACATACTGAAGGTACAACCAACAGGATTTACTGATGGGACAGATGTGGGGTATGAGAGAAAGGGAGGGCTCAAAGATGGCTCTAAAATTTTTGATTCTTAGATAGATGGACATTTATTGACAAGAGGAAAACTAGGACAAGGGGTTTTGTACTTGTTTATTGTTTTCAGGGGATGAGGGGAAGTGCTCTTTCCATTATCTTTTGTTGTATAGCAAACATCCCCAAAACTTAGTGGCTTAAATCAATGACTTACTTTAATCACAACTGTGTGTGTGTTGACTGGATTGTTCTTTGTTATGGCCCGAATATTTGTGTTTACCAAATCTCGTATGTTGAAGTCTTAACTTCAATGTGATAGTATTTGGAGATGGGAGCCTTTGGGAGATAATTAGGGTTAAATGTGGTCATGACAGTCGGGCTTTCATTAATGGGATTAGCACCCTTATAAGGAGAGGCCAGAAAGATCCCTAGCCCTTTCTATCATGTGAGGACACAGCAAGAAGATGGTCATCTGTGAACTAGGGAGTAGGCTCTCAGCAGCCCCTGAATCTGCTAGTGTGTTGATCTTGTGAGGAAATAAATTTCTGTTGTTTAAGCCAACCAGTCCATGGTATTTTATTATGGCAGCCCAAGCTAAGACATTTTTGTGCTGGTTTTGCCTGGGCTTTGCCTGGGATGGTTGGGCTTCTCTATCCACATGGCATTTTGTTGCAGGGGGAGTTCTTAGGACAGCATTCCTAGAGGGAATGTACAGGTTTTATCAAGTCTCTGCATCTTTTTTGATGATTTTCCATCGGAAAAAGTAAGTAACATGGCTGAGTCATGTGAGCCACAGGATTAAATCAAAGTATGGGAGGGAATACATAAGGGTGTGGATACTGTGATAGTATGATTCACTATGAGCTAGTACTGTATCAATCTTCCATAGGAGCCAAGATTAGAAGTTGGGTTTCAAAGTGAGATGCCCTCTAGATATATAAGTTCAGTATTGAGTAGGCTGTGAGCTATGTGGGCCTGGTGTTTAAGGCAGAGGTCCAGGCTGAGATATGATGGTTGGCATCATCAGCCAATAGATTCTATTAAAGCCATAGGATTGGTTGAACTCACCTAGAGAATGGAAGTATATAGAGAAGGAAAAAACTCTTCTACAGCCTGATCCACTCTATCATTTGGAGGTCAGGGTGATAAGGAGGAACCAGTAAAGCAGAATGAGGGGAAGCAGGCTAAACATCAGGAGGAGAATTGAAAGAGCAGTAGCCTCCAAGCCGAGTGAAGAATGTTTCAAGAACAAAAGGGAACATAAGATGAGGCCTGAGTATTGATCATTGGATTTAGCAATGAAAAGGTTATATGTGATCTTGCTGGGAGCTGTTTTGGTGGAAGCCTAATTAGAGCGAGTTAAGAGAGAATTGGAAGAGAAGAATTCTAGACAGGGAGTGTAGACTAGTTCTGTCCAATAAAACCATGTAAGCCACATATGTAATTTCAATGTTCTAGTAGTTACACTTAAAGAAGGGTAAAGAGAAACAGGTGAAATTATTTTTAATAATGTATCTTATATCTTATTTAACTCAATATATTCAAAGTATTATCATTCCAATATGAGTAGTATAAAATTGTTACCAGGACATTTTACATCATTTGACATCCAGTGTGTATTTTACACTAACAGTTCCTCTCAATTCAAACTAGCCATATCTCAAGGGTTCAATAGCTACACATGACTGGTAGCTACCACATTGGACATTACAGTTACAGACAGTACTTTCAAGGAGTTTTGCTATTAAAGGGGAGAAGAGGAATGAGGTTGTTGCAGCAGCAAGTGAGGTCAAGTTATTGTTTTAGAATGGAAGCTAGTACAATATAGTTTATATGCTATTAGGAATAATCTAGTAAAGAAGAAAAAATTGTTGATGTAAGAGAAAAAGGAAAGCTGCTGGAGTGATATCGAGTGGGCAAGAGGGAACAGGATCTGGATGCAAATGGGAGGGCTGGCATTGGCTAGGAACCTGGGCAATTCATCTGTGGTAACAGGGGGTAAAGGCTGAGCACATCAGGTCCCGATGCAGATACAATGTTAGATGCAATCATGGGAGTTTATGGAACATTTTTGTCTGATTTCTTTTTTTCTTAGTGAAGTAGGAAGCAGAGTCATCATCTGCCATTGAAGATGGGATAAAAGTATTGAACATCTAAGAAGAGAGGAGAAAATACTAAATTGTGGCATGAGAGAGTGAATGGATTGGGGAAGTGTAGTATGATTGCCTGGCAGCATGAAGGATGTGCTTGAGGTTTGTTATCACAAATTTGAAGTGAGAACAGTCAGTGCAGTATGGTTGTTTTTCTCCAGCCACATTCAACTTTGTAGGTACCAGCAGGGAGGAAAAGAAGATTGAAACTTAACCAGTTCTGGATTTTTTTTTCCAAGATGAGTACCATAATGAGAGGCTTGATGGAGTCCAAATTGTATGCCAGAGATAATTAGAATTTAAGGCCATAGAATTTAAGGAGGAAAGAGGGAGCCATGAGGGATAGCACAAAGATGATAGAACCAATGGACTGCAGATTCTGGTGAAGTCAAAGAAATTTTGGGGTCAAGGTTAGAAAGATTAAGCTGTAAATAGGAAATGCTTGATTTATGGAAGGGATAGAGATATTCATAAATAAAAAGTCTCAGGCATGACTATGACAATGAGTGGCTGAGGTGTGATAGAGGGCAGTACAGTTAGAGGAGAAGAGGCCAAAAAAACTGAGAGGTCAGGATAGTGGAAGATTCAGAGATATGTTGAAATCATCAACTAGAGATATGTTGAAATCATCAAGAAGTACAACAAGAATACTTTTGGAGAGAGTGGTAGCAAGCCAGTTACTAATATCCTCAAGGAACACTGAGGGTCATGACTCATGTTTTTAGACAAGTGTAAGAGGAAAGGGTAGTGGGTGGTACAGTATGATGGTTGTGAGGTTTTAGGGAGAAAGGAGGACCACTGGTCAGAAAACAGCGAAGCAAAGAAAGAAGTTACCTACTGTAGCTATGTGGGCCGCAGGACCAAAACCAGTGACTTTAGAGGGCTAGAGATGAGGCATGCTCCCATGGGGAGAGGTAGGTGGGGTAAGAGCAACAGAATAAAGGAGACATTCAAAGATGTTATTGAAATATTGGGAATTTGGCTAAAGATCTCTCTGTAATTGCATGTCCTGTTCCCTTTCCTTGGAATTCCCTTCCTTACTGTGTATACCTAGAAAACTTCTCTTCATCCTTTACCAGCCAGTTCCTGCTTTGCTACTTTCCTACAATTGTGATAGCAAAGGTTACCAGTGATCAGTATGTTATCAAACTCAGTGGAAGTTATTTGTCTTTCCTTTACTGTGCCTCTGTAGAGAAGTATTCCCAGTTTAATTTTATGTGATGGTAGGAATGTTCTATCTCTGCACTGTCCAATGTGGTAGCCACTAGCTACATGTGGTTATTGAGCACTTGAAATGTAGTGTGACTGAGGAATGAAATTTCTAATTTGTCAAAGTGTAAATTGCCCCTATGGCTAGTGGCAACTTTAATCTTGTCTTCAATCCTGTCTTCTCATGGATCCTCTTCTGGCAACTATTGCTGTTTCCCAGGCTCTGTCCTTTGTCCTTTAATTTCATTCTATGGACCATTCCTCATTGATCTTATCCATACTCCAAGCTCTATTTCCAAGCCATCTCCCTCTCCTGAGCATTGGATGTGGACATACACAGCCTATTGGAGATGTCTGCTAAGATATCCTTTTGACATTCAGTGTCAGCATGCTCCAACCTGAACTCACCTCTTCCCTCAATCAACTCCTCTCAGTTACTCAAGTCATAGATTTAGGAGTCACCCTAGATGTCTCCATGTCAGACAGATTGCCAGGTCTTCTATATCTCCACAGCAGAATCTAAATTGGTCTGTCCTTCTCCAGTCCAATGTCAACACTGTTGCCACAGCCGTCTACCTAGCTGAAACATAAACTGACCTTGCACTCCCCTGCTTAAAAACCACTTAATGGCTTCTCTTTGTTTCTAGGATAAAGGCCAAGTTGCCTAACATGGCAAACAAGGCTCTTCATGACCTCACCTTGCTGTCTTGTCATTTCCAGCTTCATCTGCTGACACAAATCCCCTCCCACTTTATGCTCCAGAAAGACAGACCTGCTTGTGATTACATGCAAACAGCGTGCTGTTTCAATCCTCCACATCTTTTCTCAGGCTTCCCAGAATGTCCTTTCCTTCCTTTAAGATCTTACCCAAAATCCTTCTTGTTCTTCACAACCCACCTCAACTGTTATCTTCTCCTGCTACCCTTCCTTGGTGTCCCTATTACTCACTGTGCTAAACTTATTATGCCATCTCATTGTTCACTTGTAAGCTGCAGGGCCATTTGCAATGGCAGGGGCTATCTTTGCTTCCTTATTCTCACTGCCTAGCGTGGAGTCTAGTGCCCAGTGTGCACTCAGTGGATGTTGAGTGAATGTGTAACATGTAGAAATGAATGAGGTGAAGGTAGCAGGAAGAAAATTGGAGAAGGGAATATCACAGTGCCCAGTCTCATCTCCTTGGTGTAAGTTCTTTCTGGGTGAGATTATAGAATGAGTGAAAGGGCCCTTGGGAACCTCTCTGGGGGTAGGTCTTCAGTGCTGGTGGTACAATTGAATTCTTTGCCAGCACTCATAAAGCTTTTTTCTGGCAGAAGTTGATTTTGGAAAAACCTATTATCTAGGTTTGCCCCTACCTTTAGTGTTGAAATGCTTCTATCCTCCTGGGACAGAAGATGCTAGCAGAAAATGTCACATTTTTTTCTTAAAGTCGAAAAAAGTTTTACGCGTTTAATATTTCTGAAAGTGCTTAACTTTCTATTTTCCTTTAGAAGAAAACTGATTTTTTCACAGATTATCCTAGGGCTACATCCAGGTACAGGATATAGAAAAAAAGATCGGTGTGTGTTTGCATATAATTTGCATATACCTATGTGGATTGGGTCATCTATTCTCAGGGTGTTTTGTTTTTTCTTTGTTTTTCAAAGAATTGACTATTTGGTCATCTTTGCAATGAAAATAACTAACAATAGTAAAAAGGCAGTGGAGACCACAGTCAAAGTCTCCCTTCTTAGAGAAGATCACCTTTTTTAGGGTTCCCTCTCTTCTAGTCTTCTATGAGATTTTGGATGCCTGTGGTGGGCATGGTAAAAATAGCAGCTGCCATTTGTCTGTATGCCAGGCTACCGTTATGCACTGATGACACCTATATCTGTACATTCAGTTCCATCCTCTTCACTATGTGATTCATATACAGGCATGCCTTGCTTTATTGAACTTTTCAGATATTGTGTTTTCATCAACATTGAGGCAAAGCCCTCTCCACCAGCAAAAAGTTTAAAACTCACTGTAGGCTCATATGATGGTTAGCATTTTTTAGCAATACATTTTCTTAAATTAAGGTATGTACATTTTTTAAAGATATAATGCTATTGCATACTTAATCGACTACAGTGTGATATAAATGTATACTGAGAAATCACAAAAAAAATCATGTGGCTCACTTTAATGCAAGGAACCAAAGTTGTAGTATTTCCAAGGTATGCCTGTAATAGTAAAAATATTATTTTTAATAAAAATAAATAATTATTTTTATTATTTTCAACAGCATCTGTTAAATCCCAGATTTGATACTACAATCATTACTTAAATTATCTCACATCATCTACCCAACAATCTGGTGAAGTGGGCAGTGGTACCGCATTTTATGGATAAGTGAAACTGAATTCAAGAGATACTCAGGCTGGCTCAAGACCCTGGAGTTAATAAGTAACAAGACCTAGGATTTGAAAACCTGTGTCTGCTAGGATCTGACGTTCACACTGTTACCCATCACACCATATTATCCCAGAATTCATCCAGGCACCAAAGAGATATTTCCACTAAGATATTCCATAGGCACCTGAATTTCAACACGTCTAAAATTGCCCTCATTGTTTACCTGCCTTCTCCTTGGCACTATCAACCCAATGACACCCAAACTAGAGGCCTGGGAGTCTTCCTAGATCCTTTCTCACCCTTTCTTCCAATATCCAATCTTCTATGATTTCCTGCTGATTTTTCCCCCCACTTTTCTCCAACCCTACTGCTATTATCTTCAAAGGCCATCCATGCTCTTCCCATTTTGGGTTCCTGCAGCAGTCTCCTTATCAGTCTCCTAGCCTCTATGCCCTCTGTCCCAAGCCATCCTCCCCACAGTAGTGGGCCAGGGTGATCTTTCTCAATCACACATCTGATCCCATCACTTCCCAGCTTCAAATCTTGCAATGTTTTCTATGGCTTTGCAGCAGAGCTCAAAGCTTTTCCACCCATGGGCGGAAATCTATCTAAGAAGAAATGTTTTGTTCAGTCCATTGAGCATGCTTAAAACATTTTGAATTATTTGCTGACACTTAGAAGTCAGGAAACTCCACATGAAAGGTGTATTTCTGGCTTTTCTTGCAAAAGTGATAAACTTGGCAACTGTGGGCCCACATCTGTGCAGGTCAATGATTGGATGGAACAGAGTGGTGGTTGCCCTCTTTAGAAGGGGCATGGGCTTTCCAGTTGGCCAGTCTCCAGTATCCTTAATGTCTCTTTGTCCCTGGTGAGTCCCCTGCTCCAAGTTACCTGAGTCTTGAGGCATTTGGGCTCATGATCCTGCAGCACAGGGTGGAATCCAAGGCCCTCAGCCTGGGTCCTAAAGTCCTATGTGGCCCAGCTTGGAGCAGACCAGCTCTGCCAACCCTTTAAGTCTTACTTTAGCTCTCTACCCCAGCACACTCTCCTCTGTGGCCCCAACTCTTACACAGCTATGGGCCCACTGTACCAAGAGGTAGTTCATGTTTCCACACTTTCCCCACAAAGCTGAGTTTTGTCCTTCCATAATACAGGGATGAAAAAAAGTAGGTTCACAGTTGTTCATACAGAAAATAATGCAATAACTAATAAAGAATAATATAAAAATCATACTCTGTTTGCCTACTCACAGCTGTAAAACTACATTTGCCCACCCTCTATGTGGTATAGACCTTGGTATGCACACCCGTCATACTGGTTCATAACTGTTGACTGGCATGTCTTCCTCCCCTGTCTGACTATGAATCTGACATTGTAGGGAGCATTTCTTTTTTATCTTCCTGTCCCCAAAGCTTTGTACAGGCCTTAGAAAAGGGGTGTGAAACTCATTTTCACCAGGGGCCATATCAGCCTTGTGGTTGCCTTCAAAGGGCTGAAATAATTTTAGGACTGTATAAATGTAACTACTCCTTAACTGTTAAGGAATTAAAATAACATTTGGCCCTTTGAAAGCAACCACAAGGCTGATGCGGCCCCCTGTGAAAATGAGTTTGACACCCTGCCTTAGAATATAATAGGTGCCTAATAACTGATGAATGAATGGGTGAATCAATGAAAGAGTCACTTGAAAAAATTTACTCTAGGATGTATAATAATTTTTCCACCTACTTGCTTGGGGTAGAGGGTTCCAGGTTTCTTTCATTCTGGACCACTCTTTTCCAAGGCTCCATTCAGAGTGACAGTCACAACATTTATAAGCCTACTGGGATGGTGGTTCTTAGTGATAATAAAGGGAAAATAATATTATTTGTGATGTACTAGAGGAGGGAGTTGTCTAGCAGTTGGGGCATGGTGCCACCACTATATGTGGCACATTCTTTAGTTATTTGAATAATTATGGTATAGTAATTATAGCATCTAACACACATTATACATTTACATTGTATGAGATCTTGTTCTAACAGCTCTCAGTATATTATGTCCTTTACTTCTCACAATAATTTTAAGAAGTAGGTAGGACTCTTATGCCCATTTTACAGAAAACTCAGCTTAGATTTGGGGAGTTTAAACAACTCTTCCAGGGTCACACAGCCAGTAAGTGGTAAAATACAGATTTAAAACCAAATCCATCTGACATCACGGTTAACATTCTCAACCACCATGCTATACCCAATAAATGACATTTCTCTTCTGAAACATGAGGGAACACACACTCACGCACACATCCTCAGTAATAATTAAAAACAAAAGAAGAGAACTCATAAGGCATAGAGTAAAGAGCCAAGGAGACACACCCATGAGCTAGCTATAGTTGCATTTGGGTAGTAGGATGATTTTCTTCTTTTCTTTCATCTTGTTTCTACTCTTTAACATTTTCTAAATTCCCTTTAATGAGCATGTTTTACTCTTCAAAATTAAGTTTTAGTGTCTTATTTAATAAAAATATTATCATTTCAACATGTAATCCATATAAATTTAACATATTTTACATTCTTTTCCATATGCTAAATCTGTGTATTTTGCACTTACAGCACATTTCTATTTTAGTCACATTTTATTTTATGTTATTACTTTTACAATAAGTAAAAGCCTTCTCTTTGTAACAGTCTCAGCATTACATGGCAGAACAGTGGTTGGGAGGGGGCTGATTGGAGTACCCAGGTAATCAGTGGGGCTGTCTCTTAGGTAGCTGTCACTGAGCACTGAAAGGGGGTAATCTGCAGGCAGCAGCTGTGGCCTCAGCACCTGCACCTCATGTGGCAAAGGAGAAGTGCGTCATTAACCCTGCTACCTTACCATATTCCCTTTTTCTTCAGGTGCTTACACCCCAGAGCCCCTCAGCTGTTTCCAGTGGGCACTTCTCTCAACTGGCCTCATGTTCTTTTATCACTTCAGCGTCTTACAGATCCTGGGCCTGGTAAGTTTGGCTCTAACCTCTTCTATCCCCTCTGTTTGGAGTTTCTCCATAAATCTTGATAATCCTGGTTGGCACTGGTGCATTGTTTTGTATTGAAAATACAAGATGCCAAAGGCCAGGACATCAGATTGTTGTATCTGGGTTGCTGATTTATGGTCTGCAGCCGTGGCTTCGCTAAACAGTTTTCTGAATCTTTTAGTAATGGCTGTTTCTTTCATCCATTGGGAGGCAAGGATACCACCTTTTACTCAATGGCCACTTGGGTCAGAAACAGTGAGCTGCAACTAGAAAGTGGTTTGCTGTGGATCCCATGGGGAGGCATGACCATAACCCTTACTCTAGGCCTGGGTAGACCTTTGGGCCTACTCCCAGACCCTGAGCTGTATGGCCAGTGGAAGTACAGTGTTGGGCATTCTGGGGTGTTCAGACCTGCCGAGAGTTTGGAGGATGGCTAGACTCAGTATTTGAATTATCCAGAACTGAAGAATACTGAGTATATGGGTGTCTGTTGGTGGCAAAGTGAACAGGAAAAGCTCAGGGTGTGGGGGCTGGGGGGATCAGGAGACCCAAGTTCAAGTCCTGGTTCTGCCACCTCATCCTCAAGGGTGGAGAGCTCTGCATACCTCAGTGACATGGTACAAACCTCCCAACCTCCCCAGCAGGTGGTGAGAACTGCTTTTTAATGTGAATGGGTTTGAAGGGCTTTGGAAGGGCTTTGGAAAGAAGGTGTGGTGGCTGTTCTTGGGGGCAGGAGTGGCATGTCTGGTTTTGTGTGTGAGCGGAAGTAATGTAGTATTTTCCATGTGGAGCCTTGCAGGACCTGGCAGGATTAGGGTGTATAATCCATGTCAGCAGTGTCTTTGTGGAAGCAGTTACCTTCTTTCCCCTACCCTAGCATATTGTTCTGTTCTGGTTTACCTTGGGGTGTGATTTGAGCTCCTTGCTGAAGGTGTGCATGCTTCCTGACAATAGGGATGAAGTAGTATGACCTTCACACCTTTATTTGCACTGCTCTCTACTGGGCCTCCTTGATTCCAGAAGAGCCAATGTCCTTAGGTCACCATCCATACCACACTTGATCCCATGGCTGGGCTGGCTCAGGCCACACCTCCTACAAGGAAGGCTCTGCTTACTCCATTTTCTGCCATGACCCCCATCCATCCTTCATGAGTTCATGCAGGTGCCACTTCCTTCATGAAATCTTACCTGAACATTTTGTCCGCATTCTGTACACTATATAGATCTCCTGGTGGGGCAGACCTGGTGAGCTCTATCTGGTCTAAGGTCAGATGCGGTAGACAGATCACCCTAACTTGATTGGTTGCCAGTTATGTGGAGGCAGGGACCATGCTGTTAACTGTTCTTTTCTCTCATAACACCTTTCTGGGGACTAGGCACATAGTAGATGGTTAGGAATAACAACAGGCCATATGCTTGACATAGAAGGCAAGATGGAGCAAAACCAAACAGATCTTCCAGTGGACAATGGCCTTCCCCATCACCTCCAGAGGGCTCTAGCTTTGACTTACTCATAAAACCTAGGGGAGAGAAATCCTATTATGAACAGGTGGGGATTTGTTAATCCCTACTTGTCTAGTTTCCCTTTAGGTAGAGATGGCTGAACTGGCAGAAGTCAGAGAAAGCCTAAGGATGGTGAACGCTCACTCTACCTCCCTTGTCCCTGCAGGTCACCGAAGTGAATTTGAACAACATGCTGTGTCCGGCCATCTCAGACCCATTCTACGGCCCCTGGTATCGCATCTGGGCCTCGGGACACCAGACTCTCATGACCATGACCCACGGGAAGCTGGTCATCCTGTTCTCATATATGGTTGGGCCCTTGTGTAAATATCTGCTGGATTTGCTCCGGCTTCCAGCCAAGAAAATAGACTGAAGGTGTTTTTTTTTTTTTTTTCTTTCCCTGAGGAAACAAGTCCTGACTTGATTTGAAGAACACCCAGTTCTTAATGAAATCTTGGGAGAGGGCAGTACAATGTTTGGTATATTTCTTTTTTCCTCCTCTCTGTCCCTTTCTTCCACCACTCTTCCTTCCCCAGCTCTTCCTCCCAGGAAATTGCCTGGAACATGAGTGTAGTGCTGAGGGCTGGATCTGTCCTCCACCCCTTTGCTCCTTCCTGCTCCCAGTGGCCTTACATAGAGAGACAGTAGTCAGTAGCTTTCACTCGGCTTGTTGGTGCTCTAACAACAGCTGGTTGAGGAAAAAGGAAACAACAAGCAGTAGTTATTTGGGCATAAAAGTGATGAAATTGGTTGTGTTTCATTTCTCCACTGCCAGGGACCTATAGGTTTGTGCTGGGGTCCCCTTTGTCTCCAGCAAAACCCCCATTGTAAGGGAACTGAGGCCTTGTTTCTATACCAGCAGGAAGCCAAGAGCCATGGGATTTCCCAACTCACGGCCAAAATAGAACTGGCCAGATTCTTCCCATTGGTGTCTCATGACTCAAAGCAAGCAGTCAACCAGCCACACTCTCCAGGAGGCTGCCTGCAGTGGGAGATGGGACACTACCCAGTCCAAGGGCTTGATTGCATTGATGAAGATAGAGAGCTGCTGCAATGGCAAATCTGAAGTGAACAACATTTAAATGTCCACAGGTAATTCTAGGCAGGACCCTGGGCACACTCTGCATGTGAGAGCTGAGGACTAGCCCACATCCCAATCAAAAGTGAGCATAGAAATTAATCAACTGAAGTGGTAACTTGAGAAAACGGAAAACAGATTTGACTCCTACGTTCCATTTCAGTTTCATGTTGGTAAGAGATGCCAGTTTAATCTTGAGTGCCCCTTGAAGGTTCTCCCTCTCCCTCTCTCTCTTTGGTTTTTGTTTGTTTGCTTGCTTTTTTTTTTTTTTTTTTAACTTTTTGGCTTTCATTTGCTTGCTTATTTGTTTTTGGATATTTGGGTCTGGAGAATCCTTGCACCAGGGCATCTTTCTGGAGGGGCTTTCACCAGTGCATTTTGTGGCTTCACAGGATATGTCAGCGTCCTGGGTTTCAGAAGATACAGATCCTGGTGGTGTTGTCTCCCTAGGGCCAGATATTGTCACTGTAGCCAGACACAGTACTGAGTTGTTTATCGTGGGAGGTATCTCATGTTCCCCACCCTGCCTACTCCTAAGCCCATGTCTAGGTTGAAAGGAAGGTACTAAGGAATTAAATCCTCATGGGTGGAGATGCAACTTGCTCCAAATGGAAGACCTTTTGTTGAAAGACTTTAGGTAAATCACTCATGGATTTCAAGAAGGGAGACAGTGGCTGGGCTTTTGCTCACTTCTTGTTAGCTTGTATTAAGGAGATTTGCTTAAGAATAGAAAAGATGGTTCAGTGACTTCCTCTGGTGGGCCTCCCCTCCCATCTTCCACTCTAGGCAACCCAGTTACCCTGGACCAGTTTCAATATTTCAGGCATTACTGTATGACATGTAGATTGAGCTTTAGTGACTCAGTGGTTACGATTTTAGCAAATGGACCTTCAGGAGGTAGCAGAATGTAGGAGAGTATCTCTGAGCAGAGGGGAGGCCCAGGGCAGCAACCATGGAACCACCCTTTTGCAGATGCCTGCTGGCACTGATGTTATCAACCCCCAGGGTGTGGGGCAACAAGAGGGAGAACAGTAGGTACCCATAGTCCCCATGAGCTCTGAGAGACATGTAACCTTCATTTTCTGCTGTCTTTGAGGTTATGAACAAGTTTTTCTTAGTGCCTCTCACCCTAGGGTTGCATTCCAGAAGAGGAATCTTTTGATTGGCTAGATTTGCCTTGCCCACCATCAAAGTGATGCATGGAGGATAGGCCAATAAGGAAATGTGCAAGGCCTCAGTGCCCCTCGGCCTCTTTACAAAAGGAAAAGTTGGAAGGAGGTCATGGGTGGAGCCCTTAGGGGCCTGTCCTGCCCCCTACCGGTGCATGGAGTCTTTGTAGGCAGATGACATGCCTCGGCTGGCCACAGGGCTATAAGTGACTCTGCAGAAGCTCTTTTTCTCCCTGTGTGGCATGGCCAGGTTGCCAGTCCCCCTGGGCTTTCCCTGCATTGGCATGCCTCTAAAGCTTGCATTTGCCATGGCTGCAGCTCAGTGTCCTATTCTGGCTGGCATTTTCTGCTTGGAAGGAAAGAAGAAAATGAAAGCCATATGCCTGCCCTGGCCAAGCCAAAGACAGATACATCTGTCAGAGAAGGGAATACTTGAAGGGGAGATGCAGGGCTTCTGAGGGCCAGGCTGGCTCAGAAACATGGAGGTAGGAGGAACAGAGAATGAACCAGTCCAGAGGCTCCACAGGGCACCAGGGACTCTGTTTCAGGTGTTAGGGAGAAGTGTGCACCTGAATTGGTCTGTACCTCACTCGCACCTTGGACCAAACTTGGCCAAAAACCTGGCAGCCTGCCTTGGAGAAAGGCGCCCTTACCAGTGGGCCTGAACTTCCCAGGTCCTCCTCAGGGCCTTCCTCCCAATGCCAAGGAGGTTCCACAACCACTCTGGCCAAGTTTCCATGTCATTAGCCAACGTGTGTGAGCTTAGTGTGCGTTTGAGAGAGTGTTTGTAGGAGTGGACAGCTTCTTTCAAAACAGCCCTGAGAAATGAGTGTTCCATCAAGACCCTGGGTAGCCTTGGCCAAGGATCTGGGCCAATGAGAACAGTCTGTTTAGTTGTCCCACTTGTGGCATCAGTTGAGAAGAACAGGAATATGGTCATGCCTGCTTGCAGTCTCATATTTGGTTTTGGACACCAAAGATGACCTGGCCCATTTTCTTCCCAGTGATGTGTAACTCTGTGAGCTTGTGAGAAAAGCACAGACTCTTTCTCCACAAGTCAGTGCTCTCTCTTTCTCCTCGAACTTCTCAGCATTCACAGAAGCTGCTTGCAGAGTGGTTGGGATAAGCTTTGTGGGCAGTGCACTTTACCATCCAGTACCACAAGTCTAGCTATCAGATCATCTCTTTAGCTGCAGCCTTGGCCAGAGCTTTGCTATTTGTGCTGCTTGATAATTCAGTTTTCTGGGGAGTAGGCACAGCTACCCACAGACAACAAATTGTCAGCAGGTCACTAGGCACTGGTATTGGGGTTGGGTGGTGCCATGGGAGTAAGCCGAGTGGCTCACTAGGAGGTGGAAAGCCCTTTCTCCTGTTTCCTTGGCCAAAAAGACTTCTCTGGATCTCCAGATGTTGATCCAGAGTCATGTGTCCTCCTTGGAAGACGGAAGGGGAGGTATGGGAGGAAAAAAGATGGGCCGAGCCCCCGCCGGTATGATTCAGTTGCTTGGGCATTGTCCTGCAAACTGAAAGGTCACTGGCTCTATTGCTGGTCAAGGCAAATGCCTGGGTTGTCCGTTTGGTCCCTGGTTGGGGGCATTTATGGAAGGCAACGAATTGATGTTTCTCTTTCACATTGAGGTTTCTCTCCCTCTCTTTCTCCCTCCTTTCCCCTCTCTGTAAAATTCAAATTAGAAATATATACATCTATCAGAAGGGCCATGCATGACATTGCAGGATGACATGCAGGTGCACTGATAGTTTTGGTGAATCTGGAGCAGACATAAGAGGGAGGCCTGCAGGCCTTCGTGTGCTCCTTGGCAAGGCCCCAGATAGAAATGACCTTCCTCCTGCATGCCCTACTCTGACCTGCCCTCTGGGTGGTAGGTAGAGTCATGACATGGAGTGAGCCTTCTTTTTATGTAAAAAAAAAAAGTTTATCAAGTCAGTTTGTGCTCAGGAAAAGCTGCTCTTTGTTGTTGCTCTTGTCTGTGACATTTTTTGTACAGTGGTTTGCTGCTCAGTGGCATGAAATGAAACAAAAGTCATTTTAAGCAAAGCTCTTGTTTTAGAAATTTCCAGTGTCAGTTTTGTTTTATATTTTAAAGAATTATTCATTTCTATTGGTGTTATTGTGGTGGAGAGAATAGACAGTCTGATCTGTAATTATTTCTGCCAGGAATTTGGCAAATGCTTCTGTCTCTCTTATACCCAACCCCCATCCTTCCTCATCCTGAAGGCTGACCCCTCCCTGTCACTGCTCCCCTAGAATCCCCCTAAACAGTAGCATGGTGAGTATTTTTACCAAGCTGGTTCTTGGTCCCCCTGCCCCCATTAGTTTGTTTACCTCTTGGGGCATTTTGTAATGAGTTTTCCCTGTTTTCTAAAACCTTTTGATTGTACCAAGATGGTTCTGCAGTCACCTTTGGAAATAAATGGTCATTAATTTATGCACTTAGCATTTTGAATTTTAGTCTTAGGTGTTTTTCTTGTTTATGATCCCTGAATGAAAAGGAACTTTCACCGTGGGACTTACTGTTACAATGGTTTCTTCATTTATTGTCATGAAAAGATTTATGAGAACCCAAGAGTCTTGGCCTTGCTTCCCAGACCCTCCCAGAAGGCCCCTTTCTTTGAAAAGGAGACAAAAGGGGGCTGCTGGTCCACCACACCGTGGAGCAGAGCACCAGAGGCACTCTCCTCAAAGCTTTGCCCTAGGAGCTATATGGCAGGATGTGTGGCCTTAAATTCCCACATGCTGCCTCCTTCTGCCAGGGACCCAGGGAGTCTTTTGCAAGTAGTAGGGCTTGTCTGCTAGGGACATTTGCTGCACTCACTGGGCCCATGTTGCATGGAGCCAGGCTGGATGACTGAGTTAGAGAAGGCAACGTTGAAACCAACATGTTCAGACTCAGTCATGCCAAGTTCCCTGAGGGCTGGCTGTGTGCCAGCGCTGTTCGACTTGGGCCCTGTGCCCAGCACAAGTCAGAATATCCTATGGGGAGAAGTGGAGAAGATAACTCTGCACTTTGGGAGCAGTCAGACCTGCCTGCCCAAGGCAACCCACTGAACAGCCCATGGTGAGTGTGATTAGCCCAGCTTGACATTACATCAAACAGAGGCCCTCCTTGGTGTTTTACTGGTGCTGCTGCTGTTTCTAGAAGGGACACAGCTAGCCAAAGTGGCCTGCAGTGCTGCTGGATGTCCTCATTGGTTGGTAGTTGGGCACCCAGCATAGCAAGGAAGCAGGGGCCTGTGACCCTGGGCCACAAAACCACCATGTAGGGCAAGTCCTTTGATCTCTTGCCACCCCAGATTCTCCATCTATGAAGCAGTAAGTACAGCCATGTGCCAGGTATGATGTTAAGTCCCGCCACACACAGTACCTCATGTGAATCCCACAAAAGCACGGTGAGTTGACTGGCAATACTGTCGCCACCTGACAGACAGAGCTAGTAAATGGAGAAGTGCAACCAATTTTAGAGATTGCTTTACACTCACCCCCAGACTCCATGACCTATTTGGGCTGCTGGTGTTACTGGGCAAACCTGAAAGAGAAGGGAGGAAATCCAGGAGGAGGGCCGGAAAATGACGTGGCAGGCAGGAGAGACGAAAATGAGACCCATGACTGCATGACTGGAGTAGTCAAGCCCATATTTTTCTGTGCTGCCCACAGGCCTGACTGGTGAGGCTCAGAGCAGACCTGAAAGGTATAGTAGTGGGGGTAGGGGAAGGGGCACAAGAGTCGAGTTAGAGCTGGCCCAGGTGGAAGGAAGGAAAGAAGCTGTTGTCCATGTGTCTCCCTTTTTAGGAATTGCTAAAGACCAGTGACCTAGGCCATGCCCTCCTCTTGCCTGGGCTAGTGCTTCTGCCTTTGTCTCTGCTCCAGTCTTTTCCTTACTGTGGGCAAGAGTTTTTCAAATGCAAATCTGACTGCTTCATTTCCCTGGGCCCTGTAAACATCTAGGTTTCATCTCCTTCCCAGGCACCCCAGGAACCATACACAGGAAGAGACTGCTTGCTCCAGGCATACCATACTCCGTTTATTTGTACCATTACATTTACCCGCTTCTTCACCTTTCTCTTTGTGCTGTTTTCTTAGCTCTCCACTTTCCCTTCTTGTCCAAAGGCCTGAGCTCAAGGGTCAGTTCCTGTGCAGTCTTCCCTGAGCCCCAATCCGCATTAGATTCTTCTCTGCTTGGCTTCCACAGCGCCTAGTACTCACTCCTGGGCTGCAGTTTGCCCCCTGTTGTGTAATCCCTTAAGTCTCACTCATGGCTGTTGAGCTCCTTGAGGGCAGGGTAGGGTCTGGTTTTCCCTCCAGACCCTGGCACCTGGGACCTGCTCCATAGAAGGTGATAGATGAACAGTGATCTTTCTTGGAGTCCTGCAGGCACCATCGTCACCTGAGGGAGCATCCTTGGCCTGAAGCAGGAGCTGTTGCACATCCTGTGAGCTCTGCTGCATGGGATGTGTGCCTTTGTTTGCCAAGACACCTCAAGTTCCAGATTCGGAGCCTCCTTGCTCAGGGACCCATCCTGCTTCTCTGCAGGGCTCTCTGTGGTTGGGATCTTGGATGAGGTACTGGTGTTGGGATGGAAGAGAACTGAGACAGTATCTGTTCACCTGACTCTAACCCAGACCTCTGGGTAGAAGGTGAGGAAGGCATTATCCATCTGCTTTGCCATATCCCTGGCTCATCCTCACCGGGTTCATCCCCATCAGAGTCACCCTTCTGTTTCCAGGGCACACAGACTTGGTGTTTGCATGGTGAAAGCCCAACCAGCCCATGGAATGCATCATCTACACCCTGGAGGGGTACAAAGCAGCTCGAGATGGTTACCATCTGAGCCCCTAGTGAGTTTTTCCCTTATTCTGGTCCACCAAACCCAGTGGAGGAACACAGATACACAGAGGTCAGTTTAACAAATGGCAGTGGCTTTTTCAAAGGATATGTGGTTTGCTACCCTTGGCAACAAGCAAGGTTGGCCTAATCCACAGTCAAGGACTCTAACTGCCTGTACCCTCCCCTCTCCCAGTCTGCATTTGTCCGGCATCTAGGTTGCATATCTGGGATGTCTAAACTGTTTGGTAAAGGGGTTTAAGTATCTCCCAGGGAGGCAGTAGGGAAGGCTGCTCCTGTTGCTAGTGGATGACCCAAAGGGCCTCCCTTCACAGCTGATTTCTATTGTGCAGCTTCTTCTACATCTCAGCCAGATAGTAGCCTAAGCAGCCCACAACAACGCAGGTCTTAGCAAGGAGGGTGATGCTTCCTTGAGGTATCTGTGATGGGTGACAGGGCCAGTTGCATAGCCCCGTGGCTGTTTTCCTTTCCAAGAACCCATCCCCAGCTATACCTCTGCTCCAAAGACCAATTGTCCCTCATCTTCTGCCTCCCCTCTGTCTATCCAAGGGGCCAGTAGAGGTGCTACCTGCTTTTGCTGTCCCTTCAGCTATGCCTTCCTTTTCACTTGTTCCAGGACCCTCAATCACTTTGATATTATATTTTCAGAAAGACCCTAGGCTCTCCAGTATTCTTCTTCCTGAGAATGGAGGGGCCTTCCTGTGTACTCCAGGATGTACCCTCAGATTTCTGGAGTGTTGGAGCTGATAAGATAACACTTATACAGGGGCTTATAAATTTTCTTGCATATCAGAATTACCTGAGGAGTTTCAAAGATAGTTTTCAATGCTCAGGCTTCACCCTGCTAATAATTCAAAGCAAACTTTTTTTTTGGTTTTACTTTAAGTTTCCAGATTGTGAGTCATGTGTTTGAACTGACCATCTACACCAGTGTTTTTTTAGATGAAAGTTTAAGATATAACGAAAGGGATAAAGAATAATATCTAAGGTCAGCTTAAGAAAAAGAATGTTACCATCACAATTGAAGCCCCCTTACTCCATAGGTTAGGAAATTGTTCCTCAGAGCTTCAGGGAGGCTGGGGAGGTGCCCTAGAGGCCACTTGGGATATGGGATGGATGAAGGCAGTGTGGTTGGGCTTCTGGCCTTTCCCCTTGCTTCACCCACAACAAAACCAATTTTATTCTGTGTTGTATGTTGAGGGTGTGTAGATAATTTCATTGGAAAAAGGGTTTAAAAACCACTTATTTACATCCTCACTAGTTCTGTCTCTACCTTTTGTACATAGTAGTTGAAACAGTATGGTGGTAGGAGTCATCAGAAGGGGCCTGCAGTTCCAGTTCTCTGTCCCCTCTTAAGTTCTGGGTGCCCTTGCTCAAGTCATACCTCTGAATTCCACAGAAGGTGTGAGGCATCTAATGAGATAAAAGGGTGTGAAAAGGTTTTCTAAACAAAGTTGTGTCCAGTGTAAGGGGTTTTTATTTCCAGACAGTGTGGTTACTGTGCTTGTTCTCAGAGCCCAGAGGGTAGTTGTGATTTTCATCAGTTTCCATGTGGGTATGGAGGGAAGATTGTACCTCACTTTAAAGAAGTATGTTTGTATTTTATCAAGCCTAGGACTTTTTTCCATATTTTAATATCTCTAAATTTGGGATGCATTGTATAGGCAATGGCATGACATATTTTAATCATCCACTTCTTAAAGAAGAGGGTATTTGACAGTCTAAGGTGTCTTAGAGTCACTGTAATTCCATGATCATTAACTTGGTTTCCTTTTCCCCATCATAGTCACCCACCTGGCTAGAGAAAACCCCTTTGGAAAAACTCTGGTTTCTTTATTTCCCAACCACAGCCTGGCCAGACAGCTCAGCCTTCTTCCCCAGGGAGCTCCCAGAGCCAGTCATTGCCAGAGGTGAGCTACAAGGGGTGTGGGGAAATGAGCCCAGCCTGATGTGAACTCCCTGGGTTGATGTGAGCAGCTGTCTGGCCCACACAGAGGAAGACAATGATTTCTTCATCACTTCCAACAAAGTGGTAGAAGGGTTAGTTAGTGAGCCTCTTAAAGAAAAGCAGCACTTTAACCAAGAGTAGCCTAAGCCATGGACATTCACTGCAGTTGGAAATTACCACCAAGCTTCCCTCAGTCCTGGCAGCCACTCTAATTAAGCTTGGCCCTTACAGCCTTTATGTCAAGCTCTTCCAGAAGGGGAAGGAGTGACTCCAGTGAAATCCCTGTTCACTTGGGAACAGGAAACAGTTTTTGGACATTGCTCCCCTAGAAGACTCAACTTGGCTTCAGTCATTCCATCTTGCTCATCTTCTCCACCCTCTACCCACCCCGCCAACAGTTTAGCAAGACATGATCAGCCCAGATTACAGCTGCCCTCATGTAACTGGGTTAAAGTGTTGGCCTACTTAGGCCCCTCATGCAGGGGCCTCCTTCAAAGCTGATGAGGCCGATTACGGGGCTATTTCTGAACCTTGGTTGTATATTCAGAGCCTAGGGCAGTCCTCTTGTGACAAGAAAGACAGTAACTAAGGCTGGACAACCAAGGGCAGAGTCTTCTGCCCTTGAGAGCAGAGCTATCAGACCTCATGTGCCCTTATGAAAGGAAGAGTCAAATAACAAGTTTAAGTCTCTGGATTTTAAACTTCAACACTCAAACCAACCAATTTTCAGGGAAAGACCCTATCCTATGTCTTTGCTATTTCCAGCTCAACAGAGAGATAGTAGACGATCAAAATGAAGTCTTCAGTGAAGTCTCCACTGAGTAGATTCTGTGCATTTGGGAAATATTGTTATTTAACCTCTCTGAGCATCAGTTTGCTCAGCTATAAAATGGCAATAATAATAGTACCTACTTCATAAAACTGTTGTGAGGATTGATTACATAAGGCACTAGGCACAGTGCTTGGCACATTGTAAGAAGTTTACATAAATGTTATATACCACCACTACTGCCATTATCACCACCACCTTTACCATCATTGTCACCATTATCCTCCTCCTATCAAGACAGTAAATTATAAAAAAAGCTCAGTCTCTGAAGCCTGACAAACTTGGTTTCAATCCTGTCTCTACCATTTTGCAGCTAGGTGGCCTTTAATAACTGATGACTTCTTTGGACTCAATTCTTATTCTATAAAATGACAAATTCATAACACCATGGAAAAGTGAATAACATGGTCCTTAGCTCACATATGCACTAACTAAATGTTATCTATTATAATTATTTAAAATGGGTGATCAAGATCAGTGGTTGCCAAGGCTGGTGTGTGGAGGGAAGGATGATTAGGTGAAGCACAGATAATTTTTAGGGCAGTCAAACTACTCTGTATGATATTATGATGATGTGTACATTTCATTATACATTTGTCAAAACCCTTAGAGTGTACAATGTCAAGGGTAAACTAATGTAAACCATGGACTTTGGGTGATAATGATCTATCAATGCAGGCTGATTGATTGCGAGAAATGTACAACTCTGGTATGGGGTGTTAATAGTAGTGGGAGGAGGCTGTGTGGGGAGAGGCAAGGTGGCAGGGAGTATATGTAAACTGTACTTTTTGCTCAACTTTGCTGTAAATGTAAAACTGCTCTGAAATTACAGTCTATTTAAAATGAAGAGAAAGAAGAAAAGCAAATGGTGATCAAAGTAGGTTGTTATAAATTTAGGATGTTAATTACAGACCCCATGGTAACCACTAAGAAAATAAATAAAATATACAGAAAAAAGGAAATGAAGAGGGAATCAAAATAGTTTATTAGCGGAAAAAAATCCAATAAACACAAAGGAATGCACTATTAAAGGACTTGAGGAACAAAAAAATGATGTACATTATAGAAAACAAATAGCACAATGGCAGATAAAAACTTTCATTATAAGTAACCAGTTTAAATGTAAATGGGTTAGACTAATAAAAGACAGATATTAGCAAAATTGGTATTAAAAAGGCATGATTTAACTATATGCTGTTTATAAGAGACGGAATTTAGACACAAAGACACAAATAGGTTGCAAGTGAAAGGAAAGAAAGAGATATTCTATGCAAACAGTAACCAAAAGACAGCTGGGATGGCTGAATAATACCAGGCAAATAGGTTTTAAGTGAAAAAATTGTTATAGGAGACAAAGGCATTTCTATTAATAAAAGGATCAATTTATCAAGAAGATATGACAGTTGGAAATATATACACACCAAACAACACAGCCTAAAAGATATGAATGAAATATTGACAGAATTGAGAGAAATAGTGCTACTATAGTCGGTGGAGACTTGTATATCTCACTTTAAATAGTGGAAAGAACACTTACACAATATGATCAATAAGGAATAGAAGGCTTAAACAAAACTATAAACTAACCAGACCTAAAAGACATAGGCAGAATACTCTACCCAACAAGAGCACAGCACACATTCTCCTCAAGTGTATATGGAACATTCTCCAGGATACATCATATATTAGACCATAAAACAATTCTAAATAATTTTTAAAGATTTGAATCATTCAAAGTATTTCCTCTGAACACATGGAATGAAGCTAGAAATAAATAACAGAAAGAAAACTAAAAACAAATTTCAGTTTGAGGAAATTTAAAAACATACTCTTAAAAAAAACCAATTGGATTAAATACAAAAGCACTAGGAAAACTATAAAATGCTTTGAGATGGATGAAAATGAAAATACAGTATACCAAAACTTATGAGATACAATGAAAGCACTGTTCAGAGTTCAATTTATAGCTGTGAACACTTACATTATAGGAGAAGCTCTGAAATCAACACCTTAACTCTGCACCTTCAGGAACTAAAAAAAGAAGAGCAAACAAACCTAAAGCCAACAGAAGGAAGGAAACAATCATGATTAGAGCAGAGGTAAATGAAATAGAAAAAAATAGTATCATTGAAACAAATAGTTGGTTCTTTAAGATTAACAATATGTAAGGATCTTTAGACTCATTAAGAAAAAAGATATGAATAACTAAAATTGGAAATGAAAGCAGGGATGTTACCACCATCCTTACAAAAATTAAAAGAATAATAGGAGAATATTATAAGTAGTTGAATGACAACAAATTAGATAGTCTTGATGAAATGGACAAGTTCCTAAAAACACACAAATTACTAAAACTGACTCCAGGCAATAGAAAATCTGATCAGAGCTATAACAAGAGATTGAATTAGTAATCAAAATTCTCCCAACTAACAGGCTTCATTGGTGAATTCTAGCAAACATGTAGATTTAACACTAGGTATATTCAGAAAAGCCATCATTACCCAATACCAAAGCCAAAGATACTACAAGAAAAAAAAAACCACTGACTGGTATCCTTTATGTCTATAGACACAAAGGTCCTCAACAAAACACCAGCAAACTGAATACAACAGCACATTAAAAGGATTAAGTCTTGAAAGGCAGGGACCTACATCCAAAATTGTTCTATCCAGCAAAGCTGTCATTTAGAATGGAAGGGAAGATAAAGTGCTTCTCAGATAATAAGGTCAAGTTCAAGGAGTTCATCATCACCAAGCCCTTATTATATGAAATGTTAAAGGGACTTATCTAAGAAAAAGAAGATCAAAAATAGGACAGTGAAAAGACAGCAACTCACAGCTATTAACAACCACACCTAAAACAAAAGCAAACTAAGCAAACAACTAGAACAGGAACAGAAACACAGAAATGGAGATCACATGGAGGGTTAGCAACGGGAGTGGGAGGAGGAGAGGGGGAAAAGGTAGAGAGAATAAGTAGCAAGATGGTGGGTAGAAAATAGACAGGGGCAGGGCAAGAATAGTGGGGGAAATGTAGAAGCTAAAGAACTTATGACACATGGACATGAAGTAAAGGTGGGGAGTGTGGGTGGGAGGGGGTGTTCAGGGTGGAGGGGAATGATGGGGGAGAAATGGAATAACTGTAATAGCATAATCAATAAAATATATTTTTCTAAAAAAGGATTATACTCTATGGCCAAGTGGGATTTGTCCCAGAAATATAAGGGTGGTTTGTTCAACAGAAGATAATCAACTAATGCAGTATACCACATTAACAGAACACAGAGGGAAAATGATCCTTTCAATAGACACAGAAAAAGAATTTGACAAGTCAATACCCTTTCATGATGAAATCTTTAGCAAGCTAGGAATAGAAGGCAAGTTCCTTGGTGTGATAAAAGGCATATATGTAAAATCCACAGCTAATACACTCATTGGTGAAAGACTATAAGTTTTCTCTCTGAGATCAGAAACAAGACAAAGATGCCTGCTTTCCTCTGCTATTCATCATTGGAAGTCCTAGCTAGAGGACAATTAGGCAAGAGAAAGAAATCAAAGGTATCCAAATTGGGAAGGAAGAAGTAAAACTATATTCATACATGATTGGGGGAGTGACAAATGTAGGTTTACTATTGTGAGTATGCAAAACAGTTTCTTCTTGTATTATTTTTTATTATTGTATTTATATATATAAACAACTGTAAACCTACTTTTTCCCATACCTGTGTGTGTGCATGTATATCTCCCTTACATGCACACAAAAAAAATCTACTAGAACTTATAAATAATAAAGCAAAGAAGAAAGAGAAAAGGAAGGAAGGAAGGAAGGAGGGAGGGAGGGAGGGAGGATGGGAGGATGGGGAAAGAAAGAAAGTTAGTTTTAGGGTATAAGATCAACAAATAAAAATCAGTTGTGTTTCTATATGCCAATAATGAGCAATCTGAAGAGGAAGTTAAGAAAACACTTCTATTTAGAACAGCATCCAAAAGAACAAAATAACCTAGGAATAAATTTAGCGTAGGAAGTAAAAGGCTTATACATTGAAAATTACAAAATATTCCTGAAAGAAATTAGATAAGTAGAAAGGCATCTCATACTCATGGATTGGAAGATATAATATTGTTAATATGCTAATGCAGTTATGTGCTGCATATTTGACATTTCGGTCAATGATGGATTGCATATACACCAGTGGTATACCATATACCCACAGTGTATAGTAGGCTACACAACCAAAATTTTTATAAGTGCACTCTATGATGTTTGTAGCATGATGAAATGGCCTAATGACAGATTTGTCAGAACGTGTCCCTATTGTTAAGCAGCTTGTGACTATAGTCCCTAATGTGATCTACATATACAATACAATCCCTATAAAAATGCCAAAAAAATTTTTTTTCAGAAATGGAAAAGCCGGTCCTCAAATTTAAAAGGAATTTCAAGTATCCTTAAGTAATCCAGACAATAGTGAGAAAAGCATTCATATTTCCAAATTTCAAAACTTATTACACGCTGTTGTACTGGTATGAGGATAGACATATAGACCAATGAAATAGAATTGAGTCCAGAAATAAACCCAAACCTCTATAGTCAATTGATTTTCAACCAGAGTACCAAGACAATTCAGTGGGGGAAAGAACAGTCTTCTCAACAAATGATATTGGGACGAATGAATAATCACATCTTAAAAAAATTAAACTGGACTCCCGCTTCACACCGCATACAAAAATTAACTCAAGCCCTGGCTGGTGTGGCTCAGTGGATTGAGTGCTGGCCTGCGAACCAAAGGGTCACTGGTTCGATTCCCAGTCAGGGCACATGCCTGGGTTGCAGGCCAGGTCCCCAGTGGGGAGCCTGTGAGAGGCAACCACACACTGATGTTTCTCTCCTTCTTTTTCTCCTTCCCTTCCCCTCTGTCTAAAATAAATAAAATCTTTAAAAAATTAACTCAAAATAGATCAACCACCTAAATAAATATAAGGGCTAAGCCTATTAGAAGAAAACATAGGGGTAAATCTGCATGAGCTAGGACTTGGCAATGGATTCTCAGATTTGACACCTAAAACAAAAGCAACAAAAGAAAAAATAGATAAATTGGACTTTACAAAAATTAAAAACCTTTGTTCATCACAGGACATTATCAAGCATGTGTGAAAAAGACTAACTACAGAATGGGAGAAAATATTTTCAAGTCATTTACCTGATAAGGGTTTAATGTCTTGAATACATAAAAAAATTCTTACAACAAAACAAAAAGACAACCCAATAAAAATGATCAAAGGACTTGAATAGACATTTCTCCAAAAGACCAATAAACACAGAAGATATTCAACATCACTGGTTATTAAAGAAATGCAATTCAAAATCCCAATGAGATTCTACTTCACACCCAGTAGGATGACTATAACCAAAAAGGTAATAATGAGTACTGGTGAGGATACAGAGAAATTGGAAACTTCGTACGTTATTGATGGAATGTAAAATGGTGCATGCAGTCCCTGTGGAAGCAGTTTGATGGTTCCTTAGAAAAAACACGCATAGAATTTCCATTTGATTCCAGCAATTCCATGCCTAAGAGGAATGAAAACATATATCCATACAGACACTTAGACACGTTTATAGTAGCATCATGCAAAAAGCCAAATGGTTGAAACAGCCCAGTGTCCATCAATGGGTGAATGGATAAACAAATTGTATATACGTATGATGAAATATTCAGCCATAAAGAGAAACAAAGTACTAAAATATGCTACAACTTGGATGAACCCTGAAAAACATTATGCTAAGTAAAAGAAGCCTGTGACAAGAGATCACACATTGTATGACTCCAATTGTATGATATATCCAGATTAAGCAAATTCAGAGAGGCAGAAATATTAGAGGTTACTTAGAGGATGGACAAGGGAGGAATGGGGAGCAGCCTTTTAATGGGGATGGGGTGTTTTCATGGAGTGATGAAAAAATTTTAAAACCAGGGAGAGCCACTGGTTGCTTAACATTGTGCATACACCCAATACTACTGAATTGTGTAAAGTGGTTAATTGTATGTTACGTGAATTTCACCTCAATAAAAGAAAATGTCAAAAAAAGGAGGTGGAAAGGAAGGAGTTTCTTTTTAACTTTCAAGTGACCTGTGCACCCCGCTTACAGGAATCACTGTGAAGCCTTCTGTAGCCAAAAGGGTGTTGCCTGCCTTTTCCCAGCCTAGTGCTGACTCAGCAATTTCTATTTGACCTTTATCAAGATCACAGATTCTTCTGGAATGGTACAAACCCACATGCGGTAACCCCACAGGAACATCCCCACCCTGTTTGAATAACCAGATTAACACCTTATTCCCCTGTTAAATTCCATCATTTGTGAGTATAATGAAGCACATATGCTAGGCAAGATAAACAAGAACCAAGTCACCTAGGGGCATGGTTTCATATGAAGAGGTCACTATTGCCATCCACTGTTCCTGACCACAATTCTGGGAAAGGGGCCATTGCTGAGGCTTATGCCAACAGGGTGGCAATTTCTCCATGCAGAGTTCCTGGAATTCATTTGAATATTTGAAGTAGAGAAAGTTTAGGGAAATGTTTGCATTACTCACACTTCTAAAAAGATGGGGGTTTCCCATTCTTTCCCTTCCACTATACTCTTTCTACTCTGCCAGGATTATGTGGGAGTAGGGAATGCGATCACCCCATCCAGCTCTCTGGTCACCTCTGTCTCCTACTCTGATAGGCACAAATCCACCTATGTCGACATGCACGGTGACTTTAGATTGATTCAGAGTACCATTTAAATGAACATGCTAATTTGATGAAAAGGGACTATAGAAACTCCCAGTGTCAAATCTGCCTGCTGTTCAGGCAATAGCTACAACTCTTTGTAGCTTCCTGTCATTTAACTGACATGTGATTTAAACATTCTATTGTGTGCTGGTTGTTTCCTGTTTTATAATGCCAAATTTAATACTGCCCTCCTGCCCTTTCTTAGGTAGCAGGTGATTCATAAAGTTGCTTTGATTTCCTTCTCTGGGTAGTCTACCCCTCCTACCCTCTCTCCTCCTGCCCCATGAATGGATCGTTCCCCCTAAAGCACAGGTGACAAACACAAGGCCCTCTACCTTGTTTCTACCCGGCGGCAGCACAGAGCTCTTTGCCCCTGGTTAAGGAGTAGTTACATTTATACAGTCGTAAAATTACATTTGGCCCTTTGAAGGCAACCACAAGGCTGATGTGGCCCCTGGTGAAAATGAGTTTGACACCCCTACTCTAAAGCGTCATTTTTCATCCAGTAGGCATGCTATAAACTTTCTTCTCCTCAGGCCTCAAGGTAGCTTCTTAGAGCAAATGGTCTGGTATCTACTTGTGCTGTTCTCTCTCTCCTGCTCATGGGAAGGGCCTGATGCCCTTTACAGGGCAGCTCCACAGCAAGGAACACGACTTTCAGCTGCCAAAAACCATTCTGTATGTACATAAATCTCTTACTTATACAGTCACATGATTTCTCCCAACCACCTTGCACATTCCTGCTAGCTAGGGAGCAAGACAGCCACACTGCGGGAACAGAAACAATCTCTTCCTCTACTCACCAAATTGTGCCCTGTACAGGGTGGTTTTTTGCTGACATTTTGGAGGACCAAAGAATTACCATTTCCCAAAAGGGGCAGCCACAGCTCTTCTCTAATGCCACTCTGACGTGGAAGCCATTTAGGGAAACCCTGTAAAGCCAGGCCGATGTTGCTTGGGCTCTAGAGTAAATGACTTCCCAACTAGACCAAATGTGTGTGTCCCTCAGAATGTTTAGCTCAGAGTAGACTGTTTATTACAAAATGATACTATCTTCATTCTGAAACCAAGCATGGTACCATGCCTCTGGGGGCAAAATTTACTCAGGCACTCAGTAAATTTTGATGGATCACATTACCTGCCATTTGGGAGGAAAAGGCCAAATGGAAAGGGCAATGAAATGACAGCTTGCCAAAGGCTCTCAAAATAACTGGACATGTTGGGGCTCTAGCAGTGGTTTTCAGATTGTCCTTGGGACCTGGTATTCTGTTGGAACTGATCCAAGTTTCCATAAAAACTTGATTCAAAAAATGCATGTAGCTTAAATGTCTAATATTTAAAAACTGTAATAACCCCCCGCACCCCCCCCAAAAAAAAACACCTAACAGAAACACCTCGTGTGTTACTTTCAGAACAGTTCAACTGAAGACCACCCATGAGTTAGCAGGAGCCATCAGGTTGACAGTTTTCTGTTCAAACCTCAGGAGTGATGCCTCTCTTGCCTAAACTTCTTATAGGCCTTCTCAGGTCTCAGGAGGTTGTGAGTGCACTGGAATTTCACGGTTTAGGCCTATCCATATGTATCCACTATCGTAAAACTATACAAGTAAGATATCACCTCCTATCTGGGCAAATCAGGACCTTCTTGCTGTTGTGCAGCCAAAACAGAAGACAAAAATAAATGTAGCTATAATTGCAGTTGTCACCTGTCAACCCAATTACAAATTTATATAGTCATCAACATAGCCTCATCATTCTCATGAACTTCCTGAGTAATTGTTATATATTTTCACTTTATAACAATGAGATACTGCTTTTAATCTCATATTTTTAACATATTGAGGGGCCAGGTAAGACTTTCATTAAATAGCAGAGGTTCTTTCACCATGGAGGGAGACTAAAGGCTGAACAAATGTATAGTCCCAGTGACTTGCCTGTTGGGAGCATCAGCTTAAGGACAGCAGGGCTGGCAGTGAGCACAGAGGCATGTAGTGCAGCCACTACCCAGCCCCCCAGCACGTGCTCCAGACATAGAGCATCCTACATCTAATCTCTTCCGAACCAATGTGATCATCTGTCATGATGGTCATCAGCAGGTGCAGGTCAGTGTTTGTTTATATGAAGTACATGCCCTCCGGGTCAGTCCATTTAAATAATTTGAAATACAGTCCATATACACTCTGAACATAATATATTGAGTCATTTTAAACACAGGTGTAATCAAGTTCTTGGGATGAAGAAATAGGGTGGCTTAAGAATAGTGCTTACCAGTTAAGGCAGTCTCCTCTGATTCTTGAAAGCTTTCTTTGAATAAGCTTGGAGTTTGGAACAGGAGACTGTACCATGGGCTATAGGATCACAAAAGGCTTTTTAATATAGTGGCTAAAGCAGTATGCCCAAGGCCCCACTTCAGTTGTATCCTCCTGCTAAACTACTCCACCTGCAGGTGGAAAGCTTGGGCAAAGAGATGGGAAGCCATCAGCGCCTAGCCCAAATCCTCACTCGTCTCAGCTCATGCAGTCAGAGGTGCACAAAGTGGGAGAACCCATTCACTGACTCCTGACTGGCAGCTCTGCATCCAGGTGTGATTTCCTCACAGCAGACTTTCCCCAGCTCACACTGCCATGATGGTATTTTCCATCAACACAGAGCAACCATCTCATCCCACATAGCCATGCTTGCCATCTGGAGCAGTGAGCTATTTGAAAGGTGCCCAGTGGGGCATGAAATCTAAAGAGGAAATGCTGAAACTCTGGGGAGAATTTAGGTAGGTACAGTGTGATCTCTGAAGCTGAAATACATCCAGACGAGAGTTCACCACTAATGCTATAAAAATGAAAGCCATGGGCTTAATAAATAACTTCATTCTACCTGAACCTATTAATATTGTCTAAATCACTTTAAAAATCCTATGTGCCACTTATATTGAATGATGAATCTGGATAAACACTGAGCGCACAGCTGCCTTAGTGGACAACTATTCAAACCACCTATCTTCTCTGGCCCTTGAAAGTCAGGAACACCAGTTGCCCTGCCATATATACTCAGAGGTTTTCCCCAAGCTCAAGTTGGGAAGACTTCATCTCATTCCACTCTGAAACTGGAAAAGTAACAGGTAGTAAGGACAACTGTGTGGTATGTCAAGTATGTGTATGAATGTGTACCAGCTTTTTCAGATTCTATCCTGTACTGAGAAAATGTCAAAGACTTGATGGCAAAAGAAAGGCTTTCCACCTCATCAGACGGTTTCACTGAATGGCATGGCTACTGCTGTGAACCAGTTTACAAAGGGGTTCTATAACAAAAGACCCCATAACATGAGGATCTGGAAGACATTTGGAATGGGCTTAAGCATAGCTAAGCTGCCCCAGAAATTCAAGTCAAATGCTTGTCTCAGATCTGTGACCAGGGTAGACTGTCCAATAAAAGCTAGACTACCTCACCAGTCCAGGGTTTAGGGCTAGGCAAGGTGATGATGCAGGCAAACCACATGGTAGGGAGCAGCTGCAGGGAGGTGAGGTGTTCCAAGTGCTAGATTGGAAAGAAATCAATGCCAGTTCCAAAGTGTATTACTTCAAAGTCTTCATCTGTGAATGTTTTAGTAAGAGGTACCCACAAGACCAACAACCTATGATGAGGTAGGTTACAGAAAGAAACAACAAATGGTAACTCAGTTTTAACATTTTATTGGGTAAATGATATTAAAGGTAATAACAATAGTGTCAAAAGTACTGCAATATCTTTCCACAGCCATACCTACCAGACCCACATAAACCTTCTCATTTTTCCTTTTGTTCATTTTTAATATTTTAAAGCCATACATGTCATATAAAATGCCCATTCCCAATAGTTTCATCAAACTATTAAGCAATTAATGTGGAAGAAGTATCTAGTTACACTCAAAGGGGGTTCAGGTAATCTGTGATGTCATACTGCAATCAAAAAACAGGTTCCGAAGAAAGAAGGAAAAGCTACTCCAGGTAGCTTCTGCTCATTACATGTCTGACCATGACATCACTGAATATTCATTATGCTGGTGACCAATTCAAAGTGATTTCGGGCAACATACAAAACACTAAATAACTTAGAAACTAGATCCAAATATTTCAAAAGTAATCAACTTTGATATACAAAAACAGTCAGAGGCGGTTACAAAAGTGTTTTCTCAGTGCTTCTATGTACCAGCGCAGTTACTGGGTCTAGAGCAAAATAAAAGGTTTATTTTCTTCTGAAACGGTAATAAAAAACAAGAAAAACATATCTTTGTATATAAAGGATAAATGCTGGTCTTAAGAATAATGTAATCAGAAACCCTTAAATCGAGAGGCACACAATGAGTTTCTGCTTTTAAAATATAAAAGGAAAGTCACCAGTTTATTTAAATGGAGGAGGTGTTCCCACCCCCAAATAAACTTAATTCAATTTAACACCACTAGCAAAAATCACTTAGAAACTGTACAAAAATAAAAAAGTTAACACATTTAATCCTGCAAGGTTTTTGTAAGGACTGGAAGGCAGGCTCTTGGAGCAGCATTTGGGCATGGCTGGGGGCTTCTTTGGTTTGATCTAACACACACAAGAGATGGAACCTATTCCAGGTGACAGTTTCAAATTTCCTGCACATTTGAAGACATAAAATGAGTCCAGTATACAAATTCCTGGGGTACTGGGCATTGGGACTGTACACACGGGGCTGAAAATCCTATAACTGCTTTAAGTGGGGTGGGGGAAAAGAGCAAACCTTGCACTTCTCCATCAATTATATCGACCTTTCACGGTAAAGGGGACTGGAAAGAGTAGTAGCACATTCTCGTGCAGTCAGAAGGCCACTTAATGGGGGAGGGGGGATTGTTCTTTTAGAATCTGGTACCTGGCTGACCTTGTTTAAGAACAAGAAAACCCTTCCAGAAATGGAAGCCTTTTGCTACATATGAAAGTAAAATGCATACTATTTTCCAAGAGGAAAAATACCCAGTTGCACTTGAAAATGGAAAACATAAATGGAACTAATTAACATTTAAAAGGGGGGCTATGTAAACTTTGTGCTACTCAAATGAAGTTCAAGTATTACTTCTGAGCTGTTTAAAGATCACTGAACTTATACAATATACTGGTGATGAGTGCAATTCACATTTGTGTTTCTGAACAAATAAACCACAACTGGCTAGAACACAACCTGTGCAATTAGAATCTTTGTCGGAGTAAAAAAACACATGCTACATATTTCAACATGTTCAAAGGTAATTCAAACCACTTATTTAACATTTTGTAATATACAACAAAGGTGAACGTCTAGCATTTGTTTGAAGCACGCTGTTAGTTTGTAGAACACCCTTTACACTACAAAATCTTTTAGTCAATAGCTACTTGGAGACAAAAATGCACTGTGCATTAATTTGAATACAAAAGGAGACAAAACTATCCTTTTCCCCCAAGCCATGGTGGGAAATATTGCTGACCTCATCCTCTGAAGCCTGCAGGATGGTTATTTCTTCAGTATAACATTATTACACTGGTAAGAAAATCTGTATAACATCTGCATATATCAAGAAATTTTAAAAATCTGATATGATTTTAGAGTCTGCATGACCAGTCACGTGACCTGCTCAAGCTTGATTAGCACCGTTAAATACCTAAACACACATATGTATGTATGTGTAAGTATATGTATACATATATATGTATGTAATAGATCTTTTCTTTAGAAAAAACTTCTAACCATGAGCTCAACCAGGACGAGGAGCCTGTTGAACTGATGAGATGATGGATAAGATGGATCAAAATTGGTCTATTTTCTCTCTCCTCAGTTTATTTTACTTTTTTTGCAGCAGACAATATCATTCAGCTTGTGCTCAGTTTCCCTAAAAGGGCAAGAAAAAGTTTCCATCAGGTAGCCACTTGTTTTTATACTGAAAGACTAATCTGCTCCAAAATGCTCCCACGTAGAAATGAAAGGACTCAAAATTCCCTTCTAAAATCCAACAGCTAGCATTGTCTGACTGATCTCTAGGTTCAATGGAACTGGCTACCGAGACTGCATTTCAGGCTAACAACTGGCTTCTTAGTTAAGGCATCACAACTGAAGATGGTTGTTTCAACAACAGATGCTGTGGATGAAGGAATACCAACAAACTTCTAAGAACTCTCACCAAAAGCTAAAGCAGTTTGCTTTGCCACAATGGCAAGCAAAAATAATTTAGACAATTATCTCACAAACTACAAAAGGGTTTTGGAATTCTGAACTAGCAGTCTGTCACTTGTCACAGCAACTATATGTATAAGATATGCCATTTGATAGTCAGTGACATCTCATACTTTTAAACTATATACTCTGCACAATGCTTATATTTATCACTTGATATATTGGTTTCCTGTTTGAAAAAATGTATGCACGCACACACATATTTACTACTGTAAATTGAAGGTAATCTTTCTCCAAAATCCTCTGTCATTTTTCCTGGGGATATACATACAGACCTCCTACTGACACTAGGAAGTTCTCTTTGAATGCATCATGGGAAGCCTAGCCCTGCAAATGATCTCGGTTACTAACAACTACATCATATCTAAATGCCAACTCCATTTTTATAGGTGTAACATAATATCAACGTAGTAAATGTGTTTCTATCAAAAGTATGTAGTGCAGAAAGAGATTCAAACTATTTTATAGTATTTCTGAAACTCCAGTATTGTCCCCATTACAAACATCTGAAATCATGGCATATATGAACTTTTGTTTTCACTGGATTATCTTTACCATTCCTGTACATGGTAGCTAAAATTGTCTGTGGCCAATCATGACTTACTGAAACCTAAAGGTAACAAATTGAAATTAATACACAATAGACACATGTCTCTTTTTGGTTATTTGCTTAAAATAATTTTTTAGCTTAAAAAAATACTTAAGAGAAAGAAATTTGTCCAATCTGTTGTTTCACAATATAGAAACAGTAAGAGTTTACAAGAATATTTCTCTAAATTGCCTTTTTTCTAACCCCTCTTAATTCCACTTAATTATATTCTTCTCAAAGGCACTAAATTCTGTATCTGCTCTCTTCCTCATATTTGCTGCTTTTCAAAATGATTCCTACACATATTTGAAAGGTAGCTTGTACTTTCTTAAGACAGTGTTTCAGTTTGTAAGTTGGTACTAATAAAGTGATGAGGCAGTCTGTCCTATGCTAACTAGCACAATGGCATAAATGATTTATTTCTCACTCTCTGTGACAAGCTCTATCATGAACCTTCAAATGTTTTACACTGTAACTAAAATTCATATATTTTAACCATGGTAAAAACATGTACTTAAGGAGTAAAGACCCACATACTAAGCTCTCATAACAAAATTAATTTTCACCAAATTCAAGAGTAACAAATACCTGAATTTCATATGAATTACTCCCAAATTCAGCTATGAAAAAGTATCTTACTAAGGAAAATTAAAGAAAAACCTAAGCAAAATCCTTAAAAACTGCACAATTTCTTCCATCCACAGTCAAAAAAAAAAAGAGGGGGGAGAGGCAAGAAAGAATGAAGGAAAGAAGACTGGAAATGAAGGCAAGATGAACAGAAAGAAATCTGATTGACATAGCAAAGCAAACTTCTATATAATATTGTAAGGAAAGAAACCCCCCAAAGTGATATATGCTGCAAAAAAAATGATCTAAAATAATAAAAGTTGATCTTCTTAACGAATTCCATTTTCCTACCCGTTACCATGATGATCTTAACTATGTTGAAGTTTCACCATGGCAACGGAAACTATCATCATAAAATGGTACAGTAAAAGAGATAGCTAGACCAAGAAGGGGTAGGATCTCCTGGGAAGAGGTCTGCAGAGAGGCCCAGTGACTGGTTGTGCGGCTCAGTGTCAGGAATAATGGTTGTATGGTGGAAGGGGATGCCCAATGCCATTTTGGAAATGATGATGCTGGCGATGAGCAAGGTATTCAGCATAGCTCAGGGTCATCTTTTCACTACGGTACCTGAAAGAAAGTCAGGGAAGAGACAAAGTTAACATCAGGAAATAGGTGACATGACAGTGTCAGGGCTAGGAGGGACCTTGGAGATAATTTTATAGGTTGTTCTTCCATGGACACTGCTCTTTCAGAAGGCCACTCCTCTTGCTGCCGACATCTTCATTATGGTACTGCTCAGTACCCCCTTTGTGAAGTTCTCTCACGCCATGGGTTCTGTAACTCCTCACACTCTGGGTCCTTTCACTGCCTCTTAGACTGCTCCTCATGACTACTTATCCTATCCCTGCCTTGCGGGATTTTCCTACATTTCTACCTTCAGTCCTTTTGACCCTATGCTCTGTCCCTGTTCAATGAACCCTATCCTCACAGCTTCAACTATGTCCTCTTTACAGATGATCCCTAATCACCATCTCTGTCCATGAACTCTACACAAGCATTCAGTAACAGGCTGGACATTAACATACAGATATCCCAGAACACACCTGAAATCCAGAATCAATGCATAAATGTGACTCTCCTCCTGTGTGTCCTCTCTTGGTTAAAGGGATCACCTTAGTCCCTTTTATGTAGAGTAAAGCTTTGATTTGTTCTTCTTTCCTACTTCTGAGTAATGACTAAGTCCTTCCATTTCTTCCATAATATTTTCTTATCTGTTCCCTCCTTTCTTCCCATCTGACTGCCACAGCTCTTGTTAAGGGTCCCATTTCACCCCCTTGGGATTGCTGGCAGAGATTTTTAGATAATGGCAAAGTCTTTTATCTCATTTTCTGCTTCCAATTCTAATCTTACACCTCCCTAAATCCATCTGTTTTTAAAACCCTTCAATGGCTACCAACTGCCTATAGAATCAGGTCTAAACTTCTTAGTCTGGAACTCAACAGCCTTATGATCTGATCCAATCTACCTTCTTTCCCATATGCTCTTCTAATGACCACCTTCTATACGTACACTGAAAGACCGGCCAAACTGCACTATTGAACATTTCTCAGAACCTGCTCAGTATTGGTTCTAGGCCACCTACATGCATTGACTCACAAAGTTTTCTTTTAGGTAATCATTTTCCTCCCCCACACTCTGCCTGTCAAATATTCCACCTATTTTTTATTTTTTTTAATTTTTAATTTTTAATCAGTATTTTTTAAATTGTTGATATTGTAGTTTTCTGTCTTTTACTCCCATCCCAGCCCACCACCCTAGCCCTCCCCACCTCCCTCCCATTTTCACCCCCCATAGTTTTTGTCCATGTGTTCTTTATTCCATCTATTTTTAAAGTCTAGGTTCAAATCTACCTCCTCCTTGAAATTGTTCTGTTACCCCCAACCCTCCTGGACTTCCTCCTCCCCCACTTTATGAACTCATGTCATCCATCATATTCTGTCTTATATTAAAAACTGCTTTTGTACATGCCATTCTATTAACACTGTGGACTCAGGGAGAGCAGAGATGGAGGCATTTTCAAATTTGTAACTGCTCAGAACTGAGGAGAGTCCATTTTTAGATGGTAGGTACTCAATGTGGTTTTATGGAACTAAAATAAATGGAAACCACAACCCATTTTCCTAAAATGTTTGATATTTTCCTTTTAAAATAAGTATCTCTAGTATCCCATGCAGAAGTTTGTTTAGCATTTGTGAGTCTAGCCTAATTGTATATTTCAGCAAGATTTCATGGGAAACTTCTATCACCGCCAAAATTCTAAGCTTAAATTCAAATTTGAGGGCTGCTTATCAGAATCCTGGGGTTCTGCTAAGCAATGTCAAAAGCTAGTCAACAGCTAATTCAGGTAACTTTCTTCAATAATGTAGTGTAAAGGCCCAAAGGATTTACTCGTATAAAGCCAGAGTAATCACACAGAGCTAAAATAAAGATAGGAAGATTGGGCTCATACATTGTACAGGCTTTACTGCCAAGCACAGTTCCATTGTATCCACCCTCAGTAGGGCCCTGCTATGCATTTCCACCCTGTTTCAGAAAAGAGAATCAAGTACAGTTAGAGAGATTCCCCCCGCCCCAGGGGAAAAAAAAAAAAAAAACATCAAAGGCTTATAAGCATATGTATCAAAATGTACTGGTTATCCTTGCACTAGAGAATGCCTTCTGTACCTGGTCAGTTTTATGGTTTTCCTAAATTCATTAGTAATCGGAGCTTTGTATCCGCCTTTCCTCAGTAAGGAGTCTATGGTTTGAATATGGTCCCATCCTGCAGAGAGTAGATCAGATAAAATACAGTCAAGCACATGTAAAACACACCTTTTGTTAAATACAAAATGACTTTCGAGAAAGTCTGCTATCACTGTCACCAAATGCTATCAACTCCTTTGGTCCTAAAAAGCCACACAGAAGAGCTAAGATTTCATTCCGTACAGAAGCAGATTCACTACCACACACCTTAAATTCTAGCTATCCACAATGGCTATGGTGGGTAACAGCAGTGGCTTCTTTATCTCAACCACGTTTGAAGGCAAGGAGGCTGGCAGTAACTGCTCAGTCACATCTCAGTAACAAACCACAAACATTGTACTCTCCTCTAAAAACAACATCTTTAAAGGAAGGTAAAAGTCAAAATGTCACTGTGCCAACTCAGTAGTCTTTAGGACTCCCACATGGTAATTGCTGTTCCTAAAGGTATCTTTTATTGTCAATTAAGTGTATTTGGGTATAATCAAGGGCATTTTTATTGGTTCTGACATGGCATGGCATACTAATGTCCAAGGCCCTCTATCTGTTATGTGTGCTTTATGAAGTCAATGGAACTATAGGATTAAGACATTTTTTTAAAGTTAACTCAAACAAATCTTCAGATAGCTGCCTTCAAGATGAATTCTCTTGTGTGGGGTTTTGCTGTTATGTATCTGACATATTTATGATCTAAACATGGGAAAACCAAATTACAAATAGTTTCTGATGAGAAAAAAGCTCCATAAAGTAAAGAAGAAATACTCATTTCAATGAACATGAAACTACAATTTAGTAGTGGCTACAAAGGACAAATAACTACAGAGTGGAAAGTTATTTTGCGTTACAGTGGTGGTTCATAAAGGTTTGTGTTTTTTCTGCACAATAGAAAAATGATGATTAGGAAGTACAGACCAAATATATAAAACACTACTTCATGTATTCTCAGTGATCCTAACCTTAATGGGAAACCTGTAATCTTAAAAATAGCAGGATGAGTAATGACAACCACCTAAGAATGAAGTTTGATGCTGACAATGTTTGATGAACTGTGTGGCTGACTGTCAAACAAAAGGCTTATTTATACCATACAAGGTTATAGCACACAATGGAATAAGGGAAAATGGCTCTCCAATTTGTAGCAAACTATTGCCTAAGATAACACACAGCTTTTTACCAATCTTTGCTTTTTTAAAAGTATACATTGGTCTGTTTTTGCTGTCGAACTTTAGTGCAGAAATTCAACTTCTGTGTAATTCACTGATTTCATATAGACATTGCAGTGGCAGTGATGGAAGAGTCATTTCTTATAATTTGACATTGATCAATTATCAGACATAACTGCAAGGTCAGATATTGCATTTCAATTTGTATATTTGTTTAAGATTCTTCATCAGATCATATGAAATAAAGTACAACAATGACCTTGCTCCTTTGCAACCTCCGGTAGGTAGGTGGCGGTGCGTTTTGATCCTTTTTCATTGATGAATTCTATTCTAATGCCATGTACACCCACCTGAAAGAAATTGGCAGTTTTATTAGTACAGTGTTCTTCATAGAAATAGAAAGAAAATGTTATAATTTAACTTTCAAGAGAATGCAGTTCTTCCTTTTCCCCTTGATTTTGGAAGGGCACATCCATTTTCTCTTTCCAAAGTATTGAGTTTGGGTTTAAACGCCATTATGATGGCCATGGAGACTGAAAACATTGATTCATATGGGCCAAATATGCACTGGGCTACGCTATTCTGTTTGGAACCAGAACAACCATTCTGATGTTGTGTGTAGATTAAGACAGTCGATGGCAAGAATCCTGACCCCACTCCCAAATTATGACTCATGGCAATAAGGAACTTGACCAAGAGATCTGACTTTAGAGAAATCAGCAAGCAACTATTCTGTTTTCAGGCACAATCACCAACTCAAATTAAGTCCTGAAATTTCTGGAGCTGCTGACTCCCTTCCCAAACTGCCTCACCTCTTAAAGAGACTAGACTGTCATAATTCAAGTATTTGCTTTGGGTTTGAAAGCCATAATGACAGTCATGGAGACTGAAAACATTGACTTGTATATGCCAGCATGTGCCTGTCTTTGCTATTCTGTGTGGGACCAGAACAACCATTCTGGGGTTACGTGTAGAATAAGACATATATAACCTTAAATTATATGTAGATAAGCAACACAGATCAGACTGAAAAAAAACAACAACAACAACAACAACCACATCTTACATGATCACTCATTACATATAGGCTTTCTTAAAACAATGTGTTATGGCTTAAAGTAGGCCAGTGACAAACCCTCACTATCTATCTGCATCACTGCCCTCACACACTATTGCTAAACTTTAGAGCAATAAAGGTTTCTGTTACTTAGAGCAGGGAATTTGTGCAGTTTCTTATATAACTTTTAATGTGAAACAAACTTTTGGTGATGCCCTAAAAAAGATCTAAGGCAGTGTGGGCAATTATTTGCAAATGTTTTTAAAAAGTATGTACTTTTTCTTTGACTAGTATCCAATCAAAAGGAATCTGTCCTTTCTCCATATATCTGACATGGAATAGTGTATATAGAGTTGAAGATCATAAAAAGCACAATGCCTGTAAAGATTGATAATAAAAATGAAATTTCAAAAGCTTAACTATTCCATTCTGTTCTCCCAAATTCATGACTGCTTTAGATAAATGGTGCCCAAGTGCAAGGTCATCCAAGGTACTAGAGGGAAGATATGAGGCCAGATAAATCTTTTTACCCAGGAAAGAGGCTTCTTTTTAGAGCAGATGACTGAAATCAGACCTTTACTCTTTCTGTCTGCATGGTTGTGAAGGTCTAGAAGAGGAAAGGAGGTCCATAAAAACTTCTTTTGCTTCTTCTGCCCTTAGGCTGAAAATTTCCAATCTTCCAGGGAATAAAAAGTCCTCTGGAAAATCCATTTCATATCTCCCCCAGGTCTTAATCTACCCATCCATTAGAGTCTGTCAGTTTATGTTTTTTATTCAAGTCTATCTCTTCTATCTCTTTGGCTATTTTTTCTATTTAATATCAGTATTCTCATGAATCTCCTTTTGCTGATAATGCAATCAGGGCAGCTGTTTAAAAACTAACACAATCAGGCCTCCCATGCCCTATGGGGAATGACTGTGGACAGCTGAGAGGAAATATGAATACTTAGCTATCAGGCATTTCCAGGATAAAAGACATCTACTAATCTCCCCAGTGCCTAACACAATACTGAGACAGTAACAAATTTGCAATAGTTTCCATATACCAACTTTCTGGTCAGTGACTTTGAAATCTTTCCTTTAACATTATCACATCCTTCATAATTTGTTTTTAAAAATATCCAGCATAAATAATTTCTGCTCCCATCATTCACTGAAGTGAATTTTGCATCTCCAGCTCAATTTATAAAAATCAATCATGTTATAATTTAAAAAGAATTTTGGTGCTTACTGGGGTTTCTAATAAAGATTGTGAGAGGAAGAATGTTTCCCTATCCATGGGATGAGAGTGTTACACTATGTCAGTGGTGTTTAACTGGTATGGGGTGGGAATGAGGGAGGGGGCTGCAAAGCTAATCGGAATTTTAGGAAGTTTCATGTTTCAGAAAGTATATAGTTTGAAAAAAGAAAACTCCCCACTGATTTTTATTCTAGGTTAACTAGATAACCTGTACTAATCAGTTGAACTCTAACAAACTGTAGCTGTGTATTGAAAAAAAGTGATTTAGGCAAATTGAAGGGGATTTAGAAACATAAATCCTTTCTACAACAAAAATTTCAGAGATTTTAAAGCCCAGTAATTTAACAATTAGAAGTTTAAGACCAATTTTATGGTATGTGAATAATATCTCGCTAAGACCAAACTGGAAAGATATGTTAACCAAAATAGAAATGGACTTATTCACAAATAAAATTGAGTCACTATTGTATTTTGAGAAGACCCCCAATATCAAATTTGATATTAAAAAAATCAGATTTCTCCCATTTTGAATTAGTGCCACATTTACAATTTTAAGTTCTATTCTGTGTTCCTATGATTCTGAACAATTAAAAGCTCCTGTAAATTGAACTGCAAGTATGGTGAATTTAAAGTGAATCCTTTGTGAGAAATAATGTATTTGACAGGTAAAAAAAATATATTCTGCAAAGGTATAAAGCCCTAACCAGAGTCAGTCCCTTTTTTCAACTACTGGAATCAGGACAATGGTAATAATGCTATAAATGAAATCAAAGTATTATAGCTTTTTGTCACCTGTTGAACAACAGCATTTTCCTTACTCCTAGGACACAGATGCCACCAAAGTCATATTGTGTAATCAAGACAGGAGAGCGGAAAATGGCCTGCTATGGAGACTGACCAAATCTGGCCAACCTGTGGAAATCACTGGCTTTGCAAATTAAGTCATCTCCACTGAAATGAGCACCAAAACTAATTCTCTATTTTTTGAGAGAGGCATCTGTCTGTCACAGCTGCAACTCCAAAATATAACCCTTATGTGTAATAACTGAATCTTCCCTTAGACAGATTGGAAGATCCTTCAACCCAGCAGCATCCCAAGAGGCAAAGGCTGTAGTTGTAATTATCAGCTGGATAAGACATCAACTAACCAGGGAATTGGGATTCCCTGAACCAAAGTTGCTCTAAAACTCTATCACAGTAACTTTCCATTTCTCAGAATGAATAAGGAGGTAGCATATGGGAAAACTACATCACCAAACATACCCCTAACTACCATTGCCCAAAGGACTGCCAGATGGGTAAAAACTGGAGACTTGCAAATCTAGTTTGTGGTCATTTTCAAAATTATTAGAAGGTCTCAGAAAAAAGAATGCTTTCAAGGTCCATCAGCTATGATAACATATCCTTTTAATCAAGACTGCACTTTTGCAGAACTTCCGGCCAAGATGGAGATGTAGGTGGACACACTGTGCCTCCTCACACAATCAAAATTAAGGACAACAAAGATTTAGAAACAAACAAACAAACAAAAAAAAACCCCACAGATCTGACAGAAAACTGAACTGTAAGGAAGTTCAACAAGCATTCATCCAGACCAGTAAGAGGGCGGAGTCAGTGGCCCACTGAGAGGGGTCATGGCAGGAAAAAGCAGTGGTTGACAGTCCCGGGCACGCAGGCAGCGACTAGCAGACTCGGGGGGTGCAAGTTGGCTGGCTGACTGTAGACAAACATTCGAGCATAGATAAACCAGGCGAAAATGGGGAGACACACCGCATGACCCAGGGCCCCAGAGCTGGGAAATAAAGCCTAAAAGCACCAATTGAAAACACTTGTGGGGGTTGAGGTGCCAGGAGAGACTCCTAGCCTCACAGGAGAGTTTGTTGGAGGGACCCACAGGGTCCTGGAATGTGCACGGCCCGCCCACCTGGGAGGCAGTACCAGAAGGGCCCAGTTTGCTTGTGAGAAGTGGCAGAGGGGACTGGGATATGAGAGAGAGGGGAGCAAGCACCATTGTTCCCTCTCTGACCCTGCCCCCTGACATACAGGGTCACAACCCAGGGACTGGGTTGCCCTGCCTTGGTGAACACCTAAGGCTCTGTCCCTCATACATAACAGGCATGGCCAGACCAATATATATATTTATATTAGCCAAGATTGAGATTATATATATATATATATATATATATATATATATATATATATATCTCAAGCAGAAGAAAAGATCAAAGCCCCAGACCCAATACATCTAAGCAACCAAGAGAGAGCCAACCTATCACATGCACAGTTCAAACCACTGGTGATCAGGATGCTCAGAGACTTGGTTGATTTTGGTTGCAAATTAGATGAACAAATGAAGGCTACACTAAGTGAAATGAAGGAAAACGCACAGGGAACCAATAGTGATGGGAGAAAAACTGGGACTCAAATCAATGGAGTGGACCAGAAGGAAGAAAGAAACAACCAAACAGAAAAGAAGGAAGAAACAAGAATTCAAATAAATGAGGAGAGGCTTAGGAACCTCCAGGACATCTTTAAACATCCCAACATCCGAATTATAGGGGTCCCAGAAGGGGAAGAAGAAGAGCAACAGGTGGAAAACTTATTTGAACAAATAATAAAGGAGAACTTCCCCAATCTGGCAAAGGAAATAGACTTCCAGGAAGTCCAGGAAGCTCAGAGAGTCCCAAAGAGGTTGGACCCAAGGAGGAACACACCAAGGCACATTGTAATTACATTAGCCAAGATTAAAATGAAGGAGAGAATTCTAGAAGCAGCAAGAGATAAGGGGACAGTAACCTATAAAGAAGTTCCCATCAGACTGTCAGCTGATTTCTCAAAAGAGACCTTCCAGGCAAGAAGGGGCTGGAAAGAAGTATTCCAAATCATGAAAGGCAAGGACCTACATGCAAGATAGCTCTATCCAGTGAAGCTGTCATTTAGAATGGAAGGGAAGATAAAGTGCTTCTCAGATAAGGTCAAGTTCAAGGAGTTCATCATCACCAAGCCCTTATTACATAAAATGTTAAAGGGACTTATCTTCTAAGAAAAGAAGATAAAAAATATGAACAGTAAAAAGACTGCAAACTCACAGTTATTAACAACCACACTAAAACAAAAGCAAACTAAGCAAACAACTAGAACAGGAACAGAACCACAGAAATGGAGAGCATATGGAGGGTGAGCAGCAGGGGAGTGGGAGGAGAAGAGAGGGGAAAAAGGTACAGAGAATAAGTAGTATAGACGGTAGGTAGAAAATAGACAGGGGGAGGGCAAGAATAGTGTGGGAAATGTAGAAGCTAAAGAACTTATGACACATGGACATGAACTAAAGGGGGGAATGTGAGTGGGAGGGGGGTGCAGGGTGGAAAGGAATGAAGAGGGGGAAATGGGACAACTGTAATAGCATAATCAATAAAATAAAATATTTTTTTAAAAAGACTGTACTTTTGCTAAGCAGAGTTATAAATCAACTAGAATGGTAGTAAATTAAATGTAGGACTTATAGACAAGAGGATATGGAATTAAACAGAGCTGTATCTGTGTGTGCTGAGGGAACATTAAGACCAGTTCAATAGATTTGTATGTCATGCTAAAAAGAAAGCCATATTTATTCCAAACCATTCCACAGCAAATGATTTTTTCATTAATGCTATTACACAGTCTTTTGTTTTTAACATCACCCAGAATGATTAAACATCAAGATTAATGTTAGGACCCTAAAATATATGTTGATTGTTCTGGGGTTCATTATTCACTTGTGGGATTATGTATCCAATATTCTGTGTGGTCTCAGCCCCATCTTCTTTCCTCTCTTGTCTATTTTCTCTATTCGTTCACTCCTGTATCAGAGAGCATGTGGGCACAGGGAGAAGAGATACATGCAAATTAATCAATTTTGCTACACAATAAAAGGTTTGGTAGGAGAAGAGATTATAAATAATGGCTAAAATGAAGCTACAGACTGTCTGCAGATTTAATTTACCCTCGTTGTCTGGTCCCTTGTTAGAAACGCAGCTTCATTTAAAACTATTATCCTCTAATGCAGTGACTCTCAACACAGGAGCATTAAAAACTGCCCTCCTCCCACACCATTATAATACATGGTCCATATTATGTTCCTCACAATTGCAAGTTTAATATACCCTAGTCTGTCTATAAGGCAAGTCTTCGCCCTATAATCCACTTGCAGCACTACCAAAGGGTATCACTTTTACTTGGGAGCCTAATCAGCAAGACAACAAACAATCTAGATATACTGAAACATGAAACAGAGGTATCTGTCTAAAAGCATAAAAGACTATGAAATGTGTTCTGGCTAAGTTGAATAGGCTCTGCCCAAACCTTGGATCATTTGGTTCCATAATTACCTCCACAGTCCTGACCCTCAAAGCTAAATCTGCCCCTGGTCACATCCTGGCCAATAAAACCAATTTACTTCCTCAGGTTCATCACGTCTTAGCAAATGCCACAGTTAGTTCCACTCTTCCCCATTTTCAGAACCAAATGTTGGGTTTTCCTGTAACATATGGCCATAATTCACTCCACTGATTTTCAGTAAGTTCACCTTGAAAAAAAATATCAGGAGGGGAAACAATCAAAAGTTGTTTGAAATGTCTTTGTTGATGATATTTTGCAAAATATGCTCTACAACTAACAAAGCAGTCACTGGGCAGTCATTCACTTAAGACTGGCCTGCCAAACTCCATATACCAGTTCCATCCATTGAATGAAAGGACACTGTTCCTAATGAGAGTAGCTCAGGATGTTTGACACACTCCCTAACATTTAGAGGCTGGCATCATAGAAGATATGCATGCTTTCTTACAAAACATCCTGTGGTACCATGGACAGAAAAAAAATCACTGCACTGAACAGTCCATGGGTCTGATCCAGAGTCTGACATTTCTTATATTCTTAGGAGGAAAAAGCCATATGTGGCATTTCTCCAAAAAGCACAAAAACCACAGTGCAGCATGGTCCACTCTTTCATGCATGGCCCCACAGTAGCTTCTGCCCCATTCCCAGCTTGGTCTTCTGAAGATGGTGACTCCTCTCTTTACCAATGAAAGCAAATTTAACATAGGGGAGGAAAATATTCCAAATGTGAGCCTACTCCAACTTTATCCTTCTGAATGATTCATATGTGGGCAAGAAAAATTAAGATTTTAATCATAAAGGCTGATGACAGTTTGTGCACATTCTAATGAATCACTTTCCCCTCTTTTGATACTACTCCCAAAAATGTAGACTACATATTGGCCATATCTGCCCATCAGATCCTCAAAGTTGTGATTTTTGCATTGCTTGAATCCACCTACGAATTTCAGAAGTCAGTCTGCTGTTTTGAAGGTGCCCATCTGATTAACAATTAACACTTAACATCTAACAATTGTTAAAAAAGAACACCTCAGATTCTGGATAGATAATAAATTTTAAAAACAGTGTTGCAAGGCGAGCTGGTGACGCTGAGAACAGGAGACACAGTAGTCACCCTCAGTGATCCTTTGGCCAGGGTCTGCTGGACAGGAACCTGAAAAATAGCTGCAATGGCCGAAAATGGCGATGAAAAAAATTGCTACTCTGGAGGCTAAAATTGGTCATCAAAATTGAGCATTATTTTGGTGACTTTAATTTGCCATGGAACAAATTTTTAAAGGAACAAATCAAATTGGATGAAGGCTGGGCACGTTTGGAAATAATGATAAAATTCAATAGGTTAAACCACCTAACAACAGACTTTAATGTAATAGTAGAAGCATTGAGCAAACCAAAAGCAGAACTTGTGGAAATAATACAAAACCAAAATCAAAGGATCTCCAAACAAGCCCCTCCCTGAAGTGATTGAGGAGTATAAAAATGATGTAAAAAGCAGATCTGTTTATATTAAAGGCTTTCCTATTGATGCAACCCCTGATGACATAAAAGAATGGTTAGAAGATAAAGGTCAAGTGCTAAATATTCAGATGAGAAGAACACTGCACAAAGCATTTAAGGGATCAGTATTTGCTGTGTTTGATAGCATTGAGTCTGCTAAAAAGTTTGTGGAGAACCCTGGGAAAAAGTACAGACAGATCTGCTAATACTTTTCAAGGAAGATTACTTTGCAAAAAAAAAAAAAAAAAAAAAATGAAGATGGAAAGCAAAATAAAGTGGAAGCTAAATTACGAGCTAGACAAGAGAAAGAAGAAAAACACAAGTTAGCAGAAAATACTGAAATCAAATCTTTAGAAGAAAAGATTGGCTGCTTGCTAAAATTTTGAGGGGACCTAGATGATCAGACCTATAGAGAAGATTTGCACATCTTATTCTCAAATCATGGTGATATGAAATAGATAGGCTTTGCTGGAGGAGCAAAAGAAGGAATAATTCTATTCAAAGAAAAAGCTAAGGAAGAACTAGATAAAGCCAAAGATGCCAACAATGGTAACCTACAACTAAGGAACAAAGAAGTCATATGGGAAGTAGTAGATGGAGATCTGGAAAAAGCAGCATTGAAAAAATCATAGAAGATCAACAGGAATCCCTAAACAAATGGAAGTCAAAAGGTTGCAGATTTAAAGGAAAACAAAAGGGAAATAAAACTGCTCAGACTGGGTCTGCTAAAGGAAAAGTAGTTCCAGGGCAAGAAAATGAAATTTGACAGCAATGATGAACGTGATGAAAACGGTGCATGTGGACCAGTAAAAAGAGCGAGAGAAGAACCAGACAAAGAAGAACCTTTATCAAAACAGCAGAAAATAGAAAATGGTGCCACGCCAGAGACCAGTAGTTTAGTGAACGAATTGTTTATTCATTTTAATTAGGTTTTCTGCGGCTTTTGTCTTTGGGGACTTTAAAAAAGAAAACCAAATTAGGTGCATTGCAATGTCCACCTGTAAGAAAGGAAATTTTTTTGTTGTTTAGCTTGTATGTTTTCTGTTATCCAAATGAGGATACTTTTTGATGTACAGTTCTATGTTATTTCAGATAATTCAAATATCAAAAGAAAGATTCTGGTACTAAATTGCCTTTGTAATATGAGAATTTATTAGTACAAACTAATAAAACATACTATATTAAAAGAGCAAAAACTGAGTTTATGTTTTCTTTTTCTGCCCAAAGTATCTGAAAAAGAGTTTATCATATACCAGAGTATTCGCTTTTGATTACAGGCCATTCCACAATCTGTTTCCCAGTCTGGCTTTTTGTATTTACTTGGGTGACTTGATAACATTGGAAATAATTACTTATTGTAAAAGTTCAAGAGACTTACTGATTTCTTTTTATGAAATTTGTATGATACTGGCAGGTAATATCACAGGTCTATAAAACAAACAAACAAAAAAAGCTACCTAAGGATAAATTCTATTTCCGAGCATTTGCCAGCTTTAACTAAAAACCACCCCATGAATTAAAAAAGCATTAAATGCTGATAAACCAAACATTCTAGACCTGTCACTGTAACCTGGTATCCAAGGACTGCTGTGATGTATCCCCAAGATAAGCCATGGCAAATTGAGTCTGGCATTTCTGCTATTTTGGTCACTTATACCAAAATTTGAGGTTATGTGGAAGAGTTTAGAAGGATAACAAGTGGACAAAAAAGTATATCCCAGGAAAATGATAGTTTCTATTTTTAATTTCCCAATGAATAGCTAGCAATCTCATAATAACTATGCTTACTTTAAAATTTCGTTTGGTTTTAGTAGTGATAGTAAGTAGCTAATTATTTTTCTACTAAGCTCTCAAATGAAAATCCATTTTTTCATATTCTTTCTTTCTAAAGAATAATGTAAGTTCTCCAACTTACTACTGATTCATTTCAGAGGGATGGCAATAAATCTACCTATTACGTCATATTTGACAACATAAATTCTAACTCTAGGTCACAGCTCTCAAATTTTAATGTGCAGTCAAATTGCCTTCAAATAAAATCTTGTTGAGGTGCAGGATATAATTCAATAGGTTTGGGTGGAGACCAAAATTCTGCAAGTCTGACAAGTTCCCAAGGGATGTCAACACTGATGATCTAAGGACCACACTTGCCGTAGTAAGGCCCTGGTTTGGTATACTGCTGGATCTGTTCTAAGCTGCTCTGTGTTGCACATTCTTATACCTTAAACTACATAAGGAGTAACAATACTGAACATAATAGGAAGACTGACCTTTTACACATTAATAATTATTAAGAACAGTAATAGAACTAGTTAAATGGTAATACCATAGTACTAATTCCTACTTTATTATTGTGTAAAAAAAATTTCCCCTTTATTATACTCTTATTTCAGACTTATCAAAATCATCTGGATTACAGTTAGCTTCTCATTGTATGCTTTCCTCATTTTGATGTTTGTGAATATTATCAAAGTTACTAATAAAAATGTAATAGCCCTGGCTGGTGTAGCTCAGGGGACTGAGCTCGGGCTGTAAACCAAAGGGTTGCCAGTTCGATTCCCAGTCAGGGCACATGCCTGGGTCACAGGCCTGGTCCCCATTGCAGGCCATGTGAGAGGCAACCACACATTGATGTTTCTAGCCATCTTTCTCCCTCCCTTTCCCTCTCTCTAAATAAATAAAACCTTAAAAAAAGTAATATGAATGAAAAAACAGTGTTTCAGCAATTGTTTTTAACTCAGTAATTTTTACTTTTGTCAACCTTAACAGCTGTAAACATGAACTATGTTTTTGTTTATAAAAATAGTACATGCACATTACCAAAAAATCCCTTTAGAAGAGTATAAAGAAGAAAATAAAAATGACCTGGAATTCTAGTCCATCTAGGGACAACTTTTGCTTTTGTTATTTAAAAAATAATCTGAAGGAACTGAGACGTTGCAAAGGAATACACACGTGCACACACGCGCACACACACATACACACACACAGCCTAACAATATATAGTTAGGCTATTTTTATTGTTAAGCTGTTTTTATCTATGATCTGACCAGTTCCTGTAGCTGTCCTTGCTTTCAAATCTCCTTTAAGTGAGACACTTTTAGAAGGAGAAAAAATAATATAAAAATGAATTTAAAATACTAGAAAAAATGAATGTAAAATGATAATTGATTGCAAAGCCATCACTTGGGTCCAAGTAACCTTTTAATATAGTTTACTATAAAAACTGTTTCATCATCTACCTCAGATGAGATTATATTTTTCTGTTGTTATTTGGTGCAAAACAAGAGCAAAGCTCTCCTTAACAAAAATATGTATGTGTTGCTCCTCTCTAAAATCCTTTGCATATTAGTTACCTTTAGCTTAGAAAGTAATTTAGTCTCCATGGACCAATTCTTGGCTTTTCCACAGCTTACTTAACCAAGGACCAATTAGTGCCAATTTTGATTCATGTAGGAGAGTTAGACATCTTGTCTGTCAGGAACACAAGCCTGCCAATTTATTTCACAAAGGCTACTGAACAGTGATCTGATAACATTTATTTTAACTAATAGCGCACACACAGCTCTAAAATACCTGAACTAGGTAATAATCACCCTCATGAACTTTTAAACAATTAGTTAAGACTTTAAATAAAGCATGGCTAATGAAGAAGTGCTTTGAAAAGCTATGAAGCCAAACATGTTTATATATCATTTTCAATGAAAGAAACTGTTCTTGCATTATGGATTTGCCGAGAACCTGTGACAGCTCAAGAGTGCAATTAAGGCGGAAAAAAAATTTCTCTGTAATGATTAATTATAATGAACATTCCTTAAAAATTGAACATCCTGAAGCTTTCCAAGGAAGTTCAGGCAACACAGGTGACCTTTAGATTAAAAATCCTGCTTTTCATCCAACAATACATTAAAAAGATCATACACCATGACCAAGTGGGATTCATCCCAGGGATGCAAGGATGGTTCAACATTCACAAATCAGTAAATGTAATACATCACATAAACAAAAGCAAAGACAAAAATCACATGATCATATCAATAGATGCGGAAAAAGCTTTTGATAAAGTACAACACCCATTTATGATAAAAACATTCAGCAAAGTGGGAATAGAGGAAGCATTCCTCAACATAATAAAGGCCATATATGAGAGACCTACAGCCAACATCATACTCAATGGGCAAAAACTGAAATCTTTCCCACTAAGATCAGGAACAAGACAAGGCTGTCCGCTTTCACCACTTCTATTCAATATAGTATTGGAAGTCTTAGCCACAGCAATTAGACAAGAAAAGGAAATAAAAGGCATACAAATTGGAAAGGAGGAAAAAACTATCATTGTTTGCAGATGACATGATAGTGTACATAGAAAATCCTATAGACTCGGCCAAAAAGCTGCTCGACATAGTAAATGAATTTGGCCAAACAGCCGGATACAAAGTCAATATCCAAAAATCAAAGGCATTTTTGTATATCAACAGTGAAACAGCAGAAGCAGAAATCAAGAAAAAAATCCCCTTCGATATAGCAAAAAGAAAAATAACATACCTAGGAATAAACCTAACCAAGGAGGTAAAAGACCTGTAGGCAGAAAACTACACAACACTGAAGAAAGAAATCAAGGAAGACACAAACAAATGGAAGCGTATACCGTGTTCATGGATCGGAAGAATTAATATCATCAAAATGTCCATACTGCCCAAAGCAATTTTCAGATTCAATGCAATACCTATTAAAGTTCCAAGGGCATATTTCACAGACATAGAACAAATACTTCAAAAATTTATATGGAATCATAAACGACCCCGAATAGCTGCAGCAATTTTGAGAAAGAAGAGCAAAGTAGGAGGGATCACAATACCTGATACCAAACTGTATTACAAAGCCACTGTAATCAAAACAGCCTGGTACTGGCACAAGAACAGACACATGGACCAGTGGAACAGAACAGAGAGCCCAGAAATAAACCCAAGTCTCTACAGTCAATTAATATTCGACAAAGGGGGCAGCAACATAAAATGGAGTAAAAATAGCCTCTTCAACAAGTGGTGCTGGGAGAACGGGACAGCTACATGCAAAAAAATGAAACTCGAGCACCAACTTACATCATACACAGAAATAAATTCAAGGTGGGTAAAAAATTTAAATATAAGCTATGACACCATTAAAATCCTAGAGGATAACATAGGCAGGAAAATCTCAGATATTTCACGCAGCAATATTTTTACTGATATGTCCCCTAGGGCAAGGGACATAAAGGAAAGAATAAACAAATGGGATCTCATCAAAATAAAAAGCTTCTGCACAGCTAAAGAAAACAGTATTAAAATAAAAAGAGAACCAACTGTATGGGAAAACATATTTGACAATGATACTTCAGACAAGGGATTAATCTCCAAAATATATAAAGAATTTACAAGACTCTACTCTAAGAAGACAAGCAACCCAATTAAAAAATGGGCAAAGGATTTGAACAGACACTTCTCCAAGGAGGACATACAGAGGATCCAGAGACACATGAAAAGATGCTCGATATCTCTAGCTATCTGAGAGATGCAAATTAAAACTACAATGAGATACCACTTGACACCAGTCAGAATGGCCTTCATAAACAAAGCAACAAACAGCAAGTGTTGGAGAGGTTGTGGAGAAAAGGGGACCCTAGTGCACTGTTGGTGGGATTGCAGACTGGTACGACCACTATGGAAAACAGTATGGAATTTTCTAAGAAAACTAAAAATGGACATACCTTTTGACCCAGCAATTCCACTGCTGAGATTATATCCTAAGAACCCTGAAACACCAATCCAAAAGAACCTATGCACCCCTATGTTCATAGCAGCACAATTTGCAATAGCCAAGTGCTGGAAGCAACCTAGGTGCCCATCAGTTAATGAATGGATCAAAAAACTGTGGTTTTACACAATGGAATTCTTTGCAGCAGAAAGAAAGAAGGAGCTCATACCCTTTGCGACAGCATGGATGGAATTGGAGAGCATCACGCTAAGCGAAATAAGCCAGGCAGTGAAAGACAAATATCATATGATCTCACCTTTAACAGGAACCTAATCAACAAAACAAACAAACAAGCATAATATAAACAAAGACACTGAATTTGAGAACAGTCTGACAGTGACCAGAGGGGAAGGGGAGGGAATTTCAGGGGAAAAGGGGAACGGTTTAGAGCAACAAGTATAAAGGACACATGGACAAAAACTATGGGGGGTAGAAATGGGAGGAAGGTGGGGAGAGCTGGGGTGGTGGGCTGGGGGAAAAAATTAAAAAAATCTAAATAAAAAAAAGCCTGCTTTTAATCAAATTAGAAAAATGTATTCCTAACTTTTTATTAAGGGGATGTGAATTTATAGACAAGAAAACTAAACTTTTAAATTTTTCTTAGAATCCAGAGATGTGAATTAGTTTGTTTTTCAAAGGCTGAGGGGAAAAACACCTCTTGGCAAATGTACCTAATATAAAATAATATTGTTTGCCTGATAAGAAACTAAGAAAAATTTTATTCAGATTGGAATTGTACATTGATTATCTGACTCAATATGGTTTTACTCAGTCTACAAAAGAGATTTGTTCCTAAAAAGTTACATATGAGTTGAATTTATGTAAACTTAGTTATGAAGAAGACAATAAAGCAACCCTATAGTGAGTCCTTTTGCAAAGCAAAATATCTAATTGTAAAGTGAATAATCACTCCCTAATATATTTGCTTAATTTATATTTATACATATAATGTTGCCTTAAAACAGGGATGGTACAGTAATAAAATAGAGCTATGTATGGTTTAGAATGGAGTAGTTTTCTTCCTAAAGAAATTTGTTCTGTGTAAAAGAAATCTAGAATGTACAACTTCAAAAACTGAACTTTTTTTTTTTTACTTTTGTTGCCTACATTTAAGGTAGTAATAACTAATTTAAAAGTTAAGGACCTCTTATTACATCTCAACAGTTAGTGGTGATTCATTTTCTGGGAGTAAAATGAAACAGAAGTCATTTTTAAAAGATTTACAGTATCACACTCTATCAGCACCCGAATGATGTTGGGTATTATGCGGTCCAAGTTTTCTAGCATTCTGATGAGGAAACAGAGACCTAGAAAGGTAATCAAGCTGGGTAGTGGCAGTCAGGAAGAGAACCCAAATTTCCTTATTCCTAAAGGCAGGACTCTTTTTTATTAAGTGCTGGAGACACACACACACACACACACACACACACACACGCAAACTATACAGGAAAGAATACTATAATGCAACTACTAAGGAAAGGGCTAGAAGAGTTGATAGAGTCATGGGAAGCAGAAAAACATCCCCCCTGCACCAAACAACACACTGAAAGAAAGCAGGAAGCAACTGGAGGAGGCCTAAGAATGAACAACACAGCCCATTTCACTAAGAGTACCAATAGCTAATGGAAATTTGTATTCCTTAAATCACTTTCTAGATGTTACTTTACTTTGTTTGGCTTGCTTCCTCACTAGGCTTCTGATAAACTAACTTGTTGGTTCACAGCAAATTCTTTCTAGGTGGCCAGGAAGTGTGAAGCATTCCTTTCCCAGTGTCCCACAGCACTTGAAAAACATTTAGAGTAGAGCATCAGGACAAAGGCTAAATTATTGTTAAGGATAGTGACATCTTATATAAAAATCTCAAGCTCCCTAAGAGTACACTGAAAGTCATTTTCCTAGATATATAAAAAGAGAGTGTATGTGTGTGTGTGTGAATAAGAGCTTATAAAGCCTATATGTCTGTATGTATATATAGATATAAAGATATAGTCTATATATAGCCCTGGCTGGTGTAGCTCAGTGGATTGAGCGCGGGCCTGCGAACCGAAGGATCGCGGTTCGATTCCCAGTCAGGGCACATGCCTGGGTTGCCAGGCCAGTTCCCATCAGGGGACATACAAGAGGCAACCGCACATTGATGTTTCTCTCCCTCTCTCCTTCCCTTCCCCTCTAAAGAGAAATAAATAAAAATCTAAAAGGGAAAAAAAAAAGTCTTAAAAAAAAAAGATATAGTCTATATATAGATATATAGATCTATATGAGTTTAGATGGATATATGATATATATGCTTCATATATCTCTATCTATATAGATTTACAAGGGGAGATCTAAAAACCCCAGAATTATCTTGTAGAGGGCAGGCCCTTTGTAGTAGAGGCTTCGCCTGCTAGGTGAGTGTTTCAGGAACCCATCAGTATCACTGTACCAGCTGGCATTATTGTGAGAGGCTGCATTTGGCTTCAGGGAATTTTTTTTGAAGACTCAACATGTTTGCCCATTTCATGATGGCCAATTTATAAGTGCACCTGCCCACACCATGCTGAGTGTTCAGCAGTTTTTGATAAAAAATGGCATGACCCCTGTGCCCCACTTTCTCTATTCACCTGATCCTGTCCCCAGCGACTTTTTTGGTTGTTTCCCTGGATGGAACTGTCCTAAAAGGGAAACGTTTTGCCGATGTGGAAGAGGTGAAACAAAAAATAGTGGAAGCACTAAAAGGCATCAAAATCAACAAATTCAAAAACTGTTCCAAGCAATGGAAAAAAATGTCTCAATTAGGTGTATTGCATCAAGTGGAAAGTACTTTGAAGGTGACTGAAGTTTAAAGATGTAAGAATAAATACACAGTTTTAAAAAAATAAATTCTGTTTTTTTTGGGGTCCGCCCTGCCACGTGTGTGTGTGTGTGTGTGTGTGTAGGCTTTGTATAGATATAGGTGCTATACATCTAGGAAATATATATATATCTGAAACATATCTATATATCTATAATAGACATAATTCATATATCTATTATAGATATATAAGTAGATGTATATTGATATTGGTATCAATACAGGTATATAGGTTTTTAAGGCCAGAATCTTAAGTTAGAAGAGAAGCAAGACATGGTGTATATCACAGTTGAGGAAAATAAGTAAGAGGATAGAACATATACATACAACTAGAAGACACTTCACTTGGTGACTTACTGAGTCATGCTAACCATCTGTGTATGAATGGGAACTTTGTTTTCAGTGGTAATTAAGAGGAGCTAGAAAAATGTAAATCTCTAAGGGAAGAGGAAAGATGAAAAGGGCAACATGAACTTCTAAAATAAATGAGAGATAATGATGGTAGCAAATTTATTCATTTCATCTGTTTACTTTCATGAAGGTTATTTCAAAGCATGGTATTATTAACTGCAACCAAATGCTTCAGGAATGACCTGTGATTGCTCAAGAGGTGTGCTTTGAGATTGCTTTTAAAGTGAAGTGCAGCTCTCTCAGTATAGGAGTCCAAGAAGCTCATGTACAGTGACAGATGCTTTGGTACTTTAGGGAGAGAGTGAGATGAAGGGTTATAGTCTAGCTCTAAAATTCCGGTACAGATTTCAAAAATTTTTGACACCCTTTCTCCTTTGCCTGCCTCCACCCAACCCCCGTCCCCCACCACACTGTTGTCTGTGTCTAAGGATGATGATGTGTGTGTGTGTGTAAACAGATGATATATGATATATCTCATATATATATAATATATACATACATAAATAAACACACACACACATATATTCTTTGGTTAATCTCTTCACCTTCTTTTATCCGTTTTCCCCACCCTCCTCCCTTCTGACAGCTGTCGGTCTGTTTCATGTATCCATGCATCTGGTTTGTCAGTTTATTTTGTTCATTAGATTCCACATAAAAGTGAGATCATTGGTCTTTCTCTGAGTGGTTCATTTTGCTTAGCATAATGATCTGCAGGTCCATCTAGGCTGTTGGAAAGGGTAAGAGTTCCTTCTTTTTTACAGCAGGGACAGATTTCTGACATCACACAATAATCATGCTGGCCAGCCCCACCCAGCACAGGGTGATTCCATCTAAGTATTGGGTGTTAAAAAGGAACACTCTATCTTAGGACAGCAATGTTTTGCCCAAGTGATAGTGTTATATACAGGTGAGACAGCAGTGATCCAGGAGCTGGATATCTCAAAAAGTGCCCTATGCTTTGTGAAAATGTTATTAATCTACTGAAATATGATCTATTGGTCTACTTTAGAATATAGAAACTATTTTCTCCTCATGCCTTCAAAATGATCATGTCTCTAAACACTGGAATAAAAGATGCTTGACTATATACATTTTAGAAAATGTTTTGTCTTGTCAGCAAATTGCTACAAGAGCTTTCCACAAGATCATTGGTAGGATACTTGCTATACACAAGTTCTTGTACCAACAAAAAGCTTATGCATTTATATCATCTTGAAAACAAGCAGCTACAAGGTGACATACCCAGAATTATCCCTCAAGTTAAACTCTAGCTATTATAATATCATTGGTTTTATATCCTTTCAAGTCTTTAAAATTAAGAGACATGGCTACCAAATAGTGTAACTACACAAGTTCCAGGCTATATACCATATTAGAGGACTCCAACATGCTACATGAGCTTTTCTTTGTTTTTAAAGCACCATGTCTGTAAATCATCCTGTCATTCAGAATTAAGAGAATGCTATTAATTGAAGAACATGGAACAATAGTAATAAGTTACTGTTTTCAAACACAAGGCAGAATACTTCAGATTTCTCCCAAGGGAAGCAATTTTGCTCACTTAACAACCATTTTAGCCCTGTAGGTAGACATTTCAATTTATCAGTTAATGATTTTTCCCTCCAAATCATTCACTTTTCATTCTCCTCATACCTACCAGGGCAATTAAATAGATCATGGTGCTGACAATGATCAGCCATTCTTAGAAAGGGGGAACCACTATTCCAATTTTTCTTTACAGTCTTTTGTGGATGGTTTTGCTGTTCTTAATGACTACCTAGGCTCCTTGATAAGCTACATATAGACACTCACTTTAAATGTGATAATTACTGTTTTGAGGAAATAACATATGGAGACATTACTGATCATTCTGTCAATTCAACAATGACTTGAAATTAATTATATCCACTTTTGAAACCATTTTTCACACATTCCTTACGTTATCAAATAGAAGCATATGAAATACACAAGCATTCTAGCCTCTAAAACAAAGTCTGATGTAAATCTTACTTTCCTACTAAGTGCCATGATAAAATTAGAGACATGTTACAAAAAGAGCATTCCAAAATAGGCTGTTAAAAAAGCTTTGATGAAGGGAGTAAGATAGTAGCCAGACCTGTGGCAGTTCACTTGCTTGCTGATCATTTGAAAATTAGGTAGCTATTAGTACTGGTCATGTCCCTCATCCTCATGACCACGGGGATGTCTCTCTTGTTATCTAAGTTACCTACCTCTGTGCTTCAGGACTTTTAGACATTGCCCTCACTCTGCTTTGATCTGGGCATTTTTGTCTCTTTAACCAGGAATTCTGCTGCAGTAACACGATTTGCCAGTGGGGGTCAACTCTCAAATGGTACTTCCACCAGAAAAAGCCCCATGTTAAAGGCTTCTGCTTATGTAAAATATACTCATTCCTGATCTTTGACTTAAAAATTCCCTATTAAAATTCTGTAATCATTTCCTGTTCTCCTCTCTGGCATAAGCATATATAGCACTTTGCATTTCAGGTTAAAATTAGATACTTATGATAAACAGGATATTTCATTCTTGGAAGAAAAATTGTAGCTATTTGACAGTGTGATAGCTCTCAAAATGAAATGTGTACTTTCATAATATAGGCACACTTGTTATACAAAGATAAACCATAAAAAGGACTTCCCCATAATTCTCTTTTTAATAGAGACCACATATTCAATATAATTTCAGTTACATAAACAAATACACAGATTTATAGATACAATGACACAGAAAAATAATGGGAAGAGACATTCCAAAATGTTAAGAGTGGTTATCTCAGAATCATGTGTTATTATAAAAATAGATTTAAATACATCTATGCATATTCATATATCCCTTTTTATTGTGGTAAAATACACATAACACCAAACTTTCCATTTTAATCATTTTAAAGTGTACAATTCAGTGACATCAAGTACATTGACAATGTTGGATACCATCACAACCATCCAGTTCGAGAACTTTTTCATCACCCCAAACAGAAACTCTGTACCCATTAAGCAGCACCTCCCATTCACCCCTTCCCCTCATCTCCTGGAAACCCTAATATGCTACTAATCTCTACGGATTCTCCCATTCTGGATATTTCATATAAATAGAATCATGCAGTATGTGGCCTTTTCTGTCTGGCTTCTTTAACTTGGATCATGTTTTCAAGGTTCATTCACATTGTAGCATGTATTAGTACTTTATTTCTATTTATGGCAGAATAATATTAAATTGTATAGATATACCATATTTTGTTTATCTCTTAATCTGTTCATAAACATGGGGTGTTTCCACCCTTTGGTTTTTGTGAATACGGCTATTATGAACAGCCATGTACAAGTTTTTGTTTCAACATGTTTTCATTTCTTTTGGGTATATATGTAGGACTTGAATTATATTGACATATACTTTTAAACAATGCCTTTACAGAATTATTAAGGATGACCCTTATAACATCATTCCACAATAATACTGTTCTAATTTCAATCATAATCACTGACCATGGCACAGTTTTTTAAACCCCAAATCACATTCTTATACTTTAAAAGGTAATTTTTTACCCTTACTCTTTGGGAACAAATTTCCCTTATGCTAAAATACCTTAAATTATGAGGACTAACTGAAAAGTACCATCTTTTCCTTTTAGCATAGCCATTGTAGCAGTACCTAATTCACTTACAAGTGCTTATATACTTAAAGTACTAAAATAGTTTGTATTTTTTGTTGGTATTTTAACAGGAAAGGCTCACTAAACAGACACCATTAAGGCTTAATATTTAAGCCTTAAGGAATATATTAAATACATAACACCAAGTAGAAGCAATATAGAATCTTCCTGAAATTGAAACCAGACAGGATAAATAAACCCTGAATGTGTACACAGTACTGATTCTTAAGTGCTTGACCTCCCACCTTCCTATCATGAAGCTGATACATGTCATGAACATAAAACCCCAATAATATCAAGGTTAACTTTAGCTGTAGACAGTGCTTGAAGAGGGCTAAAGAAGATGATGATGGACTCTGTGATTACCCGTACCTATTTAAAAACTGTTGGATTCTCCCAGTGTTCCCTCCCACCAAACACACGCACACACATTTATGTAATATACATTCATTCACATGCACACACACATATCTGAACTACACTTCCAACTCAGTGGCTGCCACTGAGGATAAAAATGTTTTTGTAGCTCAGTCATTCCCTAGATATCAGGTCCCCCCCCATCAGTACTCCTACCCCCACTATAACACAGCACCTTGAAATTCAGAAAGCAGAAATAAAATTCTAGCTAGAGAAGAAGGAACAGCCTTAAACAGTAAAAGAACCACCCAAACTATAATATTAGTCAATAGGGGATATGATATGTGATCATTTAAAAATAAGTACTGCACAATATTTCTATAATATTGGTAGACTTCTGTTTAAGAAAAATTCAAATAGGAACAATAAATTAATAGTAAACAACCAATTAAGGATGTTTAATTGCATAAAAGGCTTTACACATTCTAACTTTGCTAGGATCAACACAATCAACTAGTTTTATTTTTTCCTTTACAAAAATACCTTAAGATGCTCTCATATTCTGATAATGCTCCAAAAAAAACCTACAACAAACCCAGAAGGAACTCTTTCACCCTACTCTCTGCAGAATTTTTAAAATACCTCTGGCACCCTGGCTGGTGTGGCTCAGTGGTTTGAGCACTGGCTTGCAAACCAAAGCATCGCGGGTTGATTCCCAGTCAGGGCACATCCCTTGGGTTGCAGGCCAGGTGGGAGCCTGTGAGAGGCAACCGCACATTGATGTTTCTCTCCCTCTCTTTCTCCCTCCCTTCCCCTCTCTAAAAATAAATAAATAAAATCTTTAAAAATAAAAATACCCTCTGGTATAGCAACAATAATTTATATCATAGAAGTTATTCAAATGAAGACTAAGAACTTTATAAAAGTCTTATTTTGCATGTGGAAAAACTGAATGGCAATGGAAAAAGTTGTCTAAAGTCTCACTAGGAATCAGAACAGTGCTAAAAATAAAACTCAAATCCAATTAACTATCAAGACAGCATTCTAGAAGGTAGTAGAATTAAAACACATTATATCATAATGATACAATCATGCCACTTATGAGTATGTGTGCAAGAGAACGCTATGTGTATCGCTGAACTCCCTAAGTTTTGTTCCTACAGATTATTTATTATTATTTTTATTCACTTATTTTTTGTGCTTTGTGTATACTCCCTTTCTCTGCTATTAGATATAACATGGTTTATGGTGGGAACCAAATCTTAGTACTTTTATACATGTAGCATAGTGCTTTAAAAACAGTAGGCATTCAACGTGAGCATGTTTGTGTGTAAAGATTCATAGACATACATTTGACCATCTCCTCCTAACCACCAAAGCAAGTTATTGTGAGACTCTTTAAACTTCCTTTAAAAAAATCTAACCTCAGCCCTGGCTGGTGTAGCTCAGTGGATTGAGCGCGGGCCTGCGAACCAAAAGATCGCGGTTCGATTCCCAGTCAGGGCACATGCCTGGGTTGCCAGGCCAGTTCCCATCAGGGGACATACAAGAGGCAACCGCACATTGATGTTTCTCTCCCTCTCTCCTTCCCTTCCCCTCTAAAGAGAAATAAATAAAATCTAAAAAAAAAAAAAAAAAAAAAAAAAAAGGAAAAAAATCTTAAAAAAAAAATCTAACCTCACATATTAAGGAATAAAAATATGATCAATATAGACTACTCCAATAGTCTATGCACAGAGATACCCAAGATATAACCTTAAAGGTGGCCAAGAATTAATTAGCACAATTTAACTCTAATTAACTAACGCCCTATCATTATCTACAAGCTGGTGTATTTCCCCACGTGGTGTGTTATCCTAAATCTTTTGCTCCTTGACTCTTAGATGTATCCTCTGACTACCTAACTGCTTGGTGGCAGTTATACCAGAGGGCATCAAGATGTAAGTAAGAGGAAAAATAAATTCTAATCATCTTTCTTTATTACTTATTAACAGCTTTTATGAGGCTTTCTGAGAAGTATTAAGTCAAAAATGAAGAGCAGTTGCAGTTTGGGATTAAAACAACACATGGAACTTTGCCTTTAAAAAAAAAAAAAAAAAAAGCAAAAACCGAAAAAAACAACTCCTATGACTTGAAAGGTCGCTGGTTCGATTCCCAGTCAGGGTACATGCCTGGGCTGTGGGCCAGGTCCCCAGTAGGGGCCATGCAGGAGGCAACGGATTGCACACCATGTTTCTCTCCCTCTCTTTCCCCCTCCATTCCCCTCTCTCTAAAAAAAAAAAAATAAATAATAAAATCTTAAAAAAAAAAACCCTCCTTCATATCTCATTGATCAGCTCTAAGGTTTATTTATCCATATTACTCTCTATCTTCACTATAGTAGGGAATGGGCTGAAAGAGTTATTTTCTGGGCCTAATTTTAAACAATTACAAGTTACTTTCCATTCTTTTTAAAATTTTTCTAGTCTTACCTCCCAGTCCAAATAATCACAGACATCTTCAAAGTTAGTGAGCAGAGACACTGAGCAGAAGAGCCGTGGCAGTTCATCCCTTGTCATTGGGGGAAAACGGCTATCTTTAAGGGCACTGTTGAAAACAAAGCAAATATTAAAGCAATCACTAGATATGAGAGTTCCAAATTTCAAATGCAGACAATTGTTTGAAAAAGAGATTAAAAATATCAGTAAGGTGCCAGAGGTGCCAATAATCTTCAAATGTATTCAAAGGCCCCCCAAATTTTACCTGTCACCTTTTAATTCAAGAGATTGTATTTACCAGTCAATCTTGTGACCAATTAATTCAATGATAAAGAATGAATGATCAATCAAATTTCCTCTACAGTCATTTCCTAGTGTACTTTCCTGTTACTCATAGAATCTGAAAATATTTTACTTTACTTTTGAGGAGAATAAAAACCATACTAGTGACCTAAATAGGACTTCCGGCCAAGATGGAGGCGTAGGCGGACACACTGTGCCTCCTCTCACAACCAAAATTAAGGACAACAAATATTTAGAAACAAGAAAACAACCAGAACTTAAAGAAAATTGAACTGTACGGAAGTCCAACAACCATTCATCCAGACCGATAAGAGGGGTGGAGTCGCGGCAGGAAAAAGTGGAGGTGCGGACCCAGGAACAGGAATGCAAGCAGCAGCGGCTGGCGGTCCCCGGGCACAGTGGGGCAACTGTGCAGACCCAGTGAGGCCGCACAAGGCAGCTGGCTGACCAGGTGGTCCCACATTTGCGCGTGCAGACGGTCCGGGCAAAGGGGAAGTGGCAGAAGGGACTGAATCTAGGGGAGAGCGGAGCAGGTGCCATTGTTCCCTCTCAGACCCCGCCCCCACATACAGCGTCACAACCCAGCGACTGGGCTGCCCCACACTGGGGAGCGCCAGAGGCTCCACCCCTCACTACGTAACAGCACGCGTGCGTGCACAGATAATCCAGGCTAAGGGGAAGCGGCGGAAGGGACTGGAGTCCAGGAGAGAGTGGAACAGGTGCCATTCTTCCTTCTCAGACCCCACCTCCACCTATAGCATCACAACTGAGCGACTGGGCTGCCCCGCCCTGAGGAACACCTAAGGCTCCACCCCTCACTACGTAATAACCGCGACCAGACTAAAACCAAAACAAAACAAACAAAAAAAAAACCCCACCAAAAATGGCTCAAACCAGAGAACAAATAAAAGCCCCAGAGCCAATTCTTCTAAGCGACCAAGAGATAGCCAACCTATCAGATGCACAGTTCAAAGCACTGGTCATCAAAATGATCACCAAATTGGTTGATTTTGCTCACAAATTAGATGAAAAAATGCAGGCTACAATACATGAAATGAAGGAAGATGCATGGGGAACTGATAGAGATGAAAGGAAAACTGGGACTCAAATCAATGGAGTGGACCAGAAGGAAGAAACTAACAACCAAACAGAAAATGAGGAAGAAACAAGAATTCAAAAAAATGAGGAGAGGCTTAGGAACCTCCAAGACATGGTTAAACGTCCCAACATCCGAATTATAGGGGTCTCAGAAGGGGAAGAAGAAGAGCAACAAGTGGAAAACTTATTTGAACAAATAATAAAGGAGAACTTCCCCAATCTGGCAAAGGAAATAGACTACCAGAACGTCCAGGAAGCTCAGAGAGTCCCAAAGAAGTTGGACCCAAGGAGGAACACACCAAGGCACATTGTAATTACATTAGCCAAGATTAAATTGAAGGAGAGAATTCTAGAAGCAGCAAGGAATAAGGGGACAGTCACCTACAAAGGAGTTCCCATCAGACTGTCAACTGATTTCTCAAAAGAGACCTTACAGGCAAGAAGGGGCTGGAAAGAAATATTCCAAGTCATGAAAGTCAAGGGCCTACATCCAAGATTGCTGTATCCAGCAAAGCTGTCATTTAGAATGGAAGGACAGATAAAGCGCTTCTCAGATAAGGTCAAGTTCAAGGAGTTCATCATCACCAAGCCTTTATTATATGAAATGTTGAAGGGACTTATCTAAGAAAAAGAAGATCAAAAATAGGACAGTGAAAAGACAGCAAACTCACAGCTATTAAGAACTGCACCTAAAATAAAAGCAAACTAAGCAAAGAGCTAGAACAGGAACAGAACCACAGAAATGGAGATCATATGGAGGGTTAGCAACAGGGGTGTGGGAGGAGGAGAGAGGGGGAAAAGGTACAGAGAATGAGTAGCATAGATAGTGGATAGAAAATAGACAGGGGGAGGGCAAGAATAGTATGGGAAATGTAGACGCTAAAGAACTTATGACACATGGACATGAACTAAAGGGGGGAATGTGGGTGGGAGGGGGTGTTCAAGGTGGAGGGGAATGATGGGTGAAAAATGGGACAACTGTAATAGCATAATCAATAAAATATATTAAAAAAACATACTAGTGGAAACTTATGGGAAGACTTCTGGATCTAGTGCTGGTGGAAAAAATATATATGTTTATATTCACGTTATTTTAAAAAAATTCATACTAGGATGGCCAGTTATCATAGAATAGCAGAGTTAAAGAAATAATTAAAAAAAACAGTCAAACTTTCATTTTCTTCAAGCAAACAAGGAAATCAAAGAAAAATGAAAGGAATCATGCAAATTACAGACTAAAAATACTCACAAGGATTTCAGATCCTCTATAAAGGATAATACAAGCCCTAGCTGGTGTGGCTCAGTGGATTGAGCACCGGCCTATGAACCAAAGGGTCGCTGGTACAATTCCCAGTAAAGGCACATGCCTGGGTTGTGGGCCAGGTCCCCGGTAGGGGGTGTGCAAGAGGCAACTTGTTTCTCTCACACATCGATATTTCTCTCCCTCTCTCTCCCCCTCCCTTCCCATCTCTCTAAAAATAAATAAATAAAATCTAAAAAAATAAAGTAGCTCATTAGAAAAGGATAATTCAAGATATGACTCAAAATTTATGAGACTAAAGGAAATAAGGCAAAGCTAAGAAAAACAATATGATTAGGAAACCATTAATCACATCAATGGATTTCTGAGTACATCAACTTTGACTGGATCCTGTAATCAAAGGCAGTATACCACAATGTCAAACTCCAGAAAAACCCAACTGTAAAGGACAAAAATGTAATATCATAATTCTTCCTGCAACAACAGGAAAATAGACAGACACAAACACATACACAGGTACTGTGTGTTCCTTGTACTTTTAAAAGAGACCACTTCCTGGTCAAGAAAAACAAACAAACTTTTGATTGTACACTATATTAATGGCACTGTTGGCATTTGCACCATTGATCCTCAAACATGTACAGATCTTGTATAGCAGCTAGTCTTAGACATGTTTTCACAGATTAATCCTTACAGTTTACAAATTTAGAGCCTACAGACTGTTTGGAGTCATAAGAAAAAGTTCCATTACCTTTCAAAATAATTTAATTCCTTATTCAGTGGCTCCCTTGTTGCTGGATTTTTTTTTCATTTTCCATTCTACAACTCTCCCATTGTATTATATGAATATATACTTATGTTTGTATTTTGAATGCATTTTGGTGGTTGTTCTATCCTGCTATGCAAAGGAAAATGCTCATAGAAAGATACAGAGGTGTTCTGTATAAATTATAAATGACTTTTCCCAATCAAGGAAGGAGGCAAGATTAACCAAAAAAAAAATCAGGAAATCTGTGATAATTCATAATATGAGAATAGCATTTGAGTATTTTATAATTTAACAACATAAATTTCCTACCGTCTGACTTCTTTTTATTTCTTATTGGCAAATAAAGTTTTTAAGAAGTATTTTTAAGTTCTCATTTAAAGACAAGATAAAGACATCTGTCTGTGCATAAACTCCACCTTTCCCACTCACACATACTCCACATACCAACATATACTACACATACTGGAGGGAAGTTCTAAAACACAGACCAGAAGAATCTCATGCATAAAAATCAAAAGGCCAATCACATTTCCAGATTCCTTGCTAAAAAGAAGAAAAGCCTTACATATTAGAATAATATAAAGTGTAACTTTGGTGGTTATGGATTTTTATTGTGGTAAAATATAGTAACATAATATTTACCATTTTAACCATTTTTAAGTGCACAGTGCTGTGAGATTAAGTACATTCACGCTGTTGTGCAACAATGACCACCATCTATCTCCAGAACATTTTGTCATCTTGCTGAAATGAAACAACATGATACCCCTTAAATACTAACTACCTATTACCCCTTCCTCTCAGCCTATGGCCAAAATTTAATTTAAATACACTTTTATAATTTCAAGTAATTATAACATTTTAAATATATAACAGCTTTATTTGGATATACATGGTCTGTCCTGAAAAAGTCCAGCCATTCTTAATATAACTAGAAGGGTTTGCATGACAAGGGTGTAACCTGGCAGTCAAGGAAAGTGGACTGGAATGCACATGTGTGAACAGTGATGACTTCACTGTACTAGTCAGTGTGGGGGGGTTACACACTGATGAGTGAGCATGTACTGTATGGCTGTCACATTCAAAATGTCTGAGTGAATAAAGCAATGAATCTACATCAAATTTTGCATTAAGCTTGAATATTCCTCCATGGAAACTATTTGGATGGTTCAAAAGGCCACAGCTCTGGGCAGCTGGTGATTGGCAGCTTCATCACAACAACCTGCCTGTTCATGCATCACATCTCATGCAGCGTTTTTGGTGAAATACCAAATCACTCAGGTGACTCAGCCCCCACTACAGCCCAGATTTGTTGCCCTGTAGCTCCTGTCTTTTCCCAAAACTAAAATTACCCTTGAAAGGGAAGAGATATCAGATTGTGGATGAGATTCAGGAAAATACAAGAGGGCAGCTGATGGTGATTAGGAGAACTGTGTGAGGTCCTAGGGTGTCCACTATGAAGGGGAATGAGGCATCACTGTCCCATGTACAATGTTTCTTGTATCTTCTTCAACACATGTCTCTTTTTTCATATTACATGCTGGATATCTTCTGCATACTCCTCATAATTCACATATCCTAAAATTCATACCCTGTAAGTATACAATTTAATAGTTTTAGTATTGGGTTGGCCAAAAAGTTCATTTACTTTTTTCTGTAAAATAAAAGACACATTTTTTATTTTCACCAGTAACTACTGATTTTGATATTTTGAGAATGTTGGCTATATCCCACGTTATATAACATTGATTGTTCTCCATTAATGTCTCAATTTGATCGCTATGAACTTCAACTGGTCTATCTGACTGTGAAGTATCATCCAGTGAGAAATCTCCAGCACAAAATTTTACAAGCCATTTTTGACATGTTCTATTAGTCACAGCACCTTCTCCATACACTACACAAATCTTTCTGTGTTTCAGTTGTGTTTTTGTTTCTTGAAATAATAAAGCATAATATGTTGAAAATGTTGCACATTTTCTTCCATCTTCAATATTAAAATACCTATACAAAAATTCACCAGTTTTTATTAGTTGTTTTTAATGCATGCTCATATGACAGCTGTCACAATAAAAATCTAACAAAATTGCTTCAAATGAACTTAAAGACAACCAAGTGCTACTACAGCCATCTTACGGAAAAAAAAAGTAAACTTTTTGGCCAATCCAATGTATTCACGGAGTTGTACAATTGTCACCATTATCCAATATTAAAGTTTTTTTTATCACACCCAAAAGAAAGCCCACACCCATTAGCAGTCACTCTATATTTTCCCTTCACCCAGCTCTTACAAACCAATAATCTACTTTCTATTTCTATAGAATTTGCCTATTCTGGACATTTCATATAAGCAGGATCATACAACATGTGACCTTCTGTATCTGAATCCTTTCACAGAGCATAACATTTTTGAGGTGTCATTCATGTTGTAGCACACGTATCAATACTTCATTTTTATTGCCTAATAATATTCAATTATCTGGATACATCACATTTTGTTGTCCATTTTATCTGCTGATGGACATTTGGCTTGTTTCCAGTTTTTGGCTATTATGTATAAAACAGCTATGAACATTCATTTTTGAGTTTTTGTGTGGACATAGGTTTTCATTTCTATTGGGCAGATGATTTGTTGGGTCATATGATAATTCTATGTTTAACTTTTTGAGGAGCCACCAAACTGTTTCCCACAGCAACTGTACCACTGCATGTTCTTACCAGCCATGTATGAAGGTTTTTTCCAATGCCCCACATCCTTGCCAACACTTGTTGTTGCCTTTTTTAATTACAGTGCTAGGCCTACTTTAATGAGGAATATTTTGTACCTAGCTCCAGCTTTTACATTAAAATAATACATATGCTAGAGCAACAAGTATAAAGGACACATGGACAAAAACTATGGGGGGTGGAAATGGGAGGAAGGTGGGGAGGGCTGGGGTGGTGGGCTGGGGGCGGGGTAAAAGAAAACTGTACAATATCAACAATTAAAAAATACTGATTAAAAAATAGGGAAATTTCAAAAAAGGATAGAAAGTAGGTGTAATGTGAGAAAGAATAGAGTTAACCACAATAATAATAATGCTCAGGATTGAGGTGAATTGGGCTAAGATCAGTGGGGGTTGCTGTGTAGTATGTACAATTGCATGGAACAACAATTATTTACAATAGTACTAGAACAACAATAATATGACAAGAAATATATGTGATTTGGATAACCAGAAAAAAAAGTACCTAATCAAAAGTTGTGTGTTATTGGGACATGGATGAAGTGAAAGAAGGAAAATTTAAATACAATAGAGAGAGAATAAGGAAAACCAGACAAACAATGCAATTGAACAGAGAAATAAAATGTGGAAAACTAAACATATATAAGAGAAATAAAAAATACTAATAAAATAAAAGTGGTACAAATAATGAAAAGATAATAATAATACACATAAACAATAAAATGCCAGCTCTATGGGATAGCAAAGTGACATTTGTCTCAGTTTCTCAGTGTTTTTGGGGTTTGCCTTGTGCTCCCCCTTTCGATTTATTTCTGGACCCTTTGTAACTCCACATCTTATTGTCTCATTTGGGGGAAGAAAAAAAAGGGGGGAAGGATCCAAAAGGAATGAAAGAGAAAATAAATAATAAGCCTCCTGCTGAATAAAAATAAATAAATAAATAAAATAATACATATGCTGACACTGTCATACTATTAATTTATCTGTAATCTGAGGCAAGTTATTTTGTTTACTGTATTTTGTAGCGAAACAATGAAATTGAGTTCAGTGCATTTCAAACTCAAATTAAGATAATTTTAAAAAATGTAACCCCTCAGTTACATTTCAGGCTAGCAAGCTTTCCTTGTTCCTCAATCATTCTGGGCTTTAAAAAAATTAATGTTCAGAAGGAGTAGGTGGGAGAATGCTACAAGGCTAGTAATAAGAGAAACTGACAATCATGCTTTGCCATACAAAGACTCAACAACTTCAACATTCTGAAATAGTGAAGGTATATTAGTCATGATGGAAACAATCTGATTTCACAAAAACACTCAAACAAGATTTTTAATTTTCATATTTTTCAGCAACTCTAACTTTTCATTAAATTCATGAACACAGAAAAATTTGGAAGCCCTCAATATCTCCAAATGCAAATTCCTAGGGAAATTAACTAACAATGAAAGCCTAGCAAGGATTTAAAACATTATTTAAAAAGATGAAAAAATGCAACTGGAGACTGACATTGAAACTATTAGATTTGTGTGGATAGCTGATAAATAAGAAAATCAGCTTCCTTCAGCCCTACTCTCTTTTATATAAAGAACATGCAGTATAGAAGCAAAGCCTTGTGCAGTCCAGAGTTAGATAGTGACTTATTCAAGGTGACCCAGCTAGTTAGTGACACAGGTGGGGCTGTAACCCAGATTTTTGACTCAAGTCTAAAATTCTTTCTACTATCTATGCTTTAGTTACCACCTTTGAATGATTATTTTTGTAATTTTAAAATTAAATGCTTGCCTTACTTGGCAGTTCTGATGTCATACCTTCAATGGCTCTGCCTAAAGAAGAGAAATCATAATTTAATAGCATTCATTAGTAGTCAAAGGGTAAATAAATAGAGCTAGACTTCCTGTCTACTGGAAATCTGCAGGAGAAAAAGGGATTTTAAAATATTAATATTGCTGATGGAAAACACTTTATACCAAAGCAGTGTCTGCCAATTTAAATTCTAGGTAGCCTAACAAATACAAACAATGAGATCCTGTAGCAAATTCGTATCAAATTCTCTTTGCTACAATAGGAGTCCATTTTCTAATGTTTGAATAGTGCTATGGGAAAAAACTCCACTTATGTACAACACCTAGCTGGCTGCTTTATCACCCATATGATGGATGAGTAGGTTTAAACAACAGTTTAATTCACATACCAAATTCAAATATTGTCAATTAGAATTGGCACCTTCCCAAGAATATATTTCTCCTAATTGAGAAGCAGTATTAACATCTGTCAAAGTTAATATCTAATGTTAAATAGCACTTTAATGAAATGAACATTTTTTTTAAAAAGGAATTAAGAATTTAGCCATCAAAGATTCAAAGTGTTTGTGACAGTGCCTGGAAACTGTAAGAAAAAAAAAAAACAGCTGGAAAGAGACAAAACCTCAGATATTACAAGGCTCATCATAAACAATATAGCATGCAGTAGAAATGATATAAGTGAATCTAGCTAGGTAGCCATTCACTCACTCACTCACTCATTCATTCCTTCACTTTCTAAAACATTGACAATCTTGATCGGTTAACCAGTGGAAAGTTACCGAACTGAGAAGGGCTTTATAGTACAGGAAATAATTTTTTTCAGGACAAGGAAGTAATTAAAACCAAAATTAAAAATCCCTGTTTGGATAGGTGAAGAAAAGCAAATCAACCATGTATTAGTCTGAAGTAAACAACAGATTTTTCATGAGTGATTTCAATCGTCTAGAAGTTATGCCACTCTTCATCAGAGTTTCTGGAACAGAATGCACATGTGGCATGTCTGAACTCCAGAAACTTAAGAGTACTAGAATTATTCATAACCTTTCTTTCACATTAAGTAGCAATTTTAGCTTCCCCATTATTAAAGAAAATAACCGACATAAAACACAATGTAAAAAAGTGACTATTCACCAAACTTAAGGGTAGAGAGAAGTGATAAAAAACATGCTAATGGTAAAGGAAGGGACAAAGGAATCTTATTTTGGTGAGGGCTGTGACTGAAAAGAAAATTTTCCATCATTAAGCTATGGCATATGTAAACTGTTACTAAATTGGGAGATTTTTTCCTTTAGAGTAATAAATACAACCTATTTGCTGTTCAGTGAACATTACTAGTTATTAATTTAAATATATAGAATTTTAATGTGATATGATGGGTGATTAATGGGGAATGGAGGAAAGAACTAAGGGAAGAGAAAGCATAAGAGAAGGAAAGAAAAAGAATATACATATATGAATGAAGAAATAAAGATGGAGAGGAAGAGAAAACAAGAAGCAGGAAAAGGAAGCAGGAGGTAAAGATAGTAAATAAATAGACACACGAAAGGGACAGAGAGAGAAAGCAAGGAAGGAGGAGTGGAAGGGTAAGAGGGAAACGGAGGTAAAGTGTGACAGATTCTGTAGGTTTCCATACATATTACTTGGCTCCTATCCTATAGGATTTACTTAGGCTTTAGAGTGGTTAGTGCTACTGATTAGCTTAAAGTTCTTGCATGGCTCTAATTCAGAATTCCTAAAAACCTCTACTCTCTGAGATAGCTACAGGTGCCCACTAGGAGGGAAAAGTACTCTCTGGGCTGCAATCTGTGATGATGACCAGTGGAATATTGTCAAGAATTTGCCTCCCAGGTACCAGTTCCTCACCTCAAAATTAGGAGACTAGGTTGTGAATTTGACTCAGTGGAGCAAAACTAAAACTGGAGGAAAAAGATACATAAAAAAACATGTCTAAATGTTTAGTTTATAGGCAGGTATTCCTCATTTTCCTCCATGTAATGTCCACATAATGCTCTCCCTGCAGATTCTGGATTTACTCTATCCTGTTCTTAGAAATAAATTATGAAAACTAGTGTCTTGTTTTAATTATTTTTTCTGATGAAAATCTTTTAAAATATATTCAACCCAAGTATAATGAATATAATTTAATTTTCTCTTTGTGTCTCAGGCTCATCTTTAAGACTTAATATGGCTTTGGGTCATTCATTACTATACAATCAATATTAGAACAGTGCTCTCAATGGTCTTGGCCAGCAAAAAAAAACAAAAACAAAAAAACAAAAAACAAAAAACAACTGTGGGTCTGGAAAGGAGATTACAGTATGATTACACCAACAATTTTCATCTTGGGAAATTTGAAAACGTGAGGTCATCTCTGCTTTCAAGAGAATGTAACACAAAATAACCTGACATAGACTTTCAAAGTTTCCAGGGATCTCATTCTTCTGTTATCTGAGGTAGGACACTATAAACTGAATTATCACTCAAGTCAGACTGAATGTAAATTTTATTGATTACTCCTAGAATTTAGAAACCTCTACAACCTGACCAAGTATCATTTCCCCAGGAATTAAGTATCATTAATAGCATGTCTCCAAGGTATGACAACAGTTCCCTGTGACTTACTGACCCAGCCCCTAACATGTAAAAATGAGCCATAATTAATACATGAGCACTATTTCACAGTCCTACAGAACACAGAATATAGCACAGTAGAATGACCAAGAATTTGGATTCTGGAATCAGACATACCTCCATTTGGATCCTGGCTGTGTGACATCTGGATAAGTCTCTTAACCTCCATTACCTCATCTATAAAATGGAAATAATAATAGTACCTGCCTCTCAGAGGTACTATAACAAATAAAATAATAACACCGGCATTAGTGTCTTGCATACACTAGGTGCTTAATAAGCAATGGCTGTAAAAGAACTTTGATCATCAGCACATTTGTTAAGTTGATGCCCACAGAGCTGGCCCATGTCATAGCTCTGCTAGAAGGAAGGGAACCCCAGGACTAAGACTGACCCTTCGAGCTTGATATGGGAGATCCCAATAAGTTATCTTCTGTAGGAATTAAATGTGGCTATCCCTGGGGATACTGGCTACCTTTTAGGGTTCTGGGCTTTTCTGAGAAGGCTTCATTTTCTTTAATTTTCAAAATATTTCTTAAGTACCTGCACTATATCTTTTATTACATGAAGAGTCATTGAGCACATTAGAATAGTAGATTACAAAATAATATATGGATACATTGGGTTGGGTAAAAAGTTTTTCTGTAAGATGACTCTAGTAGCATTGTCTTCAACTTCATTTGAAATAATTGTGTTAGATTGTATTGTGACAGCTGTCATATCAGTGTACATTTAAAAAAAACTCATCAAAATTGGTGAATTTTTGTGTAGCCATTCTAATATTGAAGATGAAAGAAAATATGCAACTCTTTTGGCATAGTGTACTTTATTATTTCAGGAAAGATAAAAATGCAACTGATATGCAAAACAATCTTTGCAGTGTATGGAGAAGGTGCTGGGACTGATCAAGTATGTTAAAAGTAGTTTGCGAGGTTTTTTGGTACTACTGACAGTTTGGCCAAAGAATGGGGCTGTCTTATGTATTGTAAGATGTTTAGCAGCACCCCTGGTCTAGTGGGTAGAGACCCACTAGAAGCCAATAGTGGGAGATAGCCGACATACTAAAAATATCCAAATCAATAAAATTATTGGTGAAAATGAAAAATGTATCTTTCATTTTACAGAAGAAAACATATGGACTTTTTGGCCAACCCAATATAAAAGACTTATTAAAATCACATATGATAGGAATGCTGAGAGGAGTGGTCAGACAAGGTTAACTTCTTTTCTGGAAGGATCTGTTTTATACTTGTTGCTACTAGTTTTCTAGTTACCAAGTGACACAGAATTGCAGGAAAATTTACAGAAAAGAAACGTATTCACATTTTTTTCTAGTAACAAATCTACTACATCAAGTAAGGTGACTCTTTATCAAGAAGTTCCATCATCTTGCAGGTGTGCATTCATATACTGCTTTGTTATGCTTTCTTAGTTTTCATAAACTAGATTTTTAAAACTCTCCATGGCAAGAAATGTTTGCACAGAAATGTAATGCAGTACCATGAATTACGTATGTTTGACTTGTCTTCAATGGATTAAGAGATATTATTCTATATCCCACTGGTTATGCTACAGCAACATCTTTAGCAAAACAAGACCAAACTCTATAGGCAGCAGAAAATGAGAGACGAGAAGCTCCATGCTTTCCTTATCTAAACTGGTGGTCTCCAAATTGTTTACACTCAGCATTCTTAGCAATTTTGAGTACCTATCTCCAATATGTATATTTATTTATAATGTATATGTATATACTACTATCAGTAGTTAATATAACCAAAGCACAATATATACGTACTTAGACTAAACTTTGTTCTTAAAGACAGCAAGTATAAATATACATTTCAAACAACATTCTTGATAATTTCTCTTGGGGGCTGATGCCTTGCCAGATCTGATTAGATTACCTTAGTTTTTACTTGATAACTTGGCCAACCAGGTTACGAAATAACTTAGAAGTGTCAGCTAGACAAGTGCTTCTATTACTCCTGTGGTATTTTTGGCTCTAGCTGCTTCATCTGTAGGTGGGAGCTGTAAACACCAGTATACCTGCTGGAAGATGAAACCCACCAACAAAGCAACCACCAAGAGATAATAACAGAAGCAAGTGAAGGAGGGAGTGGAAGCCACACTAACCTCCACACAGGACCGATCTGGAAATACAACTAAATGGTGGAGAAATTACCCAAAACAAACACCTGAACAATAGTGAGAAAGAAGCCATAAAACCTCGTACAGACAGAAGAACCAGCTTCAACACAACCTGTCCACGCATGCACAACAGAATACAAGACATGGTGGACAGAGTGATCTTGAGTTAACCGGCTGGACGGAAGGACCCACCAAAGAAATACCCAACAACAATCAAAACCCAAAGACATACACAGAGCCAACATAAACAGTAGCCCAAGACCAGCGAGCTCAGGAGATCAAGGAGACTGCACTACTGAATCTCACAGGTCTTCTACCACAGAAGTTCACACCATAAACCCAGGGAGTCAGAACAGATCAATTTAAGAAGCTGAGGCTAACAAGAAGAGTCTCACAAACAATGGGAAGACAAAGAAACAATCCCCAAATGAAAGGAAAAGAGGAAGCCTCAGAAAGAATGCTAAGTGAAACAGAGGCAAGTCAACTATCAGATATTGAGTTCAAAGCAATGGTTATCAGGAAGATGAATTAGCTCACAGATATTTACCAAAAACTACAGAGAAACTACTATGAACTCACTGCAAACTATAACAACATGAAAAAGGAAATAGAAACTATCAACAAGGGCCAAGAGGAAATGAATACAATTTCTGAACTGAAGAGCACAGCAGAAGGAATCAAAAGCACGATTGATGAAGCAGAAGATCAGATCAGTGAGCTGGACGGCAAGGTGGAACAAAACACCTGGAAAGAGCAAGAAAAGGAAAAGAGGCTCAGAAAGAACGAAAAAAAAGAGGTGTTAAGGCAGCTGCATGACAACATGACACAATAATATACATATAATAGAAATACCAGAAGGAGAAGAAGAGCAAGGGATAGAAAATCTGTTCGAAAAAGTAATGATGGAAAACTTCCCTAATTTGATGAGAGAACAAGTCACACAAATCCAGGAAACACAGAGAGTCCCAATCAAGAGGAACCCAAAGAGGCCCACTTGAACATACATCATAATTAGAATGGCAAAATTCCAAGACAAAGAGAGAATCTTAAAGGCAGCAAGGGAGAAACAGGAAGTAACACACAAGGGAGCTCCAATAAGACTAGCAGCTGACTTCTCAATGGAAACACTCCAAGCTAGATGAGAATGGCAAGAAATATTCCAAGTGATGAAAACTAGAGGCCTGTAACCAAGACTACTCTATCCAGCAAGGCTCCTAATGAATGGAAGGTCATAAAGGACCTTCCCAGACAAAAGAAGCCTCAAAGAATATACCTCCTCCAAACTAGCTCCACAAGAGATGCTAAAGGGTCTGCTTTAAGAACAGAAAGAAAGACACTGAAAGAGAGAGGAACACAGGTATGAAAAAATGGCAACAAGTAAGCACCTATCACTAATAACCTTAAATGTAAATGGATTAAATGCTCCAGTCAAAAGACATAGAATAGTTGAATGGATAAGAAATCATGACCCACACATATGCTGCCTACATGAGACCCACCTCAAAAAGACCTTCACAGACTGAAAGTGGAAACACATATTCCTAGCAAATGGACAGGGAAAAAAAAAGTCAGGGTAGCAATACTGATATGAGATAAAATACACTAAAAAAAAAGAGCCATACAAAGAAACCCAGAAGGTCACTTCCTAATACTCAAGGGAAGAATCCATCAAGAAGACATAAACATTGTAAATATATATGAACCCAATATAGGAGCACCCAAATACATAAAAAAAATCTTGGAGGACTTCAAGAAAGATACTGACAGCAATACAATTATAGTAGGGGATATCACCACCCTACTGTCAAAAATGCATAGATCTTACAAACAAAGTATCAACAAAGATATTGTGGCATTGAACAATATCCTAAATCAAATGGACTTAACTGATTTTATTATATATATATATATATATATATATATATATATATATATATATATATATATATATATGAACCTTTCATCCCAAAGAAGCAAAATACACATTCTTTTCAAATGTATGTGGAACATTTTCAAAGATAGACCACATGATAGGACACAAAACAAGCCTCAACAAATTCAAGACAATTGAAATCATATCAAGCATTTTCTCCGACCAAAAGGGACTGAAACTAGAAACCAACCTCAAGGAAAAACCCCAAAACACTCAAAATCATGGAGTCTGAATAGCATGCTATTAAAGAACGAATGGGTCAAGACTAAGATTAAGGAAGAAATAAAAAAGTTTCTGGAAACAAATGAAAATGCACTCACAACATCCCAAAACTTACGGGACACAGCAAAGCCAGTCCTGACAGGAAAGTGCATAACAATACAGGCCTACCTAAAAAAGATAGAAACATTTCAAACAAACAACCTAACTCTACACCTACAAGAACTGGAGGAGCAAAAACAAAGACAGCCCAGAGCAAGTAGAAGGAAGGAAATAACTAAGATCACAGCAGAATTAAACATAGAGACTAAAAGCACAGTTCTAAGCATCAATAAACCCAGGAGCTGATTCTTTGGAAAAAAAAAATGGACAAGCCCTTAAGGAGGCTCATGAAGACAAAAAAGAGATAGGACCCAAATAAACACAATCAGAAATAAAAGAAGAGCGATTACAACTGACACCACAGAAATCCAAAGGATTGTAAGAAATTACTGTGAAGAACTGTATGCCAAGAAATTTGAAAACCTAGGTGAAATGGACAAATTTCTAGAAAAATATAATCTTCCAAAACTGAATGAAGAAGCAGCAGAAAGCCTGAACAGACCAATAACAGCACATGAAATTGAAGCAGTAATCAAAAAACTCCTCACACACAAAAGCCCTGGACCAGACAGTTTCACAGAACTTACAAAGCATTTAAGGAAGCGCTAACCCCTATCCTTCACAGATTCCAAAAACTTCAAGAAGATGGAAGACTCTCAAATTCTTTGTATGAAGCAAGCATCATCCTAATCCCAAAACCAGATAAAGACATAACAAAGAAAGAAAACATCAGGCTAATATTGCTGATGAACACAGATGCTAAAATCCTCAACAAAATATTTGTAAACCGCATCCAGCAATATGTTAAAAAGATCATACACCATGATCAAGTGGCATTCATCCCAGAGATGCAAGGATGGTACAATATTCACAAATCAATAAACATAATACATCACATAAACAAAATGAAAGAGAAAAATCACATGATCATATCAATAGATGTGGAAAAAGCATTTGGTAAGTGACAGCACTGATTTACGATGAAAACACTTAGCAAAGTGGGAATAAGGGGAGCATTGCTCAACATAGAGGCCATAGAGAAGTACAGCCAACATCATACTGCGCAAAAACTTAGAGCTTTCCAATAAGATCAGAAACAAGACAAGGATGCCTACTTTTACCATTCTTTTTTTTTTTTTACTTTTTTTAAATATATTTTATTGATTATGCTATTACAGTTGTCCCATTTCTCCCCCATCATTCCCCTCCACCCTGTGCACCTCTCCCACCCACATTCCCCCCTGTAGTTCATGTCCATGTGTCATAAGTTTTTTTAGCTTCTACATTTCCCACACTATTATTGCCCTCCCCCTGTCTATTTTCTACACACCATCTATGCTACTTATTCTCTGTACCTTTTCCCCCTCTCTCCTCCTCCCACACCCCTGTTGCTAAACCTCCATATGATCTCCATTTCTGTGGTTCTGTTCCTGTTCTAGCTGTTTGCTTAGTTTGCTTTTGTTTTAGGTGTGGTTCTTAATAGCTGTGAGTTTGCTGTCTTTTCACTGTCATATTTTTACCTTCTTTTTTTTAGATAAGTCCCTTTAACATTTCATATAATAAAGGCTTGGTGATGATGAACTCCTTCAACTTGACCTTATCTGAGAAGCACTTTATCTTCCCTTCCATTCTAAATGACAGCTTTGCTGGATAGAGCAATTTTGGATGTAGGTCCCTGCTTTTCAAGATTTCAAATATTTCTTTCCAGCCCCTTCTTGCCTGGAAGGTCTCTTTTGAGAAATCAGCTGACAGTCTGATGGGAACTCCCTTGTAGGTGACTGTCCCCTTATCCCTTGCTGCTTCTAGAATTCTCTCCTTCATTTTAATCTTGGCTAATGTAATTACAATGTGCCTTGATGTGTTCCTCCTTGGGTCCAACCTCTTTGGGACTCTCTGAGCTTCCTGGACTTCCTGGAAGTCTATTTCCTTTGCCAGATTGGGGAAGTTCTCCTTTATTATTTGTTCAAATAAGTTTTCCACCTGTTGCTCTTCTTCTTCCCCTTCTGGGACCCCTATAATTCGGATGTTGGGACATTTAACGATGTCCCGGAGGTTCCTAAGCCTCTCCTCATTTTTTTGAATTCTTGTTTCTTCCTCGTTTTCTGTTTGGTTGTTAGTTTCTTCCTTCTGGTCCACTCCATTGATTTGAGTCCCAGTTTTCCTTCCATCTCTATCAGTTCCCCATGCATCTTCCTTTATTTCACGGATTGTAGCCTGCATTTTTTCATCTAGTTTGTGAGCAAAATCAACCAATTCTGTGAGCATCCTGATGACCAGTGCTTTGAACTGTGCATCTGATAGGTTGGCTATCTCTTCACTGCTTAGAGGAATTGGCTCTGGGGCTTTTATTTGTTTTCCGGTTTGAGCCATTTTTGGTGGGTTTTTTTTGTTGTTGTTGTTTTGGTTTTAGTCTGGTCGCAGCTATTACGTAGTGAGGGGTGGAGCCTTAGGTGTTCCTCAGGGCAGGGAGCCCAGTCGCCGGGTTGTGACGCTATAGGTGGGGGCGGGGTCTGAGAGGGAACAATGGTGCCTGCTCCGCTCTCTCCTGGACTCCGGCCCTTTCCGCCGCTTCCTCTTCACCTGGATTATCTGCGTACTCTCGAGTGTTGTTACATAGTGAAGAGTGGAGCCTCTGGCGCTCCCCAGTGCGAGGCAGCCCAGTTGCTGGGTTGTGACGCTGTATGTGGGGGCGGGGCCTGAGAGGGAGCAATGGCGCCTGCTCTGCTCTCTCCTGGATTCAGTCCCTTCCACCACTTCCCCTCTGCCTGGACCGTCTGTGCACGTGAATGTGAGACCACCTGGTCAGCCAGCCACCTGTGCAGCCTCACTGGGTCTGCACAATTGCCCCCCTGTGCCCGGGGACCGCCAGCCGCCGCCTGTGCACCTGGGAACTGCAAGCCGCTGCTGCTTGCATTCCCGGGTCTGCACCTCCACTTTTTCTTGCCGCGACTCCGCCCCCTTACCGGTCTGGATGAATGGTTGCTGGACTTCCGTAGAGTTCAATTTTCTATAAGTTCTAGTTGTTTTCTTGTTTCTAAATATTTGCTGTCCTTAATTTTGGTTGTTAGAGGAGGCACAGTGTGTCCGCCTACGCCTCCATCTTGGCTGGAAGTCACTTTTACCATTCTTATCCAACATAGTATTGGAAGTCCTAGCCACACAAATCAGACAAGAAAAAGAAATAAAAGGCATCCAACTTGGAAAGGAGAGAGCAAAATTGTCGTTATTTGCAGATGACATGATAGAGTACATAGAAAATCCTATAGACTCCACCAAAAAACTGCTTGACCTAATATATGAACTTGGCAAAACAGCAGAATACAAAGTCGATATTCAGAAACCAAAGGCATTTTTGTACATTAACAATGAAATATCAGAAACAGAAATCAGGAACAAAATCCCATTTGATATAGCAACAAGAACAATAAAGTACCTAGGAATAAACCTAAGTAAGGAGGTAAAAGACCTATACTCAGAAAACTACACAACACTTAAGAAATTAAGGAAGACACAAAGAAATGGAAGCATGTACCATGTTCATGGATCCAAAGAATTAACATCATCAAAATGTCCATACTACCCAAAGCAATTTATAGATTCAATGCAATAGCTATTAAAGTACCAATGGCATATTTCACAGACATAGAACAAACACTTCAAAAATTTATATGGAACCATAAATGACCCCAAATAGCTGCTGCAATTTTGAGAAAGAAGAGCAAGGTAGGAGGGATCACAGTACCTGATATCAAACTGTATTACAAGGCCACTGTAATCAAAACAGCCTGGTACTGGCATAAGAACAGACACATAGACCAATGGAACACAACAGAGAGCCTACAAATACACCCAAATCTCCATGGTCAATTAATATTTGACAAAGGGGGCAGAAGCATAAAATGGAGTAAAAATAGCCTCTTCAACAAATGGTGTTGGGAGATCTGGATAGCTACGTGAAAAAAAAAAATGAAACTCAATCACCAACTTAAACCATACAAAAATAAATTCAAGGTGGATAAAAGACTTAAGTATAAGTCCTGATACCATAAAAGTCCTAGAAGAAAATATCGGCAGGAAAATCTCAGATATTCCATGCAGCAATATCTTCATTGATATGTCCCCTAAAGCAAGGGACATAATGTAAAGAATAAACAAATGGGACCTCATCAAATTAAAAAGCTTCTGCATGGATAAAGCAAACAGCATAAAAATGAAAAGAGAACCAACTGTATGGGAAAACATATTTGCCAATGATACCTCAGGCAGGGTTTGATCTCCAAAATATAAAGAACTCACACAACTCCAATCCAGGAAGACAAACAACCCAATTAAAAATAAGCAAAAGACTCTAATACACACTTCTCCAACGAGGACATGCCCAGGGCTCAGAGACATATGAAAAGATGCTAAGCATCACTGGCCATCAGAGAGATGCAAGTTAAAACCTCAATGAGAAAGCACTTCACACCAGTCAGAATGGCCATCATAAACAAATCAGCGAACACGTGTTGGAGAGGATGTGGAGAAAAGGGAACCCTAGTGCACTGTTGGTGGGACTGCAGACTGGTGCAGCCACTGGGGAAAACTGTGTAATTTCCTCAGAAATCTAAAAATGAAACTCCTTTTAACCCAGCAATTCCACTGCTAGGATTATATCCTAAGAACCTGGAAACACCAATCCAAAAGAACCTATACACCCAAATGTTCACAGCAGCACAATTTACAATAGCCAAGTGCTGGAAGCAACTTAAGTGCCCATCAGTAAATGAGTGGATCAAAACACCACGGTACATTTACACAATGGAATACTATGCAGCAGAGAGAAAGGTGCTCCTACCCTTTGCAACAGCATGGATGGAAATGGAGAGCATTATGCTACTAGTGGAATAAGCCAGGTGCTGAGGGACAAATACCATATGATCTCGTCTTTAACTGGAACATAATCAAGAAAAGAAAAAAGCAAGCAAAATATAACCAGAGACATTGAAATTAAGAAGCAGCTGACAGTAACCAGAGTGGAGGAGGGTGGGGATAATAGCAGGAAGGGTTTTCAGAAACAACTGTAAAGGACACATGGACAAAATCAAGGGGGGGTGTGGAAGCAAGGGAGAGAGGTGGGTTTGGCTGGGGTGGGAGGGAGAGGTGGGGTGAAAATACAGACAACTGCAATTGAACAATACAATAATAAAAAAAAAAGTGCCAGCTAAGTGCCACCATTCTCATCCTTGCTTTGGGCTTATATTATTACTATTACCATCAATCCATTGTTCCCTTGCTAGAATCTTCTTAAGCCGCTTGTCTATCCTGCATGGGTTATTTTATCTAGCTTTAGCTAACCTACGTGTAATGGTCAAGTGGCTTAAGAAGATTCCTACAGAGAAACCACAGGTTGAAAATAATAAGAACTATGAATCTACTTAACCAGGCACAAGTAAACTGAAATGCTATGAGGCAATATGCTGCAAGTGAATGAAGGGGTTGTGCCACTACCAACTCCCAGCAAGTAAGGAATCTCATTCTTTCCTTGGTGGTATGTGAATGTGTCCCTCTGATGTAGACCAAATGAGAGCACCAGGGTCAATCCATATATTAAACAATAGTGGACTGCAAGAATATTCTTATATGCCAGATTTAAAGATCATGAGTAAAATTTTTAATCTTTTCTTCTCACCCGGTAATGGGTCATCTGGGTATAGCCCTCTCTGGAGACCGCTAATCTACAGCTCTTAAATTCTAGGAGAGTGGTTCTAATATACTTAGACATGACACTATGAATAAAACCAGCTTTAAACATAAAAACCAATACCTGTTGAGCACCTACTCTGAGTCATGTGCTATACATGCGTTCTCTTGTTAAGTCTTCAAAAACAATCCCATTTTGTAGATAAGACTGAGTTTGAGTGAGTTCAGTGAGATTAAGCAACTTGACAAATGTCATACAAACATACAAGAGCTGCCTTTTGAACTCAGAGCTGGTTGTCTCTAGAGTCCAGTCTCTTTTGACAGTACCATTTCTGGAATGTTAGCAAATCAACATAATGTATACTCATTTAATCAGTTTTAAGGAATTTTTCCCCAATTAATACTTCTTGTAGGGTTTAACTGAATGCTTTAGGTGCAGGTTCTGGAATTGAGATAAACAGTCCTTTTTTAGTTAAAGTATTACCTTGTTTTTGTTCTCTTCTTTCTCCATTTTGATCTTGGTGATTCAGAGCTGCTGCCATTGAAAAACATCTGTTTTATCTAAATTTAATGAGCTCTATTAGTCAGATACTAAGCCTTCCTTTATCCTGAAGCCTTTCCATAATTTGAAATTCAATCTGCTGGTGGTCATAATAAGAGTTACCAAAGTACTAGTTGTGGACATATCTAGGCTGTGGGGCCTGTTTCTGATTTTTAACTTTACTTTTCCAACCTGAATGAATAAGCTCTCTCATACTCACCACAAGAGTCATGTATTTTTTTCCACCCCTCTTTCCATGGTAATCAAATCTATAAATTGAAGTGTATAAACTGCAAAATATATGTTGTCACTGTAATTTATGTGCCATGTTAAGGGGATTTGGTCTTGCCCACTGGTTTACTGCCCTTTTTAAAACCATTTCCAGCCCTAGATGACACAGGTCTGCTGAGAGCTAGCATGCTGGTTCTCATTGTGTGGCCTGCCTACAATTTTGTCAGATGTCACTGTCAGGGAACTAAAGGTAACAAAGGAAGAGAATTACATCAGTCTTAAAGATGAGGTGCACAATAAACTTATCCACAGTGATGCTGTGGAAGAGAGAAAGAGGCATCCAGCCTTCTCCATTGCCTCACTGAGGTTTCTTTCTCCTTGATTTTCCTTCTCTTCCTCTCCTCCCCTACCTTCAGGATGTTTTCCTCTTTCTACTTCAGTAAGGTGAGGAAGCATGAATAGTAAAATATCTCAAGAAGGAGATGAAAGAAAAGAATGAGGGTGAGGGAAGAAATAAAAACACTACTAACACAAAGACCTATAGCTACTGCCTGCACAGGACAAACAGAAGACGCCAGTGTGTAAGGCAGTCACATGTTGTCATGCTCCACCATTGGGTCAGGATGACCCATTCCCTTCTGTACTGGTTTTAATGTTTTATATCAATCTTGGGGGAGTACATGGGTGATGGTGACAGAGAAACGTATACAATCCATTCCCCATTTATTTCTAGGTTTTTTAAAGGTAACCTTGAAAAGCAGAAGGCAGGTTGGAGAAAAAAGGTTGTGTGTCAATGCACCCCCACCCCCACCTAGCAACCTAGCTGCTTAACCAGGCAAGGATTATCGAGTCACTTTCTTGATTTCTGTGCTTTGCAATCACATATTTCCCTACAGAGAAGCGTAACTACATGCTTTTAAGGCCTCTGTAATTTGCCTTACATTCATTTAAACAGAACTACTTTAATTTTTATACTGTGTGATATCTTTGGGGGAAGTTTCTTTCAAATCACTCATATCATCATCACTGTATATGATTCTTCATAGACTGTTCACATCTTTCATCATAGGTGACCCTCAAAAGAACCCTGTAAGTAGCAAAGTTAATGCTGTATTTATGTTAAAAACCATAACAGGTGTCCTCCAAGAACAAGGCCCTATAGTCATAGAGTCACCAAATGTCAGAGCTACAAGCACTTAGGGATAATCTAGTCCACACCCTTCATTTGACACCTGGGGGGACTAGAGCACTGATGTGTCCAAAGACACAGCCACTGAGGAGTTGGGACCATATGCTATATATCCTGACTTCCCTCTTTCCTCATATGCTGACCTTTCTATTAATTTTTGACATATTTGTTGACTGACTCTCTACTCTGTCTTAATCCAGTAACACTCTAGAATGGATGGTCAATGAATGAAGAAGAAAATGATGGCGAAGGCACCAGGGAAGAGCTAGAACAATAAATCAATGAGCTTCCAAGAAAAACTCAACACTGTCAGGCACCTGACACTTGTCACCATGCCAAAGTCATGCAGAATCTAGAAACTGGGCAGATGCAGGTAGGGAGCACCAATACTGTGAGGGTAGCAAATGCAGTCTTCACTATGGCCCTCCTTTCCATTTCTAACCCACTGCCCCTTCATCTCACTTTATTCTTACACACTCCTAGTAGGTGTCACTATCCCCTCATTGTGTTTTCCCCATGCTTTTTGCCTGGTAGTGTAGCCATTACATCCCTTCATTTCTCCCTACCTGCTGAGCTCCAAAGAAGGATTATTCAACAGAAAAGTTAGGCATTTTTAAAACATGGTATCTAGTTCCCTTTTATCAAGTTCTAACAACAAGAGAACTACTGCAAATGCCACTGTATGTTCTGGTTGTATGTGTTTAAATATGTCAGGGCAAGGTAACCTTAACACCCATTTTCAAGTAAATATCAATGTGTTATGAGGAGATTTAGCTTGGGAGAACTAAGTGGTTCCTGATTTACGCTAAAGTTCTTGGACTTGAATCCAACTACCTTCCAATCTCTTACCTTGGAGCAGATTTTACTTTATTCCTTTCAATGTATGTGTTAAAGTGAGCCTGATTAAACAGAAAGGGATATTTTCACTCCTCATATTTTGTTTTGTTTATAGCTTCATAAGTTTATAGTTCATAAACCTAATTTTAAAAGGCAAAGAAAAATTTTACTTGTATAGTTTTCCATTCTGTTACCATTAAAAATTACTTAATTATCCCATTGAAAAGGGTTTTTGTTTCCATGAAACAAGTACCTCAGCTAAGAAAATATGTTGGAAAATCTTCACAATGTGCTACTGAAACAATGACAGTTGCTGAATCTGTACCATAGTACATATTAGGAAAACCACAACAGATACTAAGAGGAAACAGTATCATTTGGGGATGGAAAAAATGCAATGGATAAAGGTCATGCAATGTAAATTACAGTCATATTGCACAGATAGAGAGCAAAACGACAGCTGACAGCTACGTGTTGGGGGCTACAGGGAGGAGGGATTGAGCAAATAGGACAAAGGGCTCATGGACATGGACAACAGTGTGGGGAGTGCAGAGGGTGCGGGTATAAGGGAGATAAATGGTGATGGGAAAAGTACAATAAAAATGGTATATTTAAAAAATAAATTACAGTCATGTCATAATAGTTCTGTCCCCACAGCAGCAAAACCTGCCATGAATAAGTGGCAGTCCTAACAATTACTGATGAAAGAGAATGTCTATGAATGTGAATTAATTTAGCAAATATTTACTGAGTGCCTGCTATGTGCCCAGGACAAGTATACAGATAATGGCATAGTATGTTCAATTGCAGTCCTGTGGACCAGCTTGCTTCACAGAAGTTTCACTATACTACTCTAATATGACTGGCATTTATATGAGCAACTCAGACCACCTAAAGATACTTAAAAATCTAATAAACTAAGTCACATTTTAGAGATTAAAAAAAAGAGGAAGACACCTAAACTTACAAGGCTTTACTGCCTTTTAATTTATGGATACTAGCACATTTGTAGAATATCTACTAGGCTAAGCAAATACCGTATAGAAATACTAAATTAAAAAGTACATTTTTGACCATTTATACCCATGTATATTTTATATATAACTTCATTAGACCATAAACTCCATAAGTATGGGGACTGTGATTATATTTGCTCACCACTGTATGCTCTGTGCCTAGCATTCAGTAGCTTGTGAATAAATTTTTAATGAGTGAATGAAAGAATATAAGAAGATAGTTGCATATTTAATAAATATTTATTGGTGATATAATAAATATGAAATGGCCCTATTGGTTATATATACCTTATTAAACATTCAACATTCCCCTATACTCTACATGTCCTTTTATTCAACACATAAAAACTGTCCACCAAAGTGTGTTTTCCCATGTTTAATATCTATTAAATGTTGTTCATTTAGAAGGTGTAAATGGTCTTTTTGATCTTTAGTTCAGTTACTGTGCATTCACAATACAGCACAGTTTAGCAACATTTTTATAACTGAAATCCATAGACTGCTATAAATAGAGAATAATCTACTTCCATGATAGAGTTACAGAGCTGCTTTGATCTCACAGGCTTTTTTTTCTGAGGAAAACACAGATGCTTTGCATCCTAAATGAACTCAACAGCCTCTTATGTTTGTGGGGTGATTATTACTACTATTCTGTTGCGGTTTAAAACGCATAGGGACCCATAATACTAGTCTATTTTTATGCCTTTCACACCTTCATATAAATGAACATCTTATGAACTTAGATGAATCACAAGTCAGCAAAGCAGTCAGAGAAAAATGAAGCACAACGTTAACAGTCTCTCTAAATGAACATGGGCCTAAAGGAAATCAGACCTAAGTTCACAAATATAAAATCCTTTCAAAAAATCCTCTGCCCACTCTTCCGGTTCTCTGTGGGATTTCAGGTGAGTAAGCTTCCAAGGGGGAAAGGGAGCTTGTTGAAAAACCAATCCTCTAAAGCAATGAGAATGATCTAGTGGGAGAAGGGCTGGCTCTTGAAAAGATGAGTGGACCTCTGGTGCATTTCTGGAGGGGCTGTCAGAATGTTCCTCAACTAAGAGGTTGTTACAGCTTACCAGGTTGATAGAGGGGTTAAAGTATTAGTATGCATCAGCCATATTCTCTCAATCACATTAGACTTTAAGATCCCCAGATGTGGTTTGCCTTTTGCAAGGAATAATATTGGTTTAGAATTCTGCTCACAGCCTGCTCCACAAATCTGAGAGACCTGGTCATAGCACATCATTTTCCTTTCCTTTCCTGCCATGTCCTATCTCTCCCACATGTAACTCAAAGCCACTTCTTAGATTTTGGTAAATAACATTAAGGAAAGTGAGAGAATATTTTCTGTGGACTTAACTTTCCTGGGAATAATTATCAGTAATGGAAAACAAACTCTTCGTCAGAGAATAAAGAGATCATGGATTCGAGCTCCATTTATTCAAGGTGTGCTAACTGAAACATACCTGGGATGACTGGAAAAGAAGGGTCTGCTACACTAAGGAAATCAAGTTTGTAATTAAGGTTGTAAGAGAAGTACAGAAATTGCTGAAAGAGAAACTATTTTCAGGACTACATGCTCTGTAACATCATAATTACAAATCTATGTGGATATGACAAAATAGGGCTCTAAGAAACACTTCTACTTGACAACACTGTGTTAGCCCATTTTGAGTTACGTGTCAATAAAACAAGCAAAACTATTTTAAGGTAAACGTTTCATTCATTCTTTATTGATGATCATATACTTCCTGCAATTATCTTGAATTCGAGTGTTTTTTACTTTCACTTTGGTGTTCCTGGCTACCCACCTACAGTTGTGTTCATACTCGAGGACCTGTAAGTACAAGTCTAATGGTCGGTCATGAGTAACTGAATCAGAAATACAACCCCATTGCTTACTTACTATCTGTCCTAAAGAAGTTACTAACTTGTCATACCTTGGGTTACATCTAGCTGTAAAATACAGGGACGAATAGGGGAAAAAGCTTATATCCCTGAGGTTATAGACTTACACACTAGAACAGGGGTGTCAGACTCATTTTCACCGGGGGCCACATCAGCCTTGCGGTTGCCTTCAAAGGGCAGAATACAATCTTAGGACTGTATAAATGTAACTACTCCTTAACTAGGGGCAAGGAGCTTGGCACTGCTGCTGGGTTGAAACAAGTTGCAGGGCTGGATAAAACAAGGTGGAGGGCTGGATTCAGCCCCCAGGGCCTGTGTTTGCCACCTGTCTGCTAGCACAAACAAATAAAAGACAAAGCAACATAGTCCTTGGAAAACATATAGGTTAAGTACAAAATAGTCATTATGAATCACTTATCAAATGCAATAGTAGTATCACTCTCCAAAGAAAGCATTTCTGTAGGTTGTTACTCCTCACACCTCCACATTGGCTTTCACTTCACTAGCTCAGGGCACTCTTCCAGCTCCCCACATCCATTCCTTCTGCGAACCTGGCTCAATGCCTTAGAGGCCTAGTTACCTTGTCACATGGACAGGTCTGACCACTCTAATTGCACTGTAAACTCCTGGATTCGTACAGGTTTCCCTTAAGCATAAGACACAGAACTAGCACATCGTGGATGGGTACTCCACTAATTTCACTTGGTCTGAGGTGATGACACAAGCTCTTTTCATACACAGAATTGTAAATCAGAGCAATAAGATTTTTAAAAAGGCTCTGAGATTTCTAGTTTCTATAGAAACCTTGAAAATACCAGAACCAGCAAATGTGTTTGCTTAAGAAATTTGGGGCACTAAAATTGATAGGTATCCCACAAGAATATTGAACAAAATAGTCATAGCTCAATGTTATGATGAACATGAAATGCTGGCCAGTATATCTGGCAGGGAAAAAAATCTTCAGAATGGTTTTGGACAATAAATTCTATGGTCTCTTTTAAAACATGTCTCTTTACCTACTGGACTGATGATCTGTGTCATTCTGTATCATCCGTGTTAACTGAGAGGAACAAGAGGACTTGCAGTCTAACAATCATCTACAACTGAACATCATAAGCTTGTGACTCTTTAAATGAGAATTTTTCTTTTTAAATTATGCCTGGCTTGGGCAAATATTTAAGGTAGCCAGCAAACACAGGACACAGATCCACAACTAGGCAGACTTAGGCAGCTCAGACTTTTTCCAGTTTGGGAGGGTTTTTCTGCAGAACATCATAAAAGGCATAACCCATACCTGGGTAAAACTTAGTGGTGGTTACTAATTTTCTAAATAAATGTTAAGAAACAAATGTGGTCATAATTCAAATTGGACACCTGTCTAAAGTATGCTCATTACTTAATGCTAAACTATTACAATATATTAGCATTAAAATAAATGTTTGCAATATTTTATTTGAAGATGATTCTTGGCCCTGCCCAAGTAGTTCAGTTGGTTGGAGTGTTGTCCTGATACGTCAGGTTGCAGGTTCAATCCCCAGAAAGGGCACATACAGGAGTCAACTAATAAATGCATAAATGAGTCGATTCAATGTTCCTCTTTCTCTATCTTTCTCCCTTTCCCTAAAATCAGTTTTTTAAAAAAAGAGAATGATTTTTTGACAATGTGTGTAACGGCAACCACCCTGTCCTTTATGCTAAATTTCAGGGCTTCTCTTTTCAGAAAATCTGGCATCTCTACCTAAGGAACCATCTAAATCATCTTGTGGTGCTAGCTGTTCATTTTTACTGCATTATATGAACTTTGCTCAAAATCTAGACCCCAGCAGATACCTGGAAATGCTATTTTCTTTGTTAATGGAAATTACTGCAGTAGGGGCTGGATTCTTTGACTCCAAGAAACTGCCCCCACAGGCAGCTTTGAGAATGTAAAGAAGTGTCATGGGGCACTCCTACACACATTACAGAAGACCCCTTGGCTAGAATTACATCAGTGTAAGAGTTTCAGAATTAGGACATCACTCAGCTACAATATAAAAACAACTCTTGTAAATTGGAATCATGTTCACAAAACATCTGGGAAGTTCCCCAAAGGGGGGAAAACATTACCCAAAAGTATTGCAAAATACATGGAAGAGAAGATGCTGACTTTTGTCATAATATAAAGTTCAGTTTCCACTGTTCTAGATAAATCAACCAATGTGCTGTTTACCTTTAAAGAGGCCTGGAATCTGTCTTCATTCAGCCTTGAAACCCAGACATTCTTAGGTTATAAGTACAGATATTTAAATTCCATAACAACCACCCAGTGTTTATAAACATTTATTTCTTTATAGATGTCTCATCCACAAAATGTATATTTGGTTAGAAAGAGGAATTTTGAGGGTTCAGTTGTACTTTAACAAATGTCACACAACAATGTTTCTTTAAACAAGAGGCAGCCTATAAAAATTATCTTTTATTTTCTAAGCTTTGCTTTGCAGCATGGGCTAAAAGAAAATAATGACATCAAGGATCTTTTCCCTCTATTCTCTTTATTGTACTTTAATATAATATATTAAATAATAATACTAATATGATAACATATTAGATAGTATACTCCACTCTACCATATCTTGAAACACTTTTCAATAAATTCTTAATTTAAAACATCTCCAGTATTCAAATTCAGAAAGAATACCCTAAGATTAAAGTAAAATCACTTTGACGTTAAAAATGACTCTTTTACAAGCAACGTGTCAAAACATGTACCTCTCCCTGTGTTGCTTATCACTTTTAATTGTGCCATTTCCCCATCATGTAAGAAGGAAACTTTGGAGCCATCTTCAACTCTCCCCTTTACCTTACTCCCCATATAGAGTCTCATCTTGTTCTATTATTACCATGTCTCTGTTACATATGTCTTTATATCCTTCCTGCTACTAATCTAATTCATGCCTCTACATCTCTCATTTGGAATATTTAAAATGAGCCTCCTAACTGGTCTGTCTCTCATCTCTATCTTTTCCATTTCATCTTATACAAGCAGCCAGAGTCATCCCTGATGACTTTTTTACTCTGCTTAAAATCTTTCAATGGCAATTCAATGCCTTAAAAGAAGTCCTGTCCCTGTCTATCATTTTATCTCCCACTGTCCGCACTAGAGCTCAAAACAACATACACTGTTTTTTCCCCTTGCATTTGGCTCAGGAAGTTTCTTGGGCACTTAATGCTTACCTTCTCCACAGCCTCACTTTTGAATGTTGAAACTGAGTCTTAGATATCCATAGAGGTTCAGCTGCAACATCAGTACTTCTGTAAACGTTTCCCAGTCTATCCAGAGCTAATTTCTCTCACTTCCAGTAGTGGTTCTTATACATCTCCTGTAGCACTTACTGCATTCTTCCTCACAGTTCTTTTGTGTGTATGTTGATCTCTCCTACAAGACTATGAGCTCTTAAGGGTAGATACTATGTACTCATCTCTGGAGCTCCACAGTACCTAGTGCAGTGCCTTGCTCAGAGTAAATGTGGAACTGAACTAAATAAAACTTATTTCAGCCTGACACAATTAAGCAAGAACGTCAGGATTTATAATAAATCCTATTGTTAATGATAGCTGTGTTATTATAATTGCTGCTTATTTAGAGAAAATACTGAATGCATCTTTCAATCAAGCTTTGAAACTACACTGACTATTCTAAGTTTGAATTACATTATGAAGAAAATAAGAACTGCAAGAACACTGAAATCTGTAATATAATAACGCCAATGAAGAAAGATCTTTTACAGTAGATTCAGCTGTACAAGTTCAACCAATAAACTACAAAGGCAGTCCCCCCCAAAATATAAAAAGGGAAATATTAAACATATTAATGAAAACTAGCTAGGAGACACTGGGTAGAGTCTCAGTTCTCAATCAGTAACTGCTTCTTGCTGCAGCTGGATTTGGATCTTCTCCCATGGAAGGGCTGAGTAGATTTGATCCCACTAAATTTCCAAGTCTGACAAAATCACAGCTTGGAAGTAGCCTGACTATTGGCAATTGTTAAGCACAGTAAATCCCTTTTTCTTCCGTAACCCCCTCAAATGTCCTGCATTCACAACTTTTTTATACCAGATGTTTTGTTGAAATTAACACATTCGTAGCAAATGCATATCAAAAGGATTTCTTTCCACTGCAACTGAACTTTATTACATTTAGCATTCTATTTAATCTCTAAACCATTTATTTGTTACACAAATATTTTTGCATAGTATTTATTGCAGGGGGAATGACAATAAAAATCAGGCTCAGAATAGGGTGGGATCCATTGCAGAGCAAATATTCCTACAGTTGGTAATTGCAGACAGGAGCCCTTAGAGGCTAATATCTCTCAAAAGGAGGTTTTTGACCTTGCTAAATAAAATGATCAACAACATGTCGCAATCCCTGGCCCAAATCTTCCTTGGGAAAAGGGGGCGAGGTACTGTTTTGTTTGTTGAATTCAATTTTATTGCTATGTTACACACAGCCTCTTTACATGGTTCCATCCATTAAGAGAATCAAGCACAATTAACTAGATTATTAATAAATGGTACAATACAAAGATATGAGCTGATTGATTGCTCACCTGAAACTCTGGTCTCCCCAAGGTGTTTGACCATTACAGAAAGATGATTTCTGAATACTCACGCAATGTTTTAAAGACTAGGACCTACCAATAAAAGTTATCAGAAATGGCCATCTCTCTCTCTCATGAGGATTAAAAAAAAAGACATGGATACTAGTGCCACTGTGAATAAAATGTTCTTCATGAAACAATTCTATTATAATAAGCAGTTTTGTGGCACAAAATGCTTGTAGGCTGTAATTGTGTGCTACAGGTAATGTATAAGATATTAAATATCACTCTCATTTCTTTTTTTCAGGCAATTTGTTTCTCATTTATCTCATTTGTAGAATTAGTATCTATTGGTTTTTCCATGGGAGCACATTTTACAATTTTATTTCACTTGTTTCATTTTTCTAAGAGAGGAACTTAACAGCAGCAACTAGAATATCTAAATATTTTGTCTACTTAAAGTCTCCTATAAGATTTAAGTGTTACCATTCTTTATTAAAAGACCACTGGTACAGTTTAAAAGCAAGTAAGTGAAAGATTCCTTGATGTAAAATTATAAATAGAAAACAAGATACAGATATGTCTGACCTTAGTTTATGTCTAGGCTCCTAAAAATAAAAATAAACTTTTTTTGCAAATTATTTTTATTTTCCTATGATCTACACTTTCAGAGATGCTTTAATCTTCATTTCTCACTTCCCTTGCACAGGCTCTGGATTCTAATAATTTATTTAATTGCCTTATCCACCTAGTAAACAACATACTATAGGAACTCACTCTAATTAAAATATTTATTTTGATCCATGTTTAATCCCTCACAGCTACTTAAAGGATGCAAAGATACAAAAATTTTAGCTGAGGTCCTCAAGGGACTACCACTCTAGGTATGGAAGATAGTCCTGTAAAAAACTGTGTACAATGCAAGGCAAGATAAAGCAAATACTGTAACAGGTACCAGCAGTGTGTGATGAGTACACAAAGAAAGGAGAAAAAACCCAGTAACTCTGGAGGTATGTGGAAATCCCTGGGTGAACCCTTTGGGAAACAGAAGAACTCTGTAATGTGAAACTGTAGGGCCATGAGCATTTGCTGATTTCTTTGCTTTGAAAATATTCTATTTTCTTTCTGGAAGGGTTTCTTAGTCTTGAACTTAAAATGGGATGCACCTCAGGCAAGAGACAGAACAGCAGCAATCAAATCTGACATGCAATTATTTGGCAGAATTTCTGTTTTACCAGGCCCCATTACCCTCTCCTCCCACCACTTCCACCTATGACGTAAGCCTGCAAATGACATTATAAGTGCATTGTTTAGCCTCACTGACATTCCACAGACTAAAAATGTTACTAATTTCTGGGCTAGCATTTCCAGCCATTTGCTGGTTTCTCTTCCACGGCATCATTAATTTGTCAGGTTGCCATAATGAATCTCTAGTATGTGGGACTTGTACATGCGAAATGACAACTTTCACTGGCAAAATTCTTTGAAATCCTATTAAGAAACATGTGATATGGACAACTAGCATTGCTATTAATTTTACAATAATTCACAGGCAGTATATGAATAAAAATTTGAAAGGTAATTTTCCTGTCAAATTTTAAAAATACCCATCCTGGAAACAGACTTCCAATGATGTACTATTTCTTTCAGACAAAGAAAAGTTTTAAAATTGATTGGGGCAAAACAGAAGATGTTCACAGTGCCTTTGGTTCTAAAGTTTTCATTATTGTTTACCTCAAAATTTAAAGAAAGGATAATGCAGCCTTAAAAACTTGTATAAAATTTAAAATACATTAAAAAAATTCTTTGTTTTCAAAAACTCATACTCCGAAATCCCAGCTGTAGTACACAATCTGGATAATTTTATTATTTTTTCAAAACCCTATAATTGTAAGAAATCTAAGTATGGTAAAATGGACATAGTCCATGATCAATACATACAGTTCCTTCATGAATTTCCTTTTTTAAAAAAATTTCAGTAAGAAAAATGTCAGTTATGGATATATTTATCTTTCATTTATATAGATGTTTCTTGTTTCACAATAAGTTGTTCCAAGAAACTTTCAAATTGTAAAAATGTGAACTAAGGCATACATTTGTTCTAAGTTACTTGGACATTTGAAATTTGTTTCCTGAATTATAACTTCTAAGGATCACTTGAACTTCTTAGCCCTGGAATGCTGTCTCCCTTTTGACCAGTTGTGAAGGACAGCAGGGCTTTTATCTACCATCCCTTTGTGGTGAAGCCTTCTCTAAGTCACCTAAGTCATACAGTTCCCCCATTATCCATGGGGGAACTACATTCCAAGATGCTCAGTGGATGCTTGAAACTGTGGATAATACCAAATTCTATATTTTTCCTATACATATATACATACCTTTTCACTTACAGGAAGCTCTCTGTGGCTTCTCTTTGGCATATCAGAACTGCCAGCATCACTACCTTTGTGCTTTGGGGCCATTATTAAGTAAAATGAGGGTTACCTGAACACAAGGCTTGCCATACCATGACAGTTGACTTGACAACCTAGACGGCTACTAAGGGATTAAAGGGTGGGCAATGTACACAGTAGGAATACGCTGGACAAAAGGATGAGTTACATTCCAGGTGGACAGAGCAGGACTGCACAAGATTTCATCATGATACTCAGAAAGGCATGAATTTTAAAACTCATAAACTGTTTATTTCTCATTAAACTTATTAAAATATTAAATTTTCATTTAATATTTTTAGACTGTGGTTGACTATGGGTAACTGACACCATGGAAAGCAAAACCGTGGATGGTGGGGGATGTTTACTATAGTAGACTTCAGAAAGTTGCCTAACTAGATACCTGAAGGCTGAACTAGTATTCCATGTAAACTTTCTGGTGTTAAACGAAAATGTTGCACAAAAAAAATATCAAAGCTTGGGGAGCATGTGTTCCTGAGAAAATGATCAATGCTAATGGGACCATGGGAGTTCAGAACATCAAGCTAGACTGAGGACAGTTGTGAAGAAAAAAGTACAGAAGGGAGACAGTGTGTTGTAGGATTCTAAAAGGAAAGTGAACCCAGAAGTTGAGTAAGACTGGAATTAAAAGAAGGGAGTATAAGGGAGATTTTGGAATACTGAGTTAGGAAACTGAGTACCCAAGTAAAAGTTATTCAATGATTAATTGAGTTTTGTTTGTTTTTCCTGTGAGCTGAGACCAGGAGATACCAGTTGAGTTAATGCTGTGGAGGTTGTGGTCAATCTGAGAGATACAAATTCTTTTCTCAGATATTGTTACATTTACTGGGTGCATAGGTTCAAGGTCATGACTAGGTGTATGTTTATATGTGACTAATGTTAAGCCATAACATTTAAGCCGTCAGGTTCATTATAGCCCATGTTTTGTAAGGCTGTATGATATCTGACAGTAAATTGTATCTGAGAGAGTGGAGGGAAGATGGCGGCGTGGTAGGAGGGAGCAGACCCTACTCCCCCTCTACACACGGGAGAAAAACCAGATCAATCTACGTAAAGATCAGAACAGACACGGAACAGTAATACAGCATATTGGAGAATAAGAAGTCGGAAATTGTAGCGGACACTGAAAAACAAGCGGTAAGGAGAGCTCTTCGGAACAATAAGAGCCCAGGGTTCCAGCGCACGGAGAACGGGGTGGCCAAGGCCGCGGCCCGGCGCTCCGCCAAGCCTGCCCCAGGGCCCTGGGGAGGGAGCTGGGTCAGCCGCTGAACCGGCTGGGAGATCTCAGGGGCCACCGCGCGACTGCGCCCGAGCAAAAGTGGGTGCCCTGCGAGGGAGCGAAAGTGGGTGCCCCGCACCAGGTCACTGCGCGACTTTGAACCGAGTTTTCGTGGTCGCCGCGCGACTACGAAAGCATAGGCACCCCAAGAGAGACAGAGGCGCGGGCGAAGTGAGACAGCTGAACGAAAATAGACACCCTCAGGGGACCGCACACGGTCTCAGGCTAGTGGACACTCGCGAAAACATAGGCGCAGGCCACTGGAGACAGCTGTGGAGCCAGAGGCGCCAGTTCACCGGCGGTTCGCAACGCGGACAGCTCAGGCCCAAGGTGCAGGCGCCGGATAGCAGCTGGAACGCAGGCCTCTCTCAGATCCGAATGCAGGCAGCTGTGCCCGAACACTGAAAGCCTCCCAGGGACAAAGGCAGGCGGCTGTGCACGTCTGGAGAACCTAGCTCACACCCATAACCTGGGAGAAGTGCGCACACATCAGGAAGTTCAGATCACACGCTGGAAACCCTGTGGGGAGAGGTGCCCACTAACGCTGGGATACATAGCACAGTGAGGACTGAGTTCTGAACACAGAGAAAAGCAATAAGATCACCCCTCCGCCATTGCAGCCAGCAAGACCTGAAAAAAACCGGCTGGCAAGTTTGAAAACAACAAGAGGGTTTTTTTTTTTTTTTTTTCCTTTTCTTTTCTTTCTTTTTTTTTTTAATTAATAATTTTTTAATTTTTTTATTTCTTTAATATATTTTTATTTTTTTAAATATTTTGTTGTGCTTTGCTTGTTTTTTTTTTTTTTTTTTCTTTTTCCCCCCTTTGGCTGCTTATATTTGTGTGGGGGTGTCTGTGTGCGTGTCTCTTTTTTGTTTTGCCAGTTTGTTAGTGTCTTTTTGTTTGTAAGCCTGTATATCTATATGAGTTTTTAACTACTCCTTCTTCATTGTTTATATCTTCTTCTTTACTCCCCAACTCCTTTTGCCTTCCTTGAATTCCTTCTTCTCTTATCCCCTCTTCCTTTCTCTTCAATTTTTATCTTTTCTACCTTCCTCTTGTTTCCCCTTTCTTCTTTTTTTTAATTTTCCCCCCTCTTCTTTTTGTAAATACACACGAGTGAGACAAAACAAACAAGCAAGCAAGCCTGGAACTGTGGCGGGGGGAGATCCAGAGTTGGCCCCCAAAAGAGGGTATTCCAGCTGATGAGTCAGTGGAAGCAGTGAACAACAGGATATCCGAAGGAGAATCCACCATTGAATCTCACAGATATTCTACCACAGAAGGTCATACCACAAACCCAGGGAGCCAGAACAGATCAATTTAAGAAGTTGAGGCTAACAACAAGAGTCGTACAAACAATGGGAAGACAAAAGAACAATCCCCAAATGAAAGGAAAGGAGGAAGCTCAAGAAAGAATGCTAAATGAAACAGAGGCAACTCAACTATCAGATATCGAGTTCAAAGCAATGGTTGTCAGGAAGCTCAATGAGCTCTCAAAGAGCTACCATAAACTACAGGGAAGTTATGATGAACTCACGGCAAACTATATCAACATGAAAAAGGAAATAGAAACTATCAACAAGGGCCAAGAGGAAATGAAGAACACAATCTCTGAACTGAAGAACACAGTAGAAGGAATGAAAAGCAGAATCGACGAAGCAGAAGATCGGATCAGCGAGTTGGAGGACAAAATAGAAAAAAATACTCAGAATGAGCAAGATAAGGAAAAGAGGCTTAGAAAGAATGAAGAGGGTTTAAGAGAAATGCAAGACAACATGAAACGGAATAATATCCGTATAATAGGAATACCAGAAGGAGAAGAACAAGAACAAGGGATAGAAAACCTGTTTGAAAAAGTAATGATGGAAAACTTCCCTAATTTGGTGAGAGAAAAAGCCACACAAATCCAGGAAACACAGAGAGTCCCAATCAAAAGGAACCCAAACAGGCCCACTTCAAGACACATCATAATTAAAATGGCAAAACTCCAAGACAAAGAGAGAATCTTAAAGGCAGCAAGGGAGAAAAAGGAAGTAACATACAAGGGGGCCCCAATCAGGTTAGCATCTGACTTCTCAATGGAAACGCTCCAAGCCAGAAGAGAATGGCAAGAAATATTCCAAGCAATGAGAACCAAAGGCCTGCAACCCAGACTACTTTACCCAGCAAGGCTTTCAATCAAGATAGAAGGCCAAATAAGGAGCTTCCCAAACAAAAGAAGTCTAAAAGAATACACCTCTACCAAACCAATGCTGCAAGAGATACTAAAGGGACTGCTTTAAGGGAAGAAAGGAAAAGACAGAGAGAGAAAGAGACAGAGGAACACAGGTACGAAAATGGCAATGAATAAATACCTATCAATAATAACTTTAAATGTAAATGGATTAAATGCCCCAATCAAAAGACATAGAATAGCTGAATGGATAAGAAAGCATGACCCACACATATGCTGCCTACAAGAAACCCACCTCAGGACAAAAGACATACACAGGCTCAAAGTGAAGGGCTGGAAACAAATTTTCCAAGCAAATGGTCAGGAAAAAAAAGCTGGGGTAGCAATACTCATATCAGACAAAATAGACTTCAAAAGAAGGGCCATAAAGAGAGACCCAGAAGGCCACTTCATAATACTCAAGGGAAGAATCCACCAAGAAGACATAAATATTGTAAATATATATGCACCCAACGGAGGAGCACCTAAATACATCAAGAAAATTTTAGAGGACTTCAAGAAAGATATAGACAGCAACACAATTATAGTAGGTGATTTTAACACCCCACTGTCAAAAATGGACAGATCTTCCAAACAAAATATCAACAAAGATATTGTGGCACTGAACAACACTCTAGAGGAAATGGACTTAACTGATATATATAGAGCCCTTCATCCCAAAGAAGCTAAATACACTTTCTTTTCAAATGCACATGGAACATTTTCAAAGATAGACCACATGATAGGACACAAATCAAGCCTCAACAAATTCAAGAAAATTGAAATCATACCAAGCATTTTCTCTGATCACAAGGGACTGAAACTAGAAATCAACCCCAAGGAGAAAAACCCAAAACCCTCAAAATCATGGAGATTGAATAGCATGCTATTAAACAATGAATGGGTCAAGAATGAAATTAGGGAGGAAATCAAAAAGTTTCTGGAAACAAACGATAATGAGCTCACATCGACCCAAAACTTATGGGACACAGCAAAGGCAGTCCTCAGAGGGAAGTTTATAGCGATACAGGCCTATCTAAAAAAGACAGAAACATCTCAAACAAACAACCTAACCCTTCGCCTACAAGAACTCGAGGAACAACAACAAAGACAGCCCAGAGCAAGTAGAAGGAAAGAAATAACCAAGATAAGAGCAGAATTAAATGATATAGAGACTAAAAGCACAATCCTAAAGATCAATGAATCCAGGAGTTGGTTCTTTGAAAAGATCAACAAAATCGACAAGCCTTTAAGCAGGCTCATCAAGAAAAAAAGAGAGAGGACTCAAATAAACACAATCAGAAATGAAAGAGGAGATATTACAACCGACACTGCAGAAATACAAAGGATTGTAAGAAATTACTATGAAGAACTGTATGCCAAGAAATTTGAAAACCTAGGTGAAATGGACAGGTTTCTGGAAAAATACAACCTTCCAAAACTCAATGAAAAAGAAACAGAAAGTCTGAACAGACCAATAACGGCTGGTGAAATTGAATCAGTAATCAAAACACTCCCGACGCACAAAAGCCCTGGACCAGATGGCTTCACAGGAGAGTTCTACAAAACATTTAAGGAAGAGCTAACCCCTATTCTCCACAGACTATTCCAAAAAATCCAAAAAGATGGAAGACTCCCAAACTCTTTTTATGAAGCCAGCATCATCCTAATCCCAAAACCAGATAAAGACACAACAAAGAAGGAGAACTTCAGGCCAATATCGCTGATGAACATAGATGCTAAAATCCTCAACAAAATATTGGCAAACCGCATCCAGCAACACATTAAAAAGATCATACACCACGACCAAGTGGGATTCATCCCAGGGATGCAAGGATGGTTCAACATTCGCAAATCAGTAAATGTAATTCATCACATAAACAAAAGCAAAGACAAAAATCACATGATCATATCAATAGATGCGGAAAAAGCATTCGATAAGGTACAGCACCCATTTATGATAAAAACACTCAGCAAAGTGGGAATAGAGGGAGCATTCCTCAACATAATAAAGGCTATATATGAGAAACCTACAGCCAGCATCATACTCAACGGGCAAAGACTAAATTCTTTTCCACTAAAATCAGGAACAAGACAAGGCTGCCCACTCTCTCCACTTCTATTCAACATAGTATTGGAAGTATTAGCCACAGCGATTAGACAAGAAAAGGAAATAAAAGGCATCCAACTTGGAAAGGAGGAAACAAAACTATCATTGTTTGCAGATGACATGTTAGTATACATAGAAAATCCTATAGTCTCGGCCAAAAAACTGCTCGACCTAATAAATGAATTTAGCCAAACAGCCGGATACAAAGTCAATATCCAGAAATCAAAGGCATTTTTGTATACCAACAATGAAACAACAGAAGTAGAAATCAAGGAAAAAATACCATTTGATATAGCAGAAAGAAAAATAAAGTACCTAGGAATAAACCTAACCAAGGAGGTAAAAGACCTGTATGCAGAAAACTACACAACACTGAAGAAAGAAATCAAGGAAGACACAAATAAATGGAAACACATACCGTGTTCATGGGTCGGAAGAATTAACATCATCAAAATGTCCATACTTCCCAAAGCAATCTACAGATTCAATGCAATACCTATTAAAGTACCAATGGCATATTTCACAGATATAGAACAAACTCTTCAAAAATTTATATGGAACCATAAACGACCCAGAATAGCGGCAGCAATCTTGAGAAAGAAGAGCAAAGCAGGAGGGATCACAATACCTGATATCAAAATGTATTACAAGGCCACTGTAATCAAAACAGCCTGGTACTGGCATAAAAACAGGCACGTCGACCAGTGGAATAGAATAGAGAGCCCAGAAATAAACCCTAGTGTCTATAGTCAATTAATATTCGACAAAGGGGGCAGCAACATAAAATGGAGTAAAAATAGCCTCTTCAACAAGTGGTGTTGGGAGAACTGGACAGCTTTGTGCAAGAAAATGAAACTCGAGCACCAACTTACACCATACACAAAAATAAATTCAAGGTGGATAAAAGACTTAAGCATAAGCCGTAACACCATTAAAGTCCTAGAAGAGAACATAGGCAGGAAAATCTCAGATATTACACGCAGCAACATTTTTACTGATATGTCCCCTAAAGCAAGGGACATAAAGGAAAGAATAAACAAATGGGATCTCATCAAAATAAAAAGCTTCTGCATGGCCAAGGAAAACAGTATTAAAATAAAAAGAGAACCGACTGTGTGGGAAAACATATTTGCCAATGATATCTCAGATAAGGGTTTAATCTCCAAAATATACAAAGAACTTACACGACTCCACTCTAAGAAGACAAGCAACCCAATTAAAAAATGGGCAAAGGACTTGGGCAGACACCTCTCCAAGGAGGACATACAGAGGATCCAGAGACACATGAAAAGATGCTCGATATCGCTAGCTATCAGAGAGATGCAAATTAAAACAACAATGAGATACCACTTGACACCAGTCAGAATGGCCCTCATAAACAAAGCAACAAACAGCAAGTGTTGGAGAGGTTGTGGAGAAAAGGGGACACTACTGCACTGCTGGTGGGAGTGCAGACTTGTACAACCACTATGGAAAACAGTATGGGTTTTTCTTAAAAAACTAAAAATGGATATACCTTTTGACCCAGCAATTCCATTGCTAGGACTATATCCTAAGAACCCTGAAACACCAATCCAAAAGAAACTATGCATCCCTATGTTTATAGCAGCACAATTTACAATAGCCAAGTGTTGGAAGCAACCTAGATGCCCATCAGTAAATGAATGGATCAAAAAACTGTGGTACATTTATACAATGGAATTCTATGCAGCAGAAAGAAAGAAGGAGCTCATACCCTATGCAACGGCATGGATGGAACTTGAGAGCATCATGCTAAGCGAAGTAAGCCAGGCAGTGAAAGACAAATACCATATGATCTCACCTTTAACAGGAACCTAATCAACAAAACAAAGAAACAAGCATAATATAACCAAAGACATAGAAATTGGGAACAGGCTGAAAGTCACCAGAGGGGAGAGGGGAGGGAATTTCAGGGGAAAAGGGGAAGGATTTACAGAAACAAGTAAAAAGGACACATGGATAAAAACTATGGGGGGGTGGAAATGGGAGGGAAGGGCTGGGGTGGTGGGTTGGGGTGAGAATAAAAGACAGAAAACTGTACAAGATCAACAATTAAAATAAAAATTAAAAAAAAAATTGTATCTGAGAGATACTGTGATTTCAGTCAGTGTTGGTGTAGTTGGTTTTCTTTTCTGTGAACTTCAAAGTCAGCGTTGTGTTGTTGTTTTTTTCCATTCACCACCGAAAATGGCTGGAAAAATACATTGATTTGATAATTCAAGAGATGTTTAAGAACTTCAGTGGATGCTACTCGAGTCACTTATCAAAATATTTTTGCAAGTGTTGTGAAAAGCATGTATGACTTAGCCACAGCAATAGTGTTTGTGATGACTGTTACAAACGTTTTGCAAAGCCAACTATTGGAGATTCTGATTAATGTTAAAGGTATTTTTGGTTGTATTTATGCACGTTTCCTTTATTTGAAAAGAAAAATTATTCTTTGTGTTTTTATATTTATTTGTTTTTACTAGACTGTAACTGAAAACAAAAATAATGTATTTCATTATATAAGTATAATAAATGCAAATTTGCAGTGTTTTAATTTTTTTGCATTTCAGCACATAGTAGTAATGAATGTATCTCTCAGTTACATGTGACTATGCTGTAATTTTTTTTGACTGCGACTTCCATAGGGATAATAGGACTTATAGCTATAAGAACCTTTTTAGGGAGAAAAGGAAGTGATGTTACTGGAGGAGAGCAGTGGTTTGGAACACAAACTTTGGAATCAGACAGAATCAGGTTCAAATTCAGGTGCTGCCATATACTAGCTGTTATTCAGCAAGTTACTTAACCTCTCTAAGGCCTGATTTTTCCTAATTGTAATATAAGTGAAATACCTTCAATTTCACATAGTTGTTGAAAAAGTTAAATGAGGTAACTTATGTAAAATACTAGGACAGGCCTAGCACATACAAAAAAAAGAAATTATTATGATTAGAAATACAACTAGAAGTATGTTGGAGGCATGTTTGAAGCAGGGTGTGATCTAAGGTAAGAATAATTTTGTGTGTGTATTTGGGTTTTGCTTTGGGCTTCTCTAATACTGACATTCTGTTACCCTTGTAGTTTTGGTTGAATAGCTATAAGGGTATTCCTCATTTTATGGAAATATGCCCAAAACTTGACCCAAGGCAGATAACTTGAGAGCAAGACTTTACACTGTGAAATGATTATTTTATTATAGGATGCCTTGAAACTGTGAGATTCTTAATGTAAAACTAAAATGAATACATTTACATACATTTATGGACCCCTTCTATTGGGAAGGTAAAGTGACAATTGCAGGCAACGTCAGAAGACCTGTGTTCTAACTCTCATTCCAGCTTTGTGTAATAAATTGCTTGGGGTTACTAAAAGATCTAGTACCAGTTATGGCTCGAAATCTATGGATTCTCTAACTCAGTCACTTCCAGGAGTCTAATGTAGGCAGTGAGAGAAGATGCGGTGGCAGCAGCTTTAAAGGTTTCAATAATAAGGGGCCAGTTAAAATTGTTATGGATGGATGGGAGTCAGTTGAAAAGCTGTGTATCTTACCACTCCTAAACTTCTAAAGACTCAGACATTACTCAGAGGGTAAATTAAACCACTGCTGGTTACTGTGGCTTTCTGTAAAGAATAAAGTGCTAAATACAGGCAATCTTTGACTCTGGTGTTTCAACTAAGCTATGTGGTTACTGGAGTTGTGGCATTGAGTTTAGAGGTGATTGAAAATAAATGGCTACTTAACTGGTGGTCAGTTCCAAGTCAGTGGAGATGTTGAGATAGAAGTTTGCTGCCCATTTCTTGGGAGAGTTTAAAAGAGACTAATGTATCTGATAGGGGTTGGATGACTTCTAAGTATTCTTTCCAGTTGTATGGTCCCATGGCAAGCCTCAATTCACACTGTGCTTCTTCAACCACTCCTACTCCTTGTAAGAAGAGCCCAACCTTATGTTAAGAAAAGGTGACAAATTAACAGAAGCAGACAGAAAGAGAAGAAAGTAGAAATGGTTGTCAGGATCAAGTAAAGACACCAGAAACTAGTGAGACTAGTTTCTGTTTATTTGTTTTGATGTAGTTTGATAAACTACTTGTGAGGGCAATTTCAAAAGGGAGAAACAAACACGTAAAGTTAATCACTACAATCCAATGTGTTAACTGTTATAATAGAGGCCTGAACAAAGCACTGTGAGAACACAGAGAATGACCAATTTTGCTGGGAACCATCAAAGAAACGTCATACACAGAGGAAGTAATGAGCAAGCTGAGTCTTGAAGGATGAGTAAGAGTTGACTGGGTGGAAATGGAGAGAGGCATGGTTGTCAGAAAAAATATTGTTCAACACCATACAGGCACAAAAGACTGTATTTGGGCAGTAGTTAATAACTGGACATGACTGGAGTGTGAGGTTTGGGCCTCATATGCTGTGCTTCTTAACAAGGATAGGAGTGGGAGGTGAAGGGGAGAGGCAGAGCAAGACAGAGGATGGTGGCATTGTAGAACATTAACTTTACTTTGGGTGAAATACACATTTTGGAATGACTTTGGTGTTTACTCCAGGCAAGATGTGTAGACATGGAAGGGGGCTTCTTGTGTCAAATATAAGGATTAACAATTACCAAGAAAATTCTAGTACTGCCAATAGGTACGTTTGAGTCCATTTTGGCTAATGGGGTAAGTGTGGTGTTCTGAGCAATAATAAAAGCCATGAAAAGGACAATGCAATAGCATGGGAAGGCACATAAACTTAGACAATAGACACACACCTTAGTAAGCTGATTTATGAGGCACAGGAGCATCTCAATATGCCATCAATGACAACTTTAAAATGCTGCCTTTAAAAATGCACTTTTAAAATGAGCAATGGCACTTAATAACATGTATTTAGAAACTTCTGAATGTTTAAATTTTTTTATCTATTTATTTCAGAGAGAGGGAAAGGGAGGGAGAAAGAGAGAGAACATTGATCAGTTGCCTCTTGTACCTACCCTGACTGGGGACTGAATCTGCAACTCAGGCATGTGGCCTGACCAGGAACTGAACTGGTGACCTTTTTGCTTTGCAGGATGCTACCCAACTGAGCCACCGGTCAGAGCAGAAACTTGTGAATTTAACAGTCATTCTTTCATCACATGAAGTATGTAAGAGTCACTTCAGCTGAAATCCACTCTTATCTGAGATGACTCCCATTTCTAGCCACTACTCTTAATTAGAGGTGGAAACTCAGGAAAGGGGAACTAGTAAACGATTTCTCTTCTGAGGCCAGGTATCCAATCAGAAATCTCCCTTTGTTCATAGCATTTTAAGGCATGTTGAAGCCTAACCTGTATTCTCAGCTCTACAGCCACTCCAAAGAATTTTTCCTCCCATTGTCACAGTAGCTCTTCTCAGAGGGCTTTTGAAAAAAAATTAACATTTTAAAATATTCTCATTTGTTTAGTTTCAATGCCATTATTATTGGAATTATTTACTGTTCATGAATTAGCTAAGTGCTGTTGGTTACTCCAAATGTTGCATGTTTCGTATGCTGAGATGGTGCTGAAGATTTGGGTACCATACTGAATCTTCCATGTACTTTTGTCTGAGCCTCCCTGTAATCAACTGTCTAGGGTGTAGGGTGCAGTCTGTGATATGGAGCAAAACAAAGCAAACTAGCCCAAATGGGGATTGGACCTATGACCTCATTAGCAGCACAGTCTAGCCAGGAGCATATGGTTATTTACTGCTCTTCATATGCAACATGCATTTCAAAGGCTCAGCACACTTCTCCAGACCTGGGTAAACAAATCAATCCCCCTTAGCCAGGGAGCAACAGAAAGCTCTCCTAGAAGAATGTCTTAGATTTAAGGCAGCCTGAAGAATTTAAAAGAGATTCTTTCCTCCCATCCTCAGTGAAGTGGCAACAGTTGGAACCTTTTAAGTCAACTTGGTGGAACATATAAAGCAGTCCTGAAAGTACTTGGGTATAGCAACAGGAAGTTGACTTCTGGGTGATTCCTTTAATTAAAGCTTCTGAAGAATTTATTTTATGGCTTTTTAAATCTTCTCTTTCACCACTATGAAGGGTACAAAAGTTAGCATTTCAATGTATAAATTTTAAAAAATGAGGGATAAAAATGTTATTTGACAATAACATATTAATCTAATTTGAATAATGAAGCCTATAGTTTCCATGTTTATTTATAGGATAATTTTGTCAGCTGAAGTAAAATTGTAAAATCTTTCTGAACATGAGGTTAACTGTAAATCTGTATTTTATGAATCTATTTTCTTCACTTTTATGTTTCAAACTACTGATACTGTACAGTTGATATTAATAATCAGAACTTCATTCTCAATATAGTAGGCAGCATTTTCATCTTTAAGAACTCTTAGCACTTATAAAATTCTTATTGCAACAGAACTTTTCAAAAAGTTAACATTTGTCCATGTTGATTTCATTTCTTATATAGCATGGGTTTTCCAATTGTTTGTTGTTGTTAAGCAGCAGCTCAAATAACGTAGCTCTTCACGACAAGCCTTTTGTATATGGAATGTTTGCTTTCTATTTAAAAAGTGAGAGTTTAAAAATGTAAAAAAAAATCTGGAAGTTGTTTCTAAGATAAAATTATTTATAATGCAAGATAAAAGGCTAACAACAATAAGTGTTTTTAGCCTTTAAAGAACAATGAACTTTTAACAGTAACAAAATGGAAAGTTTTTCAAGGGCTGCTACTTTGAATGTTCACATTTGAGGTAAAGTTTGAGGGAAGGGCAAAGATCATGGAGAAGGGCTTTGTTTCTTTGCCTTTTAAGGAAATCTTTTTTTGATAATTATTTTTTTTTAAGATTTTTTTTTTTAAGTACTTTGTTTTTTTTTTTTTTTCCTTTTAGATTTTATTTATTTATCTTTAGAGGGGAAGGGAAGGAGAGAGGGAGAGAAACATCAATGTGCGGTTGCCTCTTGTATGTCCCCTGCCGGGAACTGGCCTGGCAACCCAGGCATGTGCCCTGACTGGGAATCGAACCGCGATCCTTCGGTTCGCAGGCCCGCGCTCAATCCTCTGAGCTACACCAGCCAGGGCAGGAAATCTTTTTAAAAGTATTTTCTTCATAGGACTTCTGGCCAAGATGGAGGCAAAGGTAGACACACTGTGCCTCCTCGCACAACCAAAATAAGGACAACAAAAAATTAGAAACAAAAAACAACCAGAACTTATAGAAAATTGAACTGTACAGAAGTCCAACAACCAAAGAGTTAAAATAGGCACATACATCCAGACCAGTACGAGGGGCAGAGTTGGGTGGCCGGGCAGAGAGTGGTCGTGGCAAAAAAAGGTGGTGGCTTGCGGACCCCGGGTGCACCAGACAGTAGCAGGTGGACCCTGGACACAGGGTGGAAGCTGGCAAACCCAGCAAAGTGACGGATTGTGGAGGGGCATGGCACGCAAGGCAGCTGGCTGACCAGGCGGTCCCACATTCAAGCCAGATAAACCAGGCGAAACTGGGGAGTGAGACAGACTGTGCAACCCAGACCTCCAGTGAAGGGAAATAAAGCCTCAAAACACCAATTGAAAAAACCTGTCGGGGTTGAGGCAGTGAGAGAGACTCCCAGCCTCACCAGAGAGTTCGTTGGAGAGACCCACAGGGTCCTAGAATGTACACAAGCCCACCCACATGGAAATCAGCACCAGAAGGGCCCAGTCTGCTTGGGGGAAGCAGCAGAAGGGACTGAAATCCAACAGAGAGTGGAGCAAGTGCCATTGTTCCCTCTCTGACCATTCCCCACAAACAGCATCACAACACAGCAACTGGGTTGACCTGCTCTGGTGAACACCTAAGATTCTGCCCCTCATAAGTAACAGGTCCATCAAGACAAAAAAAAAAAAAAATGGCCCAAATGGAAGAACACATCAAAGCTCCAGAATAAATACAACTAAGCTAGAGATAAGCTAATCTATCAGATGTACAGTTCAAAACACTGGTCATCAGAACACTCACAGAATTGGTTGAATTTGGTCACAAATTAGATGAAAAAATGAATGTTATGCTAAGTGAAATAAAGGAAAATGTACAGGGAACCAATAGTGATGGGTAGGAAACTGGGACTCAAATCCATGGAGTGGACCAGAAGGAAGAAAGAAACAATCAAACAAAAAAGAATGAAGAAACAAGAATTCAAAAAAATGAGGAGAGGCTTAGGAACCTCCAGGACATCTTTAAATGTTCCAACGTCCGAATTATAGGGGTACCAGAAGGGGAAGAAGAAGAGCAACAAGTGGAAAACTTATCTGAACAAATAATAAAGGAGAACTTCCTCATTCTGACAAAGGAAATAGACTTCCAGGAAGTCCAGGAAGCTGAGAGAGTCCCAAAGAAGTTGGACCCAAGGAGGAACATACCAAGGCACATAATAATTACATTAGCCAACATTAAAGATAAGAACAGTATCTTAAAAGCAAGAGAAAAAAAGTTACCTACAAAGGAGTTCCCATAAAGCTATCAGCTGATTTCTCTAAAGAAACCTTACAGGCAAGAAGGGGCTAGAAAGAAGTATTCAAAGTCATGAAAGGCAAGGAACTACATCCAAGATTACCCTATCCAACAAAGCTGTCATTTACAATGGAAGGGCAGATAAAGTGCTTCTCAGATAAGGTCAAGTTAAAGGAGTTCATCATCACCAAGCCCTTATTACATGAAGTGTTAAAAGGACTTATCTAAGAAAAAAAGATAAAAAATAGGACAGTAAAAAGACAGCAAACTCACAGATATTAACAATCACACCTCAAACAAAAACAAAGCAAACAATTAGAACAGGAACAGAACCACAGAAATGGAGATCATATGGAGGGTTAGCAACAGGGGAGTGGGAGGAGGAGTGAGGGGGAAAAGGTACAGAGAATAAGTAGCATAGAGGGTGGGTAGAAAATAGATAAGGGGAGGGCAAGAATAGTGTGGGAAATGTAGAAGCTAAAGAACTTAAGACACATGGACATGAACTAAAGGGGGGAATGTGGGTGGGAGGGGTGTACAGGGTGGAGGGAAATGAAGGGGGGGAATGTGACAACTGTAATAGCATAATCAAAATATATTAAAAAGTATTTTCTCATGCTCATAAAATAACAATTAAAACGTAAAATTAAATTGTTGCGTAATAACCTCAACATTAAATTATTTTATAGTACTCACATTACTAGCAACATTGTCCTCTAGAAGAGGTAAGAGCACATTATTTTCATGATATTCTAGACAGGAATAATCATCTTGAGTATACACTGGTGTTAAGTGTCTTATGAATACCTAAGACACAAATCTGTTCTCTTGTTCATTCAGGTGCTAATGACTCAAATACTTTAGACATTTATATGCAGATTCTATATTTATTTTGTAAATGCTCAGACAAAAGTAAATACACTGTTAAATGCCTACAGTATAATTTTAGAGCACATCTAATATAATAATGATTTCATACAATATTTGTATTCTAATTCATCTTCACCACTTTAGTCTTTCCTCTGAAAAGAAAATGAAAAGTGTCTCCAGCAATGATTCTCAGGAAAGAAGGTAGATATTAGTTTACTGTAATGTAAGAAAATATGAAATTCATTTTAATAGAACAAGAGGAAATAGGAATCTAAACTATTAATTTTTAATTTCTGCACTTGCCAAATATCAGGGCTATACTCCTACTGGTACTAGCTACTCTTTGGTGAACTGTGTGTGTGTGGTGAACTATGTAACATGAGTGTACACAACCTGTTAAGTGTCTATGTCTGAGGTTTTTATTTTTTATAGAAAATTCATTTTCCTCTTTAAATATGTGTTAGTAACCTCTCAAAATGCTCAATGCCTTATATGTGGTCACGTTGATGATAACGATGTATACATATCCTTGTAATTTGGACATTTTTGTCCATGTAGGATATAAACAAGCCAGAAACTTGTGTAAAGTAGTTTGCTTTTACTCAAAGTGAATGATGAATTGAATGAAATAATTTCATTAATTGCTTTACATACATTTCTGCTTTTGTTGCAGATGTAGAGTATCATTCCATATCATCATCACCTCCTCTGCCTCTTTGGCAAAAATCACTTTCTACCTAGGATTGTGATCATTTATATAATATCTTATCTCTCCTACTATATTATAAACTCCTAAGGCAAAATTTAGATGAGATTTGCAGGATGAACTGTTTAAACATGATTAAAGGGAGAAACTGCAACCTCCCTAGCATAATGGTAAAGTTTAGTTAGATACAAAAACAGGGTCAAAGTAGCATGGGGATTCCAACTGAAGACTTTGAGTACCTGGAACTTATGATAAGGAATTAGAATCTGATATACTCACTACACTTAATTCCTTTGGCAGCAGGTGCTATATAAATCAGATAATCTATAACTCAGGAGCCATTACCCATACTGGGAATGGTCCTTACTCTTTAATTTCTCTTTCTACATTCTGCCGGACATTTTTTTTTGCCACATCTTTGCACATTAGCACAACCACTGATAATGGAGTGCATTAAACTAGTGGCTAAAATGAAAATTCTAGAGTCCCACGAATTGTATTTAACTATCTGATCCTATGGATAATTTTGAGTAAACGTTGTATAACAATCTAGGTTCCAAACTGTACTTTAAATTAAATACTTATCAAATCTGACGAACAATTTCTCATTTGATAATTCATATATTGAAACTAACAAGTTAGGTATAAGTTTTAGGAATCAGACCATCCTGCCTTCTGTAAAAAGGCCACAGCATGTAGACTGTAAATTAAGCTAATTAATTTTGCATAGTGTTTTTGATAATATCTAATTTACTTTTCAAAAAAGCATATTTTAGCTACAAGTCTTGCCAGACACCTGCCAAAAATAGTCTGGCCTTAACATCTCTAGAATTAGCTTCCATGGCAATAGAGTATAGTCAGAAGTGACTCATGTACAGCTTTTCTTTTCATAAGAAAAATCAATCTGGGTGATGCTACTGTGAGGACTGATATTAAATTGGTGGTGAGGGGGGCTGTGAATGTTCACAATGAGCCAAGTTTAGAGACCTAAAATAAAAGAGAGTAAGGATGATCACAAAATAGTCCAACCTGAGGTGGGGAAATATGAATTATGCCCCTTATAATGGTTTTAAACTCATACTGCTATAGAAAAGTGACAGATCAAAATGCCAAAATATGAAAGCAAATAGGACCTTTGAAAGTAATAAAATAGATCTGTTAGCTATTTCTAATATTTCAAAAAGCCTAATAATATTAGTAAGTGAATGGGTGTAACATGCAAATAATCAATTTCTCCCCCACCCCGCTCACGTACCTAAAACAAAACAAAACTCCAAAACAAAACATATCACCTTTTATGTGGTTATACTATTCCCTAAAAAGAAACAAACTTCCATTGCTAATTTCTCATAATTAAGCAGTGGGAAAAGTAGCACAGTTCAGAATCAAGCTCCAGATACCTCCCACATCTGCATAATTATTTGACTGTGAAGAGGTCTACGTACAACATTGTAAACTAGAGGAAAAGACAGTCTTTTAGGTGTGATGATAGACCTCATTTCTTTTTTAAGAAAAAAGAACATATTTACCAATCACTTATATAAGTGTTATAATCACTTAGAATCTACATTCTTCTTTTATGAAATAAGAACACACCTATTACTTATATAAGTGATTTGCAGGCTAGAAAAATTACTACCAACTTGAATTTTCACAAAGAAAGAAACCTGCACTTGGCTAGACAATTTATTAGCCAAAAATTTAAGGAATATTCTTTGTGATGTTTGAGTTCATCTATATGAATTATAATTCTCTTATCTAATAAACATATATAATCTAAGAACTAAAACAGAGGAAATAAATTGTGTTTGCTTTCTAACATATAAAAGCCATAAATGCAAGTAGCTTGGTAAATACTAGAAATTCTTCTTCAACTTGGACAAGAATATTTCTACATTGAAGTTTTGACCACTAAAAAATATAGTTATTTGTGGACATTAATTTGTCAACATGGATAAACTTATATCAATGATTCTGAGTTCTCTCTCAATCCTGCTTCTTATTTACTGTAGTCTTTCCTGTTTTTACCCAGAATCTACAAGGATAAGGACAAAATAACCTACTTAATAGTTCTATGTTGTAAATCTTACAAAGTTTGCCTGCTATCTACACAGAAATTATGCATTTTTACAATTGGGAGGAAATCCTCAGCCTACTTGTAAGGTTTAACTTCAGTCTAAAATCAAAATTTCAACCAAGAGAACATACCCCTTGACTATGACAAGTGTTTTAAGACTGTATGTTTATATATAAAAACTTAACCCAGGACAGGTATTTTATTTTAAAAGTATCTGGTCATTTTTTTTTAATTTGGCTTTTAAAGATTAAGGGACCACAAAAAAAGTACATATTGTCTTCTATGAAATGGTTGGCTTTTTAAAAGAAAAAAAGGTACTCAAACAGGTATTTGTATGCCAATGCTTATAGCAACATTATCTGCAATAGACAAAAATTGGAAGCCACTCAAGTGTCCAGGTGGATGAATGAACAAAATGTGGTAGATACATTTCATGGAATATTATTCAGACTTAAAAGGGAAGGAAATTCTAACACATGCCACAACATGGATGAATCCTGAAGACATTATGCTAAATGAAATAAGCCAGTCACAAAATGACAAGCACTGTTTTTGAGGTAGCTAGAAGAGTCACATTGATAGATACAGAAAGTAGAATGAAGGTTGTCATGGGAGGAGGGAGAAATGGGGAGTTAGTGTTTAGTGGGTACAGAATTTCAGTTGGGGAAGATGAAAAAGTTCTCAGGATGAATGGTACTGATGATGCACATCAAATAAACTTGAGGCCATAGAACTATACACTTAAGCTTGGTTAGATGGTAAATTTTATGTTATATATATTTTATAATAAAAAATGACAAAGCTGAGTAACATTCTGAAATCTGTACAATAGTCTATTTAATCGCAGTTGAAAATAGTGAAAAAAAGATTATCTTTTTTTTTAAGTTGAATGTTTAATTGATTTATTATTGTTTTAAAAAAGATTATCTTTTTTTAAAGAGACCTATACCTAGTAAGCCTTTAATTTCATTGTTTATTTTTTGTCTTGGTTTCTCCTTCCATTTTATCTCCAACCTCCTAACTTCATTTTATTCCATTTGTAAATTTTGTGATTTATGTGTTTTTTAAGACTGGAAGAACAGACTAAGAATCACCAATTATTATGTTAAGAAAACTGTATTCTTCTTGGAATCTAGTCCATTATTTACATGTATCCAAGGAACCAAATTTCATACCATGCAGTAATATATTTTTTGTAATTAGCATTATCCTTTTCTACAATATTAATTCAAGTCAATTTTCTTCTGACTAGTCTACACAATTCCATCTATGGATGTCCTGGAATTGAAAATAACATTCCAAAATTTCAATCTTAACTCCTAACTAGAAGTTCTGAAGAATTACTGGATCCATGATTTATACAACTTACAGTAATCTGCTTCCAAGTTTATTATATTCATGATGAAGCTGCAAAACATAAATCCTCAGAAAAATGTATGTTGTCAAATCTTAAATGTAGCAGTTAAGAGTTTGGACTTTGCAGTCAGACGGCCTGGTTGGACTCCTGGTTCTACCACTTGCTATATGTGTGAATGGGTAAATTATTTATATGTATTCTGTAAATCTTAGTTTCCAGAGGGAAATGGAGGTAGGGGAGGTAGAAGAAGGTAAAGGGTGGATAAATGGTGGTGGAAGACTTGATTTAGGGGTGGTAAACACACAATACAATATACTAGTGATGTATTATATAGAACTGTACACCTGAAACATATATAGTAATTTTATTAATGACACCCCTATAAATTCAATAAATAAAAAAAAATTAAATGTGGACATTAATACCTAAGAATTGTTTTTAGAATCATGTATATAAAGCTCCATTGCAGTGTCTGACATGTAGTAAGATTCTTAATAAATGGTAGCTATTAACAATGATAACAACAGTAGCAACAGTAGCCACACATAGAAGGGGTAAGTGCCCCACTGGACTGGAAGATATCGTATTGCAACTTTTAAAAATGACTCCACAAATTTGATATGAAAATGAATCCAGGAAAAAGAGCAACTGTATACTGTAAGACTTGCTTTCTTTTGTTCATCTCTTCTAAATAACTTCATTCTTGTTATCATATGAAGCAAAAGAAATTAAGCAAAACAAAACTGAGAAGGCTACACTACACATCCCTCTAACGCCACATATACAATTTCAGGAAGTTGTATTAAAAATGATGAAAAAGTTGGAAAGTAAACAGGAAGAGCTACAAACTATAATGAGGGTAACCATGTATATAAATGTAGGTAAATTTCTAAGTTCGACTATTTGAACAATTAATTCAGAATAACATTATAATCAGAAAAAAATATACTGTAAATCTTCTAGTACCCTTGAAGACAGATCCACAAATCCAGAAAAGTTGGATATTTTATCCTTTCTTACCAGTGTAGGCAAAAATATCATATTTTCTTTAAACAAAACCAAATTGCAACTCCAGATACAACTACTAAAGATATGTATATAATATTTGATACTGGGACATTTCCTTAGAAAGCACAGAGGATTTCCACAGACTCCCCAACTATGAAAGAAAATAAAAAAAAAATTTTTAAATATTCCTTGGAACACTAAATGCATAAGACACTGGGGTAGTAGAATAAAAGGATTCTATAGCCACAAAAAGTTGAAGTCTGGAAATCACTGCATTCTTTTGCTCTTAGAGATGGACAACACTGTGAACATAAAGGTTCTGAGAGTTCCTGCAATGAACAAGGGCCGTTTAAATTTATTTAACCAGTGCTTCCAAAATACAACGTCCAGCACAAATAACATCCCTTTTTTATTACAAAACCTTTTAATTACAAAATCATAAGCATGTATTCTGTAACGTAACAATATCACACTCAAGGATACCATATGACATTTTAGGTGAAATGTTCAAATTAAAACTATAAATTATTATACCCATATTATTACCCTACCAACCACATTCAAGCAGGCATTACTTCTGCTGGACCCTGTATATCTGGCCATAGAATCCTTTTATCTTCAGGCAATACCAAGGAACAAGTCAGGGTTCCTCATAATAACTTACATTAGGAAATATATAATTAATTGCCTTGATTAGCTATTAAAAGTATAATTCCATATGTATGTCCCGAAGAGGGAGTCACAGGCAGAATTTGCTAAAATCTCAAAATGAGTCCATGGTATTTCATGTCATGAAAAAAAATCTAACATGCCTAGATTAGCATTTACACTATCTTTAGCAAGTTGTGGTTATATCCAGAATATGTGTTTTGACCCCTTTACTGCCTGTATGTTATTTAATCAAGTTCAAACACCAAATTCCTCATACCTGTGAAAATCTAAGAATAAATGTGACCCTCCAAGCCTTTGCTTTCCTTTCTGTTCTTTATTGTAAGCTAAGTAAACCCTATAGCTCTGAGCTACACCTTTAAATAAAAAGAATACAGTTACCATCAATTTATTAACTGGTATTATGAGCTGCCTTTATGCAATCCTATAGTAAAATAATGAATGTTCCATACTGTTAATCATGAAGCAAAGTAATGTTTATTACTTCATTCTCCTAACACCTCCCTAACATCCCTATTATGTATATAGAACAAAATACATACATACTGTAATTACTACTTTATCTACTGGAGAATAAGCAACTTTCCCCAAGTATCAATGCTCACAAGGGACCAATTTCTTGTTGGATGGACATTTCTGCATATTGCAATTATAGAAATTATATTAGATAATCACCCTACAATATGAACAAAAATGGGTGATTCCTTTACTAATAGAGTATTATTTAAGGAATTTTCTTCTTTTGAAACATTTTGGAATACAATTTGCTGGAAATCTGAACTTGAACCAAAAAAATCAGATGGCATACTAGATAGCTTTTTATGAATTCTGAAATTAAGAACAAAGTCGTAAAAATGTGTAATGAGGCATTCATTATTTTGTCCTTGTGTTAGATGAAACAAAATAAGTAAGTTACAATTAATTATGGGTAAAGAATGAATGTGAATGATTATGCTGCCAGGCTATGGCATCACTTTCTTCCTAGGTTCTTGGTTCAATTTCAAAAAATATATAAAAGTGTAAGAAAATGTGCAAGATGAAAACAGACATCAACAATTACTTAAAAGCCTAACAGAGAAAACACAAGGACTATTATTGTGGAAATAATACATTTTGGTAACCCATAAAGGTTTGGTCATTGATTTTCAAGTTATACAAAATAATCTGATATTGAAAGAAAAACACTTCAAAACATCTATGGCACAGTATTTTATATTATGATAGTATATATTAATAACATGTTACCAGAGATGTGGCAAATGGCTCAAGAAAAAAACAGAACATGAAAGGGCTCAGTATGTTGACAATTTAGTAAAAGAAAAGAAATTAAAGAATCAGGTTCAAGTTTCGAAAATTTTTTTTTAATGTAGAAACAGAGGTAACAAAAATTGTTCTTCACCTGGTAAGTGTGTACTCCCTGAGTCCAGAATGCAAATTCATGGCAGAAAAAGTACCTATGCATCCACGCAATCTTTTGTCTCGACCAATCTTCCATGTTACAAACAGTGGGCTGTAATGGAAGATAAAAATCAGGTAAATCAATCAATTCAACTTAAGCAAGCATTTTTTTTTTGCATATTTACTATATGCAAGGTTAGATATATGAGATATAAAGACCAAATGGCAGGATCTCAAGGGGCTGTGTCTAGCCCAGTAGGACTGCATTTAGCAATAATCACAGCTACATTGTTTTGGGCATATATTAGGCAACACAATAAATGTTTGAAACAAATTATCTATGTTATCCTCATCAACACCTCTAGGAGGCTGATGCTATTACTGACATTTTTATTTCAGATATGAGGCAGTCCCACAGTTCATTCATAACAAAGTAGGAACTCAAACCTAGGCAATTTTGACTATAGAGCCTTGGCTGACTACCTGATACCTTATTTAAACCTGAAGTTACTGATTGAGTCATAAGTCTAGTCTATAAAATTAGGGGAGCCCTGGCTGGTGTGACTCAGTGGATTGAGTGCTAGCCTGTGAATAGAAGGGTGGCCAGTTTGACCCCAGTCTGGGTACATGCCTGGGAGTGGGCCAGGTCCCCAGTAGGGGAAATTCGAGAGAGAACAACACATTCAGGTTTGTCTCCCTCACTTTCTCCTTCCATTCCCCTCTGTCTGAAAATAAATAAATAAAAATCTTTAAAAAAACCCGAAAAGATAAAAAAGAAAATCAGGGGTAAAACCACTGATTTCAATAGATACTTAACTGAATATATTCAGGCAAATTACTGTGGAAGGTGCTACAAGAAGTAGAGTTACTGAGACTTCTGGCCAAGATTCAGGCAGAGGTAGATGCACTTTGCCGCCTAACACTACCAAAAAAGGACAACAACAAATTTAAAAACAAACAAACAACCCCCCCCCCGCAGAATTGTCAGAAAACTGAACTGTATGGAAGTCCGACAACCAAGGAGTTAAAGAAGAAACATTTATCCAGACTGGTAGGAGGGGTGGAGATGGGCAACTGGGGCAGAGAGGATGTGTGGCAAGATAGCTGGTGAGGCAGTAGGTGGTGCGCAAGGCAGTCTCGCATTTTCATGCAGATAAACTAGGAGGAACAACTGGGGAGCGAGACAGACCGCACAATCCAGGATTCCAGTGCAGGAAAATAAAGCCTCAAAACCTCTGGCTGTAAAAATCTGTGTGGGTTGTGGCAGTGGGATAAATTCCCAGCCCCACAGGAGAGTTCATTGGGGAGACCCACAGGGTCCTGGGACATACACAAACCCACCCACTGGGGAATCAGTACCAGAAGGGCTCAATTTGCTTGTGGGTAGCGGGGGAGTAACTCAAAGCCAGCCCAGAGCCCAGCAAGAAGCATTATTCCCCCTCGGACCCCTCTTCCACATGTAGCATCACAACAGAGCAACAAGGGTTGCTGCGCCCTGGTGAATACCTAACACTTCACCTCTTACTACCTAACAGGCATGCAGAGACAAAGAAATATGGCCCAAATGAAAGAAAAGATTAAAGCTCCAGAAAAAAATACAACTAAGTGACAAAGAGATAGCCAACCTATCAGATGCAGAGTTCAAAACACAGATAATCAGGGTGCTCAAAGAAATTCTTGAGTCTGGTCACAAAGTAGAGGAAAAAGTGAAGGCTATGAAAAATGATATAAAGGAAAATGTATAGGGAACCAACAGTGACAGGAAGAAAACCAGGACTCAGATCAACAAGTTTGGACCAGAAGGAAGAAATAAACATGCAAACAGAACAGAATGAAGAAATAAGAATTCAAAAAAAAAAAAAAAATATGAGGAGAGGCTTAGGAACTGCCGGGACAACTTTAAATGTTCCAACATCTGAATCACAGGGGTGCCAGAAGGAAAAGAGAAAAATGCAATAAATGGAAAACTTATTTCAAAAAGTAATGAAGGAGAACTTCCCCAATCTGGCAAAGGAAATAGACTACCAGGAAGTCCAGGAAGCTCAGAGAGTCCCAAAGAAGTTGGACCAAAAGAAGCACACACTGAGGCACATCATAATTACATTAGCCAAGATTAAAGGAGAAGGAGAGAATCCTAGAAGCAGCAAGAGAAAAGGAGACAGTTACCTACAAAAGAGTTCCCATAAGACTATGAGCAGATTTCTCAAAAGAAACCTTACAAGCAAGAAGGGGCTGGAAAGAAGAATTCAAGTCATGAAAGGCAAGGACCTACATCCAAGATTACTCTGTCCAACAAAGCTATCATTTAGAATGGAAGGGCACAAAAGCTAGGGGCGGTGGAAATGGGAGGGAGGTGGGAAGGGCTGGGGGTGGGCTGGGGGTGGGCTGGGGGTGGGCTGGGATGGGAGTAAAAGATAGAAAACTATACATGAACAACAATTAAAATAAAACTTAAAAAAAAAAAAGAATGGAGGGGCAGATAAAGTGCTTCCCAGATAAGGTCAAGTTGAAGTAGTTTATCACCACCAAGCCCTTAGTATATGAAATGTTAAAGGGACTTATCTAGGAAAAAGAAGATAAAAAATATGAACAGTAAAATGACAACAAACTCACAACTATCAACAACTTACCCTTAAAAAAAATCTAGAAACAAAAACAAACTAAGCAAGCAACTAGAACAGGAACAGAATCACAGAAATGGAGATCATATGGAGAGTTATTGGCGGGGGGAGGGGTGGAAATGGAGGACAGTGTACAGGGAATAAGAAGCATAAATGGTAGGTACAAAATAGACAGGGGGAGGTTAAGAACAGTATAGGAAATGTAGAAGCCAAAAAAATTATATGTACGACTTATGGACATGAACTAATGGGAGGGGGAATACTGATGGAAACAGAGTGCAGGGCAGAGGGGCATAAAGTGGAGGGAAAAAAATTGGACAACTGTAGTAGCATAATCAATAAAATATAATTTAAAAAATAAAAATAAAAAAAAAGAAATACATAGTTACCTAAAACACAGTCCTTGCTCTCTAGCAGCAAGTACAGAAGGCCGGTATGTTCATAGAAAATTAAGACAAGGTAATGGAAATGAGTACTATAAACTATTTCCAAAATAGCATAAATAAAACTACTGGGATAGAAGAAAATTCCATCAACTGTGATCATCTTCAGCTTGGCCTATAAAAATGAGTAGGGTTCAGACAGGAGTAGGACAATAGCAAACGTTAACAAAGTAATTCTCTGAAACCAGAAAATTAATTTTAAATTTTAGATAAAATTATTCCCAGTAAGTACAATCTCTCAAGCATCAACACTATCAAAGTATCAATTATAATATAATGGCATAAAGCAAGTAAAACAGTTTTAAATGAAGTTTAATACAGAAAATGTTTCAATTCAGCTGCAAACTACTGACAACCTCAATTATTGGTTAAGTCTAAAAACAATTATCTTCATTAGAAGCAACTTTATATGTCATTTTTATGAAATTAATTAATTTACACATTTTGGGACATTTTGTAAAAAGATAAACACTCTACAGTTGGGGATGGTTAGTGTTAATATGAGTATTCACAATATTATTAGTATAATAAAATAGTTTTGGCTTTCTTTTCTAAAGAGTTTTTATTACTTATTTATTTATTTTTACACAGAGGGGAATGTAGCAAGAAAGAGAGGGAGAAAAACATCAATGTACGGTTCCCCCTCATGCCCCCTACTGGGGACCTGGCCCGTAACCCAGCTATGTGCCCTAACTAGGAATCAAACCAGCGACCCTTTGGTTTGCAGACTGGCACTCAATCCACTGAGCCACAGAAGCCAGGGTGATTTCAGCTTTCTAAAAATTTAAATTGTAGAAGAAATTTAGAAGTTAGTTGGTTCTCCAAATTTTTCCCCAGTATAGGAGGAAAATGTGCACAGCAAACCTGTCTGTTTCTAAAACACCAGAAAATAGGGAAATCTCATGAATATTACACAGTATTATGCAAGTGGGCATAATCACAATCTCCCCCTCCTCAAACAGGTACCAGGGCAAACTAGAAAGGCTGGATCAGTGAGAAATATTAGATCCAATCTAGTAGCTTCTATACTACTCCCATTAGAAGCTCGTAACGAAACCTCCAAAATTATTTTTGTTTGGTTGTCTTAAAGATTTTACTTATTTATTTTTAGAGAGAGGGGAGGGGAGAGAGAAAAAAGGGAGAGAAACATCGATAGGTTGCCTCTTGTACACTCGCTGACCTGGGCAAAACTGCTACCTAGGTATGTGCCCCAACCAGGAATTGAACCACCAATCCTTGGCTTTCTGGATGGAAAACTGAGCCACAATGGTCTTGGCAAAACCTACCAGTTTATTTTTGATTGGCTTCCCAGCACCCGTCCTGACTCCCTCTCAATCTTCTCGCTACATATTTTCCTATTGTACATCCAGCCTTCATCAAACTCAGGTGTTCTAGAGAGTATCTACAAATTTCCACCAAATCAAAATTTGCATTTATCATCTCATTGTTTAAGTAATTCATATTACTTAATGAGGCTTTTTAGTGAATGAATGAAAGAATGAATCATTACCGAATGAATAAGACTTAACTCCTGATTTCCATTTCTATATTTCATTGTTGGTGTACAAAAATGCCTTTGATTTCTGAATATTAACTTCATACCCCACTGTTGTGCCAGATTCCCTTATTATGTTGAGTAGTTTTTTTGGTGGTATACCAACAATGAAATATCAGAAAGAGAAATCAGGGAATAAATCTCATTTGATACAGCAACAGGAAAAAAGAGTACCTAGGAATAAAGCTAACCAAGGAGGTAAAAGACCTGTACTCAGAAAACTACACAACACTGAAGAAAGAAATTAAGGAAGACACAAAGAAATGGAAGCATGTACCATGTTCATGGGTTGGAAGAGTTAACATCATCAAAATGTCCATACTACCCAAAGCAATTTACAAATTCAATGCAATATCTATTAAAGTACCAATGACATATTTCACAGATATAGAACAAACATTTCAGAAATTTATATGGAACCATAAATGACCCTGAATAGCTGCAGCAATTTGAGAAAGAAGAGCAAAGTAGGAGGGATCACAGTACCTGATATCAAACTGTATTACAAGGCCACTGTAATCAAAACAGTCTGGTACTGGCATAAGAACAGACGCATAGACCAATGGAACAGAACAGAGAGCCCAGAAATAAACCCAAGTCTTTATGGTCAATTAATATTTGACAAAGGGGGCAGAAGCATAAAATGGAGTAAAAATAGCCTCTTCAACAAATGGCGTTGGGAGATCGGACAGTTACATGAAAAAAAAGAAACTCAATCACCAACTTACACCATATACAAAAATAAATTCAAGGTGGATAAAAGATTTAAATATAAGTCATGACACCATAAAAGTCCTAGAGGAAAACATTGGCAGGAAAATCTCAGACAGCAGTATCTTCACTGTTAGGTCCCCTAAAGCAGGGGACATAAAGGAAAAAATAAAGAAATGGGACCTCATCAAATTAAAAAGCTTCTGCATGGATACAGAAAACAGCATAAAAATGAAAAGAGAACCAACTGTATGGGAAAACATATTTACCAATTATACCTCGGACAGGGGTTTGAGCTCCAAAATATATAAAGAACTCACATGACTCCACTCCAGGAAGACAAACAACCCAATTTAAAAACGGGCAAAGGATGAACAGACACATCTCTAAGGAGGACATACAGAGGGCCCAGATTCATATGCAAAGATGCTCAGCATCACTAGCCATCAGTGAGATGCAAAATAAAACCATAATGAGATACCACTTCACACCAGTCAGAATGGCCATCATAAACAAATCAACAAACAACAAGTGTTGGAGAGGTTGTGGAGAAAAGGAAACCCAAGTGCACTGTTGGTGGGAATGCAGACTGGTGCAGCCACTGGGGAAAACACTGTGGAATTTCCTCAGAAATCTAAAAATGGAACTTCCTTTTGACTGAGCAATTCCACTGCTAGGATTATACCCTAAGAACCCTGAAATACCAATCCAAAAGAACCTATGCACCCCAATGTTCATTGCAGCACAATTTACAATAGCCAAGTGCTGGAAGCAATTTAAGTGCCCATCAGTAAAGGAGTGGATCAAAAACTATGGTATATTTACACAATGGAATACTATGCAGCAAAGAGATGGAAGGAGTTCCTACCCTTTGCAACAGCATGGATCGAAATAGAGAGCATTATGCTAAATAAAATAAGGCAGTCAGTGAGGGACAAATACCGTATGATCTCACCTTTAACTGGAACCTAATCAATAAAAGAAAAAAGCAAGCAAAATATAACCAGAGACATTGAACTTAAGAACCATCCGACGGTAACCAGAGGGGAGGAGGGTGGGAGTGGAAGCAAGGGAGGGAGGTGGGTTTGGCTGGGGTGGGGGGGGAGTGATGGGGGTAAATGCAGACAGCCGTAATAGAACAACAATGAAATAATTAATATTAAAAAAGACTTTACTCTTCCAGATAACTTGAAGTTGAAACTGATAGGAAGCCCTGAAAGGAGGAATAGAAAGGGGTAAATGGTGGGGGTGGTGGAAGATAAGGTGCCAATGCATTTTACACTTTCTCAACCAATCTTACTGCAGATGAGGAAAATACACTAAATCACCATTATAACCTTATACCACACTCTTCCCTCCAACCTTCGTGAATAGTCTGTATCTCATGGGCTCAGGAAAGTAGGAGATACTGCTTAAACAGACAGTATGCCTTAATACAGAAAACAACAAATTATCTGAAAGTGGGAATCAGAAACTACCAATCTTTCAGTATTTTTCTCTACCTGGTGTTCCCAGAAATTCTATTATAGCAGGATTATGTTCTTTTTTTACCTGTTTTTATAATGTAATTTAACTAGCAAATGCCAGAGAAAGAGAGGTAGTCTAAAGTCTTACATATGACTGGGAAGGTAAAAAGTATGTGTGTGTCTTGTAAATCAAGGATAATCTCCACCAACATACAATCAGCCAAATCACAAGCATACTTTAAAGGATTAGCTTGATTCTGCCAATTTTTGAAGTGAAAGAACCATTTCTTCCTTATAGCAAGACCAAATCAACAATTTTCAGTAAACTTTTTTAAAAACTTAGTCTCAGACTTGATATGCTGAGATAGTCTACATTATTATTTTGTTTTTTTATAGTCTCAAATTAGATGAAATGCATTTGAAAAAATACCATATTTGCACATATTTTCTCTTCTTAGTTGATGCTGCATTGGATATTAAATTTAATATATGGTAGCATTGTAAGGATGAAATAAATAGCTGTGTTTTTTTCTGATAACAGGAACAAACCACAAATCTTCATTATCTGACTATCTAACTCATAAAATAAATTTTAAATGAAAAATTGCTATAGACTTCCCAAATTAAATAATTTCTATTTGTAATTCATATTCTGAAACCATTTCTTCAAAAAACTTTAAGGTTTGAGACTTAGTATTTACTGTGAAAAGAATGAATTATTTTTATATATAAAACAGCAAACAAAAACAGGTAATCTCTGCTAACGTTTTAAGATATTTCTAAACTTAATATAAGCAAAAGTAAGAGAAAAGAGACCAGAATAACTGGATCCAGGAGTTTCAAGAAGGAATATTGATTGAATGGCATCTGTGGGGGGGCAGGGTAGAGGGATCCAGCACAAAGGGAAAAGGGCTCATGGACATGGGCCAAGAGTGTAGTGATTGTGGGGGTGGGGAGGGCATTATAAGCGGGATAAATGGTAATGGGAAAATACAATAGGAAATATGAAAAAATGAATGAATATTGATTAATAGTCAAGTCTTTTTATGCCATTAAAAACTTTTATGGAATGGTGTTTTGCTACTTCCATTTGATAATTTGTATGCTGGATGGTCAGGGAGGGGGGATTCATAACACTTTAAACAAAACAATAGACAGCTAAGGGACTTCTGTTTAGTTTCCTTTTCGCTTGATTTGGTACCTATATTTTACCTCCCCAGCTAATGACCTATCTTCTACCATCTTGTCTTACTATGAGAAGCCACTCAAATTACCAGGAAAAAAAATATGCTGATTGATTTAAACACTAACATAACAAGAGCTGGAAAGTTATCCAGCTTCTTCCTTCTAGATTGTTCTTTCCCATTCCAAGGAGATCCGATGTGATATGCCAGCGAAATAAGTAAGAACTGCAATAAAACTTTGATATATTTGTTTTTCACATGTTGAATGGGTTTAGAAGGTGACTGTTTTGATTTTAATGTCCTGTACTGGATTACTTGCTCCTTTGGGAGAAAGAGCTGGACAGACTCAGCTTTGTAGCAGGAATTCAGCAAGCCCGTCTTACTTTATGGGAAAGAAGAAAGGCAGGATGTAGTGACAAAGTGCTCAAGTGAGACCTTATTTTGTATCAGGGCTGCTTATGCTGCCTTTGCATCAGAAAACAGTTCAAAGGTTCAAGAACCTCTCCCTACTATTAATCCAAAAGATTGAGGTCTGTTTTTTTTTTTTTTTCCACATGGAATTGACACCTTCGCCTCCAAGGTGCCTCTTTATAAAAATCAACTTTATTAAAGTGTAATTTATATAATAAAAGCACTTATTTTTAGTGTAAAATTCAATGAATTTTGATAAACGTATACAAACATAACCTAAACCACAATCAAGGTATAGGAAATTTCCATCACCCACACAGTTTCTTCATGCTTCTTTGCCATCAATCCCCAACCCACACTCCTAGTGCCTGGCAAACACTAACCTGCTTTTGGTCACTATTATTGTGCCTTTTCTAGAATTTCATGTAAATAAAATCATCCAATATGCAGTCTTTTGTGCCTAGCTTCTTTCATTTAGAATAATACTTTCAATATTCACTGACACTGTTCTGTCCTTTTTATTGCTGAGTAGTATTACACTGGATAGATATACAGAAACTTATTTATATGTGCATCCACTGATGGATATTTGCATTACTTCCAGTTAGGGCTTCTATAAATAGAGCTGCTAAGATAATATTTGTATTCAAGTTTTTGCATGAACGTGTAAGTTTTAATTCATTAGGTGGCTACCTACAAAGAGAAGTGTTGAGCCATGAGTAGGTGTATATTTAACTTCGTATATAAACTGCCAAGCTGTTTTCCAGTTGGCTGTACTAATTTCCAATGGCTGTACCAATTGTATGAACGTGCCAGTTGTCCACATCCTCACCAACCCTTGGTCTTGTCTTTTTTCTTTTAAATTCAAGGTAATGTGTAGGGATCTCTCACTGTGGTTTTAATTTGCAGCTCTCTGATAACTAAGGACATTGAACAGCACTTCAAGTGGTTAATATTCATTCACGTGGTTAGTCTTCTTTAGGGAAGTACTTGTTCAACTCATTAACTCATTTTTAAGTTGGATTGTCTTCTTTTGAGTTTTAGATTTTTTAAAAGGTGGGAAAAAAATCTCCTAGACACAGACAACAATATGGTGATTACCAGAGGGAAAGGGAGGTGAGGGAGCTAGAAGAGGGCATAAGTGGTTAAATGGTGGTGAAAGGACACCTAACTTGGGGTGGTGAGCACATAGAACTGTATACCTGAAACCTACATAATTTTATTAACCGATGCTACCCCAATAAATTCAACAAAAGTTAAATAAATAAATATTGAAAATGTTGGTCTTTATCATGTATATGTATTACAAATATATGTTTCTAGTCTGTGGTTTACCTTTTCATTTTCTTAATGGTATCTTTTGAAGAACAGACATTTTAAATTTTGATGAAGTTTAATTTTATCACTTTTTCTTTCCTGGTTCATGTTTTTGTGTCCAGTAGAAGAAATCCTTATCCAAAGGTCATGAAGTTTTTCTCCTGTTCTCTTCCAGAAGATACATAATTTAGCTTTTACATTTAGTTTTATGATACATTATGCGTTATTTTTTGTGTGTATACTGTGAGGAAAAGGTTGAAGTTCATTTTTTATTTGTTAATATTTGGTGATGGATTTGTGTGTCTGTGTACATGAGGAATGATCTCTTAGGTTTTCTTTTCTTATAATATCTTTGTTAGTTTTTTGGTATTTACAATGATACCACATTCATGTAATGAGTTGAGAAGAACTGTATCCTCCTGTTTCCACGAATTTGGGTTATTTTTTCCACATATATTTTACAGAAGTCACCACTGAAGTCATTGGAGCTTAAGAGTTTAATTATGGGATGACTTTTATAAAATATATTCTATTGATTATGCTACTACAGTTGTCCCATTTTCCCCCCTTCACTCTCCTCCACCCTGCACACCCCTCTCACCCACATTCCCCCCGTTTAGTTCATGTCCATGCATACTTGTAAGTTCTTTAGCTTCTACATTTCCCACATTATTCTTGCCCTCTCCTGTCTACTCTCTACCTACCATCTATCCTACTTATTCTCTGTACCTTCCCCTACTCCCACTCCCCTGTTGCTAACCCTCCATATGATCTCCATTTCCGTGTTTCTGTTCCTGTTCTAGTTGTTTGCTTAGTTTGCGTTTGTTTTTGTTTTAGGTGTGGTTGTTAATTATTATGAGCTTGCTATCATTTTATGGTACATGTTTTTTTATCTTACATAAGTCCCTTTAACATTTCATATAATAAGGGCTTGGTGATGATGAACTTCTTGAACTTGACCTTGTCTGAGAAGCACTTTATCTTCCCTTCCATTCTAAATGAAAGCTTTGATGGATAGAGTAATCTTGGATGTAGGTCCTTGACTTTCATGACTTGGAATACTTCTTTCCAGCCCCTTCTTGCCTGGAAGGTCTCTTTTGAGAAATCAGCTGACAGTCTGATGGGAACTCCTTTGTAGGTGACTGTCTCCTTATCTCTTGCAGCTTCTAGGATTCTCTCCTTCATTTGAATCTTGGCTAATATAATTATGATGTGCCTTGGTGTGTTCCTCCTTGGGTCCAACTTCTTTGATACTCTCTGAGCTTCCTGGACTTCCTGGAAGTCTATTTCCTTTGCCAGATTGCAGAAGTTCTCCTTTATTATTTGTTCAAATAAATTTTCCACTTGTTGCTCTTCCTCTTTTCCTTCTGGTACCCCTATAATTCTGATGTTGGAACATTTAAAGATATCCTGGAGGTTCTCCCTAAGCCTCTCCTCATTTTTTTGAATTCTTGTTTCTTCATTCTTTTCTGGTTGGATGTTTCTTTCTTCCTTCTGGTCCACTCCAATGATTTGAGTCCCAGTTTCTTCCCATCACTATTGGTTCCTTGTACATTTTCCTTTATTTCACTTACCGTAGCCTTCATTCTTTTCATCTAATTTGCAACCAAATTCAACCAATTCTGTGAGCATCCCAATTACCAGTGTTTTGAACTATGCATCTGATAGGCTGGCTATCTCTTTATGGCTTAGTTGTATTTATTCTGGAGCCATGATCTGTTCTTTTGTTTGGGCCATTTTTTTTTTTTTTAATCTTGATGCACCTGTTAAGTAGTGATAGGCGGAGCCTTAGGTATTCACCAAGGTGGGGCAACCCAGTGGCTGGGTTGTGATGCTATTTGTGGATCAGGGGTCCAAGAGGGAACAATGGCACCTGCTCCACTCTGCAGATTTCAGTCACTTCCCCTGGTTCCCCCAAGCAAATTGGGCCCTCCTGGTGCTGATTCCTGTGTGGGTGAGTTTGTGTACATTCTAGGACCCTGTGGGTCTCTCCAAAGAACTCTCCTGTGAGGCTGGGAGTTTCTCCAGGCACCTCAACCCCCACAGGTGTTTTCAATGGGTGTTTTGAGGCCTTATTTCCCTGTGCTGGGATCCTTGGTTGTGCGGTCTATCTTTCTCCCCAGTTTTGCCTGGTAATTAGAATTTTAATTTAGTTAATAGATGTAAGTTTATTCAGTTTTCCCAGTTCATTTTGAGTCGATTTTGGTAATCTGTGTCTATCACAGAATTCTTTCAATTCCTCTAAATTGTAGAATTTGTTTGTTATTTACCGTATTCCCTTATTTATCCTTTTCATACCTATAGGATCTACAGAGATGCCCTTCTTTCCTTCCTGATATTGGTAATTCATGTTAATTTGTATCTTTTATCTCCTTTTACCTTTACCAATCTAGCTATAGCTTTATCAATTTTATTGATTTTTCAAAGAGCTGGCTATTAATTTAATTTATTTTTCTTCATTGTTTCCTATTTTAAAATAGTTTTCATTGTTTCCTATTTTAAAAGTTTCCTATTTTATTGCTTTTCACTCTTATATTTTATTTATCTTCCTTGGGGTTAATTTACTCATTTTCTTGCTTCTTAAGGTGCAGTCTTAGATTATTGATTTTACATATTCCTCATTTTAAAGGTATAAATTTCCCTCTAAGCACTGTTAGATGCATCCCACAAATTTCAATGTATTGTGTTTACATTCTTATTCAGCTCAAAATATTTTCTAGTTTCCCTTATAACTTTTTATTTGACCCATGAGTCATTTAAAGGCATACTGTGTAATTTCCTAATATTTGGGAATTTTCCAGGTAAGATTATCATTTTGTTATTGATTTCCAATTTAATTTTCCATTTTGATTAGAGAACATACTTTGTATTATTTCAATTATTCTGAATATACTGAGGCTTGTTTTATGCCTCAGAATGTGGTATATCCTAGTGAATGCACCATGTGAATTTTTTTAAAAAAGATATATTCTGGTAGTGTTAAGTCCAGTGCTTTATAGATGCCAATTAGGTATAGTTGATTGGTAGTGCTGCTTAGGTTTTCTATCTCCTTACTGATTCTTTTTTTTAACTTGTTCTGACAATTACTAAGAGTGTTGAAGTATCTAACTCCAATTATGGTTTTGTCTGTCCTTCCATTTTTATGTTTTTTTTTCCATGTATTTTGAATCTGTGTGATGAGCATAGATTTAGGATTGTTGTCTTCCTGATGAATTGACCACTTTACCATTATGAAATATCCCCCTCATCCTGTCAATACCACTTGTCTTGAATTCCAATTTGTCTCATTAACATAGTCACTCCAGCTTTTTTATGATTAGTGTTGGCATGATATATCTTTTTCTATCTTTTTACTTTTAACCTACCTGTCATTATTATTAAAGTAGGATTTTTAGAGTCAGCACATAGTTGGGTCTTCCATTTTCATTTTCATGCAGCCTTTTAATTGGAGTATTTAGACTACTTACATTTAGTGTATCTTTGATATGGTTGTTTGTCTGACATCTTTATATTTGATATTTGTTTTTTATATTTCCTACCTGTTCTTTGTTTCTCTTTCTCTTTCTTCTTTTATATTAAATGATTTTATTTTAGTATTTATTTTTACTGCCATTATTAGCTTATTAGTTGTACCTTTTTTGGTGGTTGTTCCAGGTTGTATATGATGAATCTTTAACTTACTGCAAACTACCTTCAAGTAATATTACATCACTATACATATAACATAGGGACCTTAGCAACATACTTTCATTTCACTCCTTCCATCCCTTGGGGCTATTGTCATACCTTATATAAATTTCATGATAGATTATTAATTTTGTTTTAAACAATCAGTTACTTTTTAAAGAAATTTAAAAATGAGAAACAAAGTCTTTTATATTTATCTTATACTTACTGCACTTATGTGGAACTCTTCATTACATTATAGAGATCCATTTTCCAACTGGTGTCATTTTCCTTCAGCCTGAAAAACTTCCTTTAATGTTTCTTGTAGTACAAGTCTGCTGGTGACAATTCTTTCAGTTTTTCTTTCTCTAGAAAAATGTATTTCACCTTCATTTATCCTTTATTTTATTTTATTTTAATTTTTTAAAGGTTTGCTCATGTTTTATTTATTTATTTTTAAAGTAATTTTTTTAATACTCAGTTATTTTATTATGTGTTTTTTTAAGATTTTTTAATTTATTTATCTTTAGAGGGGAAGGGTAGGGGAGAGGGAGAGAAATATCAATGTATGGTTGCCTCTCATGTGTCCCCTGCTGGGAACTGGCCTGCAACCCAGGCATGTGCCCTGACTGGGAATCGAACCACGATCCTTTGGTTCGCAGGCCCATGCTCAATCCACTGAGCTACACCAGCCAGGACTTTCTTTTATGTATTTAAAGATATTTTCATTGGAGACAGGATTTGAGGTAGACAGTACTTTTTTTTTTCTTTTGGCATGTCAAAGATCTCATTCCATTGTCTTCTTGCTTGTATTGCTTCTAATGAGTAATGTGATTTCTATCTGTTCTTCTGGATGAATGTCTTTTTTTCTCTCTAGGTTGTTTGAATGCTCCCTATATCACTGTTTTTTTAATTTTTATTTTTATTTATTTATTTATTTTTTAGCAATTTGATTGTAATAACCTTAAGATGGTCTTCTTTGTGGTTATCCACCTTAAGAGTTGAGCTTCTATGGGTTTATAGTTTTCTTCATAATTGGAAAAATGTAGCCATTATTTCTTAAACTACTTTTTCTGCCTATTCCTCTTTCTCCTCCCCTTCTGGGACTCCAATTATATGTACATTAGCTTGGTTGATATGGCCCCACAGTTCACTGCACCCTTCTCTTTAAAAAAAAAGATTTTATTTATTCATTTTTAGAGAGAAGGGAAAGAAGGGAGGAAAGGAGGGAGAGAAATATCAATGTGTGGTTGCCTCTCACATGTCCCCTACTGGGGACATGGCCCACAACCCAAGCATGTGCCCTGACTGGGAATCAAACTGGCAACCCTGTGGTTCACAGGCTGGCCTTCAATCCACTGAGCCATACCAGCCAGGGCTGCAGCTTTCTCTTGTTTTTTTTTTTTTTTTTTTTTTTTTTTTTCCATTCTCCATTGCAGATTGGGTAATTTCTATTTTTGTGTCTTCAAATTCATTGATCTTTTCTTCTGCAGTCTTATCTGCTATTAATCTCATCCAGTGACTTTCTCATTTCACATACTATATTTTTCAGCTCCAGAAGTTCTAACTGGTTCTTTACATGTCTTCAGTTTCTTTCCCCATTATATTTATGTTTTACTTTCAATTGTTCAACATATTTTATAGCTGTTTTAAAATCCTTTTCTGCTAATTCTACAGCCATCATTTATGATTCTGCTTCTATTGATTAACTTCCTAATTATGGATCACATGTGAGTGGAGTGACTGGTACAAGAGCTATTTCATTCTGTCCCACATCTCCTCTAAACAACTAAGAACTAGAAAAAAATATGAAACAACTGTTTTCAGACTCTGGGCAACAGGTAGCACAAGACTGCAATCCCTGAGAAAAAGGGAACCGACAAAGTAAGCCGTACAAGTCACCCTAGCTTTTTTCCCTGCGAACGGTTTTTTGACCATATTGTGAAAGGGAATCTAAGCAGAGCCTGCCATCTTATTGAATTGATGAGACAAAGAGAGGATCCCAAGGAAGCCTTGGTGGTAGGAATTTGTAAAGCAAAGTACCGGAAGGGGAGCTACTCAAAGAAATAGCTCCAGAAATCTGCATAAATGTCCCTTTAATCTTCTGTTGAATATGAATCTGTGCATGTGTTAAGAGAAACAGCAGGGGGCTGGGCATAAATATTTGTTCTAAGCTGAAAACCTACCAGAACTCATACAGGACTGAGAGCCATTTGGTTCCTACAGCAAGAGTAGAAAGATTTTGCTGAACACTTAGGGTCTTCAGTAGAGACCCCAGAAGGGTCATACCTTTAATGGGGTAATATAGCTCCAGAGCAGGGGTGTCAAACTCATTTTCACCAGGGGCTACAGCCTCGTGGTTGCCTTCAAATAGCCAAATGTTATTTCAACTCCGTAACAATTAAGGAGTAGTTACATTTACACAGTCCTCAAATTATTTCAGCCCTTTGAAGGCAACCTCAAGGCTGATGTGGCCCCTGGTGAAAATGAGTTTGACACCTGTACCCTAGAAAAAACAGTACTCTGCATCCAATCTAACAAAACTTAAAACCAAGTGTTGAAAAACATTTATGCACAAATGATATAGATGAACAACAAAGCAAACTTCAATACTCTTTGAAGGAAGACAGTAAAATCAAAACAATCAAGAATACTAAATGGTTATAGTATCTGATATCCAAAAATTAATAAATATTCATAGAAGTACTAACGTGACCCATAACCATGAGGAAGTCAGTCGACAGAAACAGAATCAGAAATGATGGTTATAGAATTAGCAGACAAGGATTTTAAAACAGCTGTGAAAATATGTTGAACAACTGAAAGTGGAAGTGTCAAAGCCTTTCAACACTGAGCTAATTTAAGGGTCAAACTCTGGTACATTTCACATGTTAAATGTGAAAAAAATACCACAAATATTAGAAGACTACACCAAGCAGGAAAACAGTGCAGGAGGCAGAAAGCACAAGGGACAGATCTCTTCAGTTTTGACAGACATTGAACTCTCACAAGAATATGAAATGACTCAACCAATTTCAGGGCAATGTACTGTTCAGAACCAAAAGGACAGAGATGTCACGCTTAAAAAAATATCAAATCAAGAACTCTAAAATCTAAAGTAATGAAAATTTTTAAAAAATCAAAGTAGTCAGGTAGAAACTGAACTTGACAAAAGTGTCACTTACCAGTCACATTGTTATTTCTTTCTTTAAGTCCATGCCAGAAATAGCTCACTTCACTTATTCTTCCTCCATACAAGTTTAAAAAAAGTAAATACAATCTGAACATTTATTTACAACAGCTAAAAAACCTTGAGGAAGTTATCAATAATCATGAATGATGTCTGCTGTATGTCTGCTTTGTTATTGCTATTTTTAAAGGGCCATTTTTTTCAACTACGACCATTGAAATAATCTTATGGCAGAGCAATTTACCTCACTACTATACTAAGGTAACACTGAGTTTACCATAGTCTTAATAGCAAAGATCTTGAAACCAGATATGCAAAGTTATTTTATGATGGAACAAATAAAAAATACTGTGATATGCAGCATTATATTATCATATCAAAATTATTTTAAAAAATTCCCACTAACACATCAGGTAACACCATTATAGTTCAGTGTTCAGAAAGTAAATTGAGTCAGCCTGTAAACCGGGATTCACAGAACAACTAACGTTTCCCTAGAAAATGAGGATAGCAGTATGCAAGCCAGTGTAGAGCCTGAGAAAAAGGGCAAAAATCCCTGACTGACATTGGCTGAGAAACTGAGGTAATAAGGTAGTAAAATGGTGATAATTGCTTATCTTCTAGCTTTAAACATCTCTTTAGGTATAGTCCTATACAACTGCCTACTTCAAAGCTTGTAACTTTGTAAACAAATGAAGAAGCTAAACAAAAACACCAAACTCCCTGGGAAGATGAGAGAACACAGCAGCCCTAACAACAACTTCTTCTGTATATTTAAATACTCTGGATTAAAAAGCCTCCAGCTGAACTACTAGGTATATGGTAGACTACAAATTAGCCAAAGATGATGTACAGGGCCTACAAGTGACAGTGACCTAGTCAGCTTCAACACATCAATACAATAAGAAAGCAAAATCTGCCACCTGAGTTATTGAACATATTCATCCCTGAAAGCTATTTTTCCCCATAGAGTCCACCTAGTCCTCTTCTTTATACTTGATCTTAGCCAAATGGCCAAGTGGCAATAGTCATTTCTTTAAAATCAGCAAGAACAATACCCCAAACCTTTGCTTTTTAGATAAATTGCACAGATAAAAATAATTTAAACAGGAGCGCTCTCTCTACTTCCAGATCTGAAATGCATATATGGAACTTCATACTCAATCCAGGGTTTCTATGTAGCTGGAGAACCAAAACCAGGGGGGAAGTAATTTCCTATTAGACATAACTCTCCCACCTCTTCTTGGCATTAAACACTAACCAGATTTCCAGTTGAAGATGCAGATATTGGGACTTTACATGTCTCAGTTGAATACTACTAGGCTGATGAAAAAAAAAAACTTCATTGCAAAAGAGTCTTTCAGTGATCAGCTTCATGCTTTCAAACTTGCCCAGTATCTTTCCTCATTCTGCCTATGTAAACATACCATTAAAGCACCTCTTCTTCAAAGAAATGAAACTAAGCAATGGAAAAATTATTGTATTTAGCAATAAACAAACAGTTAATCAATTAGATCCAAATTGTTTTCTATACAAGTACATTTCTCATTTTGTAATGTAAGAGCAAAATTACCAAATGACCGTTTTACTTATAAGTAACGAGTTCTCATATGGATTACAGAATTACATAATATATGTAAGTGTCTAACCTAATGCATGATTCACTAAGTGGTAGCTCTCTCTTCCCCCCCAAATCTGTCTGGGAAGATCAGTCTGCATTACAGAAGGCTTCATTATGGAGTTCAAATTAAAACAAATTTGTTTTAGTACTTTGGGTTACATTCAAATTTACCTACACATCTTCCACCTTCAATACTCAACTGGTGCTTAACAAGTCAGGTAAATAATTTAACAGAGGAGAATAACTGGTAATTAATACATCAAACATGTATATGGATGTTCTTTTATACTTAGAACAAAGCCAACCTTCATCCATCTGGCCCACATGAATGATCATCAATTCCAAAACTGGATAAAGAAAATATGATTGCAAAACAAATCAAAAGATTTCTACTGCCAAAATATGGGGACTCTAAAATAATTTCAAAGCACTAAAGGAAGACTAACTTGACTTCCAGTCATGATGACAGCACAGGCAGACATGGCTTGCCCATTCGCACAACCACTTCAAAATTACAACTAAAATACAGAGCCACCATCACTCAGGACCATCAGAAATTGAGTTGAATGGAAGTCTGACAACTGTGGAATTAAAGCAACCACATCCATCCAGACTGGTAGGACTGATGCAGATACGGAACCAGCTGGTCCCATACCCATGTATGGTGGATAAAAATTTGGGAGTAATATCTTGGGAGCGAGGAGTCCCAGCCCCACCCTAGCCCCCCAGCCCAGGGTTCCAGTGCCAGGGATATAAGTCTCCACAACTTCTGGCTGCAAAACCAGCAGGGATTGAGTCAGTGGAGGAAACTTCTGGAGCCCCAAGCAGTTTTTCCTAAAGAATCCACACATGGCCCTGGCTGGTGTAGCTCAGTGGATTGAGCGCGGGCCTGCGAACCAGAGGATCGCGGTTCGATTCCCAGTCAGGGCACATGCCTGGGTTGCGGGCCAGTTCCCGGCAGGGGACACACGGGAGGCAACCGTACATTGATATTTCTCTCCCTCTCTTTCTCTCCTACCCTTCCCCTCTAAAAGATAAATAAATAATAAATTTAAAAAAAAGAAAAAAAATTAAAAAAAAAAAAAAAAAAAGAATCCACACATGGACTCAAACTCACCCCCTCTGAGCTCTGGGGTAGCAGCTTAAAAGGCACCACTGGCACGTAGGGAGGAACTGAAGTGTCTGGCATCAAGGCAAACAGACGCCACTTTCCCTTTTCTAAACCCTCCCCCTTCGCAGAGCTGGTAAACTGGTGCCATATCTGAAACTCCATCAACCTGGCTGACACTGTTTGACCCTCCTTGGAGATCCCCAGAGACTCTGACACACCCAACTTAGAGCCCACCCAAACTTCTTTTCGATATGAATGGTTGGGTCTTGCCTCATGCTGCACAACTTTCTAAAGCCTCTCAAACAAGCAAGAGCTGACCTCAGTGAGCCCCAGGCCCAGCACAAGTAGCAGCCCTCTCAGATTGCTTCATAGCTCAGGCAGGGTACCCCAGGCAAAACACAGGTGGGGGCTGGCCTAGGCCTACACCACCCAGGAAACCCCAGGGCCAGCACACCCAGTGGACAGCTACAGATTACATCCAAGCACCAACCCCCTACCCTTCTGCCCCATTAGAGCTGATCCTCCACAGAGGGCTGAGGTTGGTGGCCAAGTGGTCACAGCCAGTCATTGTGGCTGAATAGCCTGGGTAAATCCTTCCCATTGATCTGCCAACAGCAACCAAGTTTCAACTACAAGAGGAGGGTGTACTCAGCCCACACAAAGGTTGCACCTCGAGTACCCAGCTTTGGTGATAGGGGAGGCTGTGCCACTGGGCCCTACAGAACACCTACTACATTAGGCCATACTACCAAGACATGGAGTCAAAGTAGCTCTACCTAGTATATAGAAACAAACACAGGGAGGCTGCCAAAATGAGGAGACAAAGAAACATGGCCCAAATGAAAGAACAGATCAAAACTCCAGGAAAAAAAAAAAAAAAACTTACAAACAAATGGAGATAAGCAATCTATCAGATTCAGAGTTCAAAACGCTGGTTATAAGGATGCTCAAGGAACTTAGTGAGGACCTCAACAGCAAAAAAAAAAAAAATCCAGTCTGAAATGAAGGATACGCTAATTGAAATAAAGAACAATTTGCAGGGAAAGAACAGTAGAGTGCATGAAGCCAAGAATATGATCAATGATTTGGAACATAAGGAAGCAAAAAACAACCAATCAGAACAACAACAAGAAAAAAAAAAGTCCAAATAGATGAGGAGAGTATAAGCAGCCACTGGGACAACTTCTACGGGTCCATCCTTCACATCATAGAGGTGCCAGAAGAAAAAGAGAGCAAGAAATTGGAAATCTATTTGAAAAAAATAGTGAAAGAAAACTCCTCTAATTTGTTGAAGGAAATAGTCATGCAAGTCCATGAAGCACAGAGGGTTCCAAACAAGATGGAGGCAAAGAGGGTCAGTCCCAAGACATACCATAATTGAAATGCCAAAGATTAAAGATAAGGAGAGAATCTTAAAAGCAGCAAGTGAAAAGAAGTTGGTTACCTACAGGGGAGTTACTGTAAGACTGTCAGCTGATATCTCAAAAGAAACTTTGCAGACTAGAAGGGACTGGCAAGAAGTATTCAAAGTCATGAAAAGCAGGGACCTATAGCCAAGATTGCTCTACCCAGCAAAGCTATCATTTAGAATCGAAGGGCAGATAAAGAGCTTCTCAGAGAAGAAAAAACTAAAAAAGTTCATCATCACTAAAACATTATATGAAATGTTAAAGAGCTTTATTTAAGAAAAAGATCAAAAGTGTAAACAATAAAATGGCAAATATACTTATCAAAAATTGAATCTAAAAACAGATTATTCAAACAAGAAGAACAGAGATAGAATCATGGTTATGGAGACCATTTTGATGGTTGCCAGATGGGAGGGGGTTAGGGGAATGGGTGAAGAGGTGAGGGGATTAAGAGTACAAATAGGTAGTTACAGAATAGCCATGGGGATGTAAAGTACAGGATAGGAAAGGCAGTAGCCAAAGAACTTATAGGCATGATCCATGGACATGAACAATGGTGGGGGGACTGCCTGAGGGAGTGGGGGTGCTAGGTGGAGGGAGGCAAAGGGAGGAAAATCAGGACAACTCTAATAGCATAATCAATAACATATAATTTAAAAAGGAGAAAAGAATATTGAACACTACAAAAGGAAGACTAACTCAAATTACCTAAGAATAAGACAAAAATTCTCATTTTAAAATCACAACTACATAAAAGTATAAAAGACATAAAATAAGCATTTAGAAATGACCATGACAATATGTTCGTGTATACGTTTGTGTATATACCATGCTTAAAATTAGGTAACTTTTATGGCATATTTATATTTACTATGTGCCAAGCTTTTTTTGAGTATTTACATTAATTGTTCTTTTAAATCCCTACTACAACCCTATGAGGTAGATACTATTATCCTTCATTTTACATATAGAGAAACTGAGAATCAGAAAGAGCAATTAACTTGTCAGTTACCACATAACTACTAAGTGGTGGGGCCATGATTTGGGCCCAGGCATTGTGGCTCCAGGCCTTACTCTCTTTACCACATACTGTGAATGTGCATGTGTTATTTGATATAAACCACCTGAAAAATAGTATTCCAATGTAACACTGAATTACTGGCTTTAAAGAAGAACACCTGGAAATGAGAGCTAGCACAAATAAAATTGTTGACACTGTGTATATCAAAAATTAAAATAAATAAGATTAAAAACATAAAACTTCACTAGAAAGAAGTGCTCTAAAAATGAAAATATGGAAGAAATTATGCATAATAATATAAATGAACTAGGTATTTTTAATAAAAAGCATCCTATTGAAATGATCAAAACACATATACCATTTTTATTGGCTATAAATATAACACATATTCACTGTAAACAATTTTTGGAAAACAAAGTATGTAGAAATAACAAAATAAAAATCACGTATAATCTCACAACCCAAAGAAAATTAAAATTTACAATGTTTCCTGATCATCTTTTCCTACAGAAATAGTTTCACATAGTTAAGATCATACTGTATGGTTTTGCATAGTTTATTTCTCAACTGAATTGCATAAACATTTTCCTACATGGCTAAGATTCTTCAAAAATAATTTAATGGCTCCATGATATTTCATCATATGAGTGTATCATAATTTGGGGAATTATTTCCTTCTTTTAAAGCTGTGGGGAAACATCTCTGTGCATCTCAGATTTATTTTCTAGGGATTATTAGAAACATAATTATCAGATCAAAGTGTGTGAACATTTTTAAAGCTCTTGATGCATTTTACCAAATTGCTCTCCAGAAAGACAGTGCCACCAAATGTAAAAAAAAGACTTTATTGAGTTAAAACTTCAGGGATATTTATTTACAACCAGCATTTATGAATCATTTTAATTGGTTTCAGCTGCTTTAAATGTTCCCATTGTTAAACCAGTAAAACACCACAATGGAAACAGACTGTCTTAATTTAAGGTCAAATGGCAGTTATAATTTAAAAATTAAACTCCAATATATTTGCCTTGTGGTAATAATGGCTTCTTTCCAACTTTCAGACTCCCTGTTTTTCAAAACTTTTAAAACACTTATGTCAAAAACAACTTATTCTACAGTCTTATGCCATAAAACTAGAAGCATCTGAGGAGGCGGATTTTTTTTTTTTTGAGGAAGCTGTTTTATATTGTTTTGTTAAACATAGCATAGTTGAATCGATTCTTTAAAATCTGTCTTCAGTGTAACACACTATAAGGCACAACATTACATTTAAAGAATAAAGGATAAACATAACTTTAAAGTAGTTGTGAGACTGTTTCTCTAAAGGTGTCTGATACACAGCAGCCTTCCTTTCCAGTCTGTGTTAAGTGTTTGGCCATGTGCTTAGTATCCAACTCTATCAGAGTTGCTCACAAACATACAAGAATGCAAGGTCTTAGTCCAAAGCATGGAAAGGAAGGTAGGAACTGTTAAGGGGTGTGAGAGACAATGCTCCTTTCCTGAGGACATCTTTCCAATAACTAACTCTTTTAGAGAATATATCAAGGGTCACTAGTAGCTATTGCAATTTTACTAATCTCATGGCTTGAGCAGAATTTAAGTGTTTTATTTCCCTTCACAGCACATACCTCTACCTATTTGTTTACTGTCAGCCCACTAGATTGTAAATCACAAGATATCTGTTTTGGCATGGCTGTGTACCCAGCCCCTGGGACAAAGAGTAAGGGCTAAATGTTTGTCAAATAAGTAAAATAATTTAATCTAAAAGATCTAATGAGAATCACACTAAAAGATAATTTTGTTGTGGGTCTACTAGGCCCAAGAAATACTGTTTTCAAATGTATCACCATGTCTAACTGTGGCACACAGAATTTATATCAAAGGCATAAACAGCTATATCAGGCTACTAGGTAGAATCTGAAACTCTCACACTTTAGAGATATCTCCTAGGGAAATAAATGTTCCAGGAATAGAATCAGGGGAAAACCCGAGAAATGTTTTGTTCTTAGAATTCTAGTGATTGGATAAATCATGTACCAAAACCTCAGAGTTCAAGTCAACGCAGTACAGTAGGATAAAGGTGCTGGAATAGGGTGGGAAGGGGATAGAAAGAGGGATGGGGCATCCAAAGACATAGGCCCAAGGCTCAACTCCATCATCTATTAGTTAGAAGACCATGAAGGAGTCATACAATTCCCTTCATCTTCAGACACGGATATGTTACATGGGGCCAAGTGCACTGTCTGCTTCATGGGCTGCTACAGGCATCCAAGGACACTAGCCATTTAAAAGGTCCTGGAAACTGTTAATTATTATAATGCCATATCAATAAAGGTGTAATTATTAAGGCTATTACCATTTTTGGCCAATGAGACCTCTACTTTAAGCAGCCCTTCTATAATTGTTAATTTCTTTCCTTGAACACCTGGAAGAAGTACAGATACTCTGAGTATTATAATTTATTATTTAATCATATAATTTGTTATAATAAGTATTCTAATTTCACAGGTGGTTCCTGAATGGATTTCATATCTAGGAAAATGGAAGATTATGGTGTGATGGGTACCTTGCTCAATCAAATGGTTCAGGACTTTAAGAACATTAAGGACGAAAGTGAGGTTAATATTCAAGAGGAGCATACTATGAGCCAAATACAATTAGGTGCCTTCACATGTATTTTACTCTTCACAGCAATCCTATTTTGAAAAAGGTTTTTACACATGAGAAAAATGAGGCTAAGAGGCTGGTTTACTTAAGCCTGAGATACTGCTAGTATGAGGCACACCTAGTTTTATTAACAGGGCTATTTAACTCCAAAGCCACAGAAAAGGTTTATCATCTCCAGGTATGGGTGAGCTTACACACCATTTTATTCTTTTTGTTATTTCACTCACTTTTGTGGTTGATATACAGGTTTTAAAAAAAGATGGTTCGCTCCCAGGGGTACCCAACCTTTTAGTGTCTCTAGGCCACACTTGAAAGAAGGGTTGTCTTGGGCCACACATTACACACTGTAACATGTAATCACACAAAAAATTCATAATGTTTTAAGTAAATTTACGATTTTGTGTTGGGCCGCATTCACAGCCATCCTGGGATGCATGTGGCCCATGTGCCGCAGGTTGGACACTCCTGCCAGGAACTAGATTAACAATAATAAAATTCTGAATCCATAGCAAAAAGGTGATTCTTAATCTAGATAAAGTAGTTAAGTATGGCTCCTAGGTGCAGGTAGGTAGAGAGACATCAGAGCCCATTAAGCATGCACTGGAAAACTATTTTTTTTAATTCTTAAATAAACTCAGGATATTTTTGCAACCAGAAAAGTCATTTTCCAGTATTCCCCATCTGATAAACATACTCTGGCCCCGGCTGGTGTGGTTCAGTGGACCAAACGGTCACCTGTTCAATTCTCAGTCGAGGCCCATGCCTGAGTTGAGGGCTGTGCCCCTAGTAGGGGACACATGTGAGAGGTAACCAAACACTGATGTTTCTCTCCCTCTCTTTCTCCCTCCCATCCCCTCTCTAAAAATAAATAAATAAATAAATAAATAAATAAATAAATAAATAAATAAATAAATAAAATCTTTAAGAAACATACTCTATTTTGGGGATTTATAGAAAGGTGACTAAAGAAGTCTGTTATCCAAAAAAGTATACTGAGGCCAAAAGAAATTCTCTGAGAAATACCAGGTAAAAGTCCCTGGTAAAAGTTAACCTCTATAGGAATACCAAATGAAATGTTTGATCAAAAGAGAATAAAAATGGACATCTAGGAAATGGTTCCGGAGGCAGGAGGGTTCCAAACAAAAGCTACTGATAATTAAATCATGGCAGGGCAGATCCTGAGCAAAAATAGAGTAAGGCATCAAATTTTAAGGCTCAAAATCTGATGGCAAGAGATAAGGACAGCTGGGAGCAAAGTCACTATCAAATGTCTAGTATTTTTCCAGGTTTGGTCAACAACAATTAGAAGCAATGTTTGGTTTTGTGTTGCTCTGATAACTTTTTGGAAAGTAGAAAGTGTCCTCTTAGACTGAAACTTTGGGAATCTTCTTTAAAGAAACCCAGTAACAGGGTAGCTACAGAGTCCTGTGGATTCCTTTATTGCCACCCCTTTTCTGGGCAAATTTGCCAACTGGCATGAAGACAGAATCTTAAAATGTCACTGATAAATAGTTATAAGGTTAAGGCAGTCACCAGGAATGGTAGACTCATAGGCCCAATCCTTGGTATATATTCTTCCCAAGTCATCAGACACCATGGAATGTGACCTAGATGGAACCAGAAGACAAAATTAGCCTATCCTGCAAATTCCTCTGAATGCTATATCTGTCTTGGGTAGGGGGAGATTCAGGTGGAGAGGAGGCAAACAGTCATAGAGAAAGTATGCAATCAAGTTTGGTCAAGGCCACAGAAAGTGCCAAGGAATGAGTTTCCCAGAGGTCAGCCTGAAATTCGTGGAGTTCTCCCAAGGCAAGTCAACACCAGTGATGGCAACAGAGGTTGGACTTGAGAAAAGCCAACCCTCAAAGTCTTAAGCTCTTCACATCCTCTAAGTCTTAGACTAAATATCAGCTTCTCAAAGAGACTTTCTCTCAACCTATCTAAAGTAGAGAATAGCAACTGTTATTCTCAATGTTGATTTGTTTACTTATCTCAAATAAGATTAGTTCAGTCCTCTGTTTCCCCCACTAAACTATAAGCTTTATGAGAACAAAAACCTGTCTACCCTTTTCACTAATATATTACCAATTCTTAGCAGAGTGCCTATAACACAGTTAAGTTCTGAATAATTATTCATTGAATAAAAATGATTAGACTATAGCAATGATTCTCAGTGTGGCCCATGGACCATCAATATTGGGTCACCTTGGAACTTGTTAGAAATTCAAATTCAGGCCCCACCCCAGAATAACTGAATCAAAACCTCTGGGAGAACCTCTTGGAGGGAGGCCAGCAACCTGTGTTTTAACAAGCCCTCAAAGTAATTTTCACACATGCTGAAGTTTGAGGACCACTGGTATACAACGCGATGTGTAAAAATTCACCTATCATGAGTACAAAAATGTAATTTCCTGGTAGCAAGAAGTATAAGATTTAAGTTCTTCTCTAATATGGGGTTGGAATATTTAGTGAGGTCATCCACAATTTTGAATTTGGTATTCACACAAGCAATACCTTACCTGAAATGTAGAGAGTATTTCCAAATGGAAAATACTATGTAGGGATCTTGAACAACTTATTTAATCTTTCTAAGCATGTTTCTTTATTTGTGGGAAGGGAATATTACCATGCTCACAGGTTGTAATGATTAAATGAAATTTAAAAAATATTTTAACCAATGTTCTAGTGCATGGTAAACAATAAATGGTAGTGGTGGTACTGCTTCTTAATGAATTTGTTTTGGAGACCTGTGAAGATGAGTATCTCACAGGAACAGTTTTGAACTTCCAAGAAAGTCCTGGGAAGAAAGTGTGCTATTTTTCAAAATGGTATCACCCAAATGCTAGGATACAATTACCTTTGTGAAAGGATGTCAAAAAAAGAAGTTAATTCATGAAGGGTTAAGGTAAGGGGAGGAAACAAGATGGGAAGAGAATTAGAGATTGCTGACAGTGGGTGAGAATTGCTGGCAGTGAGAATGTTGAAGCATTCCTGGCAAGGTTGAAAGAGCAATGCTATGCTGTAATGAATTCTTCTTTGTTTGTAAGAAAGAAGTTTCTATACGTCTGCTGTATATATTTTTCAAACCAAAAAATGGCATATGCTCTGATGAATATGAGTACACTTATGGATACAACAGGACAAACTAAAATGAGGTCTGTCCCAGGAAATCCTGAATATATGGTTACTGCCTGGAAATGGTCTATTTTTAAAAGAACCCAACACAAGCATGGCTAAAGAACCGCACAGTTTCACAATAAACTCACAGAGCCGCTGGTAATGACTCACTCTGTATGATGAAGGCTGTATGGGCATATGGCTCCTAAAAACTTTGAGCATGTATAAAAAGTTACTTGGGTTCATCCTCACTCTCTATTCATTCTACAAGTTCCTTCTGGTTTTGTAAAATCTGGAGACATTAGCAAAATCTGGAGACCTTCTCCAAAATCTGGAGACCTTAGCAAAAGATAATCAGGCTTACCCTGAGTGTCCTAGATCAGCTACTATTTCATTTAATACAGTTCAAGGGTTCTTTTGAACTATTTCATTACCTTTTATGGTAAAGGACATAAGGTAATTCAATACTATATCATGTTCATGATTTAATATTCTTGATATCCAATGGACAGCTAAGCAGAATTTTAGGAACACTAGTTATAAAAATTGGGCTGGTTAGAAGAGTTAAAGGCCTCCTGCCACTGATTTTGGCAGTTATAAGACCTGCTGATGTTAAGTTAGTCAAAGCTGGATGAGTTTGATCAATTTTCCTTCCTGATGAAGGTTGCAGGTTTAAGAAAGGTGGGAGAAGTCTATTTACTAGAATTCAAGAGCAGTGTGTCAAAAGAGGTAGATGAAAGATAAAGTAGCTCTTACTGTTGTGTCAATTTTCCTTACAGGGATATATTTCTCAAATAAAAATAAAAATGCAAAGACACACTAACAGGTGCAGTCATCTAACTGTGACTGAGACTGAGGAGGTGTTGTTGAATCAGAGGACCTGCCACTTCAGGGAAATGGCTATGCTTCCAGACTTAGTTGAGTAAGAACTTTAAAGTCATTCTACTTTCCTCTCCAACTCTAGAAAAGAAAGGCCACCTTGTTGTTGTAGCTGGAGAGAACACAGCCAACTATCAGGGCTGTCAGAGTCACAGTAATTAGCATGACTTCATCTAGTTTGAATCTGGAGCAGTTTACACCTCCTTAGGTAACCAATGCTCCCTGGTTTCCTGGTTGTCCTCATTCTAGGGAATAAGTTAGTGTGTATACTGCTGCTCAGAATTACTCACCTCAACCGTGTCTTGGACCTCAGACTCTCACATTACTAGTATATATGGCACTGTGTGTTATGACTTGGAACTGGGAATACTAAATCCTCGGAAGACTCAGTCTGTTACCTAGAGGTGAGACAGAACTAGGCATTCAGAGCATACAGATGTCTGGATTAAGGGAGACTACAAAGAAAGCTAAGAGGTTTTCCTTCCACCATCGTTTTCTCAATAGAAACAATGGGTTAGCCTTGACTGGTATGGCTCAGTGGGTTGAGTGTTGTCCCACAAAGGTCACAGGTTTGATTTCCAGTCAGGGCACATGCCTGGGTTGCAGGTCAGGTCCCCAGTTGGGGGCATGCAAGAGGCAACTGATTGATGTTTATCTCATACATCAATGTTTCTCTTCTTCCCTCTTTCTCCCTCCCTTCCCCTCTCTTTAAAAAAAATAAATAAAATCTTTTTATCAAGTATGGGTTACAGAACGTACAGGAACATCCTACAAGGATAAACAAGATGAAAAACCAAACTGCAGTGGATAGGGTCAATTTAGTACAACAAACCATTATGAAACTGAACATCCCTACTCATTCACAGCTTCTAGTCTAGTAAGTGAAGGAGAGAAACAGAAATAGAATTTAATATAAATAAGAAAATAGCTATGAATGACCAGTGATGGGGCATAGAGGAAGGCCATTTAATGTGGGAGTTAAGGGAAGTAAGGAAGAAGAGGACCCCAAGTAGCTCAAGGTCTGTGGCTTAGAGGCAACCAGACAACGTAAATCAAAGACAATAGAAATCCAAGATGGCAGTGGAGTGAGTAGAAGATACACTAACCTCCTCCCAGGACCAACCTGGAATTACAACTACATTGTGGAGAAATCATCCAGAATAAACAACTGAACAATAGCAGTCGAGAAGCCTTATAACCACAGACAGACAGAAGAAACAACTTCACTACAACATGATGGGTACGAAGTGCAGAGATGTGAGAGAGCTGGCTGGGCTCCCACAGGCAGCAGCTGAACTGCTAGAGGAATATTTCAGTGGCTGGCAGGATCCCCCTGAGAAGACTAGAGTCTACTCTCCAGCCTACAGAACCAGAGCATGAAAAGTAGCCAGATAACATAAAACTGCAAAAACTGGCAGGGTTTCTCTCTGCCAGGGACAGATGGATGGAGATGCAGAGAGTTGCTTAAAGGGCCAATGCATATATTTTCATTTGCAGCCGCCTACCCTGGGCTCCAGCAAAGATAGGGCCGAGAGGACTAGAGATGCCTGAGGAGAGACTGGGGCTGGTGACTTTGGGGAGAGAACTGAGAGAGCAGCTGCCAGTATCCTGGTGCTGAGTAATCTCCCATACTGCAGGAGCTATCTTGCCCAGGCAGACCACCCACCTCCCAATGGAATCAGACTAAGAGGAAGCAATAGCCCCCCACACAGAAATTACTCTGCCCTACCCAATGATGCTTAAGCCGGGCTGCTGGTTACAAATTCACTAGATTAACAACTGAAAGAATCAGGCACAGATGGAGGATCCCTGGTAGTCTCAAATAGGCTACCTAAGGCCAGACAGAGTCACTATCTGACATCACCAGAGGCAGATCCAGAAAGAACAACAACAACAAAACACTGAACCTGACCAATAGCATACAAGACATGGTGGGCAGAGTGACTCTCAGTCAGCCAGCTGGAGGGAAGGACCCAGCAAAGAATGACCCAACACCAATCAACACCCAATTACAACCACAGAGCCAACATAAACAGCATAAAGGACATCCCAAAAGCATCAAGTTCAGGAGGTAAAGGAGACTGCACCACCGGGTCCCACAGGTCTCCTACAACAGAAGGTCATACCGCAAACACAGGGAGTCAAAGCAGATCAACTTAAGAAGCAAAAACAAACAAGAAGAGTCTCCCCTGAAATGAGGAGACCAAAAAAACAACCCCCTACTGAAATGAAATGAGGAATCCCCAGAGAGAGAGAGTGCTAAATGAAATAGAGGTGAGTGAATTATCAGACACTGACTTCAATACAATGGTTATAAGGAAGCTCAATGAGCTCAGTGAGAACAAAGAACAATGGGAACCTACAAGGAACAATGGGAACCTACAAGGAACTATATCAACATGAAAAAGGATATAGAAACTATCAATAAGAGCCAAGAAGAAATGAAGAATACAATTTATGAATTAAAGAACACGTAGAAGAAATTAAAAGCAGGCTAGATAAAGCAGAGGATCAAATCTGTGAGCTGGAGGACAAGGTAGAAAAAAATTCCCAGACAGAGCAAGAAAGTGAAAAAAAGACTAAAAAAGAATGAAGAGGGGTTAAGAGAGCTGCAGGACAACATGAAATATAATATCTGTGTCACAGGAATACCAAAAGGAGAAGAAGAGGAGCAAGGTACAGAAAACCTGTTTGAAGAAGTCTTGACAGAAAACTTCCCAAACTTGATGAAAGAAAAAGTCATGGAAGTTCAGGAAGCACAGAGTGTCCCAATCAAGATGAATCCAAAAAGGCCCACTCCAAGACACATCATAATAAAAATGGCAAAATTTAAAGACAAAGAGAGAATATTCAAGGCAGCAAGGAAAAAAACAACTAGTAACAAACAAGGGAGATCCATTAAGGCTAGCAGCTGAAATCTCAACAGAAACACTACAAGCCAGGAGGGAATGGCAAGAAATATTCCAAGTTTTGAAAAGCAAAGGCCTTCAACCAAGACTATTTTACCCAGCAAGACTCTCATTTAAAATGGAAGGTGAAATAAGGAGCTTCCCAGACACAAAAATAAAATAAAAAAGGCTAAAAGAACACATCTCCAACAAACTAGCATTCCAAGAGAAGCTAAAGGGACTGCTTCAAGAATATGAAGAAAACGAGAGCGGAACATAAAACCAAAGGGAAAAATTGGCAATGAGTAAATACCTATCAATAATAACCTTAAATGTAAATGGATTAAATGTTGCAATCAAAAGACATAGGACAACTGAATGGATGAGAAAACATAACCCATATATACGCTGCCTACAAGAGACGCACCTCAGAAGAAAAGACCTACACAGACTGAAAGTGAAGGGATAGAAAAACATTCCAAGCAAGTGGACCTGAAAGAATGCTGGGGTAGCAATACTCATATCAGACAAAACAGATTTTCAAACAAAGGCCATAAAAAGAGACAAAGGATGACACTATGTAATACTTAAGGGAACAATCCATCAAGAAGATATAACCCTAGTAAACATATAAACACCCAACATAGAAGCACCTAAATATATCAGGAAAATCTAGAAGGACTTCAAGAAAGATATCAACAGCAACGGACTCATAGTAGGGGATTTTAACACCCCATTATCAACAATGGATAGATCTTCCAAGCAAAGAATCAGCAAGGATATTGTGGCACTGAACAACACTCTAGATGAAATGGATTTAACTGATATATACAGAATCTTTCACCCCAAAGAAGCAAAATATACATTCTTTTCAAATGCACATGGAACAGTTTCAAAGAAAGACCACATGATAGGTCACAAAACAAGCTGTGACAAGCTCAAGAAAAATGAAATCTTATCTTCTCAGATCACAACTGCTTGAAACTAGAAACCAACCTCAAGGGAAAAAAATCAAAAACATTCAAATTCACGGAGACTGAATAATATGCTATCAAGTAATGAATGGGTTAACAATGAGATCAAGGAAGAAATCAAAAAGTTTCTGGAAACAAATAAAGATGAACACACAAGAATCCAAAACCTACAGGACACATGAAGGCAGTCTGAGAGGGAAGTTATTAGCAATAAAGGCCTACCTAAAAAAGATGGAAACATTTCAAATAAACAACCTAACCCTACATCTACAAGAATCAGAGGAATAACAACAAATGAAGCTCAGAGTGAGTAGAAGGAAGGAAATAATCAAGATCAGAGCAGAATTAAGTGACATAGAGACTAAAAGACCAATTCAAAGGATCTATAAATTCAGGAGCTGGTTCTTTGAAAAGATAAACAAAATCAACAAGCCTTTAACCAGACTCTACAATAAGAAAGAGAAAGGACCGAAATAAATAAAACCAGAAATGAAAGAGGAGAATTTACAACTGATACCACAGAAATACAAAGGATTGTAAGAAATTACTACGAATAACTATATGCCAAGAAATTTGACAAACAGCGGGCAAAATGGGCAAATTTCTAAAAACACAAAATCTTACAAAATGGAATCAAGAAGAAGCAGAAAGCTGTAACAGACCAATAACAATCAGTGAAATTGAAGCAGTAATCAAAAAACTCCCAGCACACAAAAGCCCTGGACCAGATGGCTTCAAAGGCAAATTTTACCAAACATTAGCAGAGAGCTAACTCCTATCCTTCTCAGACTATTCCAAAAAATTCAAGAAGAGGGAAGATTCTCAAATTCTTTTTATGAGGCCAGTATTATCCTAATTCTAAAATCAGGCAAAGACATAACAAATAGAGAAAATTACAGGCTAATATTGGTGATGAACATAGATGCTAAAATCCTCAACCAAATACTGGCAAACCAGATTCAGCAATACATTAAAAAGATCATACACCATGATCAAGTGGGATTCATCCCAGGAATGCAGGGATGTTAATAATATTCATAAATCATTAAACATAATGTACCACATAAACAAAATGAAAGACAAAAATTGCATGATGATATCATTAGATGCTGAAAAAGCATTTGATAAAGTACAGCACCATTTACAATAAAAACACAGCAAACTGGGAATAGAGGGAGCATTCCTCAACATAATAAAGGCCATATAGGAGAGACCTACAGCCAATGTCATATTCAATGGGAAAAAGCTATAATCTTTCCCATTAAGATCAGGAACAAGACAAAGATGTCCGCTCTCACCACTACTATTCAACATATTATTGGAAGTTCTAGCCACAGCAATGTGACAAGAAAAAGAAGTAAAAGGTATCCAAATTGGAAAGGAGGAAGTAAAACTGTCATGATATGACATGATCTGACATATTGCAGATGACATGATAATATACACAGAAAATCCTATAGACTCTGCCAAAAAACTCCTCGACCTAATAAGTGAGTTTGACAAAACAGTGGGATACAAAGTCAATACTCAAAAATCAAAGGCATTTTTGTACACCAACAATGAAATATCAGAAACAGAAACTAGGGGAAAAATTCCATTTGCTATAGCAACAAGGAAAATAATGTACCTAAAAATAAACTTAACCAAGCAGGCAAAAGACGTGTACTCAGAAAACTACGGAATACTGAAGAAAGAAATTAAGCAAGATACAAATATAAATAGAAGCATATACCATATTCATGGACTGGAAGAATCACCATCATTAAAATGTCCATACTGCCCAAAACAATATATAGATTCAACACAATCCCTACTGAAATACCAATAACATATTTTGCAGATTTAGAACACTTTGAAAATTTATATGGAACCATAAATGATCCCAAATAGCCACAGCACTCTTGAGAAAGAAGAAAGTAGGAGGCATCACAATACCTGATATCAAAGTATATTAGAAAGCCACTGTAATCAAAACAGAGGCATAAGGAGAGGCACGTAGATCAATAGAACAGAATAGAGAACACAGAAATAAACCCATGTCTCCATGGTCAATTAATATTTGACAAAGAGGGCAGAAGCAGGAAACAGTAAAAACAGCCTCTTGAACAAATGGTGCTGGGAGATCTGGAATAGTACATGCAAGAAAATGAAACTAGACTACCAACTTATACTATAAGCCAGCATAAACTCAAAATGGATAGAATACTTAAACATAAGCCACACCACTATAAAAGTCTTAGAAGAAAACATGGGAAGTAAATTTTCAGATATCTCATGCAGCAATATTTTCACTGATACATCCTGTAGGGCAAGGAAATAAAGGAAATAATAAACAAATGGGACTACATCAAATTAAAAAGTGTCTGCACAGCTAAAGAAATCATTATCAAAATGAAAAAGGCACAAACTGTATGGGAAAACATATTTTCCAATGACACCTTGGACAAGGGTCTGATTTCCAAAATATATAAAGAACTCATACAATTCAACACCAGGAAGACAAATAATCCAATTAGAAAATGGGCAGAGGACATGAACAGACATTTCTCCAATGAGGACAAACAGAGGGCCCATAGGCATACGAAAGGATGCTCAGCATCACTAACCTCAGAGAGATGCAAATTAAAACCACAATGAAATACCAACTCACATCAGTCAGAATAGCCATCTTAACAAATCAACAAACAAGAAGTGCTGGCAAGGATGTGGAGAAAAGGGAAATCTAGTACACTACTGGTAGGAATGCAGACTAGTGCAGCCACTGTGGAAAACAATATGGAATTTCTTCAAAAACCTAAAGATGGAACAGCCTCTTGATCCAGTGATCCCACTGATGTTTCAGGATACCCTAAAAATCCCAAAACATCAATCCAAAAGAACTTAAGCACTCTAATGTTCATAGCAGCATTATTTACAATAGCCAAGTGCTGGAAACAGCCTAAGTGTCCATCAGTTAATGAGTGGATCCAAAACTGTCAAACATTTACACAATGGAATACTACACAGCAGAAAGAAAGAAGGAGCGCCTCCCCTTCACAACAGCATGGATGGAACTGGAGAGCATTATGCTAAGTAAAATAAGCCAGGTTGAGAAAGACAAATACCATATGATCTCACCTATAAGTGGAACCTAATGAACAAAACAAACAAATGAGCAAAATAGAACCAAAACATGGAAACAAGGAACAGACTGACAGTGACCAGAGGGGTGGAGAGGGATTTATTGGGGGAAAGATGGGGAAGGGACATGTATAAAAGACCCATGATAATGGAAAACAGAGTGGGAACTGACTGAGGCAGGCAGGACAGAGGAGAGCAAGGTGGGGGGGGCGATTGGGACAACTGTAATAAAACAACAATAAAAGAAAAAGAGAATAAAATGAAGGGGGAAAGCTAGAAAGCTCCTGGTCAAAGAGCCCAAGAACACCATTGCTTTTGAACTTTTTAGGTGGCAAAGTCTTTGACAATGTGGATAGCTCTCTTTCTCTGCACAATTCCCACTCACCTACCCACCAACCAACACACACACACACATATTTATATATATAGATATATCTCACACACACACACATATATGTATATATACATACATATATGTATATATATAATATATATACATACACATATATATGTATGTATGTATATTATCCTTGCAGAAGTTTTGATTTGGTGAAGAAACAGGAAAGAAAAGCAAGTGTGTAATATACCCAGCAGGGTGCCCATCACATAAGCCATCAACAAATATTATTGCTCTTGATTTCTCCCCAGAAGCTCTACCTGAATCTCAGCAATCAGATTGTTCTCTCTCCATAGGTGAGAAAAACTAGAAATCTCCAAAGTACACCTTGAAGGCAAATACACAGAAGTTACTCTGCAGGGTTTTGTCGGTGTATGGTGACAGAGTGCTCCAAAATCCAATGGGTCATGGCATGGCCCTTCTCTTTGGATGAATAGTGTGAGCCTAACTAACATGGACTTCTAGATCACCACCCACATTATTCAGTAAAATGCCAAACTCTACCATTTCTTTCCTGTGTTATTATTTGTACCTATTCTTTCCCCTCAAACCTAACTTCACAGCTATTCCTTATGTGGAGCAGAGTTCTCTCTGGGCTAAACTATTCCAAATTTTTCTTCAACAAAGATTCTGTTTTAAATGTAACCAATCTGCCACTCTGATTCAACCATATAACTCCTACACCAGTATTTCCCAATAGGTCAGAAAATTCAGTCAAAATGAATGAAAATGTTCTTGAATTTCAAACCCTTCCACTCTTCCCCCTCTCCTGATTCAAGATTTCTCAGATATTTTCCTTTCCTGATATTTCCCTGATCAAAACTGCTCAATCAAATCTGTGTATGATCTTCACTAATTTATCTTTCCCAAAATCAAATTCTAAATCTCTATGATTTGGAACATAATTCAAAATCTTCCACGAATCTTTTAGCCAACAAATAAGTTCATTAACTTCAACATGAGTAATGTGCCTACTCCATTCTCATGTATAATCATGAATACCCAACTCCCCATTTATCCACCTGTGGCTGTTTCCCCTGTTTAAGTTACCAGCTTGGGGTAAGGACACTCCAAGTGTAGGCACTGAAGTAAAGCAGGGAAGACGCACGCAAACAGCTCACAGGATGAGGGAAAAAGTCAAGAAAAGTACCATTTTGCACCATTTGCATCAGACTTCTTTTGAGAAATGGGGATAATAAGAGGTGATTAGATATATATGTAAAATTTAATTATGTCAATTTATATTAAAAGTTAAAACATACATCCCAGCCATAGAAATACCCACCTGTTATTAGTTAAGTATTGTATAAAAGACAGATTACTTATGTATGTCCCAGTGAAAGAGCAAGTTGGTGAATTATTCTTATATATACTGGAAGTTTACAGACTGAGATAAATATGAAACGTGTATTGTGCATAAACATGCAAGGTAAATATGTCTATCCGATACATACCTATAAGAAAGCTTGCCACACCAAACTATTCTTTATTGTGTTAATCCTCATCCAAGGACATGTTTATTGATTTTGGAGAGAAGAGATGGGGCGGGGGAGAGAGAAAGATAGAGAGACATCAATGTGAGAGAAAAACATAAACTGGTTGCCTCCTGCACATGCCCTGACCAGGGATCGAACCTGAAACCTAGGTATGTGCCCTGATGAGGGCTCAAACCGACAACCTTTTTGGTGTATGGGACGATGCTCCAACTGACTGAGCCACCCAGCCAGTGTCCAAACTATTTAAACTCCTTTTAGTCTGCAGTAAACTGTCAAATAGACAGATTCAAGTGGTATTTGACAGTGATCTTAAATACTAGCTGAATGAAAATCTATCCAGCCAAGTTCAGGAGAAAATTAAATCATAAAACCATTCAAGAAAATGATCTTGTATGTTACAGCATTCTTATAATTATACTGAAAGATATACTGTAATTTACTTAGCATAGCCAAGAATTTATAGAACCATGATTCACAGTTGCACACAATCCAATTTAAGCACTAAAGCTGGAAAACAAAACCTAATGGAATCAATCCAACTTGCTTTATTTCCTGGAATGCAAGTAAAACCCCCTATAGTTAACAGGGTAACAGAGCCTCTCTATAACAATGCTCAATCTCATAACGAATCTACTATAGTTTGTTAAGTTGGTTACAAAAACTATTTACAACAAATAAAGAAAACAAATGTTTTCTTTAATTCTCTTCCAGTATCAGTCACTCCCTTTAATGGAAAAATATTTATGTGCTGCTGGCAAAGCAACTCTCATTTGATAATTCACTGTGAATGTTAGATATGAAGAGATTTCCCTGAAGGGAATTTCCCCATCCTTTACCTCCTCAAATATTACACACAAGCAAACATTATCTAATAGAGGACAAGTCCATTCATTGACTATGCTATGGGCTTAATCTTCAGAATCAAGCCATTTTTGCAGCTGTTATCTATTTTAATTTGTTATTTGTATAAGATTTATTCCAAATAGGTTAATCTCCTAATTTTATTTAGTTACACTGGTCACATAAATTCTACTCAACAGAAGATGCAGTAAAGAAACAATACATTCCATGCTTCTTTATGGAACATATGGTTCCAATGATGTACGTTTTAGTCAAATATTTACTGTAATTAAAATTTCATAAAACATTTCCAGTGCTAAACAATAACGAAAAGGCCACTGGTAAAAATGGATAATTTTCATCCTGAATCAATGGCATGATTTAGGATGGAAACTACCTATTTTTAGGGTATGAGATTTATGCAACTTCTCAGAATTGAACATATGCATACAATACATATAAAATATTTTAGGTTCTTTGTGAATAGAGCTTTACAATGCTTTCTTTTCCTGTAATGGTATATAGTTCTTTTATACATATTATGAGTTCTTAAAACACCTTTATGAAATATTCTTATTCTTATGTTTTAATATTCAGTGAAACAAAAACTCAATGGCCGCCTTACAATTTCACAAGTTCAGCTACTCTATTTTCTTTCTTTCAATACCATGATGCCTAATATTTTTGAAATTGCAGTACCCCATTATTAGTTGGTTGACTTCATGATACATTCATTTTCATTCCTACAAATGTGGTATGTGTGGGTATTTTATTTCAAAATAATTTTGGTTTAAAAACTTCATGATACCTTTTAAGTATTGAAAGGCAGATTTAAAAATTCACTGCTCTTTAACTTTCCTGCCTTAAACGTTTTTAAACAGAAATTTACTCAACACTTTTGTATAAAACAATATTCTATCTAGGTAGGTAATAGTGGAGTGAGGAGGGAAAGGGAAGTGGGTTACAAAGATGAAAATACAGGTCTCTGCTGTCAAAGGAGCTTACCATCCAATGTGGGAGACAGACATGTACTCAAAAATATGTTCAATGACTGAGGTATTGCGAAGGGGTGATGAGGGTTACAGATGGGGTCAGGAGTGGGAAAATGTGACAAGTCTGGAAGGAGACAAATTCAAGGTTTCAACCTGGAACACTGGTATCATGATGCAGATTTTAAATTACACTCCATCATCCTACATATGTATTCACACCTATGTGCAAAAATATATACGTGGAGAGGTGCTAAATGCAGTTACCCAGGTTGCATTCTGCTTTCCAAGTCATGTGCCTATCTAGGGTGCAGTATCCACCCAGAGAGGGTACTTTTTCTCTAATTCACACAAAGACTATGTATGTGCTAGCAGTAGTCCTGGAATATTTATTGTGTCCTATATTTCCCTATTATCAGCAATGCTACCATCTAAATGTGTACTGAAAAAGAACTAGTTAAATAAACTGTGGTACATCCGTACAGTGGAATATCTTGCAGGCATTAAAAGAAAGCAAGCACTGTAGTCTAGTTAATTATATTGTGGCAACTGCTTTCTCAGTATTGATAATATACTAGTTATGTAAGCTAAGACCAGTGAGGGAAGCTGGGTGATGGGTATATGGGATATTTCTGTACTATTTTTGTAACATCTTGTGAATCTATAATCATTTCAAAAGAAAAAGTTAAGAGAAAAAGTAGAAGAACCAGGCACTTCTAGATGGGCTGATGTAGAAATATCTCCAAGACTGACTCTTAGCTTAAAAAAAAAATAAAAAAATAAAAAAAAAAGGTTTAGAAAAGTATGTATAGTTTTACTCTTTGTTCAAAACAAAAGGGAATGTTTTTGTACATAAATGCTAGCCTATACATAGACTAAGTCTGTAATTAAGATACACAAGAAACTGGTTGCAGCAACAGTTGCTTCTGGGAGGGGAACTGGGTAGCTGGGAGACAGGGGTGGGAGGGAGATCTCCATCGCATTGTCCTCTTATGGCATTAAAATTTTATACCATGAGCACATAATACCTCTTCAAAACTTCATTCCAGGGCACAGGTTCCTGCAGGAAGGTTTTGAAATATCCCTTCTATCTGGTATATTCCCCTTCACCCAATTTACAAGGCCTAGAGATTATGGGATGGAATTTAAAGAGGTTTTTCACTTGATCCAGAATTCTGGGTTCTCTTGCAAGACCGTGAGCTAGTACCAAAGGGCAAGAGATGATTAACATTAGCTGTACTGGGCACAATGTGTGGCACAATGTCCTTCAGGACATTGGTTTTCTTATTATCCTGGCTCTTCTTTCAAAAACTACTCTTAAAATCCAGACCCAGAATAATTATTTATCATTGCTTTTACCCCTGAAACAATGTTTTAAAAATTAACTTATTTTTTATTGCATTTTTCCATTACCATTTATCCTCCTCTACCCCTTCTCCACAATCACCACACTGTTGTTCATGTCCATGAATCCTTCTCATTTTTGTTTGAACCTTCCAATCCCTAACCCCCCTCCAATAGCTATCAAACTGCTTTCTATCTATGAATCTGTCCTTATCTTGCTTGTTAGTTCAGTTGGTTCATTAGATTCCACGTGAGTGAAATCATATGGTATTTGTCTCTCTCTGACCTGGATTATTTCATTCAGCACAATGTTCTCCATGTTGATCCATGCTGTCTCAAAAAGTAAAAGTTTCTTCTTTTTTATGGACAAGTAGCATTCTATTGTGTAAACAACCCATAGTTGTTTTATCCACTCATCTATTGATAGACAATTGGGCTGCTTTCATACCTTGGGGATTGTAAGAAATAAATCCACACCTTTATACTCAATTAATATTTTACAGAGGAAATAAGCACATAAAATGTGCTAATTTTGTTGATGGTTTCCTTTGCTGTGCAAAAAGTGGACAGATATGTGCAGAAGAATGAACCCAGACCACTTTCTTATGCCATACACAGGAATAAATTCAAAACAGATTAAAGACAAATGTTAGGCCAGAAACCATAAAAATCCTAGAAGAAAGCATAGCAGTAAAATCTTGGGACATTGCTCATAGCAATATTTTATCTAATATGTCTCCTCAAGCAAAGGAAACAAAAGAAAAGAAATAAACAAATGGGAATACATCAAACTAAAAAGTTTTTGCACAGCAAAGGAAACCATCAACAAAATTAAAAGTCAACCCACGGAATGGGAGAATATATTCTCCCATACAACTGATAAGGGGTTAATATCCAAAATTTATAAAGAACTTATACAATGCAACACCAAAAAAATAAACAATCCAATTAAAAAATGGGCAATAGACCTGAATAGACAGTTCTCCAAAGAAGACATACAGATGATCAATTGACATATCAAAACATACCCAATGTCACTAATCATCAGAGAAATGCAAATTAAAACCACAATGAGATACCACCTCACACCAGTCAGAATGGCTATCATCAACAAATCAACAAACAACAAGTGCTGGCAAGGATGTGGAGAAAGGGGAACCCTTTTGCACTGTTGGTGGAAATGCAGACTGGTGCAGCCACTGTGGAAAGCAGTATGGAGATGCTTCAAAAAATTATAAGTGGAAATCATGCTATCATAATTAATAAACCTCGTCCCTTGCTCTGATTTCATGGAGGTGAAACCAGCACCTTCTTTATTTATATACTGGAAGTGCATTGTTTCTTTCTCAACCATGTACAGTTTGCTTCTAGGCTGAAATGTTACTACAAAATTGCTAAGCTACAATCTCTTTAAATTTGGCAAATAAATACTGAATCCCTAGAGAGAGACAGAAGATGCTAGGCCCTTCTGAGAGCACCAGTTCAATAGCTTCCTACCTACAAGGAATCCTTCTTTGTCTGGTAGACATCCCTGATCCAGACAGCCATTTTCCAGAAGCAATACAGTCCTTGTTTCATGGTACTTGCAGCCAGTTTAGGATCCATTCAAAACTGTTCAGAGCTTTTAATCATTTTGTTGGTCCCATTATTTCTTTCTCGAATAAACACAACTGAAACCAAGTCAAAATTAGAGCTAATTTTCTCCCCACGGGAACAAATAACCAGTATTATAATGCAAGTTTTAATGCAGTTTATTATCTAGAACTTTGTTAATTCTGAACTTCATTACATAAAGTTATGTAAGTTCCAAAAGGTTAAGTAATACTAAAACTCTATTGTAACTCTTCTTTATTATTTTTAAAGTAAACATTCATATAAAAGGACATTTTTTCATCATATTATAACACTTCATACTTGTCTTTAACAGTAAGCCTTGCTGAGAGCAGGCATCACATCTTATCTTTGAATCTCCCACAGTGCCTTGGATATAGTAAATTCTTAAAAATATATTTATTTGAATTAACTTTCTCAAGGATGCATTTAATCTGTAGGTTGACATTATAGCTCACTCTAAAATTCAGAAATTTCTATAAAAATCGTTCATCTCTTTAAAGATTTTATTTACTTATTTTTAGAGAGAGAGGAAGAGAGGGAGAAAAACATCAATGCAAGAGACAAACATCTACCAGTTGCCTCCCACACGTGTCCCAACCAGGAACCAAACTTGCAACCCAGGCATGTGTCCTGACTGGGAATTGAACCGGCGACTTTTCACTTTGTGGGAGATGCCCAACCAAGTGACCCACACTGGTCAGGCCTATAAAAAATTATTTATCTTTTACTGATGGGTCATACTCATTTCATAAACAAGTATTTTTTCCGCAGTCTCTTGAGGAACTCCACCTGAACTAAAAACAAGTTTCTGAGCAATAGATATACCCATTTTGTGACAGATACTGCACATCAGACTGAAGGAGTCTTGGAATTAGTTCTGGAAGAGAAGCAAACACGTTCAGAGAGATTTTTAACTGTCTTTGGTTTCTTGAGGGGTGTCATAAAATTCTTAAGTATATTAATTTAATATTAAAAATAAATTTATGCCACTGAGCTCTTTTAGGAGTGAGGAGGGATATGTTATAAAAGGCTCGAGTACTCTAACTCTCACAATGTTAGAAATCATACTTAAAAGAAACAGGTAAGGCTTAAATTTAAATTCTCTTTGGTACAGTTTTCTCATCGTAAAAACTAGAAAAGAACAAATTCTTAATATATGAGAATGTTCTGAGAACTGATGATTAAGAAAGCTTTGTAGTATTTTATTAAGGCTTATCTAGAAAAGCACAATATATACTATGTAGGCAATATAACTGTACCTATTTACAGTTTATGAAAGAAATTGTCAAATAAAACTTAACTTTGAAAATAACATACAATCTCACTCCCAAAATCTAGCCTACCTGTCAAAGCACTGAGATTTCTAAAACTTCCTACCAATTCTTTACCCTAGTTTGAGTCATTTTCTTAATGATTGCCCTAGAAATTGTAATTAGTATCTTAACCTTAAAAAAATTAGTTCAAATTGATACCAATTTCAGTTATTGACATTTTATTTATTTATTTTTTTTTTTAAAGATTTTATTTATTTATCTTGAGAGGGGAAGGGAAGGAGAGATGGAGAGAAATATCAATGTATGGTTGCCTCTCGTGTGTCCCCTGCTGGGAACTCTCGCTGGGAACTGGCCTGCAACCCAGGCATGTGCCCTGACTGGGAATCGAACTGCGATCCTTTGGTTCGCAGGCCCGCGCTCAATCCATTGAGCTACACCAGCCAGGGCAGTTATTGACATTTTAAACTCCAGATTTTCAATTCGTTTTTAAAAATAATTTCTACCTCTTTATTGATATTTATTTTGTGAGACGTTCATATACTTTAATTCTTTAAACATGATTTCCTTTGAATTATTTATAATAGCTCATTTAAAGTTTTGTCTGGTAAGTGCAATATCTGGGTTTCCTTAGGGAGTTTATGTTGACTGCTTTTTCCTTGTATATGTGTCATACTTAACTGCTTCTTTGATTGTATTTTATTTTTTGCTGAAAACTAGACATTTTAAATGTAGTATCGTGTAACAAGTTTGGAGATTACACCCCTCCCCTAGGTTTGTTGTAGCTATTGCTGTTTGTTTGTGACTTGCCTGGACTAATTCCTGAACTATCCCCTGTCATGTCTCACCACTTGAACTCTCTGTTCAGTTAGCTTAGGGGTCAGGTAATGAGTGGATAGAAAATTTGTAAAAAGTCTTTAACCAATAGATATTTCGCCCTTTCCCAAGGTAACCTGTTGCCTTTAATTCTCCAGCAGCTGATAACACTGCCTTAGTCTTCATTTCTCACTTCTGTAGATGCTCAAGGTCAGCCACAGGTTGGCCAGTAGGGCCTTGTCAAGTCTTTCCTGGGCATGCACAAAGCTCTGCACAAGCATATGTCCTTTTAGATACCCAAGAATATCTTGGTGCGTTTTAAAGCCCCCTATGTCATTCTCATATTGCCCTTTTAAGTTTTTTGGCCAGCCTCTTCTTTGATTCCTCTAGTATCTGTATCACTACCTCAGGCAAATGCAATGTTAAATAATTGTCCCTCATTGTTTTGAACAAATGCCTTCAAGATAAGGCTTTTCCACTGAGTAATATAATAAGCCAGGTCAAATAAAGGCAAACCTGTGAATGCAGCCTTTCTAGGCAGCTGCCAGGCTGCTCAAATCCTGAGAATTCTCTGAGGATAGGGATATTTGGGAAGCTTGATCCCTCCTGTGGCTGCTGCTTACCATAATTACTGTGGGTGCAAGATTGCTGCTTTCCTTGTGGAGTTCGGGAAAGGGAGACAGAATTGGGGCAAGTTAAAAACAAAACAAAGGTCACACTCATAAAAAATCAGTTGCTTTTTTATTGTTCAAGTATAGTTATCTCCATTTTCACCCCATCACTCCCCCTGTCCCACCCATCCCCACCTCCCACCCTCTTTGACTCTATCCGTGTGTCCTTTAAACATGTTTCTTCATGGCTGTTCCCCTATTATCCCTCTCCCCTCTGGTTACTGTCAGTTTGTTCTTAATTTCAATGTCTCTGGTTGTATTTTGCTTGCTTGTTGGTTTTGTTGATTAGATTCCACTTACAGGTGAGATCATATGGTATTTGTCCCTCACTGCCTGGCTTATTTCACTTAGCATAATGTGCTCCAGTTCCATTCATGCTGTTGCAAAGGGTAGGAGCTCCTTCTTTCTGCTGCATAGTATTCCATTGTGTAAATGTACCACAGTTTTTTAACCCACTCATTTATTGATGGGCACTTAGGTTACTTCCAGCACTTGGCTATTGTAAATTGTGCTGCTATGAACATAGGGGTGCATAGGTTCTTTTGACTTGGTGTTTCAGGATTCTTAAGGTATAATCCCAGCAGTGGGATCACTGGATCAAAAGGTAGTTCCATTTTTAGTTTTCTAAGGAAATTCCATACTGTTTTCCACAGTGGCGGCACCAATGTGCATTCTCACCAACAGTGCACTAGGGTTCCCTTTTCTCCACAACCTGACCAGCACTTGTTGTTTGTTGATTTGGTTATGATGGCCATTGGGACTGATATGAAGTGGTATCTCATTGTGCTCTTAATTTGCATCTCTCTGATGGCTAGTGATGCTGAGCATCTTTTCATGTGTCTCTAGGCCCTCTGTATGTCCTCCTTGGAGAAGTGTCTGTTCAGGTCCGTTGCCCATTTTTTAATTGGGTTTTCTGTCTTCCTGGAGTGGAGTCATGTGAGTTCTCTATATATTCTGGAGATCAGACCCTTCTCCAAGGTATCACTGGCAAATATATTTTCCCATTCGTTTGGTTCCCTTTTCATTTTGCTGATGTTTTCTTTAGCTGTTGCAGAAGCTTTTTTATTTTGGTGAAGTCCCATTTGTTTATTCTTTCCTTTATGTCCTTTGCTCTAGGGGACATATTAGTGAAAATATTGCTCCATGGAATATGTGAGATTTTCCTGCCTATGTTCTCCTGTAGGACTTTTATGTTTCGTGACTTATATTTAAGCATTTTTTCCACCTTAATTTTATTTTTGGGTATGGTGCAGGTTGGCAGTTGTTTCATTTTTTTTTTTTTTTTGCATGTAGCTGTCCAATCTCCCAACACTATTTGTTAAAGAGGCTTTTTTACTCCATTTCATGCCTCTGCTCCCCTTGTCAAATATTAACTGACCATAGAGACTTGGCTTTATTTCTGGGGAAAATCAGCTGTTTTTAATGAATAAATGCTCTTCAGTTTGTTGAAAGTCTTTAGCTAATTTCCAGAATTCTGATAAAGTTGGTTTTAAAAATGTTTCTGTGTTCATGTTGCTTTTATAGAGGAGTGCATTTTCTGATGTCCTTACTCCAATATTCTGGAAATTCCTACTTTGAGTTTGAAAATCATTCTGGAATTAGTGTCTTCTAAAAGGAATGTAAACTTCAGTTCTTAAAATTGCTCGGCAAAATATGTATGATCCCTGGTGATATTTACACATAAATTGCTAGGCTGAAGTATTCATGAAATTAGAAAAGAGAAAATATGATCAGCATAAACTTACATTCCATCGTACCTTTGATGACTACAATAAATGTGTTTTTCTTAGAAGAGATTCAATTTAAAAACACATTTATTGTTATCAACATTTAGCTGCATTTCAAGTATTTTAAAAATATTGCTTCATTTTAAAAATTCACATATTTTAATTTTAAAGAAAAGAACATGAGAGAATACAACTTATCTGAGTCATGATGGGACTGAAAGCATAGCATCTTGTTCGATGCCTACAGTCATAACAGATAAAAGGTTACCAAAGAAAGGTTCAAGTGTATTTCTTAGATGAAATGAGGAAGATGGTGATTATAAGCTCTAAGTCTTGACTTTAATAAAGAATCATGGACACTAAAAAAACCATTTTAATAGAACACTTACTATTTTATCACACATAATTGATAATTCATTATAATGCTGCCAAACTAAATTACAAATTATGAAAATGTCTGACATTCTAATACTAAATTAGGAGATTTCAAACATACTATTCATTTGGAGAGTTCTGGGGCTCCTGAATGAGTTGAGTTGTAGGTATGATATGAAAGCAACCTGATTATACCTTTGTGCAGGTATGTGTGAGAGAGGGAAACGGGGGGGTGGGGTGGGGGTGATGAACACATAAAGCTTTCCATATAACTGCCATGCTCCTCTTAAAGTAGCACCTAGAATTCCCTGAGTTTGGAGGTCATGCTGCAGGGCACGATATCATCTTGCAGGAAGAAAAATGATGAGAATCACTGACTTAATGTTTAAAACACTATAAGACTGATTACAAAGTTATTATGATCTTTTCTGAGAAAACCAATGAAAAATAAGCAGATCCTGACCTGACCAGTGTGGCTCAGTTGTGTTAAGCATCATCCCACAAGGTGAAGTGTTGCTGGTTTGATTCCTGGTCAGGGTACATGTCTGAGTTGTGCTCCAGGTCCCCAGTTGGGGCGTGTGTGAGAGGCAACCAATCAATGTTTCTCTCACATACTGATGTTTCTCTCCTCTTTCTTCCTCCCTTCCCCTTTCTCTAAGAATAAATAAATAAAATCTTAAAAAAATAAATGAAATGAGCAGATCCTTAATTTGCAGGAAATTGCTCATAAAAATCAGCAGTAATAATCTCACTAATATTTATACTATTACTCATCCTGAGTTTCACTGTTCTATTCCATACATATTTTTAAAACACAGCATGAGCATACAATAAAGTATATACCATGGTAAGTTTTCACTAGTGTATCTTTAGAGTTTATGGATTTAAAATCTGCAATTTCAGGAATTTATGAGTAACCATTAAAGTCATAATAAAGTAACTTTTCACTTTGCAAAACACTTATTTGAAGAATTTGAATCTTGTGTAAAGGCTAACATGTGTGAAGGAGTTGCTAAGTTAGCAAGTCTATCCTAAACATCAACTATATTTAGATGTTTTGTTTGCATTGTAAACTATGCAAGAACTCAGGAAGTGATAACATTGTTTTAAAAAATGACCCTCCTTTCAAATGAAGCACATTTCTACTGCTGGTAATTAATATAAGGAAATTATTTAAGAGTCATAAAGCAGTGTTGGTTCTTAGTCAGAATATATTAATTTTGGGTAAGTTAAAGACTAATGTGTTGAATTCAGCTTTCACTCAGATCAATGACATAAACAAGTATGTCATAAAACATTTTATGAAGGAATTACATGCTAAAATATTATTTGTGTCCTGGCTGCTGTAGCTCAGTGGATTGAGCGTGGGCTGTGTGAACCAAAGAGTCTCTGGTTCGATTCCCAGTCAGGACATATGCCTGGGTTGCAGGCCAGGTCCCCAGTGGTGGCCATTTGAGAGGCAACCACACATTGATGTTTCTCTCCCTCTCTTTCTCCCTCCCTCCCCCTCTCTAAAAATAAATAAATAAAACAAAAATTTTTAGAAAAAATATTATTTTTGTGCTTTCCGGAAAATTTATAATCCCCTGGGTAAGGCTTCTTGAAATCTGTTTTTCTTCATCTAAATTATATTAATGTGAGAATAGACACATTAAGAATTTCCTTAACAACAAACAAAGGTATTCCTTTTGCTCACCAAATGTAAAATATTCAGTGTGTTTGCTGAACTCCTAAAATCTATTCTTAAATAACCAATTAAAAACTCATGGCTGTAGAAATATCAGGAAAGGAAAAAGCATTTATTTAAACATATGGGAACCTATAGTTTAAAACAAAACAGTAGAAAAAGAATGAAAAAAAATAGTACCAAATAGCTTTCCAAGCACTCCAATCCCCTATAGGAATGGAATCATAGAGTAAAACATAAGCAGGCAATTAAAGCTTATACCATACCTCCTTGAGAACCATAAAAAATGTTTTTACCTTCCAGCATATACTTACATATAGCCAGGTCGGTCCGCAAATAACAAATAATATCAAATCCACAAGGATCTTACAGTGTCTGTTATACACAGAGGAAAAGATACCCAGTTCCAGGTAAAGCACTGAAAGAAGCACAATGGAGTATCCCACTCATTTTCTGCTTTAAAACCTCCTTTGAAAAACTTTTAGAAACCTTTGAGATCTAGCGCTGCCCTGAACTTAAAATCAAACCAGTTAAACAGTGTTTATACATTCCTTTAGATGTTCAAATCCATTGTTTGAAAAAACCTGGAAGTCATAAATTTACAACCTCTCTGCCTTTGTCACTCCACCACCTCCCCAAATTGGAAAAATAGAGGTATCAGTAAATAATTTTCTGGATAATGCAAGTAGGCAAACACTGTGAAAAATTCAGTGGTAAAAAATCTGTAATGCAGTTGCTACCAATCTTTCAAATACTCACGACTGCTGCTCTCAAAAATGACAAAGCTCAAGAAACAAATTATATTGATGATGAAGAAGAGAAGCATCTTTCTAGATTCATACTTCAATTTTGGGGTGAGAAAGATTGGGAGTCAAAAGTATTCAAAACAATACAATTCTGAGAACAGGAGAGCAAAAGTAGCCCTGCTGGGCTGGTGCAAATTAGTTAAGTTAGTAAAGGGTTAATGAATGGTTATTATAGGCTGGTGAATAATTATAACTTTATGAAAGTGAAAGAAACCTGCAAGACTTAAACTTCTGTAAAAATTAAATTTCTCTAGATTGAACTGAAATAAACACAGCAGTTTCTAAGAGCAGCCCAATGGAGATGGGAACCAAGACCCTTTGGACCCACACCCATTATTTTTTCCACTTTAACATGGGATTTGCTTGTTCTCTTGACTCAGCTAAACCGCAAAAACCACTGACTTTTTTTTTTTTTACTTTATTGTGTTCCACACTATACAGTTCATTGCCTGTTTAAAATGCCTATTGTTTGAAGCCTGTGAAAATTAAATTGGCTTCTACATGGTTCAACCATGCATAACCAAAATTATCTCTCCATATTCTAACAATGACATTCACATTTGTTCATAAAGATTTTAAGCATATTGAGAGTGATCAGGGACCTTTGTATGGCCTAAGAACCATTGGATTCCATTTGGCCTCCTACCCAATTATGACACAGGGGTATACAATCATCTTCATAGGTCAAAATCCATTACACTACTTGAAAAAAATTGATTCTAAAATATTTCATTACCACTATTTTCTGGCATTTCATCATGTCACAGATTATTCATAATTCAAAGCTATGATATGAGGGAGTCCTCATTTACTTATAAACAAAATCTGACTACAGAGAGAACACTATTAATGAGCATCATGTTAGTGTTGTTTTTTACTTCCTGAGTACACTGGCACAACTTTCATGATTATGTGGCTAGAACTTGTCAAAGATCAGCCTCACAGGTGAGAAATAATTCACTTTTTGAAATGCTCTGGAAAATGAAAGAAGAGAGTTACTAAAGTAAAGTAGAAATTTACAGTGATCACAAAGGAACCCTCATTCACTGCTGCTGGGAATGTAAACTGGTGCAGTCACTAGGGAAAAACAGTGTGGTAGTTCCAAAAAAATTAATAATAGAGTTACCATATAACCCAGAAATCCCTCCTTTGGGAATCTACCTCCCAAAATTAAAAGTATTTATTCACAAAGATATATGTACCCCTGTGTTTATGGCAGCATTATTCAAGGTGGCCAAGACATGAAAACAACCGAAGTGTCCTTCGATAGAGAACTGAATAAAGAAGACTTAGTGCATACATATAATGGAATTACATGTACAATATGTATGTACATGCAATTCCATTATATGTATGTAATTCCATTACATATGTAATAGCCATAAAATATAGTTATATACATATAATTATATACATAGCCATATATATATGGCTATTACTCAGCCATAACAAAAGATGAAATACTGCCATTTGCAACTACATGGATGGACCTTGAGAATAACATGCTAAGCAAAATACGTCAGACAAAAAAGTTAAGAACCATATGATTTCATTCACATGTGGAATATAAAACAAAAAGCAACAGATGAACAAAAAAAGAAAAACAGACAAAAATGTATAGACACAGACAACAGTATGGTGGTTACCAAAGGGAAGGGGTGGGGTAAAGGGTAAAGTGGGTCAAATAAATGGTGATGGAAGATGACTTGACTTTGGATAGTGGGCACACAGTGCAATATACAGATCATGTATCATAGAAATGTATACTTGAAACTTATGTATCTTATTAACCGATATCACCCCAACACATTTAATTTTTTTTTAAAGATTTTTTTAAGTACTTTTTTTTTTTCCTTTTAGATTTTTTATTTATTTATCTTTAGAGGGGAAGGGAAGGAGAGAGGGAGAGAAACATCAATGTGCGGTTGCCTCTTGTATGTCCCCTGCCGGGAACTGGCCTGGCAACCCAGGCATGTGCCCTGACTGGGAATCGAACCGCGATCCTTCGGTTCGCAGGCCTGCGCTCAATCCACTGAGCTACACCAGCCAGGGCCCAACACATTTAATTTTAAAAAATAAAAATTCAGCCTCCAAATAAGCAAGGAACACATTACTCAGCATTAGTTCACAGGCTTACTCTTCTAGTTTATTACTCCCTCTTCATTTCTTTGACCTAAATAATGTTTTTCTATCTCAGAAAAAAAATTAGTGATTACAAGTTTGGGTTCTAAACTTATACCTTAATATAATTAAAGACAAATCATCAACAAAAGACTAGTTTGCTTTTTTCTTCAAAGGGTAATTGTTGCTCAACATAAAATAAAAATATGTAGTTCTATTGTAATTCAGGAAATTATTTTAGAATTTTGATTCTAAAGAATGTTATAAAATCTTTATTTTGCTTCTATACTTTATATCTTAGAGTTGTAGCATTCTTGAATAGGGCATGTTACGAACACACCCAGAAACTGGGGAACTTCCAGTCAAGATGGAGGCATACAGTCAACAGCTCGTCTCCTCACACAACCACAGCAAAAATTACAACTAAATTACAAAACAACTACCACCCAGAATCATCAGAAAATCAAGGTGTGTGGAAGTCCAACAAACAAGGAATTGGAGAAATCACATTCATCCAGGCAGCTAGGAGGGGCAGAGACCTAAAATGGATGGTCCCACACCCATGTGTAGTGAATAAAAATGGGGAGGGATGCCTCAGGAGCAAGAAACCCCAGCACCACCCAGATCACCAAGCCTAGGGTTCAAGTACCCATAACTTCTGTCTGTAAAAAGCAGTAGGGTTGGGAGCAGCAGAAGAAACTGTGGGATTATTAGGCCTCTCATCTTACAGGGCCCACAACAGTCTTAGGACTTACGCAGACTCACTCCCTCTGGGCTTCAGAACCAGGGAAGCAGCTGGAAGGGCTCCAGTGGTATACAGGGAGAAACTGAAGTATATGGCATCAGAGCAAGTGCCAGAGCACATCTTCCTCCCAGACAAAGCTCCAGAGACCAGGCAACAGCATTGTCCGTCTCCTGAGACCTCCCCCACGTAGAGCCACAGAGCTGCAACACCATATCTGAGACTCCAGCAACCTGGTTCAGGTTGCCCCACCCTGGCAATTACCTAAGGCTCCATCCCATCCAACTAACCAGTGTGTTTTTCTACAATAGGCCATGCTACTAAGACAGGGAGTCAAAGAAGCTCTCCCTAATACCTAGAAACAAACATAGGGAGGCTGCCCAAATGAGGACACAAAGAAATATGGCCCAAATGAAAGAACAGAACAAATCTCCAGAAAAAGAACTAAACAAAATGGAGATAAGCAATCTATCAGATGCAGAGTCAAAACACTGGTTATTAGGACACTCAAGGAACTCAATGCATAGTTCAACAGCATAAAAAAGACCCAGGAAAAAATGAAGGTTACACTAAGTGACATGAAGAAAAATTTATAGGCAAGCAACAATGGAGTGGATGAAGCTGAGAATCAAATCAATGATTTGGAACTTAAGGAAGAAAAAAAAACATTCAATCAGAACAGCAAGAAGAAAAAAGAATTAAAAAACAACAACAACAACATCAAAAACAAGGATAGGTTAAGGAGCCTCTGGGACATCTCCAAACATACCAACATTCAAATCATAGGGGTGGCAGATGGAGAAGAGAAAGAGCAAGAAAATGAAAACTTATTTGAAAAAATAATGGAAGAAAACTTCCCTAATTTGGTGAAGGAAATAGACATACAAGTCCAGAGAGTCCCAAACAAGATCAATGCAAAGAGGACCACACCAAGACACATCGTAGTTAAAATGCCAAAGATTAAAGATAAAGAGACAATCTTAAAAGCAGCAAGAGAAAAGCAGATGGTTACCTACAAAGGAGTTCTCATAAGACTGTCAGCTGATTTCTTAAAAGAAACTTTGCAGGCAGAAAGGGACTAGCAAGAAGTATTCAAAGTGATAAAAAGCAAGGACCTACAACCAAGATTATTCTACCCAGAAAAGCTATCATTTAGAATTGAAGGGCAGATAAAGTGCTTCCCAGACAAGTTAAGCTAAAGGAGTTCATCATCACCAAGCCATTATTATATGAGATATTAAAGGAACTTATTTAAGAAAAAGATCAAAGCTATGCATATTAAAATGGCAATAAATTCACAACTATCAACAACTGAATCTAAAAAACAAACTAAGCAAACAAGCAGAACATAAACAGAATCATAGATATGGAGATCATTTAGAGGGTTATCAATTGGGAGAGGTAAAGGAGAGGATAGTGGAAAAGGTGCAGGGAATAAGATGTACAAATTGGTAGATATGGAAGAGGCAGGAGGATGTTAAGAACAGAAGAGGAAATGGAATAGCCAAAGAACTCATATGCATGACACATGGACATGAACTAAAGGGGGGACTGCCAGAGGGAATGCGAAGTAATGAGTAGAAGAGGGCCAATGGTGAAAAATTGGGACAACTGTAATAGCATAATCAATAAAATACACCAAAAATGGTGAAAAGAAGAACACACCTATTGGACTAAACTATTTTAAGCTAATTTAATAAATGACATCATTCAACAGTTAATAATCTATCCCTCTGCAGTTATTGTAATTCCTAGTACCTACCTTATGTGGGTTACATTTGCAACATCCAAGTAAAGTTTTTCCAATAATTTGGAAGGAACAAGGTGGTTTATAGCCATTTATTTATTCTATAGCAGTTAGGGTAGTTTCATTTTTTAAAATTTTTTAGAGATTTTATTTATTTATTTTTAGAGAGACAGGAAGGGAAGGAGAAAAAGAGGGAGAGAAACATCAATATGTGGTCGCCTTTTACGCACCCTCTACTGTGGACCTAGCCCATGACCCAGGCATTGCCCTGACTGGGACTCGATTCAGGACCCTTTGGTTCACAGACCAGCACTTGATCCACTGAGCCACAACAGCCAGGGCAGGGTAGTTTCATTTTTGAATTACATAATCTTTATAGTTTCTCAATTTCCCCAAATTCATGATTGATAAACTGGAGTTTAGAAAAAAACAATGAGTTTTGAAGGCACTCAGGCAAAGGATGATATAACCAATGTTAATCTGACTTATGCTGAATGTCTACTGATGAATAAAAGCACTTGGTCTATACAGCAGATTGTTGCTTGTGTTATTTACCAGTCTCTTGTCCAGGTTTCATGACATTCATGACATTAAAGGAGCTCCTGAGGTATAATTAACTGTCAAAAGGGAAACTTTACCAAGAAAGATACAATTCAGCAACTCACAGGCCATTAACAGTTTAAAATTATCAACTGGCAGATCTTCATTTCCCAGTGTCTGAATTCTAGCAACAGCCTCCTGACAGGTTCCCCTTCTTGCTAGGTTTCTCCCCTTCACCCCAGCAATCAATCTACCTTTAATTGGTACCCACTGACTACTATATAAGGCTCCTATTAACCTCTATGTCTTTAAGTTGTTTCCATGTTTAGAATGCTTTATTCATCTATGAAAGGTCTACCAGGCCGAATCCTATTCTGTCCATGCAGCCCTCCTCTATAACTCCTGCCCACATTAGTCTTTATCTAAATGCTTACAGACCTCATTGTCTCCATCACTCTTTGGCCTTTAAATCATGTGTTACATCATGATTTGTTTCATGAATCTTGTCTCCTTCATATGACTGCAAGGTTTCTAAGCATGCCTTATGTCTATCTTACAGACCTTTCACCCAAACCCTAAAAGGAGCCTAGCACAATGTTTGACCCACAACAGCTATATTACTTGTTGAATGGAAATATTAGAATTTATCATACTATGAAGAGCAGTAGTAGCTTAGAATGAGATGGGTTTTGATGTAAAACAGTCTTAAGATAACACTGACAAATAAATCTGTAAGTTTAAACAGATATTCACTTTTAAATGTCTATAAGCAAAGGGATAACCATGGTGGAAATTCTAATTTCCTCTTTAGAACTGCAAAGTCATCTCAAAATGGAAGAAGATAGAAACTGTTCCAAAATCCAAATTAATGCATTACAATGTAGTAATATGTCTGTACCTCGGCTAATGATAAAGAACCTCATACTGGCCCTGGCTGGTGTAGCTCAGTGGATTGAGCGCGGGCCTGCGAATTAAAGGATCGCGGTTCGATTCCCAGTCAGGGCACATGCCTGCGTTGCAGGCCAGTTCCCAGCATGGGACACACAAGAGGCAACCATACATTGATATTTCTCTCCCTCTCCCTCTCTCCTACCCTTCCCCTCTAAAGATAAATAAATAAATTAATTAATTAAAAAAAGGAACCTCATACTGGTTGTGTAGACAATGGGGCAAATAAACAACTTTCAAGACCCATGACTTGATCATATGTAATATTTCACAAATGTCACTGCTACTTTTAGATGTGTTTTTCATTAGAAGCAAGTGTGTGCACTTTAAGAAACAATTTCAAGAAGTACTTAACTAAAGTGGTTTTTATATAGATATAATGAAATTAAAGGCCTTACTTAAAATATCCTAATAGGCAAGGTGTCTTCCAATTTTCCATCTCCCCAGAAAACACATTTCCTCAGAAATATCAGGTTCTACTGTCAAAACCAATGTTCTCCCTTAATGCCTAGGTCCTTCCACTTTTAGAAGTGGATGAACAAGGGTAAAGATTCCACCTATCCAAGACATTTCCTTATATTATTAGTAGAAAATTCATTAGAAAGCTCTAAAGAACAAGGGACAAAAACGACAACGTAAAAGGTAAGCTAGAAAATAAGTTCTTTTCAAAGCAGGTAGTTGGTATTAAGTACACTAATAAAGTAAATGATAATTGCCAGGTTAAATACTAAGAGGCTACAAAGTTTGAAACATTTTTAATGGAATGGATATTTCTGATTCCAATGCATTTAATCTAGTTTATGCATAATTTTCAATAAGTTTGGAAAAGGAAATACCTCAATGCCTAAATAAGTAAATAAATAAACCTCAAGGTTCTACTGTAAATGAGCTTTGTGCATCTCTAATACATGTTTGTGAATCATTTTCCGGAAGATGATTTGACACACAGGCACACACATGTAAATAGTAATAATAATAATAACAACAATTATAATAATGATGCTTGTAAGAATAATTTTTAAAAGATTCCCAAAATTCCTATGAAACAATAATTGGTTTAGGTAGTACCAGTATTATGTACCTTTAAAAAACAAGCTGAACATGGTGCTTATACTTAACAGTACTGTATTGTACAAAAGGTATAATTTTGATTCATTCCAACCAGCCAGCTATTGTTGTGTTGGCTGTTCTCATTTTTTTTATTTGACAGTCTAAGGGAAAAGAGGTCAGTGTCTCTGACTAAATAGTCAGGTATTGTATGTTTTAAAAATTCTTGTGGCATACCAGTTGAAAATCACTGATCTACTGATTAAAGAGAAATTGATTAACTAAAAATACCTGATACTCCAGTTATCTGTGACCATGTAATTTGCAAATCAGACTGACCATAGTAGGTCCTGTTAAGAAACATGGATGGCACGGTACAGAGAGATGCATATGCTCAACAGGATGCATTCTTGTGATTGCATTCTGCAATCAGAAATTATAGCTGGGTCTATCCTTTAATATTCTATACTCTTTGTTATGGAAAAATAACTATGAGCAAGCTATATAAAAGGAAGTCCATACATCTAAGTAGCTATTAATACCTAAATACACAGGCCTAAAAATAAGATATATCTGAATACCTGAGGATTTATAACTATGCTCATAGCCAAGTCAAGAAAAAAAATTTTTTAAGGATAATGACCGAAGAGTGGCTACATTTATCCATTTGGGGTATGCTTAAGCTACTTGTTCCATAGCTCCCAAGATTACCTAGAGATCCCTTTCTGTGAACACTCTTTGAGTAATTTTCAATGTGGTCTCTTGGAAGCAGTCAAGGGATCCATTTGCAAGTCCTCTTATTAAATTTCATGCTGTGCATCTGTTTCTGATAGGAATATGTTTTTAACAGGAATGCCATGGCCATTAGTTTTAAAGGAGGAATTATCTAGGTTTGTATAATGTAAAATTTGTTTCTTGGAGCATTACTACTCCTGATCATGCACTCAAGTCTCCTTTTTCTGTCCTGCATCCAGGCGTTGCCTCACTTAGCTGCAATCTCATTTTTCTCGCTCCCTGATTCCCACGTGCTCTCTATCGCTGCCTCCAGCCTGTGTGACACTCTTTCTCCACAGAGCCATTACTTTCAGTGTGGAAGAGTAAACTTTTGGAAATCAACTTGCCAAACAACACAATGGTTAGAGGAGTTTGTGGAGTAAGTACACCACAAACCAAGTATCGCCTTATTAGTGTCAGAGAAATAGAAGCAGTACTGTTCCCATTTGTTCTTGTAAGGGTTTTTTGAATTGATAAGGATGTGGGATCCATGGATCCATGAAATGAACCAAAAAAAAAAAAATGTACCAATGACTGCAGGGCACCTACTCCTAACATCAAAGAAAGAGCTATTCCCAAAGTCAAGTACCTGGCCAACCTAGGGGCAAGGTTTTTGTTTGTAACGGGAGAGAAGCAGAGTAAGCTTCTGTTTGATTGGTTAATTGGTCTAATTATGGAGAACTTTGTAAAATACACTGAGAGCAATACTCTAACATAGAAAACAGGCCAGAAGACTTCACGAGATTCTTCTCTAGTGAATAAATCACCAACATCATCTTCCACTTACCATATTTTAAAAAGGACATAAAAAAGAACCCATCATCTAAACACTTATCTCACCACTGTTCAAAATCAGGATATAAAGGGTATTTGTCTAACAACAATAACACACACACACACACACACACACACACACACACACACACACACTGAGGTCCAAGTTTTACCAGCTACATAATTTATCCGCACCCCAAACCACCTATACCCAACTGTGTGGTTGTCTGACCAGGCAGTGAAAGACAAATACCATATGATCTCACCTTTAACAGGAATCTAATCAACAAAACAAATAAACAAGCATAATATAAACAATGACACTGAATTTGAGAACACTCTGACAGTGACCAGAGGGGAAGGGGAGGGAATTTCAGGGGAAAAGGGGAACGGTTTAGAGCAACAAGTATAAAGGACACATGGACAAAAACTATGGGGGGGTGGAAATGGGAGGAAGGTGGGGAGGGCTGGGGTGGTGGGCTGGGGGCAGGGTAAAAGACTGAAAACTGTACAATATCAACAATTAAAAAATTACTGATTAAAAAAATTTAAAAAAAGAATATTAATGGCACAGAGAAGAAGCACACTGATGTTACTCATACATGAAGATTTCTTTGAGGCAGACACAGTGGGAACTCTAGAATGACAGCACCAAGACCAGTTTTTCATAGATTCCACTCTATGAGAATAAATGAAAGATCCACTAATACCTGAAACAAAGCTCAGAATCTGGTGCTACGACCTTGAAGCAATCCAAGATCTCAATATAAGATATGTTACTAGAGCCCTGGCTGGTGTGGCTCAGTGGATTGAGCACTGGCCTGTGAACCAAAAGGGTACCGGTTTGACGCATGGTTAGAGAGCAGATTGCCTGGGTTGCAGGTCAAGTCTCCAGGTGGGGGCATGCAAGAAATAACTGAACAATGTGTCTCTTGCACATTGGTGTTTCTCTCCTTCACTTTCTCCCTTCCTTCCCCTCACTCTAAAAATAAATAAAATCTTTTTTTTTTTAAAGATGCTACTAGAATTGAGTGTCATATGCTTACAGAAATTATATGGAATGGCAAGGCAAGCAGTATAGGCTGTCAAGTCAATCTCACTATTTTCCATTACTAGAGATCTGGTCAGCATCATCTGGCAGGACATTACATACTAGAGTCAACTGTAAATATCCTAGCATTGCATGTGGCTTTGGGTCACAAAGTGGATTATCTGTAAAATGAAAGAGATAGGGATGGGGAAAGGCAAGAATCTCCAAGACCATCACAGACCTTATTTTAAAAACTAATATTAGTAGGCCTGGACTCAACAGAACTTTTCACATTTGCTCATCCAGTGAAGAGCACAAAGATCATAAAGCAATATGGCTGATCCTGTCCATTGATAACATCCATCCTTCACTGTCGAGCAAAGCTGCAAAACAGATCCAGCTTGATTTCTTACTTTCTAAGCTTGATGACATGGGACCTAGAATCTATACCAGACGGTACTCCCAAGGCTTCATTAAATTTCTTTAATCCAACATCTGAAACTACAAGTTCCTGATATGGTCCTCCATGAGGCTCCAGTTTGCTGAAGGCTGTGCCATGGTATTCACACATAAGAAAATATAAGAATTCCTGACTACTTTAAGCCCAGAGACTGAGAAAAATGTATAAATCTACACTAGGGAAACCCAACATTCTGTCAGGTGTCTTTATTAGCAATACAAAGCTAAAAAGTATCATTGAGCTCTACTCATATGAGCAGTTCAAAGTCACAACTGGGGATGTAGAGAGGAGACTGGATATATACCAAGAGACAAACTAAATCGTTGCTTCTCTGTGGTTCTGCTAATTAAAAAAGAGATGACATTTGTTAACTGCGAACACTTGAAATACACATATTAAGAAATGTGATTTCACTTGACCAACTATTTGTTTCTTCCTATCTACCACCCCATCTGTCCTCCATATTTTTAGTGGCACCATCATCCTCCTGGTTCCTCAGGCTTATAAACTCTGAATTTTGTCCAAAGCCTCTCTCACTTCCCCTAGCAGTGGAAATTTGGTAGACTTTTTTCCTGCAAAGTCTCTTTACTCACATGCAATCACCTAACTTCAGGTCCTCATCCAAAAGCTATCTCAGCTATTTTTATACTGGATCCAAATTCTATAAACCAATATGTCTTCTCCTTTCTCTCAAATTAGATACAGTTGAGAATAGGGGGTTCTTACACTTGTGATCAAATTTCATAGCCATTCCAACAGAGCTGTTGAACAAACTTTTTCTGAGCACAAGAATAGCTAGGCACAGAGCCAAGAAAAAGAAGAGGCAATGACGGAAGTCAAAAAACAGGTGAGCTGCAATCTTTCCACTCCTACACAAAACCTGGCCCTGGAGTGCAAGTTCCTACATATGCTGATAACTTCTTCCACTTCTTGATTTTGTAACATTCCTATATTCACATAATTTCTTCTACTTCTTGATTTTATAACATTCCTATATTCACAAACTCTGACCCTTGGATGACTTCCCCATTTTTTTTCAATGCCAGTTTTCCTACTGCCCTCATATATTTAAGCCTACCTGATCTCCCCTACCTTGAGACTCTTCTCCTTCCAACCCATCTTACATTCTAGAGGCCTCTTCTGTAAATACTGTTCTCTTACTAATATAAAAACTATAACCAGACCCAGTATCTCTTATCCAGCTTTCCCAAAGGGTTCCAAGGACAACAGGCTATTTTAATTTCCTTGAAGTTTATGAGCTTTGAGACTGGAGCAAGGGGAGTGGTATGGAGAATGCTGAGAGTGCAAGTTGCTGACTAAAGACAGCTGCTGGGAATCCCCAACTACTGTGGCAAGGGGTGTGGTGGTGACAGCAACTGGTTTGAGAACAACCAAGTAAGACTTCAAGATCTACTGGTACATAGACTCTTCACCAATAATTTTAAATGGTCTGGGCCATTTAAAAACTTGGGTCACTGACACTGAATTTGAGAACAGTCTGACAGTGACCAGAGGGGAAAGGGGAGGAAATTTCAGGGGAAAAGGGGAACAGTTTAGAGCAACAAGTATAAAAGGACACATGGACAAAAACTATGGGGGGTGGAAATGGGAGGAAGGTGGGGAAGGCTGGGGCGGTGGGCTGGGGTGGGGTAAAAGACAGAAAACTGTACAATATCAACAATTAAAAAATAACATTCTTTGTTTAAAAAAAAAACTTGGCTCAAAAGTTACCCTCTCTCAAAAATCTTCTTCCTGACCACTCCTTTATTCTATGTCATTACCATGCTTATGTACAATATTTTTCATGTATCAATCTCATCTACAATTATATATACATTGTGTTGTAAGCATTTTAAGTGCCTTTTATATTTCTATTATATCTTGAGCAACACTGTAAGCTTGGTGAGGGTAGAACTAGCTCTTCTATTTCTCTGGTTTCCAATCATGAAACTCAGCATAATGTATATGCGGGGGGAGAAAACAGCTTTTCTCCCAATGACATATAATTTCCACTCAGCTATTCAACACTAACATTTTTTAAGGTTGAGCAAGTTTGAAAATATGGTAGATTAAGAACTGTACAAAATACACCCACACTTCATAGAAAAGATGCCACTTAGAGTTGGACCTAACAAAAATTATGCTCCACCAAACCAAATATACTATTATACCATACTTATTCCTTTGGAGTCTTTTCTTTTTTTTTTAAAGATTTTATTTATTTATTTTAGAAAGATGGGGAAGGGAGGGAGAAAGAGAGGGAGTGAGACGTCAATGTGTGGTTACCTCTAGCACACCCCATACTGGGGATAGGCCTGTAACTCAGGCATGTGCCCTGACTGGGAATTAAACCAGCGATGCTTTGGTTCGCAGGTCTGTGCTCAATCCACTGAGCCACACCAGCCAGGGCATGGAGTCTTTTCTTTTTACTACATAAGCTTGTGGCTCCATTTCGCTCTTAGCAACCCTGTAACTATAGAAGCTCAACTCTAAATAAGTTTACTGTTGGGAAACTTACTCTTCTCACCTACACAACCACCGGCTTCCCACACTGTCTCCAGTATCCTGTGAGCAACTGCCCAATTACTGTGTGGAAAGACAGCTTACACATTGAGTGTCCATTCTTGGCAGACCCTGGTTTTTACTGCTGGTCCTTGCTTAGCTTAATTGATTCAGAACAGTATCAAAAAGAGACATTATTATACAAGTTCAAAAAATGGCCATTTAAGAAAATTTAAATATAAAAGCCCTGGTCATTGTGCTGCATTAAAACAGGCAAGCATGTGTGACACCCAGAGAACAGAATAATGCCTATTCAAATAGTGAACTCAGTAATCTCACTGCACAAGTTTTAGTGTTTCACACATATACATTCTCAAAAATTACAATGATCTATAAATGGGAAGCATAACTGACTTCAAAATTATAATCCATTACAATAATAAGTGATAATGTTTTACACAAATATAATTTCAAAAATTGTACAGCTTTTTAAAGGCAATAATGTGAACATTAGAGTGTGTTTATGAGAAAGAACTAATGCATGGGCTAACAGAGCATTTTTCACTTTCTTAGTAGTAGTCTTTCTTTCCATGGGATCCCAGCAGAGATTCCTTCTTAGTTGCCACACACTAACTGGGGTTTGAACACAGCACAAACACAATTCATAAGCAAGAAAGATTATGAGCAAGATTATTACTCCCTTCGGTCATATGGCGGAAAAGGTTAAATAAGCATCAAGTCTTTCCATTTGACTAAATATACCTTGCCTTACATATACCTTTATGTATTTATATAAAAATAATTTTATAATTTATATTTCTACATGCTTTCATTCAAGTGACTGATGGTCCTTACAGAATTAATGATAACTGGGCAGGGTGAGGGAGCATGCTTGCTTTCTTTCTTATCAGTAAGACAGGACACCAGATTGCCTCCCAATGGAAATTAACAGTATTGAAAAGAACCCATATTATACCAGACATTCAATTTTTCAGACAATTTTTAAAGAAAATCTAGACATTATGACCATTATGCTAGCACAAATAAGGAAATCTGTAATAGCCTAGTACCATCATCTGCAATAGACAGATATGCCTTCCAGCAATTCTGGTCAGTTTTCATTAAAAAAAGATATAATAGAAACGTAATACCCTGTTTTTAAAATGTTGATTTAATATCACTTTGACCTGACTGCATTATCAAGGCATTTTTTTTTCACTAATGTGCAATAGGATAGTTACTATTGTAGTGAAACAGAGTGCCTGCTTCACCTACCTAACACAAAGTAATCCCTCCGAAGCAGGCTAAAAAACAGTAATTTGACTACTGTGCCAAGACAAGCAAGAGTTAACTGTTCAAACACCTGATCAGAGTGTCTTAAAATCTGCATGAGCAGCTTTGTAAAAAAAAAAATAATAATAATTCATTGTAATGGAAAACCACACTTATTGATGTTTAATAGTAAAGTCTCTTTTATTTGCTATGGTCTATACAAAATGTAGAATTGCATTAACTTCAAAGGTGGTAAGAAGATTAAAATTAAAATTCATGAAACATGACATACAACACAGCTTTAAAGACATAAAACTAAACAATCCCAATGCCTTAGTAGGGTCCTTTTATATTTCTTTGTTAATAGGGGAAATTCTTAAAATGCAATCCAGCAAGTATAAGTGTAAGTAAAGCTTTTAAAATCTTACCGCAACAGCTTATTTAGTAAGCTAATCACCAAAGCTTTTCTTATGGTAACAGAAGGGGGCTTTACTTATTAAAATCAGTACAGCTCACTGTAAGATATCTGTGCTGTTTTTAACTCCTAAAATGTGCCCCTGGCATTTAACAAAATCTCTGGAAAAAATATGAAATCACGCTACAAATTTTAAAGAGTCGCTCTCCTCCCTCCTCAAACCATCCCAAGAAACTTGTACTCTTGTTATGATCAAGGCAGCATTCAGCATTCAATCTTCCTGGTGCTAAACTGGAAAGAAGATGGTAAAGGACAGTGACATGAAGGCAGGAAGTTTTACACTGGAAACTGGCACTGAAAACTGCCATACCCTTATGGTGGCTCAAGTAGTATTCAGGTCCTCACTACTCTCTAACCCAGAGGGGCTCACTTGTGGTTCTGGGAACTGTAGCAGCAGCATCACCACGGAACTTGTTAGAAATGCAAATTCACTGCCCCACCCCAGACCCACTGAATCAGAAAATCTGGGAATGGGGCCAGCAATCTGTGTTTTAATAAGCACTACAGGAGATTATGATGTACTTCAAGAACCACTCCTCCTCAGACTTTAATGTGCATAAGAATCATCTGGGGAACTTGTTAAAATGCAGATTCTAAGTCAGCAGGTCTGAGGTGGGGCCTTAGAGCCATCATTTCCAACAAGTTCCCAGGTGATGTCTTCTGAAGACCATATTCCAAGTGTTTCCCAAACTGGCTATTTAACAAAATTACCCAGGGTGCTCATAAAATACGGGTTCCAAGGCACCATCCCAGACCAAATTAATCCAAATCGCTGGGGACAGACTTAGTCAAAGACTACCAGTATTCTGCTTTAGCCACACATTAAAATTACCTGGGGAGCTTTTAATAATCCTGATGCCCAGGCCCCATCCAAGTCCAATTAAACCAGAATCTCTGGGGTTGGAACCCAAGCATCCATATTTTTAAAAATTCCCCAGTGATTTGAAGTGTGGCCAAGGTTGAGAATGACTGCTGTACAGTTTAATTGGCTCAACACCTGGCAGGCACAGTGGATCCCTTTATAGTAGCAAATGGTTTTCTATAACATGGCTAACTGGGTTCCACATACAAATCCAGGAGAAATGACTTGGAATAGTTAAGCACAGGTCAAGTCCCATTTTTACCATGTCTAGAACATTACTTCTGTGGGCAAATGTGCCTGTTACAACTGTACAACTGAAACTGAGGATTTAGTAAAGTACAAATGTTACCTGTCTTCCACTAAACAAGTTTCTACCATACTCCCAAGCTGTAGCTACTGCTACCTCTCTGCAGTGAGGTGGGCAATCCAAGACAAACAGCAGCAATGGTGAAGAATTTGTATCCATACAGCCTGTTCGTATACTGACATCCCCACCCATCCCCCAAAGCTGAAACAGATAGATCACTGAAAATTTGTTGTAACCTTTCAGAGTGGAAGGAAAACTGAGGCATCTAGGACTTCTACACCCACAAAAGGCAGATTTCACCAGTTGGACACTTTTGACATTAAGGTCCTGGGAAGGGATGAAAAGGTGTGATTTTTACACAAAAGAATCTCAAACTGTTGAAAGCACATCTTCTGGTGGACAAGGACAGGACCTGAAACACCACTGCTCATGACATGATACTAGTAACTCTGAGGGGAAAACAAGCAATATGTCTATTTGTCTTAGGGCCCCCGCCACAAAACCAAACTAATGAGCACACAATGCTGTTAACTACAGGGTGTGGCAAAAGTAGGTTTACAAGTTTTGAGAACATGAGACACAAAATTTATTCTTTTATTATTTAATAATTATTGTATTGTTTTCCATATGAACAACTGTAAAACCACTTTGCCCCTTGTATGTAAAAGAGAAAAAAAAATGTGTGCTGGTTACTAAGGCACTGTCAAGTGATTATAGTTATTTCACTCCCAAAATCAAACTCTACTTGTAAGTAAGTTTCCTGAATTTCCCACAGTACACCTCAAAAATGACTTTAAGATAAATGAAAATAAGATGCAGTCCTCCTTACACTTAAGTGAACTTTCATTCTGCCCTTGTTCACGTTCAGTGTCTTTTCTAAATTAGTTGTTCTGTAGAACACATGACACATTCAAAGACAGCTAAATGATGGCAGTTACTATTCTTCTATTTCAACTTATCCACAGTAATCAAGAGTGTGTTATATTTTATGTTTAATTTCATGAAAAAGAAATCCAGTGGATGGGGTATTAGAAGAGAAACAGTACCTCAGTACATGTTCAAAGTAGCTACTGTTACAGTACATTTCAAAAGCATTTTTTATATGAACTGGTCAAGCTCACTTTCCTTTTACAATTCTTGTTAGTCATTCAGTTAACTCAAACTCACTTTAAAATGTGTGAAAATAGCACCTCCTGACAGTGTGTTCTCATATGCTTTGGAGCAATGGAGCATGAATAGTAAAACAGCCTTTGCCAAACTCGTAACTACACAGCAATGAATTTTTGCAGTCCCATGACTTTGCAGAACCAACCTATGTATCATCCCAGGACTGGCTCTAATACATCATAGACACCCAGGAGAAGGCAAAAAAAAAAAAAAAAAAAAAAGCCACAAATAAGTGACTCATGGTAATAAATATTTCATAACTTTTTTCACCTGGCAGTCTTTTCAAAATGAATTTTACTTTTTAACCAAAGAACAAATTGGCAAAGTAAAGGTGTAGCTTTAGCATTTAAGCTCTTAGAATTAAAAGTATGATATTTATAAAGATACTGAATTGATTTGACAGTGTCAGTCTGGATGCCATTTCATGTATTACTTATGAACCAATGCCCAAAGATGAACAAAGTCTGGAATAAAATGCACAGAACACAGACGAGTCATACAAAAGTAAATACAGTTAAAGTATCAAAGCCAAAAAAACAAATGATACAAAATTACAATTTCCAGGTGACTTTATTGCAATTTCCACTTTACATATTAATTTAATATTTTTAATCTATGCATAAGTGTTTGTACTTATTCAATTGTAGTATAATCCCTAATCTCACAAAGTGAAAAGAAGAAGTTATAAAGAACATCAATTCAGCTGTTTATGATATGGGGACAGGGGACACTTGTCATCAGTAGCAAAAGGGTTGATGCTTTTCTGTATAAATTTCTCTGAAATTTTTCTCTATTATTTTTCTTGTTGATGATAAGTACTCATAATAAAAACAATCGCCCTTTTTATCATTCTGCCCTTCCTTGGGCTTCACATTCTGTCTAGCATTTAATTCAGAAAGTCATGTTACACTCAGTTTACATGAAAAAAAAATATGCCCCATCTCCCACACATCCAAATGGACAAGAATCAGAATTAACCTGGCTTTCAGCTGTAACAGTGCTATTTTAAACAATTTCAACCACATACTTGAAGGATAAAATAACTAAAAAATACAAAACTAAAGGAAACCATAAAAATTCCTACACACTGTGGCGATCACCTATTTCTAAAATCGTCAACTCTAACACAGATTTCTTAAAAGTGAAATCGACACAAAAGCGAATGCACACTTAATGTACGAAATGACAGTGGCTCTTTGGGGACAGCTCTCTGAATGAGCTATTACCCAGACAGTGGAATGAAAAAAAAAAAAAAAAAAAAAGGTCTCACTTCTCAAACGTTAGAGAGCTGGAAGTGTGCTTCACTAGAAACATGTTTTAATGGGTTTGTTTGCGGATAAAAATAGGTAGCAAGGGGAAACGTGTTTTTAAAAAACCTCCTCCCTTCCCAGGACACAAGGAAACCCAAACTTAACTCCGGCGCTAAGTTCCATCACTAACAGAAGTTGGATAGCTGCTATTTTTCACCCTGCAATGGGATAGTAAGTCTCTATGCGCAAGGCGGGAATACTGGTGGGACTTTCACCGGGGTTAAAGAAAACCGAATTAAGAAGAGGTTAACACCTTGAGTAAGCCAGATCTTCAAAACCAAGGCGGTGGGGACGCAGGACATGGAAAGAGAGACGGAAAGGGTCAGAACTCCCCAAAGTTATTGTAAAAAGAAAGCGAACACCTCTGGGAGCCAGCGACCCATCTCTTGCAGCAGCACCCTGCTCCAAGTGTGGGATGCTTGTCTCAGAGGGCAGAAAGCGCAGGGCGCCCTGATTTAGGTCTACTGGCTCCGGGGACCGGGGTAGCCAGAAGGGCAGGAGCAGCCTTCGGCGGGGAGGCGGACTCGTACTTTACCTCAACTATGAGTCCCATCCCAAGCGTAAGGGAGAGGGCGGCGGAGAACGCGGTACTCACTAGGGCTCGTTGGTGAACCGGGGGGTCCGGGGCTGCTGGTATCCGTACAGGTGACAGTAGAGCACATCGAAGCAAAAGCAGCACATCTCCGCTGACACCACCATCTTCCGGGAGCTGGGCGATGAGGACGAGGCGGGGGACGGCGAGGAGGACGAGGAAGAGGTGGCGGCGGCCGGGGTGGAAAGTAGGGTCCCCACTCCGCAGCTCGGAGGTGGCGACAGGGAAATCCCCCCGCCACCGCCGCCGCAGCCCTGGGGGGGAGAGAGGGTACAGCCGCTGCCGCTACCTCCCCCAGTGAGACCTCCCAGCCCGTTGAGCCGCGTACCGGCGCCTCCTAGTCCCAGCTCCCCAGCTCGACACTGGCTCTCCCCGCTGCAGTGGGAGGAGGAGGAGGCGCCACCACCGCCACCCGAGCCAGAGGGGGGCGAACTGGACAGTTTCTGCTTCTTCACCCCGCAGCAACCGGCCGCCATCTTGGAACAGTCTCCCCCACGCACGGTTTCCGACCCATAAGTGAGGCGAGCTGGCGGCGGGGGCGAGCACGCTGCGGCCCCGGCCGTCGGGGGCGCGCCAGGAGCTCGCGAGGCGCGCGCGCCGCTCCTGGCCCGGCCTTGAGGCGGCCGCTGTGTACCCCAGCCTTGGCGCGCACCCCATGCTTTCGCGGCTTTGCCCTTCAGGCCAGTCCCTCGGGCTTCGCGCCTGCTATCCGTAGCCTCTGCCCTGGGGCTCACGGAGGATAAAAGACGGGAAGCCCAATGGAAAGGAAGAAGGAAACAAGGAAAAAGCGAAGAGTGGGAGCGAAGGGAGGAGGTGGGCACTACCAGAGAGGAAGGAGGAAAAGGGAAACAAGTTGGGGGCGGGGGGGGGGGGGAGGGGGTGGCGGGGAGAAGAAAGTCCGAAGTATCCAAGTCCCAAAGCACAGCTCAGTGACCGGAGCTGCACGTAGTGTTAGTGACACTTGAGCTGAGTTATGTGGAACCTGAGCCACCTGCCTCGAACACGCTGGTTGCTGAACTGCTGGAGTGTGAGTATGCAGGTGCTCAGAACTTCACACCTGAGACCCTTCCTATAAAGTATGTTCAAAGTATCGGGGAAATGGCCACAGGGCGATGGCTTTAATACCAACCCAAACATACACCAGGCGTTTTCCGAGATTATGGTAATATCAATACTGTTTGCTTATGGACAAATATGCACGCGCAATGCAATCTATATATACATTACTTGTTCCCTAACTTCCCATCTTGATCCGTGAAAATGTTTAAAAGCAAAAGGTAAAGTCCCAACTAACACCTCACTGGTTCAAAGATGTTAGTTGTGCCTGGAACCTGTGGTGGTGGATTATGGGTGTGTGCGTGTGTGGCGCTTGGAAACAAAGCAATTAGAAATATGTCTTTAGTCAGCATAGATCTTACAGGTAAATAGGGCATGTAGTGTAATGAGTCACAAGTTGAAAGATTTTGTTCAGGTATATTATTAGACAGTTCTTAGTATTCATTTTTTTTAAATTTCTCAAAGAGAGCTTGGGTGGATGAAGGGTTGTATAATTATGTCAGTCCCATTCTGAGCACCTAAGACAATAATAAAATGTTAAAATTCATAGAAATGAATCTGATAGAAAGTATGAGTTATTTGCATTGTCTGTACACCATGCCAAAATATATAGACAAAGCGGAGACATCATAGAATTGATTGATTTAGTCACTTTTGAGCTAAATGTGTGGGATCTTGTAAACAGCTGAGGGCTGCTCACTCCTCTTAGGGAAAGAAATGTTTATTCATTCAATAAATATTGAGCCTCTGAGCTATACTATGTGCACGGCACTGTATTTACATTTAAATCTAGGAAGTATGCTTTTCATTCAGAGTTTATGATTTAACTTATATCTGGGTACATAATCAGGTAAATAGCTAATATTCATGGAGCACTTGTTGGGTGCTAAGTACCATGCTTCATCTTATCCCATAGTCCTTCAAAATAATATAGTATCTCATTTCACATTCACAGTAACTCTCCTCTGAGGTTGCTCATTTATAGATGAGTAAATTGAACCTTAGAAGCAATTTGTCAAATGTCACACACCTAGAAAGTGACAGAGCCAGGATTTGAATGTGGGTATGTGTGATTCCAGAAACCATGCAATTGTGCGAACTGCCTCTTGTTATATGACAGCAAAGTTAGTAGTGATGGATAAAAGATGGTGACATTAAACTGGAATAGGGGAACGGAAGTTAAACAAAAATAAGAACTTAGTGTTTATGGAAAGATTGAGGACCACTAAAATATGTTTCAAGGTAAGATTAAGATTCTCCTTTTAAAAAAACTTTATGAAATAGATTAACTGTCTAGAATGGTTACATGCAACCTAAAGACAAAAGGGGTGGGTTAACTGGTTTCTAATGTGTGCTCTCAGCCTCTCAAATCGTATCATCACTCTTAGAACTATCCTGTTTGAGGCAAATAACAATTCATTGCCAAGCACTAGCAGAGTGAAAAAAAAAAAGCATTAATTCTTTTTTGTCTATGTTGCAGAAGGGAAAGCAGATTGGTTTCAAAACATGTTTCACAAGCTAAAAATAAATAAATAAACTGAAATTCATGTTTTTTTTTAAATCCTCACCCAAGGAATTTTTTTTATCACTTTTAGAGAGAGAGGGCTGGAGAGAGGAAGGGAAAGAGAAAAACATTGATGCAAGAGAGAAGCGTCAATTGGTTGCCTCCTGTAAGCACCCCAACTGGGGGTTGTATGCCTGGTACCTGAGACTGAACCTGCAACCTAGGTATGTGTTGTCAGTGATAATCAAACCCACAACATTTTGCTTATGACATGACACTCCAACGAATTGAGCCACACTGGCCATGGCTGAAATTCATATTTTATCTCCAAAACAGTGCTCCATAAAAACTGGTACAGTTTTAGGGTGTTTTGTTTTATTTTACACTTTATTCTTAACTATCAGAGCCTACCTTTTGATTTGTTTGAAACTGGACTGAATACCAGACAATAGGTACCAATTTACTCACCACTCCACTAAGAAGTAAACAATTTTACAGTAGAAAACCAGTGCCATTTAATGACATCACACTACAGTTTAGCATAGGAAGCCAAGTAGGATACTGTGGATGGCTGCTTCTGCTAGGGGGATTTAAAAAAGCAGAATGTAATCTCCCGATTAGAATTTGGCCAGTAGACAAGAGTCTAACGCCCCTAGTTCTGTGAACATAGCAAGGAATCTTTAATAAGCACCAGTAGCCATGCCCTTAGTCCTGCATTATATCTAAAAGGCAATGCGCTATCATACCAGGTTAAGGCACTGATGCAATGGGAAACTCTAAGACAAGGACATTCCAGCTAAATTACAAAAATGGCCTTTCCCCCAAGGATTTTAAACTCTCATTCCAACCCTTACAATCATAATGGAAGCAGACAAACCCAAACATGAACACTGAAGAACAAAATTCATTACCTGACCACTAGGAGTTACTATCTGATGTACTTTGTATTGGCTGGCAAAAGTGGGGGGAGGTGTGAATACTCCCACCTTTTTCTCAGTGTTAACTTCTGAGCCTGGCTCATCTCCCATACTAACTTCGTGCTTTGAAATCCCCTGGCAAGTACTGGTGGTGGTAGTAATACCTTCTTTTAGCCTTTGAGGAAATGTCTCTCCTGGCCTTGTTTTCTTGCAAAGTCACAGCATAGAAATAAATGTATTCCATTCAAATAACAATGGAATTCTCAAATCCAATTCTGTGAAAATGTTCTTTTACATCTACATAAAGTGCACACTGGATGTAAAAATTGACCTTGCTCGGGATTCTTTTGACTTGAAGCGTAAAGGTCAAAGTATGACAGAGCACATGTGTTTCTACCCACTGTTGATACTGGAGTGAAGTGATAATACCCTCCAGAGGAAACGTTAAGGTGCCTTCTGCTTTTTGTAACTGACTGTCAAGCTGGGAGCTAAAGATTCCACATTTTTAAAAAATAAATAAATAGGCCATAGTCTCTTTGTCAACAGAGCACATTTGAACTGTAAGCATTTCTGCTTCTGCATCTGCCTCTAAATTGCTATGAACTAACTTATGTCAAATGTTTTGTTTAAAACTGTGAAAAACTACTTGAACAAAGGTTATGCACATTACTTACTAGATGATAAAACTGGGATTGGAATTAAGCCCAATAGTTATTGGTTGTTTTATCATTACCCCAATTTGTTCTCATGTTTACAATGGTTATTTTTCACTTCAGTAAAATATAATTATAATTTGATGAGGTGGTGAACACTTGTTAATGTTGTCAAATTATTTTCGTAGGTTCCTAGGGCTGTGGGTGACATGAGGAACATTCACATAGTTCAATGAAAAGAAACTTCCATTTATGCCCAAACAGGTGTTATTTTTATCTTCTGTCATCTAACTTTCTCAACTGTCATCCTTGAATAACTGCAGAATGTAATATTATTAGCTACCACTTTGATCTAACTTTGTACACATATAACACATGATTGTGGTGGTGGAGGTGGCCATCAGTTTGCTTTTTTTATTTGAATGTATATGTGAATAAATACTGAAATGTTTAACCTACTTCTTAATTCAAGTTGATAGATCAGCTTTTGTTTTCCTAATTGCAAAACAGATCCTTCCCTCCTGAATCCTTTCTTTATGTACTGGAGACCATTACTTGACTATGTTTCTTATTTCTATTTTCCTTAAAGACTTCATCAACTATCCTCTATGCATGTAATGGGGTGTGAAAATGTATGTACCATAATGTGTCCCACCTCCACATTTAATTATAAACATGTAGTTCTTCTTCTATAACTAATCTCACCGTGCTCTGGAGTACCTACTCCAGTTGCCTGGAGATACAGGTTGGACAGAGTGAAGATTAACACTGTTGAGTAAAGTATAAAAGTGTGTTCAGAATTAAAAGTCCGGACTTCCGGCCAAGATGGAGGCGTAGGCGGACACACTGTGCCTCCTCTCACAACCAAAATTAAGGACAACAAATATTTAGAAACAAGAAAACAACCAGAACTTATAGAAAATTGAACTGTACGGAAGTCCAACAACCATTCATCCAGACTGGTAAGAGGGGCGGAGTCGCGGGAGGAAAAAGTGGAGGTGCAGACCCGGGAACGCAAGCAGCAGCGGCTGGCAGTTCCCAGGTGCACAGGCAGTGGCTGGCGGTCCTCAGGCCCACAGGCGGCAACTGGCGGACCCCGGGCACAGGGGGGCAACTGTGCAGACCCAGTGAGGCCGCAGAAGACAGCTGGCTGACCAAGTGGTCCCACATTCTCGCATGCAGATGGTCCAGGCAGAGGGGAAGTGGTGGAAGGGACTGAATCCAGGAGAGAGCGGAGCAGGAGCCATTGTTCCCTCTCAGACCCCGCCCCCACATACAGCGTCACAAGCCAGCAACTGGGCTGCCCCACACTGGGGAGCGCCTGAGGCTCCACCCCTCACTACGTAATAACCGAGACCAGACTAAAACCAAAACAAAACAAAACAAAACACCCCACCAAAAATGGCTCAAACCGGAGAAAAAATGAAAACCCCAGAGTCAATTCCTCTAAGCAACGAAGAGATAGCCAACCTATCAGATGCACAGCTCAAAGCACTGGTCATCAAAATGCTCACAGAATTGGTTCATTTTGCTCACAAATTAGATGAAAAAATACAGGCTACAATACGTGAAATGAAGGAAGACGCATGGGGAACCAATAGAGATGGAAGGAAAACTGGGACTCAAATCAATGGAGTGGACCAGAAGGAAGAAACTAACAACCAAACAGAAAACGAGAAAGAAACAAGAATTCAAAAAAATGAGGAGAGGCTTAGGAACCTCCGGGGCATCGTTAAACGTCCCAACATCCAAATTATAGGGGTCCCAGAAGGGGAAGAAGAAGAGCAACAAGTAGAAAACTTATTTGAACAAATAATAAAGGAGAACTTCCCCAATCTGGCAAAGGAAATAGACTACCAGGACATCCAAGAAGCTCAGAGAGTCCCAAAGAAGTTGGACCCAGGGAGGACCACATCAAGGCACATCGTAATTACATTAGCCAAGATTAAAATGAAGCAGAGAATTCTAGAAGCAGCAAGGGATAAGGGGATAGTCATCTACAAGGGAGTTCCCATCAGACTGTCAGCTGATTTCTCAAAAGAGACCTTCCAGGCAAGAAGGGGCTGGAAAGAAATATTTGAAATCTTGAAAAGCAGGGACCTACATCCAAAATTGCTCTATCCAGCAAAGCTGTCATTTAGAATGGAAGGGAAGATAAAGTGCTTCTCAGATAAGGTCAAGTTGAAGGAGTTCATCATCATCAAGCTCTTATTATATGAAATGTTAAAGGGACTTCTCTAAGAAAAAGAAGATAAAAAATATGACAGTAAAAAGACAGCAAACTCACAGCTATTAAGAACCACACCTAAAACAAAAGCAAACTAAGCAAACAACTAGAACAGGAACAGAACCACAGAAATGGAGATCATATGGAGGGTTAGCAACAGGGGCATGGGAGGAGGAGAGGTGGGGAAGGTACAGAGAATGAGTAGCATAGATAGTGGGTAGAAAATAGACAGGCGGTGGGCAAGAATAGTATGGGAAATGTAGAAGCTAAGGAACTTATGACACATGGACATGAACTAAAGGGGGGAATGTGGGTGGGAGAGGGTGTGCAGGGTGGGGGGAATGATGGGGGAGAAATGGGACAACTGTAATAGCATAATCAATAAAATATATTTAAAAAAAGGATGTCACATCTCAGAGCAGCTCTGTTTTGGGTGGTGCTAAAAAATAGTAATTATTATTACTATTAATTTTTTATTTACAAAAATTTAAATGTGTTTATTGATTTTAGAGAGAGAGTGGAAAGGGGAGAGAGAGAGAAAAACATTGATGTGAGAGCGAAACATCAATTGGTTGCCTCCCATTCGCTCCCCAACCAGGGATTGAACCCGCAACCTAGGTATGTGCCCTGACTGGGAATCAAACCCCTAGTCTTTTGGTGCACACAATGCTGCTCCTACCAACTGATCCACACTGGTCAGGGCTAGTATTATTTCTTTGATTATCATCATTATAAAGTCTTCAGTGAAGTATAACTACAAGTAATTCTTAGAGAAATGGATTAACCCAGAAACACTTCTGTCCTGAAAAGCACAAATACTGATATCTGAAAACATCAATTTTTTACAGTTCTAGTCTTGTAAATAGGGAGATTGATAAGATAGAGTATCCACCAGTGAACAAGGAGGACTTAGCTCGATGGAAATGATGAGCACAGGGAGAAGACAGTCAGCAAATGCCTAGGCTTTGGTGGTGGCTGAAGTATGAGCAGGTGAGAGTAGACAGTTGAGGGGCAAAGGGGAAGGATAGGCATTTTATAAACCAGCCTTGGGTTTCCAGTGGAGTTTTGATGTTTTTTACGGCTTTAGCAAAATTTTGCTCACCAGTCTTTGCCAGTGTGGCTCAGTTGGTTAGCGTGTCATCCCATACACCAAAAAAGTTGGGGGTTCAATTCCACGTCAGGGCACATACCTATGTTGTGGGTTCACTTCCCAGTTGGGAGGCAACCACTTGATGCTTTTCTCTCACCTCTCTCTCTCTCTCTCTCTCTCTCTCTCTCTCTCTGTCTCTCCCCCCCCCTCCCCCCCTCTCTCTCTCTCACACACACACACACACACACACACACACCAATAAACATCTTTTTAAAATTTTTTTTGGCTCACCAGAATCCCAATAGGGCCTAGCAGTTGTTTTTGGCATACATTGTCTGGGGCTGTAGTAAACATCTATTCTCAGGCCTTTAGCACAGCACATGTTCATTTATTGTACAACTTCAACCAAGTTGCTTACCTTCACTTTCCTTATCTCTTGAATTACATATCAGTATGTACCTCATAAAGTTGTTGTAAGGATTAAATAATATGTGTATAGTGCTTAGTATGGTGTCTATATTAAGGGTGACAAGCATTTGTTAAGCATCCACTGTATTCCAGACCCCATAACAGGGATACAGAGATGAGTAAGGAGGTTTCCTATCCTTTAAGGTCTTACAAAACTAGTGCAGAATAAATAAAGACTTATGAAAACATAATTAAGCAATCCATTTTAGCAACCCACTTACATGGTCACATACCAAATAGTTTCTTCATTTAGAATAGCTTGACATAGAAAATACTTAACATTAAAATTCCATGCTAATCAAAAACTCCCATCTATTCACTCTTTTACTCGTATTGTGATTTCATATCTTTGTGACCTCATGTCCATAGACCCATCGCTATTTTTCAAACTTCCTGACATCTCCTCCTCGCCCCAGTTCTACTTTACCCCCTTCTTTTCTCAGCTTGATAACCATTATAAATCATTTTGACCACACTTTCACTAGCTTCCTCAATTTCTTTATATTTATTACCTTCATCCACACCTGCTCTGTCAACCTCTGAGCCTGAATCAACTTCACCATGTTTTCTTTCCTTTTATTTTCTTCATGTTTATTTTCTTGTTATTTTTTTCTGGATCCTTATGATAGATGCCTAGCTCTATCATTTTCATCCTTTATTTCTTTTCAAATATAAGTATTTCAGGCTATAGCTTTCCCTCTATGTATTGCTTTAGTTGCAGCCCACAAGTGTTATTTGTATTATTTTCATTTTAATTCAGTTCAAAATATTTTACAATTTCCAATATGATTTCTTTTTTGACCCATGTTTTTTAAGGTATGTTTTTAAATTGTAAAATATATGTGGTCTTTCTAGTTATCATTTTGTTGCTTTCTAGCTTAATTGTATTGTGATTTTAGAATTTCATTTGCATTATTTTAATCCTTTGCACTATGACCTAGTATATGGTGGTATCAGTTACTTAAAGCAGTTTTGATTAATGTTCTATGTGCACTTGAAAAGAATATGTGTTCTTCAATTGTTGAGTTCAGTATTCTATGCAATATTAAATCAATTTTGTTATGTTATTCAAATCTTATCAGTATGTTATTTTGGAGGGAAGGGTCTATTTGTTCTATCTATGATGGGAAGAGGTGTGTTAAAATCTCTCAGTATGATATGGATTTATCTATTTCTCCTAAGGCTATTCATGCAAATTTAACAATCCTGTTGGAATGCTTTTTATTAAAAAAAAAAAAGAAATGACTATATCTTTAATAGTGCTTCCTTTTTTTTGCCTTAAAACCTAATTTGTCTCTGATACTAATATAGCAGTACCAGCTTTCTTTTGGTGTTTGTGTGAAATGTTTTTCCATACTTTTACTGTCAGTCTTTTTGTATATGTTTTAAATGTAGTTATTGAAATGGCATATGGTTGGTGTTTTAATATTTAGTCTTTTAACACAGCATTTAGCCCATTTTTATTTAAATATAATTACTTACATATTTGGATTCAAATATTTCTCATTTGAATTTCCTATTTGTCTTACATATGGTACCTTGTTTTGTTGTATACTAAGTGCTTTTTAATTAGATCTACGTATTTCTTTGAAAAAATTGTTTGTGGGAGTATTTTGAGATTTAGGATGGGGTGGGTTCTTGCAGAGGATTTGCATTCTGCCAGGTGCCTGGTGGCACCACCATTCTGGCTCTACTTTAAACTACATTCAGAGCTTGTGGTATTTTGTAGCACCTGGAAATGTGAATTTAAGCATCAAATTATTATTAGACAATATTATGTTTACAACCTGTCACACAGGTGCTTCCTTCTCCACTCAGAACTAGGCTGCTTTCCTCAAAGTCTTATTATGTGTATTTATAGGGGGTTATTTCTCATTCAGTGGTACACTGATGTTTTAGCTCTTTGTCATTCCATTTTTTTCTGGAGAGGAACCTTATTAGACTCTCCACATTGGGTGGGACTTTGGCTTTATGTTTTCACATCACTTATGGCTAGTTCTGTGAAGTTTAAATTAAGGTCAGCAAATGTTCTCAAAGAAGTAACTTAATCAATCTGCCTTCACTTAGATCTGGGGTCATAATTTCTTACTACTGTTCCACCTCTTTGATACTTTTAAGGAGATGTTTATTGCATTTTATTGAATATTTTTAGTTGTTTTATGTGGGAGAGTAGGTTTGCATACCTAGTCGACCATATTACCAGAACCCCAGCATATGTTTTTTCACCCTGTTCTGAGACTGCAAAACTGCTAGGGAAAATCACAAAATTGAACTCCATAATAAATTTATGATTTCCAGTCCCAACTGGCCCTTCTCTCTATTGTTTTACAATTCTTTTATTCATCTTTATTCATTTCCATTTGTCGTTTCCCATAGCAGCTAGTTTAACCCATTACTACACTCCTTCAATCCTCCCGCCCCATCCCGTCCCCTTTTCACATTTCTGAAGGTCGGGCTTCTTACTTCATAACACACACACACACACACACACACACACACACTGATTTTCAAGTGGGAATTCCACACACACACGCAAAATGATTTTCAAGTGGGAATTCCCTCAGTTCCCTTCATCCAACACCTAAGTGTTGTCTCTATTCTTCCATCCTTTCTTGCTTCCTTCCTCTCTCTTGAAAAGAGAGTTTTGTCCTTATTCTTTCCACGTCCTGTGGTCCAAAATAGTTTCAGTCAAAACATAGTGGTGGGCCCTTCCAGTCCTCAAACTGTTTCATACTGATCCACAACGTAAACACTAAAATTAAGACTAAAAATTTAGAAACTTTTATAGCAACTTGATAAAGTAATTGTATGTTTATTAGATGTAATAATGAAAAATTGGGGCTTATATTTTTAATTTCTTTGTACTGAACTAGAATTCATCCACCCCTGACTTGTCTGAGACTCAACTCCATGCATTAGCCCTCTCCTCTTCTCAGAACTCTCCTTTCAGTCTCCATAAGCATCCTCCCACATTAATCTTTCTTTTAACTTTGCCTACTATGCAGCCATCTTATTTCTCTCTTTCCATTTACTGCCAGCCTTCTTGAAAGAATAAGCCTCATATGCTGTTTCCCTCTTCATTACCTCCTCTTAAACCCTCAAACCACATGGTCTGGATTATGTTCCTACTATACTCCAATAAAAGTCACATCCAAACTGCCCAATTCATGGTGGCCCTTTTGGTACTTGTCTAATCTGACCTCTACTCTGAATTTCTTACAAAACACTACCCCTTCCTTCTAGGACCTCTCATCCTCTGTGTCTTCTAAGACACCTCTCTCTTCCATCCTTCATCTGATTGCTGCTTCTCTCAGTCTCTTTTGGGTTCTTCTCTTACTCTAGCCCCTATCTAGCCTATTCTGTCCCTCAAGCCCCTATCCGCAGCCTTTTCTTTTGCTTTACATTCATTGACATCAGTCTGTTCAACACCTGTATCCTGATGACTTCCAAATCTTTAACTACAACTCTGACTTCACTAACCAAGTTGCAGGCTGGCTTTTCAATTGGCTCAATTAGGTAATTTCATCCAGGTATTGCAAATACACCTGAAATTCAATATATCTAAAAGGTAGCTCACACACAATTTTCACCCTCTTGGGTATACCCTATTTTGGCTAATATCATCTCCATCTATCTGATTACTGAGGCCTAGGAGTCATCTTTAACTCTCATTTATCTCTCACCTCTTAATGCATCAATATTATCTTAAATCCATTTTCTATTCCCATTACCTTATTTCATTAACTTTCACTAAGTGCTATGTGGTTACTCTCTCTGTATCCAGTCTCACCCTCCTACAATCCATCCTTGATATCTCTGGCAGAAGGAGCACTAAAAAAAATGCTGTTCTCATTTTGTCACTTGCCTACTTGAACTGTTGGTTCAAGTTTCTTATTCCCTTTCTCATTGCCTTTAAGGAGAATCCCAAACTCATTATCATTGTGTATAGGAACATTTTCAGTCATATCCTAGACCAGCTCGCAAGCCTTGTCTTTTACCATTATACCCAACAGACTTTGTACACCAGTAAGATTATTGATAGTTCCTTGAGCATGTTATATCCTTTCACTTTCCTATTTTTCTTTTAGGGAATTGATTTCCTATTACTGCCTTTTTTAATTCTTACCTAAACTATTTTTTATCATTTTTATTGTTATTTATTATACCTGCCCCCATTTTACCCCCTTTGCCCTCCTCCGTCCATCCCACCCCCTGCTCCCACAGTCAATTCCCATACTGTTGCCCATGTCCATGGGTCATCCATACATGTTCTTTGACTACTCTCTTCCCCTTAATTCCACTATTATTCCCCTCCCCACTTCCCTCTGGTCCCTGTCAGTCTGTTCCACATTTCCACCCCTGTGGTTCTATATTGCTTGTTAGTTTATTATGTTCATTAATTTTCTCTTATAGGTGAGTTAATATGCTATTTGTATTTCACCAACTGCCTTATTTCACTTAGGATAAGGATCTCCACTTCCATCTATGCTGTCACAAAGGGTAGGAGTTCCTTTTTTCTTTTTGCCATATAGTATTCCATTATATAAATGTATCATAGTTTTTTGATCCACTCATTTACTGATGGTCACTTAGGCTGTTTCCAGCACTTGGCTATTGTAAATAGTACTGCTATGAACATAGGGATGTATACCTTCTTTTGAATTGGTGTTTCAGGATTCTTACAGTGTAATCCCAGCAGGGGAATTGCTGGATCAAAGACAGTTCCATTTTTAGTCTTTGAGGAAATTCCATAATGTCTTCCACAGTGGTTGCACCAGTCTGCATTCCCACCAACAGTGCACTAGGGTTCCCTTTTCTCTAAAACCTTGCCAGCACTTGTTGTTTGTTGATTTATTAATGGCCCTTCTGACAAGTGTGAGGTGATATCTCACTTTGCTTTTAATTTGCATCTCTCTGTTGGCTAGAGGTGTTGAGTATCCTTTTATATGTCTATGGGCCATCCATATGTCCTCCTTGAAGAAGTGTGTATTCAGGTCCGTTGCCCATTTTTTTTAATTGGATTGTTTGTTTGTCTTCCTGGTGTTGAGCTGTATGAGTTCTTTATATATTTTAGAGATCAAATCCTTGTCCTATGTATCGTTAGCAAATATGTTCTCCCATACAGTCGGTTCTCTTTTCATTTGATGATGGTTTCTTTAGCCATGCAGAAGCTTTTTAATTTTATGTAGTTTCATTTGTTTACCTTTTCCTTTATTTCCCTTGTTGTAGGAGTATATTGGCAAAAATATTGCCATGTGGGATATCTGAAATTTTCCTGCTTATTTTTCCTCTAGGACTTTTATGGTGTCATGACTTATATTTAAGTTTTTTATCCATTTTGAGTTTATTCTGGTGCATGGTGTAAGTTGGTGGTCTGGTTTCATTTTTTTGCATGTACCGTTCCAGTTCTCCCAACACCATTTGTTGAACAGGCTATTTTTACTCCATTGTATGCTCATGCCCCCTTCATCAAATATTAATTGACCATAGAGACTTGAGTTTATTTCTGGGTTCTCTATTCTGTTCTGTTGTTCTATGTGTCTATTCTTATGCCAGTACTAGGCTGTTTTGATACAGTGGCCTTAGAGTATAGTTTGATATCAGGTATTGTGATCCCTCTTACTTTGTTCTTTCTCAGGATTTCTGAGGCTATTCAGGGTCTTTTTGGTTCCATATAAATTTTTGAAATATTTGTTCTAGAGTTGTGAAATATGCCATTGGTATTTTAATAGGAATTGCATTGAATCTATAGGTTGCTTTGGAAAGTATGGATTTTATGTTAAGTGTTTATGAGTTTATTTGAGCCCAGCTGACAACAATTGCTGAAAGCAGAACCTCAATGGCTTGAGAAAATGCCCTAGAAAATGGTAGTTTTGCACCTTATTTTATACATTGCAGTCAAAAAGGATGTAAGTGGGTTCATGAAATCCACTGGTGAGGGGGAAGTGGGAGAAAGCAAAGTTGGGGGGAACCTCTGGAATTGAATAAAAAGTAAAATGGTAAACACATACTTTTTTTACATAGGATAGTTACAGTCAACGATAAGATAACAATAACAATGAGGTCAGAAGGAGAGTAAGAGTTTCTTTTTTATTTTTATTCTCTTAATTTTAAATGTTTATTGATTTTATTTTTTGAATTTTCCTGTTTATTTTAATTTTTAAGTATATTTTATAGATTATGCTATTACAATTGTCCCAATTTTTCCCCCTTTGCCTGTCCTCCATCCAGTACCATCCCTTCCCTCCAGTGTAAACAGCCGCCCATCCCATTAGTTCAGTCCATGATCATATGTATAAGTTCTTTGTCTTCTCCATTTCCTATACTGTTCTTAACACCTCTGTCTATTATCTACCTACCATTCATGCTTCTAAATCCCTATACCTTCTCCCTCATTCTTCCCCTTCCCCCTTGCAGCCGATAACCCTCCAAAGGATCTCCATATCTATGATTCTGTTCCTGTTCTAGTTACTTGCTTAGTTTGTATTTTAGATTCAGTTGTTGATAGTAGTCTTTTTAATGTTCGTTGTTTTGATCTTTTTCTCAAATAACACCCTTTAACATTTCATAAAACAAGGGCTTGATGATGATGAACTCCTTTAGCTTTACCTTGTCTCAGAAGCACTTTATCTGTCCTTCAATTCTAAATGATAGCTTTGCTGTACAGAGTAATCTTGGATGTAGGTCCCAGCTTTTCATCATTTTGAGTAATTCTTGCCTTGTAGCCTGCAAAGTTTCTTTTGAGAAATCAGCTGGTAATCTTATGGGAACTGTTCGTAGGTAACTCTCTGCATTTCTCTTGCTGCTTTTAAGATTCTCTCTTTATCTTTAAGCTTTGGAATTTTAATTATGATGTGTCTTGGTGTGTTCCTCTTTGGGTCCAACTTTTTGTGACTATCTGTGCTTCCTGGACTTGTGTGTCTATTTCTTTCACTAAATTAGGGAAGTTTTCTTTCATTATTTTCTTCAAATAAATTTTGAATTTCTTGCTCTTCCTCTTCTCCTCCTGGCATCCCTATGATTTGGATGTTGGCCCTTTTGGAGATGTCCCAGAGTCTTCTTATTTTGCCCCCTTTTTTGAATTCTTGTTTCTTCATTTTGCTGTGGTTGAATGTTTATTTCTTACTTATGTTCCAAACCATTGATTTGAATTCTGGCTTCCTTCCCTTCACTATTGGTTTCCTGTTTTTCTTTATTTCTTTATTTATTTTTCTTTATTTCCTGTTTTTCTTAGTGTAGCCTTCATTTCTTCCCTTATTTTTAAAAGAGTTTATTTATTTCATTTTAGAGAGAGGGAAAGGAAGGGAGAAAGAGAGGGACAGAAACATCAATGTGTGGTTGCCTCTCGTGTACCCCCTGGTGTACCCCCAATGGGGACCCAGCCAGCAGCCCAGGCATATGCCCTGACTGGGAGTCAAACCAACAGCCCTCTGGTTCGGAGGCCGGCACTCAGTCCACTGAGCCACACCAGCCAAAGCTCTTTCTTTATGTTTTGCCATATTCAATGAGATGTCTGAGAATTCTGGTCACCAGTGCTTTGAACTCTGCATCTAATAGGTTGGCTATCTCTGTGTCGCTTAGTTCTTTTTTGGGGGTTCTGTTCTATTTCTTATTTTGGGCCATATGTAATTGTCTTCTCAATTTGACAGCCTTCCTTTGTTTGCATACTAGGTAGAGCCACTTTGACTCCCTGTCTTAGCACCCCTGTTAAATTGCTTGGGGTAGAATCTTGGGTATTTGCCAGGACCAGCAGCCGGCTTCACCTGCTTTGTGGCTCTCTATTTGGGGAAGGGGTAGAAGAGTGAAATGCTGCTTCTGGCTGACTTCTGGGGGCTTGTCTGGCATTCACCCCATTTCTAGTCACTTCACCCACTGCCCCTCCAGCTGCCTCCCTAGTTGCGGTTTCCAGAGTGAGTGGGTTCACATATGTTCCAGAAACTGGCAGTTTCTTCCACCACCCTAATCCCCACTGGTTTTTACAGCCAGAAGTTATGAAACTTCATTTTCCCAGTGCTGGAGCCCTGGGCTGTGTGGTTTGGGCTGGGATCACTTGCTCATAAGGTGCCCCCCTGATTTTTATCCACCACACATGAACATGGGACCACCCATTCTACCTTCTGCTGCCACTGCCTCACTACCACACCATGTCCTCTCCACCCCAGATCCCCAACTTGGCCCCTTCTAATCATCTGGATGATTATAGCTTCCTTAAATCCTTGGTTGTCAGACTTCCATATAGTTCAATTTTCTGGAAGTTCTGGGTATTTTTTGTTTTGAAATTGATTGTGATCCTTCTTATGGTTGTGCAAGGAGGCAAAGCATGTCTACTTATGTGTCCATCTTGACTGGAACCCTAAATGTTTATTCAGGAAGTACGGACATTTTAATGATGTTAATTTTTCTAATCCATGAACATGGTGTATGCTTCCATTTATTTGTATCTTTCTTTATTTCTGTCTTCAGTGTTCTATAGTTTTCCAAGTACAGGTCTTTTACCTCCTTGATTAAATTTATTCCTAGGTACTTTATTTTATTGTAGCTATAGTAAATGGGCCTTTTTTTCCTAGTTTTTCTTTATGATATATCATTGTCAGTGTACAAAAATGCCATCAATTTCTGAATATTGACTTTGTATCCCTCTATTTTACCACATTCACTTATTCAATCAAGTAGTTTTTTGGTGGAGTATATAGGGTTTTCTATGTACCCTATCATGTCATCTGCACACAATGACAGCTTTACTTCCTCCTTTCCAATTTGGATGCCATCTTTAAAATATTGTATTGATTATGATTACAGTTGTTATGATTTTCCCCTTTTGCCCTCTCTACCCAGCATCCCATACACACTCAGGCAATCCCCCCACCATTGTTCATGCCCATGGGTCATGTGTATAAGTTCTTTGGCTACTCCATTTCCTATACTTTACACCCCATGGCTATTCTCTAACTGCCTATTTGTACTTCTTAATCTCCTCACCTCTTCATGCATTCCCCCACAAGCCCCTCCCATCTGGTAACCATCAAAACACTCTCTGTATCCATGATTCTGTCTTTGTTCTTGTTCACTCAGTTTGTTTTTTAGATTCAGTTGTTGATAAGTATGTGTTTATTGCCATTTTATTGTTCATAGTTTTGATCTTTCTTTTCTTAAATAAGTCCCTTTAACATTTCATATAATAATGGTTTGGTGATGATGAACTCCTTTAGTTTTTTTCCTGTCTGCAAAGCTCTTCTTATCTCCCCTTCGATTCTAAATGATAGCTTTGCTGGGTAAAGCAATCTTGGCTATAGGTCCCTGCTTTTCATGACTTTGAATATTTCTTGCCAATCCCTTCTAGCCTGCAAAGTTGTTTTTTTTTTTTTTTTTTTTTGAGAAATCAGCTGACAGTCTTATGGGAACTCCCCTATAGGTAACTAACTTATTTTCACTTGCTGCTTTTAATATTCTCTCTTTATCTTTCACCTTTGGCATTTTAATTATGATGTATCCTGGAGTGGGCCTCTTTGCATCCATCTTGTTTGGGACTCTGTGTGCTTCCTGGACTTGCATGACTATTTCCTCTACCAAATTAGGGAATTTTTCTGTCACTATTTTTTCAAATAGATTTCCAATTTCTTGCTCTTTCTTTTTCCCTTCTGGCACCCCCATGATGCTAATGTTTGACCTCTTGAAGTCATACTAGAGGCTGCTTATTTTATCCTCATTTTTTTGGATTCTTGTTTCTTCTTGTTGTTCTGATTGGTTGTTTTTTGCGAATTGTTTCTTGGTTTCATACACTCTGCTATTGTTTCCCTATAAATTGTTCTTTATTTCAATTAGTGTATTCTTCATTTCTGACTGGCTCTTTTTTAAGCTGTTGAACCTCTCTAAGTTCCTTGAGCATCCTTATAACCAGTATTTTGAACTCTGCATCTGATAGGTTGCTTATCTCCATTTTGTTTAGTTCTTTTTCTGGAGTTTTGATCCGTTCTGTCATTTGGGCCATATTTCTTTGTCTCTTTGTTTTGGCAGCCTCCCTATCTTTGTTTCTATGTATAAGATAGAGCTGCTCTGACTCTGTGTCTTTGTAGTGTGGCCTAAGGTAGTAGGTATCCTGTAAGGCCCAGTGGCACAGCCTCCCCTATCACCCAAGCTGGGTACTTGAGGTGCACCCTTTGTGTGAGCTGAGTACACCCTCCTCTTGTAGTTGAACTTTGGCTGCTGTTGGCAGATCAATAGGAGGGATTTATCCAGGCCAGTCAGCAACAAGGATTGGCTGTGACCACTGACCACCAACCTCCACCTTCAATGGAGGATCGGTTCTGCAGGGACAGGGTAGCGTTGCTTGGACGTGCTCTGTAGCTGTCCACTGGGTCTGCTGGCCCTGGTGTTTCTGTGGTGGCATAGGCCAAAGTCAGCCCCTACCTCTGTTTTTACTGGGGCAACCCCACCTGAGCTTTAAAGAAATCTGAGATGGCTGCTACTTGTGCTGAGCTTGGATATTCTCAGGTGAGGCCAAGCTGTGTCTAGGCTGGCTCCTGCTAGTGCCAGGCCTGGGGCTCACTGAGGCCAGCTGTTGCTTGGTTGAGAGGATTTAGGAAGTTGTGAAGCCTAAGCCCAGAGCAGCCATTCATATGAAAAAGCAGTTGGGTGGGCCTGTAAGTTGGGTGGGGTAGAATCTCTGGGGAACTCCATGGAGGGTCAAACAGTGTTAGCCAGGTTGATGGAGTCTCCAATAATGCACTTGCTTGCCATCTCTCTGGCTCTGTCGAGGGAGGGTTTAGAAAAGGAACAATGGCCTCTGCTCACCTTGATGTATGACATTTCAGTTCCTCCCTGCATGCTACTGGTGCCTTTCAAGCTGGTATTCCAGTGCTGGAGCTCAGAGGGAGTGAGTCTGAGTAGGTGAGTCTATGTGTAGGTTCTGTAAGAGGAACTGCTAGGGGCTCCCACAGTTTCTTTCACTGACTCAATGCCCACTGGTTTTTGCAGTAAGAAGTTGTGGTGACTTATCTTCCTGACACTGGAATCCTGGGCTGGGGGGCCTGGTGTGGTAATGGGATTCCTAACTCCAGAGATATCCCTCCTGAATTTTTATCCACCACAAGTAGGTATGGAACCAGTGCATTCCAGGTCTGCACGCCTCCTACAAGTCTGGAGGGAGGTGGTTTCTTTACTTCTGTAGTTGTCAGAGTTCCATTCAACTTGATTTCTGATAGTTCTGAGTGATGTTCTATATTTTAGTTGTAATTTTGATGTGATTGTGCAAAGAAACAAGCCCTTCTACCTACACCGCCATCTTGACCAGAAATCAAATTTGAATGCCTTTTATTTCTTTTTCTTTTCTGATCACTGTGGCTCAAACTTCCAGTACTATTTAACAGAAGTGGTGAAAGCAGACACCCTTGTCTTCTTCCTCATCTTAAAGGGAAAGTTTTTAGTTTTTGCCCACTGAGTATAAGACTGGCTGTAGGTTTCTCATATATGTCTTTTATTGTGTTGAAGTATGCTCCCTGTATTCTCAGCTTGCTGACTGTTTTATATCATAAATGGGTGCTGGATTTTTATCAAATGCTTTTGCAGCATCTATTGATATGATCATGTGATTTTTGTCCCTCATTTTGTGTATGTGGTATATTACATTTATTGACTTGCAAATATTGTACCATATTTGAATCCTTGAGATGAATCCCCATGGGTGATGGTGTATGATCATTTTAATGTATTGCTGAATGCAAATTGCCAATATTTTGTTGAGGATTTTAACATCTATGTTCATCAGAGATATTGGTCTGCAGTTTTCTTTCTTTGTTGTATCTTTACCTGGTTTTGGAATTAGGATGATACTGACCTCATAAAAATAGTTTGGAAGTCTCTTCTCTTCTTGATTTTTTTGGGAATAGTTTGAGAAGGATAGGAGTTAAGTTTTCCAAACTTAAATGTTTGGAAAAATTCACCTGTGAAGCCATCCAGTACAGGGCTTCTGTGTGCTGGGAGTTTTTTTTTTTTTTTTTTTTTTTTTTTTTTTTAATTACTGCTTCAATTTCACTAGTTGATATTGGTCTATTCAGGCTTTCTGCTTGCTATTGAATCAGTTTTGGAAGACTGTATGTTTCTATAAGTTTCTTTTCCCCAGGTTGTACAATTCCTTGACACATAGTTGTTCATAGTAATTTTGCAATCCTTTGTATTTCTATGGTGTCCGTTGTAATTTCTCCTCTTTCATTTCTGAATTTATTTGTGTCCTCTCTCTTTTTTATTGGTGAGTCTGGTTAAACATTTGTTGACTTTGTTTACCTTCTCAAAGACCAGCTCCTGGGTTCATTGATCCTTTGAATTGTTCTTTTAGTCTCTATGTCATTTAATTCTGCTCTGATCTTGATTATTTCCCTCCTTCTACTAACTCTGAGCTTTGTTTGTTGTTGTTCTACTTGTTCTTGTACATGTAGTGTTAGGTTGTTTATTTGAGATTTTTCTTCTTCATGTAGACCTGTATTGCTATAAACTTCCTTCTCAGGACTGCTTTTGCTGTACCCCATTGGTTTGGGGTTGTTGTGTGTTCGTTCAGTTTCACATGTTCTCCAATACTTTCTGATTCCTTCCTTGATCTCTCATTGACCCATTTATTATTTAATTTCATGTTATTCAGTCTCCATGTATTTGACTATTTTTGAGTTTTTTTTCCTTGAGATTGCTTTCTAGTTTCAATCCATTGCGATCTGAGCATATGCTTGATATGATTTCAATTTTCTTGAATTTGTTGAGGCTTGTTTTGTGCCCTACCATGTAGTGTATGTTTGCAACTGTTTCACGTGCATTTGAAAAGCATGTATATTTTGCTTCTTTGGGGTGAAAGTTTCTGTATATATTAATTAAATATGCCCTGACCTAGAATTGAACTGGCAACCTTCTGATTCACAGACCAGTGCTCAGTCCACTGAGACATACCAGCCAGGACCCATGCTATTACTTCTTTGTGGAATTTGCCTCCCCATTTTTTCTAGTAAACTCCAACTCATCCTTTACATCATTAATTAAATATTGCCTCCTGTATCAGGTCACTCTGATACTGTAAGTAAGTCTATTCTCTTCCTCCACCAAGCTTCTACTTCTTGAGGGCAAGAGCAGTGTTATCTTTTTAAATTCCAGTCCCCATGACTAGCATATTATTATTCTTGAGTGAAAGCAATGAGGATAAAAAAAGGAAAAGAAAGTACTTTCCATAAAGGGCATAATCTTTAGAATAGAAAATCCTAGTTGCTTGGGTAGTAGAATATAAAAATTACCAGCAACAGACTGTCAAAGACCATATTGTGGATTCATTTCCTTACATTTCAAAGACACAGATCATATTTTTTTTTCTTACATATGCCATATAATGCATAGTACAGTTGAAGGAGCACTGTGTATATTCAGTAAATGTACAAATTAAAATCAACTGCAGAACTGTAGGTACATAGTTAGTGCTGACTTACAAGTAGCATGTGTAAAATTTTTAAAAAACAAACCTACCAATAAGAATTGTAATAAAGTTTGTGACAGGGTTATTTATAGAGATGTTATTTTTTAATAATTTGTTTTTGCAATTGTAGATTTTTTCCTCTCCTCCCAAATCAATACATAGCCAAGTCTTTCTGTACCCTGTCTTAGGAGCTTTTGTTTTCAAGGTCAAAAGTAGAAGTTGCCAGTCACCTAGAAAATCGATTGAATCCAGAGCTTTTGGTTTCAAAAGCCTAGGCTCACTGAGGGAAATTATGCTGGGTTGTCTCAGAGGGTTAAGAGGTGAGAACTTTTGAGTAGAGGTAGCAGAATCTGTCTAGAAGTTATAGAAAACTAAGACTAAAAGGAGATTGGAGTAATGACAAACTCTTTCAGCAGCAAGAACTGTCTTTGTTCCTTTTTAGTGTCCCCCGCCCCCACCAAATGGCAAGCTCTCAAAGGAGAATGGCTGCATGGTACACTGAAGAGACTGGATACTAGGTCATGAGGCTGCCCCCATGAACAGAGGCACCCCCACCAATGTCCAAGGGTGGCACAGAAGCAGATGACACATTTATCTACAAGGCACCTTGAGCATTTGAATGATAAACATATCAACATGGACACGAGGTAGAGAGCCTGCCCTAAAAGTTCTGGTGTCTATATGATTTGCTACTGCATTCAACAAGCTTGGCTGAGGGATGGCTTCTGAAAACCATCAGTGAAATTGTATTTTTAGTCAGCTGGAAAAGTAGAAAGCTTAGAGCAGTTTTCATTTGTGGTAGGGATATAAAACATGTGACATTTTTGAACCCTGGTGGTGTGACCAAATTTCACTACTTTAATTTTAATTTGGTGTTCTTGGTAATTTACTTGTCCTCTTTGTACCTTTAATTTATACTTTTATAAAACAAAGATAATCTCTCTCTTCCTCTACTTTACAAGGTTTTTATGAGGTCAAAGTGAAGGTAAGAAAAATTGCTTGGAAAAGTCACTAACAGATAAGTATATTTCAGTAAAATGTAGAATCTGTGTGAAAACAAAACATATTTTAGAGCTTTTGGTTCTATAGTGAACTAAAGGATATATTATGATAAAACTGATAGCACAAATATATTATCTTAATCTGAGTTACCTATATTGAGGTGTGATTTTACTATTCTCTCTACAAATGCACTGACTGTTTTCCGCAGTTTTCGTTAATTGCTCTGTGTTTAATCATTTTCAGAGGAATGCAATTCAGATACACGAGATCTGTCCATAAAGTATCCAGTCGTGTAATATGAAAAATAGAGTCATTTATTGAACAAGATACAAGAAATATTGTGCATAGGACAATGATGCCTCAGTCCACTTCAAAGTAGGCAACTTCCCAATCAAAAAAATACAGTTAACATGGTTTTGATTTTGCAGCAACTTTGCTGCACCTTCTTCGGGCATGGAGAACCAGACAACTTCTACTGGAATGACTGGCCTTCATTTCTGGATCATAGTCATAGACCCATGATTCATCTCTGGTTATGACCTTCTTGAGGAAATCTGGTTCATTGGTAGCGGTTTGAATCAAGTCATCAGCCACTGCAGTACAATGTTCCTTCTGCTCTGGTAGCAGAATCCACAGAATAAATTTTTCCACAACACATTTCATGCCAAGATCCTGCATCAAACACTCCGAACACAGTAGTTTTTAGTATCCCCAGATCAACATCTAGTTCTCACACTGTCAGTCACTGATCTTTGTTGATTGCAGCCTGTACACGTTCAGTATTCTCAGGTGTTCTGCTTGTTGCAGGCCTTCCAGACCACGGATCCCTTTCAACAGATTCTCAACTATCTTTGAAGCATTTGTGCCACATTTTTATTTGCAGTGCACTCATTGCATCATCCAAGAAGCCTTCTGAATCATCCATATACTTTCCATGAAGAAATGTTCAAGCTTAATGCAAAATTTTATGCAGATTCATTGCTCTACTTGTACAGTCATTTTGAATGTGATGGCCACACAGAGCACATCCTCACTCAATGGCATTTACTGCCCCCACTGACTAGTGCAGTGAAGTCATCATCATTCACACATGCACATTCCAGTCCACTCTCCCTGGTTGCCAGGTTACATCAATATCACACAAACTGTTCTTGTTATATTAACAACGGCTGAACATTTTCCATATAGACCTCGTATACTGTTTTCTTTTTGAACTGTATCTTCAATATTTTGATCTTTACTGAGAGCCAGTGTTATTCTTAGAGTGTAATGAACCATTGTCACTACTCCATAACACATATTCACTGGTGCCTTATATTCTGGATCACACAGGCAAATATTGAAACATTTCTACCTACCTCATTGCCAGCTCCTCAGGCAAACCCCATACTTGAGTGTCTAGATTGCTAGAATCTTCACAGCTACATTTCCTAAGTAAATGGAAGCTGTATATAATATTAGAGGCACCATTACACACTCATGGTTAAGGACAATGACTCTTGATGGTCATTGCATTGCACAACTGAGGGGGCACCATGCCTAGCTTTGAATACACTCTACCACATAACTACTACATGGCATTGGGCAAGTCATTTAATCTCAGTGAGCCTTGGTTTCCTCTTTTTTTAATTTTTATTTTAATTGTTGATCTTGTACAGTTTTCTGTCTTTTACCCCCACCCCAGCCCACCACCTTAGCCCTCCCCACCTCCCTCCCATTTCCACCCCCCATAGTTTTTGTCCATGTGTCCTTTATAATTGTTCCTGTAAACCCTTCCCCTTTTCCCCTGAAATTCCCTCCCCTCTCCCCTCTGGTGACTGTCAGCCTGTTCTCAATTTCCTCTTATATAACATGAAGTTAATAATTCCTTCTTTGTGGGGTTATTAAAAATATTCTATAATATAATGCATTTAAGCCTTTAGCACTGTGTATGACACATAATGCATTCTCAGTATAAATGGATGGTAGCTGTTATAAATATGATAGGGTCAGGGCAGATGATTCCAGGATCACCTAGAGAGCAAAGATCTGGTTTTACTAGAAAGGTAAAGTATCACTAGACAATACTATCTGAGGAAAAAGACTGTATAAAGATATGTGCCTGATACTGATTTGACCCTTACTAGAGAGAGGGCTGGATGTTTGTGCTGCTTACTGCTGTATCCCAGCAAAGAATAGTGCTTGACATATAGTAGTCATTCAATAAACATAAGTTACATGAATGAACAGGGAATTACCAATGACATAGGTGTCAGAGCTCAATAGTAGCCAGTCCACAAGGGTGAGCTTAGTACAATGCCCTGAACATAGTAAGTACTCAAGAAAGAATGAGTGATATAAGTACCTCAGTTTTATACCTTCCCAGGTCATTGCTTACTTTACCTTGTTGGATAAATTACATCACCTAAATTTCTGCTTTCCTTATGTTACCTGTTTCATCAAATTCACAGCCCTACCCTAACTTTCAAATCCCTGGTTTATCATTTGCATTTATTTGACAAATACTCCTTGAGCACTTAACTACATGCCAGGCATTATGCTAAACTCCAGGGACCTGGAGCTTGTGATTTAGTGGAGAGACAGGCAGTAAACAAGTCAAAAACAGGCAGGATGATTTCAAATAGTGATGAGTGCTAAAAGAAAAATAGGACAGGGTAATATTCTAAGTGGTTACTGTAGATCGGGTGCTCAGAAAATTTCTCTAAGGGTATGATACCTGAGCTAGATATTGAAGATTGGTTGTTGTGGAAATAGAAGCAGCTAGTTCTCTTGGAAGTGCCTAGTTTCTTCTGAAAAGCTGTGAAAAATCTCTCAGAAAATGGAGGACAGTTAAGCAGAGACTGCAATGTGGGGAAGGACTGGCAAATTGCCATCCTGCCCAAACCCATCTCAAACTTTTTGAACCATTTTTAGAGATTAAGTGTTAGAGGTAACTTAGATATCATCCAGATCAGTGTTTTCATATATGTGGTATATGTCCCCCTGGTGGTATATGAGATAATTGTAGGTGATTAGTCATAAACATCATTTTAATGTGTATTTAAAAATACAGCTAACATCCAACCCATGGCTTCATGATTAGTATTGTTTAAGATGAGGTTAAAATAGGTAGAGCCATGGCAGTTCACTTTCTAGAGACCTCCTGGTTGGCTACCAATGGATCCTGGGTAGGCTTATGCAGATGAGGCTAAGGTGAGGAAGGCTGCCACCTCCAACCCCAGGGAATGTGAGAACAGGCCTAAACACCCTGTCTGTAATTTATGTTATTATTACATATGGCAAAAATTGTGCAGCTATACACAGATGGAAAAACTGATTTGGCACCTACTTTTGAATCTCTTCTAAAAAAATTGTTGAGAGCCTAAATATCTAAGACAGTGGCAGGATTCCTTGGTAGCCAAGAAAAAGGCCCTCAGAACTAGAATTTCAAATCAGAACTGGATTTGAATCCCAACTCTGCCATGTAATTGGTGTATGATCTCAGGCAAGTAGTGTAAACCTCACTATGCCTTAGATTCCTCATGCAGTTGTGGGGATTCTAGAACCTACCTCGTAGGGTTTTTGAAATTATTAAATGAGATAATATATATGGGAAGTACTTTCCCCAGTGCCTGGCACATAGCAAGTGATCAAAATACATGATAGCTATAATTTTCTCAGTTTTCTGGGGCAGTTCTGATTTCAAATATTTTGTTCCATTTTCATACTGTTTTCTCTTTTGAAATTCCGAAATGTGATCACTGTGCATTTCTCTTCAGCCTTTAAAAGAGGCTTTGTTTTTTCAGGCATCAACACACAAAACTGCTTCCACTCCCTATACTTGATTTAAAATCCTCGGTCAAAGACATCTTATTAAGACCCAGTTAAGACTTGTGCCCATGAAGAATTGGCAGGATGGGGTGGGGTGGAGGAAGAGGTGTGATCTTGAACCCAGAATTATTTAGTCAATAAAGTTTTCAGTTTTCCACAGAAGTAGAAGTACACACAGTGAGTGGACAAACTAGAAGCCAGGGTTGGAGAGTCTTTTCACCAGTTGTGTCCTTCATTTACAATTCTGTTTGAAGGTTTTGATTTAATTCATAAAGATTATCTGAATAAAGCTTTTGACTCAGAAAAAAATAATGCACAGGTGAAGTTCAGATTGTAGATGGCCTGACATTGCTCACAATCAGTTGTTTTTCTAAATTATCCAAACTTCATTTTAATTATACATATGAATGGTTTGTAATGAAACTGCATTGTAATTACACAGCTGTCAACATCAGTATTCAACCTGCAGGGTACAGCTGCCCTCTCACAGTCATTGTAATCAGGTTCTACCTGTTTACAAATAGCAGGGTGAGGAAACCCACCAAATGGCTTTTGCTCTGGAAACTGTATGCCTTCTAGAGTCAGCTTAAATTCATAGAAAATTGTACTTCAATATTTGAACCAATATGGATGTATCTAAACTATACCCTCCTTCTTAATCAACTCTTAAGTTTTGCACATCATTGAGAAAAATGGGCCAGAGTCATCGATGCCTCCATAGCTTTGTGAGATAGGAGATTAAGCAATGGGCCAGCCAGGCAAGAGCCTGGGGTGCCAATTTTTTAAAAGATTATTTATTTATTTATTTTAGAGATATGGGAAGGGATGGATAAAAAAGGGGGGAGACATTGACCAGTTGCTTCTCTTATGCCCCCAACTGGAGACCTGGCCCGCAACCCAAGCATGTGCCCTGACTGGAAATCAAACCAGCAACCTTTCATTTTGCAGGTTGGCACTCATTCCACTGACCCACACCAGCCAGGGCTGCGGTGCCAATTTAAAAGAGGTGTTAAAAAATCTCTGGGATTAATTATAAACATGGTTCCAACATCCTTGGGTTTCTGCCAGTGCTTCCAAAAGTAATTGATGAAATGGAAATTGGCCCCTTCTCTTGCTAAAGAGGCAGGGATTCTTGAGTAAAAAATCAAAAGCAAAAATAAACCAGTCTTCACTGGTGCCAGCTACAGCATTTTGTGATGAGCACGTGCAAGTTAAAGGGTGTGCCACCAACTCTGGGATTAAGAAACTCAAGAGTCGCTTCAAGTGAGCAACTCTTCACAGTCAGCTGAGATTGTGAAACAAAATATTGCATGCCGCAGTGCTGTTTATTGGGAATGAGGGGTTTATATTCTTATCTGCATTTTAAATCCTCGGATATAACTCCCTGAAAGTTGCTTGGTTTGCAAAGTTGCAGAAGGGAATTAAAGACAAAACAACTACAGAAGAATGGAACATGGTTTGTTATCAAGAAAACAGAAAATCAAGGGGAAAAATCTAAAATCGTGTTTTTTAAAGATTTTATTTATTTATTTTTAGAGAGAGGGGAAGAGAGGGAGATAGAGAGAGAAAGAAACATCAATGTGTGGTTGTCTCTCACAAGCTCCCTACTGGGGACCTGGCCTGCAACCTAAGCACATGTCCTGATTGGGAATCAAACGAGCAACCCTTTGGTTTGCAGGGCAGCACTCCATCTGCTGAGGCACACTAGCTAGGGCAAAAAAATCTAAAATCTTTTAAATGTGACTTTATAATTATATCATATAAATCGATTCCATTGTGAGCCTTTTTGGGACTAAAGATATTTTAAACCATGTTATTAGAAAGGCTCAGGAAATAAGGCATTTGTTTACTTGGCTGATGCAAACTTTCTATATGGCTATCAGTACCTGGCACATAGCATACTCTCAATAAATATTTCTTCAATGAATAAATGATTTTGTTACTGGCATCAGAATATATTTCCAGACATCCATGGAACTCTTAAGTAGACAAATTAACCAAAACTTGGAGACAGAGTTAATAAATTACTATTTATGTGAGTGCCCACTTTTGGAACACACAGAAAACTATGCACTTCGCTATAACTGTTTAGATGGTGTGCCTTGGGGCAATTTTCTGAATTTATAGAACTACCACTGAATCTGTGTAATGTATCAGTATTTTCATCATTGGCTCCCAAATTTGTGGAAATTTATCGCACATTGCACTTGTTAGCTTGATTTTATGCCATCTTCCAGTTTTCCTAAAAATGCTGTATGGCATAATATTTTAAATTAATTTGCCTTGCATTAAATTTTGCTTTGAGAAGTTGTCAAAGGCTTGTAATGATCCTTAGGAAAATTAGAGACACCCTAGAGGGTGACATATTTAGAGCTGGAAATCACTGCTTAGCAGCCATTTGTATGATACTTTTCAACAGCTTTTCACTAGTTATGCCATGTACTCTTCTCAAAATGTGAACAGATCTTTTATGTCAGTAAGGAAAGCATAATTTTATTAATGATAGGTAAGCATCTTATTATCTGTATTTGGCAGGCTTAGAAGTATTGCTGTCTTTTGGGGGAAAACAGCTGTTTCCAGATGTCATTAAAGCAGGCATTACCATTGACAAAGCTTTCTCACAGAGTATCTTCCAACAGTTCTGTCTGCTGTCAGAGCTGCTTGAACTAAAAATTCCGTGGGAGTTAGGGCCCTGTACTTTGTAATTGCTAATTGCTTTGATTGCAACCTCCTGCTCAGACATTACGGTGAGTGACATTTCCACGATTCCACCTAATACACATTTCTACTCTTACAACCACATTGCTTCAGCATTATGACACTTTTGAACTTTGTGAATACTTTCCCAGAATTCTGAAATCTCCATCAGTAGCGCATAGACATTTGAGGACTGCTGGAAATTGACACAATATATTTTACTTACTCTGGAAGCATTAATTTTAGTTTCTCCTTCATGGATTTATTTGTATAAATGTAATCACTTTGAATTAATGGCTATCATTTTTGACATTTCTCAAATGTTTGAGCTAGATTCTCATCCAAAGGAGTAATTATTATAGTAATCTCTCAGTACAAAAGATTAATTATTATAGTTACTTCAATGTTTTATCTACTAGAATTTGTTGAATTTACTGATTTTTTCCACTGCAGTCTTCTTATACTTTTAGTCTCTTGATATTATAAATCACCAGGAAAAACAAAAATTCAAAAGCTGGTAATAATTTAAGTGACTTGTTTTTCCTTCTGACCTATCTCAAGGAATTCTTTTCTGCATGAATGCTTAGTTTTCCATTCTGTCTCTACAACTGAGAATTTAACAAAACACTCAGGATCCATGCAAACTATGAATTTGCCTTAAACTGTATATTTACATGCTACATTGTTGCATACAGGCTTTGAGAAAGAAGTACACTGCAATTGGAGACTCATGATGCTATCCTGAGAACAATGATTGAAGATTTTAAAAAGTAAGTGACTGACATATCCATCCTATGGATTACTGAGATTAAGAAAAATGTGGTAAGTCTCTCTCTATGTACTCAAATGGAAAAATGTCAAAGACATACTGTTGAGTAAAATTAGAAAGTCACAGAACATACAAATATATAGTAAGGTATAATTTATGTAGCAATATACATGTGTATATGTGTTCTCATTTTTTTATTCATGTGCATAGATGTACATAGATGAAGGTCTGGATGGATAGACACCATACTGTTGTTACAGTTTTCTCTGGGAGAATTGAAATGGGTAGGGGAATGGATGTAAAAAGAGATTTTTACTTTTCACTATATGCTTTTGCAAAATTTATGTTTTTACAAGTACATGTTACTTTTATAATTTTAGATTTTTTTTTTTTTTTTTTTGTAAACTAAAGCCTCCAATGAGATTTTCCCTTACTAGCCCCAGGCTTGAACTATTAAATGAGCAGAAGTTCAATGACAGGATCTCATTAGCCATGGATTATCTAATTTGTTCCTTCTAATAATCCTATAAGGTAGGTTCTGTTTCCTATTTGGAATGCGAAAACTAAGGCTCAGAGAGATGAAGTAATTGGTCAGAAAACACATAGCTAGTAAAAGCATTTGAGCAGGGGTTTCAACTGGGATTTATCTGGCTCTTGAACTTAGTTTTTGCCACCGGTTACCATTGCTTAAGTGCAAGTACATAGAATTTACTTTAGCGGAACTAAAGTAATGTATTTATGCATAACTCATTTATTCTTCACAACAGCTTTATAAGGTAGGTATTATTATTATCATTATGTTCATTATTATTTTCATCATTCTTATTTTTCAAATGAAGAAACTGAAGTATAGATTACATAACTTGAAAAATGTGTAAGTGACAGAGCAAGTATTTGAACCCAATCAGTCTTGTCATACACGCCACTGCATCTCTAGGTATCATGTATAAAAGAATCCTCTATGGTCTCCCTCTATTCCCATTGTCCCATCAAGAAAAAAGATGAGATGTACTGACAGAACCCAGACTTCGTCAAACCAAATAAAGTCATAGCTCAAAGAAAGCTGCTGTCTTATGTTTTACATATTACTAAGTATCTGTACAATTCTTATTGGGCGGTATTTCAAAATATTTCCCACTGAAATGAAAAGTTCCCAGTTTGAAACTTCGAATAAGGTATAAATCTGTCCTTTCAAGCATTTTCCCCCTGTTTGGAGGATATGAAGAAGAATTATGCCATACCAGAAAAGAGAAAATTCAAATGGGTCTGAGATGTGTATCACTGGTGACAGTTTTCCAGCTTCAAATAAATTTTACCTTATTCCTTATCCTGACAGAGGGCATCCACAGATAACAGCATATGCAGTGGTAAAAGACTGAAGGCTTCCCCCCCTAAGATCAGAAACGACAAGGATGTCTACTCTCACAACTTGTTTTTAAGATTTTATTTATTATTTATTTTCAGAGGGGGGGAGAAAGAAAGAGAGGGAGAGAAACATCAGTCTGTGATTGCCTCTCATGCACTCCCCACTGAGACCTGGCCCAAAACCTACACATGTGGCTGAACTGGGAATCGAACCAGAGAGCCTTTGGTTCCCAGGCCAGCGCTCAATCCATTGAGCCACTACAGCCAGGGCTGCTCTCATAACTTCTGTTCAACATTGTACTAGTAATTCTCACCAGGGCAATTGGGAAAAAAAGAAAGAAAGAAAAAGGAAAGGAGAGAAGAGGGGAGGGGAGAGGAAAAGAGCATCAGAGTTGGAAAAGAAGAATTAAAATTATATTTGCAGTCCTGGCTGCTGTAGCTCAGTAGATGGAGCATGGGCTGTGAACCAAAGGGTCACCAGTTCGATTCCCAGTCAGGGCACATGTGTGAGTTGCAGGCCAGGTCCCTAATGCAGGCCACATGAGAGGCAGCCACACAGTGATGTTTCTCTCCCCCTCTTTCTCCCTCCCATCCCCTCTCTAAAAATAAATAAAATAAAAAAAGAAAATATTTAGAAAACTATATTTGCAAATCCTCAAGGACCTATAACCAAGATTATTCTATCCAGCAAAGCTATCATTTAGAATTGAAGGGCAAATAAAGTACTTCCCAGACAAGATGAAACTAAAGGAGTTCATAATCACCACGCGATAATTACATGAAATGTTAAAAGGTCTTATTTAAGAAAAAAAGATCAAAACCATGAACATTAAAAAGACAACAAATTCGTAACTATCAAGAACTGAATCTAAAAACCAAAAACAAACTAAGCAAACAGCTAGAACAGGAAGAGGGTCATAGATATGGTGATCGTTTGGAGGGTTATCTGCTCAGAGGGGAAAAGGGGAGGGGGGAAGGCATAGGGATTTAGAAACAAAATTGGGTAGGCACAAAATAGACAAGGGGATGTTAAGAACGGTATGGGAAATGGAGAAGCCTAAGAACTTGTGTGCATGACCCATAGACATGAACTAAGGGGCAAGGGCAATTGCTGGAGGCAAGGCGGCTATGGGGCAGAGAGGGGCAAAGGGGGGAGATTGGGACAACTGTAATAGCATAATCAATAAAATATACTTTTAAAAAAAGGAGTTCAGCAAAGTTGCAGGATCATTATACAAACATTAGTTGTGTTTCAGTATACTAGCAATGACTAATCTAAAAATGAAATGAAGAAAACAATTCCATGGAACTATAAATAACCCTGAATAGCCTCAGCAATTTTGAGAAAGAAGAACAAAGTAAGAGGGATCACAATACCTGATGTCAAACTATGTTACAAGGCCATTGTAATCAAAACAGTCTGGTACTGGCATAAGAACAGACACACAGACCAATGGAACAGAGTACACAGCCCAGAAATATGCCCATGTCAGTATGGTCAGTTAATATTTGACAAACGGGGCAGGAGCATAAAATGGAGTAAAAATAGCCTCTTCAATAAACGGTGTTGGAAGATCTGGACTGGTACATGCAAAAAAATGAAACTAGATCACCAACTTACACCATACACCAAAATAAACTCAAGATGGATAAAATACTTAAATATAAGTTGTGCCTCCATAAAAGTCCCAGAGGAAAGCATAGGCAGGAAAACTTCTGATATCTCATGCAGCAGTATTTTCACCAATACATCCCCTAGGGCAAGGGATATAAAGGAAAGAATTAAAAAAAAAAAATGGGACTACATCAAACTGAAAAGCTTCTGCACTGCTAAAGAAAACATTGACAAAATGAACAGGGAACCAACCATATGGGAAAACATATTTGCCAATGATACCTCAGACAAGGGTTTGATCTCCAAATTATATAAATAACTCACATGACTCCACACCAGGAAGACAAACAATCCAATTAAAAAATGGGCAAATGATCCGAACAGACACTTCTCGAAGGTGGACATACAGAGGGCCGATAGACATATGAAAAGATGCTCAGCATCACTAGCCATCAGAGATATGCGTATTAAAACCACAATGAGATACCACTTCACACTGGTCACAATGGCTGTCATTAATAAATCAACAAACAACAAGTGCTGGTGAGGTTGTGGAGAAAAGGGAACCCTAGTATACTGTTGGTGGGAATGCAGACTGATGTGGCCACTATGGAAAAGAGTATGGAATTTCCTCAAAAACCTAAAGATGGAAGTGTCTTTTGATCCAGTGATCCCACTGCTGGGACTATAAGAATCCTGAAACACCAATTTAAAAGAACCTATGCACCCCAATGTTCATAGCAGCATTATTTACAATGGCCAATGTGCTGGAAGCAACCTAAGTGCCCATCAATAAATGAGTGGATCAAAAAATTGTGGTACATTTACACAATGGAATACTATGCAGCAGATAGAAGGAACTCCTACCCTTTGTGACACCATGGATGGAACTGGAGAGTATTATGCTAAGTGAAATAAGCCAGGCAGTAAAAGACAAATACCATATGATCTCACTTATAAGTGGAACCTAAGCAACAGAACAAACAAATGAGCGAAGTAGAACCAGAGAATAGGAAGTAAAAGACAAACTGACAGTGAATGGAGGGGAAGCAGAAGAGGGATAATGGGGGAAAGAAGTGGAAGGGGCAAGAAAAGGAACATGAACAGAGGACTCATGGGCATGGACACAATGGGGAGAGATTGACTGTGGGAGTAGGGGTTATGGGATAGGGGTGAGTGATGGGGAAAAGGTGGGACAACTGTAACTGAACAACACTAAAAAATGTTAAAAAAAGAATTTCATTAAATCCAATAGCATCAAAAAGAATAAAATGGTTAGGTATAAATTTAATCCCAGGTAGTATAAGACTTGTGCACTGAAAACTACAAAACACTGTTGAATGAAATTTAAAAAATAAACATAAGTATATTGATAGAAATCCCATGATCATGACTCAGGAGAAAATATTGTTAAGGTAGCAATACTCCACTAACTATTCAATTCAGTCAACACAATCTCTCTGAAAATCCCAGCTGACTGAGCTGGCTGGGTGGCTAGGTTGGTTGGAGTGCCCCATACACCAAAAGGTTGTGGATTTGATTCCCATTCAGGGCACATAATCTGGGTTTTAGGTTTTATCCCTGGTCAAGGTATGTTTGGGAGGCAGCCAGTCAATGTTTCTCTCATATTGATGTTTCTGCGCGCACGCGCGCTCTCTCTCTCTCTCCTAAAATTCATATGGAAATGCAAAGGACACAGAATACTCAAAATCTTAAAAAAAAAAAACAAAAACACACAGTTAAAGGATGTACACTTCCCAATTTCAAAACTTATTACCAAGCTACAGCAACCAGTGTGGTATTGGCATAAGGTTAGGCATGTACATCAATGGGGTAAAATTGAGAGTTCAGAAATAAACCCATACATTTATATTGGATTGATTTTTAACAAGGGTGTCGAGACATTTCAATGAAGAAGAAAGAGTATTTTAAACAAATGGTTCTCAGACAATTAGATATCAACATGTGAAAGAATGAGTTTAGACCCCAGCCTTACACTATATACAATCATTAACTCAAAATACATCAAAGACCCAAATCTAAGAGCTAATCTAGAGAACTCTCAAAAGGAAAGAAATATATGTATAAATCTCATGACCTTGAATTAAGCAATAATTATTAAATATGACACCAAAAGCATAAACAACCAAAGAAAAAAATTGGTGAGTTTACTGGATTAAATTAAAAACTTATGTAAATCAGAAGAAATGAAAAGATAACAGCATGGAATAATAGAAAACATTTGCAAACATTAATTCTGATAAGAGACTTGTATCTAGAATATACTTTTTACTATTTAATAGTAAAAAGACAAATAACCCAATTGAAAATGGGCAAGGCAAGATCTGAATGCACATTTCTATAATGAAGATATATAAACAGCCATAAGAACATAAAAGAATGGTTAGTATAATTAGTTATTAGGGAAATGCAAATCAAAACCACAATGACATACCACTTCATACTATGATGGCTATAATAAAAAAGACAGAGAACAAGTATTGGCAAGCATGTGGAGAAATTGGAACACTCATACACTGCTCATGGGATGCACAATGATGCAACTGCTGTTAAGGTAGCAGGAAAATTATCTGGCATTTCCTCAAAAACCTAAACATAGAATTATCATAGGACTCAGCAGTCCCACTACTAGATATGTACACAAGAGAAATCAAAACATTTCCACATAAAAACTTATATGTGAATGTTTATTACAGCAGCGTTCATAATAAACAAAAAGTGGAAACAACTCCAATGTCCATCAACTGATGAATGGATAACCAAAATTGGTATATCCATACAATGGAATATTAATTCAGTCATGAAAATGAATCAAGTACTGATACATGCTACAACATGTATGAAATTTGAAAACATTGTGCTAAAAGAGAGAAACCAGCACAAGGAACCACTTCTTCTATGAGTCTATAAGAAATGTCTAGGATTGGCAAATCCATTAAGGCAGAAACTAGGTTGGTGGTACCCTGTGGCTAGGGAGGAGGGTTTGGGAGTTAATGGGCAGTGAGTGTTAATAGGAATGAAATTTCCTTTTTGGGTGATGATAATGTTGTAAAATTGATTATTGTAATGGTTGCACAATTCTGAATGCACTGAAATCTATTTTATTGTATAATTTAAATGGGGGAATTATATCTCAATAAACCTCTTACTAAAAATTTACCTCGAGTTACTTGTGCAGCTGTAAAATGTGATTAGAAGCAGTGTTAAAAACAGTAAATAGCCCCCCTAGACCTTTGGATATCTGTCACATAAATCATTTCACCCAACAAATATTTATGGAACACTCACTATGTTAGATACTAGAAATCCAATAAAGAAGATGGGAAAGAAACTGCCACCATCTACAAGAAACTGGCATTCTTGTAGAAAGGGTAACAAAATCTCATAACATTCATTAAACATCTACTAGTGCCAGACAGTGTCTTTAATATTTTACATGTATTATCTCATTTAATCTTCCCTTTGACACTAAGACACGGGTGCTATTTATTATCCTTATTTTGCAGATAAGCAAACTGAAACTCAAAGAAATGAAGTAACTTGCCCAAGGCCACATAGTCAACAAGAGATTGAAAGAAAGTCAGAATCACAATCCAATACCTATTAAAGTACCAATGGTATATTTCACAGACATATAACAAACACTTCAAAAAATTATATGGAACCATAAACAACCTAGAATAGCTGCAGCAATTTTGAGAAAGAAGAGCAAAGTAGAGGGGATCACAATACTTGATATCAAACTGTATTACAAGACCACTGTAATCAAAACAGCCTGGTACTGGCATAAAAACAGGCACGTGGACCAGTGGGATAGAACAGAGAGCCCAGAAATAAACCCAAGCCTCTATGGCCAATTAATATTTGACAAAGGGGACAGCAACATAAAATTGAGTAAAAATAGCCTCTTCAACAAATGGTGTTGGGAGAACTGGACAGCTACGTGCAAAAAAATGAAACTCGAGTACCAACTTACACCATACACAAAAATAAATTCAGGGTGGATAAAAGATTTAAATATAAGCCGTGACACCATTAAAGTCCTAGAGGAGAACATAGGCAGGAAAATCTCAGATATTTTACACAGCAACATTTTTACTGATATGTCCCTTAGAGCAAGGGACATAAAGGAAAGAATAAACAAATGGGATCTCATTCAAATAAAAAGCTTCTGCACGACCAAAGAAAACAGTATTCAAATAAAAAGAGAACCGACTGTATGGGAAAACAAATTTACCAGTGATATTCAGACAAGGGTTTACTCTCCAAAATATACAAAGAACTTACACGATTCCACTCTAAGAAGACAAGCAACCCAATTAAAAAATGGGCAAAGGACTTGAACAGATACTTCTCCAAGGAGGACATACAGAGGGTCCAGAGACACATGAAAAGATGCTCGATATTACTAGCTATCAGAGAGATGCAAATTAAAACCACAATGAGATATCACTTCACACCAGTTAGAATGGCCATCATAAACAAAGCAACAAACAACAAGTGTTGGTGAGGCTGTGGAGAAAAGGAGACCCTAGGGCACTGCTGGTGGGAGTGCAGACTGGTACAACCACTGTGGAAAGCAGTATGGAATTTTCTAAAAAAAACTAAACATGGATCTACATTTTGACCCAGCAATTCCACTACCAGGATTATATCCTAAGAACCCTGAAACACCAATTCAAAAGAACCTATGCACCCCAATGTTCATAGCAGCACAATTTACAATAGCCAAGTGTTGGAAGCAACCTAGGTGCCCATCAGTAAATGAATGAATCAAAAAACTATGGTACATTTACCCAATGGAATACTGTGCACCAGAAAGAAAGAAGGAGCTTCTACCCTTCACAACAGCATAGATGGAACTGGAGAGCATCATGCTAAGCGAAATTAGCCAGGCAATGAAGGACAAATACCATATGATCTCACCTTTAACAGGAACCTAATCAACAAAACAAACAAACAAGCAAAATATAACCAAAGACACTGAAATTGAGAACAGGCTGACAGACACCAGAGGGGAGAGGGGAGGGAATTTCAGGGGAAAAGGGGAAGGGTTTAGAGCAACAAGTATAAGAGAAACATGGACAAAAACTAGGGAGGGTGGAAATGGGAGGGAGGTGGGGAGGGCTGGGGCTGTGGGCTGGGATGGGAGTAAGAGACAGAAAACTGTACAAGAACAACAATTAAAATAAAGAAAAAAATGTGAAAAATAAAAAAAGAAAATCAGAATCAGTTTTACCTGATTTTTCAGTTTGTACACCTAACAACATAATAAATTTTGCATCCTTTAATGAAATACTGAAACCAATAGCTCCATGATTTTAGTAGTTCTTCCTGAAGTATTATTTTGCAAAAGTCTTTATTTCTTTTACTGTAATTCATTAGTAAGAATTTCGCTACTAGAAAAATGAGAACCAACCATTTATATGTTAATATAGATCACATATATATATGAAAATGATATTCTATTTATTTTTGAAAGATTTAAATAAACACTTATTTTAATTTTTTCAGATATTATATGGGACATGTCTAAGATTTTGGTGGACCTCCAAAGTAATGTAGTTGCATCTAACCTCTATGTTTATATATTTTTACATTATTATAAAAATAAACTATATTTATACATTATATTTATAAATACAAGATATATTATATAATCATTTATCTAAAATATACATTTACATGTTGATATTAAGACTATATAAATGTATTTTATATATACATAGTTGGTATGAAATATATAAGATGGTGAACCTAAAACTGCTCTAAAACATAAAGTCCATTTAAAAAATCAACAATATTTCAGAGTGGAACTTCTGGCCAAGATGGTGGCATAGGTAGACACATTGTGCCTCCTTGCACAACCAAAAGAAGGATGACAACAAATTTAAGAACAACAACAACAAAGAAACACAACAGAACCTGCAGAAAATCAGACTGCATGGAAGTCTGACAACCAAGGAGTTAAACAAGAAACTTTCATCCAGGCCAGTAGGAGGGGTGGACACAGGAAGCCAGGTGGAGAGGACTCACGTGGCAAGGTGGTGGCTGGCGGAGCAGTTGGTTCCACATTCGCATGCAGATAAACCTGGAAGAACAACTGGGGAGAGAGACAGAGCTAGCAATCCAGAGTTATCACCCCAGATTTCCAGTGTAGATAAATAAAGCCTCAAAGCCTCTGACTCAAAACACCTGTGAGGGTTGAGGAGGCAGCAGGAGAAACTCCCAGCCTCACAGGAGAGTTCAATGGAGAGACCTACAGGGTCCTAGAATGTACAGAACCCCACCCACCAGAGAATCAGCACCAGAACAGCCCAATTTAATTGTGGGTAGCAGGGAAGTGACTGAGAACCATCAGACAGCACAGCAAGCAGCATTGTTCCCTCTCGGACCCCTCCCCCACATACAGTGTCACAATGCAGCATGGTGGGTTGCCACACCCTGATGAGCATCTAAGGCTCCACCCCTTAATATACAACAGGTGCTCTTGAGACAAAAAGAAAATGGCCCAAGTGAAAGAACAGATCAAAGCTCCATAAAAAATACAACTAAGCAATGAAGAGATAGCCAATCTATCAGCTGCACAGTTAAAAACACTGGTAATCAGGGTGCAACAGAAGTGGTTGACTCCAATGGTTGCATATTAGAGGAAAAAAATGAAGGCTATGAAAAGTAAAATAAAGGAAAATATACAGGGAACCGATAGTGATGGGAAGGAAACCGGGACTCAGATCAATGGTTTGGAGGAGAAGGAAGAAATAAAATATTCAATCAGAACAGAATGAAGAAATGATAATTTTTAAAAATGATGAGAGGCTTAGGAACCTCCAGGACATCCTTAAAACTTCCAACATCTGAATCACAGGGGTGCCAGAAGGAAAAGAGGAAGAGCAAGAAATGCAAAACTTATTAGAAAATAATGAAGCAGAACTTCCCCAGTCTGGCAAAGGAAATAGACTTTCAGGAAGTTCAGGAAGCTCAGAGAGTCCCAAAAAAAGTTAGACCCAAGGAGTAACACACAAAGGCACATCATAATTACATTAGCCAAGACTGAAGAGAAGGAGAGAGTCTTAAAAGCAGCAAGAGAAAAGGAGACAGTTACCTACAAAGGAGTTCCCATTAGACTATCAGCTGATTTCTCAAAAGCAACCTTGCAGGCAAGAGGGGGCTGGAAAGAAATATTCAACATCATGAAAGGAAAGGACCCACGTCCAAGATTATTCTATCCAGCAAAGCTATCATTTAGAATGGAAGGGCAGATAAAGTGCTTCTCAGATGAGGTCAAGTTCAAGGAGTGCATCATCATCCAGCCCTTATTATAAGAAATGTTAAAGGGACTTATGTAAGAAAAAGAAGATGAAAAATATGAATAGTAAAATGACAACAAACTCATAGTTATTAACAACCGAACCTAAACACAAAACAAAAACTCAGTTAGAACAGGAACAGAATCACAGAAATGGAGACCACATGGAGGGTTATCAGCTGGGGAGTGGGTGGGGGAGAGAAGGGGAAAATATACAGGGAATAAGAAGCATAAATGGTAGGTAGAAAATATACAGGAAGAAGTTAAGAACAGTATAGGAAATGTAGGAGCCAAAGAACTTATATGTATGACCGATGCACATGAACTAAAGGGGGGGAATGTAGGTTGGAGGGGGTATGTAGGGCAGAGGGGAATAAACGGAGTAAAATGAGATAACTGTAATAGCATAGTCAATAAAATATATTTTAAATTAAAAAAATCAATATTTCAAACTAAAAATCAAAATTTGCTAAATTGATATATATATGAGGAAATAAAAAGTAATACCTTCAGTGAAGGAGGGAGTGGAAAACACACAAATCTTAATCCAGGACCTATCTGGAAATACTAAATAGTGGAGAAACTACCCAGTACAAAAAACTGAGCAAGAGCAAGAGAGAATCCTCAAAACCTTGTACACATGGAAAAACCAGCTTCAACAAAACCTGATGTCACCAACACAACAAAATACAAGAGTTCGTGGACAGAGTGACCTTCAGTTAACCAGCTGGTAGGAAGGACCCACCAAAGAAGGACCCAACAACAGTTAAAACCCAAAGACAAAGACAGAACCAACTTAAACGATTGCTCAAGACCAGTCAGCTCGGGAGACCAAGGAGACAGTATCACTGCATCTCACAGGTATTCTACCACAGAAGTTCACACCATAAACCCGGGGAGCCAGAACACATCAATTTAAGAAGGTGAGCCTGAACAAGAAGAGTCTCACAAACAATGGGAAGTCAAAGAAACAATCCCCAAATGAAAGGAAAGGAGGAAGCCTCAGAAAGAATGCTAAATGAAATAGAGGCAACTCAACTATCAGACAGTGAGTTCAAAGCAATGGTTATCAGGAAGCTCAATGAGCTCACAATGAGTTAGGAGAAACTACAGGGAAGCTACAATGAACTCACGGCAAACTATATCAACACGAAAAAGGAAATAGAAACTATCAACAAGAGCCAAGAGCAGATGAAGAATACAATTTCTGAACTGAAGAACACAACAGAAGGAATCAAAAGCAGAATCGATGAAGCAGAAGATTGAATCAGCAAGTTGGAGGACAAAGTAGAAAAAAAAAACACCCAGAAAGAGCAAGAAAAGGAAAAGAGGCTCAGAAAGAATGAAGAGGGATTAAGAGAAATGCAAGACAATATGAAACGTAATAATGTCTGTATAATAGGGATACCAGAATGAGAAGGAGAAGAGCAAAGGATAGAAAACCTATTTGAAAAAGTTATGATGGAAAACATCCGTCATTTGATGAGAGAAAAAGTCACACAAATCCAGGAAACACAGAGAGTCCCAATGAAGAGTAACCCAAAGAGGCCCACTTCAAGACACATCATAATTAAAATGGCAAAATTCCAAGACAAAAAGAGAATCTTAAAGGCAGCAAGGGAGAAACAGGAAGTAACATACAAGGGAGCCCCAATAAGCTAGCAGTTGACTTCTCAATAGAAATGTTCCAAGCCAGAAGAGAATGGCAAGAAATATCCCAAGTAATGAGAACCAAAGGCCTGCAACCAAGGCTACTTTAATCAGCAAGGCTCTCAATCAAGATAGAAGGCCAAATAAGGAACTTCCCAGACAAAAGAAGTCTAAAAGAATACACCACCACCAAACCAGCTCTGCAAGAGATTCTAAAGGGACTGCTTTAAAGAAAGGAAGGAAAAGAGAGAGAGAGAAAGGAACACAGGTAAAAAATGGCAATGAGTAAGTACCTATCAACCATAACCTTCAACTTAAATGTATTAAATGCTCCAATCAAAAGACATAGAATAGCTGAATGGATAAGAAAGCATGATCCACATATATCCTGTCTACAAGAGACCCACCTCAGGACAAAACACCTACACAGACTGAAAGTAACAGGCTGGAAACAAATTTTCCAAGCAAATGGACAGGGGGAAAAAAAGCTGAGTTAGCAATAGACTTCAAAAGAAGGGCCATAAAGAGAGACCCAGAAGGTCCCTTCATGATACTCAAGGGAAGAATCCACCAAGAAGACATAAACATTGTAAATATATATGCACCCAATGTAGGAGCTCTCAAATACATCAAGAAAATCTTAGAGGACTTCAAGAAAGATATTGACAGCAACACAATTATAGTAGGTGATTTTAACACCCCACTGTGAAAAATGGACAGATCTTCCAAACAAAATATCAAAAAAGATATTGTGGCATTGAACAATGCCCTAGATGAAAGGGACTTAACTGATATATATAGAGAGTCCTTCATCCTAAAGAAGCTAAAAACATATTCCTTCCAAATGCACATGGAACATTTTCAAAGATAGACCACATGGTAGGACACAAACAAACCTCAACAAATTCAAGAAAACTGAAATCATACCAAATATTTTCTCCGACCACAAGGGACTAAAACTAGAAACCAACTACAAGGGGATAAACCCAAAACACTCAAAATCATGGAGTCTGAATAGCATGCTATTAAAAAATGAATGGGTCAAGAATGAAATTAGAGAAGAAATCAAAAAGTTTCTGGAAACAAATGAAAATGAACTAACAACAGTCCAAAACTTATGGGACACAGTGAAGGCAGTCCTGAGAGAGAAGTTCATAGTGATACATGCTTACCAAAAAAAGATGGAAACATTTCAAACAAACAGCCTAACCATACACCTACAAAAGCTTGAGGAACAACAACAAAGACAGCCCAGAGCAAGTAGAAAGAAGGGAATAACAAAGGTCAGAGCAGAATTAAGTGACATGGAAACTAAAAGCACAATTCTAAGGATCAATGAATGCAGGAGCTGCTTCTGTGAAAAGATAAACAAAATCGACAAGCCTTTAAGCAGGCTAATCAAGAAAAAAAGAGAGAGCACCCAAATAAACACAATCAGAACTGAAAAAGGAGAGATTACAGCTGACACCACAGAAATAGAAAGGATTATAAGCAATTACTATAAAGAACTGTAAGCCAAGAAATTTGAACACCTAGGTGAAATGGACAATTTTCTAGAAAAACATAATCTTCCAAAACTCAATGAAGAAGAAGCAGAAAGCCTGAACAGACCAATAACAGCAGAGGAAATTGAAGCAGTAATCAAAAAAGTCGAGATACACAAAAGCCCTGGACCAGATGGTTTCACGGGAGAATTCTACAAACCATGTAAGGAAGAGCTAACCCCTACCCTTCACAGACTATTCATAAAAATTAAAAATGGTGGAAGACTCCCGAACTCTTATTATGAAGCCAGCATCATCCTAATCCCAAAACCAGATAAAGACACAACAAAGAAAGAAAACTTCAGGCCAATATCACTGATGAACATAGATGCTAAAATCCTAAACAAAATATTGGCAAACCGCATCCAATAATACATCAAAAAGATTAGACACCATGACCAAGTGGGATTCATTCCAGGGATGCCAGGATGTTTCAACATTCACAAATCAGTAAATGTAATACATCACATAAACAAAAGCAAAGACAAAAATCACGTGATCTTATCAATAGCTGCGGAAAAAGCATTTGATAAGGTACAGCACCCATTTATGATAAAAACACTCAGCAAAGTGGGAATAAAGGGGGCATTCCTCGACATAATAAAGGCCATGTATGAGAGACCTGCAGCCAACATCATACTCAACTGGCAAAAACTAAAATCTTTTCCACTAAGATCAGGAACGTGACAAGGTTTTCCACTTTCACCACTTCTATTCAATATAGTATTGGAAGACTTAGCTAGATTGATTAGACAAGAAAAGGAAATAAAAAGCATCCAAATCAGAAAGTAGGAAAAAAAAACGCATTGTTTGCAAATGACATGATAGTGTACATAAAAGATCCTATAGACTTGGCCAAAAAGCCCCTCAAACTAATAAATGAATTTGGCAAAACAGCGGGATACAAATTCAATATCCAGAAATCAAAGGCATTTTTGTATACCAACAATGAAATCGCAGAAGCAGAAATCAAGAAAAAAATCCCCTTCAATATAGCAAGAAGAAAAATAATATACCTAGGAATAAACCTAACGAAGGAGGTAAAAGACCTGTATGCAGAAAACTACACAACACTGAAGAAAGAAATCAAATAAGCACAAATGGAAGCATATACCGTGTTCATGGATCGGAAGAATTAACATCATCTAAATGTCCATGCTACCCAAATCAATTTACAGTTTCACTGCAATATCAATTAAAGTACCAATGGCATATTTCACAGACATAGAACAAACGCTTCAAAAATTTATATGGAGCCATAAATGAGCCTGAATAGGTGCTGCAATTTGGAGAAAGAAGAGCAAAGTAGGAGGGATCACAATACTTGATACCAAACTGCATTAGAAGGCCACTGTAATCAAAACAACCTGGTACTGGCATAAAAACAGGCACATGGACCAGTGGAACAGAACAGAGAGTGCAGAAATAAACCCAAGTGTCTATGGTCAATTTATATTTGACAAAGGGGGCAGCAACATAAAATTGAGTAAAAATAGCCTCTTCAACAAATGGTGTTGGGAGAACTGGACAGCTATGTGCAAAAAAAAAAAAAAAAAAAAAAAAAAAAAAAAAAATGAAACTCGAGTACCAACTTACACCATACGCAAAAATAAATTCAGGGTGGATAAAAGATTTAAATATAAGCCGTGACACCATTAAAGTCCTAGAGGAGAACATAGGCAGGAAAATCTCAGATATTTCATGCAGCAGTATTTTTACTGATATATCCCCTAGAGCAAGGGACATAAAGGAAAGAATAAACAAATGGGATCTTATCAAAATAAAAAGCTTCTGCATGGCTAAAGAAAACAGTTTTAAAATAAAAAGAGAACCAACTGTATGGGAAAACATATTTGCCAATGATACCTCAGACAAGGGTTTGAGCTCCAAAATATATAAAGAACTTACATGAGTCCACTCCAAGAAGACAGGCAACCCAATTAAAAAATGGGCAAAGAGCTTATGCACCCCTATGTTCATAGCAGCACAATTTACAATAGCCAAGTGTTGGAAGCAACCTAGATGCCCATCAGTAAATGAATGGATCAAAAAACTGTGGTACATTTACACAATGGAATTCTATGCAGCAGAAAGAAAGAAGGAGCTCCTACCCTTTGCAACACCATGGATGGAAATGGAGAGCATCATGCTAAGCAAAATAATCCAGGCAGTGAAAGACAAATACCATATGATCTCACCTTTAACAGGAACCTAATCAACAAAACAAACAAACAAGCATAATATAACCAAAGACACTGAAATTGGGAACAGGCTGACATTCACCAGAGGGGAGAGGGGAGGGAATTTCAGGAGAAAAGAGGGAAGGTTTACAGGAACAAGTATAAAGGACACATGGACAAAGACTATGGGGGGTGGAAATGGGAGGGAGGTGGGTAGGGCTAGGGTGGTGGGCTGGGGTGGGGGTAAAAGACAGAAAACTGTACAAGATCAACAATTAAAATAAAAAAATAGTCAAAGGACTTTAACAGACACTTTTCCATGGAGGACATACAAAGGCTCCAGAGACACATGAAAAGATGCTCCATATCGCTAGCTATTAGAGAGATGCAAATTAAAACCACAATGAGATACCACTTCTCACCAGTCAGAATGGCCATCATAAATGAAATAACAAACAATAAGTGTTGGAGAGGTTGTGGAGAAAAGGGAACCCTAGTGCACTGTTCAGATTGCATACTGGTTCAACCACTATGGAAAATAGTATGGAATTTTCTCAGAAATCTAAAGATGGATCTGTCTTTTGACCTAGCAATTCCACTGCTAGGATTATATCCTACAAACTCAGAAAAAAACAATCCAAAAGAACCTGTGCACCCCAATGTTCACAGCAGCACAATTTACAATAGCCAAGTGTTGGAATCAACCTAGGTGCCCATCAGTAAATGAGTGGGTCACAAAACTGTGGTACATTTACACAATGGAATTCTATGCAGCAGAAAAAAAGAAGGAGCTCCTACCCTTTGCAACACCATGGATGGAAATGGAGAGTATTATGCTCAGCCAAGTAAGCCAGGCAGTGAAAGACAAATACCATATGATCTCACCTTTAACAAGAAGCTAATCAACAAAACAAACAAGCAAAATATAACCAAAGACACTGAAATTGAGAACAGGCTGACAGTCATCAGAGGGGAGAGGGGAGGGAATTTCAGGGGAAAGGGGGAAGGGTTTACAGGAAGAAGTATAAAGGACACATGGAGAAAAACTAGGGGGAGTGGAAATGTGAGAGGTGGGGAGAGCTGGGGTGTTTGGCTGGGATGGGAGTAAGAGACAGAAAACTGTACAAGAACAACATTTAAAGTAAATTTAAAAAGACAGAAAAGTGTACATGAACAACAATTAAATTTTTTTAAATATATTTTATTGATTATGCTATTACAGTTGTCCCATTTCTCCCCCATCATTCCCCTCCACCCTGTGCACCCTCTCCCACCCACATTGCCCCCTTTAGTTCATGTCTATGTGTCGTAAGTTCTTTAGCTTCTACATTTCCCACACTATTCTTGCCCTGCCCCTGTCTATTTTCTACCCACCATCTATGCTACTTATTCTCTGTACCTTTTCCCCCTCTCTCCTCCTCCCACTCCCCTGTTGCTAACCCTCCATGTGATCTCCATTTCTGTGGTTCTGTTCCTGTTCTAGCTGTTTGCTTAGTTTGCTTTTGTTTTAGGTGTGGTTCTTAATAGCTGTGAGTTTGCTGTCTTTTCACTGTCATATTTTTATCTTCTTTTTCTTAGATAAGTCCCTTTAACATTTCATATAATAAGAGCTTGGTGATGATGAACTTCTTTAAGTTGACCTTATCTGAGAAGCACTTTATCTTACCTTCCATTCTAAATGACAGCTTTGCTGGATAGAGCAATCTTGGATGTAGGACCTTGCCTTTCTAGACTTCAAATACTTCTTTCCAGCCCCTTCTTCCCTGTAAGGTCTTTTTTGAGAAATCAGCTGACAGTCTGATGGGAACTCCTTTGTAGGTGACTGTCCCCTTATCCCTTGCTGCTTCTAGAATTCTCTCCTTCATTTTAATATTGGCTAATGTAATGATTATATGCCTTGGTGTGTTCCTCCTTGGGTCCAACTTCTTTGGGACTCTCTGATCTTCCTGGACTTCCTGATAGTGTATTTCCTTTGCCGGATTGGGAAAGTTCTCCTTTATTATTTGTTCAAATAAGTTTTCCACTTGTTGCTCTTCTTCTTCCCCTTCTGATACCCCTATAATTCGGATACTGGGACATTTAACGATGTCCCAGAGGTTCCTAAGCCTATCCTCATTTTTTTGAATTCTTGTTTCTTCCTTGTTTTCTGTTTGTTTGTTTCTTTCTTCCTTCTGGTCCACTCCATTGATTCGAGTCCCAGTTTTCCTTCCATCTCTATTGGTTCCCCATGCGTCTTCCTTCATTTCACGTATTGTAGCCTTCATTTTTTCATCTAATTTGTGAGCAAAATCAACCAATTCTGTGAGCATCCTGATAACCAGCATTTGAACTGTGCATCTGATAGGTTGGCTATCTCTTGGTCGCTTAGAGGAATTGGCTCTGGAACTTTGATTTGTTCTCCGGTTTGAGCCATTTTTGGTGTTTTTTGTTTTGTTTTGTTTTTGGTCTGCCTTCATAAATTATTTCTTATATTTTTGTTTTACAGTTTTATTTTGAAAACTATGTTTTTATTTTATTTGGTTGAAACCATTTGAGGGACTGATTCCTTGATTTCAAATACCAGCACCCTCAGTGATCATAATCTAGGCCAAAGAGTTTTTGCCAGCAAACAATTAGCTTTGAGAACAGATGTATGAATGAAAAAATAATTGAATTATTTGATAATCACTTTTTCTTGCTTTAGACATTAAATAGCATTTGATCTTTAGGTGTTATATACATATATTTAATCCAGTCATGAAATACATGCACTCTCAACACAATTCTCCAACTGGTGTGTCAAAGTTGATGCTTGTATAAAGAGGCAAGTCCTTTGTAATTAAGGCATAGAGGAGAAAACACTAAGCTCTCTCACTGTGGGTACAGAGTATGTTTCTACACATATACTTTGTGTCAGAGGGAGAATGGTTATACCTGCCCTTATTGTATCTTTTTCTCAAAGGGAGGCTTTGATCGTTTTCCCCAAACTTACTTTCCAGTCCCCCTCCCAGAGCAGAGGTGCTTACCAGACAGATCACTTGCATAACTTATTGCAAACCATGCTCGCCTGATCACTTGTCTCCCTACTGGAGATTTGTTTAAATCGGAGAATTGTTTCTAGGGTGAATCAAAGTATTAGCATTTTGAAAACGATTCACTTGCCATTTTATAAGAATAATATATTTAAAGAAATTAAAAAGTGGTGATTTTGATGCTTATCCTAGGCAGAGAGCATCCCCCTATCTTTGAGGCATTTGCTGACATGATTTTATTGTTGACACCATTACAGATATCCCCCATTTTCCCCATTTTCTTCCCTCCACCAAGCTGCACCACCACCACCACTATCTTCACCACATTGTTGTCTGTGTCCATGAACTTTTCATACATGCATAAATGTTCTTCGGATAATCTCTTCCAGTCCCCCAGTCCCTTCCCTCTGAGATCGATCAGTCTATTCCAAGTGTTCATGCCTCTAGTTTTATTTTTTGTCTGTTGATTTTGTTCATTTTGAGTCTATATATGAGTGAGATCATATGGTATTTGTCTTTCTCTGACTGGCTTATTTCATTGAGCATAATATTCTCTAGGTCCATCCATGCTGTCGCAAAAGGTAAGAGTTCCTTCTTTTTACAGCTATGTAGAATACCATTGTGTGAATGTACCACAGCTTTTTTATCAATTCATCTAGTGATGGGCACTTGGACTGTTTCCAGACCTTGGCTGTTGTAAATAATGCTGCTATGAACATAGGGTGCACACATTTTTTCTGATTAGTGTTTCAGGATTCCTAGTATATATTCCCAGAAGTGGAATTGCTTGGTCAAAAGGCAGTTCCATTCTTAATTTTTTGAGGAAACTCCATACTGTTTTCCACAGTGGCTGCACCAGTCTGCATTCCCACCAACAGTGCATGAGGGTCCCTTTTTCTCCACATCCTCACCTGCACTTGTTGTTTGTTGATTTATTGATGATAGACATTCTGGCAGGTGTGAGGTGATATGTCATTGTGGCTTTACTTTGCATCTCTCTGATGATTAGTGACACAAAAAATTTTTTATATATCTATTGACCATCTGTATGTACTCTTTGGAGAAGTGTTTATTTGGGTCCTTTCACTGTTTTTTAATTGTATTGTTTGTCTTTCTGGTGTTGAATTGTATAAGTTCTTTATAAATTTGGTTGTTAACCTCTTATACATTGGCAAATGTATTCTCCCATACAGTGGGTTTCCTTTTTATTTTGTTGATGGTTTCATTTGCTGTGCAAAATATTTTTGGTTTGATATAGTCCCATTTGTTTATTTTTTATTTCCCTCTCCCTAGAAAAATAAATAACTAAACAAATGGAGCTGCAGACATATTGAAATCTGTAGCATAGTTAGAATTTCTGTTCCTTTGTCCATGATTGTTTTGAACTGGGCATAAACCTCAAGTGAAGTGTAAAATGAAGAGAGAGTGTTCTCAACTTATTGGTGCCAAGACAACTTTTTGCACCGTTTTAGTTTGGAAGGGGGAAATTGGGATGACAGAGCAATAATGGATGCTCTGTGCTATTAAATTGCATTCTAGAGCTGGGAAATTTGAGACCCATGATTCTAGGAATTATTAATTATAAGAATTAATACTTTTTGAATGTGTACCATGTGCCAGGCCCTGTGCTGAATGTTTCACATCCATTTTCTCATTTGATACTGACAACAACCTGTGAGGCTTATTCAACAGATGAACACTTAGGCTTGGTGAGGTTGATTTGTCCAAGGTCATCCAGTTATTTGTATAGCCCTGATTCAAACTCACATGAGCTTGATTGCAAAGTCATCATTCTTAAATATTTTACTCTTCTAATTTTATTTGCTTTTGGGAGCTTATGGAATCTACTCCAGTCTGCCCTCACAATGAATTTTATTGGGTTTTGGAAAAGGCTGAAAAATGGGGAAGAAACCATGTAGGCTGGAAACCTGGTGAAAGTGGCCAGCGTCCTATATACAGTGAAACAGGTGAGGCTTAGAGGACTGGGTGCTGGAACACAGAAAGCAGACATACCCACTGGGGAGAAACTGTAAGCTTCTGTGGGCCCAGCTTTGAGGTTCAATGATGAAGTCCTAGCCATGGGTGTTGATGTACTGCTTGGTAAGGAGAAGCAAGGCCATTGCTTTATCTAACTCACCCTTCTACAGTGCTCTACATGCAAGGCACTGGTCGATGCTCCTCTAAGCACTTTACAAATATTACCTCATTTAAGTCTCGCAAGTCCCTGGAAATATGTACTATTATTATTCACATATGATATATGAGTAAACTAAAGTTCAGAGATGTTAAGTAACTTGTCCAAGGTAATACAGGTGGTAAGTGCCTGAACCAGGCTTTGAACCTAAGCAATCAGTATCTACTGGCTGTATCTAAGCAGTCTGTATCTATGTTGCCTCTCAACAGAGATCTTTGATTTTTCTGTCTCTCATGCTTGCCACTCCTTTTCAGCCATCTGTGGGCAATTTACTTTGCCAGCAAATTTTCCCTACCCCATTATTGGCTTTTCCTCCACCCACAAAATTTCTTCAGTGTGCTTCACAAGCTCCTTCTTCATCTTCCACACTGCTTCTTTTTGGCATTACTCATGAACTACATGTACTTTTCACCTGCCAAATATTTTTTCCATAAATTATCTCATCTCAACTTGGAAGTGAGGATGGAAAGTATTGTTCCTATTCTGTGAATGAAGGAACCAAAGCAAACAACTTGCCTAATGTCTCATACAACCATCTAATGGCAAAGTGGACTAGAATCCAGGTTCTTTGACTCTTAATCCAATAGTCTTTTCCATTATACCATTTGATGGGTTTTACAAATCCATTCACTCATTCATTTATCTATTTGTCCATTCATTCGTATTATAATGATCTATTAAGTGCCCAGGCAGTGTGTGGGAAGGAAGATTGGTATAAAAATCCTTGCTCTTAAGGATTTGAAAACAGTTGGAATAAGGCATCACTATAAAAAATTGAATAACAGAGTTAGAAATACTAAGGGACAAAGGAGAGGTCTAGTTAGGTCATACAGAAATTTTGAGGGTGAGTATGCAGCATCAAAGACAGGTAGGTGTTATCAAAAAGATAGGTGTTGAACTTGGCATAAAAGGGCACTTAGAGAAGAGGATGGAGCAGCACTTTCTAGGCTTAGGAAATTATGTACAGTAAGTCAGTGCTTCTTAACCCTTATCGTAGCATGGCACACACAAACAAAAACATAGTATTTGTAAAGCCAATAAAGCCCATTGGGGTGAACAGAGGAAACAGCTTCAGCCCAGAGGCAAGTGGCCTAGGAGTTTCAGTTGCACTATATCTGGCTCAGGGTTTATAGCCTTAGGCTGTTGTACAATAATACTCTTAGGAAGGCCCGCAGTAAGGTACTGGGGCACACTGATGATGGTGGGTCTAAAGACCATCGACAAAGTTACAAACCTGAAATGGAATAAACCCAGAAGAATCATGATAGATACCAATAGAGAGAAAAGTTATGGCCATATGATGAGAAGTCTTTGAGTTTTATTCTGTGGACCTACAAAATAGGTAGGCAAAGCCCAGATAGTATTGTTTCAGAAAGATCCCACTGACAACAGTCTGAAGGATGGATTGGAGGGAAAGAAAAGTTAGGAGGCTCTTACAATTCTCCATGTGAAAGATGATGGCATCTTTGACTATAGTATGAAAAACTGAGTTATATTTTGGAGGTATACAAGACAGGATTTTGGTAATGCATTGCACGTAGAACATAAGGGAGAGGGAAGAGACAAGGATGATTTTCATGTTTCAAACTTGAAGAAATAGGTGTGAATAGTGGTGCCATTATTTAAGATGGGGGAGCCCAGGAGAAGTAGAAAGAATTTTGGGAGGGAGGGACAGATGAGATGATGAGTTTCACGTTCACATTTAAAGGCAAGGAAATCAGTTGGGAGGCTATTGCAAAAGTCCATGTGAGACAGAGTGAGATCCTGGACTAGTATAGTAGCAGAGAAACTGGAAATAAAATGTTGGAGTAAGATATAAAGGAAGGATTGCTAAGATACTGTCATGGACTGAATCTGGAGTTGAGAGGTAGAGGAAGGCTTGAAAACTTAGATATCTTCTATTCTCTGTCTTCTTGGTGATGCTTCCATTCTCATGGCTTCAAATACTATCTACATGCTGATAACTGCCAAACACGTATCTCCAGCCTGAACCCCTCCATACTTTTATAGTCAACTGCCAGTTCGACATATCAACTTGAATGCCTATTAGGCATCTTAATGTTTTTATTTCTTTATATATTTAAAACAATTTTTTTAAATTACAGTTTACATTCAGTATTATTTTGTATTAGTTTCAGGTGTACAACATAGTGGTTAGATAATCATATACTTCACAAAGTGGTCATCCTGATATTTCCAGTACCCACCTGGCACCATACATAGTTATTGCAATATTATTGACTATATTTCCTATGTTGCACTTTGTATCCCCATGATTATTCTGCAACTACCAGTCTGTACTGCTCATCCCCTCACCCTTTGCACCCAGTCCCCCAAATCCCCTCCCCTGTAGCAACACATCCAAAACTGAACTCTTAATTCACCACTCTGGTTCAAGTCCCCGTCAAAGCCTGTGCCACTGGTCAAACCTGCTCCTAACAGTCTTTCCTATCTTACTATGGTAACTTCATTCTTTCAGTTGCTCAGGCAGAAGACCTTGGAATTAATTCTTCATTCTTCTCTTTCTCTCACATTCTACATTTATTCTATGAGCAAATCTAGTTGGTTCTACCTTTGAAATACACCTACAATCCAACTACTTTTTATTATCTAGTTTAAATCATAGTGATCTGTCTCCTGGTATATTGCACTAGGCTTCCAGGCTCTTCTTTTTGCTGTGTCCTTGCCACCCTCACACGTCTGTTACTTCCTTACTGATTTGAAGTCCAGACTAATTTTATTAACATGAAAGTTAGATCATGTCACTCCTCTGCTCAAAACTCCTCCAATAGCCCTGACTGGTGAGGCTCAGTGGATTGAACACTAGTCTGTGAACCAAAGGGTCACTGGTTCGATTCCCAGTCAGGGCACATGCCTGGGTTGCAGGCCAGGTACCCAGTGAGGGTGTGTGAGAGGCAAGCACACATAGATGTTTCTCTCCCTCTCTTCCTCCCTCCCTTCCCTCTCTCTAAAAATAAATAAAAATCTTACAAAAAACTACTCCAATAAGTTCCCATCTCACACATAGTAACAGGAAAACTACTTACAGTGGCTCACAATGCTGTATACAATCCAAATATCAAAATAATTCACTTGCTTACCTCCTTCAGGTATCGGATCAAATGCCCCCTATTTGTGAGAAGTACTCTGGCTGCCATTTTAAAGTTGTAAGTTCCCCCTTCTCATTCTGTACCTGCCTTCTGTGTCTTATTTTTTAGTACTCGGAATACTACTTGACATTATATATTACCTATTTTTTAACTGTATGTCTCTTGCTAGCATAAGGGCTGGCAAACTTTTTCTGTAAACAGCTAGATAGTAAACATTTGAGGTTTTGTGGGCCAGACAGTTTCTGACACAGCTACTCAACTCCATTGTTGTTACACAAAAGCAGTCGCCGATGGTACATAAACTAAGGAGCATGGCCAAATTCCAATATAACTGTGTTTTACCAAAACAGGTGAGAGGGCAGATTTTGCCTATGAGCTACAGTGTGTTGATCCCTAGTAGCATGTAAGTTCCAGGAGAACAAGAATTTTTGTTGGCTGCTATGTTCCTAACATCCAGACCAATGCCTGGCATATAGTCAGTACCTAATATGTTTTTGTTGAAGGAATGAATCAATAGAGGACTGGAGGAGTGCACTGTTGGTGGGATTGCAGATTGGTACAACCACTATGGAAAACAGTATGGAATTTTCTAAGAAAACTAAAAATGGACATACCTTTTGACCCAGTAATTCCACTGCTTGGATTATATCCTAAGAATCCTGAAATACCAATCCAAAAGAATCTATGCACCCCTATGTTCATAGCAGCACAATTTACAATAGCCAAGTGCTGGAAGCAACCTAGGTGCCCATCAGTTAATGAATGGATCAAAAAACTGTGGTACATTTACACAATGGAATTCTATGCAGCAGAAAGAAAGAAGGAGCTCCTACCCTTTGCGACAGCATGGAAGGAATTGGAGAGTATCATGCTAAGCGAAATAAGCCAGGCAATGAAAGACAAATACCATATGATCTCACCTTTAACAGGAAGCTAATCAACAAAACAAACAAACAAGCATAATATAAACAAAGACACTGAATTTGAGAACAGTCTGACAGTGTCCAGAGTGGGAGGGGAGGGAATTTCAGGGGAAAAGGGGAACGGTTTAGAGCAACAAGTATAAAGGACTCATGGACAAAAACTCCATGAGGGGGGTGGAAATGGGAGGAAGGTGGGGAGGGCTGGGGTGGTGGGCTGGGGTGGGGGTAAAAGACAGAAAACTGTACAATATCAACAATTAAAAAATACTGATTAAAAAAAAAGAACTATAATATAGCCATTTATGGTGCAGACTTTTGAGTAATAGCTTCCTCCTTCCTCCCTTCCCCCATCATCTGTGTCACATGATATAAAAGTTACTTTTATTGCCTGTGCAACTCTCTTGATGTGTGGAATTTCATCTGACCTCCTTTAATGTGGTCATTTGCCTCTGCAATCCTCCTCACTCAAGCTCTCTCTACTAACAATAACTCAAAAACTCTGTCTTAAAACAAGAAAATCAGTATTTTTAATTAATTTAAAACAATGTTAGCAATAGCTTCTATTGACAACCCTACACTTTTCAATACTTTATCATATTTTGAAGTACTTTCTGAAGTAAAGCAACTGTTACTGTTATGATATGAAATGTTATTTTCCTTCTGTGCATTTGATGTGAATGGTTTGTTCTGATAAACTTCAGCTTTCAAATACTCCCAGTAGTAGGAATCACATGGTAAGAGATATGATAAAGTAGTTACCAGCTCTTACTCACTATTCACTCATGCTTCCCTGGGTCTCTTATAGGTGCTAGTGGTTTCCTGGTGTTATATGCTTTCCTATTGAAAATGTACATTCATTCATTCACTATTCCATATAGTTCTTCACACATGGCTAACAGTTACCGAGCATTTACTACGTTGTGGTACTGTGCTGAAGGTTTTAAATATATTAACTCATTTAATTTTTATAAAACACTTAGGAGGAAGGTACTATTATTATCATGATTTTTCAGGTGAGGGAACTAAGGTTCCAAAAGCTTAAGTGATTTCCTCAAGGCCCTACAGCTAGCAAAAAGGGGAGCTTGTGTTTGAACCCAGGTCTGCCTGACTCCAGGGACAAGACTTAGTCATTGTTTTCCCCACCTTAACAATTATTTACCATATGCCATGCAGTACACTAGGCAGTACCTACATAAATGAATAGGGCATAATCTCCCTGACCTCCCAGAGGTAACACTGGTTGGGGTTGTTTAGATTGAAGTTGAGGCTGTCAGATGCAGAAAACAAAGACTTTTCTGTTTAAAAACAGTTTGGTGACAAAGTAGACTGATATATAAACTCAAAGTGTTCTAAAAAAATGGAGACAGAGCTACAGAGCAAAAGGAAGGGGTGCCCCCAACTCTAGAATTAAGTCAGGTCAACTAATAGTATATAAAAATGATACTTGTAGGGACTTAAACTTACATGCAAGTTGTCCACTAAAAAAATGGGATTGGCTGTTCACATGCACAGAAAAAAGGGTTTACCAGTGAGATCAAAGATTCCCCTATATGTCATTAAGAGGTAACATTCTAAAATGTAACCGGCAGAAAACACTGCTGTAGCCTTATAAATCCTATGGTTCAGGAAGTCCCTCAAAACTAGGAAGGGATTTACTATATTTTGAAATGTGTAAGTAAGCTATTTGACCATTATAGAAACAAAAGTAAAAGTCATTAGAAAGAGAAGTTGTTTTTCCCACTCCATGCCTGCCCTGACCTACTGATATATTTATTATTTTTCTGATAGGGGATCGATGATTGCATCAGTCTGCATAAACTATATGACTCCAACCTTTTCAGACCATCCCACACTTTGCTAATGTTTGCACACAGCAGTAACAACAGCCACCATGTTACACCTACTCTGAGTCAAGTACTTTATATAAATTATCGTATTTAATCTTTACAGTAATCCTATAATCTCACTGGGTTGTATTATTAACCCCCTTTTCAGATGAGGGAACTGAGACTCAGGAAGGTTGTGTGGCTTACCCAGGCTCATAAAACTAAATGAGTCACATTACTTTCCCGAGGCTGCCATAAAAAAATTACCACAAACTTGGTAGCTTTAAACAACAGAAATGTATTCTCTAACAGTTCTGGAGACCAGAAACCTGAAGTCCCCATCCTCAAGTCAAAAGGAAGAACATATCTTTTAAGAGTTCATTGTCACACTAAGATGAAATTCTGTAGAAAAGTGTGGATCCAGAAACAGTAAAGACTTCTATGTCTCTAAATCAGCTTTTTTGCAGGGCAACTGCCCCAGCTAACTAGTTGACATTGGCCTGCTCACAGCTCATTAGGAAGAGAAAATTCCTAAGGATGTGTTTCTGAGATTGTGGTTAGTCTGTGGCCACCATCCATAGCAGTGTACCACTGAGAGCCACCCACGGAGCTTGTTAAAAGTGCCAATTTCCCAACCATTATATCAGGCTTACTGAATTCTGAAGGTGGGGTCTAGATGAGTTTCAAAACAGATACCTGGAATAATTGTAATATCTATTCAGATATGAAAACCACTGCATTTTGGTGAAATCAGGCTTCTGCAATGTTGAAATACAAATTAAAATCCAAACGTTCCTTTGCAGTTTCAGCCAATAACCAATTACAATATGGCATTCTTACAGAATGATTTGTAGGCTTTAGTTCATGTGGCAATATCATTTTATTTGGCTTGATGTAAATCAAAGCAGTTATGGCAAGATTTGTTAATCCCTATCTCGAGACAATTTACGTAATAGCACTTGAAAGAATACAATAACCTCTTCCTAATATCTTTAATTGATCTCTAAGGTCTCTCTCAGTTCCAACATTGTGATTCTATGAATGTTCCTAGGGTTTCAAATCTGTTTGTGGCAAATACATTCCTTGTTATAATCTAAGCTTACTTCCCTTTTGGAAACACATTTTGGAAGAAGATTGGCTGCCTGTAATTTTCCTGGATTTTTTTAAATACTTTCTCATTGTATTGTTTTTAAAGGAATGAGAAAATTATGCAAAATGCCCAGGTACTTTCTCATTGTATTGTTTTTAAAGGAATGAGAAAATTATGCGAAATGCCCAGCACAGTGCTTGATGCAAGAAAGCAGTTAATAAATGTTTGTGCTACTTCCAATGCATCGTCACAATAACATCTCTTGAATTATTGACGATATAACATCAGAGAATTGCAGTGAATCAAAACTAGGGAATCAGCTGCATTTCTGTATTGACAATATTGGCTTTATTTGCTGTAGGGAAACAGAACTGAACCCAGTCTCTGAGGGCTGGCTCAGCTGTAGCAGAGTGAGATAGTCTGGGGAGGGTGTGCATTCCTGCCACACACCCTACCTTGGAGAAAGGCTATAGTGATGTTTTGGCCTAAAACCCAGCTTCCAATCCCCAGAGTGCTTCCTAAGTTAACTATTTCTCAAAGTGTTGTCCAGGGAATATTAGTCCTTGGGGATGGGTGTTGATAGTATTACACAAGAGCCCCAGGAACAAGCAAAGTTTTAAACCACTGGATTAGTTAAATGTGGTTTCCTAACTGCAAGAATATTCAGAGCCCTTAATATATTAACAGGTAAGTGCATTTCCAAAAGAGGGATGGGGACACAGGGTTTTCTGAATTTTGTTATTTCATTTGCAAAGATGGTGGTGAGGGGGTAGTGGTTCTGATAAATACAATCGGGAGAACATTGCTCCAATGTCCCTGGTGCCCTCCTACTTGTTAACAGGAACAAAAACATTTTAACCCCATGTGACAAAAGTAACAAGACAAAAATTATGTGCCGAAATGTAGAGTACTGTTCCTCAGCCCCCTAGTGCCCTTAATTTCTTCTTTTTACTTTCTATGTCCATCATTATATTCATTCTTTTGCATATGCGCTAACCTCCTTGTCCCTCTTGCCCTCATCATATTTGAGTGAGAGACACTTATTCTTGATTAAATTCTACTGCGTCTATTCCAAACCTGCCCCAGCATACTGACTAGTTTCACTTTAGATTCACAACCTCTAACCTCAAGTGAGCCCTTAGTACTACCCTTCAACATTTCGTTTCCTTCATCCAGTCATTCTCGATTTCTCCTGCATGGCTGTTTTATATCTTCCCTGTCCTCAAAATCCCAGCACTCCTTCCCTTCCTCCTTCTCAGATGTTGACCTTGCATCCTATTTCACTGAGAGAATAGAAACCATCAGAAAAGAACAATGACAGACTCCCACCACATCTACAAACTCACTTATATCTGTATCTGCATACCCTGCCTTCCCTCTTGTTACTATGTACGAACTGTGTAATTCCACTGAAAGACACCTCCTCTTGTGTACTAGATCCTGTTCCTTTTGGCCTAATCAAGGTTATCACTCTAGTCATTTCCCCCTCCCTCTGTGACATCAGCAATTTTTCTCTTACCTGATTAACATCTCCAATGTTAAGAAAAACCAAAACTGTTCTGTTCACGTGAGTTAGAGTCCCATTTCTCTTTCTCCTCAGAGCAAACATTCTAGAGTTGTCTCTGCATCTTACCTCCATTTTCTCTCCTCCTATTCGCTCTTGAATCATCTCCAGTCACGCTTTTGCCCCCATCACTCCACCAGGATGGTTCTTGTCAAGGTCAGCAGTATTTCCTCAGTGTTAAATCTTATGGGCACTTTTCTGTTCTCATTTTATTTGACCTAACAGTGGCATTTGACACAGTTGATCATTCCCTGCTTGAAATACTTTTTTTCACTTGACTTCTGGGACACCACACATCCTACTTCAGTGGCTACTCTCTTACCTCAGCTTGTACCACACTCCCCTTCGATTAGCCAGCTCCAGCCATATGGCTTCCTTGCTATTTCTCAGACACACCATTAAGTCCCAGTGGGGCTTTGCTGTTCTCTCTAACTGGAATGTTCTTTCCCCAGGGAGCCACAGGCTTATTCACTTGCTTCTTTTAGATCTCTGTGCAAATGACATTTTACCAGTGATATTTCCTTGACCACATTATTTAAAAATTAGCACTCTCTGCATGCTTCCATGTCACTGTACCCTGTTTTATTTTCTTCATAACACTTTTCATTTTCTAATATTTTCTTGCTTGTTCATTGTCTGTTTTCACCACAAGAATGTAAGTTTCAGGATTGCGTAGATTTTATTTTGTCATTGTTCTATCCCCAGTGCCTAACACAGACCCTGACATATAATAGCTGCTCAATAAATATTTCAAATAAATAAAGAATGAGTATAAGTGCAATGGGGGTGCTTAGGCTCCTAGCATCTTCAGGTGGGGACAGATTACCATCATCTAAAGCAACCCCCTTACAGTGCAGGAGTCCTCAATACCACATTCCCAGTGATGGATTTAATGTTTGCATGTGGCCTTCCAGGAAGTTCCATACAGTCTGAAGCAAAACACTCTGTAAATGGAGGTATTTAATTCCTACAAAGATATTTGCCAGGGTACTTTTCTATTACATAATATTTTATTGAATAGGTATTAGATATATGTGACACAACATGCCAAATGCTCAAAGGACAACTCGCAAAAAGTATATTCCACCATTACCACCTGCCACCACCCAGTTTTAAGCCACCTTTTTTAAAACCAGAATTTTTTGCACAAATCTTTTAGAAACAAGTCAGATCATGTCACTGCTATGCTAAACCTAGACCAAGGCATCTAATTTTCCTCAAAGTAAAAGTTGAAGTTTCCAGGTGCCCCCAGCCACCAAGTTCCCTTCCTGAAGGCAATCACTTTAACTAAGTGTAATGTGTATTTTTAGAGGTAGCCTATACATTATTCATACATATCTCTGCATATAATCTTTTTTAAAGATTTTATTTATCTATCTATTTATTTATTTATAGAGGGGGAAGGGAGGGAGAAAGAGAGGGAGAGAAACATCAATGTGTGGCTGCCTCTTGAGTGCCCCCCACCAGAGACCTTGCCCACAATCCAGGCATGTACCCTGACCAGGAATAAAACCAGCAACCCTTTGGTTCGGAGGCCAGCACTCAATCCATGAGCCACACCATCCAGGGCTGTATAATCTTTAAAAAAAAAAAAAAAAAAAAAACTATTTTATGCCTCTCGCTTTTCTCAGTTTATTTCCATGTCATTCTTTTGATGGCTGCATAGTTATCCATTATATGGCTATCATGTCTTTCAGGGATTCTTAGCCTGAATCCATGTATGGACTACACTGATCAACAGATCAGTGTACCCTCCTGAAATTGCATATGGATACTTATTTACATGTGTATAGGTACATTTTGCAGCAAAAATGGCCCAGACCTTTATTCAGATTCAAAGGTGTCTGAACATCAAAATGCTTAAGAAGTACTATCTTGAGTCTAAACCTTCCTTCTGCAACATATACTCCTTGACCCTAATTTTGCTATTTGGAGCAGTTCTGCTGAAACCTGGTGTACAGAAGACATACAGCAAATATTTGTCCAATGAATGAAAGGACAATACAAAATTAATTTACTCCCTCTTCTCTATGTTAGTTTTTGGTTGATTTGAAGAAAACCATTGTGTCCTTCTAACTCATCTCTTTTCCAAGGTTTAATGGCTTAGTTCCCTTAACTCCTATTTTTTAATATATTTTATTGACTATGCTATTACAGTTGTCCCAGTTTTCCCCCTTAGCCCCCCTCCACCTGTACCCCCATTTCCTCCAGCAACCCCCCCTTAGTTCATGTCCATGGGCCATGCATGTAAATTCTTTGGCTTCTCCATTTCCTATACTATTCTTAACACCCCCTGTCTATTTAGTAATTACCAATTATGTTTCTTAATCCCTGCACATTTCCCTTCCATTTTCCCCCTCTGATAACCTTCCAAATGATTTCCCTATCTATGATTCTGTTCCAGTTCTGGTTGTTTGCTTAGTTTGTTGTTTAGATTCAATAGTTGTGAATTTGTTACCATTTTAATTTTCACATTGTTGATTTTCTTTTTCTTAGATAAGTCCCTTTAACATTTCATATAATAAGAGCTTGGTGATGATAAACTTCTCTAACTTGACCTTATGTGGGAAGTACTTTATCTGTCCTTCCTTTCTAAATGATAGCTTTGCTGGATAGAGTAGTCTAGCTTGTAGATCCTTGCTTTCCATCACTTTTAATACTTCTTGCCAGCCCCTTCTAGCCTGAAAAGTTTCTTTCGAGAAATCAGCTGACAGTTTCATGGGAACTCCTTTGTAGGTAACTCTCTGCTTTTCTCTGGCTGCTTTTAAGATTCTTTCTTTATCTTTAACCTTTGGCATTTCAATTTTGATGTGTCTTGGTGTGGTCCTCTTTGTGTCCTCCTTGTTTGGGAATGTCTCTGCTTCCTGGACTTGTATATCTAATTGCTTCACCAAATTAGGGAAATTTTCTTTCATCATTTTTTCAAATAAGTTTTGGTTTCTTATTTTTTCTCTTCTCCTTCTGCCATCCCTGTGATTCGAACGTTGGTACATTTGAAGTTGTCCCAGAGGCTCCTTAGCCTGTCCTTGCTTTATTGACTTCTTTTTTCTTCTTGCTGTTCTGATCGAATGCTTTTTTATTCCTTACGTTCCATATACTTGATTTGATTCTAAGCTTCATCCACTCCATTGTTGTTTGAATGTAAACTTTTCTTTATTTCACTTAGTGTAAGTTTCATTTCTGCCTGAGTCTTTTTTATGCTGTTGGAAGTATGCAATGAATTCCTTGAGCATCCTAATGACCAGTGTTTTGAGCTCTGCATCTGATAGATTGCTTATCTCCATTTTGTTAGTTCCTTTTTAGAGATTTGTTCTGTTCTTTCATTTGGGCCATATTTCTTTGTGTCCCAATTTTGGCAGCCTCATTATGTTTGTTTCTAGGTATTAGATAGAGCTGCTTTGACTCCCTGTCTTAGTAGTGTGACCTATTGTAGAAAAGTGCACCAGTAGGTTGAATGGGGCAGAGCCTTCGGTAATCTCCAGGGCAGGGCAACCAGTGTGAACCAGGTTGACGGAATCTCAGATATGGTGTCGCCACTCTGTGGCTGTGGGTGTGGAAAGGCTCAGGAAGGCAACAGTGCTGCTGCCTGGCATCTGGAGTTTTGTCCAGGAGGAAACTGTCCCCCAGCACTTGCCCTGATGCCAGATACTTTAATTTCTCCCTATATTCACTGGTGCCCTTCAAGCTGCTGCCCAGGTGCTGAAGCCCAGAGGGAGTGATTCTGTGTAAGTCCTAAGACCATTGTGGGTCCTTTAAAAGGAGTTTGCTGAGAACCCCACAGTTTCTTTCACTACCAAAATCCCCACTGGTTTTTACAGCCAGAAATTATGGGGACTTATCTTCCCGGCCTGGAACCCTGGGCTGGGTGGTCTGGTGAGGACCTGGGATCCCTTGCTCCTGAGGTATCCCTCTTGAGGTATCCCTCCTGATTTTTACCCACCATATGTGGGTGTGGGATACCCCATTTTGCATCCCCATGCCTCTGTGCTTCTCCGCTTATCTCCATACCTTTGTCCCTCCTACACATCTGTATGAATGTGACTTCTTTAATTCCATGGTTGTTGGACTAACATACACCACGATTTTCTGATGATTCTAGATGATACTGTTTCATAGTCTAGTTGTAATTTTTAATATATTTTATTGATTATGTTATTACAGTTGTCCCATTTCACCCCCATCATTCCCCTCCCTCCTGCACACCCCCTCCCACCCACACTCCCCCCCTTTACTTCATGTCCATGGGTCATAAGTTCTTTAGCTTCTACATTTCCCCCACTATTCTTGCCCTGCCCCTGTCTATTTTCTACCCACCATCTATGCTACTTATTCTCTGTACCTTTTCCCCCTCTCTCCTCCTCCCACTCCCCTGTTGCTAACCCTCCATGTGATCTCCATTTCTGTGGTTCTGTTCCTGTTCTAGCTGTTTGCTTAGTTTGCTTTTGTTTTAGGTGTGGTTCTTAATAGCTGTGAGTTTGCTGTCTTTTCACTGTCATATTTTTATCTTCTTTTTCTTAGATAAGTCCCTTTAACATTTCATATAATAAGAGCTTGGTGATGATGAACTCCTTTAACTTGATCTTATCTGAGAAGCACTTTATCTTCCCTTCCATTCTAAATGACAGCTTCACTGGATAGAACAATCTTGGATGTAGGTCCTTGCCTTTCATGACTCGGAATACTTCTTTCTAGCCCCTTCTTGCCTGGAAGGTCTCTTTTGAGAAATCAGCTGACAGTCTGATGGGAACTCCTTTGTAGGTGACTGTCCCCTTATCCCTTGCTGCTTCTAGAATTCTCTCCTTCATTTCAATCTTGGCTAATGTAATTACGATGTGCCTTGGTGTGTTTCTCCTTGGGTCCAACTAATTTGGGACTCTCTGAGCTTCCTGGACTTTCTGGTAGTCTATTTCCTTTGCCGGATTGGGGAAGTTCTCCTTTATTATTTGTTCAAATAAGTTTTCCACTTGTTGTTCTTCTTCTTCCCCTTCTGGTACCCCTATAATCCGGATGTTGGAACATTTACAGATGTCCTGGAGGTTCCTAAGCCTCTCCTCATTTTTTTGAATTCTTGTTTCTTCATTCTTTTCTATTTGGTTGTTTCTTTCTTCCTTCTGGTCCACTCCATTGATTCGAGTCCCAGTTTTCCTCCCATCTCTGTTGTTTCCTTGTGCGTTTTCCTTCATTTCACTTATTGTAGCCTTCATTTGTTCATCTAATTTGTGAGCAAAATCAACCAATTCCATGAGCATCCTGATCACCATGGCTTTGAACTGTGCATGGGATAGGTTGGCTCTCTCTTGGTCACTTAGATGAATTGGCTCTAAGGCTTTGATTTGTTATCCCATTTGAGCCATTTTTTTTTTTTAATCTGGTTGCGGCTGTTACATAGTGAGGGGCAGAGCCTTATGTGTTCTCCAGGGCAGGGCAGCCCAGTTGCTGGGTAGTGACGCTGTATGTCGGTGCGGGGACCATGAGGGAACAATGGAGCTTGCTCCACTCTGTTTCCAATTCCAGTCCCTTCTGCCACTTCCCCTTTGCCTGGATTATCTGCATGCAAATATGAGACTATCTGGTCAGCCAGCCACCTTGTGTGGCCTCACTGGGTCTGCACCATTGCCACCCCATGCCCGGGGTCCGCTAGCCGCCCCCTGTGTGCCTGGGGACTGCTAGCCACTGCCTGCACGCCCGGGTCCACCAACCTCCATATTTTTCCCACTGCGACTCCGCCTCTCTTACTGGTCTGAATGAATAGTTGTTGGACTTCCGTACAGTTCAATTTTCTATAACTTCTGTTGTTTTCTTGTTTCTAAATCTTTGTTGTCCTTAATTTTGGTTGTGCGAGGAGGCACAGTGTGTCCACTTACCTAGTTGTAATTTTTACTGTGGTTGTATGAGGAGACAAGTTGTGTCACTTAAGCCTCCATCTCAACCAGAATCCCAATTCCATTAACTCTTAATTGGACATGGTTTATAAACTCATGTGCTTTGCTGTCCCTGTGGATAAGCTCTTCTATGGACTTTTCCCTGAAATGTCTTTAGGAGCAAGTAGATAATTAAAAAGGTGAGGTAGACCAGGTTGGAGGCAATGGCAAGTTGTGGTACCTGTGGAGTCCACTTAGTTGTCTCAAAATATTCATGTTCTAACTCAAGACAAAGGACATTTGCAGGCCAATTTTGTACCATGGGCTAGCAGTTTGAAAATCTAAATATTTGGAGCTCATACAATTTGTACAGCTCATACATTCCTTTCACATGTTCCACACTTTATACCTCACCTTTGTCCTTCCCATACACCCAACAATTTAGTCACATTAAACTATGTTGTACTTCTGACATACCCCTTATGAATTCTTGCTCTTATTCCATTACCCATGTGGCTCTCTCTGCATAAACTGCCTATGTGGAATATTTTCTATTTGCCTGTCCAGATCCACTTTTAAAAAATAGACTTTATTTTACAGCAGTTTTGGGTTCACAGAAAAGTTGAAAGGAATGCACAGAGAGTTCCCATAGACTCCCTGGAAATCCACTTTTCATCCTTCTCCATTCTCTTTCTGTATCCTCAGAGGTTGATCTCTTTATGTACTATATTATCTGGCTTCCTTGTCCTTTGGATTCTTATTGGATATGGTCAATTGGAGGCACTAGCAAGGGATTGGAAATCAGAAGCAAATTAAAGTCTGGATATTTATTCTTCTGGCTTCCTCTCTGTGGAGTGCCAGCAGTTTGGTTGCGTCTTTCTAGAAAGATTGACCACAGGCTACATAATTTTCTGGCAGCCATGTTCTATAGCTATACCTACTCTTTCTAGATTCTGGTAATTGCTCCCTCTGGGTTCTGGTAACTTGGCCCTTTAGATCTAAAGGTTGTAAAGGCTCCCTGGGGTGCTTCACCATCCTTTGTTGGTTTCCCTTAATCCTGTTTATACCATTATAAACAATACCTCATTCTATTGCTCACTTTCCCTGTGTGAGTATGCCCTTGGGTTCCTACTGGACCTGTGACTGCTATCATGCCCTTCCTTCCTTTGCCTATTTGGTAAACTTTAAATTGTTCAGGCTCCAGCAGCTCAGTGAGGCTTCTCTGAGTGCTCTTCCCTCTGAGACAGTTAGCTCTCCCTCCACTTCCTTGAGAACATTTCTTACAGTACCCTTTGTTTATTTATGCATATCTCTCCCATTAGATGTTGAACTTCTTATAACAGGGAATGAAGCTTAATCATCATTATTGTCTCAGCTCCTGGCCAAGTAGATGCTTGACAAATGTTAGTTATCTTTTCTTTTGGAAGGGGATGAAATTGAAGGGGTATTTGTTTTTCTATTTATTTCAAATTATTTGACTTTAAAAAGAAATGCTTGCACATTATTAAAAAAATATATAACTAAAGGGAAAAGAGTGAAGAAAAAGTCGCTCACATCCATGCAGGAAGTAACCATGGTGATAATTTGTGGTATGCGTCCTTCCAGTACCTTTTCTACACACAAAAAAGACATAAATTTATATACGCATATTTATCTGCTTCTTGCTTTTTTTACTTTACGATACAACACAACTGTATTTTATGTCAGCCATATAGGATATACACACCTACTTCATTATTTTTTTATGACTGAATTGTACAAATGATCCTTGGCTGAAGATGTAGTTGCATCCAGATAAACCTATCTTAACATGAAAATATTGTAAGTCAAAAAAATGCGCTTATACACCTAACCTTCTGAACCTCAAAGCTTAGTCCAGCCTACCTTAAACATGTTCAGAACATTTACATTAAGCTACATAGTTGGGCAAAATCATCTTGCTGCCATTGCCCAGCATCACGAGAGAGTATTATATATAATGCATATTGCTAGCCTGGGAAAAGATCAAAAGTCAAAATTTGAAGTATGGTTTCTACGGAATGTGTATTGTTTTCACACTATTTTGAAATTTAAAAAAAATCCTAAGTCAAACCATTGGAAGTCGAGACTAATCTCTATTCTTTTTGAAAAATGTACCGTGATTTATTTAACAAGTCCTGTATATATTGGACAGGTAGGTTATCCAATATTGTTTACTCTTATAAGCAGAACAACTCAAAACACATAGACAGAGTGGATAAAATTTAACCTCAAAAATATATAGCTGAATTCAATAAGCAAGAAAGGAAAATTCTTGTAATAACCATCTATGGTGCCACGTGGGTACTGGCAATATCAAGAGGAACACTTGTAAAGTGTACAATTGTCTAACCACTATGCTGTACACCTGAAACTATTGATAATGCAAAATAATGTTGAATGTGAACTGTAATAGGAAAAAATTTAAAAATTAAGTTAGAAAAAGAAAGGAAAACCTCCAGATTACAGGAATAAAAAGGGAACTCAGAATCACAGCAATGAGCATCAGTTGAAGTTTCACAACTTGTGGGGATAATGGGACCAGAATTGTACCTTAGAGGCTGAGGTTGGAGTCCTTTAAAGGACTTAGAGTTGAATTATAGTTGTACTTTCTGCACAAAAGAAGGAGAAGAAAGCTGCCTCATCTATGAGTTGAAACTAGATTTGCTACCTTGACTGGTATGGCTCAGTGGGTTGGGTGTTGAAACATTGCTAGTTTGATTCCCAGTCAGGGCACATGCCCTGGGTTGGGGACCGGGTCCCTGGTTGGGGACATGCGAGAAACAACTGCTCACATGTGCAATGTTTCTCTTGCACATACAACTTTCTTTTCCTCTCTTTCTCCATCCCTTCCCCTCTATCTAAAAATATATAAGTAAAACCTTTAAAAAATTTTAAAAACAAACTAGATTTGCCAGATAGCCAAGGGCACAATAATTACAAGTCTTACTTATATTAATACTTACAATGTGCCAGGTACTGTTCTATATGTTTTGCATATATTAATTTGTTCAATCCTCACAAAACTCATATAAAATAGGTACTGTTATAATCTTCATTTTAGAAATAAGGAATAGTGTTTAAGTAAGTTGCTTAAGGTCACACTGCTAGGAAGTGACAAATACAAGATTCAAACCTAGGCATTCTGACTCCAGGGTCCATGCCCTTAACTATTGTATTATGCTATACTGCATGTCTACCAAGACAATATAGGCCATCTTTTCTAGGATGAAGTAGAAGTAAACTCACCCATAAAAAGTTTAAAATCTAAACCTGAGCTACACACTGGCTTGAGACTCAAATTTATAGTACCCAAAATGTTCAGAAACCCTGAGCTGAGAACTGAACATGAAAAACTGGTACAGAACTGGAAACACCATAGAATTCTGGTACAGTCAAATAAAAAACTGCCCATAGGGCCATCTCTACAACTAAGAGTGAAATTTTCATGGCATACAGCTCCTACAGAAGATAAGCCCACATGGAAAATTATAAAGTACATGAAGAAACCCACTACAATGCATTAGTTAGTATGTACAAAAAATGGAAGAATCCAATTTCAAGGAACTACAGATAATACAGAAATCTGAACAGATTTTAAAATGTTGTATATTTTAAGGTTTAAAGAGATTTTTCTTAAAAAGAACAGACTGCACAAAGAAAGAATATCTATTAAAAATTTAGAATGAGTAATATAAATTATGAGACGTGCTTTGACAGACCTTAGTTCTAGTCCCATGGAAACATTAAAATGTCAATTGACAGGTTAAACTACAAATAAGGCATGAGTAAAGGGAGAATTGGTGAGACAACATATAGAGCTGAAACAGAGAATATAGTACAATGCTACAAAAAGGCTAATTATGAAGGAAAAATTAGAAGGTACAGATGATAGAATAAGAAGCTCCACATATACCTAATAAAAACTCCAGAGGTAAAAAATAGGAAAAGGTAATGAGTGCTCAGGTTAAAATCCTGTACCTAGTCCTAAACAGAATAAATTAAGACAAATTGGTAACTCCTAGATGCATCATGGTGGAACTTCAGGACATCAAGGTTAAAGAGAAAAGTCTTAAAATTTACTAAAGTCAAGTAATGCTGTAAAGTATTATGTAGCATAGAATCCTAAAGGTGGAATTTCTGGGACAAAAGATATGCACATTGAAAAGAAATGCGTTTTAAATGAATGAGTGATTGAATTAATGGGTCCAGTAGAGTAATCATTTCTCTCAATTTAGGCATGATATTTCTTTTGGTATAGCCTGTGATTGCATCCTCCAACTATCTATTTATTTATATATTTGAAACTGCATCATTACTATTGAGCATGAGGCCAATTAAAATTCCCAGGACTTTTTCAAATGAAGGGCTGTCAAATGAGGTCTTCTCTAGCGTGTATTCAGGCAATTAATTTTTAAAACTCAGATGCAGGACTACTCAGATATTGACGAGATCACTGAGAGCTAGAACCATTAAAGAAGCTTCCATAAAGGAAGTAGGATTTAGGCTGATTAGGATTTATTTTAGATGGAGGGAACAAAGGAGAGCTTTAAGGCTTGTGAGATGGAGGTAACATGAATGCTTAAGTGCAGGAACAGGTCATACCTAAGAAATGAGCTTGGGGGTGGATCTGTGAAGGGTGGAGAATTAAGGAGATAAGGTTCAAAGGCAGAGTGGGACAAGATTATGGAAGATTTAGAAAACCAGGCAGTGTTTGGATTTGATACCAGATATGGTTAACTGGGAGCCACTATAGCCTGCCTATCTATCTATCTATCTATCTATCTATCTATCTATCTATCTATCTATTTATTTATTTATCCTCACCCAAGGATATGGTTATTGATTTTACAGAAAGAGTAAGAAAGACAGAGAAACATCAATGTGAGAGAGAAACATCAATCCCATCAGTTGCCTCCCATACACACCCGAACTAGGGATTAAACCTGCAACCTTGGTATGTGCCCTGGTCAGGGATCAAACCTGCAACCTTTTGGTGTACAGGATGATGCTCCAACCAACAGAGCCACCTGGCCAGGGTGCCACTTCAGCCTTTTAAAAAGGAAATAACATTACCTGCCCAGCCAAAGAAAAGTAAACTAACCCAGGAAGGAGCTGGTAGATTGAATGAAGTAATGTAGGTCCCTAGTCCTCCTATTTCTGGGTTACTGGACAGGTTATCCAGACAAATAGTCAAGCTCAGCAAACAGCACAGAAACACTAGGCTGACCTGATGTTGAAGTGCCTGACTAGTGCAAACCATGTGTAATGAAACTGAAATGGCAAGACTAAAAATGGTATTTAGGAAGAATAGTCTAACAGCAAACTCAAAATGCTTTAGAGCTCAGGGGGGAGTATGAGAGACTTGATGCAGCATCCAGGTGATGTTTTATTGAGTTGTACACTTGAAACCTCTGTGGTTTTGTGAACCAATGTCACCCTAATAAATTCAACTTAAACAAAAGAAGAAAGAAAGTCAGTGGATGCAGGGGAACAAGAGACAGAATGGGAGAGTGTAATGTACAATGGAATAAGCATTAGAAAACCTTAGTTCTAGCCCTGGATCTATGTCCTACTAACCATGTGACCTTGTGCAGATTACAGAAACAGTGAGACTACTTTCCTCATCTTCAAATCTACTAGAATATAAGCTCTAGAAGGTTGTAACCAGGTCTGATTTGTTTACCATGGTATGCCCAGTTCCTAGTATAGGCCCAGCTCCTAGTAGAGCCTCAGTAAATAGTGACTGAATAGATTAATGAATGAATAAATGAACGCTCTAATTTCTGCCCTGCTTGCCTCAGAGTTATTGTAAGGTTCAGATGAGGTGGGAAAACATTACATGGATGTAAAACACTAAGCAATCCTATGGTAAAATGCTACAGCTACTACTGAGAAGTATATGTTTTTTATTAAATTAGGAGCCTAGTTGCAGTACTTTAAAGGTGAAATGATAAGTGGACTAATGATGTCAAGTTTTCTTAGCATGGAAAGTAAGAATAGTGAAAATATAAGACACTTCAAATTATTTCTCCGATTTATGTAAAGTATACATCAGAATCTGTGTTCTGTATCATACTCTGTGATTTTCACTCAATGTGTTCATTGTGGGAGTAATAATAATCTTAATTATAGTTAACATTCATTTGAGGCAGGATACTAAGAAGCTAGGAAAATTCCTTGGCAAGTGGAATAGGGAAAATTGAGACAGCTGAACAAATTGGCCCAGAAATTTACAGGCAGATACAGAAGGTTACCTCCCTGGAGATGACATCCAGGCCTCAGTTGTGTATCAGCTCCAAGCCCAGAAAAGCAGCATAACCGGGTGGGCAATGTCAGGACCAATCGCAATGACTAGTGTCCTGTGCCCTGCCACTGACCAATCAGAGGAGACCATGACACTGAAAGAGCACACCTGGAGAAATAATGAATATTCTGCTGAAACCATCACCTGAGAGCTCCCCTAAAGTTCCCACCTGTGAGAGAGATAAAAAAAAACTCTCAAGAGAAAGGACCCAGTGCCATCCTTCCTGGGAGCACACCCAAATCTTTGCCTTTCCCTTCTTTTTCCCCTATAGGCATGCATCTGCTAAAGCACAGGTGCCAAACACAAGGCCCAAGGGCTGAATCCAGCCCTCCACCTTGTTTTATCTGGTCCAGCACCTTGTTTCTACCCAGCTTCAGCTCGGAGCTCCTCGCCCCTAGTTAAGGAGTAGTTACATTTATACAGTCCTAAAATTATTTTTTTTCTTTTTTTAAAATATATGTTATTGATTATGCTATTACAGTTGTCCCATTTCTCCCCCATCATTCCCCTCCACCCTACACACCCTCTCCCACCCACATTCCCCCCCTTTAGTTCATGTCCATGTGTCATAAGTTCTTTAGCTTCTACATTTCCCACACTATTCTTGCCCTCCCCCTGTCTATTTTCTACCCACCATCTATGCTACTTATTCTCTGTACCTTTTCCCCATCTCTCCTCCTCCCACTCCCCTGTTGCTAACCCTCTATGTGATCTTCATTTCTGTGGTTCTCTTCCTATTCTAGTTGTTTGCTTTTGTTTTAGATGTCGTTGTTAATAGCTGTGAGTTTGCTGTCTTTTCACTGTCATATTTTTATCTTCTTTTTCTTAAATAAGTCTCTTTAACATTTCATATAATAAGGGCTTGGTGATGATGAACTCCTTGAACTTGACCTTATCCGAGAAGCGCTTTATCTGTCCATCCATTCTAAATGACAGCTTTGCTGGATACATTCAGCCCTTTGAAGGCAAACACAAGGCTGATGTGGCCCCCAGTGAAAATGAGTTTGACACCCCTGTCCTAAACTCTAAGGGACCTCATGAGACTTGCAATCACAGAACAATGGACAGCAACACCTTGTTCTGGCCTATCCTCCTGAACCTTTCCCCAAGGCCTCCTTTTCTCTGACTTCCCACAGAGCTCAAACAACCCAACTTGGGCTCTCCTGCCACTTCTTCTATGCTAAGCCTTTCTTTGTTCCACAGTCCCCAGCTTTAATAAATGTACCCTCAAAATTACATGTTGTGAAATCTTCCCTGCATGAAGTCAAGGACCCACACACTACTGGCCAGCCCTAGACAGACCTGTTCAGGGCCAGGTTCCCTGTTCGGTAACACATTGACCACATACAATGTGCTATGTCCTATCTGTCTTTTTTAAAAAAGCCTGCAAAGAAGGTGATAGTATTCTTATTTTAGAGATGGGGAAACTGAGGTTCAAAGAATTTATTTATTTATTTATTTTTAATTTTTATTTTAATTGTTGATCTTTTACAGTTTTCTTTTACTCCCACCCCAGCCCATGGTTCAAAGAATTTAAAATGACTTGCTTACAGCCATGATGAAAAATTTGCAGTGCTAGAAATTTTTTCTGAAGTTTGTTTGTATCTGAAGCCAGTAAAAAGCAACTGCAGATAAGCAGATTTCTTCACACCATAAGGATGTACTTACTCAGAAACAGAGCGGTATGGAATGGTCTGCCTCCTGAGATAATGAGTTTCTCTTTACTGGAAACAGGATCACTACATAATTTGCAGAGACCATTGCAAAATGAAATAGTTGTACACCCATCAAGTCAGCCCTGACTGGAAGTTTTCAAGCACAAGTTAACTGGATTCTAAAAGGGATATTAGAGAGAGGAGTTGATATGAGCTGAGGCACTGGGTCAGATGACCTTATCCAAAATTCTGTTTGCCCATTGGGTTAGGGTAGCTTCCCAAGGTCTGATATGATACCTCAGAGACTTTGGAAGAGGGAAAATTCTACCAGGTGACTCGGAGATCCACGGTGCTATGATCATCTAGTACACCAAAAGCATGCTTTGCCTGCAAGGCAGCACAAGCACTCAGAAGAAAACAAAAAGGACACCCTATTAATGATGGTGAGGCATGATGGACAGAGTCAGAGGAATGCGGGTTTGAATCCTGACTCTGCCATTTACTAGCTAGTGTGTACCTTTGAACGAGTCACTTAAACCTCTCTGAGACTGTTCTGTCACCTACAATATGATCATAGTTTCTACCTTGCAGGGTTGCGGTGAGCTTTTAGTGAGATGATTCACATCCAGTGTGTCTGGCACTTGGTGAGCCCTCAATAAATGTTAGTCATTGTTTTATTTCTATTATTGGTGTGAGGAAGGTATGGCATTTGGTCATTTTCTTTTTCCTTGAGCATTTAATAACTAGTAGAAAAGTTCTCCAGACCCACCTAGGGACACAGAAACCCCTTCCCACTCCAGTCTTCTGAATCACAGCATGATAGTGGTAGGCTATGGGTGAAGGTGGAGTGGAGCTGCTAGAAGACAAAGAATATAATAATATAAATCTTCAAGAAGGTTGATGATGACCTTCACCAGTGGTAATGAATCTTCAAGAAGAATGGGACTTACAAGGTTTTCTTCTAGCCCTGAAGACACTCCCTCACAGAAGAGGATTGTTTAAATCCAATCTTGGAATCCTACCAGAAAAAATGTTTTACCTACACTGAATTTTCACAGGATCAGAACTAAGAATAAAATTCACTCCTGCCCAGCAAAGCTATATGCAGTAGCCACTTGAAATAGCAAGAACCTTAACACCCCTCTATTTCTCAGCAAGACCCCTGTTCCACCTCTTCACTATTCAGTAAAACAGCCTGCATAGTAGAGCATAGGTGCCAACAGTTTTCCAGAAACTGTATCATCCTTTACATGGTACAGAAAGAATGGTATAAGAACTAAAGGAACATTGCAGCAAATCACTGAATAGCTTGGCTTAAAAAACAAAACAAAACAAAACAAAAAACCCACCCAAACCAAACCATTTATTAACTGGCCAAAAGGCTGGAATTATTACATACTACTTCCCACCCCACTATGTCCATGTGCTGCACAGCATTTCTTACTCAGAATAAGTAGACCATTTCTTTTGCTTTTGTTTGAAACAAACACTTTAATTTGGCCTTGGGCTCATCTCATAACTTCTCTTTCAACTCAATTGCATAAGCCATATAGCTACACACATTTTGATTGGTACAGGGAGCCTGGATTTTAATACCTACCCTCACTTCAAATACCTCCCCATTTTTTTTTTCTTCAGGACCCTGATTGCTTTGTGGACATTCATTTTGAAATCCTACATAATTGTTCTCTCTAATTTCTTTGCCCACAGTGTGGCACAACTTTGGGACCATAAGCATGAAATATCTCTATCATGACTGGTTTTTGAGGATGAGGACGTCATTAATGTTAGAGAAACAATCAGTAGGTCATGCTAATTCATTGAATAATTACTTATTTAATACATGTTCATATTGTTTCACATCTCTCCCCCACTCCCATCCCCTGGGCCACTGTCCTAGCTCAATTTGCCACCTCCTCTCTCCTTCTCTGTTACTATAACCTCCTAACCAAATCACTCCATGTCCAACCTCTCTCCAGCAATCCTAAATATTGCCACCAGTCATTATCCTGTCATTCAAAGCTCTCCACAATTAAGTGCTCACTGATCTTTCCTTCCAGCATTCTCTCCCATTAGTCTTCTGCACATAACTTTGGCTTCAGCCAAGCTTGACCACTCTACATTCTCAGAGCACACCCTACACTCCTCTGCTTCAATGTTTCTTATATCTGGAATCAACTCCCCTCAACAGGGCTCTTTGTTCGCCATTCCATTCATTCTTTAGTGTCCATGTCAAATGCCACCTATTTTGTGAAGCCTTTCCAGGATTCTTCAGTGGATGTAAACTTTATTTTCTGTGAATTTCTTCAACATTTAGCATTTCTTCTAAGGCACTCACCACATGGTTCCTATTATGATTATATGTGTAATAATAATTTGTTGAGTGCTTACTATGTTGCCAGACACTGTGTAACCACATTTCAGGTATTATGTGTGTCATAGGTCTTCAAAGAATCTTTTGGCCTCATGCTTAAAAGTGATTGAAGATTCAAAGTGGTATTTGTTTATTTTGCTTATCAGTCAATATTTACCTCATTAGAAATGAAAACTGAAAATGTCTTTAAATATATTTATCAATTTATTAAAGTAATATTAACCCTATTGCATATGTTAATATAAATAATATTTTAATGAGAAATAACTATATTTTCCAAAATTCAAAAAAAGTAGTGAGAAGAATAACATTGTTCTCCATTTTTGCAAATTTTCTATCTGGATTCTCACCTCTGCTTCTCCATCTAATTTGTTGGAATATCACATATCATGCAGCCCCTCAAGAATTACTGTACCCTTGTGAGTATATAAAAGTGAAAATATAAAACATGCCTTAGTATTTTTCTGAAAATAGTTTTGACCTCCCAGATCTCCAGGAGTCCCTGAGCCATACATTGAGAACTGCTGTTCAACATGAAAGATCTAATTTATATATGAAAAGTACTTAGAATAGTGCCTGGAACATAATAAGCAGTATATAAATGTTTGCTATTAGCTTCCTCAGCCCCCACATGAAGCAGGTACTATTTTTCTCTCCACAGTTTGTTTTCTTTTTTTAACAAATTTTATTTTTCCATTACAATTTGTATTCAGTATTATTTTGTATTAGTTCCATGTGCAGAACATAGTGTTTAGACAACTATATAGTTTACAAAGTGGTCCCAATATTTCTTTTCTTTTTCTTTTTCTTTTCTTTTTTTTTTTTTTCTTTTTTTTTTTTTTTTTTGGTAGAGAGAGGGGAAGGGAAGGAAAAAGAGAAGGAGAAAAACATCAATGTATGGTTATGTATGGTTGCCTCTCACGTGCCCCCTACTGGGGACCTGGCTTACAACCCAGGGATGTGCCCTGACCAGGAATCAAACCAGCGATCTTTTGTTTTGCAGGCTGGCACTCAATCCACTGAGCCACACCAGCCAGGGCCTGATATTTCAAGTACCCACCTGGCACTGTACATAGTTATTGCAATATTATTGACTATATTCTTTATGATGTACTTTACTTCCCCATGATTATTCTGAAACTACCAATCTGTACTTCTTAATCCCTTCACCTTTTTTATCCAGCACCCCAACCTCCCTCCCTTCTGGCAACCATTATCAATCTGTTCTCTGTATTTATGAGTCTGTTTCTACCTGGTTTGTTTATTTTGCTATTTAAATTCCACATATAAGTAAAATCATATGGATTTGTCTTTCTTTGACTGACTTATTTCACTTAGCATAATATCCCCTAGGTCAATCCATACTGTCACAAATAGTAAGATTTTATTCTTTTTTATATCCAAGTAATATTTTATTGTATATATGTAATTCCACTGTTTTATCCACTCATCAATTGATGGGCATTTGGGATGCTTCCATAGGTTGGCCATTGTAAGTAATACTACATTAAACATAAAGGTACATATATTCTTTTGAATTAGTGTTTTGGATTTCTTCAGATATATTCCCAGAAGTGGAATTGCTGAGTCAGAAGGCAGTTCCATTTTTTTTTTTTTTTTTGAGGTATCTCCATACTGTTTTCCACAGTGGCTGCACCAGTCTGCATTCCCACCAACAGTGCATGAGGGTTCCCTCTTCTCCACATCCTCACCACCTCTTCTTTGTTGATTTATTAATGATAGTCATTCTGACAGATGTGAGGTGATATGTCATTGTGTTTTTTTTAATACAATGTGTCTTTACTGGTATAGCTTCTTATATTGTACCTTTTATTTTATCAGATTTTATTATTTTTCTTTTTTCTCTTTTCTTTTTTTATTTTAATTTTAATTGTTGATCTTGTAGTTTTCTGTCTTTTACTCCCACCCCAGCCCTCCCCACCTCCCTCCCATTTCCACCCCCCATAGTTTTTGTCCATGTGTCCTTTATACTTGTTGCTCTAAATCCTTCCCCTTTTCCCCTGAAATTCATTGTGGTTTTAATTTGCATTTCTCTGATGATCAACAAGGTGGAGCTTTTCCTATGTCTGTTGTCCATCAGTATATATTAACTTGGAGAGGTGTCTGAGGCAACTACTATTATCCCCATTTTTACAGTTGAGAAAAGTAAGGCACAGAGAAGTTACATAGCTTGCCCAAGGTTATACAGGTAATATAGCAGAAGGAGAAGCAGATATGGGATTTGAAGTTGCTGAGTATTTCCCCAGCACCTGGACTTTTAAGCACTCTGCTAGACTGCCTCTCCATCTACTCAGTAAAGAAATTACAGGTAAAGGTTATCTCTTATCATGTCTATATCCCCAAGGTCTGACTCTGACCCACTGAACTTTGAGTAATTCTGGCATTTATGAGTGGCTGTTAGGCATTAGACAATGATCTCCACAAGTTAAATCTTGAGTGTGATGAAATTAACTCTAAGAGTCTGTGGAATATCAAAAAGTTAGAAGAGAAGTCCATGGAATTTGGAATGAGTCAGACATGGATGGCTTCAAATATTAGTTCTGCCACTACCTGGATATGTAATTTTGGTCTGGTTTTTAATTTGTTTGATCCTTAGTTTCCTCTTCTGTAAAATGGTGATAAATTTTCTCATAGGTTGTTGTTGTATAAATTAAATGTGATTATGTATGTCATCATACACGTGTTTTTTGGGACTCCCCAAAAACAAAATTTATTTATAAAAAATTGTGTATTTATTCTTACATGTTTAAATTTCATTTTTTGAACAGAGACCCAAAGTAATTTTAATGCAAATAACAAAATGAGTTAGTCTGTCTCCATCCATAGCCCCTCAGTGAAAGAATTACAGTACTGTATAAAAATGTCCTAACATGCGCAAACTACAGCTCCTTCAGATACAGTTGTTACCAGTGATATATTTGGCCCTAATGTTTGCTTCTTGGATGTCTCAGTTAGTTTTATTTGTTGTTGTTCTTGAATAACTGATAGTAAATTTCAGTCACCTTCAAAGTACTGTCCATTCAATGTAATATAGCTATGGAGATTTCTTTCCCCATTGTTCTAAACAGTGTTTGAACTCTTACATTTTGATGCCTTTTAGTACTTCTGCCATTTTTTGTTTCACCTCTTCCACATTGGCAAAATGTTTCCCTTTGAGGACTTTTTTCATTGGGTGAATAGAGAGGCAGGGCACGAAGGTCATGCTATTTTTGGTTAAAAAAAACTGCTGAACACTCAGCACAGTGTGGGCAGCTGTGCTCGTAAATCAACCATCATGAAATGGGCAAATGTGTTGAAAGAGTCTTCAAAAAAATTCACTGAAGCTGAACACAGCCTCTCACAACAACACCAGATGGAACAGTGATACAGATGTATTTTTTTGTTTTTTGTTTTTTTGTTTTTTAATATATTTTATTGATTATACTATTACAGTTGTCCCATTTCTCCCCCATCATTCCCCTCCACCCTGCACACCCTCTCCCACCCACATTCCCCCCTTTAGTTCATGTCCATGTGTCATAAGTTCTTTAGCTTCTACATTTCCCACACTATTCTTGCCCTCCCCCTGTCTATTTTCTACCCACCATCTATGCTACTTATTCTCTGTACCTTTTCCCCATCTCTCCTCCTCCCACTCCCCTGTTGCTAACCCTCCATGTGATCTTCATTTCTGTGGTTCTCTTCCTATTCTAGTTGTTTGCTTTTGTTTTAGATGTCGTTGTTAATAGCTGTGAGTTTGCTGTCTTTTCACTGTCATATTTTTGATCTTCTTTTTCTTAGATAAGTCCCTTTAACATTTTATATAATAAGGGCTTGGTGACGATGAACTCCTTCAACTTGACCTTATCTGAGAAGCACTTTATCTTCCCTTCCATTCTAAAAGACAGCTTTGCTGGATAGAGCAATCTTGGATGTAGGTCCCTGCCTTTCAAGACTTCCAATATTTCTTTCCAGCTCCTTCTTGCCTTGAAGGTCTCTTTTGAGAAATCAGCTGACAGTCTGATGGGAACTCCTTTGTAGGTGACTGTCCCCTTATCCCTTGCTGCTTCTAGAATTCTCTGCTTCATTTGAATCTTGGCTAATGTAATTACAATGTGCCTTGGTGTGTTCCTCCTTGGGTCCAACTTCCTTGGGACTCTCTGAGCTTCCTGGACTTTCTGGTAGTCTATTTCCTTTGCCAGATTGGGGAAGTTCTCCTTTATTATTTGTTCAAATAAGTTTTCCACTTGTTGCTCTTCCTCTTCCCCTTCTGGGACCCCTATAATTCGGATGTTGGGACATTTAATGATGTCCTGGAGGTTCCTAAGCCTCTCCTCATTTTTTTGAATTCTTGTTTCTTCCTCGTTTTCTGTTTGGTTGTTAGTTTCCTCCTTCTGGTCCACTCTATTGATTTGAGTCCCAGTTTTCCTTCCATCTCTATTGGTTCCCCATGAGTCTTCCTTCATTTCACGTATTGTAGCCTGCATTTTTTCATCTAATTTGTGAGCAAAATCAACCAATTCTGTGAGCATCTTGATGACCAGGGTTTTGAACTGTGCATCTGATAGGTTGGCTATCTCTTCACAGCTTAGAGGAATTGGCTCTGGGGCTTTGATTGGTTCTCCGGTTTGAGCCATTTTTGGTGGTTTTTTGTTGTTGTTGTTGTTTTGGTTTGGTTTTAGTTTGGTCGAAGCTATTACGTAGTGAGGGGTGGAGCCTTAGGTGTTCCTCAGGGCGGGGCATCCCAGTCGCTGGGTTGTGACGCTATAGGTGGGGGCGGGGTCTGAGAGGGAAGAATGGTGCCTGCTCCGCTCTGTCCTGGACTCCGGTCCCTTCCGCTGCTTCCCCTTCGCCTGGATTATCTGCGCGCACGAGCGTGCTGTTACGTAGTAAGGAGTGGAGCCTCAGGCGCTCCCCAGTACGGGGCAGCTCAGTTGCTGCGTTGTGACGCTGTATGTGGGGGTGGGGTCTGAGAGGGAACAATGGCTCCTGCTCCGCTCTCTCCTGGATTCAGTCCCTTCCGCCACTTCCCCTCTGCCTGGACCGTCTGCGCGAGGGAATGTGGGACCCCCTGGTCAGCCAGCCGCCTTGTGCGGCCTCACTGGGTCTGCACAGTGGTCCCCCTATGCCTGGGGTCCGCCAGCTGCTGCCTGTGGGCCCAGGGACTGCCAGCCGCCGCCTGTGCACCTGGGAACTGCTAGCTGCTGCTGCTTGCGTTCCTGGGTCCACACCTCCACTTTCTCCTGCCGCGACTCCGCCCCTCTTACCGGTCTGGATGAATGGTTGTTGGACTTCTGTACAGTTCAATTTTCTATAAGTTCTGGTTGTTTTCTTGTTTCTAAATATTTGTTGTCCTTAATTTTGGTTGTGAGAGGAGGCACAGTGTGTCTGCCTACGCCTCCATCTTGGCTAGAAGTCCCAGATGTATTCTTAGAACACTCACCTAGCTGGGGAAGCCAGTACTACAAGGGGCCTCCCCACCAGAAGATAATTCTAGATCTTTTTCTGAACACCCCTCGTAAATTGCCTGATATGTAAGAGATTGCTCAGTAGCAGTTAGTTTGCTTTGTGTTTCTTCAATATCATTGGTATGTAAACTCGAGGAGGGCAGGAATTTTTGTGCATTTTGGTTACTGTTACATCTCCGGAGCCCACAACAGTGCCCAGCACACAGTAGGTACTCAATAAATGAATGCATGATCCTGTATGAGCTAGCACAGCACACAATACATACTAGGTGGCTTGATAATATGTTGAATTCATTGAATTGAATACTAGCTCCAATAAGAGCAATTATAGACCTCCCAGGCAATTCCAGTTCCATTAATAATAACTACTTATGAGATCCCCATTGTGGGTGTGATTATGTTGACAAGTGCCAATCAACTCAACTGGGTGTGCCCTGGGAGCTACCAAATTGCCTTCTGTAAATTGTTTTCTGGGAAGACATATTTAAGTGGTCCTGAGAGACACTGCAATGGCAGTTGCTGCCCCACATTGCTGGTTCTGCCAATGTGGTTGTGGGTAGACCTCTCCTAACAGCAAGCACAGCTTTTTCTCCATGTGCCTTGCTCACTCTGGCTCTCCATTCCCATCACTATGCTCACCAATCACATGACATTTTGAGGTCCTTCTCTGGTTTTCTCCTTAACAGTCTTTTTCTTTCATGATACTGTAGTTAACCTTGGAATTTCTCTCTAGTGTTCCATTCTTAATTGCTTTCCCTTTCTATGATACCTTTTTGGGAGAGGCTTTATGTGGTCTATACTCTTAATAAATGGTTTGATGAGATTCAGATTTTCATTTGGTATTAATTCTCCATGAAGAACAAAAAAGGATCTATTTTCAGCTATTGTTTTAGTGTTCTTTTAAATCATAAGTCACAGAAGTTTCTTTTAGGCTGCTACCTTCAATTCAAGAGACTTTTCCTCAGTGTCAAGTTGTGACTTCAGAACTAGAGAATATTGCAGCCTATCATGGCTTTCTGCACAGTCCTCTTTTTCTCCTCTGGGTCCACTCAGGGCCTTCCTTAGAGTGGCTCAATTTCCCTGGCATCTGATTTTACCTATTTTGAAAATAAGCCTTGTTTTCTCAATTCCTTTTGGAATATATTTGCTGAAATAAATAATCACTCCCCTCCAACAATACACACATATTTTCTCTCTCACATACACACACATGCACATGTGCACACATGTGCACACACAAACATACTCTTGAGGGATGAGGAAAGTAGTGGTAAGTGGGGAAGCAAAAATGTTATTTTTTATTTAGCTAGACTTCCTCTGGTGATTTAAAATTCAAGGTTTTATAATTTGAAATTCATGGATTGCCTTTAGGCGTTGTGCAGACCCCCCCCCCAAATTTATCCATTCAATAATTAAACAATTTATTGAGCATCTACTATGTGATGGACACTGTGGCAGATGTATCCACATATGTGATACAATTTATCCCTCACTGCAACTCTGAGAGTAGATTATTATAATGTGCATTTACATATGTGAAACTTGAGTCTTGGTGAGGGGAAATGACTTGCCCAAGATCATTCAGTTAGTAAGTAGTAAATCTGAATTTGAAAGCCAGGTCTGATTCCTTATCATCATCAGGTTTTCCAAGCACAAAGGAGCAGTTGTCATTTCAACAGATGAGAATGAAGCAGTGTGAGAAAGCTAGAATGAATATTAAGACTAAACATGGGAAACATGGGAAAGTATAGGAGAATAGTAGAAATTAAGGTTGGAAAATTATGTTGGAGACAGGACAGAACAGACAAGATTTTGAAATTTGAACTTTTTTCCTATCAACCTGAGGGAACAATGACAGATTTTGGAGTAGGACAATGACATAATTAGAGATGTATTTAGGAAAATTAATCTGGTTCAGGTTTGAATCTATGGCTACTCTAAGATACTGATAGTATTTTCAAAATATATTTGCTAAGAATTCTTTATTCATACTCCAAGCTTATGCTTTGGTCAAAATTATCTCTGTTTTTAAACACTGCAGCAAAAATTCAAAAGGCCATGTAAAAAAAAACATGAAGAGAAGAAACAAACCACTCACACAGACACAGGATAATTATGTACAAGTCTGGGAGAAAGGAGCACAGTGGGTCATGATGAATTTATTAAACAGGGTGTGAGTAAACAGTGTTCCAATTGTAACGAAAAGGAACAGCAACCAAAGCACCACCATCAATGAGAAACAAGGGCTTCCAAGATCTGGGGGATACATGAGGGTTGGGGAAATGGCACCTTCAGACTCTCTGATTTGTTGTTGTTGTTGTTGTTGTTGTTGTTGTTGTTGTTCTTAAAGGAGTGGGAAAGAAACCACAAAGGAGGTAGGGGACAACCATGAAGTTGAGTGCTAGACTAAATGAGGAAAAGTTAAGAAGGAAGAGTGTGACTCATAGCTGGTTTTGGTATATCAACCCAGTTAGACAAACAAGGCAAACTCACTATGATTTGAAGGCCACAGTGAAAAATGGATAGGTGTTGTAAACAAACCTCCTGCTGGTAATTTGTCAGATTAGCTGGCTATCTCCTGAAGTCACCTTTCCTTCTCTATCTTGCTCTATATTCATTGGGTCACCAAGTTGCTGTGAGTCTACCTCAGAAGACTCTCCTGAATCAAGGCTCTTCTGACACCCACTAACAGGGCCACTGTGTTAAGTTCCATGCATTCTTTCACCTGGACCAGGCTTCCTGTTTCCAGTTAGCCTCTTTCCTCCCTTTAGTTCAGGTTTCAATCTGTCTCAAGACTGAGCATCCTAATACTTCCCTGTTTATATACCTCTGTGGAGATCCATTGCCTATAGGATACAGTAGAACTTCCTTAGTTTTGCACAGTGAAGTTGCAAAGGAGCCAAAGGATGGATGGATGAAAGTACGAATGAGGGAGAGCTAAGTCTGGGATGAGAAAGTCTTGAAACAAGCCCACCAGTAGCTTCCTCCTCTTGATTTCAGAACTATTCCTCTTCCCAGTGTCCATCTGTCTGCCTGTCTGTCTCTCTCTCCATATATATATGAGTCAGCAAAACTCATTCTCCAAGCTTGATAAAAAAAAAAAGGGGGACCCTTAAAAAAGGGGTAAATAAATAGGGGGGAAATGTCACAGCAGACATTATATTTGAACACATTTTTATTAATTCTCTACTGCGCATAATCCCCCTCACTCTGATTACACAGGCTCATCTTCAACTTTTACCACTTCTGCCTACTTTTCCACAATCTCAACATACTCGGGACTCCAGTCATACTGAAATATTCGACATTCTTCAGATAAACTAAGCCATTGCAGAAATGTGTTTACATGGTGTTGCCTCTGCCCAGAACACCCTGATTCCTCTTATCTTGCTAGTAAATTCCTACCCTCCTTTGAAGACCCTACACAACTATTGCACCCGGTGGGAAACTTCTGACTGTTCCAGATAAAATTAACAGCCTCCTCCTTTGAGCTCCCATAGCATTTTTATACCCTTATTAAAGTACCATATTTATCATGGAAATAACTAGGTTATGCTCTGGAGGCACACTGCCTGTTTTGAGTCCTGACTCTGCTACTCATAAGCTATATGGTGTTGGGCCAATTACTTCACCTTCTTTTGCCTCAGTTTCCTCATCTATAAAGGGCAATAAATGAGGTGATACTTATAAAGCTTTTAGAACAGAGCCTGTCAAATTGTAAATGTTAATAAATAGTAGACACCATCATCTCTTGATGTTGTGTTACTATATACAGCATACCTGTAGATATATGAGGGAGGACCCAGGAAAAAATGGAATTTTTTTAATGAAAAACTGTGTACTTATTCTTACATGTCTAAACTTCAGTCACTTTCAAAATCATCTCCATTTGATGCAATACACATATCGAGATGTTTTTTTCTACTGCTCAAAACAGTTTTTGAACTCATCAATTTTGATGCCTTTTAGTGCTTCCATCATTTTTTGCTTCACCTCTTCCATGTTGGCAAAAAACAAAGTTGCTTGGGGAGAGATCAAGTGAATAGGGAGGGTGGAGTTCAGAGGTCATGCTGTTTTGGTCAAAAACTCCCGAACATTTTGTGGGGTGTGGGCAGGTGCACTCATGAATTACCCATCATGAAATGGGCAAACACATCAAAGAGTCTTCAAAAAAGTTCACTGAAGCTGAACTCAGCCTTTCATGACAACACCGGTGACACCACCTGGTGCAGTGATACAGATGGGTTCCTAGAGCACTCACCTAGTGGGAAAAGCCTATACTACAAGAGGCCTGCTGTCTAGAAGATGATTCCGGATTTTTTGGAGTCTCCCTCCTAATATACCCATATCAATATATTATGATTATATTATCATTATAGCATTATTTAACATTTACTGTTTTCATGTCTTGTCTCCCCATCTGTTTACAAGTATTCTGAGGGCAGGGTACTTGTATTACCTTCTCCCCTATAGCGCCTTGTATAAGTATGGCTCATTAAATATTTGCTGGAGGCACTATATTATAGTGGGAAAAGCACTAGAGTCTGGGAGACTTATGTTTGAACCTTGACTCTCTTCTTAGTTGTTGTATGATTATAATCTCTCTGAGCCTCTGTTTCCTTATCTGTAAAATGGGAATTATTATGATAAGTACCTACCTCATAGAGATGCATTAAGGATTAACTAAATCAGTACATGAAAAGCATAACACAGGGTAAACATTCACTAAATGGTTGATATTATCAACTTTGTATCCCCTTGCATTTAGTGTAATAAATACTTGCATTGAAGTGAGTGAACCTAGCTATCTTCCAAAACTTGGGCATTAGGGGTCCAGGCAGACATGTTAACTCCATTTACTCCTAGCAATCAAGAATAAAATGTGAGTAATCTGATTCTATTTCATAGGTCATTCTCAACACAATCAACACATAGGGCACAAGCCTCCAGAAAGCAACAGACATGGCCAGCTGAATCACTGTAAAATATTTTCTGTAAGGATTACCCTACTACCCCCACCCCCCATATAGCCATGGGACATGGTCCTTCACATACTAGTTACAACGTGCATCCTCTTCCTGTGGCAGGAAGAAGAAAGAGTTGCAGAATTACTGCAGCACCAGAATGTCTATAAATCCATTCCTTTTGCTCTTCGATAGACTCTTCCCTTTTACTTGCTAATTACCTTTACTTACACTCACTTCCAGTGTAGCCCATCTGTACAGACTGTCCATCATATTTCCAGCAGAGTTATGTAGAAATGGCAAGCATTGACTATTTAGGTCCAATATAGCACTGTATTGATGAATATAACACTCTAGATACAGATGGCCAGGACTAGAAGCCCACTGCTACCACTACTGCTGTGAGACCTTAGGCTAAGCATTTAATATTAATATGATACCATTTCCCCACTGGTCAAATAGGGACAATAAAAGTACCTTTCTCCTAGGGGTTTTGTGAGTATTAAATTAGTTAATGCATCAGAAAACCTAGAAAAGTGTCTATCATACAGTAGGTGCTATATAAACATTAGCTATTTATTGTTATTTTAAAATTTTTATTGAGACATAATTCACATACTATAAAACTACAAAACTCACCCATTTAGCATGTACAGTTCAATGGTTTTTAATATAGTCACAGAGTTGTGCAACTGTCACTATAATCTAATTTTGTAATTACCCCAAAAAGGAACGCTGCACCCACAGCAGCAGTTCCCAATCCTGCCTCCCTTCCTAGACACTGGTGAACAACTTTCTGTAGATTTACCTCTTCTGCATATATAAATGGACTCACACAATTGGTGGTCTTTTGTGACTTATCTTCTCTCGCTTAGCATAATGTTTTCAAGGTTCATCCATGTTGCAGTTTGTATCAGCACTTTATTCCTTTTCAATGCTGAATAACATTCCATAGTATGGATACACCACATTTTGTTTACCTATTCACCAGTTAATTGACATTTGGGTTGTTTTTCACATTTTGGCTATTATGAATAATGCTTCTCAGAATATTCATTCATAAGCTATTTATGAAGATATGTTTTAAATTCTCTTGGGTGTATACCCAGGAGTGAAATTGCTGGATCATATGGTAACTCTATGTTTAATGGTTTATGCAACTGCCAAACTGTTTTTCACAGCAGCTGCACCATTATGCATTCTTGTCAGTGGCAGGAATGAGAATTCCAATGTTATTATCTGTGTTTTCTATTATAGCCATCCTAAAGGTGTGAAATAGTATCTCAATGTTGAATTCACAGTTACCTGATGGCTAATGATGTTGAGCAACTTTTCATGTGCTCATTGGCCATTCTATGTCTTTTTTGGAGAAGTGTCTATTAAAATATTTTGCCCATTTTAAAATTAGGTTGTCTTTTTATTATTGAGTTGCAGTAGTTCTTTACATATTCTGGATACAAGTCCCTTGTGAAATATAGATTTGCAAATAGTTTTTTCTCATTCTGTGTTATTTTTCACTTTCTTGAAGCTATTGTTATCAAATAGAAATTTACAAGTTCATGTATAATAAAGGGCACATACTGCATTGGAGAGGATGAGATCTAAAAATCAGCTGAGAGTTACCTTTATGTATACTAGCCTTCTCTACTATTCTCCTTTGACATTAAATTCAAAACAGATTAACCTTCCATTTGGTGCCAGGCACTGTAAGGAATAAGGTCTGTCCTCTCTTTTCAAAGAGTTTACTAACTTAGAGGGAAGAGAAGATGCAAACACTTGGGAGTTTAAAAAATTATAACATGTTTAAATAGCAGTCAAGACCACAATAGAAACAATGCTACAAGGCACTGTATGATTAAATGCCAATTGAATTGCATGGAAAGTAATTGCTGTGGGAACTTGAAGGAGGGTGAGAGCACTTGGGGCTGGGGTGGCCAGGGAAAGCTTTAAGGAGGAGGAATGTAAGTGGCCTTTAATTGACTGCAGCCATGCCTGTGAAGTACTAAACAAAGACTTGGGGAGAAAATAAAAAAATATTGAAGTTAGGTAGCTTAATAATTAAACTGATAATACCATTTCATTTCAACCTCAGCAAAAATCCCTACAGTTCCACATTCCTGAGGAAGACTTATGGCCTCTATTTAGTCCTGAGGTTACCAATTAGCAATGTAACAAGGCACATCTGGATCACAGGCACATTTTGTTTGGCCCAACTAAGAAATAAATATTAGAATTAGCTGTAAAAATTGTAATGGGTAAATTTCACATAAAATATGTATTTTTGTTTCTGTAGAAAAATCAGAAGACCTGGCAAACCTGGGTTGGAGCATGTCCTCTCCAGGACCATGGCTGATTTCACCCCATGCTTACAGCTGCAGACTTTTCAGTGTGAGATCTCCTAGAAACAGAGGTCTCATAGACTGAAGGCTACCTCAAAACTGCATTTGCTTCTGTTCCCTATCTTTGGGCATATATGGTATTATTACCCTTAATTTACAGAATATCAGTTAAAACCCATAGAGGCTGTGACTTACCCAAAGTAATAGAGCTATTATGTGGAAGAGGGAGAACTAAAGCCAATGCTGTCTGCTTCTCAACCTAATGTTCTTTCAACAATATATCTATCCAGTCTAGATGCATATTGCTTAGTAGCATTTCTCTGGTACTTTCTGGTCACTACTTGATGTTGTTGGACAATTTTTGATATGATAGTTGTCTCTTTCAAACTACATTGTAACATCCCAGAGTGCAAGGGGCCCATAGAGCACAGTGCTTTGCATTTAGTTGGCACTCACTAGATATTTGCAGGCTCATTGATTAATAAGATTGTGAAGAACTCACTGTGTAAACTTCCTTCAAAACCAGGGTATGTTCAGCCCTGATCAGTATGGCTCAGTTGGGTGTTGTTCCACAGAGCAAAGGGTCACTGGTTTGATTCCCAGTTGGGGCACATGCCTGGGTTGCACGTTCAATCCCTGGTCAGGGCACATGGGAGAGGCAACCTATTAATGTTGCCTCTCGAATCAATGTTTCTTTCCCTTTCTTTCTCACTTCCCCTCTCTCCAAAAATAAGTAAATAAATATATATATATTTTTAAAAATAGGCTATTTTAAAATGTGCTTATTGTCCAGAGACAAATATGTCTGGTACCTTTAAAGAAGTTTCAGCTTTATACCTGCTACCGAACTATATGTATACATACTACAAGCCCATACTAATCAAAACGACATGGTACTGGCATAAAAACAGATATATAGATCAATGGAACAGGTTAGAGAGCCCAGAAATAAACCCACACCTATATGATCAATCAATATTTGACAAAAGAGACAAGAACATGTAATGAGGTAAAGACAGTCAATAAATGAAGTTGGGAAAATGATAGAATGTAAAAAAAGAAAACTAGACCACCTTCTTACAGCACATACAATAATAAAATCAAAATGTATTAAATATTTTGTTTATCCTTGCCTGAGAACATTTTCCCATTGCTGTGTGTATGTGGGGGGGGGGGGGGGGAGAGAGAGAGAGAGAGAGAGAGAGAGAGAGAGAGAGAGAGAGAGAGAGAGAGATATTAAGATTAAGCTTGAGATTGATTGTTGTTTGCCTTCTCGCACATGCCCCAACAGGGAATCAAACCTGAAACTTGAGTATGTGCCCTGACTGGGAATTGAACCTGTGAACTTTCAGTCTACACTACAATGCTCCAACCAACTGAGCCACACTGGCCAGGGCTTAAAGATGTAAATGTAAGACTAGAAACCATAAAACCCCTAGAAAAAAACATAGGCAGTAAAATCTCAGACATCTTCCATAGCAATATTTTTTTCTGATATAGCTCCTCAGACAAGGGAAACAAAAGAAAAACAAATAGGACTATGTCAAACTAAAGTTTTTGCACAACAAAGGTAACCATCAATAAAACAAAAAGATGACCTATTGAATGGGAGAACATATTTACCAATGATACATCTGATAAGAGATTGATATCCAAAATTTATAATGAATTCAGACATCTTAACACCAGAAAAACAACCCAATTAGAAAATGGGCAGAAGACCCGAATAGACACTTCTCCGAGGAAGACATACAGATGGCCAATAGACTTATGAAAAGATGTTCAACATCACTAATCATCAGAGAAATGCAAATTAAAACCACAAATAGCTATCACCACATACCTGTCAGATGGCTATCATCAATAAACCCACAAATGACAAGTGCCGGTGAGAATGTGGAGAAAGGGGAACCCTTGTGCATTGTGGGTGGGAATGCAGACTGGTGCAGCTACTATGGAAAACAGTGTGGAGATTCCTCAAAAAATTAAAAATGGAACTGCCTTATGACCCAGCAATTCCACTTCTGGGAATATATCCAAAGAAACCCAAAACTAATTCAAAAGAATATATGCACCACTATGTTCACTGCAGTGTTAATTACAATGGTCGAGCTCCAGAAGCAACTCAAGTGCCCATCAATAAATGAGTGTGTGGGTACATATGAAATACTACTTGACCATACAAAAAGAGTGAAATATTATCTTTTGTGAGCATGGATGGACCTAGAGCATATTATTCTAAGTGAAATAAGTCAGAGAAAAACAAATATCACATGATTTCAGTTATATGTGTATCTAAAAAAATAAATAGAAACAGACTAATAAATACAACAGAATGATGATTGTCAGAAGGGGGTTGGGGGGGCTGGGTGAAAAAGGTGAAGGAATTAAACAGTACAAACTCGAAGATGTAGATTACAGCATGGGAAATAAAGTCAGTAATATCATGATAGCAATGTATGGGCCAGGTGGGTTCCTGAAGCATTGGGGTGACCACTCTATAAAGCACATGATTTTCTTACCACTTTGATGTACGTCTGAAACTAATACAGAATATTGAATGTAAACTATAATTGAAACTATAATTGAAAAAGTAAAAAAATAAATTATGAAAAAAGAAAATGAAAAATAAATTTGTGAAAAAATAGAAAGCAATGTTTTAAAAAGAATGTATTATAGAGTTTACTAACCTAAAAACTTTTCTCAGTATTTGGCTTCGAAGTTTTGCTTACCAGGAAGTGCCAAAAGTGCACTCCTACAAATGCGTTCTCATCAAGAACAATTAATTGTATAGTATGATACTTTTAGTTAATAAAATCCAAGATGATTTTTTTAAAGTTTCATTTTACAGTGACTTGGTGGGGCAAATTGTTTGGTGTGCATAGCCTGGATAAAGGATAATCTTTACATATTTCATGCAAAGCTTTTCATCCTAAAGTGAACATATCAAAGGAGAGAATAAGTAATTTGTTTGCCAAAGAAACTGTCTTTTGATCTTTTGATCTAGGGGAGGAGCATGGAGGAAATTTTTATGTAGGCACATGTCCCTGAGATGTAACTTACTTGATCTTGGCTGTTTTCTGGCTGATAAGATTAAAGATGAAATAATAGCAGATGTAGCAAAAGTCATTTAAAGCCTTGCCTTAGAAGATCAGTGGTTCTCAAACCTAAGGGTGTAACAGAATTCCCTGGAAGGTTGAAAATCACTCATTGCTGGGCCCTGCCCAGAGTTTCTGATGCAGTAGGTCTGAAGTGAGTGGACCCCAAGAATTTGCAGTTTAGAAAGTTCTCAGGTGACCCTGATGCCAGTCACTGATCTAGGGACCATACTTAAAGAACTATTGCCTTAGCTTAACAAAGCAATTGTTAATAGAGAATAGCTAATTAGAGAGATCTGAGCAACAGCAATCAGAAGAAACAGACCATGAGGAATGCTTGCAATATGTGAGTAAGGAGAGCATTAACTGACCGAAAAAAAAACAGAAGGGCTGGATTCCAGTGCTAATAGTATTTTCTTAAGCAGTGTCCAAAGCATAGTAAGTACAGTTTAATCCACATGTTCCTGATTTATTTTACTAGTGTTTCCCAAATTACACAGTATGGAACTCTACAAGATGTTAACAGGCATTCAATGGGATTTAAAAAGATCCATAATCAAATAATGTTGGAAATTTTTTACTTAAAACTGAACAGGGCTCTTACTGCAAGTCTTCTTGGAGCCTCTAAAATGCTAGCATGCACTGGAAATTCCCAAAGGAAGATAGAAAGGAAGATAGCATTTTTCAGACTTAGTCAAAATAATAATAATAATAATAATAATAATAATAATAATAATAATAATCCTTTATTAATGCCTGGCTAATTTTCTGTAGAATATGGCTTGAGAATACTCATTGGTTTACATCAAAATGCCAGAACATTTTATCAGTGGGTGATGTCACTGGTAGCAGTGGAAATAGCACTGGAATAGGAGACAAAAGATCTGGAATTTTGTTTTGTTTTAGCCACTTCATTCTGCCACAAGGTGACTTGTTCCCATGAAGATGAATGTGACTGAAATTTGTCATTTCCCTTGCAGATGGTGGCAGCTAGTAGCTACAGCCAACACGCACACATACACACATGTTTTTAATCAGGAATTTACCATACCCTCAGGCTACTCTGTCTTCAAAGCCAGAAGGGTGAGAAGCCTTATGTTGACAGTTTGATAGGAAGGAAGGAAGGGAAGAAGTGGGAAAGGGAGGAAGGGAGGGAGGGAGGGAGGAAGGAAGGAAGGAAGGAAGGAAGGAAGGAAGGAAGGAAGGAAGGAAGGGGAAGGGAAGGGGGAAAGAAGAGACAGGTCATTGCAGACCCTCATTCCAACTGGAAGGAATAGCTGAGAAGCATAGATATATCCTCTGTTTATTCTGTTCTTGGCTCTCAGAAAAATTTTGTTTTACCCAGGACATGGAGTCAGCTGACATGGAGTCAGCTACCACAGAGCACTGAAAGTGTGTCTGTTCCCTAATTAATCATTAGTTGTTTTTTTTTAACTTGAATGAAATACAAACTTGACCCAATGGAGAAACACCGCAAGTTGTATGTGGCAGGATGCCACAATATATCTACATTGATATATAGATAAAATACAAGAACCCTGAAACACCAATCCAAAAGAACCTATGCACCCCAATGTTCATAGCAGCACAATTTACAATAGCCAAGTGTTGGAAGCAACCTAGGTGCCCATCAGTAAATGAATGGATCAAAAAACTATGGTACATTTACACAATGGAATACTATGCAGCAGAAAGAAAGAAGGAGCTCCTACCCTTCACAACAGCATGGATGGAACTGGAGAGCATTATCCTAAGTGAGACAAGCCAGGTGGTGAAAGACAAATAGCATATGATCTCACCTTTAACAGGAACCTAATCAACAAAACAAACAAACAAGCAAAATATAACCAAAGACACTGAAATTGAGAACAGGCTGACAGTGAGCAGAGGGGAGAGGGGAGGGAATTTCAGGGGAAAAGGGGAAGGGTTTAGAACAACAAGTGTAAAGGACACATGGACAAAAACTAGGGGTTTGGAAATGGGAGGGAGGTGGGGAGGGCTGGGGCAGTGGGACGGGATGGGATGGGAGAAAAAGACAGAAAACTGTACAAGAACAACTATTAAAAAATGTATAGGTAAAAAAAAAAAAAAACATGCCCACATTTTAAAAACTCATTTGAAAACTATTTGATGAGATTTAAGAATCAATTAATACTTGTTGAATTTTGAGAAGGTACATAAATATATGCAACATGGTGTCCCTAGTAGATCCATGTGAAAGCTTAAAAAAAAAAATACAAGGGTCAATTCTGGTTTAAAGGTAAAATATTTATAAGCTTTATGTCTTTTTTGTTGAATTTATTGGGATGATCTGGGTTAATAAAAATTATATAGGTTTCAATTCTACAATTCTATAATACACCATCTGTATATTGTACAATATTATGGACTCACCACCCAAAGTCAAGTCTCCTTCCATCACCCTTAATCTCCCCTTTACCCTGTTCTACCTGATCCCACCCCCTTCCCCTCTGGTATCACCATACTGTTATCTGTGTCTATGAGGTTTTGGTTTTGATTTTTTTTTTTTTTTTTTTTTTTGCTTAATCCCTTCACCTTTTTTATCTATCTTCCCAACCCTCTACTTCTTTGTTCATTGCAACATTATTTACAATAGCCAAGATTTGGAAGTAGCTCAAGTGCTCATCAGTAGATGAGTGGATAAAAAAGCTGTGCTATACATACACAATGGAATACGAGGTCTGTCTGGGAAAAGTCCAGCCATTGTTAATATAACCAGAACAGTTTGTGTGACATGGATATAACCTGTCAGCCAAGGGGATTGGACTGGAATGCACATTTGTGAACAGTGATGACTTCACTATACTAGTCAGTGGGGGCAGTGGACACTGCTGAGTGAGCATGTGTACTGTGTGGCTGTTGCCTTCAAAATGACTGAATGGGTAGAGCAATGAATCTGCATCAAATTTTGAATTAAGCTTGAATATTCCTCCGTGGAAACTATTGGAATGATTTGGAAGGCCACAGCTATGGGCAACTGGTGATTGACAGCTTCATCATGACAATGCACCCACTCATGCATCACATCTAATGAAGAGATTTTTGGCAAAACATCAAATCACCCAGATGACTCAGCTCCCACTACAGCCCAGATTTGGTGCCCTGGGACTTCTAACTTTTCCCCAAGCTAAAATCATATTTGAAGGGGAAGAGATTTCAGACTATCGATGAGATTCAGGAAAATATGCTGGGGCAGCTGATAGTGACTGGGAGAACTGTGTGAAGTACCAAGGTGCCTACTTTGAAGGGGACTGAGGCATCATTGTCCTACATACAATGTTTCTTGTATCTTGTATCATCTTCAATAAATGTCTCTATTTTTCATTTTACATGGATGGATACTTTTTTCTCATATTACTCAGCTGTGAAAAAGAAGGAAATCTTTTGTGACAGCATGGATGGGCCTGGATGGAGAACATTATGCTCAGTGAAACAAACTTTCTGTCTTATTTTTAAATTCAAAGTGAAAATAATATTTCATGACATGGAAAATATATATTCTAATAACTCTAATTACCTATTTGATTACATAGCAGAATGAGAATGAGAACATTAGCACTGCTTTTAAGTAAAATATTTGAGAAGTGAAAACTCAAAAGTAGCTTCTTAAACTTTTATCTTGAAATCAGATCTCCTGTATAGCTTAAAGGTAGGTGAACTAAACATGCTCAAAATGGTCTTAGAGGACTCCCCATGGCTATAGGCCCCTAACACACAAGGATAAATAGAAATCACACATGCTGTCATTCAGCACAATGCACATGGCACTGCTGAATTCTTGGATAATGCCTAGCTCTAGGAGGGGTTGAGCTGAATTGACTAAATTGTGTAGTATCCAAGCAGCTGGTTAATTCAGTCAAACAACCTTATCAGTCAAGTGAAGAAGGTGAAATTTGTTTTTCATCCAGATTTTGACCATAAGGTCTTTCAAGAAAGAAGCTTTCTGAGTCTCCCTTGTAAACCCTTTGTGCAGTATGACTCTTTTCCATGACTGTTGAAAGTTATTTCTTCAGCCAGCCTCAATGGTTAATAGTCACTGGCTGCTATTCTCTTCTATCCACTTTTTGTCAACTAGAACATGGTTATTCAGATTAATCTCAACTTCAGAAGGAGACTGGTTCACTGTGGAGTGGGAAGAGGAGTGAATCATTGTAAAGCTCTTTCTCTTTGCCTATTCCCTTCTACAATTTTAAGTTACTTTCTATTTGTCTGCAGTTTTAAAATGTGTTCTGAAAATTCTGATTTCCTGTGCTGCTTTTTAGTGTTTCTACTGAAATTTTCTGGTTTTGCTTTTATAAAATGAAATCCTCTTGTTTGGTTTTTCATGTAGACACACTGAGGTTGTGAATGTCTACTGACTCAATTCAGAACTACAATTAAATAGTGTAATAAGACTACATGTGACTGCCTCGTGGGCCCTGGACTCCTGTATTCATGGGCAAGCCATTGTTTCACCAACCATCATACTCAGGGATTTTTTCTGATAAGTAGTATAATATTGATCATTTATTTTCACCTTCTGATGTGTTTTCATAGTAACCACAATTTTCTATGTAATCATTGCAGCCCCCTAGTTCTGCTTAATGTAGAAAATGTGCAAATTCCTTTGCTTGGGCTACAACTTCATGGCAGTGGCAGAACCATTTTAAGAATGTCTTCTACCACAATCTTCCCTTTGTCCTACTCCTTCCATTTTTAACTTCTCACTGCTTCCATATATTTCTCCATGAAAGAGCCATCCGAGTTGTTTAGTGGGAAGCCATCTATATGTACAAAGCCATAATATGTAAAAGAAAAGGAAATACTGTCAACCCTCTCATACCAAACACAAAGATATTGGCAAGTAGTGCATGGACCAAACTGCCTAGTCATTGAATAATATCACCTCTTCCTTTTTTATTCATCCATATCATTTGGAATCATACAGACATGGTTAGTTTTTTCCCATGATTTTGTCAAAGACTGAAAAAATATATATACTTCTCCTTTGATGAACAAACATCAATGAACTCTCTATTCATAAAAGCAAACACAAAATGTTTCACTTAAACCAGGGATGTCAAACTCATTTTCACCAGAGGCCACATCAGCCTTGCGGTTGCCTTCAAAGGACCAAATGTAATTTTAGGACTGTATAAATGTAACTACTCCTTAACTGTTAAGTGAGAGCTCAGTGCTGCTGCTGGGTAGAAACAAGGTGCTGGGCTGGATAAAACAAGGTGGATGGCTGGATTTGGCCTGTGGGCCTTGTGTTTGCTACCTGTGACTTAGACCAGTGATACTAAATTAAGATGAATTCCTATGGGAGTATTTTTCACATCTTCATGAATCACAGACGAGTTTACAATGAGCCATGCTTGTAGGAAAGAATGCCAAATGAATTCATACTGATTAGACATTAAAATGACATGTTTAAAAATGCATGGTCTCACATTAAATATAAGGCAATCATTTATCTATCATCTTCAAATATAGGTGGGAGGAAATAGGGTTCAAAGCCCAAAACAGTAAAAGATTTAAGCGTTCAGCTTTCCAAATTTTTTTTAGTCTGTGTTTGGTCAAAAACTTATAGTCAGGTTATTGTGTCTGGAGTTTATAGATGGTATCCATGAGTTACAGAAAGTTGACTCAATTGATGTACCAAGCTATTGACTACTTTAACACTCACAGGGACTTGGAAGGGGCTGGGGAAGCAAGGGCCCTTGGGCCTAAAAATATACTTTCTATGAATTCCATGAAATTAAAAAGCCTGGGAAGCACTGAGGAGGCATCAATCAAAATATTTCATGGTATGTGTGTGTACGTGCATGTGAGTGTGAGTATGTGAGCTGGGGTGTGGGGCATGGGTAGAATAGGAAGCATAAGGCTGGAAACATGTACAACACATGCAAGGGCCTGAGCCTGGGCCTCCCCACTAAAAGTGCTTTATGGGGCATATGTTTGCAGGAAACTTGCTTCCTGGATTAAGACCGCAGTTGCACCAATGGCACATTGCCCCTCTATTCCTGGGACTTCCTCTGATGAAGACCACATGTCCCATGAAAACAGAAAGGCAGTGGAGAACTTAAGAGCTCTGTCTGTGAAGTCCACTGCCTGGGTTCAAACACTGGTACCACCAGTAATTAGTGGGGTCATTTTGGGCTAGGTAACTTCCCTGAGCCTTACTTTTTTTCGCCTATAAAATGGGCTAATAATGGTACTTAAATCATAGTTTTGTGAGGAATAAATGAATCAAGACATGTAAACTGCTTGTCCCAGTACCTGGCATAGAGCAGGCCCCTATTCAATGTTGGCTATTATGATTATTGACCAATTACTATGTGCATTATCTTCATTCTTGATCCCCATAGTGACCATATGAGGTGAATACTACCATTCCTTATTTCCATTTTACAGGTACCCAGGCTGAAGCCCAGTGTGACAAATTGCTCTGCCCAAGGCCACACCATGAAGAACAGAAAACAGGCTTCAAGGCCCTCCCTCCCATACTCCCACTATCATCACTCCTCCCATGCCTCTAAAATTTCCTCTGCCAGGTCAAGAACCTGCATCTCCGCAGGTTCCAAGTATAGGGAAAATTCTGGAAGATTTTGAAATGGGCATAGAAGTCATTGGCTATTCTTTCAATGTAACTGGAAGCTCAGGGAATTGTATAGGTCTGGGGTCTGGTGGAATACAATTGATGATTCCTGTGAATATTGACAGTTTTTTTTTTTTCTTTTTAAAACATTTATTGTTGTTCAGTTACAGTTGTCCCGCCTTTTTCCCCCTTGCTCACCCCAACCCTGTTCCCCTAACTCCGACAGTCAATCCCCCCCCCACCATTGTCCATGCCCATGAGTTCTCTATTCATGTTCCTTAGGATACAAGAATTCCCAAAGAAGCTAACACTAAGACACGTCATAATTGTTTTATTGTTGTTCAATTACAGTTGTCCCCATTTCCCCCTCTTTACTTTCCCCTGCCCTACTCACCCCCACCTTCCACACTCAGTCCTCCCCCCATTGTTCTTGTCCATGAGTCCTTTATACATGTTCCTTGACTTGAACCTTCCTCTTCTTTCCACCATCATCCCCTTTCCCCATCCCCTCTGGTCACTGTCAGTTTGTTCTTTATTTCCACATCTCTGGTTCTGTTTTACTCATTTGTTTGTTTTGTTGATTAGGTTCCACTTACAGGTGAGATCATGTGATACTTGTCTTTTACCACCTGGCTTACTTCACTTAGCATAATGCTTTCCAGTTCCATCGATGGAGTTGCAAAGGGTAGGGGTGCCTTCTTTCTTTCTGCTGCTTTTTTCTTATGTTATGTCCACTTGGAAATTCATTTTAGCCTTCCTTAACTGACTAAAAATTCATGCTATTTTAAGTTCTCCTTTGCACCCCTGTGCTATGTTACTAGCTTCCTCATAAATGAGTTAAATAAAACCTCAACATGTGTTTATTTAAAACAAACAAACCATGGCCAAGTTACATTGCTCTTGTAAAGGAGGGTTCTTCTGGGAATCATCCCCTTTTCTCTTCTCATCCTCCCTCCCCATGGCCTACACTGGCCTGAGAGCTACTTCCTATGAGGCTACATTCAGAGACAGGAGAGAGCCAGGGGCAAGAATGCTGATCGGAGGATGAGGAGGCCCGCATCTCCTTGACAGCTTTGGAGTGTACATTGGACATGGTAGATGATCCATTTACTCTTGCCTAGTTTCTGTCCCTTCCCCTGGAAAATGGAATCTATAACCTGTATCACAAAGTCGCTTCTACATTTTACTTGGCCTGGAGGGAGAGCAGGTCATCCCTCTGTAAATCCAGTGAGCATATACAGAGCATTTGTGGGGCTGAGCATGATTCATTCAGCTGTCACAGGCCCACACTACAGCTCCATACTCCCAGGCTCATACTCCCAGATCCTGAACTAGTGACTGGGATCTAGAACAGTGCAGCACCAAAGAACCTGCACAATTCAAGGGCACCTTCCAGATCCCTGCTGGGATTTAGGTAAAGCATTTTGCCTGAAAGATGGAGAATGTATGGGTTGCTTCAGGGGTGCTTTGTTGGAATCAGCTTAAAACCTTTGGTGTGAGCCCAGAACTGGATTTCCTTCTTGGGTTTCCTCTAAGGCCCTAGGCCACCCTGAGGCCACATCATTTAGTGCCTCTGTGTTTTTCCTAGCCTGGAGAGAAGGTGCATCATGTCTTTTGCCTCAGGGCCCATGTTACAGAAGAAAGCACACAAGGCCCTGTTTGCTGGATTATCAGGCTGTGAATCAGAGAGATCTGAACTCCTGTCTCCCCCTTTCACCAGGGCAGAGGATGGACTCCTCCCTCTTCTCTCTCACCAATGGCAGTGCGTAGATTTAGGAGGGCTTACCTTGTACCTGGCAGTGGGTAAGCACTTTGCATGCATGACGGATGAAGTAATGGAAGCTCAGAGCATGGAGGTGACTTGCTCAGGGTCACACTGGTAGTAAGTTTGTAGAGCCAGAAGTCAATTTTGAGACTGCTTGTTTCTCACCCAATTTCAATTACACAATCCTATGCAGCTTTGAGGGAAAGGAGCAGGTGAAGGAGGGAGAGGGCAATTTGCTTGTGACTCCAGAATGGCCCAAGGAAGCTCAGGAATCTCCTGAAAATGAGGATTGAGTGGTCCTATCTGAGATGCTCAGGGCACTGGAAAAGCAACCCACAACAGATTACAGTAGTTCCTACTGTGGAGGGCTTTCTACTTGCCTATCCACTGGCTACAGCAGCAGAGGTCACAAAAAGAGAACTCCAGTGTCCTTCGAGTCTGGGGTGGCTCCTGTCTGCAGGTATAATGGAAGAATTTATCAGAGAGCACTCTGGCCTTTCAAGCAGAAAGTTGCTTTAGATGAACAGGGACAGATTAGAAAGAGCATAGACAGACAAAGTGGACCTTTTTTCATTTTTTCCAGAGCTAATATCTAAGGGCCTTTCCTACATTTAGGAATCCTGACTGGTCAGTTTTATGCTCCCTATGCCCACTACTACTGAATCAAAACATAGGGCATTCAGTATTTTTCCATATGTATTTTTTGCCATAATGAATAGTGTTGAAACTAGGTCTAACTCTAAAACACATGTTTTAAAATATTTATTATGAAAAAAATTTGAACACACAAAATAGAATAGTGTAATGACTCCCTATGTACCCATTGCCCAGGTTCAGTAGTTATCAAGACTTTTCATATTAGCTTTATTTATCTCCCTTTCTTTGTCTCTTTTGTACTTTGACTTAATATTCTGAAGGAAACCCCAGATGTTATATCATTTACTTCTACATACTTCATTTTGCATCTCAAAAAATTAGGGATATTTTCACATACAATGACAATATTATCACTGCCCTTGGCTAAAGTAACAATTTCTGTAAAGCCATGCTGTTGATAATAAAGATCCAGTCAGAAACGAAGGATACTCTAATTGAAAGAAAGAACAATTTACAGGGAAACGACAGTAGAGTGGATAAAGCCAAGAATCAAATCAATAATTTGGAACTTAAGGAAGCAAAGAACAACCAATCAGTACAACAAAGACAAAAAATAATAATAATAAAAAAAGAGGACAGTGTAAAGAGCCTCTGGGACAAGTTCAAGTGTTCCAACATTGGTATCATAGGGGTGATGGAGGGAGAAGAGAAACACAAGAAATTGGAAATCTATTTAAAAAAATAGTGAAAGAAAACTTTCCTAATTTGGTAAAGGAAATAGACATGCAAGTCCAGGAAACAGAGAGAGTTCCAAACAAGATGGATACAGAGAGGGCCACACCAAGACACATTATAATAAAAATGTCAAAGGTTAATAATCAAATCATTACTATGTGAAATGTTAAAGAAACTTATTTAAGAAAAAGGTTGCTGTATGGGAGGGGGTGTAGGGAATTGGGTGAAGAGGTGAGGGGAATAAGAAGTACAAATAGGTAGTCACAGAATAACCATGGAGATGTAGAGTACAGTATAGGAAAGGTAGTAGCCAAAGAACTTATACACATGACCCATGGACATGAACAATGGCGGGGGCATTGCCTGACAGAGTGGAGGGTGCTGAGTGGAGGGGGGCAAAAGGGGAAAAACTAGGACAACTGTAATAGTATAATTAATAAAATATAATTAAAATATATAAAAAACATGCTATTGAGCACTACAAAGTACTTTCCATTCTGCTTTCTTTCATAGCCTCCAGTAGAAAGTATTTCTCAGGCATTTGTTTTTGTTCCTCCTCTGAGCTGGAATTACAGTTTCATTTGTATTGGCTACTCACAATGTGTCCTTTTAGGTAAGCAGGGGGCCAGGGTTCCCTGTCCCTGTTTTACAAGGCCACATAGTCAATTACTGGATGATGAATGAGACTCCAGCACTAGGGCTGGGTCTATACGGCCCCAAATATAGTTCAAAAGGAAATTAGGTGAAGGGACTGCTTGCCTGGGGACAGTTCTGCATCATTTTTGATGTTGTTGAAGTCCTTACCTCAGCAAATCCTTTCTCTGGGACAGTTCGATCATGGCACATTGTGACAGCTTGAGTGACGGGATCATTGAGGCTTTTGGGTTTGTTCTCCATCTGATTGGAATGCAGCCGCCATGTACTGAAGCCACACCTTGGGGCCTTTCTCCTCCTCTACCTCTGTTTCTGGAACCCATTGGGAAGTGGGGCTCATTTCTCCTCTCTTTCTAGGCTTGAACTTGCCTTCTGCCAAGGCAAAAGACTCTGAGAGCATCCACAGGGTGGAGCAGGACAAAGTCCAGAAGCAGCAAAACTAGTTCCACTGCTTTTCTGTCTTTGCTCTTTTCTTGTTTCAGAAACTTCTTGGGTGCCTGGGCTCTCCTGAACTTGACCTCCATTTCTAATTCCCCAGACCTCTTTCACACTCCTAATCTCCCACCTGCATTTCCCAGATCAGTCTCTCAGAGCCTGGCTTTCCAAAATAAAAACTGGCTTGTGGGAAGAGGAAATCCTTGTTGTTGGCTAATGGAGGATGGATCAGTCTGGCCCAATCAGGACAACAGAAACCACTGAGTATTTAAGGGAGAAGGAATTCAGTGTGGGGAATTGGTTACCCAGCTGATGAGAGAGCTCTAGTGCCAAGGCTAGGACAGTGAGGCAACCCAGAGGTTATCCATAGCAGGGAGCTCCTATGCTCCTATGCTAGAACCTAGGGGTTGGGTCACTTGGTGGAAAATGGAGTCACAATAAACCTGGTCATCACTGCTGGAGCCTCAAAAGACAATCACTACTGGGAACATCACAAGAGGGAGAGAAATACATTGGATTCTCTCTTCCTTTTGTTTTCCAATGTCTTACCAGTGCTTTCTCTTAAAAAAAAAAAAGATTTTATTTATTTATCTTTAGAGGGGAAGGGAAGTGGGGGGGAGAAGGAAAGGGAGAGGGAGAGAAATATCAATGTATGGTTGCCTCTCGTGCATCCCCTGCTGGGACCTGTTCTACAACCCAGGCATGTGCCCTGACTGGGAATCGAACCACAATCCTTTGGTTCGCAGGCCCACGCTCAATCCACTGAGCTACACCAGCCAGGGCCCAGTGCTTTCTCTTCAGAGTCTAGGAACCTCTGAGACTGCAAGGGTCAAATCATCCCCCTGCCCCTCCATCCCCCTCCTCTTGCAACATAGAGCAGAGAAGGGAAAAGGAAGGAATGGATTTGGTGGTAAATAAGGCTGAGACCAGCATGGACCTAATGGCTGAATATTTCTTCTGTCCCTCTTCCTACTAACTTATTTGAATATATCAGGATCTATCTGGAACAGTGCTTTCGCCTACAGCTGAAAAGAAAAAAGAGTTTTAAGTGTAAGGGTGGAGTAGAGCATGAAACTACATCCTTAACTATCTACCTGCAAGTCTTATCCAGATTTGACCCAGTTCTCTTATTTTACCTCCCACTGCATACACCCCTGCCCCCTCACACATGTACATGCAGAATCCAGTAAAACTAGGTGGGCCAATTAGATTTTTGGCAATGTGTGCCATATGCTTTGGCTCCCTGGACAGTGTAAACCCAACCTTCTTGCCTTTAGGGCTTCAGCTTGGCAGAATGACTCTGAACTGCAGTGCTTTCAGCCAGGTGAGCCTGCTGGTATCACAGTTCAGAAAGCATACCTACTAATTCCCCAGTTCTACAAGTTTGAATGTGTAGGTGAAGGGAGATGCCTGGGAGGGAAAAAAGGAAGACACCAAACTCCATGCTTTCCCACATCTTACCTCATTTAATCTTCACAGTCCCTCAAGGTAGTTGCCCTTCTGCCCACTTTGTAAACATAAACTTTTCGGGGGGAATGATTTTAAATTTACAGAACAGTTGCAAAGACAGTACTGAGTTTCTATATATTCACCCAGTTTCCCTTGATGTTAACGTCTTACATAACCATCTTAGGTCCATTTTTACAAATGAGGAAACTGAGGCTCAGAGAGGTTGAGTGAGGTGTCCAAAGTCATAGAGCTAGGACTCAGCAGAAGAAAGAGACATAAATCGAGTTAGTCTGATCGCATTACACCAGTAAGTTGAATTATTTGTTTTCATCTAGTTAGGTGGGAAGTCACTCTGAACCTGAAATCCTTCACTTCACCTTGTAGTTGGCTTATAAATATTATCAGAGAGCATTTCTTCCACAGAGACTTGGAATCTTTGCACTGAAATATACATCTGAGGCCATTTAATTCAGGGAAGGCAAGTAAGATTCATTTCATTTGCCAACTTTACTTGAGCAGTAGAGGCTATTTGGGACCCAGTGGTGAGAATGATTCTAAATCCACATGTTTGCTCATTAGGAAAGACTCCTGATTACTAATGCCTGTCATGGATGTCAAAGAGGAGGGTGGTGGAACCCAGGTAACATATTATCTATTCCTCAGCAAATCTGTTCATTTTACAAAGTAACTGAGGCTCAGAGAATGGAAAATGTCTTTGGTTCATTAGTGGTACAGTTAAGAACAGAACTGGGACTCCTGGCTCATGGTCTCATGTTCTTTTTGCTTTATAATAGACTCACAGTAACAGTCATAACAACTACCACTTAATTAGGCATCTACTCATTGCCAGTCACAGTGCTAAGCACTTTCACTTTCCATACGTTACCTTTAATCTTCACAACAACCCTGTAAGGCAGGTATTTTTACCACCAAATTACCTAGATTTGTGAAGTTGAACAAAAGCTTACTAAAGAGTCACAGCAGTTGGCCCAAGCTGGTGTGGCTCAGTGGATTGAGCACTGGCCTGCAAACTAAAGGGTCACATGTTCAATTCCCAGTCTAAGGCACATGCCTGGGTTGTGAGCCAGGTCCCCAGTAGGGGGTGTGTGAGAGGCAACCACACATTGATGTTTCTCTCCTTCTCTTTCCCCCTCCCTTCCACTCTGTCTACGAATAAATAAATAAAAATTTTAAAAAAGACTTACAGCAAAAAAGCGGTAAAGCTGGAGTGTAAAGAGAGGATGATCTGGTTCCAAAGCCTAAACTGGGGCTCTCATTTCCTACAAATATGAAGTTGAATTTGCTCTCACAGCCTACATCAGGTGGAGATGCCCCTTGTCCCATTGATTTGGTTTGGGCTCAACTGTGGTGCGGGAAAAATAATTTTTGTTTTTACTAATTTTTCTCAGAAAGATTTGTTTGCAGGCTCTTACCTTGATGGAGCTGATTTCATTGGGCTGTTTCATGTTAGATGTGTTAAAAATTGACATGTGAGGAGAGCTGATGTGAAAGGTGACCTGGTTCACTTACAAATAAATGATTAATATAACCTCATTGTGCGGCTCATCTGCATTACTGATTATCTCACTTGGGAGGCTCAGAAAAACAACAGTTCAGACAATAAAATCCATGCTAGCCTAAGACTGTAGGATCTAAGACCATGGATGAATGAGAAATAATCAGAAGGTAATTAACTAAGAGGAAACTCTATGGAATTCCAAGATAATTTAAAAATGTTTCTTTTCTAACCTAAGAATATCTGACATTATTAGCAAATTAATTGGTAATGAATAGGGTAAGGGAAAGAGGTGAGTTAATTAGAATTACTAGATAAAACATTTTTTAAAAAATTGACAGGGATGGAATTACAAAAGAAAGACATTCAATTCAACTGACTTTATTACAGCAATTCAACATTGATTAGGAACATATTATGTGTGTGGCTGTGGCCTGTGTACTTAGGGGAAATATCAAGAAATTATGCTCTTTCACCCTGACAATCTACTGAATAGATACCCATCCAAGTTTAGGCAGGATAATAAAAAATCTCTTATGTACATATATGGGTGCAATTCATAAAATTGCTTCTTTGAAATAGCATTATATGTCACTGTATACATATCTTGTATGCCAGATGTTACTGTTACTATCCCACTAAATGTTCAAATAGCATAGGACCCTCAGTAATAACAAATGAATTAATTATCTACCTGTATTTACTTTTGGGTATTATCTCCTGCAGTGTAATATCTCACCAATCCTCACCACTTCTGCTCCACCTAAACCTGCCATGTTGAATTTCTTAGCATATGCTATCCCTTTACCTGAAATGCTTTCTTTCCTTGTCTACCTAACGATTGCTACTTGTCCTTCAAATTCTATGTCAAATACCTTCTCTGTGAAGTTTTTCAGTATCCTCAAGTGCCCCACTAGCCCTCCTATATCACATAATGCATTCAATCATATGGCAACAGTGTGTTGGGCCTTTGCCCACTAGAATGTGAGCTCCTTGAGAATGGTGACTGGTTTATTTATGTCTGACTTTCCAGGGCATAAAGGAGGAATTCAGGGCTTATGTGTTGAATGAATCAATGAATGACCTAGTCCTTACTTATTTTCCATTCTATTTCTAGGGCTTTTAAATTTGGCATCCCGTTTCTTCCAAGAGGTGGTGAAAGCAGGGCAGATGAACTTGATATTTAATGGGTTTCTACTAAATACCAGGCACTGTGCTGAGAATTTTATACAAACGATCTCATGCCTGAAGTAAATGTTTTTTATGTCCATCTGCATTTTGCAGATGAGGAAACGGAAATTCAGAGCACTGACTTGCCCAAAGTTATGTAGTTTAGTGGTTGCAAAGCTGGGATTTGAACCTAGGCTATTGGTCTCCAAGGCACGCACCATTCGTTCCTCTCCTCATTTGTGTTTATGGAGGACATGGGCAGCTCAGGGTAAAATGGTGATACAAGTCAAATTTGCCTTCCATGTATTCAGACTCCCAGTGTATCTCATAGACTTATTGCCATAGTGCCATCCACTGCCACCCCTGCTATGGCTGCTACAGGCCACCCATTCTGCTGAGTGCTCCATCTTTCCCAACTCTTCTAAGATCTTGAAACAGGGAAGGCTTTTCTCCTGACTTCTGGACTGTGCTAACCTGCAAAACACATATTTACATTTTAATGGTGTCCTCCCTGAACTCAATCTTTAACCCAGGAGCAGATGGTCCCTGTGGGAGCAGTGTGGGTGCTTCTGTGTGTGATGATAGGGATGGGTTGCTTGGGGTCCTCTACCAACATACACTAGGGAGGTTCCATCTACAATTAAAAGGTGCTTGGTCCTTTTCTCAGATGGCTGAGGGCTCTGGGGTCAGACCAGGAGGTATTTGAATCCCAGTTCCACTATTCACTGATTGTGTGATTTGTCACAAATTACTTAACCTCAGTGAGCCTCAGAAAATTGATCTAATAACAATTATATGAATCTAATGATAGATCCTTGTAAAAGGGACCTAATAATAGTTCTCATCTTCTACAGTAGCTGTGAGGATGATGTGAGATGCACAACTACAGTGTCCAGTGCACAATAAGCACTCAGACTTCTGGCCAAGATGGAGGCATAGGTAGATACACTGTACCTCCTCGCACAACCAAAAGGACAACAACAAATTTAAAAGCAAGAAAACAACCAGAACTTTCAGAAAATTGAACTGTATGGAAGTCCAACAACCAAGGAGTTAAAGAAGAAACATTCATCCAGACTGCTAGGAGGGGCGGAGATGGGCAGCCAGGGTAGAGAGGGTTCACGGCAAGGTGGCAGCAGGCAGAGCAGGCAGTCCCACATTTGTGTGTGGATAAACTGGGAGAAGCAACTGGGGAGCAAGACAGACCTAACAACCCAGGTTTCCGGCACAGGGAAATAAAGCCTCAAAACCTCTGACTGAATAAACCTGTGGGGGTTACAGCAGTGGTGGGAGAAACTCCCAGCTTAACAGGGGAGTTCATTGGAGAGACCCACATGGTCCTAGAATGTACACAAGCCCACCCACCTGGGAATTAGCACCAGAAGGACCCAATTTGCTTGTTGGTAGTGGTGGAAATGACTGAAAGCTGGCAGAGAACTGAGCAAGTGGCATTGTTCCCTCTCAGCCCCTCCCACACATACAGCACCACAACCCAGCTACCTGGGTTGCCCCCTGGCAATACCTAAGGCTCCACCCCTTACTACCTAACAGGCAAGCTGAGATTTAAAAAAAATGGCCCAAATGAAAGAAAACATCAAAGCTCCAAAACAATATAACTAAGCAACAAAGAGATAGCCAACCTATCAGATGCACAATTCAAAACACTCGTAATCTGGATGCTCACAGAAATGGTTGAGCATCATCACAAAATAAAGCAAAAAGTGAAGGCTATGGAAGATGAAATACAGGAAAGTGTACAGGGAACCAACAGTGACAGGAAGGAAACTGTAACTCAAATCAACAGTTTGCATGAGAAGGAAGAAATAAAATATTCAATCAGAACAGAATGAAGAAACAAGAATTCAAAAAAAAAAAAAAATGAGGAGAGGCTTGGGAATCTCCAGGACAACTTTAAATGTTCCAACATCTGAATCATAGGGTTGCCAGAAGGAAAAGGGGAAAAGCAAGAAATGGAAAACTTATTTGAAAAAGTAATGAAGGAGAACTTCCCCAATCTGGCAAAGGAAATAGACTTCCAGGAAGTCCAGGAGAGTCCAAAAGAAGTTGGACCCAAGGAAGAACACACCAAGGCACATCATAATTACATTAGCCAAGATTAAAATGAAGGAGAGAATCAGAAGGAGCAAGAGAAAAGGAGACAGTTACCTACAAAGGAGTTCCCATCAGACTCTCAGATGATTTCTCAAAAGAGAGCTTACAGGCAAGAAGGGGCTGGAAAGAAGTATTCAGTGTCATAAAAGGCAAGGACCTACATCCAAGATTACTCTAGCCAGCAAAACTTTCATTTAGAATGGAAGGGCAGATAAAGTGCTTCCCAGATAAGGTCAAGTTAAAGGAGTTCGTCATCACCAAGGCCTTATTATATGAAATGTTAAAGGGACTTACCTAAGAAAAAGAAAATCAAAAGTATGAACAGTAAAATGATAACAAACTCACAACTATCAACAGCAGAACCTCAAAAGAAAAACAAAAACAAACTAAGCAAACAACTAGAACAGGAACAGAATTACAGAAATGGAGACCACATAGAGGGTTATCAGTGGGGAAGGTGGGAATGGGGGAAAAGGTACAGGTAACAAGAAGCACAAATGGTAGGTACAAAGTAGACAGGGGAAGGTTAAGAATAGTACAGGAAGTGTAGAAGCTAAAGAACTTATATGTATGACCCATGAGCATGAACTAAGGGGGGCGGGAATGTGGGTGGGAGGGGATGTACAGGGTGGAGGAGAATAAAGGGGGGAAATTGGACAACTGTAATAGCATAATCAATAAAAAATATATATGAAAAATGTAAAAACAAAACAAAACAAAATAAGCACTCAAAAAAAAAAAAAGTGTTTCCTTAAAACTGGTTTTACTAGTTTTCTGGCTCAACCTCTCCTCCCTCACCACCCAGGTTTCTCTTCCACTACCACTTCTGCCCTCAGTTCTCATTCCCTCTTCTCACCATCAAGTCTTTTCTTTTCCAAAATATCCTCTTCCTTTCCCAGTACCCTCTACCTTTGGCAGAACTATGTCTCAGACTTTCTAGATCATTCTTAATTCCAGATAGTATCTTCTGATATCTGTCTACACAACCTGATTTGAATTCAGAAAATAGAGTCCGTTCCTTTGAGGAGTGTTGCCACAGTTCATCTTACAAAAGGAAGGTGAGGACTGACTTGGTGGCTCCACATCATAATCTGATGGGCACTGAGAAGGCTCCCCTCTGCCCAGGTATCTCCTTTTGGCCTATGAATGATGCCTCAAACTCTGCACAATTCTTTTGAGTCCATTGCAAGGGGTAGTCTGAGGGCACCTTCTTTTACCAGAGCCTTTCCTGTTGGGGATAGGAAAGTGAAGCATTACAGGGAGCTGACTCCCCTGGGAAGAGGAAGACCCAGAGAGTGGGGTGGGGCATGGGAGTATGGAAAATCCTGGGACTGAAGGCTCTGGCCCCAGCTGGATTTTGCTTAGGGTGCTGCAACAGATGTGTGCTTTGGAATCACCAAAGTCAGGAAGCCAAGCCTTGAAGGGAGTGGTTGTAGGCTGAGCTCATCCTGAAATGATGTGGGCTTGGAGTCCCAGAGGGCACAGAGGAGGACCAGTGTGGAGGACATGTCTTGGTAGGGAGCGTGTCTAAAGCTGTAAAGAGGGCCTTTGTTTCTTTAGATGTAGGTGATGTTTGCAGGTGGCTAATAGCAGAAAATACCCCCTGAAGGGGGTGTCCTTTTTCCAATTGCAAACAGAAGGGAACATGCTCAAAGACTTCTCCCATTTTTTCAGGAAGCAAACAACTTCTGAAGGTGTGTGGCAGTGTTAACTGGGTGTTCCCCCTCAAAGGAGGCTAGCCCCCCGAGTGAAGCTACTTGGCTGGTGGAGGGTAATTGGGTGTTCCCCCAATCCAGATAACTAGGAACTTAAGTCCCCCTCCCTGTAGGCAGTTCAACTTTATTCTTTGCCAAGTTCTACCATCCTCTGGAGTAGGTATGAGAGAGGCAGCAGGACCTCTGTTTTCTGCCTACCCTGCTCTTCACAGAACGGAGCTTTAAAAGGAAGGCCAGAGATGGGACCCTGCACAGTAATTCCACCCCACTTTGCAAACCCCATACGAGTATGCTTATTCTGCAAATCCCTGTGTGGGTGTGCTCATAGGGACTATCATGCCAAATATGTGAAATCTTTATAGCAATAGGAAAAAACCATTTTTTTTTTCCGGCCATTTGGTTAATTCTTCTGAGATGCATTGCCAGGGGCCACTTTATATGTAGGGCCCAAAAGTGGTCTTGACCTGAGAAGCAATGAGGAGGCTCCCTTTGCTTTACACACACACACACACACACACACACACACACACACACACACACACAGCCATATTCCTCAAAACTTGTCTATGGTACCAAGACAGCAGAGTGGGGGCAGGTTAGAACACTAGAGACACATGCGCTGCCCATGCCCAGAAGTCCCCTGTCATTCCCAAGTCCTAGTGCCGGGCCAGACTCCCCTTACACACATCTATAGTCCTATATCTATCATTTCAAAATCCACAAATCTCTGAAAACTGAGAGTCTTTTGTACATTTATGGCAAACTCATTTGGTGACAAAACTCAAACTGGCATGAGACTATTTATACTATAAAGACTATACGTTTTATAGTCTTTATCACACCCTGTTTGAATATTCATGTGTTTCTGTTTAGCAATATTAATGTTCTTGATTATTGGGTGCTGTCTTAGACCCCACTGGAGGTAATATGTAATATTACACTATATTCATCCTCTTGCCTTTTTAAATGGCCAAAGTATTCTCAGTTTCTTCCATTTTAGAATGCATCCCACTGTCTTTTAATCATCTATTCGGCATATTTCTCTCAGTTTGTGAACTTCTCCAGTGCCTGATACACAGTCCATCATGTGGCTGGGGTGCTACCCATGTTTTAAGAATAAAGAAAGTTACACAATGGAATTCTATGCAGCAGAAAGGAAGAAGGAGCTCCTACCCTTTGCAACAGCATGGATGGAACTGGAGAGTGTTATGTTAAGCCAAGTAAGCCAGGCTGTGAAAGACAAATATCATATGATCTCACCTTTAACAGGAACCTAATCAACAAAACAAACAAACAAACAAGCAAAATATAACCAAAGACACTGAAATAGAGAACAGGCTGCCAGTGACCAGAGAGGAGAGGGGAGGGAGTTTCAGGGGAAAAGGGGAAAGGTTTGCATGGACGATAACGGTGGGGGGCATGGAAATGGGAGGGAGGTGGGGAGGGCTGGGGGTGGGGGTAAAAGGCAGAAAACTATGCTTGAACAACAATAAAGAATTTAAAAAAGAACAAGGAAAGAATGAATAGTCTTTAGTGTTTAAGGGGACTTGTTATGAAGTTCTTTCTTACGTCTAACCTAAAGTGCCTCATGCTGCCATTCATGTATTCTGTGCCCTCACTGGCATGGAAGAACAGCTGTTCAGCCTCCTTTTTTTCCCCCCTCTTGGAGTTAAGTTGTCCTTATAATCCTAATACCTTTTTAAAAATTTTTTTGAAGTTTTATTTATTTTTAGAGAGAAGGGAAAGGAAGAAGAAAGAGAGGGAGAGAAACATCAATGTGTGGTTGCCTCTCATGCACCCCCCCACTGGCGCCACCCAACTTGGGACCTGGCCCACAACCCAGGCATGTGCCCTAACTGGGAATCGAACTGGCAACCATTTGGTTCCCAGCCTGCGCTCAATCCACTGAGGTACACCAGCCAGGTCCCTAATACCTTTAACCTCTTCTTCTAAATCCTCTTTTCCAATCTGTCTTAATTGTCTCCACTGCTGTCTTCTGAAGCCTTTACAAGTTCTCTCATTCCAAAATTGTGACCTAGTGCTCAGGATTGGGCTTCAGAGCTCAGTTATTACATGTAATATGCCTCTCATTTCTATGGTGAGCTTTTCCAATCAGTTTCATTTGGCTAGGCTAAGAAGCTTTGCCTTTTAAAACACACTCACATGTCAAATTCGAAAGGCCAAGAGTGACTTTCTCCTGAGCATGCTGGTTGGTAAAATGAGGGGGAAACAGCATTATCTGACTATACAAAACTGTAATTATAGGAAGTTGAAAGCAACAGGTAACACATGTAATGGGAAACTGCATACATAAAGCACTGTGGATAATTACAGTGACCTCAGCCTGCCATTTTTACCTGAGAACCAGCCTCATTTGTGGTCATTGTATGCTTTTTTCTAACAATGTTGCTAAAGGCCATTTCTGACCACTTACTTCCCATTAAATGTGGGGAGTGACACTGACTTAGTGTGGGTTATTGCAAAACCATTGGATTAAGTTAAAACCCCTCTCTAATTAAGCCTGTTAGACTTCCTATAATTCACAATTTTTCTGGGCAAAAGTAAAAACATTTGACTCAGAGGCCAAATGTATTGTATTAATAACCAGGAAACAACAAAATACACAGGGTAGCATTTTCAGAAGAAAATTCTGTCATCCACATTTGGTTGGAACTGCCATAATGCTTTCTCATAAAAACCTAATGTTTCCTTTTGGGGTGGCAACTATACAATACATACTGTGACAAAGATTCAGGGATACATTTTTCAGCAGTTAAATTAGAAAAATTTATTCAGACCTGCCTGTCGCTTCTCCCAATCATGAGTCAGAGCTTTTTCTGGGGTTTTGTATTCATGCATTTTCTAAGAGGCAGTATTGGGTTTTTACATACGAGTCATTCTTTATGAAAAGGTCACATTACAATTTTTCTATCATTTCTTGTGTTGCTAGATCTCAGGGAAGGAGATGCAGGATGCCAAATTGCAAATGGAGATTGTAAAAAGACAGATACTGAAATTGGATGACCAAGAGCTCCCAGAGAAGGGCCTCAATGGCAGAAGGGAGCCTCTTCTGGGTGTGTAGGTGGGAGCATGAAAGTCAGATTAACCTGGGGCGAGAAGGTTCTGTTGTACAAATACTGTCTTTACCTTGTCATCTTCCCAGGCCTGGCCAGCTCTTCTCCAAGAGTACTAGTGCTCCAAGAAAAAGACATTGCTGTTATTGCTAATAGGAGAGGTTGGAAATTTATTTCAGAGTTTCTAGATATATTTGGCCCATGCAATAACTTTTAATGATTATAGTAAGCTACCTTTTTAGAGAACATTAACTATGTGGTAGGCTCTAGCCCACTGCTTTATTTAAAGTATCTCTTTTAATACTCACAACAGTCCTTCAAAGAATATCCTATTATTACCTTCAATTTCCACATGAGGGGACTGGTTCTGAGAGGTTAGGCAACCTGGGCAAGGTCACACAGCTAGTAAAGTGGCAGAGCCAGAACTTACACCCAGATCTGCCTGACACCAAAAACTGGTTGTGAATCACTCTGTGTAAGTCCTTGTGAAGTCAAATAGCCACATCAATGAATGCAACTGTATTTTTTTCCTTTACCAAATAGCAGAATATCTGGTCTGCTTGATTTCGTGAGAGTATAATTATAGCACATAAAATGATGCTAGCCCACCCTGAAAGTTCCGGCTGAAGGGCTTTCTGTTGCTTTGTCTAGGGATTTCTCCCCACCCACCTCTACTTCCCAAGTGGATAGCAAGTTCTTCAAAAGAAAGTTCTAGACTGATTCTTATGCTCCTCTGCTTTCTACAACCTACATAGTGTCACACACATAGTAGCTACTCAATAAATATTGACTGACTGATGAATGCTTGGACATTCCCTTCAGTTATTTCTGGGTTATTCAAGACCCATTTTAAACACAAGATTTTATTTATTTTTAGAGAGAGGGGAAGGGAGAGAGAAACGGAGGGAGAGAAACATCAGTGTGTGGGTGCCTCTCGTGCGCCCCCTTCTGGGGACCTGGCCTGAAACCCAGGCATGTGCCCTGACTGGGAACCGGTGACCCTGTAGTTCACAGGCTGGCACTCAATCCACTGAGCCACACCAGCCAGGGATCAAGACCCTTTTAAAAATCCTCATCCGAAAATATGTTTATTGATTTTTGGAGATAGATAGATGATAGATAAATAGATAGGTATTGGTTGCCTGCTGTATGTGTCATGGCTGGGAATTAAGCCCACAACCTAAGTATGTGCCCTGACCAGGGACTGAACTCACAACCTTTTGGTGTATGAGATGATGCTCCAACTAACTGAGCCACCTGGCTAGGGAAAAGCCTTTTCTTAATGCTAAGCAGACAGGTAGACAGGTTGGAACCCTCAAAATGTCTGTTGCCTTAATATAGCTGCTTGCATGGAAATTACGTTTTAATATCATCTCTGCATAGGAGCTGAATGCTCTCTTTGGCACCTGGATGATTGATTGTGTTTTTCCCTTTTCCTCCAAAAGCTCTGGCATGGTGTAGATGCTGCTTGATGTGATTAACCATGCAGCTAACTTTATCAGATACCTTTTCAGACAAATCTTAAATTTTCTAAGAAAGCTGGTGCCATCTTTAAGTATACTTCCTAGTTAATGCTGTTTCCCAATCCTGGTCTGCTCAATAACTACATCTCAGGATTGCTTTGTAGAATGAGACAGGATAGAAAAAAAATACATTCTTTTTGGCTGGGTGAATAGAGTCCTTAACATTTTATCAGCTTGGTATTTCTCATTGGATGGAACTTCATCCCTGGACACAGACCCTTACTGGTCAGACTCACAAAAACTTTGAACTTGGTCTAGAAGATAAAGTGCAAACATGCAGAATGGGATAAGAAAAGTTAGCTAAAGCCAGTTTTCAGAGCACACCATGTGATTCTCAGAATAGCAGCAATACTATCATTTTCTGGGGGAATGCTATGTGCCAGGCACTCTGCTAAGCATCTTACAAGCGTTCATTTCATTTCATCCTTAGCAGGACACTATGGAGGTAGGTACTATTATTATAACCATTTTATAAATGAGCAAACTGCAGATTGGAGAGTGTAAGTGAAACTCTTAAAGTTTCTCAGCAGCATAAGGAAGACCTTGTATTTGAATCTAGGTCTGTCTGATTCCAGAGCACATACTCTTGGCTGCAGTGCGCTGAGGGGAACCGGGCTGGCTTTTCAAATGGTTTGGGGCTCTATCTGGGATGCAGAGAAAAACTGTTTAAAGGTTGATAGGAGAAAATCCCAATGGTGGCTGGCTTTCTTTAGGTTCTGATTTGCAGGAAAGAATTATTTTCTCTTTCAATATCCTAAGGGAATTTAGCTGCATGCAAAAACAAACAAACAAACAAACAAAAACAAACAAACAACAACAACAAAAAACCCAACCAAAAAACAAAAACAACAACAAAAAAAACCCACAGGGAACTGGTGAGACCCAAGTTCCAACCTGGCTATTCTACTGGGTCTGGAATGGAGGGGGGCTGGAGACTGGGGTGCAAAGTGCAAGAGCTGGCTTGTGCAAGTAGCGGCATTCTTAGGATAAGGTAGGGCACTCAGCTGCAGGGGCTGAGTTCAGTGGCGGCAACCCAAGAGTTGCAACAACAGGCTGCATCTAGACAAGCAATTGGCTTCAGTGAAAGCGGTAGTCCTACCCAGCCTAGTTGAGCTAACTGATCTAGCAGAGATGGGGCTTCGATTCCCATCGGATACTGGTAGTAAGGATGGCACTCCATTGCAGGGCAGCAGTGAAGGCAATGGGGACCTGTGTGGAACTAGATGAAGCCCCAGTCTTACTGGAACTGAAACACTAGATCGGCGGCTCTCAACTGAGGCAATACTGCCCCCTAGGGGACTTTTGGAAATTTTGTGAGGTCCCTTAGTGGAAATGGGGATGCTAGATGTTTTGCAATGCCCGAGAGTCTTGCAAAACTGAAGACTAGCCCAGCATCCTGCATGATTTTCAAGGTTCTGTTGGACTTCCATGGAGGTGAACATTCCATTTATAATTGTCTAAACTTATACTATACATATTTTACATATTTTCACAAAGGGTTTTGCTCCCCCCAATCCCACGGTTTTAATGAAACTATGTATTGTGTAAAGACATGGAAGATGTTTTCAGAGTTTTAACCACAGCCTTTCACCATTTCAGAAAATCATTTCAACAATTGTGATGTTGCTCTTGGAATTAGAGTCATCAATGCCATACTCCTTTAGTAGTTTGTATTTGTAGCTGTTGCATTCATTGGGATTCTACCTGAAGGCACAAGCCTTTCCCTACCTCAATTGCTTTTTCCATGTAGTCCTGTGTGAACATCTACATATTTATATACGTAGTAGTTTACTATGCATTACTTTCATTTCCTCTTTATGTGGCAAGGCACTTATCAATCTTTTTGAATGTATGTGTGTAAGCAGGGAATAGCATCTACGGATTTAATTTCAGGATAGTAAAGGAGTGCAACAAAAAAAGGACTTACTATAAAAAAAAGAGATGTTGATAATGTAAACTATTGTGCTAGGCTGTTGGCTTCCTGAGGGCCAGGACCATGTCTGTTTTGATTTCATTTGGCCTAATTAACCCAGTGGCAGGTCAGAGTATGTGCTTAGAAAATAGCGGGTGAGTGAATAATGAAAATGGACTGAAGCACAGAGACAGAGACTCAAGGGAATTAGGTCAGCAGTGTAGGAGTGACACAACTGTCAGGAGATGGGGGCCTTTGATTGCTGAAAGAGGACAGGATCCTAGTTATGAGAAAAGGGCCCTAGTTCGAAGATTTCCCCAAAGCTAGTGTTCTTGTGCCAAGGCCCAGTGCTTCTTTTAGGCCTCTTGTTTCAGGCGATGCTTGGGCAAGGGGCTGAGATCACATGGTCCCAGTGGCAGAGAGAGAGAAGTGTTCATACCCTCACTTGCTGGTATCAACATCAGGAGTCATAAGACCTCACCAACTAAAAGGAAGGCTGCTTCCCAGCTTGGCTGTGCCTCTTTGCATTGTATTACCTGGGCAGAGGCAGAGATGACCCCAGGGAAAATGAGCCTTAGGTGTGTTCTCTATAGAAGATTCATGCCCTCCATGTCCCCAATAGGGTCTCAGGTTGCCTTGGCCTTCAGGCAGATGCAGTCTGCCCATTTTCCTGTTGCTGTTGCTGTTGTTTTTCTCTCCTCTATCACCCTTCCAATCAATAATGAATATACCCCTTCCTTCTGGGTCCTATCCCCCAAGGTGACTACTCAACATCTGATAGATGAATGACTAAAGCCTTCACTGTTCCTGATGAGAGAATGAGCTACCCCTTTGCTTGAGGGTGAGGTGGGAATGAAGAGAAGCACCTTTGTTAGAAATAAAAATAGAGAAGTATTGAGGGAAGTATCAAACCACCTAATTTCAGAGGTGGAAGCAACCCTGAGGTCATCTGGTTCACTGGATGCCAAACCTGCCTGCACAGTGGAATCTCGGGGAGTTTTGTTGAAATATAGATATAGTGGCTCCTAACTTGCAGACAATCTGATTCAGTATGTCTGAACTGGGGCCTTGAATCTTTATATTAATAAGTAGCATGGATGATTCTGACAAGAAGCCTGGAGAGGGAATTCACTCAGACTGACCTTCTCATTTTACTGGAAGCTAGCTGAGTCCCAGAGAGAGACAGTGAGTTGCCCCATGTCACACAGCAAGTCATGGCAGATTTGGGACTGAAACTCATGATTCTTTTGACTGTATTGGTTGTGGTGGTATCTGATTGGTGATATCTTTGGCATGGGAAAAAGGATCTTAAATCTCACTGCAAAGGCTGGATACCCATTATACCTGTAGGTAGGGCACAGACAGGATGCTAAAATGCTATTTTACCTTACTACAAGCAGTAAATTTACTGCAAGGTTTAAGAGAGAAGCAACAAAATACCCACCAAGGTTAGTAGGATAAGAAAGGCAAGTGAAATAATGAAGGTAATTATCTACTTATTTTGTTCCTGGTAACTGAGGGAAATATGAGCTTTTAAAAAAAGTCACCTCAAGTAGCATGAATGACTTCAACTCCCATCACTTTGCTTTTCTTCTCCCTAGAGATACCTTCCTGCCTACCTGTCTGCTGGGGGGTATGAAAATGTCACAGTCCGGGGGAAATGTGGAGTGAGAAGGGAAAGCCTGTGTAGGAAACACCAAATGAAATAAAGTATTAGGCCAAGCTGCAATGGAGATGGCGTAAACACTTGTTCTTTTAAGATAAACTTTTGAGCGAAATAAGCCAGGCAGTGAAAGACAAATACCATATGATCTCACCTTTAACAGGAATCTAATCAACAAAACAAACAAACAAGCATAATACAACCAAAGACATGGAAATTGGGAACAGGCTGAAAGTCACCAGAGGGGAGAGGGGAGGGAATTTCAGGGGAAAGGGGAAGGGTTTACAGGAACAAGTATAAAGGACACATGGACAAAAACTATGGGGGGTGGAAATGGGAGGGAGGTGGGGAGGGCTGGGGTGGCGGGTTGGGTTGAGAATAAAAGACAGAAAACTGTACAAGATCAACAATTAAAATAAAAATTAAAAAATAAATAAATAAAATAAAATGTACATGTAGATTGAGAAAAAAAAACTTTTGGATTCTGGGCCTGTTCTACCTGGAGCCTCAATACAAGCTCCAAAGTGTTCCAAACCCTCCACCTTATTGCTTTGGCATAATTCAAAGCAGCCCCCTTGCAAGGCTCCTGGAACAGAAGCTGCTCCATCAGAAACTGAATGTAAACAACATCACATTCTTTATTTAGAATTGACACTTACTATTTTGGTTCCTAAGTGGCAAATCTGTCTGCCCCCTGCCCCCTGCCCCCAGTTTTCCCAGCCAGAACTGGGTTAAGGTAAGGCATCTCACAGAGATCAGCAGGTGTTTTCCTGTTTATAAGAAGCAGAGCTCAATGGATCACTGCATTCCTATCTCTGAGCAAGATGTCAGGGGGATTATTGGAAAGGGAAGGTGCCATGGCCACAGAGAGTGAATCCTGGTGCAGGTCAGGGTGGGCAGTTCTACACTAGGGGGTGGAGCCATGGTAAGATCAGTTGTGTATTGCTGCTATGGAGTCAGCAACCCCTGGGACCTTATATTTCTGCTCAGTTCTACCACCACCAATTTGCTACATGACCCTGAGCAAGGCTCTTCCTTTCTGTGGGCCTCACTTACTATTTCTGGAAAAAGGATACACCATTTAATGTATGGTACCATTTACTGTGACAACTGGCCTGCCATCAGATAAACTAAAGCTGACTCTCTATCTCACTCCCTATTCCAAAATATATTTCAGCTTAGCCAGAAATTTAGATTTTAAAAATAGAAAGTAATAAAAACTGGAAGAAAGCATAGGATAATATTTTCTAAATATTGAAATAAGAAGTCTTTGCAAATCAAGAAAAAATACTAAGAGTTGTAGAGGAAAGGAATGACAGATTTGACTGTGCAAAAATTTGACTGTGCACAACTTCGCTATGGCAAAAGATATTTCACGCAAAAATGAAAGACAAAGTAGGACAAACAAGGGTAAAGTCACAACATAGAAGGCAGGCAAAGGTTTATTTTTTATATTTTAAGAGCTCCATTATTGGAACTGTATTATTTTCTTTATAGCACTCACCATAATCTACAATTGCATTATTCAGTTATTTGCATATTGTCTGTTTCCTCTACTTACATGCCAGCTTCATGGAAATGGAGGCTTTGCTTATGTACCACTGTATGCCTAGTCCTAAGGTAGTATCTGGCACACAGTAGGTGCTCAATGAATACTTGTTGAAGAAATGAATGAGTGAGCTTCCATAGCTCAATGAGACCATGCCGAACTATCCACTAGAAAAATCATCAAACCAAAATGAACAAGGGAACTCTCAGAGGTGACACAAAGAGCTTATGCCATGTAAAAAGGTTCACAAACTCATTTTAATTAATAATGAAAATTAAAACAGCATTGACCTGATTGAAATGTCATCTTTCACCCCTCAGACTGGCAAAAATATAAAAGGTTATTAAGACCCAGTGTTTGTTAGGATGTGGTGAATCAGGAACATATATTCACTCTTGGTTAACGTCTAAATTAGCACAGCTTCTGGGGAGCAGCTTGAAAAATCATTTGACCCAGCAAGTCTTCTTTCAGGAGTTTATCTTTTTGAAATGCTCCATATATAAGGATAGTAATTTAAACATTATTTGTAATGAGAAAAAAATTGCAAATAACCTAAATGACTTCAGTAGAGGACTGGTTGAATATGGTTGAATAAACTATATCCAAAAATGGGAGACTAAGCTTCACTATGCTAATAATTAAGAATTTGGTCTCTGAGGTCAGATGGCCATTGAGAACTTTGCGACCTTGCCCAAGTCTCTAAACACTTCTGTGCCTCAATTTTCTCATCTGTGAAATGGGAAAAATAATAATACCTCCTTTATGAAGGTCTGTAGAGTAAATGAGCTAATTTATGTGAAGTATCAAGTACGTAGACAGTACCTGGTGCAGAGTATTTAATAATTGCCATCCATTACCTCTCCTCCTCCTCATCCTCCTCCATAGAGTGATGGCAATGAGAATGTAGCTACAAATAAGGACAAGCTAATCTCTATATACTGATACACAATTATGTTTCCATTATAGTATTGTCATAAAAGCAAGTTTCAGAAGAATTAGTACAGTAGGATTTGATTTTTGTTAAGGGCATTGTGTGGTACACATAGAAAAAAATCTAGAAGGATAGATAGTCAACAGTGGTTATCTCTGGGAAACAGGGTGGAGAAGGCAGATTGTTCACTTCAGTAATGATTAGAATTGTTTGAAACAAGCATATGTTACTTTGATAATAAACAAAAGATGTAAAGGAAAAAAGCTCCATTTGGAAATCTGAGGACAGTTAATCCTACCAAGCTTCACATCCTCCAGTCCTTGGCTACAGCCCAAACGTGAGTCTCCCCGCCCATCATCTGTCCTTTCCCGTACTATCCTACTTCTGCTCTGTGCTCCCATTCCCCAACCACTCCTAACTCAGCTTTGTTCTTACTACTGCCCTCTCTCATTCTTCTCTGTACCCTTTGGACTCCCTCTGAAGGGAAACAATTCCCGATGCACTGCAAATAAACTTCACAGAGTACTGTTCTTTTCCTCTGTGCCTGGTAATGCTGAAACTTGAGTCTCCACGGAGGAACTCACGGCTTTGCCTGCAGCGCCCCCTAGTGGACACTGCTCACACTCCCACACTACAGCACTTTAGGGCTGGTAGGTGGGGTCTGTGCTCTAGCTTTCGAACTGTTACTTCTCCGCCTTCGACCAAGAGCTCCTCCTTCTCATGCCAACTGGCTACAGCACCCTCTTCTCTCCAGTCCTCATCGAACCTTCTTTTTAACTATCCCCTCCTGGTCAAACCATCCCCCTCAACCATTCAACGAAGAGTTCGACATCTGGCTCACTGTCTTCTCCACCCCAAGTCCTGACATCATTCTGGGTGAGTTCAACATCCATGATCCATGTGCAGGACACACCCCCATTCTAGCCATACCATGCTTCATCACCGGTTAAAACTGCTTTCAGAATCTCCTGCCCCCGCTATCCACATTCTTCCCGCTGACCTCAAAGCTCATCTTTCTACCTCAAGACGATCTCCACTCTCTTGAGCTCCCTTCATTCTCCCATCTTGTCAGTTCCTCTCACCTTCCTTCCCTCTCCATTCTTGAAAATGATGGTGGTGATGATAAATTTAGCAATGAATATGTATGTGTCAGGTATCATTTCAGTAATCTCATGTAATTCTCACAATAACTTTGTGAGATGGGTACTATTGTCTTTTTTTCTTTAATGAGGGGACTGAGGCTCAGAGAGGTTGAGTGACTTATCCAAAGTCCAAAAGCTAGTATAGGACAGAGATAAGATTTGAAGCCAGGTCTGTTTGCCTAAATCCTATAATGTAGACTTCAGGATCTTGTCTATATCCTCAACTCCCTTGCCCTGTGTCTTTCTGACACATCCACTAGGCAAAAGCCCAAGCCTGGATAAATTTAACTGACAGCCTCCTCCTCTGTACTTACACCCAGATGGAGGAATACTGCTGGAGAAAATCCCATCACTTTGCTGATTAGTCCCACTTGAAAGTCATAGTTTCCAACCTCAGCTGGGCTCTAGACTCAGCTAAACAATCCTTCTAAGTAACTGTCCTGACAACAGCACTTTCAAAGTTTCTCCACTGCCCTCTGGAATTAGACTGTCTGGGTTAAAATCCTGCCTTGGCCACTTCCATGCCAGACTTTAAGGAAGGGTGAGGTGGAAGAACTGGGAATGAGGGGAAGGGGAAGTGACCTGTCTTCAGTGTTTTCTGGGTACCAGCCCTGGTGCCAGGTGCTTTGTATACATATCTCTTTTAATTCTCTCAGCAACTACACAGGAAGATGCTATTGTTATTTGCTTTACAGAGAGGACTAAGTCACACAGAGAGTTTAAGTCACCTACTAAGATGACACAGGTCATAGGTGAAGAAGCCATCTCATTTATTTAGAACCTCCTTATCTTGATCAATTACAGTGACAGGCTGCTAAATGGTCCTCTTGTTACCTAGCTCATGTCCTCCCATCTATGCACTGATCTGTTGCTGGGGCAATCTTACTAAAATGTACCGTGCTAATACCCTGCTTAAAATCCTTCTGAAACTTCCTTTACAGTCTTCAGAATGACACTGTAAACTTTAACCTTAATAATTTGACCTTTCATTTCTTTCTCAGTGTGTTTCACTGCTATCTGCCTATGATCCAGGCATTCTGAACTATATTTGGCTACCTGATGATACCTTGATTTCCTCTAACTTCATGCCTATGTATAGTTCTGCCTGATCTCCTGAATCTCCTGTACCCCTTCCCCATCCACCTTTAATGCTTTCTCTTTTATATATTTACAGCATTTATGCATTGATCACACTGTGCTATAGTTTCCTGATGAGTTGTCTATTCCTCCATTAAACTGGGAGCTGCTTGAGTTTGGGGACTGTGATTTAGTCATCTTCATCTCTGTATTTCCCAGGGTGTAGCACCAGAGCCTGGTTAAAACCCATGTTTGTTGAATGACTAACTGACTGAATGGAATGAATGAAGGAAGAAAAGACCCTCATTTGAAAAGTTTAGTGACATGAGCTATATGGTATCTGGTTCTTGGCTGAAGCCCCTGCAATTTTCCCCTATGACTCATTCATAAAAATATGTCTGCACGTGGATAAAGACTGGAAGAGAACTAGCCACACAAAAGTAAGAGTTGTGTTGGAGTGGCGAGTTGATGGATGATGCTTCCCCCTGCAACCGTTTTCAAAATGTTCTTTAGTGCTGCTTTCCGAGTGTATTGGCAAAGTGGCAGACATTGTAGAAATGGAATCCGGGGCTCCCATGTATATTGATGCCCAGTGCACCCTGCTGTGTTCTGGGTGCTGTGAGGAGGGTGGTGGGCAGAGGAGCTACTCATTCTGCCTGAGGTTCTCATAGTCTAGAGTCTTGTCAGTTCAGTTGAATTTGCTGGAATAAAATGAGAACTTTCAAGAATTTTCCAAGTTCCTGGGTTGAGATATTTTTTTTCCTCCCAAAACTGGATTGCAAACAAAGATGGCTTTTGTTTGTGGTAAAATACTCATTCCTTAGATTTTGTCCTGCAAAGTGCCTTTTGCAGCTTTGGGGGACAGGTTTGCTGAGTAGGGAAACTGATAACCCATGCTTTCATGGTTTAGAAATGACCAAAATCTTTTCCCTTTTGAATAAAAAGTTAAGGAATTTCATTGGCAAAATGACGAAATTGCTTCTTTACTGCCAGAGGATTTCCAAAACTACATATCATGTGTTAACCCAGAAGAGGGGGAAAAATGGGAAGCAGCACTCTCCAAGATTCAGGTGATGGGTACTCTGCCTTTGATGGGTGCTTATTCACTGTGCTCTGTCAAGCACTGTGCTCAGGACTTTTGAGCTATGTATCTCATTTAAAACTTGCAACAGCCTTTCGGGTAGGGACTGTTAGTATCCCCATGTTAGAGATGGTAAGACTGAAGTTCAGACAGATTCAGCTCTGAAATCATGAGGCTGGGCTTAGTTCAGCTAGCTAGCTCTGCAGGCAAGCTCTAACCAGTGAACCCCTGCCTCTAGGGTAGTCTTGCTACAGAGGGACAGATATATGTAATTATTTTTATTTAAAAAACAGTCATGTCATATTTACCATGCACCAAGCACATGGTAAGGGCTTTACAAATATTGGGTCATTTAATTCTCATAAACAACCATGTGAGGAGGTACTATTATTGATACCTTGTGTTAGATAAGAAAACGGAGGCCCAGGGAGGTTAAGGCATTTGCTTGGGGTGAGGCAGGCTAGTATGTGACAGAGCCAGTGTTACAGTCCACACAGCTATGTTCTGGTGTCTGACTCTTAAACTTGACCCTGTGCTGGACAGCATTTTACTCCCTGTGCTCTGTCTTTGTATCTTTAGCTCAGAAACACTGAGGATATGGATGTCTTTTCATAGTTTTAAAAGATTTTTACTTTTTGGAATACTTTTCCCCAGTAAAGCCCTGTTTTCACCTCCCAGGGGTCCTGAGGAGGTGGGGGGAATAAATACATACCTCTGTTCCTCTGAAGCAAGATTAACCTAGAGGCAGGGTGCTAAGTAGAACCTCCCTCTGGTGCCAGCTGAACTGCTTTGAAGCCCTGCCTCATGTTTTTGGAGCTGAACATCTCTGAACCTCAGTTTCACCATCTCTGCTAAAGGAGAAGGGCCCTTTCTCCTGATGCCTTTATTTACTTCCATTTTTTGATGTTTTGGGGAGAGAAAGGTTTCCTCTACAGCTGGGCACTGGAAAGGCCAAGGGCTTTTGGTGACTTATTTGGAATCAAACCCACTCTTTTCATTCAACAGAGACTTCAGGATAGCACCCTTGAAAGGTAGTTTGCTAGGAGTCACCAGGAGCAGACAGAGTGGTCTTCCTTACCCAACTTGTCCCATCTATTCCTCCTAACTTCCTATCCATTTCTACCATCCTGCCTCATTCCCCAGAACCCAAGAGACAATGATAGCCTCTTGGCTTAGAGAAAGGGGGAGTTGAAGGGGCATCGGGCCCAACCCACCAGCCTGAAAGCCTCATTTAACAGGGGAGGAGGCACATCTGGTTTGGGTTTTCAATTCAATTCTACAATAATTTATTGTGGGCCAGCCAGCTGCAGAGGTTTTGGGCTAGGCTAGACAGAGAGAGATGCAAAGAGAAGTGAAATGTTGTCTGTGCCCTTAAAGGAGTTTTATGGGTTGTAGGGGTATATAGACCTGAATTAGCAATTTTTATGCAATGAGCCTTGGACTGGGTGGTTTACCTTGCATACTTTATGTTTTTGAACCTTTCCAACAGGTTCTGGGATGAGGGCCATGAAACTATCGGCTTGGCCAAAAAGTTCATTTGTTTTTTTCCATAAGATGGCTCTTGTAGTGCTTAGTTTTCTTTCACTTCATTTGAAAACAATTTTGTGGACTTCTGGCCAAGATGGAGACATAGGTAGACACACTTCACCTCCTCTCACAACCATAAGAAGGATCACAACTCATCTCAAAGCAAAATACAACCAGAACTGCCAGAAAATCAAACCGTATGGAAGTCTGACAACCGAAGATTTAAAGAGGAAATATTCACCCAGATGGGTAGGCAAGATGGAGGGGGAGCTGGGGCAGAAAGGACACAGTGTGGTGGCTCACAAAATGGGTGGTCCCACATTTACCTGTGGTGGATTAAAACTGGGAGGGACACTTGGGTAGCTGGCCATCCAAGCCCCAGGCCATACCACACAGCCCATGTTTCCAGCACCAGGTAAATAAAGCCTCATAACTTCTGGCTCTAAAAATCAGTGGGAGTTGTGGCAGTGGAATAAACTGCTGATCTCTCAGGAAACTCTGTTTAAAGGACCCGCATGGCCCTAGAACATATGCAAACTGACCCACTCTGGAATTCAGCACCGGGGCAGCAGGTAGAAGGGTGCCAGTCACATACAGGAAGTGGGGGAAGTGACTGAAAACAAGGCAAGAGCCGAGAAAGCAGAAATCAGCTCTACCCAATACACAGAAAAACAAAAACAAAAAACACAACAGGGAGACTGCCAAATTGAGGAGACAAAGAAATGTCAGATCATAACTCCAGAAAAAGAACTAAGTGAAATGGAGATAGCCAACCTATCAGATGCAGAGTTGAAAACACTGGTGATAAGGTTGCTTAGAGAACTCATTGAATATAGCAAATGCATAAGGGAAGAAATGAAGGCTACACTAAGGGAAATAAAGAAAAATCCACAGGGAATCAACAGCGAAGGGAAGGAAGCCAGAGTACAAATCAACAATGTGGGACATATGGAAGAAATAAACACTCAACCAGTACGGAATGAAGGAGCGAGAATTAAAAAAAAAAAAATGAAGACAAAATAAGAAGACTCTGGGACAACACCAAATGTGCCAACATCCAAATCATAGGGGTGCCAGAAGGAGAACAGGAAGAGCATGAAATTGAAATCTTATTTGAAAAAATAATGAAAGAAAACTTCCCTAATTTGGTGAAGGAAATAGATGTACAAGTATAGGAAGCAAAGAGAATCCCAAACAAGTTGGATCCAAAGAGGACCACACCAAGGCACATCATAAATAAAATGCCAAAGGTTAAAGATAAAGAAAGAATCTTAAAAGCAGCAAGAAGAAGGCAGAGAGTTACCTACAAAGGAGTTCCCATAAGACTATCAGCTGATTTCTCAAAAGAAACTTTGCAGGCTAGAAGGGACTCGCAAGAAGTATTCAAAGTAATTAAAAAGCACGGACCTACAACCAAGATTACTCTATCCAGCAAAGCTATCATTTAGAAAGGAAGGGCAGGTAAAGTGCTTCCCAGACAAGGTAAAGCTAAAGGAGTTCATCATCATTAAGCCCTTATCACACAGGTGGCAAACCCAAGGCCCGCGGCTGAACCCGGCCCTCCGCCTTGTATTTTCCGGCCCTGCACCTTGTTTCTACCCCATGGCAGCACCAAGCTTCTTGCCCTAGTTAAGGAGTAATTACATTTACACAGTCCTAAAATTACATTTGGCCCTTTGAAGGCAACCACGAGGCTGATGTGACACCTGGTGAAAATGAGTTTGACATCCCTGCCTTATTACATGAAATGTTAAATGGTCTTATTTAAGAAAAAGAAGGAGAGCAAAACTATGAACACTAAAATGACAACAAACTCACAACTATCAACAACTAGATCCAAAAATCAAAAACAAACCAAGCAAACAGCCAGAACAGTAACAGAATCATAGACATGAAGATCATTTGGAGGGTCATCAGTGGGGAGGAGGAAGGGGGAGAATGGTGGAAAAGGTGCAGGGATTAAGAAGTATAAATGGTAGGAACAAAATAGACAGGAGAATGTTAAGAACAGTATAGAAAATGCAGAGGCAAAGAACTTACATGCATGACCAATAGACAGGAACTAAAGGGGGGATTGCTGTAGGGAAGGCTGTACCAGGTGGAGGGGGCCAAAAGGGAAAAAATAGGACAACTGTAATAGTATAATCAATAAAATATACTTAAAAAGAAAGCAATTTTGTTAGATTGTATTGTAACAGCTGTCATATCAGTGTGCATTTAAAAAAATCATCAAAATTGGTGAGTTTTGTGTAGCCATTTTAATATTGAAGATGGAAGAAAATACACATTTTCACATATTATGCTTAATTATTTCAAGAAAGGTAAAAATGCAGCTAAAATGCAAAAAGATTTGTGCAGTGTATGGAGAAGGTGCTGTGACTGATCAAACATGTCAAAAGTGGTTTGTGAAGTTTCATGCTGAAGATTTCTCGATGGACGATACTCCATGGTCAGGTAGACCAGTTGAAGTTGATAGTGGTCAAATTGAGACATTAACTGAGAACAATCAATGTTACAGCATGTGGGAGATAGCTGGCATATTCAATACATCCAAATCAATAAAGTTATGGGTGAAAATGAAAAATGTGTCTTTTATTTTAGGGGAAAAATGTACAGACTTTTTGGCCAATCCAATATTATCACTTCATTTTACACATGAGAAAACTGGGCCACAAAGAAGAAGTGACTGGCTCAAGGTCACCATGTTAGGAAGTGACATAACCAGTCCTTGGAGCCTAGATGTGTCTAGTTCCCCAGCCCTCACTTTAACCATTACTTCACCCTGCTTCCCAGAGATGATGATAAGTAATACTGAGCCATAGGCCAAATCTTGTGCTGAGTGGGCTGCAGATGCTATTTTTGGGGGCAACTTCCAGTATTCCACTGAGGCAAGTTGTTATCCACTTTTCCAGAAGAGAAAAATGAGGTTACCTTAGGAAGCGATGGAGTTGGGATTTCAACCAATGTTAATTCCAGCTCACCAGCATATAGCATGAAAGATGTAGACACAGGATACCATGAGAGTTCTTGGAAGGTTTCATTGCAGAGATGACATTTGGGTTTGACCTTGCAGGGTGAGGTGGTATTTTGATAGGAAAAGTTGTGAGAGAGGATCGCCAGTCAGAAGGGATATTATGAGCAAAGGAATGAACTGTGGGGCATTTTGATTTAGAAGGCTGCAGGTTCATCCACTTTGTAGGTAGGATACCCTAGATTTGGAGAGCAGTGGGAAGGAAACTGGATACCTCAAAGGGCTTTCACATTTTTGGTCAAGTTTAAGTTCTCATTTTTCAATGAAGAGCAGGTGCTCAACCCAAAAGCTTTTCAAATTATACTGTCATGCAACCCATGAGCAACCACACATGTGACTCTCACTATGTACAGACTACTGTGCTGTGAGCTGTGAGGAACACCAAAGAAAACAACTCAATTCTTCCAGTGTGTGCTGAGAGCCCCCGTGTGGTGGGGGAGACAAGATACACACACCGGAAAAAGCAGCAGCCAGCTTTTTCAGTTTGTGAACTGAGCCAAATGAGTCCCCCCCCCCCCCCCGTGTCAGCTTTCCAGGAACATGAAGATGGGGGAAGGTGAGAGGGGCTGTAAAGGGAGGCTTCACCAAGAGAGTGGGTTTGGGCTTTGAGGGCTGTTTTAATAGTCAGGAATGGAGAGGAAGACAGGCAAGCTTAAGATCACGTAGAACCACTAGTGTGGTTGATAGAAAGGGCTCTGCAGAGGCCTTCCTTCCCCCAGCCGCTGGTGCCCCATTCATGTCTTGATATCTGAAAATTTATTACAGAAGGTGGGACTGTATGAGGTCAGATGCAGCCTGTGAGAGCTGGTAAACAGGGCTAGGTACCTGATATTTCTGATCCTCCAATTTTCTACACTTACTTCAATTGCTGGCATCTCCCCCAGCTGCTGAACTGTATGTGTATGTGTGAGCAGTATTTTAAATTAAGCAGTGAGTGCTTTCAGCTCATCATAAACATGATAAAAAGCTTCAGCCACGGCCTGAGCCCACCCCCACCCCATACACTCAAGCAGCAGCTGGGGCCACTAGACCCCACACTCTAATGCATATTGCGTATGACTCACCAATAGAAAAGACTATGTTTCAGTCTTCCTGGGTAGCAGATCCCTAGTTGTGTTGGGAAACCTCAGTCCGATTTGGAAGGTAAAGGGCCCCAGCACTTTCCTACAGACCGAGAATTCTACAACCTATGGAGAACCTACTGTGTGCAAGGCATTGTGGGTAAGTCCATTAATCTTGCTTGGCTTTCCATTTTCTCATCTTCAAAATGCATATAATAATCCTGCCTGCTTTACCTCCCTACCAGGGGTGTATGTGTCAGCCATGCTGTTCTTTTGGTTTTTGGAACGTTTCCCATTCCCAAAGTCTTCTCCTGCTCCAGGGCCTTTGTGCCTGATGTTCCTTCTGCCTGGACTGCTATGGCTCTTGCTTTTGACATGGGAGGCTTCTTCTTAATCCTTCAGCTTCAGTTTAAATGTTACCTCTTGACATAAGCTTTTCCTGGCTACCTGAAGTTAGTTCCCTGCTGGCCCTCCCTATTATTCCTTTTATTGGCAATACTTACTTAATCACACTTACCTGTCTCGGTAATTATTTCTGTTAATTTTTGGTTGTTTTAGTCTGTCTCTCCCACTAGAATGTAAATTCCAGGAAAACAGGGACCTTGTCTTTATGGCTCAGCAATGTGTTCCTCTCATCTAGAGGGGTGTTTGGCACATAGTAGGCTGACATAAACAAAACCATCTGGGAAATATTTTCTCCCCCAGGCTCTTGCCAGATGTATGGTTGTTGAGGGAAAAATCATGACAGAACTGTGTCATTACAAATGGGAGGGGGGAAACAGGCTAAAGGAAGGAGTTTGTTGAAAGCAGTTCTGTTTTAAAAACCAGTCCTTTGAGTCTCACCATCAGACACAGAGTCTTATGAAAATACCAAAAAAGGGATAGAAAAAATAAAAGCTGACTTTTTAGTGGGTGTTCACTATGTGCCAAGAACTGTTGTAAGTTGTCTACACAGATGATCTCATTTAATCCTCATAATAACCCAATGATGTCAGTTCAACCTAGTTCCATTTTACAGATGAGGGTATTGAGGCTCTGAGATGTTAGGCAAAGTGCCCAAGGTCACACAAGTAGTGTGAGGCAGAACCAAAAGTCGATCTTGTGACTGTCAGTGTCTGAGTCTGAGAATGAAATCATGTCTGCCCTCTGCAGCCACCATGCTCTCCTGCAGCCCCTGTACATGCTTCTGCTGCAGCACTGATCATGCTATGGTGCAGGGCTTGCGTACTCATCCACTACATCAGGAGTTTCTCAAGTGCGAGGATGGGGCCTTCATTTTCGCATTACCTGTGCCTAGAATAGAGTTTGTTCCAGAATAGGCACCAATCAGTATTCGTTGAGTGAACGGATGAGTGTGGGAGTGAGTGAATCCATGTTCTTTTATTTTTTCAGGCTTTAGGCTTATGGGCCCTCGTTTACTTCCCCATTTTATATTAAAATGTAGCAGTGGAGACAACCGTGTTTTGGTGCAAGAGGTCCTCCTTGCCACAAGATACAAGGGGAACCAGCACTGACTGGGAAAGCTGAGTCATTGTCTATAGAGCAAGGCACTTGATTCCAAGGGTTTCACTTTATTGTTCATCTAAAAAGTAGCTGGACCTGTTTAGGACTTAAGAGGTTCAAATCCCATCTTAAGTACTTTGCAAAATGAGGCAGGCTGTGGAGTAGGAGGAAGGAGGAGTTATAAATAAACAAATACCCACAAGCTGGCTGGTTTTTTAAACAGAATTGGCCTCAATCTGCACTATGCCACATTTTCCCAACTAGCCTCCATCCTGAGAACAAGTGGGAACTTTCATAATGAATGGCTTTATATCCCACCCCCCATTAGATGAATGGCAGGAGTTTTGGCCTGGGAGGCAGGTTTCAAATCCTCAGCACACAGTTTGTTGCCCTACTGTGCTCCATCTATCACACACAGTGTCCTGCACAACATACTCACTCATCACATCTGCTGCTTCAGCCCTCCAAAATAATTGGGTCATTGTTTTATTATACCAGTAAGGGAACTGAGAGCCTGTTAGGATTATGTCATTGACATTTGCATGAAAAGGCAATCATGATATGCTGGTCATTTAACACAGCTGGGAATGCAACTGTGTTGTCATTGTCTCAAATAAACCCTGACTCAGTTTCACAGCCCAACCAGTAAAAATGGATTAGTCTGATGTATGACATCTTTAAAGCGTTTTCTAGCCCTTCAAAGAATCAAGCAGGGTCTCTTTTCATGCAGTTAGACTTCTCAGCTTATAGGCATAGCAGTCTGAAGGTGAGAGATACTTGCTTGTCATGTGTGTGAGAGTTGTACACTCTAGTGGTAGGATGTTGTAATACACTGTCATTTGTTCACTAACTGCTGATGAGAGCCAAGGAAAGTTGGGGCTCAAGAACAAATGAGGGCTAATATTGTCTCTGGGGGAATACTATTTAGATAATTTATAAACCAGAGTTCTGTTGTGACTTCTATCATGTGTTAGTTTCAGTACGATCTGTGCTTTGATTGTAGTTGTCAGTATGCTTAAGCCTGAGTCTCTGCTAATGAGATTTGAGACATTTGCATTTTTAACAGGTATTAGTAATGGTAGAACATCTTAGTTCCAAACAAGGAAATGATTGCCATTGACTGTAGACATAAAAACAGAGCTCAAATTCATGTGTCAACTTATTGATCTTTTTCTTCCACTTACACTGTGTTAACTGGAGTTTTATGGCATATGGCCATTAATGTACTCTTGAAAGGAATCTATTGCAGATACCTGTCTATCCCTCTTCTGGTTCCATCCCTTGCCAAATCAGCCCTTACCAGTTACCTCGAGGTGTGACAGGCGGAGCTGGCCCAATGAGGGTGTCAGCTAAAGAGGTTGAGTGCTTTAGATGCAAATCTCCTTATCCCAATTGCCATGACTGTAAAGAACTCAGGTTCTTGAATTTTGCTTGTGACTGATTCCAACTGCTTTGCCTTCTGGGTACTTTAGTATTTGTGCTATTCCATGTTCCTGCTCTTGATCTGTCTTTTCCTATGGCTGCAGTTCCCTTTCTGTAAAGTGGGGCTCTTGCTGGGACTAGGTGAGAGAATATACTCAGACTTGGCATAGTGCCTGCCAGAGAGTAAGTGCTTAACAAATGATAGTTGTCATCTCATATTCCCTGGCCAGGTTTCTTTGGGTTTTGTTCTCTGCAACTCCAGCATTGGTCCTGGACCAGAACCTCTTCCCTCCCTTGATGGCAAGCCAGGTCACATACCTTTCAGACAAGCTGGGCTCCCTTCTCTGATGGCCTCCGCTGTCCTTTCTGTCACCATGTGGCACTCACTGTAACCATAGGCAGACCTCTGCCAGCTGCTGACATTAGCCTATTGAATTGTGTCAGGGACGAATAAATTCATAGACAGGGATTTGCATGACTGGGCCAGATGCAAGACCAGGAGGCAAAGCCATATTTACCTGCCCTTCCAAATTGTGAGCAAATCACCCATTCTGGTTAAGACCAGATGTTTTACACCCATGACTGCAATGCCACACATCAAGCAGTTGCTTACAGGGAACAGAGCGGTTTTCACATCAGAAATGTAACCTGTATGCCACTTTTCAAATTTCTGAAAAGCAACTACCATACCTGGGTACTATTCCCTTGAAAATAACAACCTTAGTGGGTATCTTATGGGGACTTTAATTTGGAAGCCCTGGGAGTACTTATATGCTCTTTCCAAGGGTGTCTCTGACTGCTTTAATTTTCAGGGAGTTAAAACACTGGAGAAGATAAGAGATCTTCTCCAAACTCACCTGCTCTTTAATTTCTTGGCAAGCAGCCAATCCAAACACTAAAAAAGAATCAGAGAACTCAGGAATCCTGAGTGCTATTCTCAGTGCATGTCTAAACAAAGATGGAGAGTGTGGCAACAGAAAGAGGAGAAAAGGCAGTTTTTGCATCTTAGACTGGGAGAAGAGCTCATCTCATCATGTTTGGTCTCCTCTCCACTCATACAGAGGAGAGAAGACATGTGTTACATTGTGACAGTAGACTCCCTGCCAGCTGAACTGTTCAGCCTTAGAGGTTGTCCAGTCTGGTAGTCCACCCCGGTCCAGCAGCATCACTACAATGATCACTTCTCAACTGCTTTGACTTGAATTTTCTGTTTTGGGTTGATTGGTTATTGGCGCATTTGCTTCTGTTTGGGAGAAGGTGACATGATTGACTATTCCATATGACTTGTCCTTTTCAACAGTTAATCACATTCTGAGGGATTCTCTTGAGCTCTAGCAACTATTTTGTTATGCCATGAAACAGTGGCTTCTTTCTGTGTATTCGCTGAGAATGGTTTCTGATAATGTTAATTTTCTAGTTTCCAACACTAAATAGTACATGGTAAGAGACAGATGGTTTCATCAGCTCTTATTGGGAGTTATCTCTTCTTCCTTCAAATCTCTTGCCAATAGGGTGTCTAGAGCATTTTTAATGCTATTTTATTGATGATACACATTTTTTAATTCATAAAATAGCTCTTTTTGGGTTTTTATTATGTCTGAGGTATGATACTATGGTGTGCTTTACATACCACATCTTATTTCATCCTCACCACAAAGCTGTGAGGCAGATACTGACATTTTCTTAACTTTATGTGTGAGGAGTCCGAGACTCAGGGAACTTAATGCAAGATCACACAATCAGTATTTGGGGAGCTTGGATTCACACCCAAGCTTATGTGACTCAACTATACTATACTTCCTCCACTTAGCTTATTTTTGGACCCTCACAGCTTTTAAGAACAAAATTAAATCCTTAGGGAAATTCTCTTACTCTACTTTTTGCTAGCACAGTAGTGCCCCTTTATCTGCAGTTTTGCTTTTCATGGTTTCAATCACCTGCAGTCAACCATGCTCTGAAAACATTAAATGAAAAATTCCAGAAATAAACAATTCATAAGTATTAATTGCATGCAGTTTTGAGTAGTGTTATGAAATCTTGTGCTGTCTCACCATGTGCTGCCTGGGACATGAATCATCCCCTTGTCCAGCATGTCCACGCTATGTACAGGGTGGGGCAAAAGTAGGTTTACAGTTGTTCATATAGAAAATAATGCAATAATCAATAAATAATCATGCAAAAATAAACTGTGTGTTCCACATACTCACCACTGTAAACCTACTTTTGCCCACCCTTGTACACTACACACTCCTTAGTCACTTAGGAGCCCTCTGGGTAATCAGATGAACTGTTGTAGTATTACAGGGCTTGTCTTCTAGTAGCTCTTATGTTGCTTAATAATAGCCCCGAAGTGCAAGAATAGATTGATGCTGGCATCAATCTATTGATGTGGATATGACAAAGCGAAACTGTTAAGTGTATGTATATAGGAAAAATACTATATATATATAGTTTATATATGTAAAATAGTCTGTCCAGAAGGTATCCAGCCATATAATATGAAAAATAGATACATTTACTGAAGAAGATACAAGATGCAAGAAACATAGGACATAGGACATAGGACAATGGTACATAGGACAATGGCACCTAAGTCCCCTTCAAAGGGGACCTCCACTTTGGGATCTCACACAGGTCTCCCAATCACTGTCAGCTGCCTTGTTGTATTTTCCTGAATCTCATTGACTGTCTGAAATCTCTTCTCTTTCAAGGTGATTTTAGTTTTGGGAAAAGCCAGAAGTTGCAGGGCACGAAATCTGGGCTGTAATGGGGTCTGAGTCACCTGGGTGATTTGATGTTTTGCCAAAAAACTCTGCACGAGGTGTGATGCATGAGCAGGCATGTTGTCCTAATGAAGCTGCCAATTACTAGTTGCCCATATCTGTGGCCTACTGAATCATCTGAAAAATCTCCATGGAGGAATGTTCAAGCTTAATGCAAAATTTGATACAGATTCATAGCTCTTCTTACTCAGTCGTTTTTAATATTATGGCCACACAGTACACATTTGCACTCAATGGTGTCTACTGCCTCCACTGACTAGTGCAGTGAAGTCATCATTGTTCGCACATTTGCATTCCAGTCCACTGTCCTTGGTTGCTGGGTTACATTGATGCCATGCAAACTGTTCTCATTATATTAACAATGGTTGGGCTTTTTCTGGACAGACCTTTCATATATATGGTTTGGTGCTATCTGTGGTTTCAGGCATCCACTGGTGGTACTGGAATGTATCCCTCATGGATAAGGGGGTACTACTGTAGGTACTGTTACTACTGCTGTTGCTACTATTACTAGTGCTATTACCATTTATCTAGCACTGCATTTTTTAGCACTAGTAGGTACTTTACACTCAGGTACCAATTTTAGAGCTCAAACCCAGGCCTGTATTAGCTCAATGCACCCATCTTCCTTTTCTGTACTGCTTGTAATGAAACATAGGAGATGTAAGACATATACAATTTGAGTAGGTTAACTTGCTAGATCAACTGCCACCATTTACCCAATATTTATTGAGCACATATTAGATTAACAATGTATAGCTCCTGCCTTCTAGTTGCTCATAAGACCTTCAAGGTAGACAAGTATTGGAATCATAAATTTAAATGTATTGAAATTCCCTGATGTAAAAAACAATCATGGCCTGTAATTAGTATATCAGAAAATGAGTAAAAGCAAGACTATAAAGGGCTTGAAAGAGGCAGGCCTAGTTTAGTAGTGAGAATAAGGACATAGAAGGCAAATAGCTACAAGGGGTTAACTGTCTCGACTTCTGTTTCCATATATAGGACCCCAGAATAATAGTCATAGCCACCATTTATTTAGCACTCACTGTGCAGTAGACATGGCACTAGGTGGCTTCCACTTAGTCTTGACAGCTAATATTCTCCCTTTCTCTTTTCTACAGATGAGGCACAAAGACACTAGGTAATATACCCTAGGTCACACAACTCTTCAGTAGCCAACTGTTTCTATCTCCAGAATCCTCTTATGACACTAATTTTATGAGCCCTCCCCCTTACCTCCTGACTAAACTCCAAGTCATGTGTTTTCTACTGTGTTGCCTTAAAATTAAAATTAAAATTAAAATTAAAATGAAGGACAATCTTATTCAACTATGCCAAGATTATAAACATTAGAAATAGCAATTAGTAGGTAGAAATGTTGCCAGGAAGAGCTATACAAAAGCACAGAAAGACACCCAAGAAAGTTAACAAGGATGAGGATGCAATAGGTTTGCATGTTGATTATTAATTGTATCCTTGCCAGCCCTTACCTTCTTCCTTCACCTTCCTGCTCTGCAATTTCTGAAGCTTCTCTGGAGAGCACAAGATACCCAGAGACACCCTGACCTGCCACAAGAAGGCACCAAGCCAGGAATGGCAGGCCTAAGGCAGTAGGGCTCTGGCCTGGAAACCATAAATAACCACTTTAATGAATACCAGCTTTGACCAAGAGCCTTGTCATTTCTTAAGAGATTCTGTGCCTCTTCTCTGTACTTAGTTATTTGACAAAGGGCCAGCAGGATGCACACAACAATAATTACAGTTGCCCTTTAGTGGATACTTACTATGGGCTAGGCCCTGTACTAAACACTTATGTACACTAACTCATTTAGCACTCACACAGCTTTATGAGAGCAAATGCTGTTGTTTCCCCATGTCACACAGTATGCATCAGGCTCAGGAAGCTAAATAACTTCCCCAAGTGCATACAGTTTTGTTGGAGCTGCAATTTGAAGCCTGAAGTATCTGGTTCCTGGACCGTAGCCCTTAATTCCTGTATTTAATAAATGTCTGTTGAAGGAACAAACAGGCAAATGAATGGACAACAGTATTAATTAATTTCCCCTTACTTTAACAAACATTTGTTGAGTGTGCTGGATGTGTCAGACCCTGTGGTAGGCATTGAGGATTCAAATGTTCAATGTTTAAACACAGGTACAGCCCCTACATGGCTTCTGCCCACAAGCTCACATGAGCATTCTCTAATGTGACATGATTTCTCCTGGGGTAAAGTAATTTGAGTTTCTTGAACAGCAGTTTTTAATGATGCTATTAAATGTAATGCAAAGCGGGGGTTTGCACCAGTGAGAAAATAGTTTCAAATGAGAATGTGTCTTTGATTAATCATTTATTCAGCCAGAGAACAGTTACTACCAGAAATGGAGCTGCAACTCCTATCACATTAGCTAACTCTTTTTCCATTCATCTATCATGTCTGTATCCTTTTGAACCCTCCCACAGTACAAAAGTTATCTATCCCCTAATGGACAATTATCCCATCCATCATCCTGCTGGTCCTGCTGATTGCTGGCAGTATACTTGCCCACAGAGAAGATTTACAAATAGTCGTGACTGATCATGTACCGGCAAATTGCTCATTTTTACACATTTTAAATACATACGGATTAAATGTCTTTTCAGGCTGCTCTTTAAAATGCTTTTGTTTTTCTATTTACATAAGAAGAGGTTATGAATTCTTTACCTGTACATGTAATATGGCCTCTGTGAACATGTCAAAAGCTGTCTAGGCCAGTAGTCCCCAACCTTTTTGGCACCAGGGACCAGTTTCATGGAAGACAATTTTTCCACAGACCAAGGTGGGGGAAGGGGGAAGACAGGAGGCAGAGCTCAGGCAGTAATGCAAGCAAGCAAAGCTTTGTTCACTTGCCCACTGCTCACCTCCTGCTGTGCAGGCTTGGTTCCTGACAGGCCACTGACCAGTAAGTATCTGTCTGCGGCCCAAGGTTTGGGGACCCCTGCTCTAGGCAGCAGCCCTATAGATATTAAAATGATGAAAAAATGAATTAAACACACCTGGGGTAATAGCAGAGGGGCAGGCTCTGTACCTGGGGCTCCAATGGCTGGTCATCAAGTCAGGGTAATCACAATCTTCCTTTTCCTTTCCAGGTATTTTGAAGAGAATCCCAAGTTCATTAGGGTCTAGGTGCGGACTCATGGTGCTGAAAGTAGGGATTGAGTGGACAGTGAGAGATGCTTGTTGAATTCCCTGGAAATATTGCTATGATATTTAAAGGCAGAAATACCCCCAACCTTGAATCCCCAAATCTGGTGACACTTTACACTTTTGATTACAGTAAACAACATGCTCAGTACAAGAAGGAGTCACCAGTTGCCCAAGGCAAAAGCCCAATTTGCCTTTCCAGCATCCTGATTTCTCACATCTACATTTAGTTAGTCACTAAGCCCTGCAAAGTCTATTTACTAAGTGTTCCTCAAATTTGGACCATTTTCTCCATTCCTCCTGCTAGTGCTTTAGCTTAGCCCTGTCTCCAGTCTTCTCTTGCCTTGATTCCTTCAATAGCTTCTTGTTACCTCATCTCTTTTCCCTCCTCTGCTATTCTTCTCCCCAAAGTGGCCTGAGTGATTTTTCTAAGATGCAGATCATATCATTTCACTCCCCACCTCCACTTAAGTGTAACTGACTTCATAATACCTGAGACCAGGGGCTCTCAAAGTGTCGGTCTGAGGCCAGCAGCAACAGCATCTATGAAAACTATTAAAATAGGTGCTTTTTAGCCACTTAATGAATTAAAAACTGTAAGGACCTCCCCCAGTTTGTGTTTAAGAAGTCCTCCATGTGATGTAGATGAGCATACCTACCATTCCAGACCATGGTGGTTTCTGCCACACAGCCTGATATCAATGGTTATTTTTCTATATGTGTAGTCATGTCTCTACTAAATTTTAAGCTATCTGATGGCAGTGACTCTATTGTGTTCATCTTGGTAGTTTCTATGGACCTACTACAGTGCTTTGTACTCATCTCAGTCATTGACTGAATCAGGACAAGAATGACACAACCCTGGTCACCAAGTCTGCCAAAAGAAGACCAGACACAGAAAACCTGACTTGAGTCCCTCGTTTTGAGCTAGGTAACAATGAAGGGGTAACTTCCTTCTCTTGAGTTCCAGCTTTGCCACCTATGAAAATATAATATACTTTCTAATTATTTTCTCTAGTATCTGGTTTTTTTTTTGTTTGTTTGTTTTTTTGCTAATGGTTTCAAAATCTTCTTTTGTTATGCCTAAAACTTTAAAAATATTTTACATCATATAATTTCAGAATCTGAACCTCTGTGGATCTAATTCTGTTTTTGTTCTTTCTACCTTTATCACGTGCTTTCTAATTGTGGATTATGAGTTCATGTTCAGCTAGACTTGAGCCATGATAATCCAGTGAAAACTGGATAGAGGGTGTGTTCTTCCAGGGAGGATTTGTGTTTGCTTATTCCAGGTGCTTTGGGGCACTATTAACTCCGGATTGTTTTGAATTGTTTAGTCCCAAAGGCAGGAGCCATGTCTTATTTGTTTATATGACCAGGGCTTAGCTCAGGGACTTATAGATGCTCAACATGTATGTGTTGATTGAATGGATAGATGAACAAGACATCTACAAGCTTATTTTAGAAGCCCAATAAAAATTGTAACCACCGGTGGGAATAAAGGACAGTAGGTACATCAAGAAAATCAAATTGCTAACATTATTGAGCACTTATTATGTGCCAGGTATCATTCTAAGTGTGCTGTGTATATTAACTCATTTAATTCTCACTATAATCCTGTGAGGTAGGTACTATTATTGTGTTCATCTTACAGAGGAGGCACCAGGCCCAGACAGGCTGAATAACTTGGCCAAGGTCACAGAGCTAGTGAATTTCGGAACTCAGATATGAATGCAGGCATTGTAGAGATTCATCTAACCACCTTCCTGTATTTGAGAAGAGAACAACAATAGTAATAGTAGCAATAGAGTGGAAAATTTCATTACTGTCAGAGGGACTGCAAGAGGCACACAGGCCATACCAGGCATGAGAAAGTACTTGGCATGGTTTTGTATTGTTAGTTAACACTTGTATGTGGAGTTCCCCCCCTTTCAAATAGAATATGAACAGTGTGAAGGCAGGAACCATGCATTATGGCTCTTTGAAATGCTGAATATATATTTGCAGAATGAACAAATAAACATTGTAAAATGAACCACAACTGCTTTAAATAAATTACTTCACACTTTGTATGTCAGAGTGAAATTGGTGATAAACCTTTCACTTTGTTTTTAAATCTGAAAGTGCTTAGATGTGGCCATAACACAGTTGGATATAATTATACCTTGAATTTGTCCTGGTGTATGGTACTCAGAACTCCCTAGAAATAGGAAACAAGAAACTTGGATTCTGCTGTCATAGACCCCAAGGCCATCAGGGACCAAAGGTTACTGTTTGTTACCTGTCCTTTGGCTGCTGTCCAAATCTAGGAGGATCTAGAGGAAAGGGGGACTTTATTTGCTCTTATCCTTGCAAAGGCCAGGAAAGAATTTGAGTGTGGACTCTCAGTAAATAGTCTGGGCTTGGGTCTTACCTCTGGCACTCCTGTGATGGAATGAAATCTCCAGTTTACACCAATCTTGGTTCAATATTTACCTGGGGGTTTGCAGTGAGCCTGGAGACAGGGTTCCAGAATGAAGGTTAATGGAGTTGGGAATGAGGGGAGGGCTGTGTGTGTGTATGCTGCGTAAGGAATGGTGGGGATCAGGGGTAGCAGGATTGGAAAACAATGAGAGTGGGGTTGGGAGGAAGACTAGTGGAGAATAACTAACCAGCATACACTGATTCCTTTCCAAGGACTTCTTTTGCTGAAACAACTTGCCTAGTTCCAATCTTAGAAGCCCAGCCAGATTGGGCAGTTAGCCTCCAAGATTCTCAATTTGGCTTTCCTGTGGGTGGGGATTGAAGATTAAGACAGTAAAGAGAAGGGCTTTGGTATCCTGGTGTGAAAAGAGGATCTGGAATCAGTTTGCCTCAATGACTGTGCTACTGTGTTCATGCCCATCCTGCTAGGGGGCATACAGAAGGTTCTTTCCTCCCCACATCCTGGACTCACTGCTAGAAAACCCCTGGGGATGTCATTGGTGAAGAATTGAATGTGGGGCATGTTGGGTTTGAAGAGCACAAGGAACATTTAGGCAGCTGGTGAGGTCTGGGTTGGAAACAGATATATGGAAGTGAGGATCATAGAGGTGCGAGTTGAAACTATTCAAATGGAGCATATAGAAAGAAAGGCAGAGGAAAGTCCTCACACAGTTATGGTCTGTGAGGTGGGAACAGGGCTTGGAAGTGGTATGGGTTTGAGGAAGGGTCGTGTATTCCTTCATTCATCCAATATGTATTAAGCTTTATGCCAAATAACAGAGTTTGAAGAGAAAGTTGGGGATTTAAGAGGGAGAAGGGTTAAGAGGGGATCCCTGGGTCAGTTCAGATGAAGGAGAAAGGAGGGACTGAGTGGCTGGACTCTCTTGCCAGGAAAGCACATCTGGTAACACAAAGCTGCATTTGTATCCCAGCCATCTCTCCCACTTTCATTCCCTCCTCTCTAGCGACCCCCCACAAGAGGGGAGCACTATGTCAGCTTCCTACATCCATGCTCCCCCTCCATGTTCTTTCTAGGCACTTAACTTTGGCGTCAGCAACACCCCTTCTAAGAGCTTAGGCAATCCCCAGGGAAAGGGTGAGGGGGTAGGGTTTACTGTTTTGAGAAAAAGAGCCAGAGAAGGAGCTGTCTGGCTGTAATCAGCTCCAGCTGCTTTTGCACGGCAGCGTTGGGGGCTGTCAGGAGTGTGAATGCATGTGTATGAACCTGTGTGTGTGGCACCTCATTGCGATCACTCTATTTTTCACTCAATTGTGTGCTGGCTTCAGCCTCATTGCTTTGCAACCTCTCCTGTCCCTGAGGATCCCAAAGGACAGACTGTTCCACAGGCAGCACCAGCTAGAATCACTAATGCTGCTAAGCCAGAGGACAACAAATATATGCCCCCATGTGTCTGGAATACACAAGCCCCTATACTCCCCCTCCACTCCCATTTCCTGGATGTTTCCTTCTGAGTGAAGCCCCAGCCCTTGAGATTAGCAGCACCTCACTTCTACTCAGCCTTTTGGCAAAGATTTTTCACAGATGTCATGCCATGCATCTTCCAACAGTCTTGAGGGGCAGCATTTTATAGGTGAGGATCTGGGCAAGGAGAGAGATTTGCCCAGGGTCACTGAGCAGGTGAGGATGCACATACTCAGCCTCCCAGCCTGGGGCCCTGTCCCCTGTAGAGCACTGCCAAAAGGGGTGCTGCTTGGTGGCTCTGGCTACTGTTCTCGGTGCTCCTGAGAACTTGCTGGCTGCAGCAGTCATTGAAAACTGTAACCTCTGAAGCTGGCAGCCTAAAAGAGCTTATTTAGGGCCTGCCTTGTGCCTACCACCATGCAGGTGCTTATGGGAGCACAAATGGTTACAGCATAGCCCCTGTCCTCAAAGAAGTGGCATCTTGACTGTGGAAACAAAAATCCAAAGGCAACTCCAAGAGCATCCCTCTCTTCCACTAAACAGTCTGTGACACAGACTCCTTCTATAGTCACTTCTCTCCAAGTCCAGCCCTGAAGGGTGGCTGGTGGGGAGGGCTAATGATGAAAGAGGAAAAAATTGGGCAATAAAAGAAAAGCTAGAGGTTTTGCTAAATGCAAGGCACAGTGTGGAGTATGTTATACATATGTCATTTACATGATGTTTATAATATGTAAATAAACACATATATACACATGCATGCATAATCTCTATCACTTTCTATGGATTAACTCATCTATTTGTCTGACTCTCATCTATGTAAAGAGTTTAGGACAGTGTCTGGCACTTAGAAAGCACCAAATAGATTCTAACTATTCTTTTTATCATCACCATCTTCATGATCAGTATTTGCATGAATATTATTTACATTATCTTACTTAATCCATCTAATGCCATGAGGTAGCAACTATTATTTTCATCTCTGACTTACAAATAAGGAAACCAGTAGCTTGTTGTATCCAAGACTGGGGGGTACTGGAAATTCACAGGGGAACCCAAACTGGCGCCAGACAGCCTTTGGGAACCTCCCCATCTAGAAGGAGGGGCCGTGACACACAGGAAAACCTATGGTCCAATGGGGGCTGTAGTTGAGGAATGTAGCAGCATCATGGGGCACTGATGGTGAATGACCTGGTGTTTGGGGAAATTAGGCAGGTGTCACAGATGATGGACACTGGAGCTGGATCCTGAGGGGTGGAGAGTTTTTCCAGGAGGGACAGTGGAGGGATGGGAAGAACAAGCCAGGAACAGGGAACAGTATTGGCGTGAATGTGCATGTTCTGGGGAGTGGGAGCTATTGGCAGCAAGCGAAGGAGAGTAGAAAAGATGTGGTTTGGATTGGCCTACTCATGGCTTTGGTGGCCACGGTGGTTTGTACTTTGTTCTGTGAACAATAGGGAGCCATCAAAGGTTTTTACTGAGGCCCAGGAATGACAGACCAGGGAGACAATTCTTAGGGAACCGGGTGGGAAGGGTTGGAGGAGGGAGAAGCTACAGGAGGTACACTAATTTGGAGGCTGTTTCAAAGGTCCTGGCAAGAAGTGGCAAGTGCTCTCGATCTGGACTGTGGCAGTGAGAGTGGAGAGAAGGGGCCATTCTGAATTTGAGTTCACTGGTAGAATGGCTCTGATGTTCTGGCATGGGTCCGTGGTGAGATTTAATGGAGACAGGGTCCACAAGACTATTAGTGGGTAAGGGGAGGAGTGGAGACAGGTTGCAAGTTCAGCTTGGAAAGGTTGGGTTGGGGTGCCAATGGGACTTCCCAATGGATATGGTCAGCAGGAAGTGAAGTGAGAGATGGGGCTGACATGGAGCCACTAGGGTCCAAGTGGCATTAGTTGACTCTGTGGGACCAGATGCAGTATCTCTTCTCCGATTTACTCCCCCAGGGCAAGGCCTGGGGACAGAGCCAGGTGAGCCTTAGCATGAAAGGGGCGAGGTGGTGGGAGACACTGGCTCAGAGTGAGAAGATGCCCTTCTTCCAACCCCTCCCAGAAACGTTGTCTGTTCCCCTCAGGACCAGCACCCCCTTTCCAGGGCTGTGCTCCAGGCAGTGGAGGGTGATGGTCAGTGGGTAGAATTCATGTCCAGACAGGAGCTAAGTGCCAAGGAAAGGACAATCACTTCAGCTTTTCAGTTCTTCACTGGGCCAGTGCCTTCTAATGAAATCTAAAAACTTAACCACTGAGGACTTGAGATGGAAAGGACAAATACCAAAGCTCTACCACAGGCGCTGGAGCAGTCAGTGCAAACAACTGAGCCTTCAGTGCAGTGGAGCTGGGAGCACATCCACACAGCATCTTTAAAGATCCAGTTTGTGTGAACCACAGCTGGTCTCCTAGGAGGCCTAAAACTGTAATTAGACCTAGCAAGTCCTATAACCAAATCCCATAATCCCATAAATCTATAGCAACAAGTTCAGCACAAAGGTTTTAGTTACACTCTGAATGTAAGAGATACCAAACTGCCATCTTCTTTGTCAGCCTCTGAATGACCCTTCAACAATTTCTCCCCCAGAACTATTTACCCAAGATGGCCTTGGTCTCACCCGAGACCCTGAAGATGGCTACTGGTTTCTCTTAAATCACTGGCACCACAGCAATGATGGTTCTGAATTACAGACCCTGTTTATAGGTATAATAATATTTATAGTAACAATAATAACAGATACTGTTTACTGAATTTTTAATGTAAGCCAGGCATTGTTCTAAACAGTTCTATGAGATAACTCATAATTCCCCATCAACAACACTATGAGGTAGATGTTGTTACTATTCCCATTTTATAGATAAAGGAAACAATTCACAGAGAAATTAATTTGCTCAAGGTCACAAAACCTATAATAGGCCTGGACTGGGAGTCAAAGCCTGCTGGCATGACTTCAGTATTCAGTTAACCACTGATGCCTTCTCTAGCCCCTACTAGCTCTAAAAGCCTCTGGATAAGAGGTCACCATCCATTCGCACCTCAGATGGGTAGCATAACTGATTTAACTCTGCAGTTCAGATATTTAAAACTTCTCATGGGCTTTGTGAAGCAGCCTAGGAACTGTTGCCTGCACAAGAGAATTTCAAGACTCAGAAGGTATTTGCATGTGCTCCTGGACAGAGTTAGGATATGGGCTGGGGCTAGTTATAAAAATCAGAGCCATGTGACTTTCCTTCCCAACACCTGTCCCCAATTCACAAGATGGCATGCACTCTTAAAGTGTGTCCCAAGGAGAGCTTTTAAACGTAGAGAATTCAGAGATGAGCCCCAAACCCAGTGACTCTATTTCTATGATAGTAGCTAGAACATGCATTTAAGAGTGTTAAATGCAACTCCTGGACTGAAAGAGTTTAAGAACCACTCTCATTTAGTCTTTGAAGGTATGTAGGCCACTCTTCTGGTTCTAGAGGAACTGTAATCACCATTAGGGGGTGTTTCCTCCCTCTCCCTGCTGCTGAGCAGAGAGAGGCTCAGGGAGGGCTAGATTGCAGAGAGCACATTGAGGGCATGCCAGCACAGAAAGGAGAGCTCTTTTCTGCCACCACACCCCTTGCAAGGGGGTGAATTCTGTATCCTCAGGAAAGGGAGGGGAGGAGGAAGAGAGAGGAAGCAAAGCACCCTGGGGCCCAGACAAGGGACTGTCCTGAGTGAGGGAGGAAGAGAGAGGGAGTGTTGGAGGAGAATAACAGTAGTCAGGGGGTCAGGGAACTACAGCGGGAGAGGTTGTGGCTAGGTATCAATACCACAGCTGCAGTGAGCTTTATAGGAACCAGAGATGCAACAGTTTAGGTGGGAATTCTTTCCTTTTGTTAGTGCTTCAGGAGCTGAACCCTTCTAGACTGCACCCTTCCAAAAAACGATTCCATCTCACTAGTAGGGGATGGATAACCAGGCTCAATATGAGGTTGGAGAATGCCAAGGAAAAGATTTCCTGTATCCTTAGTAGAGAATCTACCTATTTAGTTAACTGAGGAATGGAGTGTTTGTGGAACTAGTGAGAAGGAAGGTTTGGGAACACTCTCATCTAGTGAGCCTGAGAAGAAAATGAGAAGATGGTTCCTTTCAGGAAACGGTGAGCCCTTGAAACCCTGGTGGTGTTAGATCAGCACTTAGCAGAACTGTCTGCTGCTCCAAGCCACACATACAGCAGAGAGCTAGGAATGTTAATCATTGCTGATTTTTGTTAAGCACTTACTTTGTACTAGGCACTGCGCTGGGTTTCATAGGCATCATTCTTTTTACAAAAATTTAATTGTTTTTGGAATTACAATTGTCATTCAATATTATTTTGTGTTAGTTCCGGTGCACAGCATAGTGGTAAGATAATCATATACTTTACAAAGTGGTCCCCCTGATATTTCAAGTACCCACCTGCCACCAAACATAGTTATTATTCCCTATGCTGTACTTTACACCCCCATGACTATTTTGTAACTACCAATCTCACAGGCATCAATCTTATTTAAACTTCACAACACTACCTGATAGATTACCATCATTGCGCCCATTTTACAGATGAGTCTCAAATAGGTAACATGACTCTCCCAAGGCCACACAGCTGGTGAGTGGCACAGCCAGGATTTAAACCCAGTGGTCTTACTCCAAAACACTGTCTACCAGGTCCTCGGAAGTAGCCCGCACAGAGCTATGGGGATGCCTCCCCCTTGGCCTGTGGTACTGCAGGGACAACCCCTCTTTCCATGTTATTACTTTTGGTGAATAAGATGAGTCACTGTATCTCTCATGAATCCCCTCAGGTATGAGTTCAATGTTGATCTCAGGGGAAAGAAAATTTAGGGGCAGAGTCTCTAAGTCTCTTGTGCGCTCTTCTCCTTTGTCCTGCTATACTAGGCCGGAGAAATGCCAAGGTTGAGGAGTGACAGAGTATTTGATCTTTTTTATTCCTTGTACTGAGGTCTCTTAACATTTTTTGAGAACAAGTCTCAGTAAGTCTGCCTCAGTATGTTGCCTTGTACTCCATTTTAATAAGACTAGAACCCCCTCCCTGCCTTTCTGCGGATGGAGCTTCTTGGTAGTTTTGGCCTTGAGCCAGGTCCTTTTAGATTCCTGCTGTGAGGTTCCTCTTCATATTTACAATGATTTTATGTTCCTCCTCTCTCTTTTCCTCTCTGTCAGAATCTGCTGTCATGATGGGCCACATCTAGATGAAGTTTAACAAATTGACTCTTCGAGAGGTTAGCATTTTAACTGATGCCAAAGCCCTTAGTAAAGGAATTATGTTCTTAAAATGTTTCAAGCCGTTGGTAGTGGATACAGAGAGATTTGGAAGGGCAAGGAAACATTCTTAATTCTCCCAGAATGCTATAGATAGACAAAAAAATTCAGGCTACTGCCAAGGCAGAACCTGGATTATTTTGGTTACGGTCAGAATCCATCACATAAGGTGATCTCCCTCCCCTCACCCAACACCCAAGCCTTTGACAAAAAGTCTTCTAGATAATGAACTTCTCTGATCTAACCATCATTTTCTCAGAGCTCTTAAGAAGACCACACAAATAGCAGTAGTCAAAGCAAAACCAAATTCTTCCTGAAACTAGTTTCTTCCTAGAGCCTGAGAATAAATCTAGTCTCCACTAGACAAAAGGTGAATTTCTTTTTTTGATTTCTCTAGCAGTGATATTAACACTGTTCTGAAATCCTCCTCAGACCTGGAATTCTTCATAAAATACAAATAAGAAGCTGCTGATTTCTATAATCTAAGAAACTGAAGGTAGCCAGCCTTGGTCTAATGAATATCTTATGCTTTCTCTTTGCTGAAGACAATGTTCCTTCTATGATACTGTACAGGAAATAAAGGACAAGACTTGCTGATATGGCTTGTTCTTATTTATGGCTGAGGAAGTCATTACAAAAACCCAGGACAGTTTTTTGTCTGGGTCATAGCAGGTTTTCCAAGTGATTTTTTTTTAATCAATGACATTTTTCATCCTCACCTTCAAACAAATTCTGGACCCTAGGAATGATTTTTGTCTTGGTGTTGGGGGAGGAGGTAGGTTGGGGGCCTGGCTGTCATCCTGGGCTATTTTGGGAGAACTTCAGCAGTCCTAAAAAGAAGAGCTGAATGTCTTCTTCAGCAACTGACAAACAGGTCGGAGACAATGTAGAGTGTCTCAGGAAAGTGGTAAATGAATGCATCAGAAATGCTCTGTTTTTGGAGAGCCTACAGCTATTTTGGCCTCTCTTCCCACTAAAATAGGAGGGCATTGAAACGGGCCTTCCCATCTCATAGCAGGGAGCCATTGTGGCAGCATTTATAACTGCATTGCTAATCAACCCAAACCACACCGCTCTTCCCTTTTACCATGAAAGAGTTTCTAGATTCTCATTTATACCCTCCTGCTTATGACATCTTTCACTGTTTCAGCAAATTGCTGCATAAAAGATAGAGAAACCAGCAGGGGCTGTGCCCACAATAGTAGCTGTGGTTGCTTAATTTAAGAAATTCAAATGTCAAGGGTGCACTTCTCCCATTAAGTCTAACATGAGAAATCAGGTGCACACAGCACTGATGAACAGACGCCCCCAAAGGACAGGTGGAGTTTTTGGTATGCTGGGGGCTCCTACAAGAAAAAGAGGCATTTTCACTTTCCAAAGTAAGAAGCAGTTCTGGCAGGGGGGTGGAAGTGGGGGTGTCAGGAATTCTTCCAACGCCATGAGCCTGCCCACACCTAAGTCAGGTGATGATGACCTTCCCCAGGGCCTTGCCTTCCACTCCCCCTCCCCAAAAGACAGCATGAGCAGCAGTGAGCCCCAGTACTTACAGGTGCAGAGGATTTTAGGGCAGGAAGATGGAGACCGCAGACTCCTGAATGCCTGCCGAGTCAGTTGCATCAGATTAGGAAGTGCTGACTGTAAGAATAAGATGTTTGGGAAATCTTATTGGCTCCCCCCTCTCTTTGTACTTTCAGTCCACATCCAAACTCAGACCACCCCTTAGGACATGTGTCCTTCCAGACTGCCTGGTGTTTCCATGCCCCTTACCGTGAGGGTGCTGCAGCCACACTGCCTCTTGGAGCCTGTGGCCCAGGAAGGTAGTCAGGCTCCAGGGATTAGGTTGGCAAGAATGACTGTCCTTGAAACGATCAGCCCAGAGAAAGAAAGAGTGAGCAAAGCTGAGAACGGGTCCAGGATGGAGAGCTCCAGGTCCTTAGTATGTTCCTGGCATATTCCAAAAGTGGCATCCACAGCAGAGAAAGTGTCCCAAAATAGCTCAGACTGCCAATGCCTCGCTGAAATCTGAGAAAGAATTGCTGAATTCAAAGATTTGGGGAGCTGTGGGTGTGAGATCAAAGTGCAGATTTGTTGGTAGTAGGAACTCAAGCTATAATCTTAGAAGACACATGAGGTCACCTGGGTCATGGCCTGTTTACTCTTTTTCAACTTGCTTAAGTTGATGTCAGTGTCAGAAAGCTTCCCTGTGCTGAGACAGGGGGCTGGCAAGAGGTCCTAGAGATGCTGTTTGCATTCCCAGGTCTCTAATGCACTAACGATATAAAATACCAGTGGTCTATGTTCTGCATTTCAAACAAAGGAACTGATACTGTGCAAAGGTTTTTTAAAGATACTGTTTCATATCTGATAAAATTCCCTTTCCAGAAGGTTTTTCATTTGTTTTGGCCTTTGGCATAAGTAATTTTCAGTTTCTTAAAAATTCAACAGAGAGGGGAGGGAATTTCAGGGGGAAAGGGTGAACGGTTTGCAGGAACAATTATAAAGGACACATGGACAATAACACGGGGAGTGGAAACAAGGTAGGGAGGTGGTGAGGGCTGGGGTGTTGGGCTGCGGTGGGGGAAAAGCCAGAAAACTGTACTTGAACAACAACAACAAAAAATCAACAGAGAAATGTAAACAGTATGGTCTCTGTGATTTTCTTGTGATTTGAAGAATCTCCCCTCCCTGACTTCTGACTGAATGGTGTCTATACATTGGTGTGTATGGTATCAGGAAGGATGATGTCCACCCAGACATGCTATCTCATTTTTATATTTGCTATGATCTTGGGACACTCTCCTTTCCTCAGGTATGTTGAAAATTTCAGGATTGTCTGCAAAGAGTGGGGATCAGTATGTGGAAAATTCAGCATATACCTTTGTTGGACTGACTTGAACAAGAAAGATCATAAAATTTGGTTTCTAGTTCCAGCTCTGCCTGTCTTTTGCTGTGTGATTTTGGGCAAGTCACGTTTCTTTTCTGGACCTCAGTTTCTTCCTCTGTGAAATGAAGACAGTAATCCTTATCCTAATTCTAACCCAAGGGTATTTAGTGAAGATTAATGCAAATAATCGCCAGAATGTTATTAAGGGAAAGGCTTGTAACTCTCAGAAAATGGTAACGTTCTTTAGGAGACCCTGTTTGGCAGCCACTAGAATACTGCATCAACATGCTTATAGTGAGGTTGATGCATACCACCGTACTAAGCACTGTGGGTTTCATGCCTAAGGGTTAATACTACTTTGGCTTAGGACTTCTGGCTAGTTGTTTAGTGCTTTGGAGCTCAGTTTTTCTGTCTGTCAAATTGGTATACAAACTAATAATATAATACAGGCCCATACTCTTATCTGAAATCATTGGAGCTAGATATGTTTTGGAGTTTAAAACTTTTGGATTTTAGAAAAGCAATATGGTATAGATATATGTTATATAACACTCCTTATGGGATCTGAGGCAGTATCTTGTAATCAAACACATTAATACTTCTAAATAGGAAAATGCATAACCTTACTTCAATTTAGGCCTGATTTTGCCATTAAGTGAGATTGCTACAAAATTTCAATTTTTAGAATCTCTTGGAGGTCAAAAAGGCAGATGGAGAATTGTGGACAGTGAAAGAAATTAATACAGTTCAGGGACTAGGGGAGCTGACCTCCAACACAGTTGAAAATCTGTGTATAACTTTTGCATCCCCCAAAGCTTAACTACTAATAGCCTAGTGTTGACTGGAAGCCTTACCAATGACATGGAGTTAATTAAAACATATTTTATGTTATATGTATTATATACTGTACTCCTATAACACAGTAAGCTAGAGAAAAGAAAATATTAATGTTAAGAAAGGCATAAGGAAAAAACATTTACAGTATTTATGAAAAAATCCTTGTATAAGTAGACTCATATAGTTCAAATCTGTGTTGTTCAAGGGTCAAGTGTACTTATTTAGTGCTTGGCATGTGCCAAGTATGGTTCCAAGTAGTTTGTATGTATTTAGTTGGATGAATAATCCCCTGAGGTAAGCATTACTATTGTCATTCTCACTTTGCAGATGAGGAAACTTCTCAGAGAGGTTAACTCACCTGCTCAGGGTCCCAAAACCAGTAAGGGGTAGAGCTAAGATTCTGCGCTCTTAACCACATTCTTAACCTACTCCATGGGGTTAACATGAAGCTTCAGATGCTTATGGGGACCAAGCAAGTCACTGTGAAAACAGTAACTGCTGAGCCAATGCTCTGTCTATAGGGAGCAGCTTATTCAGCTCCAGCTGATTGTTGCCATGTCAGAATGAGGATCCAACCCTTTCCATTTTTCCCAGAGGAGCCTGAAACCCAGCTTTTTATGTGAAACCTGACTTTTTAATGTTGGCAACTAATTAAAAAATGTTACAAACATCATGTGGGTCAAATAAAATTCATTTGCAGTCTGAACCTAGTCCATGGTTGCCAGTTTGCGAGCCTTGCAGTGAGGAAATTGATGCAAAAGTGCTCATTTTAAGGTTAAGAATTTTTTCTTGACTATAATCTAGTTTGTTTGAAAGCTGGTATTCCTGCTGTTAAAAAGTCAGAATTTAAATAGAGATGTCAGTGAACTTGAATGCTTCATTAATTTGGCGGGCTGAATAAATGAGAAGCCTAGGTGTACTGGACGGACTAAGCCTCAGAATTCCTGCCACACCCAATGGCCTCATCTAAGGAGTTTCGATCCACAGACCCTAGCTGAGGGAAGTAGCAGTTTCTTATGAATAGGTGGCTATGTTCGGTACCATGTGATTCCATTTCCCTCTGGCAATAGCAGATTAAGTCAGGAGAGGGCATCTGATCTAAGAGCAGTCACTCTGTAGGCTGGGCAAACAGCCTGTGAGGGAACCTGGAATGAGACATTTGCCCAAGAAGCACACTTGTGACTATATTGGGACAAATGAGAATCCATTGGTTGGAGAGTTTGAACATCAGACCTATAGAGAGCAAGCAGTTGGCAACAGGGGCAGTAGCTGAACACGAGAACACAAGCAGCAGGGCACATTAATAAGCAGGGCCAGGAGAGATTACTGAACTTCACTTTACCGATTGCTTATTACTGATGCCAGACACTTTACACATGTTTTTTTTTTTTCCCATGTAAAATATTCACAGAGCCTGTGACAGAGGCACTGCTTTTATTCCTGTTTTCTAGACAAGGAAACTGAGGATGAAGTAACTTAAGAGCTGGGTTTAGAGCTCAGGCTTATTTTTAAAAAGATTTTATTTATTTATTTTTAGAGAGAGGGAGAAAGAGAGGGAGAGAAACATCATGTGTGATAGATAAATCGATTGGTTGCCTCTCGCACACCCTCAGCTGGGGACCTGGCCTGCAACTCAGGCATGTGCCCCAACTGGGAATCAAACTAACAACCTTTTGGTTCACAGGCTGGCACTCAATCTACTGAGCCACACCAGTGAGGAGCCCAGGCTTATTTGATATTAAAATGAGAAAATACAGAATCCTAAGTCAGTTGTTCTTAAATTCCAGAGTGTTTCAGAATCTCTTGTGTAAAAATGAGGATTCCTTGGCTTCACTCCAGAACCACTGAGTCTGATTCTTTGAAAGTGAAGGTCCCTCCCCTAGTCTTCATGTACATTTTCACAGTCCTCTCAGGGGACATCTGAAGTAGAGGTTCTCTAACCACGCTTAAAGAAATGCAGTTTGAGAGACTATGGTAGGTACTGCATTGCCGTGGCCTTCAAAAACAAAGCCAATGTCAACAGATAAAGTCAAACTCCAATTTAAACTCTTTTAGAAATGGAGCTAGTTCTGCAAGTAAGAGGACATCATTTTGTCCACTTTTCTATTTTCTAAGAGGATGTTTATTAAAGCTGGTGGCAGTGAAACAAGGAAGGGCCTAGGACAGAAAAAAGCAACAGCAGAAAGAGTAGATGGGGAAATGAGCCTAGATTGGGCTACTTTGGCTCACTCTTTAAGTCAGAGAAAAGGGGACATTTTTCTGGCCAGGGAGTTAGCCCGGGACAAGCTGCTGATGTTTGTTGCTCCCTAGTTACAAGTCTCCTGGGGTCCCTTAAAGTTTAGGAAATGCATGCTTGTAGGGGAAGAAGATGGGGAGGGAGAGCTGTGGGTGTGATCCTGGGAGAGAGAGTGTGCTTTCTGCTTTTCTGATCCAGGAAGTGTACACTGACACCAGTTATCTGAGGGAAGATGACAGGATGGAGATGGATGCTCAGCAATTTGTATAGAAGATCTGTATCCTATCTGTTCTTCAGGATACAGAGCTCATATTTTATATATATTCACTAAGCATTTTTCATGAGGAGCAGAGATTGTAGGAACTTAGTGCATTGGCAACAAAGAACAGGAGGGAAAATTACCAAATACAGAGAGATAGATTGTAAAACATGGGGTTTTCAAATGTAAATCCACAACCTAGGTGATTGTAGAGGTTCTTCTTGGCCCTAGAATAACTGTATAAGAATTTCATCTGTCACCTTATTTATGCCATTGCTAAAAATGTTGAACAGGACAGGATCAAGGCTGGCAGCTTCTTCCAGGCTGTTGTACAACCCCACTCTTGCAATGGTATTGACCTAGTTTCAAATTCATCTGCCTTTAGGAATTCTCCCAGGGAAGATAAGTAATAGTTGAAGATTGCTTGGAGAGCCTCAAGTCAGAAACTGGTTTGTGGTCCAAATGCTTAGTAACACGAGGCATGTATTCCTACAAGAGGGCTGTGTGGTCCAAAGTGTGGTATTGGTCAAATGCTTTGGCCAAATTCGGCCTCAACAGGACTTGAATTCACACTTGGCAAGTTTTATTTTTCTCATGTTCCTTCCCATGCACACTTTATCTTTGTTAACACCCTCACTTAGCATAAGGTCAAACTCTGTTTTTCTCTCTTCTAACCAGAAAGACTTTTTGTCTTACAGGTATATGATCTTATCTGTGTTGGTATTTTAACTGGGAGTGATTCTCTAAAGCAGATCCTTGGACAAGTGCCCATTCTCCTGGAAAATTGCAGCAGTCTATGATGCAATGAGAAAGCCTGAGGACTATAGACTCCAGAGTCATTGTTTTGTAAAGTGAAATTCATTTCATCTAAAGGACTGTCCTTTATTCTGAGATTATTTTGCACTCTTCTGGTGTTTAAAGAAAGCCTTTTTTGTGTGTGTGCGAAATGAGCATTTGGGATTGTTTTGTCTTGTTTCTTAATGTCTTTACTTGGAAAAATAAAAATCTGGCAACCTATTGTGAATCCCCTCATTTTTTGATTTGCAATAGCTGCTACTCTGGGCACCTGGTCTAATGTGAACAATTATGCTAGTACTTCTAGGTAACTCCTATCACCACCTATGTCTTAAGTGCTTATAAATTATGTGCTTCATAACCTGTGGCATAATCTCTTGGAGGATTGACATCAAGCTCACAGCTCTGGAGTTTACAGTATATTGGTCTGTAGTTTCCTTACTTAATGAAATTGGGAGGCTTCCCATTTGCAGTATTTTAGTATCCCTCCTGTTTTCTCTGATTCTATAGATCCTTCGTGACAGCACCTAAGACAAGACAGTTCTATTTGCTCTTCTTACAGTGTTCTTTTCCCTATAGAGTTGGACATGCATATACATGTTGTTTGGGGAATTTGCGGCACATCCAATGAAGGCATAATTCCCAACTAACAGTCAAATCCTTCTCTTTGGAGCTATTCAGAACACACCTACCCTCTCTTCCTTATGACAGCCCTTCAGAGACTTGAAGACAATGTGTGACTCTCCCCTGAGTTAAGAGCACCAGCTGAGTCAGACAGACCCAAGTGACAAGCCCAGCTTTACTCCCTCTCAGCTGTGAGAGCCAGGGTAAGTTACTTGATTTTATTTTTTCCCCAACTTCAGTTCTTTAGCTGATTTATAGGATGGGGGTAAAAAACCCACTTCATTGCCTTATTGTGCAATAAATAGTGGAATGTATGTAAAGTGATTAATACAGTGCCCTGGCAAAGTGAGCATTCAGTTAAGCACTAGCTATTTTTCCCTCTATTATAAGAGCCTGGTGGGCATTTTAAGTGTCAAGGTTGTTGGGGAGCAAGGGAATGGGGACAGTTTCTCCATTCCTGATTGATCAGGACCCTAAACTCAGCCAGGTTTTTCTTTATCCTGAGGTTGCCTATTTATAGTTATTTGGGTGTCTGTTTGCTAGGGATATGGGAAAGGATATTATTGAGAATTTAGGGAAAGGTTCTATTCAGGAGCTGGAAAGCTATTTGTTGACATATTGAACCATTTCTTGTTTATTCTTATTTTCCTGAGCAGCTAGCCATGCAATTCCCGAAACTCAATTACATTTTGTGAGGAGGCAGGGAGCATGACACCTCCTAGCCATATTGATAAAGAACAAATTGACAGGATCATTGGGGAGGCTGGAGGGGCATAATAGGGGAAAGAAGGGAAAGGGTCAAATCAAGGAACATGTATAAAGAGCCCATGGACAGAGACAACAGAGGGAGGATTGAGTGTGGAAGGGGGCAGGTGGGCAGGGCAGGGGAGAGCGTTGCAGGGGAAACGAGGACAACTGTGATTGAACAACAAGAAAAAAGTAAGTAAAATGGAAGCTTGTGACCCAAATGGGCTGAGCATGCACAGACTCTTTCAGTGAATGGTCACAATGGACTAGAAGTTGGAATCCTGTAGTGACCAGTGTCAGAGTGGTTTTGTAACTGTAACTTTTTGCACATAATGAGTTTTGTAAGCAATTGCATGATATGAACTCTGAGTGCCATTAAAGCTAGGAAAAGTTTGGAAGGAGACACACTCAACTGTGAACAGAGGAATGGGACTTGAGGAGATAGGGGGTTGGGGTAGGCTCAGGACTAGCTCTTTCTGTATGTAGGATTTCAAGTTTTTATTCTGACAATATATTCCTAGATTACTTGTGTAAATATTAAATGTAAATAAAAGTTAGAAAAACAAGAAATCATCTTTCAAAATGAAAACAACAACAGAATTAAAAAAAAAAAAAACAAGCCATTTGGAGACATTTTTTTCAGAGCTCACCACTGACCAAGTATCTAAGCAGTGCAGTAAGTTTGCTGGGGAAGAAAGATTGTGTGGATGGAGAGTTATTGGAAATCCTTAGAGAGAGGATGCAGAGAGAAGAAAGGAGAGGACTAGACACAGAATGCAAGGGAAACACTTTCCCTTTTCAAAAAGGAAAAAATAACTTTCCTTTCTAATACACTAAGATAGGTCTATTATAGACAAATGTGAAAGTATAGATAAGAAAAACAAAACCAAAATTTGTCTTTAATCCCACCACTTGTGTATAGTTGTTGCTAACAGTTTGATATACAAAGGTCTATCCAGAAAGTATCCCTCCATGTAATGTGAAAAATAGAGACATTTATTGAAGAAGATACATGATACAAGAAACATTGTGCATAGGACAATGACACCTCAGTCCCCTTTAAATAGTTCTCCCAATTGGGATCTCATACAGTTCTCCAAATTGCCATTGGTTACCTGTAGTATTTTCCTGAATCTCATTGATGGTCTGAAATCTCTTCCCTTTCAAAGGTGATTTTAGTTTTTGGAAAACCCAGAAGTCACAGGGCACCACATCTGGGCTGTAGAGGGGCTGAGTCACCTGCGTGATTTGATGTTTCACCAAAAAACTCTGCATGAGACGTGATGCATGAGCAAGCACGTTGTCATAAAGAAGCTGCCAATCACCAGGTGCCTGGAGCTGTAGCCTTCTTAATCATCCGAATAGTTTCGCAGAGGAAGGCTCAAGCTTAAGGCAAAATTTGATGCACATTTTTGTTACTCTAGTTGCTCAGTCACTTTGAATGTGACAGCCACACAGTACACATGCTCAGTCAATGGTATCCACTACCCCCACTGACTAGTACAGTGAAGGCATCATTGTTTACACATGCACATTGCAGTCCACTCTCCTTGACTGCCAGGTTACATCAATGTCATGCACAACATTCTCGTTATATTAACAATGGCTAGACTTTCTGGACAGACCTCATATATCTTTTCAAACTATATTTTTTGTATGCAAAAAGTATACATATTTACTTTATAAAAATCAGATCATCATTTTCAATGGCTGCTGCAGATGCACCATGATTCATTTACCATTAAATGAATTGTGATCTAACATCTATGTTTAAGTAGTTTCCAATTTTTTTGTATTATCATAAACAACAGTGGTTTCTAGTTCTGTGGCCTTGTGAAAGTTAGTTAACCTCTCTGTGCCTTTCCTCATCTACCTACCTCATAGGATTGTTGGAGTAACAAAAAAGATTATATACGTAGCCCTGGCTGGTGTAGCTCAGTCAGTGGACTGAGCATGGGCCTGTGAACCGAAAGGTTGCCAAGTTGATTCCCAGTCAGGGCACATGCCTGGGTTGTAGGCCAGGTCCCCAGTAGAGGGCATGTGAGAGGCAACCACACATTGATGTTTCTTTCCCTCTCTTTCTCTCTTCCCTTACCCTCTCTCTAAAAATAAATAAATAAAATCTTTAAAGAAAGATTATATATGTAAAGTGCTTAATGCAGTGACCAACACATTAAATGTTAGCTTTTATTATTAAGTATGATAATAATTGTTGTTGGGTTTCCTTTGACTAGTTTTTGGTTTGTGGGAGAAGAGAGAGTGATTTGAATTTTTCTTTTTGAGTCATATACCATAATGAGCTCTGGAGTCAAAGAGAGCTGTGTGTTTTTGGTAATGTCAATTCACCTCTCTGAGGCTCAGTTTTTTGGGTTTTGTTTTTAATCTGTAAACTAAGAATTAAAAGGACCTAGATCACAGGGTAGCTATTAGAATCACATGAGAGAATGCTTGTAATGCCCTCAGCACAGTTCTTGGCATATGGTAAGAATTCAATCAAAGTCAGTTATTACTAGTACTACTAATACTACTACAGTGATTCAGCCTTTGATTGGGTTAGGTGGAGGAAGGTGGCAATGAGTGAAGCACTGGGAATGTTTCTAACCTGTTGTCTGATTACAAAGATTAGAAATGATTTTGGAATCAGATGGATCCACACTCAAATCTGGGCGTTGCCATCTCCTAGCTCTTTGACCTTGGTCACAACTCCAAGCTCATTTCCCCATTTGCTTTCCTTGCAGGTGTTGCCATGAGGCCCAAAGCATATAATGTAAGCATAGTGATTTGCTGAGTGCCCAGGTTGCTAATTATGAATGTGGGAAAATTTATAATGACCGAATGCCTCCCCACCAACCCCTAGACTCTAAGTCCCTATAATTCAGCTACTTGAACTTCACCTTAAAGACCTTGACCAATTCTGCTCTAGTCTAGGGGTTTAGGGGGTACTGATTCAGAAGGTTAGAGGGCTCCAATAAATTTTTCTACTAGTTCTACTCTGACCTTGTGCCCCACTTCTAGAAAGTAGGCTATGTAGCTCTGAGTCTGTGAACAAGCTCTCACTTGGTATGCTCAAAACTGGCATTCTTTTCTTGTCAGCTGTCTCAATGCCCTGGAGCCTCACTGTCAAATCCTAGCTTTGTGGCAGGGACACTGGTTGCCAGATTTCCCTCCAGGTCTCTAATTGTGGGGAAAATTGCTTTTGTTATCGGCATTGCAGGGCTCTATCAAACCCCTATGGCCTGTCTTCACAAACCCTGGTTTTCCTGCCCTTGAACTTTTTGAACTCTGACATTGCTCCATTCAGCCTCAATCCCCGGTTCTGTTACTTCTAACCCATATCTGTGCCTGGCTCCCAGAACTCCCACAGATTCCCTCACACAGAAGCTATGTTTCACTTCTTGAGCCAGGACTGTTTCAGTCTCATCTTTTTATTTTTGTTTGGGGTAGGCAGAGGTAGGCATAGTGGGCTGCTGCAACAATTGGGGGTGAGGGGAAATAGGGTGGAGTTGCATAGGCCAAGTGCTAAAGTGGAGCCTCTGGAGGGCTGTCAAGTGAAAGGCAGCCAGAGGCAAATGTCAGAGCCTATATAGAGGCAGGAATCTGGGACCAGAGAGACAGAGCAAGCACTATCAAGTCAGGAGCAGTGGGGCAGGTGGGCAGGCTGGCTGGCTGGCAGGCAGGAGAGGGGAGTGGCAGGGGATAGCTAAGGGAGATTGCAGAGCACAGCTGCTGGTATTGGGTCTTACTTTAATGAACTGGCTAGGCATGGGGCATAAGAGAATTGGCCAGACCCAAAGAGCTAGGGCCACAGAGGACATGCTCTCTCTCTTCTGCTTATCTGGCAAGGTAAGCTATTTCCAGGTTTTGTCTGGTGGGAAGCTATGACATGTTCAGAGATTTTTCTGAAGATTGGAGGTGGATGTCTATGGCTGCTCTTTACACTTATCTTTCCCATTGCACCAATTAGTAGAGTAACTAAGGTGCCAGCAGGAATCTGGTATTTCTTCTACTATATTCCATCTCAGGGTTGCCCAAGGCTGGAGATATATGGAGGGGTCTTGGTAATGTGAGTAAATAAGAGGGACAGAGAGCAGATTAGGTGGAGCTTTATAGCAGAGTGGGGAAGAGTAGGGGGCTCTGGAGTTGGATAGGCCTGGGAATTTATGTGACTGCAGGTAAATTAAGTTTCTTTGAGCCTTAGTTTTCTCATTTTTAAGGTGAAGATAGAGTAGTACTCAATCTCTTAGTGTTGCTGTGGATACCAAATAAGATGATGTATGCAAAGTGCCTTAGTGGAGTGCTCGCCAGTCAGTGCATGCTCAAGAAATACTTGCTGTTAGAGAATCTGTTGCTAGCATTATTGTTATGGATGTACAATGCCATGCAATTGATGACTTTCATGACATTGTCCCAAATGAGCAAGTGTTCCATATTTGGCACGAGCAGGCTGTGAGAGGATGTGTCAACATTTTATAATGTGTGTGTTGGTTTCCAAGCTATTTGCCAGGGAGCCACTTCTGGTGCTGCTTATGGGGCTGGGTCATAGGGATGAAGCTCTGTGATTGCTGACTCACATATCATCAGAGAAACTTGAAATTTGTTCATGCTCTAGACTGGGCTTCAAGTGAGCTATACTCTAGGATGTCAGAAAGATAACTGAATGCAGCCTTACAGATGCTAAAATCTAGGCAGTCCTAAGAAAGAGCAATAGTCAAATACATACAGTTTTTACTGTTGCAGTGACCCTGTTTAGTTCCGACGCAAGAACATCTGAGAAATATGCTAAAATTGGAATAATAATACTATCTATTGTGCAAGGTATTGTAAGATTCAAATGGAATATTGCCAAGTACCTGTACATTATAGACAGTTTAAAGTTGCATACAGTTGCCTACAGTTGTCAACAGCTTAGTGCCCAGAACACACTAAGTAAGCAGTAAAGTGGTAGTAGTAGTGGTTGTTGTTCTTGTTATTAATAATAATGATGATAATAAGTAGGCTTTTCAGTTCATGCAATGCTGCTCCCAGTTATAGAATCATATAGATGTCTTCCTTTTTTTTCTGAGGAAGACATTCAGGACCATAGAGTAGTAAAGTGCGGACTAAACTACTGGCAGAACTCAATGAGCTCCAGGAACTAATGATTTTCCTGGAGCAAAGGGTTATCTCATCCAGGTCCGCCAGTAACCTGGTTGGCTTGTGAATGATCTGGTAGGATAGAACATTGCCCAGGAACCTGCCCTTCTCACAATTGCCCAGAAGGTGGTGCTGCTGCTTCATTTGATTCAGGACTGCTTTACTTGCCGGGCCTGAGGTTATTGGCATTTTTATTATCTATAAACTGAGAGGGTGTATTGTATGACTAAGTGGTTTGGTTTGGAAAGAATAGTGGTGGAGGGGATATTTGCTACAGCTTCGAATTTGTTCATTGTTGCACAGCTTCTTTAACCTGATAGGCCCATTTCTTATGCTACATAGCTGGCAACACGTACAATAGGCCTCTATCATTAGTTATTTGTTTTTTAATCTTCTTGACATTGTTTTTTGACTGCTAAACTTGCTTTTTTTTACAGATTTTCTTGCTACTTGGGCTTGAGCAGGACCCCCGATATCATCATTTTGGGGACTTCCTCCTTTGGCCATGGCAGATATGTCAATACCCTTACATTCACCACGATTCAAAAATATGCTGAGGGTAGAAAATGAACTCCCAAACAGGGGGATGGCCTTCTCTGGACCAACGATAGAGACCATAGAAGAGGTCCAAATTCTGCAATCTCATGTACAGCCTACAGTCTCAACTTCAGCGTCAGACCCTGGAGGGATGTCTACACAGCTGATGACATCACCAGACTTTGACACCATGTACACATCTCTAATGGGAGTACCAAACTCTGGAGAACTGTCTTCATTGCTGATGCCAGCCTCAGACTCTGGGGTACTGTCCCCATTGCTAATGCCAGCTTCAGATTCAGAGGCACTGTCTCCATTGCTAATGCCAACCTCAGACTCTGGGACACTGTCCCCATTGCTAATGCCAGCTTCTGATTCTGGAACATTGTCTCCATTGCTGCCCACTTCAGACTATGGTCTAATGTCCCCAGGGCTGATGACAATTCCTGACTTTGGAGCAATGTCCACAACACTAATGGAAGCACCAGATTCTGCAGAGATATCACCACTGGCAATACCAACTCCATCCTCTGGAGTGATGTCTACATCTATAATAAGTACACCATCCTCTGAAGAGATGTCCACACCATTGATGTTAGCCCCAGATCCTGGAGAGATGTCCCCACTCCTAATGCCAGATATAAATCCTGGAGTGATGCCCACACAACCAATGTCACCTGCAGGCTCTGAAGCAATGTCACCACTGCAAATTACAGATGAAGACACTGAAGCAATGTCCAAAGTACTAATGACTGCCCTGGCCTCTGGAGAGATATCTTCACTGATAATGTCAGGCACAGACTCTGAAGATATATCTTCATTGATAATGTCAGCCCTAGCTTCTGGAGCAACATCAACCCATCCAACAAGCACCCAAGACTCTGGGGAAATGTCCACCCAGCTAATGTCAGGCCCAGACTCCAGAGTAGTGTCTTCACTGTTAATGTCAACTCCAGGCCCTGGAGAAATGTCCGTACTGCACCTGTCAGGATCAGATGCTGGAGAAATGTCCACATTGCCAAAACCAGTCCCAGAAGCTGAATCAATGTCTCCACTGTTAATGACAGCGGTGATGTCTGGAGTGATGCCCACCCAGCTGATGCCACCTGAAAGCTCTGGAGTGATGTCCTCACAGTTAACACAAGATCTAGACTCTCAAAGCATGTCTGCACCACAAATGAGAGCCCCAGCCTCTTGCAATATGTCTACATTGCTAAAGGCAGTCCCAGACTCTGGAGCACTGTCTACCCCATTGGTGACAGTCACAGCCTCTGGAACAATGTCCACAGAGCAAATGTCAACCACAGCCTCTAGAGTGATGTCCACACAGGTAACAATGGCCAGAACTTCTGGAGCAATATCCACAGGCTTTATGAAAGCCACAAACAATGGGGCAATATCCACACTGCCGATGAGAATTCCAACTTCTGGAATGATGTCCACACCACTAAGAAGAGCTCCAGATTCTGCAGCAATGTCCACACAGCCAGTTATTGACCCAGCCCCTGAAACAGTGCCCATGCTACCACTGACAGTCCCAGCCTCTGGGTCAGTGTCCACACTACAAATGAGAGCACCTGCCTCTGGAACAATGCCCATGTCACAAAGGAGAGCCACAGTTTCAGGAGTAACAGCTGTACCACAAATGAGGACCCAAGCCTCTGGAGCTATGTCCACACTGTTAACTGTAGACCCAGCCTTAGGAGTGATATCCATGCCACAAACGAGAACTACAGCCTTGGGAGCATTGTCTAAGCCACTAATGACATCCAAAGCCTCAGAAGCAATATTCATGCAGCAAATGACAACCACAGCTTCTGGAGACATATCAACAATACTAATGAGTGACACAACTTCTGGAGCCATATCCATGTCACAGATGACAGACACTGCCTCTGCAGGAATATCCACACCGCTAATGAGAGCCTATGCCACACCACAAATGACAACTGCAGCCTCTGGAACTATGTCCACACCTCTAATGAGAGCCCTAGGCCCTGGAGCAATGCCCGCAGAACTAATGAGAACCACAACCTCTACAAAGTTGCCCAGGCAGCCAATAAGCACCCAAGATTCAGGAGGGATGTCCAGGTCACTTCTGAGATCTATGACCTCAGGAGGGATGTCCTCACTGCAGATGCAGGCCCCAGCCTTGGAAATGATATCCACACCAAAATTGAGAACCCCAGCCTCTGGAGAGATGTCCACACCACCGATGAGAACCTCAGACCCTGGAGAGATGTCTGCACTGCTCATAAGAGATTCATCATCTGGACCCCCAGCTTATGGAGTGATTTCTACTCCACAAATGACAGCCACAGCCTCTGGACAGATGTCTGTACCTCATATGGGGGCTCCAGTCTCTGGTGACATGTCCACATGGCTCATGACATCCACAGCCTCTGGACTAATGTCCATACCTCAAATGACATCCATGGCCTCTGGAGAGGTGTCCAGGCCACTGTTGAGAGCTCCAACCTCTGGGGCAATGTCTACACCACAGATTATGCCCAGAGCTCCTGGGGAAATGTGCACACTATCAAAGCAAGCCTCAGCCTCTAGAATGATATCCCCACCACTATTAAGGGCCCCAGTCTCTGGAATTATGTCCACACCACTAAGGTCTCCTTCAGCTTCTGAAGATGTGTCCACAGAGTTAATGAGAGCTTCAGTCTCTGGAAAGATGTCCACTGCACAAACAGCCATGGCATCTGGAGGGAAGCCCAAGCCATTCATGAGAGCCACAGCTGCTGGAACAATGCCCATGCCGTTGATATCAGCCATGGCTTCTGAAGAGATGCCTGTGCCGCTAATGGAAAGCAAGGCCTCTGGAGCAATGCCCATACCACAAGCAAGAGTCACAAGTTCTGGATCTATGTCCTTGCCAGAAACAACAAACTCAGCTTCCGGAGGGATACTTCCACCACCAATGAGAACTTCAGCTTCTGGAATAATGTCCACACCATTTCTGAGAGCCACATCCTCTAGAGGAATATCCACACCGCTAATGAGGGCACCAGTCCTGGGAGCCATGTCCATACCACAAATAATGACAGCCACAGCCTCTGTGGAAAGCAAAGCCACAGACTCTGGAGAAACATCTGCCTCTCACAATAACATCATGGCTTCTGGATCAAAGTCCACACTACACATGACTGCCACAATCCCTGAAACAATGAACCCACCACCAAAGGAAGTTCAATCCTTTGGCATGCTGACCCCAGCACTCTGTTACCTCTTAGAAGAACAGGAAGCAGCCCGGGGTTCACGCTCTGCGGAGGAGGAGATGGAGATTGATGAGGAGAAGCAAATTAAGGGATTTTTGGATGATTCAGAGAAAATGGCATTTCTAGTGTCTCTTCATCTAGGGGCAGCAGAAAGGTGGTCTATCTTGCAGATGGAGGTAGGAAACCCCCTCTCAGATGGAAATAAATCTTTCCTAAAAAGATCACAGGGTGTATATAATTCCCTCTCTGAGATAGACGTCCTCAGTGCTGTTCTTTGCCACCCCAAGCAGGGCCAGAAGTCAGTCAGGCAGTATGCCACTGACTTCCTGCTGCTTGCCCAACATTTGTCTTGGTCTGATGCCATTCTACGGACCAGGTTTCTGGAAGGACTCTCGGAAGCTGTTACCACCAAAATGGGACAGATCTTCCTCAAGGTGGCTGGCAGCCTAAAGGAGCTGATAGACAGGTCTCTCTACACTGAGTGCCAGCTGGCTGAAGAGAAGGATTCCCCGGGCAGCTCAAGCCAGGTTCTGCAGTCAGCCTGTAAGCGGAATAATGAGGAGGCAATGAAGAATGAACTGAACACTGATCGGCAGACTGAGGAGGTAATAGTGGGGAAATACACTCAAGGTTCTGAGCAGAAAATTGAGGAGGAGATGATGAAGAATACATTCTTCTCCTTTCAGTAGAATAAGAAAGAGGCAAAGGGGAGGCATTGAGCTCCTAAACCATAACCGTCAACCTGGAGTTTCATCAGTGGGCCTAGCTATTGCAGTTGCAAAACCCTGCCCCAGTTATTGAAGGCCTAGAATGGTTAAAGGACTAAGTCTCTGATTAGGGGGAGCTGGCTGGCCTCAGTCCCAACTCTCTACCTATTCCAAGTCCAATTCTAAAGGAGGGGACCCCTTTTGGGGACTGGGTCTTACCTGTAGGCACATGTGTTATGGACCCAGGTCACTAGAGAATTTGGCTACCTTAGTTTTCTGTCACACTGTTTAGAAGTAAGGTACAGTAGCCAAGTTTCTTGATCTGCTAGGTTACTGAAATTATCCAAGCAGAATATCCCTTTGTCACAGTAAGCATGGCTCTTACCTTGGCTGTTTTTTGTTTTTCTCACTCTCAGCACCAGCATGTTCCAAAACGCTGTTACTACCTGAAAGAGCATGGAGACCCCCAAGAAGGTCTACACAACCACCTTCGACAGAGCACAAGTCATCAGGCACCCACCAACAAGTAATGTTCCCTGGACTCTTCTGTGATATCTGACTCAGCTGCTGTCTTGAGGACTGTTTCCTGAACCCATTCCATTCAATTAAATCATAAGCCTTGTGGCATTTCCCCTTTAGCGCCCCCTTCCATGCACATCCTGCCCTATCTTCTACTTGGGTGACATGACTTTCTCTTTTACCCCATATGCCTGTGATTTGCCCTGACAATCAGAGTGTGGACTTCAAGTGTTCTTATCACCATCAAGGCGAGTTTTCGTTCTTGGTCCAGGGAGACATCTAGGCAGGAGAAATGATGTCCTACCTCAAAAACACCTTATAGTGTCTTGCCACATATCCTCAGGTAAACTTGAGGACTTCCTGGTACTCATTTCTCCTGGCAAGGAAGCCTGTAAGGAGGGTGATGGCCACTCCCACACAACGCTTTTCACCCAGTAGACTTGCCATTACATGCCCCAACTCATAACATGTAACATAGGTCTCCAGGGTACTTGCACTGTTTATAGTCTCCATCCTGAACCACTCGTTTTAACCCATAATAATGATTGTAGTAATGGCTACTGTTTATTGATTATGTACTCTGTGATAGATACTGGGCTAAACTGTTGACAAGCACTATCTCACTACATTCTTACAATAACTGAAGCTGTTATTGTGTTGTCATCTTCTGACCTCTTGATCTGTTTTGTATAGCTCTTGTCCTTTAGTGTCAAATCTCTAGCACTGACTTCTGGGTGACCCCCTCAGCTGTTATTTAGCCTCACTCCCCTCAGCTATTGTGCTTCCTGTCCAGCACTCTTGATAAGGGTTTTGGTATTTAAACAGGCATAGATAGAACGTAATATGAGCAGTATTTGCCTTCAGGTGGTGGGATTATGGTGTTCATATTTTCTTCTTCCTACTTCTCTGTACTTTCCAGATTCTCTACAGTAAGCATGCATTACATTTGTAATCATAAAGGTAAATAAACTTTATTTATGAAAAAGAGAACTAACTATTGCTAAGAGAATTTGATTTATTGAGTCCTTCATTCAAACATTCACTATCTAACATGTACCAGCCACTGTTTCGGGGACAGACAGATAAGAACATTCACTGAATGAAAACTTCATTCCAGTGGAGGTAGGACATAGACAATAATCAAGGAAACATACAAGTAACATAGGTTGAACTTGTGTTAAAGACTACAAAGACAAAAAACAAAGATAATGGGGAATGTGATACTAATAGGGCCAATGTATTTATTCAATCATAGTCCATGTAATTGGGTTACTCAAAGATCTTTTAAAAACAGTAAGTGACATGATTAGAAACATGTTCTACAATGCTAACTTGGCAACAGTTAGGAGGATGGGGAAAGGGGTCAGAGAGCAGTGATGAGCTTCCTACTGTAATAGTATAGGTGACTGACTCACAGGATAATTCAGTCTAGGGCTATAGCAGCAGGGATGGAAAGAGAGGGACAGGGGCCAAACCTCCTTTGAGGACTTAAATCTGCTTCTCCATTGCCCTAAATATTGGGTGTGATTCCAGGCAGAGGAAAATGATTCTCAGGAAAAACAAACAAAAATTGTCAAGCTGGCAGTCCAGTGGTAATATAGATAAGAAATGGGCTCTGCAGGCTTCCAGCAGATGCATCAATCACCAGTGCTGTTGCATTGGAAAGAGAGGCTGGAATAAGTTGGGAAACCCAAATTTCAGGCAGGAAGGCTGTGGGCCTCCAGGAACCCTTTTGGCTTACATCTGGCCCAGTCCAGGGCCTAGTGAACTTTGGATCTCACTGTTCAGCCAGGATTGCTCTTAGCTAGGGAAAGCACTGTTGACCCTACTCTCTACTGAGAAAGGTATTTGATGATATAGAATCAAAATTTGTGTCTGGAAAATGTGTTTGGGGAGGAAACTGTCTTTAAAAATAAAACTGGCTCTGGCTGGTGTGGCTGAGTGCTGGACTGCATATCAAAGAGTTGCCCATTCTATTCCCAGTTTAGGGCACAAGCCTGGGTTGCAGGCCAGGTCCCCTGTGGAGAGTGCATGAGAGGCAACCACACATTTATATTTCTCTCCCCCTCTTTCTTCTTCCTTTCCCCTCTCTAAATAAATAAATAAATAACATCTTAAAAACAAAACTGATTATTTATAGCCATGAAAATGGAGAAAAATAACCTTTTTTTCTTTGTTTTTTTTTTTCTTCCTGGTGTTCTTTTCTTTGTTTTTGCCTCTCCACTCCCTAAAGCTAAGTCACTAGAGGTAAATGGAACAAATGAAGCTCACTTATTCCTTGCTGGAGCTCACTCCCTGCTCCTCTACCCACCCAAAATTTTATATTTAGAAATATTTCTAGAGCCACTCAACATCTACATGCAGCTGAGCAACCATGTGCCTAAGTACTTGAGACTGTTTTGCCTGTGGTAATATTGTGTTTCAAGTTTCTTCAACCCTCACTGGCCCATGGGTAAAAATAAGGTTCCATAAGAAGTGAAAATTCAGATGTCACTGACTGCAGTCCTCACATGTGTATTACGAACTTTCAGCACCTTGAAGGTTTCCTCTGATTATTTGTGGAAGACCCCAGCAGTTTCCCTTACTCTGAGATAGTTCTTGTGTTTTCTTCTTATCCTGCCTTGTGGCAGAAATGAGGGCAGCCCATCCACCCTACCCAAGCTGCCAGTGAGTGCCTCTGGCTGTGGGAACCCAAAGGTCGCTGCTGGGGTGGGCTTTATGGATTCTGCAAATCCACAAGAGGCCTCAATGGTGCTGCCCTCACTTTAGGCAGCTTTGGCTAAGGCCACTGATGGGGTCATAAGGGGGTTGGAAGGGTGGGTGAGGTGTTTAGGGGGTGGAATTGGAGCATGGGGGTAGTAATTCTCATTCTGTGCCAGTTTTTCATCTAGACATTGAAACAACATTGCTTCTATCCTATATCTCACTGAGGCCTGTATGAAAAGAGAAGCTTCAGCTTCTTCCCTCAGCAAACTCTCCCCTGCTGCTCCTACTCCCTTTGCCCTAATTCAGACTTTCAGACTTGGTTCCTGTGCCTAGAGAATAAGAACCATCAAGTCCTCTGTTCAGACCCAACCTTCAGCTCTGATTTCCAAAATTTCTACCTAGTCTCTATCCCTGCCCCTAAAGCACTATAAGCCCACAGACCTCTTCAAAACCACTGTCATATTTGTTGAATAGATGCTAGAAACTCTCTCCACACACCCAGTGCTTGGGGCCCAGGTGGAAAGAAAATATTACCCTTTTCTGTTCATCAGAAAACTTCTACCATCGTTTCACCCACCACCTGGTCTCTGTCTCTGCCCTTCAGGGACCAACAATATATAAAACCTTATCTTTATTTTTATTTTTTCTTTTTTAATATATTTATTGATTATGCTATTACAGTTGTCCCATTTCTCCCCCATCATTCCCCTCCACCCTGCACACCCCCTCCCACCCACATTCCCCCATTTTAGTTCATGTCCATGTGTCATAAGTTCTTTAGCTTCTACATTTCCCACACTATTCTTGCCCTCCCCCTGTCTATTTTCTACCCACCATCTATGCTACTTATTTTCTGTACCTTTTCCCCATCTCTCCTCCTCCCACTCCCCTGTTGCTAACCCTCCATGTGATCTTCATTTCTGTGGTTCTCTTCCTATTCTAGTTGTTTGCTTTTGTTTTAGCTGTGGTTGTTAATAGCTGTGAGTTTGCTGTCTTTTCACTGTCATATTTTTTATCTTATCTTAATAGATCTATCATTTGATTTGAAAAATAAAATTTCTCTTAAAGACTATTTTCTCAAATGCAAGTACACTTGGGCTGCCACTGAATGATCAATGCCTCAGAGAGTTTCCAGACATTTCTGAGTCTTACTTTTGGCTCAGCTAAAATGCCACTACACTGGATTAGTTTTGTCAGATCAAGTACAGGACTTTCTCCTCTCATTTTTTCCCAATAAGCTTCAAACTTCAAGGCACTATTAACCTCATTCTCCAAACAGAATATTACAGATAAAATAAGTTTCCCTACCTCAGAGTATAGAGAGATTTTTACATATGGATCATGTATTTCTTTCCTTCTCACCTGGCCTGAAAACAGAATCTTGAAGAGTTGTCAGGCAGGGAAGCAGGCTGCTTGATCTCTTGTGATCTAACATAGGAATTGTAGGAGAATAGATGGTATTGGAGCTTCAAATGACTATTGGAAGAGGAGGAGGCTTGACTTTGAGTACCTTTGTCTCTCTAATAAGCTGGGTAATTCTAAACACAGCAGTTTACCTTTCAAGGCTTCAGTTTCTTCTTCTCCAAGATGAGGATAATCATCACCATCCTGCCAACCTCACAGCTTTAGGGGATAAAAGTTGTAAAAGTGCTGTGAAAAATCAAGTGCAAAATGTGAAAATGTTAAGATTTTGTTATTATATGTAAACCTAAGCTTAGTCTTGAGGATCTTGGGAAGTGTGTAGGATAGGGCTGGTTGGGACATATTCAGCATCCATTCTCTTCAGGGGTTCTATTTAAATTGTGGGGGAAGATCTAAAAGTAAAGCGTTGACCAAAGACTGGCAAAAGCCACAGTTTAATGTAAGCATCTGTGGAAATGCTAACTTACCAGGGCCCCAGATATGGACTAACTGCTTTATCTGGATTATCCTATGCAATCTTCCAAACAGCGTGAGAGGTGGGTGCTATCATTAATCTTATTTTATAGATAGACCAAAAATCTGTGGTGCAGATAAGTTAAGCAACTGACCTGAGGCTACAAAGCTAAAACGTAGCAGAGCTGGGATTTGAATATGTGTAGTCTGACCCCAGAGCCCCCCTTCCCTCACCCTACATTACCACTCTACCATTTATACATGGTTTCATTATTTAGAGTCAGATGACCACTGTGAAGACTTACCATTATCCTCTGAACAAATTTGCATGGAACATCAGACAACATTTGAAGGTAATAAAGTTTGAAACTTGAACAAAAATAGCCCTGCTTTCCCCCTTCCCCATCTTAGATACAGATGTGAATCTTTCTAAGGGTATTCGGGGAAATTTTTTAACATTCAAAGAAAAAAATCAATCATTGTGGGGTGCTACTGAGCTCAAGACATTCTGTCCAGGGGATAGCTATAACCCCAGATTGGAGCAACCTCTGTTCTGAGCTGTGGCTTGAGAAGGAAACTGAGATTCTCCCCTGGCATCTTCCTAATTAGGAAAAAATACACATTGGTCCCAGGAATATGTGGAAGGGCACAGAACTTTGAAAGTGGAAAGGATTTTTGTGGTTAAGCCAGGAATTGACTCTGCTTTTTCAGCACTTCCCGCCCTTCCCTTTGTTACTTTTTTGAAGGGGCTTATTTTTTATTATATTTTATTGTTTATGCTATTACAGCTGTCACACATTTCCCCCCTTTCTCTCTCTCAAACCAGCCCATTCACTGCCTCAGGCAATCGCCATACCATTGTCCATGTCCATGGATACTGCACATATACTTTGGCTACTCAATTCCCTATGGTGAACTTTACATCCTATTACTATTCTGCAACTACCAATTTGTACTTCTTAATCTTTTCACCATTTTTACCCATCCTATTGACACCCTCATATCTGGCAACCATCAAAATATTTCCGGTATATATGAGTCTGTTTCTGTTCTGCTTGTTTGTTTATTTTGTTTTTCACATTAAATTGTTAATAGATACGTATTTATTGTCATTTTATTATTCATAGTTTTAATCTTCTTCTAGAAGACCCTTTAAAGTTTTATAAAAACTGGTTTGGTGATGATGATGAACTTCTTTAGCTTCTTCTTATCTGGGAAGCTTTCAATCTGTCCTTCCATTCTAAATGATAGCTTTGCTGGGTAGAGCAATCTTGGCTGTAGGTCCTTGCTTTTCATCACTTTGAATATCTCTTGCCAATCCCTTCTAGCCTGTAAAGTTTCTTTTGAGAAATCAGCTGAGAGTCTTATGGGAAGTCCTTTGTAGGTAACTCTCTGCTTTTCTCTTGCTGCTTTTAAGATTCTCTCTTTATCTTTAACATTTGGAATTTTAGTTATGATGTGTCTTGGTATGGTCATCTTTGTGTCCATCTTGTTTGGGACTCGCTGTGCTTCTGGGACTTATATGTCTATTTCCTTCACCAAATTAGGGAAGTTTTCTTTCATTATTTTTTAATAGGTTTCCAAGTTCTTGTTCTTTCTCCTCTTCTTCCAGCATCCTTGTGGTGCTAATGTTGGAACACTTGAAGTTGTCCTAGAGGTTCCTTACACTATTCTCATTTGGGGGGTTCTTTTTTCTTCTTTCGGTTTCGATTGGTTGATTTTTTGTTTCCTTACATTCCAAATCACTGATTTTTATTCTCATGCGCCCCCTACTGGAGACCTGGCATGTGCCCTCGCATGTGCCCTAGACTGGGAACTGAACTGGCGACCCTTTGGTTTTCAGGCCTGCACTCAATCCACTGAGCCACACCAGGGGCAGGGCTAATAACTTTTAAAACTTACTATTTTTGTCAGATTTTTATTGAGATATAATTCTTATACATATATGATCTACACATTTCAACTGTACAATTCAATCTTTTTAGTATATTCACATACTTGTGCAACCATCACTACAATGTAATTTCAGAACTTCCTCATGACCTCAAAAAGAAACCTGTATCCATTAAACAGTCATTCCACATTCCACATTTACTGCACCCCTTCAGTACCCAGGAAACTGCCAGTCTACATTCTGTCACTATGGGATTGCATATTCTGGATTTTTCATGTAAATGGAATCACATGTTTTATAAGGCCTTTTGTGTTTGGCTTCTTCCACCTAGTATAATGTTCATACATTCATCATCTTATAGACGATTTGGTTGCTTCCACTTTTTGGCTATTATGAACACTGCTGCTATGAACATTCTGGTATGAGTTTTAGTGTGAACATATATTTTCATTTCCATTGGGTATATACTTAAGAGTAAAATTGCTTGAACATATGATAAGTCTATGTCTAAACATTTGAGGAACTACCAAACTGTTTTTCAAAGTGGCTGCACCATTTTACATTCCTATCAGCAGTATATAAGGGATCCAAGTCCTCCACATCCTCATCAAAATTTCTTATTACCTGTTTTTTATTATAGCCATCCTAATGGGAATGTAGTTGTGGTTTTGAGTTGTATTTCCCTGATGGCTAGTGATGTTAAATTTTCCTTTCATAAATTTTTTTGTAAACTCAACCATCTTACGGCTTATTACCATAAATATTGTTGGAGACCTCACTTTTGGAGAGTATTCTGGGGGAAGCTACTGCTCATTTGGCTCTCCAGCTCAGTCCCAACTATGCCATTGTCCCAAGCCTTTTCAGAATTGAGGAGAGGGTTAGAAAGGCAAATTTTCATGGCCCCACTGAGACCCATGACAGCTGTCTTTCTTTCTTTTCTTTTTAAATTACATTTTACTGATTATGCTACGACAGTTGTCCTGATCTTCTGCCTTTGGCCCTCCTCCAACCAGCATGCCCTAATCCCTCACACAATCACCCCACCATTGTTCATGTCCATGGGCCATGCATATAAGTTCTTTGGCTACTTCATTTCCTATATTGTACTGTACACCCCCATGGCTATTATGTAAGTACTTATTTGTACTTCTTAATACCCTCACCTCTTCACATATCCCCCCCACAACCCTCCTCCCATCTGGCAATTATCAAAACACTCTATGTATCTATGATTCTGTCTCTGTTATTCTTGTTTGCTTAGTTTCTTTTTTTTAGATTCAATTGTTGATAGATTTGTATTTTTTTGCCATTTTATCGTTCATAGTTTTGATCTTCTTCTATTTCTTAAATAAGTCCCTTTAATATTTCATATAATAATGGTTTGGTGATGATGATCTCCTTTAGCTTTTTCTTGTCTGTCAAGCTCTTAATTTATCTTTCAATTCTAAATGATATCTTTGTTGGATAGAGCAATATTGGCTATAGGTTCCTGTTTTTCATGACTTTGAATATTTCTTGCTAATCCCTTCTAGCCTACAACGTTTCTTTTGATAAATCAGCTGACAGTCTTATGGGGACTCTTCTGTAGGTAACTAACTTCTTTTCACTTGCTGCTTTTAAGATTCTATCTTTATTTTTAAGCTTTGGCATTTTAATTATGATGTATCATGGTGTGGGCCTCTTTGCATCCGTCTTGTTTGGGACTTTCTGTTCTTCCTGAGTTTGCGTGTCTTTTTCCTTCACTAAATTAGGGAAATTCTCTTTCATTCTGTTCTCAAATACATTTTCAATTTCTTGCTCATTCTCTTCTCCTTCCGACACTCCTATGATGTGAATATTGGACCTCTAGAAGTTGTCCCAGAAGCTGCTTATACTCTCCTCATTTTTTTTGGATTCATTTTTTTTCTTGATGTTCTGATTGGTTGTTTTCTCCTTCATTACATTCCAAACATTGATTTGGTTCTCAGCTTCATCCATTTTCCTGTTGTTTCCCTGTAAATTGTTCTTTATTTCAATTAGTGTATCCTTCCTTTCTGACTGGGCCTTCTTTTATGCTGCTGAGGTCCTCACTAAGTTCCTTGAGCATCCTTATTACCAGAGTTTTGAACCCTGCATCTGATAGATTGCTTATCTCTATTTTGTTTAGTTCTTTTTCTGGAGTTTTGATCTGTTCTTTCATTCCTTTGTCTCTTCATTTCGGCAGCCTCTCTGTGTTTGTTTCTTTGTATTAGGTAGAGCTGCTTTGACTGCTTCTTGGTTGTGTGGCCCAAGGTAGTAGCTGTCCCATAGGGTCCAGTGGCACAGCCTTCACTATCACTTAAGCTGGGTACTCAAGGTGCACCTTTTGTGTGGGCTGAGTACACCCTCCTCTTGTAGTTGAGCTGTGATTGCTATTGGTACATCAATGATAGGGATTTTCCCAGGCCATTGAGCTCCAAGGATTGGCTGTGACCCTTGAACACACCCCTGTCCTCTGTGGAGTGTCAGCTGTGCAGGGGCAGGAGGGTATGTGGGGGGTGCTCCAGTGTGGTCTGTAGTTGTCTACTGGATGCACTGGCCCTGGGGTTTTCTGGGTGGTTCAGGTCAAGGTCAGTACCCACCTGTGTTTTGACTGGGGCCACTCTGTCTGAGACTTAAAGTAATCTGAGTTGTCTGCTACTTGTGGGCTTGGAAATTCCAGACAAAACTAAGCTATGAATCTGGGCTGGCTGCTGTTAGTGCTGGGCCCAGGGCTCAGTGAGGCCAGCTATTGCTTGTTTGATAGGATTTAGGAAGTTTTGAAGCATGGGCCAAGACCAGCCTTTCATATGGAAAAGCAGTTTGGCTGGGCCCTTAAGCTGGGTGAGGAGGAGTCTCTGGGGATCTCCAAGGAGGTCAAACAGTGTTAGCCACGTTGATGGACTCTCAACTATGACACTAGCTTACTGGCTCTGTGGAGGGAGGGTTTAGAAAATGGACAATGTTCTCTGCTCATCTTGATGCCAGGCACTTCAGTTCTTTACTGTATACCACTAGTGCCTTTCAAGCTACTACCTTGGTTCTAGAGCTCAGGTGGAGGGAGTCTGAGTAGGTGAGTCTGTGTGTGGGTTCTTTAGGAGGAACTGCTTGGGGCTCCAGAAGTTTCTTCCACAGACTCGATCCCACTGGTTGTTGCAGCCAGAAGTTGTGGGGACTTATCTTCCTGGCACTGGAACCCTGAGCTGGGGGAATTGGTGTGAGGCTGAGACTCCTCACTCCTAAGGTATCCCTCCTGACTTTTTTATCCACCACACATGCACGAGGGAACAGCCCATTCCGTATCTGTGCCCCTCTTACCAGTATGGATGGATGCAGTTTCTTAAATCTGTAGTTGTCAGACTTCTATTCAACTCAATTTCTGATGTTCCTGAGTGATGGTTTCTCTATATTTTGGTTGTAATTTTGATGTGGTTGTGTGAAGAGTGATTCATGTCTGCCTATGCCACCATCTTGATTGGAAGACAGGTGTTTTCAACTCATGCCTTCTATAACAAAGATTGTCTCAGAACAAAAGTGAGTGTGGGCTTGTGTTTTGGGGATTGCTAAAAGCCCTGAAGCCCTATCCCAGAAATAAAATCCTGGATAATGTGGTTTATTCCCTGTGGATTCTTCCTCATTCAACCAAATCTAATGTAACTCAAACAAATAAACTTAATCCCTATGGATTCATTGTTCGGGTCATTAATTAGGCTAAGACCCTCTTGTTCTTATTAAACTCAGAGTTTCTCCATAACCCAATCATCAAAACATACCATTCTCTACCCTGAGAAGGAGAAGTATGGAGAGAGAAGAAAGAGGCAGACAGGGAGGAGAGAGAGAAACAAGGTGAAATCTCTGCATTCCTATACCAGCTATGCCAGTGACAACTTGTGGAAACTTGGGCAAGTCAATTGTCACTTGATCATTTTGGGTCTCAGTAATCTTATCTATCATTGTTTCATTCTCCTTAGGGAATTAGATGAAATGATCATTTCTTTCTTGTTTGGACATGCTCTATAAATAAAAAGGTGTCTAAGTCACCTGAGGAGAGGACTACTGGAATAGAAGCCCAATGTGAGCCATTGCTAGAGGGTGTCACTGTATCAACAAGTATTTTAATTACACTAGCTAAAGTATGGTTGTTTCAGAATGCTTTGATTAAAAAGTGTACTATTTCTTCTATCATAAATGATATTCTAACCAAAAAAAGGTAATTTTTGGAAATCACAGAGAAGTTAGAAAGAGAAGAGTACCACTGGCCCTCTGCAAATTTCATTGTCTATTAACAAGTTTAAGATGGCAAAAGAAAGATTGTGCATTTCAATTTCTAATTAAACCTGTTAGCTTTGGTCTCATTTGGATACAGGTGTACAAATGTATTTTCCTGTGTGGAAATTCCAACAGCACTACTATGGAACTGCTAAGAATGATTTGAAACCTCTTCTAGAGTTTTGCTTTACACAATTCCTTACTAAGACATTTACTATTTTCATTCTCTTCATTTATTGGTTTCTATTTATTACAATCAGAAAATGAAATACTTAGGACATGGATCTATTATAAAATCATCCAGAAATAACCCACTAAATCTTTTCTTTTAACGTGTGCGAATGGCTTGTTTAATTTCAAAGATATCACTGTACTCTAAAACTCCAATTACAATTGTAAAAGCCTAACATTCATACTTTCTTAGTAGCTCCTTAACAATGTATGTATTATTCTTTTTTTATGGTTGCTCAAGTACAGTTGTCTCCATTTTCCCCACACTACTCCCACCCATCCCACCAACCAGCAACTCCCACCCTCAGTCTTACCCTGCTTTGGTTTGTCCATGGGTTTTTTATACATGTTCCTTGACAACCTTTCCCATTCTTGCCTGCGTTATCCCCCCAGCCCCTCCCCTCTGGTTACTGTCTCTGTTTGTTCTTTATTTCAGCATCTCTGGTTATATTTTGCTTGCTTATTTTGTTGATTAGGTTCCACTTATGGGTGAGATCATAAGGTATTTGTCTTTCAATGCCTAGCTTATTTTACTTAGTATAATACTCTCCAGTTCCATCTATGCCAGTACAAAGGGTAGGAGTTCCTTCTTCCTTTCTGCTGTGTAATATTCTATTGTGTAAATGTACCACAGTTTTTTGATCCATTCATTTACTGATGGGCACTTAGGTTGCTTCCAGTACTTGGCTATGGTAAATTGTGCTGCTATGAATATTGAGGTACATAGGTTCTTTTGAATTGGTGTTTCAGGATTCTTAGGGTATAATCCCAGGAGTGGAACTGCTGGATCAAAAGGAAGTTCCATTTTTAGTTTTCTGAGGAAGTTCCATACCGTTTTCCACAGTGGCTGCACCAGTCTGCATTCCCACCAACAGTGTACTAGGGTTCCCTATTCTTCAGAACCTCACCAGCGCTTATTGTTTGCTGATTTGTTTATGATGTCCATTCTGACTGGAGTGAAGTGATATCTTATTGTGGTATTAATTTGCATCTTTTTGATGGCAAGTGATGCTGTGCATCCTTTCATATGTCTTTGGACCCTCTGCATGTCCTCCTTGGAGAAGTATCTGTTTAGGTCCTCGGTCCATTGTTTAATTAGATTGTTGATCTTCCTGGAGTGGAGTCATGTGAATTCTTTATATATTTTGGAAATTAGACCCTTCTCCAAGGTATCATTTGCAAATATATTTCCCCTATGGTTGGTTGTTGCAGACTGTTCAGCCTGGTTTCAGGAGCTATAACCCTCACCCCATGGTGGGCTGAGTAAGAGCCAAGGGACCCACTTCATCTGGGTCTGTTCTGTCAAGAGGACATGAGTCACTAAGGAGACAAAGCTCATCTCCCTGGCAGGAGCACCGCTTCTGCCTCATCCATCTCTGTCCCCAATGCTTGGTCAGTAGTCAATGACAGGTAAGACTCCTCATGGGAGGGACAACCTAAGCCAGACATGACCACTTGGGAGGCCCTTATGGAAGGACTCAGGGGGCTGCAGCAAAGAGGGGGTGATGGAACCTCGCCCCCTGGCTATTCTGACATATCCCGAGTCCCTATTTCTGTCTGGGAGATGTCTTCTGCTTCCTGGGCCTAATTGGCTTAAAGCCTGAAACTATGACAGTGAGCGTTGCAGCCCTGTGCTGGCCAGAGCGGTTCCCTGGGTGATCGGGCATAAGAAAGAATTCCTAAAGCCCTGTGAAACCTGCTTTGTTTGCTAAGAGTGCTCTCATTTAAATGATAAGGGTCTGAGGAGGAAATGAGTGTCTCCCAAAGTTTTGCAACCCCCTTTCCTGACAGATGCTGACTCAGATTAAGTCCTCAGATTTCTTCAAAATGTTAACCATTGTTTGATCCTTGCCACCTGACATACCTGTATTCCTGTGTATTTGAACCTAATAAAAGCCTAGTGAGGAAGGGGCTCTGGGTCATTCTCCTTTGAGAGTTTGGCCACCTCTCCTCCCCAAGCAGATCATGTCTTGGTAGTTTTATTTTCATCCATGACAGAGGGATGGGGCTCTGTGGGTGGAGCCCCCCCACAGTTGGTTCCCTTTTCATTTTGCTGATGTTTTCCTTAGCTATGCAGAATTTTTTTTTATTTTGATGGAGTCCTGTCGGGGGGCTCTGCCCGCAGAGCCCCATCCCTCCATCACGGATGAAAGTAAAAACTACCAAGACATCTTCTGCTTGGGGAGGAAAGGGGTCAAACTCTCAGAGGAGAATGACCTAGAGCCCCATCCTCACTAGGCTTTTATTGGGCTCAAATACACAGGAATACAGGTTTAACATGTCAAAGAAATCTGAGGGCTTAATCCGAGCCAGTGTTTGTCAGGAAAGGGGGTTGCCAGACTTTGGGAGACATGCTCATTTCCTTCTGGGACACTTGTCACCTCAGGAAGAGCACTCTTAGCAAAGCAGGTTTCACAGGACTTTAGGAATTCTTTCTTATGTCCGGATCACCCAGGGAGCTGTCCTGCCCAGCACAGGGCTGCACCACTCACCCCCACAGTTTCAGGCTTTAAGGCAATTAGGAAGCAGGAGACATCTCCCAGATGGAAATGAGGACTTGGGCTATGTCAGAATAGCTGAGGGGCGAGGGTCCATCACATCCTCTTTGCTGCAACCCCCCGAGTCGTTCCATGAGGCCTCCCAAGTGGTCGCATCTGGCTTAGGTTGCCCCTTCCATGAGGAGTCTTACCCGTCATTGACTGCCAACCAAGCTATGGGGCCAGAGATGGGTAAGACGGAAGCAGTGCCCCTGCCAGGGAGATAAGCTTTGTCTCCTTTGTAGGTCACATCCTTGTGACAGAACAGACCCAGATGAAGTGGGTCCCTTGGGCTCTTACACAGCCCACCATGGGGTGAGGGTTACAACTCCTGAAACCAGGCTGAACGGTCCGCAACAGAGTCCCATTTGTTTATTCTTTCCTTTATGTCCCTTGCTCTAGGAGACATATTGGTGAAAATATTGCTGGGTGGAATAACTGAGATTTCCAGCTTATGTTATCCTCTAGGATTTCTATGGTGTTGTGACATATTTAAGTCTTTTATAGAGCTTGATTTTTTTTTTTTTTTTTTTTTTTTTTTTGTTTATGGTGTCAGTTGGTGGTTGAGTTTCATTTTTTCATATGTAGCTCTCCAGGTCTCTCAACACCAGTTGTTGAAAAGGCTATTTATACTCCATTTTATGCTTCTGCCCCCTTTGTCGAATATTAATTGACCATGGGGACATAGGTTTATTTCTGGGCTCTCTATTCTGTTCAATTGATCTGTGTCTGTTCTTATGCCAGTACCAGTCTGTTTTGATTACAGTGGCCTTGTAATATAGTTTGATGTCAGGTATTGTGATCCTGCCTACTGTGTTCTTCCTCAAAATTTCTGAGGATATTTGAGGTCATTTATGGTTCCATATAAATGTTTGAAATGTTTCTTCTATATCTGTGAAATATGTCATTGGTACTTTAATAGGCATTGCATTGAATCTGTAAATTGCTTTGGGTAGTATGGACATTTTGTGATGTTGATTCTTCCAACCCATGAACATGGTATATACTTCCATTTGTTTGTGTCTTCCTTAATTTCTTTCTTCAGTGTTGTGTAGTTTTCTGAGTACAAGTCTTTTACCTCCTTGGTTAGGTTTATTCCTAGATACTTTATTTTTCTTGTTGCTATAGCACAAGGTATTTTTTTTTTCTGATTTTTGTTTCTGATCTTTTGTTGTTGGTGTACAAAAATACCTTCAGTTTCAGAATATTGACTTTGTATCCTGCTGTTTTGCCAAATTCACTTATTAGGTTGAGTAGTTTTTTTGATGGAGTCTATAGGATTTTCTATATACACTATCCTGTTATGTGCAACAATAATAGTGTTACTTCCTCCTTTCCAATTTGGATGCCTTTTATTTCTTTATCTTGTTTGATTCCTATGGTTAGAACTTCCAATACTATGTTGAATAGGAGTGGAGAAATCAGACAACCTTGTCTTCTCCCTGACCTTAGTGGGAAAACTTGTAGGTTTTGCCCTTTGAATATGATGTTGGTTGTAGGTTTCTCATATATGGCTGTTATTATGTTGAGGTATGTTCTCACTTTGGTGAGTGATTTTATCATAAATGGGTGCTGCACCTTATCAAATGCTTTTTCTGCATCTATTGATATTATCTTGTGATTTTTGTCTTTTCTTTTGTTTATGTGAGGTATTACATTTATTGATTTGCAAATATGTACCATACTTGTATCCTTAGGATGCATCCCACGTGATAATGGTGTATGATCTTCTTAATGTATTGCCGGATGCAGTTTGCCAATATTTTGTTGAGTATTTATGTGTCTATGTTCATCAGTGATATTGGCCTGTAGTTCTCTTTTCTGTTTTGTCTTTATCTGGTTTTGGAATTAGGATGATGCTGGCTTCATAAAAAGATTTTGGGGCCCTGGCTGGTGTAGCTCAGTGGATTGAGCGCGGGCCTGCGAACCGAAGGATCGCGGTTCGATTCCCAGTCAGGGCACATGCCTGGGTTGCCAGGCCAGTTCCCGGCAGGGGACATACAAGAGGCAACCGCACATTGATGTTTCTCTCCCTCTCTCCTTCCCTTCCTCTCTAAAGATAAATAATAAAATAAAATCTAAAAGAAAAAAAAAGTTTAAAAAAAATAAAGATTTTGGGAGTCTTCCCTCTTCTTGGATTTTTTGAAATCATCTGAGAAGAATAAGGGTTAGCTTTTCCTTAAATATTTTATAAATTCTCCTGTGGAACCATTGAGTCCAGAGCTTTTGTGTGCTGGATGTTTCTTGATTATTGCTTTGATTTCACCAGTTGTTATTGGTCTATTCAGGCTTTCTACTTCTTTTTCATTCAGTTGTAGGACATTATATTTTTCTAGAAATTTGTCTATTTCACTGAGGTTTTCAAATTTCTTGGCATATAGCTCACCAAGCTTTTCAAATTTCTTGGCATATAGCTGTTCAAAGTAATTTCTTTTTTAAAAAAAATTTCATTGATTATGCTATTACAGTTGTCCCATTTCGCTCCCCTTTATTTCCCTCTGCCCTGTATCCCCCCCTGCTACCATCATTTCCCCCTCAGTTCATGTCAATGGGTTGTATATATAAGTTCTTTGGGTTCTCCAATTCCGATTCTATTCTTAACCCCATTTCCTTCTCTACTGTAATTTTTTAATTCTTTTTTTAAATATATTTTATTGATTATGCTATTACAGTTGTCCCATTTCTCCCCCATCATTCCCCTCCACCCTACACACCCTCTCCCACCCACATTCCCCTCCTTTAGTTCATGTCCACGTGTCATAAGTTTTCTAGCTTCTACATTTCCCATACTATTCTTGCCCTCCCCCTGTCTATTTTTTTCCCATTATCTATGCTACTCATTCTCTGTACCTTTTCCCCCTCTCTCCTCCTCCCATGCCCCTGTTGCTAACCCTCCATATGATCTCCATTTCTGTGATTCTGTTCCTGTTCTGTTTGCTTAGTTTGCTTTTGTTTTAGGTGTGGTTCTTAATAGCTGTGAGTTTGCTGTCTTTTCAGTCATAGTTTTATCTTCTTTTTCTTAGATAAGTCCCTTTAACATTTCATAGAATAAGGGCTTGGTGATGATGAACTCCTTCAACTTGACCTTATCTGAGAAGCACTTTATCTTCCCTTCCATTCTAAATGACAGCTTTGCTGGATAGAGCAATTTTGGATGTAGGTCCCTGCTTTTCAAGATTTCAAATATTTCTTTCCAGCCCCTTCTTGCCTGTAAGGTCTCTTTTGAGAAATCAGCTGACAGTCTGATGGGAACTCCCTTGTAGGTGACTGTCCCCTTATCCCTTGCTGCTTCTAGAATTCTCTGCTTCATTTTAATCTTGGCTAATGTAATTACAATGTGCCTTGGTGTGTTCCTCCTTGGGTCCAACTTCTTTGGGACTCTCTGAGCTTCCTGGACGTCCTGGTAGTCTATTTCCTTTGCCAGATTGGGGAAGTTCTCCTTTATTATTTGTTCAAATAAGTTTTCCACTTGTTGCTCTTCTTCTTCCCCTTCTGGGACCCCTATAATTCGGATGTTGGGACATTTAACGATGTCCCGGAGGTTCCTAAGCCTCTCCTCATTTTTTTGAATTCTTGTTTCTTCCTCGTTTTCTGTTTGGTTGTTAGTTTCTTCCTTCTGGTCCACTCCATTGATTTGAGTCCCAGTTTTCCTCCCATCTCTATCAGTTCCCCATGCATCTTCCTTCATTTCACGGATTGTAGCCTGCATTTTTTTTCATCTAGTTTGTGAGCAAAATCAACCAATTCTGTGAGCATTTTGATGACCAGTGCTTTGAACTGTGCATCTGACAGGTTGGCTATCTCTTCACTGCTTAGAGGAATTGGCTCTGGGGCTTTTATTTGTTTTCCGGTTTGAGCCATTTTTGGTGTTTTTTTGTTGTTGTTGTTGTTGCTTTGGTTTTAGTCTGGTCTCGGCTATTACGTAGCGAAGAGTGGAGCCTCTGGCGCTCCCCAGTGCGGGGCAGCCCAGTCACTGGGTTGTGACGCTATAGGTGGGAGCGGGGTCTGAGAGGGAACAATGGTGCCTGTTCCGCTCTCTCCTGGACTCCAGCCCTTTCCGCCACTTCCCCTTCACCTGGATTATCTGCGCACGCGCGCGTGCTGTTACGTAATGGAGGCTCAGGCACTCCCCAGTGCTGGGCAGCCCAGTCGCTGGGTTGTGATGCTGTGTGTGGGGGCGGGGTCTGAGAGGGAACAATGGCGCCTGCTCCACTCTCTCCTGGATTCAATCCCTTCCACCACTTCCCTCTGCCTGGACCCTCTGTGCGCGCAAACATGGGACCACCTGGTCAGCCAGCCGCCTTGTGCGGCCTCACTGGGTCTGCACAGTTGCCTCCTGTGCCTGGGATCCGCCAGGTGCTGCCTGTGGGCCCGGGGACCACCAGCCGCCGCCTGTGCACCTGGGAACTGCCAGCCAGTGCTGTTTGCGTTCCGGGTCCGCACCTCCACTTTCTCCTGCCGCGACTCCACCCCTCTTATCAGTCTGGATGAATGGTTGTTGGACTTCCGTACAGTTCAATTTTCTATAAGTTCTGGTTGTTTTCTTGTTTCTAAATATTTGTTGTCCTTAATTTTGGTTGTGAGAGGAGGCACAGTGTGTCCGCCTACGCCTCCATCTTGGCCGGAAGTCCTAATTTTTTAATTCTTACAACAGATTTTATTTATTTATTTTTAGAGAGAGGGGAAGGGAAGGAGAAAGAGAGAGAGAAATATCAACGTGTGGTTGCCTCTCACATGCCTCCATGTGGGGACCTGGCCTACAACTCAGGCATGTGCCCTGACTGGGAATTGAACTTTGCAATCCCACACTCAATCCACTGAACTACACCAGCCAGGCTCCCCGTCTATTTTTTACCTATCATTTATGGTTCTTATTCTCTGTATCTTCCCCCCATTCTCCCCCTCCCCTCCCCTGCTTATACCCATTCATGTGATCTGAATTTCTGTGAATCTGTTCCTATTTTAGTTGTGTGCTTAGTCTATTTTTGTTTTTTTTAGATTTAGTTGTTGATCGTCGTGAGATTGTTGTCATTTTACTGTTCATATTTTTGGACTTCTTTTTCTTAGATAAGTCCCTTTAACATTTTCTGTAGTATGGGCTTGGTGGTGATGAAGTCCTTTAACTTGACCTTAACTGGGAAGTACTTTTTCTGCCCTTCCATTCTCAGTGATAGTTTTCCTGGATAGTGGAATCTTGAGTGTAGGTCCTTGCCTTTCATGTCTTCAATTATTTCTTTCCAGTTCCTTCTTACCTGCATGGTTGCTTTAGAGAAATCAGCAAGTACTCTTATAGGAACTCCTTTGTAGATAACTCTCTCCTTTTCTCTTGCTGCTTTTAAGATTCTCTCCTTATCTTTAATCGTGGGCAATGTAATTCTGATGTGCCTTAGTGTGTGCTTCCTTGGGTCCAACTTCTTTGGGACTCTCTGGTTTTCCTGGATTTCCTGGAAGTCTATTTCCTTTGCCAGATTTGGGGAAGAACTTCTTACAATCCTTTGTATCTGTTGTATCAGCTATAATCTCTCCCCTTTCATTTCTGATTTTATTTATTTGGGTCCTTTCCCTGTTTTTCTTGATGAGTTTGCTAAAAGGTTTGTTGATTTTGTTTATCTTTTCAAAGAACCAGGTCCTGGATCTATTGATTCTTATAATTGTTACTTTAGTCTCTATGTTGTTTAATTCTGCTTTGATCTTGGTTATTTCCTTCATTCTACTTGCTCTGGGCTGTCTTTGTTGTTGTTCCTCCAGTTCATGTAGATGTAGGGTCAGGTTGTTTATTTGAAATATTTCTATCTTTTTTAGGTAAGCCTGTATCACTATGACCTTCCCTCTCAGGACTGCCTTCGCTGTGTTCCATGAGTTTTAGACAGTTGTGAGTTCATTTTCATTTGTTTCCAGAAACTTTTTGATTTCTTCCTTGAACTCATTGTTAACTCTCTTCCATTCATGCTTTATAGTATTCTTCAATCTCCATGAATTTGAATGTTTTTGAGCTTTTTCTTGAGGTTGGTTTCTAGTTTCAGGCCCTTGTGGTCCAAGAAAATGCTTGATATGATTTCAATTGAATTTGTTGAGGCTTGTTTTGTGTCCTATCATGTGGCCTATCTTTGAGAATGTTCCCTGTGCATTTGAGGAGAATGTGCATTTTGCTTCTTTGGGATGAAAGGTTCTATATATATATTAGTTAAGTCCATTTGATCTAGGGCATTGGTCAATGCAACAATATCCTTGTTGATATTTTGTTTGGAAGATCTATCCATTGTTGACAGTGGGGTATTAAAATCCACTAGTGTAAGTGTGTTGCTGTCTATATCTTTCTTGAAGTCCTCCAAGATTTTCCTTATATATTTGTATGCACTTATTTTGGCTGCATATATGTTTATAACGTTTGTCTTCTTGATGGATTCTTTCCTTGAATATTTTGGAATGTCCTTTTGTGCTTCTTTTTATGGCCTTTGTTTTGAAGTCTATTTTGTAGATGTAAGTATTGCTAACCTGGCTTTTTTCCCCCTGTCCATTTGCTTGGAATATTTTTTCCAGCCCTTCACTTTCAGTTTGTGTAGGTCTTTTGTTCTGAGGTGGGTCTCTTGTAGGCACCATATGTGTGGGTCTTTTTCTTATCCATTCAGCTACCCTATATCTTTTGATTGGAGCATTTAATCCTTTAACATTTAAGGTTGTTATTGATAGTTACTTGTCCATTTTACCCCCTTTGTACTTGTGTTTCTCTCTCTCTCTCTCTCTCTCTCTCTCTCTCTCTCTCTCTCTCTCTCTCTCTCTCTCTGTCTCTCTCCCTCCCTCCCCTCTTCCCCTCTTCTTAAAACAGCCCATTTAACATATCTTGCCATATTGTTTGGGTGGAGGTGTATTGTTTTAGTCTCTTGTGTCTGAAAAATTCCTTATTTCATCTTCCATTTTAATTGAGAACCTTGTTGGATAGATTCATCTTGGTTGCAGGTCTTTGCTTTTCATTACTTGGAATATTTCTTGCCATTCCCTTCTGGCTTGTAGTATTTCTGTTGAAAAATCAACTGCTAGCCTTACCAGAGCTCCATTATATAATACTTTTTGTTTCTCTTTTGCTGCTTTTAAGATTTTCTCCTTGTCTTTGAATTTTGCTATTTTAATTACGATGTGTCTTGGAGTGGGCCTCTTTAGGTTCATCTTGATTGGGACCCTCTGTGCTTCTTGAACTTGTGTAGCTTTTCCCTCTCCTGGTTTGGGAAGTTTTCCATCATTATTTTTTCAAACAGGTTTTCTAGCCCTTGCTCCTTTTCTTCTCCTTCTGGTATTCCTATAATTCAAATGTTGTTGCATTTCTTGTTGTCCTTCAGTTCCATTAAGCTATCTACCTATTTTTGAGTCTCTTTTGGCAGTTGTTCTACATGAGTATTTCTTTCTACTTTGTCTTCCTGCTCACTAATTTAGTCCTATGCTTCATCTAGCCTGCTTGTAATTCCTTTTGGTATCTTCTTTTATTTCAGATATTGAATTCTTCATTTCTTCCTTGTTCTTGTTTATAGTTTCTATTTCATTTTTCACGTTGCTGTAGTTCCCACTAAGTTCCTTGTAGTTGTCATTGAGTTCCTTGAGCATTCTTATCACCATTCTTTTGAATTCTGTATCTGATAGTTTGCTTGCCTCCACTTTATTTTGCTCTTTTACTGGGGAGTCTCCAAAAATTTACAATTTAAGTAAAACATAAAAGGGTGATGGGAACAATGCCGTATGAAGGGGAAAGAGTATACTATGAGGTTTGAAGTAAAATTTAAAAGGTACTGGACCAACAGGTGCAAAATTTCAGCAAAACCACAGCAGGGTCAATAGTAGCAACTGCTGAATGAAGTTTAATAAAGGTGGAATGGGTGTAAGGATATTGTAGAAAAGTGAAAAGTGAATATGAGATGTCTACAGTAAAGAAAAATTATTATGAGAGCATGTGGAAGAAAACTATTAAGAGTAAGGAGTGAAGCCCACGTTGAGAGAGGGGTAATAAAGAAAGAAAAGAAAAAGAAAAAAAGGGGGAAGAGAAAACAATGAAATAAAATTTCTTACTTGACTGAATAGGGGCAGGGTGAAGGCCAAATGGAGTACGACAGTGGGAGAATATTCTATGGGATTTGAAGTACAAACAAGTAGTGAACAAATAGGAGATCCTTTGGAGAAGTACAGCAATAACCATGATATTTCATCCAACTGGCCACTGTTTGTAAAATGTGAAAAACAAATATGACTCTTATTATAGGGAAAAAGAATGTGAGCTGACTTAAGAAAGAACAGTGCTTATGCGGCGTTAGATGGAGGAAAAATAGTGAGAGTAAGGGATAGAAACTTGGCATAGTGTGTGAGAAAAAATAAAGTTAACCACAACAGTAATAAAGCTCAAGAAGATGGCAAAATGGATTAAGACCAGGAAAGGGTGCTGTGTGGGATTTGTGATAACAACAGTATGGTAAGAAATATGTAATCTGAATAGAAAGAATAAAAAGTAAAAGACCAAGAGTGGTGTGTTATTTGGAATACAAGTGAAGTGAAAGAAGAAAAATTAAAATGCAATATGAGAGGGAGAATAAAAAACAAATAAAAAAATTAAAAAACCCAAAATACAAAAAGAACCCCCTAAATAAATGGAAAGAAGAGAAATAAAAAAAAATGCAAGTTCAGAAAGATAGCAAAGTGAAATTTGTCTCAGCTGTTGGTGCTTGATTTCTGACTTCTTTCTGGATCTGTCTCTGTTTTTCTCACAGCTCCAGGTCTTACTGTCTTACTCTTGGGGGCGGGGGGAAGCCTCCTGCTGATTTTATACCTGTCAAACCAGTTTTGCAAGTCTTCCAAAATCCTGCAGGTAGAGGGGGCTGTGCTCCATTATTTTCCTTTTCTGTAGTTCTGACAAGGATGGGGGCTCAGTGTGGACTACAGTAATCACAGGTGCCCAGTTCCCAACACACACCCTCAGAGCACTGTGGAGACTGCACTCTCTACTCTGTGCATTTTTCCTAGGCCAGTGCCAATAATCCACCTCATTTTGTGACCTTTTTATCAGTATGTGAGGTGCGCTGAGTGGGAGTGAATCATGTCCCCATTGTCCCTCTTTTGTGGCCTGGCAGGTATGGGAGTGAGAGGTCCCTGTAAGGGGGCTCAGATCTGCTATTGGAAGAAGTCTCTCTGGGAGCTACTGCCTCTCTGAGTCCCTGCTGCCCCCTTTTGATCAATATGTGAGGCTCCCTGAGTGGGGGCAAATTGGGTCCCCACTGCTCCCTCTTTGCTGGCTGGCTGCTATGCTCGTGTGCACATGATGTCCCTGTGCACATGATGTCCCTGCATGGACTGCTCAGTTCTTTTTTTTTTTTGAGAAAAAATCCCCTTGGATGTGGCTTGCCATTCCTAACAAGTGTCCAGCTTTCCACACAGACCAACTCTCTGGCCAGTCCAGAATATATCTGGGTCATGGCCAGTAACTGCCCATCTCTTCTCCCAGATCCAGGTATCACCAGGCTCCCCAATTTCTCTGGCACTGTCCGAGCCAGCGACCGGTGCCCCAGCCGGGTATGCTGCCGACTATGTGTCACTTACTGTGTTTTTATCCCCCCAGCGACTTTACACAGCCAGGTCTCTGTTGGCACAGGTCTAAGACTTCCCCACTCTGGGAGGGGAGGGAGCCATTTGGTGGCTATCACTGACCTGTCTCTCCTCCAGTGCTACTGCACCAGCTGTGGTCTGTAGTGCATAGCCCAGGGACTTTCCTGTTGGCCTACAAAATCTCCTTACTGCTCATTTTTAAGTGATTTCTGCACACTGTAGGTTCCAAACTTTATATCAGCTGGGATTCTGTTGGCTGTTCACTCTGTTCTTCAGAAGATCGGCTAGGTGTCCCAGTTGGGTGCATGAGCAAGTGGGTTCAGCTCCCATTTATGTCATCGCTATCTTCCTCTCCATTCCCACTAAATATTTTGATTACTTATCAGATTATATGGTGGCTGACTAAGTTCTTGTATGTCAAGTTGGTATCCAAAACCACCAATCTGGGGCAAAAATACATGTTCTTTGGCTGTAATAACTGTTCAAACCATGTATTTCCAGTTGTGTCTCCTTCAGCTATTGCAGGTTATTCAGTCTTCCATGAGGTCATTCTCCTCCCTCAACCTCAATATGCACACACACTATGTCTAAGAGCATCAAGGGGCTGTGCCGTGTGTGATGTGCTCATGAACATAGTTCTCTTATTATTAAAGGAAAAGAATAAAATAGACACATTGCAATTATATATCAGAAGTGGCGGATACATTTCCAGTTACATTTTTACTCCAATTACTCGAAAGTGGCTGCACACAGCATTGTACAGAAGGATTCTTAGGTCACATTTTGAATCCATAAAAAGATGGCAAATGAGCAGTTTATTAGTAATGTCTACTAAGAACAGAGTTGTGGGTACACAAATGAGAAAATAGCCATGGTTAAAGTAAAGTCATGCAAATTATTATAGTATAATAATAATGAAACTATTTTATTTTTCAGCTGTTTTTAATTGTATGTTTTCCTTACAGTTTATCCCACTTATATTCCCTCCCCGCCAATCATCACACTGTTGTTCATGTCCATGAGTCCTTTTTTCCTATTTGCTTGATTCGTTCACCTCCTAAAATTTCCCATAGCTATCATCCTGCTCTCTATGAATTCATTTCTGTTTTGCTTGTTAGTCCAGTTTGTTCATTAGATTCTAAATATGAGTCAAATCATACGGTACTCCTCTTTCTCTGGCTGGCTTATTTCACTCAGCATAATATTATCCAGGTCCATCCATGCTGTCATGAAGGGTAATATTTTCTTCTTTTTTAGGGCTAAGTAGTATTCCACTGTGTAAATGTCCCATAGTTGCTTTATCCATTCATCTACTTATGGATACTTGGGCTGCTTCCATATCTTGGCAATTGTAAATAACACTCCAATGAACACAGGGGTGCTTATGTTCTTTCAAATTAGTGTTTTGGATTTCTTTGGCTATATTACCAGAAGTGGGATCACTGGATAAAAAGGCAATTCCATTTTTAGGTTTTTGATGTATCTCCATATGGCTTTCTTTCCACAGTGGTTGTACCAATCTGCATTCCAACCAACAGAGAAAAAGGGTTCCCATTGCTTCATGGCCTCACAAACACTTGTTGTTTGTTGATTTATCAATGATAGCCTACCTGCTATCAGGTTAGGCTGGTAACTTATTGTAGTTTTAATTTGCATTTCTCTGATAATTACTGATGTTAAGCATCTTTTCATATGTCTCGTGGCCATCTGTATGTCCGCTTTGGAGAAATGTCTGTTCAGGACTTTTGCCCATTTTTTAAATTGGATTTTTTTTCATTTCGAGTGTTAAAAGTTCTTTATAAATTTTGGATATTAATCCCTTATCAGATGAATTTGCAAATATGTTCTCCCATTCCATGGGTTGTCTTTTTGTTGTTGTTTATGGTTTCCTGTGTTGTGTAAAACCTTTTTAGTTTGATGTAGTCTCATTTGTTTTCCCCTTTTTTTAACCTGAGGAGATATATCAGATAAAATATTGCTACCAGCAATGTCTGAGATTTTAATTCCTATGTTGTCTTTTAGGATTTTTATGGTTTGGGGCCTAACATTTAAGTCTTTAATCCACTTTCAATTAATGTGTGTGGTGTAAGAAGGTGGTCTAGTTTCACTTTTCTGCATGTGTCTATACAATTTTCCCAACATCATTTATTGAATAAACTATTTTTAGCCCATTTTATGGGCTTGCTGTCAATGTTAAATATTAATTGACTATAAAGACATGGATTTATTTCTGGGCTCTCTATTCTGTTCAATTGATATATGTGTCTGTTTTTATGCCAATACTAGGCTGTTTTGATTAATCTGACCTTATAGTATAGTTTGATATTAGGTAGCATGATTCCTGCTATGTGGGGCCTGTTGTGGTTAAATATGAATTTTTCAAATATTTGTTCTTGTTCTGTGAAATATGTCATTGGTATTTTGATAGGAATTGTGTTTAATCTATAGATTGCCTTGTGTAGTATGGACATTTTAATAATGTTAATTATTCCTATCCATGAACATGATATGTGCTTCCACTTATTTGTTTCTTCTTCAATTTCTTTCTTTAGTGTCTTATAATTATATGAGTACAGTTCTTTTACATCCTTGCTTAGATTTATCAACTATTTTATTTTAAAGTAACTGTGAGTGGGATTGTTTCTTAATTTCCCTTTCTGATAATTTGTTATTGCCATATGAAAATGTAACTGATTTCTATATGTTAATTTTGTGTCATGCTACTTTGCTAATTCCATTTATCAGTTCCCCAAGTTTCTTGGTGGAATCCTTAGGGTTCTGTATATACACTATCTTGTCATCTACAAATAAAGACAGCTTTACTTCTTCCTTACCAATTTGGATGCCTTTTATTTCTTTCTCTTGTTGGATTGCAATGGATAAGACTTCTAGCAGTATGTTGAATAAGAAAGGTACAAGTGGACAACCCTGTCATGTTCCCAATATTAAGGGAAACACTTGTAGATTTTGCTCATTGAGTGTAAAGCTGCCAATGGGTTTCTCAGATATGGCCTTTATTATGTTGAGGTACGTTGCCTCTATTCCCACTTTGCTGAGAGTGTATCATAAAAGGGTGCTGGATTTTATCAAATGGTTTTTCTGCATCTATTGATATAATCATGTGGTTTTTATCCCTCATTTTGTTTATATGGTGAATCACATTTATTGATTTGTGAACATTGTACCAACCTTGCATTCCCAGAATAAATCCTACTTGATCATGGTGTGTGATCTTTTTGATGTATTGCAGTACTGGTTTTGCCAATATTTTGTTCAGGATTTCAGCATCTATGTTCATCAGGGATGTTAGCCTATAATTTTCTTTCTTTGTAGTGTCTATCTGGTTTTGGAATTAGGATAATGCTGACCTTGTAAAGTGAGCTGGGAGTCATCCCTTCTCCTGAATTTTCTGGAACAGTTTGAGAAGGACAGGTGTTATTTCTTCTTACAATGTTTGGTAAAATTCACCTGTGAAGCCATCCATTCTGAGGATTCTGTTTAGTGGGGGGTATTTAAATTTTTTTTAAATTTATTTTTAGAGAGGGGAGAAGGGAGGGAGAGAGAGAAGGAGAGAAACATCAATGTGTGGTTGCCTCTCATCCACCCCCCACTGGAGGCCTGGCCTGCAACCCAAGTATTGCCAACTGGGAATCGAACCGGCTCCCCTTTGGTTCACAGGCTGGCACTCAATCCACTGTGCCACACCAGCCAGGGCTCAGATTCTCTGATTGTACTTGATTTAGTTTTGGAAGACTGTATATTTCTAGGAATTTATTCATTTCATCCAGGTTGTCCAATCTGTTGGCATGTAGTTGTTCACAATATTTTGTTACTATCTTTTGTAATTCTTTGGTGTCAGTTGTTATTTCTCTTTCATTTATTTTAATTATTTGAGTTCTCTCTTTTTTTCCCTGATGAGTCTGGTTAAAGTTTTGTTAATTTTGTTTATCTTTTCAAAGAGTCAGCTCTTGGATTCATTGATCTTTTATATTTTTTAGACACTATTTTGCTTATTTCTGCTCTGATCTTTAGAATTTCCTTTATTCTACACACTTTGAACTTTGTTGTTCTTTTTCAAGTTCCTTTAAGGGTAAAGGTAGATTGCTTATTTGAGCTTCTTGTTTCTTGAGATTGGCCTGTAATGCTACGAATTTCTGTCTTAGGACTGCTTTCCCTGTGTCCCAGAAATTTGGGGTTGTTCTGTCCTTTTTAATTTTTTTAATGTATTTTTTTATTTCTCCCTTGATCTTGTGGTTGACCCTTTCATTATTTAGTAACATGTTATTTAGCTTCCATGTCATTGATATTTCTTCTTGTGATTGATTTCTAGTGTCGTAGCATTGTGCTCAGAGAAGATGCTTGATATGATTTTAAACTCTTGATATGATTCAACTCTTAAATTTATTTAGAGTTTTCTGTCCTAAAATGTGGTCTCTCCTAGAAAATGTTCTAAGTGCACTTGAAAAGCATGCTTATTCTACTGCTTTGGGTTGAAATACTCTTTAGATATCAATTAAATCTATATGACCTAGTGTATTGTTTAAGACCACTGTCTCCTTGGAAGGTTTATCCATTGAAAACAATGTGGTGATAAAATCCACTACTATGACTGTATTTTTTCACTCTCTCCCTTTATGACCATCAAGATTTGTTTACATAACTTCCAGCCAAAATGGAGGTGTATGTAAACACACTGTGCCTACTCACACAACCAAAATAAGGACAAAAATTGTCCTTATATATATATTTTTATGCATCTGAAAGTAGAACATCCCTACTAAAAATTCAGATGTAAAGTGAAGCTATTCTCATTAATTTATATAGGAAAATTTTGGAGCCTTTATAGACCCCCAAAATAACCTACCAAATCATGCCAAATAGCATATAAAACCTAAAAGAGTACAAACAAATAGTAAAATCAGTGCTACACTTGTTGCTCAGGCTGTACACTGTCTCTACATTGGCAAAACTTAAAAGCAAAAATCCTCTTTAGATTTCATTTTTTTAATTTTTTCATTGAATTTATTGGGGTGGCATTGGTTAATAAAATTATGTAGGTTGAGGTGTACAGTTCTATAATACATCATCTGTATATTGTATTGTGTGTTCAGCAGCCAAAGTCAAGTCTCCTTCCATCACCATTTATCCTACCTTTACCTTCTTCTACCTCCCCAACCTGCTTTCTCCCTGGCAATCACCATACTGTTTTCTGTGTCTATGAATTTTTCCCTTAATTCCTTCACTTTTTGGACCCAGCCCCCAGCCCCTCTCCCCTCTGACAGCTGTCAGTCTGTTTTCTGTATTATGAGTCTGTTTCTATTTTGTTTGTTAGTTTATTTTGTTAATTAGATTTCATGTATACGTGAAATCATATGGTATCTTTTTGTTAGTGATAACAGGTGCTAATGTAGGTCTTTTATAAAAGGGAAGGAATGTAATGTGAACTTTCAGTAAGTGGGGTATAACTGTACATTAAGGAATTGTTTAAATCATTAGTTCTCAACTTTGCACAATACAATCACTCGTAGAGCTTTTAAAATTCTGATACTCAGCCTCAAACCAGACTAACAGAAACCCTGATGATGAATTTCAGCATCAATATTTTTAAAGCTCTACATATAATTTCAATGTAGAGCAAGACAGAACCACTGGTATAAATAAATGTTGTATATCACCATATTTTAACTGAGGAAAATTGGCTGAGAAAAATCTCTTCTTACCTACTTCTACTTGCTTGTCCCTCAGAAGGACAACAAAAAGCCAAAAGAGATTTAATCTCAAGGCTCCTTTGGGCCATGAGGTCAGAAGAGAGGGGCCTAACACAATCGCTCAAGAACCTAGAGCAAAAGGTAAAGCATAATAGAGGCTTGCCTCTAGACTCTGTTTTGGCAGATCAATTCTTTTCTGAATGCCTAGATGTGTACTAATTTATAAATACTATATTTTTTAATTTTTAGTAAGGCACCTAAAAGTCATTGAAGGATGGGCACCTGTTGTCAAGTTAATCTTTTTTCTTTCAATTCAAATAACTTTATTTTTAAATTTATTTTATTTTTTATTTTAATTATTCAAGTACACTTTTCTGCCCTTTACCCCCATCCCAGCCCACACCCCCAGCCCTCCCCATCTCCCTCTTGTCTCCACCCCCCCTTGTTATTGTCCATGTGTCCTTTATACTAGTTCTTTCAAACACTTACCCCTTCCCCCGAAATTCCCTCCCCTCTCCCCTCTGGTCACTGTCAGCCTGTTCTCTATTTAAGTGTCTTTGGTTATATTTTGCTTGTTTGTTTGTTTGTTGATTTGATTCTCGTTAAAGGTGAGATCATATAGTATTTTTCTTTCACTATCTGGCTTAGTTTGCTTAAAATAATGCTTTCCAGTTCCATCCATGCTGTTGCAAAGGGTAGGAGATCCTTCTTTCTTTCTGCTGCATAAAATTCCTTTGTATAAATGTACCACAGTTTTTTGATCCATTCATTTACTGATGGGCACCTAGGTTTCTTCCAATACTAGGCTATTGTAAATTGTGCTGCTATGAACATTGGGGTGCATAGGTTCTTTTGGATTGGTGTTTCAGGGTTCTTAGGATATGATCCAAGCAGTGGAATTGCTGGGTCAAAAGGCAGATCCATTTTTAGTTTTCTTTGAAAATCCCATACTGCTTTCCATGGTGGTTGTACCAGTCTGCAATCCCACCAACAGTGCCTTAGGGTCCCTTTTTCTCCACAACCTCTCCAACACTTGTTGTTTGTTGATTTGTTTCTGATGGCCATTCTGACTGGTGAGAAGTGGTACCTCACTGTGGTTTTAATTTGCATCTCTCTGATACCTAGTGATACTGAGCATCTTTAAATGTGTCTCTGAGCCCTCTGTATGTCCTCCTTGAAGAAGTGTCTGTTCAAGCCCTTTGCCCATTTTCTCATTGGGTTGCTTGTCTTGTTAGAGTGGACTCGTGTACGTTCTTTATATATTTTGGAGATTAAATCTTTGTCTGAGGTATCATTGGCAAATATGTTTTCCCATACAATTGGTTCTCTTTTTACTTTAATACTGTTTTCCTTTGCCATGCAGAAGCTTGCTATTTATTTATTTATTTATTTATTTATTTAAGATCTTTTATTGATTATGCTATTACAGTTGTCACATTTCTCCCCCATCATTCCCCTCCACACTGCACACCCCTCCCACCCACATTCCTCCCTTTAGTTCATGTCCATGTGTCATAAGTTCTTTAGCTTCTACATTTCCCACACAATTCTTGCCCTCCCCCTATAGAAAACAGAAGCTTTTTATTTTGATGAGATCCCATTTGTTTATTACTTCCTTTGTGTCCTTTGCTCTAAGGGACATATCAGTAAAAATGTTGCTGTGTGAAATATCTGAGATGTTTCTGCCTATGTTCTCCCTTAGGACTTTAATGGTGTCACGACTTATATTTAAATCTTTTATCCACCTTGAATTTGTTTTTCTGTATGGTGTATGTTGGTGCTCCGGTTTCATTTTTTTGCATGTAGCTGTCCAGCTCTCCCAACATCATTTGCTGAAGAGGCTATTTTTATTCCATTTTATGTTGCTGCCACCTTTGTTGAATATTAACTGACCATAGAGACTTGAGTTTATTTCTGGGCTCTCTGTTCTATTCCACTGGTCCACGTGCCTGTTTTTATGCCAGTACCAGGCTGTTTTGATTACTGTAGCCTTGTAATACAGTTTGGTATCAGGTATTGTGATCCCTCCTACTTTGCTCTTCTTTCACAAAATTGTAGCAGCTATTTGGGGCCGTTTATGGTTCCATATAAATTTTTGAAGTGTTTGTTCTATGTCTGTGAAATATGCCATTGGTACTTTAATAGGTATTGCATTGAATTTGTAAATTGCTTTGGGCAGTATGGACATTTTGATGATGTTAATTCTTCCAATCCAGGAACCCCATATATGTTTTCATTTGTTTGTCTTCCTTGATTTCTTTCTTCAGTGTTGTGTAGTTTTCTGCATACAGATCTTTTACCTCCTTGGTTAGGTTTATTCCCAGGTATTTTATGTTTCTAGTTGCTACATCAAATGGTATTTTTTTCTTGATTTCTGCTTGTCTGGTTTCACTGTTGGTATACAAAAATGCTTTTGATTTCTGGATATTGACTTTGTATCCAGCTGTTTGGCCAAATTCATTTATAAGATTGAGCAGTTTTTTGGCAGTGTCTATAGGATTTTCTATGTACACTATCATGTCATCTGCAAACTGACAATTTGTTTCCTCCTTTCCAATTTTGATGCCTTTTATTTACTTTTTTTTTTTTTTGTATGATCACTGTGGCTAAAACTTCCAATACTATATTGAATAGAAGCAGTGAAAGTGGACAACCTTGTCTTGTTCCTGATGTTAGTGGAAAAGATCTTACTTTTTTCCCATTGAGTATGATGTTGGCTGTAGGCCTCTCATATATGGCCTTTATTACATTGAGGACTGCTCCCTGTATTCCCACTTTTCTGAGTGTTTTTATCGTAAAAGTGTGCGGCACCTTATCAAATGCTTTTTCTGCATCTATTGATGTGATCATGTGATTTTTGTCTTTGCTTTTGTTTATGCGAAGTATTACATTTACTGATTTTCTAATATTGAACCATCCTTGAATCCCTGGGATGAATCCCACTTGGTGATGGTGTATGGTCTTTTTAATGTATTGTTGGATGCAGTTGCCAATATTTTGTTGAGGATTTTAGTGTCTATGTTCATTGGTGATATTGTCCTGAAGTTTTCTTTCTTTGTTGTGTCTTTATCTGGTTTAGGGATTAAGGTGATGCTGGCTTCATAAAAAGAGTTTGGTAGTCTTCCATCATTTTGGATATTTTGGAATAGTCTGTGAAGTATAGGGGTTAGCTCTTTCTTAAATGCTTTGTAGAATTCTGTGAAACTATCCGGTCCAGGGCTTTTGTGTGTTGGGAGTTTTTTAATTACTGCTTCAATTTCATCTGCTGTTATTGGTCTGTTCAGGCTTTCTGCTTCTTCTTAATTGAGTTTTGGAAGATTATATTATTCTAGAAATTTGTCCATTTCACCTAGGTTTTCAAATTTCTTGGCATATAGTTCTTCATAGCAATTTCTTACAATCCTTTGTATTTCTGTGGTGTCAGTTGTAATCTCTCCTCTTTCATTTCTGATTGTTTATTTGGGTTCTCTCTTTTTTTTTCCTTCATGAGCCTGCTTAAAGGCTTGTTGATTTTCTTTATTTTTTTCTAAGAACCAGCTCCTGGATTCGTTGATCCTTAGCATTGTGCTTTTAGTCTCTATGTCATTTAATTCTGCTCTGATCTTGGTTATTTCCTTCCTTCTACTTGCTCTGGGCTGTCTTTGTTGATGTTCCTCGAGTTCTTGTAGGTGCAGGGTTAGGTTGTTTGTTTGAAATGTTTCTGTATTTTTGGTAGGCCTATATTGCTATGAACTTCCTTCTCAGGATTGCCTTTGCAGTGTCCCATCAGTTTTGTGAGTACAAAACTTGTTGTGAGTACATTTTCATTTTTTTTCCATAAACTTATTGATTTCATCCCTAATTTCATTCTTGACCCATTCATTCTTTAGTAGCATGCTATTAAATCTACATGATTTTGAGTTTTTCCCCTTGGGGTTGGTTTCTAGTTTCAGTGCCTTGTGGTTGGAGAAAATGCTTGGTATGATTTTCATTTTCTTGAATTTGTTGAGGCTTGTTTTGTGTCCTATCATGTGGCCTATCTTTGAAAATGTTCCATGTGCATTTGAAAAAAAGGTGTATTTAGTTTCTTTGGGATGAAAGGCTCTCTATATATCAGTTAATTCCATTTCATCTAGGGCAGCGTTCAGTGCTACAATGTCTTTGTTGATATTTTGTTTGGAAGATCTGTCCATTTTTGATAGTAGGGTGTTAAAATAGCCTACTATAATTGTGTTGCTGTCAATATCTTTCTTGAAATTTTCTAAGACATTCTTTATGTATTTGGGTGCTCCTATGTTGGGTGCATATATATATACAATGTTTATGTCTTCTTGGTGGATTCTTCCTTTGAGTATTATAAAGTGACCTTCTGGGTCTCTCTTTATGTTCCTTTTTTTGACATCTTTTTTTGTCCTTTATGAGTATGGCTGCCCCAGCTTTTCTTCCCCATCTACTTGGAAAATTTGTTTCCAGCCCTTCACTTTCAGTCTGTCTAGATCTTTTGTTCTAGGGTGGATCTCTTGTAGGCATTGTATGTGTGGGTCATGCTTCCTTATCCATTCAGCTATTCTATATCTTTTGATTGAAGCATTTAGTCCCTTTATATTTAAGGTTATTATTGATAGCTACGAATTCATTGTCCTTTTCATACATGTGTTCTCTCTCTCTCTCTCTCTCTCTCTCTCTCTCTCTCTCTCTCTCTCTCTCTCTCTCTCTCTCTCCTCTCCCTTCCTTTCCTTAAAGCAGTCCCTTTAGCATCTCTTGCAGAGCTGTTTTGGTGGAGGTGTATTCTTTTAGACTTCTTTTGTCTGGGAAGCTCCTTATTTGGCCTTCTATCTTGATTGAAAGCCTTGCTGGGCAAAGTAGTCTTTGTTGCAGGTCTTTGGTTCTCATTACTTGGAATATTTCTTACCATTCTCTTCTGGCTTGGAGCATTTCCATTGAGAAGTCAGCTACTAGTGTTATCAGGGCTCCCTTGTATGTTCCTTTCTATTTCTCCCTTGCTGCCTTTAAAATTCTCTGTCTTGAAATTTTGCCATTTTAATTATGTCTTCAGGTGGGCCTCTTTGGGTTCCTCTTGATTGGGACTCTCTGTGTTTCCTGGATTTGTATAACTTTTTATCTCATGAAATAATGGAATTTTTCCATTATTACTTTTCAAATAGGTTTTCTATCCCTTGCTCTTCTTCTTCTCCTTCTGGTATCCCTATTATGTGGATATTATTACAGTTCGTGTTGTCCTGCATGTTAATTAATCCCTCTTCATTCTTTCTGAGCCTCTTTTCATATTCTTGCTCTTTCTAGGTGTTTTTTTTTTTCTACTTTGTCCTCCAGCTCACTGATCTGATCTTCCGCTTCATATATCCTGGTTTTGATTCCTTCTACTGTGTTCTTCAGTTCAGAGATTGTATTTTTCATTGCCTCTGGGCTTTTGTAATAGTTTCTATTTCCTTTTTTTATGTTGATATAGTTTTCAGTGAGTTCATTGTAGTTTCCCTGTAGTTTCTGGTAATTCTCACTGAGCTCACTGAGCTTCCTTATAACCATTGCTTTGAACTCAATATATGAAAGTTGAGTTGCCTCTATTTTATTTAGCATTATTTCTGAGATTTCCTCCTTTCCTTTCATTTGGGGATTGTTTCTTTGTCTTCCCATTGTTTGTGAGAATCTTCTTGTTAGTCTCTGCTTCTTAAATTGATCTATTCTGACTTTCTGGGTTGATGGTGTGAAGTTCTGTGGTAGAATACCTGTGAGATTCATTGGTGCAGTCTGCTTGGTCTCCCGAACTCACTGGTCTTGGGCTGTCGTTTAAGTTAGTTCTGTGTTTGTCTTTGGGTTTTGATTGCTGTTGGGTGTTTCTTTGGTGGATCCTTCCAACCAGCTGGTTAACTGAGAGTCACTCTATCCACTACCTATTGTATTTTTTTTTTGTGCTGGTGAGGGCAGGTTCTCTTGAAGCTGGTTCTTCCATGTGTACAAGGTTTTGAGGATTCTCTCTTGCTCTTGTTCAGTTGTTTGTACTGGGTAGTTTCTCCAGTATTTAGTTGTATTTCCAGATAGGTCCTGGATTGAATTTGATGTGGTTTCCACTCCTTCCTTCAACTTCTTATGTTGTTATCTGTTGGTGGTTCCTTTGTTGTTGGGTTTCCTCTTCCAGGAGATATCCTGGTGTTCACAGCTTCCACCTACTCTTTTTGGTGATCATTTGGAGGGGGAAGGCAAAATGGTTTAAGCCAGCAAGAGTATACTCTATAATATTTATGGTAGCAGCTGGTAGAGAAAAGATAGGAGATCTTTTGGGTCTGTTTATGTTAACGGTTATATTCCACCCAACTAGCCAGTTTTTAGAAAGGGTGGAAAGAAGATAAGACTCTTGTTGGGGAGTGAAGGATTGTGAGTTGTATCTAGAAAGCAGTGAGGTTGTGAGAGGTCAGATTCTGAGGTAAGGTGAGAATAAAGGATAGTATATAGGTGTAGTGTGTGAGAGAATAGAATTAACCACTACAGTAATAGAGTTCAGGAAACTGTGAAGTGGGCTAAGATCTGGGAGGGGTGTTGTGAAGTATTTACAGTTGTATGAAACAGCTATTATTTACAATAATATTAGAGCAACAGTCATATGATCGAATCTATGTGATCTAGATAACAAGAATAGGAAGTATAGGATCTTGAGTAGTGTGCTAATGGAACACAAGTGCAGTGAAGGACAGTAAATTAACAATACACTATGAAAGAGAGAACAAGGGAAACCTGTCAAACAATACAAGTTAACCACCTAAGCAAAGAAGACTGAACAGAAAGAAGAGGAATATAAAATACTAATAAAATAAAAGATGTAAAAAAATGAAAAAATAATAATACAAATATGCAATATCTTCCAGTTTCTCTGTAGTAGCAAAGTATAATTTTTCTCACTGTCTCAGTTGTTGGGATGACCCCCCTTTGGGTCCAATTCTGGTCTTTTCACAGTTCCAAGCCTTTTTGTCTCACCTGTGGAAATTTTAAAAAAAAGAGGGAAGGAAGAAGAGATAAAATGGGAATGAAAGGAAGAAAGAATAAAACAAGAAAGAAGGAAAGAGTGGTAAAAAGAGTTAAAAGATAAAAAATAATAAAAACAAGAGAAATAAAGAATTACTTAAAAAAAAAAAGCCTCTTACCGGCTTCAATCTGGCCAAACCAGTTTTGCTGGTCTTCCTGGCTGCAGCAGGCTGAGGGGCCATTGGTTTGACCTTTCTCCCTTCCTTATCCAAAGTCAGTCAGCCTCCAGCCTAGCTCTCCAGCAGCCTCTGGTCTCTCAGGTTCCACAGTTCCAGTGTGCACTCTCCCCTGGGCTAGCCGGGTGCTGGGTTCCTCTCCCCTGTGCCTTGGGTGTGGAGTCCAGGCCTTCCTGCAGAGCACACTCTCCCCAGGGCTAGGGGTGTGGGCTCAGGGCCTTCCACAGAGCGCACTCTCTCTGGGTTGTGGGCTCACTGGGTCAGGTCACCTCCAGTCCATCAGGTTCAGATGTGCACCCTTCCCAGAGCTATGGGGGTTCACAGGGCCCTCTGTGTCACCTCAGAAGCACTGCCCAGCTGGGCAGGGAGGAAGCTGGAGTGGCCGCCGCAGGAAAATTCCCCAAACAATGTCTGTTTTCCCTTTTTCTTTTTGAGACATTCTTCCTACTCAAGCCTGCCTCTCCATACAGAGGCCTGGCCTCTCACACAGCCCAATTCTCCAGCCAGACCAGGGACTATCAGGGTCAGGGCCCATCCTGGCTCAACTCTCAACTCTCCCCAGCCTATGTCCACAGACTCCCTGGGTGTTCACAACCCCTGTGTGTTTGCCACTTAGTCCTTATTCCCCCTCTGTGACTTCAAGCAACCAGGTCTCTCCCAGTTCTGTTCAAACCTTGTTTGGCAGAGGAGGGAGCCGTTGACCTGGCTCCCTCCCAAGAACCCTGTGGCAGACCTGGCTGGCACCAGGCATTGGGCTGCTGCTGCCCTGGTCCCCGCACTGATCCCAGGGACCTTATTGTCCTGGAGCACTCTCCTTACCTTCTGGTTTTTCAATGTCCTCTACAATTTTTGGTCTTCTATCTTCATATATGCTGGGTACTGCTGGCTGTTTGCTCTGTTTCGCCATAGATGGGCTAGGTTTTTCTCCCATGTGTAGAAGGAAGTGGAATCTGCTCCCTTCTACCTCGCTTCCATCTTCCTCAGTCTCCCCAAGTGAATCTTAAAAGATAACCTATCAGAACTCTTACACAAAAGAGTTAAGTCTATGTTACTTACCAGATAGTAGTGTGAGCCATTACTGTGTTACTGGCACCAGCAAGCTTTAATTCTGAGCTCTCAACCTAGAGAATGTAAAGCAGAGAGTTGCTTTCTAAAGAACAAGGATGAAAGAATAAGATGTATATAAAATTAACTGTGTATTTAACAGAAATGAATTATACATGCCCTGGACCTAAATCCTTCTACAAACTCAGGTGTAATCAGCTGTGGGAAATTGGCCATGACAAATAGGTAATGTGGGTCTAGAGAGCCATATTAAATTTTTTTATCACTAGAGAACATATCATTTAGTTGATAATTGAATGATGAAGATATTGTAGCTCTCCAATTGATTGTTTTTGATCTGGCAAGAAGATGACGAATTTCCATACATTCATGGAGAGGAAGGGATGGAGAATACAGAAACTCTGCTTTTGTCCATTAAGGTAGCACATGTATATATGGCTTTCATAGTCCCTTGTTCCCTGGGTTAATGGTCCAAGGCAGATCAAATGTTTTTTTTTTTTTTTTTTTTTTTTTTTTTTAAGATTGTATTTATTTCTTTTTGGAGAGGGGGCAGGGAAGGAGAAAGAAAGGGAGAGAAATATCAATGTGTGGTTCCATTTTATGTGCCCCCTACTGGGGACCTGACTTGCAACCCAGGCATGTACCCTGACTGGGATTTGAACTGGTGACCCTTTGGTTCACAGGCCCATGCTCAATCCACTGAGCTACACTAGCCAGGGCCGGATCAAATGTTTTCTGTAGATTTGGACCCAAAGTCTTGAGGGAAGAAGGGACCATGACGAGTGGTGTGCTAGAGACTTGCACCAGTCCACTAGCAGTGATAATGTGCATCTCCGCATTTAATCACAACATGATAGCAGTTTAAAATTGGCTATGATGGCAATATTTATACAATAGAAATTGGCAAATACAAATCATTCCCCCATTCTCTCTCCTCCACATAACTGTTTATTAAACATTTACCAATATACTGGGACTTACAACATAGTGAAACAGGCTAAGTCTGAGAGGTGTGGTGAAAGAATTAGAAATGTTTGTTTGGAGATGAAAAGACAGGTGAACATAACTGCTTCTATGAAATGGCTTGGATACCTTCTTTATTTTTCTATGGGGTAAATCAGAACGACTGTGTGTGTGTATGTGTTTGTGGTCCATGGAAACTCATGTTCAATTAAATATAAAGAAAATAATTAATGTTTTTGTAGCCCATGGAAACTCAGTTAAATTAAATATAAAGAAAATTATTAATGTTCATTAACATTCAGAGGTGGAAATTTGTCTCATAAGATAGCGAGCTTCCCCATCACTGGAAGTGAACAAAGAGAGGTTAAAAAATCAGTAGGCAGCCCTGACCCGTGTGACTCAGTTCATTGAGTGTCATCCTGCAAAGCAAATTTTTTTAAAAATATTTTATTTCTTTATTTTTAGAGAGAGGGGAAGGGAGGAAGAGAGGGAGAGAAATATCAATGTGTAGTTGCCTCTCACATGGCCCCCACTGGGGACCTGGCCCTCAACCCAGGCATGTGCCCTGACTGGGAATTGAACCGTGACTTTTTGGTTCACAGCCCGTGCTCAATCCACTGAGCTACACCAGCCAGGGCTGCAAAGGAAAATTTAGACAGTTCAATTCCTGGTCAGGGCACATGGCTGGATTGCAGGTTCAGTCCCTGGTCAGTGTGTGTACAAGAGGCAACTGAATGACGTTTCTCTCCCTCTTTTTCTTCCTCCCTTCCGCGCCTTCTAAAAATGAATATATAAAATCTTTTTTAAGTAAGTTCTTATTGATTATGCTATTATAGTTTTCCAAATTTTCCCCCTTTATCCTTCCTCCACCCTGCCCCCCAATCACTCCAGCATTCTCCTGCTCCTTAGTTCATGTCCATGGGTCATATATTTAAGTTCTTTGAGTCCTCAGTTTCTTATACAATTTTTATTTCTCCCTGTCTATTTTATGCCTACTAATTATGCTTCTTCTTCCCTGTACTTTTCCCCAACTATTCCTCCCCTCCCCCTCCCCAGTGACCTCCCTTTCTGTGATGTCCATTTCTCTGATTCTGTTCCTGTTCTGATTGTTTGCTTAGTTTTTCATTGTTTTTCTTTTCTTTTAGGTTCATTTGTTGATAGTTGTGAGTTTGTTGTCATTTTACTGTTCATATTTTTATCTTCTTTTTCTTAGATAAGTCCCTTTAACATTTCATATAATAAGGGCTTGGTGATGATGAACTCCTTTAACTTGACCTTATCTGAGAAGCACTTTATCTTCCCTTCCATTCTAAATGAAAGCTTTGCTGGATAGAGTAATCTTGGATGTAGTTCCTTGCCTTTCATGACTTCAAATATTTCTCTCTAGCCCCTTCTTGCCTGTAAGGTTTCTTTTGAGAAATCAGTTGATAGCCTTATGGGAACTACCTTGTAGGTAACTGTCTTCTTATCTATTGCTGCTTTTAAGATTTTCTCTTTGTCTTTAAACTTGAGTAACTTAATGATGATGTGCTTTGGTGTGTTCCTCCTTGGGTCCAACTTCTTTGGGACTCTCTGAGCTTCCTGGAAGTCTATTTCCTTTGTCAGATTGGGGAATTTTTCCTTCATTATTTGTTCAAATGAGTTTTCAATTTCTTGCTGCTGCTCTTCTACTTCTGGCACCCCTATAATTCAGATATTGGAATGTTTCAGGTTGTCCCAGAGAATCCTCAGCCTCTCTTCATTTTTTTTTCTGGATTCTTGTTTCTTCATTCTGATCTAGTTGGATGTCTGTTTCTTCCTTTTGTTTCAAATTACTGCTTTGAATCCTGGTTTACTTCTTGTCAGTATTGGTTCCCTGAATATTTTGCTTTATTTCATTTTTGGTATCTTTCATTTGTTTTTTCATTTTTTGACCAAAGTCAGTCAGTTCTGTGAGCATTTTGTTTACCAGGGCTTTAAATTCTCCATCAGATAGGTTGGCAATCTTCTCATCAGTTAGTTCTCTTTTTGAGGTTTTCCTGTGTTCTTTCATTTGGGCCATACTTCTTTGTCTTGGTGCACCTGATAGGTCATAAGGGTGTCAGGGCCTTAGGTATTCACCCAGGCAGGGCAACCCTCTTTGCTGCGCTGCCTGTGTGGGAGGGGCCCGAGAGGGAATAGTGCAGCTTGCCTGCTAGTCTCTAGCACACTTTCCAACAAACTCTCATGTCAGACTGGAAGTATCTCTCACTGTGGCAATCCCAGCCTTAGCCCACAGTCAGCTCCGAGTCTCAGTTTCCCCCCTAAGTCAGTCCCTCCCATGCAGCTCTGCCAAGCTTGGCAGTCAGCTCTGCCCCTCAGCTGCCTTGCTGCGGTTTTTCTGAGTGGGCCCTTATGGTCTGCCTTACTGGTCTGGTTGTTCTGGTTGATTTTTTCTTTAATTCCTTGGTTGTCAGAGTTCCATGCAGTTTGATTTTCTGGCACTTTGGTTGTTTATTGATTTTAGATTGGCTGTTATCCTCCTTTTGGTTGTGCGATGAAGAGAAGGGTTTCTACCTATGCCTCCATCTTGGCCAGAACTTCAAATATATAAAATCTTTTAAAAAATCAGTAGGCAGACATATTGTAGAGGAATTTCAAATACTAGTAAACTTGACTAAACTATATGATCTTTAAGATATATGCCAACTTTTGAGATACTTGTTATTTTATACAAAAATAACTGATGGAGTTCAAAGAATTCAAGTAAATCTCAGCATTGCTGAGATTTCAAAACCAGTATGAATGCTTCTCATGCCATTCATAAATCTCCCTTCTAATTAGCAGGCCTCACTCTTCCTCAAGGCAGTAACTATGGGAATACTAGCAGAGCATGAGAGTATTCATGTCCTCATTTTCCCTTTTTATTGAATGTATTGGGGTGACACTAGCTAACAAAATTATACAGGTTTCACGTACAAAGTTCTACAACAAATCATCTGTACACTACGGTGTGGACGTCACCCCAAGTCAACTCTTTATTCGTCACCATTTACCATCCCTATACCCTCCTTCAACTCCCCAATCCCCACCTCCTGGCAATTACCCCACTGTTGTCTATATCCATGAGTTCTTTCTCACCTTTTTTCCTCAATCCTTCCCCTGCTCCACCAAGCACCCTGACAACTGTCAGCCTGCACTCTATCTATGATACTGTCTCTAATTTGCTTGTTAGTTCATTTTGCGCATTAGATTAAAAATATGAGTAAATCATATAGTACTTGTTTATTTCTGACTGGCTATTTCACTTAGTATAATGCTCTACAGGTCCATCCATGTTGTCACAAAGGGTAAATTTCCTTTTTTATGGCTGAGTTAGTATTTTATTGTGTGAATGAACCACAGTTTTATATCCACTCATCTACTGATGGGCACTTAGGCTTCTTCCAATTTTTGGCTATTCTAAATAATGCTTCAATTAACATAAGGGTGCATATATTATTTGAATTAGTGTTTCAGATTTCTTCAGATAAATTCCCAGAAATGGAATTGCAGGGTGATCAGGCAGTTACATTTTTAGTATTTAAAGGTAACTCCATACTGCTCTGCACAGTGGTTGCACCAATCTGCATGCCAACCAACAGTGCACAAGGGTTCCCTTTTCTCCACATCCTCATCAACACTTGTTGATTTATTGATGATGGCCAATCTGACAAGTGTGAAGTGATATCTTATTGTGGTTTTAATTTGCATTTCATTGAGCATCTTTTCACATATCTATTGGCCATCTGTATGTACTCTTTGGAGAAGTGTGTATTTAGGTCCTTTGCCTATTTTTAATTGGATTGTTTGAGGGTTTTTTGGTTTTGAGTTGTATAAGTTATTTATAAATTTTGGATATTATTCCCTTATCAGATATATCATTAGTGAATATATTCTCTTATTCAGTGGGTTGTCTTTTCATTTTCTTGATCATTACTTTTGCTGTGCAAAAAAAAATAGTTTGATGTAGTCCAATTTGTTTATTTTTCCTTTTGTTTCCCTTATCCAAGAAGACATATCAGAAAAAATATTGCAACAAGAAATGTCCAAGATTTTACTGCTTATGTTTTCTTCTAAAATTTTTATGGTTTTGAGTATAACATTTAAGTCTTTAATTCGTTTTGAGTTTATTCTGTGTATGGCGTAAGAAGGTGGTCCAGTTTCATTTTTTTCATGTATCTGTCCAGTATTTCCAACACCATTTAGTGAATAGGTTATCTTTACCCCATTGTGTGTTTTTGCTTCTGTTGTCAAATATTACTTGACTGTAAAGTCATAGGTTTATTTCTGGATTCCCTATTCTCACCCATTGATATACATGTCTGTATTTATGCCAGTACCATGCTGTTTTTTTAAATATCATTTGAGGACATGTTCATTGATTTTTAGAGATGGGAGAGAGAGAGAGAGAGAGAGAGTGAGAGAGAGCGAGCAGAAACAGAGACATTGATGTGAGAGAGAAACCTTGATCAGTTAGTTGCCTTCCATATGCACCCCAACTGGGGATTGAACACACAACCTAGGTATGTGCCCTGACTGGGAATGGAACTGGACATATTTCAATGTATGCTCCAGCTAGCTGGGCTACACTGGCCAGGGCTACCACATTGTTTTGATTATTATTGCCTTGTAGTATATGAGGTCTTTCCAGGAAAAGTCCAGCCATTGTTAATATAATGAAAATGGTTTTGTGCAACATGGATGTAACCTGGCAGCCAAGGAGAGTGAACTGGAATACACATGCATGAACAATGATGATTTCACTGCACTAGTCAGTGGAAACAGTGGATGCCATTGAGTGAATATGTATACAGTGTGGCTGTTGCAGTCAAAGTGACTGAATGAGTAGAGCAATGAATATGCATCAAGTTTTTTGTTGAGCTTCAACATTCCACCACAGAAACCATTTGGATGACTCAGAAAACTCCAGATATGGGCAACTGGTGATTGGCAGCTTGATCAAGACAACACACCTGCATCATGTCTTGAGCACAGTTTTTTTTGGCAAAACATCAAATCACCCAGGTGACTCAGCCCCCCTAGAGCCCAGATTTGCCACCCTGTGGCTTCTGGATTTTTCCAAAACTGAAATCACCTTTGAAACGGAAGAGATTTTAGACCATGGATGAGATCCAGGAAAATACAATGGGGCAACAGATGGCAATTGGGAGAACTGTGTGAGGTCCCAAAGTGCCTACTTTGAAGGGGACTGAGGTGTCATTATTCTATGTACAATGTTTCTTGTATCTTGTATCTTCTTCAGTAAATGTCTCTATTTTTCATATTACATGGCTGGTTACCTTCTGACAGACCTTATAATTTGATACCAGGTGGTGCGATTCCTCCTACTTTGTTCTTCTTTCTCAAGATTGATATTACTATTCAGTGTCTTATAATTTTCTGAGTACAGGTTTTTTACATCCTTGGTTAAATTTATTACTAGGTATCTTATTGCTTTTCAAGCAACTGTGAATAGGATTATTTTAGTTTCCTTTTCTGATGGTTCATTATTGGTGTATAAAAGTTCCACTGGTTTATGGATATTTATTTTGTATCCTGTCACTTTACTGAATTCATTTATGAGTTCTACTAGGTGGTTTTTTTTTTTTTTTGTACAATATTTAGGATTCTCTATATACAGTGTCATGTTGCCTGTAAATAGTGACAATTTTACTTCTTCCTTTCCTATTTTAATGCATTTTTATTTCTTTTCTGATTGCTGTGGCTAGCTAGGACTTCCAGCGATATGTTGAATGAGAACAGTGAAAGTGGACACCCTGTCTTGTTCCCAAAGTTAAGGGAGATGCTTATAGTTTTTGCCCATTGAGTGTGATGTTGGCTGTGGGTTCATGTCCCCATTTCAATCTTTTTTTTTCTTTACTACAAATTGACATTGTTAAAAAGGACCATTCCTCTGGCTAGTTGCCTGTATGTTTCTTAGAAGAAAGCCTGAAAGATACATCTTTTTTTTTTTTTTTTTTTTTTTTTTTGCCAATTGCCTCTAAAGTTTTATATGCTACCCCAAAGTGTTTCCCAAAGTAAATTAAAATCAGCATTCTCCTCAAGGCAGGAGAAAAACAATCACATTAATTTAAGCAAGAAATGGAAACGATTACACTACAGAGGGAGTAGCAGTTATATGTTTATGCTGCTTGAAACAAAGTTCTTCAAAGTCATGTCAAACAGCAGTTTTGAAAAATAAACATGAATCAGAGAGGAATATTAATATATTAAATGTCTTTTACTAATAGCTCCTCATGATTCTCTTTAGTCCACTGTTTTCATTAAACCAACAATGATTTCTTTAGCCCTGAGACACATGAACGAGTACTGGTTTCCATGGTTTGGATAGTTTTCCACCTTCATGGGATGTTTGAGGTATTTACATGGAAGAAGGCAGCTGAATTTTCAAGTACTTTTCTCTTTTATCGCAATCCTCTTGGCTATTGATAGAGTGAAAACTCTATAACGAATGGTTAAGGATTAAAACAGAGCTATTAGAGAGTACTTTTATTTTATTTTTTATTATCATTTATGCTATTATAGTTATCCTAATTTTTCTCCCTTCGCCCCACTCCACCCAGGCCATCCCCTAATTCCATAATCAATCCCCACATCATTGTCCATGTCCATGAGTCATATATGTTTTTTGACTAAATCCTTCACTCTAAGAGAGTACTTTTAGATTGACAGTAATAAGGACTTCCAAAAATCTGCTCCTCTAGAAAAGCAACAAGAACATAGACAAAATTGTTAAAATTAACTTTTTCAGAACTCTGGAAATTAACCAAGTTCTTTTGACAATACAATAATTATTTATTGAAGAATAATGGCTAAATCTCAATAAAAGCAGTGAACTTTGTCGTATTTTCACTTGCAATATTTTTATCCCTCTCTCCCCAGTTCACTGGTAACATTAAAAACTAACAGCTTCGAAACTGTGGTAGTTGTGGAAACCAGTAGTGAGGCAGCCTCCGGAGGAGGAAAAAGAGGTTTTGAGCTCTTTCATAAAGGTCAATTTTCAAAGTGTTGTAATTGTCATTATTTGACCTGCCTGACAACTTTCTCAAAACTCCCACTTGCAGGGCTTGTCTTTATTTGAATTGAAACAGGGATCACTCATTGTGCCTAGACTTTTCCCTAAGGAATTTTTTGAACATAATCAGTTGCGATAGAGAGTTATAGAGGCAAGACAAATATGTTAGGTGGGTTGCTCAGGTTAGTCTTAATTTATAAGAAGATATTTCTGGGGGAGAAGATGGTGGCGTGGTAGGAGGGAGAAGATCCCATTCCCCCTGCACATGGGAGAAAAACATGGCCCATCTACAGAAGAACAGAGCAGACAAGGAAAAATAACACAGCATATTTGAGAACAAGAGAACAAAAATTGTAGTGGACATTGAAAAACCAGTGGTAAGGAGAGCTCTTCAGAACAATAGGAGCCCAAGGATCAGCACGGAGAGCGGGGGGGGGGGGTGAGGCCCCGGCCTGTCCCTCTGCCAAGCCTGCCCCGGGGCTCTAGGGAGGGAGCTGGGTCAGCCACTGAACCGGCTGGGAGATCTCAGGGGCCATCGCGCGTCTGCGGCCCAGCAAAAGTGGGTGCCCTGCACCAGGTCACTGCGCGACTCTTTGAACCGAGTTTTCGTGGTGGCCGGACGACTGTGAAAGCATAGTTGCCCCAACTGCAGACAGAGGCTCGTGTGAAGTGAGACAGCTGCATGAAAATAGGCAACCACACGGGAACACACACACGGTCGCGGGATCGTGGGCATTTGAGAAAACATAGGTGCTGACCACTGGAGACAGCTGTGGAGCCATAGTTGCCAGTGCATGGGCGGGCACTCAAACTCGGACAGCTCAGGACCATAGTCACAGGCGCAAGATCGCTGTTGGAGCATAGGCCCTGCGCAGGGGCAAAGGCAGGCGACTGCACTCAACTGGAGAACCGAGCACACACCCATAAACTTGGGAAAGTGTGCACACACTAGGAGGCTCAGAACACACACTGGAAGCCCTGTGGGGAGAGGCACCTACTAATGCTGGGATACTTAGCACAATGAGGACTGAGTTCTGAACACAGAGAAAAGCAATACGATCACCCCTCGACCATTGCAGCCAGCAAGACCAGAAAAACCAGCTCAGCAAGTTTGAAAACAACAAGAGGGTTTTTAAAAAATTATTTTATTTTGTTTTGTTTGTTCCTTTTTTTTGGTTATTTGTATTTTTGTGTGTGTGTGTGTTTGTTTTTTGTTTTGCTAGTTTGTGTTTTTTTTGTTTGTGTGCCTATTTATATAAGTGTTTTTAATTATACCTTCTTTATTATTTTTATCTTCCTCTTTACTCCCCAACTCTTTTTGCCTCTCTTTAATTCTTTCTTGTTTTATTCCCTCTTCCTTTCTTTCTAATCTTATCTCTTCTACCTTCCTCTTTTTTCTTCTTTCTTCTTTCTTCTTTTTTCATTTTCCCCCCTCTTCTCTTTTTAAATACCCACAAGTGAGACAAAACAAACAAACAAACAAACAAACAAGACTGGAACTGTGAAAAAAAACAGAGTTGGCCCCAAAAAAGAGGGTATTCCAGCAGATGAGACAGTGGAAACTGTGAACAACAGGATATCCGAAGGAGAATCCACGACTGAATCTCACAGGTATTCTACCACAGAAGGTCATACCACAAATCCAGGGAGCCAAAACAGATCAATTTAAGAAGTTGAGGCTAACAACAAGAGTCTTACAAACAATGGGAAGACAAAGAAACAATCCCCAAATGAAAGAAAAGGAGGAAGCTCCAGAAAGAATGCTAAATGAAACGGAGGCAACTGAACTATCAGATATCGAGTTCAAAGCAATGGTTGTCAGGAAGCTCCATGAGCTCTCAATGAGCTACCAGAAACTACAAGGAAGTTATGATGAACTCACCACAAACTATATCAACATGAAAAAGAAAATGTAAACTATCAACAAGGGCCAAAAAGAAATGAAGAACACAATTTCTGAACTGAAGAACACAGTAGAAGGAATGAAAAGCAGAATCGATGAAGCAGAAGATCAGATCAGCGAGTTGGAGGACAAAATAGAAAAAAACACCCAGAATGAGCAGGGTAAGGAAAAGAGGCTCAGAAAGAATGAAGAGGGGTTGAGAGAAATGCGAGACAACATGAAACGGAATAATATCCATATAATATGGATACCAGAAGGAGAAGAAGAAGAGCAAGGGATAGAAAACCTATTTGAAAAAGTGATGATGGAAAACTTCCTTAATTTGGTGAGAGAAAACGCCACACAAATCCAGGAAACACAGAGTCCCAATCCAGAGGAACCCAAACAGGCCCACTTCAAGACACATCATCATTAAAATGGCAAACTTCCAAGACAAAGAGAGAATCTTAAAGGCAGCAAGGGAGAAAAAGGAAGTAACATACAAGGGAGCCCCGATAAGGTTAGCAACTGACTTCTCAATGGAAACGCTCCAAGCCAGAAGACAATGGCAAGAAATATTCCAAGTAATGAGAACCAAAGGCCTACAACCAACACTACTTTATCCAGCAAGGCTTTCAATCAAGATAGAAGGCCAAATAAGGAGCTTCCCAGACAAAAGAAGTCTAAAAGAATACACCTCTACCAAACCAGTACTACAAGAGATACTAAAGGGACTGCTTTAAGGAAAGAAAGGAAAAGAGAGAGTGAGGAACACAGATACGAAAATGGCAATGAATCAGTACCTATCAATAGTAACCTTAAATGTAAATGGATTAAATGCTCCAATCAAAAGACATAAAGTAGCTGACTGGATAAGAAAGCATGACCCACACATATGCTGCCTACAAGAGACCCACCTCAGGACAAAAGACCTACACAGACTTAAAGTGAAAGGCTGGAAACAAATTTTCCAAGCAAATGGTCAGGAAAAAAAGCTGTGGTAGCAACACTCATATCACACAAAATAGACTTCAAAAGAAGGGCCATAAAGAGAGACCCAGAAGGTCACTTCATAATACTCAAGGGAAGAATCCACCAAGAAGACATAAACATTGTAAATATATATATGCACCCAATGGAGGAGCACCTAAATACATCACGAAAATTTTAGAGGACTTCAAGAAAGTTATTGACAGCAACACAATTATAGTAGGGGATTTTAACACCCCACTGTCAAAAATGGACAGATCTTCCAAACAAAACATCAACAAAGATATTGTGCCTTTGAACAACACTCTAGAAGAAATGGACTTAACTGATATATATAGAGCCCTTCATCCCAAAGAAACTAAATACACTTTCTTTTCAAATGCACATGGGACACTTTCAAAGATAGACCACATGATAGGACACAAAACAAGCCTCAACAAATTCAAGAAAATTGAAATCATACCAAGCATTTTCTCTGACCACAAGGGACTGAAACTAGAAACCAACCCCAAGGGGGAAAACCCAAAACCCTCAAAATCATGGAGATTGACTAGCATGCTATTAAACAATGAATGGGTCAAGAATGAAATTAGGGAGGAAATCAAAAAGTTTCAGGAAACAAGCGATAATGAATTCACATCTACCCAAAACTTATGGGACACAGCAAAGGCAGTCCTCAGAGGGAAACTTACAGAGATACAGGCCTACCTAGAAAAGATAGAAACGTCTCAAACAAACAACCTAACCCTATGACTACAAGAACTCAAGGAACAACAACAAAGACAGCCCAGAGCAAGTAGAAGGAAGGAAATAACCAAGATCAGAGCAGAATTAAATGACACAGAGACTAAAAGCACAGTCCTAAGGATCAATGAATCCAGGAGTTGGTTCTTTGAAAAGATCAACAAAATCGATAAGCCTTTAAGCAGGCTCATCAAGAAAAAAAGAGAGAGGACTCAAATAAACACAATCAGAAATGAAAGAGGCGATATTACGACTGACACCGCAGAAATACAAAGGTTTGTAAGAAATTACTATGAAGAACTGTATGCTAAGAAGTTTGAAAACCTAGGTGAAATGGACAGGTTTCGAGAAAAATATAATATTCTAAAACTCAATGAAGAAGAAACAGAAAGCCCGAACAGACCAATAACAGCTGATGAAATTGAATCAGTAATCAAAAACTCCCGACATACAAAAGCCCTGGACCAGATGGTTTCACAGGAGAATTCTACAAAACATTTAAGGAAGAGCTAATCCCTATTCTTCACAGAGTATTTGAAAAAATCCAAAATGATGGAAGACTCCCAAACTCTTTATATGAAGCCAGCATCATCCTAATCCCAAAACCAGATAAAGACACAACAAAGAAGGAGAACTTCAGGCCAATATCGCTGGTGAACATAGATGCTAAAATCCTCAACAAAATATTGGCAAACCGCATCCACCAATACATTAAAAAGATCATACACCATGACCAAGTGGGATTCATCCCATGGATGCCAGGATGGCTCAACATTCGCAAATCAGTAAACGTAATTCATCACATAAAGAAAAGCAAAGACAAAAATCACATGATCATCTCAATAGATGGGGAAAAAGCATTTGATGAGGTACAACACCCATTTATGATAAAAACACTCAGCCAAATGGGAATTCAGGGACCATTCCTCAACATAATAAAGGCCATATATGAGAGACCTACATCCAACATCATACTGAATGGGCAAAAACTGAAATCTTTCCCACTAAGATCAGGAACAAGACATTGATGTCCACTTTCACCACTTCTATTTAATATAGTATTGGAAGTCTTAGCCACAGTGATTAGAGAAGAAAAGGAAATAAAAGGCATAAAAAATTGGAAGGGAGGAAACAAAACTATCATTGTTTGCAGATGACATATAGTGTACACAGAAAATCCTATAGTCTCAGCCAAAAAGCTTCTTGACCTAATAAATGAATTTGGCCAAAGAGCTGGATACAAAGTCAACATCCAGAAATCAAAGGCATTTTTGTATACCAACAATGATACAGCAGAAGCAGTAATGAAGAAAAAAAAAATCCCATGCGATATAGCAAAAAGAAAAATAAAATACGTAGGAATAAACCTAACCAAGGAGGTAAAAGCCCCGTATGAAGAAAACTACTCAACACTGAAGAAAGAAATCAAGGAAGACACAAACAAATGGAAGCATTCCATTTGTGGAATTCTTCCAATCCACAAACATGGTACATGGTTCCATTTGTTTGCATCTTCCTTAATTTCTTTCTTTAGTGTTGTGTAGTTTTCTGAGTACAGGTCTTTTACCTCTTTGGTTAGGTTGACTTGTAGATACTTTATTTTTCTTATTGTTATAGCAAAAGGGATTTTTCCCCTGATTTTTGTTTCTGATCTTTTGTTGTTGGTATACAAAAATACCTTCAGTTTCTGAATATTTACTTTGTATCCCACTGTTTTGCCCAATTCACTTATTAGGTTGAGTAGTTTTTTTGGTGTAGATCTTGTATTTGTATGTCCACAACATTGCTCTAAGTTAAGAAGGTTTGGACCATTATTTGTTGGAAATAATTCTTATACCACTTTCTGTGTATTCTCCTTCTTCTACTCACATAAAGCATATATCAGTGCCCTTGACCTGGTCCTGTTTGACTCTTAAGCTCTATTATTTTTTCTTTATGCTTCTTATACTTGGTACTTTTAAGTATTCACTCTTTAAGTTTCTGATCCTTTATTCTTCCTGTTCATGCCTGCTGCTGAATCCCTCTAGTGAATTTTTCTATACAGTTATTATATTTTTACCTCTGGTTTTCTATTTGGTTTTTAAAAATAAGTTATATCTCTTTGTTGTTATATTCATTTTTGCTTATTTATTGTTTTATTAATTTTCTTTACTTCTTTGTATATTTTTCTTTGATTTTGGGGCATATGTAAGATAGTTACTTTAAAATCTTTGTTTGGAAAAAAATAAAAGTATAAGGAGAGTTTAGGGACCTTTGGGACAATGTGAAGCATAACAACATCTGCATCATAGGGGTACCAGAAGGAGAAGAGAAAGAACAAGTGATTGAGAACCTATTTGAAGAAATAATGACTGAAAACTTCCTTAACCTGGTGAAAGAGAGAAAGACACACAAGTACAGGAAGTACAGAGATTCCCAAAAAAGATAAACCCAAAGAGGCCTACGCCAAGACATATCATAATTAAAATGGCAAATGTTAAAGACAAAGAGAGAACCTTAAAAGCAGCGAGATAAAGAGAGTTAGTTACCTACAAAGAAACTCACATAAAACTGTCAGCTCACTTCTTAATAGAAAAATGTCAGGCCAGAAGTAATTAGCATGAAATATTTAAAGTGGTAAAAAGCAAGCATCTACAACCAAGACTAATTTACCCAGCAAAGCTATCATTTAAATTAAAAGAGAAATAAAGAGCTTCTCATACAAGAAAAGATTAAGGAGTTTGTTACCACCAAACCAGTATTACAAGAAATATTAAAGGGCCTTATTTAAGAAGAAGAAAAGATCAGAGAAATGTAGTTATAAAGAATAAAATTTGTTTCCTGTTAAAGGTGAGATCATATGGTATTTGTCTTTCACGGCCTGGCTTACTTCGCTTAACATGATGCTCTCAAGTTCCATCCATGCAGTTGCAAAGGGTATGAGCTCCTTCTTTCTTTCTGCTGCATAGAATTCCATTGTGTAAATGTACCACAGTTTTTTGATCCATTCATTTACTGATGGGCATCTAGGTTGCTTCCAACACTTGGCTATTGTAAATTGTGCTGCTATAAACATAGGGGTGCATAGGTTCTTTTGGATTGGTGTTTCAGGGTTCTTAGGATATAGTCCTAGCAGTGGAATTGCTGGGTCAAAAGGTATTTCCATTTTTAGTTTTTTTAGAAAATTCCATACTGTTTACCAACCTGCACTCCCACCAGCAGTGCACTAGTGTCCCCTTTTCTCCACAACCTCTCCAACACTTGCTGTTTGTTGCTTTGTTTATGAGGGCCATTCTGACTGGTGTCAAGTGGTATCTCATTGTGGTTTTAATTTGCATCTCTCTGATAGCTAGTGATATCGAGCATCTTTTCATGTGTCTCTGGATCCTCTGTATGTCCTCCTTGGAGAAGTGTCTGCCCAAGTCCTCTGCCCATTTTTTAATTGGGTTGCTTGTCTTCTTAGAGTGGAGTCGTGTAAGTTCTTTGTATATTTTGGAGATTAAACCCTTATCTGAGGTATCATTGGCAAATACGTTTTCCCACACAGTCGGTTCTCTTTTTATTTTAATATTGTTTTCCTTGGCCATGCAGAAGCTTTTTATTTTGATGAGATCCCATTTGTTTATTCTTTCCTTTATGTCCCTTGCTTTAGGGGACATATCAGTAAAAATGTTGCTGCGTGTAATATCTGAGATTTTCCTGCCTATGTTCTCCTCTAGGACTTTAATGGCTTATGTTTAAATCTTTTGTCCACCTTGAGTTTATTTTTGTGTATGGTGTAAGTTGGTGCTCGAGTTTCATTTTCTTGCACGAAGCTGTCCAGTTCTCCCAACACCACTTGCTGAAGAGACTATTTTTACTCCATGTTATGTTGCTGCCCCCTTTGTCGAATATTACTTGACTGTAGAGACTAGGGTTTATTTCTGGGCTCTCTGTTCTATTCCACTGGTCCACGTGCCTGTTTTTATGCCAGTACCAGGCTGTTTTGATTACAGTAGCCTTGTAATACATTTTGGTATCAGGAAGCTAATTAACAAAACAAACAAACAAGCATAATATAACCAAAGACACAGAAATTGAGAAAAGGCTGAAAGTCACCAGAGGGGAGAGGGGAGGAAATTTCAGGGGAAAAGGGGAAGGAAAAAGTATAAAGGACACGTGGACAAAAACTATGTGGGGTGGAAATGGGAGGGAGGAGGGGAGGGCTAGGGTGGTGGGTTCGAGTGAGAATAAAAGACAGAAAACTGTACAAGATCAACAATTAAAATAAAAATTAAAAAAAGAATAAAATTGGCAATAAATACGTATGTATCAATAATCATTTTAAATGTAAATGGCTTAAATGTTCCAATCAAAATACATAGGGCAGAGGATCCAAGAGGGTTGCAGGGTAGGTAGATGCTATACTAACCTCTTCCCAGAACCAAAATGGAATTACAACTAAATTGTTCTGAAATCATCCTGAATAACCAGCTGAACACTAGCTGGAGAGAAGCCTTACAACCAAGGGCAGACAGAACAAACCACTTCCCTACAACATGACTAGTAGGGAGTCCAAAGGGTAGGAGCTCCTTTTTTCTTTCTTCAGTGTAGTATTCCATTGTGTAAATATACCAGAGTGTTTTGATCCACTTATTTGCTGATGAGCACTTAGGCTGTTTCCAGCACATGGATATCATAAATAGCACTGCAACCCTGGCTGGTATGGCTCAGTGTATTGAGCACTGCTCTGTGAACCAAAGGGTGTCTGGTTCGATTCCCCATCAGGGCACATACCTGGGTTGCAGGCCAGGTTTCCAGCTGAGAGGGCATGAGAAGCAACCACACAATGATGTTTCTCTCCCTCTCTTTCTCCCTCTCTTACACTCTGTATGTATGTATAAATAAATAAATAAATAAATAAATAAATAAATAAATAAATAAAATCTTTAAACACAAAGAAACAAAAAACACTGCAATGAACATAGGGGTGATAAAGGTGCTTATGTTCTTTTGACTACATGTTTCAGGGTTCTTAGGGTATAATCCCAAAGAATTATACCCTTTGGGATATATGGAATTATACCCTTTGGAATTGCTGGGTCAAAAGGCGGTTCCATTTTTAGTTCTGTGAGGAAAATCCATACTATTTTTCACAGTAGCTGCACCAGTCTGCAATCTGACCAACAGTGCACTAGGGATCCCTTTTCACAAATTTGCAGCACATGTTTATCAATTTGTTTATGATGGTCATTCTGACTGTTGTGAAGTGGAAGCTCATTGTAGTTTTAATTTGCATCTCTCTGATGGCTTGTGATGCTAAGCATCCTTTCATATGTCTCTGGGCCCTCTGTACGTCTTCCTTGTAGAAGTGTCTCTTCAGGTCCTTTGCCCATTTTTTTAATTTGGTTGTTTGTCTTCCTGGAATAGACTCATGTGAGCTCTTTATGTATTTTGGAGATCAAACCCTTGTCTCAGGTATCATTCGCAAATACATTTTACCATATGGTTGGTTCCCTTTTCATTTTGTTCATGTTTTCTTTAGCTGTGAAGAAGCTATTTGTTTGTTTGTTTGTTTATAATTATTTTACTGTTGATCAATTAGAGTTGTTTGCATTTTCCCCTACCACTTTCCCCCACCCCAGACAAACCCACCTCCCTCCCTTGCTTCCACTCTCCCACTTCATTTTGTCCATGTGTCCTTTCAGTAGTTCCTGAAAACCTTTCCCCCCATTACTACCTCCCCCCTCCCCTCTGGTTACTGTCAGATTGTTCTTAATTTCCATGTCTTCAGTTACATTTTGTTTGCTTTTTTCTTTTGTTGATTATGTTCCAGTTAAAGGTGAGATTATATGGTATTTGTCCCTTACTGCCTGGCTTATTTCACTTAGCACAATGCTCTCCAGTTCCATCCATGCTGTCACAAACGATAAGAGCTCCTTCTTTCTCTCTGCTGCTTAGTATTCCACTGTGTAGATGTCCCATATTGTTTTAAGCCACTCATTTACTGATGGGCACTTAGGTTGCTTCCAGTGCTTGGCTATTGTAAATTGTGCTGCTATGAACAACAGCGTGCTTAGGTTCTTTTGGATTGGTGTTTCAGGGTTCTTAGGATATAATCCCAGCAGTGGAATTGCTGGGTCAAAAGGCAGGTCCATTTTTAATTTTCTGAGGAAATTCCAAACTGTTTTCTACAGTGGCTGCACCAGTCTGCATTCCCACCAACAGTGCACTAGGATTCCTTTTTCTCCACATCCTCTCCAACACTTGTTTGTTGCTTTGTTTATGATGGCCATTCTCACTGATGTGAAGTGGTATCTGATTGTGGTTTTAATTTGCATCTCTTTGATGGCTCATGCTGCTGAACATCCTTTAATATGTCTCTGAGCCCTCTGTATGTCCTCCTTGGAAAAGCGTCTGTTCAAGTCTTTCACCCATTTTTTAATTGGGTTGTTTGTCTTCCTAATGTATTTTGGAGATGAAACCCTTGTCCAAGGTATCATTGGCAAATATGTTTTCCCATATAGTTGGTTCTCTTTTCATTTTAATGCTGTTTACTTTAGCCATGCAGAAGCTTTTTAATCTGATGAGGTCCCATTTGTTTATTCTTTCCTTTATGTCCCTTGTTTAGAGGACATATCAGTGAAGATGTTGCTGCATGGAATGTCTGAGATTTTCCTGCCCATATTTTCTTTCCTCTAGGTCTTTTATGGTATCACAACTTGTATTTAAATATTTTATCTACTTATCTAAAGATTAATCTTTAGATAAAAGATTAATCTTTAATTTACTTTTGTGTAAGGTGTAAGTTGGTGGTTGAGTTTCATTTCTTTTGCATGTAGCTCTCCAGATCTCCCCACAGCATTTGTTGAAGAGGCTGTTTTTACTCCATTTTATGCTTCTGCCCTCTTTGTCAAATATTAATTGACCATACAGACATGGGTTTATTTCTGGGCTCTCTGTTCTGTTCCACTGATCTTTGTAATCCCATACCTTTATATTTAATGAATTTTGACAAAGGAGGCAAGAACAAACAATTGGGTAAAGATAATCTATTCAATAAATTGTGCCGGGAATGTTGGAGAGATATGTGCAAAAACCTGAAACTAGGCTACCACCTTACTGCATACACAACAGTAAATTCAACATGGATTAAAAACTTTGATGTTGTACTTGAAACCATAATAATCTTAGAAGAAAACCTAGGCAGCAAAATTGTGAATATCTCTTGTAGTAATATTTTTTCTGATGTATATCATTGGGCAAGGGAAACAAAAGATAAAATAAATGCAAGTACATAAAACTAAAATCTTTTTCAAAGCAAAGGAAACCATCGACAAAATGGAAAAACAACTCACTGGCTCTGCGTGTGTGTGCTTTTTATAATTCTCCAATATAAATGGCTATGACTAAGTATCTAAATTTTTCAAAGAATCTCATCCCAGCATCATCTGGGCCTCAAATGTTCTGTTGTACTTTTCTATCCATGTTGTCTTATCCTAGGCGTTGGCAGATCTTTAGTCCTCTTGCAGCTTTCATAGGCCATGTCTACAGTATTTTTCCATGGCTTTTCTGAGCCTGAGATCATGAAACAGATAGTTGTCCATCAGACATCCTTCAGATTGGTCAGATTTTGCCAATAAGTCATCTTTGTTCCCTGTATTTTGAGGGAAGGGATTGGAAACAAGGATACCACTTTCTTAAGTCTATGCCATGCTGTACTGGGGCTAGAGTGGGACAATGGTAAGCTAAAATGCCATAAGATTTCCTATTGTTTTTGAATGTGGCTTTTTCTTAACTGGGTTGCTGTAGATCTTTGATTATTTTTCAGATCTCCTATAACATTTTAGTTAGCCCGTAGTTGTTTGTGTGAGAGAATGTGGACCCATAGCTTTGTAGTCTGCCATCTTACTTACATCAGTCTTGGATATGACTTCTGGTGTTTACTTTTGTCTTTTCTTATGGGCCATCATATCCTTGCTTATGTTTGCTCTGCTAATTAGTTTAATGTAATGGTGAAGAATATGGGCTCCATACTCATTCATATATTGCCTTGAACCAAGATGTGTCACATACTCACTTGACATATCACAATGTCACAGAACCTCAGATTTTTCATCTGTAAAATGAGTGTAAAATAATAGCAATGACACCTTCATTTCATGTAATAAAATAATGTCCTTAATGCAAAGTCCATGCTCATAGTTATTACTTAAGGTTAGTCATTGCTATTGTTATTTTTATTATTATAGATGAATACCATTGTTCACTTACTAGCTCTGTGACCTTGGGCAAGTTACTTGACATCTCCAAGATTTAGTCTTGAAATGTGGCTAATTAAAATACCTACCTTACAGGAATGTTAGGGTTAAATGATATAATGCATATGAAATAATTGGAATAATGTGAGCAGTAAGTGCTCAAAAGAATGATTAAGTGTCTTAAAGGATTAGCAAATGGGAAATCACAGTGGTGGAGAATGGGTGGCACCATTAAAATAATAGGATTTAAGTTTGGTCATTAAAAATGAGCATAATTTATGGAGTTGGAGAAGAATGAGCAAGTGAATTCAAAGAACAGCATGTATAAAGTTGAGGAGGTGGGAATAAGTGTAGTGTGTCAGAGAATGGTAAAGATGCTGTTTGTTTTAAGGAGCTGTAAGAATTAAGGTTAGGAGCCAATCAGGGACAGATTGCCAGGGACCTTGGTATTATCAAAAGAACCACTGCTAAAATAGATTATCCATCAATTATCAATGATTTATAACAATAGATGTTTCTCACTTATCTCTTAGTCTTTTGGGGTGTTCCTGGTCTGGCAGCTTTCCACATATGCCATCGTATAAGGATCCAGAATCCTTCTATTTCATGGCTCTGTTCTCCTCCAGGTCCTTGCCATTCTTTCCATTCAACAGGAGGATGGGAAAAAAATAGAATGGAAGATTGTTTATGGATCAAGCCAAGATATCATACATCTGACTTCTGTTCATATTTCATTGGCTAAAGCTCAGTAACATGGCCACACCTAAATACAAAGGAGGCTGGGAAATATAGTCTACATTTGAAGAGTCTATGAATTTGTTACAATAATTTAATTATATGAATATATTTCTTTTTATAAATGAATTAAATGCTTGTATAATACAAATTGGTTTTATATTAAAAATATAAATCTGCCCAGAGATCAGATGATTTTTAAGTGGAAGGCCAAAATTGATTATAGTACTCACTCCCATACATAATATAAATTTAAGAAAAAGTATCACTAAGCTATAAAGTACATATGATGAAATTCAATGAATTTTATTTTTTTCTCCATGGTGACTACTTCAATTTTTTTTTAAATTAACATAAATTTTTTCCAAAAACATTTATTCTAATTTTGGGGGTACCTGTGGTGGTGCATGTGTTTAAGCTACTTATTGGATTATCCAGTTCTGATCTGGTTGTTTAGAAAACCAACTCGATGTAAATTTATTTTGTAGTTTCACTTAGAAGAGTCTGGGGAACCTCTGTTGAAGTAGGGGGCTGTACTTCCATCTACTCTTGACCCTCACACCTTGTTTACAGATGCAGAGAAAAAGATAGAGACTGTTCAGAGAGATTTACTTCTGATAGAAAGTAAAGGAACTATCTTGTTCTAACTTAAGATTTTCTGTACATATCTGATCTAGATAGTAATTCAAATGAACACCTGTTTTAGCAGGAAGAGCCATATAAGTGAGCATTTGGATTGAGCCTACTTTTTACTCTTTCCGTTAGGTAGCAACTACTGTTCTGAAATCCAGACTTACAGCTTACAACAAAATAAGAAGAGAGAAAAGTCAAAATCAATGAAGAATTATAAGTAAAATTTAGCTGTTTAAAAAATAGCTATAAATGACATGTTAGAATAAGATTAGAATTTTACTTTTTGTTTCTTTTATCCTTTATTTCAGTACTCTGATTTATTTTATTAAGATTATAAGGTTTGTTCACTATTTTGTTTTATCATTGTTAAATCATTTGCATCATCCCCTTATGTAAATAATACTGTGGATGTAGCATTTACCTGCAGTTATTTAATATTTGTATGATTTAATACTAAGTGTCATTATATTATTTGAACAGTCAATCAAACTAATCCCAGAAAGAGTGAGCAGGCAATGTGTTCAACTTAGAGAGGACACAACAGTTTCCCCCAAGTGACCACATTGTTTTAAGGTGATGAAAACATAGATTATAATGTTGGCATACAAAAAGAGTTGTAAAGGATGCATATCAAAGGTATCAACAACGTCAATATATAAAGCCAAACAAAGGTCATAGTGATGAATTTTTTAAAATGAGACATGGGGAAAGGAAGTAGGCAAGTCCTTGAGGTCATATGATCAACAGTAAGAACTAAGACTAGAGAACTTCAATAATGGTTGACACAACAAGGTGAAGGTAAGAGTCAAAAATTACTCTAAAATTTCAAGGTTGTGGGACAGGGCAGTAAGAAGTAAAAGACAATAGTTTTGGGGAAATTATAATGGATTAAAATTAGAATAAACTTGATTTTGAGGTGACTGAGGACCACTGACATTGGTGATGTAGAGATGGTAGATGGAGAAATAAGACTGTTGCTCCAGGGAGATTCTTGCTAGAGCCAGAGTTGGGAGTCATGTGCATGAGTGTACATGAAGAGAAGAAAATCCTAGGGTTTGGAGGTCCATGAAAAGTGGATAAGAAGTTGTAAAAGAGCTTCTTGAAGAAGACCATGTAGCTTCTAAGGGTGGGATGATTGGGCAAATGATGTGGATAGATGATGCTGATCCCAGCCCCCGGAGTCCATGCACTATGGATGTGACAAACGAATTCACACACACCACAGAAATCCTGTGGAGAAAAAAGGTCACTCTCTGAGTGAGAGAGGGCCCCAACTCCTGCCTGGATGGGCTTTTATTGCTTTTCTGGTCACATTACATCAAGGATGGTCCTTGTTTACTACACACAGGTTCACTTTAGATGGTTACCTTTTATAGATAACAAAGGAGAGGAAGATGCTAATTGCTATAAAGACAAAGGATATTTGCAATTGTAAAGGAAAAAAGTGATTGAACTGGTTATACTCCATCCTGGGGAGGTTTAGCACAGACTTTAGGAAGTTACTTTAAAGATATGCAGTAAACATTTGCTGCCTCAATTCAGGGTGAGGGAGTTTTAGCAAAAAGCAAGTCTCAAAGCAGCCTAGGTACAACGCAGGCCTGCTTCCCACAGGAAAGCTGATCTGTGGGTTTGACTTCCTGTGTGCAGACTTGTGCCTGTTGGTTTTCCCATAGGGCTTGGCTACATTCACCATACCATGTGGAACAGTTCCCTATAGGTAGAGAAACACCATAGTATAGGCAGAGCTTAACAAAGTATAAAAGCACCAAAAACACAAAGAGTATACTCTTTTCATCCAAAGTGTATACTCTTTTCATCTAAAGTATTATTGCCCTCTAACTATTCCTTTGTGGGTTCCTAGGTCTTAATCATGACAAGGGAAATTGAGATTCCGCTGCCAGACATATTACTATATGTATCTCAGAAGAAGAGAAGATCCAAATGTATAAGGACAATGAAATATTTATGGTCCATGAAGGAAAGGGTAAAGGTCAGGGCTTTTTGTTGTCTTTTGTTCTACTTGTTTGCTAGTAGAATGCAGTAATTGGGATGTTATACACATACACACACACACACACACACACACACACAGTATTTTACCCTGTACAATGCTCACTCATGTTTTTGTGTGCATTATACATAGGATTATTATACCCATGGTATAATAATATAATCATTATACCCATGTTTAATGTGCATCCTTAATTTTTTCTAAAAAATTTGGGCAAAAAGTACTAAATATACATGGCAAATTATACATACATACATATATATACACACACATGTATGTATGTATGTATGTACACACACACACTCACACATCTGTCTGTCAGGAAAAAGTCCAGCCATTGTTAATATGATGAGAATGGTTTGTACGACACTGATGTAAATTGGCAGCCAAGGAGACTGGACTGGAATGCACATGCATGAAAAATGATGACCTCACTGTGCTAGTCAGTGGGGGACAGTAGATGCTATTGAGTGAGCATGTGTACTGTATGGCCATCACATTCAAAATAACTGAGCAAGTACAGCAATGAATCTTCATCAAATTTTGTGTTAAGCTTGAACATTCCTCTGTGGAAACTATTTGACTGATTCAGAAGGCTTTCAGGGATGATGCAATGAGTGCAGTGCAAATAAAAGTGTGACACAAATGCTTCAAAGATAGTCAAGAATCCGTTTAAAGTGATCCACGTTCTGGAAGGTCTGCAACAAGCAGAACACCTGAGAATGTTGAACATACAGTCTGCAATCAGCAAAGATCAGCAACTGACAGTGGGAGGAATAAAAGCTGATCTGTAGATTCCAAAAACTACCGAGTCTGAGATTTTGATGCAAGAACTTGGCATGAAATGTGTTGTGGCAAAATTCATTCTGTGGCTTCTGCTACCAGAGTAGAAGAAACATCATGCTGTACTTTCTAATGACTTGATTCAAACTGCTACTAATGAACCAGATTTGGTGCCCTGCAATTTCTGTCTTTCCCCAAAACTAAAATCACCTTTGAAAGGGAAGAGATTTCAGAACTTTGATGAGATTCAGGAAAATATGATGGGGCAGCTGATGGAGATTCCAACAAAGGATTTTGCAGAGTGTTTTGAACAGTGGAAGAGATGCTGGGAGAACTGTGTGAGGTCTCAATATCCCTACTTTTAAGGGGACTGAGGTGTCATTGTCCTGTGTACAATGTTTCTTATATCTCGTATCCTCTTCAATAAATGCCTCTATTTTTCAACAGCACATGGATGGATACTTTCCAGAAGGATCACATAGTAGTGGGCAAATGTAGGTTAATGGCTATTTGTGTGGAAAAATATATAATACAGGGATAAATAATAATACAAGAATAAACTGTGTTTCATGTGCTCACAACTGTAAACTTATGTTTGCCTACTCCTGCATATTTAGCATTAATGATGAGAAGCTAGGTTGTCTAGAACTGGGATCTAATGCCTAGATCTCTTTTTTTCTCCCTGACTCACTTTATTTTTAAACTACACTTGAAAAATATTTTAGCAGCTTTGCAAATATGAAGACGGACACCCACAAACTGGAATTTATTTATAAAACTTACGTATTCATTCTTACATGTTAAAACTTCAGGCACCTTCAAAGTGCTCTCTATTTGATACAATGCACCTATTGAGACTTTTTTCCTACTGCTCAAAACAGCTTTTGAACTCATTGATTTTGATATGTTTTAGTGCTTCTGCTGTTTTTAGTCTCACCTTTTCCACATTGGCAAAATATTTCCCTTTGAGGACTTTTTAAGTCTGGGGAAACAATAAAAGTCTCTTGGGGCAGGATTGGGAGAATATGGAAGGTAAAGGTATGGGGGTAATGCCATTTTTGGTCAAAAACTGCTGAACACTCAGCATGGTGTGTGCACGTGCACTTCTAAATCACCCATAATGAAATGGGCAAATACATTGAAAGAGTCTTCAAAAAAATTCACTGAAGCCAAATGCAGCCTCTCATAACAATGCCAGCTGGTACACTGATGCAGATGGGTTCCTAGAACACTCACCTAGCAGGGGAAGCCTGTACTACAAGGGGCCTGTCCTCTAGAAGATAATTATGGTTTTTTGAGGTCCTCCCTCATATGTAAAAGATTTATGAAAACTCAGGACTCAAATAGCACTGATTTTGGATCATGTACTTGCTCTGTGTAAAGTTTATGTTTTGTACTTCTATCTTATGAGTTTATTATTTGGCTAAAAAGTAGACTTCAGGCTCTAGTATTGTCATCTCCAAACAAAATTTTCACTGAGATTCAAAAGAAATTTATTTATATGTCTTGAAATTAAGACCTATTTTCCCTAGATCAAACACATCTTTCATGTATTTTTCACCCACAAATAATTGTCATCAAAATTGAAAAATATACACTCAAGTTAAACAAGCAATGCATCCTTAATGATTCAGGATATTTCTGACATTAAGTCACATACCAAAATAACTCTCACTTTTAGCTTTGCTGAAGCCTTCCCATCCTTTTAAAGAGAATCTCTGTCTACTCAGTGCAATGAAGTAAACATTTTCAGTTGCAACAGTTCTGTTATTTCCCACCCATTTCCCTCATTTGTTGCTCTATGATTGTTTGGCACAGCTATATATAGCTTAACATAACAAATAACAATTTTAAAATCTGCTTTCAACATGGAACAATGCCTGAATTAATTTTCCTGGTGGAAACTGAGATACCAGAAACCAGTATCTGTTTTATGACCACCAATAATTTATATCTTGTTGACATACCCAACAGCAACAACTACTACAACAAGCCAACTTTCATGAACACTTTGGGAAATATATCGCATGCCTCATCACAAGTATACACACAACATTCCTATGAGATGGCTACAGTGAATGGTTTTACTAAAAGGTAGTAGGTTGGATTAGTCACAAGTATCACAATGATTTAAATGAATTAGAAATATTTGTCATCAGTCATTCCTTTTTTCTTTAACAGTTTATGAATTTATATTGAAATAATAATTATTAGGTTTTTAGTTATACAATATTTTTTAAATTTTATTTTAATTGCTGTTCATGTAGTTTTCTGTCTTTTACTCTCATCCCAGCCCACAACCCAACCCTCCCCACCTCCCTGCCATTTCCCCCCCAGTTTTTGTCCCTGTGTCCTTTATACTTGTTCCTGTAAATCCTTCCCAATTTCCCCTGAAATTTCCTCTCCTCTCCCCTCTGGTCACTGTAAGTTTGTTCTCTATTTCAGAGTCTTTGGTTATATTTTGCTTGTTTGTTTGCTTGTTTTGTTGATTAGGTTCCTGTTAAACATGAGATCATATGGTATTTGTCTTTCAACGGCTGGCTTATTTCGCTTAGCATAATGCTCTCCAGTTCCATCCATGCTGTTGCAAAGGGTAGGAGCTCCTTCTTTCTTTCTGCTGCATAGAATTCCATTGTGTAAAAGTACCAGTTTTTTTATCCATTCATTAACTGATGGGCACCTAGGTTGCTTCCAACACTTAGCTATTGTAAATTGTGCTGCTATGAACATTCGGGTGCATAGGTTCTTTTGGATTGGTGTTTCAGGGTTCTTAGGATATAGTCTTAGTAGTGAAAATGCTGGGTCAAAAGGCAGATCCATTTTTAGTTTTCTTTGAAAATTCCATACTGCTTTCCATAGTGGTTGTACCAGTCTGCAATTCCACCAACAGTGCAATAGGGTCCCCTTTTCTCCACAACCTCCCCAACACTTGTTGTTTGTTGCTTTGTTTCTGATGGCTATTCTGACAAGTGTGAAGTGGTATCTCATTGTGGTTTTAATTTGCATCTCTCTGATAGCTAGTGATACTGAGCATGTATAAATGTGTCTCTGAGCCCTCTGTATGTCCTCCTTGGAGAAGTGTCTGTTCAAGTCCTTTGCCCATTTTTTAATTGGGTTGCTTGTCTTCTTAGAGTGGAGTCGTGTAAGTTCTTTATATATTTTGGAGATTAAACCCTTCTCTGAGGTATCATTGGCAAATATGTTTTCCCATATGGTTGGTTCTCTTTTTACTTTAAAACTGTTTTCCTTGGCCATGCAGAAGCTTTTTATTTTGATGAGATCCCATTTGTTTATTCTTTCCTTTATGTCCCTTGCTCTAGGGGACATATCAGTAAAGATGTTGCTGCGTGAAATATTTGAGATTTTCATGGTTATGTTCTACTGTAGGACTTTAAAGGTGTCACGACTTATATTTAATCTTTCATCCACCTTGAATTTATTTTTGTGTATGGTGTACGTTGGTGCTCGAGTTTCATTTTCTTGCACGAAGCTGTCCAGTTCTCCCAACACCACTTGTTGAAGAGACTATTTTTGCTCCATTTTATGTTGCTGCACCCTTTGTCGAATATTAATTGACTGTAGAGACTTGGGTTTGTTTCTGGGGTCTCTGGTCTATTCCACTGGTCCACATGCCTGTTTTTATGCCAGTACCAGGCTGTTTTGATTACAGTGGCTTTGCAATACAGCTTGGTATCAGGTATTGTGATCCCTTCTACTTTGCTCTTCTTTCGCAAAATGGCAGCAGCTGTTCGGGGTCATTTATGGTTCCATATAAATTTTTAAAGCATTGGTTCTATGTTTGTGAAGTATGCTATTGGTACTTTAATAGGTATTACATTGAATTTGTAAATTGCTTTGGGTAGTATGGGCATTTTGATGATGTTAATTCTTCCAAATCATGAACACCATATATGTTTCCATTTGTTTGTGTCTTCCTTGATTTCTTTCTTCACTGTTGTGTAATTTTCTGCATACAGGACTTTTACCTCCTTGGTTAGGTTTATTCCTAGGCATTTTATTCTTCTTTTTGCTATATGGAAAGGGATTTTTTTCTTGATTTCTGCTAATGCTGTTTCATTGTTGGTATACAAAAATGCCTTTGAATTCTGGATACTGACTGCATCCCACTGTTTTTCCAAATTCATTTATTAGGTCAAGCAGTTTTTTTGGCCAAGTCTATAGGATTTTCTATGTACACTATCATGTTATCTGCAAACAATGAAAGTTTTGTTTCTTCCTTTATGATCTGGATGACATTATTCCCTTTTCTTGTCTGTTTGCTGTGGCTAAAACTTGCAATACTATATGGAATAGAAGTACTGAAAGCAGACAGCCTTGTCTTGTTCCTGATGTGAGTGGAAAAAAATTTAGTTTTTGCACCTTGGTTATGATGTTGGCTGTAGGTCTCTCCTCTATGACCTTTATTATACTAAGAAATGCTCCCACTTTGCTGAGTGTATTTATAATAAATGGGTACTGTACCTTATCAAATGCTTTTTCTGTATCTATTGATATCATCATGTGATTTTTGTCTGCGTTTGCTTATGTGATGTATTACATTTACTGATTTGCAAATATTGAACCATCCTTGAATCCCTGGGATGAATTCCACTTGGTGTATGATCTTTTTAATGTATTGTTGGATTGGTTTGCCAATATTTTGTTGAGGATTTTAGTGTCTGTGTTCATCAGTGATATTGGGCTGAAGTTTTCTTTCTTTCTTGTGTCTTTATCTGGTTTGAGGATTAGAATGATGCTGGCTTCGTATGAAGAGTTTGTGAATCTCCATCATTTTGTATTTTTTCAAATGGTCTGTGAAGGATATAGGGGTTAGCTCTTCCTTAAATGCTTTTTATTTAGTATTCTCCTGTGAAACCTTGGTCCATGGTTTTTGTTTGTTGGGAGTTTTTTGATTACTGCTTCAATTTCATCTGCTGTTATTGGTCTCTTCAGGCTTTCTGCTTCTTCTTCATTGAGTTTTGGAAAATTATATTTTTCAAGAAACTTGCCCATTTCACCTATGTTTTAAAATATCTTGGCATACAGTTTTTCATAGTGATTTCTTACAATCCTTTGTATCTCTGTGGTGTCAGTTGTAATCTCTCCTCTTTCATTTGTGTTTGTGCTTATTTGCATCCTCTCTTTTTTTTTTCTCAATGAGCCTGCATAAAGGCTTGTCGATTTTGTTTAAAGAAAAAAAAGATTTTGTTCTTTTCTTTTCAAAGAACCAGCTCCTGGATTCATTGATCCTTAGAATTGTGGTTTTAGTCTCTACGTCATTTAATTCTGCTCTGATCTTGGTTATTTCCTTCCATCTACTTGCTCTGGGCTGTCTTTGTTGTTGTTCTTTGAGTTTTGTAAGTGTAGGGTTAGGTTTCTTTGTTGAAATATTTCTATCCATTTTTAGATAGGCCTGTATTGCTATGAACTTCCCTCTCAGGACTGCCTTGGCTGTGTCCCATAAGTTTTGGATTGTTGTGAGTTCATTTTTGTTTGTTTCCAGAAACTTTTTGATTTCCTCCCTAATTTCATTCTTAACCCATTCATTATTTAATAGCATGCTATTCAATCTCCATGATTCTGAGGGTTTTGAGTTTTTCCCCTTGGGGTTGGTTTCTAGTTTCAGTCCCTTGTGGTCAGAGAAAATGCTTGGTGTGATTTCAATTTTCATGAATTTGTTGAGGCTTGCTTTGTCTTTTTTTTTTTTTTTTTACAGATATAAAACACATTTTATTAATTACAGTGGATTTCCAGTCAAAGTTATCAGTTACTTCAGGAGAAATTTGTACACAATGAGCTATGCTTACTGCAGATTAACATGCATTTGTGGGATTGGAGTTCCCAGTGTTTCACAATAACACACACACTTTGAAAAACTGTCATTCCTATGAGGCTGATCAATGAGGGCAAACATCTGTAGTGAATGTACTTCAAGAAACAGAAAGAAGAGAACCTATATAACTCAAGCCAATGGTTTAATCTCCAAAATATATAAAGAACTTACATGATTCCACTCTAAGAATACAAGCAACCCAATTAAAAAATGGGCAAAGGACTTGGGCAGACACTTCTCCAAGGAGGATATACAGAGGATCCAGAGACACATGAAAAGATGCTCGATATCGCTAGCTATCAGAGAGATGCAAATTAAAACCACAATGAGATACCACTTGACACCAATCAGAATGACCTTCATCAACAAAGCAACAAACAGCAAGTGTTGGAGAGGCTGTGGAGAAAAGGGGACCCTAGTGCACTGTTGGTGGGAGTGCAGACTGGTACAACCACTATGGAAAACAGTATGGAATTTTCAAAGAAAACTAAAAATGGATCTACCTTTTGACCCAGCAATTCCACTGCTTGGATTATATCCTAAGAACCCTGAAGCACCAGTCCAAAAGAACCTATGCACCCGAATGTTCATAGCAGCACAATTTACAATAGCCAAGTGTTGGAAGCAACCTAGATGCCCATCAGTAAATGAATGGATGAAAAAACTATGGTACATTTACACAATGGAATTCTATGCATCAGAAAGAAAGAAGGAGCTCATACAATTTTGCAACAGCATGGACAGAACTTGAGAGCATCATGCTAAGTGAAATAAGCCAGGCAGTGAAAGACAAATACCATATGATCTCACCTTTAACAGGAACCTAATCAACAAAACAAACAAACAAGAACAACATAACAAAGACACTGAAATTGAGAACAGGCTGACAGTGACCAGAGGGGAGAGGGGAGGGAATTTCAGGGGAAAAGGGGAACAGTTTACAGGAACAAGTATAAGGGACACATGGACAAAAACTATGGGGGGTGGAAATGAGAGGGAGGTGGGGAGGGCTGGGGTGGTGGGCTGGGGTGTGAGTAAAAGACAGAAAACTGTACAAGATCAACAATTAAAATAAAAATTGAAAAAACATAAAAAAGAAAAAAGTCATAAAAATAAAAAAAATAAAAAATTACTTAAAAAAAAAAAAACCAAAAATGAAAAACAGGAGCTTCTTGTTGGTTTCAAACTGGCCAAACTGTTTTTTCTGGTCTTCCTGGCTGCAGCAACCTGAGGGGCGATTGGTGTGGCTTTTCTCCCTTCCAGATCTGCACTCAGTCATCTTAGTGCACTCTCCCCAGAACTAGTCTGGCCTCTCTCCAGGATGCCTTGGGCTTGGGATCCAGGTCTTCCTCAGAGTGCATTTTCTACAGGGTTACAGCTGTGGGGTGTGGTCACGCGTTCCCTGGGCCAGGCTGCCTTTGTCCCATGGGTTTTGGAGCGCACCCTTCTCAGTGCTATGAGGGTGCGCAGGGCCTTTCCTGCAACCTTCTGCACAACTTCGGGATTGCTGCCTGGCTGGATGGAGAGGTAGCCTGAACAGCTGCTCCAGGAGAATTCCCCAAACAGTGTCTCTCTTTTCACTTTTTCTTTTTGGGAAATTCTTCCTGCTCAAGCCTACTGCTCCATACAGTGGCCTGGCCTCTGGCACAGCCCAATTCTGCAGCCAGACCAGTGACTATCGGGGTCAGGGACTGTCACTGCACGACTTTCAACTCTCCCCAACCAGTGTTCACAAACTCTGTGGGTGCTCACATCCCCTGTGTGTTTGCCACTTAGTCCTTATTCCCCTCTCTGTGACTTCAAGCAGCCATGTCTCTCCTGGTGCTACTCAAACCTTGTTTGTCAGGGGAGGGAGCAGTTGACCGGGCTCTCTCCCCAGGACCCTGCAGCTGCCCTTGTTCCCATGCTGGTCCCTGGGACCTTATTGTCCTGAAGTACTCTCCTTACCATCTGGTTTTTCAGTGTCTGCTACAATTTTTGGTCTATTTTCATATATACTGGGGTACTGTTGTCTGTTTGCTCTGTTCCTCTGTAGATTGGCTAGATTTTCCCCCCAAGTATAGGGGGGAGTGTAATCTGCTCCCTTCTACCTCACTGACATCTTCCTCTCTCTGTCATCAGTCATTTCTTAGAGGTGATAACCATATAGGTTGTGACTAACAAATTGTTCTCAGGTGAATGTAGGACTTTCAGTGCTAAAATTGGAACACTCTTGGGCAAACTGGGATATTAAAACTGGTCATTCTAACTTTCAGCATTCACTAAGTGAATTAAGATTAACCATTAGTATTCATTAAATGAGGCAATATAGCATAGTAGTTATAAGCAAATATTATGAACTTATTTCTTTTATTACTCAGGGTGACTTAATCTCTCAAGCTTAAATTCTTTATGTGTAGAAAACATATGTAGCATTAGAACCTACCTCAAAGGGTAGCTGTGATGACTAAATAAACTAAAAATGCTCTATCAATCTCAGTGCTTGCCTGGCACATAGTAAGTTCCTGATACTTATGAATTATTTAAATGAGCTATGATTAAACTTGGAGGAAGAATGTTGCAGTTGTGGAGGGGAGAGTTAATGTCCAGATAAGGTCATTGTGTGTAGGGGCCTTCCAAATACTCTAAACAGCATTCTCATCTGTCAGTGACACTTCAAACACAATTGGATCATCTGGATCATATGGCCCAATTAGCAGAGCACTATGAACAGCATCCTGGACCTGTTTCAGAGCCTTGTCTTGTTTTTTTGCCCCATAATTGAAACTAGGAGCTCTTTGGGTTACTCAGTAAACAAGATGGCTTAACACACCCGAATAAACAATATGTTTCCTCCAAACTTCAAAGGTGCCACAGTGTGATGTGACTCTTTCTTGGTTGGAGGAGTGGCCAGATGCAACAACTTATCGTTCACCTTAGAAAGAATATTTCAAAAATGCCCTAAACACCTGGACCCCTAGAAGTTTTACTGAGGTAGAAGACTCCTGAATTTTAGTCAGATATATTTTTCTACCTTTGATATGCAGATGTATTACCAATAAGGCTGGAGTAGTTGTTACTTTTTAATTTTCTTTCTTTCTTTCTTTCTTTCTTTCTTTCTTTCTTTCTTTCTTTCTTTCTTTCTTTCTTTCTTCTTGCTTTCTTTCTAAGACAGGGGAAGGGAGGGTAAAAGAGGAGATAAACATTGATGTGAGAGAGAAACATCAATTGGCTGCTTCTTACACACACCCCAACCCCCGACCAGGGACGGAACCTGCAACCCAGGGATATTCCTTGACTGAGAATCCAACTGGTTACCTTTAGCTTTGAGGTAGGATGCTCAACCAACTGAGCCACACCAGTCAGGGCATAATTGCTACTTTTTGCTCAGTAGGTACAATTAGCATAAAATCATAAATATACTGGGTCAGCATGATATTCTATGAAAGGAAAAATCGATCAAGGCCCCTGTGAACTAAACTATGACATAAGGCTGGAGAGATGATGTATCCCTGAGGTAGGACAATGAAGATGGCCTTGCTGGATGGAAGCAAATTGGTTTTGGTGGTCCTTCTGACAGGGTTGGCAAAAGAGGCTTGTTAATAGCTGCATACCAGATGTAAGGGTTGATCTACTCAAGCAAAGAATCCACATGTGGTACAGGAGGTATAATTGGCCCTTGATAGTGGCACTAATATCTGCAGTTTATTCATGGCTGTGATGTTGCTTTTGATTTTCTATTTTTTTATAAAAATGTCTATAAAAAGTTTTAGTGCATCCATTTTGCCTTTCCCACTATAATAGCACTCACTCCACAGGTCAGGGAGCCAGTGTGGAGATTCGTCCAGCTACTTCATATGTCTATTTCAATTACACATTCTGGAGCTGGGATAATAACCATGGGATGGATTCTAGGACCAAGTATATCTGCTGTGAAATAAACCAGAGCTAAAGTTCCACTGACCAAATGACCTCCATAAACTCCTATTCTGACTGATGGGCCACAATGATTTTTTGGGTTTCCCAGAATTAGTGTCAGTGCAGAACCACTATCTAGTAGTCCCTGAAGGTCTGACTATTTCTTTTTCCTCAATGTATAGTTACGCTGGTAAAAGACCATAGGTCCCTTTGTGGGAGGCTGGGAAAAAAGAAACAGTATAAATGTTCAATAGTGTAGCGAGGTTCTTTTGCAAGGGGACCTGTTCTCCCTTTTATTCATGGTTTTCTGGGTTTGTAAACTAGTTCAATTATGGGAATTGATTGAAGGGCTGTGACTTTCTGTTTTTATGATTTAGGTTAGACTTTTGTTCATTTGACCTCCATTTTTCTGATTATACAGATCAAGAAAGAATTTAGTATGCTTCTTATTTATTTCACTTCTAAGAACACCATGCCCAAACAGCTAACACTGGTGTGAACACTGGCTAGCAGTGTCTGCATCATTATGGATGAAATAAAACATACACATGGACTACCGAGTCCGGTGGAGGAAAAAGGACGGCAGTGTGGCTTTTCTCTCAAGGGGAGCAAAAGCCATGGCCTCTGCCATGACAGGCCTTTATTTTATTTCTCCTCACAGTACAAGATGGTCCTCATTCACTATCCCAAGTTACAACAAAGGAGCCAATGCCCCTAATCACATCACAGAAGGATATTAGCAAATGAAAAGACAAAAGTGGTTGAGCCTGTTACACTGGGCCCTGCAAGGTTTAGCACTTGCAGGGTGAGGGAGTTTTCAGCAGAAAGCAAGACTCAAAGCAGCCTAGGTATATTGCAAATCGGATTACCCACGAGAGAACCTATCTGTGGGCGTGGGTCCTGTGCATCTCCAAGTGGGAGGTGGGCCCACACCACGCAGAAGGTTCTGCCACATAACACCATAGGTCTGCATGAGTCAGAATATTCTGATTGCTGCTTTGACTCTACTGTCCATTTTGGCAAACATGCCCATCTTGCCTTTGGTGGTTGAGTGCTGCCACTTGGCTCCTGCCATCTTGGAATACAATTATTCTCATTGCATTTAGGTTTCCCAGTTCAGTTGCTATACTTCCTATTTTAGGTCTGGTCTACAAAGAACAGTGATTGTAAAAATTTTGAAGAATGCCAGGACTCCTCTCAAAAATATATTCCCCACAGTATTGGTAAACGGTTATCTTCTTGATCTTCCTAGGCTGGCTGAGTAGTTATTAAATGACAATATCTACTCTAACATTCCAATCTCCCTAAATCCTTTATTCATTTTCTCTACATTAATCCAGCATGTCTAACTTGCTCACTGTGGGTCACCTTTTGTTCCATGTTTCAGCCAACCAACCAACCAATGAAATAATTACAGTCTTTTCTAACTCCCTGAGCTGTAATATTAAATGTAGAATCTCTACTTAGTGAGTTCATATCAGTAAACTTGGTCTTTCTTCAACTTTCTGTTTCTTCCACCGTTATCTTACACATTTAATATCCACTCCTGCATGTGTTCTCTGGATTTCTGTCTATATAAATTAGAAAACTCAGGTAGGTCTTTTGGAATGTGGTATACCTCCTCATGATTCACTCCTTTTAACTTACCTTCAGGGTACTGCTGGGACTTGAGACTAATTATAGGTCTAGAAGAAAAGGGTGGTGGTGGTGAGGTCATGAGGAAATTGAGCATTGTCTTGCATGGCAACTGCCTTACAGAAGGCCATTATATAGTTTTCTCTGGCAATGTAGGGTTACTTTCTCAGACAGAGGTGGAAAAGCTGCTTCTACTGGGAGTGAGAAGGCTCCTTCCATCAGCTGTTGAGAGGCCTCTTCCACTGGCAAAGAAGATTCATTTGAGTTAAAGGGTTTAAGGTTTCTAGCGTCATCACTATCTTCCCACATCTCCTACTTCAACTTTTCATGTATTCATTCTTTCTCATCTTTTTTTTTAAATTGAATTTATTGTGGTGACATTGTTTCATAAAACCATCCAGGTTTCACATGTACAACTCAATAAAACATCATCTGAACACTGCATCATGTGCCCACGACCCCAAGCACAGTCAATTTCTGTCCCCATTTCCTTCCCTTTACTCACTTCCACCCAGATACCACTTCCATTTCCCTCTTACTATCACCACACTGTTGTTTGTGTCTAAGGGTTATACATATATGTTCTTTGGCTAATCCCTTTATCTTCCTTAAATTTTATTTATTTATTTTTAGAGAGGGGGAAGGGAGGGATAAAGAGAGGAGAGAAACATCAGTACGTGGTTGCCTCTTTCATGCCCCCTACTGGGGACCTGGCCCGCAACCCAGGCATGGGCCGTTACTGGGAATCAAACCAGCAACTCTTTGGTTCACAGGTTGGCACTCAATCCACTGAGCCACACCAGCAAGGGCCCTTCACTTTCTTTGATCTAGTTACCCTCTCCTTTCCTCTCTAACAGCTGTCAGTCTGTTCTATATGACCTGTTCTGTTTTTTAAATATATTTTATTGATTATGCTATTACAGTTGTCGCATTTCTCCCCCATCACTCCCCTCCATCCTGCAAACCCCCTACCACCCACATTACCCCCTTTAGCTCATGTCCATGTGTCATAAGTTCTTTAGCTTCTACATTTCCCATACTATTCTTGCCCTCCCCCTATCTATTTTCTAACCACCATCTATGCTACTTATTCTCTGTACCTTTTCCCCCCTCTCTCCTCCTCCTACTCCCCTATTGCTAACCCTCCACATGATCTCCATTTCTGTGGTTCTGTTCCTGTTCTAGTTGTTTGCTTAGTTTGCTTTTGTTTTAGGTGTTGTTGTTAATAGCTATGAGTTTGCTGTCTTTTCACTGTCATATTTTTTATCTTCTTTTTCTTACGTAAGTCCCTTTAACATTTATTTTTTTCCATTTTTATTTTATTTTTAATCAGTATTTTTTCATTGTTGATATTGTACAGTTTTCTGTCTTTTACCCCGCCCCAGCCCACCACCCCAGCCCTCCCCACCTTCCTCCCATTTCCACCCCCCATAGTTTTTGTCCATGAGTCCTTTATACTTGTTGCTCTAAACCGTTCCCCTTTTCCCCTGAAATTCCCTCCCTTCCCCCTCTGGTCACTGTCAGACTGTTCTCAAATTCAGTGTCTTTGTTTATATTATCGTTGTTTGTTTATTTTGTTGATTAGCTTCCTGTTAAAGGTGAGATCATATGGTATTTGTCTTTCACTGCCTGGCTTATTTCGCTTAGCATGATACTCTCCAATTCCTTCCATGCTGTCGCAAAGGGTAGGAGCTCCTTCTTTCTTTCTGCTGCATAGAATTCCATTGTGTAAATGTACCACAGTTTTTTGATCCATTCATTAACTGATGGGCACCTAGGTTGCTTCCAGCACTTGGCTATTGTAAATTGTGCTGCTATGAACATAGGGGTGCATAGATTCTTTTGGATTGGTGTTTCAGGGTTCTTAGGATATAGTCCTAGCAGTGGAATTGCTGGGTCAAAAGGTAGATCCATTTTTAGATTTTTAGAAAATTCCATACTGTTTTCCATAGTGGTTGTATCAGTCTGCACTCCCACCAACAGTGCAATAGGGTCCCCTTTTCTCCACAACCTCTCCAACACTTGCTGTTTGTTGCTTTGTTTGTGAAGGCCATTCTGACTGGTGTCAAGTGGTATCTCATTGTAGTTTTAATTTGCATCTCTCTGATAGCTAGAGATACTGAGCATCTTTTCATGTGTCTCTAGATCCTCTCTATGTCCTCCTTGGAGAAGTGTCTGTTCAAATCCTTTGCCCATTTTTAAATTGGGTTGCTTGTCTTCTTAGAGTAGAGTCTTGTAAGTTCTTTATATATTTTGGAGATTAATCCCTTGTCTGAGGTATCATTGTCAAATAAGTTTTCCCATACAGTTGGTTCTCTTTTTATTTTAATACTGTTTTCTTTAGCTGTGCAGAAGCTTTTTATTTTGATGAGATCCCATTTGTTTATCCTTTCGTTTATGTCCCTTGCTCTAGGGGATATATCAGTAAAAATATTGCTGCGTGAAATATCTGAGATTTTCCTGCCTATGTTATCCTCTAGGATTTTAATGGTGTCATGGCTTATATTTAATCTTTTATCCACCTTGAATTTATTTTTGTGTACGGTGTAAGTTGGCACTCGAGTTTCATTTTTTTGCATGTAGCTGTCCAGTTCTCCCAGCACCACTTGTTGAAGAGGCTATTTTTGCTCCATTTTATGTTGCTGCCCCCTTTGTCGAATATTAATTGACTGTAGAGACTTGGGTTTATTTCTGGGCTCTCTGTTCTATTCCACTAGTCCATGTGCCTGTTTTTGTGCCAGTACCAGGCTGTTTTGATTACAGTGGCTTTGTAATACAGTTTGGTATCAGGTATTGTGATCCCTCCTACTTTGCTCTCTTTCTCAAAATTGCTGCTGCTATCCGGGGTCGTTTATGTTTCCATATAAATTTTTGACGTGTTTGTTCTATGTCTGTGAAATATGCCATTGGAACTTTAAAAGGTATTGCATTGAATCTATAAATTGCTTTGGGTAATATGGACATTTTGATGATATTAATTCTTCCGATCCATGAACATGGTATATGCTTCCATTTGTTTGTGTGTTCCTTGATTTCTTTCTTCAGTGTTGTGTAGTTTTCTGTATACAGGTCTTTTACCTCCTTGGTTAGGTTTATTCCTAGGTATTTTATTTTTCTTTTTGCTATATCGAATGGGATTTTTTTCTTGATTTCTGCTTCTGCTGTTTCACTGTTGGTATACAAAAATGCCTTTGATTTCTGGATATTGACTTTGTATCCAGCTGTTTGGCCAAATTCATTTATTACGTCGAGCAGCTTTTTGGCCGAGTCTATAGGATTTTCTATGTACACTATCATGTCATCTGCAAACAATGATAGTTTTGTTTCCTCCTTTCCAATTTGGATGCCTTTTATTTCCTTTCCTTGTCTAATTGCTGTGGCTAAGACTTCCAATACTATATTGAATAGAAGTGGAGAAAGTGGACAGCCGTGCCTTGTTCCTGACCTTAGTGGGAAAGACTTCAGTTTTTGCCCATTGAGTATGATGTTGGCTGTAGGTCTCTCATATATGGCCTTTATTATGTTGAGGAATGCTCCCTCTATTCCCACTTTGCTGAGTGTTTTTATCATAAATGGGTGTTGTGCTTTATCAAAAGCTTTTTCTGCATCTATTGATACGATCATGTGATTTTTGTCTTTGCTTTTGTTTATGTGATATATTACATTTACTGATTTGCGAATGTTGAACCATCCTTGGATCCCTGGGATGAATCCCACTTGGTCATGGTGTATGATGTTTTTAATGTATTGGTGGATGAGGTTTGCCAAAATTTTGTTGAGGATTTTAGCGTCTACATTCATCAGTGATATTGGCCTGAAGTTTTCTTTCTTTGTTATGTCTTTATCTGGTTTTGGGATTAGGATGATGCTGGCTTCATATAAAGAGTTTGGGAGTCTTCCATCATTTTGAATTTTTTGGAATAGTCTGTGAAGGATAGGGGTTAGCTCTTCCTTAAATGTTTTGTAGAATTCTCCTGTGAAACCATCTGGTCCAGGGCCTTTGTGTGCCGGGAGTGTTTTGATTACTGATTCAATTTCACCAGCTGTTATTGGTCTGTTCAGGCTTTCTGTTTCTTTCTCATTGAGATTTGGAAGGTTATATTTTTCTAGAAACTTGTCCATTTCACCTAGGTTTTCAAATTTCTTGGCATACAGTTCTTCGTAGTAATTTCTTACAATCCTCTGTATTTCTGTGATATTAGTTGTAATCTCTCCTCTTTCATTTCTGATTGTGTTTATTTGTGTCCTCTCTCTTTTTTTTCTTGATGAGCCTGCTTAAAGATTTGTCGATTTTGTTGATCTTTTCAAAGAACCAGCTCCTGGATTCATTGATCCTTAGAATTGTGCTTTTAGTCTCTATGTCATTTAATTCTGCTCTGATCTTGGTTATTTCCTTCCTTCTACTTGCCCTGGGCTGTCTTTGTTGTTGTTCCTTGAGTTCTTGTAGGCATAGGCTTAAGTCGTTTGTTAGAAATGTTTCTGTCTTCTTTAGGTAGGCCTGTATTGCTATGAACTTCCCTCTGAGCACTGCCTTCATTGTGTCCCATAAGTTTTGGGTTGTTGTGAGTTCATTTTCATTTGTTTCCAGAAACATTTTGATTTCCTTCTTAATTTCATTCTTTACCCATTCATTGTTTAATAGCATGCTATTCAATCTCCATGATTTTGATTGTTTGGGGATTTTCCCCATCAAGTCGGTTTCTAGTTTCAGTGCCTTGTGGTCGGAGAAAATGCTTGGTATGATGTCAATTTTCTTGAATTTGTTGAGGCTTGTTTTGTGTCCTATCATGTGTTCTATCTTTGAAAATGTTCCATGTGCATTTGAAAAAAATGTGTATTTAGTTTCTTTGGGATGAAGGGCCCTATATATATCAGCTAAGTCCAATTCGTCTAGAGTACTGTTCAATGCCACAATATCTTTGTTAATATTTTGTTTGGAAGATCTGTCCATTTTTGACAGTGGGGTGTTAAAATCTCCTACTATAATTGTGTTGCTGTCAATATCTTTCTTGAAGTCCTCTAAGATTTTCTTGATGTATTTAGGTGCTCCTATGTTGGGTGCATATATATTTACAATGTTTATGTCTTCTTGGTGGATTCTTCCCTTGAGTATTATGAAGTGACCTTCTGGGTCTCTCTTTATAGCTCTTCTTTTGAAGTCTATTTTGTCTGGTATGAGTATTGCTACCCCGGCCTTTTTTTCCTTTCCATTTGCTTGGAATATTTTTTTTCCAGCCTTTCACTTTGAGTCTGTGTAGGTCTTTTGTCCTGAGGTGGGTCTCTTGTAGGCAGCATATGTGTGGGTCATGCTTTCTTATCCAGTCAGCTACTCTATGTCTTTTGATTGGAGCATTTAATCCATTTACATTTAAGGTTACTATTGATAGGTACTGATTCATTGCCATTTTCGTATCTGTGTTCCTCACTCTCTCTTTTCCTTTCTTTCCTTAAAGCAGTCCCTTTAGTATCTCTTTTAGTACTGGTTTGTTAGAGGTGTATTCTTTTAGACTTCTTTTGTCTGGGAAGCTCCTTATTTGGCCTTCTGTCTTGATTGAAAGCCTTGCTGGATAAAGTAGTCTTGGTTGTAGGCCTTTGGTTCTCATTACTTGGAATATTTCTTGCCATTGTCTTCTGGCTTGGAGCATTTCCATTGAGAAGTCAGTTGCTAACCTTATCCTGGCTCCCTCGTATGTTACTTCCTTTTTCTCCCTTGCTGCCTTTAAGATTCTCTCTTTGTCTTGGAAGTTTGCCATTTTAATGATGACACATGTCTTGAAGTGGGCCTGTTTGGGTTCCTCTTGATAGGGACTCTATGTGTTTCCTGGATTTGTGTGACTTTTTCTCTCATCAAATTAGGGAAGTTTTTCATAATTACTTTTTGAAATAGGTTTTCTATCCCTTGTTCTTCTTCTTCTCCTTCTGGTATTCCTATTATACGGATATTATTACGTTTCATGTTGTCTTGCATTTCTCTTAACCCCTCTTCATTCTTTCTAGCCTCTTTTCCTTTTCTTGGTCTATCTGGCTGCTTTTTTCTACTTTGTCCTCCAACTCACTGATCCGATCTTCTGCTTCATCGATTCTGCTTTTCATTCCTTCTACTGTGTTCTTCAGCTCAGAAATTGTATTCTTCATTTCCTCTTGGCCATTTTTGATAGTTTCTATTTCCTTTTTCACGTTGATATAGTTTGCAGTGAGTTCATCGTGGCTTCCCTATAGTTTCTGGTAGCTCACTGAGAGCTCATGGAGCTTCCTGACAACCATTTCCTTGAACTCCTTATCTGATAGTTGAGTTGCCTCTGTTTCATTTAGCATTCTTTCTGGGGCTTCCACCTTTTCTTTCATTTGGGGATTGTTTCTTTGTCTTCTCATTGTTGGTGAGACCCTTCTTGTAAACCTCAGCTTCTTAAGTCGATCTGTTCTGGCTACCTGGGTTTATGGTGTGAACTTCCGTGGTGGAATACCTGTGAGATTCAGTGTTATAGTCTTCTTCAGGTATCCTGCAGTTCAGAGCTTCCACTGTTTCAGCTGTGGGAATAACCCCTCTTTTGGTCCAACTCTGGTTTTTTCACAGTTCTAGGATTTTTTTGCCTCACTCGTGGGTATTCAAAAAGAGAAAAGAATAAAGTGGAAAAAGAAGAGAGGAAAAAAAAGAGGAAGGAAGGAGAGATAGAATTGGAAAGAAAGGAAGAAGGAATAAAGCCAGAAAGAAGTAAAGAGAAGCAAAAGGAATTGAGGGATATTAAAGGTAGAAGTAATAAAAAAATAAAAAATATATAATCAAAAGAAAACAAAAAGAACCCCACAAAAACAAACCAAAACAAACAAAAAACCCAACTAAACAGACAAAAAACAACTATCAAAAAAAAAAAAAAAACCACAAAAGAAAATGAAACAAAACACCCCCCCCCCAAAAAAAAAGAAGGAGAAGAAGAAGAAGAAGAAATCTCTTGCTATTTTCACACAGGCCAAACTGGATTTTCTGGACTTGCTGACTGTAGCAGGCTGCGAGGCAACTCATACCGCTTTTCTCCCTGTTCCTCACTCAGTCAGCTTTGGGCTACTGTCCTCCGTGCCAGCCGAGCACTGACCCCAGGGCTAATGGCGCACTCTCCATGCAGGGCCTTGGGTGTGATCTGAGCTTCCTGCAGGGGGCGTGCTTTCCAGAGTTTATGGGTTTCAGCTGGAATCTCTTACAGATCCATCCCTCCCCGAGCCTATTGCTGTGAGCTCTGGGTCTCTTACAGGGCGCGAGCGCCCGCCCGAGACTACGGGCGTGGGCTCCGAGAGTTTCCCAAGTTGCGCGCACTCACCCCAGGATCACAGATGTGAGCTCCGGGTCTTCCGGAGTTTCCTTCTCTAGTTGCAGGGTCGCCTCTGGCCGCAGGGCCGCTTCCAACCCGGTCGCAGAGCCGCCTTAGGTCGTGGGGCCGCCTCCAGTTGGTTGCAGAGCTCTCTCAGGACCCAGGGCCACCTGCGGTGGGTCGCAGAGCCAGCTCCGGTCACAGAGCCGCTTCCGTCCCGGTCGCAGAGCGGCCACAGGTCGCCGGGCCGCCTCCGGTCGGTTGCAGAGCCCCCTCCGATTGCCGGGCCGCCTCCGGTCGGTTGCAGAGCCCCTTCTGGTCGGTTGCAGAGCCCCCTCCGGTCGGTTGCAGAGACCCCTCCGGTCACCGGGCCGCCTCCGGTCGGTTGCAGAGCCCCCTCCGGTCGCCGGGTCACCTCTGTTTGGGTCTCAGGGCCGCCTCCGGTCGCTCGGCTGCCACGTCTAGTTTTCCAATGTCTGCTACAGATTTTGATCTCCTATTTTCATATATACTGTGGTATTGTTGGCTATCTGCTCTGTTCCTCTGTAGATCAGTTAGGTTTTTCTCCCATGTGCAGGAGGAAGGACAATCTGCGTCCTCCTACCATGCCGCCATCTTGAACCCCCCTTTAACATTTAATATGATAAGGGCTTGGTGATGATGAACTCCTTGAACTTGACCTTATCTGAGAAACACTTTATCTTCCCTTCCATTCTAAATGACAGCTTTACTGGATAGAGCAATCTTGGATGTAGGTCCTTGCCTTTCATGACTTGGAATACTTTTTTCCAGCCCCTTCTTGCCTGGAAGGTCTCTTGAGAAATCATCTGAGAGTCTGATGGGAACTGCTTTGTAGGTGACTGTCCCCTTATCCCTTGCTGCTTCTAGAATTCTCTCTTTTATTTGAATCTTGGCTAATGTCATTATGATGTGCTTTGGCGTGTTCCTCCTTGGGTCCAACTTCTTTGAGACTCTCTGAGCTTCCTGGACTTCCTGGTAGTCTATTTCCTTTGCCAGATTGGGGAAGTTCTCCTTTTTTATTTGTTCAAGTAAGTTTTCCACTTGTTGCTCTTCTTCCCCTTCTGGTACCCCTATAATTTGGATGTTGGGACGTTTAAAGATGTCCTGGAGGTTCCTAAGCCTCTCCTCATTTTTTTGAATTCTTGTTTCTTTCTTCTTTTCTGTTTGGTTGTTTCTTTTTCCTTCTGGTCCACTCCATTGATGTGAGTCCCAGTTTTCCTCCCATCTCTATTGGTTCCCTGTGCATTTTCCTTCATTTCACTTACTGTAGCCTTCATTTTTTCATCTAATTTGTGAGCAAAATCAACCAATTCTGTGAGCATCCTGATCACCAGGGCTTTGAACTGTGCATCTGCTAGATTGTCTATCTCTTGGTTACTTAGATGAATTGGCTCTGGGGTTTTGATCTGTTCTCCCGTTTGAGCCATTTTTTGTGGGGTAGGGGTCTGGTAGCAGCTGTTACATAGTGAGGGGCAGAGCCTTAGGTATTCCTCAGAGCGGGGCACCCCAGTTGCTGGGTTGTGACGCTGTATGTGGGGGCAGGGTCTGAGAGGGAATGTTAGTGCTTGGTCCCCTCTCCCCCAGTTTCCAATCCCTTCTTCCGCTTCCCCTTTGCCTGGATTATCTGCATGCGAATGTGGGACCGCCTGGTCAGCCAGCTGCCTTTTGTGGTCTCACCAGGTCTGCCCATTACCACCCCATGCCCGGGGTCTGCTAGTTGCTGCCTGTATGCCTGGGATCCACCAGCCGCTGCCTGCACACCCAGGTCACCAACCCCTACTTTTTCCTGCTGTGACTCTACCCCAATATCGGACTGGATGAATGGTTGTTGGACTTCCGTACAGTTCAATTTTCTATCAGTTGTTGTTGTTTTCTTGTTTCTAAATCTTTGTTGTCCTTAATTTTGGTTGTACGAGGGGGCACAGTGTGTCCACCTATTCCTCCATATTGGCTGGAAGTCTCTGTTCCTATTTTTATTGTGTTCATCAGTATGTTTTGTTCATTAGTTTCCACATATGTGAGATCATATGGTATTTGACCAATAGTACACAAGGGTACTCTTTTCTTCACATCTTCACCACACTTGCTGTTTGTTGATTTTTTATTTTTATTTTTTAAAATATATTTTATTGATTATACTATTACAGTTATCCCAATTTCTCCCCCTTTGACCCTTTATACCCAGTACTCCCATTCTTTCCAGCAATCCCCCCTTAGTTCATGTTCATGGGTTGTGCATATAAATTCTTTGTGTTCTCCATTTCCTATACTATTCTTGATATCCCTCTGTCTATTTTGTACTTCTTAATTCTGGCCTTTCCCACTGTTCTCTCCCTTCCCCCTCCCAGCTGATAAGCCTCCAAATGATCACCATATCTATGATTCTGTTCTCATTCTAGTTGTTTGCTTAGTTTGTTTTTTTAGATGCAGTTGTTGATAGTTATAAATTTGTTGCCCTTTTAATGTTTATTGTTTTTATCTTCTTAAATAATTCCCTTTAACATTTCATGGAATAATTGCTTGGTGATGATGAACTCCTTTAGCTCTACCTTGCTTGGGAAGCACTTTATCTGCCCTTCCATTCTAAATGATAGTTTTGCTGGATATAGTAACCTAGGTTATAGGTCCTTGCTTTCCATCACTTGGAATACTTCTTGTCAGTCCCTTGTAGCCTGCAAAGTTTCTTTTGAGAAATCAGCTGATAGTCTTATGGGAACTCCTTTGTAGGTAACTCTCTGCTTTTCTCTGGCTGTTTTAATAATCTCTCTTTATCTTTCACCTTTGGCACTTTAATTATGATGTGTCTTGGTGTGGCCCTCTTTGGCTCCAACTTATTTGGTACTCACTGTGCTTCCTGGACTTGTATGAGAGCAGCTAATCATGTTTCTCTCTCATATCTATGTTTCTCTCCCTCTCTGTCTCTTCCTCCCCTTTACTCTCTCTAAAATCAATAACCATGTCCTCAGATGAGGATAGAAAAAAATGATAGAAAACAAAACAAAAAAACCTTCAAAACCTCAGAGCTGGCTCTGCATAGCCCTTTAGAATCTAAAGTACCTTTGCTGGTTTTTGTGTAGGTTGACTTTTTTACTACCTGAATCTTCTTTTTATTGTTTCCTCCTCAGAGAAATTGATGAGCTTGAAGTGGAAATGTTAAGAGTAAGGTCAGTGAGGTCCTACATCTTCTTTTGTCTTGATCTCCTCGTTGAAAGGCTGGGCAGCCATAGCATCCCAGGCTCTCTCATGGGTTAATATTTTCATTTTATTTATATTTGTGAAAGGAAGAACTTTGGGTTTACTAAAAGAAATTTAGGCACAAAAATAGGGAAGAATAGCTAGTTTGGGTGAAAGGACCTTTGTCCATGTAGGAAACACCCAAACTAAGAATTTTTATGATTTTTTTTTTAGACAAATTGATGGCAATTGCCAGGAAGCAAAATTTCAATGGATTGAGAAAATGCTCCAGAGAATTTAGTTATGCACCTTATTTTATACATTATAATAAAAGAAGTAGCCATAAGGGGGTTACATGAAATTCACTGATGATAGATTAGGGAGGCAGGAGAAAGCAAAGGTGGAAAATTTGGGGGATTAGATAAAAAGTGAAAGAGATGGACACATATTTACTTTACATTTATGAGTATAGGATAGTTAACAGGCAAAAATTAACATAATAATAACAATGAGGAGATTTGTGGTCTTTGCTCTAGTGTGGTGGTTGTGCTTTGAGGGGTTTGGTAAAAAAAATTATTTTGATATTCCAGAAGTATGTTATTAGGTATGTTATTGTAGACACAAAAGGAAAGAAAGAAAGAAAGAAAGAAAGAAAGAAAGAAAGAAGGAGAAAGAAAGAAAGAAAAGAAAGAAAGAAAAAAAGAAAGAAAGAAAGAAAGAAAGAAAGAAAGAAAGAAAGAAAGAAAGAAAGAAAGAAAGAAAGAAAGAAAGAAAGAAAACAACAGACAAGCTCAGTTAATACGAAGATTGACCTTTTGGGGAAAAATGCTTCCCTAGGACATCATTACCTGCCATCAACTGCCTTTAGTTAGAAAGTTCTAATTTCAGACCTTCCTATGTGTTTACTTTGCCCTTTGAGTTTGTAAGGTCACTATGTAGGCCTCCCTTGAGCTTTTCAGGTTTTGTATGCGGTTCCTTTTTCTTCCATACCTTTCTGGAACATTTAAAGAATACTCTGTAAATGGCAAACTGTACTCTACAGGGTGGGGCAAAAAGGTTTACAGTTTTGAATACATGAAACACAGAGTTTATTTTTGTATTATTATTTACTAATTATTGTATTAATTTCCATACAAACAACTGTGAAACCTACTTTTGCCCACCTCATATAAGCACAAGACTGGCTGCTAGCTCGTATGAAAACCCTTCTTCCCTATTGTACATTATCTTAAGGCTCTTTATCATTTACTTTGAAATAGTGTAAAGGCTGTACTAGAGGAATTGTGGTCAGTCAGCAGAGGATGGCCAGTGAATTCTGTAAAATGCCTTATTTTAATTCCATTCAATCAGCATTATATGGCTGTAGCAGTGGTAATCTCTCCATAATCTAGGACTTGTAGTCAGCTCCAAGCTCTTTTTCCTTCTATCATAAATCTACAACACTTTCACTGCTAATTAGTATTTCTTAAGGAAAGACCAGGCAAAGGAGGTACAATTTGGAGGAACTGGTCTTACTTTAGATGAATAGCTCTTGGCTGGATAGAGGAGGAGGTTGAAAAAAAAAATGTTTTTAATTATTTTATTGTTCAAGTACAGTTGACTGCATTTACTCCCCACCACTCTTCCCCCACCCTAGCCACCCCCACCTCCCGCCACTGATTCCACCCCTCATGGTTTTGTTCATGTGTTTTTTTATAGTTGTTGTTGAAAACGCTTCCCCACTCCCCCTACATTATCCCCTCCCACCTCCCCTCCGGTTACTGTCAGATTGTCCTTAATTTCAGTGTCTCTGGTTATATTTTGCTTGCTTGTTTGTTTCGTTGATTAGGTTCAAAATTTGTCAGACTCATTTTAAGGTTTTAAAATAACTGGGGACTTCAATTATCCAGGCTCTTTATATCACCTTCTCCACATATTCATTGGCTGGCCAGGCAGTAGCTGCTGGTTTATTTTAAACCCTGTTACAGCTTTTTCTTCATCTAGAGGAGAAAGAAAAATTTCACATATTCACATAATTAGAAGTGTAACTTTTTCCTCCAGCAAAACATGAAGTTGGCATGTCAGGAATGCAGATGTTTGTCTAAATCTGTGGATTCCAGCCATTCTCACAATCCCCTTGATAATTGTTCTGCCAGGCAGCTTTGGACTTTCACAAAACAAATCTGACCTACATGTCACTGACTATTTAAACAGAATTCAATATCAAAGAATAAGGTTCCATTAAAAAACATATGGAAGGAAAAGGTAAAAAGCCTAAGTCAATGGAAATTGAATAAGAGACTGAAACCTTGGAGTAAAATTACCCGTAATTAATTGGAATTCTTTTCTTTTTACAAAATAATAAGATTAGGCTCTTTAATAACTGTTCCTTAGGACTAAATGAATGGGCTGAACATACTGAAGGGAGATGAGAGGGCTGGTATATTGTGTTTAAGAGACCCAAGGCTGTTGCTACAGCTACAGACAATTGAATAATTAAATATTTAATTCAAATTAAATATTGAATAATTAAATATTACTGGTGATTTAACAAAAACTAATGGACCAATTTTAGTTAGAATGACAGAATTATTTGAGACTGTGTGGAGAGACTACAAACAACTAGGTGAAAAAAATGAATAACTTAAATAAATCTTTCATATGTTTATGTTTCCATGGTACCAAGCATGAAGGACTAGAAAACAGCTGAATAATTGATTCAGTTCTAGCTATTTTATCTGGATGCCTCTGCAAATATTGTAAATCATTTTTTAATATTTTATTTATTCATTTAGAGAGAGTGGAAGGGAGAGAGAAAGAAAGAGCGAGAAACATCAATGTGTGGTTGCCTCTCACAAGGCCCCCCACTGGAGACTGTCCTGCAACCCAGGCATGTGCCCTGACTGGGAATCGAACTGGCAACCCTTCAGTTTGCAGCTCGAGCTCAATCCACTGAGCTACACCAGCCAGGAAATATTGTAAATCTTTTAAAGGTGATTACCATGCCTAATATATCCTTCTCTGTCACACAATGCCTACCATATAAATAGCATAAAATAACTGCTTAATGTTATTAAATGTTTGATAGGCTATTTGCCAGTCTGTATAAAGAATGTAAGTTTATATCAGTCTGCAAAGCTATCTGTGGCAAACATGTCTACTTGATTCACAAAGATCCCTGCTTCCATTCCATATTGTAGGCTTGCTACTGGATAGTATCTATCCAGTCAGGGACTGCATTACCAGCCCATCTCACATTCAGATGGGACCATCTCACTAACTGGATTTTAGAACTACTTTGGGTCATTTTTAAGCTAAAGTAGTTAAGAAGCAATGATGTTAGTCTATTTCTCTAACTTCTGACTTAATGGAGAGAACTCCAAAGGTCCAGATGAGGAAACAAGTATGAGATGGAAAGATCTGAGTCCTTGATGCCATGAAGAATCCCTTCACAACTAGAACACTCACACTACACTGTGAAATACTTTTACTGTGTTGTGCCACTAAAAATTTGGAGTTTTTGTTATTAGAGTAGCTGGCAATATTTTAATTAATACACTGTGAGTGTTAGTAATAACATAATCACTAGATTATGGGCTAGAATAATATTTGGAGGTCACTTCTATTGAGTCTTCATGGTATCAGCAGAAAGGGGTAATAGGAAATTCTGGTAGGTCTCTGTTGCCACAGCACTGTCACAGAGGATTTGTGCTACATATCTTCTGTTTGTCCTTTCCAAACTGTCTCTCTGCACTTCCCTTACCTGCTCTCTGTAATCTGAACTTCATGGATTACATTAATCAGCTCTCTTGCCCTCTGGCATTTGGCTGAATGTGGCCAATAGGGAGCTCCTACAGGAAGTCAGAAGGAAGGAAGAGAGTGAGGTCAGAGTATTGATTCTTTTGGCTCTCTCCCTGTGAGTTTTCCTGGAAGTGGCTGTGTCTGTCAACCAACGTTAGTGCTCCTTTCAGACAGACTTCTCCACACCACTCTCTCTTCTCCCTTCCAGTAACCAACTTTCACCTTGTGCCTTCAGGCCTAGGTCTGATAATAGCTTTGTTGCTACTAACTCTGAGTTACTATACTATCCATTCAATAGTCTACTATGTCTAATCCACTTTCATATAAAGAGCCCCTTTTATATGTCAATTATATCTCACAGCTAGGTAAAAATATCTCCTTAGTTTGACTTCTCTCGAATTCTCCTAATTTGAATGTGCCATCTATTTTTTTGTTGAGACCCTGTCTGATATAGAGAACCATAATTAGATGCTCACAAGACAATCTCCTTTAGTCAATATGAGTGGGGCCCATTGAATCTGCAAATCTCATCTAATTCTGGTTGTGTATGCTTTTTGTAGGACTTCTCATTTTTCTCCACAACAGTAGCCATAGTGGCTGAGAACAGTGTAACTCAAAGTAGCTGGCTATAAATTTGATATTTCTTACAATGTTTTGAATGTGAATTTCTCTTTCTACTTTGTATCCATGCTTTAAAGAAGTGGGGCATAGTAGTTAGGAATACTAGGCATCAGTGAGGCTTTCAATTATCTTTTGAGTTAAGCTGCCTCTACTGCTTATTAGTTACTATATTACAAAAGTTATTTAGTCTCTATAAGCCTGAGTTTCCTCATCACTAATGTGAGAATAACAACAGTATCTGCCTTATGTGGCTGTTTTGAGGACTAAATACCTGATATATATTAAGTGCTCACTAAATTTTTTCCATAAAACCATATCTACTTAACTAAAATTGGTGCTCCAAAGAGATAATCCTTGTATAGTTTTATATACCTGAAGTATATAATCATACATATCTCAGTTTGAAAAGCATGAATACATTTGCTAAAGTTATGTTAAGGAAAACAAAACAGCTGCAAGGGCAAAATTGCTGATACTTGATTTCTCAGAAGAAAGGAAGAAATAAAAAAGAAGGAAGAAAAGATGGAAAGAAATAAGGAGGGAGGGAGGGTAGGAAAGGAGAGGAATGGAGGGAGGGAGGAGGAGAAGGCCTAGACAGGAAAAATATCACCTTCAAGAGGCTGTATATAAAATTAATTTAAACATTAAAAAATAATAGAAAAAAAGGCTGTATGGTATGACAATGAAGAACATAAACTGTGTGGACTTTTGGCCAAGATGGAAGCATAGGTATATACATTTTGCCTCCTTGCATGAGCAAAAGAAGGACAACAACAAATTTAAATACAAAAGAAAATAACCAGAACTTCCAAAAAACCAAGCTGTGTGGAAGTCTGACAACCAAGGAGTTAAAGCAGAAACATTCATTCAGACCAGTAGGAGGGGCAGAGAATGACAACCAGGGAAGAAAGGATACATGGCAAAGTGGCACCTGACAAACCAGGCAGTCCCACATTTGCGTGCAGATAAACCAGGAGGAGCAACTGGGGAACAAGACAGACTAGACAACCCAGGTTTCCAGCACAGGGAAATAAAGCCTCAAAACTTCTGACTGTAAAAATATGTGGGGGCCCAACCTCACAGGAAAGTTCATTTGGAGAGACCCACAGGGTCCTAGAGTGTACACGAAACCACCCACCTGGGAATCAGCACCAGAAGGTCCCAATTTGCTTGTGGGTAGCAGGGGAAGTGACTGAAAGCTGGTTGAGAACTAAGCAGGCTGCATTGTTCCCTGTCAGACCCCTCCCCCACATACAGCATCATGACACAGCAACATGGGTTGCCCTGTCCTGGTGAACACCTAAGGCTCTTCCCCTTACTACATAACAGGTGTGCCATGACAAAAAAATATGGCCCAGATGAAAGAAGAGATCAAAGCTCCAAAAACAGAACTAAGCAGAGGAGAACATAGGCAGGGAAATCTCAGATATTCCACACAGCAACATTTTTACTGATATGTCCCCTAAAGCAAGGGACATAAAGGAAAGAATAAACAAATGGGATCTCATCAAAATAAACAGCTTCTGCACTGCTAAAGAAAACAGTATTAAAATAAAAAGAGAACCGACTGTGTAGGAAAACATATTTACCAATGATACCTCAGACAAGGGTTTAATCTCCAAAATATACAAAGAACTTACACGACTCCACTCTAAGAAGACAAGCAACCCAATTAAAAAATGGGCAAAGTACTTGGGCAGACACTTCTCCAAGGAGGACATACAGAGGATTCAGAGACACATGAAAAGATGCTCCATATCGCTAGCTATCAGAGAGATGCAAATTAAAACTACAATGAGATACCACTTGACACCAGTCAGAATGGCCCTCATAAACAAAGCAACAAACAGCAAGTGTTGGAGAGGCTGTGGAGAAAAGGGGACCCTATTGCACTGTTGGTGGGAGTGCAGACTGGTACAACCACTATGGAAAACAGTATGGAATTTTCTAAAAATCTAAAAATGGAAATACCTTTTGACCCAGCAATTCCACTGCTAGGACTATATCCTAAGAACCCTGAAACACCAATCCAAAAGAACCTATGCACCCCAATGTTCATAGCAGCACAATTTACAATAGCTAAGTGTTGGAAGCAACCTAGATGCCCATCAGTAAATGAATGGATCAAAAACTGTGGTACATTTACACAATGGAATTCTATGCAGCAGAAAGAAAGAAGGAGCTCCTACTCTTTGCAACAGCATGGATGGAACTGGAGAGCATCATGCTAAGCAAAATAAGCTAGGCAGTGAAAGACAAATACCATATGATCTCACCTTTAACAGGAAGCTAATCAACAAAACAAACAAACAAACAAGCATAATATAACCAAAGACATTGAAATTGAGTACAGGCTGACAGTCACCAGAGGGGAGAGGGGAAGGAATTTCAGGGGAAAATCGAAAGGTTTACAGGAACAAGTATAAAGGACACACGGACAAGAACTGTGGGGGTGGAAATGGGAGGGAGGTGGGGAGGGTGGAGTGGTGGGCTGGGGTGGGAGTAAAAGACAGAAAACTGTACAAGATCAACAATTAAAATAAAAATTAAAAAAAGAAACAATCTAAAAAAATAGAACTAAGCAATGAAGAGATAGCCAACCTATCAGATGCAGAGTTTAAAACATTGGTAATCAGGATGCTCATAGAAATGGTTGAGTATGGTTGCAAAATAGAGGAAGAAGTGAAGGCTATGCAAAGTGAAATGAAAAGAAATGTACAGGGAACCAAAAGCAAAGGGAAGGAAACCAGGACTCAAATCAATGATTTGACCAGAGGGAATAAATAAACATTCAACCAGAATAGAAAGAAGAAATAAGAATTTAAAAAATGAGGAGATACTTAGGAACCACTGGGACAACTTTAAATGTTACAACATCTGAATCATTAGGGGTGCCAGAAGGAGAAGAGGAAGAGCAAGAAATTGAAAACTTATTTGAAAATGTAATGAAGGAGAACTTTCCTAATCTGGCAAAGGAAATAGACTTCCAGGAATTCCAAGAAGCTCAGAGAGTCCCAAAGAATTTGGACCCAAGGAAACACACACCAAGGCATATCATAAATAAGTTACCCAAGATTAAAGGTAAGCAGAGAATATTAAAAGCAGCAAGAGAAAAGGAAAGAGTTACCTTCAAAGTAGTTCCCACAAGACTATCAGCTAATTTCTCAAAAGAAATGTTACAGGCAAGAAGGAGCTGGAAAGAAGTATTTGAAATTATGAAAGGCAAGGACCTACCTCCAATAGTCCTCTATCCAGCGAAGCCATCATTTAGAATGGAAGGACAGATAAAGTGCTTCCCAGATAAGGTCGAGTTGAAGCAGTTCATCATCACCAAGCCCTTATTATATGAAATGTTAAGGGGACTAATCTATGAAATAGAAGAAGATCAAAAACTATGAATAGTAAAATGACAACAAAGTCACAACTATCAACAAATGATCCTAAAGAGAAACAAAAAAAAAAAAAAAAAAAAACCCACAAAAACTAAGCCAACAATAGAACAGGAACAGAATCACAGAAATGGAGATGGCATGGAGAGTTATCAGTGGGGAAAAGGAGTTGGGGGAATGAGGGGAAAGGTACAGGGAATAAAAAGCATAAATAGTAGGTACAAAATAGACAGGAGGAGGTTAAGAATAGTATGGGAAATGGAGAAGCCAAAGAACTTATATATATGACCCATGGACATGAACTACATTGGAGAATGCTGGTCGGAGGGGTGTGCAGGTCAGAGGGAAATAAAGGAAAGAAAAAAATGGGACAAATGTAATAACATAATCAGTAAAATATATATTTTTTAAAAAGAACATAAATTGCATTTAAAATCTTGGCTCTGTTACTTGTCAACAGTGTGAACCCTGAACAAGTTGCTTAACCTCCACATACCCCAGATTTTTTCATCCGTAAAGTGGGAGATAATAATAGTATCTGTCTCCTAGGATTATTATAAAGATTGAATTAGTTAACTTGTAAAATGCTTACAGAAGGACCTGGAACACAATAAGCACTATATAAGTATGTATTATTATATACTATTTTTTAGAGAAATTCAGAACTTACTTGTATTTACTTATGCATTTTTTTATTTTGAATTACATACAGAGGGGGCACTCTATGTTTTTCAAGTGCTTAGTGTGATTAAGTATGTGAATCATGCCTTTCTCTGCTTTGTATATTTCTTGGGTTTAGAATATACTCCCTACGTAATCACACCTTTTTAGAGTAGCCCACCCAACTTCCTTTTTTTTCTAGCTGACAAAATTATATTTATTGTAGCCCACCTCAAACTTTCCTAGGCAATTATTTGCTCTTTCTCCTCTGGGCTCTCAGAGCATGGTTTATTACCTTATATATGTGGATATTTCACCCAGTAACCAAACAGTTCTTCTCTACATCTTTGTAATACACAGTCTATCTTTCAGTAAATATTGCTTGAGTTGAAACATGTATCTAGCTACAATGGTCTCTTTTCATTTTAGTTCTCATCACAACCAACTAGATAAATTAAGTGACTTGCATGGGCTTACATAGAAAAAATAGTAGATATAGGGTAGAATCCTAGTCTGCAGCCCTACCTTTTCAGTCAACTGCTAACATATTTTAATGGGGAAACACCATGGCAATGCAGAGGGACTGTTTTTTGTTAATCAAATCTCTCTTGTCACAAATTAGGCTTGCTCCCTCTTCTAGAATAATACCTTAAACCATCTTGTACTTTTTTAATTTATTGATTCTAAGGGTGGGGAGAGAGAGAGAGAGAAATTGATTTGTTGTTCTACCCATTTTTGCATTCACTGGTTGATTCTTGTATGTGTCCTGACCAGAAATTGAACCCACAGCTTTGGCATATGGGGACAACACTGTAACTAACTGACCTATCTGGCAAGGGCAAACATCTTGTACTTTTTTTTCCCTTTAATTATATCTTTATTTTTTCTTTTTTAATTTAATATATTTTATTGATTATGCTATTACAGTTGTCCCATTCTCCCCCATCATTCCCCTCTACCCTGCACACCCCCTCCCACCCACATTTCCCTTTAGTTCATGTCCATGTGTCATAAGTTCTTTAGCTTCTACATTTCCCACACTATTCTAGCCCTTCCCCTATCTATTTTCTACCCACCATCTATGCTACTTATTCTCTGTACCTTTTTCCCCTCTCTCCTCCTCCCACTCCCCTGTTGTTAACCCTCCATGTGATCTCCATTTCTGTGGTTCTGTTCCTGTTCTAGCTGTTGGCTTAGTTTGCTTTTGTTTTAGGTGTGGTTGTTAATAGCTGTGAGTTTGCTGTCTTTTCACTGTCATATTTTTAATCTTCTTTTTCTTAGATAAGTCCCTTTAACATTTCATATAATAAGGGCTTGGTGATGATGAACTCCTTGAACTTGACCTTATCTGAGAAGCACTTTATCTTCCCTTCCATTCTAAATGACAGCTTTGCTGGATAAAGCAATTTTGGATGTAGGTCCCTGCCTTTCAAGACTTCAAATATTTCTTTCCAGCCCCTTCTTGCCTGTAAGGTCTCTTTTGAGAAATCAGCTGACAGTCTGATGGGAACTCCTTTGTAGGTGACTGTCCCCTTATCCCTCGCTGCTTCTAGAATTCTCTCCTTCATTTGAATCTTGGCTAATGCAATTACGATGTGCCTTGGCGTGTTCCTCCTTGGGTCCAACTTCTTTGGGACTCTCTGAGCTTCCTGGACTTCCTGGTAGTCTATTTCTTTTGCTAGATTGGGGAAGTTCTCCTTTATTATTTGTTCAAATAAGTTTTCCACTTGTTGCTCTTCTTCTTCCCCTTCTGAGATCCCTATAATTCGGATGTTGGGACGTTTAACGATGTCCCAGAGGTTCCTAAGTGTCTCCTCAATTTTTTGAATTGTTGTTTCTTCCTTGTTTTCTGTTTGGTTGTTAGTTTCTTCCTTCTGGTCCACTCCATTGATTTGAGTCCCAGTTTTCCTCCCATCTCTATTGGTTCTCCATGCATCTTCCTTCATTTCACGTATTGTAGCCTGCATTTTTTCATCTAATTCGTGAGCAAAATCAGCCAATTCTGTGAGCATCCTGATCACCAGGGCTTTGAACTGTGCATCTGATAGGTTGACTATCTCTTCATGGCTTACAGGAATTAGCTCTGGGACTCTGATTTATTCTCCTGTTTGAGCCATTTTTGTTTTTTTGTTTTGTTTTGTTTTGGTTTTGGTCTGGTTGAGGCTGTTACGTAGTGAGGGGGTGGATCCTTAGGTGTTCCCCATTGCGGGGCAGCCCAGTCACTGAGTTGTGATGCTGTACATGGGGGTGGGGTCCGAGAGGGAACAATGGCGCCTGCTCTGCTTTCTCCTGGATTCCAGTCCACTCCACCGCTTCCCCTTCACCTGGATTATCTGCTTGCGTGAATGTGGGACCACCTGGTCAGCCAGCCGCCTTGCGTGGCCTCACTGTGTCTGCACAGTTGCCACCCCGTGCCCAGGGTCTGACAGCCGCCTGCACACTTGGGAACCACCAGCCACTGCCGCCTGCGTTCCCCGGTCTGCACCTCCACTTTTTCCTGCCTCGACTCTGCCCCTCTTACCGGTCTGGATGAATGGTTGTTGGACTTCCGTACAGTTCAATTTTCTATTAGCTCTGGTTATTTTCTTGTTTCTAAATATCTGTTGTCCTTAATTTTGCTTGTGAGAGGAGGCACAGTGTGTCCACCTATGCCTCCGTCTTGGCCGGAAGTCAGATCTTGTACTTGTAATAATTTGAAAGCATTCTTTTTTTTCTTTGCTCAAGAAAACTGGAAATTCACATTTTGGCCACATTTCTGCATAAAATCAATATTTTCATGCTAAATATTAAATGATAAATATCTTCTTCAATGAAGATATCAGAAAAAGGCAGAAATCTGTGAGCCAATCTCAGATCCATAGTTTTAAGTTAGATATTAAGACACCCAATAACGTTTCCAGGAGAAATCAGTCCAAGGGTCCACTCAGTCAGATTTAAATCATGATGTAAAATTTAGTCTGAGAACTCAAAGTCAGTAAAGGGGTCAAAGTCAAGTAGAGGCTGCAATAGAATCAGCCACCAGAACAATCCTGAGGGAGGTTATTGAACAGATAATGATGAGCAAGTTGTTCCTGGCCAATCAATCCAGAGACAGGTATGGATCAATAAAGAGTTGATGTTCCTTGAGGAAATTAGGAGACCAGCCATGATATGATGAGTCATAACATATATCAATCAAACTGTGGAAAGTCTGACTCTAAGTCAACCTGACAAAGTGAAAGCACAGCTAATAATATAACATCTACTTATAAACTGGACCACAATTTGATAAAAACTCTGGCTTGCATTTAATATAAAAGTTGTTAATTATCATTATTAATGTTTTAAAACTGCTTACCCATTCAAATTTGTTATTTTTTGGCAGGGCAAAGAAGGAGAAGAAAAGGATTTATGATTTGGACTAAGGTGCAAACCCTGTGGTAAATTTTTGCTATTATCATTGAAAACTTTTTAATTTAGATTATTTAAGTATGAAAATAGTACTACTAGTCAATTGTGAGCTAGCAGATAGAAGAGATCTAAATCGTTTCTGGTTAATTCAGTCAGAACAGCTGACTGTTTTTGTGAATATTGTCTCAGCATGAAGAGAACCATCTTTGAAACATGGTTAATAACATATACAAACGTCTTTGATTTTACAAACATGTTTGCAATTGATGTAGTCTCTTTAGACTCAGACAAAATCTACAGGCACGTGATTGAGCTGATTGTATTTGCAAAGGCTGTTTCTAAATTTTCCCACCTTATTCAGATGATCCCATAAGCCAAGAAAGTAGAATTTCCAGACTTCTGCCATTGTGGGGTCACGGTCCTGGGTTAATGAGCTGTAGTCACTGATTTTCTATCATGTCTGATTCATGACCTCTGTCTAGATTCTTTTTGAAGCCTTCTGTATTCACCAAGGAGACTGTCTTCTGCCCACACAACAATAGAGAAAACTTAATGAGTACTAAGTGGAAAATGAAGAGTTGTTTCTTCTTCAGATTCAGCTCCAGAGTGAGCCCACATGCTTGAGGGTGTATTTTTGTAAACCTCCCTTCCCCCTCCTCCTAAGTTACTTAGATGGTTTACCCCATGGTTGTGAGTAAGTTGGAACTGTCCTCCTGGGTGTGTCTTTCTCTTTCTGGGAAAAGTTCAGAAGAAGCAGGTCAGATCATTTTGACTTGGAACAGACTAAGACTGGGGTTGTTATCCCATTGTGACCCTCTATCCTTGGAATAACAAACGTTTTGTCTTCTAAGTACCCTCACCTGTGAGTCTTTCTAGGATGTTAGAAGACAGTGAGAAACAGAAGTTTTTGTTCCCATGTGGACTGTTTTTGGATTCTATAAAATTTGGCTATATATCTAGGATTTGGTTGTTACTTGCATGGCACAGTTGGGAAAAATGTCCCAATAGATGATTTCTAGACATATGTACATGTTGCTTCACCAACATAAATCTATTTTGCATGTAGTTCAGAGTTGGTCCACACATTTGTTAGTCCCCAAGAGTCCCAAAGGACAAAGTATAACATTTGTATACTCAAAGCAGTTCAAGAATATCTCAACAATCCAATCTAGACCTCAAGAGGAGTTATTTTAATGAATGATAGATATTCCTTTGGCTACTCTATGACCTACATTTTCAAATCTTTCTATAGGCTTCAAGGCCTTTCCCAGGGTCCTAGGCACTCTCAGATTTTTTCTTGCCCAAGTTGTTTCAATAAGAAATCAGACTTCTTTGTTTCCAAGCCCCCTTGAACTTTTATCCTTTCACTTTTCTCCCATCTACATTTTCTTCCTTTCTAGAATTGGCCACATGGACAAGTAGAGGAGGTAGGTATGAGCTGTGATTGAGAAGCACCAGATGAGGCATTACCAGATAGTACCACGCAAGGATTTTCACTCGTCAAATGCAGTGTCTCTTCTAAGAACCAGATATGCTGGGATTTTTTCTTTTATTTCAATAGATCTTTCTTTCTTTTCTTTTGCAGCAGCAAAGCCTGAGCTTTCTGCTTATTTACCTTCACTTTATGGCTGCCCAGCTTGGACTTTCTCTCCTTAAACTTGGTTGCAGAGTTTATCTCAATCTCCCATGCTGCTCACCCTTGCTGATGCTTCTAATGATAAGCCATTTGGGAATCTAGAGTAGGAGTTGGCCAACTACAATTCACTGTTCAAATCACCTGAGCCCCTGCTTGTTTCTGTAAATAAAATCATATTGGAATACAACTACACCAACTGGTTTATGTATTGCCTATGACCACTTTTGCATTATAATGGCAGAGGAGAGTAGTTATGACAAGGGACTATATGTGGTCTACCATACCTGAGATATTTACTATCTGGTAATTTAAGGAAGTTAGCTGACCCCTGCCCTAGAAGTTTGAAGGCTAATTACTACAAGAGAATAATAAGCACAAATAGCAAACTAAGACAAGTTGTAAATTTTACAACTTATGTAATGGCTTCTGATAAACTGTTTCTGACTCCCAAAATGGAAAACCCGAATCAATATGGACTCGAGGCTGTTGCTTTCACTTCTGATGGTGGGGCTCAACCTCTGCTCTGTTATTTTTCTCTTGGATGTAGGGATGGGCAGGTGGATTCAACTCCATGAAGGTCCATATTCCCAGAATGTAGTCTCAAAATACAATCCAGGAAAAAAATTAGATGCCTCCTTTACACAAAGTAGACAATCTGTATCTCTAGGGCCCCTGGACTTCATGACATTTAGGCACACTAGGTTTTTTCTTGCTCTCTGAATACCTAACCCCCAACTCCACCTAGAAATACATATATGTATTTTACTTATTTCTTATCTTATATCGAAGCATAAATGTGCTCTGGAAAGGGTTGATATAGTTAACCAATAAAGCCTTGGTTTGATTCTCTTTATTTTATTTTTTATTTTTCTTGAATTAGAATGATATGTTTTTCTTTTTTCTTTTTTAAAATTTTAATAATATCTAATATTTTATTTATTTTTTAATAGCTCATGATTTTTGTGTTCTGTTTAGAAATATTTGCCTAACTCAAGATTTGCTTTTCTTTTTAATTCTTTTTTTAATTTAATTTAATTTAATTTTTTAATCAGTATTTTTTAATTGTCGATATTGTACAGTTTTCTGTCTTTTACTTCCCCCCAGCCCACTGCCTCAGCCCTCCCCACCTTCCTCCCATTTCCATCCCTCATAGTTTTTGTCCATGTGTCATTTATACTTGTTTCTCTAAACAATTCCCCTTTCCTCCTGAAATTCCCTCCCCTCTCTCCTCTGGTCACTGTCAGACTTCTCAAATTCAGTGTCTTTGTTTATATTATGCTTGTTTGTTTGTTTTGTTGATTAGATTCCTGTTAAAGGTGAGATCATATGGTATTTGTCTTTCACTGCCTAGCTTATTTCACTTAGCATGATGATCTCCAGTTCCTTCCATGCTGTTGCAAAGGATAGGAGCTCTTTCTTTCTTTCTGCTGCATAGAATTCCATTGTGTAAATGTACCACAGATTTTTGATCCATTCATTAACTGATGGGCACCTAGGTTGCTTCCAACACTTGGCTATTGTAAATTGTGCTGCTATGAACATTGGGGTGCACAGGTTCTTTTGGATTGGTGTTTCAGGGTTCTTAGGATATAATGCAAGCAGTAGAATTGCTGGGTCAAAAGTTATGTCCATTTTTAGTTTTCATAGAAAATTCCATACTGTTTTCCATAGTGGATGTACCAGTCTGCACTCCCACCAACAGTGCAATAGGGTCCCCTTTTCTCCACAACCTCTCCAACACTTGCTGTTTGTTGCTCTGTTTATGAAGGACATTCTGACTGGTGTCAAGTGGTACATCATTGTAGTTTTAATTTGCATCTCTCTGATAGCTAGCCATACTGAGCATCTTTTCATGTGTCTCTGGATCCTCTGTATGTCCTCCTTGGAGAAGTGTCTGTTCAAATCCTTTGCCCATTTTTTAATTGGGTTGCTTGTCTTCTTAGAGTAGAGTCGTGTAAGTTCTTTATATATTTTGGAGATTAATCCCTTGTCTGAGGTATCATTGGAAAATATGTTTTCCCATACAGTTGGCTCTCTTTTTATTTTAATACTGTTTTCTTTAGCTGTGCAGAAGCTTTTTATTTTGATGAGATCCCATTTGTTTATTCTTTCCTTTATGTCCCTTGCTTTAGGGGACATATCAGTAAAAATGTTGCTCTGTGGAATATCTGAGATTTTCCTGCCTATGTTATCCTCTAGGATTTTAATGGTATCACGGCTTATATTTAAATCTATTATCCACCTTGAATTTATTTTTGTGTATGGTGTAAGTTGGTGCTCGAGTTTCATTTTTTTGCATGTAGCTGTCCAGTTCTCCCAGCACCACTTGTTGAAGAGGCTATTTTTACTCCATGTTATGTTGCTGCCCCCTTTGTCAAATATTAATTGACTGTAGAGACTTGGATTTATTTCTGGGCTCTCTGTTCTATTGCACTAGTCCATGTGCCTGTTTTTTTTTTATTTTTATTTTTATTTTTATTTTTATTTATTTATCTTTAGAGGAGAAGGGTAGGAAAGAGAGAGAGAGAGAGAGAAATATCAATGTATGGTTGCCCCTGGTGTGTCCCCTGCTAGGAACTGGCCTGCAACCCAGGCATGTGCCCTGGCTGGGAATCGAACCTGGATCCTTTAGTTCGCAGGCCCGAGCTCAATCCACTGAGCTACACCAGCCAGGGCTATGTGCCTGTTTTTGTGCCAGTACCAGGCTGTTTTGATTACAGTGGTTTTGTAGTACAGTTTGGTCTCAGGTATTTTGATCCCTCCTACTTTGCTCTTCTTTCTCAAAATTGCAGCAGCTATTTGGGGCTATTTATGATTCAATATAAATTTTTGGAGTGTTTGTTCTATGTCTGTGAAATATGCCATTGGTACTTTAATAGGTATTGCATTGAATCTGTAAACTGCTTTGGGTAGTATGGATATTTTGATGATATTAATTCTTCCAATCCATGAACATGGTATATGCTTCCATTTGTTTGTATCTTCCTTGATTTCTTTCTTCAGTGTTGTGTAGTTTTCTGTATACAGGTCTTTTACCTCCTTGGTTAGGTTTATTTCTTGGTATTTTATTTTTCCTTTTGCTATATGGAAAGGGATTTTTTTCTTGATTTCTGCTTCTGCTGTTTCACTGTTGGTATACAAAAATGCCTTTGATTTCTGGATATTGACTTTGTATCCAGCTGTTTGGCCAAATTCATTTATTACGTCGAGCAGCTTTTTGGCCGAGTGTATAGGATTTTCTATGTACACTATCATGTCATCTGCAAAGAATGATAGTTTTGTTTCCTCCTTTCCAATTTGGTTGCCTTTTATTTCCTTTTCTTGTCTAATTGCTGTGCTATTAAATACTATATTGAATAGAAGTGGTGAAAGTGGACAGCCTTGTCTTGTTCCTGGTTTTAGTGGAAAAGATTTCATTCTTAGCCCATTGAGTATGATGTTGGCTGTAGGTCTCTCACATATGGCCTTCATTATTTTGAGGAATGCTCCCGCTATTCCCACTTTGATGAGTGTTTTTTATCATAAATGGGTGTTGTACTTTATGAAAAGCTTTTCCCCCATCTATTGATATGATCATGTGATTTTTGTCTTTGCTTTTGTTTATGTGATGTATTACATTTACTGATTTGCGAATGTTGAACCATCCTTACATCCCTGGTATGAATCCCACTTGGTCATGGTGTATGATCTTTTTAATGTATTGGTGGATGCGGTTTGCCAATATTTTTTTGAGGATTTTAGCATCTATGTTCATCAGTGATATTGGCCTGAAGTTTTCATTCTTTGTTGTGTCTTTATCTCCTTTTGGGATTAGGATGATGCTGGCTTCATAAAAAGAGTTTGGGAGTATTCCATCATTTAGGAATTTTTCGAATACTCTGTGAAAATAGGGATTAGCTCTTCCTTAAATGTTTTGTAGAATTCTCCTATGAAACCATCTGGTCCAGAGTTTTTGTGTGTTGGGAATTTTTTTACTGCTGCTTCAATTTCATCAGCTGTTATTGGTCTGTTCAGGTTTTCTGTTTCTTTTTCTTTGAGTTTTGGAATATTATATATTTTTAGAAACTTGTCCATTTCACCTAGGTTTTCAAATTTCTTGGCATACAGTTATTCATAGTAATTTCTTACAATCCTTTATATTTCTGTGGTGTCAGTTGTAATCTCTCCTCTTTCATTTCTGATTGTGTTTATTTGAGTCCCCTCTCTTTTTTTCTTGATGAGCCTGCTTAAAGGCTTGTCGATTTTGTTTATCTTTTCAAAGAAGCAGCTCCTGGATTCATTGATCCTTCGAGTTGTGCTTTTCGTCTCTATGTCATTTAATTCTGCTCTGATCTTGGTTATTTCTTTCCTTCTACTTGCTCTGGGCTGTCTTTGTTGTTGTTCCTCAAGTTCTTGTAGGCGTAGGGTTAAGTCGTTTGTTTGAAATGTTTTTATCTTCTTTAGGTAGGCCTGTATTGCTATGAACGTCCCTCTGAGGACTGCCTTCATTGTGTCCCATAAGTTTTGGGTTGTTGTGAGTTCATTTTCATTTGTTTCCAAAAACTTTGTGATTTCCTCCCTAATTTCATTCTTTACCCATTCATTGTTTAATAGCATGCTATTCAATCTCCATGATTTTGATGATTTGGGGATTTTCCCCGTGAATTCAGTTTCTAGTTTTAGTCCCTTGTGGTCAGAGAAAATGCTTGGTACGATTTCAATTTTCTTGAATTTGTTGAGGCTTGTTTTGTGTCCTATGATGTGGTCTATCTTTGAAAATGTTCCATGTGCGTTTGAAAAAAAATATGTGTATTTAGTTTCTTTGGGATGAAGGGCTCTATATTTATCAGCTAAGTCCAATTCGTCTAGAGTACTGTTCAATGCCACAATATCTTTGTTGATATTTTGTTTGGAAGATCTGTCCATTTTTGACAGTGTGGTGGTAAAATCTCCTACTATAATTGTGTTGCTGTCAATATCTTTCTTGAAGTCCTCTAAGATTTTCTTGATGTATTTAGGTGTTCCTATGTTGGGTGCATATATATTTACAATGTTTATGTCTTCTTGGTGGATTCTTCCCTTGAGTATTATGAAGTGACCTTCTGGGTCTCTCTTAATGGCTCTTCTTTTGAAGTCTATTTTGTCTGATATGAGTATTGCTACCCCGGCCTTTTTTTCCTGTCCATTTGCTTGGACAATTTGTTTCCAGCCTTTCACTTTGAGTCTGTTTAGGTCATTTGTCCTGAGGTGGGTCTCTTGTAGGCAGCATATGTGTGGGTCATGCTTTCTTATCCATTCAGCTATTCTATGTCTTTTGATTGGAGCATTTAATCCATTTACATTTAAGGTTATTATTGATAGGTACTGATTCATTGCCATTTTCGTACCTGTCTTCCTCTCTCTCTCTTTTCCTTCCTTTCCTTAAAGCAGTCCCTTTAGTATCTCTTGCAGAATTGGTTTGGTAGAGCTGTATTCTTTTAGACTTCTTTTGTCTGGGAAGCTCCTTATTTGTCCTTCTATCTTGATTGAAAGCCTTGCTGGATAAAGTAGTGTTGGTTGTAGGCCTTTGGTTCTCATTACTTGGAATATTTCTTGCCATTGTCTTCTGGCTTGGAGCGTTTCCATTGAGAAGTCAGTTGCTAACCTTATCGGGGCTCCCTTGTATGTTACTTCCTTTTTCTCCCTTGCTGCCTTTAAGATTCTCTCTTTGTCTTGGAAGTTTGCCATTTTAATGATGATGTGTCTTGAAGTGGGCCTGTTTGGGTTCCTCCTGATTGGGACTCTGTGCTTCCTGGATTTGTGTGACTTTTTCTTTCATCAAATTAGGGAAGTTTTCCATCATTACTTTTTCAAATAGGTTTTTTATCCCTTGATCTTCTTCTTCTCCTTCTGGTATTCCTATTATATGGATATTATTACGTTTCATGTTGTCTTGCATTTCTCTTAACCCCTCTTCAATCTTTTTGAGCCTCTTTTCCTTTTCTTGCTCTTTCTGGCTGCTTTTTTCTACTTTGTCCTCCAACTCACTGATCTGATATTCTGCTTCCTCGATTCTGCTTTTCATTCCTTCTACTGTGTTCTTCAGCTCAGAAATTGTATTCTTCATTTCCTCTTGGCCTTTTTTTGATAGTTTCTATTTCCTTTTTCATGTTGATGTAGTTTGCAGTGAGTTCATCGTAGCTTCCCTGTAGTTTCTGGTAGCTCATTGAGAGCTCATGGAGCTTCCTGACAACCATTTCTTTGAACTCCTTATCTGATAGTTGAGTTGCCTCTGTTTCATTTAGGCTTCTTTCTCGGGCTTCCTCCTTTTCTTTCATTTGGGGATTGTTTCTTTGTCTTCTCATTGTTGATGAGACTCTTCTTGTAAACCTCAGCTTCTTAAATTGATCTGTCCTGGCTACCTGGGTTTATGGTGTGAACTTCCATGGTGGAATACCTGTGAGACTCAGTGTTATAGTCTTCTTCAGGTATCCTGGTGTTCAGAGCTTCCACTGTTTCAGCTGTTGGAATACCCCCTATTTTGGTCCAACTCTGTTTTTTTTACAGTTTTAGGATTTTTTTGCCTCACTCATTGGTATTTATAAAGAGAAAAGAATAAAGTGAAAAAAGAAGAGAGAAATAAAAGAGGAAGGAAGGAGAGATAGAATTGGAAAGAAAGGAAGAAGGAATAAAGCCAGAAAGAAGTAAAGAGAAGCAAAAGAAATTGAGGGATAAAAAAGGTAGAAGTAATAACAAAATGAAAAATATATAATCAAAACAAAACAAAAAGAACCCCACAAAAACGAAAAACAAACCAAAACAAAGAAACAAACAAAAAACCCAACTATACAGACAAAAACCAACTATCAAAAAAAACCCCACAAAACAAAATGAAACAAAACACCCAAAAACCAAAAAAAAAAAAAAAAAAAAAAAAAAAAAGAAAAGAAAGAAGAAGAAGAAAAAAAATCTTTTGCTATTTTCACACAGGCCAAACTGGATTTTCTGGACTTGCTGGCTGTAGCAGGCTGCGAGGTGACTCGTACCTCTTTTCTCCCTATTCCTCACTGAGTCTGCCTTGGGGTACTGTCCTCAGTGCCAGCCGAGCCCTGACCCCAGGGCTAATGGCGCACTCTCCATGCAGGGCCTTGGGTGTGATTTCTGAGCCTCCTGCAGAGGGCGAGCTTTCCCGAGTTTATGGGTTTCAGCTGGGATCTCTTACAGATGAAACCCTGGCCGAGTCTATTGCTGTGAGCCCCGGGTCACCTACAGGGTGGGAGCGCCCACCTGAGACTACGGGCGTGGGCTCCGCGAGTTTCCTGAGTTGCACGCACTCACCCCAGGATCACAGATGTGAGCTCCGGGTCTTCCAGAGTCCCCTTCTCTAGTTGCAGGGTCGCCTCTGGCCGCAGGGCCGCTTCCAACCCGGTCGCAGAGCCACCTCAGGTCGCAGGGCCGCCTCCGGTTGGTTGCAGAGCTGTTCAGGACACAGGGCCACCTGCGGTGGGTCGCAGAGCCAGCTCTGGTCACAGAGCCGGTCACAGAGCCACTTCCGTCCCGGTTGCAGAGCCCCTTCCAGTTGTCGGGTTGCCTCTGTCCCCTGTATTCTTTTCTTACTTTCTTTTTAATGTCTCTTTTTTATATTTGTGCACCTTGCCTTTGATAAATGAGAAATAAGGTAAAGACTACAGTGTAAGGGTTTACCACCCTAAGATGGTATACCCTGGTGTAAGTTGTGGGGTTATGACTCATAGGTAAACTATAGCCCTAGTCTCTCCAGCATATTAGCCATGGCATTCAGGGTAAGCAGTTGGAATAGGAGACACAGACCTGGATGGAGAGTGAGAGCTCTACTTTGTTTTCTCCTGGAGCAGCACCTAGAATAATTTCTGATAGCACATGTACTTATGAAAGTAGTTGTTAAATGAATAATTGAATTTTTAAAATGCTAGCTTAACACATTCATCCAGTTAACCTTATCTGTAGATTGTTGGTAGGGGGTATTTATTTTGTATCAAGACTCTCTTCTAACAAAGTAATTAATCTTCATCCCCCTATTTCCCTAACACACAAATGAAACAAAGCCTGTGAAATTGAAGAGCATTTGAATTTGTCCCCAAAAAAGAAGTGTTTTAAGCAACACCAGAAACTTTAAGGTGGGGTGGCAGCTTATATTTATGACATTCAATAAAATTCCTTGCTTGAGAAGAACATCCCCTTCTGTAAGAGACTAAGATAACACGAAAGTGGATTGAGATGGTGGTAAGTTAAAAAAAAACTGGCTTGGGTTTCAAAACATCTTGAGTTTGTAAGGCACAGTGTGCCTCACCTTGTCAGATGGATGAACCCTACCACAGCAGATTGTTCATGATGCCTAACAGTTATACCTAATGGATTGAAGCTGTGGTACAGTCCAGAGCTGGTTGAAAAAAAATGTTCTGCTGTCTGTACAGACCTTGTTTCAGCCAGTTTTAAGATGCAGTGACAATTCAACATTTTATGCAGGTATACTTAAGAGGTATTGCAGGTTCGGTTCTAGGCCATCACATTAAAGGAATTATTGCAATGCTGTAAGTTGTGATCTTTTTGCTGGTGGAAAGTCTTGCTTTCAATTTGTAGGAAATGCAAGAACTGTGAAGTGCAATAAAACATAGCACAATAAAACAAAGTATCCTGTAAGTCTTTTTGAGCTATTGATAATATTTTTACAGATGGGGCAACTCAGATCCAAAGATTTTAAGTGGCCAATCCATCAATCACTCAGCTAGACTTGGGATTAAACTCAAAGTTGGTTTTCCTGCTTTCCTAGTTCAGGGGTCTTTTGATCTTCCCATGCTGCCATCCTAACTGTGGTGACACTGCTTATTTTCACAGAGCTCAGCTGTATGGCTGTTTCACAACTGAGGTTATATCTGTCTGAGAGTATAACCATGGGTTCAAAAATAGTCCATAACCACAGCCACTTAACTGACTGATTATTTTACCAAAATAACTACAGGCACGTGTGAAAAAAATGAAGCAGAAGTCATCACTCTCCCTCAACATAGCCACCTCTCCAGAAATCTTCTGTGTAGGCTGATTTAATTTAGCTAATTGTGCTGGAATATATCATCTAAGGAAGCAATCTGATATATTTTATGTTTTCTTAAGTTTGCCTGAAAATAATTCTGAGGTCTTTGCTCTCATTAAGATCCCACCCGAACTTCCCCAATCTGGCAAAGGAAATAGACTACCAGGAAGTCCAGGAAGCTCAGAGAGTCCCAAAGAAGTTGAATCCAAGGAGGAACATGAAAAGGCATATCATAATTACATTAGCCAAGATTCAAATGAAGGAGAGAATTCTAGAAGCAGCAAGAGATAAGGGGACAGTCACCTACAAAGGAGTTCCCATCAGACTGTCAGCCGATTTCTCAAAAGAGACCTTACAAGCAAGAAGGGGCTGGAAAGAAGTATTTGAAGTCTTGAAAGGCAGAAATCTACATCCAAAATTGCTCTATCCAGCAAAGCTGTCATTTAGAATGAAAGGGAAGATAAAGTGCTTCTCAGATAAGGTCAAGTTCAAGGAGTTCACCAAGCTTTTTATTATATGAAATGTTAAAGGGACTTATGTAAGAAAAAGAAGATAAAAAATATGACAGTGAAAAGACAGCAAACTCACAGCTAATAACAACCACACCTAAAACAAAAGCAAACAACTAGAACAGGAACAGAACCACAGAAATGGAGATAACATGGAGGGTTAGCAACAGGGGAGTGGGAGGAGGAGAGAGGGGGAAAAGGTATAGAGAATAAGTAGCATAGACAGTGGGTAGAAATAAGGGAAGGGCAAGAATAGTGTCGGAAATGTAGAAACTAAAGAACTTATGACACATGGACATGAACTAAAGGGGGGAATGTGGGTGGGAGGGGGTGTGCAGGGTGGAGGGGAATGATAGGGGCAAAATAGGACAACTGTAATAGCATAATCAATAAAATATATTTTAAAAAAGAAAAAAATATGTAAGAGAGAAAAGATCCCACCTAGTTACTTAAGAGTCTCTAATAACCTCTTATTAACACAGGTAATTAACAAGCATTTAATTTTACTTATGTACAAGACACTCTCATAGGCATTGTGTGTGTATACAGGAAGAGTATTTCATGAACAACATATGTGTGGTTCCTGCCTTTGAGAACCTCAGAATGAAATTAGGGAGGGAAGTCTAATATTTATCAAACAGTCATAAAACAACACAAGAGATACACAGCCAAGTACTAGTGTAGTCATTACTGATTATAAGAAGAGATACATGTCCTTAGTCTGGAGCAGTCAAGAAAGGCTTCTCAGAAGACATATAACTTGATCTACACTTAAAAAACTGATTAGGATTTCACTGCCTGGCTTACTTCGCTTAACATGATGCTCTCAAGTTCCATCCATGCAGTTGCAAAGGGTATGAGATCCTTCTTTCTTTCTGCTGCATAGAATTCCATTGTGTAAATGTACCACATTTTTTTGATCCATTCATTTACTGATGGGCATCTAGGTTGCTTCCAACACTTGGCTATTGTAAATTGTGCTGCTATAAACATAGGGGTGCATAGGTTCTTTTGGATTGGTGTTTCAGGATTCTTAGGATATAGTCCTAGCAGTGGAATTGCTGGGTCAAAAGGTAGATCCATTTTTAGTTTTTTTAGAAAATTCCATACTGTTTTCCATAGTGGTTGTACCAGCCTGCACTCCCACCAGCACTCACCTTTAACAGGAAGCTAATCAACAATACTAACAAACAAGCATAATATAACCAAAGACACAGAAATTTAGAACAGGCTGAAAGTCACCAGAGGGGAGAGGGGAGGGAATTTCAGGGGAAAAGGGGAAGGAATTACAGGAACAAGTATAAAGGACACATGGACAAAAACTATGGGGGGGTGGAAATGGGAGGGAGGAGGGGAGGGCTGGGGTGGTGGGTTCGGGTGAGAATAAAAGACAGAAAACTGTACAAGATCAACAATTAAAATAAACATTAAAAAAACTGATTAGGATTTTGACAGGCAAAGGAAACAAAGGAAAGTATTTCCAGATAGAGAGACAGCATAGGAAGTATAAGAATGAGACTCATAGGACTTAGGGCAACAATGAGATAATCAGTATAAATGGAGCGCAGTGTATGACTGGCAGGAGTAAGCTCAGCCCAAACTCCTCTTCCTAGTATTTAAACCCTACATTATTACCTTTCCTCATGTAGTCATGCTACAATCCAATGACTTTTCTTCTAACCAAAGAATAGGCTAAAAGGCCAGGATCCTGATGAATTCTAATGTCCTAATGGTGTCACCTTCCTCCACACCCAACTGGGACCAGTCAATTGCATTCCAAAAATTGAGAGGTAACTCCACAACACCAATTAAAACAGTATGAGCACCCAAAGAGCAGATGTAGGGCATTGCTTTTTAAGTGAATATTTTGTCCTAGAATGAGCAATATTGTTAAAGATCATAGGGAAGATCATGGAAACAGTTTTGGAAAATTTGGATGCTGGAATTAATTGCCTTCAGTTTTAAAAGGCATTATTTATCTTTGTCATTTACAGTCAAAGTTTGGTGAAAGGGAGAAATTGCTTCTAAATAATGGCAAGAATATACCCAATGTTTTTTAGAATAAGCTGGCTCTTTGTGGAATTGGTCTATCTCTTAGGCAAACCTGTGTGTGTGTGTGGTCTAAGACATTGCTTTCCCCAGTGTTCATGTTACTGCTTTGAAGCCTTTGTCAAGCCAACAGTTTGGGAATTTTCTCCAAATAAGGCTTCAGTACTTATTAACAAATAAATTCTAACTTAGGAGCATGGTCTTTTATCTAAAGATGACCGATCTCACATGTGTGTGGATGCACTTCCTATAATTACCCCAACAGCTTCATTTTGATGATCTGCATGGGAAATGGCTGACAATGAATAAAATACAGTCAGCTCATCTCACCAATAAATAACATGCTCTCTGGTCCACCCTGTGAAAATGAGCCTCTCAGATCCTTTTTATCTGAATGGTTTCCAGGGAAGGATGAGTGACTGAGACTGCTGACACTTTTCAGAAAACAACAACAACAACAACAAACCCTTGATGTTTTTGATAATTGCTCCAAATGGCTTGTTTTGGAGTAAGCTTGTAAGGTGACTGATTCCACAAGCATCCAACTGTTCCCTGGTCTTTCTGTTTGCACACACCAGTATTGTTTTTTGATTAAAATCCCTAGCAGAGTTCCCAATATAGAAACAAAACATCTTTACTTATTATCAATGGCCCTAGAGTTTCTAGAAGACAAATTTGGGGCAATGGCTGTGGTTGGCTGTGTCAGGCTCCAAATTCCAGATAAATATTGGAGTGGGTTAGCTAAGTAAGATATGAGGTTTTCAAAAGTAGCAAACATTCAGATATTTCTTTTCATTGATTTATTTGCCAAATTCTACCCAGAACCATTTAGGAACATTGTGACCTTTCTTTCTTTATGCAACAACGTACAGATTTGGAGAGCAGTTGAATTTCAAACAGAAGTAGTCCTTACATCCAATGGCAAAACAAAGACACTGAATTTGAGAACAGTCTGACAGTGACCAGAGGAAGAGGGGAGGGAATTTCAGGGGAAAAGGGGAATGGTTTAGAGCAACAAGTATAAAGGACTCATGGACAAAAACTATGGGGGGTGGAAATGGGAGGAAGGTGGGGAGGGCTGGGGTGGTGGGCTGGGGGCGGGGTAAAAGACAGAAAACTGTACAATATCAACAATTAAAAAAATACTGATTAAAAATAAAATTAAAAAAAGAAGGGAAAAAATGGGGAGAGTTAAGGTTGCTTTCCCCCTAAAACAAGCATTTTCAACCTCTTCCAGAGGAGGAATTATTGTGGATAGAATCCATAAGCTCTCCTGTGGCGTAAGCCGCATGTGAGTGTTAGAGATGTCCTTCTTGGGATTCTCACCAGGTAGAGATTTAGAGAATAAGTCACACATGTACAGGTCCTTGGAAAGCCCATGTTTAAAACCCTGAGGAATACATATGTTATATCAATTGCATTTCTTTAGTGAGGAAATTCCTTCCTGAGTGGCTGATGTAGTCCAGAGAGAGTATCTGGCTATCTCCTGATTACAAATTAGTTATTTATTCAGTTGATGCCTTCACTGTAGCCATTCTCTTCTGTTTCTGTAATTCACCTTTGAGTATTATGGTGTAGAGATGGCTTCAAATTTGTTGACACCTCCTTGTTTCATGTTTAATCTCATTCCATACTGTCTCTGGGGTAGGTTGAGTGACTTGCTTTGCCCATTGGGACAGCGGTGCATACAATGCCAGCAGAGACTTGAAAATTACTTGCACATTGGAGCTTGCTCTCTTTCACTACTTATAGGACACCTGTAAAGGACACCAGGTGAATAAGTTGATGCTAACTTACTGAATGAAGAGATTTATAGGGCCCAGTCACCACTATTGCTTCAGTAATAGCCTACCAACTGCTACACATGTTAGTGAAGCTAGATCTTCTGGGTCACAAGCTGAACACCATTGCACAGGACAAAAGAACCCAGCAGAGATAATTCCAGATGGCTTAGATTAAAAGAATAATCAGAACCAGTATTAGGGTGAGGCAAGGGACATGCCTAGAGCACAAAATTTAAGAAGACATTCACTCTTGGATTATGCAAGTGCAATGTTGACAACTGAATGACCCCAAGAATTAATGTCTCCTTAAGTTTTGTACCCTAGGGATGTCACTTGCTTCACCTAATTCCAGCCCAGTGAACTACCCAGGTGAGCCACAGAATTATGAGCCAAGTAAATGATTATTGTTTTTTTTTTTTGCTTTTCTTAATATATTTTATTGATAATGCTATTACAGTTGTCCCATTTCTCCCCCATCATTCCCCTCCAGCCTGCACACGCCATCCCACCCACATTCCCCCTTTTAGTTCATGTCCATGTGTCATAAGTTCTTTAGTTTCTACATTTCCCACACTATTCTTGCCCTCCCCCTGTCTATTTTCTTTTTTTTTCTATTTTAATATTTATTTTTTTCTTTTTTAAAATATATTTTATTGATTATGCTATTACAGTTGTCCCATTTCTCCCCCATCATTCCCCTCCACCCTACACACCCTCTCCCACCCACATTCCCCCCTTTAGTTCATGTCCATGTGTCATAAGTTCTTTAGCTTCTACATTTCCCATACTATTCTTGCCCTCCCCCTATTTTCTACTCACCGTCTATGCTATTTATTCTCTGTACCTTTTCCCCCTCTCTCCTCCTCCCATGCCCCTGTTGCTAACCCTCCATATGATCTCCATTTCTGTGGTTCTGCTCCTGTTCTAGCTGTTTGCTTAGTTTGCTTTTGTTTTAGGTATGGTTCTTAATAGCTGTGAGTTTGCTGTCTTTTCACTGTCGTATTTGTATCTTCTTTTTCTTAGATAAGTCCCTTTAACATTTCATATAATAAGGGCTTGGTGATGATGAACTCCTTCAACTTGACCGTATCTGAGAAGCACTTTATCTGCCCTTCCATTCTAAATGACAGCTTTGCTGGGTAGAGCAATCTTGGTTGTAGGTCCTTGACTTTCATCACTTGGAATACTTCTTTCCAGCCCCTTCTTGCCTGGAAGGTCTCTTTTGAGAAATCAGCTGATAGTCTGATGGGAACTCCTTTGTAGGTGACTGTCCCCTTATCCCTTGCTGCTTCTAGAATTCTCTGCTTCATTTGAATCTTGGCTAATGTAATTACGATGTGCCTCGGTGTGTTCCTCCTTGGGTCCAGCTTCTTTCGGATTCTCTGAGCTTCCTGGACATCCTGGTAGTCTATTTCCTTTGCCAGATTGGGGAAGTTCTCCTTTATTATTTGTTCAAATAAGTTTTCCACTTGTTGCTCTTCTTCTTCCCCTTCTGGGACCCCTATAATTCGGATGTTGGGACATTTAATGATGTCCCGGAGATTCCTTAGCCTCTCCTCATTTTTTTGAATTCTTGTTTCTTCCTCGTTTTCTGTTTGGTTGTTAGTTTCTTCCTTCTGGTCCACTCCATTGATTTGAGTCCCAGTTTTCCTTCCATCTCTATCAGTGCCCCATGCATCTTCCTTCATTTCACGTATTGTAGCCTGCATTTTTTCATCTAATTTGTGAGCAAAATCAACCAATTCTGTGAGCATTTTGATGACCAGTGCTTTGAACTGTGCATCTGATAGGTTGGCTATCTCTTCACTGCTTAGAGGAATTGGCTCTGGGGCTTTGATTGGTTCTCCGGTTTGAGCCATTTTTGGTGTTTTTTGTTTTTGTTTTTGTTTCTGTTTTGTTTTGTTTTGGTTTGGTTTTAGTCTGGTCTCGGCTATTACATAGTGAGGGGTGGAGCCTTAGGTGTTCCTCAGGGCGGGGCAGCCCAGTCACTGGGTTGTGACGCTATAGGTGTGCTCGGGGTCCGAGAGGGAAGAATGGCGCCTGTTCCGCTCTCTTCTGGACTCCAGTCCCTTCCACCGCTTCCCCTTCACCTGGATTATCTGCGCACACACGCGTGCTGTTACGTAGTGAGGGGTAGAGCCTCACGCGCTTCCCAGTGCGGGGCAGCCCAGTCACTGGGTTGTGACGCTGTGCGTGGGGGCGGGGTCTGAGAGGGAACAATGGCGCCTGCTCCTCTCTCTCCTGGATTTAGTCCCTTCCCCCACTTCCCCTCTGCCTTGACCGTCTGCGTGCACGGATGTGGGACCACCTGGTCAGCCAGCCACCTTGTGCGGCCTCACTGGGTCTGCACAGTTGTCCCCCTGTGCCCGGGGTCCACCAGCTGCTGCCTGTGGGCCCAGGGACCGCCAGCCGCCGCCTATGCACCAGGGAACTGCCAGCCGCTGCTGCTTGCGCTCCCGCACCTCCACCTTCTCCCGCCGCGACTCCGCCCCTCCTACCAGTCTGGATGAATGCTTGTTGGACTTCCGTACAGTTCAATTTTCTATAACTTCTGGTTGTTTTCTTGTTTCTAAATATTTGTTGTCCTTAATTTTGGTTGTGAGAGGAGGCACAGTGTGTCTGCCTACGCCTCCATCTTGGCCGGAAGTCCCCCCTGTCTATTTTCTAACCACCATCTATGCTACTTATTCTGTCTACCTTTTCCCCTCTCCCCTCCTCCCACTCCCCTGTTGCTAACCCTCCACGTGATCTCCATTTCTGTGGTTCTGTTCCTGTTCTAGTTCTTTGCTTTTGTTTTAGGTGTGGTTGTTAATAGCCGTGAGTTTGCTGTCTTTTCACTGTCCTATTTTTTATCTTCTTTTTCTTAGATAAGTCCCTTTAACATTTCATAGAATAAGGGCTTGGTGATGATGAACTCCTTGAACTTGACCTTATCTGAGAAGCACTTTATCTTCCCTTCCATTCTAAATGAAAGCTTTGCTGGATAGAGCAATTTTGGATGTAGATCCCTGCCTTTCAAGACTTCAAATATTTCTTTCCAGCCCCTTCTTGCCTGGAAGGTCTATTTTGAGAAATCAGCTGACAGTCTGATGGGAACTCCTTTATAGATGATTGTCCCCTTATCCCTTGCTGCTTCTAGAATTCTCTCCTTCATTTGAATCTTGGCTAATGTCATTATGATGTGCCTCGGTGTGTTCCTCCTTGGGTCCAGCTTCTTTGGGACTCTCTGAGCTTCCTGGACTTCCTGGAAGTCTATTTACTTTCCCAGATTGGGGAAGTTCTCCTTTATTATTTGTTCAAATAAGTTTTCCACTTGTTTCTCTTATTCTTCCCCTTCTGGTACCCCTAGAATTCGGATGTTGGGACATTTAAAGATGTCCTGGAGGTTCCTAAGCCTCTCCTCATATTTTTGAATTGTTGTTTCTTCCTTGTTTTCTGTTTGGTTGTTTGTTACTTCCTTCTGGTCCACTTCATTGATTTGAGTCCCAGTTTTCCTCCCATGTCTATTGGTTCCCCATGCATCTTCCTTCATTTCACGTATTGTAGCCTGCATTTTTTCATCTAATTTGTGAGCAAAATCAACCAATTCTGTGAGCATCCTGATCACCAGGGCTTTGAACTGTGCATCTGATAGGTTGGCTATCTCTTCATCGCTTAAAGGAACTATCTCTGGGACTTTCATTTGTTCTCCATTTTCAGCCATCATTGTGGGTTTTTTTTTGTTTGTTTGTTTGTTTTTTTTTGGTTTTGTTTTGGTCTGTTTGCGGCTGTTACATAGTTAGGGATGGAGCCTTAGGTGTTCCCCAGTGCAGGGCAGCCCAGTCGCTGAGTTGTGAGGCTGTTTGTGGGGTCAGAGTTTGAGAGGGAACAATGGTGCTTGCTCCACTCTCTTCTGGATTCCAGTCCCTTCCACCGCTTCCCCTTCACCTGGATTGTCTGTGCGCAGGAATATGGGACCACCTGGTCTGCCAGCCGCCCTTTGCGGCCTCACTGGGTCTGCACAGTTGCCACCCCATGCCCGGGGTCTTCCAGCTGCCACCTGTGGGCCCAGAGTCCGCCAGCTGCCGCCTGTGCACCTGGGAACTGCCAGCCAGTGCTGCCTGCATTCCAGGGACCACACCTCCACTTTTTCCTGCCTCGACTCCGCCCCTCTTACCGGTCTGGATGAATGGTTGTTGGACTTCCGCACAGTTCAATTTTTCTATCAGTTCTGGTGTTTTCTTGTTTCTAAATATTTGTTGTCCTTAATTTTGCTTGTGAGAGGAGGCACAGTGTGTCCACCTATGCCTCCATCTTGGCTGGAAATCAAATGATTATTGTTTTGAATCACAAAGTTTTGAGGTGATTTGTTTCAAAGCAGTGAATAACTGGTATACATGGGTTATTTCCAACATGCTTTCTTTTTATTTATTACAATGGCAGAACAAGTCCTGAAGGAATTGAACTGCAAATCCAATCAAATCACTGAGCTCCTTGAGAGCAGATTCTCTGATGCAGCGAATGAACCAAAAGTTTTCCATGTCTGCTATGAATTCTGAGTCATCAATTTTTCTTTATATGTCTTATTCTAGGGGTTGATGGTGCACCATTTTCCACAAAGTTGGTGTTCACTGACTCGCTGTTGGAAGGATGTAGCTGTTTTTCTGTACCTGTCTCAATCTAATGAGCCCACATTCACTCACTCCCTTGGTCTCAGAAACACTCATTAATCTAAGCAAACTTGATGCCTTTATCTGCTTAGACCCTTAGTAATGACAACATTCTTTTGGCTTAGGTAAACATTTGGGTCTTGTCTGCACTCTCCATGGTCATCTTCTAATGTGAAACTAAAGAAGCTAGGTTAACATGGTCCAATACATCTTTATCCTGTGAAAGAAAACCCTTTATTAA